>OY293827.1:57347641-62147641 GCA_958507055.1 Crioceris asparagi
AAGCACTCTGGCTTTCTCTGGTTGTCGTTCCTGTGCATTATCCTCCTATGTATTTTCGGTCGGATGTCTGTCTCCCACCCAACATGCACGAAATAGACACTGGATCCAACTCAAATTACTCTCGCTATCTAGATAAAATGTTCCGAATGTTTAATTATTTGAATCATTTTTTAATGGCATTTATGTTTAGCATCTCTATTTTTAAGCTCATTACTTGATTCTTGTAACATATTGGGTTATTACATACCTGCAGGTTTATAAACCAGCAGCGCCTTGAAATTGAACGCTTGCCAAGTCTTCTTGATTGCATTGTGAACTCTCATCTCTCACTCGTGAACTATGTAAGCTTAATCAACGTGACATTTATCCACCTGGCACGCGTACCTATAGATCTGTTCATAATTTCATTAATCAATTAGAACCGGAGGCTAGCGAAAGCTATCCCAATCACGATGACCGGCTCTCTGGTCATGCTACTATTACTGTTTGCATCCGAAATTTTGAAAACTGGAACACGCCGTCTATTTTGAGATATGTTGCAAATTACATTAGTCGTTAGTCTCTCTCTCGCTGCTTTCAACTGGATCATTAAAATGAGCAGCACACATATTTCTCTTGTTCAGTGCTTCATCTTTGTCACAATATGTATGTATAATGTATGTGATAAGTTTTGAAATAATGATATGTGTGTGATTTCAAAACAACCCATTTGTTGTATGTGTTCGTTGGTCAAAGATAAAAGAAAGCTTGAGGAATATTACTGTATTACGCTATATATCGAAAACCCTCATATATATACTCCAACGAGTTTGTTGAGTTGTCTACCGGATAGGGGTGATCATTGTTTGCTTTCGTAATTTTTTGAGGATATTCCTTATCCAGGTTCATATGTCATTATTAATTGAGCCATGAACTCTGGATCATTATAATATCAATGTTCAATGACTATAATGTCTTGTGTCTGTTGAAATCCTACTATAGAATCTCCTAAGGGGATCTGTTAGTTGAACGCTTCAAATATTATTATTTCCATATATATCCCCTTAACTCTTTGAACAGTCTTGAAAAGGGAGAACACGTGCTGTCGCAACATATTCATTCATTCAGCCATCTACTCTCACTACCTTTGCTTTAACGTTTACAAAGTTCAATATATTATGTAGATCATGTATATGATTGAATTTAATTTATTTGTCAAAGGATAGAGAGAATTCAATTTACTAAATCGATTATTAAGTGTATCAGCCATATTCGAGTAAACACGATACACGCATCATATACGTGTACATATACATAGGTATGTTTGTAAATGTGTGATAGAAAGGGATGGATTTCTACTACGACTGCTATATCATCATAAGTGGGTATGTAGGTACTTGCTTTGTGGAAACAAGAGGAGGTAAATGAAAGAGGGTCGCACACACACTCAGTATGTAATGTAGCTTGTGGTATCTCCAAACTGCCACACGATTGGATAATTTTGAATAAGTTTTTAGGTGAATTGAATTATCTCTTTTCATCGTAAATTTGCTTTTGCTTCTCTGAGTTATTGCAAAAAACTATTGTATTCTGCCGTATAATGGCACAAAAGAAATCTTTTTATCATCATAATTTATTACTCTCTCTATTTTTGAAATGGAGTATAAATATATTATTATTGTTACGTGGGTAGTTTATCATGTACTTACTGTTATTATTTCTTTTAGTTTGTATTCATTCTACCTTGTTTGCAGTAGTGTTGCTTGTGTATTTTATTGTCTAGTTCTGGAATTGTAGTAGATTTGTTCTCGATGCTTCCAGAAACTGTATGTGAGGTACAATTTGTCGTGCTATTGTCACCTTGACAAGGATCTAGAACATTAATTATGTTCGTCTAGATAATCATAGAACATTCTCGATGAATGTCATATCATGATTTAGATATATAAAGCCGTGACGATCACGGGACACAGTCAGTTTATTGTATCAGTCAATTGGAGACATTAGTCGAAAGTAGTTGGAACGCGATAGTCAAAGTGACAAATAGTGACAGTTGTACTAAAATAGAAAGCCGTGTACAGTGTGTTCTAAATAAACCATTGGAAGCAATCTGCGAATTTTGAGTATTACGCAAGTGAACTCACCCCACAACGTTTAGCACAGGGTTAAACGTTACAATTGGTGTCAGAAGTGGGATGGTTTTCTACATTGGACTTGAAAAGTGGATATTGGCAAGTCGAAATGCATCCTGAGGATAAAGAAAAGACAGCATTTTCAGCCAATACTGGTCTATGGCAATTCACTGTAATGCCATTCGGGTTGTGCAACGCTCCAGCGACTTTTGAGAGATTGATGGAAAGAGTACTACGTGGACTCATTGGAAAGAAATGTTTAGTATACCTTGATGATGTAATCGTTTTCAGTGAAACATTTGAGGAACACTTGAAAAATCTAGAAGAGGTATTTCAACGATTCTCACAAGCAAATCTTAAACTTAATCCAGAGAAATGTGCTTTCCTAAGAACTGAGGTGAAGTATTTAGGACACATAATATCCGCAAATGGTGTAAGAACAGATCCGGAAAAGACAGAAGTGGTTCATAATTGGCCTGTACCAAGGAACAAAACAGAATTGCGAAGTTTCTTAGGCCCGTGTTCATATTACAGACGGTTCGTAAAGAATTTTGCTAGTATTGCCCGTCCATTACATCGACTAACTGAGAAGGAAAGACCTTACAATTGGACTCCAGAATGTCAGAATGCTTTCGAATATCTGAAAGGTGCTTTGTGCTCTTCTATTGTTCTGGCTTATCCCCAGAGAGAAGGAGAATTTATCCTAGATACTGATGCCAGTAAAACAGGAATTGGGGCAATTTTGTCCCAAAGAATAGAAGGAGTGGAGTATGTACTAGCATATTACAGTAAGAGTTTATCAAAGGCTGAACAAAATTACTGTGTGACGCGGCAGGAGTTACTAGCTGTTGTCAAGGCAATAAGACATTTCCACAAATATTTATACGGTCAGACATTTGTTCTACGAACCGATCACGCATCACTTAAATGGCTGTTTCAGTTCAAGAGCCCAGCAGGTCAGATAGCGCGCTGGCTCCAACAACTTCAAGAATATGACTTTAAAATTGAACATCGTCCTGGTATTAACCACAGAAACGCTGATGCATTGTCAAGACGGCCTTGTGCAGAGGACTGTAAAAACTGTTCAAGACTTGAAAATAATGTACCAGAAATTCTTAACGTCAAACGAACTTTGATAAATGGCGACCCAAACTGGAGTTTGGAAATACTCAAGCAAGACCAACTGGATGATAATGATATTGGACCAGTGATGAGGTGGAAAATGGATGGAGCAAGACCTACTTGGCAGGAGATATCAGATTTGTCTCCTGTCATAAAAGGATACTGGTCACTTTGGGAATCTTTAGTAATTGATGATAACGTTTTAAAAAGAAAATGGGAAAGTAATGATGGTAAGACTGTCCATTTGCAAATAATTCTTCCACGGAAAAGAATTGCACAAGTACTGCAAGAGATTCATTGTGGAGCAAGTGGTGGCCATTTAGGTATCAATAAAACGTTATCGAAGATTAGAGAGAGGTTCTACTGGTTAGGAAGCCGTGCTGACGTAGAGGACTGGTGTCGGCGATGCGATACCTGCTTTACCAGTAAAGGCCCAAATACCAGAACCCGCCATAGGATGCAGCAGTACAATGTGGGTGCCCCATTTGAGCGAATAGCCATCGATATTACGGGGCCATTTCCAATAAGCAGCTCTGGAAACAAATATCTCTTGGTCATCATGGATTATTTCAGTAAATGGCCAGAGATAGTCGCAATTCCAAATCAGGAGGCAAAAACAGTGGCCGATGCCCTAATTGAACATTGGATAAGTCGGTTTGGTGTGCCGTTAGAGATTCACTCGGACCAAGGTCGAAATTTTGAGTCGGAAATCTTTCAGAGTGTGTGTAACCTAATGGGGATTAAGAAAACTCGTACAACTCCACTGCATCCACAATCCGATGGAATGGTAGAGAGATTTAACAGGACACTAAAAAATTATTTGAGGTCAGCAATCAATGAACACCAAACAAACTGGGATAAGTGTATACCGCTCTTTCTACTGGCCTATAGATCTGCCACTCATGAATCGACCAAAGAATCCCCAGCTGGTATTGTTCTTGGTAGAAATCTGAAACTTCCGTCTGACATCTTGTTTGGTTCACCAAGCGAACCTCCCACATCTGTAGATGCCTACATTCAGAGTTTGAGACGAAGACTCGAGGAAATACACAATCTGGTTAGAAAACAGTTGAAGATTTCTAGTGATCGAATGAAGGCCCGATATGATATTCGTGCAGAAACCGGACAATTAAAAATTGGTGATAAAGTGTGGTTGTACAATCCACAAAGACGAAAAGGTCGTTCTCCAAAGTTTGACAAACAATGGGAGGGACCATATACCGTTATCAAGAGGATAAACGATGTGGTATATAGAATTCAGAAATCCCCACGCAGTAAAATGAAAGTGGTTCATATCGACAGACTTTCACTGTACAAAGGGACTGAGGTGACATTTGATCGGGACGATCAAAGCTAAGAAGGGGGCAGTGTTACGTGGGTAGTTTATCATGTACTTACTGTTATTATTTCTTTTAGTTTGTATTCATTCTACCTTGTTTGCAGTAGTGTTGCTTGTGTATTTCATTGTCTAGTTCTGGAATTGTAGTAGATTTGTTCTCGATGCTTCCAGAAACTGTATGTGAGGTACAATTTGTCGTGCTATTGTCACCTTGACAAGGATCTAGAACATTAATTATGTTCGTCTAGATAATCATAGAACATTCTCGATGAATGTCATATCATGATTTAGATATATAAAGCCGTGACGATCACGGGACACAGTCAGTTTATTGTATCAGTCAATTGGAGACATTAGTCGAAAGTAGTTGGAACGCGATAGTCAAAGTGACAAATAGTGACAGTTGTACTAAAATAGAAAGCCGTGTACAGTGTGTTCTAAATAAACCATTGGAAGCAATCTGCGAATTTTGAGTATTACGCAAGTGAACTCACCCCACAACGTTTAGCACAGGGTTAAACGTTACATTATATTAAAATAGCTGTACCTGATAATAGTCTTGATGCGGTTGATTCTGGTTGAATGAACAATTCCAATGTTTGTCACAAGAAATAATTAAATCTAAATTGAAATTAAAAAAAATTATGTAATATTCTAACTCAAACGCAATCGATACAGTTCAATTCCAAAGTAACAAGAAACGAAATATTTGCTGGAACTAACCTATTCCGAAGAATAAACAATTTAATTTGAATTCAAATAAAAATCAATCGACACATTTGAATTCCATTGTCAATTTCCATGAAAAATAACTAAAATAGTTAAAAAAACGAAACAAAAATAAAATGGAAAGTAAAATTAATGGACTATACACTGTGGGCAAAATTAAGTTGGAACATTTTTTTGTTTTCAAGCCGATTTCAATAAAATTTGGACAGTACAAATTTGTCATCTCTTGAACAGCTGCTGTTATTTCGTATAATGATGACACTACAGGAATCTAGGGCTTAATTTATATTGCAGTGCTATTTTTGCCGTTGGAATGATAAGCGGCTGTGTGTAAACAATTATTTTTTATTAATGAATAATCCTCACTGTAAATAATATATTTTTGAAAATGTTTGACTTTTTATTTTATGATTATCAAAACAATGACATTATTGCGCCCTGTAGTTGACACTTCGTTATGCCGCCTTCTAAGAAAAATGGAAAAAATGGAATATTTTTAATTTTGTTTGTATTATTTTCTTCTTATTTTTGTGCCGATTTTTAATGGTCAGATTGAGCTCAAACCATGTTTACAAATCACAGCCGCTTACTATTGCATCGATAAAAATAGCACTGCAATTTTATATTATATTATACGCCCTAGATCCGGCCCTGTAGTGTTATCCTTACGAAATAACAGCAGCCGTTCAAGAATTGACGAATTCCTTATGTGTCCAAATTTAAAATTAAAAATGTGTTCCAACTTAATTTTGCCCACAGTATACTACTACGAACTGTATCCTATGCTAAACTGTTCTGTTTCAGCACAAGTTCAAACGAAATAATTTAATTAAAAATAAAATAGAGAATACTTATATAATTTTTTGACGTAAACGCAAATCACTCTATGCAGCTTTATTCCAAAGAAATAAGAATGGGCCATCATAAACAGTGAAACTACTAATGATAGCAACTGTCAAAAAAGTCACCGTCCTGTTGGACAATGCCGTGAAATATCGAGTACATAATATAGCATGTGTTAGGTACATACTATATCCAACATACTGCTCTGTTTAAAATAGTTCTTACAAAAAGTTGGACCGACTTTATCAGTTGTTGCACTAAAAAATACAAAATAATATTAATTCTATTGGTGCTGGTAATTTTGAAGTTGTGCCGTTGTAATTTGTTGTTGTAGGCACCAACTCCAAAAAAACCAGCACCATTAGAATTAATATTATTTTATATTTTTTAGTGCAGCAACTGATAAAGTGGGTCCATTTTTTTGTAAAAAATATTTATTTTACATTTTTGAGTGAACATTAGTCATGCAAATTGTTGAATGTTCATTAATACCCAAAAAGTTATAGGTAGGTTTAGCTTATACTGGCGGAAATACGCATATCACATATTTCAGACTTTACCATTGTGAAACTCGGAAACCGCAACTCTTTTGAAAAAATGTTGAATTTAAATGTTTCCGGATATGGTCCCCTTTCTTATTTTCAAATCTCGAATTTTCTATTTTCGGAAAAAATTGCCCCTTCCACATAGCTGAAACACATATTTCAGACTGTAGCGCGGAAATGTATGATTATTTTAAAAAATTTCCAATTTAAACATTTCCGGATATGGAATTTTCGTTAATTCTGTCGTCTCGGATTTTCAATTTTCGAGAAAAATTGCCCCTTCCAAACCCTTTGGGGGCGATTTTTGGAGGGAAGGACATTTTGCATTTGACTTTTCTCAATATGGGACCATTTCTCAACCGTCCTCTTTCAAATGAAACAAAAATCGTCCAAATCGGAGTACGTTTACTATGCAAAACGCGCGAACAGCCATAAAAAAATATAAAAAAGCAATCTTACAACCGAATTGTATACCTTCTCCTTTTTTGAAGTCATTCAATAGAAAAACACTTGTTACAGGAGTCAAATCTATCTAATAGGTATTAAAAACACGCTCGTATGCAAAGTTGAGTCAAAATTCTAAAGCCATCGTTGATAAACTTTCGGAAATTAGCCATTTTACCTTCGTTTCGAAAGTTAAAAGTTTACAAACAACACTAATAATGAATGAATCCTGCTTTCATTCAGTTCGTTCTATTATTTCAAAATAGCTGGAGCTATCGAGCTATTCTAATGTGAAATAATGACGTAGGAGCTGAGGTCTTAGATGAGTGTTATATGAGTTGTACTCACTTTTTGTATTATTCTTCTGATGCCTTTACAAAAGGTAATCTCGTTGGTTAGTCAGTAAATGAAGAGTGAAGCAAATATTTTTCAATATAATTGGAACAGAAAATAAATAAAAAATGGTAGATGTGTATTTTTAAAATTATGTGCGATAAAAAGGATATAATGTATATGCTGATGTACGTCTCTGTGCAATTCTCGCAATTAGATTATGCTATTTTGTTTGCTTTCCGGCGTCGCCTGGCCTAACAATTTTAAAATAAACTCCATTTTATTTTATATCCCACGCCCGGCACCAAATAAATTTTAAAGTGTTTTGCTAGTATTAATTCCATTGTTAGTTTTGCTCCTGTTACGTCGCCACGGTATTTTTTTCCATTTTATTTTGTTGAAGTTCAACACTGGCGAGCCTATCGTCATTCACTAATTTGACTCATTATTGATTAATGTTTTTGCCCACAATATTTTTAAAACCTAAATTCAATATATTTCCTACATGATCTAGATTACGAATATGAAATTGCACGAGATGTTATTTAATTTTATTCTAGGTGCGTTATCGTTATTACAATAAATTCTCCCTAACTAATCGCGATATAAATCATTTATAGAAGAATTTTTCATAAAAATGTACCTAAATATTGTTCTTCCAATCTCGAAAAAATATCGTCTTATATCAAGCTAATTATTGATATAATCTCTCAAATTATTTGCTCAACTTTATTATTATATGATTATTTAAGTTTTACTGATTCTCGTTCACCATGATTATTTAAAATTTGAGTGTTCTAATTTTACCATAGTTTTATACTTTCCAGATTGTATCGAGTCAGGATATATGTCTGAGAAACCAATTAGGACACTCGTGAACATTGCGCCTTTCACCTTATCGTGTATATTTATAAAAAAGACAAAAATAACGGGCTCCTTCCTTTTAGCGCATCAGCCGTCCGTTCAATGAACGTTATCATCCCACAAGCGATAGGCATTCTCACCGTGCTTCTGTAATATTATATCCATCGAACGAACTGTCTGATATTATAATTAAAGCCCGATTTACAGTGCCGAAATCTCGAATACAAAATCCACGAACGAGGAGACAATACAGTGAGAAAGCCCTCCATTGTTCCTAGTTTGATAATGAGAAAGATTCCTATATACGAGCCGTGCATGTTATATTATGTATGTTACCTACATACCTACGAGTTATATTGTCTGTCGGGTTTGCGCGATGTATATATATATATATATATATATATATATATATATATATATATATTATATAATCTTCCTACCTATAGGTACAGATTGATGACGGCACACGATTTTATGATTATTCATGAACAACACCAAGAAAGGCGAAGGTTAATGGTCCTGCACTGCATGTCTTAACAATCGTAAGAATAATAATGATTATGATTATAAAGAGTTTATTCTTGCACTTTATTTATTGGTTGGAAACTATCAACTTGAGGTAGGTGTCCCTTTTCTTCGTGGTGTATTTCATTTATTTTGTCGACTCCCAGGATTTTCTTTCCACGAATTATTTATTTTCTTCCATGTTAACTGCAAACATCTGTGTTTTCTTGAGAAACGCTCCATTTAAAAAAAAATATTTTCGAATTGTGCGAGCAATATTTTTGGCCAAAGAATATTTAAAATAATACTTCAAACAAGTTTTATGCGTTGGATTTAATAATCCTGCATGTATTTTCGACGCTAAGTCAGAGGATCATCTAAACATACCTTAAATTTTCCATATTACCATTATTCGACAAGAAAAACTGTATCCCATTTGCATGCAGCCCAATTCTGATATTGTTGACACCAGTTCAGACTTGATACATGTCAAAACAGGTGGTCATCTGAGGTGGTATGGTTACCACCAATTTTAAACTCTGCACCAATTCAGAAGCTGTAATTGTAGGTTGTTTTCTTGCAGTTGAATGTAAAATCTATCTTGAACTACAATCCTGGATGTTGCTCGGCTGGATTACCAGTTTCGTTTATGTAAAATGGGTCCACTTTCTGCTCAGCTAAGTTCAGTTTGCTGAATACCAACTTGAAGAAGGACTATCCAGTCATTAAGTATAAACTGGATGGTCACCATTCTATAGCGAAACACAATATTTTAAATGCACTAAACAAGAACTCTATATAATAACTTAAGAATTAAAGGGAGAGATAGACTTTTTCGTTTAGCGTCTAAAGTAGCTATACAATTACTTATAATGACTCCTTAGCCTTAGCGTCGAGTTTACTTGCCGGATTGCAGATTCTACCTGGTTGGCGTCTAGTTTACATCTGCTCGTTTTATGTCTTATCCAGATGGTCCGTCTTCTATGAACGCATACTTGAACAAACTAGTTTGCTCAGATAGGCTCGTTTGTGAGAACGGCTTGTACAAGCTAAAAGCGCAGCTTGCTCAATCGTGCACATGTCGAAGATTTTACTTTTCCGTCATTGGTTAGCAAGCACGCTTTTATATCAGTCTAGCGAAATTTCTAAACACTATATATTATTTAGTTATCATCTGTGATTCATATAGTCATCTTTTTTGAATCAATGACGCAATTCTTTTAATTATGTGTTACTAGCGCAGTAACTCATTATAAGCATTTTCTTCCATTTTTGAATTAAGTACATCAGTCTTCTGGATCTTCTCTTAAATCTACATTATCACATTGAAGTTTGCAGAGATTTTGTTGGAGTGAGCTTACTTGTATTGAGAGGATTCTGATTCTATGTAGTTTCTTTAGTTCCGTTTTGACAACAATTTCAATTGTGCAGCCAAGATGGAGCGTGTAATCGGTGCATTATACCAATCGTTAGTCATGTTTGTGCAACAGCATTTCAGTAAAATCCTTTCTTCAGCTATTGCACTGCAGCTATTGAAATTTTGGACAACTCATAATAACTTTCTACTGGGAATAAATTATTGTTAGTATCTCCACGCATTTCTTTGGAATTTTCTGGAGGAAAACTTTGATATACTTGGTATATTTAATAGGTAATGCCTACTTTTTAAAACGACTACCTTAGCGAATGAGACGTTTTCATGACAAAAAATAACTTGTATTCAATGAAAAATAAACGGCAATTGCTTGTTGGATATATTATACGTCCTTAAAAAAAATTCAATTGATATGAATGCTGCTTCATTCTTATGTGCATCATAAAAATTGTTGTTTAAGAACATAAGGTTTTGTGAGTATGTGGGCGTTATTTCGGAATTTACGATGTCAATTCAACTGGCAGTAGCAAAAATTTCGCTCCTTTTCTCTCTTTGATAGAGCCAGCAAGCAGCTCGTGTTACCTCAACCATCAAGTAGGTGGGGAGTGGTATAGCTCTCGCAGTGTGAACATTTAATTCTCTAGAAAATTTTCTTATTTTATTCCGCGAACAAATAGTTTGGGAAATATCGAAGGCGATATTTGTGAAAATATGGAGTGAGAAAGAAAGAGAGAAAGAAGAGAGAATTTAATGCGAAGGGTAAATGTCATATTTTCTACTTTACATGTCTGCTAAGAGTGAGAAGGAATGAACGGGAGAAAGGAAAGGAAAATCCCGAAGAAACACACACACTAAGCTTGGTTGGTGCAAATAAAACGCGCTCTCCGACATGACGTGAAATAAAAGCTCCAGGGAGGTGCGCGGCACAGTGCAACACCATGAATATGACATCGGATTAAAGCAGTTTTCCTTGGCAATTTATATTTGCTGTTCAAACGGGATATATCCTAATGTCGACCTCTTTTTTGCTCTTTATTTTTATATTTCTTCAGTGCTTTCTCAGTCTCTAGTTTGTTTCTGTTTACGTCTCTCATATTTCTGAATTTTCTTGAAAACTGATGTGAATTATTTTCGCAGCAGCCGGCGCACAATGACCATCTTCTCGACTTCTTGAGATACGCTGTTGTATTAACATTTCTAAATGCTACTTAATGAAGTATAAAGTTTGTTTTTGGTCAACACATCTACAGAAGCTCGAGATTTTAAGTCTCTAAATTATTTGTGCATGAACCAAATGTTCTAAAAAATCATTTTATATAAAAGTGCCTTAACACTTCTTGTGATCTATCTTTATGAATATTCACATTGGTTAGGTCCCTAGTAAATACTATAGAATGCAAATTATCACAAATGACAATGTTGAGTATTTTTTAATTAAAAATAAACAAGTTTCACAAGAAGGGCTCGAAATATAATATATTTCATATGTATTTCTAAAGAATATTCTTTCGTCAGTCGAAATGTTGTGGGGCACATTTCATGGTCACAGAAACTGATAATTATATAACTTAATTCGGGTTACTGAGATTTATAAATATCTAATCAATCAGCTTCGGGAAGGTTTGGAGGTTGTAGAAAGAAGGTCTAACACCACTGGGGTCGTAGGAGGTGCCGAATGTGATTATTTACAACTTTATATACCTACTAAGTTGTTAGAGAAGTTAGTTGGAATATTTTTCTTTCTAATAGTTATAATGACTATTTTTTATTCTTTTATGCGTGCACATTGGTATCTATTGGATGCTAGATCTGTTTCGCCCAAATGTTCTGGGAATCCTTCCTTGGATTGTGAATAATATTTTTTTTGATTGGTTGGTGTGGAGGTGAGATCTTAATTTTGAACAAAAATCTCTTAGACATACACATTACCTACAGTGAGGGAAACTATTTTTATTTTAGGTGTCATTTGTACTTATTGTAGTCATTCATTGTTCAATCTGCGAGGAGAGTAGGTTTATTCAATCATTATATATCACGTATAGATCCATTTGAACTCATTCTGTGCTTGTTTCTGTAATTTCTTTTTAATCGAAAATGGAATGAAATGAATGATCATTTTGTGAAAATTATTGCTCCAAACATTTTTCCAAAGTACATTAATATTCAAAAAAAACATCGTAATCGTGATAATGAGTTTTCCGATAGCAGATTCACCAAGTATCTATACTGCTGCGTTCAGTGAGTGATTCCAGCACACGGCAAATTATTATCTGTTATCCAAGACTTCCCCTTTTTAATGATTGTGATAAATTAAATGAATCCAGAAATTGTAGTTATAAGCTCCCTCTACTGGTTTCGTATAATATAAATTATCTTTCGTTTGACTGTTGTGGATCAGTGTCAGCGGGGCGGTTATTTCTATTTGATCATCCACTACAAATTGCCGCGTTCTTACAATAATTTATACACATTTGATTCACTCTTTGAAAAGCGTTTCGGTGATCTATGAAAACTATAGGTACATTGGAAATTTTAAATCATCAATAGAAAGTAGCAAATGTCAGTTTTCCATATGACCAACACACAATTTCACAATACATTTTATTTCCGTGTGGTTTTGAATATGCAAACATTGTAGATATACGAATACATAATTCTTAGTAATACCTACTGAGAAGTAGCGCTATTGAGGTTTTTATAATTTTTACTAAATCTGCTGATTATTTCCTAGCCGATTACTTTGCATCTGAATTAAACCACTTTTGCAAATTCAAGTAAAACTTTTATATATATATATATATATATAATGAATTGTGAATTCTTGACTGTCTAATTAATGATGAATTTTTAATGATTGGGGTTGCAGTCAAAATGCCAATAAAATTAAAACTCTTTAATCAAAGTCGAGCTTTCGGTAACGCTTGTTACCTTCATAGGGACAAAAATCGTGAGATTAATGAAATTTACCAGCTACACAGTTAAATGCATAATAACAAATGTTTGTAGCTGGTAAATTTCATTAATCTCACGATTTTTGTCCCTATGAAGGTAACAAGCGTTACCGAAAGCTCGACTTTGATTAAAGAGTTTTAATTTTATTGGCATTTTGACTGCAACCCCAATCATTAAAAATTCATTATATATATATATATATATATATATATATATATATATATATTTAATTCAAGATTATCCTGTACCAGTCATATTATGATATTTCTGAATATGAATTCAATTGATACATAATCAAGATGATTATATAACATAAGCCGTTACTGGTAAATAACTAGATTATGCTAGGACGTCTAACTGTGCCGACAACAACTACTGCGAGGGCAAACACCCCTTCCGCCATTGAATAACGTCAACAACTGTTAGGGCAATACCTACAATTTCACATTGTCACAATATTGCATAATACCACTATAAATGTTCAATCAGATTGATTACCAAACAAAGCACCGCCACCCAGACAAATATCATGATTTCAAGGTTGTTGCCTATCTTCAGTTTGCCGCAGAGCGTCGAGCCGTGTCTGATAATCAATCCTTATTTTGAACTCATATTAGTATCAATCTTCAGCGTGGCGCTGACGGTGGTGACCAATATGAGCGATGCATTGAACACGTATAGTGGGTGGATATAAGCACCCGGCAAGTGGAATTATTTAATTCAAGATTATCCTGTACCAGTCATATTATGATATTTCTGAATATGAATTCAATTGATACATAATCAAGATGATTATATAACATAAGCCGTTACTGGTAAATAACTAGATTACGCTAGGACGTCTAACTGTGCCGACAACAACTACTGCGAGGGCAAACACTCCTTCCGCCATTGAATAACGTCAACAACTGTTTGGTAATCAATCTGATTGAACATTTATAGTGGTATTATGCAATATTGTGACAATGTGAAATTGTAGGTATTGCCCTAACAGTTGTTGACGTTATTCAATGGCGGAAGGGGTGTTTGCCCTCGCAGTAGTTGTTGTCGGCACAGTTAGACGTCCTAGCGTAATCTAGTTATTTACCAGTAACGGCTTATGTTATATAATCATCTTGATTATGTATCAATTGAATTCATATTCAGAAATATCATATATATATATATATATATATATATATATATATGTAATATATGTAATAATTACTGGTTAAATAAATAAATAAAGATATATATATATATATATATATATATATATATATATATATATATATATATATATATATATATATATATATATATATAGTTATATGGAGTTGGACTGAGAGTTTTCTCGAACACAGTTTTCTTATCTATAGCCCAGCAGTTTTCATCAATACTCTCAATAGTCAAAAAGGTATACGTATAGAAAGTCTTACTTTGCTGTTTCCTTGTTGGCTTATCCTGCTCGATATTCCCCGGCCTTCTGGAGATCCGAATCAAATCTTAATGTGTCTGGTGAATGTGGAAAGCGGCGTATACCTTTACCTAGATAGTATATATATATATATATATATATATATATATATATATATATATATATATATATATATATACATTGCGGATGGAAACTTTGTTATATATATCTCCTGTGTCAACGCTGATTTATGTCTCTGGCAAACTTTCACTGTTCAGAATCAATCAGGAATGCGCACTATGTGGCTGGTTTCGCTTCTCCAATGCTTGAGAGTACCTTTTAGCTTATACTTGAATATATCTGCCAAATCTTTGTGTATATATATATACAGATGGAAAATGAGAAAAAGCTTTATACATACTTCGATCCGCATCGCAGCTATGTGCGGGTAAAGTGTGTTGTGTAGTCTATACGATGCTTGTACTGCCTGTATAGTAATACTCCCTCTGTATTGTGCACTCGAGTCGAAAGTAATAAATCCAATATTTCGCATGACTTCACGCAATATTTATAACATAACTGAGTGAAGGGATAGAAAACGATGAGCAGAGAACCCTGCTCTCTAGTAGCCTATGCTCTCTCTCAAGGCTGGGAACTGAGAATAGAATCGCTTTCAAGTTATAATGGCGCTTAGTTTGGTTGGTATTGTGTGAATATCTTATGTCGTTAAAATATTTATACATTCTACAATATATGCCAGCTACTGCTAAATAAACATATGTGCTGATTTTTTTTGTCATATTATAGTCTGTGTTGCACTACTGGAATGTGTTTTTTATTCATCAGTCGAACGAAATCCTAACGTGACCTTTTAAGAGTATAATGCAATAATTATACATGCGATCCTTCGTGATAAAAAGAATACAACATATTTGTCGTTTTTTTATCAAGCAAAGATGCTACTGATGTGATTAATTATCATACAAAAAGCAATAGAGATAACACACAGCATGCGCTTAAATACCTACGGCTGGGTTAGAAGATTGACAAAATGGTAACGTATATCTTTAAGCAAAGAAGATGGTTGCGTTTTTCAACGACTTACTTCAGGTGAATATCAGGCATAAGTAATATTTCGCTGACCCATGTATACATGCCCAAGTGGGCGAAATCAATAGACCACTGTAAAATTGACTGAAGGCAATGCGGCTTGTGCTGTCAGCACACCGTATAAAAAAGACCAGTCGAACCCTTCAAGAGTACCTTTAATTGGGCCCGTTTTAATCAACAGTACTGGAAATAATTCCGATATGATTCCAGAGACAATAAAACTAGAATGTATAAAGTGAAAGAAACTGCTTCTGACTAATTTTTCCATATGAAATTACATCGAAAATTTTATACCTGTTGTTTCAAATCAATCAGATGTTTGATATTTATAGGTTGCTATGACAACAACCTGAATTTTTAGAAAAAATCCCTCAATCGGTACGGTAAACTCGAGTGAAACTTTACCTGAATAATAGAACATATTGTTGTATATAGAGAACTCGATTTTACACTAAATAAATATTTTTTACAAAAAATTGGACCGACGTTATTAGTTGGTGCACTGAAAAGTATAAAATAATATTAATTCTATTGGTGCTGTTACTTTTGAAGTTGTGCAGTTGTAGGTAGATTGATAACTTTTGGCACCAACTTCACAAGTACCACCACCAATAGAATTAATATTATTTTATACTTTTCAGTGCACCAACTAATAACGTCGGTCCAATTTTTTGTAAAAAATATTTATTTCACACTTTTGAGTGTAACATTAGTCACGAAAATCGTTGAACGTTCACTAATACCAATGAAGATAGTACTTATCCTATTACCCATGTATATTCATTGCGTGTAGTTGTTATTATTGAGATCTCAGAACATCGCTGCGGAAATACGCTTGAATATTTTAGTTGTTACCTTTTTAACATCGATTTTACTCGAAAACAGTAACTCTAAGGGAAAAATGTTCATTATAAATGTTGCTACAAATAATTATGTCCTTCGTGTACTGCCCAAAGATTTTCAATTTTCGACAGAAATCGCCCTCTCCACATTGCACATTTGGGAATTATACATGCGTCTATCTCGAAAACCGTAACTCTTTTGAAAAAATGTTCAATTTAAACGTTTCCGGATATTGTCCTATCTATAATTATACCACCTCAGATTTTCAATTTTCGAGAAAATTTGCCCCCTCCACCCCTTCGGGAGCGGTTTTCGGAGGGAAGGAGATGTCGGATTCCCGTTTTTATGAATATGGGACCATTTCTCAAGGCTCCTCTTTCAAATGAATCAAAAATTATCAAAATCGGACTACGATTACTATATGAAAGGCGCGCACAAACCAAGAAAAAAAAAAGCACACATTCGAATTGTATACCTCCTCCGTTTGGGGTTCGTCGGTCAAAAATCATAGATCATAGGACCTCAGGTAGCACAGAAAACGCAGGTTAACTACTCACTACATACGCATGGACACATGCAGATGCCATACGCCACATACATAACATAGGCACGCTAAAGTGCTCACTCTATGACATATAGTATTTATTTTATGCGTATGACATATGACAGTTTAATTTAAATAAGGAAACAATAATAAGCGTAGATTATTTTTGACAAATATTTATTTATAAACTGTCAAAAGTTGTATTTACTTTTTTGGTATAAAATTTTTGAACCGAATCTCCCGCTAGCTGCAATTATTATCCATAAATTTTTTCTCAGTTGCAAATTTTTCTAAAGAAAATTTCACTCTGCTGGGGCCTCGCGAAATTTTCAAAAAATTGCACATCCAAAATTTTTCGGAAATTATTCAAGCTTTTGGGTGATTATGAGTGAAAACATTTCAACATAAAGCAATTGTCATACATTTAGAGCGCCATATATGAGCTGAAATCTAAATTTTTCGGCCAGTTCGATTTTTCTTTATACATGGTGACACTCAACGTGTTCAATCGAACCTCTAATGTTTTCAAAATTCTATTCCGAAATGTCATAAGAATTTGACAATTTCAACATTTTTAATCTATAATTTTAACAAAAAGCAATTGTCATACATTTAGAGCGCCATATATGAGCTGAAATCTAAATTTTTCAGCCAGTTCGATTTTTCTTTATACATGGTGACACTCAACGTGTTCAATCGAACCTCTAATGTTTTCAAAATTCTATTCCGAAATGTCATAAGAATTTGACAATTTCAACTTTTTAAATCTATAATCGTGAGTTCAACGTGAACAAATTTTTAATTTTCATATTCTTAAATCTATCAGTTTTTGTCACAGGTCATACCATCATAAAATTAATTATTTCAATTTCATAGGGAGATCAAACATATCGGGATATTCTATAAGCAAAACGTAAATTTTCAAGGCCTGTTATAAACCTTAAATCTAAATAGATATTCTGTAATAATCTGAAACCTGCAATCGATAATTTAAAGGCTTGATTAAAATCCATAACGTTAGTTGCTATACTGTAAGCCAAAACCAGGTGGAGTTAAATTTAACATATTGGGAAACTTTTTGAGGGCTTTTATATTTTTTGGTGGTGGTGTTAGATGAGTATAATTGAACTTTATAAAGAACTTGACAAATACCTAGATGAAAAAATATCAAAATTACTCATTTATCAAAAAGTCTTGATAACAGCTTTGCATCTCTCTGATTAGCATGTAGATATTCCTGAAGTGTCTTTCAAATTTGCTAAAAAGGCACCTAATCATTAAAAATTTCAAGTATAGTATAAAGAATAGAGTATAAAGTAATCAGTAAATAAATTTTCTTTTTTTTCTATGCTCAAGTTCATTATAACATTGAGAATTTACACACTTCAAAAGGTCTCTCAATTTGAGTTCCGAACGCACCCAAACTAATGACTAAGCAGTTTCCATATAACGAACAAGGTTGAAGAACCTGTTTCACGAATTCGTTAAACTGTGTATGAGCAGCCAACCCGTGTACCATATGTGTGGTGTTCCATTTCTGGATACCTTGCAATACATAAACATTATATTATATACTTACATCTAAAATGTATAGCAATAGTTCCGGGTGCTCGCTATAGGCGATCGTTAAAATAGAATTACATCCTGTGTTGTTCTAGTGCTATAGAGCCGCTCTCTACCCGGTAGCCTCCTTATAGCAATCATTTACATTTATAGGCCATTGAGGTTTTTCTTTTTGGGCACATTAAATCTGTTGGACGGCCGGCTGCCCCAGCATAAAATATTTGCACCACCAACGCTCCAATAGTCCTACCACGGCCGCCGGAAATTCCGGTGGACGACCCTCAAAATTCAAATGGTGAAGGAAGAACGCAGGCATCAGCATAGCACCAATTATACATATATTATACAATCTATATATTTATATATAGATATAACATATCAGTTTAAATACAATTCGGGCAATATTCTGCTCTCCTACGAGAAATCTAATATATATATATATATATATATATATATATATATATATATATATATATATATATATATATATATATATATATATATATATATATAGGGTTTGCTCATTCTTATTCCGTAAATGTTCGGTACAGTCGTTCCGCTCAGGCTGTGTTGCCTTATACTTTGCCATCCCAAGATCCTCGGGTGATAGATGTTCGATGGTGGATGTGTTACTAAAATGCAATGTGCCTTGCATCTATATACCTACGAGGAGATCTCGAAGAATCTCGATTTCACTCGTCCAACACAAAATATTCTGTCTGGATACTTTTCTGTTTTTGCTCATTTATTTCAAGACGATGCTGAAAAAGGTTTTCCTTCCAATACATAGTTATCCGGCGATAACCATCTTTTATTTTAAATGATCTTTCAAAGTACTTTGTTTGGTTACCACTGCCCGAGTGCATATAGAATATATATGAACTCCTGGAGAACAAAGCCCGGTTTAGATCACGGCTTCGTGGAGGCAAATCTAATCTTCCATTAAAATTCTTCAACAGTGCTTTTGGCAGATCTAGGACGAAATTCAACCCGGTGTAACACTAGGTTCATTTGATATTTTCTTAAGCTCAGCATCAAATAAAATGATACTACATGTTAACCAAAAAGGATCAAAAACCATACAAAATTGAAAAAGTTATCGAATACTGAATTCTAATCAAATTTTCTTTGCCTGTTTCCATTTCTTGCAATATTGAAACACTTACATAGCTTTGATATCGACATTATTAGTTATTTCTTTCGAATACAGTATTATTAATTTCGATAAAATCCTCTGGATAGTTATCACATCTCTACTCCCTTGTAGTAGCTCGAAATACATTTCTCCTATAAACTTGCTACACTGATAGAGGACGAACCTTGTGATCATCGTGGCCCTCTTGTCTTCTTGTGGATGTATTAAAAGTTTAATGGCTTCGCCAGCCGGTCGCACAGAATGTCTTCTTCTTCATCGTGTGGTTCTTTTTCGTCTTATTCTTTTTGAGAGCCAGCAGCAGATGGCTCAGGATGTGCGCGGATATTATTATTTTTTCTCTCTAGATTTATCGCTGGTCGAAGGACTACATGTATGATGTGATTGGGCTGTTTACCGAATTGGGCTTTGTACCTATAGTAAATCATGGATGTATACGTATAGTTGTTCAAGTTTTCAAGTATTACATGGTTATGGAACGAAGTTTCCAAGTGTGTTCAGTATTTATTATATAAGGACTTGGATTGTATGGATGAAATAATCTCATATGACTCTTGAAAAAAGCTCGAGAAAATATGATGCAAAAACGTTGTTTTGTGAATAGACATACAACTTTTAATACTTATAAGTTATAATAGGTAAATAAATTAATATTAATAATACATCAGATATCAACAATGTCAAGCTCAAATTGATATATTAAATTAAGTTGCTTAAATCTCAGCAAAGTATATCACGTTGTTTTTGTTCTTAGTCCTATATAATGTTTAATCAAAATGCTTTAAAGCTGTTTCCGCTTTACAGTTTTGAGTAAAACAGGTCCTGTAGATATTTCCTATTAACCAATTCGTCCTGGATGCCAAATCCGAACCCGTGATAATCTTGATTCTTTGCACAGACAGAGAGACTAATGGCTGAAAATATGTTATTTGTGCTCAAGACCCTCTGAAACGTAAACTTCTGTTGAAAACGTTCAAATATAACGTTCTAAATCTATTTAGATTTTCATGTTTCTATTGATATTGTGTTATTTGAATGTGATTAGGTCATCTGCTAGAGATTCTTTAGATATTTTTTCATTGACTTCTCAACATCATTTGACATTGTATAAATAATGTATACAGAAATTGTTTTGAAATTTATCATTTTGAATTGTACAGTTTTAGAGAGTTGTCAAATTAATTTATTTTTGACGTCTACAAATTGGTCGTGAGATATTCTCATGTTTGTGGGTTATAATTCTTACATATTTAATTATAAAGTTACTTGTCAATACCAAAACAATCACAATAAAAGTTCGTGTATTTATGTCAAATACCTATTTTAATCGTCAAATATTACAAATCAGCTGATTCTAAGTGTCAATTTTACGATTTTACCAAGTTGGCAGTTTCAGGCGTACTATCTTACCTGTAATGTAATACAACTGGTTACTTACCTAAATTGACTATAGAACCATTTCGTTTTAATTTTTATCTAATTATAGAATTCAAATAATGTTTCAATGTTGTTAACAGCACAGTATTCGAATAAAATTTCAACTTGATATTGCTTAAAGCTCCATTTAATATATACAATTTAATTAAAAATGTGTTTTATTTCAGGTGAGTGTTTAGGATTTGTGAAACGATGCTCTCTGCTAGGGCAAGGCATGATGGCACAGGGGGTGAGAAAACTGTGTGTTGGTTGGTGTAGGGAGCAGCCCGCAAGGCGTTAAGATAAGGTAAAGTCTTGAATTTATTAAACTTAAATTTGGCCAATTTTCTCAAATGGCCGATTAAATTGTAGGTAATTTATTTTTGGAAGGTGTGGTACGTGAAAGAGAAACACAGAGAGGAAAGGAACACTTCTGGGTTATATTAAAACGTTAATTTGCCATTAATAGTGGCCCGATCAACGCACCGTATTGCAAGAAACAGATTAAATGATTTTATTAACTTTAAGTAAAGTGGTATATATATTTTAAATCAACAATAAAATTTTATGTTCGATAAAGTCAAAGTCAAAGCATATTCTCTTTATTTGGTGTGTTGCATAAGATATTTGACTCTGTGTCGTCGTTCAATAAGGCTGAATGACGTATAGCCTTTCACTGAGACTGAGAAATTCTTATACATTTTTATTTTCAAAACAATTGAGGGCTCAAGTTTTGAACTCCACCAATTATTCGCGATATCAAAGCATCAATTAAATGATGCCCAAAATTGGTCCCGGGTGATAACTTCTTTTCCGCCAATTTAATCGAATCGAAACAAAAGTTGTAGAGACAGATTATATCTCTAACTTAAAAATATTTTTGGTGAGATTTAATCAACGTCTATTTTTTGAGATTTTTAAAGTTTGGTTGGGCACCATTTTGAAACTACTAGTTCGATCATGCGCGAAATTAACCGAGATTGATACGATTGGTTTTTGTATCAAATTTTAACTTGAGTATATGTGCTATCATGCTCGAATGTATTGGACAACACGTTCAGTGGGATGGCGGAAAATGAGATAATGACAGAGAATGCATAACGAGTCATTATTTGATTTGAGCTATAAGCAAGTGGTCCCTCCTCTCTTTTCGCGCACCCTTGTTATCATGGATTTTCACTTGCTTTTTTCAAGAGAGTTACGGTTTTTGAGTTACAGCAATGTTAAAATCTGAAACATTTGTAGCAACATTTAAATTGAGATTTTTTTCCATAGAGTTACGCTTTTCGAGTTACAGCAGGGGTAAAGTCTAAAATATGCGTATTTCCGCGACGATGTTTTATTAGTTCTCTGAATAATAACAAGTTCAAACAAATAATGTAAATGCGTAATAGGATAATTACTAGGTATCTTCTTTGGTATAAGTGAACGATCAATAATTTTCGTGACTAACGTTGCAATCAAAAGTTTAAAATAAATATTTTTTACAAAAATTGGACCGAGTTTATTTGTTGGTGCAATGAAAAGTACAAAATATTATTAATTCTATTGGTGCTGGTATCTGTGTGATTTTTCTATTTAACAACAATTGCACAACTTGAAAATTGCCGGTATCTAAGAATTAAGATTATTTTGGTTTATTTTTGTACCAGCAAATAAAGTCGGTCCAAATGATTGTGAAAAATATTTATGTGTTGTCTATTTTCGAGCGTTACGAGAATTCAGAGCGCATAAGGTTAACAGTATGGTACTATAGTCCCTGTCCAAAATAGCGTGCAGCGAGATATGCTCCCAAACGCGGGTGGCGACGATTGCATCATTGTACCCTATTTTGGGTACGTGGTATAGCAGTTTGAAGGTAGAAATTAAGCTTATGTTTGTCTGTTTTCCAGTTTTCGTAATGGCGAACGTTTGATACTACCATATTTCTTTTTTTTGTTTCAAGCATCCTTACATAATACATAAGAGTATTCGAGTGCAATAAAGCTATTGTTTTATGTATTTTAAATTTATATGTATTTGATCAGCTTTATAAGTTTAATTTATGTTTCTAAACAAATGGATTTGAAATAATGAATTTATAAAATAGTATAAAAAGTCTGGTTACTCTAGTAGCCATATTTATCATTTATTTATGTCAAATATTTTGAACAGCAAATGTGACAACGGATTATCTTAACCTATTGAAGGTAGTGATTCGCAAAGCAAGACCAAGACCGATATGGTATTGGTCTTGGTCTTGTATCAAATCCTTAGTCTTGGCCTTGCATTATATCTTGGTCTTGCTGTAAGACTTGCAAGACTCTTGCAAAAATTTTGATCTTTTTATAAGTGTGAAAAGTTTGCGCGATTCTAAACCGTAATAACGTAGTTCAAATGAAGAATGGTATGGTATAATGGTATTTGAATGGTACCAAACCATTCTAGAATAAGTACCTACTGAGAATAAAACTAGGTGCGTAGAATTAAACTAGAGCAAGAGAGATGCGAAATTAATTTATAAAGTTTAAAAATTATTATTCACCATTCCCACATGAGAATCATATCTTACTAGTGCTACTCAATCTGCTTGTGCTTTCATGGTATCTTCCGTCGCACCTGAGCACTCATTTTACTACTTTCTAGCCATATTTTCATATAGGTGTAATAGTTTCCCTGCTTTATAAAGAAAGCGATTAAAAGTACCAAGACTCCAAGACCAAGACCAGTCTCGCAGCATCACTAATTGAAAGTATTCAGCTGATTCCAATTAGTGTCAATATTACGATTTTCCCGGCGTACCAAACTTCTTGTAACGTAATACCTACAGCTGGTAACTTAAATTGTCTTTTATATCTTTATAATATCTTTCACACCGATGAAATTTCACTTCATACATGTGAGTCACACGACGCAAACATTTTTTCTATCATAAGTTTTTTAAAATAATTTCTTACGTGAATGATTTATGAATCGTGTAGTGTATTATTATTTATTTCTATTACGACCTCTCGAAGGCGTTAATAAAGTTGATGATGCTATTTTGATATACTCCGACCATGATTAATGAAATTAGCTCTCGAGACACAATTCGCAAAGTTTGGCTGCTTCATCGTGCTATTAGAAATTTTATCTATCTCTTTCTCTCTATCTCTCTCTCTCTCGAAGTGTGGCACACAATATAGGGGGTAGTTGGAGTAAAATATGGAATGGGAGGGTAGCGGAGGCAATGTTGGGGTGTATGTTTTTGGTAAAGTTTTATTAGAGCGGATGTTGGAGAGATCTTTTGATAAAGTCAAAATTGCCGAGGCAAATGCTGTGCAATTCCCACATACAATAGCGAGAGCAACTCGGTGACTGTCAAAATAAATATAAGATAATGGGAGAACAGAAACTTCCTGATAGTGCATCGAATAATCCGAATAATATTAGAGTCTGTGGGTATAGTTATTTGGATGTTAATTTGATATCGTTGATCTCATTGTTATTGGTTTCCTACTAATAGTTTTTTCCAAATATTCTCATATTGTCTGGTTGAGGCTCTCTATTTTCATTCCAATCTATTGCACAAGTTTTATACATGTTAACTTCTGTAGAATGGGATATTGAGTAGCTGCTCTTGAGAAGCTCTTGGGAACCATTTAATTGTAGTCATCGAAAGTGGATGAAGGCAAGAAAATTGAAAAACTTCCATCCGAGTGCATAATTTCGAAATTTGGAATTAAACCTACCAAACTTCCAACATTATCTGGTGCTCGGAGGCAAAATTAATTCCGTCCAAGTACCCACAGACGAACATACCATCGACGTAGAGAAGCTCAGTATCGGGAGTAGCAGCAGTGGAGCACTATAAGAACGTCAACCCCCAGTGAAGAAGGGGCGGCTGCTCGCATTCTGTCGAATTTGGGAATAGGAAAACAAGACCTAATCGAGAATTGAGGTGCTGTACATTTTTACGACTTCATTAATGTTAGATGGGTATTTCGGCGAATACGACCACCGACAAAATGGGGTGTGGAAATTACAGCGCGCGAAGAGCGGATTAAAAAGAGAAATAAAGGTTCGCAGTGGATTGGGCTCGGCTTGACGTTATTGGATATAAAATTTACCAGTGGGAAAAGTTGAGAATACTGCCGACCGCAAATCGGCTCTTTTTGGTTCGCTAATTATGAACCCGTCTAGTTACAACACATCAAATAAATAAAATTTTCTGTTTCTCTCTTGCTAACCATTGGAATTGTGAATTATGAAGTCGTTTTAGAAGTTTCAACATAAGTACTAGGAAACTTATGATCTACTCCAAGAACAATAATATACCTAATATAATCCTTGAGATAGCACTTACAAATCCATGTCCAACTTAACCAAGTACGTTAAAAAAAACATTAATGGAAAACCAGAAAAATTAGGCCTCAACTAATATGAAACTACGACGTTTGAAAAATGAATCTGACATGGATTCAGTTGATTTCATATTTCAAGGTTACATTGACCATCTTATCAGTTCTATGCTAGTTTTATAGTTTGTGTAGGTACCTTACTTACAAAATTACTTCCATTCATTTCTAAACATTGTCTATTTCGTCACAAAGGGCGCCTGTTGCACTCATGATTGATTCATATTGTTTTTTTCTTATATCGACATGGTTTATCCAACTTCTAATTCCAAAGTAGGTATAACCGAAAATTTGGATGCAAGTAGGACGCTAGATACCTAAATATTCTTAATTACACTTTAACTTGAAATTAGGTACATGATAATCGGATAATAACATGATTCTCTTACATTATTTTTCATATGTATAATCTCGGTGCTTGTGGTCTGTTCTTGCCGACTCACCCAGTATTCTATATAGAATATAGAGCTAGATTATTGAGAGGAGAGATGTCCCCTAGCGATCCTACCACCAGGCAGCACCACTGCCTGTTGGCCGCGGCGAGCGGCGCGCATTTATCAATACCCACCTTATTAATCTCTCGCCCAACAAACCCTTTTGTCACTTGTCAGTTAATATCAGATTACATCGGCTATATGATGTATGCGTGCCTTCAACATTACGGCCGTTTATTATATATATGTACATATAGGACACAACAACATAGGTATAGGAGGAGAGCAGAGAGTGGGATCAATTTGTGAATGTTTGAGCGCCTGCTCCCCAGAGTAAATGCACCCCAACTAACAACTCTAGTTCTAGACTGCTTGGGCTGGGGAATAGGTATTATTATTATATTATTATTGGGCATTGAAATGACCATAAGCAAGCTCGCTCTACTCGAATTGCGCTTCTCTGGTTTCCTCGGATATGACGTTGTTCTTGTTTTGTTGTTGTGTTATATTGCAATGCTTACTCGATTGCTTGACGCTTCGTAATACCTATAGCCAATGATTTATTGGATCTTAAATGCCAAATCAACTCAAGTGAAAGCTTTGAATTCCTGAATAATTCTTACATCATAATTTTAGAATTTGGCGAATGCGCTGCAGCTTTTGATTATAGAAATGAAACGGCTATAGTGTGAACACTGCATAATGTTATTAATATAATAATTATGCTAGACCACCTTAGACTATGAACAGACTATACTTTCGCTTATGAAAACAAACGTGCCATTGACCTGCAATATATTTTTATTTATGTATAGGTATGCTGTCCAAGTAATTTGGGATTTTTTTTGACAAAAAAATATCATTTGTTTTATTATTTGCTGTCGTTCAAATAATATCGAGCGATCGCAGTAGCCTATTGCAAATGAGATAGTTTTGTCTCTAACAATGACAGATTCAGATTAGAAAAGATAAGTGATATTATTGTTTTCTGTAATTATTCTGTTAATTATATGTATAAATATACCTACCTACTCCTAGTGAACACTTCAATCGGTTACCATTATCGCGTGTAAGCAATAAATAGTGATTATAAGGTATTTTTACTGACTGTTGAATGGTAGGTACAGATGAGAATGCGATAGCGAAACTGTTCAACGTTGCCAAGTAGCAGAGTTAAAATAACTGTCATTGTCGTTTTTTAATAATTATTACAGCAATATACATAATTACATATTTGATATCATACTAAAATGTGTTTAAATTAGACCTTTGGACTTATTCCCGAAACTGTTAGTTCCTATTCGATCCACCAACGTGTCGGCATTGACTGTCAATCAATTGTTTTCGATTACTTTGGTTCAGAACTCGATGCAGTCGGAAGTAAACTCTCAGAAAATAATTCAGAGGTGTGAGCTTGCAAGACCTAGACGGCCAATTAGCTTTATCTCTTGGAGAAAAATTCGTTCCTTAAAAAATTAATGGCTTAGTTCGTTTACTAACGAACTACTGTAAGAGGAGCCATCCTGTGGAAACCTCTATATTCTAGACTTTACGGGTCCGTCAAGCCACACCCCCGATAAAACGAATATGATTTTTTTATTGCAAAATTATGTGCAAATTACGGCCACAAAAATAATTTTGTGCTCAATTCCTTGACCATTTTTTCGTTATTTGAAAAAAGGGTGTGCAGCTTGACGTCAAGTTGCACCACCGCACTAATTTCTGTTGCCGAAATTTGAAAATCAATTACACCATAATTATGTGCAAATTATTTGCTCTCCAATGACCTACAGAACAACTATGCTACTCTTAGCATACACCTTCTTATTTTTATTTATTAAAGGGTGTGTGGCTTGTCGTCAAGCTACACCCCCGCACAAATTCCTGTTGTCATAATTAAAAAAAATCAAAAAGGAAATTTTGTACTCCATCCCTTAACTTTTTTTTCAAATTACAAAGTGGTGTGTAAAACGAATTAAAAAATTATTTATTGCAAAATTATGTTCAAGTTATATGCGAATTATGGCCACAAAAAATAATTCAGTGCACAATTCCTTGATAATTTTTTCGTAATTTGAAAAGAGGGGGTGCACCCCCGCACCAATTTCTATTGCCGAAATTTGAGAATTGATTAAACCATAATTAGGTGCAAATTATATGCTCTCCAATGACCTACTTAACAACTATGCTACTCTTGATGCAAATTATGTGCGAATTACGGCCCCAAAAAAATATTTTATGCACAATTCCTTGACCATTTTTTCGTAATTTGAAAAAAGCGGGTGCAACTTGATGTCGAGCTGCATCCCGCACCGATTTCTGTTGCCGAAATTTTGAAAATCGATTACACCATAATTATGTGCAAATTATGTGCTCTCCAATAACCTACTTAACAACTATGCTACTCTAAGCATACACCTTCTTTTTTTATTTATTAAAGGGGGTGTGGCTTGACGTCAAGCTACACCCCCGCACCAATTCCTGTTGCCAAAATTTAGAAATCGATCATACTATAATTATGTGCAAATTATGTGCGAATTACGGCCCCAAAAATGAAATTTTGTACTCCATCCCTTAACTTTTTTTCAAATTACAAAGTGGTGTGTAAAACGAATTTAAAATTTATTTACCGCAAAATTATGTGCGAATTACGGCCACAAACATTAATTTTGTGCAAAATTCCTTGACCATTTCTTCTTAATTTGAAAAAAGGGGTGCAGCTTGACGTTATGCTGCACCCCAGCACCGATTTCTGTTGCCGAAATTAGAAAATCGATAACACCATAATTATGTGCAAATTATGTGCTCTCCAATAACCTACAGAACAACTATGCTACTCTTAGCATACACCTTCTTATTTTTATTTATTAAAGGGTGTGTTGCTTGTCGTCAAATACTGAAAAAATGGTCAAGGAATTGTGCACAAAACTATTTTTTGTAGCCGTAATTTGCAATAATTTTGCAATGAAAAAAAATCATATTCGTTTTATCGGGGGTGTGGCTTGACGGACCGAGATTTTACAATTTTGTCCCATAAATAATTTCCTCTCACATGCTCACCAGTTTTATACTGAAAAAAATAAGCAGATCAGTCGTGCTTCAAGCTCAAAAATAAAATCAAATAAGCATTTTTTCTGGATATTTTTGATTCTCCAATATTTCTCTTGGAGTTTCTCATTTTTATTTGCTGCTTTCTATAGGTAGAGTGTCTGCGCAGAATAGGCTTTGGTCCAATTTCCGTCGCCACATGAAATTCGGTAATCCGGATGGATCGCCAATACGAATGATGGGATTGTTTTAAGCTGGCAAACAGTTTAATCTACCTATAGATTTAATATGGATACGTACAGCGATTATGTATCCAATTGTCTATTTTGTCTCGTTAGAAGATAGAGAGGCTATATACATTACCTACCATCATTTGTAGTTGATGATGCAGTTGCAAAGTGAACATGGCCATCGACTGGTTACGTATGGGCAATATAGATAAGAGAGAAACTCAATGTTCGTTCATCTTTTCTCAGAAATATGCTTTTATTGTGTAAAATAGCATCACCACATTTGCATCGTCTTATGTCAGTTATTTTCAGTGTTCTGCCGTCTGTCTACATAGAAGAAATATGCTTCCTGCAATGACTAGCAAGACGGTATTTCAGTTCATATATGTACTTTTGATTAAGCTACTTCTGTATGTTAAAAGCAGAAGGTATGTTTGCTGTGATGTATTTCTATTAAATTTACTTACGTTCATGTAATGTGAAATAGTATTTTATGTAGACCAACTGGTCCAAGAACAGAATCTGGCTATTATTCAGTGTATGTACGATTTGTCACTTGTAATTTTGTCACCGATTTCTTCACCTACACTTTAATCTTAAAATTACAAATTGTAAATTACCATGGATAAAGAGAGAGTTCTATTTTATGTTACATTTATTTCCTTGTTTTTACGTTATAATTCATTTTATAATAATCCCTGATTTGTAATAAAAAAAATCGTACAATGTACGCATACGGATATACCTACGAATGTGTCCTAGTTTTTCGCGTAATTTCTCTATTTAATTTTTTTCAATCGATTTGACATGAATTTCAAGGTCAAACTACCAAAAACACCAAATCTCTTTTTGATAAATTATTAGTAAATACATTTAATATCATTCTATCGATTACAGATTTAATCATGAACTCTATAAATATAAAATAATTATATTTGCCCAATCTCCCACTTCATCAGAGTCCATTTATTATAATTATGATAATTTGATTCATGTGATATAGGATGAATTTGAAATGGATTGTAAGCAAATGATGTGCCATGAATTTAATTGTTTGTTTTAACACAATGCGCATTCTAGAGAGGAGACAAAATTATTTTTAAATTTCAATCTCTTAAAACTTACAAGTCTTCTGCCTTGTTATGATCAAACAATTCGCTACAATCTTTATTTAGATCACTTATATTTTCAAGCTACTTTGCGCAATCGAGAAAGCAGTCTATTTTGTTGTCTATGTTTTAGGCGTTGTGGAATAAAACTCGATTAAAGATGGCGTATGCTGTAATAGGAATAGTGTGAGAGAAAGTGAAGGGATAAGGAAGGAAGCAAAACAAAACTGTCTGAGGGCACGCTGGGTCGGGTCCTCATCCTCCACCTCACTTGGCACTTTTGGAGTGCCTGCAACAACGCGCGGGGCTTCTCGGGGCCTCCTGATATATATATATATATATATATATATATATATATATATATATATATATATATATATATGTACGGCAGAAAGGGAGGCATATATATATATGTACGGCAGAAAGGGAGGCAATTTCATTCGCTATTAAGGTGAAGTCGAAAATTTATTTCTCGCAATTGGGGCACTAGTTGCGATAACTTGAGGTGGGGGCGGGAAGCTCTGTATGAAATGAGGGTGGCGAGCTCTTCTATCTTTCTCATTCCCGCTTGTCTTAGTCGGGGTAGGTCTTCTGTTTCTCTCTCACACACATACATACACACACACCTCTTCCGACGTATTCCCTGGTGTAATCCCGAGATTCAGGTCGGTACGTGTGAGTTCTTTACATACCAAGGCTTTCTTCTCCTTTAGGAATTAGTAGATAGCGACCAATTCTCCAACACCTTTTTGGATATAAAGAAAGCGAGCTAGAGCGGATCACAAGGGTTTTTTTCATTGCTCTATCACCAAATGGGAATATCAGAAATATCTATTTCAGGAACCCGTTGCACATCTATTGTGCTTAATCTCTTTTGAAGTATGCTACAAGTTGTTATTCGTTGTAAACGCTTTAGTTTTCCTGTGATTTGACTTTGAGCTTGTAATGTATTTTGTTTTATAATGAGAAACTTTCACAAGTTTTCTATAGGCAATTTTTTGAGAACTTATTTACATAAACGTTCATTCAAATGATTTTTCAATCTATATTTGCGCTCAAAGACCCGAATTTGGTTGTGGTGAACGAAGCGTAACATCTAACGCTGAAATGGACGAGAATTTCACGCAAAAACGTATCATTCTACCGAAAACATGAAAGCTATCTTTAAATAGGATCTTGTCTGTCTATTATTAGTCTGACAGCAAGTGAGATGAAATGTATATGTATAAGAAGAAAATAAAAACACCAGCACTGGCAGCTTTTCACCGACTTCATTCCTCCCGAAATAATTCATTTTTAAGCGAACATACATATTATACCTACGCGCTTTGACGTTGTCGTATCTTAGCAAGTAGTGCTAGAGCCAAAAAAAAAACCGCCCGATGCACGTCTTCCTACACACAGTAAATATAATTCCCGATGTTGTATATGTGCACGTTTTTTGCTGGTGAAATTTACATATATCGGAATGCTTGAATATTATGAAGTGCGTTCTGTTGACAGACATACGATGAATTTCAAATGAGGACAGTTATAATAGGATGATGATGGGATTTTGCCGCAAAATAAATTTTGATTTTGAATGTTAGCTGGTGTTCACGCTAAATATGATCTTTGTGATTCAACTATTTTATTCAAAAACTTAATATCTCACTATAGATGCTGAAAAGTCATCCTTGACTACTATACCTACTTATTTTTATTTTTAATATTTCAAAAGGGAGAATATATTTATATACATATGCCAATAAAGAAATTATCAATCCAAGAATGAATAAAAGAGTATACCATTTGAAGTTAAGATCTTAGTAACTTCTCTGCCTACGTCTTAAGCATCCAAGGTTTTCGATAAGAGCTTGTTTTCGTTTTCTAATTTAAGTATTTTTGGCCCAGTAACTGAGAGCTAAATACCCTGATACGCAGGTTTGCCTACCTATGGTATTCCCATAAAACATGGATCGAATTTTCATTTACAATATTTATTCATTTGCAGTTCACTTTTGGATGGATAATCCTTCTAACTACTTCTCGCGAGATATATGAGATATATCCCTTCCAAGCAAGCTCTTCACTGCTTCGACAATTTGGCGAGACAATCATGTCACAAGCGGCGATATGATTCCAGAATAACTGAGAGCCTTTGTTATCGCCTGACTTTCCGAACATAATAATGGTTATGTATAGTATCTATCAAGGTTTCTGTATACATATATGGTATATTAGCCTATTAGGCAGCGAGCTCCTTTGCTAATTATTCAAGTCATTGATGCTTGAAGAGTTTGCCTGCTTCCACACACATTTTTGTATTTGTACAAGATGATCCTATGAAGCAGCCACTTTTTAACTTTTTTCTCACAGCTTGTCTCTGAATCCATATTTTACTTAAATTATAGCTAAATTTAGAACTGGTTTCATAATTGTCATAGTCTGTTGCTGCCAATCTTAGATATTGATTATAATTAAAACACTGAACACGACCTGGAAATTTAGACGAGTTTTGGCAACATTCAAATCCCTATCAATTTTTCAGATGAATTATCTCTCTTAAACCCAATATAGTCGTGTAACTTCAGAGATTTTTATAACGAAGCTCACATGAGGGAATATAGCCAATTTTAGGTAATGGAATTTGACCTCCATCGTCATACGCCTTTGTCAAATTAACAAAATCTAAAATATATGGCCGGCCTGGCCCTTCCAACGATGTTGGAATAGCAATTAAGTGTTGGGTTTTGAAACCCTCCAAACTCCAAAATGACCTATAATATGCGTACACACTTATCATTTCACATTATACGTCCATGATGTGTCTCATACTCTCTCTCTCTCTCTCTCTCTCTCTCTCTAGAAAGCTGGGCTGTACTTGAGTATTGCAGTTAATAAGTACCTATAATGTGTCTAAAGCAAGCAATGTCTGAGCGATTAAGGTCACGTTCTCGTACTTATATACACAACAAGTAAGCGGGCACACAATGCCGATACGTCATGTTAATGAATAGTCGATTAATGTTCATATATAGGTATATATATATATATATCGATATGCCGTTAATTGTGGGGGTGCCTGAAGTGTATATATGTTCATTGTTTATTCTTTTTCTCGACTAGACTGCAAAACGACGACTGATTTCGCCGCGACAAAAGCTATTTCTCTCTTCTCTCTCTCCCTGATGTAACCACTCCTCAAATTCACGGCGTGCTCAAACCTTAATGTTCCCCTTCTAGAAATTATCCGGCTCGAAGGAACGCTTCGATATGGAATATGTACCTAGTATATCGCTGAGCGATAACACGTTATGTGATCATATATGGAGCATTAAACAGCAGCTTGAGCGTTTATTTTTGCGGGAAGAAGGTGACTACTTTGGAATAGAGTAAATTTTAAAAAGTAAACGATATTTTTTGTCAGTTGATGATAAGAATTATCTACCTATCAAGATTTTTTTCCTTGAAAATTGTAAATTTGTAAATACTTGTATTCTTGCTATCCGGAGTAGAAATGTAAGAAAAGTATTCTAATCAGGTGTATTTTTGGGTATCTTGTTTTCTACTGATCTTTCAAACCTATCAGGCCCCACTAAGTACAAAAAACGGATTTTGCTAGTCTATCTACTCTTTTAAGGGGAACGCATAGCTGCGAGTTAACACTCACCGACTTCGTTCAGCGAAGTTAAGCAGTGCAATACGATGGGAACGGCTTGGACGAGTGACCGTTGATGCGGGTGAGCGTTCGAATCCCTATCGCATTGCATTCTCCTCTTCTCGCAAGGCAACGGGAAACCAGCGAAAGTATATTCCCTAGTACAGCTCTCTGGAAGGGTGTGCCTTAAGATTTATCTTGGGATATATCGGTGGTTCGGAATCCACGTTAAGTGTTACCGAGGAAACTATGATCTAGATTCCGGCCTGCCGGCACGTGCTGTCGCCTAGTAGAATTTCGGAACAGGATTAGCTCGGAGCGGCTGATGGTACTTGTGTTATCGATGTGAGGATTAAACACCTATTTCGCCCAATGGACGGAAAAAGTGGCCAAAACGCGACGTGGACATACTAACGTTTGCTTTATTCTAAAGAAGGAACATATGTTCACGTCGTTTTACATACGTATTATGAATATGTTTAAGTTCTGGAACATGTTTTTGTGTTACATAATGTATTTATCAAGCTTTTGGTTATTTTTTTTTTAAATTTGAATAATATCTTTTTATTATCGACTTCTATGTGTTTTAAAATAGATTTTAAAATATGTTTTGATTTTTTTTATTTCAGGAATTTAATAAGTATAAATATGTTTTGATATTGATTTATTTGCGACCTAAGAAAACGCCAGCCAATGATTATCGAAAACTTTTTTGTTTACCGTTTATGAGGATATCATGGGGCTACCTGGTCGTACACGGTCTCTCCGTGCCGGGCAATATGACAGTCGCGTCGGTTACTTGATCACGGTATTTTGTCGCGGTATTTTTCTGGAACCGTCGCGATAGGAACCGCGACAAAAAACAAACCGGTATTCCCATCAATACCGCCAACGCTCGAATACGAGTACGGCACTCACAGAAGAAGATCTACCCTGTTGTCTCTCTGTGCCAATATTATCTGTGATTTTGTGTTTTCTTTTTATTATTGTGGGTTTCTGTACCTGTAACACAAGATGGCATATTGCTCGCTATAGCTGATGTTAAATGAGTTTTGTTGAAGAGTGTAACTCCAAACCGGCCCTTGACCATTCTCTAAAAGAGCTCAGAAAAAGCAGAAAAAATCTGGCGCACATGACATTCCGTATTTTCTTCCTGTTTATGTATACCTATTCCAGCCTCAAGATTCGTCCTACGACATAGTTGACTATGATTTTTATTTGTCTCGAACCGCAAAAAAAATAAGTGTTGCTATGCGGAGGTTGGGTGTAATAACATGGTAACTTTCTCAAAGGGGAATTTCGGAAAAAAAGAATCTCAGACTTATGTAAATGTTACTTTGTTGCAATAAATATGTTTCCTTACCATTCTGTCACTAATTTAGTTTCTTTGCTGTCAGCGCTAACTTAAAGTTATCAACTAAGTATAGCATAGAGACATGAAGCCGTACTCATAATCAAATCTTAGTTCGGTACTAGTTTAGTTTGCTACTCAAACAATCACGTTTAAAGTTATGGTTAACAGACTAGCTAATATGAGGCTGGTTAAGTAAGTAAGCTAAGTTTTTATTATGAAGGCAGGTGAAGCAATTAATAAGTTTAATTAACTTTCCAGCGACTTTCCACATTACAACACATTTGTGAATCTCCAACGCTGCATTACGTGATGGTAACGTAACGTTTTGAAATCATCATTTTTAAAATGGAAAAACAGATTTTTTGGTTGCGGCTAATAAAAATAGAAGAAAATTAATAATTCTAGATTTCAATCCATTTAATGATAAAATAATGACATTATGATGATTAATGACAAATCTCGACCATATCCAATTAGCATTTAGTATGTTGATGGTAGACAAGTAATTTCTATCGAGTTTTTGGAGCAACAAATACACAACATGTATGTATGGCTGGCTCTATCCTGCCCACATATATCTACTCAAGCTCAGAGGCGAAACTCGGATTGATTAGTAGTACCGCATCGGTTCGTTGGACATACCATTTATATATATGTTTAATTGTGGCTGTCGATTTCCAGCTGAATTGGACACATTAACACGCCCGAATATACCCCACATGACCTCTACATGATACATATGGGTAGTTTAGGGTTAATGATTGGTAACGAACATTTAGTCCGCTCTCGTTTTGGATATCTGATGAATTCATCAAAGTTGTGTATCAGTTATGTCTATTTCGTTCCTAGAATAAATTAACATCAGCTGTACCACTCACACCACTTTCTGACCACCTTCATGTATTCTCCATTAGAGATGTTGATTTTCTCTCGATATTGGTCGACTATCGAAATTTTTTCTTAAATAAGTTTTTATTTTAGAACTTTTGTGTTTTCATGAGAAATTCATTATCACCACAATGAAAATATATAAATATGATGATCATACTTTGTTATTGAGAAAACTAGTGTTTTCAATTACTGTGCATGGATTGCGCATTCCTAATACATGAAAATTGAATCGTAGACGATCACATTTCACTTTCCTACGTCTACGTCATAAAAACCGTGTAAAATTTTCCATATCCTGTTTTCAACAGATGTGTATGTTTCAGAGCAAACCGATTCCAAATCATATATTAAGCCATAGATCTATTTATCTGTCTGCTCGTATGTCTTTGCCAAGATTATCTCGGAAACAGATAGACAAATGTGTTATAGAAACTAGAAACACTAGATCAAATTTCCAAGGCGCATCTTTGGGAAAAGGTAGAGAAAAAAATGTTCATTTCTGTATAAACTATAAATATAGCGAAAAAAATAATGGTCTTGATATAATAAATTTTATGATCTAGCCACGACGTATAAGAAGATAAATAAATAAACAGATGAAAAATATGATATCATTTTTGTATTTTTTTCTCTTCTTTGTCACGGAGGAGAGGGTTTTCAAGAAAATATTTGATTCAGGTTAAATCAATGTCAGTCAAAAGAAAACCACGTCTTGAGTCTATCAACCCCGTGGATTTTGCGACTTTGGTATTCACAGGTGCGGCTGCTAGGTAACCCTTCTGAAGTTCGATTTTTTTTTATGGAATCTGAGGAACCTAGGACGGGGCCAATTAATTTAGTTCGATCATTTTTATATTTTTATAAAAAAACACCACTTCAATCAAAATCTGTTTTAATTTTTCTGTCGCGGTGTAAAAGAAAATTGAATTGTGGTATAAATTATGAATAACAAATTTATGAACAAATCCTCGTGTATACTTTTCACGCAGAGACACACCGCTAACTTGTGCCTATTATCTGACGGAAAGAAAGTCACCTAAAAGCTCATTTTTGACTTTCATTTACTCTTGTCGCTATGCGCTCTTCCTTTATTCCCCCAAGAGGGGGGCGATGGTGGTAGTGGCATTACGACGTCGACGACGAAATATATTTGTACTTCGTCGCCGTGTCCTGTCGTCCTCTCACGGATAACCAAAAAGCATTCGTTTGTACTCTTTTTCCCTTCTCTCTGTCTCTCTTCGGGTATTATCTCAACACACACAAATCTTTGCCGTTCGGTCGACAGCACGTTCGCGCGGTTTCAACTTTTATTTTCTCTGCTTGAAAGTCGAAAACGTAATAATATATATATTAGGCTCTGGATTTTTGAGTTAAAGATAGTACGTATCCCCTTCTCCGTCTCGGTAAGGGATACTGTGGCCTAGTGTCAGGTTTCGATAATAATGTATCGTTACCTGATCCGGATTAGAAGCAGGACTGAACTACCTCTACTGAGATGAGTTTTCTGTTCCTTTTTCACTTGTATCCGATCCATTTTCCGGATAGAAGTGATTTGTTTGACATTGAAATAATTAGCTGGATTTTTTCTTAGACGAGACATAGAACGTAGCGCGGCAGAGTCTATCCAGGTACACGTAAACATCAAAGTACTTCAAGCTGCAGCACCTTATGCCTAGATTTTAGTTTTGATGTAGACATTCGTTTTGTGTGCTTAGATAATTTTTTTATTTCCTGGTCGAAAATGGTGAAGCTAACTTATCAGATAAAATTGCATAACACAACAAAATCTATTTGTATCATTCAAATATGTATTACCGAGAAAATGGGAAAGAATAAAAATGTTGTAGCGGAATTGTTTTTTTCCACTTTCCAAACTTAAATATTGTCATACGACCTAAGTATCTTGGGGCTCGATCGTGGATAGGTACTGGACAGTGGCCGAAACACGTTGTTGCGTTTCTGATTTATAGCATAGCTGGTCGAGCTATAAATAATTTTCTACAAATGAAATCAACTGTTGTAACTCGAGTCGATTATTGGTTTCATAGTATGACATTCAGTAGCTGTTTATCAGAGTAACATTAATATATGTGTTTTTCTCTGTCGTCGGTACTGCTAATTTGTGGTGTTGACGCCGATTGATATGTTTTGTGGTCTGCCGTGCATGAAAAATAAAAAGAAACCAACCAGCCTCGTTTGTGTTATAAAAACAACACATAATATCTAATATCTAAAGTTTCTTTTTCTATATGCATAACTAACTGCACAGTAATAAGAAACCTTCTCGTAGTAATGATATCTCTCGATATTGTCATTCTATAACGATGTTGGTATTAAGATACATACCTAGTTACGTAATAATGAATATCCTGGTGTTGGTGTCTGTTTGTGTGTAAGTTTAAGGAAGGTAGAGTTAAGGCGAGGTTTGTTTGATATATATGTATCTACCGCTCATAATAGGATAGAGTGTAAACATGACAAGAGGGTTGGCGGTCAGTGTTCAATTTGACACGAGTCTCTTTAACCTTGCACAATTATTGGTTTGAACAAGTTATCTATAAATTGAGGGCTTATATCACCGATTCAAATTAAAATCTCCCTTATTCATCCATTTATACATATTTTTTTCCTTGTGAAGAGAACTGCAAAAAAAGACAAGTCAATATTAAGATATGAGCAGCGAAGAGGGCGCAGCCTCGCCGCATCGCGCCATTTCGAATGCTCCGCGATAGCAGCCAAAGCTTTCTCTCGATTTTAATTGGACTTTCCAGTCGATTGGACACAAGATATCGGTGGCAGACGTCGAAACATATCTTTGATAGTAGAGGGAAGGAACCCCGGCGTCAGTTGTTGATGCTGAAGCGCGCTGGTTCATGCATTAGCGTCACTTCCTATCTCCATCTCACTTTTATCATGTGATATTAACTCACTCTCGCCTGTCTCAGCCCTGACCAAAATTCAGTAATGAAGCGTAATCTCTGCCAGCTCCAAACCAATAAATGGCAGAGTACTTTTGCTTTACAAGCGTATTTAATATAGAGAAACAGCATATCGGTTTGCTTTTGTTTTGTTACTCAAAAAACTGAATAATCTCTATTGAGTTGTAAAAGATGATGAATTTCCATGAAAGAGTAGTGACATATTTTTTTCTCTAATTAGCCACATTGAAAATTACTACATATTTAAATGCCAGTTGCATTCAACTTAAATTAAAAGGAGTAGGAAAGAAACTCACTAAACGCTTTTTTATTTCTATTTTATACAAAAAAGTTGTGAAAAAAAATTAGATGAAATTTTTAGTAAGTACCTAATAAGCTGTACACCTACTTCACGCATCAAAATACCACTTTTTATTTTCATGTAAGTATAAATTATATAAGACAGATACATTTAAATTTACAAAATAAATAAAAAAAACTGTTTATAAATATACATTAGATATTTTTGAAAAACCTTCACTGACGTAAGAACATCATTAATATATGGGTTCTTCTCTTTGATTTGCGCTATAAAAAGTGAACATTCAATTTCACACATTTATCAGTACATTCGTTTGTCTGTCTGTTCATAAAATTAGAAACTGATTGAGCTAGAAGGTACTTTATTTAACTGAAATATTCACGGTAAATTCTTTTTCCTGAATCGTACAAGTTTTAATACATGGCGATATTGCATTAATTTTGGTTTGTTTATTTTAGTATTTCAAACTTCATGTTGAAAAAGGTATTATCTTAGTCCAAAGACCATGTTTATACATATTTATAAAATCTACAAATTTTAGAAATCTTCATTTAATAATTTGTATCAAATAGTATTATTCCAACCAAATTTGAAAAAATGAAAATCCATTTCTTTCATTTAATTTTTCAAGATAAAAGAAAGGAGTCTACAATGTGTATAAAAATCGCAGAGAAAGAGGAAAAAGTGTGCGATTTTGTTTGTATAGCTTCCCTTTTCAAGATTAAATGAAAAGGTTTCGCAATATCTGAGGAGACGTCAAAGAGCAGCAATTTCCTAGAGGAGATTTTTCACACTGTGCTTGCTCTCTGTCTTCACTTACACAAGATACATACGGTCAGACGATCGTTGTTTTTATGACGTTCTGGACCATAAACCTCCAACATTGCCGATGTGTTACCATACGACAAAACACAGTGGTAGAACGATGTACCTTTCCTCTACATCTATTTGCCTTTATATGTAAAAATTGAATCTTCAATCGAGTTGATGGAATTATAAATTTTAAAATATGTTTGAATGTGTGAATGTGTATATATAAAATTAAATATATTCAGGAAATTACATCGTCGTTGTAGCATTCAAAAAATATACTCAGTGCTATGAAAATATTGAAACATCACTTGTCCCTTTTAGGAGACTAATGTAAACAAATGGTAGAAACTAATCTTCTTTTTTAAGTTATTCGTATTCGAGTGTATGCAAGCCTTGAAAGTGTTACCACAGCAAGGGGACCTACAGTTTAACTTATATTCTTGATTAACCAACATATCTCAAGATCTTAGATATACCATCTAAAGAAATTGCCTTGCGAGTTTGTGAGAGGAGCAGTATACCTAATAAGCTTGAACTAGAACGCTTGCCCGGCTCAAAAGGGGTCACTCGTCCAAACCTTCGCCATGCTTTATGCCGCTTAACTTCGATGAGCGAAGACTAGCAGTGTCAGTGTACAGCTTCGCTCTTATCTCTTAGCATCAAGAGTGCACGTAGTGTCTGGGATTGATATTGAAATCGTTGACTGTACGCACACAATGTTGCTTCAACCCATCCAACATTTGATCAACAAAACGACAACAAAGTACATGATACATGATAGCACACTATCTATCGATAGAAGAAAAATCTTGCATAATGGTAAAATAAACAAGATTATATCTATTAGCTTATATGCAAATTATGCTTACTAGAATGGAAGTACTTGTTTCTGGTACTCGAAAATGTATCATGTGGCTACACGATCTCCGCCCATGAAATCTCTCTCTATGAACAATAACCATGTTTCCAGCAAAAGGACCCCGTCTGGGAAAGGAGGATCAGACTAAGTTAAATGTCAGGCAATATCTTTGCAGCAGGGCCACCAGCTCGTCGTTTTCTCCCAGCATATACTTCTTTTACATTCTACTAGTACTTTTTGGTTCCGAGTGTATTGTGCTGCACGATTTTATTAAAGGAATTCCAATGGATAGCACACACGCAGGTGTGTCGGAGTGGCCTATTTGAAATGAAATAGAACGGTGGAAGGATCGAACGAACGCCTTTTGCCATCCATACCTTTATGACTAGAATCGAACAAGGGAAATTGAGACGTATATAAAAATGTATGGATATTGGTATATGTGGAGGGTCCCATTTAGGAAAGTATGGCGTTTTATTTTTTTGCGCTGGTTGATGTCGCTAGTCTGTAACATCTGAAGCATTCAACGAAAACATGAATTATACAAAAGGGGTAGATATATGTAGCTACTTTTGTTATATCCTTATTGCTTGTTTTGTACAAAAATCTTTTCTCTCTAATTTTTGCTCATTGCAATGTTTATCTCCCTTGTTTTCCATTCTAATAGGTATATATTTCCTGTTGAATTAAACTAATCTATGAACTGATGTTTTTCTTTCAGTTTGCTTATCGAAGCAAATATATCCCAAGATTAGACTTGAAATAAAACTTATCCAAGTAATTGTGATCTGAATACAACTATACCCACCTTTATTATTACCAGTGGCGAGTATTGAATCTGCAACGTACCAAGACAACGAGATTTCTTGGGACTTTGTGATCAGATAAAGGTGATTACTATTTCGAAAACAATTATGAGAATTAAAATATCAATATTTCACAAAGAACTCATCCAGAGTTGTATAAGTCATTTTCACGCAAAATTTGGATTCATTGCCCGATTTTCCAAACGCAGGAGTCCCTTGTGTCTAAAAACGTGTTTTGTTCAAGACTTTTGCGCAAGAACGGCTGTAATGGTTTTAATTAAACTTGTATAAAAAGTTATGCCCAACTTAGCCCTCATATTTTTTTGTTTAAATATTACTTCCCTGCCGCGTGCCTAGTAAGGTAAGTATTTCCAGTCAATGGACTATCTGTCTGAGCCAAGATTAGGCTAGAAAGAATGGACCGATTTTGTTGCTTTCTTTTTTGTTTTTTTTTTTTTGGATATCACTAGGTACTACTCGCCGGTGACACAGATCGGGCATCCTGCTCATACTGGTTGCTAGGTTATAGCTGAATGTATTTCGTTCAAGATGGCGGTAGGAAAGTCTTGTGAGAGGACGCACCAGATTTTTCATATTCGAGCTAAACGGTTCATCCAATGTCAAAATTGAATATGACATATTTGGTCTCGATCTGACGATTTCTATATGCGATGAAATTTCAGAGTGGTACTCAAATCGTGTGAGAGGACACTCCAGAATTATTATACCTCTTTCACGCGTTTCGTGCTTCGATTTCGATGATTTCTTTTTCATCTGAAAGAGCTAAGAGATGGTCCCATATTTTGAACTTTTCAAAATTCAACATGTCGTTCTTCCTAATAAATTTTCCAACATGCAGTGGAGGATTTTTTTTTTCGATAATTCAAAATATTATCTGGCAGGATTAAAGAAAAGCTGATTGTCGGCAACATCTAAAGCGTACATTTTTAAAAGGTTTACCGAGTTGAGGCACTAGGGGAGTGCCTAATTGTAGCTGATATAGTATAAATCACTGAATATTGGTAAACGTTCAACGGTTTTATGAACTATAAACCATTTCAGAAGGTAAAATAATTATCTTTCTACGAAAACTGGGGAAACTGTTAAAATAATAAAAAATAATACCTAATTGTTATATTGAAGTTGGTGCTTAAAAGGCTTCTATCTATCAGTAGTTACCAATAGAACTACTATTATTATTCTGTATTTTTCAGTGCACTATATAATAAAGTCGGTCCTAGTTTTTGTAGAAGGTAGTTAGTTTATTTACAAATTTAGTTTTCTACAACTTAGTATTCTTCTTCTGTGTCTATATTATGAAAACTGTTCTTTTCCTTATTTATGACTGAATGTTTCTGCTCCATGCTCGCCTACATGCGAGTCATATAATATTAACTATTTAATCTAAGAAGTTGCTGGCCTGGTGGAAATTTTCCTGAGAGGTTTCCGCTTTTAAGGGAATAAAATGTCTAATAAAATCCCACACTATAGGGAAGTGAATGTGTAGCAAGAGAAAGGGAGCCTCCAAAAAGTATGACTTTTAAATATGGATTAACGGGTATGGAGCGGAAAACCATGTCTGTATACGCCTAACCTTTTTCTTATTTGTACGAACAGCATGGCGTCGCGGCAGTGTGGAAGTCATTTATGTGCTCCGGAACGTGGTAATCAGGGCGAGACATGGAAAATTCAAAAAGCAAAAGCAAATACCGGCGACGAGTAGAAAGTAGGGGCGGGAGAATAGATACGTTTCGTTTTACCCTCCTAAGATATTTAAGGAACGTAACCTTTTCCGTAAGGTGGCCGTAAAGCATTTTAATAAGATTTTTAGGCCGTGCTGGCGAATTTCCCAAGGGCTGTTTTTTTTGTTCTCACCCGATAAGCTCGAATGCGCGTTGCGTCTCGAATAGAGGGAGCACAAGGATGAAAACTATACCAAAGAAACATACTACGAAGACGACAAAGCAGCAAAGAGAAGGATGGGAGTCACCTTAATGAAAACGAATGGCGTATATATATATAGACGTTGTTAGTTCCGAAGACAATATTGGCCCCAGCTTAAATCTAATATCTATAATATGGTCGCCGCGACATTGTCCCATCTATGGTGGCGGTGGTAGTATGTGACAATGAAGGCGACTAACCCGTGGTATTACAGTCGTGACACGTATAACGGCTGGGGAGCTTTTCTATTTTCACGAAGAGAGAACTTTCCTTGATACGACAAAGCGTTCATCTCTTCCTTAAGACCCTTGTAAGGAATATCAATAATCTTTTTTTGGACTAAGGACTATTATTACTACAGCCTCAGGAACATCGAACTTTGAAAGGACATGTTGGCGGTCATAAGTTACGTTTTAGGAATAATAATTCGGTTTAATAAAATAATCGGCCATCTATACTTTGATATTTACATAAAATTTATTAAAGATGCGTTCCATTCTTTCCTGGCGTAAACGAGCGATAGAGCATGCTTATATATATCTTTTGATCGACAGAACCAATTTTATGGTTCACCGCAAAATGAGCATGGTTGCTTCACACACACACATACAATACAACCGAGTGCTCTCCATAATGTGTGGCCCGAGGAAGAAACGCCAGAGAGATATTTTCAAGTCTTCTGTTTCTTCTCGCGGGGGTATGTGTCTGTGCCCTTCTCCATTTGCGGTGTAGCACAAGAGATGACGCCAATCTCTTTGAGCTAAGGTGACAATCTCAACTGACACTGATACTTTAACCAGATACGCACCGCATAGTCTCTCAGCACCAGCGCCACAGCTCGGTTATCTGTGTGATGGCGGTGTTTCGTTTTTTTCCAACCCCAACATGAAACACGACAGCTAGAGGAGATTTAGTAGGAAAAAAAGAGATCGGGATGATGCTGTTGATAATAATAATGTATAGGAATGACACGTTATCAGAATGAGGATTTCAATTATTGATCTGCTCATCTTTCAGGGTGGTTTAAAAGGATCAGGTCAGCTTAGCTATTAACTTTTTCTCATAAGAGTGGTACAATTATTTTGATTATAAATATAGAGAATATATCTAGAGTCGATGAACTCCAAATATTCGGTTGGGTATTATACTCTACTTAATCCTATTTAGCATTAAATTTATATTTGAATGAGTTCTTGCCAATTGTGTTGTGATTTGTTTCAAAAAAATCTTGATAAATTATAGCTCAAACTAACTATTTTTCTGTTTGTTTATATTGTCAATTTTTTTTCTTCAAAATTACCCACTGGATAATTAATTAATTCTAAGAATTTTCAGTACTTATTTCACTTCGATAATGATACAAGTGTAAGTTAAATAATTTTCATCTAATAAATTGTTTGTGATTTTAGCGAATTGAATTGATTGCTTGCCCCATAAAAAGTTATCTTCGAAATGAAAACTAACTACTCGACAGCAGATACTATTTAATATAATTATTCCCTCAATCAATCGCGTACCTCGTTTTCAGTGAGTGAAGCGTATTCCTGCAATTATATAGCTTTAGAACTCAGCTCATGTTGGTATAAAGCTCGTCTAATTGAGATTTTCTTTGTTTTTTTGTCTCTTTGTTTTTACTGTAGGTGAGTGCTACCTACACTCCTGTAAAATGGGAATTACGAATCCTTCTCTTTCTATTTTCCTGTGTCTCTCGTCGAGTGGGCGTACAGTACAAAAAAGGAAACGTTTGGTTAATACGAAAGCTTAAAACTGAATGTGTATATTACTACAAATATTCACCTCGTTAAGTGTAGAACAGATAATTGTTGAAGATTATCATCGTTAGATTTTTTATTTGTTTTCAATCCTACCAAATTTTTCTTGATATGATTAATTTTTCTCTAATCATGTTAACGATACTTTGTTCTAATTAAAGATTTTCCTTCCTCTCCCAGATTCCTTTCAATATTAAAATCGTCTGATCATGTCGGGCGCCTATTCATCCTTTCATCGAGCCAAGACACTTCTTCTTCTTCCCACTTTAGGTCGAATGACCTGTGTTTACAGAGTAATATTCAATCTTATTTGCGATTCTGATGACCAGCTATCTTGCCATCTTTTTTGTGGTCTTCCTTGTGTTCTCTTCCCCTCGGGCTTACCATCTCTTGTGATCTTTGCTTGTCTGTGCTCCTCCATTCTCGTCACGTGCTGGTTCCAATTTCTTCTTCCTTCTCTTCCCCATCTTACTATGTCTTGAATGTTACATTGTTGCCGGATATCTTCGTTTCTTACATGGTCTTATGTCTTTCCTGCTATGGATCTTAATGTTTTCATTTCAGCTGTTCTTAGCGCTTGTTTCGTTTTCTTTGTGTCGGCTCTGGTTTCTATGGCATACGTAAGTATTGGTCTTGCATGTTTTATAGATTCTTGTTTTCGTTTCCTAATCCTAGATGTTTATTTCTCATTTCTCACTATATTCCTTAATGCGCCTGTTGTGGCTGCTGCTTTCCACATCATCATTCAATTTTATGGCAGGAAGAATCGCTTAGACAGAAAATTTGACAGTTTAGTCGAGTGTAACTTTATTAAACAGCTTTTTCTCAGAGATACATCTTGAGATGTTGGACAATAGCCTCAAGAAGAATGTTTCACAAAAGTTTGATCAAAATACATTCTTCGGTTCTTTCGTAGCCACTTGTGCGTGCAGGAGAAAACAGAAAGAAGGCAACAAATCCGGTCCATTTGTTGCCGAGATATTGTGTGCACAGAACGACAGACAGGCCAATGGCTGAAAATATATGTTCATTTCATGGGAACCCAGAATGTAATCTAGATGCTGAAAATTTTACACGAGTGCAATATTTTCCTTAGGTGAATAACTAATAGAGGTAGTGGAAGGAAACTAAAGAAACTCCTTCAATTATCGATCAAAATTCAGATAAATTTTAATTATTATTTAGTCATTATTTATCTAGATTCCATATAATTCTGTCAAGATGTAAGCGTGTGCAGCTTTACGCTTCCATCCTATATTAGAAACAACATCCCATACGGTCTCGTCTGCCTTGAGCAAGCAAGCTGCTACTGTTTCCACACACTCTATAAGCATAGTTTTGTTGTTTTCGATTAGAACGGCCCGTTGTGTGTCCCGATAGGAATTCCACGAGTTAAACAGTTTCAAAATGAAGCAACCAACTCCCGCCAGCTATTTCCCAAGAGTTGTCTATATTAGAAGTGAACACGCCCCAAGGAAAGGTGCGTTTCCTTTTTTTATATGGAATAGAGAGTTATTTTGACTTGAATGGAATTGCTGCCATCTTGAGTTCACAATACGTTTGTAAGTTTCCATAGTGTAATGCCGGCTTTATTATATAATCGGAGCAGATCGAGTTCATCGTTATCTATCTGTTTCTATTTTTCCAAAATATGTTCATTTGCATGGTCAAGTATGAATTGGTGCTATAATTTTGTATTTATGTTTGTGTATTCTACTTGTCCACAATTTATTCCATATTTTCATCATACAATTTACAATAAACTAACGGGTGGTGGAAATTTTATATCTGCTGTGACGTTAATTGGTAAAATGTAAAATTGAAATATAGTGTTTTTCAACTCTCCAGCTCATCTATGTGTTATGAATATTGATAGAATGGTTTTTAATAACATTATCATATTCATATCATTTAATTAAAAATATAAAATTCACGGATGACAGATTGTTTTTTAATAAAATATGTCATATCTCGTTTACTATTTAAAAGCATTTATTTTGTTATGTTGATAAATATTTAATTACAAATAAAATTTTAGTGAAATAAATAGACTGAGAATTTCGTAATAATTATAGAGTATGGACGGAGTTTGAGCACAAGTTTTCTGCGAGTTGCTTCAAATTGTGATGGTTTATGATGGACAGAAGAACATTAACAACTATTTTTAATGTATCACTATTAAAGATGTTTAAGAAACTACAAATTTAGCTGCAATTTTTATTGCTTACAGTCGCATTCCATTCAAAATTGAATCGTGCCTCCTGTACATTAACGGCGCTTCTTAGAATTCAGCTTTTCTCGAATCTCAGCGTTGAACGGATAAAACACCGGATAATTTATAATTGTATTGTATTTGAACATCCATTAAGGAACAAACTTTCAACATGCATATTATAGAACTGTTTTACAAGGTTGTAAGCAAACGACTAAACAACTTGAAATGATTATCTCGTAATTTACTTATCTAATTACCTTCTGTAAAGAACGAACTCAATAGCCTTTTTTTATTTATCTAATTACTGAATATTTGATTGCTCCAGCTTGGAAAGCGTCCATAATTTTCTTAGATGTTCATTCATACTATAGAATTGAGCTATTAACATTGATCTATTTCTTTTTATAGATACAGTATTTACAATAACCGTAGCCTTTCAACAAAGCAAAAGAATTCCCGTTTAACCTTCTCACTTCCTCTATCTAGTTTATTTTCTTGCACACACACAATTGACCTTATAACGAGCAGACGTTTGTCGTTGCGAATAAACGCGAGAGAGACTCTTCTATACTCTGTGGCCTTGTTTGCGTTCTGCATACCGATTCCATGGTGGTGGTGCATCGATGGTGATCAGAGCGATGGATGCATCAGAGGCCCTTAGCAACAAACTTTTACTCTTTCTCCTCTCTTCTTTTGCGTTGCGGCAACGATAGTGCCGTTTGAGAGATTATGCTGCGGTCAAATTTGACAACTCTCGAACTATCTATTTATCTATGTAATTAGTAAGAGCCGTACGTTTATGATTATCGTTGGAGTGAATATGATTGATTGTCCGTTTATTCTTACTTAAGTATTAACTTCAAATTAGTCAGAGTGCAGGATTTTGATATATTTATAGTACAGTCCAATTTGTAAATGAATTACAACTACCAATTTCGTTTCATGAACCGCATAATCTCATGTTGAGTATCTGCAACAACACAGGAAGAACTGTTATAAAACTATCTCTCACTAACATATAGACATGTAATGCATAGATATATCAAAGAAATCGTTTGTTATTAAGAAGCCCCCTTATGGATTTATAAATGCGTTCCAATAAGTTGTTCTTCTGTGTAAATAATTGTAAAATAGAATTGTCATTATTAAGGTAAATATTAATAAACATAATATATTTATCGTTTGCAGTCACATTTGATACCCTAATAATGATGTCTGAGAGCTGATTTCAACTGCTTGTAGTGACGCCAAAACCATAGTGAAGAGTCTATTAGATGTTTATCATTTCTTAAAAATACGACAATTTTTTTTATTCGAAAAATTTAGTGTGTCTCGACAACGTTATGGCCATTGACACAGGTACAGTTTATAACAAATAGATTATATAACAAAATCTATACAAAAATATGTAAAAACATGGACTTTACATTAAATTAGTTTGAATAATTGACAGTCTTTTGGGAATTTTATTAGGGCACTGTAATCACTGGTGGAATTAAGGATTTCCTTTAGCGTTCCTTTTATGGCATTTTGTCTTCGGGCGTATGTTTATTTGGTACATTCCAATAAAATATGACTAATAGTGATCGGTTTGTCGCATTCGCAACAACGTGGGGGGCTTCCAGCACACATTAGATACCCATGTGTTAACCTTGTGTGTCGAGTTGTGTGTCCTATTCTCAATCGATGGATGATTGTTTTCCATCTTCTGTTCAAGCCAGGTACTCTAAATGAACTGATGTTAGGTTGGATACTGCTGAGTTTGGAACATGATCTTTTCCATTGATCAGACCATTTTGCCAATATGATATTCTTCATTCTCCTTCTGAGGTCATTTTCTACTTGTATGTTATCTATCGGTAGGTTTGATGAAGATGTTAATTTTGCAATTTGGTCTGCTTTTTCGTTACCACAAATTCCTACATGTGACGGGACCCAGATTACAGTAATAGAAACAGCTGCGTTACAAGATGATTACAGATTTCATGGATTTTTTGTACAATTGGATGGTTGGTATATATACATTTTATGGAATATACAGAAGATAAGGAATCTGTACAGATTGCCAATGTTTTATTTTCATGCGTTACCGTTACTAGGGCTTTCAAAATCGCATATAGTTCAACTGTATATACACTGCAGTAAATAGGTAGTCTAAAATTCGCTACAGTTCTTTGTGAAGTAACCACAGAACATCCTACTCTACCGTCAGTTTTTGATGCATCTGTAAAATGTATATTGTCATATTTGATCGTGTTAATTATTTCCGAGAAAGCTTTTCTTAGGATCACGTTAGGGGTTTCTTGTTTAGAATATTCACACAAGAAATATAAATATAGGAAAGTAGTAGCTGCTGACGTCAGAGGGAGAGAGGCAGTTCGTGTGCTTCACAATAGAGACTTTCTACTGGACTCGATCTAAAAGCTCCGAGGCAGATACGTATAGCGTTGTTTTGGATGGTGTTCAGGGCTTCTAAATTAGATTTTGAGGCGTTGAGAAAAACCTGACTACCATAATCTAACTTGGATCTAATTAGGGCTCTGTATACTCTTAACAAGACTTCCTTGTCGGCACCCCAGCAATAGTGAGAGAGAGATTTTAGGATATTCAGTCGGTTTGAGCAGCTTGCTTTGAGTTCTTGTATGTGTTTTCTCCAAGTGAGTTTACTATCAAAGGTAACTCCTAAAAAATTATGGTGGTCAACAATTGCCAACAGCTCACCATTAATAGTGATGTATGGGACTTGGACTTGGCTATATCTTCTGCTAAATTTAATTACTTTGGATTTGGAAGCTACAAAATTGAATCCAGTTCTTCATGTCTATTCGGTTAGATTGTTGACGGCGTTTTGAAGTAAGTTACATGTGGTTGATGTGTATTTTCCTGAGCAGAACATGATGAGGTCATCCGCGTAGAGTGAATATTTTACCGGTTTTACGGAGGAACATATGTCGTTGATAGCCAAAAGAAAGAGTGTTGAACTCAGGACCGAGCTTGGGGAACTCCGTTTGTGGTGGAGAGAGACATAGATGTCTTACCATTCACTTTCACTTTAAATGGTTCGATCTGTTAGAAAATTTTGTATAAAATGAATGATATTCCCAGATAGGTTGATCTCCTTAAGTTTCTGGATTATACCTGTTGTGTCTAAAGCACTTTCTATGTCAAAAATGACCGCAATGACGTCTTGCTGGTTACACACAGCGTTTTGAATTTCTTTATGTAGAACTATTAGGTTGTCTGTAGTGTTCCGGTTGGGTCGAAATCCTGACTGAGCTTTTGATAGAATGTTGTGCTTTTCGAGATACCAAATTAAGTGTTTATTAATCATCTTTTCTAGAAGTTTACATAGTGTGCATGTGAGTGAGATAGGTCTGTATGAGTTCAATGTTCCAGATGCTTTATTCGGTTTCTTGATAGGAATTTTGTAAGTCGTGTTCTTGCCTCTCATTTGTTTGATTTTAGTCCATATTTGTCCAGGAGGGGTTTCAGTCGTTATTGAGTTGGTAAAGTTGTTCCACAAACATCTTTTAGATTCTTTAATTACTCGTTTGCATTTGGCTTTTAGTTTTTTAAAATTAATTAAATCTTGTTGGCTTCTAGTTCTTCGGTATTTGTTAAGAGCCCTATTACTTTCTTTGATGGCTGTGGCACAAGATTGATTCCACCATGGGACTAGTTTACTTCTTGTGGTTGTTGTAAATTTTTTGACGTGCATTTCTGCGGAGGAAATAATGCAGCTTGTTTATAGCTTTAACAATGTTTTCCGAAAAATTTATTAACTATTTCATTTTCAATATAATAACTGAATTTATTCCAGTCAGCTTGGGCTATTCGCCATATTGTTGTACTGTCGATTAGTTCTGGTGTATTGTCGGAGATGAGGATTGGGAAGTGATTACTGTCAAATAAACTATTTAGTGGATACCATGAGATTAGTGTGGCTGTTTTCGGATCACAAAGGCTTAAATCTATTGAAGAGAAATTGCCAGAAGAAATATTGAAATGTGTGCTACTTCCATTATTAAGTAGACATATATTCAGGGAATTTACCACTTCTTCTAGAATTTTACCTCGACCAAAGGTAGAATCTGAGTCCCACATAGTGTTGTGTGCATTAAAATCTCCAGTCAGGATGAATGGTGAAGGAAGCTGTTTTATTTATTAAGTCAGATATTTCGGTTTTTCTCAGATTTTTTGAGGGCACCATGTGGTGACTGCAACTGCCTCTAAAGTAGTGTTTAGAGAAAAATTGTCGCAAGAGACAAATATTGATGCTCCTCCACTGGCTCGAGTACAACCAGGTCTAATATGATGATAGCCAACATAGTTTTTCAGGTGAGGATTGTGAGAGTCTTTGAAGTTGGTTTCTTGTATGCAGAAAACATCAGGAGAATGCTCCGATATCAACTGTTGGATCCGTTCTAGGCGTGGATAGAATCCATCGCAGTTCCATTGTATCACAGTGAAAGCTTTTTAAATGTTAGTTAGAATGAGGAGTGAATAGATGTTTGTGACACTTGAGATGTGTCTGAAGAATTTCGTCATCGCTGTTTTTCTGGGTTTGGGACTCTATGCTTATTATACTTTCAGTTTCAACGTTTTCTTCCTAGAGATGCTGTTTGAGTTTCTTGGAAAGCCTTGTGAATCTGTTTTTCATTGTTCTTTCTTTCAAAAAGGGGTATATCGAGTGGATGTTTGGCAGCAGGGTTTTGGTCTCAGTTGTAAATTTAAGAGCTTCGTTATAGGGTGTACTTCTACCATATGTGTTTTCTAAAAAGGCGAAGAGGGTATCTACAGGAAGGAGGAATGATTCAGTGTTATGTTTATTTCTATGATATTCATTTTGGTTTTTTCTGTAAGACCCGATTCAGCAGGTGATTCTGTTTTGCGTTGTTTTTTACAGGAATCAGTATTCTGTACCGGATGTTCTGGAGGAGGCATTTCTAAGGGTGATACAATGGTTTCCTCTTGGGTGTTGTTGTCCTCGCTAGTAGTTAAGGTATCTGAATGGGCTCTTTTTTGACTGATTGTTGGTAGAGTTTGATGTGGCTGGGAGAGCATTGGTGGTTCTAGTAATTTTGACCTGTTACTGTCCTGAGATACTTGGTTTGTGGTTTGTACTGTATTATTGTCACGAGTGGTGTTTGTACAGTTTGCTGTAGTGTGGCCTGTTTGTTTGCAAAGGAAACATTCCATTCTATCGGAAGATAGAAAAATTCTGTGGTCGACTCCATTGAAATGAATTACTACTGATGTTTGTAGTTCAAAGTTATCGGTAGATGGCTGAATTCGTCTCCTGGAATACCAGCGTTCAGAAAAGAAATCGGAGACGCGAGAGGCCTAATCCATTGATTACATATTCAGCAAAGTCGTGGGGGATAGACAGAGACATGTTCGATATAAGGATTCTTTTGGTAGGAGAGATGAGAGTATATTTTTTAATGCCGGATCTTAAGTATCTTTGTCGTGATGATATTATGATAAAATTATTCTACCTGTTTCCAAATAAAGGGTCTTTCATGTAAATAAAATCTCTTAGACTTGGAAAGAAAGTTACACGCTTTCAAAATTGAGAAATAAAATCTGAGAGATGAAGGAATTATTAAAACGAAACATGGTACTCGTACCTGCCTACATTAATAGTTAAAACAAGCGGAATAATTATGAAGTACTACGATTGAAGTCACATATTGTGCAAAAAAAACATGACAGCCACCTAGTAGATTTTTTTAGATTCCATTTACAGAAGATTTTATTTTATTTTACACAACAAAAGTGTTAAGAAGTTTTGCAATAAAATGTCCTTTTCAACACATATTTTTGAATTGATAAATTTTATTTCATCAAAAAGTTCTGATAAAAATGCAATAGGGGTTGCATGTTTTACCCTTCTAAAGAATCACAACAAACTTGAAAAAAATATTCAGTGATATCCTTTTTATTGGTATAATATGCCCATAAAATGCCATTCCTTCATGAATTCAGCAATATCTTATTTTTGGAAGAATGTTATTTTTCAGGGAAATGTGTAAGAGCTTTTGATTAGGTACATGAAATACCCACTTTAATTTTCGACAAGGATTCATCTACTAAAAACTTTCACACTTATTTGGAAACATCTTGAATATAATAAATATGTAATAAAATTTACCTGTCTTTACAGGAATCTTTATTCCTTTATCTATTGTTTTTATTAAGTCAAAACTACCTTGAAATTCCTCACCGATTCTGCAGGGAATTATACAGATATGAATGATATTGCAAAATATTTTCTGGTAGATAGAATAAGTTTTTGTAATAAATATTTTTTACCAAAAAATGGGACCGACTTTATTAGTTGGTGTACTGAAAAATTAAAAATAAAGTTAATTCTACTGGTGCTGGTAATTTTGATGTGGTGCAGTTGTTATTAAATACAAGACTTATGGCACCAAATTTATAACTACCAGCACTAATAGAATTAACCTTATTTTGATTTTTTCTGTGCACCAACTAATAAAGTCTATCATATTTTCTGTAAAAAATATTTATGTAGCAATTTTTAGTGTTTCATCGATCATAAAAATTGTTGAACGTAGGTACACTTATATTCAGCGATTTCAAAATATGGTGGTAATAACCTTGCACTTTCCAAGTGCTGTAACTCGGAAACCCATTTATATCTCGCCAAAACAAATTGTGGGATATTTTTTTATTTATGCGCAAATCTCTAATGGTTCATGGGGACGTCGATTCTCGGGAACTCGGTAAAAATCACCACTGTGCCTCTTGTCTCGGCTGGTGATTTTGATTTCATGTTTGAAGTAGAAGGTGAAACCACAATTGAATTTAATAAATCGTACCTAACCTAACTTTAATTTCATATTTTAGTTAGGTACCTAATAGAAACTCGTTCATCGAGTCTAAAAATTCTAAATCTATAACTGGGGCCTCTTGAAAGTATCCAATTATTCCACCAAATTTCGAGACTTATCATCGAAAGTTGTTGAAGAGCCCGACGGCTGAACTACTAGTAGTACTAACAACGATTGTCGAGATGAGGACTGCACTCTCATCGAGGGTACACACAGAGACAAACCGAAAATTTGTATAATTTAGAGAGCACCTCTCTTCTTGTCGACACACACATAGCTTTGCGGAAATTAGTGAATGCATTAATATATAGCAAAAGACAGAGATAACCAGAGAGAAGAAGAGAGAGGGTGACAGAGAATCCACTCTTGTATGCCGCCGTTGCAATATAATTGTAACACTTTAAATCTTAACGTTTAAGTACCTTTAATCCTTGCAACTACCAAATACGGTACGTATAATGTACTTACACAGTGCTTTACGTTGACTGCAAATTATAACTTTTGTGCCATTTACATGGCGCTTTCTCACTCTAAATTTCTCCCTCCCTCTTTGAATATATCTCCGGAAAGCGATGGCTCTGGTGGCATAAGCAGCAGGCGCAAGCAAGCTCATGTTTATTTGTCTTATTAATTTCCCAAAGCATCATTATTTAGATGCGGCTTTGCCAGAAAATAATATAGTCGATGGTGCCAAACATCTTCATCGTTTCCTTGAAACCGTGTCTTGAAGAGCTTCAACTCTGAATGAGAGGCAGACAGGTCTTCGCTTGTTTCAAATATGTATAGGGTTTCTCGTTTATCTGGTAAACGTGGCTGAAGGACGCATTTTTAATTAAACTTTATCCTAATGACGGAATAAAAGTTCTATCACTTTCTTCTATTGGAATTGCTATAGATATAATCTGTTAAACCAAATTATATATTATATTAAAAAAATGACAAGAACTCTCTCAATTAAGTCACCTATCAAACGTTAAAATCTTGACCAAAATTGGTTTATCTGTTGGAAGCTACTTTGCCTCAAACAGACCGGCAGATCAAAAATCCAACTTAATCAAAGAAGCTAGGAAAAAACTCAAATAAAAAAATATCTTTGACACCGACCGACCTATCGCAGTCGATATATCCCGCGCTCTCGCATTTGAATATATCTCATACACCAATTTTAATTTTAGTATGCGGTCAGTAACTAGGTAGGTATATGTCCAGTAAAACCACCGCTAAATTTTCTACTATTTCCTCATTAGGGAGGCGTAACGCTTTGCATATGTCGCAAATTATTGACCTTCTGGTATTTTTGAAGATGTCTACAGGCATAATTATTATTTCACAGAATAATAACTAATAATTCAGTATTAATTGTGCTGTTGGCTTTGTCACGCTAACAGCTTAATCTTAGCCAAAGCGCATGTCATTATATAAAGTTTAAATTTTTTTCATCATTTTGGATGTCATTTTTAACAATTTCATTGTTCATTGATCAAGGCAAACTTGAGCCTAATATCCATATCCCACTTACCGTTGTGGGTTAGGATTAATGGCATAAAATTACTAAATTTATTACGAAATTATGGAGCAATATTACAAATCAAATGTTTTATAGCAGATAGATATATTGTTGAAATAACGAGTTCATTTCAAGTTTGTTTTTTCTAATGCACTCCCGGTTCTGAATTTTAGCTACGAACAGAATCGAACATGCAAACTTTAAGCCTTCTGCTATCACCCGAAAGATACATGGATAAACAAAGCGCCAAGAATTTATGTTAATTTCCAAGCTTTCTCTACGCCATCTCACATTACACGTCACTAATGCGATTTTATTTGCATTTAATTTTGAAATTCAAATCCAGAAGAGACGGTTGAACATCATTCGGTAAACACACCTTTCTGCTCGATTTATATTTAATTTCCATTGGAAATCTTCAAGAAATTTGCACTTCGATGGAATAGAAAGAGATAAATAGATCGAGAAAATCCCCTTGACTAATTCAATCGATATTGGATATAATTGTTCCCGAACCGTGGGGTGTTTCTCAATTATGCTCTGTTACAAAGTAAAGAAATCGTATTTACTTGGAAATGGAAAACCGAAAGACAAAACCTTTCATAGACTTAAAGTATCAATGAAACAATTATTACGTAAAAAAAATATAATATTCAATCATTCTCCACCTAAGGACAATATTTGCATGCCAGATAGAAATGTGAATAATTTTCGCGCTTGATACCTAATGTATCAGAAATTGTAGTTCTTAATTCAAGTGCTTATTTTTACTTCTCTTCTACTCAGCTACTAAATACCAAATAAGTACATGTCATGGAAATTGTACCTGGCGAAATCAAGATGCACATTACGCATTATTTGATATTACTAGAGAAAAAGCAAATACAACCTTTACCAGAAAGATCCATTGATACTTTCCGTGTAGTGTATGACTTTCTTTTATAGTCTCGTCGAATACAAGTACTTTGACTTGGTGAATGGTACTTGCCAAGGAAAGTGAAATGAGTAGGTAACGTGCCTAACTCTTCTTTCTTTTGTAGCTAAATACACTTCTAGATATAAGCCTCCCCCATGGTCTTCCTCGTTTGTCTTATACAATTTTTATCAGCTGCTTTTCTGGCGGTTTGTTTATGATTTTTTATGATATCATTGTTTTCCTCTCTTAAATTTTTTGTTTTCTGAATGTTCCTCTTTAAACCCACTGGTTATAATGCTTGACTTAATTCTTTTGTAATTTCCGCAAATTTATACTATATCATCAGCGCCTGGTTGAGACATGAGCCGTCAACTTTGATTGTCAATTTTTTGAATAGGTACTAATATGAATAGTTCTTTTGACGAGATGACATCACCTTGCCTCTCTCCACTTTTAATGTTAATGCAGCCACTTAATTCTTAAATTGTCTTATTGGTAAACTAGTATCTATTATTATGGGAGCGTTTGCTGATAACTTTTGGAAAGAACAGTTTTCACAAGTACCTACTTGCAAAGTAATTTTCAAAACTTTCGTGCCTAGTCCGTTTTAGAAACAGGAGAGTATGATTGCTAAGAACTACCCGAAACAAGTTTTCGTCGCACTGTACCTTTATTAAATGTGAGTATTACTAAATTGTAACTAATTGAAAATTATATATTCAGTAATGGGTTTGACATGTCATCAATCTGGCTATTGAGAAGATTAAAGTGTCTTGTCGCAATTTCCGTTGGATGGCCAATATAAATAAAAGTACCGAACTTTTTATTTAGATCGAATGAAGGTATGAAGTGTCAAGTGAACAATCTTGAGGGCTTTCTTATATCCGATTTTGTGTAGAAGATGATCTACTAACTCCACTTCTGAAACCACTGTTGATAGCAATTTGTTTCTTTTTGGAAGTTGTTAGGACTGATAGAGATATCAACAAGTCTATGGCTATAACAATTAAAGACTGCTGTTTTCTGTTTAAATGTGTGATAAATAGTCATTATAGTGGATGACAGTATCAATGCGTGAAGGTTTATGGTATATTGAAAATTCATATTTATTATTAACTATTCAGATAGATGAAGAAAATTAATTGAAGTGTTATTTTTCAATTCTATAGTAAACTTGATAGATGGAGGAAGGCTATTATTGAAGTTCAAAAATCGGTTAAGGCTCTTATGAGTGCTAATGAAGCAGGGCTAAAATATAATCAATATATCTATATCCAATATAGGGAATGTCTACTGTCCTTAGAATTTAGTTTATACTTATATTTGATAATGGTGTGTGCCGAAATAACAATATAATAGTGAATATTTAATAGAGTGTTTTAATTTTAATCTACTATGGATTTATATCAAGTAGCCGCCAATACCTAAAGTTATTTTCTTTGAGGTTTTATTTGTTGCGGCGCCCTAATGATTTCTGACATTGTATTCATGTGGTCATTTCTGTTCCTTTGTCTCTTATGTTCTCTTCTATTCATTTCTTGCTCATTTGGTAGAGGGATTTCTATTCTCTCTCATTTTTGTATGCGTCAAATGTTTTTCTATTTACACTCACGTCAAAGAATTAAATGATTGTAGTAGGTTGGAATTGACTTCAAACTACGCCATAGTAATGGAAAAAAGTAAAATTTGGAACGCGTATGGGCGATAAATATTCGCGAATTCCGACATGCCGGGTATATCGACTTAATCATCCGTCGGGGAGCCGCGGCGGAGACTAACACACGCCGCTCGACTTTTTTCATGTTTTATTTATGTGCGCGGACATTTTGCATGTATAAGAAGAAGGCGACGTACGTGTCTTATAACGTGTTAGAAAGAGGCTAAGACGAGGCTCACACACACACACATCAAATTCAAATTGTCCGCATCGGTATTCCGTACACACTCATGATCAAGCGAGAAAGTGAGAGAGACTTATCATAGTGGAAAGAGATGGTGTGATGGAAATCATCGAAGGAGAAGCGGCGACCTGCGCGCGCCTTAAGAGTTATTCAAATGGTGGAAATGCAATTTCTCAAATGTAAATTTTCATGAGATGGTATCTCGAAACAGGATCGTATATCAAAGTTTGTTGTATATATGCGTACGCGTTTACCCTCGCCTCGAAAAAAAAAAAGAGTGACAAGTCGAGTCTAATTGAAATTTCCCCACCCCGACTTTACCGATCACAGCCTCTGTCTGAACATCCGTTTGGTAGTTAATTTGTTTTTGTTAGCACTAGTACTAAAACCTTCGTTTGACATATCAGACTGTAAATTCTAATGATATATTACGTATATAAACTTCTTTGAGTTAAGCATTGAAATATACTGAATACTTTTTGGTCTCTGATAGTATTATTCACTCATATAAAGCCATCCGTATATTTTATTTATAACGCGGGCTCTCGTACTACCTATTCCTTCAGGTAATGTAGATGAATTAAAAACTCGGGTAATATTTAATTATTATATTTATCTTTTTCTGCTCATAGGGCATTGAAAGCTGTTAATTTTTGTCAATTCGCCATAACACTTTATAACTGATTTAGATATGGAGGTCTAAATCCTCTCATCGATCAATTAATAGTTTGTATTTGGTTATTTACGTGGGGAAATTATTGAAATACTACAATCAAATTGTTAAAATCCAAACATATAAATCCTAATAATAACTTTCCAACAATTGCTGCCAGAACAATTTTACTCGTAATTGACTAATATAATTGGCGACTTTGTCGACATTGAGCGGATTCCTCTTTTCGCATGATAGACGAAAAAAATCTATATCTATAGGTATACATACACCATACACGTATACATGTATATATATATATATATATATATATATATATATATATATATATATATATATATATATATATATATATATTATAAATGCTTAAATTCAAAATAAACTCGCCATATTTCGTATGCAAATGTTGCATCGCTAAATTGACCATATATGCAATAAATGCCAGCCAAATTAATACCGATTGCAATTTGCGCGCCTCGACTATATGAAATTGATATACGAAAATGGGAATTATCATTTCCACGAAATGATCGCCCATCACCCGATGAGGATCATCAGCTCCCCAAAAACGATTTTATTCCAATGGAATTCAAATCTCCTAACTTCGTCCACGTTCGATAAATATGTAGATAATCCCTACATCCTTAAAATAGTAATTCTTTGTGTTTTATTTAATGTTTCATTAAACAATGTAAATTGTGTACGTTCTTTCATTATTTTTTTATTTTGAAGATTCATACATGAGTTATAAATTATTTATGGAACGAGCTGCCGATTACTATAGCCGAAAGAATATGGGTTCGCTTTTGTAACTTTCGTTCACTTAGCTCAGAATCTCCGTGCGTTTATTTAATTTTTTTTCGTTGTAAATATAAAATATTCCTTCCATTAGCTGCCTAACACTCAAGTCCGTCATAATAACACATTCATTGACGTACTCAAAATATACGGTTATATCACTTTCAATTGCCCAATAGTTTCTTCAATTCCTTTCTCAGTATCTAATTATTGATGCACCTGACTAATCTATCTTATCAAGAGTGGCACTACGAGCTAATTAGATTGTGAACTTAACTTTCAGCTAAATAATGAGCATCGAATTCAGTTTCTATTAAGCGCGTCCTCTTTTTATTTGTGAAAGCAATTTCTAAACACTCTCTTTTGGCAACAACTCGATACTTGCGTCGATCTTTTTGAATCTGTTCAGTTTCATACTGTGGGGGATAATTGAGTTAAAAGTTGAAAATCATGTGTATTTAGCACATCCAATTAGCAGTGTAGTTTCTTAGGAAGATGTACTCTATGGATGATGATGATGACCTTTTACTTAATTAAATTCCTCCTCGAAGCTCGATAATAATTATGAGAAAGTTATATTACATGAGTATTACATACCTACATAGAATCTATGATGGCCTTATGCTGACAGAAGGTCGCTAGATATAGCAAAGTGCTGGATGCTTGATTAGAGAGGCAAATATCAACTTGGATGTCATGATATTAACTGTATATTTGATGTCATCGGTTCAAATAATCAACACTGTTAATGAAAATTCCACACAAACTTATTTATTCGATTGAGGGTATGAGGATATGTGAAAGCAAAAGAAAAAGATCAATATTTAATTTTGCAGTCATTACGCTTGTGCATCAGATTGTATATCATTAATTTTATTTTTCATATTTTCGTGGTTAGACATGAAATATTTTTATTGCGAAACTTACCTTGAAAGATCAATATTTGAGCATTAAATGTGAAGTAACGAAATTGCTCAATATCCACAGCGTTTACGAAAACTTTTTATGACGATAGTGTGTAAAGTATTTAATTCTCCTTAAACATGATTAACTTTTCCGCACTAGTGCGGATAGTAAGTGATTTGATGCATGCATTGGCTTAGGTGCTAATCAGACATAGAACCAACAGGTACAGATAGTCTACGTCATCACTATTCTCTCAAATTATAATTTCAAACCAGAATTTTACAAAATCAACGCATCAGATTGAATTTAAAAATTTTGAATGCAACATTCACTTTTGTTATTACATTAGCAAATTATATAGTTAGGTGTCATGTCCCATGACCTTTTACGCTACTTTGACAATTGCTGCCTCTTATGGTAATTCAAAGTAAAAAAATATAATGAGCATAAACAGTATTACATATCTATAGAATTAATGTTAAAGTTTACGATGCATATAGAATCTAACAATGATTGGGTCCTAGTATAGTAGTGTTCACTAAGAGCAATTAAAATGGAGAGTTCTTTGTTTACCTGAAACTGAAGACGGCTTTGCAAAAAAGATGGCGTTCTACACGGGATCAAAATACAGTGACTCTGATCAAGACGGTAAACATGATAATCGTGACACAACATAAGCATTGTCAATACGTCAAACTCGATCTTAGATTTGTGACGCTACACGCGCATGGCTCGTTCTCCGAGACTATTTGAGTCCAAATGACAATTTTGAGTACCGATCATTCAAATGCTCTCTATTTTATTGACATTGAGTTGTAGTCATTTTGATAGTATCTATGTCTGTACTTAGGTACTTTATCGGTCAGTATTCAGTATAGGTACCACAATATTCGATACGACTCCTAAGGGGAAAAATTCATAAAGGAACAAATAAATGTGACATCTTCCAACCAGGAAGTCATCGTGTATGTATGTGGGTGTGTGCCCTACTGTTATTATTAATAATATAAAGCCCAGGTAAACTCTCTCATCGACCTATCTTTTATACATATATATATATATATATATATATATATATATATATATATATATATATATATATATATATATATATATATATTATATTATATAACGGCTGGAAGGAGATTCCGGAAAAGCCATAATCTGTTATAAGCAATAAAACGCTCGACTGATTCTCTCTCTTCTTGGGATGGCAATTGAGCGCGCCGGTAAAAAGGAAGTGCGGAATTCTGAGCTATATTTCTTCAATGCTCATCTATACCTACTGTGTGTGGGCCTCGGTGTGGGCTTTTTGGGGAAGAGATGGAGCAGAGAGGTCATGCGTATATTATGATGACAATAGACAAATGAACTTCCCCCCATCGAAATGTGTAATTTGACTAAATTGACAGAGTTTTTTTGTGAAACATTAATAAATACCAAATTGAAAGTCAATAAAAAAGCTTTTTACGTGATGGCTTTATTAATGATGATTTCTTCGCATCGAGCTTCTATTGATGATGATTTCTTCGCAACGAGCTTTTATTGAATTCTTTTATGCTGAGTTGTAGTAGGAAGGTATTACGTAGATACCGATAATAAACCCAATTTAAAAATAATTCTGTTATGTAGTATGTACCTAACAAATTTGTATCTCTTTTCCCTCTGTTTCTTAGCTATGTTAAGAAATTGGTATTTACTTCGTCGTAATATAAACGAACCACGATGAGTTGCAGGCAGAGGTGCTATGGTTGCTCCTGCAGCAAAAATAATAAATTGTCTTTGACATAGAACAACCAGGGCCGCCTTTTTTATTGAAATTCAAATTCGCCTGGTATATATATATATATATATATATATATATATATATATATATATATATATATATATTGATTTTGTATTCTTGACTGGTTTTATAATAAATAAAAAGATGTTCTTGGGGATGCAGTCATATATTAAATTAAATTCTTTGATTGAAGCCGAGCTTTCGAGAATGTTTATTCTCTTCTTCAGGGCAAACTACAAATCGTTACAAAATTATTTCAACAACAACTTAATAGTATTTTAAAAATACTTACAATCGTGAATTTAGAATAAATTAACCAAAAACAGGAAAGATTTCATAGCCATCAATTACAAATGTCATTATTTATATTTGTCATGGTAACACAATAAGTAAGAAAGTATCTAGATTTTGTTGATAAAAATGAATATTACTGAATGATCTTTATATGTTTGTGGCTATTTGAAAAAGGAGCACAATTAAATTAAAATTATTATTAAGGCAGATACAGGTTCAGTTAAAAAAAATATTAATTTAAGAATATTGCATAAATACTTACATATATACCCATACATAGACTAAATTACGTTTATTCTGGGCTTGAACTGAATGAAAATCTTTCATAAATAGATTATACATTTAATCTCAAATAAACATATAATGAATTTTAAGAGAATAATTCTCTTTGATCAACTAAATTTCTCTCACTAATAAGTTGATCTAAATATTTCTATTGTTTATGGAAACCTAAGATTCTAAAGTTAATTACTATAAAATCAGTTAAGACCAGTCCTTCATCTTTATATAGGTACATATATCCCATACACATTAATCCATTTATAACCAATATACATATATACACATATATATACACACACATATACATATATACACATATATACATACATACACATATATACATACACACACATACATACATACAAAAATACATATATAAACATAAAATTAATATTACATGTCAAGTATAGGTACTGTAATATGTACCTATACTTGACATGTAATATTTATTTTATGTTTATATATACCCAACTATACATAAATATCTATATATATTAATTTTGAGCTACATCTGGAGAAAAATTATTATAATTATCATTATATAATTTTAGAATATAAGAATAAATGGAACTAAGTCCTTTTATATCTGAGCGTTTATTCATAGTGTTATTATGTTTCTTTATATTCACCATTTCTAAGAAACCACGTTTAAAATATTTTTTCTCAGAACATAGTGCAATAGTATTATCAAAACCAATACTATGTTTCTTAATTTTGTCTATGTATGGGTATATATGTAAGTATTTATGCAATATTCTTAAATTAATATATATTTTTTTAACTGAACCTGTATTTGCCTTAATAATAATTTTAATTTAATTGTGCTCCTTTTTCAAATAGCCACAAACATATAAAGATCATTCAGTAATATTCATTTTTATCAACAAAATCTAGATACTTACTTACTTATTGTGTTACCATGACAAATATAAATAATGACATTTGTAATTGATGGCTATGAAATCTTTCCTGTTTTTGGATAATTTATTCTAAATTCACGATTGTAAGTATTTTTAAAATACTATTAAGTTGTTGTTGAAATAATTTTGTAACGATTTGTAGTTTGCCCTGAAGAAGAGAATAAACATTCTCGAAAGCTCGGCTTCAATCAAAGAATTTAATTTAATATATGACTGCATCCCCAAGAACATCTTTTTATATTTATTTATATATATATATATATATATATATATATATATATATATATATATATATATATATATATATATATATATATATATATATTATTTTTCTCGCTGCATGATACTACAATATTGTCTGCCAGAAAACTGAAAAGCGCGAGCTGAAGTTTTTTTTTTGTCTCATTATAGAAACCTCATTTGTGTTTTATATAGATTCTGTCTCAAAAGTCATACCAAAAATATTTTTTTCAAAAAATTGGACCGACGTTATTAGTTGGTGCACTGAAAAGTATAAAATAATATTAATTCTATTGGTGCTGTTACTTTTGAAGTTGTGCAGTTGTAGGTAGATTGATAACTTTTGGCACCAACTTCACAAGTACCACCACCAATAGAATTAATATTATTTTATACTTTTCAGTGCACCAACTAATAGCGTCGGTCCAATTTTTTTTAAAAAATATTTATTTCACACTTTTGAGTGTAACATTAGTCACGAAAATCGTTGAACGTTCACTAATACCAATGAAGATAGTACTTATCCTATTACCCACGTATATTCGTTGCTTGTAGTTGTTATTATTGAGATCTCAGAACATCGCTGCGGAAATACGCTTGAATATTTTAGTTTTTACCTTTTTAAAATCGATTTTACTCGAAAACAGTAACTCTAAGGGAAAAATGTTCATTATAAATGTTGCTACAAATAATTATGTCCTTCATGTACTGCCTAAAGATTTTCAATTTTCGACAGAAATCGCCCTCTCCACATTGCACATTTGAGAATTGTACATGCGTCTATCTCGAAAACCGTAACTCTTTTGAAAAAATGTTCAATTCAAACGTTTCCGGATATTGTCCTATCTATAATTATATCACCTCAGATTTTCAATTTTCGAGAAAATTTGCCCCCTCCACCCCCTTCGGGAGCGGTTTTCGGAGGGAAGGAGATATCGGATTCCCGTTTTTATGAATATGGGACCATTTCTCAAGGCTCCTCTTTCAAATGAATCAAAAATTATCAAAATCGAATTACGGTTACTATATGAAAGGCGCGCACAAACCAAAAAAAAAGCACACATTCGAATTGTATACCTCGTCCGTTTGGGGTTCGTCGGTCAAAAATATAGAACTTAAAACTACTGTTCCACAAAAAATGAACTTGAAAATTTCATATGATAGAACCCCAACTTAGTTAGGGAAATGTATTAAAACTTCTTTTTAAATCTACAATCTAAACAATAACAACTTCATATAACTTATAACCACATACATATTTGTAGCTTGATTTTTTTTATAGTCAAGTACATCCAAAGATCGGAAATTTTCTCTAAAGCATAGACAATTAGCATTTGTATACTTTTAAAATACATTCATTCAGTATTATTTGATGGTGGAATACATGGAATACAATCCAAGATACAAAATACTAATTTGAAATAATGCTGTTAAGCTTCCAGTAACAAATGATAATTGATTGAACTGCTGTACTAGCTTAAAAGCAAATATTTATACAAGACTTTGAGCTTATTCAATAGAAAACTGGTAACTGAAAAAGTACAAACTCACTTCTAAATGTTTATCATGCACTCAGTTGTTCAAGATACCACAACTTTATGGATTATACAAAATATGCACATTTTTCTCCGTGCATTGAAACAATTCCTCATTTTCACAATTCAGATGATACATTCCCGTATTATTTAAACGCTCTCTGTAAGAAAAATCACGCGCTTAAATCACAAAAATACATTGTGCAGAGAATGTTCTGCTCCTAATGAACTGTCAGTCGTGGAAACAAAACAGCAGGCCGGAGCGCTCTGTCCAATATGTGTGTGCAGGTTGTTTATCAAATCGAAGAGTTACAATCCCATTACACATATTCCAGGAGTGAGCGAAATCCAGAGAATCGTATAATATTATAGAGTGGAGGAGGCGAGGGGAACAATCGCGCCATAAATTTACTTTTGACATGTAGTGAATTTATTGCCTTTTACGTTTGTTCGCAAAAGTTATTAATATTTGTACCTCATAAATAGACCATTATTTTTATTCTCAGTTATAACTGTCTGGTACATATATGATGACGTTTTCGAGTTGAAATTTTTCGTCTATACCTCCGTTCTTTATTAGGTACGTGCAGGAAATTTGCTCCAAATGAGGAATAATTCAGAGACATTTTTCAGTTTTGGTATACATATACATACTGATAACTGATCGTATTCGATATTGTAATAGCTACTGCAATCATTATTTTCGTTTTTCGATACAAAAGAAAATGAAAAATTGCGACAACATGTGTGCGTTTCTTCTAGTTTATGCAAACTTTTTCCAGTAACAGATGTGCTGGCTGTGTTATAATACTGTTTTACTGTTGAGTAATGACTTTCTAGGATATTTTTGTTGTCATAATTATTGTTTTTTAACCTGCAAGACAGTCTATGTAGTGTATCTACGTTAGTTTTGAAACATTTATCCTATAGCATATTTTGTGAATAAATTTATAACATATTCATCGAGTTTTAACAAGTTTGAATCAATTTCTGATTGCATATTCCATATATATTTCATATTGCAATATATATTCACGTATTCCAGATTATTAAATATTGTTTTGTAAGCTTGTGAGATAACTTTTCAACCACAGATATGCAATAGAATTTTAAAAATTGTTTTTGATACTATATATAATATAAGCTGGCATTATTACCAGCATTTTAAAAATCCATATATATTTTAATTTTTCACTTAGTACACAAGAATATATCCATCAACAGTTTTATTATATTTGTATAGACATGTCGATTTTTCACTCATTGTGCAACTTTGTCCTACACTATTCCTCCAATTGCCATAGACAGGTTCATATTATCCTTGTAGCCTGGTAAGTATGTGTCTGCAGCTCAGCTTCTCGATCGATTTATCACAAGAAATAGAAACGAGTAAATGCATTTGTGTATATGTGTATTTGTACTAAGCTCTAGTATTTCCAGCTAACTGAAAGTTATTCTATTCCATCAATATATATATATATATATATATATATATATATATATATATATATATATATATATATATAGAGTTCTCTTTAACAGTTGTTGTATGTGCTACGCTGTCGAGCACCTTTCTCTCTTGTTTTTCTTTAAATTCTAAAAGGATATAAACTAAGCTACAGTATTAGTGGTCCCTGGGGCGCAACAGCTTCAACTAAATGTACCTTAAATAATAAAATATTCCCTTCGTGTTATCCCAGATACCCGTCGACAATTAAAGAGGCTTATCATTTTGATGAAATCTTGATGGTTCGTTCATTTGTTTTTTTTTCTGTTTTGGTACCTCCAAGGATTCAATGAATAAATAAGTGATTGTTTTTCTAATTAGTTTCAATGTTATTTTTAATAATTACCAATTACCATCTATCAATCATGGGTGCCTTTGAAAATATATCTATTTATTTTGGCCGTATCTTTTTCGTTGTGATATGTTCTTCCATAGAAATTAGAAAGTTTTCATATAACTTCCTTTTGGTTCAGTCATATTTCGTCTTGATGGAGTGAGCTTTCACTTTATCAAGTTGATTGTTATTGTATATAAGAATTTGAATATTCTTCAAATTATAGGCCTCAACCTCAAGCTCGTATCTTAACTAATAATTCTTATTCATCAATTTAGATGTTGAAAGATATTTCTGCCTCCTGACAGTTCCATTCAATCGTCCTTAACGCCATATCAGAAATATTTCCTAATCAAACTTTTTTCTTGCCAAATTCCCTAGGCTCTTGTCGATCACCGTAAAGGGAAGTTCTCTAGAAAACCTGTCTGAGATACGTTAACTGTTTGAAATTATGAATTATTCCCATTCACGTTTGTGTTTTCGCTTCACATACATTCAATGATTTGCACAACGTTTCTATAGAATGTTTAATAGGTATCCCTAAAAGGTCTTTATAAAATGTTCTTGATATCGATATTAAGCAAACATCTCTTTTTTAAAGGGGATATTTTTTATAAGTTTATAACGGCTTGTGGTATTTTATTGAAATTTGATATGCTTAAATAGGGCAAATGAACCCATATCAAAATTACGGAAAATCTATCCATATTAGTTTCTATTTCTACAACAATGAACAAAAAATAACAAGCATAAAATTTTGATGAAGCAGTTCATCCAATAAAAAAAAGTATTCTGGATAATATTCTTCAGTTTATGTACATTCTTCTCATCAGTTGGTAAACAAGTAATTTTGTGCTAGCTTAAGACTTTTTACACGAAAATTAATAAAAGTTACCTATCTGAAAATCGGCAAAACTCAAGAAAGCATGTTAACAAGGAGTCTCATTTTGATCTACAGTATATCTTATGAAATCTATTTTATTTTTGGTTTATTTTTTACAGTGAATTAACTGCTCAATAATGTTTTTCTGCATATATCAAAATTGTAAATATGAATATTGAAAAATAAAAGTAATTCGTCATCCTGCCAAATTTCATTAGAATCCCACGAGCCGTTGAAAATGTATAATAAAAATTATATTTGATTTTATTACCATATAAGTTTTGTACATTTTCGAGACACTCTGTATATTCGACCAGAGGATCTTGTTTTAATAATTCTAGTAGTTTGTGACCATAAATTATTTCATAGAATGTCAAATTAGCGAGATCGTCTCCGATGCCCTCCGAAGGACTATCATATGCGGCCGCAATTGGTGTGTGTGTGTCTAGCACCGCCCCCAATACCGTCCTTCCACCATGATCTAGTGTTGACCCCGAGGGCCATAAAACGGTCGTAAATGCCCCCGCAAAAACCCCAGCCGGTAATTTATTAAGGAGAACGTAACTAAAATTTTATTATTCATGGTGCCCCTCTAGTACCTAGTAAGTTAAGAAGATGTTTAGCGCTTTGGGACTTGTTAAGAAGAAGGAGAATGTGTTCCTTCGTTATCGTGTTTACAAACAGGATGTAAGTAGCTAATATACAAATAATTGGAGAATCATTATATCAGAGTATGGAGATACTTAGAAGATGGCTTTGAATTTCATGCTCATCTTTAGAAAGTTTTAACGAAAATTGGTGTAAAATGAATTTCTTGATACTGATTATTATTGTAAATTTGAATTCCTCTCATCTATGAATATGGTGATGTCAACCTTAAAGTATCAAGACGGATGATTCCACTGTTAGATATAGATTTAAATTATCCTCAATTTTTGGCGGACATTACAGGCATCTCGTCTCAAATTACATTGTGGCATGCTTCGTTGTATGACATTTTTTAAAATTATCTCAGGCCTGACCGTTTTCTAACTCTAACTAACAATTTTCAATTTTGTTTTTGCGCCATAAGTTCTGTATCCTCAGAATCTTAACCTAGATATGACCACATAGTCTTCTACAAAAGGTAATTGTGTCATCAAATCCAGTTTCCAGGCTTTCACAGCTCGTTCTAAAATTTAATAATGCTTTGTTGAGGTATATTTTGAAACTTTCTATAGTTCTTTGCCGATTTTATTTTATGATGTACCTACTGTCTTCATACAACTTTTTGTGGCTGATTTTATAAGAATTTTTGATAGTTCATTTGTATCTATCTTATCGTATGCTTTAGTCAGATCTACAAATAGAAGGAAAATGTCTCTTCTGGCAGTTTTGTTTTTGTTAGTTAATTCAATCTAAAAATAATATCTATACATGTTATGCCTCCTCTAGTCATACTGGAACTTTCTGTTATAATTAAGGAATTTTCTAATTAATCGACTGATGGAGCTAGTTGAGAATAAATGTCTATAGTTCTCGCATTGATCTATCTTGCCTTTATTTGTTTATGTCCATGCCATATTCAATCTTTCAGTAACGTTTCTCCATTTATGTGTGTCTCAAAAATAATTCTGTCAATCTATGATTTTTTTTCGGGACACATTTCAACAATTGCGTAGATATTCCTTCTGGACCAGAAGCTCGATTATTCTTCAAAGTTTAAAATTTTCGTCTGTAATTTCTCCTTTAAAATAATAATGCAATTCTGTTTATCTGTAACACCCATTTAGTCGCTATTACCATAAGGCAAACGGTTTCTGAGCCCCAACAGAGTTGTAGTATACCTTTATTTCATATAAATATATATATGCATGTACGACCACAACGAGATACAAAATATTATTGCTTTCGTGTTCTAATTTCCCTATTTCTAATTAACATTCATTATACAGTGTGTAGTTGTCCAGTTTTGCTGGTAGCAAGCAATATTCCTCGTCGTCTGCTTTCAAAACTTTTAGCGTTGTACAGTAGTTTAGCAGTAATGTATTTTAGATATATATATATATATATATATATATATATATATATATATTTAGATATATGTGTTGTGATGAACACACAACTTTTACCAAACGATATGAAATTTCTAAAATATGTAGCTAACGCCAAAAGCTGCATGACGCTAATTTGGTTGGCTAAAAGGAAAATAAAAAAAATTGGGAACATTTTTATTTGGTATTTTTTTATGAAGGTTGAATATATTTGGTTGAGTAATACCTACATTTATTTATCTTTACGGAACATGAAGAGGTTCATCTTTCAGTGAAGTAAACAATTGTCGGATATTTGTTAGCTGTCGATATTGGCATCTATCATTTGAAAAACGTCCTATTATCGTTTGTGGTCAAGTCACTCATACATTGTATAAAGATTCATAGCGCGTAAAGTAGTAGTCGAAGTATACCACCTTGAGGTACTCCCGACTGAATATAATATCGATTATCTAAAGTTGGTGATCTGGATACATGTTTTGTGGCGATGATTCGTTAACTCTTTTCAGTATCAGAAAGTTTTGAACTAGGAAAATTATATCTGCAATTAAAAGTTCTACGATGATGTATAAGCTTAGACTATCAGTGTTAAAGACTTATTAAACAACTCCGCCTCTATGCTTCTAACATTACCAAAGCATATGGGCTCTTGAGATATTTTGTAAATGAAAATAATATTTTTTTTTGTCAAAATACGTGTTTGAATAACTATACCTACAGACAGCTTAATGATCGTAAATTCCCTGTTTGCGTGTGTATCTTTATCTGCTATAAAAGAGGCGGTGTACACGTACCTACCCCTCCCATTGCCAATAATAATCTGTACGTACAAAGCTCTCTTTACTGCTGCACTAAAGCGCAATCTTCTCTTGGGTCACGTACCCCGTTTAGTTTCTGCATCGACAATTCGAAATCAATCAGCCGGTCGGTCTCTGTGTGTTGTTGTTGGTGATCGACACATTCGGAAAACTAATAAAATCTCAGCGCAGGGCTTATAAATTTTTCTGGTCTCGAACAAATCTTGATTCGTCACGTATATACAGAGAGAAGGTACACACATATATATCGGGGTTGCGCCAAAGAGAGAGCTTTTATGGCCGCGCTGTTGTGTTTGTTCTACCCTCTTGATGCCCTGGACTGTTCGCTGGACGTGTATTGCGATCAGAGATTCAGTTTATATATATTGTAGCGGTTGCATTCTTAATGATGCGTCCGACTCGTATATTGTTTCGGTTTGCTATTGGTGCTATGTCAGCATAGCATTGGTTGATACGTGGTCTATTCCAATCTTCGATTTTTATCTCTCCCTGTTTTCTCTTTTCTATATTATGTGCTTGACAAATAAAATTTTTACTTAGTAAACAAGGCATATGTAGCAAGATTGAAGTAAATTCAGCTTGCCTGTAACTTATACAAAGTTTGCAGTTCTATATTTAATATCATCATAAATCTTATTCTCTCTCTTTCATTTTTGAAATTATATTGTCCCTGTCTTATGTTAGAAAAAATGGAACCAATTGACACAAAGGGTCTATACCAGATTATAAGTAATTGTAAATAGATTTTGACTCCTCGTTGGATGTATTCCAGGAAAGGCCACTTCTTACTATAATTCATTATGTAAAATGTTTGTATCAAAAATCTTGAATAGCATTATACTAATATTGGGCATGTACCTACTAAAGATACAGTATAGTATGATTCCGTGATAGCAAGCTTCAAACTGTGAAAAAATTATTTACTTTGGGCCCAATGTCTCATCGAACCCTTATGCCATGATTGACAAATTAAAATTTTACTGAAAGCAATCTTAGCAATATAATTGGCATACCTAAGTATATGTACCCCAAGTAACTATATAAGGAAAGTATTTCAAAAGATTTTAATGTTTTAGGGTCCCTTATTCTATGTATTTATTCATTGGTCCTCTGTCTGTCGTTCTATGCCAAGATTATATCGGGAAATCGTAGACCATTTTTTTTTACTTTCTTTCTTTTTTTTGTAGGGTATCGATAACGCTTGCCTGTACCACCGAGTGGGCACTCTGCTTGCAGTAGTCAGTAGCCGGAAAACATGATTTGAACAAGACAGTAGCAGGAAAAAGACTATAGCGATTTTCATGAAACTTGCCTTAAACATTTGTCTTAAACATTATTCTTAAAGACCTTCACTACCATCTTAAGGTGCATCTCTGGCAAAAAGTAGAAGTAGGTATACTTTAATGAACTCCTAAATTTTATGTTCATATTTTAGCTAAACGGTTATTTTACGTCACAATTGAATATGAATTGGTTATGACATACTGAAGAAAGTCAATAGTCTTACGAGAGCCGTAGGAAAATTGTGTGAGTTTATACACCCGATTTTTATTTACACATTGCTCTATAATACCCTCATCTCACTGTATAAATACTCACGAAGGTATTCCAATTGCTACTTAGCGATTTTATTTTTTTAATATCATTTATTGCATTAGCGTACTTAGAATATAAATCTATCAAGAGCGACAAGATTCTACTTTCTTCTGTACCGCGGTCCTTTAAAATCGACTAAGTATTTACCAGTACATACATGTCCATGTATGAATGTTAATTGCATTATCTATTTGGTATCTATCTTCACCGATTGTTTATTCCGCATATTTTATATATGTTACATAAAATATAGTTAAACCTCGACATCTTTAATATCGTGTAGTATGAACACATTGATATTATCTAAAAAAAATCCAATTGCACATTCGATTGCATATATCTCCCCTCATTTTATAAAACGTTGACTCATAAGCAAATGGCAAAAACTATGTGCACTCATATATATCTATATATTTACATCATGCACGTAGTACACAACTCAAATGCGTGCCAAAATGTCATGTTGTATATGCAACTTTCATGAATTACCTACCTAACCTAGCAGAGAGAGAACATTTTCCCATAAATGCTCACTACTTCTATAAATACATATACGGCAAACAGTAGCTGAGTTCGTCATCATCCTGCTTCCTCGTTTTGTTGCGTGTTTGGCGGACATGTTTGCGCCGCCAATTGCCAACAAACTGAAATTAGCAGCAATGTAATTTTTTCTTCTTCTATTTTGCAGGTAAGGGCTAGTAGAACCAGACACATAAAGAGGAGGGTTCCTAAACCACATAGTACATAATAGGACATACAAAGACCGCAATACGGTGAGTCATACCAACCAACACACGGTTTAATACATTTGCGATTATAATTACTGACATTATTTGGACGTAATATGTATGTATATGTTATAATATAATATGGTGGTATCATTTGGGGTTTGAAATATTCAGCTAAAATTGATCACGTGACAGATAGTGATAACAATCACGCGATACAAAAATGAAATTGGCATTGTTGATCCTTGAAATTTTTTGCTCATTAAATATATATAAGGTTTTTGATATAGTGATATATATTTTGCATGATAAACCAAATGTCAACGGATTAATCACACAAGCCATATTGTAAACACTTTCGAGATACGTGATGTGAAATTTGGCTTGAGACATTAGGGCTGGAAGAATTTTGCTTTCACTTTTCTATTACTACCGGCTCAACCAAGTACACAAATTTTAGTAAAACACCCAAAGTATGGGTTTTAATATTTAAGAAAATTTCAGTTAGAAATGAAATAATTTTATCTTTTTCACGATTACCTATCCTTCATATTTTTAAGCAGTTTTAAATCTTCATCCAGGTATGCAACCATGGAGCGTTTCCTATACCACATTTAATTTTTAGTCGTCTGAAAAATGAGATATTATATTATATCTGTTTCATATAATCAATGTTCTGTTTCTGTTATAGTTCAAAGAACACACGAGTTTGTATCTTTGGTATCTGCTGACTTAAACTAAATATCATTTAGATTTATATTTTTAATTGTAGAAAATAGAGGAGCGCGTAGCTGCGGGTTAACACTGACCGACCTCGATCGTCGAAGTTAAGCAGCGCAATATGATGGAAACGGCTTGGACGAGTGACCGTTGATGCGGGCGCGCGTTCGAGTCTCTGTCGCATTGCATTCTCCTCCTCTCGCAAGGCAACGGAAAGCAGTGAGAGTATAGTTTGAATACCCATCGAATGGGGTTTCGTCATACCTTGTCTATCTCTTTTTTTCGTTTTTAAACTAGGTGAAATAAAATTTTAACTTCATAAACATATGTCGTCGCTAAGATCGGCTGGTTGTTATTTTGACTTTTGTTCTTGTTCTCTGACGTTTAATGTCCAACATTTCTTTTTCAAAGTGATTTAGCCCTTTTACAAATATGTCAGTGTCAATGTTTTAGGATTAGGAATTAAAATTTAATTTAAATTATTTACGACTTGCGTAAAATGGCAGATGACGTCAGGAATCGTGACGAAACCCCACTCGATGGGTATTCAAACTATATATATTCCCTTGTACAGCTCTCTGGAAGAGTGTGCCCTTAAGATTTATCTTGGAACACATCGGTGGTTCGGAATCCACGTTAAACTGTAGGTCCCCTTGTGTGTGGTAACACTTTCAAGGCAGAGAAGCCGCCAACGCTCAAATACGAGTACGGCACTCAAAGAAGAAGAAAATACTGCTTGTGTTGGTACCCTGTATAATATTATTATATTCAATGATTGGTGAAATCTCATTTACGATTTTATAATTATTTAGTGCGATAAATATACCTAAGCATATTCGTCATACAAGTTCAGAAACTTAGTAGTCATTTATCGGGACCACAGAACTCATGACAGTCTGATGTCTCCAATGTATTCCATGGATCAGTTTGTATCTGAAACCATAAGTTTAAAAGAAAGACTCGACGAAATAGAAAAGTATGTTCTAAGAAACATAATTTCCATGCTTAAAAACTCTTTATTTTTCTTTAATATTAAGTAAATTTATTCAGGCTAACTTTGTTAGTAGGTCGGCACTAAAGAACTAACTATTTTTATGAAAACTAAGTAAAAAATTCTTCATGTTTATGCTGTGTCCCACATGTTCTTAGTTTATTTACATACATAATAATATTTTGCCAATTCAACTGCCCTTTAAATCACTTTCAACCATTTTTTATGCATAATCGTTTTGCGTGAATGGTTCAAAAATCATCATTCTGTCAGCTATATATAAAGAATTTATATTCAAAAAGTACCGAACGCATTCAAGCAAAGTGCCCAAGAGGATTATATGTGTGTGTGATAGAGACAGAGTGAATAAACTACTATAAGTTTGAATAAGCACACACGATGTTAACGTTGAAATATTTCAACGCTCTAATTTATTAAAGCTTTTTGTGCGCTCTTTCTAGTGCATGAACATATTAAACCGTCATATGAATATCACATCGAGCACCCCTTGACTTTCATGGCCCTTTTCTCTCGTGGTTTATACGAGAGTCAGCAGCAACAGCGCCAGCAAGCAAACACCCTTCCTCCAAGTCCTGTTATTTGGGTCCAGTTGCTCAGATAGTTTGTTTTCCATCATTATATATCATTTTCAACGATGTCAGTAGGTAGTTACATTTATGATAATAAATTTCAGCTTAATAGTTGATTGTCGTTTAAGCGTTCGAAGCTAAAAAATTTTTGTATAATTCACGTGTGTGTATTTGTAGATGAATTATATAATATAATTAATGAGATAATTTTCGAGAATTAGTCACTGCGATATATATATATATACATGCTGGATTTGCAAGCCAATTAGTTTTGAACACCAAATTACGGTAATGAATTGCCGCGCTACTATATTATGCTCTGCTACTCCTATCACCTCTCGCCTTTCTGGTGCGCGCTCTCAGCGAGAATGCTTCACTTGCTGCTGCTTGTCATTCGTTTCTCTTAATTTGTGCTATTAGCCCATCGCATATATGTACGACAGAAGTACCTACCCCAAAACGGATAACAACACATCACTCAATTTAATATGATTTCCCTTGACGTCTACACACAGATGAATTAGGCAGATGTTACATCTATATATGGGCGCTGTGTAATTCCGGTATTTTGACTTCAAAAATTCAAATCTACAAGAGATAGCTTTCTCTTCTCAAGATCAAGCTCATACTGCGAGATTCTTCTTCACGGAAGCAGAGTTCTATCTGTTAATGAATAAACAAGTAAATTCATGTCAGTGATAGGCATACGCTGTTTGTACAGCGTGAAGTATTGTTGAGAAGCCAGACGAAGTAGTTACGTACAATAAAGGGCGCACAGATGACGCAGTAACTGTATATTTCAGAATAGTCTACTGTCTCTCTTACGACAACATTAGATGAGCAAGGAATAGACAATTTTCATTTTCATTAATTTCTATATTGTTGGTTGCTTATGCTGTGTTGTTTCAAATCGTACTCAGGTGATTTATCTGTAACTTGAAAAATTGACAAGGAAAGGATTCTCTTTGCTTTGACGCCTTTTCGAATTTCGATGGATCTCGAAAAGCCTTTGATCGTGTACTTACCAAAATAGCACTGAAATGTTGATAAGGATCTAGCTTATATTTTTTGGGTTAGCCCTGTTTTTGGGATGTATGGAGTCACACATCGCAAATAACGTATTCATAAATATATTCATCAATATATCATTTGTTAAATGGTTTTTCATTTTCTTAGCCAGATCATTATTCTCAACCATCTGTCTTTAATCAATCACTATTCTCATTTATCTCATTACTCCCATATACCAAAGTCTCATTTAGAACGATTCAAGAACATAAGCTTATTGTTGCAATACAATTAACTATCGAGAAATCATTACGCACTTTGTTCTAAAATCTAATTCAACCCTGTAAGGCTGAAGCTTTGAAATTCTTGGATATTGAAGGGAATAATAATTGCATACTGAGAGCTAAGAGAACAAAAAAGACAGTATTTTCTTTATTGTCTTCCATTTCAAACGTATTAGATATGTCATCTCCATGCACTTGTTACCGTTAACCGTTTATAATGTCAGGCTATTGTAAGCAGCCGCTCCTATTCGACTGTAATTGGAACTATTAAATATTCACAGATCAATTATATTGGTCCATTCAAAAACATCTATGTATATACCTATATCTTCCTATTTAAATTGTATAGCAGTATAGCGGACTGACATTGTTCGTTCAACGGAATATTTTGGGTAATCCGATGGAAGAACGAGAATTGTCTCTCTTCTCTTTCGACCCATTATGAGTAAAAAGGGGTAATGAGCGTATTTCCGTTATGTTCCATAGTCATATATATGCAGGAAAATGCATGGCATTTGCATTCGATAAAGAATATGTTAAAACATGTATTAGTGTAGTTTCTAAGATCTTCTGATTTATTTAAGTGGTGGGACTATATTGCCTATAGTTTTTCATCACATTTCTTGCTTGATTTATTCTGGCTTAGAATGAACTATTATTTTGTAAAGACCTAACAAGAAATGTTGGTTTTGTTGTGTTCGTTTGGCAAAACTATAAATTTTCTAGCCATAAACTTTTATTGCTGAACATTCTCATATGTATGTTTGCTTATAGCTAACATATCATTTTCTATATCTTGTTAGCAATTAACGAATCTGGCATTCTTCCAAATTCCAAAGTCAACTATTCACCACGTCATTGCTCAATTTGTATCTATTACAAAGAAAAAATGACATTTCACATTATTTGACTACGCACACTTCGTCGCTCTAATTGACCAATCAATGTCTATCTGAATAAATATATATTTACAACTACAATTTGTATAAAAAATAGAAACTTGAATTTCTTAGATACAACTATTTTCTTTAGTTTTATTTGTTCTAAACGAGAGAACATACATATTTTGAAGCAAACGTACAATATAATTTTATTACTCCACCTTTTTCAAGTCGCTTTAAAGAATAAAACAGTGTGCGAAATCCACAATTTTCGACAGCAAAATGAAAATAATATAAAGCGCTGTAAGTTACTCAACGGTAGGACTCGATGAAATGTGCAAACGCGGGTATTTAAATAAAAGTGATATAATTTGTGTTATTAATAAAGAGCAGTGGTTGATTAAATGAAGGTTTTTTAAATGAAAGATTCTGTTCTATTGTTTCGGATATTGTTTTATTACCTTCATGACACGTTTTCTATGATTAGTCTGGACTTATTGTGCTTCATTTCAATACAAAAAGTATTGATTGCTAATCCAAATTCTAGAACGTTTTGAGGTATGTATAAAAGAACTAGAAAACACAGTTTGGCGAAGAACTAACATTAGGGTAACTCCGCGTCATCACTCAAATGTTACGGAAAATCCAACCCACCGAGTTCAGTAGAACTTATAAGGAACGAACTTATGCATTAACAAGCGCCTTTGAAAATTTGATACAGTTCGACCCTTGTTTTATTTTAGAAGTCACGCGGTGTGAACCTACTGGTAGATCGTCTTTATAATATTGGTACTATCAAAAACAAATGAGGTATGTGTGAAATGTGGCGTTGTTGATTTGAAATTTAAATCTCAGTAAATTTGGCTGACAACAAACGCGGAATTCGCGTTTGAAAGCATATAATCGCAATTAAAATGACGCGCGACTATAAAACAACGCTTTTCCCATTCTATGCCCGTGTCTCAACGTCTTGCCGAAGCGGGGAACACGACAAATTTGTTAGCCGCAGCCCGCCTGCTGGCAGCTTAGGGCTCAGACCTTCATTGGCATTTTCTTCCTCTACTCAACCACCCACTCACTTCTACCTACTATTATTCTCTACCTACATGCGAATAAGATGGAGCGAATGACTGCGACGACGACGACAACGAGGTACAAAATTAAAGGAACGAAATTAACGAGGCGTCTTCCTACATCTGGACCCCTGCCGCGCGCACGAGTGATGCCAACAAGTTGGAGGGATGTTTTTACACTATCGTTATGCAATTATTCATTCATTTATTTTCTCACTTCTAGACTCAAATTTAATAATTTTTTGTAACAATCTTAATAATTCTTCAAATTCGAAATCCACATTCGAGCGATACAAAAAAATCATCCCCATTGTGTCATGGAATTAGAAATTGAACATCCAAAGAAATATTTTGATTTGCAACATCCAAAGAAATTCACCAACATCATCCTGTACTAATTTATTAATGTTTATAGTAAATTTAGTATTAAAAATAACCAAGTATTATTTTAATTTATCTTTGCATAGTTAGTGTATTTATCAATTGGGTTAATTTTTTTGACAGTTATTGAATTCTCAATTTCATCTTTCTGGTTTTAAAAACCTAAAACAAATATTGTTTCAATATTCTGACGTGGGAAATAACTTAAGTAAATATTAATTGTCTAAATCCAGTTTTATAATGTCCGGTGGACCGATGGTTGCTACTCAACCGAGAGTCAACCGTAGGTTTAGAATATGAAAAATGACGGCTCAACCTCCTTTGAGTTTTAACCTTCGTTCAGCCGGCCCTAATTGATTCAATGAAATCAGATTTTATATAGCCTGCCATATGAATGTTCACAAAAATGAATAAATTTACATTTATATATAGAACATCTTCACTAAACCAGAAACACTAAGATGACAACGTCAAGTATTACATGACTAATGAAACTACGCAGGCAATTGTTCAGAAGATTTGGAGAAAATTTAATGCAATTATCTATTCTACTGGCTATTTATAATAAATGAATATAAGGAAAAGTAGAATGTGAATGGCATTGAAGTTGTATAACAATGTTATAATTTTTTTTTGATCGCTCGATTTCTACAAGGTTATCATTATCAGTCACGAAGAGAAAAAATATTTGCTACTCTTCCGGAGCAACTCTCCTCTATCGCAGATCATTCTTACCCTCACCCCATCTTGCTTGCTTAATGGCTTATATATCACCCCATCTACTTCCAGATTACCTTAGGTTATTGGTATCTTTTGTCGATGGCTTTTTTTTATCAAAAATGGTCTTATTCTTGGGTTGTGATGATGGTCGTTTTTTTTCTCTCTCGTTCGCCTCAAGGCAGGTATATCGTGGTGTTAATGAAACTTACATTTAACCATCGAGCTATTAAAGACGTGAGAGAAGTGAGAAAAAGGGGCAGGGAAGGGAAGTCGAAGAAGGTCGGTGCGCTCGTGCTCGTCCGATTTCAAGTCCAGGTGTTGGTTGTGCACATCGTACAAATATATCTTGCTACGCCTCTGAGACTGAGTTATTGCCACCTCGTGTCATTTGACCCGAGCTAGCTGGCTGGCCTCTTTTGCACATTCAGCGACAGGGTCGTATTTGAGATAAAATTCGTTGGAAAAAAGCGACATGTCCTCAACACATTTACACTCTAGGCTATTCAATATTTTTAGTCGTTTTGTCCTATTTTTCTCCTTCCCCATGAAAAATACTTCTAAATAGAGGCCAAGATTAATGAACCAGACCAAAATTGCCTCAAGCTGTCTCAAATCGAATCTATTTGGGTCATTGTTTCCGAATTGAACTATGCACATGCAAAAGTTCTTAAATGTGATAGGTATCTTTGAAATTTTAGAATACACAATCGCAATAACTGCTGCTTTCATCATATTATTATGCACATGAAAAAAATAGAGTCAATACTTTTATTATGAACTGCAGGGCGAAACTCATCTGAGCGCACTAGTTGTACCTGATTTTCTTGAATTTGCATTTTTTTTAGATTATTATGTTTATTGATAAGACAATTTCATAATAAGTCATAGTCGCAGACTGAAACTAACAGAAATATTTAAACTACTATTGGTCGTTTACGTTTACATATACATTGGAAACATATTTATAGTAAATTCTGCTATGGATTTCATGGCATACTCATCAATAATAAATTTCAAATTCATTTTAATGGTATTACACATATAATAGAAAGGCATTTTCATACTTGAATGTTTGAAGGAATCGAAACAGAAATATGTTTTTACATAAATAAAGAAAATATCCCATATTGTCAGTGACAACATTTTGTAAGGAGAGCCATTTTCTAAGAATTGACACGAATACGAGAAAAGCTGGCAAAATAAAAGAATGGAAAAATGGCATAATACACTCTCACATATATACCTTAAGCCGAATTTATTGCTCCTGCCCCCATCAGCGTGTATATATATATATATATATATATATATATACATATATACAGAAGGTATTTAATTTCGTATGCATGAATCACACGCTCTCTCACAAGGTTTCTGCGTCTTTATTTTATATTTTTATTTTTTTGAAAAATATATTTTACGGTCCTCTTCTCTCTTCTTTTCTACGAGACTGTACCTGCTCCTCCAAGACGACGGGACTGTTTTATAACAACCGCCTTTTTCCATCCATGAAGCTGCCTCCTTGCCATCGTAAATTTGTATTAGGTGCGCCCAGAAAAGAATATAGCAGCATCACATGGACTAGTACAGATCGTCAGGAAGAGGACGCAAGATTTTTCATGCCAGGGACGTATCAGCGCAGACAAGGGTGGTTTTTATTTGGGTTGATTAAACCAATAATTCCTAAGAGAAAAAGGTGTCGATCTTAAATCGACTTGAATGAAATTTTATAAATAGAACAGTTTTTGTAGCTAAATGTATCTAAGTTCTTGAATCTTGTTCTCTTCGAATAAAAACGAATTATTTTATAGATATTACTTGATAAGAAATATATATGTATACGAAAAATGACAACAAAACTTATTTGGCTGGGACCAAGAACAGAAATAACTTGGCTTTACATGCTCTTCCTTTACCCTAAACTCTAAAGCAAAGGGAAATTATATACAAACTAAAGGAGATAAAAAGTATCCGTATCAAATGTCAGGTGGGTAGGGTTGCGTTGATTTCATTCAGTTTATTTCGGTGATAAATTACACTTGTGTGAACAATGTAAATAACGAAATCCAAAGCTGTCATACAAGATAGTTAAAATGATTGTCGATAGATGACGTTTCTTCATTTCTTTTACTTCATAAAAAGTTTTCAAAATATGTTTTCCTACAAAAACAGTAATTTTAACCATTTTTACTTTCCTACTTCTATCTCAAGTAAGTAGTCTAGTAGGGAAAGTTTCGTGATCTTGTAAAGTTGTGTCGTATTTTCATCAGATAATTAATTATATTTCAGAGATCCCTGACTCAAAAAAACGTATTTTCAGTAATTGACCTGTCTGTTTGTGCTCTTGCTGTTCTAATATTATCTCGGGAACGGTTGGACCAATTCCGTTGCTTTCTATTTTGTTTTGTATGGTATCGATAACTCTCGCCAGTAACATAGATCGGGAATCCCGCTATCATTGCTAGCTGGGCAATAGTTGAAAAACTTGTTTCGCTCAAGCCTGTAGCTCAGAAACGCTCTAACGATTTTGATGTAATTTGGAAAAAAGGATTCTCCTAGAAGCCATTCATCACTTGGCACACTGAAAAAAGGAATGGTCAAATAACTTGATCAGACGATTTTAACATTCAATGGAATTCGTTTGAGTATGGTAGGAAAGTCGTGTAAATGGAGTCACCAGATTTTTTTGTATTTTTCGTCATTGGCGTAATTTTAAAAATTATGTCTCGATCAATAATTTTTATGAAGTATTAAGGGACAAAAAAAACACCTTTCAGAAATAATATTACCTAAATGATTATTTCTAACAAGAAGTTTCTTTTATCCATTCACGGATATATTTTTTGACGTATTGGACCAGCTGACCAGGTCTGCAGCTCGTTTTAAACGCTTTTCTTGTGTTTTGAATTTTGTTTTAATATCTTTCGCGATAATTATTCTGGGATAGTTTTTATTTCCTAACATGAGTAGCTTTACCTGGAGTTATGATTTGTCAGTAGTGTTCCTCGTATACGATTGCAAACGACTTCTCGGCCTTGAAAGTGTTACCAAGGACAAAGAGACTTACAGCTTAAAGTGGATTCCGAACCACCAATATGTCTCAAATACATCTCAAGACAGATACATCCAGAGAAACTGTACTAGGGAAACATACTCTTGCTGGTATGCAGTTGTCTTGAGAGAGAGAATGAGGATGCAATGTGACATGCGACAGATATCGAAAGTACGCCCATATCACCGGTCAATTGTCCGCCAAGCTATGCACTGCTTAACTTCGATGTTCGATGTCGGCCTGTATTAACCTGCTGCTACGTCTTCCCTATCCATTACCAACTAAGCAATTAGCGTTTGATGGCATGTTCTACTTATGCTACATAATATCATATTACTTGGTGTTTTTGACTATGTCGGTTAGCTGTGGGCGCACCTCAGAGTCAATCAACGTTATTATAAAACATTTTGAACCGGAAATAGAGTTGATTGAATCCATATTGTTCTGTTTTCCGCTCTCCATTTGCAAAATGAGGATGAACTGTCTATATTTTATTTATAAATGACCCCCCATAAGCTGAATCATTCAGAGACAATATCAATTTCCTAGAATTTACACAACCGATAGGAAACCTTTTCCTCTAATCAAGTCGTGCCTCCCGTGTTCTGCCATCGATTGAGTGGATAGCTCGTTCCTTGCCCCACTATAATATGTATGGATTGAATTCTTCTTCTTTTATACATTTTCATTTTGTATCAGTAATACCTAATGCCCTATGTGTAATGAATAGAATAATAATAATGCCTATTATGAATAGAAAATTTACGAATCGAGTTTTATACAGGGTTTCTTTAAAATAATGCGACCACATAAAAGTTGCGTATTTTCGGCACTATACGGTCAAAATTTCTTAAAAATAATTTCATATATCTTATTTATTTCCAAAGTGATAAAAAGGAGCGAAGGGAAGCCAGTCTTAAGTCTTGATTTTTCCTTTAGTTTTTGCAAAATTTGTATTATATTATAAGAATTTGCTGTAGTTTTTATAATTGAATTAAATAATTGAAAATTAATATAAATTTTATCAGATATTCTTGATATCGCAATGAAATGATTTGCTTTAGAGGTGATGACGAATATTATGCGAAAAGTATTTATCAATTGTATCAATTTTTTTGACATTTGTTTTTTTGTACGACCTAGAGCAAATTATTTTAATCCAAATTTTACAAGAAACCATAATAGTTCTCAAATATTGCTAAGAATACATTTTATGGAGTGAATAAACTACTCAAGCTAAGTTAATAATAAACTTATAATTTTCTTCGCTGGCGTAGAAATTCTAGATGTGAAATTATTTAAAAGTAAATGACGCCTACGGATAGATATTTTCCATAATTCTAACGAGTATTTTTCCCCTATTTTACAACCGCTGTAATAAAATTTAATGAAATCCAAAAACCGTTTAACAATTATTACAAAAATATATAACTCCAGGATCGTATAGGCCCAACATTTCTAACTGTATACTAATTTGAGTTTTCATAAATCTATTTATTTTATTCTCAAAAAATGTTTCTGCACAGTGACCTCTTAGAAACACTCCGTATATCTGCGTAAATAAAGGTTACATAGAATAATAATACTCTATTATCAATTCACTTACTTGTAAGTAACTATTACCGGCAATAGTTATTTTTGCTAAAAGAAAGAATATATCTGGAGGAGTCGTTGCCAACTCATAATTTCTTCTTTGTCTGGCAGTACATGTCTATCGTTTTCCATGAAACGAATACCATTAAACTTTAATAATCTGATGACAACAACAACAATTGAAGTAACAATGGCAGAATAGAGAGTGAGCGGATGAGTCAGCAGAGCAGTGTCTCTCATGATGATGCCGAAACGATCGTCGTATATGCGCGCGATGGGCCCCGCATGCGACGCCGGCAGCAGTCTAGACTTGGGGGCGCCTAGCTGATACCGCCACCGAAGCGATCGGCCGACCGCCCCCTCGATCTTCATGCCACTACTGGGTTATTCGTAATGTAATGCCTCCTCAACCCGCCTCCTCCTCCACCAAGCACCCCCTTGTGCTCCTTCTTCTTTTGTGGAATTTATTCGTTGGTTGTGAATTAAAGTTTCCGGCTCCCGAGCTTTACGGTGCCAAACCTCGTAAATTAGAATTATTATACTCCCGGCCATACATGTTCAAGTGTTTCTGGTGTACTTCATCTCTTCTCATACTTTTTTCTCTCGGGGTGTCTGAGCCTTGGAAAATGAAGAACAAAATAATGAATTGCTCCTTGACATTGATGTCCAACGTTCGGATAAATTATTTTGGAATTCCAACAATATAATGAAAAGCTTCGTTCAATTCTTATCACTTTCGAATCATTCATTACTGCTAGGCCATGCAAAACCTTTCTGAAAATACTAGTTAGTACTCAACTACACTATATAAGCAGAATATTCCCGCGTCTAGTATCGATACATTCATCTTTTTCAATCAAAGAGTACTCGGAACATTTGACTCTTGTTGGTTTATTGTTAGGAAGTACAAGTAACATATTTGGCCAAGTATATGTGTATACCATTACACGGGTTCTTGGAATGTATTTGATAAGTAAAATATGTGTAACGGTTTAATACATAGATGGCTTTGCGTAATCACGTAAAAATTGCGGTGTCCGGTTCTCAACAGATCCTTACGTTTTAGAGTACTCTAAGTTAAAAGAAACATATTTTCAAGCAAATGGTCTGTCTGTCTGTGGTAAAATTATCTTGCGAACGTGTTGATCCACTCAACTCTGGTTCAAAATAGACTCGAGCTCGAGTAATGCTCTTAAGCTTTTTGTTGCAACTTGCCTGAATCATTCTGTTTAAATTGAAATTTCATATTTCTTATCTGTTAATTATATTTTAACTAAACGATTCGGCCTAATACGTTAAATCTGAATATGACCTTCTATCCGCTGAGAAAGAAAATGATTAAATCGAGTAGACTGTGCTTGAAAGCGATAACAAAGTCATGTGAGCACACTAAACCTTATTATTTTTTTAAACAACCACGTGTGCGGCTAAAAAACCTCCAACATCTTAACAGGCTGTATTTCTTTTCCACCAGAACTAACTTTTTTCCTTCTGCTCTGAGGATATTAACAAAGTTTAGATTGGTTTCTACTTTCATTGCGCTTCTCATCGTCATTTTAACGACTTTTTAATGTTTTCTCATCATCATCCGTCGAAGACGACGAAGACAATTTCTCTCGCAAAAAGACGACTCTGTAAGTATCTATAGTAGGCAGGCATATCATGCTATCTCTTATCCTCGTAGAATGGTGGAAATATATCGAGCACTTGCATTCGAAAATAGGTGTTCTCTCCACGACAGCACAATATATATTATGGGTCGAGACAGAGACTAGGTTTCAGCATGTTTGCAAACTTGAATGATAATAATCAGCAGCAGTCTCGTTACCGGATGACATTCGTGGTATGACATGGTATGTTTGAGCTTGAAACGTAGATAAATACATACATAATTCATATTATAGTGGTAGCGTTTTCTGATTGAAAATTCCAAGGAGTATTTTTGAAAAATTGGCTTTCTGTTAAGAGAAGGCTATTACAATATGATTGGGGAACTTTACGCTCATGACTCAACCTTTATTATATGGTAGTATTTCCCAAATAATAATTGCAGAAAAATGTAATTAACAGGGGGTCTCTAAAATGCCACCAAATACTCGTGAAATCACAAAAGATGTTGATTTAAGCAAACTTATACATTTTTTAGGTATTTTTGGCATTATACTCATTCGGTTCTAAATATATATAGTTTCAAAATGAATGTTTTGTTATAAATTTCTAAAGCGCATTGCATTTTGTTGTAATTCGTTTCGGTGATATTGTCAGCTAGGGCAAATTAACCAACTTATATCAAAATAGTGAAAAATATATGTGCGTAGAACTTATAGTTTTAAGAATTTCATGCTTCTACTTTCTAAGATCCCATAATCCGTTAAAAATTAGAAAAAAATATTTTAAAATTAAGACTTTAGGACCATATAGCTACCCAAAATACCCAATCTTGTCCTAGGGAAATTTTCCTTAAATTAATTTATTTTGATCTCAGGTCTATGTGGTACCATTCTGTAAAAATCTTTAGAGTTAGAGACAACCGTTATATAAGATCTAGAAATGAGACCACCTCTGACCTCATCACCTATCTAGAGCTCGTGAGGTGGGCAGGTGGCTCTCGGTATTTGGGGGTTCTGGCAGAGCGCGAAAGGACGCTGCGGCACGGAAAGGTAGAATGAAAATGACAACAGCCGCCTAAATGTTGACCTGAATGTATATCTGCCTGTATGGAATTCTTATCGCGATATTAAATAACTGAAGTTTCGGTACGGCTCGCAACGCGTCTATGTACGTATATATAGTTATGTATATGCATCGAAGGCTGTTTTGGCCGAGTCCGCAATGCGCCTTCCATGGGTGCGGTAGCGGTGACGGTGCTGGTAGCGGCCTTATGGTAATCAACGTTTTCCCCGCTTTTTTGACATGCTAATTCATGACACGTCAGACTACAAAGCCTATAGGTCTAGTCTAGTCCTCTACAATTTAACCGAAAAACTTCCTCATGTCTTGCCAGGTCACGAAACTCAAATACCTACCTTCTTAGGTTAATTGATATTGGATACCTACTGCAGCATAAAAGACTGACTATCTTCGTAATTACTCTTTAATTATGCTTTATCCACAAACCATTCACTTGTACCCAATTGAGTTTTTATTTATCAAAAATTGAAGGCAGTCAGTCTCCCAGGAATAATTAACAGATTTCATTCCATTTTCATTTGATAATGTCAAGTTTATTGAAGGGCTGATTGATTTACAATAAGTTTTTCTTCCATCTCTTTTCCTTTTTTATGGAGGTTTTTTCAAGGATAATTAATGTTTTATCGTAATAATACTTAGGTTTATTATGTCCTTTTATTGGAATAAATGAATTCTTGTAATGTCGCACTCGTATATTATTCATCAAAACTTTGTTGAACAGATAATCGAATCATGAAATTTTATCAAGCAAGAAAAGAGAAAGCAAAAGTTTGCTGTCGGTTGATACATTGCAATGGAAGTTTATTGGGATCATCTATTACAAAAATTGATGAGAGAAAGAGGAAGGAGAAGTAATATTATTACACTTTATTATTCAAACTTTTCGCCAAGAAAAGCAATAAAGGAAAAGTTCAATTTCATCCTCAGAATAACCCCCGATGTTTATTAAAAGTCACATTCCAGATGATAGCTGAAGAGAGAAAACAGAGAAAGCTAATTCACATTTGCTTCTCATTTTTATGTCCTTCGTTATCTTTTGATCTCTAGTACTAGTAAACAGGACTTCAATTTTCTATCTAGGTTCATTCTTTCTGATTATTCAAGATTCTTACTTTTTCACCCTTATATACATAAATAGATCCGTTATTCTGACAACTACTAGTTACTTAGGTACATTGGAGATTATCACAGTTTTATAGGATATATTTTTATGGTAAGTAATTTGTTCAAGAGCCCCCGTTTTGTTGGCTGATAAACTCTCGAGGTGTGAAATATTTTGATAGTCAAATCAAGAATTTATTATTATTTTCATAATTCAGAATTGATATTGCCGCCTTTTCTCTTCCATTCTTGCATTAAATCCTCATATATATTCATATATATGAAATTTGATTTTTTGAATTCTCAAATGGTTCAAAGTATGATGTGGAAAACATGTGAAAATCGTTGTTGTAATATGTGTATACCTATATAAAAGTAGCGACGTCGACAATTCATGCAGACATCGCACCCGGAGGCAAGAAAATATTATCTCAAATAACATGAGAGTATCCGCGGATAAATCCGAGCAGCAGAGCGATTTTCCAGGCGACGTGGTAGCAGTGTGGCGGCGTTAGTAAAGCTCCACTCACGATATTATTATGATTTGCATCGTTTTCCTTCTCCTTCCAGCAGCGCATCATATTGTTGTAACATCAATCATTCAACCAACACGATACGTTGACTGTCCCTCTCTTTCTCTCTCACACAGATACTCTCTGTATCACTTTATCTCTCTTCTTGAAGTTCGAGAGCGCCAAAGGCCGAAAGATGGCGAGGACTTCAACTACACTTCGACGATGATGATACACATAAAAGAGTGCGGTGCGGTGCGCGCAGACCCGATTTCCTGAACTGGCTTTCTCGCAACTCCAGTCAATTCGTCAGTGTCATCGTTAGATATGCACATTGAAGCAAAGCAACGAAATGTATAAAGACAGTGGCTGGGAAGGTTACATCAACATAAATCACTTGAATCTGTCCAGCGGCAAAAGCGGGCACGCAGGCAGGCTTCGCTCACAATTATTTCGTATTGTTTGTTCGATGGAGATTTATGGTGGTTGGATTTCGATTGAAAAACAAGAAGTGTATCATCGTCGTTTTCTTCTTCTACTTCTACTTCTGCTGCTTGAGTCATCTTTCATCTTGGTTAGCAAAAAGATTACATATTCATTTTTCTATTGTACAATTGTAATATGTCAGTGGATAAATGTAGACAGTATTGTTTGCTGTTTTCAAAGAGAAGGCATATTAATGCGATGCCAAAAACATGCGGTGCCAGAAATAAACAACTGTTTGAATTGTTTTCCATCATATGGGAAATTTTTGATCTTCATAATTTGGTAGATCTCTGATGCTACTCAACCTCAGTTGTTTATTTAAAGGTTACTCTCTTTCCATTATTATTCCTTTCCCGTTTGTAACTTGTCAATTGATTAGAAAACAACACAATTGTTAGATGTGTTCTTCACCTTCTCGTTCGGCATATTTTACGCCAAGTGCCTTCTCGCACTCTTATTCAAGACTTGGTCTCAATGTAATTGAATAAATGGATACATTCTCTAATCCTGCTTTAAATATCCTAATGGAATAACAATCTCCCTCTACAAATCGAACGCACAACACATCGTGGGTAGGTATAGTTGTTGGCAAATGCTAGCTGCTATAATAGTTGTGCTTATGAACCAAAATAAAGCATCGTTTCACTAGGCTGGCATCGCCCAAACTAATCCGCATTCAGCTTTGCAAGATATATACATATATAGAAATGTAGGAGAGGGATGAATCGAGAGGTAGTCGTCGTGGTTGTTGTTGGTGATGGGATGTTGCGACCGCAAGTGTGCAGATTGTGAGAACGAGATTAGTTCTATATATACCTACTAACATCCGGATGTTCGTCGGTATTGATCTTATTAGCTTAATCAAATCCAGGAGCCGTTACACCAGCCGACTAAGTTGCTCTACTCCCTAGGCCTGTCACCGAGAGATGGTCGAGTTCGTGTGTCGTCCTTGTTGACACATGTCTCTCCTGGGTATGGGGGGTGGCGGGGTGGTTTCAGTTATCCAATTGCCTTCATCGAGCTAACTCACTCGCTAGTTTTAATTTGTCGTAGGTGGGCTCTTTTTAGTATATTATTCGGTTTTTTGTTACGAAACTCACCATGTTCGAAATAAAACTGACTCAGTTTTATATAATTGTTGAGTAGACTATATTTTGTAGGACGCAGCTTTCATTGCTTCTAATCTCGCATTCTATGTAGGTATTATTACCTACTTCCTTCGTGTAGCTTTCCGGGGTGCATTGATCGACTGTAGGACAGCTAAAACAACTCTGGCAATTCGATATATCACTGCATAGACAACCAACTGAACTAAAGTAAGATAACTATGTATTACCTAACATTTCTTTTTCATCTTTTCATCATACAGCGTCAAGTAGTTTAATAGGTATACAAATAACGTTCTTATATCACCGTTGCGAATTTGTTAATAAGTGTGACAGTTATTGTCAATTTAATGAAATATAATTATATGCACCAATGTACGTAGGTTAAGTAGTTGCTTTGGTGGACCAATAATGTAAAGTTTTTTTTTTTCAAAACAAAAAAATAGATAAGAATGATTCAGGAGATTTATTGTCCTATAAACAGTAGCGCTTATATTGCAGTAGTCACCCTCAAATTCTAACTAATTTACATATTTTATGAAGTGAACGGTATCATCAAATGACTTTCCAGTCACCCCCAGACTGTGGAATCTACATGCAAAACGCTTCGGATAATTTCATCACTAGTTTATCACCTATAATAAAACCGTTTTTGAGAAGATCATTCAATTTTACTCACATGAAGTCATTGTGTTAGACGCAATTTTTCAGTGGATATGAAGTAGATTGAAGATGCTCCCTGCGTATTTTTTTTATGAGTAATGTAATAATAATTTTGAAATTCAGTCCAGACGTATACATATGCAGCATATAGCTTCTTCCTTCATATATAAGGCAGACGCTCGCAGGGTTGTTGGATGCAAATGTTATAATAATATGTAAATCATTCATTATATGAAACTTCTTCTGCTACCTCTCACGCAGAAAGATTTTCAATAATAATCCGATTCGGGACAAAAGGCCCTTTTCAAAACGGATCTTTTCCCTCTCTATACTAACTGAGGGTATATTTTATATATTATAGGCTTAAATTATTAACACAGCCTTTGTTTTCAATTTCGGATTATACAATATCTGTGTATATTTACCCTATAATACCCGGTATCATTCAAGAGACCTTCCAGTATTTCAAGAGTTATTATGATTATTGTTATTGGAGATTCTGTGCATGTGAAGTGATGAATATTTTAATTAAGCATTATTCATATCTAACTAACTTTTTATCATTATTATTTATAACTTCGTTCCAACGTGCATGCCGAAACCGTGTTCCAACATTTGGCTAATCGCTCTCAATGAGCATGTCTATCAGATTGTTGATAACTTGATTTCTAATATTACGAGCTTCGATGTTTTATTTATTTTCTTTTGGTCCGGGTAAATAAACTACCTCTGCAGTTTTATACTCCATGATAATGTTGTACACAGGCTGCTCGAATGAAATGGCAAATCACTCGCATTTTCGTCAATTTTATATGGTATAATTTTTTAAATTTCTGCTTTAGTTAAATTATTGACACTTTGCCTTTAGAGTCTAAAATGCTGAAAGAACAATTTTTCGTAAAACGGAGGTACAGTTTTCTCTAGAAAAAAAAAAGATTTATATTGTATGATATCAATCATTCATTTTACATGCAAAAAATAATACCTAAATAATTGTCATTTCGTATTCTTCGTTCGACGAGGAGCAGTACTCATCATCACTTTCCAACGACGATACTTCACTCACTTCACTGAAACCATCTTTTCCAAGACTAAGTGACAGTTTAAAAATATATACCTAAAAGCAAATGATCACTTGTGATCACACTACCATATTGAAAATATATAAAACAACTAAACCTCACCATTATAATCTGTGATTGATAAAACAACAACAAGCACGACAACGACGATGAACAAGACAGGTCAGAAGAAAATCCGCAAACTGGTCTGATGGTTTGTCAACTATTAGAAATCTTAAATGGAACAGAAACCTAACAGCTATCAGCAAAGATTAGGTGTTTCTAATGTTTACTAATCGTCAGATGTTTAGCTTTACGCTTAGGTTGGAACGCGTTTGGGCTACTGCGCAGAATCGTGAATGTAAGAAACTGTTTCTGATAGGTGTTGGAACGGAGCTTATGAAATAGTCTTTCTTATACACATGAGCACTGTTCTACAAACATGCGGTCGTAGCTTACAGGTATAAAAAACTAAGTAGGAAATCCATCAAACCCTGTATCATTTAGAATTTTAGAATAAAAAAAAAATAAATCCAAAAATATACCTACAGGCCATTTGATGAATCTTCCGATATTGTCATGTCACAAGAATATGCGTGGCTGTCTAGAATCAAAGTACGTCACTGAGGAGAATATAAATACTACAAAAACTTTTTGTTTGAGCGTTTTTTTACATATAACCTCTATTTTAGCCAGAAATCAGATTTTCACACACATTTGTCCAACCCTGTATGTATACCTACCTATGGCTTCTAAGGTACAGTCCTTCAAATTTGTAAGATGTGCCAACTAAGATCAATTAGATATTAATTGACTTCGTCCGTTGACCACCTCAAGTATTTCCATTGTGAGAAGTCTCGTTGTGATAATGAATGAATGTTGTTTACAAGAAAGATTACAACATTGTCCCTTTGAATCTGAAAGCACGCCTCTTCTCTCTGCACTTGCCAACCCCAATCCTGTGTGTGTCAACAAGTTCAAGTTCAAATTAGACGATCTTCCGTTGAAAATCCTCGTCTCGAACTCGAACAACAATTTGAGAGGAAGATTGAAGGGTAGCGGAATCTTAAGATGTCAAATTATATTAGCTGTTTTCCAGGACAAAATACTGAAGGCATTTCGAATGAATACTGAATAAGTTCTTGATTATTTCACTGCGCACGCGCGTATCCGAATTTTTTGGATTCTGTGCTGTCTTAAGCTGACAGAGAAATTTAAAATTGATGGGAAGATTTGGTTATTTTTTAATCAATTTTTAAATCATATAACATTAATTTCGTAGAAACAAATGTTTTGTTTAAATAACTTATCTTTTCGGTCTAATGAGTGACAATAAAAGCTTTAATTCTTTTAGAATTTTTGAGGATCGGAACAGTTGGCCTAGAATCAACCCACATCAAAAAATATGTTGCCAGCATACACCAATACTGCATGCTCAAATATCAGATAAACTCCTTTCAAAATCGGTTAAGAAATTTCGCTGATTTGTCCTGACAAACAAACAGACAGAAAAGAACTTTAGAAATGTTGGTTTGCGTTTTGTTGACATGCTAGTACTTCCATATCCATACTAACTAGGGTTAGTCAAAAAAGTAATTAGCTTGCAAACATGTCTGTCACAATATTGTCTGAAACCGGTAAACCCTTACCGTTCATGATGATTATACTATTTTCTGTACGACGGAAATTAAATTATACTTACTGCCGAGTTTGGCTTGGCAACTTGTAAGCACAGTAAATATCTATTCTGTGCTAATGTTAGAGACACATATAAACAATCTAAAATAGTCCGTGCATATAAAAATGTACTTAAATAAAAAATGTATATTAATCACCTATAATTTTGATCTCTTTGCGCAAGCATATACGTTCTATATGCCTTCTAAATTTACTCCTGGAAAACAGTTATTGTTCCTCCCCTAAGAAATAAGGAACACATCCGCACACGCATAATCGGGAAGTTTTGAAGTCGCTGCAAATAAGTGTATTGGGAAATCGGATTTTCCCTGTCTGTTGTAGAATATATATATATATATATATATATATATATATATATATATATATATATATATATATATATATATATATATATATATATATATATATATATATATATATGTATTCAACAAGAAGTAGGTACAGAAGCGAGCGAGAGTTGGCTGCGACTTTAAAATAGCAGATGCGACAATGGACGACAACGACGACTACGACGTGGTCCACACGACAATAGAGTTAATTCACAAACGAGGGATAGGAACAAAGAAAGAAATCCAATTAAACGCGAGCTCCAGCAAAAAGACGGGCACGGCACTCCACCTCACCGCCACCACCATCAGAGTTCTATACGATAGAGGTCTCGTCTGAAGGGGTGGTGGACAGAGCTGACTGACGCGTTCTAGGAATACAAATGTGTCTGTAGCTGTCTCACTCTCTCGCCCTATACGGTTTGAAACCTGTGAGAGTCTCTGTATTAGTATTATTAATAAATAATAATAGTAATGGTTATAAAAACCAACGATCAGGTCGTCCTTCAGGTGCGTTAATAGCGGGCGATAGTGTCGTATACATTATTGCGATATATGTTTGTAGTACATTTTGTAATAGGACGCGCAAGCTATCTTAAACATTGCTGAAATAATAACGGGTGATATAAATAGTATGCATGATACAACGAATAGAAGATATAACCACGCGCATCTCCAATGTCGTCAGCCCATGATAAAACGTCAGTAACAACCCTAAAATGTATGTTACAAACGATAGTCCCATGTGTTTTGCTCGCTTGCAGTTTGAGTTGCGGCAATTTAGCTTTTTCTATTACTAATACTTAATTAGATTATGATATTTATGGCTTCTGCCATATAATGCCCATACATCAAGAGGGAATAATTAACCAAGATCTACTGAATATACATTAAATTTTCTAGAATATGTTAATATTTATGTTCGATTTTCCCGTTTTGTCACGGACTAACAACATGCGCGCTCCGGTCTTAAACACGTTCACCAACTGAGCATATATTGTTTGTCCTAGTAGCATGAGTAGAACGCATGTGAGCGTTACATAGATAATATCTAACAATACGATTCACCCATCGTACTCCCAATCGATATATTTAGCATTATTATGTAATGATTTCACCTTCAGAGAACCAGAGGCTATTTAGAAAATTATATTTAGTATTTATATTTTGTGTTTAATATTATATCTAAAAGGGAATACTCTATAAAACTGGCATTGGAATTTGAATAATTATATATATATATATATAAATAAATGAAGAGCTATCCGTACCAGATGACCATATTAGAATATGAATAATAATTTCATGCCTAGCTGGTAAATTGAACCTACATTTAGTAGTTTGCCGCAATAAGAACGAGGTAATCAGATTGATTACCAAACATAGCATCAGTCTCCCAGACATAGATCATGATTTCGAGGTTGTTGCCTCTCATCAGTATGTCGCAGGGCGAAGAGCCATATTTGATAATCAATCCTAATTTTGGAACTCAAACTTGTATCAATCTTCAGTATAGAACTGTCGGTGGAGACAAGTATGAGCGATATATTAAGCATGTATAATGGTGGATAAGAACAATCGGCAAAGGTGAATAATTAATTAAATAAATACAGTTTTACTATTAATAACATTTTTTGAATCAACCAAGCTTTCGGAAATATCACTTTTGTTCCTCAGAATAAATGTGGTTCATATCTCCAGTCATTTGAGTAAACCTCATTCCGCTCAGTTCTGTTCTATTAATATGTATACATATACGTTTGTATAATTGTGTTGAAATGTTATCCCTCTACCGAGCAAACATTTTTATTCTCATTAAAAGTGAAAGAGTCGGCGGAGTCGAGAGCGCTGCTGAGATTTTCTCGTTGTTTAAGTGCTAATCAACTGAGTAAGCACTGTAAGCAGTCCATCAATTAGTTGTGGGGGGCTCTTCTTTCACGTTCGCTCGCTAAGTCTGTCGAAAAGTAGGGGTTCCGCGAAACAACATGGTGGTGGAGTATAGTAGTATATATGTCGGACTAAGCCACGGCAACACCAAAAGAATTAGATTATATGGTGGAGCACAGTAATTGGAGTTTGCGGGGATGTTCCCAGAATGCCTGAGTAGGTAGTATTGTGGGGCAACATCAGCAGTGAAATGAAGACTTATATGCATCGAAAAGAAAGAGCGCAGTAGCATTACCCCTTAGAGCACGCATAACAAAAAACGCCTCGCGCGCAAGGCATCGGTAGCGGCCGTCGTCGTATATTTAATACTAATGGAAGAATTATGAAAGGAATTTTTAATTTCGTTGTGGAAGAAGAGTGCTCCATGATTTATGGGCGTCTTAATTATTCCTGAAACAGCTGCAAGACCAGACGACTACGACGCGCGTTCTACGGCAGAGCGGAAGGAGCTGAGGAATAAGTAGAAGAACAGTGGCAGCATGGCAAAGGAAAGTAAGGAAATCCACTCGATAATGTAACGCTATAAATTTCGAATATTTTTTGTACGCTGGGGGGTGTTTTGTTGTGTTGTTGCACAGGCACAAAACGGCAATTACCAGTAAGCACACCCGCGCCTTTGCGTAGCGAATATATGTACCTACAGCTAACATCTCACACTGTCACAAGGTGAATGAATTATGTGGGTATAATATTCTCGAATTGGTCGAGAGGAGAGCGCGCAATGTCACAGCGGTGGTGCGACTATGAAAACTTTCGGAAACTCTCTAGCAACTTCTCAACTTTTGCATTGTATAATATAAATACATTTCTCAAGTTTGACATCTAAGATACTCTCACACTTGTGATTGTCGTGTTTTTGTGTATTTCAGAAACAACAAAAAAGTGGTTCCGGGTTGTCACATGTGGGAGTTGCTCCAAATAAATATCTTTTGGCAAATATTGAAAAGTTCTGTTTGATTTTAAATAACAAACGACTAAATTCACATTATCCTAAAATGTTCTTTTTTAAAAGAACTCTTCTGGCTAATACTACGTGGAAAGCTATAAGCAAATAAAAGATTAATCAAATATAATCTCCTATTTATTTTAATCCAACATTAAAGATTTTTTTTTTGATTGGACATATAATTTAAAGTTACTTTAAATTATTTTTATTCTGATAAGAGTTACACAAATTGAAGAATTAACTAATCTCCCATTAGGGATTCATTATGAAATTGGCCCTAAGTGAAATTCCCACGCATGTAATAATGCAAGTGCGTCACAATAATTGTGGGATCAAGTGATTGATACGAAATGAAAATAAGTTTTAGAAAAATCATGTCTTCATTAAACCTTGAAACATATAGATAACTGAAATATTTATTGACCCATTATCGTACTTTCTCTAATTTTAAAAACTATAAAAATATGTTCAATCAGGTCGATTTTTCTAAAATGGACAATAAAGTCCTTCTATATTTTAAACTGTCTTTTGCTTCTACTTCTTCCAACTTTTCACTGAGAACATTAGTTTTTTGTTATTAGAAAGTCTATTTCAGGATACACTGAGAACATGCCAAGTAGACCAGCAAAAATAGAACGTTAAAGGATGACAGGTGAAAATAGTGAATCATTATGTTGAAACATTTTTTCTTTCAATCTTACCATTAGGCATTTTAAACGACATGCATTTTTGATGATGTCACATGCAATGATTTTTTTGGCGTTTTAATAAAGAAAAAAGTGCAGAAACAAAAGCAATGACTCATTATCCCAACACCCTACACGAGTCCTTCAAATTTGAATCGAATTTTTATTTAGGGATTTTTTTCTCTTGAATGCAAATTTGTATTTCAATCGTTTCGTTCATATCAATTATACCTAATGAAATAAAGTGTTCAATGATTCTTTCACACATGTGAAATATGCGAAAATGTTCACAACTGCCTCAAATAAAAGTAGCAGACTCCAATCATTCATTTAATAGATACAACAGATGTGTGTCAGCAAAGTACTACACTATAAATGTTGTGCAATGGCAGAAGAAAGAAATGTTGTCGACAGTGTGAGGTGATAATTCTCCGTTTCTCTGTAATTGGCACAATTATGTATATCTCGACCCACCACGACCATAAATGGCAACTTGGCACGGCAAGTACACACAGGTCGATGGAATGTTTCTTTTGTAGGTACTGAATATTAGGAAAGAAACCAGACGCAAAAAGTCTTGGTGATATAGTCGCTTGATAAGTTCTATTTCATTGTGAATAACTCTTTAAAATTATTGACATAAACTGTATAAACAACTCGAAACTGACACTTGACTTTGGGTTTACCAGCTTCATCTGGCACAGTATGCTGAATTTATGCGGGTAGAATAAGTAGGTATGACAAATCCATGTTTTTAATCTATTTAATTTTTAATCTGATAATATTATGTTTGGAAATTCGTTTTTGCATTATAAGATGTAATTTATGTGGGTAAGAAACATACCTATCCATTAATGGATTTTCTCTCTCTAGTGTTGTGGATTAATTCTCCTGTGGTTCTTATGCCTATCCAATAATTGATATTTCGGAGCCATGACATCTTCTTTCTGCCTACACCCCTTTCTACGTTCAATTTTTCCTTTTATTAATATTTGGAGTAAATTGTAACTTTCATTGCGTAACACATGTCCCAGGTACGCTGTTTTCCTGCGTTTTATAGTGCCCAGCAATTCGTGTTCTCTTCTTATCATCCTCAAAATTTCCTCACTGGTTTTTCTTTCTGTATGGTACTTTCAAGATTCTTCGATAGATCTACATTTCAAATGTTTCCAGCATATTCATTGTGCTAACCTTCAGTGTCCATCTTTCCATACCATACAACAGTACGGACCATAGGTAACATTTTGTGAATCTTATTCTGTGATTAAGGTAAAAGTCAGAGTTCGAAAAGACGTTTTTGAATCTTATGAATGCGCGCCTCGCTTTTTCTATCCGGCATCTGATTGGTTCCAGTACAAGTTTTCGACACAGCGTATGGTTTCAGTTAGGAGTCCAAATTTCAATTATCAAAAAATATAGCAAATGTTTAAGCAACAGTTCAAATTGGATAGATAAGTTTGAGACAAGAATAAACATCTAGTACTTAGTTAGCTTTTGCTTTTGCTGTTGTTTTTGCGTGATGCGTGTACAAACATACAGACAGACATATGCGATAAAATGTAGCCTACTTATATTTTAAGTTAGATCTCTAGTAATACTTACATCGGTGAAAACTGCATTCAATTCCATGGAGTAGTTTTTGGGTGATGCGCGTACAAACATACAGACAGAGAGACAAAAATTGTTAAAAGTGTTGTTTTGACTTCTGTTGCTCTAATAAAGTCCCCCCATATTATTTTTTCTTTAATATCTTTAATGTACATATATCGGCCTGATACAATTTTATTATATAATATGTATAGATGTATCTGTGTGGTTAGACAATCATTCGGGCTTAGTTACTTTTTTCGATTTCTTTTTCTATCAGTCTAAGTTCGAAAATCGAAGTGGTAAAACTAAAACAACTTTATAAATTGAGTTGATTGAATGAAGTTCTATTTGTTTTGACATAATTTGTTACTCAGTCAGTGGAATTATTAAATATTATCTTTGATACAAAAACAGCATATCATTTTATGTGACAATTGGCTAATGTCCTGTCCAGAAATCTAGTATTTAATACTATTGATATGGTATTTGGATATAGTAGTCTACGATGAGACGCAGTTCCAGGATAGTTTATTAATTAATATTGTCTCTAAAATGATGCATATTTTCCGACTCTGTAACCTTAATCTGCATGATAGTTTTGTACTCAATAATTCATTACATCTCATTTAACTTTTGTTGTTGCTGCCATTTCTGGACAAATATAGCAGGTATAAGCTCAATATCGTGGGTGAGCTTAGCATTATAAGGGACAAACTTGTTCCAAATTCATGTAATATTTGGGATTTTGGGGTCCGCACCACATACATACGTTTCATATCATCGTATGCCTGCCCTGCTGCCAGACGGTGCGCTGCAATGACGCGCTCTCTTCATGAATACTCTGGTTTCTATCAAGTTGATTACAAACACCATGTCGAGGATAACGATAAGGACGGCGACGAGAAGGACAAGGAAGCTATGCCGGCAGGCGTCATCGACTCTGTTCTGCTCAACAGCCGGCGTCACAGCTTCAATTGGCCGCACAGAACATGATGGTGCTGTTGCTGCAACTTTCTTGTCTTCTCGGAGAGTTTCTAATGTCGGGGGCTTATTACATCCAGGCCGCAAAATTACCGGAGCGCTCTCTCTAGCTAAACATCTCTCTTTCTATCTCACTCATTGCGAGCTATGGGAAATGTTTACTGTTTGTGTGTGGTGCACGATCTTCTCTCCAATTTGGCTCTCACAACTTCATAGAAAGTGATGATAATGATCATGATGATGATAAGTACACATTCGGGAAAGTTCAAGGTAGCTCAGTTTTGGACCAGCTCCGGTATATGTCAACAATGCTATTCAGTTTCCGCCTTCTATAGTTTTGATTGTTTGTGCACTATGCATCGCTGAGAAATTATAAGATTATAATTAATAATATAATATAAGAACAAGTTGTGCAGTTTTCTTTTTTTCTACTTATCTTCTTATTATTTCACTGTAATTTGTATGACTTGACTGCACATTTTATGATTCACTCAAAAACAAAAAATCTATTTATTAGTGTACTTTTTGGGGAGGTTTTAAGTTTTTTCGAATATTTTGTAACTTATTTAATATGGTAAAATGAAAGTAGTAGACAAATTCGTTGTATTTTGTGATTTTTCTTTGCGTATTGATATTTATGATTACGTACTTATTTCCAATAACCATTTTTTTAAATTCGCTGTGCTAATTAACTGAGTTCATATAGATGAAGTATAATTTCTCTATAGTGCGTTTTTCAAACTGAAAGAAGAAAATACAATGCGTTTACCCGGCCACTCCATTTTCAGTATGAAACGTAGAATAGATTTTAATGTTTTAAACTTATGAGCTATCTCATTTAAAAATTTCTTTCTTATAAAATATTTTTTCACAGACTCGCTAACGCTATATTCCTTCAAAGGTGCCTGAAAACTACCTTTATAATTAGTTGAATGAACATTTCGGGTTAATCGATGAAGAAAAATCTAATGATACTGTCTTATCCAGTTATCTGTTTGTGGTAGCTTGATTTTTGACCCATTACCATGCCTAGCTCAGGCGAGCTGTTCTCCGTCTATGATGGTTTTGGTCTGTCTACAGCATTCCGACTCCATAGATGCTTTCCTATTGTTTTCTTTATTAAGGCCGCCCAACTTCTAGGATTGGCCGCTACCTCATTCTTCCAGATTCTCATACGTTCTGGAACCACGCGTAATATCACATTTTGCACAAAACCAGTTCACTGCAAGACAGTGAATGGTTCACCAGCCCAGAGGGATAATGATTGGGATACATTGGAATACACACGATGATTGGTCTATCAAACACCAGAATCTACTGCCAATATTAATTTATCATCAACGAAATTGTTCGGAATAACCTCCTCCACAATCACAGTTGAATCGTTAAAGCCCTTTAACGTCCAATTAGATCCCGCTTCTAATTGAATCTTATCTCTCTGGGTTGGTTTTGGTGTGTAGTATTTGCTTTTGTCGGGCTCCATAGTGCTGAGCGCCAAACTCACACAATAATAATATGATCTCGCACCATGGTGCTACTACTAACTTCTACCCCACTTGCCACTCACGTGGGCTACGTACTACTACTACTACAGTCGCTGGCCCAAGCTTCAAAATGTTTCCGGAACTGTTTCATATGCATGAATGTGTAAATGTTCATCTTCTGTCGCACTCTCTGTCCCTCTCACTGAATGCTTAGTAACGATTGTTTAATGGCGCGGCATCCAGCAGCCCCGGGTACAGAACACCTTGTTATATTATATTATGTTTGCTCCGATTGTCCTGCTCTCGAAGTGCAAGATTGACGTTGACTATGACTAGGTACTCTTCTTGTGTTTGCCAACACCTTCCCATTATCTCAATCTCTATGGATTGTCACAGAGGACTAATGTGCCTCTGGGACTTTATGGATTTGCCGCGCCACCGAGTTGCAACTTGTATAGTTAGGGGATAAATTTGACCGGTGAAAATGTCAACTTGGATGCTAGGATTGTCTAATGATCTATTGCATTTTCAGTGATATATGTCTGAGACGAAAGTGCAAAATTTTATCGTAGCTAATGCCTAATGCTGAACATATTTTTTTTCATTCTACTTTTTCATCTGAGAATTGTGTTTCGATCTGAGCCTAAACATGGCTATTACTTTTTCGCCAGTATATATGTATAATTTCGAATAGCCAATAATTGTATATTTGTATAAATATGCTATTTATTTAATAAGACAATTTGAAATTAACATTTTCTTTTTACATGATAGAACCTTTCAAAAAGAATCTAAAATGACTAAAACATTTTCCCCTCTTATTGCCGATTTCCGATATATCCCAAGAGTTGACTAATATTTGAAGAGTTTCCCTGAAATACAATTTTGTTTAGCGGGTCAGTACACACGTACATAAATATACATACACACACATATATGTATATATTCACTCGCTAAGACAGTAAGTATATCTTAGGTTTATACGTTCTCCTGCGGGAACCAAGTTTGCATACCATCAAATATTAACTTTTCAGGGAATGCGCCGCACCGCACGCTCGCATTTCGCACACACCCTTGTTTGACATACAGCCTTCGGGGGAAGAGTTTGTAGTGCTTGGTTCCGAAAAGGGAATATTTATATCGTTGCACGAACAATAATAAATGACAATTTTAATATCGCTTGTCTTATATATATATATATATATATATATATATATATATAAAATGAATTGTAAATTCTTGACTGTCTAATTAATAATGAATTTTTAATGATTGGGGTTGCAGTCAAAATGCCAATAAAATTAAAACTCTTTAATCAATGTCGAGCTTTCGGTAACGCTTGTTACCTTCATCGGGACAAAAATCGTGAGATTAATGAAATTTGCCAGCTACAAACATTTGTTATTATGCATTTAACTTTATGATTGAACTTTTATCAATAAAAGTTCAATCATAAAGTTAAATGCATAATAACAAATGTTTGTAGCTGGCAAATTTCATTAATCTCACGATTTTTGTCCCGATGAAGGTAACAAGCGTTACCGAAAGCTCGACATTGATTAAAGAGTTTTAATTTTATTGGCATTTTGACTGCAACCCCAATCATTAAAAATTCATTATATATATATATATATATATTATGACTTCCCATCGTTTTAACCTTTTATTTCCGATCTCGGATATTTCTTTGGAACTAAAAACACCAATAAAATGCATAGAAATGGCCTTTTTTGTGACTTTCCTATTTTATTAGTATCGAAAATATTTTCTCAATTTTCAACTAAACATATGACAACTACAACTAACGTATGATAAGAATTTCATTTTTGTCTATCCATCAATTTTTCTGCAATAGTATTGCATCTGCTGGTCCGTATAAATTGATCGATAACTACTGCTGCACTTGCCTCAAACTACCCCTCTCCGCCCTTTATCAGGTGGTAGCAGGTGCTCACATGATTAGGCGAACTGATGTGATTGATGACATGATAAAATGTATTTGGTAGTATAGTCAGCTTCACAGCAGTCAACAACGACAAACGATGAAGTTGCGAAAACGTTTGGCGTCCTAAAATGATATTGAGTAGTACAGCAGAATTTAGGACGAGATTTGATAGTTGAGATGCTGCAAGATTGGTAACATGCTATGGCATTGATATTGAAGATATCTCTGCAGAGTTTGATATTAAAACGGATGTTGGTTGTGACAGGTTAGCAAATACGAGCTGAATTTCAATCTCTCTTGTAAGCTGTTGAGATTATCTCCAATTGATGGATTTTAAGACAACAGTTTATTACGATATAAATCGAAATAGTGAATTCGAATTGAAATAATACATTGTTATGTTCTACGGTTTTGTGAAAGGAAGAGGAGGAAAATATTTCCGACAATTTTATGTATTTATGAATAAACTCGTTCAATATTTCCATCTGCTCTAGTAGTTTTTTTGCCAATATTTCTCTTGATACTATGCTGGCTTCGTTTATATTCGGCAACAATTTTTTTTGCGCAATATCGAATAAAGGGATATCTATTCGAAACCTGATACAAATCCAATGTACCTATATTAATGTTTTTAGCAGTAGGTACGTATCTATAAGCCTAGATCCATGCATACGGCACAACCAGAGTAACTGGTTTTCACTGCACGTTCACTACATGTAATCGTTGCCCATTGTATGTTCTATTTACTGTGTCGTCATTATCAGCAAAATACCTCGCCACATTCCATATAAATATTATATACCTATACAGCTTATTCGATGCATTAGCGGCACATCTCAATTCGGACATTTTTGTGCAAATTTGTTTTCGATTTATCAAATTTATCAATATTAACAACCTTCGTTGATATTGAAGGTATCTGATATTATGTGTATATTTGTGAAATTAAGCACACACCTTGCTCTTCATCTATTTACAGAAACTGAATTATTCGTACATTGAAAAATCCTTTAGATAACTGTGGGAACGTGGGAACCATACCTATATGCAAAATTACATTTTCTGTTCCATAGAGGCTTACGGAAAAAACTTTCAAGGATACCATAAGTAAATGTTATGAATTATGTCTTTTACTCAGATTTGACGATGGTTAGAGGCAAATTTGATTATGCGGCGGAATATATAGCGATTTTGAAAAAATTCTAACAAAAAAGAAAGAAAAGCTCTAATTAAGAATCTAGAGATACTAACCTAACTTAACTTTTACCTAATAATTTCGTTCTTGGTTTCATAACTTTTCAAGTAACTAACTGTAGAAAAAAATTGCCCTATGCGAGGTCAGGTGAACGAGAGACAATATCCCCATTTCAAGAGAATCATTTGGTTTGAAAATAAGCCACTAACAATATTTATGCTTTCATTATAATTTGTATTTCCCATACTGTGAGAATAAACGCTAATATTGTATGTAGATTACCTACAAACCCGTAATATTTTGAAAAGGAAATCGTGGTTGGTCCCTCCCTTCACCGGGCCTTACATTCTGACAGTTTTTATGTTGGGTTATTTAAAAAGTAATATATTTAAGGATAACTCAGAAATGTGTTTAAGGATAATCGATCAAGAACAATGATTGAAGCCCTTAAAGAAGACGATATATTATCGGAATTATCTAAAAACATATTTTTTTGTTATTTTGCGTGGTAGTCAAAACAAATAATTTGAAAAATCTATGATGAATTTTTATATATTTCCAAATTGTTCCGCGTTAAAAATTTGTACAATTTATCAGATGCCTTCGTGTTAATCCTCTCTTGTCCCCAACAATCCAAAAATAGTTGTAGTAGCAAGACGCTGCCTGCTATTGCCCAATGCCTCTGCCTCATGATGGTGATTTGTACACGGCTCACGTATACCGTTCATGTGGTGTGCACCGGGGGGGCCATCACATTGTAGACCAGTCGTATGGTCGATATGGAATCGCTCGACATACATCGATCACGCCACATCTGGGCGATTGTGTTGCCCAGTCGACAGACACGTACACCACCTATATGCTGATGCGGTGTTAATTAAGGCTTGTTTATTTTGCTCTGAAATCGCTTTCGGAATATTAAAAAGAATTTCTCATGTAGGTGTATATATATATATATATATATATATATATATATATATATATATATATATATATATATATATGTGTGTGTGTGTGTGTGTGTGTGAGTAGGTATATACAAAAGTACAACCCTAGTCGAAATATTATTAAGGAAGTGATGAGGAAATAGGCGTGTTGCTGAACTTGCATTTGATCAAATGGGAATAATCTCATTACCTAGTTTTTTTTCTGATGGTATCCAATCACCTTTTTACTACTTAATAATCACTAAGACCGATCCTATTTTATATGAAATACATAGAGCTGAAAAATCGGTGGTGTGTCTACTAGAGATCGTGTAACTTCTGATCGACTTGAACCACTATTTACACAATCTGTTTTGTTAAGACGATGATTTGTAGATATGCAAGGCTCCTTTGGTCCTTTTTAGAAAAGGTAGGTGTTCAATATCCTTATTTTTCACAAAGTACGACTTATGTGAAAAAAAGTTCAAATTCACGCTGAAATCATTTTTATTTAAGTTGTTAAAATGATACAGCAATCTAACAATCTTTCGAAAAACAGTTCAAGTTGCACTTCAATGTTTAATTTGAGTAAAATAATTTAAAATTATCGTTCGAGCAACTTCTTTTATACTTACTATTTTTTTCACTTGAGTCAACATCGGTTGTACGTAAGACAGATTATTCTGTTATTTAAATACTTTAAGAATATTTTGAAAATTTACTACTATCTATTTATTTTCGTAGGTTGGTCAGTACCTATTTTATATAACATTGTAACTTGTCTATGAAATGATTGCTTTATAAAATTTAAAATGTTGTAACGGAACCCATTCAATTGTAAGAATGAATAGCTCATTTCGCTGACTTGAAACTTCAACATCCAAACATTCCATTAAGATGACACCAAACAAATAAATGGTCTATGGGTGACAGTTCAGCTGCTGTTGAACTGAAAGCAATCAAGTCAGTGGCCCATCAGTGCTGGCCATACCGAGCAACCGATAAACATAGATGTTCTCGATAAACATAGATGTTCTCTTGTTTTCCGGTTTACGTGCGCTAGATAGTATATTCGGGGTACCTACGTTACTAATCAGTGATTCTAACCGACTCACAAAAGCCTAATGCGACATATGGCCGCCATTGTTCCGGTGCAGTGCGGCTCCAGATCAGCGCCATTATGTATAATAGTAGCCGCATACCCACACATACAGACAGAAATACAGATATTATGCTCAAGCTTAAGAGTGATAGTAGAATAACTATGTATCTGGAAAATCTGAACAGAATTCTAGAAGCTCCCATCTCGAGAATATTCTAGTTGTCCATTGTTCCTAGATACATATTATATGCGATCGTTGTAGCTGGTATTACGCCTTTTTTGGCTCGCGCTAATTATCGTATATCCGCTCGTCTCATTATGCTCTGGATAATAAATTTGATCTTAGTGCGCCTTACAATGTCATCTATTCTCTCCCAAACTGCTGTGCGAAATATTATATAATTTATTGAATGAGGTATCCACTCCAAGAGGAAATGGGATCTCTTAACTCTTGAGGGTATAGTTTGAGCACGATCAAAATGGTTTAGTTATTGTCGTTGTTGCTGCTTATGCCAGTATGAGAATCTCCTTGTTAGGCTGATATTATTATCCATCAAGGTACACGCTGTCCCCTGAAAAAAAATTTATTGCCAGAGAAAATTTAAAACTTATTCATATAGAAAAAGGTAACGGCTTTGATTTTCCAACAGGTGAAATGTTTTTGTAAATTTCACACAACCTGTACTTTTAACTATTAATCAACAAAAACAAAGAATATACATTTACCTATTTAAATTGTGTAGGTACTTGTGTAATCCAAGATCGTACTTAGGTGTGACTGGGAACTTATACGCCAAATCGGCCACGAGTCTTTTAACCGGCTGCGCTTTATATACAGAATGTGATACACCATAAGTAGTTCACTGTCAGATCCGAGTAGCGCATAAGTTTTACTGAGAGTTTTATTTTTGAAATGAATAAAATGAAATTCGACAATCATGGCAACTACCTTCTGGTTTCTACAATAATTATTGTCTATGTGAATTGAGTTCTATAACATACCGATCATGTTCTAAAGGTAGGTACACAATATTTCTTATCTTAATTTTAACATTTACATTTCAAAAAACTACGTGGCTTATACGAGAGATATGTCACCTTATGACATTTATTAATGATTATCTGTCGCTGATGGGGTCGCGTACGTACCGCGCTGACTTGGCGAGTCATAAAATTAATCTCCCTCATCGTCACTAAGAGGTGGGCGCCGGAAAGTATCAAGCTTATATACCTATACATACCTAAATACATAGTATGATCATAAAGTGAATTTGAAGTTGAATAATTGGCGTACAACAGGTGATGTTGACGGTGTCGTAGCTTTGTAATATGCTCTTCCGGAAAAGAGTAGCTGTTGGCAGCTTTATTCATTGGATATATACATATGTATATATATATATATATATATATATATATATATATATATATATATATATATATCAATAAAATATATTATGGACCCAGTACGACAGCGATTTTCCGCATTGCGATCGGAAGGCCAGTAATTTATTCACCTGTTTGATTTAGGGGGTGGAAAGCTGATGTCGCAATGAGACTAGCAGTAGGCATTGCGATTTTGGAACGACCATCATCATGAATATTACCGGATGAGCAGTTTAAATGCTATTTATTCCACTTTCATCAACATTTGGAGAGCAAAAAGTTTAGTAGGAGTTGAGGTGGATCAAATAGTTTTAAGATATAAGCCACCCAAACTCAAGATGTGGTTGAAAATGTTTCAGTTCACAAGTTAGTGCCTAGAGTCTTCAATCTTCCTATAACTTTAAAATTACCGTTACCAATAGAAATAGAATTAATGTTATCAAGTATCTCTCAGTGTAACAACTATTAAAGTTGATCCTAGTTTTTATAAAAGTTATTTATTTTATATATAAAAAAAATTATAATTTTCGGGACGCTACTGGATTTGGAATTATTTGAATTTTATCAGCGATTTATGCAAGTATTAACTGTATCTTTCAAAGATATATTTGTATGGGCTTTCAGTCAATGAATAAATCATGGATTCACCTCCTTCAACAGTGATATTATAATGAGATATAGAACCCTTTGACGTCAGGTTATACAAACCATATTTAACAATTTGAATACACATACCTATATTATGTTCTGAATTTTAGTGCATTTTCTTCCAAGAGCTGGGGTCCGCTTTATAAATATATACCTACCTATATCCTATAATTGAGATACATAGATAGAACTATCCTGTAGATTTTCAACAAACGTATTATATCATTTTACTGGTTTGAAAATAATTTTAATCGCAATATGGCACATCTGTGCCTACTCGATATACCTTCCAGCGATGTCTGTAAATGGCGGGTGTGTTACATTAAGTGGATTTTAAAATGGTAAAGAATATAATAAATCAACGTAGAAGTATGTCTAGATATACGCTAATAATATACCATCTGGTATAGAGTTTATATGACACCTAACAACCACCTACACTCATACACTAAGATGAACTCATCGGACAGGTGTATACCCTGTGTACAAGCGGTTAGACGTGATAGACATATAAAAAACAACAAACCCAAGGCTCTTATAGCGCCTTGACAGAGACATGTAGGTACTGTCTATAAATGATTTGTAATGTAAGGAAAATGTGTGAGCAACAGGACCTATTCCTTATTAAATAAGCGCTTCAATAAAACCAAGAATAAATACAAACGCCGATCGCCACCCACTCTCAAGTCAGTGTGTGTCTGTCTGTATTCTGTACCAACATATGCACATAATAAATTTGCATTCGAGAGTACAACGACAGGCGCAAAATGTGTGTGGTGGGCGCTCCAGTCGCCGACACACACAATGGCGGAAAAACAAATGAACCATACATACACGAAACGTTAATATTATTGCTGTTGTTTGTTGTTTCTTCTACTAAGGCGACGTATGTCTGGATCTGGATAAGAGAAGATATTTATTATGTAGTTATGTGTGATGATGCAAAGGAACACCCAGCGTGCATCGATTGAAAAAACTGATTGACAGAAAAAGACAGTATTGATACGTTTTGAAAATAAGCTGTATAATATTTTAACTGTCAAGGCGCAGTTATGCGGCAAGTGGTTTAGCCAGCCTGACTTGACGAAACGCGATCTCTATCTCGCGATACGTTCCATTAGTTCTGACATCACATGTTAGGTTATGTCGGGTAATTGTATCCAAACAACGGCATTGTTCCATTGAGATACAATAGATGTTCGTTTTTATTGAGAATTTGCGATTTTAACCAATTTAAGATATGTATTCGTATAAAATATACACTTTAAATCAATACACCATTGAGAACAATGTTTTGTTTGGATATATATTTTGATCCCTTCTACAGTGTATGACGTCATACTAATGTGGCGTATTCACGTATAGGTAAGTGTAAGTTTGCTATAATACCTATAACTTGCGCTAATGGGGCAAGATTACTATTTTATTTAGTCATGCACACTCTTTTGAAAAGATAGCTTCTTTAGTATTGAGTTTTATCAAAAGTGAAGTAAAATGACGTAGACCACACGAAAACATTGGAATTTGTTGATGCATTGCAATTAGAAGAGGTGATAATGAATCGAAAACACGAGGGCTATAAGTGCAGAAAAGAGGGCCATAAATATAGAGACAAAGGTCATAAAGATAGACACACTGTGTATGGCGCATGGACACAATTGAAAAATGAAGTTGCAACGCCCATTAAAGAATTAATATAGATGGAGATTTATCAATTTATTTTATCATACCAAAATAAATCAGACACAAACCAGCAGATGCAAATAATATGTTGCCTAGTATCCATGACCGCTGCTGTAGCAGTGATTTGATTTCCACATTGTGAGGACGTCCAGAATGCGTCACAAATCTTGTGACATAATGGCATAATGGCAAGCCAATGCGAACCACCTATAACAGCGCCTTGATATTGGCTCTGATAATTATAATATTTTGCCAATCATTTACAGCGTAGACAATCAACAACATACTTATATTTATATTGCTTTGAAGTCTAGGCACATCATAACCTGCAGTTCGTTATAAAAACAAATTTTAAAATGTTATCAACGATTGAATCTTGACTCATCTTCTCTCTCGTTAAACTGCCAATATATAATCAACACATACCATTACATTGGTATTGAGTAGCTAATTATTCTTCAAAGTAAATATTTAAATGTTTAAACACACATCTAAGTACCTACATGTGCGAAAAGTCAATAATAATGGTGTCTCGATTTCTGTTGGCAATCAGCGTAAGATTGAATTGAATCATGGTACCTACCGACTGATTGCGTTAGTTCAGAACTAATGAGGTAAACTCATATAAATGGTATTTCGTAACAGAATTAGAATTTGTAAGTTTTCAGATGTCATGTCGTGAGTTTACACATTTTTTTAAATACAGGTTGTCCGGAAAGTTCGTACCGAAAATGATAGGATAGATAGAGGGAGCCATAATAGTGTTAGTACTTCATATAAAAAAAAAATCCCGGGCTTCTTTATGGAGTTATTCGCCTTGAAAATTAATTTTATTCATCTTTTTAATTGTTCCTAACAACAAAATTTGGGTAATTAAATCAACCCATACTAATGCTTCTTTTCATATGTAAACTTTTGTTCAGTATGTAAATATTTCAGATCAATTTATACATTTATGACTGAGTTTTGAGTGTTTTCTCTCATTCTTCTATTTTTCCGACATTTTGCGACTAAAAAGGTAGGTTTTCTTTAATTAAATCTATTTCTTGTATTAACAACATGTGCGATACGTAGGTACCATCTAGTTAAAACTTTAAAATGTTCAGTTTGTTCAATTGACTATCAAGAAATTTATTGAACAAGTGTAAAAACATCGCAATTCATTATTAGAAGAGGTTCCTTTTAATATTTGAACTAATATGTGGCTGACGCACGATGGTGCGCCTCCTCATTTAAGTAGACTCGTAGGAAATGATTTAAATGTTACTTTTTCAACCGAAGAATCAGCCAAGGTAGTCATTTTCCATGGCCACCTTGGCCTCCCGATCTTAATCCACTCGATTTTTCCTTTGGGTCAACAGTTTGTTTTATGGAACTATTTTAAATAACAGGGACTAGTGCTGATAAGTTGTATACTTATGTCTGCTGTGACCGTCAAAAATGATCACCACATGTTACATTATTTCAACGAAAAATTCAGAACATTTATTGAAGTTTTTTCGACAAATTTCCTGATAATTTATTAAATAAATTGTCTTTATTACGTTTTAATCGTTGGGATGTTGTTAATAAAATACGATTTTCTTTCAAACGGTAAAAGATATTGATTGAAATAACGGTAAATAACTAACTCCATAACGAAGCTCGATAGGAACTAACATTATTTTGGCTCCCTCTCCCTTTTATTTTCGGTACGATCTTCTCGGATATCCTGTTTACAAGATGTACAATTTACAATTGTATAGTTACAATAATTATATATTGCTTAGCGATTCCATCAAATTTGATACCTACAAGGATTTTTTAAAAAGAAAAAAATATCATCGTTAGGTATGTTATTAGACGTTTGCATCACGTTAATTTTCAGCTAACGCCCAGCTAAAAAACGATCTAATTTGAAACATCAAGATGCGTTATCATATAAATCTCGTACGAAGTCGCATAAAACTGCTGATAAATAATGTATTAGCAAATTGTTGAAGAACTCTTCTGCTTCAAGCTCTGAACACTGCACCTCTATCTAATAATATGTAATATCGTTTGCCTCGAACTAAAATAATAATACCAGTCGAATATACCTACTATATTCGAGGCTTTGCGATAGTTCGCAAATATGCTGGCTGCACTCTCCTTGTAGTAGAGGCCATCGTCCAAAAAGTTCTCCTATATTCCTCTGGCTTCCTCTCTCTCTCTGTCTACTCGTTTCAAGTCCCGAGCATAATAGTTCCCGTGTTGGAAATTATTCTGATTTAGATGCTTTCCTATCCAACATAGGCCGATAATGTAGCTGATATAAGGCCGGTAGTATTTCCAGTTCCATTCTTTATAGTAGCCCCCAGTGGCATATATAATATATATTGTATCTTCAGAATATAGCATTGACGCACTCTTTTAAATTCAAAGCGTAAATTTTCATTTCATCATATCTGAATATAGTTGTTTCATACTGATGATAGTTTTGTTGTCTAAAAAGTTAATGTAATCTGCAACGAACAAACCTGCTAAAAACTTTAAAATTACTACGTTTACATGCAGGATTAAATTCGATTTCAATTCGGTTTCAGTCCAAATCCACTCCATGTAAACAGGCACGGTTTCAGATTTAAATTGAATCTAGCTTCAAACTCCATCCAGCTTTTTCTGGGATCGAATCGGATTGAACTAACATGAAAACGGTTATGCGGATTGAGTTTGGATCGAGACATGTGCAGTGCACCGACAGCAGAGAGCCTTTGTCTACGTTGTTCCTCGTTAAAGAAAGCACATAGTACAGACTGAAAATAAGCTGACAATAATTGTAACGATTTACCATTCATGCTTGCTCGATTTCACGCGATTCTGACAACTGTCAAATCTCTTCTGTGGTGCCAGTGCGCATGTCGGATCGAAGGTGGTTTGAGATCGAATTGAGTTCACAACATGTAAACAGTACGTTTATTTATGTTGGATTGAAATTGAAACCGAATCGGGTTCAAAACGAATTCAATCCTGCATGTAAACGTAGTAAAGAAGTTTGGTGTAGTGGTTATCCACACCTAGTGGGCTCTGAGCTGCGGGAATATTTTTTTAAAGTTTTGTATCTGATAACTACCTAGGTATTTTAAAAACTCTTGTCTTTTTGCTACCAAATGCTTCTGAACAAAAAACTATTCAATCTATGGCACAATCCTAAGGCAATACGACAAATTTTATTTTACAAAATCACGCATTCATTGATTTACCGCTACATAACTATGTACCTACACTGTATACTTCTGCACCAATCTTGAAAGGTTACAAAGATACACTCACTTGTTCTAACACTAAGACAATAACACTGCTTTCCACACTCCATCACGACAATAATACCTCATTATCCCGTTATTTCCCTCGGGAATCCAAAGGGGAAACTTAATCTCTTTGCAGATTTTTTAAGAGATTATTTAATCTTAAATAAATTTTATTTATTTTGCTTCGCCCCATATTATAATACCTATTATAATACCTAGCTACTCGCGGTTTAAAGCTCCACTAGTATTTCATAATTATCTCTCAAATTGGAGACGGGAGATCTAAGCGAACGGGCGGGTGCTTACTGCTTACTTCTTTTCTCCCTGCTGCTTGGGTATTTTTTGCTAAAAAAAAGAAATATTCAGCGCATTACAACAAATTAGGGCGCACACGAGCAATATTTCTCGGTTGGTTTTCCTTTGCTTTTCATCCGTTTCGCTCGATATACCACATTTTCGTCCCTTCTGATGCCAGCGTACCAGCTTCATTGGTATTCAGGCTTGCTATTGCTGCGTTGCCTTCTTCTTTCGCATTCCCCATTCTCCCACCAACCGACGCCTTTATTATTACTTCTGCATCTATCAGTTTCTTGTTAGAAGCCATTCTGTGGCTCCCGAGCTCCGTATATAATTTGCCCCATCCATCGACATTTCTTCCTATATTTATTTACATGCGCGATATTACGCGTCCTACATGCTGAAGCATTTTTTTCCTCCCGTTTCGAGAACGGTGTGGAAGTTATTCACGGCCAGACCCCTGTCGTCGTGTATGAAACAATTTTCTTGATACCTTCAATCGTTGCTGTTCTATGATAATTTGATATATTCGTACACGAATAATGCGACCTTCAAATGTAAGTTTTCAGCTTCATTATGATATCATAGACGAAAATGATTATTGGTATTAGAAACTGCTAACAGAATAAAAATAGAGTATAATATGGTCTTTGGGTATAAGAAACTGTATCATTATCTTCTAAAGGATAATTACCTAATACTTTTTAGCTTGGCCCTTGATGGTCTCCAAAACTGCTCAATTAGTACGTGAGGAAAATTATTGGATCTCATTTTATGATTAATGCGGTCACAGAGGAATATTAGATTTGGCATAGTTAAGGCTTATATGGCGAAGGAGTGCACCAAGTTGAAATTAGTTAATAATATATGTTTTACAAATACATTAAATTAAGTAAAGTAAATTTGCATAGTAAACGTACTCTTTGATGAGTATTTTTCCGGTCGAAATAGGACGACTGGAAAAAAATTATATAAGAAATCCAATTTCTTTTTCATATGGAGAATAATTTTCGGCAATCTTCAAATTGAAAATCTTCGACTTAGGTAGAACACTTGGAGGTGAAATTTCTAAATCATTGTATTTGTTAAAAGATTTATTTGATTTTGTGAATCATTTATAATAATCTTTGAATGTCATTGAAAAAATGTACCTAAAGTTATTTGCAAAATAGGGTCGTTCATTAAAAAAACATAATAATATTTACTCCTATGTTGAAGAATATTGGCAAGATCTTTCTATTTACTTAAATCGAGAGCTAATCTAGGAAATATTATTTTTTTAAAAATTACTAGTAACTGATTATATTCCATCAAAATTGGTTCACATATAATCATTAAGATGATTTAAACGAGATAATGAAATAATTGCTGAGTTAGTGTCTGCTGCGATTAAGACTCCTGCTCAGCTATCTAGGTATTGATATGAGAAATTCTGCCAGAAATATCGATCCTCTAACATAGAAAGGTGCGCCGCTACTAACTACTAGCTCGGTATGGTTTACGAATCGAAATTTTTCCTCTCAAGGCTGTCGATACATACAAATGCGTCATTGAATTCAATCTAAAAATATCCAGGTTATAAAAGTGCGCGCCTGGTGGTTGATAGACACACAGACGGACGGAAGGCTTTCTGGCGAATTAAAATGGATTTACAAACTCGTCCGCCTTTTCCCCCTTCCAAGGCTTACTTATATGTACACTAACACACACCTCTGTCTGTGTCAACCATTTTTTGCTCTTTACCTATCCTTTCAGTTATCAGAAATGTTTACTTGGTCAACTGTGATATCGCCTGAATTGAGTTTTTCTCATTATCGAACATGAGGTATTAAATTTATTCCGAAAACAACACAACTGAGATTGTGCAGGTAGATTATTATATAATTTCAATTCTGGCATATGCAACGCGCATCGAATACTTATTTTGGAAAAACAATGTGTTGAATTATCGACCAACTTCCCAAATGGAGCAGGTATATAATTCGACTGTATGTTTTTTTGTTTATGTATGTGACGTCGGTTTCACATACCTAACCTATTATTAGTAATTCGCCAGTTTTCGAAGCGCTCATGGTCTAGTCGATATAGCATTTGGTTTGGATCGAATCTCGCAGTGTACCGGTATTTTATTCTCATTTGAAATCACTTTTTTATTTCTTTTTTAGGTATGTTTTAAACTCTCTAATAGGAACAGAACTAATTTTTTTCTTTGGAAGTATTTAAATGATCAAGAAAACAATAATTTGGTATGTGTAGTTTATCGATGGAAGGAGAAGATAAACAGTTGCTTATATGTTTTATATTCATTTGTGTTTTTCTGTGTGATATAATTCGCTTTTGCTCTGCTTTATAAATTGGAACTTCCTTATAGCGAACGTCCGTCTAACGAATTGTTTGTAAGATGTTGCAACTTTCTTCATTGTACCGCTCAAACAAATAGTACCCAATATGTGTTCAAGAAGTAGTAAACTTTTCAAAAACATAAATGTAAATACATATACATGCACTATAAATACATTTTGTATAACGAAATTTCCGTATAATGATTTCTTTGAGTGGAGCTATCACTTTCGTTATGGGGAAGTGCCACTGTACTATATGTAGATATTTCTATATTTTGCATAAATAAAAACTATACAATTATTATCGAAACTTCACATAAGCTTACTCCTTACCGTATTTTATGTTGTTAAAGTCATTAAGTAATTAATTTTTCTTGTCTGGTGGTCTGATCTTAAACTGTTCTGCTTAGTATTTTTAGAAAAACTTTCGAACAAAGTGCGCTGTTTTCAGCAAGACAGCTTTTTGCAAAGTCAAGAAGTGGTATTTTCCTGGGAGGTCCTTCATGACTGCACATGTGTTGTGGGGTGTGAGTCCTGTTACGCCTATGGCTACCGGGATAATCTTAGTCTTCAAAATCGACATTCTCTGAATCTCGCTGATGCGCTTTTCTGCCTCTTTCTGAGTAACACTGAATATTTTCTTAGTGTTATCCTTTAGCACTAAATCTGGTTTATTTGCCATAATTGAGCGGTCTGTTTGGATTTTTGTATCCCACAACAAGGTCATCTCATCCGTTTTAACTATAGGATTTGGCTTGTGCTCCCACCATCTGTCTGAAACTTTGATTATTATTATTATTATAAATGTGGTGTGGCGGGTAAATATATTATTATTTTAAATGGGAAAACGGCACACTGTCGGCGCTCTTTAAATATACCTGTAATATTTTCATCTGTAATTTTCAAATTTATTGTTTAATATTAATAATTATTGAACTTATAAATGTTAAGATAAAATTTAAACCCAAATTTATCTGAGACAGAACCTGATAATTGGCTGAGCTCGAGATAACAAACCGCTGGCAACAATGGGCTTCATAAGACGCCACAATGCATTCTCAATTTGAAATACTTTCCACATTGCCTACGAGGTATGTTTTTGAGATTTTTTAGATACTTCTTTGTGAGTTATTAATCACCATTTCTCATTAATGTGAAATTAATAACTTAAAAAATTAGAATCGACCTGATGCACTGAATCATATATTCGAAGTTGCTGCAAAGTGTTTCTTTTAAGTTATTTTTTTATAATTTATATTAGGTATATAGTTTTATTCCAAAAAATTAGTAGTGGAAAAAAGTGTACAGGTTGCATTGATAAGAAGAACTGAAAATATATTTATTCTCTCTTTGGTCCAATAAATTGCGACTGTCTGTCTGGGCGATTTATTGGTCGGCATCGGACTTCTATGCAGTTGATGCGCACACAGGTCGCAACTAGAATGTTGTACGTAAGGCCGTACGTCTCGCGTGGTATGTTAATTACAACGAGGACGAATATGGCTGTCTTTGTCTCTCTCTCTCTCTCTCTCTCTCTCTCTCTCTCTCTCTCTCTCTCTCTCTCTCTCTTACTCTCTCTAACGATCGTCCATGACAATTGACAAATTAAAAGCGAATTCCAAGGCCGTTATGTATGTCACGCTCCGAGAATTCCTGCTAGAGCAAACAATCCGGGCCAACTACTACTAACAGACCTTGTAAATCAAGAATTCAATCAACCCAGCGGTGCTGCAATAATCTATAATATGTCGTGCATTTTTTATATATTCCTTTGATAAGTTCTTCTTAAAGATAAATTTTAGAATGTTCTTATTGAGTTTGTAAGTACTGGGGGTATATTAAGAAATAAATCACTTTTTTATCCTTCATTCTACATTCTACATAACTAATAGGTATACCTATAACAGAACTGTTTTGGCATTTAATCTTAAAGAGTCTTTAGTCTAAGAGATTTTATCTAGATGGTTGACAGGTGAGAAAATGAACATTTTTATCGGAAAGTAAAACATTTGAGAATAGTTGGGGTGGTAAAAAGATAGGTAACTGAAAATGATTTGATTCAGAATATAAATTTCTTTAAATACGTCAAAAATTATTTGTCATCACAACGAACGAAACGAAATAATATAAAGCATTCTATTTGTATACATATTGATTTATGGTTTTTATAAACAAATGTTTTTTTCTATTATCATTTTCACAGTTACAGTCTTTGTGTCGGTTTTACACTCCAAAACTAACTAGACAACTTCCAGATCTCGATTAGCATGTCTATAACCAAGATATATACCAGTGTGAGATTTGAATTTTAACAAATATAATGAGTTCGTACTTTTTCGACTATAATTTTTATTGTGATTTTACGTAATTTGACTTACTTTACTTTACTTATTACGTCAGCGAAAACTATAATAAATTCTTATCCAGAATATCCGAGCACACCATGTATTACTGGAAATAACAAATCAATTTTCCCAAATTTTATTTCCCACGTCTACACCGTGAAGATTCCCGGTAGTGAATCTTTATTGTCTAGATTCTAGATGATTCCTGACATGTTACTTGAATTTTATGTCTTATAAAAACATATAGATACCTATCTATAGCTACGTTGATGTTGATACCTATATTTTCAGCAGTAAATTATTCAGTCACTAAATTATACATATATCTATCAACAGTTCCTTTTCATGCGACAACCGCATCAGTTTGAATCTTTTGGGTAGAGGTTGTACGAAGGAGAATTTTGGAGGTTCTTGTAAAAATAGATTTTTATTAAAGTTCACGCAGCGGGTGGATTCCAAAAATAGATTGTGGAATCGTTGTACTACTATTCAATGTGCGCTATCTTTATGAATTTCAAATGGATCTGGCTACGAAATATCTCATTTCTTCACTGACACTGACGTACATATATTTGAGGGGGATCTAACACCTTGTTTAATGACAATTATTCCATACCATGTAATAACTGTATCAGTTATCTCCTAATATTATAATTATAGTGAATTTATAATTGCTAAGTTCCATCTTATAAAAATCGTTTATTTTTGAATATTTTGGTTTGAAAACATAATTTCAGAGAATAGTAATGACGTTAATTGTCTGTATTGGTTTCATACCTGACTGATTCCTTGGTCAGAGCGTTTGTAAAGGTATTTTCATTTTATGCTAATGCGTTAAAGAGAATCAGGGTTGAAAGAAATAGCTATTTGCACTAGAGTCGAGACAGAGAATATTGAACACTTTTATCACCACACTCATTGCTCGAAAATTCAACTTTCAAGGTAGTTGTTTCATCTCTTATTTCCGCTAATTATTACGTTTTTCAGAAAAAAATCCTCGAACTTTAAAATTTCAAGCTTGATGTCACTGTACGTTGCATTTGTGTGAAACATACATTACGAGCATGTCACAGAACAATAAGGCCAAGAGAAGAAGTAGGTAGTGGCAAGAAGTGGCGGTATAGTTTTACGTTGCTTCAGCTCGGAGCTCTGTCTCTGGGAATAGTTTAGCGAGCATTTCACTCTTGCTATATGGGCGACTGGGGTATGCCTAGCAGACACATAACTTAGGACACCCCAAGTCCTTGGGGGCATATTTACGTCCAGCGGTCCCAAACAATTTCATATTTCCTTTCGCGGATCATTAAAAATTCTCGGGGAAGCTCAGCCGTCCTTCTACCAGGATTTATTGTCGTTGTCGTCGTCGTCGGAAGCTCTAGCAGTTGTTAGTTTGGAATTTGAGAAAATCGATTTAACTCAAAACATGAATGTAATTATTATGTTGTACAGCCCAACTAGATAATCTTATAGGGAAGATCAAATGAAGGAAATCTAAAATAGAGTGAAGTAACGGAGAAAAGCTATTTAAACAAACACCATGATGTTCGATATTTGAATTGAAGGTGTCATGTAAGGTAGATTAGGCACCTCATCATGTAGATGTAATCAAATATGCATGTTTGATTACAAAGTGGTTTACATCCTAGAAAAATATTATCATATTTTAGTATTTTGTCTCGTAGAAACGTTCCCTGATTATTACTTAGGCCTCATCAACAATATCAATCTTATGTTAAGCATTCAAAATTATATCATTGTTCTTGTCTGCTCTTTATGGTAAATGTTTATAAAACATAGTGTAGTATACCCGAGCATTTCTATAGTTATGAATGACCCTTTTGCAAATAAGTGAAATTCTGTGTTTGTGATCATAACTCATGATAAACTCATTGAAAAATCACATGTTCACTATAAACAGTAGGTAGTAGTTCAGTTACCACAGCTTTATGTGGTGATTATTGTTATATTTTGTTGGCACGTCCGAAATTACTACCTGGCACTAATAACACTCGATCTACTGTAGAACACCACATACATAGTGAATATAGAACCATATGCACATTCTAGCTAGACTGTTTGTGGATAATAATTAACTAATGGGCCGATAATTATGCCCATAATTTAACAATTAATATAAACCTATAGCCTTTGAAAATTATCTGTGATTATATAGATGATTATAAAACCAAATATTTCAATTAATTTTATGGTCTGATCGAATACAACCGACGACAGACAAAACGAAATTTAAGATCGATATTAATTGATATTGATTATTAATTTTATTTTTTGTTTTACAGGTATGGTCGATAAAATTATTAATGAGACTGGATTTTGGTGAGTTAAGTAATGTTTTTTCTTTACAATCTGTTGGACGATGTTACTTTGTTAACCCATTAAAAATGTGTCACAATACGCACTGCTGATTTACATTACTTATATTATTTCGGTTTTATCAAAAAGTCGCCATTTACTTCGTAATCTTTTTGCACATTCAAAGCTGTTGAGCCAGAGTGAAGTTGAGAGAAATTTCTCGTGCCGCCATTCAATGAAAATAACTTCCACTAAGAGAACATTATCAAGGAAATGATGGGAAGTACTGTTGATGAGAGAAACAGAGAATTTGATCCCAGCATCTAGTTATTCCGTAAGAAGAGGAGTATTGTCGGTCTCTACTAATAAAGGATTGCGGGATGAAGGAAAAAACCTCTAACTTTTAATTTAAATAGAAATAAAAGCTGCAAGCTCGAATTAGTAAGTCATTTGTAAATGCTAAACTCAATTAAAACTTTTGGCCTGGGTTATAATTAAATTCTACAAAAATATAAAATGTAATTTTATATATACGGAGAAATGATTGTTCCAGGAATGGGGACATTTTCGCATTTGTCTCTCGACGTGACGGTATCGCTAATTCTGTTTAAAGTTTTTGACATTTACGGCTTAGGGATTATAAAATTCAAATTACAGCACCAAGTGAAGATAGAGACCGTCATTCTATTCATAAACAACTGTCTTCCTTCTCTTTTCTCTTCTGTTTATTCCATTTCCACGTCTCTTCCGCCGTTATCCTAAAACTCACTTTTTATTTGTCTATAGCTGATAAGGTAGTTTCTTATGTATTGAAGAAAATATAAATTTAGAGAAGAAAATACCCAATGTTCATCGCTTTTGCAGTTGATTAATAGCTATATAAATTTTTATGACAAAATCGATTAGCCCTGATTTCATCAACTTTCGCCATTACAAGTGTTGCATTTAGAGATTTTTTTTTCATATTTTATCTTAGGTACACTAGACGACATTTAGGTTGACCAACACCATTTGAGCTGAGGTCGCTTGCCACTTGCCACACACCTACGAGTATAATAAAAAATGAATTTTTTAAACAAGTAGAATGATTTCTTCATGTTATGTATATGTTAAAATCAGAGCTGTTCTTGTTCCGCCAGTTTTTGCAAATATCTCTTATATTTTTGCACTCCTTCATTTTATTTTAGTCTAGTTCACTTTTGTCAATAACATCTATTATTGTTTAGAAATATGAACAAAAAAACATAGATTTACACAGTCCGTTGCATTGGGACCTTCTTTAATTTTTCTATCTTTTCATTATTTGTTATTATAGCCGCTATAGTATTACATAATTAGTTTTTGAAAATTACTTGTGTCTAAGTTACTGTTCAAGAGATACACCGATTGTTATCATCTGCCAAAAAAAACAGATTTTTCTTTATGGGACCCCCTTTGTTTTTAATTTTATTATATTTTTATTATTTTATTATTTGTTATAGCGGCAGTCTTCATTCTACGAAAATGTCAACTGATCATGATGTTACCGCCTGCTGACAGATGGACGGTCAGACAGCGAAGGCTTAATAATAGGTTTCCGTTAGCACCCTTTGGGTAGGAACTCTAACAATATTATTCATAGAGGTGCAGTCATCTAGACAAAATATCATTCCTTGAATCAAGCCAAGTTTTCGAGTATGTTTAATTTCTTAGTCCTGGCCAAAACCTTAAATGTAGAGGAAATCAATGGCAAATAGAAAAGATTACATAACCTTCAATTATTACAAATGTACAATACCATGACTATTATAAACAAATTAATTGCATTTGTAATTGATGGTTATGAAATCTTTTCTGTTTGTGGTTGGTTTCTTCTAAATTCACGATTTTCGATTTTACGAAGACCATAAACATTCTTGAGAACTTTGCTTAATTCCAAGAATTTTATTGATTAAATAAATAAATCCCCGTGACCAATATTTTTTGTTCATTGTTTTAGTGTCAAGGATAGTTAATACAAGGAAGAAATCACTTGTTTTAAACGAATATGCATAGAGTCTATGTCGTTGAGTCCAATACCTTTGAAAAAGGTGTCCATTTTTCAATGGATTTCGATGTTGGTGTTCTTTTTCCATCATATGAATATTTCTTTGTCTGCAACATTTTCCAATCGTATTGTCTGAGGATGCGTCTTGTCCTTTGTTAGTTGAATTCACTTAGTATTCAGACAACGCATCTGTTTGCCGATTTCTAATTAGTTTCTTCGGCAGCACTGCGAAGTAATTCGATTATCAGATGCAGGAATAAAGAGACGGAGTAGCAGGATGAGGACGTAAGATGCGAAAAGATGGTGTTATAGTATGGGCATGAAGGAGAGTCGTAGGCAGGCAGGCGACGTGTCCTCTTCTGTCTGTCCCCTGCTATGTTTCTAATAAATATTAATGACGGCAACGGCCATATTCTTCCAATTTCAAAACGAGCTTTGTGTGCGGCTCTGATACTTTGCCTTCGTCGCGCTCAGGAATAATAAGCACGAATTCGTGGAATGCATCTCTATATACATATATAAAGAAGAGAGAAGATATATATGCATATATATGGGATAAGACAGGGATCTTGGGAGATAGCTGTGACTACAAAGCTGAAGAGTGGATGTATGTGTATATGTCCCCCTGCACTCTGTGAAGAAGAGGAATGTTTTGCCTATTCTGAGGTCTTAAGGGATACACTGAGATGCGCGTGTTTGCTCTCTTCGGGAAGGCGACAGGAGCTGCTGGCGTCCGGGACCTTCTGGTGAAAACAAATGAGCTGGGAATAGACCTTGTACATATATATGTTTATATATGTATCTATATATACATATATATGCTTATATAGGCTGTCTGGCGCTGGGACGTTCTTAGAAGTTAGATGAGGTTATTTTGAATATTGAAATTTCACTAAAGCTTTTTTCTTCTCTGCGTCTATTAGGAAGGCGAGTATGTGACAAAAATAAACTTTTTTTAGATGTTTGTTTTTCATATCACTTGTTTTATGTACCTACACAATATATTGAAGCTGTATTTTCGTAAACTTCTGTTCCTCCGTAGAAAATACATAGAGTCGTTTAGTATATAAATTTTAATTTGTGATCAACTTGTTATTTTATGTAGTGTAAGTATTTTACTAACAAACAATAGAATTTGTAAAATGATGGCCTCTTAAAACACATATTCATCTATATACATTTACTATTCCAAAAAGGTCATTATGTCATCTTGACAAATAAAACAGAATTATGTGTAGCATATTCACAATCTTCATCAGCGGATTGTTTGTTTATTGATATTGGTTATCTTTCAGGAGCATTTCCATATATTTAATACTCTTATATTGCTAGCGCCCATAATCAGTGGTGTCACGGATCTGCTGTCTGTATGTATATACTGCAGATAAGCATATATGGACATTTCGATACCCTTTAAGTAAGGTAGGCGTCTGGCAAAGCGGTCTACTATATTTCTAAGGGGTAGAATTCTCTGCCTCGCATTCTGTTACTATCTCTTTTTTTTTCAATAAAAACTAATTTATCGACAATATGAGGAAATATATAAATGATAACGATAAAGATTAGAGATCCCTAAGGATGATGTTGAACTAAGAGTTTTCTGTCGCGGTTTCTTATTGTAGCAACCATTACACAGTTAAATTCCCCTGACTATAGGTAGGTAGTTTCTAAAAATTCTACAACACTGCACTCTTTGCTCCTTCTTTTTCTGTAGTAGCACGAAAACACAAAGGATCTCGATTAGGTGGGGTGAAGGAAAACATCTGTTCCTTAAAAAACGCTTATATACATAATTTCGTCGTACAAGTGCTAGAGCGCCAGCAGTCAGCTATGTATATTAAAATGCTAATTTGAGTGCGCCTTTACAATTGTCTTTTATATATTCTTTATGCATGCCACCCTTAAAAAATATTATTCCATTATTTATTTATTTGTGAGAGCCCCTTATTCTTTTATTGCCTCTGTCACACTTGGTAAGGTGAGAGTGTTTGTCGTTTCTGCTTATAAAAATTTAATATTGTTTTTAAGTAGTGATAATTTCTTGTCGAACCTTGATTCTTCCTTTTACGTTATCGCAACTGAACAGTTTTTATCTGTTAATTTATTCATCTGATTAAAGATACAGAACAAAAATGGACAGACGATTGTCTCATAAATTCTTTGTTGTATTTTTAATAGAAAAGCTTCAAAACTAAGATATATTTACTTAGACTGTCTTGATAAATGGAGAAAAAGGGTCCTAAATGATTCTCTGACACATTTTGAATTAAATTATGGAGGGGTTATTTCTCTTATTGACAACTGTTTTATGAAGTGCTGGAAAAGTTTGAATCAAGTTTTATTATTTACTTATTTCCCAAATTTCCACTGACGTCATTGATAACTTGTTTCAACATCAATTTTGTGATACAATGTTAAAAAAATAGGAAGAATGCAAATTCACTCCTACTGTTTGTTGGTTTTCTGACTACTGAAAAAGATGAAACCATATTCAAATGTTGTAGCATTGATCAAACTTATCCCTTCAAAAATAAATTTCGAATGCTAGACAAAAATTTTAAAATTTCTTAGCCATTTCTTGTAGAACGTATGATTTGTTGAAATATTTTTATTTGAAAGTTTCTTGATAAATCTAAACGGGTCTTTAGTTAGAACTCCAAGAAAGTCGAAATGTTACCTTTCTTATCTTGGGAACAGCTGAACGTAATTCAACATTTTCCTTAAGTAAAGTGCTAGAGCAGTTTCAAAGTTATGGATGTGAATGGATTTATTAGTCAAAAGGCCGTATAAATTTACGACTCCTGTGGTAACTTTCTGTTAAAATCTATTACCTATATCTATTTTATAGTGTTAAGGGAAGCTAGGACATAGGCTAATTTCTTTCTTGCAACAAAATTACTCATTGACTTGAAAATGTTCTTTATCGTAGTCTTTTGAATTGTTATTAAAATAATTGAAGTCAATCCGCATAATTAGTTACGCGAAATAACATATCACAAGGCCTTAGGTAAGGGAAAAATGATCCATACCTACTTATTTTCCACACTGTATATGCCGGGCTCCAGGATGTCCGTTGAAAATTCAGTCAGCAACAATTAAAACCTTCTCTGTCGATTGCCGCAGCGTAGTTTCGCCTGGGCATGCAAGGTAATGTGATAATTACTTTTTGACGGCAAGTTTTATCAGCGCGCAATGCAGCTTAAAAAGTTTGAAGGCAAGAAGAGTAACACGCGCTCGCGATTTGTTAAGGGAGTAAGTAATTTGTGCATGCCGTAAAGCATTAGCCGTGAGACCGATGAGACGACAGCTATGAACGACGAAGCGCTGCAAGTCGATTATGATGTTCTTTAACCTTCCTCCTCGACTGTCATAATTTACTTTGAGCCGCCATAATGTACGAAATACATGGAAGAAGCAGCACGGCTCAACGAAAAAGGGAATATTAAAAATATTATTATTGCTCAATTCGATATAATTGTGATTGACTTTTATGAAGCAACATGGTAACAAGATTAGGTAATGGCGCATGTTTGGGACTTAGATTACTTTTATATCCAGAGAAATTCAATTTATTTCTATCTCACGTCGGGTGTTTCAGTATAACAGTTGAAACTTTGAATAATGACGCAATAAGAAATTTTTTATGCTATATTGACCGTTTCAGTTTTTACCAACGTTTCTTTGTATGCATGTGTGTCTTATATCGAGTAAAATAATGAAGTTGACTATTGAAAATGAGAACATGTTTTTGCTAGAGTCACTTGGGTATTACTTAGTAGTCATGTCATAAACAATAGCTGTATTCAGATAACCAGTTAAATGAAAATAATAAATGAATCTATATGCCCCTTATCTTGAACGATTTTCTAATTTCTTATGAGTTCATTATAAAAAAAACTGCACTGTTTAAATTTTTGTATTTATAATATTTTTAATTTTTACATAATCTTGTCAATATCTGCTCTATTATGTACACATGTCATTGTTATTGCTGCATATTGTGGATTGTGCATACTACTGCAATTTATCTGCGTAGAAGAGGGTTTAAATTCAATTTCAATCCAAATATATTCATTTTTATAACGATTTTGTGAATATTTCAAAGAACATTCGTTTGACAGGCAATATAATAAATTACATGCTATAATTGAAACTGTAAAAAGGATTGAAATAAACCAATTCAATTAGATTTCATGTAAGTTACAGATTACTTAGACAACCAAGGAAATTTTAAATAGGTTAATGTTGATCAATAAAATATTTCTGCTCCAAAAAGTGACAAGTAATTTTGAAATTTAAAATGATTTGAGTAAAAAAATGTTCCCATATTACAATTGGATTATTTCTCTGAATAGTACTCGATAGTACCGTCGGCCATCAAATTATTGGCTGTATCATTGACACAGCCGAAAGGTGTTGGGCGTGATAATGTCTATGATATTCTTGAATTAAGGAACAATGTCAAATAGTAACATGTTTTCGAAATAAGGTTTATGTTTTATAAAGGTTTGAACATGTAGATTGAACAAAATTCCAAGTTATCAAGTAATAAATTATTTATATGATAACCTGAGTTTAAATAGTGTTACATTCTGAATTATCTTGAAAAAGGATTAATGAAATTATCTGTGACTTTCTATCATTTTTAAGGATGAAAAAGAGAATTCTTGTTACTTGGCAACATCAAATAAACTTTTCTTCTTTTTAAGTTCCTCATCAACCTATGCTTATTGCAGTAGGTGTCCCAAATCCATTTACTTACTTACAATTTTACCAAGAATAGATTGTCCTTAATTATGAAGGGAACCTACAATTTATAATTAATCTTGAAAACAAAATTCAACGCCCAAGACACAAAACTTTTGTTTGATTTAATATCCTTTTCAAAATTATTCAACTACTGGACAAGGTCATACGCATTTTTTTCAAAACATCGCTATAAAACTTTGTGACATCTTCAGCTTTAGGTACATCATCATCCCATGCTTATCAATTAAAGCATACCTATGATAAAACATAGTATCATTATTATGTTGTTTAGTATTATAAATAAGAATAAGGAAATCAGTCTTGATAATTTTATGTTTTTAATAATCTGATAATATACTCACTGGTAATAGTTCACGTATTTCTCCATATGTTGTTTCAGTGATTACAGTTGTAATCAATTATTGAGGGAAACTAAAATTTATACTGAATCAAAGGAACAAACACTACATAATTAACAACTTTTACCTAATAAAAATAAAATATTATCAATCATTTTCCGAACTTCTGAAATCTCTGATGCTCAACTTCCCAATACATCTGATTGAAATTATTATTATTATTAGTAATTATTTTCAGTTAATAATCTGTTGATCTGTAGATGGTATGAAATCAAAATAAACATTGACCATTGAACTCTCATTGACATACTGCAATTGCCATAATATATAAGGTGGTGTTATATTGAATATTGAAATTTCTTACCACTTCAACTTAATGTTCAACTCTGTGCTGTCTTTTTAATTAAATAGTTTTTATTACTTTCGGTTCTTGTATCAATGGACTCCGCAGCGATTTCTCAGGCCCCATACGGTCTAGAGACTTGAAATTTCGAATTCGAACTTAGATCGCAGACATCTCGCCGCCTGTTGAACTCCAAGTGTGAGCCAATATTTATTAATTATAATTATCTCATTCAAGCAAGATCAATTTTTCTTCGACATGGAACAACAATGTCTGACAATGGGATCCGTCACTGGAATTACGCACGAGCATGGAGTGTATATATACGTCTCTGTTCTCTGGTATATAGGTCCTCTCTGGCAGATCGTCTTATATATTACACTTTGGTTATGTGTGTTGTGGTAGACAAACAGTAATTTGTTATGGAATTGCTGTTGCAGATATAAATAAATATAAATCAAATCGAGAGAAGGAGAGCAATAGTAGGTACTTATCGGTACGGTTCAAATCTTAGATGCCTAATAAAAACTATTTTTAATTTTTTTTCAAAAATTCCACTTGTATTTATGTTCTCTCTCATCGTTTTTCAATAATACTTTATGTTTGAGAAACATACTCGCGTTTGAAATCATATTTTTCTTTAGGTACACACTCATTTTATGAATTTTCTACCATAGGTTTATTCCTCTTAGCTAAGTCAGATGGAGTTACCAAGAAAGAGGTGATGATAAAGCAGATCGATTTTAGCTTCCCTTTTTGAACATGCTACCCATAGAATAGGACATAGTCATGTCAAAAAAAATTCGATGCTACCAAAAGGATTATATATTAGCATGTCGCCTGGAAGTCGGCACAATAAAACCCGCAGAAGCATAGAACCGGGTTAATATAGCTGCCACATAAAGAATAGGTGCTAGAAGTGGGTCACACAGAGCGTTCCTTCGGTTCGTTCCATTTCGTTCTATTGATATAGCGGGCGCAGCTTTTTTACCCACCTGCAAAGGTATATGCCTACATCCAACACGAAGCCCATAAGCTCTCGTTGTTGGTTGCGTGTCTTCGTCCATGGTCACGCGATCCGCGACTGCAGTCTACAAGTTAAAAACTTTTTTCTTCTAATCGCACTGGCGAAGGTAGAGGCTGTTTTGGGGAAAGCATATTTATGTGTACATATTATATATTATTATTACCAGCTATACTACCTAAACTAAGTATACCAGCATTACAACGAAATTTGGCGAATGCGCCGACGAAGAAAATTGAAATATGTAATATCAGCGCTAATCTGCGAAATGGTCTAGTTTTTTTTAAGTAATTACTGAATGACAGAACTACCTCATATTCTCATGGACATGGAATGAAACTAGCAACTTGTAGATCTTTTGCAAAATCCGGTTAATTTTGACGGAATTGTTTAGAAGAGGCGTAATCAATTTAGGTGCCTACTATGTCTCAACTTAACTAAGAACGTAGACCATTTACCTACTCATACGCATTGTATGTTTTTTTTGACGCATCGCTTATGCTGTGAAAGTAGTGTTGTATTAGTACTCTATCCATGATTTAAACAAAATGACCCCACTAAAAGCTTGCGTTATTTAGAAATAGTTTTTTTGTTCAAATTTTAAACAGCTCATTGGGTATCTTCACATGGCTGGATACTGTAAGCAAACACATATAATAAGGTGAATATTTATTCACATGCATAGAACTTGTCAGGTTCGAAGCCAGAAATAAAAAGAAGAATCGGAATGGCAAAGGAAGCCTTGGGTAGTCTGACGAAGATCTGGAAAAACCACAACATCCGTAAAGTGACCAAGATAAGGCTTCTCAAATCACTAGTGTTCTCTATTGCAACCTATGGATCAGAATCCTGGACACTAAACGCAGCATGCCGCAGAAGAATAGAGGCATTTGAAATGATCTGCTATCGCAGGATGCTAAGGATACCATGGACGGCTCGCAGAACATATATGTCTATACTTAGAGAACTGAAAATTCAGGATCATGAAAGGCTGCTCCCAACAATACAGAGACGCTTGCTAAAATATTTCGGTAACGTGATACGAAAAGACGGAATGGAGAAAATTATGATCCAAGGAAAAGTGGATGGAAAAAGGAAAAGAGGTAGGTCCCCAGTATGATTCATAGACCAAGTCAGCGATCTCACAAACATATCAGTGGTAGGGGTCATGAAAACGGTGGAAGATAGAGAAGCATGGCGAAGAGTTAGACAGAACCATTAATAAGTCACGACGTTCGGAATCGAACAACGACTAGAGAGAGAGAGAGATAGAACTTGTGTTTTTCAATAATTGCGTCTTTCTAATATTAACTACACAAAAAACAATCTTATTAAAACACGATATGGCTTTTATGATCTTAATAAATTTTATTGCTAAAATATGAAGAAACATAGGTACATAACACATGTCAGAAAACTGATTCAAAGTGATCAACATTTATTTTGATAGAAAGATTATCACGTACCAAATTTTTGTACAGTCCATCACAGAAAAGCTTTATGTTAAATTGATTAGCTTATTTTGATATCTGCCATATGTGGTAGAATCTTGTGAAGAAATTTCAGAGACACCCTGTATATTGCCGTTATAAAAAATAGCATGGACTACCAAACGCCAATACAGGTGCACATGACTCTTGGACATGTTTAGGTATAGCCGGACACATAATGGAAAGTCGTACCTACGATACTAAATTTGGCACACAGCGAACATTTAAACTGTTAACCTGTAACCATAATTGAAACTTCAACATACCTACATCAAAACTAATAAAATTAATTCATTTGGCTAAAATCGTTCTAGGTGATGCAGGATTGAGTAACACCAGAGAATAGCTTGATTTCATGTTTATTATAAACTGAAGAAAAATTCTTATATTTATTTATATCTTTTGCCAGATATTTTCACACTTTGATAAAAAAAATCAATTTCTTGTATAATTTGTACTTTGGAACTGTGCAGTTTTTACCTTTCCGGTAGGAAGTTATTGTCTTTATTTTTTATATATATATTTTTACTTTGTCATCATTTATAAGGAGGTTGATCTAGAAAGAAAAATAAAATTTATATTAGTATCAATATGAGAAATTCGATTAAACACTTCCATCCACTCAGCTTATACAATGTCCTGCCAGTTACATCAGGCACATCCTTGGAATTGGTCACGTCCCACTGCGATGTGGTGATCTATTCAAGATGTGGATACAACAGTTCTGCACCGAGTATACTTTGCACACAGATGGTGGTCAGTGTTCTGACCGTCACTGCACACACACACTATTAACGACCACCTAATAAAATTTGTGGTTCGGGAATGTAACAAGGAATCTTCCTTGGCTTTCCTTGTACCAGGATTTAATGTCTATAAGAAACCCCTCAAATCTCTAACGAGATTTGTATTATTAGTGCTTCCTGTTTATTAAGCTTTTCCATTGTCCCAGCTGGGTGTTGCTACGGCATTGTCTCTTTCTTTCCCTCTTTTGTATCATCCCTACAACTGGTTGTGGGATAAATATTGGAGAACACAGGAGGAGGTGGTCCTCGACAATTAAGTATATCTATCGAATAAAAATAACATAAAGCGAGTAATTTCAAAGTGCCAATTATATTGTCTGATCATTACACACATACTACGTGTACAAAGTTATATTGAGTCACATTCTGTAATCATTTTTATTCCTAAAACGAAGCGTTTCTGCAAAAAGAATCAAAAACAGTTCTTAAAATTAAAATGATAGATTGGTACTAGCAGCGACATCTATTCAACTCACAAAACAATAAGATTATTAACTTTACATGGATGATGGAAGGAGAATGTTAATTATTGACTGATTAAGACAGGGTACACAAGCGACAAACGTTACAAATAGTAGGCGTAGATATATTCTCGGGCATCTTCCAGTATGAACATTCTAGACTTTAAAAAATAGGGCCAATTTCATAATCAAATTTAATCTCCTATTAATTTTAATCCTACATTAAAAATATTTTTTTTGATTGAACATATAATTCAAAGTTACTTTAAAAGAACGGAAGATAATAGTTCTATATTGGTTATGGTTTGCGTGGAAACAACAATTATAACAAACACCTCATATTTTCTAAGTATATGGTATATGGTATTGATATTTATTATGGTCTTATAATATAAGGTCATCTTCGTTAGTAGGAGTGTCACACTTCAAGAAGGTGATTTTCGTAATTCAGAGTCTGGTTGCAAAGGGCGCTGTAGTCGAGTGTCGTTGCCGATTACCGAAATAATGATTCTTGGCTTTACTTTATAGAAATAGACAATAAAACAGAAAAGATCATATACTAATAAATAATAAGATTCATTTTAATTATTAATTGCCCAATGCCATCGACACTCGGCACTAGTGCCAATTATAGCCAATAAGAATTTATAAAACTTCAATATGTTGGACACTTTGGCCTACCCAACTCCGTGGTTTTGCAAGACTTTTTTTATACGACCGTGGTAGGTATTTACTGTTATTTCATGCGGATTTATGTCAGTTGAGCTAAATATATTCAGGTCATTGGCTTTTATTCATGGATGATTATGAGTTGCAGTATTCCTTAGTGATAGGTAGGTATAGGTATATGACGCTTGCATTTTCTTACAAACAAACAAAGATGTTAGACATAATAAATGGCGACACATTCTCAAATGCTCAGCCCATTATCAAAATTGCAAATAGAACCATTATTTTCAATTGTTCTATATATACCTAATAGTTACGGGAGCATTTTCAATTTAATCATTCTGTTTTCGACATTATCCTCCTCCTCATTCAAAACGAGCAGATATAAAAGTAAGCGAGCGCGTGTGTGTGTTTGTGTATGTTTGAAACTTGGAATTTTATAACATCATTGGCATCGCGGGGCGCTAGTGGGACGCGACGGATGGGCGTTTCGATTTTAAGCCAGAATGTTTATTTTAGCGTAGCACCGACCCAAAAAACACCTCAATAAATTTTCGGAGAGATTTTATCGAAATGTTGCGCGCGAGCTCACTCACATTCGTATCTTGAACGTGTGTTTCAACTCGAATTTCAAAGTCTGGCACTCAACCAAAACACCAAAACAGAAACTATATGACACTACCACGCCATCTAAAATCACTATAAAAATTCTTCGTTCCGATTGGTCTATTTTTATATTTAATGTAATACTTTGGTGGTTTAGGACGCGACATACTATAGAGGAACAACGACGACAGTCAAACTAATGTGTTGGTATAAGATAAATAGGTATCATTCGGAAAGAAATTCGAGAGGCGTACCTACTATTTTGAAAAGCTTCTAAATATTGAAGTAAAATCAACTAATATTAGCACCTACGCTTGATTTTTTCAATATGTTTATTGTTTATCCAACAGAATTGGCATATTCCATGTTAAAATTGCGTCTATCACTCTTTCCTCGTTTTAAAATTGATCAAAATTCACTATCTTATCTGCTCATATCTTAGAACTATTTGTGGAAATAGGCAATTTATAGATATTAAAATCGAAATCAATAGTTAAATAGTGGAATTGAGGATGTTAAGACAGCCATTGTGATAAAGGTTTTTATATATTTTCGCATTACTATTTTATAGGATCTATTCTATCCATCATATAGGTACTGCGAAAATAAGAAGATAATATAATTTTCGAAACTTTGTGTTGAGTATAATATTATTCCTCAAGAAATTTAGAGATATAGAGACCGCTTGGCGCAATAAACCTGATGACATATTTTTTGCTATAGGTATTTATCCTGCTATTTTTTGAGAAATAATCATCTATTTCTAACATTAGTAAACACATTCTCATTTATTATTTAAGAGCTCTGTCACATCTGTGTTTATCCATTAAATAGGTGATGACTGTGTTTAAATTATATTCTAACAAATTAGGAAGTCTAAATTGTTCCAGTTCGCTTAAAACAGCTATAAAGAGATTCCCATTATCTTTTTGCTGCTCTAGACTAGAAATAACTCGAGAATTTGTTGACATCGCATAAGATAATTTTCATGGGCAATAAAAAATAAAGCATGAAGTAGCTTGAAGTGAAGATATTTCAAGAGATCTGAGAGATATCAAATCAGTGATGACATTGTTGTGTCTTTCGAATTTTGAGGAAGTAAATGAGGTATTAAAAAGTTGATCTGAGATGCGATTGTCCGTTTCCTAAAATACGTGTCAGATAATGATCATATAGATTTTGCTTTTAATGTATTATTATTAGATTCTATGCCAAAAACTTCCACTACCAAAAATTATTCATTACGATATATGAAAAGCGTATACTTAAGCATAGATCTGAGATTCATTTGTTTTTTTTTTCAACTCTGATAATGGTATGAGAAAGCTGCTGATGTGGTTCAAATTTCCTTGGTAGCATTAATCTAGATCAAGAGAAACGATGTCGGTGGTATCTGATTGCGTGGTGTGATATCAGATACGCGGTCCCTATATCTTACTCCCAACCCGGCAATAAATACGCATTATTGGTAATGAGACGACATTGGTGAGGACCGAAAAAAAACCTCTGCATATCTACAACCTTCAGAGCATACACAGCATGACCGACACTGCTAATTAGCGAACGAATCCCGAAGGTAACTTGCGGCATTCGGACAGCATACGTACATACATACGTCGTAGGCGGATGCAACGTTGATAAGTGACATATCCTCGGGCACTAATACCGAATAACGAGCACATCCGATAATAGATTACTCCCTTGGACCTCTTCTCGATGTCCTCCTGATGCTACACCGCCTCCAGTCCTCTAGTACCTACCACCCGAGCAAACGAACGGGCGCAAACGTATATTTTGCAACTATGGACAGAGCTTAAATTGACTAATTCTGTAGAGAATTTATCTCTTATTAGGAAACCAACCACGATACAAGCTCGTAGTATTATTTCTATAAATTATGTTAAATATTTTGAAGGATTATATAACAAAACACATCATAACTATGAGAAGTTATAAGCTGATTTCAATTAATTTGGATTTAACAGCGTTAGAAATTATCGTCAGACCAATTCACCTGAGATGTATTACAACTAATTACTTGAATGGACTATGTCTCCTGCATTGCAGTTTTTCTAGCAGGATTTTTACCGTCAGTCGAATTTCCAGAACTAAGACAAACGTTTCCATTTATGTTGGTCGACGATCATTACGAATTTAAGATATAAGTAAGCCAATTTAATACTCCATTTTTATTTGTATTTCTGGAAGAGCATTTCTTAAGAATGGATGACAAAAAAATGAAAACATAAATTTTAACGACCATCCTCGATGTCTTTTTAATCTTTCTTTGCGAGAGAACATAATATATTATCAGGTACCTAATGGCAAATTTTTAACGACGATTTTAGTGGTACCTATAGTTACAATACGACCGTATGTTTTTTTTTCGTTCGTCCGATTTTGTTGATTTCCATTAAAAGAATTGAGGAAAACAAGCTTGTATTTCTACACAAAAATAATCAGTAAAAGGGATAGAGGGAGCATTTTTGTTCAAAAAAATAAATAAATAGCACAATTAAAGAAGAAACACTTTCCGACAACATCTCAATTGAATTTTTTTAACAAATTTCCTGGTTAGAGTTTCGAAAGAAAGAGCTTTGTATATCATTGTGAATATTTATCGTAAGTCTTATGTATTATTGTCACTCAAAAGTTAAAAATTGCAAGTGCATACATATCTAGGTATTTTCGGAGAGTGATATATTGTATTGATCTTTGGAGTTTCGGCAATTATTGTAACTTCCCTAATTAACGAAATTCCAAACAGTGATTCAAATAATTCATCAAATAATTGTTCATCAGTTTAAATCATCGTTATGACACGTCAAGATACTCTCAAACAGTTTCATCGGATTCAGTTTGTTTATAAACCAATTAGATACCTCAATTACTCAATTATGTTAAATATTTGGAATTTGTTGATTTGAAGGTCGATGATGTCACACATATATATGACTATGTAAAATGATTTAACAACGATACATTTATACCGGACGATAAACAAATTTTGTATTATTTATATCTCCAATGTAATGTCATAAGCGAATAAATGTCTGAGCTATACGGAAAACTATTTTACTGATAAAGTGGAAATAAAATAATGATAAACATTAGACATTTTAACTTGCGTTCAAAACTGAACATAAAAAATATTAGAAGTCCTCTTCAAAACTTACATTCACTATAAAGTAACTCGACTTGAAATTTAAAGTAGATAACATCATGTGCTTACTAACTTTTATGATGAGGGTGCGTATTGTCACTGGTTTATTCTCGCGCGTTTCATTCATATTAACTGAATATAATGGATCCTGTTTAGGAAACCTAAAAATTATTAAATTATTTCTATTAAGACCCCATACTCGTATAATTAGGGTAAAAAGCAATTTTGTTTGTTTTTACTTTCCTACCGCTAATCTAAGATCAAGTAAAAAAAATATTGTAATCGTGTAAAATTTTCGGTGTCCGGTTTTTAGGGTTTCAAACATTCCTGGGCCCAAAAAAATAAGCCATTGGTCAGTCTTTCTGACTATCTGTCCGTCTGTCTGTATATCTACTGCCTGTGCATATATTATCTCGAAAATTGAAAATGTGAGACGGCCAAATTAAAGACCAGATTATTTGTAGCAACATTTAACTTGAACACGTTTTCCATAGAGTTACGGTTTTCGAGTTGTACCTATAGCATAGTACCGAAATTGTAGATAGTGACTCATATTTTAAACATAGACTTTTGCGGGTCTGAGAAGAAAGGAAATTGACGATTCATAGGCGTGCGGCTATTATTAAAAATAATTTATGTATATAATAATGTTTTATGAAATCCCTATCCGCACGCCCAAACATGAGTCACTATCTACAGTTTTGGTACTATGCTATAGTAGTGATATAGTCTGCAATATGCGCATTTCCGCCGCAATGTTTTGAGATTTCTGAATACTGAATAATAAATAACAAGTCCAAGCAAAGTATATACGTGGGTAATAAGATAAGTACTATATTCTTTGGTATTAGTGAAAGTTCAACGATTTTCATGACTAATGTTACACTTAAAGTGTGAAATAAATATTTTTCACCAATAATTGGACAGACTTTATTTGTTGGTGCACGAAGTAATATTAATTCTATTGGTGCTGGGACCTGTGAAGTTGGTGCCAAGAGTGTTCTATTTAATTACAATTGCACAACTTCAATATGACCAGTAGGTACCAATAGAATTCATATTATTTTGTAACAAATAAAGTCGGTCTATTTTTTTTAAATGTTTATTAGGTACTGTGTTTCCCAACTATGTTCATAATAATGTGCGTCTGATTTATCGCTTGCCACTTTCACCTCATCGTCCTCAGATAAAATTGTTGTGAAACAGCGTTGTGACATTTGGTGCATCCTGCATACCGGTTTTCAGCCTTTTGTTGTCCTATCTTTTCTGCATTCAGAGGACTATTAGCATATAAGCTGGATATGAAATCATAATAAAAGATTCAAAATTTATATAAATTATTTAATTATTGATTCTTCTATATTTCAATTTATTCAATGGACCATCTTGCTCAATTTATATTTGTATATTTTTTTACCCAATGTATATCTTTTTAGTGAAATTAGTGATAATTTGCATAGAATAATTAATTATTCCAAAAATTTCATAATCAGCTTTTTCCAAATATTCTTCAAATTTTTTTATTCATTATTAAAAAAAAGGTACTGTCAAATTCCCCGTTTGAAAAAGATCACGGCGAATTTAATATTAAATTATAATATAAAATCCCCCTTCTACCCCCCCAACATTATGAACTGTGACCACATGTTTGTAGTACCTACATATAATGCTTACGCTCTTTTCTATAACAAGGAGCCCAGTCGATATTTTTAATTGCAGTTTCTAAGTAATTCGCAAATTTTGTGAAAACTATGCGAAGTTATCCATTGAATGCATTTCAATTTCAAATGTTATCGTTGTTAAACCAGTCACCTTTCATTACGTTACGTGTTAATATTTAGGTATAGAAACTGAATGTATAATAAGAGTCCCTAATTTTGGACTGTATGATTGGACGGTTGGCTGTGCAGACAACGAGCATGATCCCGTGACAGTGGAGAAGGGTCAGGAGGGCAAATCGTTAAGAATGTAAACTATCTATTAACGGTTAAAGTGCGGTCAGATGTGTTCTTGATTATGATTAACGGCAAGATGCGGTCGTCCTCTCCGACCCACGCCACGCCTGAGAAGACCCATCGTAGATGAACAGCAGCAGTAGCAGATGACCAGGATGTCTGATGCCTTGTTGGGATATTATGTTAGAACAAGGGGACAGAACTGTTAATTGTTTGATTGCGTATTTTCTTTTGAATGTTCGTCCATTTTGCATTAGTACCTATACTGGATTCAATTTTGATGGTTGTTGTTTTCTTTAAAGAAGACTTGTGGGAAATGGTCGGATATACATTTTAGAAGAGTATCAAGTATTTCTCCAAAACGAAAATTTGGTATGGCAAATTTGAAGAAGACATTATTTCTGGAAACCTTTTCCTTGAACTTTTTTGAAGAAATTCAACGGTTGCCAAATTAGAATCCTTGAACGCGGGAGTTTTCAGAAAAATATATAAATTATCGTACAAATTTCTTTAGCTTTATTTGATTTTGTTTAGACTAAAAAATCTTGAGTAAATATTTTTCCCATTTCATCAATTTGCCGAAAATTGTTTGTACACAAATTTATTATTTGCGCACCTGAATAGCACTTAAAATGCACCTAATTATGACACCATTCAAATTCAACTCCGATGAGTTGGGTTTGCCAGATTTACAGAGGTTATTTTATTTTGTATCTTTCTGTGCTTCATCTAATAAAGTGGGTCCGAGATTTTGTTAAACGGTATTTATTTAGACAGTGATTATATTAAGCTGCTTCCTAGAAGATAAATTCTTTGTAATTATTATGCATCATCATTAGTACATGAATTGATATTCTCTCACTATGCTATGGCTAAATATAGACATCGAGTTTAAATCAACTAGTTTCATAACCAATGATTGCTGTGTTCTAATTACTGTTATGCCAATGATTTTATTCATCTCTTTAATTGAATTGATTAAATGTTTTTTACCATAACCAAGCCGTTTATACTAAAAGAAAATTGACTTTCTGAAACCTAGTTGTTATTCACTTAAATATATTAGTAAATGTGATAAATAATTGCCATTACGAGTGAATTGTTAGAAATCTCGTCTATAACAGATTGATTATGTATTTATTGAATTATTGATCGTAAGGTGGAAGTGGGTCCGATATTCTGAAATTGTAATTTTCTACAAATTTAGATAAAATAGTATATTTAAGTTTGTTGAATTTTCAATCTAATTATTTCGAAAACTGAAAACGATTGACATTATTCTACAACAACTATGCTATTGTCCAAAAGCTCGAGCAGTTTTTTGTTAATAAAAAAAAAACAAAATCTGTTCTATCCAAGAATTTGACTGATAGTTGCCCCAATATAGAATTGAAAAGCAGTGGGTAGATAGTAGATTGGCACATTTTCGCATTCTACTTGCTCAACTGTCAGCCTATAAGGACAAATTTATGGGAATGACGAAGTATTGAAAAAGCTGATTAAACCATATTTCTTTTGTATATAGATAATAGTACTTCTGAGAAAGTTTCCCTATTTATATATACCCTTTTCAGACCTCGATAAATATATCGAAGGAATTGTACATCGCCTGAATGGAGTATATATATATCTACTTACGCCTACGAAGTTTCGATATCAAAAATCAGTTAAAAATAAGAAAACCATTGGTGTGCTTTAACATGCAATGCGACTTGGATCTGTATAGAAAGTTTCAGACCAAAAGTTCGTCGTTATCTCTAACCCATAGTATATACCTATATAATAAAAGCGTTCAAAAGGAGCATCACTTTTAAATAGAGTATTAAAGTTCGAAGTGAGATCAATAGTAAATACGAAAGACTTTGTCTGAAAATATCTGCCTACAGGCTTATAAATATTTAGAAATCTTGGTTGCAATAGAACATCTATACATACATGTACACGTACACAAGTAACAAAGAAAACAGCTCACCACTAACGATCCTTATTCTCACATTGCAAACGGGCTGTTGTAGTATTGCTCGATAACGGTTAAGAAGAAGAATTTGTGGAAGCATAATTGCCCAATTAATCTCTCTTTTCATAATAACCGTGCGGATCGCATCTTAGTTTTACAACTTATACCTTATAATTAAGATTCATGCTGACACCTATCGGTGATTAGGGGATTTAGTGGCGCATTGGAGAAGGAGAAGGCGTTATTGTCGTCGAACCGAATGGCTTTTTGGGGAGTAATTTGCTAAGAGGAGAGAGATAGAAGAAGCCTTACATAACATATATATCGTTATATTAACTAACATTCCGCATTAAGTATCAAGTTTGCAGGCGAGAGAAATTCTTGTACGAAATTTCTAATTACACACCGGATTCTATCTCTTGGGAACTCGATTTCATCGTACAGTAGAAGTCTGTAGTACTACTATTATACATTTCAAAGCTATGTTATTCATACCCACACTTCAGTCAAGTGGAAATTTTAATTCCATTTTCCTTATAATTTGACCTGTTCCTTAACCTTGAGTGCGAGGCTATCACAGTATTTGACCCAAATGGTTGTAATTTAAACATACTGGATTGAGGTTGGTCAATTGGTTTATTCTTTAAGTCTTGATTTTGTGAGATTTTGTCATCTCACTGTCTCTTCTAGGCAGATAACGACTGCTAAGGATTCACGTGAAAGACGACAAGTACGCACAGTACCTACCCAGATGACAGAAGCAAGGTGAACTTCTTGTTTGTTAAGAAAGAGTTTCTGGTAATGAAGCTTGTTGAACGCGAGATTTATTTGCTGTAATAAACCTAACCTAACCTAACCTAGAAACAGATGTGGTAAGCAATCGAGAATAATTACAATTGATCGTTATAATCTTTTTCACTTTTAGAGAAAAATATAAAAAAAAAATGTTTTTGTTGTTTATAATCAATGAGATAACAATAGTTTTTAATAAATTAATTGTCAAATAATACTTTCATATAATAATTCCACCCAAGTTAGACATTCAAAGAGATATAAAAAAATGAAAATTATATTTTGGGAGAATATTCAACATAGGGAAAATAGTAGAGACGAATATGAAATTATAAGAGTCTCAAGATTTCTATCCTTGGAGATTGAATAAAGTTCCAAGTGAATTGATCTGCCGCACATATTGAAAGCTCGAAACAAGTATGCAAAGCTTCCTATATTTTCGCAAGCTACGCGAACAATTCTAAAGTCTCAAGTATTCTAATACTTAAAATACGTATAGCGAAAGCACCAGCTATTTGTTTTTTATTTGACCCTCCCAATAACAAATCTGCGAGAATTTCCGTCCAAGCTGCAAACAAAAGACACAACATGCACACATACCTACAGACAGCAGCAGCTGTGGATTCCGGAAAGCTGTTCGTTCAGACTGGGAGTGTGTTGGCCAGACTGCTTTATCTGATAATAGCCCCAGTATCTTTCTCTTGGTGTATACTATATCATCCGCCGCCCTTGTACTGTCACTAGTTCCTATTTATTAACTCCCCGACTTAGCTGCGTTGCCTTCCATTTTTCATTCTTTGTCTCTCTCTCTTATTCTTTCTCATTCCATTTTTACTAGTGTTTTGCACACGTTTTGAGCTGAATAGCAATAAAGCAATACAAATAGAGGAATATCTCCGTTTAGCTGTTAACTGATATATTTAACCTCTCTTAGCAAAGTTCTTCATTTTAAATATTGTCTATTTCCTTAGAACATCAACATCATCTCTGGAAGGGTATGTCTTGAAATTTATCTAGAGACAAAGTTAGACAAGTAAATTTAAATGGTACGCTCTCATCAAATATGATAATGTTTTGTACCAAATCAAAGTGGTACGTAGGTGTAGTTTATCTTCGAGGAAAAGGTCGCATCACGATTAATCATCTTTCCATAATAAGTAAGATCCTCTCGACACATGATATATACCCACCACCGGGAACGGTTTCATAATAATTACATCCATCCTAGCACAGGAGCACACTATATAACCGATGTTGGTATACCTACCTTATAAACATACTATCTGCTATATTATAATTAAGATTCACGGCGACATAGTCATCATCATCATTATTATCATCATCACGCGAATGCTAGTCGCGTCCTGATGCCGTCGTCTTGTTACGTCTTCGTGTCGGTGTGTGTATGTGGTGTGTCCTTCGGCAAAGCCCTTAATACTCTTCCTTACCCGCCAAACTTTTATGCCAACCATAAAGAACGAAAATTTAAGTGGGGATTTAGGTATGTTCATGATATATCGCCCTCGTACCCAACGCATAACTTTTTCACCCAGTTTCCCCTCTCTATCGCTGTATAGTCTTCTTCGTCTTCTTATATAGCTCCCCCACTTCTTCACTTCTGTCTTTTTCTTACTCTCTCTCTTATTTTCATTACGACTTTTTTTTCATTCTACTATTTTACGAGAAGTACTATTCCCGCTCCAGGATGGACTTTGGAGTGTCGAAAATAAATATTTTTGAATTACGAGTATGATTTTGAAATTACACCGCACTTTGCAACGATCCGTGTATTGGAGGTTTTTCCAATGTCTATAAGACCCAATATTGTAAATTTGCGACAGAATTTATATAGAAAATTTTTTTTCTATCGACTACTCAAATTTTATTATTTAAACTTGCAGCTTACCTCGCAGCTTACATTAGTCTCGGATAGTAAATCTAGTTAAGTAAATATAATTATTTTGTAGCAATGTAATTATTTTAAAATTATAGGGATATATTTACCAAATTATCAGATTGTCAAAATCCAATCCCTCGTACTAGAATAACAAACTTGCTCCATCCGCCAGCCGACGCATATTATTGTTTCTCATCATATCTTTCTTTTACTCTCGGAATTCGACAATTAAATTTCCAACCGGCAAAGACAATATCCTTCACTCCTTGCATTAGGTATAATACATTCTGCGTTTCGCTACTGGTTGTAGTTGCGCTGCGCCTTTTTCCTCTTACATAGAAGATGAAGCGCCCTCTTCTCGTCTCCCAATGGAATTCAAATCGAATCGCGTCGAATTAATGAGGCGTTTTGTCTTTTCCATCTTTATGTTTTATGGATATAGTGTTGTAGCGGATTATTTCTCAGATGATTTACGCCGCCCGAGCAGATGTATATTGATGATCGCTTATTAGATTGAATGAATGATTTTCAATAAATTATTATCGGGTTATGGATGAGTATTGTGAATAAATGAAGATTTGAAATGTGAGAATACCAATCCATAATGACCCTGACCTTAAATCAATGACATGACATTGTCTAGCTGGCATTTTATGGGGTAGTAACTGCTTCATTTTCTCGATCACTTTGTTGTTTATAGTTATTTTTCTCCTTCGGATATCTAGTTTTTTGAGCAGCAGTTCTGGTTATTCTGCTTTTCTAACAGGTTACTAGGAGTTCTTGTTTGCACCGGAGTTGTTAATGACCACACTACTATGTTCTATATATCAAGAACTTCATCTTTAGATTTAAATACATATATTCATAAACAAATATTACTACAGTAATTTGATACTTAAACTTCAACTTGTGATATTATCATTACCTTAGTAACTAAAACTAAACTAGTGCCGAAATAAGATTTATTTATGAATATGACTGTATGTCATTCACTTTCCATGCATTTATGAATTTGTTTTGTCAGAAGAATATGTATCGGATGGTTGTATATTATTTAACCGCAGATGAGCCTCTGATGAACTTTGGTTCACATGGAATGTAACATAAGTAGTTGTATAGTTTTAATTTTACTGACCTCCATGTTTGTTCGTCAATTATGCAGTGGATGAGAGAGATGGAGAAATAGAGTGTGAGTTCATTCATTATTCAAGCAGGACAATTGGATTGAGGGAAGGAACACATAAACTAATGGGTCCTGGCACTGCTCTGGGAAATCCCTGACAAATACGTTTGTCACGAATTAGCTTCTTGAAAAAACAAAAGGTCGGAAAATGTCCACTGGGTTTTTTTATTCGTCCAACCTTTCTAAATCATCAACCCGATAGGTAGAAGTCCAGTTAGGCAATTATTTGATGGAGTTTTCAGAGATTTTGAGCTAAGTCGCTTAATTGAGACAAACATTTTTATTAATTTGTAGAAAGAATCAAGGTGGAGTTATCAAACACGAAAAATAAACTAATTGGAAAATCCTGATGGATTTTTTAGGAATGGAAGTCAGCTGCTTAATTTTTGACCGAAGAATAACGTACCTACTATGAAAGGTTTTCGTAGATTTATTTGGGTTTTACATTTAGACAGCGTTTGATGCGCAAGTGCTCAAAACAAATAATAAAATCATCAGAAGAGAAAAAAAAAAGATTTGAAACCCACTAAGCGTATTTCCCATACATTTTTCATTGAATAGTTTACATACTAGTTATCTATTTTTCCAAATGATTCAAATATTTGATTTTTATTTGATCTGGTTGGATGAAAAACGAAAAATATCATACGCAATCTGTGGCTGCATTATTGCAATATTTGATCATTGGATAATAAAAGCTGGCACATACATATTTTTTTACACAAACAGAATGTGTGTAGTAAAACCAATTCCGACAAATTACGTTATAATCTGAAAAGGCTTTACCTCTTCTGGCCAAATTATCTCTGGCCGTGTGCGCGGCGTGAATGCTTTCGATCACATAAACAATGAGCCTTGTCAGTGGCACAATCAGGCCATGTGCCCCTCATTACCATAGATTTGCATCACGTCCAATATGGTAGCTGTCGCCGACTACCGACGTTTAATATAACAACACCCATATATGTATGTAGATAGATAGAGGGATACCTGTGTTTTAAAGTGTGGGGGATAAAGATGGAAATCCGGACAATATTTTTCCAGGACCATTTTTTTTGGCACAGCACATGCTACTCTCGTATAAATTGGTAATTTTCGTTGAAACCTGGTTGTGTGTGTTCGAAAAAGCTATTTTTAACTATTACCGAAAATGTTTTCATCATCCATTTTTATTCATAGGCAAAGGCACATCTTAAACGAAAATGCTATTTTTTCATATGTACATGTTTAAAATATGAATTCCGATATAAAACGAAATCACCTTGCTTTTAATTATTAATTAATAGAATCATCCGACTGATAGGAAATCATACATGTTGAGCGCAATGTGGACCGAACGTTGTGCCACACCTTATTTGGGCTACGTGGCATACATCCTATGTACTGCAGTGCAGTCGGTACAATTTGCCTTCGTGACATAAAGAGTATGGCTCATTTTGCTAAGTTTCTTTAGGGAGACTAGAAAAAGAATAGTCCACTGAAACAGCCAGCAGTGATGGTCCATCAGGTTTTTGGAATTTTTGATATATCTACTCTGGGTAACTGATTATTGAGGGACATGACAGGTCGCAACTTACTTGCTGCCCTATAAAACTGTACTCTCTTATTATTATCAGTATATCTTTTTCCTAACGTAATCCTACAAATGGAAGATTTTCTAAAATTATCAAATTCCACCAATTTTGATTTGAATATTGATGGTCTTACAAATATATTTTATCCAAAACTCTTGCTCAAATTTGATGAGCAACGTGCTCGTGAAAATTCTTAAGTGTCAATGAGTGTGGCATAGCATGTGTGCCACGCGGCCCTAGATGCAAATGTAATGCCCGGGCTGCGTGGCACGTGTACCACCCGGAACAAAGGCTATATTTCAGTGAAAAAAAATTCTTCTTACATTCAAGCCAAAATGAAAATGTAGGGACAAGAAAAATCTTTTTTGGTCTTTCTGATTAAAATAAATTCAACAATATATTTATTGATCAATAACAACAGATGTTCATTACATTTATTATTGACATCAAGAGATTTCATTTATCGATAATCATAGTCTACTAACTAAAAAAAAATATGTTAGGAATAACTAACTAATAAACACAAAAAGGTGTTTAAGTAAAAAGACATAAAATAAGCATATCATGTGATACATTGTGGATTTCACAATAAAGCGAGTTATCTAATAAAGGGGGTGCTAGTTTTTCGGTCCATATAAAAAATCAAATTTGATGATTGCTTCTAGAGAACGTAAGGACAGGATAATACTGTAAACGCCATTTTGTAGAGGTAAAGATGCTCTGAGTAGTAATAGTTCTCGTATTTTGGCTAGCTCTTCAGTGAACTGCAGAAAAAATAAAAAAAATCACTTTTTTCAATATTTCGAAAACCAAAATAACTATTCAGTTTTTTCGAACTTTTCCTCCATTTAACTTACTTTTTATCTATACCTAACCGTTTTCGCCTAATGCTATCCCAAGTTTGTCTTGGGCATACTGAATAACATTTAAAATTTCATTTTATGTTTCATGTTATAAAATATGAGGTCGCTTCCTGGACTGTACAGTTTCTGAAGGAATTTTCAATGCAGTTTTCTCACACTTACCATTAAGTTATCAAGAATGTTTCCTGATTTTTACAAGAATTGAGTTTGGCTATTATTTTCAAATTATTTTCGAAAGCAGCTCTTAACCTCAAGTAAAGTAACGTTTGCTAGATTAGATCTCTGAATAAACATTGTATATATAAATGCCAGGAAAGCTAGGTTTTCCTGGGTCTATGGATGAGTCATACAGGCGTAATTCTCTTGTACATAAAACTATTCCCTCAGCTTAGACAGACGAATAGTTAGGTAGTGTGCAATGCAGCCAGTCGTGTCCGCCATGATGAATAATTGAGCTGGTGTTGTACGGCAGAGACACACTATCAAGGAAACACAATAAGGGATGTAGGAGAAGAAAAAAATAAAATATTTACACGTTCTTCGTGTTCAAATTGCACCTTAGGTCACGCTAAATCAAATATTTAGCACTCGCGAGAGCCCAACGAGCCAGCGAGAGAAAGGGCTGGGTGTGTTTGCCATATGCCGTAGCAGCCAGGATTATAAAAATAAATAGAATTTATTCAACAGCGCGTGTTATCTTTCAGTTTTCCTTTCGTTACTGCGGAAAGAGAATATTTTTCTTCTGCTCAGATCTTATATATATATACCTATACCTATATAATATATCCATGTCGCCCTTCGGATATAATAATTCACTTTTCGATTTCGTGCAGTAATATTTATGATCCGCATCTATCATATGTCAATAATGCGTAGTGGATTTGAGGTTTCCTGTGTTTCTTGGAGATGTCTAGTTCTCAAGAATTAAAAGATATATTTATCATTTTATTTTTCTCGTCAGCTTTAAAGTCGATTCTGATTGTGTCGCTTCAACTAATCCAAAACTTAATTCATTGTACTATCATTCTTTTGTTAAATAAATATATATATTTTATCAAGGTTCAAGAATTTACAATCATCATTATATTTTAAAGGTTATGTAATGCTTGGGAAATATGTCGGAATCTTGTTTCTTACAATGCCACCGATGTGCTCATGTTATTTTCCGCTTGAAAATATTCAACCAATAAACGAACAGAAGAACGAACAACAGGATCTGTATTGTCTGCCGTAAACATATAAATATATATGTATATAGACATACGTATATAGAAAAAAGGAAGAGGAAATAATTGAACGGCTGTCTAAGGCACTTCGATGGCGACAGCATTGGATGCAAATGTTGGGCTTTGGGCTGTTGACGAATCCCTTCCTCCGTCTCTCTGCCTGCCCCAATCCTCGCCCCACCACCCTAGAGCGTCGTCGAGAGCTGTCGTTTGAGGTGAAGGGTGAAAAGAAAAAGGCAAGTAGTAGAGTCTCTCTTCGGGCCATTGGAAATGCAGAGTCACTACCAGAACTCTTCTTTGGCTCGGTTAAGGCTCGAACGAGCTCGGCGCGCTTTCAATTTCGACTGCCTTAATTTACCGCTTTTGTTATGAGATATTGCTATTTGGTGCCCGCCGTTTCCAATTCAGGGGTGTTTTATTAAGAGCACCAATCTGTGTTCCTCCATTCATAAAATTATTCACTGCCGCCGCGTTGTCTCCTTCACTAGCTTTCTCTCTCTCTTCTTTCTCCAACTTTATATGCTGTACTTTGTCGTTGATTAATTGCTTACTTGTTTTTAGCTTATATTTATAGTAATTATCCGAACAGCTTTGGGATGAATCAACCAACATATTATATTTTGTCTCTTCATTTGTTACCCACAGAAAGTACATAAGTACAATAATTTTCTTGGTTGTACAAATCGTCTTGTAACATTATTAAATAAAAATCAAGACATGAGAAGGTGGAACTATGAATCGAATAAACATGGAACAAGAGCCGAACTGAAGGTCAAGACCTGTCCTATTTACTGTAGTTTTAGACTAATAGAAGATGTAAACAAATAAAGACAAATGGAAAATAAAAAATGTTAAATTTTGAAAACTTGTATTTGTCATTGTGTGGATATGAATATAGAAATCTGAAATATGATTTTGGAAGCGAAACGAAAAAGCAATAAACCGAAATTGAAGACCAGAAATTGTAACAGTTTTATTGGTTCAATTATGCAAGAGTCAAATAAAAAAATATGATAATAGCACCGAAATTTGATTCTTTAGAAAGGTAAAACTAACTACCTACTAGAAAATACCAAGTGAAGAACGACAAAAACATAGAGTGTATGGAAACAGTCTAAAGAATTATACTTGCCAAATAATCGCAACTAACCGACTTTATTAATTGGTACACTGAAAAATACAACATAATATTGATTATATTGTTGTGCCATTGTAGTTAAATAGAAGACTCTTGGCACCAACTTCACAAGTACCAGCATTATTTTGTATTTTTCAGTGCACCAACCAATAAAGTCGGTCCAATTTTTTATAAAAAAATATTTATATCACACTTTTGAGTGTACTTGAGTATACTGGCTTCTACTTGTTACGAGTATTATTTGGAGATCTCAAAACATCGCAGCGAAAATATTTATCTACACATATTTCAGACTCTAGCACTGCTGTAACTCCAAAACCGATAAATCTGTGGAAAAAATGTTCAATGTAAATGTTAGCATAGCTCTTTTGAAAAAAAAAATGAATTTAAACGTTTCCAGATATTCTCTTATCTTTAATTCTGCCTTCTCGGATTTTAGATTTTCGGAAAAATTGCCCTCTCCACCTTCATTGAGGTGGTTTTCGGATTTGAGTATTTTTAAATATGGGACCATTTCTCAAGTCTCCTCTTTCCTCTTTCAAATATCAAAAATCATCAAAATCGGAGTACCCTTACTTTATACAGCGCGCGCACAAACCAAAAGAAGCTCACAATCGAATTGTATTTTGGGGTACAGAAATGGCAGGGAAACGCATGTATTCGAATAATTTAAATTGATTTGATGTATAAAATATACTAGACTTTTTTTTATTTTTGTTTATTGTTTATTGTAAATTGTACACTATTACAACTATACAATTTTTAACCCATCAAAAACATACATGGGGTGTCATACACAGTACATAGTAGAATTATGTCAAAAATTTAGATACTAGACACGAAAAATATTAACAAATTGAAGGCGCACATAAAGGTATATAACGGACACAACTTTTTAACTATGTTAACAAACAGTATATATATATATATATATATATATATATATATATATATATATATATATATATATATATATATATATATAAATATGTATAAAATCAGTCTATGGGGTCTGTGAAGTATTCTTCCAATGTGTAGTAAGCTTTTTGAACCAGTTTTTCTTTAAGTATTGTCCGAATTTTCTTCCTACTTAGCATTTTGTACGTTCCTGGCAACATATTATATATCTTCACTGCTGTGTGATTTACACTTAGTTGTGTTGATGACAGTCTGTGAAAGGGAACGATGAGCTTGGTTGCATTTCTGGTGCCATAGTTGTGGTTAAAGTTATTCTTCTGTAACTCGTCTTTGTGGTCGTGGATATAAGTGACACAGGCAAGTATAAACAAGGAAGTCAAAGTGAGGATGTTCTCCTGCCTGAACAATTGCTTACAGCTAGTTGTACGATCAGCATCGCATATTATCCGGACAGCCATTTTCTGTTTTATAAATATTTTCTCTTTTCCAGGCATATTTCCCCATACTAATATATCATATGCAATTGCTGAGTGAACAAAACCAAAGTATGCCACTTTTGCAGCTTGCTGGCCAACTAACTGTTTTATTCTCCTTACTACGAAGATTCCTTTCGAGACACGTTTCCCCAGATCGTTAATGTGCTGTGTAAATTTCAGGTCTGACTGGAGTTGTATGCCCAGGAATTTTAGGTGGTTGGTTTCAGAATCTCCCGGTAAAAAACATAATGACTGGGTTTTTCCAGGGTTCATCCTCATCATGTTTGCATCGAACCATTGTTGAGCTTTTATTAACGTTGTTCTAGTATTTTTCTCTAGATCTTGTTGGTTACGGGCTACATTAAGGAAGTTCGTATCATCCACAAACATGACTGTGTCTACCTGCTCCATATTTGCAGGAAGATCATTCATATATACCAAGAAAAGTATTGCCCCAATATGGATCCCTGTGGGACTCCTCTTGTAACCAATGCCCATTTCGAGCATTCTTCACCGATTTCTACTCTCTGGTATCTGTTTTCAAGGTAGCTGGTGATTAGCTTCAGAGTTACGCCTCTTATCCCATAATATTTCAGTTTTTTCAACAGCAGCGGGTGATCAATGGTGTCAAAGGCTTTACTTAAATCGCACGAGGATATTTTACATTTATTTCCTTCATCGATGGCTTGAGTGATCTTTCTGAGGATTTCTGCCAATGCTGTTGTTGTAGATTTGCCCTCCAGGTAGCCATGCTATTGATCACTCCAGATATTTTGCTTTTTGAAGAAGCTGGTGAACCTACTTTTCATTGCACTTTCCAAAATTTTTGATAGGGCAGGTGTATTGTAATCGGACGGAAGTTACTCATCTCTCCTGGGTCTCCACTTTTGTGTATGGGATTTACTCGGCTCCTCTTAAGTTGGTCAGGAAAATGCCCTTCTGACATACATCTCGAGAACACGGCACTCATGGGTATGGAGACTTTAGGAATGATCTGCTTCAAAACTTTTGTTGACAGTCCATATATATCTCTTGTGTTCTTATTCTTCATTGTACTTGTAAATTTTTCAATCTCCTCCGGTGTAATTTCTTTCATGTAAATGGAATCAGTTGGTTGTTTATTACATTTTCTTAGGAGATCTTCTGGTGTTAAACTGGAATTGTAACAGGTCTCCCCAGTTTGTTCCCCGATGTTGATAAAGAAGTTATTAATTTCATCAACTGTATTCATCGGTTTGATCATCTGCGAATTGGATCCAATACCTTCTTTTATCACCGTCCATATCATCTTCATTTTATTTTCAGCTCTCTCTATCCTCTCTAGGTTCAAACTTCGGTTGATCTCTGTCAGTTTCTCCCTGTACCTTGTCTTATATGAATTGTATGTCCTTCTACTTACATCATCTCCCCTCACTTCACATACCGTGGCCAATATATCTAATTTTTTCTTGATCTCTATGACCTCTTTATCTGTGTTGGCTGTTTTTTTCTTCTTTTATTATGAATGACTGTTTCTTTTTCTGGGCATGCTTTATTGAAAGCTGTCATAAATTTTTCCCAGAATGCGTCAAAAGCTATTTCTGCTGATTCAGCAGTTGTCACGTCATTCCAATTAATTCTATCGAGTTCAAGCTTGAACTTTTCAATGTTACCATGGCCTATGCTTCTGTTCCGTTTTCTGTGTAATTTTTGAAGTGGTGTTATCTCTCTTACTTTAAAGTTCAGAAGTTGTCCTTTGTGGTCTGATAAGTGGGGTTCGAATGTCCTCGTCTCTATTTCAACACAGTCAGAGAAGATGTTGTCTATCAGTGATTGCGATGTACTGGTCACTCTGGATGGCTCCAAGAACTTTCCTTCCAGGCCAAACTCCTCGAATAATTCTTTTAATTTTCCTGACTCCTTACTATCTTTGGACATATCTATGTTGAAGTCACCTGAGACGAATATGTGCTTTTGTTTCAGGTTCATAATAAACCTCTCCAAACAGTTTCTCAATCTTAGCAGGAATTCGTCTATAGATCCTCTGGGTGGTCTATATATTGCCAAGATGATCGACCTCAACTCCTTCGCCCAAATTCAGTTTGCTATCTAGGAATTCTAATAAGTCGTTTGCTGAGCAGTTTTTGTTTACTCGTCCGATATACAGCCATGCCTTACGATCTGCCGCTTTTAAATTTTAGGTTCCTCTATCAGTTTCGAGCAAAGTTTTCTGTTTCTTTTCGTCCATAGGTTTCTTCTCTGCTTTGTCCTTTCTAATGTCTGGTTTTGTTAAGTCTGTGGTACAGTTATCTGATTTTTCCAGATTTCTCATTGCTGTTATCAAAACAGAAGGAACAGTTTTCTTTTCCAATAATTTCTCATCACCTGTGATTATTTTAGATGTCTCCACATGGCTTTTGTTAGTTGATAAACTGCAGCTGTTAGTTGGTTTAGGTTTCTCACTTCTAGATGGCTCTGTTGTAACTTTATTTTCGACTTCATTTACTCTTTCTAATATTTTAATACATTTATTCAGTACCTTAGTTTTGTCCAACAATTCTTCGACCATGTTTGATTTTTCTTGAAGAAGTTTCTTCAGGTACATTATTTCAGTGTCTTTGATTTTCTCGGCAACATCCCGTTCCATCAAAGTCGTCAAATCATCCCCCAAAACGTCTTGACTGCACTCCTCATATACCCCAGAAATTCCCGTCTCTACAACACATCGCTGGCTTATAGAGTTTTCGAAGCTCACCTCATTCATCCTCGTTAGACGTTCCTTCAACTGTTGTACCTCTTGTTCCGTTTTCCTTTGTTTCGAGGTTATTTATTATTATATTATATTATTATTATTATATATTATATTATATTATATTATTTAATTGATGTACCAAATAATCTGAATCCATTTGGCTAATTTTTATTTCAAAAGTTGGTATTATATTAATTCGAGTAGAGTTTTAGGGCAAAATTGGAAAAATTGCCAGGAAAATTGTAAAATTCTGAAAAAAACTGAGTGATTTTTTCTATGGGATTTTTCTGTAAGTTCGAGACAATAACAGCCGTTTCAAAAAATGGACATGCGTAATTCTTATTACTTTTTAGTTTGTCCTGAAAAGTTTGCAGGAAAAAAACACAATTAGGTACAAAGGAAAGTCTATTCTCGATCATAACTGACAATAGGGACGACAAATTTTTTTTTTTTGGGTTTTTAATTTAACATCCAAAATAAAAATTGAACAAATGAATGTTTCCATTTATAAAAATATTGGATATAACTACATTTGTTTTCACTTTTTTGTTGATTCGCGATTTTTTTTTTCTGTTTACTTAATTACATACCTACTACCTTTACAAGTAATGTTCTTTTCTCGTTTGTGGTTTGCCTCGAGCAAAAATCTCGCGTCTAAAACGAAAAAATCTCACTTTTCCCAACTTAATGCACATATAGCTATTTAGCTGATTGTGAATCAAGCACTTCGATTAAATAGTGAAAATGATTCATTTATTTATTTTCTGTTGAATCGTGAATCTATTCTTTACAAGTTTCCAATAGCTTTGACAAATTTAGAAAACAACCACAAACAAGATTTATTGAAATTTTAACAAGGCAACATCTGTTAGGTCAGCTAGTGAGATAATAAATAAAAATGGAGCCTTTTTCTGGAAAATATATTGCCTATATTCTTCTCTTGAAATAATTTTTTTGCTCACGTGGAATCGAAGCATTTTCGCCATGAAACTTGAAACTGCTGTGGTAGTTAAATAACCTCCTATAAAGTGTGTACAAGTAAGACGTTGTTTAGTTACTTCAAGCCTTGATTAAACTTCTATTTCAACGTTGTATCGTTAATTAGCCTTTCAATTTATTTTTACCCTATGTTTATGATAATGAAGCAAGTCGACGATCATCCGCTCGAATCTCTTTCGTTGCCAGAGAATGTACTACTCGTTCACTGTTCTTTACCGCCCGTCGCGGTTTTAGTTTGTTTTATTTGTGTAAAACATTAGGTAATTGAACGTCAATAAGGGATTTCCTTCAGAAACTTTCTTAATGAGAGAAACAAACAAACTTAGTTGGAGAAAACGCAGCATAGAGAATGCAATGCGCCTGTTTAAATAGAACTAACCGAGGATTTTGCGTTGAAGACGTATATATAAGAAGAATGTGCTTGCCTCTTTTGTGGTTCGCCTCGTTAGCGTGAAGCGTTCGTTTATTCGGTTCGATCAACTTTTTCCGGTTATATAACTTCTCTCGAATATATATCGCATTTTCACTCAATAAAATAACGTCAGAAGTGAATTCTTATTGCAAAATTTTAATTCCAAATCAATCGCCAAGTTAAAACAAAAAATAAACTTTGCCTGAAGTATACGGCTCATTCCTCTCATTTAAAGCATTAATTATTTGTGTAGTTATTCTGTTATAAATTTACTTGTGTAAAAACATGTTTGAGGCTGTAGTTGATATCAATTCAATATTAGAAAGTCTGCACAAACCAGAAATAAACTGCACGTAAACGTATGGGGACCCCTGTAAAATTAAAACGACCCACTTATACCTATGTAGGTGAATCTCTATTTAATTTTGGTCGCATATCCTCCATTTTTCACAAGTATTCTAAACTAATCCATTGAAACACCTGTATCTGTGAATTCACACAGTTCAGTTTAATACCAATTGCGAAAAATCAACTTGCCGGAAGCGGACATGATCCTATAAGCTAAAAATCCTGTCTTACCAAGAATTTAAATACCTGGAGCTGGCTCGAGAGAAATGTTTTCATTGTACACTTTTCTTTTTAATCTCTTTCTGTTTACTTTTTATGCTCGATGACTAACATTATTTTCTTATTAAGTTAAATGGTGGAAATTTGAAAAGCTCAAAGCAAACACCTATGTACAGTAATCTAGCCTATATAGGTACAATAGGAATATCGCGTAGCATGCAATGCAGGCTATTATTTTTATTTAAGAGCTCCAATATAGAAAAAGTTTTCTCGAGAAAAAAGTCAAGTTATGATAATTAAACACGTTAATTAGGCTCCTTAATGTTCTGCTTTAATGGGTTCTGTTATTTGCACACAGGAGCTCTGAAACGAGTTCTTTCTCACTTTTGAATAAAAAAAACTTGAGACGCGCTTAAAACAACGAGCTTAGGAAACTCAATATTATTCTTTTGTAGATAACCTTCAGGAATTTTTATATTACAAAAATGCTTCGTTGGGTATTTTTTTTGCTCGACTAGAATAGGATTTCTTATGGAGAACATCTAGACACTATTTTAGAACTTGGCTGTACGTATAATCTTATCTCGTAGGAAAATGATATTCTTTATGAAATGTCCGAGAAAATTTCCTGGTATCAATGCCTTGTTTTTGCTACGTCATTCACTAAAGTAAAGTAAGCGATTGTTAAATCAAATAAAATATACTTATAACTGTAATTAGAGCATCGTAGATCTTCTTTAGGTGAAATAGACAACTATTAATGTCACTGGATTTAGATAATCGATCCGATTCTGTTACTTCCATATGCTATTTCATATTTTATGCTCAGGCATAATTAATTTGTGCGGATTGTTATGAGCAATGTGAATCACTAATGTCGCTTATGTATTTGGATGTTCAGTGATGCAAATTGCAATAGAATTCAGTGAATTCTCATTGCCTCTAACCTAAAAAAAATCAGAAATATGATAGAGACAATGCATAAAGTTTATAACTGGTTGGATCTACGACGTTAAGCAACGCAGTGCGTATCGAACCGTTTGGATGACTGACAGGTGATACGTACTCTCGTTCAAATCCCTAGCTATCGCATTGTATTTTCCTCTTTTCGCAAGGCAACGAGAAAACAGCGAGTTTATTTTCCTCGAAAGGCTTCTCTGGATGGATCTGTCTTGACATTTGTCTTGAGACATATGGGTAGTTCGGGATCCACTTTAAGGTCTCCTTGTCTGTGGTAGCACTTTCAAAGCAGAGGAATCGCCTACTCTCGGATATGAGTAAGGCACTTAAAGAAGAACAGTACAGTCATTATAATGTTGAATTATATAAATGAATAAAGTAGTGTACGTGTTTTAATTTAAGATTCAAATAGGTTTTTTGTAGAAACTATTATGATAATGGAATGTTGGCTCCTTATCCTCGAGAATTGAGCTATATTCATCATAGGAATTCGTCAAAATAACATTTATTTGTAAAACATCTAACAACATAATTTGAACTCAATATATTTTCAATTCAAATCATACGTCGTATTTTTATTTTTCTTATGTCGATTTTGGCCCAAATCTCGACTGATTTGTGTCTTAAATTTTTCAATAAACATAAAACAGCATCAAAGATTTTAATCAAAATCTAAATGTCATTAACACCATACGTACATGCAGACATTTTCTTGGAAAGTATTGTATCCAGTTATATAGATCTTATAAATATAAAATTTAAAAAAATGAGGTATTCGTGCTGGGAGGATACCAACAAATATTATTTTAATAATAGATGCAAACCTGTCATTATTAGTGGTAATTATTGCTGTCAGTATTTTTCATTTCTGCTCTGGATCTTTAACATGAAAACATCTTGTCAAGATTTGACAGTTTTTCCAGATATTAAATATTATCTTTTCGTCCAATCGCGTTTCGAACATTACTTATTTTACTCACCTTTACTATTTGGATGACGTTTTACCAAAGTAGCTTTGGCTTTGGTGTTGTCTTCCTCTTTTCAATATTCACACATATATACCTACACCCCCTAGACATAACGATACGAAAAGAGACGAGGGTTCCTACAAGGGAAATTTACAAATGCAAAGGCTTATCACGTCATGCTATTTGATGTCATTTATTTTTATCTGCCGTCAATTCAAGTTTTTTCTCAGCATCAACCACTTCATTCTTACGCCAAAAAGGAGCAAAAGAGAGGGTGTCAAGATTGTTGTATCTAAAGAGAAGTCCTTGGATAGTATGGCTCCCTTCTGGCACTTTATATATTTCGCACTCTTTCCAGTTGACGGTATCTCTAGAAAATAGACAGAAAAGTAGGAAGGACGAGATACAAGACTGAGGGAAGAAATTTGTAACACTATTTCTTATTTGAAATGAAATGATGTTGAAATATGGATAGAATTTGAAAGAAATAGAATTGCTCCATGACGTGTACTATCTAAAGGCGATGTTTTCCTTGATGCTTTTATTTCTGGTACTTCTTCCATCTACATTGTGTGATATACTGTTGCGCTGAAATTCAATTGGGTCAACTAATGCTGCCTCTAGTAATAAAATTAAGCACTTTTATAGCCATAGTCTCTGTCTCTACTACTAGCTGTAATGGATAACCTTGAGACACGCGATCTGATTTATACCATTCCCATGTGGTTTATTCAGTTACGAAAACAATTTTCTATTCTTGACAATGTAGTAGAGAGACAGAGTAGCGGAACTGAAAATGGCAAATATTTATGCCATAAATTTGTTTGTTTAGCCACAAATTCGTTTGTATCTAAAGTCATTGCCCAACATAAATAATTAATGGAATGGAAGTTCCTTCGTATTTAGTTGCTTTAATGATATTGAATTGTATTTGTCCGAATAGTAGTTATTCTCAACCTATCCATATTATAGGGAGCAGGTGTAATACTTTATTGATGATTATAATATATAGTAAGCATGAGTTTTTTACTAGTATATCATTTAGCTCACCATTTGGCTTTTCTTCTCAAAGCTGATGAACGAAAGTCTAGTCCGCAAATTCATTATCAGTAGCTCTTGTTGGTCTATTAATTTATTTGCTGTTTGTTAATGTTGTACAACTTTTCTATCAATAAATACATTTCTAATTATTTTTCACTTGTTTCAGGTATGTGCTATACAAATTCAGACAAATTACTGTTCTTTGGTAAGTTTTTAAATATTTTATCTTGATATTGTCACAACTTGAATTGTGTGGAGCCATTTGTCTATGAAATGAAATATTCTGTGCTTAATATACTGCAAATTTTTCCCCTTTCATTCGTAATACATAGAAATATGTGAATATATACCTAATTCTAGAATAAATTTGTAGGCTTGAAATGTATAAAATATTAACGCTCATATTTAAAATGTAAGATAATCATCATCTTTTCCGAAGGCCGCGTATCCATCTTCGTTGGGAATAAATAGGAATAAATTTCCAGCAATATCAAATTTTTTACGCTTATTCAGAATTCATATTATATATATATATATATATATATATATATATATATATATATATATATATATATATTTGGCGCTTGTTCCTCTATAAAAGGAATCGTACTTGATAAATCAATACAAAATCAAAATCATTTGCTTATGCAGAGGAACGAAAGACATTGGTAATATGAAATATTATTTTTACATAACGATATGATAAATCTATAAGTACAGAATTTTCTGTCTGTATAAGTATCTCGAAGAAAGTACATGAGGGATTTTAGAAAAATATACGTCCCCTTATTTTATTTCGGTCAAAGACTAACTTAATTCATTTATTATAATATACTCAGCGACTACTCGTGTTTTCTTTCGTTCTCGCTTTTCAATTTGTAGCACACACGCACATGAAAGAAAGCAGCTTTTTTATAACTACTTCCAGAAACTCTCTCCAACAATTTGTTCCTTGGCACGAGTAGGAAGTTTCAGACTCAAAAAGTTGACACGTTATTCGAACTGTATAGTGTTAGACTGTTAGTTCTCCATGATGTGCCATAAAGAAACAGCTCCATCAAGGATAGAGTGTTTTTTTCGGTGTCTATTCCATATGGTGCATTTGTTTATTTCTTTGTGTTTGCATTTAAAAGTTTGTGAAAGCCGTTACTTCTTGTGAAATAGAAAAAAATATGGCTAATGTAACTATCTGATGGAAAGGCAATAAACACGATTTTGCCTGATATTATATTTATTGCATTCCTTGTCACACAATATTCTATACCTACTACTTTCAATGGAATGTCAAAAGCTTTATTCCAATCCTGATTACCGCCAGTTTTCTAAATCATCGGTCAGGAATCGGTGGTTGAAAAAGCTATTACTGGGACTGGCTAGATGATGATGGTCTTGGTCGTCTCGTGTGAGACACACTTAACCCCGTAGCTCAAACTGGACGCCTTTTATTGATTGCTAGCGGTGTGTGTATGTGCCCAGGAGGTCCCTTCTGATATGGGATAAGGGGGCATTCTCGGGGTGGGTGACTGTTATCAAGTTTAAGTCGTTAAGAGTCTCACGTGTGTTTCTCAGGGAAAGGAATCGGATAAAACTTTGCTCTCAGCGATAATTGGCAGTTCTGTGGTCCGCCTCTCGCAGGACTCGTTCCGAGATCAGATGGGCCATGAAAAGCAAAAGAGAGGTAGAAAATATCGGTGCTGTTTTCGTGCAAAATATTTTCTGAACGTCGGTTATGTTGGGTCGGTCTATCTGAAAACATTGGACTGTTGCTATGGAAAAGTAGTATGGGGTCGTAACTTTAGTCTATGTAAATATTTTGTGTTGGGGGGTGTCGAGGCTTTGTAGCTGGATGCAATTATTGAAAGTGGACGGAACAGGAAGTCGAGAATATTTTATCTATTCAATCGATGATAGTATAGTATCACTCACTATACTTAAGTCAGCGCGTATAAGATGTGGGATAATGTGAGAAGGTATTTACTTATACTATGGAATCTACTTAAATGGCATAAAGACTCATTTGTTTTTGTCTTTGATTCATTATTCTAGATATCTAAATAAGCCTTGAATCAAAACATTGTTTACATTGTCCGATACGAAAGAATGCGTTAGAATTAGAATTAAAAAGTTCTATAGAGACTGTCAATCTTTTAAATCATATCGACTATTGACAAAAAAATACCACCGCGGGAACGGTAGCGTTAGTGTGTCTGAAGTTTTAGCGCTACAACGAACAAAATGTCCTTGTGATCACTCAATCAATTGGCGTTACAGCCCAGAATGGGTATTGGCCTCCTTTACGATTCGCCTTCAAGTGATGTGGTCCTTAAATTTGTTTTTCCAGCAGAGGATCACCCACCATTTGGTCCACCCATTAAAATTTGGGTTTTTGTCTTTTCCTTTCAGCAAAGCTCTTAAATTTTCTTGGGTATTCACCATAAGTGTCCAGTTTTAATTACCAGAGGTTATTACAGGTCGATCCAATATCTTGTGGATATATATTGAGCTTAGTTTTCTTGTGAATTTCCTTGTTATTATTGAAAAAAAATCACGTTTTCCTAAAAACGCAGTACTGTGTGAAACATGTTAACCATATATATTGATGGAGGAGTTGTGCAGATATACTTGGTCCGGTGCCACAGGACTGATACTGCACAGTAACTGCGAAGCGATAAAACAACTCCCTGGAACCCACACCCTGTTGACAATTCAGAAAGCAGTTGTGCTGATCACTGCTCATATAGTACGGAAAGTATTACAGGAAACCAGTAGTAAGCACAAGATCACCATCGAAAAACATTAGGTACACGGTATTTACTCGGTTACTTCCTCACAAAAAGAAACTATAGCCCCAAAGAAAAAGCTATGTGGTACAGGTAAATATACCTACAACAAGAACTTCAGGAGAAGGAAAAAAAATACTCTGGTGGAATTTCCCTTTGTTGGATCATTCCAAAAAGTTTGTTGGAAGCTGTCACACTGAAAGATTGAAGAAGTATCTGGATCGTAGCAAAAATATGCTACACCTCCTCAATGGATTCCTTACTAGGCATTCTCGTTTCAGGAAGCACCTAACTAGTATGAGTCTAGCAGAGAACGACGAGTGCAGATTCTGTAGGGAGGAGGAGGAAATTCCGGATCACGTATTGACAGAATGTCTCTGGAACTGGAGGGCCAGCTGTAGTAAAGGCAAGCTCGGATGGGGGGCACAATAGTCCTCATGGTCGCAATGCAATGCAACCCCTTAATCTACAATCTACCGAAGAAAATAATAGTAATAATAATAATAATTTAGTTTATTAAGTGCAAAGTATAAGTATATTGGATAATCGGATATTTTAGTTGTTATAAATGTTAATTTTCATTTTCCTACCGCTACCTTAAGTAGCTTAGTAAGGAAAGTAGGTATAGTAATCGTATAAGATTTTCAGTGTCCGGTTTTCAACAGATGTTCAGGTTTCAGAGGTCCCTGGGTCCAAAAAAATATATCTTCAACCTGTCTGCCGGTCTGTGAGAAGATTTTTTTGTCTTCTTTTTTGTTTTGTAAGCTATTGAAGGCTCGCCAATAACACAGATTGGGCATTCCTGTTTATTCATATTCAAGTTGAACGGTTCTTCCTATGTCAACATTGAAAATTAATTTTGTAGTATTTGTTGGCAAGTTGTAAAAAAGAATTGTCACATGACCTGAGCTTTTTACATTCGATGGAATTTCTTTGAGAGTGGTAGAAAGGTCATGTGAGTGGACACACCAGGCTCTTATCTTAGAAATCGGCCATGTTTAATAGTTTGTAAAGTGACCGCCAGATACGAATGCTGATTTAAAATTCAAGCAATTGTCTCTCCATTCCATACTAATATGAAAATACTAATTGCCAATACATAACACCCCAATTTGTCTGTCGTCACATCCTTCGTTCATCTATGTATTTGTTGTTGTTGCATCACTCGACATCGCTGTCGGATCGTTATCCAGCAAATTAGAACAATGGCCTTATCCTATATGCCAATTAATCTTATTGATTAATCAATCCTTGATTGAGGCCTTGATGGTTATCGAGAGCTGATGTGGCACATCTTCTTTGTCCTTTAGATGGATGATACACAATACGAGGCGCGCCCTAATCGAAACGGCAGTGACACCCACATCCCCACATGGCTCATTAGAGATAAATAAATGTGCTAATTTTTTTCCACTCACCTTCAAGTATCATCAGATTTGATTAGTTGACCAGATAGGGGGTATAAAGACGGTAATGGAAAAAGTTTATAAATGTTGGCGATGATAACGAAATTATTTTCATATACATGCCATCATATCTGACCAGTTTGGTTATTTCTGGTCGTAAATCTGCCTCTTATCTTGGAAAGTGTATGTGATTGGCATGGCCCTACCACCATGCACGTATATGTGGCCGTAAATCCGCGTGTTACCTTCACTGCTAGTCCTCCAACATATTAGCCCCGTCGTATTGCCGCGCAAACTTTCCGAAACATATTATAAGGTGGCTTCGAACTGTGTAGATTGAGCCATCCAAAAGTTGTGCAGTTTGCTGAGCTTCTCTCGTGCACATTAACGGGAATTTACTAGATTGGCCGGATCAGTGTGAGAGAACTATGTTTATGTGATAGAAAGGGATAGAAAATGTAAGAGGGAGGAAGGTGACAAAACTTTTTAACGTGGCCTGAGACTGAAAAAAGAGAGCGAGAACGTTGCTACTACATCAGCTCTCTCAGTATCGATAAATATGGTAATGAACGATCTTTGGCTGGATGACGAGTTGAAGCCCCCTTTTATAGAACTTGTTTACTTTAATGGATGCCTCACGCCATTGGCAATATGTGAGCGGCATAGCCTTAGAGCCCTTATGGGGGCAAATGGGTTGTGTTATATTATTGGAAAATTTTTGTGTGAAATCTGGTTTCTCCAATATATATATTCTTTTTATTAGTCGTGACAATTCATATCACGGACACATATTTTCGATGACTTATTCTTTATTTTACTGAGTTTATTCATCTCAAAAATATATCTATTGAATACAAATAGAAAATCATCTTTCCAGCGTTTCTAATACTGTACCAAGCTATTGGTTTCGCGTCAGATTTTCTGTCATTGACCTACAATTATCAATCATAGTAGTTTTTGGAGGGTGGCAAAACAAACTCGACTTCTAGACTAGTCTCCGTCTTGAAATAATTGTAATAGATATAAAAACGTTCATAAGCCCGAAATTTAAATTAAATTTACCCAGACATAATGGCGACCAAAAAGCAAAATTTTAAAATTGAAGTAAGTACAGGAGATGTGATAATCGTGGTATTAAAAAATGAAACCTTGGTATATGTCAAAATCACAGAAGGACTGTTGTCCTATAATGATAAGTCAAAGGCGACACGATTCCGGAACAACTGTTGTAAATTACGATTATCAGTTTTGTTTGCGTGTTCCTTCTTTAGGAATGCCAATTTGAGAAAAGTAGAAAATTGATGATGTTTTCTGCAAATTAACAAAATATTGTTATTAAATAGCAGTTATTATTTATACTTAATAAAAATGCCACTGACATTTATCTATATAGTCAACATTGATGTTTGGTATTATCATTGTCACAGTCTATTATAATATATTATTTATTATTGTGAATCTTTTCGCTAAAAGATTTTACATTCTATCACTGAGAAACATTAGTATTTGAATAACCTAGTTTGGTAGAAGTATCAAATGAAGTGTACTAATTGCATAGGTTCGCTAACTAGTGATAAGTTAAACATGCGTAAGTAAGTACTTTACTTAATCGGGGAAGTGAATCAAGTTGAAATTGAACTTTCCGATGTTTTTCAAGTCATTGTTACTATCGTGCAATTCGTTGTTGCAATTTGGACGTCTGTATATGTGTGCGGAGAAAAGATACAAAAAAAGAACACAACCAAAACTCGAGCGTTAACCACGTTCTTATCTCAATTTAGATCGGAACGAAAGTTCGAAACGTGCCACTATTACTATACTGCTAATATGTTTCGCCATATGGTTTTGGTTGTTCTATATTATATAAAAGAGGGGGCAAAAGAAGACATCGTCATCTGCTAGACCACTTTGAGAATGAATCGTCTGCTCTTGATATTTTGTTCCACAAGACACGACGACGACGACGACCATTTTGTATTGTTTATACTATTATTATTACTACTATTTTTGTAGAGAAAGATAATAATAAACACATATTTATATCTAGAATGATTCTAAGCATGTTATATTGAGAAAATGTCATGTACCACTTCGAATAAATTCATTACAAAGAATAAAAAAGAATCATCTCACATCTGCAACAGCAGTTACCGTCGAACTCACGACACGAATGCTCTCGCAGATCTTTGATTATTGTCCAGAAGAGATGACCAAATGTCGCTGAAAACTTTGCTACTACGTATAAAGTCGAAACACAATCACGAAACCAATAAGGGAACTTTTGTATTGATAAATCAATCTAGAAATTCAGTTAGTCGAGGGCAAAAGATTGCGACAGTTGCGTCCAGATTTTGTTAACTATTCTCTCTTTATCTATCTACTATCTTTCTTTCTATTTCGAGGATGTCGTTAACCTAATTTGATGCGGGTATAGCCTTCTTCATTTTATCTCTCTATAGCGGAGGTATTGTCAATTACAAACTAGATAGAATGCTTCTTTGGCATTCTCATTTGAGAAGCATTTTCGTTGAAAAAATATCATCAACCTGCTAATTATCAATATAGTTACAAGTATCTATTTGTCTACTAACTACTAATGTACTTCACATATCGCTTCTGGAATGTTCGAGTATAAATCTACTTATTCTAGAAATAATTATTGAACCAATACCAAAACGAATAATAATCGTAAGTACGTCATAATTCATCCACGTAACAACGTTCACTAATACCAAAGAACATAGTACTTATCCTATTAGCCACGTATATTTTTTGCTACTTGTTATTATTTAGAGATCTCAAAACATCGCGGTGGAAATATGCGTAAGTATTCTAGATTTTACCATTTTACCACCGCTGTAACTCTAAAACCGTAACTCTAAGGAAAAAAAAAATCATTATAAATGTTGCCCTCAGATTTTCAGTTTTCGAAAGAAATTGCACCCTCCACATAGCGAAAATACACATGTTTGAGATTTTAACATCGCCGTAACTCGAAAACCATAACTCTTTTGAAAGAATGTTTAATTGAAACGTTTCCGGTTATTGTCTTGTCTTTAATTTTGCGACCTCAGATTTTCAATATTCGATAAAAATTGTCCCCTACACACCCTTCGGGGGTGTTTTTTGAAGGGAAGGAGTATTTGAGTTTTAACATAACCATTTCTCAAGTCCCCTCTTTCATATTAATAATAATTCATTAAAATCGGAGTACGTTTACTATATAAAACGCGCGCCCGAACCATAAAACAAATAAAATAAATATTTTTTACCAAAAATTTGATCGACGTTTTTAGTTGGTGCACTGAAAAATACAAAATAATATTAATTCTATTGGTGTTTGTACTTTTGAAGTTGTGCAGTTGCAGTTAGATTGAAAACTTTTGGCACTAACTTCACAAGTACCAGCACCAATAGAATTAATATTATTTTGTATTTTTCAGTGCACCAACTAATAACGTCGGTCCAATTTTTTGTAAAAACTATTTCACAATTTTGAGTGTAACATTAGTCATGAAAATTGTTGAACTTTCACTAATACCAAAGAAGATGGTACTTATTATTATTATTATTACCATGTATAAGGCCTATTCAAAACATCGCGGCGCAGATATTCATATTTCCAATGTTATTGCAGTAACTCTTTTGAAAAAAATGTTCATTTTAAATCTTAATAACTACATATAATTTCTTCTTCAATTTGGCCGTCTCATATTTTCAATTTTTAAAAAAATTGCCCGTGCCACATAGCGGAAATACCCCTCTCACATATTTCAGACTTTGCCATCGCAGAAACTTGAAAACCGTAACTCTTTTCAAAAAATGTTCAATTTAACCATTTCGGGATATGTCTAACTTTCGCATCTTGAATGTACGATTCTCAGAAATATTTGCCCCTTCCACATAGCTGAAACACATATTTCAGACAGTAACGCGGAAACCTGTGATTATTTTGAAAATGTCCATTTTAAACATTTCCGGATATGGCATTTCCTTTAATTCTGTCGTCTCGGATTTTCAATTTTCTGGAAAAATTGCCCCCACCACCCCCATTGGGGATGTTTTTGAGGGCATGTCTAATATTGACTTTTTTCCCGACGGGACCAATTCTCAATGCTCCTCTCTCAAATAAAAAAAAATCATCAAAATCGCAGCACGTTTACTAAGCAAAAGTCGCGAACAAGGATAAAAAAACATGCAGACATACAGTCGAATTGAATACCTTCTCGGTTCGTCGGTCAAAAAAAGAGACAGTCCACTTGTATATCTCCACCGTTTGGGTTCGTCAGTCAAAAAGACATCTGAAATTAAAACGAATTTCGACATTACTTCTGGGACGCACTATATACAATTTTGTATTCTTTGTCTCTATTCTAGGGATGATTGTTCTGGTTGTTGCGTAATTCTATAAGCTGTTCGGATGATTAGTTTGCATGTTAGATCTACATATATATGCTCTTATCTTATAATGGAATAATGGGCATTGCTAGCTACCAACATATACACAATATACCAATGTGTGTGGATACTTACTAATTCTCCAATATATATCTCATGTTATATGGAAGCGGCACACGCTAATTAGCTCGGAATTGTAGCAATCTCTCTCTGTCTACCTTGTTATTGGTTACATTGTAGTACTTGCTCACATTGTATGTACTTATAGGTATAATATATAATAGCCTCCTGCTAGTATCGATTCACTTTCAGTAATATGTATCTAGTAATAATGCACCTCCTTAACAACATCTATATGCTTCCTCCACTCATCTCCTACATTCGCATTTTGTTTGATATCTGCATTGTAGGCCCCTGCATTGTGCTGGTTGAACGTTTTACTTGTCGTAAACTACTTTGCTCACTTTGTTGTGGAAATATGGGGGTGTATATGGATGGGCCTTTTTTTATCTCGCCCTCTCTTTTTTCTCCAATGAAAGAAAACAAAAAATATTTATCCTGCGTATTATAGCAGAATGAATAATGATGCTTGTTTAACTATAATGGATTTTGAATCATTTTTACCAAATTCAAGTGTGCGTGGTTATTTGGTATTTTTTATCTTCCTAATGTGGTCTTGACAAATGATATCGGTTTACCGCTCTTTTTATTTAATAAAAGTGTAAATTTGTTATCAATTTCATTTGATCTTCATTATATCGAAATACATGCTGTCATTACATATTCAATTTGAGAAAGTATGATTCTGTTTCAATACGAATTAAAGAACTTGGCTGACTTAAAATCCAATTGCTTATTGAATGTCGATACGCTGTTTTTGTTCATCGAATTCTTCTCTCTCACAGTCCGATATATTTAAAAACTAAATTGTTCGTAAGGAGATCTATCCACTCATCAACATACGTAGAAAAAAATTACTTACCATGCCTCAACACTCTACTTCTATATTTCAGTGCTCTTTCACATTTAGATCAGTGGTATTGTATAATCAAGTAACTGATAAGCTCAAACACCTGCCCAATGGCAAGTTTAAAATGACACTTAGACATGTTCTACTCGAAAAATAGTTCTACTTGTTTAATTAACTTCTTTTGTATCTTTGGTTAATTTAGATAATTTCAGGTTAATTTAGATAAGTTTAGGTTAATTTGGGTTAAATGTAAGAATAGCACTGTGCTATATTTTGTCCATTAATAAAGAAATTATTCTTATTATTATTATTATTTAAGAATAATGTGTTGTTTAAATTCTAGATTATTGAGTATATAAGGGTGAAAAAAACTTTGACGATTCCACCGCTTCAGTCCACCGCTTCAGCTAATTTATTAAAGTTCTGAAAGTTGACAGATTTATCGCAATCAATAATTATTTGTTTATTATTATTAAACTCCAGTGGCAATGGTGATGTATTTATGTCATAGTGTTAGTGTTACAAATCTGATTAAGGGATGAGAGTTCTGTAACCTTAAACCAAAAGAGGATTTGAACAATCCTTGTGATTTCTTCCTTTACGATAATATGGAATAAAGTATCACAATGAACCAATAAATACCTAGTGCTTGATATTCCGTACCAAATTGGTGAAAACCCGTTTCCACCACTTTGATATGGGACTCCTCTGTCCGTCCGTCCGTCTGTCAGCGGGCTCTATCTTATGAGCCGTAATAGGTAGAGAGCTGAAATTTTCAGAGAATGTGTATTTCTGTTACCGCTATTACAACAAATACTAAGTCCATCCATCTGTCTGTCTGTCAGCCGTCTGTATCTCATGAATAGTAATGGTTAGATTGTGGAATTTATCTTTTACAGTGATAAGGAAACCTTCGTGGGCGAGATCGACTCACACCTCGCCATTTTTTTTGCTTTATAGTGCTGATGGTATATTTAGTAGCAACTAAGTTTTGATTATGAATATTATGTATATCAAGCTTTCTAACTACTATTGAAAAAAAATCGAAATGCTGAAGTGAACACAAACACATCATCACCTTAATTTTTCGCTTTATTTTCCATCGAACTTCCACTCACCGGCAGAGTTGAATTTGGAAATAAAAAAGAGAAGGCGCTTGTACTCGAATATACAATAAGAGTGTAGGCAAGAGAAGGTAGAGATAGACGGGTGGGGAGGTAGCCAACAACTGTAAATAGGTTTTGTTGTTGCTGCTGCGTCTCGAAGAAGAGAGAGAAAATAGTAGTTGTGGCGTCACATCCAGAGAACTACGGCAATGCTGATGCAATAAGTCCATTTGCCCGAAAATCGTGCTCACACACTGCGCTGCTGCCGTAGTCCTACTGCTACATTCAAAAAGTTCGTTAAGTATTCTCAACTTGTCCATAACATTTCTGCATCGAATCATTGGCCAATTTGATACGTGGGCGAAATTTTTAATCTTGAAGCTTTTCGACGACGACGAAGACGCCGACTAGACTCCGTTCGATTGTGTATATGCTCCGTCTCATTCTATCAGTCGAAAATTATTCTCTTCACTCTCTTTGTTGCTCACACTATGGCATCACAACTTTTATACAGACTCTTATCCCGTGAAGCAAAATGAAAAAAAAAGACCTAACCTACCCGGACGGACGAGGTAAATAGGTATAGAATGCCGAAATACGCTGCTGGAATATGCCCCGAAAAGAGGTGCTCCTTGGTAAAGTTACTATTATGGTAAGTGTTGGTAATAACATGCTCGAAGAACTACTAGAATATTTGCGTTAGAAAATATTTTTAGGGATTTGTACATCCTAAGAAATAAAAGAAAAGAAAAAGAAATAAGGGGCTGTCCGTCTCCCACAGCCTATTTTCTCCGAATTTGCTCTGATGGAAAAAGTTGAAATTTGGTACTTATAAAAAGGTGAGTGAAAAGCGAAGATATTGAAGAATATATACGAAAAATTGAGAAAGTCTCCTCTACATCTCTGAAACTATTCAGCCTTACATTTAAAACAAATTCATATTTTACAGGAAACCCTCAACAAGAAACTATTGCGGAACCATTCCCATATGAGTCCAACCTAAAGTTGACAGATGTTTGCTGATTTGGTATTGTTTTTTTCAGTTCAGAGAGATCTTTAGGTATTTGATTAAGGAACAAATTATAACAATTTAAAATGTGTCCCAACTACTGCTCTAATTCACTTCATTTTGTGTTATTTTATCATCCCGTTATCCAGATTGTTTCTATAGTATATCTTTTTTTTATATACCCTATATGTTGATCTGTTTATTTTTGAGCCCTACTGTAAAAAGAAGCTGTTCAACAAGAAAAAACTATTCTACGCTGTAGGAAAACCCTTTAACAGATTTATTATACACTGACCGGCAAAAAAAACCGGCCACCGAAAATTTACGAAAAATGCGAAAGTAGAGGTCTAATTTACATGATTATTTTTTTGATTTAAAAGATGATTCCTGAAGAATGCTATAGAGTTATTGCTTTTTTCATTTATTTTAGTTATTGACGGAAAACTTTGTAACAACTTGTACCAATTGTGCAACTATAATAAGGAAATTTTGAAATAGAACTGTGGAATGACCGTTTCTTAACAGATTTTTTTTTTGTTTATGTCAATATCTAAATTTGTACAGAAGATAAAGAGAATTAACTAATAACGTGTCATTTTACCCTAAATTAATTCTTAGAATAATGCAATGGATTTATTTAAATAGTTATTTTTTTTTTTTGATTTGAAAGTTAACACGTCAGGAATGCTGCTTCTATTAAATTTATGTTTTCATCATTATACAGGGTGTAACAGTTACTTTGTAATTTTACACTCAGTAGCAGATCGAAACAAACAATTTGAAAATTACTTCAATTTGATTCTACCATTTTTATTACTGTTTATTAAATACAGAAATTGTATTCAATTCAAGAAAATATTTCAATGAGGGTTCAATAACGAATATATCCTCCACGAGCTTGAATTACATACATACGTTGTGGCATTGAATTTATTAAATTTTCTATATATATTTGAGGAATAGCTTCAAATTCATCTTGAAGGGCCAATCTGAGTTCTTGAAGTGTTTTCGAAATGACAGGACGTTGACGAATTGGCCATTGTAATTGATCCCAAAGATGCTAGATCGGGTTCAGATCTGGGCTACAAGCATCCCAATCTATTTTTGAATCCCTACCTCATTTAAATATTCCGTTACAATGCGAGCAATAACTAAAATAAATGCAAAAGCAATAACTCTACAGTATTCTTCCTTTGAATCAAAAAATAATCATTTGAATTGGCCCTCTACTTTTGAATATAATATGTTTAATCGCATTTTTCCGTAAATTTTCGGTGTCTCGTATTTTGCCGGTCAGTGTAGGTTTAGATTATTCGTACTAACCTCACTAATTCAATCTTACCATTTTACTATCCCTTTATTTCCATGTTACTTGAGTCATTCTTTTTTCTACGTAAATCACTTTATGTTTTTCCGGTATGTTCCTAACATAAGCTTATCTTATCATATTTATGTTTGTATTTTTATCAATAAACCTTATAGGATACACAGAGAAGAAAATCTTTTGGGTGGAGAACTACATACCGACTAGAAAAAACCCTCTCATTGTAAAAGTCAGTGTTACGGTTATCGTTAGTGACAACGTGCCAGCTATGAATAACTGTAAGATGGGGGTAGGTATATCCTATTTGTCGTTTACAACCAGATTAAAGCTCTCCAACCAAGTTGAGAGCACTTTTGTGGAAAGTGGGGGAGCAGATAACGAAGGAAAAATCGACAATGTTTATCTCCAGCTATAGCGTCCTCAGACAATCTCAAAACAGATAATGTTGATCTGTTGTGATATTTTCTTCATTTAATATCGAACGATCCAAACAATTTATATTGGCAGTAGGTTATTGTAGTTGAGAACATATATTTGCTAGAGTCAGCAATAAAAATCACTATTATGTGTGATTAAGAATTTGTATGGCTCTTATATTGATAGATTGTTTAGTTTCTTATAAATTCAACTTAAAAAAATAACTGCACTACATAAATATGTATGTGTATTGATGATAATTACGATTTTTGAATAATCTGGTCAATGTATGTTCTGCAATGTCGAGGTCACTATGTCTTTGCTGCATATTGTGTGATATTGAAATTCTGTCATTGCGCTGCAGTAAACTTGTTTTAGATTCAAATCCAAGCCAAATCTAATCATTTTTAAAACGGTTTAGTTGTGAAATGGCAAATAATAGATTACCTGCTTTAATCGAAACTGTTAGACAATGAAAATGACTCAAATTGATGTACAGACGTATCTGCCGTAATAATTACATTGTAACAGGTTTGTGCGCCTCAATTTTGCTCAATAAAACATTTCTCTTCCAAAAAGTCACAAGGGATATTTCAATATTACGGCAATTTCAGATGATTCAAGTTAATACGTGTTCCCATATTCCATGGCACACTGACTTTTTTTTAACCACTAGATAAAATCATTACTTGTAATGATTATCAATTTTTTAGGCCTTTTAGTTAATAAGTGTACCAAATTTGAAGAAATGTTTTTATTTTATTCCTATTGCTTTAATATTTACAAATTATGTGTCCGTTATATCTATAAACTTGGATGATGCATGATGAAATGACTCAGCTTGTTTGCACAGTTTAGCCAATAAGAGCACTCACATTGGTAATTTTTGCGACATAATACCACTAATAAAATATTAACGAGTGATTGGCGTAACAGCATAAATGCATTTTCGATACAATTGCCAGCCTCGAATTATTGAAGTCATCAGAGAATAGAGAGCTGGCATTGTTATCGAATGACAGACATCCACATTTTGCGGACAAATGGAAGTTTATGTTTATATAGCAACATGGTGAACGATGATTGAATGGATAAGCGGAGTCCTTTTTTTAATCGATAAATCATACTACCTATATATAATTCAATTCTGTTTTCTTTCCACATTCACAGTTACTGGAACACTCTAATTATTAATTCGGGGAAGGCATTTTAATTGGATTGAAATATATTGAAACATCAAGTTTTATTTGATTGATATGGATGGTAACGACATAATCATAACGAAACTGTCAATGGCGTGATACCAACGGAATTGTGGAAGACATCAATTACTTACTTAATTTTAGGACTTTTCACTTGGCAAGTGATTAATTCTATAGAAGCATTTTTAAATGTATCTCGTGAATATATGACTATAGTCTTAAACCTGATCTACTTATCTAAGATCCAAATTACATTTTATAACTTCATAATTAATAATTAGCAAGATAATCAGTTCGTTTGGTATATTTTTGTCTTTTACATTGTTCTTAAAAAATCAGCATGCGTCAAAAAACGTGACGAAGATGTTTTGTTTTTTGTTAATGTAATATAGACTTCTTGTATGCTCTAGTATTTTAACCTAAATTTAATAGATTATAGTTTTTAATCACATCTGTCATTGTAGAACTCGTTTAGAATCGCAACATTCATCTTTTTCAGTATTTTAAAATTAACCTATCTGTAGGTTAAGTGAAAGTGAAAGAATTAATATTTCCAAGATTTTTAGGGGTTTTATTTGTGAAATGTTGGCTGATCTTATTTTGCTAACTTATTTTTACTTCGAAATTGATTCCATCATATAGTCGGTAGACTAGTTGAGCCCCAAGTGAGCTTATTTATATATAAGTAGGTATATGAATGTAATATGGGAGCAGGAGCTTTTCCTCGGTTCGCAACTATGGCGGATGCGCGCAAGTTATGGGCCATCATTTTATGTGTATAATAATATCAGAAGCACCGGAAGCACAGGCATACAGGAGCTTCCCTGTTACACTATCGCACCTATACAAGACACACACATTTCCGGTAGTTTATCAGAGCTTAAGGCTCACCTTACTTTAGAGTACAGGGAAGGCTGCAGTGATCTTTGCTTGAAACTAAACTGTTTTATATTTTACAAGTACGCCGATTAAAAATACGATTATATACAATAATAAGATGTTCTTGAGTATGCAATTAAGTAATGAATAAAATTATTTGTATCAAGCCGAGCTTTCGAGAATGTTTATTCTCTTCTTCAGGGCAAAAGTGAATTTAGAAAACAGGAAAGATTTCATAGTCATCAATTAGAAAAGCCATTATTTTTAGGTAATTTATTCTTAATTCACGACTTTTCCCCTGAAGAAGAGAAACATTCTCAAAAAGTATAAACAATGACATTTGTAATTGATGGCTAAATCTTTCCTGTTTTTAGCTAATAATGAACATTCTCGAAAGCTCGGCTTTAATCCAAGAATTGTATTAATTACATGACTGCATCCCCAAGAACATCTTTCTATTTAATATAAAACCAGTCAAGAATACAAAATCAAAGTATATATAATATATATACCTACATAACATAATTTCAATTTTGTTATATATTATCTTGTTTTTTTTCTCTATAATTGAGTAAAGTATTAAGATGTATTTCTATTAGGTGACACAGTTGTATTTCAGGTACAGTAGTATTGAGATTCATTTGAAAATAGAGAAAACTGTTGAATAAGAAACAAACTGACGCTTCATCTTTCTCTATCCACTTGAAAACTTTCTTCTTGGAAAGGATAGTACATCTGGAACAAAAAATAGGAACAAGAAAACGAATGGAATCTAAAGTAGCTGGGAACTCGTTTAACTATAAGGATAGAAAGAGACTCCCACTATTGAGAATTGAATGAAGTGTATTATTAGACTATTTACAGGAAAAAGTTTCAAGTGACGCTGTTCAATAGAGCGATATTTTCCATTTGTTCTAATGCGCATAGCCAGTAGGCAATGATAGCGAATTATATATTCTGTGAGTTATAGAAACTTATTGTAGCTCCTTGAACAGATCATGGAATTCTTTTTTCGTATCAATTCCACTAATAAGTATTACGTTGTCTACTTGCAATTGTTTTTGAAATCGTCATTCTCTCTAATTAGCCATCCTATCTTGCGCAAGCTGTTCTTCTTTATGATAAAACGTTGATTGTAAATTCGTAAAATAACATTGCAAACTGCCGTCGACAGTACGAAGTTGTCATTTGCGTCTTAATGATTATGTTTATGATTCCATTGAGTATGCAATTAATGAAAAGATTTTCCCTAAGTAGTCGTAGCTGAATATAGAGCTTGTACTAATTATCTACTAAGTTTTGGATACCTAATTATAATGGATGTATTATGACTCCAAGAACAATAATATATTTAAACAGTTATCTGGAACGTTTCGCCTCACATTTTTGAGGACTCTAATAACCTGGCAGAAATATTTCGTAGTGATGTTTAGATATCCATGGAAGGGAAACTTCAACATGTTTATCACCAGTTTACTGGCTGGTAGTATAAAGTATTCTTCTACGAAATTCTTGCAATATGGCGTGGCATGAATCTGGTAACCATGTGAACTTATTGAAATTTTTCGTATCGTTAGTATGGCTCCATGAGCTAAAATGGCTTCGATATTCGAAGAAAAGTTATGAGAGACAAAGTTGAACTGCTTTTAACTAGCTGGCGTTACTCTAAAACAAAACGGAAATGATATCGAGATGATTTATATTAGATTAGATTATAATTGTGTTATTGATGTGATAATTGCTTAAGATGTAGGAATAACAAATTCTGAAATCTACAGAACAGAATATGCGTAAATGTAAATGAGATGAGTGCACGGATTTGCTGATTTATTCGACTGATTTGATAACATTAGTAGAAGGAACAATAATTAACAAGAAAATCTAAGCACTGCATCGTTGACAGCTCTATGAATGAAAACGAATAAGGCATGCGTAAATTGACTTTTTAACGGACAATTTGAAATTCTAGTGGGGTCGTACAACAATCATCTAAAGTGACAATCAAGTGTGTTGAGGGCTTCATAGAGAATGCAACAAAATACTCTTGGGATTTTCATTAGCTTGAATTTAATAATCTTTGGCCCCTAAAATGTGTACATAGGTACATAAAATTTCGTCATATTTACGATGATCGCTTTCGACTCCGGTCGTTTTCTCTACTGCTATTCTTATAGTCATAATAAACAGCAGTAACAATAATCATTTACTTAAATGGATAATAGGAGGGGTGGAATACGCTCGTGTTACAACGCCTTCAAGTAGCCTACTAGATAATAAGGCATATCTTGTGCGTAATCACCCATTTAGATTATGCTATTCTCTGTTTGTTTAAAAAATAATGGTTTACTATTATCGAAACATTCATTTATAAGAAATCAGTTGACAGTCTCTATCGTGAGTATACGATCCCAGAATTTCTAAGGTTTCTTCATGATGTCACTTTTGCATTCGTGCATCATGTAATCTTTTCAGATTGCATAATGAAAATTCTGGAGAAAAAATAATGATACGAGTTGGATGTCTTGTTTGCAAAATAAAAAGGTGTCACTGGCAAATTATTTCTTTCTCAGTTGAACTTTTTGGCCAGGTTATTGAATTGCAGAGATCAGTTACCTACCTTGAAAACAAAAGGAAGCAGTGAGATGTTTCCAAATTCGGACAGATTGATATTTTATTTTTACTGATATTCACGTTTCAAAGACTCTGTATAGTAGGATAGAATGGTTTATTAGACGATGTCGATGGTGGTGTTTTCAACATTTTTATACTTTTTCATAAATATATCGAAATCAGACTGGTTTCATTTGATTAGGATAATGGCTCAATTGTAAATTCGTATTCCGTATGTAAGATTAAATTGAATATACAAATGATTTGGTTGATGATCCAGGTAAATTTTAGGGCCATTTTCATAATCAAATTTAATCTCCTGTCTCCTATCAATTTTACTCCAACATTAAACATTTCATTTTTTTTTTTGATTACACGTATAATTCAAAGTTACTTTAAAAGAACGAAAGATAAGGTGACTGACGTTGTAAATGAAATCGTCCCTTTAGTCTTATTGAAAATATTTCTACTTAGTTCCGATAGTTTTTACTCACTAATAATTCATGATATATATGAAATATGAAATTTTGATTTTGATGAAAATTTGGTTGTTAAATGTAAACCTACGAAGGATTAAAAAAATGTTCGATTTTGGTGTAGATTTTTGACCGACGAACCCCGAACGGAGGAGGTATACAATTCGACTGTCTGCTTTTTAGGTAAATTTCTTATACAGATGTACACATTGCGAACGTTCACACTTTTGAATTTCGAAAAAAATTCAACGGCATGTTGTTAGATGTCTATAAGTTAGTCCAAAAAAATATTTGGTTCAAAAGTTTATATATATATATATATATATATATATATATATATATATATATATATATATATATATATATATATATATATATATATATATATATATGTATATATGGGATATTACGAAATTTGTTAACACGATAGAGGTCGCAGTTTTGGAGCTATCCAGTTAAAATTTGCTACAAAAATCAATCTCTTAAATATCTCGGCCGAGTTCGTTATTGGGCAATATCGGGTAAGTAGTTTCAAAATGGCGACCGTTCAAACATTTAAAAAAATATCAAAAAGAGCCTTAGTGTAAATATCATCAAAAATAATTTTGGGCTATAGATATAATCAGTACCTACAACTTTTGTTCGAAACAATTTTCCATAAAATGCACAGAAAAAAAATTAATAAAGGAAAAATTCGAAATATTGATAAAATATCAACACTCAATATAAATTTGATGTAATTGTACATTTTCTGGAGATCTTAATATAGACCCTGATTAAAAAATATATATAGTATATTTTTTGATAAGAAATAGGCGAAAAAAAAAATTCAGCCCTGAAGTGGAACTCGAACCCGGTCTGCTTTATATTCAACAGCCAAAACAAAAACCTCTAACCGCAAGGCTATGATACATACACCAATATATATGTACATGTATGACATATAGGTAATCCAATGAAATTGAGAAATTTACCTTTCCGCTGGCAACAGGACATCGGGATTTTTTTTTGGTTTGACCGCGCGTTTTATATAGTAAACGAACTCCGATTTTGATGATTTTTGATTCATTTGAAAGAAGAGGATTGGGAAATGGTCCCATATTCACAAAAACGCAGATCCGAAATCTCCTTCTTTTCGAAAACCGTATTTTTTCAAAAGAGTTACGGTTTTTGAGATAGAGACATGTTAGTTTCTCATTTTTGCTATGTAGAGAGGGCGATTTCTTTCGAAAATTGAAAATCTTTCGATACTACATGACACAAGACATAATTATTTGTAGCAACATTTATAATGAACATTTTTCCCTTTGAGTTACGGTTTTCGAGTAAAATCGGTGTTAAAATGGTAACAACTAAAATATTCATGCGTATTTCCGCAGCGTTCTGAGATCTCAATAATAACAACTACAAGCAAGGAATATACCGGGTTAATAGGATAAGTACTATCTTCATTGGTATTAGTGAACGTTCAATATTTTAATATGTATAGATCCTTCAACGTATGTTTCTACGGGTATCTAATTTGTTCAAAATTATATCTAATGTTATTGATCGTGAATATTCCAATATAAGTACAAAATAAATATACATTCATACATTCTTGGTAATGGGAAATTTCATTATCAATAATCCGTAGGCGTACCATAAAATTTTGCATGATATTCTTAACATTAAAGAAAATATTCTTTTATGACTCTGTTCCCTTTTGGTGGCTTTGGTAACTAAGAGGACATCAAGGGGTATTTTCTCCAAATTTAGCTCATATACCTTACCACAGAAAGAGTAAAAATAATTTCAAACCCAATTCAACCCTGGTACTCTGAATTTTCATCTCACATTTTTTCTTTTCTCAAAAATATGTGAAGTCTTATAAGAGGGCCAATTCATTTTCGCATCACGATCCAGTAAATTTCTTGAAAGCTGATTGTCAATCTTGAAAAAGCTTGTAATAATGGATACTGTGTGAAAGCGAGTTGCGGGATCAACTTTATATTCTTTTAATGCATTTTTAATAAGCAAGTGTCGCTCCCGTCTATATCATCTCTGTGTAGTCGTTAAATATGCGCGTGGCGTACCGGTCGGTGGCAAAGCCAAAACTGAAATCTCTCTCTTTGGCTAAAGTGCTTTTCCTCTAAGGAAGAAGGAAAATATTGAGCTGAATAATCATCACATCGTTATCGGCCAGAATGAGTTACTCGTTCTTTGTCTCTCCGACTCGTTTGCTGGTACAACACTCTCTGCTTTGCTCAGTCTCCCTGTCGTCTAATTTGAATAAAATTTCACAAGCATAAATCTTAATTTATCAAAGTGAGGAAATGGATGCCATTCATTGACTGGAATAATAAATTTTCATTTCGATGCTTCTTAAAATTGTGGAAAAATAGCTTAGAATTATTAAGAACATTCTTCAGCATATTATAGAAGACAAATCACCTGCATTAATAGTTGGATGATCGACGTACGATCTGTAAGGCCGTTGTATAAAAGTTCTTGTTTGACGTTTTGTCATGGTTACTACGACTGACCGACGGGCAAAAAAAACAATACAGCTCTGAATATCGTGACATAAACATGTCTTTTTATGAATCTAACCCATTGGAACAACAAAAACAATTTTATCTACCTAATAACGAGCTACTGGCAGTGTTCTTTAGAACTGAGGTTCTAGCATTCTAGCCTAATCAACTCTTTAACATCATAAAGACGTGTATTATTCTCATCTCAGGATCAGGCCTTAACTCTAGTCATGAGTCATTCGTGGCGTTTTTTAGTAATATGCGCATCTGAGAGAGGGTAGGTAGGTAGCTACTTTAGAAATCACAATTTTCATGTTGTGACACTAACTACTAAAGTAAGTAAAATTAAGTTTCAATCATGATTTATCTACGCTTACGTTGGTGAGCAACATAAAAAAATATTAATTTTTATTATCCGAAATCTTTGATCCTCTACATTCTGTATGCTGTTTCTCAAAACTTTCTTAGATTATTTTACCAAGATATGTAGTTCTATACTTTTAGCAAGGTTTTTATTACCTAATAAGTATATAGGTAGAGAGCAAAATTTAGGTTGATAATTTGGTCTTAAATTTACAAAGCTCATTTTATAAAACTTCTCGCTCGCTCTCTCTCTCTCTCTCTCAAAGCTATCAAACCAACCTGACCTGGATTTTAGAATTTGTGGAGTCCAGGCACTCTGTGTCAACTGTCGCAAATAAAATAAACTCAGTTGTGTGCATTTCTTTGAGAATGTTTTGGTAACCATATTTACTTTAATTTTTTTAATGTAAGATAAGTTAATGTTCTTTTTTTATTACAGGTATGTGTTATGTGCCAGACAATCACTATTTGAGGGTATGTAAAAGAATGAGTTTACAAGTAGTCATAGACGATTATTATAATTAAATTAATTTTGACACGAATTTCGTGCCATATCATATAAAAGCTGCCTGACCAAATCACGTCAGCATTATTCATTGTTGGCTTTGATGCCTTGATTCACATTGTCCTATCTTCTCTATCCTCTAACCATTATTTTCTGGAATGATCACACACAGAAATACGGTAGATGCATTTTCACAGTGTTAATTGTCTGTTTTCCCCAATAATTGTTGCCAACGCCATATAATTATTTACACGGTACATCTAACTCTCTACCATTACTGTGAGTACTAGTAAATTCAGTAACAATTCTATAAAGGACCCTTCATTATCATCAGTTGTCGCGCGTGACCTGCCATTTATTTATGTAACTGAAAATGAGTGTGTTCTATTGCTATGCGTATACACTAATGCCTAATTTGTCGATGTCCAATACTCTCGGCAATTCAGCACTTGATACGTAACACATACGATGATGAATATACTGAAAAATAAAAATAATGCGTCATTTGAACTCAGCAAGTTATTGTTAATTTCGACAATGGATTTTTACTTACACCTAAAACTAGTTAAGTCTGCTATATGAACTGTAAAATATGAATCACTCACAAAAATATATTCAGTAGGCAGAAAAATGTGAAATCGTGTCTCTCTTGATTCATACAGGATTAACTATCATTTCATAAAAGAGGTTTTGATAAAGGCGACACTGTAATCCACAGATAATAAATTATTAAATATTTGAGTGAAATGCATTTAATCAAAACATGCTCTTGAATTCTAAAGTTTATCGAGGATTCCACTGTCAAATGTCATATCACTTAGAAGATTTGTGTCAACCTTAAAAGATTTTTGATGTTTTTATTATTCCGCCTGACTGAAAAAACGGAACCTCCTGTCTGTCTTATTTTTCGAAGCTATCGAATACAAAAAGGTCAAATCTGGTACTTTTACATTTCCACACAGACCAAATTACAATCGTATTGTGGGGCAAATTAGAACATTTCTTCGAGGGTATCATGTGATTCCGTTTTGAGTTTGCAAACGTATATCTAGTCTTTTAAAATCTAATTCAGAACATATTGAAGGAAGATAAAGGCACATTTTTACAGTTTCACCCCTTTTACAACGAAACTGAGTGTACAATTGTGAAAATATACATAACATAGGTCTTCACTCATAATTTACAGGAAAATCTTTATAAAATCTGATCCCAAGTACCTACGGAACATTCTCTATGCCAGCCCGAATCCCACTGGATTGCTTATATTTTTTTTCACTTTTGGTTAAAAATATAAGAACATCTCAGTTCTTTCACGTATTCCAGTTTTATTTATAAGCAGTTGAGATAGACTGCCACATTATTTAAACATTAATATCATTTCATACGAAATTTAGGTACTGTATTATAATTTATTCATCGATTGCAAAATCCCCTTCCTCAATGGACCGCATGAAGCTTAGATTGGGATCGTTGAGCCTTCATTAAAAAGCCATAAGGTCTTGGTGAAGTGTTGTGAGTGATATAGAGAGACACACATATTTAGGGGGTTGTGATGTTGTTGGCGTCGAGATCGTCGTCTGCTATGGTATCGTTGTGCAGGATATGTTATCACTTTGACTCCCTCTGGTCTCTGCTGCTGCTGAAAGCGATGGTGTGCTATCGTAGCAATGCCTTTTTACTCTTATATTCCTACGAGAAACTTTCGTTACTAAACGGCGAACATATAACTTTAGCTGATATCTCTTTACTAGATCTCGTTCCACTTCGAATGAAACACAATCTTCCTTTGTCATATTGAATGATAAATTAATTCTTAGATTTCTTTGGAACCGATATCTATACTACATATAATAAATCTGTTGCGATGAGATTGACATATTAACTTCGTTTACAAGCAGCATGCGTGGACGAAATCACGGTCATTTTCTACTCATACTTTATATATTCTTGGATATTTCTATTTCGGTCATATAGGTATACGAGGCCATCTTAACTATAGAATACAGGTTGTCCGGAAAATACGTGGATAACAGGTAATGGCAGACTAAGGAATCGAGTATCTAGATTATAAGAACTAACCTTGCGATACTAAAAATAAAAAATAAATTATAGGTTAAAAAAACTAAAAAGCGCGCTTGAATAACAATCGCTGAAAAGTAGGAAAATAATTTTAAAATATAAAGAGTTTAATTTGATATTAAATGACCGTACCTACTTATAAACGAAAATAGCGACCAATGAACTATTTATAACATTTATTGATGTCAAGAACCCCACCCATTTTACTAACAAATTAAACTCTTTATATTTCAAAATTATCTTCTTACTTTTTAGTTTGAATTGTTATAAAAGCGTTTTTTAATTTATTAATATTTAAGAATTTTAAGACTCATGCATGGCAGCACAGGCAGAATGTTCTATCTGTTATGCAAATGAAAGGCAGATACCTAGAAATTACTGCATTTGCTGAAAAAAAAAACCGGTGTTCTTACGAAAGTTTTAGAGAAAAAGTTTCCCAATTCATTCATCTACCCGACTAAATTGCCTTGTGATTACCCTGGTGTGGTGGTGGAGAACTTACGAACTATTCATTTCATATGACGTCATTATTTGACATTGAGGTAATACAACCACAATCAAATATAGCGGCAATCCATCAGCACGTTTTTCAGTTATAAGAAAACACATTTTTTTGTGAATCTTCAAAGCCCTATCGATCTGTTTTTCGCCCAGGAGTCTGCCATTACCTGTTGTCCATTATTTTCCGAACTTCCTGTATTCTGTTTATGTAGCGGCACTTCATGGAACAATTTCAGTATGACCCACAAAAAAAACTTACGCAAACGTATGAACCGGTCAGAGGGACTGATAACAATGACACATCTCCATTCAGTATCGAAATCGATCATGTGTCGTTCCCTGATGATGGCTGGGGCGCTATAATAAGCCGTAGTGATGGCGGAAGCATGTATTTGTACATACTACCTACTATTACAATCCACCATCCCTTTTCTCTGCCATCGGGCGCATTTAGCCTTCCTCATCGTCATCATCTCGCAAATTCCTATCGCATACCGGATTTGCTAAATAATTAAAACAATAATGAGCATTGCAAGCTAGTGACAGTAGCCTGCTTTGGACGAGCGGATGAGTGGGAGGAGGATTCAAATGACGCCAGTGGGCCCATCAGACTGACGTTACAAACGTCAGTCGGCTTAGGGTCTTCAAGTAATGGTCGCATTGTGTGACATTCAAAATGGCTCTTAATGTCATTAAACGGCTAGGGCTATGCCTTAAATTAGGTACCAAAACGGCTGTGCTGCGGCCAATCAAATTGGAGTGTGACAGTTGGCTGGAGATTACTTTTTTGCCCAGCATTGTTTGTTTGTTTGTCTGTTAATCTATTTGTTTTTAGAATCACATGCTAATATATCCAATGGCAACAACAGTTAGTTCAGCAGTTAGTTCAGATAAATGTTTCATTTTGAACTTAAAGAGTTCCCCAAATACATCTTATAAATTATTTATACCTTTCTGTTATTGTGTTTTCTTTTTAATTTTTATATTTATAAATTCAAAAAAATCACCCACTATATACAGTGGAAATTCAAACTTTCTCAATGAGTGAGAGATCATAATCAGTTGTCAATTTATAAACACATGTGGCATATTGGCCGTTTCCATTCCATTCCATTAGTAATCGCTTGGAATCAGAACGTTGACAGCTAATCTGTAAACAAAGTGGAACATAACCTATCATTTGTTTCAACTATGCATTATTGCATTATGGACATCTATCATTTCGTTTCTTCTCATTTTCATTTTTTCTAAAATATTGTATGTAATTTTAGAATTTCTTTTGACTGTTTTAACAAATGAGCTAAGCGATCGTGTCGTGTATACAATGGTATGATTATGATTGTTAAAATGTATTTTAATGGAAATAAAATTTCACTACATACATAAATGAATATACCGTGATAGTTTCGATGTTTTCTCAACTTTTATCTCTCATGTCCATATTGCGATGGTCATTATGCATTCTATGGTTTCTGTCTCATGAAGATATATATATATTCAAGTCGAATCCATCTCAACTATCAAACATTTCAAAGAACTTTCATCTAGCAGGTGAAATAAGAAATGACCTGCTTTAATTGGATTTTTAGATCTGAAACTGAGAATCAAAGAACAGGATCAGGTAATTGACAATCCACCTAAATTATTATTAAATGTTTTGCATTGAAACATTTTAATTATTTACATGACGTTTAGCCATTTTTATTGTTTGCTCTATTCACTACGCTAGGTCAAGTTTGTGAATTTCTTTTTATGTTTTAAGATTCTAAAATTGTTGATGTTTGAAGAAATAACTTTTTTTCGGATCTCTAAAATTTTAATGTTTTTTTGTCCCTCATTTCATAATATTCTCATCGAATTCTTGGAAACTTAATTTTGAAATAATAATTTATTCCTTGTTGCTTCTTCCGAAATGGTTCCTCCATGCTTTCATAAGTTTGGTATAAGTGGAGCCCTTACCAATTTCTCATTCCCCAAACTCTCGCCATTTATATTCAACGTGGATTTTTTCCTTCCAAAAAGAGAAAAAAGTTTCCTTTCGCTTGGTATGCGTACAATTTCGTGTAATTGTCGTCTCAGTAAGTATAGCAGCGCCCAGCCATTTTGGCCCGTTCCGAGAATGGAGCCGCATAAAAAGTTTTAAGCGGCGTTCTAAAAGCCAATTTGTTATTAACGCCTATCCGAGTGAATGGAGAGTCAATCGGGTCTTCCGATTAAAGCTTAAAAGTCTGTGACAGGTCATTTAATAATTGATGCAGACTGTTTCTTATGAGCATTTTTTCTGGTCAGTCTTTTGCTTATTTATTTATGTTTTGTTTTTACTGTAAATAATTTAAAAGTACATTTTTGAATCACCTGTTACCTCTTCAATGGCCGAAGTTAAGGTGTGGAGATAAAACGAGGTATCGGTTGATTTTTATTTTGTTTTCAGTAACATATTAAAAATATATTTCCAATGAAAAATAAGACACTGTTACTTAACCTTTTTTATTCTTATAAAATACTACGTAGGACGTACATGCACGAAAATAGTTCTTTCAAAAACGAAAACAACATAATCGGTATAACTGTCATCGAGATGCAACTTCGGCTCTTCATTAGTTGAAATAAACTCCCTAATTGCTCAACAACTCCTTGTTTTTTTCTAAATCGAATAAGTATTTATTCTTATTACTATTTGAATAATACCGGATCTATATCCTATATAATATTATGATACAACCATTAAACTTTTTTGCTGTGCTATTGTCCTATTTGCCAAAGTTTTACAACCTCTCCACGTATAATAGCAAAACAGGACTTCTACTCATAAATCTTGGAAAACTTCTAATAAAATTCAATCACCTCTAACTATATCCGAGTATGCTTTTGATTAACATAAATAAAATATATATAAACCAATGAAAAAGTCCAATGAACTGTAAAAGTTTGCCCACATTCCGTGGAATATAAATTGCACACGCAACTTTACCGTTCAAATGATTTATTTAGGTTGTTCCCTTTTAACATTTATATATCTGTCGCAACGCAAGATGCGTGTGAAGGACAGAACTATTCACTTTAATATACTTATTTTACTGTTTTATTGGCCGATTTCTCAAAAAGACATGTTCTGTATTTAACCTAGTTTCGCAGAGTAAACAACAAAATCCCTTTTTTGACCGACTTCAAAAAAAGGAGAAGATATACAATTAGGTTGTAAGATTGCTTTTTTATTTTTTTATGGCTGTTCGCGCGTTTTGCATAGTAAACGTACTCCGATTTAGACGATTTTTGTTTCATTTGAAAGAGAAGAGTTGAGAAATGGTCCCATATTCAGGAAAATCAAATCCAAAATCTCCTTCCCTCCAAAAACCGCCCCAAAGGGGGTGGAGGGGGCAATTTTTCTCGAAAATTGAAAATCCGAGACGACAGAATTAACGAAAATTCCATATCCGAAAATGTTTAAATTGGACATTTTTAAAAATAATCATACGTTTCCGCGCTACAGTCTGAAATATGTGTTTCAGCTATGTGGAATTTGCAAATTTTTCTGAAAATCGAAAATTCGAGATTTGAAAATTAGAAAGGGGACCATATCCGGAAACATTTAAATTGAACATTTTTTCAAAAGAGTTACGGTTTCCGAGTTTCGCAATGGTAAATTCTGAAATATGTGATATGCGTATTTTCGCTAGTACAAGCTAAACCTACCTCTAACTTTTTGGGTATTAGTGAACGTTCAACTATTTTCATGGCTAATGTTACACTCAAAAATGTGAAATAAATATTTTTTACAAAAAATTGGACTGACTTTATCAGTTCTTGCACTGAAAAATACAAAATAATATTGATTCTATTGGTGCTGGTTCTTTTGGAGTTGGTGCTTACAACAACAAACTACAACGACACAACTTCAAAATTACCAGCACCAGTAGAATTAATATTATTTTGTATTTTTCAGTGCAACAACTGATAAAGTCGGTCCCATTTTTTGTAAAAAATATTTATTTTCTTGTAGGTTATATAGGTATATTTGGTTAATAAATAATTTGAATTACTGAGATTGATGAAAGAAGAAGATAAGCAATTGGAATACTCAGGACGTTGTTTAAATCGGTCATAGTTTTTTCTTAAAAGTTACTTGTTATTAATCGATTAACAATCAAAGCATTCAAGTATTTTGCCCTAGTAAGTCTGTGTTATTAACATTTTGTACGGAATTACCCAGTTGATTATTTTAATTTGATGAATAGTGATGCTTTTGTTTCCGCGGGAGACCATCACAATATTAAATTAAATAAAAGCCTTTAAAGATAGATATATTCAATATTAGTAAATCATTATGTTAACAATGAGTTTCATTTGAAACTGATGTTGCTTTTGTTTGTAGTAAAACATCGAATTCCATTTATAGATATTAGACATATATATATATTTGTAATTGATGGCTATGAAATCTTTCCTGTTTTTGGTTAATTTATTCTAAATTCACGATTGTAAGTATTTTTATAATACTATTAAGTTGTTGTTGAAATAATTTTGTAACGATTTGTAGTTTGCCCTGAAGAAGAGAATAAACATTCTCGAAAGCTCGGCTTCAGTCAAAGAATTTTATTGAATATATGACTGCATCCCCAAGAACATCTTTTTATTTATATATATATATATATATATATATATATATATATATATATATATATATATATATATATATATTGATTTATTATAAATCCAGTCAAGAATACAAAATCAATATATATATATATATATATATATTTATATATATATATATATATATATATATATATATAAATAAAAAGATGTTCTTGGGGATGCGGTCATATATTCAATAAAATTCTTTGACTGAAGCCGAGCTTTCGAGAATGTTTATTCTCTTCTTTAGGGCAAAAATCGTGAATTTAGAATAAATTAACCAAAAACAGGAAAGATTTAATATCCATTTTGTAATTGATGGATATGAAATCTTTCCTGTTTTTGGTTAATTTATTCTAAATTCACGATTTTTGCCCTGAAGAAGAGAATAAACATTCTCGAAAGCTCGGCTTCAGTCAAAGAATTTTATTGAATATATGACTGCATCCCCAAGAACATCTTTTTATTTTTATATATATATATATATATATATATATATATATATATATATATATATATATATATATTGCTGTATCTAGAGTGGAAATTTGGTAGCCCACCAGATGATTTTGGACTTACATGTCGTTTTATAGAAACATTCATATAATATTCGTATAATAATCTACTAGATTTGGTTTAAAACGATAAACTTCTCAAGAATATTTATCTACTTAAAACAAATAAATATGTATAATGAACTCCATTGAATGCACGCGTCATTTCAAGTAGCCTATGTGACAAAATTTTGCTGAATCCGGGAAATAGAATTTTCTTGGCTTTCTGGACAGTAAATTGGTGCTTAAAAGTCCTAAATATTTGGTCTTAGTACAGTAGAGGGACATCGGGGTTTTAAGGTATTTTTGAATATTTTAAGTAGTTTGAGGATTCATTTCAAATTGTGATGTCTTTATGACTTTCCATCCTACTTAGGCATAGATTGGTCTGCCGAATATTAAAATGCTTAAATAGGGAGAGAAATTGAGGATATAAAATATTCAATGCTTTATGAAGATTGATATTCTTAATATTAGTCAGAAGTTGGCTGTAATTTTGAAAAATAAATACATATATTCATGCTGTAGAAACACTTAATACTAATTTAACTTTAGATAAGTTGTGTATGCAGTATAGAAGAGACGCCTTTTTTTTATGAACAATATTTCAAGTTGTAGATGTAGAGAATGTTTCACAAAATGGAAATGGTATACTTCTGGAAAACGTAAATAGTTAGCTAATTGCCTTAGTTGTGCACTTAAATTTTCCCCAGCGCAGATTTTATCAGCCATCCCAAAAGGAGTTTGGCGTAATTTATGCGGCCGTATCGTTGGCGAATATAGCGCGGTATTACGTGTTAAGATCCCGCCATTGTACCCTTGTTTTGTCACTAAATTACACAGAAGACAGTAATCTCCTTAGACAGCTACTAATTTAGTACCCTTTCTCCTTCTTGCTGCGCATCTCCTATATCCTATAATATGTAGGTATACACCTTTATCGGACGATTAGGTATGGTTTGGTTAGGTTTACAATGGTAAGTTTGTGTCTTACACATGCATCCTATGAAACTTTTAAACCAATTAGAAAGCAACACAACGCTCTAGTAGTCCGTTCAAAGTGACTGCGGCCGCTTACGGGTGTCCTAATTCAAACCTGTTCACGGACACCAAAATTCATTACCCTTTGACAAACAATTACACTCCTAAAATCACCAAATTATCGTACATATTTATATTCGATTGATTTTATATTTTGGTAGTTACCTAATGTATGTTTTCTTTGTTTATTAATCAACTGCAGATTTAGACAGAAAACCTCATAATTTGTCATTTGACGTTTAATTCGAAGTAGCTCATTCGTAATGTTCTAACTTATTTTTTGTTAGTCTGCAAAATCTTTCTCAACATTCCCACATATTCCTTCCATTTAGTATCTGATTTTTTCCATGTGACCTAGAAGTTGCGTGGGTACGAACAGATTATGAGTCAGGTGGGTCAGGGAACGCTACGCTGCTAAAGATTATCCTCATTGGTGGAAAGGATTTGGGTTTGGTCATTTCGGTATGCAAAGTATCTCTGTGCAGATAAAAGAGTTTGCAAATTACCTTGTTAGAGACTAAAGTGAGTTTGATCCCTACATGCAGATTACCAAATGCATTAGTTCACAGTTGCACGATTTTTATATCTAGGTAACTACCTATCTGAAGAGGACATTTAGGAGAATCAAGTTCAATGGTTTTTAGTGAAGGAGATACAGCTTTGTTTAAAAATAATGACTTAATCAGCCTGTATTGATTCCATTTCTGACTAGAACTTGAGACAGAGAATATGTAGAAACATGTGTTTTTCATTTGTCAAAATTTAAATTGAATCTACTAGTGTGCATTAAATAACTCGATTAGGTTACAGAGTTATCTCTGAAATCGGCAACACGGTGAACGAAACAAATGTCATGTGCAAGATTCGAGTGTTTTGTGTAGAAAATACAAACAGATATTGATGTCTTTTCTTTCAATGTTTATGGCTAATTTATTCTCTGCGTTCGCCTGATCCCGGAATTGACACAAAAGGTGACACAAGCTTCATATCTGTGACCGGACCCCCGCCGCGGGTCATACTCGTCGACGACGACGCCAGTTCCGCCGCCTCTCTCGCATTTTAATCGTTCCACATAAAAGTGTAATGGATGATAATACGTATCATCTAGGCAATTCGCATGTCTGTCCATCGTAAAGCGTTGTGGCGCCGGCCGCCCGGATGGCGCCACTTCCCCCACGAAGCCCGCATGGCACCGCGCCGTGGCGGCGTCCGTCTCCATGACGACGCCCTATCGATTGGAAAACATCAGTTGGAAGCGTCGCCAGTCGGTCGCCACCACGTGACCTTGCAACAGCCCGAAGACCTCTGTAGGCCTGTCGCTTATAATATGTTGTTTCAGGATACATGGAAATCAGATTTGCCTTTTTTTGAGAGGGCTAATAATCAGGATAGTGTGATCAAAGCTATACAGGATTGAGAAACATATTATTATGGAGAGCTGTTTTCTTACAATAAACATACTATCTGATTTTAAATAATGTTAATTAACTAATTTGTATCGGGATCTATCATATGGGAGATACCTCACAGATGATAAACTTTTGACGCTTGAATCCCAAATGTAGCCAAATTATAGAGTCAGAATTGATTAGAGTCAGCTGACCTGCTGTGGAGGCTGGAATATCTGTTCTGACAGTAATAATTATAATATACTGTATTGGTTTGATAACAGCTTACATCAAAATCAAAGATGAATCATAACTTGCAAACACGAAAAGATGCTTATATTCCAATGATGAATCGATGACGCAGACATGTAAAACTAAACATTAATTTAATCTAATCAATTTTGGCCGTTTGATAGTGACATATTTGCCCATTTGAGAGAACCTTTTTCAAAAACCTATTAAAAATATTGCATTTCCTCAAAAAAAACTATATAGTTCTCGTTATCCACCACTGATGATTTCATCAAAATTTCATCAAAGATTTGTACCCAAAATCCCCTGAAGATATGTTTTTTGGAATTTGGAACATTTGCTGAAACAGGATTTTGTACGGTCTGATGTCTAGCATCTTGACACTTTCTGACTGTATTGAATTAGCTGGCGTTAAACTCGTTCTCATTATTTTGGAGAACTTCTTATTTTTGATCGACGAACCCCGAACGGAGGAGGTATACAATTCGACTGCTTGTTTTTGGTTCGTTCGCGCGTTTGATATAGTAATCGTACTCTGATTTTGATGATTTTTGATTCATTTGAAAGATGAGGCTTGAGAAATCGTCCCATATTCATAAAAACGCAATTCCGAAATCCCCTTCTCTCCGAAAACCGCCTCCGAAGGGGGTGTAGTGGAGTTGGTATAATTAAAGATAGGACAATATCCGTAAACGCTAATTTGAACATTTTTTCAAAAGAGTTACGGTTTTAGAGTAAGAGGCATGTTAAATTCTCAAATATGTGGATTTCTGCTACGTGAAGAGGGCGATTTCTTTTGAAAATTGAAAATTCGTGGACACTAAATGAAAGACAATAGTATTTGTAACAACATTTACACTGAACATTTTTTCCTTAGAGTTACGGTTTTCTAAATAGAGCGATGGTAAAATGTTTAAATCTAAATTACTTAAACGTATTTACGCAGCGATGTTCTGAGATCACATAATAATACTAACAAGGACAAGCAAATAATATATACGGGGGTTATAGGATATTAGTGGTATTAGCGAAGGTTCAACGATTTTCGTGGCTAATGTTACACTCAAAAGTGTGAAATAAATATTTAAAAAAAAATTATTAGTTGGTGCACTGAAAAGTACGAAATATTATTAATTCTATTGGTGCTGGTACTTGTGAAGTTGGTGCCAAAAGTCAATACAACTGCAACTGCACAACTTCAAAAGTAGCAGCACCAATAGCATTAATATTATTTCGTACTTTTCAGTGCACCAAATAATAACGTCGGTCCAATTTTGTCTAAAAAAATATTTATTATTTATACTAGAAAGATTTGTTCAACCTGTCTCTTGTCTATACCTTGTCGATTTATTTCATAACAGTCCAATTATTAAATGTGCTTTTTTCTTTAAACATAACAAACGCTTGAATGATATCTCTATATCACGCAACACATAATATGAATGACATAGATAGATACATCCAACGGGTTTGGTGACAAAAGATTTGACATAATTTCCTCTATTAAGTAGTGTAAATAAATCTGATTAGTATTCTTCTATAAAATAAAATATAATCAAGAATTTCTCAGATTGACAGTTTCTTAGGTCGACAATTTTCTATTTACGAAAAATTATACATATTAAGAAAGAAAGAAAAAAATATCAAAGACTAGTCAGTGTTACCCTAACTTCTCAGAATTATGGGAAATTGGATTTTTGAGAAGGAATTTCAGTCGTTCAAGGCTTGAAAGTGTCAGAAGTGATTACATCCGACAGGAATATAAAAACAACATTTAACTTGCTTTGTACATATAAAGAGGATGAATCATGACAGTCCAAAATAATATTGGAATCAATGAAGTAACAGCAAGATGACTGGAGGAGATTGAGGTTTTGCAGATGGATAGACAGCAATAGCTTTATGTATATTAAATCCTTTTAGTATTTTCCTCGCCGTACAATTTGATATAAATGAACGTAAACCTTTAGATATGGAGTCTTAGCTGACTCTCTAGCCTCTTTTTATTATCCGCTCAAAGATCAATTCTGAGTCTGAGAGTCAAAACCTTACAAGTTTCTAAATACTATGATGATGTTAACAATATTTTTCATTCTTGCATTTGGATAAATACATGATCGACCAACATTTTTGATTAACCTAATTTTTCATGTAGTTACCGTCCCTTTGTTACCATTCTTATATTTTTACTTATTTAATTGCTAAGCAGATCTTATTCCAAACTTTTAGTCGAATATATATTATTCAATGAAAATAAATAATTTAGTGATATTAGAATTCATAAGCTGGTTTGATTTGAATAAGTTTCGGCTTAGTGAAAAGTTCGAAAGCTCTCCAATGAATATTCATTAGCAAATACAGTATTCCGGGTGCCACAAACACTTAATGCTCTTAAAAGCGAAACCGACTTGTGACCGAATCTCCGTCCCAATTAGAGAGTGAGAGAGATAAATTCAGTGTAAGAGCTCTTCTGATAGATTTCCAAATAATCAGTGAAGTATCTTCGATCCCGAGTACTTTCCATTGTAATTAGTCTCTCCTTGATAAGTGAACTTTAAGATATTAAATTTTGTGATGTTTTTGACCGACGAACCCCAAACGGAGGAGGTATACAATTCGACTGTGTGCTTTTTTTTGGTTTGTGCGCGCCTTTCATGTAGTAATCGTAATCCGATTTTGATGATTTTTGATTCATTTGAAAGAGGAGGCTTGAGAAATGATCCCATATTCATAAAAACGGGAATCCGACATCTCCTTCCCTCCGAAAACCGCCCCCGAAGGGGGTGGAGGGGGCAAATTTTCTCGAAAATTAAAAATCTGCGTTGGTATAATTACAGATAGGACAATATCCGGAAACGTTTAAATAGAACATTTTTTCAAAAGAGTAACGGTTTTCGACATAGAGACATTTTAAATTCTCAAATATACCTATTTCGCTATGTGGAGAGGGCGATTTCTGTCGAAAATTGAAAATCTGTTTACAGTACATGAAAGACATAATTATTTGTAGCAACATTTATAATGAACATTTTTCCCTTAGGATTACGGTTCTGAGATCTCAATAATAACAACTACAAGCAAGGAATATACGTGGGTAATAGGATAAGTACTATCTTGATTGGTATTAGTGAACGTTCAACGATTTTCGTGACTAATGTTACACTCAAAAGTGTGAAATAAATATTTCTTACAAAAAATTGGATCGACGTTATTAGTTGCTGCACTGAAAAGTATAAAATAATATTAATTCTATTGGTGCTGGTACTTGTGAAGTTGGTGCCAAAAGTTATCAATCTACCTGCAACTGCACAACTTCAAAAGTAACGGCACCAATAGAATTAATAAGTATTATTTCATATTTTTCAGTGCACCAACTAATAACGTCGGTCCAATTTTTTGTAAGAAATATTTATTTTCACCTAATTGCTGAATCATCGGGAATTGTTTATTTTATTAAAATTGAAACAGGCCAGACTGCCTGAGAGACACAACCTGCTATCAAATTTTTCCCAAGATTGGGACACATAAAAGATGCATTATGTAAAGGGATTATCTGTGAAATAGGACTGGACATTTTTTCTATCGTAAGGCCTCTTATGAAAGGTTTTAATTTATTTATTCGAGGACTGGATTATCTGGAAAATGTATTATTGGCAAATCGGTAAAAGAAATCGACAACGGTCGAAGGGATACGGGCATTATTATCTGTTGCTATGATCCTCACTCCTTTGATTGATTGTATCGCTTTCCTAGTATGATACCCGATCTGTTATTGTTCTTATTTCGATTTGAAAAGCTTTACAACATTTACCTAGTGGTCTGCTTATCCTAGTCGAGGACCCATAGATTCCCAGACAGGCTTCCATCTCGTACCGAGCAATCTGTTTACAAAATTAGAGCTCCAGTATCATTTCTTAAGGTGTTAACTTGTTCTAGTACAACCATGTATATATATCGGCTTTAGTTCTAATTAACATGCACAACCGTCATAGCCAATATCTGACTTCCTTGCTGATTTGGATTTCCGCCTTGTAAGTTTATCGAATATTATATATTTTTTTAATAATATTAATGTCAGTGTGGTTACGTTTGCGATTTATGGAAGGTGAAGGCGCCGACGACAAGCGTACATGAACTGCCTCTCTTTTTCTTTCTCCTTTTTAAGTATGGCAACTTCTATTTTCCTTTATAATGTATAAAAAGTTTCGTGCATATAAATAAGAGCCGCTTGCTCGGCATGTTATGCGGTTTTATATTAAAAATTGTTTGTCGCGTCGCGTTCTATCCGCATGGTGGTGGTGGATGGAGTTGGGTGGTTACGTGCTCTGCCCAAGAACGACTACGCTTTACCGCTCCCCTAACTCCAAATTTGAGAATATCCTACCGCATTATAAACCAAAGCACTGATACGAAAGTAAGATGGCTAAAGAGAAATATTTACGATTTTTTCGAAAACTTCCTACTCTCTAACTCTGAAACTGTTAAGTTTTTGAGAAATGTTCCGGAAATGGTCTCTTCTTCAATCCTGACGTCTCAAAATTTGGATTTTGGATTTCAAAACTTTCAGTGGGACCATTTCTCATGACCACTCTTTGCAATGAAAAAAAAATCATCAAAATCGAGCACGTTTGCTATGCGAAACAATCGTTCATCTAAACATAAAAAAACATACATACCTACAGCCGAATCATACAACTCCGTCGTTTGCGCAAACCCGGTCAAAAAGACTCAAAGTTCTTTTATCACAATACATAAGAATTGTTTTTACTGGTTCCGTTAGTTATGAAGAAAAAAGTTCTTTTCTTAAATCCTCTTCAATAATTTGCAAGGTTTGAGTTTTTTTAAGGATTGTTCCATGCTCCATAGGACCTTTCCAGAACGATCATGCTCTTACGCAGTAGTGAAAACGTGACGCAAATATAATTAAACCGTTCACGAATGACCGAGAATTCAATGCCCCACCCAAAATTTTATTTATATGTGTTATTTACATTTTATGTTGTAGTATTTGTAAAGACCTAGAAAATATATAGGTACTACATTTGTGCATATGTGTCATACTTAATAATTGATTTACATTTTTACCAGTAGAGATAATAAAAAAATATTTTATTTGTACAAAAATTGGACCGACTTTATCGGTTGTTGCACTGAAAAATACAAAATAATATTAATTCTGTTGGTGCTGGTGCTTTTGGAGTTGGTGCCTACAACAACAAACTACAACGGCACAACTTCAAAATTACTAGCACCAATAGAATTAACATTATTTTGTATTTTTCAGTGCAAGAACTGTGCAAGAAAGTCGGTCCATTTTTTTGTAAAAAATTTTTTTTTACATTTTTGAGTGTAACATTAGTCATGAAAATTGTTGAACGTTCATTAATACCCATATAGTTATACGTAGGTTTAGCTTGTACATAGCGGAAATAGGCATATAGCATATTTTAGACTTTACCATTGCGAAACTCGGAAACCGTAACTCTTTTAAAAAAATGTTCAATTTAAACGTTTCCGGATACGGTCCCCTTTTTAATTTTGAAGTCGGTCAAATATTCGAATAAATTCTTCTTAGAATATTTTACTTACAAACATATTTCAAAAAACATTATCTTGTCTTGGTTCTTAAATTCTTAACCCTGGGTACGAAACAAACATATAAAAATTCTTCAACAAATTTTATAGCACATTATATACGTATAACAAAGATTAGAAATACCAATCTTTGCCTATAAAGTTAACCGTTTCATTTCAGGAATATAATAATTCGTATATCTTATCAAGTTGCCTTAAAGGTTTAATAACTGTTTAACAAGAGCGATCTTGTTTTGATATTGACATTAGTAAAAACGTATCTCCAAAATTACATTGATTAAAATAGTACGTATGAATAAACGTAATTTTTTTATGATTGTAGAATATAGTCGTAGAACATGTAGAATAAACTAAGTAGTAGTTTTTTATCTCTTCCATTCGCTGCAGGAATCTATACCACAATCAATGATTTCATGAACATTATGATGAAATTAGAGCTATAAAAGATTGATTAAAAACTGGAAGACTTTTAAGTATTACAAATTAAGACATTTTTTAATTTTGAATGTTTTATAGAATGAAAGAAAACATGTCTTTTGTCAAAAATATTATAAAGTTTCATTTGAGTTCTACATATTGTCACTGCCAACTCAAGAACGATGTCGATATGGAGAGAAAACGTGTACTTAACCAGTTGGAGGTGGAGATTATAATATATTTATAGTAATATACCTGAACAGGTTCAGTCAAAGAATTTATATGATAAAAAATCTCTAGAGAATATTGCATAATATACGGCATGCAAATATCTTAGTTTCTGAAATATTCAACTGTTTCGCTACATATTCGCAACTTTGTATACCTATGTAGTCTGGCGGACGTGCCCCTAGACTCAATCAGAGAATACGTCGAGATTGCGGCTTTGTGTATAATATTAAGTGGCTTTATGGCTTCGTGAGAAATAATCGTTCTCTATGGCCAGAACTTTCCGGATTCTATTCTAATAACTTAGGGATTTGTCGGTGGATCTGTGTATAGGTAACAAAATAGATATTAATATTAAAATCATCTTGATATTTTGATGGTGTGTCATCTATGTTTTGCAACACATGGGTCAATCCTATATAAACTTTGTTTCACCAATGTTGAAAACCTTGAAAACACGAAAAATGGATCAATCCAATTGACGGGAGTAAATCAGTGACATAACGATTTCGAGCTAAGATATGGCATTTAAGGAAGTTCATATAATCAGAGGAAAAATATCGATTGATTGAATAAGCAAACATAATATGAAAGATTTATTATCAACAATAATGCAGAAACACAAAATACAAATTTATTGCTTGAGTTATGAAATATAAATTTATGCACCTGAATTATCTGAAATGCCACAATGACTTTGTGACGCCTATGAAATAAAGAATGCGTTGGCTTCGGATATACGTGCGGCGCCCTATCATTATATAGAAGGAGATAAGCTTGACATACTAAGGGTGTTCGAGCAGGATTTCAAACCAAACTCAGACCGTCAGAGGCATGCGCATTTTAATTTTAAGAAGACGGAAATTAATATGCGCATGCTCCACAATCACGGAACACAGTTGGAAACTGGTCCAAACTACTGCTCGAACACCCTTACTGATGTCGTAGCTTAGATCGACAAACGTAGTAGAGAATTTCATGATTATGAGATGCGATGAGACGTATAACGATTTGTACGTAGCTCGTGAATGATTACACACAATAGCCATGATTCGTGAAACAAACTATGTCATTGTGTATTCAATGTGTAGAAAGTAATCTTGGATCTGTATACCAAATTATAGTTTCTTAATGAGGTATACATAAAACTAGAGAAAAATAATATTACTATGAACAGTCATAATTATTTGAAGATCTACGATTATAATGCTTTAGTTAAATATTGTGCTCTATATATTCAAAAACGTCCGATATGGATCACTGTAATTTTTTAATATTAACCCCCTAAGGGGCAAATATTATTGAATAATTTTTATTTTAGATCGTGACAAAATCATCTACATCAAAGCTTCTGTTAGGTAATTTTGAATGGATAGCGTCAAGCTGGAAAAAATCTGTTGTACAAATAAATGTCCAAGAGATCCACTAGGAACATTTCAAGATGTAATAAGAATATTCGTTTCTTATTTTTAAATGTGCCTCCCTTTTCTCGTTTCATTCCAATCGAAATAAGTAAAAAATATGTAAACTGTTATGTCTCGATATAATAACTGTAATTTGATCTTCTGTTTTGCTTTATTTCGTTTATCCGCTTTCGAAAGGAATTAGACGAGTGCGCCGAACATCAAAGTAAAATATTCATCATTGGATTTGGCTTTGATTCCATTTAGTGTGTTTATTATTTGAAAGGTGCATTCCATATTGTACAAATGTCGGAACTTCTCGATTTGTCGGGGGCTCTTTTTCTTCTTTCGTTGTGTGTCGACAACACAATAAAGGCTTTCGCGCGCGTAAGTCGGCGTCGGTTGGTGACAAATGGTTTCAGGGCTGACTAACAACTACATTTTGCCAAAACGTTTTGTAAACCTTCTCTCTACTATTAAGGGAGCTGGAGACTTGGTGCACGTCGAACACTGACGGTTTTAAATGGCACTACAAACTGAACAAGGATGCCTTTGTCGAGGAAATCGTTATTAAGGACACAATACGCCGTTTTGTTTTTAAACTGTGAGTGTTGTTTCCTTCCGCCTTGAACAGCTTTGTCACTTGTGTCTGTGACATTGAAAGAGTTTTGGTGTATACTTGGAAATTTCATTATAAATTGTTTTAACTTGTTTTGTTTGAGAGTTATTGACATTTATGTTTTCTCATCACCTTTTAGCATTGGCAATTTTAATTATTTTAAGATAGGCAGTTGAAGTTTATGTCAAAGTATACCGTTTCTCATTTTATGATACTTTTTTGATTTAGAAACATATTTCCAATAGCTAAACAATACAAATTGGGATTTTACTTTTTGTTTTGTGTTTCATATATAATGAAACAATTTTTCACTGTTAGGTACTTTAATTAAAAAAGTTGCAGAAGCAAATTAGCCCAGTGTTCAAATGCTTTCAGGAAACTTGTTCGATTTAGTATTTCTTGTCGAGAGATGCAAAGGACGCAAAATGTGTGGAAAATACTGTAATTGGCCATTTTCCCCACTCCATTGGGTATGTTCCAAACGTTAATGGTGCAACTTTGAAGCCCCGTCTATTTTTCATCGTAACGTTTCACCACTTAAAAGTCTCGACTAACTTGAAATATTGCCGCCCGTGGTACTTTCTCCTTGTATATTTGGTTTCTTTTAAAATTCCACAGATCTCAAGCCAACGATTGTTAATCAAGATAACATTATCAGTTTAAAGGGAGTAAAAGTAAGGGTAATGAAGCTTTCGTTTTACAATGTTATCAGTTTAACTAATTCTTCGACGCTATTCCAATTAATACCAAACAAATAAATATTAAATATTCATTATCTTCAGTTGAGACTGTGGTGTGTTTGAAATGAGTAATTTTATTAGGTATATTTATTTCAATATTTTAAAACAAATGGCTTAAATTGTAAGTAGAAAATCCTCTCCATACCAACTCACAGATGAAATATTTTTTAAGGATGTGCCCAATAATGGTGGTGGTTCGAAATATTATTATTACAAAAACTTAATCAAATTTAACTAGTACTCTATCAGACAATATGAAAGAATGTTAATGAATACCTAGGTATACTTACATATTTTTTAATGCAAAAAAACTATATTGCTATTAGTATTATTATTATTATTATTACAATTAATTCCATTGACAAAGCTTCAAAATTGTTCTAAATTAAAACAATAGGTAGGTACTATATATATATATATATATTTATATAGTCACAGCCGACAGTAACTATGTTGGTTAGAATAATTCAGGTTATACGGCCTAAAAGGGCATTCAATGAAAGATCCTCATGTAAAATCGTATATTTCGGCTTAGTTTAAATTTCAGCCTTCATCAGCGAAAAATATGGATCTATTTATATATACGATTTTACATGAAGATCTTTCATTGAATGCCCTTTTAGGCCGTATAACCTGAATTATTCTAACCAATATATATATATATATATATATATATATATATATATATATATATATATATATATATATATATATATATATATATATATATATATATATATATATGTGTGTGTGTGTGTGTGTGTGTGTGTGTGTGTAAAACTTATTAGTATTTATCTATATTTAGTGTTTTTTATAGTGATAATAATGTTGTTTAAATTGCAGTTGGAATTTTATCATTTAAGTTGAATTCTGCTCGAAATTTCGCAGCGATTAAACATCATTCACATAGCCGCAGATAAATATGTGGAGTTAGAATGTGAGTGTAGGTACATTTGGGTACACGTGTATCATACGTATCTGAATTTTGAAGTTATTCTACAATTACATACGGGATGTTTAGTAAATACTTATATAAAATTACAGTGCAATAACATCCTCCTATAAATTTTATTTCCAACTGCACTATATAATAATTTTTTACTCAATACAATTTTCAATTTTCCAATTGCGTGAATGTTATATATCATGTTTCTAAGACTGTTGTAAGTGAGGATATGCATCTAGGATGTATAATTATATAGTAATATACCTGAACAGGTTCAGTCAAAGAATTTATATGATAAAAAATCTCTAGAGAATATTGCATAATATACGGCATGCAAATATCTTAGTTTCTGAAATATTCAACTGTTTCGCTACATATTCGCAACTTTGTATACCTATGTAGTCTGGCGGACGTGCCCCTAGACTCAATCAGAGAATACGTCGAGATTGCGGCTTTGTGTATAATATTAAGTGGCTTTATGGCTTCGTGAGAAATAATCGTTCTCTATGGCCAGAACTTTCCGGATTCTATTCTAATAACTTAGGGATTTGTCGGTGGATCTGTGTATAGGTAACAAAATAGATATTAATATTAAAATCATCTTGATATTTTGATGGTGTGTCATCTATGTTTTGCAACACATGGGTCAATCCTATATAAACTTTGTTTCACCAATGTTGAAAACCTTGAAAACACGAAAAATGGATCAATCCAATTGACGGGAGTAAATCAGTGACATAACGATTTCGAGCTAAGATATGGCATTTAAGGAAGTTCATATAATCAGAGGAAAAATATCGATTGATTGAATAAGCAAACATAATATGAAAGATTTATTATCAACAATAATGCAGAAACACAAAATACAAATTTATTGCTTGAGTTATGAAATATAAATTTATGCACCTGAATTATCTGAAATGCCACAATGACTTTGTGACGCCTATGAAATAAAGAATGCGTTGGCTTCGGATATACGTGCGGCGCCCTATCATTATATAGAAGGAGATAAGCTTGACATACTAAGGGTGTTCGAGCAGGATTTCAAACCAAACTCAGACCGTCAGAGGCATGCGCATTTTAATTTTAAGAAGACGGAAATTAATATGCGCATGCTCCACAATCACGGAACACAGTTGGAAACTGGTCCAAACTACTGCTCGAACACCCTTACTGATGTCGTAGCTTAGATCGACAAACGTAGTAGAGAATTTCATGATTATGAGATGCGATGAGACGTATAACGATTTGTACGTAGCTCGTGAATGATTACACACAATAGCCATGATTCGTGAAACAAACTATGTCATTGTGTATTCAATGTGTAGAAAGTAATCTTGGATCTGTATACCAAATTATAGTTTCTTAATGAGGTATACATAAAACTAGAGAAAAATAATATTACTATGAACAGTCATAATTATTTGAAGATCTACGATTATAATGCTTTAGTTAAATATTGTGCTCTATATATTCAAAAACGTCCGATATGGATCACTGTAATTTTTTAATATTAACCCCCTAAGGGGCAAATATTATTGAATAATTTTTATTTTAGATCGTGACAAAATCATCTACATCAAAGCTTCTGTTAGGTAATTTTGAATGGATAGCGTCAAGCTGGAAAAAATCTGTTGTACAAATAAATGTCCAAGAGATCCACTAGGAACATTTCAAGATGTAATAAGAATATTCGTTTCTTATTTTTAAATGTGCCTCCCTTTTCTCGTTTCATTCCAATCGAAATAAGTAAAAAATATGTAAACTGTTATGTCTCGATATAATAACTGTAATTTGATCTTCTGTTTTGCTTTATTTCGTTTATCCGCTTTCGAAAGGAATTAGACGAGTGCGCCGAACATCAAAGTAAAATATTCATCATTGGATTTGGCTTTGATTCCATTTAGTGTGTTTATTATTTGAAAGGTGCATTCCATATTGTACAAATGTCGGAACTTCTCGATTTGTCGGGGGCTCTTTTTCTTCTTTCGTTGTGTGTCGACAACACAATAAAGGCTTTCGCGCGCGTAAGTCGGCGTCGGTTGGTGACAAATGGTTTCAGGGCTGACTAACAACTACATTTTGCCAAAACGTTTTGTAAACCTTCTCTCTACTATTAAGGGAGCTGGAGACTTGGTGCACGTCGAACACTGACGGTTTTAAATGGCACTACAAACTGAACAAGGATGCCTTTGTCGAGGAAATCGTTATTAAGGACACAATACGCCGTTTTGTTTTTAAACTGTGAGTGTTGTTTCCTTCCGCCTTGAACAGCTTTGTCACTTGTGTCTGTGACATTGAAAGAGTTTTGGTGTATACTTGGAAATTTCATTATAAATTGTTTTAACTTGTTTTGTTTGAGAGTTATTGACATTTATGTTTTCTCATCACCTTTTAGCATTGGCAATTTTAATTATTTTAAGATAGGCAGTTGAAGTTTATGTCAAAGTATACCGTTTCTCATTTTATGATACTTTTTTGATTTAGAAACATATTTCCAATAGCTAAACAATACAAATTGGGATTTTACTTTTTGTTTTGTGTTTCATATATAATGAAACAATTTTTCACTGTTAGGTACTTTAATTAAAAAAGTTGCAGAAGCAAATTAGCCCAGTGTTCAAATGCTTTCAGGAAACTTGTTCGATTTAGTATTTCTTGTCGAGAGATGCAAAGGACGCAAAATGTGTGGAAAATACTGTAATTGGCCATTTTCCCCACTCCATTGGGTATGTTCCAAACGTTAATGGTGCAACTTTGAAGCCCCGTCTATTTTTCATCGTAACGTTTCACCACTTAAAAGTCTCGACTAACTTGAAATATTGCCGCCCGTGGTACTTTCTCCTTGTATATTTGGTTTCTTTTAAAATTCCACAGATCTCAAGCCAACGATTGTTAATCAAGATAACATTATCAGTTTAAAGGGAGTAAAAGTAAGGGTAATGAAGCTTTCGTTTTACAATGTTATCAGTTTAACTAATTCTTCGACGCTATTCCAATTAATACCAAACAAATAAATATTAAATATTCATTATCTTCAGTTGAGACTGTGGTGTGTTTGAAATGAGTAATTTTATTAGGTATATTTATTTCAATATTTTAAAACAAATGGCTTAAATTGTAAGTAGAAAATCCTCTCCATACCAACTCACAGATGAAATATTTTTTAAGGATGTGCCCAATAATGGTGGTGGTTCGAAATATTATTATTACAAAAACTTAATCAAATTTAACTAGTACTCTATCAGACAATATGAAAGAATGTTAATGAATACCTAGGTATACTTACATATTTTTTAATGCAAAAAAACTATATTGCTATTAGTATTATTATTATTATTATTACAATTAATTCCATTGACAAAGCTTCAAAATTGTTCTAAATTAAAACAATAGGTAGGTACTATATATATATATATATATTTATATAGTCACAGCCGACAGTAACTATGTTGGTTAGAATAATTCAGGTTATACGGCCTAAAAGGGCATTCAATGAAAGATCCTCATGTAAAATCGTATATTTCGGCTTAGTTTAAATTTCAGCCTTCATCAGCGAAAAATATGGATCTATTTATATATACGATTTTACATGAAGATCTTTCATTGAATGCCCTTTTAGGCCGTATAACCTGAATTATTCTAACCAATATATATATATATATATATATATATATATATATATATATATATATATATATATATATATATATATATATATATATATATATATGTGTGTGTGTGTGTGTGTGTGTGTGTGTGTAAAACTTATTAGTATTTATCTATATTTAGTGTTTTTTATAGTGATAATAATGTTGTTTAAATTGCAGTTGGAATTTTATCATTTAAGTTGAATTCTGCTCGAAATTTCGCAGCGATTAAACATCATTCACATAGCCGCAGATAAATATGTGGAGTTAGAATGTGAGTGTAGGTACATTTGGGTACACGTGTATCATACGTATCTGAATTTTGAAGTTATTCTACAATTACATACGGGATGTTTAGTAAATACTTATATAAAATTACAGTGCAATAACATCCTCCTATAAATTTTATTTCCAACTGCACTATATAATAATTTTTTACTCAATACAATTTTCAATTTTCCAATTGCGTGAATGTTATATATCATGTTTCTAAGACTGTTGTAAGTGAGGATATGCATCTAGGATGTATAATTATATAGTAATATACCTGAACAGGTTCAGTCAAAGAATTTATATGATAAAAAATCTCTAGAGAATATTGCATAATATACGGCATGCAAATATCTTAGTTTCTGAAATATTCAACTGTTTCGCTACATATTCGCAACTTTGTATACCTATGTAGTCTGGCGGACGTGCCCCTAGACTCAATCAGAGAATACGTCGAGATTGCGGCTTTGTGTATAATATTAAGTGGCTTTATGGCTTCGTGAGAAATAATCGTTCTCTATGGCCAGAACTTTCCGGATTCTATTCTAATAACTTAGGGATTTGTCGGTGGATCTGTGTATAGGTAACAAAATAGATATTAATATTAAAATCATCTTGATATTTTGATGGTGTGTCATCTATGTTTTGCAACACATGGGTCAATCCTATATAAACTTTGTTTCACCAATGTTGAAAACCTTGAAAACACGAAAAATGGATCAATCCAATTGACGGGAGTAAATCAGTGACATAACGATTTCGAGCTAAGATATGGCATTTAAGGAAGTTCATATAATCAGAGGAAAAATATCGATTGATTGAATAAGCAAACATAATATGAAAGATTTATTATCAACAATAATGCAGAAACACAAAATACAAATTTATTGCTTGAGTTATGAAATATAAATTTATGCACCTGAATTATCTGAAATGCCACAATGACTTTGTGACGCCTATGAAATAAAGAATGCGTTGGCTTCGGATATACGTGCGGCGCCCTATCATTATATAGAAGGAGATAAGCTTGACATACTAAGGGTGTTCGAGCAGGATTTCAAACCAAACTCAGACCGTCAGAGGCATGCGCATTTTAATTTTAAGAAGACGGAAATTAATATGCGCATGCTCCACAATCACGGAACACAGTTGGAAACTGGTCCAAACTACTGCTCGAACACCCTTACTGATGTCGTAGCTTAGATCGACAAACGTAGTAGAGAATTTCATGATTATGAGATGCGATGAGACGTATAACGATTTGTACGTAGCTCGTGAATGATTACACACAATAGCCATGATTCGTGAAACAAACTATGTCATTGTGTATTCAATGTGTAGAAAGTAATCTTGGATCTGTATACCAAATTATAGTTTCTTAATGAGGTATACATAAAACTAGAGAAAAATAATATTACTATGAACAGTCATAATTATTTGAAGATCTACGATTATAATGCTTTAGTTAAATATTGTGCTCTATATATTCAAAAACGTCCGATATGGATCACTGTAATTTTTTAATATTAACCCCCTAAGGGGCAAATATTATTGAATAATTTTTATTTTAGATCGTGACAAAATCATCTACATCAAAGCTTCTGTTAGGTAATTTTGAATGGATAGCGTCAAGCTGGAAAAAATCTGTTGTACAAATAAATGTCCAAGAGATCCACTAGGAACATTTCAAGATGTAATAAGAATATTCGTTTCTTATTTTTAAATGTGCCTCCCTTTTCTCGTTTCATTCCAATCGAAATAAGTAAAAAATATGTAAACTGTTATGTCTCGATATAATAACTGTAATTTGATCTTCTGTTTTGCTTTATTTCGTTTATCCGCTTTCGAAAGGAATTAGACGAGTGCGCCGAACATCAAAGTAAAATATTCATCATTGGATTTGGCTTTGATTCCATTTAGTGTGTTTATTATTTGAAAGGTGCATTCCATATTGTACAAATGTCGGAACTTCTCGATTTGTCGGGGGCTCTTTTTCTTCTTTCGTTGTGTGTCGACAACACAATAAAGGCTTTCGCGCGCGTAAGTCGGCGTCGGTTGGTGACAAATGGTTTCAGGGCTGACTAACAACTACATTTTGCCAAAACGTTTTGTAAACCTTCTCTCTACTATTAAGGGAGCTGGAGACTTGGTGCACGTCGAACACTGACGGTTTTAAATGGCACTACAAACTGAACAAGGATGCCTTTGTCGAGGAAATCGTTATTAAGGACACAATACGCCGTTTTGTTTTTAAACTGTGAGTGTTGTTTCCTTCCGCCTTGAACAGCTTTGTCACTTGTGTCTGTGACATTGAAAGAGTTTTGGTGTATACTTGGAAATTTCATTATAAATTGTTTTAACTTGTTTTGTTTGAGAGTTATTGACATTTATGTTTTCTCATCACCTTTTAGCATTGGCAATTTTAATTATTTTAAGATAGGCAGTTGAAGTTTATGTCAAAGTATACCGTTTCTCATTTTATGATACTTTTTTGATTTAGAAACATATTTCCAATAGCTAAACAATACAAATTGGGATTTTACTTTTTGTTTTGTGTTTCATATATAATGAAACAATTTTTCACTGTTAGGTACTTTAATTAAAAAAGTTGCAGAAGCAAATTAGCCCAGTGTTCAAATGCTTTCAGGAAACTTGTTCGATTTAGTATTTCTTGTCGAGAGATGCAAAGGACGCAAAATGTGTGGAAAATACTGTAATTGGCCATTTTCCCCACTCCATTGGGTATGTTCCAAACGTTAATGGTGCAACTTTGAAGCCCCGTCTATTTTTCATCGTAACGTTTCACCACTTAAAAGTCTCGACTAACTTGAAATATTGCCGCCCGTGGTACTTTCTCCTTGTATATTTGGTTTCTTTTAAAATTCCACAGATCTCAAGCCAACGATTGTTAATCAAGATAACATTATCAGTTTAAAGGGAGTAAAAGTAAGGGTAATGAAGCTTTCGTTTTACAATGTTATCAGTTTAACTAATTCTTCGACGCTATTCCAATTAATACCAAACAAATAAATATTAAATATTCATTATCTTCAGTTGAGACTGTGGTGTGTTTGAAATGAGTAATTTTATTAGGTATATTTATTTCAATATTTTAAAACAAATGGCTTAAATTGTAAGTAGAAAATCCTCTCCATACCAACTCACAGATGAAATATTTTTTAAGGATGTGCCCAATAATGGTGGTGGTTCGAAATATTATTATTACAAAAACTTAATCAAATTTAACTAGTACTCTATCAGACAATATGAAAGAATGTTAATGAATACCTAGGTATACTTACATATTTTTTAATGCAAAAAAACTATATTGCTATTAGTATTATTATTATTATTATTACAATTAATTCCATTGACAAAGCTTCAAAATTGTTCTAAATTAAAACAATAGGTAGGTACTATATATATATATATATATTTATATAGTCACAGCCGACAGTAACTATGTTGGTTAGAATAATTCAGGTTATACGGCCTAAAAGGGCATTCAATGAAAGATCCTCATGTAAAATCGTATATTTCGGCTTAGTTTAAATTTCAGCCTTCATCAGCGAAAAATATGGATCTATTTATATATACGATTTTACATGAAGATCTTTCATTGAATGCCCTTTTAGGCCGTATAACCTGAATTATTCTAACCAATATATATATATATATATATATATATATATATATATATATATATATGTGTGTGTGTGTGTGTGTGTGTGTGTGTGTGTGTAAAACTTATTAGTATTTATCTATATTTAGTGTTTTTTATAGTGATAATAATGTTGTTTAAATTGCAGTTGGAATTTTATCATTTAAGTTGAATTCTGCTCGAAATTTCGCAGCGATTAAACATCATTCACATAGCCGCAGATAAATATGTGGAGTTAGAATGTGAGTGTAGGTACATTTGGGTACACGTGTATCATACGTATCTGAATTTTGAAGTTATTCTACAATTACATACGGGATGTTTAGTAAATACTTATATAAAATTACAGTGCAATAACATCCTCCTATAAATTTTATTTCCAACTGCACTATATAATAATTTTTTACTCAATACAATTTTCAATTTTCCAATTGCGTGAATGTTATATATCATGTTTCTAAGACTGTTGTAAGTGAGGATATGCATCTAGGATGTATAATTTTTTTTAATTTGAAAGAGTAGAGCTGAGAAATAGTCCCTAAAAACTTTTGAATCCAACATTTTCTTTTCCTCAAAAACTTACCTACCCCAAAGGTGGCTAATACATTCACAAATGGAAAATATTTTATTTTTACAACTAAGACCGACTTTATTATTTGGGGTACTAGAAAAAAAATAAAATATGTTAATTCTGCTGATGCTATTACATCTGTAGTTTGTGCCAAAGCAAGCTCTTTTGTCTATCAATAACTGCACTAGGTACATCAAAATTAACTGTACCAGTAGAATTAAGAAATATTATTTTGAATTTTTCAGTGCCCCAACTACTAAAGTCGGTCCTAGTTTTTGTCAAAAATAAATTATGAAGTGGAGCAGAGTAAATGAAGATTTTTTGACCAAACCACAGAGATTTCAAAAATCGCAGAAACTATACCTATATTTTATCAAACAGCATTTATCGCTCCATATTTTCGGAACAAAGCGGCATCCAGAAAATCATCCACGAACTGTGTATTCTTGAAGCAACACAGGAAATGAGCTCACAATTTTTGATTATCTTTTTTTAAACATCCTGTATATGTACTGCGAATTAAATACTATATCGATTTTGCAGGGCTCAAACATATACAAGCGATAAAATAAATCTTGCAGCTATTACTAATCTGCCCCTCATTATGTTCAATTATTAATTTGGAACATAAATTCGATGTCAATTATTATGGCTAATAAAAATGATATCCCTCCCATATTATTGGGCATGAAGGACTAAAGGGAATAAGCAAACGAGTTCAAATGTATCTGTTATATTTATATTGGTGTTTATTTATTATTATTAAATTACGTCCAGATTGTTAATGAATGTTCAGAAAATATATATTATATATCGAGATGTATTGTATTTATGCGATGTGCCAAATAACTACATCTATACATATAATAAATGTTTTACGGGATTTTTGGATGTTCGCATACGTCGTGATATATACTATATGGATGTTGATGAAACTGGTCATAACTTTAAGCGGTAGGTTACATGCTAGAATATGTTTTAGCCCAAGGCAGATAAAGCGTATCTATAAAAAAATCAAAAATAATCCTCAGAATTAAATTGAAATAATGGTACTGGTAGCGACATATTTTCTTGAATAGTTAACCCACAAGCTAACAAAACAATAAGTTTGGATGCACGCAACCAAGTTTGCACTGGATGATGGCGGAAAAATGATAGCGATGAGATTCACAGATTAGCTTCTTATAAAAGCGATAAGAGAAACAGCATGAATCGACAAAGTCACTGGAATCTGCAACAGAAGTCATAATAAAAGTAATAAAATGCTGTATTCGAAACTACCATCATGTCTGTATATTTCATTACAAATTTTAAAATTGCATTTTATCCGGTCAAACTGAAAGCCTCAAATTAATAAAAACAAAATATTCATTCACGTTTCATTTCGATGTAACACAAAATTCGCTGCTGAGCTGGATCTTAATACAATAACGTTGTGTTAGTAGAATTTTAGGATATTTTTTATTAATTCTTAATAGGTACTGCTGCTATACGTTTAAGTTCATCGCCCACTCCAATTAGATTTGTCGCTTTCTAGTTTCTAGGCTCAGTTATTAAAATATCAGGTAGAACAAATCTCACATGCAAAAACTGAAAAAAGCATAGAACAAAGTTATTAATTAAAATTTTGTTTGTGAAGGTTTTGCAAAATGAGGCCAATAAAGTAACAATGAAGCGAAATAAATGAGTGAATTAAGGCAAAAGCAGCGAGCTCTCGTCAAGCGACCACTTTGGGCCTTATTTAAAAAATAACAGCTTGACGATTATTCAGCCGGCGTCCTCGACTCGGATGATGACTCTTGACAAATGGTACTTCATTAAAATAACCCCTTCATCGTCGAGCAAGTTTGCACTAACAAAAAAAAATGTTCAGGAACATTTCGCCGTTGTACAACGAGTAGATTTTATATTATTATATTCACGACCTAGTCCTACACCAAATACCTGATTCTCCATACCTTTCCTTTACTCCTTCTCATTCCCTTTACAAGTTTCTTGTTCGTAATAGAAGACGATGAAGAAGAAGGATTATTCCGGCACTGTGGAGTTATAATTGCTAAATATTTAATTATTTTTTCACCGCACCGCAAAGAAATTTCTTATGATCTTCGTTGCGGACATGAATTATTAATATGGTTGGGTGGAGTGTACCTATATATTCGGGGCAAGCCGCAGAGACTATTTTAATTAATATTTGATGTTCCTGGAGATGCTCCGAGTAGTAGAAGCGCACAATAGAGATGGCTGTATGCAATGGCACACGGCAGCTGCACCAAATGCTCGTCTTAAGGATGATTTACACAGTCACGTGAAGAGAACGGTCCGAGACCTCAATGAATATCGTTGAGAATATCTTTTTACTTGTCTACATACATGTATGAGGTCATCATGATGAAAGGGATTTACTTCAGATTCTAATATAATTTCAAGACATCAAGCTAGTAGTAAATCGTTATTGGAATCAAGGTCATAATAAAGACGGTAGTACGTTGGTCTAAACTATTTTTGATGTTTAATAGTCTCGACAAAGTTTTAACTGTCCATGACTATTCTCAAGATTGTTCATCATATTAGGTCACAACATTTCAGGAGTTATAGTTAAACATCCGATGTTGAGTACATTCTGCAGAGTGACTTCATATTATTACTTATCTAAAATCTATTCAAAGAAGCAATGTAATTTTATATCATCAGCTAGGGAACTTTTAGTTATTTATTTATAAATCCTCCAAGATTTGATAATGACAATGCAGAGATAAATATATACAAAGATTTTTTTTCAACGGCATGTTGTTATGTGTCTATAAGTTATTCCAAAAAAACATTTGGTTCAAAAGTTTATATATATATATATGTATATATGGGATATTACGAAATTTGTTAACAAGATAGAGGTCGCAGTTTTGAAGGTATCAAGTTCAAATTTGCTACAAAAATCAATCTCTCAAATATCTGGGTCGAGTTCGTTATTGGGCAATATCGGGTAAGTAGTTTCAAAATGGCGACCATTCAAACATTTAAAAAAATTATCAAAAAAGAGCAGTAGTGTAAATATTATTAAAAATAATTTTAGGTTATAGATATAATCAGTACCAACAACTTTTGTTCAAAGCAATTTTTTATAAAATACACAGGTAAAAAAATAAAAATTAATAAAGAAAAATAACAAATATTGATAAAACATGAACACTCAATATAAATTTGATGTAATTGTACATTTTCTGGAGATCTTAATATAGACCCTGATTAAAAAAATATATAGTATATTTATTGAAAAGAAATAGACGAAAAAAAAATATTCCTTGAAGTGGACTCGAACCCTGTCTGCTTTATATTCAACAGCCAAAACAAAAACCTCTAACCGCAAGGCTATGACAATTTTATTTAATAACATGTAGGTATACCAATGAAAAGGTTGTTAAAATTTCAATTCAATGAATTTTTAAAAATTTACCTTTCCGCTGACTACAGGCCATCGGGATTTTTTGTTTTGTGCGCGCGCTGTATATAGTAAACGTTTTTGATTTTGATGATTTTTGATTTACTTCAAAGAGGAGACTAGATAAATACACACACACACACACACACACACACACACACACATATATATATATATATATATATATATATATATATATATATATATATATATATATATATATATATATTCATAAAAACTCAAATCCGAAATATCCTACCCTCGAAAATCGAAATTTCGAAATGCTAGAATTACAAATAACAAAATATCCGGAAAGATTTAAATTGAACATTTTTTTCAGAAGAGCTACGGTTTTTGAGTTTCAGCGATGTTGGAATTTGAAATATGCGTACCTGTTTTCGTTATGTGGAAGAGGCAATTTCCTTGCAAAATTGAAAATCTGATAATGGATAATTAAAGACCAGATTATTTGTAGCAACATTTGTATTGAACATTTTTCCGTTGAGTTACGGTTTTCGAGTTACAGCAGTGGTAAAGTCTGAAATATACGTATTTCCGCGACAATGTTTGTAGAGTTCTGAATAATAACAAATACAAGCAAAGTATACATGAGTAATAATGGTGAACGTTCAACGATTTTCGTGAATAATGTAACACTCATAAGTGTGAAATAAATATTCGATATTATCAGTTGGTGCATTGAAAAATACAAAATAATATTAATTCTATTGGTGCTCTTAATTTTGAAGTTGTGCAGATGCAGTTGGATTGATAACTTTTGTAAAAAATATTTATGTTATCAATGTACTTTACTTTCGATGTTAAATGTAATTTGAATTTGAACTTTAAAAATAGATTGTATTGATGGATTTGGTGATGGAATATTTTTAAATAATATAATATTAAGATACTGCTGTAAACTGAACTTAATGTTAGTGATTAAAGGCTTAGAAGTTGAAAACTCTTTGGATTTAATTATCATTCGTTACCTGCAAACAATCAGAGGTCCTTGGACAGCTTAGAATGGTTTAAGTTTATTGCCTATGGCCTAAAAAGGTCCCCCAAATTCTCCAAAACCGTCCCCTACCTAATACTAGAACAATAAATTTGTGTTAGTAGTTCAGTAGTTACATACATTATTCAAGTTATTGTATAACGTGATTGTTCCACATCAAAATATTGACTCCTTTAACATGAAAAGATTGCATTGATTTTGGATCCACTTTAGAATTTCTTCATTATCATTCTTATCGATATTGCACTGTTAGCAAATTTTTCTATACGAAATTATCCTTTCGCTCGAACGATAATACAGATCCTTCTCGGATGCAGATTATTTCATTTAGTTCGCTCCGATTTTCGGATTTTCGGGAAGCGTTTATTTGCCCAAGCTGATGATCGCACGCTCATCCAAAGCCACTCACCACAATATATTCAAAAGAGCGAGACAGAAGTGCGTCGTGTGAGTGAGTGAGACATTTTGTTTATACAGTGTGTCCAAGGTAAGGATAGGATAGCATTAAGATCTCGAAAATGGTCGAATAAATGGGGAAAAAGCGGAGCAATTTGATTATTTTAAGTTCTTAAAATTGGCATATTTGATAGTATCGTGCGACGTTTCTTAGATACCGTCATCAACTGTATATGTTTAGGTATATAATAATAATAATAATATAATAATAATAATGCTTTATTAACACAATTTAGAATACATAATATAAAAATACAAAAATAAAAGTGTCACATTTATGAAACAAAGCACAAATCCGATAACTGTATACACACTTGTTTCGGTATGAATATACGAGTACATTAATTTATTTATTAATTAAAAGTATTTCAATAATGATAAGAAGAGGTAATATAATAATAATTTATAAGATATTCATATGGCAGAATATGTCATTGAAGACAGGGTTAGTACAGGGTTAGTTAGGTAAAGTGTAGGATCGATAGCGTTAAGTATTATGTATTTAGAAAAAGACAATTTGTAAAATTTTTCATTTTTTGAAATAGTGATGCACAGATCTACCAGATTCAAATAGATGATTCCTCAGTTGCCGTTTGAATTGATTTATATTGATCAATGATTTTATTTTTTCTGGAATACTGTTGTATAATTTCGGAGAGAGGTAAGAGTAAGATCTTTGAGTAGTCGTTTTTGACATGAATGGAATGATATAATGTTGTTTTTTTTTTTCGAGTATTGTACTCGTGTTCCAAAAATTTCTTTGGGAAAATTTCTTATTTGTGTGATGGCGTACACAGGAACAGTGGTAATATAATTGCCTGATATCGAATATTTTCTTTGCGGCGTATAGGATATTTGTTGGATAGTGGGGTGTTCTTGGAGTATATTAATTTCAAGAATCTTCTCTGCATGACTTATAGAGTATGAAGGTAAGTTTTTGGAGCTGAGCCCTAGACGAGTATTCCATAACGAAGATGACTTCCAACTAAGGAATAATATGGTGTTTTGAGGTAGTTTTCAGGTAACAGTTCAGTTGAAAGTCTTCAAATGGGAGTCTACTTCAAGCTGGTTAAAGGTCGGTCTACTAGACGAGTTACAAGTAAAGTATAGATAGGTGGTTTTTTCGGTATTCACGGTTAGCAATTTGGAATCCAGCCATTGTTTAATTAGTGAGAATCTAGCTTCCGCAGTGACTTTCAAGTCATTACAGTGTTCGCCCTATAGAGCCGTGTCGTCAGGAAAACCTATGATGTTATCATTGTTTTCCAATGAGAATAACCCGTTAATATATAAATTGAAGAGGGTAGGGCTAAGGACAGTCCCTTGCGGAACTCCATATTCGACGAGTATCTCATTGCTAAGAGTATCCTCAATCCTCACAATTTGATATCTGTTGGTAAGATAGCTTTCAAAAAACCTCAACTCATTATTACGTTTTCGAATATCTTCTAGGCAGTTTAGGAGCAGTTTGTGACTAACTGTATCGAAGGCCCTCGATAAATCGATAAATAAACATAGACACGGTTTGCTGTCATTTAGACTTTCGTTTAATTTGGTAGTTAGTGCAATTACAGCACCCTGTGTTGACGTTCTTTCTCTGAACCCATACTGTTGTTGAGATAAAATTTTGAACTTATTCAAATAACAGACTAAGCGTTGTTTTATAGATATGGACCCGAAACAAACGCTCACCCTGTACAAGATGGCACTAGAAGTTTTGAGTATTTTGCATTTTTTAGTAACCATATTATGAAATTTATTTAGTATTTTCAATATAACTTACATATGATCTTTGAACAAATGACCATTATTTTCTAAAGCATAGGGCATAGATAATATCGTCTGAATGTCAAATCCGGAACATTCTACAATGCATCTGTGAAATCCGCTGAAATGCTTCTAAAGAAGTTTGAAAATTACGTTGGTATACATAACTTTTGATATGCTCGCAAAGATAAAATTCAGGAGATGTCTGATTTGGAGGCCGGGAAAGCCAGGAAAATCTCCAACAATATTCAAAACATAAAACAATATAAAAATATTCAATATATTGTTTATTAACGTCAAATATTTTTTTTATTTTGGATCGCCTAGAAAGACAAAATTTATACATCCTACTTAATGCTATAAATCACAAGAAGGCGTTTTCATTTAAAAACAAAACTGATAATGGGTAAGTTATACACTACTCATTGGGTAATGAAAAATACTACCTAATGCAGGGTTTACTTTTGCTTCGATCCATATAAACAAAGAAAATTTATGATTGTTTCTATGAAACGAAACATCAGAACCTTATCTTGGACACACTGTATATCAGTCCGCCTGGAAAGTTTACACAGTACCATTGTGGGGTGTCCCGCACTTCGCGCGCTTCAAATTTGGGGGATTAATATTGTATGAAAACACTTCATTAGAGAGAAGCGAACTTGACATTATCACGCCTCACTACGACGTTATTTTTCACTAGATGGTCTTAAAATGGAGAAAGTGAGTGCGAGATAAGGTGTGTGTATCTTCTTCTTCATCTATATCTTTTCCTTCATATTATCCCCTATTCATTCTTCTCTCGTTTTTGCTGAAACAAGTTGCAAGGAGAAACATTTGTGAACATTCGTTTAGTATTATAATAATATTATGTTGGAATTATCGCGCACCAGCGTCTAGCTTTACGAGGCCCTGAGATAATGAACAGATAAATAATTGGGTTTGGTGAACATCTTGCTGGTGCATGTTTTCAATATCCAAATAGCCAGGCGATGATATATACAATTTATTGGGCTTCCTTACAGCTCGCTTATTGCTGCTACATAAGAAGAATTTCAGGTAAGTATAATTAGTTGCAACTTTGATCGACTATTTAAATTTACCATCTTTTTTTGTCAATATCCTGCAATTGTTTGAAAAATACGTGTCAAATTCTGATATCATTCGTATTTAGATATTCAGTTTTATTGAAGAAAGAATCGCATCCTTGCAAAACTGGAAAAATGTGACAAAAGAAAATGCCAAAGAATGTTTGGCTGTCACGTAAAAGTAGTAAATAAAAAGTACCTACTTTTTGTCACTACGTGAATGAGAGACAAGGTTACTCTTTTTCCTTTCAAGTAGTCAACAGGAGAGGAGAAATAAAAGTGAATAGTATCATTTGACCTAAAAGTATATACCCAAAGATATATAAAAAGTTCATGCACCTACCTCGACAATATGCTGTTTCGGATAATTTCGAGCTTGGTTTTGAAAGATTTCGGCGAATTTCACTATATATATATATATATATATATATATATATTTGAAAGGGTAGTCACAGCCGACAGTAACTATGTTGGTTAGAATAATTCAGGTTATACGGCCTAAAAGGGCATTCAATGAAAGATCTTCATGTTAAATCGTATATTTCGGCTTAGTTTAAATTTCAGCCTTCATCAGCGAAACTAAAAAATATTACAAAACCACAATGTATATGATATTACTATCAATAAATATTAAGTACTTACAACATGGATCTATTTATATATAGTAAAGTTCAAAATGTCCATATTCACAGGAAAATAATATTATTTATAAAATCTAATATTATACAAATGCAATCTCAAACATTCATATTTTTGATACTTTCAATTTGACTTATAAAACAAAATAATTAGACATTTCTAAATTTTAATTTTATATTGTTATAGAAACCAAAATTGTCAAGTAACTTAAGGAATTTGAAAATTTTTGTTCTTGAGATCTATTATAATAAAATTATTATTTTCTATTTGTATAGAAAAATATGTATTATGTTATCAAAATAATTTTGACTCTGAATAAGGGATGAAACATATACAAGAAAAACCAAAAACATAGAGCAATATCTATTTCAATTTCTTTTGTCTTTTTCTATCAGATAACAAAATTTACAATAGAAGAAGAAAAACAAAGATCTGTTCCATTCCTAGATACAGAATAATAAGAGGGACTGATAATATTATAAGACTTGATTGGTATCAAAAACCTATGTCATCTGGAAGATATATTCATTATAAATCTTACCATAGTATAAAAATGAAGATAAATCTAATTCTTGGATTGAAGAAAAGAATAGAAGTTATCACTCATCCAAATTTAAAATCACAAGCATTAGAAAAATTGTTTAAGATCATGGTTGAAAATGGTTATCCTAGATGTTTTTTAAAAAAACTTATATATAGTACTTCTATACCTTCCACGAATGAGAATCCTACTAACAATGGCCCACCAACATCAGAAAACAATGAAGTCCATGAAAATCCACAAACTAATAGATTACTCCCAAAATATGCAGTTCTTGCGTATATTGAACATCTAACAAACAAACTCAATAGAATCTTCATAAATGCAGAAAACATGAATTTAAAAATTGCTCAATACAACTTAGTTACCAATAAAAATATGTTTTATACTGGAAAAGACTCGATAGATACCTTACATAAATCCGATGTTGTATATTCATTGAAATGTCTTCAATGTGAAAAATTTTACATTGGTCAAACTTCACAACTTTTAAAAAATAGATTGATTCAACATCGTAGAGATATAAGATTAAGACCAAACAGATGTGCATTAGCTTCCCACGTTAAAAATACCAAACATAACATTGATTTTGAAAATGTAAAAGTTCTTGAAACAGAAAAAAATACAGAAAAACGAGTTTTCCTAGAAATGTGTCACATTCAACAGAAACCTACGATGAACAATAAAACAGATATCAATGGTCTTAGTAACATTTACTGCCATCTGATAGAAAAAGACAAAAGAAATTCAAATAGATATTGCTCTATGTTTTTTGTTTTTCTTGTATATGTGTCATCCCTTATTCAGAGTCAAAATTATTTTGATAACATAATACATATTTTTCTATACAAATAGAAAATAATAATTTTATTATAATAGATCTCAAGAACAAAAATTTTCAAATTCCTTAAATTACTTGACAATTTTGGTTTCTATAACAATATAAAATTAAAATTTAGAAATGTCTAATTATTTTGTTTTATAAGTCAAATTGAAAGTATCAAAAATATGAATGTTTGAGATTGCATTTGTATAATATTAGATTTTATAAATAATATTATTTTCCTGTGAATATGGACATTTTGAACTTTACTATATATAAATAGATCCATGTTGTAAGTACTTAATATTTATTGATAGAAATATCATATACATTGTGGTTTTGTACTATTTTTGACCGACGAACCCCGAACGGAGGAGGTATACAATTCGACTGTCTGCTTTATTTTTTTTTTTGGTTCGTGCGCGCCTTTTATATAGTAAACGAGCTCCGATTTTGATGATTTTGGATTCATTTGGAAGAAGGGGATTGAGAAATGGTCCCATATTCATAAAAACGCAAATCCGAAATCTCCTTCCCTCCGAAAACCGCCCCCGAAGGGGTGGAGGGGGCGAATTTTCTCGAAAATCGAAAATCTGAGTTGATATAATTAAAGATAGGACAAGATCCGGAAACGTTTAAATTGAACATTTTTTCAAAAGTGTTACGGTTTTCGAGATAGACGCATGTTAAATATGTATTTTTGCTATGTAGAGAGGACAATTTCTTTCGAAAATTGAAAATTTTTCGATACTACATGAACGATATAATTATTTGTAGCAACATTTATAATGAACATTTTTTCCTTAGAGTTACGGTTTTCGAGTTAAATCGGTGTTAACATGGTAACAACTCAAATATTCAAGCGTATTTCCGCAGCGATGTTCTGAGATCTCAATAATAACAACTACAAGCAAGGAATATACGTGGGTAATAGGACTAGTACTATCTTCATTGATATGGTATAGTGAACGTTCAACGAACGGGACTAATGTTACACTCAAAAGTGTGAAATAAATATTTTTTACAAAAAATTGGACCGACGTTATTAGTTGATGCACTGAAAAGTATAAAATAATATTACTTCTATTGGTGATGGAACTTGTGAAGTTGGTGCCAAAAGTTATCAATCTAACTGCAACTGCACAACTTCAAAAGTACTATCACCAATAGAAGTAATATTATTTTATACTTTTCAGTGCATCAACTAATAACGTCGGTCCAATTTTTTGTAAAAAATATTTATTTAGTTTCGCTGATGAAGGCTGAAATTTAAACTAAGCCGAAATATACGATTTAACATGAAGATCTTTCATTGAATGCCCTTTTAGGCCGTATAACCTGAATTATTCTAACCAACATAGTTACTGTCGGCTGTGACTACCCTTTCAAATATATATATATATATATATATATATATATATATATATATATAATTCAGGAAATTTATTAACGACTGGCTAGGATATACTTCGATTAGAAAAGGTATAAAACGGCTTCTACAGTCTTGTATGTGGAAATAAGAGTAACTCTTTTTTCTAGTCTAGCTTTCGAATCCTTATTGATTCTTCATCAGGATTACTTAAATTATACAAATTATGAAATTACAATGTAAACATGAAAAATATATGGTACTTACGAAGTTGAAATTTAATTAAACATTAAATATTTTGGAATAGAAGTTATCATCAGTAACAATAATCGTACGTATCACTATAACAATGTTTAAAATAAAAAATGTTTTCTAATCTCTAAATTTATTTACATTTTTTATTTTAAACATTGTTATAGTGATACGTACGATTATTGTTACTGATGATAACTTCTATTCCAAAATATTTAATGTTTAATTAAATCTCAACTTCGTAAGTACCATATATTTTTCATGTTTACATTGTAATTTCATAATTTGTATAATTTAAGTAATCCTGATGAAGAATCAATAAAGATTCGAATGCTAGACTAGAAAAAAGAGTTACTCTTATTTCCACATACAAGACGGCAGAAGCCGTTTTATACCTTTTCTAATCGATATATATATATATATATATATATATATATATATATATATATATATATATATATATATATATTTATAGAATATATATCTTTCAAAAAATTTACTTTGTCAATGTATAATTGTTCGAGTAGTCTGCGGTGCGGGTCAGATAGTACGACGGTGGTTCACTAATTTCAGTTTTCGTCTCTGCCTAATGAGTGCTTTCAATTTTTGTTGTCTTTATCCAGCGCGTGCTGAGGTAGTAACTAGTTACTAAAATGATGGACAATATCATTATTAGGGGACCCTCATTGTATCAATATTTTATGTCTATTATGTAAATGCAGAGTAACCTAAAACATAAACTAACCTAACTTAAAACTTTTGACAACATTACTGAAAGGCTCTTACTCGCCAGTGGCGCCAACTGGCGAGAACTAAAACGATAGCCTCAATTCAACTCCAGTGTGACTATAAAAATAATATTCAACCATTTCATATTATTTAAAAAAGTAATTGTTATAATGAAAAGGCTCCTATATTTCAGTGAGTGAGTGAGTGAGTGTATCATTAATAATCAAAATCGTCAAATAATAATTTGCTTATAGGTACTTATAACACATTTTTCTTTACCAAATAAAAAACATGCAGACAAACATTCGAATGTATAACTCCTTCGTTTGGGAAGTGGACCAAAAAAGCAGATACAAATATGCCCAAACTCGCTTTTCTGTATGATAAAGAGTTGCATCTCCTCTTTATTCTATATTCCGTGGGGGGAATGAATAGAGGATTCTTATGAATTCCAATATTCCCACTTGGCAACATTTGACCATTGGAGATATCGGTGACGTAGATTATCGTTTTAGTTATGTATCTCTTTATAAATCAAATATGTTGTGAGGAGAATACAAACAACGAGAAATTTTCTAAATCTAGTACTGTAATGATTTTTTGAAGTATCTGGGTACTACTAACCTTGTCTCTCTGACTACCAAATATATTCTTGGAAATACGATTTGGTTGCATGTTTTCGATACTACCTTGCCAATCAGTAGGTACATCCCTTATCGCGTATGTTAAGAAAGTGTCCCAGAATTTTTACAATAGCAATTGAAAATCCTCATATCAATTGAAAATCAAGTATTTGGAGCGTCATTTAGTTGCAGTTTAAATAGTCTTTTTTATTCCAAAACTGACTACACGTTCGAAATCACTGCATAATTTGAATTTAATATTGTTACCGTTGTTTGAAAATTGTCAATTATTATATCAATTTTTCAGCAATGGATGTTACACTGATGCAACCAAATTGCATAAATTCGTCGCATATATATAGATATGTATCAAAAAAAACATAGTAGAATTATTAAACTCGTATGTTTGCATTTTATTCCCGAATGTGTAGAACAACTGGAACTCGTATATAGATATTGTTATGCTTTATTCATCAGAGCTATAATTGCGGATTTTTTAATAAAGTGAATATTTGAAGTGGATTTCTGTGTTTCTGGTTTAATAGATCACAATAAAAAATTATATCCAGAAAAACAAATTTTTACTTGCTGTTTTTTACTTATTCTGTTCTCTTTGATTTTCATTGTATTCAGAAATAATTGTCTCGGTTTCATTGTTCTCATATACTTGTGGGTTTCTTTTTGTCAAATTATGTCCCTCTTTATCCAAGTATAGGTACTATCTTATTTATCTGAATTTACCCAGATATATTAGATAAATTAGAATTGAACTCGACTCGATATCAATATATAACTGCAGTTATAACAATTTCCACTTAATTTATACAAAAAACTAGCTGTTACTCGCGGCTTCGTCCACGCTACCTGCCAGTGAAAATCGTGTCAGAATCGGTTTAGCCGATACGGATATTCGCCGGAATAAACAGACAGACAGAAATTATAAAAATAGTTGTTTTGTTATTAGTAACACATAGACTTCCATATGCAATTAGTTAAAACCTGTTACATATATTGCTAACAGACACTTCGATTTTATTTATTATTCGTAGTATATAGATGACATAGGTATATAAAGTTAGCACTGATAGGAATTATGAAAATTCCGAGCAGACTCTAATAAAGGGTACATAATACGAGACTACATTTAGTGACAATAATTCTTATATCAAATTTTATATACTTAATAAACATATCGCAGTTGATCTGCCTTAGTTAATTTAAATACCTTGGTTTAGAGTTTAGAGGTAAGCCTATCTTCAACAGCATTCGTATCTGAAATTCAATAGACCATGCTCATACCTTTGGTGTCCATTTTGTAAGAGCCAAATTGCCAATATTCGAACATCTGTCTATAGATATATCTACCTGTGTGTGTGTATCTTAGATGGCTCATATAACGTCCCTATGATAGTAAAAGGCGTTGGAAAGACGACCCATCAAAATGCAACAAAACTCAGAGCAAGTCTAGCGAAATAGAGACATAGCCGAATGACCGATATAAATTTTATCGGACTATAAGAGGAAATTAAAAAATTTATTTTTCATGCTCCAGCAATGAGAAACAACGTTGTCGTCGTCTTCGTCACCGCGCCTCGCCGAACAAATTCGATTACAATTTTATTGAGCATCAACAGGCCACGACTTGATCCCTTTTTTATTATTAATACCACTATTATGGTACAGCCTTTATTGCCAGTTTTATTAACAATATCCTTTTTTATTTGCAGGTAAGTCGACACACGAAGACCAGCAGAGGATAACAAGACGACGACGAGATCTATATTGTATATATGAAGAGGAAGTAGGTACTACCTAAGTCCAGAATGGTGTAAGTTTTATTTTTCAATTACCCCATGGCTCATATCCAGGGGAAATTTGTCCGTCATTTATCTCTGGGTGAATGTGTTTGCGGAGCAATTTGAGAAGCGCTCTACAAAGCTCATACTTGATATTAGGTTCCTGTGAGAACATAGGCGCTACGTGAGGATTTCTTGGCTTTGAGGCGAAAAAATTATACGAAAATATAAGTGTTTTCTTTTCTTGTAAGTTTTTTGATGGAATTATAAAAAGGAACATACTTTTTTATGACTTCCAAACCCATCGTTTTGATTAAGAAAAAAATCCCATGGAACGCAGTACGCGTGTTTGAAGTGAAATTTCTTAACCTATTCCATAAGGAAGATAGAGAAAGAGTCATAAGAATAAGGTGTGAAATACACATTAAATCTTTAGTTGTTTCATGTGTAGGTAAAGCGCATGCTATGGCTAAAATCTGAAACATAATATGTTCTTGATTCTAAATGGAGTAACTTTCTTGGAAAGGTAACATTAAGTGTTGTTCCTAATTTAATCTTGGCAATGTTTCAATTATTTCTAAATTGAATTTCTCACCAAGGAAGATGAGCAGTGATAAGTGCGGGTTTACGAGTTTCTTAGCGCGCGTGAGAAGCTGGCGTGCGCAGATTGCTTCGCGCACGTAAACAGATTAAACTTATGGTGGCAAATAGGATCATTTACGAGTCATTGGCGTGTGCCACGGTCCGCCAACGTGAGATGCAGGCGCACGCGGAGAGTGTTAAATATTTCCCCTGACAAATAATACAACGCGCGCAAAGCCCTGCCTGGCGCAAAGATATGGACCACGTGACCACAGCGCCCAATCACGACTAGGCATTCGAAAAGTAGTCGTGCTGTCAAAAGTTGAAATGAAATAAGATTATTAATTATCAATTTTATTGTGTCTTTTGCATATTTTCACTATATATTTTCAGATTTTTAATTTGTGGATTTGGCGTTATATATATAGATTAGATTTCATCAAAATTATAAGTACAGTTTTGATTTAGGTTATTTTGTGTGTTAATATTAACATAAGAGTTAAATTAAGTATTAAACTAATATGTATCAAATATTGTTGTGGTTGACTCATATTTGTAACAAATTATCGAAGCTCTTCTTCCAAAGGTTTATTACATTCCGTATCACTTCGTTTTGACAGTCGCAGTCGAATAATAAAGCGCACGTAGAGAAACTCGTAAATGGGTCGGCGCAAAACGGTCGCGAAACCTGTTCAACGTACGCGAAGCAATCTGCGTGCGCCAGCATCTCACGCGCGCCCAGGAACTTGTAAACCCGCACTAAGAAATTCGTAAACCCGCACTAAGGGTTCATTCAATGCAAAATTCACGATGAAGTCACCTCCGAAAATCAACGGCGTTTTCTTTTCACCCTTACCGAGATCAATAGTACCTTTATGTAATAAAATAATACAATTTTCATAAAATGGGCATAAAATTGAGTTAGAGAGAGAGAGGTAATCGGGCTAGTTGGCCAGTACAGAACATTAAATAGATACCCGGCGAAAATGTCGAAAATATTCAACTGAAACAACTGTAGAATCATTCCTCTTCTTTCGAACGATAGATTCACCAGGTGCCAGGCACTTTAGCATACCTAGCCTAACTTATCATAAGAGAGATTCTGTTTGCGTTGTTTTATTACATGTGAGGAATGAATGTTTGATCAGAAGACTTGGCAGATATGATTAGCTCCATTTTTTATTGTTGGTAACCTAAGCACTGTCAAAGTCATTCTGATGCGGTCAAAGAAATTTCGTTTCAAAAAGGTTTTGGTTTCACTATAATTCCTGGAAGTATCGCACATCCTCCAAATAATTAATTTCAATATCATGAATATCTATTACTAATACTAGTTCGCTGTTATTGTGTGAATTCGAATCAATTTTGGTCCTGATGCTCGCCGATTAGCCGTTCGCAAACGTGAAAATAAACCGGTTTGGATATTATATTGAAATATGTCGGCGCTGTGACAACATTGATATTGGATTGGAGCTCGTCAAATGTCCATGCTCTATAGAATATCATAGCACAAGATCTATCGATTTCCATCAGGAAACAACAATATTGAATTGATATATAAACCATTTTCGATATAACATCAAAAGCAAACCAAGCTTCCTACATATCTGTCTCTCGCTGGCTATCTCTTTGTCCCTCTATTTCATTCTATGAGCTTTCTTCGGGTTCATTTACTTTTGCAATGTGATTTGAATGATCTTCACTAATGAGCTACATAGAACCTCTTCAAACATAACTTCCATTGTGTCTGTTTAACTGTAGGTACATTGACATGTTTCTGTGTTCATGTAATGAGGACCTTATTGATTCAATTTTACAAAATATTCACAATTCACATATACTTAGCTATTAACCTACCTTATATAGGTATATTGGGAAAATAGAGTGTTGGAAGGCGCTGGCACTTCTTCTAATTTATATTTACTGTTTATAAACTGTTCGAGGCATAACTGAGGAATCTTCTTAGTCTGTATAATGCAGAGTTTTCGGAACTATGGTGACATTGTCGCCCTTTTTCTCAAATCAAGTAGGCAGACTTACAAATATATTCAAATATTTAACAAAAGAAATGCTGCTCATATCCTGATACATTTTGATTCTTGTTCCTGGAATATTCAAATATTTATCTTTAAAGTTGGTTTTCGTGGAACGATCGATGTTCGTTGCAGTAGGAAGAGCAAAAATAAAATAAATCCTGATGTGGTTACTCTGCCAAAGATTTATTAGTATTCGAAAATCAAAGAAGTCTGCTGCCGCCAGTTGAATCCCGGCACACAGGCGGCACATATAGAGTGGGAAACAAACATTGAGTGAATTTTCTGAAAAACAAAAAACAGCCAAGGGAGGCTTGGGAGTCTGCTCTGATGCAAACAACGAGGACGGGAGTTGCACCGTCTATTTGTGGGGGCATCAAAGGTGCCGCAGTTGTAGGGGGAGAGAAAGCCGCCCTGGCAGCAGCAAGAGAGTACTGACCGATGGACAGATGAACAGTGGCACAGCGTTGGCATCCCAATCAGTCGCGGGGGCAGGTAAACGGTCCCATTGGGAATTAAGGTCGGACCAGCAGTAGTAGCAGCTAGCAGCACAGCACAGCACACACGTAGCTAACTCACGTTTCCCTAGAGAGAGGCCGAGCCTGGAACGTTGTTGCCGCTACCCGGACACTGACGATCTCCTTCTGGCGTGACGATAAATTCGTAAGGGCTGTAAGGGTTTCTCTATCTTTTTCTCCATCTCTCTATCTCTTTCTCACTTTCTTGCTAAGCTAACGACTTTACGCACTACCATAACATACCTACATCCGAAACAGCAGGCCGACTCGGCGAACCGATTAAATAAATGGAAATTGTATTTGGCCCCTCAACGACGCCTCTACGCACCTTTTTACTTTCTTTTCGTCTTTTCTTCTCTTTAATATTACTATCCGAAATTGTTCTCTTTTTTTTCTGGAAATTGAACATGTGCCCATCGAAGCGAATATCTGAGTATCCAGAGAACGGTATCTATAGTACAAGATACTGGACCTCAGAAATGAAAAATTTAATTTCATTTTTATTTGTCCTCGTTCAGTTTGTGAATCCGTCGATTGTCTCCACTTCTTCGGCAAGACTTCAGAAATATATTTTGGCAATAATGGACTATCGGAATTTATTAAAAGTCATAAGCATACCCACACACAAATAAATACAAATTTTAGAATTTTAATCGAAAACTGAATATCAAAATGTAGGTAAGTCATAGATGGAGAGATCTTGTTGATGACCGTGATAATTGTTTACAACAATCCGTCTCTCTTCTCTCATCCATTATCCATAATGAATTAACTTTTTATTGAATCTCTTTATCAATATCCAATGACACTAGATATGACAAAATGAGATCATGGTCTTGAATTTCTCACGAGTTTTATGCCGACTTTCATTTACATTTTCAAGTTCTAAAATAAACAAATGAATCTCTTTCGATGTCTGTCAGTTATAAACTTTATACCATATGCTTTTGCCAGAGAATTGTTTATTTTACATTAACGTTGTCAAGATGTCAAGACAAATCAATTGTTATATGTGTCCTTTACTCAAAGATCTTAGAGGTTGCAAAAGCATTGAACTGCAAGGGAAATGAAGTGACACATATTATGTAAGATATCAATGGATTGCGCACCACTATTTTGGTAAGATGCTTTCGTCAGATAGAAAAAAATCGTCCATTCGTTCTTAAGGGTTCTGGTTTTGACAAATGGGCATCCGCTATCCAGTAGGAAAAAAACACGTTATGATACGGGTGTAATTAATACGAATAAATAAATATTTCGCTTCACAGAGTGGTCCAATCAATTCATCATTGAATTCTATATCTATTGTCATGCTTCAGGGTTATGATTTGTGTTTGTCTTTGATATTAGCTGTTGTTACCAAACCAATTACAATATGTACATGTTTTTAATATTACGTTTGTTTGTGTCAAAAATTCTGAATGATAAATGTAACAACTATATAAATCATAAGAAACTATGACAGGTAATCAGCTGATTCTAACAAATTCCGACTCTATGTTGTTCTGGATATCTGTAGAATTCAATTCAAAGCAATTCATAATTGTAATTATTATTTCGATCTATCAATCAACCTATGTCACCATGGCGAAAGTTTAGCACGTAAATAAATAACAGGAATTCTCGATTGCGTACAAATATGGAATCTGTCTGCCGTTTATCTGTGTATGTATATGTGTGGAGGTATCATCGTGTGACCTTTTGTACCGAGTCAGACGATGTGGGTGCAGCATTCAAATGCGGAAAAATGGTTCCGGCAGCCGAATTGGGTCACCACCATCAGACAATGCAATTGCTCCAAGCTGCTGCAGCTGTCAATGGAGTACACACAACCTCCGTTTCGCTGTGCCGTGGATGGAAATGATTGTCTCCATATAATGTGAGAAAAGGGAGAAAGTGGAGAACAGCAGGGGCACATGTAAAAATCCTGCCTCAGACTTTATACACAATGGAAGGAAATACGGAAAACGACAATCGCTATGTGCATTCATGGAGATGCAAATCGAGTCGGTTACGTATTGAAATATTCTACATTAGAGTATTTTTGCGATAGAGTATTTTATTATCTAGACAAACCTACTTTAAAGATGGCGCAACTATCTCCGCATACTCTACTTTCTAATCAGAGTTTCTAACGTCTGAAATAATCACCTTTAGAGTTAGTGTAACATCCTTAGCTATATAGCCATACAGCTTTTACAAAGTACATTCATACAAAACACAATGTATAGATATCGGCAATGGAGAAATAGATTATCTTTTTCTGATGAGAACGTTTATTGAACTTTGTATGAATTAGGAAATCATTTGAGTTATGTTTTCTGTACATTTCTTTTGGTTTTTTGCAAATTCCAATACTCAGAACTATTATCAAACACAATGCTGCCTGCTACTGTCAACAACATTCAATATTTTTTTGTTTTCGTGTGTCTTTCGATTGAAACGTTAATTGTGCTATGTTAAAAAAGCGAAAATAAAATTCTTCTGATGTATCTAGAGTTTCTCATTAGTTGTAATTTCCTTTCTGTTCTGATTTGATGGAAGAAGTGGATAATAGTGTTGAGTAAAAGATAAAACCGCATACATAATGGCTTTCACGCTCTTGTATAAGCTCACATAGAGAGTGTCTAGGCCCTTAAAAGCTATTGAGCATTTTTGCTTCACTAATGATTAATTTCGACCGAAGTTAGTTAACGAAGTAGTGCAAGGTTATATACATGTATATCTAACAAAGACCTTCTCTGAACGTTTATATAAAAGACCATCCATTCGACATTGTTAGGTATAAAATCTACAATCTGAATAATGTACCTATATTACCCAACCCGACGGATTGTTCGTGTTAGAGGTTTCCCGATAAAATGTTCTATATAGCAACCCACTCAGCCAGTCAGCGCCTGTTTATAGATGCTGGAAGGTGGGAAATTTAATCTGGTAATTGGCTTGAAACATTAACGTTTTTGTGTTTACATTCTCGCGGTAAATGAACCGTCTACTTATAGACGACAACATGGAGAGGATGGCAAGAGAGAGGGTAGCTTGGGATGGGGTTGGTGGATAGGAGAAAAGTACAAGGAGCTGCGCGCCATTCAGGCTTGCTCTAATTTAATCCACTTTAAGTTTCAGGCATATACTTTTGATACGGATAATTCTTCCAGGGGTGTGATGGTAGTGCTTGGATTATATTAATTCAAATTTTGTCTAACGTTCACTTGTGTGGAAATGTAGCTTTTGAAACAATGTTTCTGAAGTCTTTAATATCTATGATAATTTCACATGATTATAGTAATAAAAATAACAAACCTGAATTTATTCTCTATAGGTACTAAAAGATAACAGTTTTTATTTGATATCGTTGAGTATTAGGTATATCCAAAATGATTTAACCAACTAGGTACATTTATGTCTGTGGATTTGTTGCCAGTCTAGCCTTGAAAATTTAAGCCATTCATTAAACTCATTATGCAGCAAAACGAAACCGAATTCCAAAAATAATTAAGTAAAAAACTGAAAAAATGGTGTTCCGCCATCTTCTTCCTCTCTTCCTTTCAGGCATTTCCACCCCGAGATGATTTTTTTGAGATTTTTGATGTCGATCTCAGCTGCTTCCTCTAGACACTCTAGTGTTTCTTGTCCTAAGAATCGCTGGCGTCTACATGTGTAGAAGGCCTTAATTCCTTTCTTCATCCTTTCTTCCACGTTCCTATTGCAAGAAAGCTTTGCGTCAAGAATGACTCCCAGATACTTAGCCTCTTTCGAAATAACCACAGTAAGCTAATATAGAAACAAATTCGAAAAGACAAACGATCATACAATACACAAAAAATAGAAGAGACTATAGAAGACAACAACAATATGCGAGTTTTACAATCTAAGCTAACAAGTGGAAAAACTAGGGTCAACAGAATCAAAAACAACCAAGGCCTCATAATAACAAATAACGCAGAAATAACTGAGGCGACGGAAAAATTCTACGAGAACTTATATAAGTCAGTAACCTCAACTCCGATCAATAATGAGCAGAATATTACTGATGTGGACTCAGAAGATATGTCAGATATAGACATGTCAGAAACAAAAACGCCTATAAATAAAATGAGGAACAGGCAGACACCAGGTGAAGATCAAGTTATAAGCGAAATGACCAAGCTATGGGGGGAAACGCTTCTATCAGCAGATAAAATACAATTAAATAAACGTCTACATGAGGGAAAGATACCAGTTGCTTGGCAAACGCGGAAGTCATACAAAATGTACTGAAATCTCCTACGATTCGCAGACGATGTAGACCACCTAATCAGTGACAACGAAGATGATCCAAAAGCTATGTCAGAAGAGCTAATGGAAACATCAGAGCGTGTTGTTCTCGAGATGAACTTCGCGAAAACTGAAGTAATGAACCAAGACAACCAGCAAATCACTATTAACAATGTGATAATAAAATATGTAGAAGAGTACATATATTTAGTTCATCTCATTACACTCGGAAAGAACAATCAGACAGCAGAAATTTCAAGGCGAATCAGAGAGTTAGGCTGCATTGGGAAAACATATTTTAAAGAACCCCGAAATACCCCCAATCACTAAAATCCAAAGTATACGATTCATGCGTGTTATCAGTTACAACTTATGGATTGGAAACAATGTCACTAACTGCAGCAAGTGTCACACAACGGGCAATGGAACGAAGTATGCTCAACATAAGTCTAAGGGAAAAGAGGGGAAGAAATAAAGAACGAGGAGATACGCAGATGGAGCAAAGTTACCGATGTTATCCAACGTATAGCTAGTCTCAAATGGAGCTGACGCAAGACGAGAAAGATCGAGATGGATCAGAAGAACACCCCAATGGGCTCAAGAACCTACAAAAGAAGCGTGGAAAGAGCTCAGAAGAGATGGTCGGACGACATCAAGACCATCGCTGGAAAGCCGTGGCACCAAACAGAACAAGACAGGGAGATGTGGCTACAAAAGAGGAAGGCCTATGTCCAGCAGTGGATAATAACAGGCTGAGAAGAAGAAGAAGATTATGTTTATATGAACCGATTGATCGTGCCATAGAGAAACTGTTAAGGTTATTCTAGAATTATCTTTTTTACTAAAATCGCTTTCCCCCAGTAGGTACATTTGAGTAATAAAATCAGTTATTTTATTTGTTTTTCTTGAGCGAATCCTTGTGCTAACTTTGATTAGATGTAAATATTTTTGAAACTCTTCAATGATATTTTCTATTCCAATTATCTTTATTCTCAGCTTTTAAAAAGATACGAGTACAAAACAACATTAACATTATTAACGAGAACAAAAGCTATGGAGTAATTTAGTAGTATACATTTCTGCTAAAATCTCTTGTTTTTATACCCTTCAACTTTCGCAGTAGCTGTTCATGTCGACGCAGTTGAACTCTTTGTATATATTTATATTTCCGAGAAAAGGAATACAAATGAATAAATTCTTCTCTCATTGGTGTCCATTCTTCCATAAAACATGCCCTGTTTATCACGAACAATAAATAAAGTGAATAAATACACTTTTCGAACCAGTCTGTATAATACTACATAAAATGATGCTCGCCGAATTAAAACCTAAAATAATACGCATATTTTTGGTGTGTGTATAGAGCATTAAAATTAACAAATATAGACTTTTATTGCATTCCTTCATCAACGCCGAAAATGCGCCGCATTCTCTCTTTTGGCGCGGATTTTTTTTTTTTCGGTTGTTGCAGGGAAAAGCTAAATGCAAAATTTAATTGCTGTTCCAATGGAACCGATGGTAAAAACCATAGGAATTACTGGATCAGCAATGTTTTCTGCTATTAAGCGAATACAATTTATGAATAACTAGTATTAATTTCCCTGAATGTTTCTCATATGCGATAAGAATAAAAATAGTAGCACTGGCTGTGAACTCAAATCTTTATATCTGTCTATGAAAATAATGTCTACACATTTACCAATTATAACTAGCGATCCAAAAAATATATATCATCCCCTTTACCATGAAATTTCAAATTATATCTTTACATAAATCATCTGAAATGGCATAATATTGTTTAAACATCGGCTATCACTCTTAGGACCGCTAATATTTAATCGGGCAACATCGAAAGCAATACGCAAACCTGATCTAATTAAATGATCATAAGAAATCTAAAAAATGACTATATTTCTATACATATATTTCTGAAAATCTTAAAATTCGAGATGGGAAAATTAGTAATAGGACTATATCCGGCAACGTTTAAAAAATCATAGGTTTTCGAGTTAGAGCAATAGTAAATTCTACAATATGTGTTTAGGCTATGAAGAGGGGAACAATTTTTTCGAAAATCAAAAGTTCGAGATGACCAAGTTAAAGAAGAGATCATATCCAGCAATATTTGATCTGGACGGTTTTTAAAAAAAATCAGGTTTCCAAGTTACAACAGTGGTAAACTCTGAAATAAGTGTATTTCCGCGATGTTTTGAAATCTCTGAATAAGTATGAATAACACATTATCTTCTTTGGTGAATGTTAAATGATTTTGATTACTAATGTTACATGTTACATGTGTGAAATAAATATTTTTTACAAAAAATTGGACCGGCTTTATAATTTGGTGAACTGAAAAATACAAAATAGTATTAGTTCTATTGGTTCTAGTACATTGGAAGTTGGTGCCGAAAGTTTTCAACCTTACTGCAACTGCAAAACTTCAAAATTACCAGAACCAATATAATTAATATTATTTTGTATTTTTCAGGGCTCCAACTAATAAAGTCCGTCCATTTTTTTGTAAAAAATATGATCTATTCATCTGTTGTATGTTATCGTAACTATTGGCAACCATAGTGAAGTTACTGACGTGTTTTTTACTGAATTGGTGTATTATTTTGAATGTCTCAAATATGAGTCTATAAAAACTTATATTTCTCAACATGTCTGCCGATTTTTACTTTCCTATGCTACTTATAGTAGCTGTATAAGGAAAGTATTGTAATCGTGTGAAATTTTCGGTATCGAGATTTTTACAAATGTTGACGTTTCAGAGTTTTCTAAGTCTAATAAACATATTTTCAGCCATTGGTCTGTCTGCCTATCTGTCTGTCTATCTGCCTATCTGTCTGTCTGTCTGTGACAGCATTATCTTGGAAACGGATCGGTGTATTTTGCTTTCTTTCTTATTTTGTTTGGTACCATATCACTCGCCGGTGGCACTGAATGACAATCTTGTGTATACTGGGTGTTGAGCTGTAGCCAAAAACATGATTTCCTCAAGACAGTAGCGTAAAAACGACTCTAAGTATTTTGAATAAACTTTTCTAAAGTATTCTTCTGAGAGCCCTTAACCACCCACATATCGCGCCATCTCTGAGGAAAAGCACAAAATAAGTTATGCTTGAATAAAATTCCATATTTTCCACATGTTTCTTTAGATTCTGGCTACACGTTTCATCTTGCGAAAAAATTTTACATGACCGTGGTTGTTTGTCTTGACATGCTGAAAAATATGAGTGGTAGCACGATTTGACCAGAGGATTTTCACTTTACTACCGCTATTATCGTCGCTATATAAGGAAAGTATTGTAATAGTGTAAAATTTTTCATTCACTGGAATTTGCCTGCGAGCGGTAGGAAAGTCGTGTGAGTGGTTAATTTGTATTATTAAAATGGATAAATAAGTATAAAGTTATGGCAAAGTTATTCCTATATTATATTCTAAAATTGTTGACGATAAGCAAGAAATATTTATATTTAATTACAAATTCCACTCGTTATAATGCAGACAGACTTTATGTTTATTAGCGTGCAGTATGTGATTTCCAGAGAATGAATTATTATTCATCACAATGACTCCTGATGAATGTTCTATGAAATTTTAATGTCGTCATAAATTTTTATGCGGTTATAACATTCTGCTGTACATATATAGATCGAAATATAATAGAATATTGATTCAATGTGAAATATATTATAGAACTGTGCAAATGGTAGCTACAAAAATGGTTGCTAAAATAATTATAATTCTTTAAAACAATTGGATATACAATGACTGATAAATGGTGTCCGCCATCCTGAAGTCAAAGAAATGTCCTGAAGGAAAACGCCCCATTTCCTAGGATTTTCACAAATAAAATGTCCTACTCATCAGTATGAATCGATATACGAATTCTCGAAAGAGTGGCTCTCGTTGAATAAACTTAGGCCTACGTCCAAGGACACATTAGGTAGGTAGACTGATTTTATTGTATATTGTATATATTGTATATATATCGATACCGCTCTTCTTAAGGCCCCTTACCATCATCTCAAGGCGTATATTTGTTTGTGAAAAGCTATGCCTTAAGAAATTTCACATATTCTTAGTGTTTATTCATGTTCTAGCTAAACGGTTCTTCCTACGTCAAAACTGAATATGACCATTGAGGCACGTTACCCGCTGAATACAATTAATAGTCCCACAATTTGATCAGACGATTTTCATATGCGATGAAACTAGAGAGCGAAAGGAAAGTCATGTGATTGGACACACCAGATTATTTTACTGATATTTTCAATCTTTTCCACTCTCGTTTGGGATAGCATTTTATCACAGAAGTTGCAGCTCATCTAAATCACATTACCCACCGTATGACATGAACGATGGCGGTAGCGGGAGCGGCGGCAGAGGCCCCGGCCTCATCATCGCAGAGCCAGTTAATCCCAGCTGGACGCAATAAATAACACCATACAAAATTTCCCGATAATAAGCGAATCGCTGAATATATATATATATATATATATATATATATATATATATATATATATATATATATATATATATATATACATATATATACATACATATAACACGGTGTGTTCGAAGATTAATGCATCCACCACCGATCGGCTATGGGCTTCATCATCATATAAAATTATTCGGGCTGGCCCACCCCTATTTCCCTCGCGCAATGCGACAGTAAAAAAGCAGAAAGAGAAGGATGCAGTCATTGAGTGAGAGAGATAGGGTAACAAAAAAATCCTAGCTAACTAGCTATATAGCTATCGTTTACCGAATTCGTTAGTTGAGTAACGATCCAGGAGTTAATGGAATTACTCATCAGATTAAGTGTGCTCAAGCTGTGAGACAAACGTCGCAAGCGGCAGCAACTAACCTGGCGGCAGATCTATATGTTCATTGAATAAAAAGGGCCATGGTGCAGACATACTTTTTCTTTCTATTATTGAACAAAAGAAATAGCTTTTATCGAAAAGTAGCAACTTTCAGCTCTCCAGAAACATTTTTTGTACAAAAACAATAAATCGAACGTGTTCAATTCAATTTAATTCACATTCATTTAATTTAAAAATCTTTCAATTGATACCTGTCCTCTTTTATTTTCAAACAGACTTTAGAAATGACAGAAAGTTCTTCTTGCGTCTCAATACAAAATGTACATCAAACATAGTGCGACACTATTAATCTTTATCAACATAGCTGTCTGGTGGAGCAATTTTCATTCAATTTTTCTATTACACTAGTGCTTAAGTAACTAGAATTAGTTACTGAAGTCTGAAGCATGAATTATTTTATTGCACTTCTTTTTGCTTCATTAATTTTCTCTCAAGCTATGCTTTCAAATCAATGTATTTAAAAACTAACGTATATGCAACTGATGGAATTTGATAGAATGTTAAGTATAGTTAAGTATAGTAAATTCCCACGTTTTGTGATCGTCTTTGTCAGTATTTGTTCGCATCCTTCATCCTTCTGCAATATCGTAACATTAGTAGATTATATATATAAACCATGTCATATCCCATGCCTTTTTTTAAGCGGACTGGTTCTATAGTAACGCCAAATGTTAATTTTGCATGAATGTGGGGCAAGAAGTCTTTATTTCTCTTGGGCGAGTAGTGTGGGAAGTAGGCAGATAAGTAATCCCTGGGCGCATGTTAGACGACTGGCAATATGAGCGCAAAAGCCGAATGCTGATTATGTCGAATAATCGCGCGAGAGGGATAGTTTGTCGCCACCTATGACAACGTTGCGGTATTTGTGGCAGCATGATGAGCATACTGAGGAACAGTGGGAAGAGCATTTCACCAAAGAGAAGACTGTATATTATATATCTAACAGATTGTTGAATTGGAATCAGTTACCTAAATAATCCGTTCTCTATTTCACTCAAATTGAACTTCTAAAGCGTGAGTTGAAAAAATAATGTATCCATTACATGAGCAAAGAGACGAAACCTATTTGCTGGATAAACTACTGATTCTATTAAGGGACGAAATACCGACATGAGCCATGGTATTTCTCATATTCTAGTGCGGTCAACTAGTGAGATAAAATGCTTCTATGTTCTAGATATTGAACACATTTGCCATGACGCTCAATTCTCAAGGATTAATTGCACAAAGATATTTTTCGACAGTAGAAGAATAGATCGGACAACAAATAGTTTTTCAACCAGCTCAAATATATGGGCTATTTCATTTGATAGATATATAGCTGTTGTTTCTTTGATATGATGTCTATATTATGACAGAAGCTCTTGTATACGTGGAAGCACTTACACATATGAAGCGGAATACACGTACCTATATGCATGAGTATACATTTCTATATTAATATCCATATATGAATACACACATGTAAGCGTAAGCTTTGGCCGGCCATTTTGGACGTCGACTGCGGGCCCGGTTCCGTCGTGTTGATGCGATGCCGCCTTCCCCTAGGCGGTGGTAGGTATAGTATAGATAGAGGGTAGTTGATCGGAGACCGCCGACTATTTGTCTGCCTGGCAAAGGTAATGCATTCCCGTGGTATCCCGAGAGAGGCAGATATGGCCCCACAATATACGGTTATTGGATATCTATCGGCCTCCGCATGCATGTATTATAATGCTTCGTCTAGGCTGCAAATCATCCGGGCCATCATAACCGACCCCTCTGCTCGCCTCCTTCTCTCCACTAATATAATACGACCCCGCGTAATATGTAAACCTCGTTCGTTAAACTGTTGGATATGGCTGTTGCAGTACATGTATACATAGCTATAACTAGGGTTGGTACGTATTCTTGGAAATGATAAGTGCATGCATATCGTTAATCGAAATTGACATTGATGCCTCTTGAACGAATTGCACCATGATATATATTATACTCAAGTATTTGATAATTATGTGTACGTGTGCCCTTTGTGGAATACTAATATGTACAATGGGATAGAGAAGATGATACAATTGTTGAAATTATTGCTTACAAATCAAATGTACCACGAATTATCGATAATTTTTTGGAATCTAAATTTTTCAGACTCTCAGATTGTTTGTCTTGAAAGAAGAGCAATGGCAAGTTTAGAATATCATTTGTCATCGTAATGTCATCATCATAATTTGGGAAAACTGGACCCGTATAAAGTCCGTATGTTACTCACCGTTGTACGGTGACCGATTCCATTAGCATTTTCCGCCAATAATAGCAAAGCAGTCAGCGGCTTCCGTTCTAGTGATTAGAGATTCACTTCTATGTTATTGACTACCGTTGAGGGCGGTAGCCAATAGTACCTAATCAAGCAAGCATTTCCTTAGCAAGAGGTGGTGCAAGAGGAGTACACGTGGATAATCCCGGAGTCCTGATCAGAGATGGTTATACTTGGATTGGAGCTGGAGCTGGACTGCATACCGTCACGTATCTAGATTTAGCTTAAAAATTTGAATCGAACTAATTTTGACCAATTTTAAGTTTGAGCCGGACTAATAATTTCTATCTGCAATAGTGAAGGTTATACTACACCGACTCTGTGCTAATGGTTGAAATTTGTCATGTCCTTTTGAAATTTGCTACTATACAGATTTAACTGATCCAATCTCGGACGTATAAGGTCCTAACTAACCTAAATCTAAACCTAACCTAAATCTGACTCTGGTTTATGATAGGGGCAAACCAGAATGTTTGGAAGGAAATTCATTCTTGTCTTATGTAGCCTATCAGATGAAAGGACTCGTTACATGGAGAATATTTGAAGAAATGCTCGAGTATTCCCAAAGGCAAAGTTGTAGGAGATGACGTAACTAAGAGCAAAATGGGAATAATTTTTCTTTTTAGTACTACCGTACTGTGGAAGTATTAGTATGTATCTTCAAAATTGGACCACATTACGATTTACAAAAATAGCACTGTACATAAAAATGGAGTATTTATCTCCCCCTATTCTGGAAAGTGAGCTTAAAATTTCTAATAGTTAGAATAAAGTGAATCACTATAGCTTACATAAAAATCTTAAGGAAAATGCTTATTAAAGCAGAGCCTAGGAATCCACGCGAGTCCAATTAGCATCTCAACTGTGTTGCTGTTAGTTTCTTTTAAAATTGGTCTTTATTCACTTATTGTCCCTTCAACTCTAAAGGTTATTAGAGACAACTTTAAAATTACAAATATTCTAAATATAGTATAGTAGGTACATTCGATAAACTTCAGTTTTCATTGATGATATTAATGTCTCTTAAAAATTTCAGGACTTTTCGAGATTCACAATTTTCACTAAGGAGTTCAATTAAAGATGCTGGAATTCCATGTAATTGTTGTTAGTGGTGATGAAAAAATGGACAGTCGAGTTAGTTACTTCATTAAACTAGAATTCCAATTCATTGAAGACATACGTTGTATTCATTATAGTAAGAATATTTTTAAGCTGTCAAAGGGCACTTCAAAAATCGATGCAACTGTCTCTTTTGTTACTACATCTCTGCAATGATGACGAGGACCCTTAAGTATAGCAGTATGTCGGAAGTTGTCCAATTTGCGCGCAAAACTGGCAATATTTGTAAGGAGGAGTATTAGCAGCGCCTCTTCTCTACCATATAATTTTGGAGAAGCGGAGACAGGACGGTTGTTTTTTTTATTTTCTCCTCGCGTTCCTTCTTCCACATTCTATACGGAACTTATGGCTCGAGAAAACCAGAAACACGCAGACTTTATGCTTCAAGCCGTCCATGAATAACAATACCCATCAGTGGTAGCATGGTGTATGCCCCATATATATAGCTCATATTTCTTTCTCTGTCTTTTCGGTGTAGTAGATACGTGCCTTTTTGCTGTAGATATCATTTTCCTATTGCTCTGGCCGCATGGATTTTCCTCATTTTCTATATACATATATATAGATAGGGTATAGGTACGATAAATTCTGGATCCCGAAGAATCTCCAAGAACATATCGTCGGTCGTATAGTCTGTGATGATTTCGTATGCATCGGGCGTGTAAAATAAAAACTCAATTTTCTGAGCTTAAACTTGTAATTTGCCTTCCATGAAAATGACCGATAAATTTATTAAACTCCCTCTCTGGTCCAAATGAATTTCATCGATATTTTTTTCGGGTATTACGAGTATTATTATTTCGTTTTCATTTATTTTGTTTTCTATAAGGATATTCTTGAATAAAAAATAATTAATAACTCTTATATGTATATTTCTGTAGTTTTTTTACATGTAAAAGTTTGAACATTTATTATATTATTCACTGATACATCAGCATCTGAAATGTACATTTAAAAGCATGTATTTCATATAGATAATGACAAAGGGGTTCGGGAAAGTCCCATAACTTTTTTTCCTCTCTAATTTATCGATTTGATTCTATTTGAAGTTCGAAGATGTGTTCCTAAAATATTATTATTTAAATACGGGTTGTCCCAAAGTAAAATAACACCTCAAGCTTTGCACTTGCAATTTACCCATTGTTTCCAATATTCATCCTTAAAAAAATTATTCCTATTTTTTGTACTTGGAACATATTCGGTCAAATGTTTTTCGATCAAATGTTATTCAGTCTTTTTTTCGACCAATTGTAATTCAGTCAAATGTTTTTCGATTAAATGTGTTCGATCAAATGTTTTTGATCTATATCTAAGGCTTCATGTTAAAAAATATATAAACAACATTTACATCGAAAAGGCAAAATTGGCCTTCTGTGCTATTTTACTTATCATTTTCTGAGTAATAATATAAAATAAACAAATGTAAGAAAATTAAAATGTCCCATTCTTACATTCAAATTCTAGTCAAATCTACGTAGTTACTAAATAGTCTGGATGAAAATACCTACATCCCACGGGAGAAAAATTTCATTCATTGTAAATACGGAAATGCGAGGTGATATAATTACGTACGTTGAGGTCTTGTGCGTGTGTCTCAAAATATCCCAAACTAAATTAGCACTGAGCAATACGATGATGCTCAGGGTTTAGCTGTTAAACGTGTTTCCTTAACTTTGAACAAGAGTATTGCATTACGAGATGCATTAGGCACTCTCTATTTACCTTACTTTTTGACATCGATGATTTATAAATTTGCACATTAACAACATACAACAAGATCATGTCGTCCGTTCCCAAAATAAACTATTCGGACTCCATTTATACAGGGTTATTCACGGTGAGAGGTCTATTAGTCTGTTAGAAGTATTGAGAGAAATACAATTTTTTTGTTCTGAAAATTTTGAGTATGTTCTGTACGAGAAGTCTCTATCTAAAATACTGGCGACCTACATTCCCTTCAGGTTATACCAGAAGTGGATACTAACTTTCTTATTTCAAATGGAATTCTATTTTAGTCAAAACGGTCTTATAAATAAATAAATTTCACTGTGGTTGATTCCAAATGATATGGTATTATATTATATTACATTATAACAAATAATAAGTCTTATGTTTAAGCTAGATAGAAGCTTCGTCGAATGTACAAGATGTTCAAAAAATTGGGCCAAACTAGAGCTCTTTTAAGATGAAAAAATCAATTATTTCAAAAGGAATACACTGTTTTTTTATGTTATTTCATTCAAATATACATTGAAATGCAAGTAACCGTAATAAATGGTAATATTTCTAGAGGCGAAATGCAGTCGAAGAGAATGTTCAAGCTTTTAAAAAACAAACACTATATTAGCAACTTGTTGCCTGCTGTATTATATCCGCTGTCCATTCCATTAGTACCTCGTCCCTTTCGGCTGTAGAATTTATGTCGTACCTACTCTCGTTGTCAAATCATTACTTTTTATAAAACCACATCGCCAGAGCAGTTCACTCTCTATTCTATATTATGATGTAGGTAGGTACGCCTTTGTGAGTCGACATTGTTTGAAACTGCTACCCATAACACACACACACAGATTTGTTGGAAATAAAAACATAATATAAATAGTGGGAAGAGTGCAAAAAGCATTCAGAGCGAGATGGAAAGATCCCATACATATATAAATATATATATATATCGTCGAAGCTGCTTCCCTTTGAGGGGAGACAAAATCGAGTTAGGGACGCAACGCTTCAAAAGTAGCTGTAGAGAAGAGAAAAAACACACACTCTCCTGTGAGCAGCAAGCGCAGCAGGCAAAGATTCCCGGCGGATAATGCGAAAACATCTTGTCCCATTTTGTGGCATCACTCTTCATTAGGTTGCTCACTATGGAGGCTTTTGAAAGGCTTTATAAAAAAATAAAGCAAGAGGACGCTCGACAACTACCACTACTACGATGAGGAGGATGGGCCCTAGGCTTTTGCGCCTGCATTTAACTATTCCCTTTAATGTCGCCTACCATTAGAACCTTGTGCTGTGCGACAGCCAGCCTTGGCCCAACGTAAAGAGGAATACATCCCCCGCATAGCAGTACCTACTTTGTGGTCTTAAACATTGATGTAAATTTTCTAGAATATTAAAGTATTTCAACCATTACTCACAAATAAAATAAAAGATACCTTCTATTATATCCTACACATAATATATACTGAATACAAAAGTGTATGATAAACAGTTTTTTCTACTTTCCTGAATTATCTAATATTCTACAAATTTAGCTCGGATACAAGCATAGTTACTCTATTATTCATTCAAGAGCTCCTTGTACATACAGTTCGAGTGAATTATAATTGAAGTCGAATCGGTTTCTGAACTCCAACACATAAACATTTCATTCGAATTAATTGATTGCAATTTTACCAGCCCCCTATTATTATTGCAGCTGTAGATCGATGCGATTCGTTCATTGATATTTTTAGCTCGAGCGCATAAACTTCCTCCATGCTCCATTAAGAAACGTCCATCACGATTCACGACGACGTCGACGAAGTCTACCATTATTATGGCCGGTTTAACAACGCACCACCATCATCAACGCCGCGTATATATTCTGCTATCGCCAATAAAACTTGATTTGTCCAATTTGGTGGCTAAAAATAGTTTGCCGGAGCAATAGAGAAGAGCGCTCACATTTTCTGATTTGCTATTATTATGTGGGTTAAGGAAATAATGGTGGGGTTGCTGTGGTACATTTGTCCGCCACCTTTTGTCCATCCACGCAACTCGCACTACTGTTGCCAAAACAGGAATGTCATTTCCTACTTTCGTGACCAACACAATGGCTGAATGTTGCCTTTCAGATTCTTATCTTACCACCCCTGCGAACAACGACCACTGTTTTTGATAAACCGATACGAGAGGCATCAAGGAACATTTCGTTTGTTGTTGTTGTAACTGCTTTAAAATGCGATACACACTCTTAATATTAGCTACTGTACTAGGTGGTCTAGTAAGACGATCCTCCGGCTGTATTACAGAAAAAGTTATTCTGAAGAAAAATCTCTGGAAATACCTTTCATGTTTCTAGCTTTACTGGTAGAAGGAGTAATCTTTGATGAAAAATTACATAGATTGTTTTTCCTAATATAATCCCAATTAGAATAGTCGGTGAACTAAAATAAGGTAATAATTCTGGACAAATTTTGTGAATTCGTTCCTCAGATTTCTCCAATAAAGTCTGGGGGAGGATGGGGAAGTTTTTTCATGAAGAAATGCCTGTAACATTGGTTTGATTCAAGCGATTTCTACAAAATCAACCTAAAGCTGAACTTCGTAGATGAACCAATCACATATCTCATAACGTTTGTCTAACTCGAGATAACTGTAAAGACGTATAAACGAGGGTAACGTACATTGTTGTATAAACTTTGTTATATACATGCCACAAGCGCTTTTTCGCATTAGACTAATATTGTTAAAATTGGCGAATCTAAACCAAAGATCAAGCCATTTCTTTATAAAAACTTCTCCTCTCTCCCAAGACATGGGCATAACTCTAGTTTATTATTTAAGACATACTATAGCCCATTTAAGTAACGAGTTGTATTACGTCACAGGCGAGTTGGTACACCAAAAATATTCAATGTTGTCGAACTTGAAATCGACTAGAATCATCTAGTTATCTGTTAAACAGGTTATAATAGTCATTTCTCACAATCAATGTTCAAAATATTTGACATAAATAAACGAACTTAACCTACAATCATGGAAATACCCTAGCCGTGTTTGTAGACATTAATAATGAATCCATTTGTAAAACTGTACTATTCAAAGTGATAAATTTCTACAAACTTAGCTAGCTATACATTGTCTATGCATTCTCAATGTCAATTGGTGTTGTAAGATCAATAAAAAAAGTCAATAAAAAGTCCCTAGCTAATGGCGTAATCAAAAGTCAAAAAATGTTTTTCAATTTCTCATTAAAAATAACGCCCTCTTATTCTAAAATTATTTCCCGTGGTTTTTCTGTCGATTTCTGTTTTTTTTCAAAGTGATACGGTGAACATTTCATATGATTAAGCCGGAATATCGGCTCGGTAATATGGTTACTGAAAACTATATGATTACCGGGGTCGGTCGTACCATATCTTAGTTATGTCGTAGATGTGCGATTTATACTCCGTTCTGATTAAGTTTAAAGATGCATGCATTTCAAATAACGGTATTATTTGGGATACTGGCTGTTTATGCATCACAGCGGATATTAGGAATACTATCCTGTTATGTGAATAATGAAAGGAAAACCTAGATGCTAATTGATTTTCAGCCAAAACCACTTTGATTTTGGTTAAATTCACTCCATTATATTATTATGATCCGGATATGAGAAGTTTCACCATCATTCAGGTACCTCCTAAATCGTGAAATGTAATTTATTTTCTCCAGCTAACTTACTCTCGAAGTGTTGTGCGTCTGGCTAGTTCGGCAAGCAAGGGTCGAAATTATTGGTTGGCCATTAAATTCATCACTTATTCGTTTCGCTCTGTCTCCCGGAATACACACGGTGGAGGTTGTTATTTTGCAAACTTTGTGCTCTATACGGCTTCTGCTGATATACTGTGCTCTACCAACACGACCACGTAATGGAAATTATGTCCGTTTATTAGTTCCGCACGCAGAACCGCAACAGCTACATAATATAGGCGGCTGGCTGCTCAAGTAACTTGGATGGACATGAGTGTGCTATGAGCTCGACCATGAGAGTGAGCCAGAAAATGGTCAATTCTCGCCGCGGTGGACAATGGTACTGATATATAGAATAATTAGGAATGTGTTGTTACTTTTAATTTCAAATTATAAAATATATACGAGTATAACATAAATGTTGGAAAATCACCAGAATTACTTATAATCCTCTACAGTGACTGATACGAATATGTTATCAGAAATCTTTTTTTTTTCGTGTGAAACCATTACACAAAGTTATGTTGTCATTTTAGATTACTTTACCTTAAAATTAATTAATTATTTATCAGTTAATATTATCTATCTATAATTGTTATCTGAATCTGTAGATGCATTTGACTTTTTGACCGACGAACCCGGAACGGAGAAGATATACCTACAATTCGACTGTCTACTTTTTTTTGTTTGTTCACGCATTGTATATAGTAAACGTACTTCGATTTTGATGATTTTTAATTCATTTGAAAGAGGAGACTTAGAAATGGTCTTATATTTGTAAAACCTCAAATCCGAAATACCCATCCCTCTGAAAACAACTCCAGAAGGGAGTGGAGGGGGCAAATTTTCTCGAAAATCGAAAATTCTAGATGCCAGAATTAAAGATACGACAATATCCGGAAACGTTTAAATTGAACATTTTTTTCTTAGAGTTACGGTTTTCGAGTTAAGCGGTGGTAAAATGGTTAAATCTTAAATACTTATGCGTATTCCCGCGATGTTCTGAGATCTTTACATAATAACAAGTACAAGTAAAGAATATACGTGGGAACAAACTCCCTTAGTTTTATAAACAAACGGTGGAAAAGACTTTAGTATTTTAAACCCAATTAAAATGTGTCCAAAAAAACATAATCTCTTTATATTATTACACGTATCTTTTGTATGAATATATAATATGTGGGACGCCTAATTTCAGTGGTGCGAATATTTGCGGGTCCGTTGCTCATACATACATATATAGCTGATGTGGAATGATATGGCACAATGCCACGCATTGTGCCATGTAATGGTGAACATTTCTGTGGGCATGGAATGTAGATAATCGAGACCGATTCTACCCTGCCACACACCTGCGTGCAGATAACTCGGATTGTCCTTCTTGTCCTTTCGGTCTGCCAAGGGCGTATCGTGTGTATGTTTACCATCCCTTCTACAACAATATAAAATATATCAGAAGAAAGTTGGTGTTCAAAAGATAGTACTGCTTAAGTTTTAGAAAATGCAGGTGCTCTCGAAAGATTATAGTACTCGCTATTTTGAATCTTCATCTTTATAGAAAATCTGACCTGTCCATCAAAGTATACCATTAACAAGTACAAATACAAGGGTCACTCAAGGAAGACAAATGGATATATGAACCTCAAAAATGCTCTATTCTGTTATTTTTTACACTTTTTCAACATCATTTCCGATATGTATACACTCGTCCTCTCTTTCTTGTACCTTTCCTGTGCCAAAAAAATATTTCTATTGGCCTCGAAGCCAGTTTTGCACCGCTTCCTTGAGTTCATCGAAGTTGTCTAATATTTTCCCATATAGGGGTCTTTGAGTGGCCCCAACAGAAATTATCTAAGATAAGGGTAAGTTCTAGGCTACACGCGGAAACTTGTAAGACGTCCCACCTCAATTTTTGAAGCTTATCAAGAGTCCACTAAGCCGTGTGAGGCAGGCGTTGTCGTGCTGGAGAATAACTTCTTTTGCCAAGAATTCACAACCATTGCTGCTGATAACTGACTTAACTTTGAATAATCGCTGTACCATAAGTAGTACTGACTATTTTATTAGTTTGCTGATCTTCAAGGAAATCACTGATGATTGGACCCTGTGAGTCCCAAAAGATGTTCTGAATCACCAGCAAATAGCTGAATCTTTAATGTCTTAAGCAAGGAAGAGATGTCTTGTTTTCACTCCCTAATCTGTATTTTAGTCTCAAGATCTTAGTGGTGGATCGTGTCAACATTTCAGAAATATTTTTTTTTGGTTTTATACCTTTAGCAACAATAAATCTAATTACATTCTTCAAAGGTGCAATTTTACAGTGGACTTGCTATGGTGATAACTGAAAATTTGGTGGTAATGTTAACATTAAAACATCCCACCAAATGACACCCATGATAATGTCACAGAAACATTTAATAATTACTAAGAATTAGATTATTTGAAGATTTACTTATTGAATGACCCTCAAACATGTTTTCGTTTATAGATATGGAAATCGGGTTTCATGATTTACCTAGAGAAAATGTAACTCTTTCCGTAACTGAAAGGCCTTCGATAGCCTGCCTCCGCCACCACTGGTTTGTCTCTTAACTCGACCCTCTTCAAGTGATATGGCCAAAGTACTCGTCCGTCCACCTTGTGGTCGGTTTTATGCCGTCTATTACGTCCGTGGGGCACTTTCGAAACTTTTTCTTCCGGTCCCATTCACGCAGATTGACCCTCGCCAGTTGATTTCCACTCTCGCGTAAATACGAATGGAAGAAAAGAGAAGAGTGGTTTTGTGAATGTTTGCTGCAATACCGCCTACGACATTCCATTTTTTATGTGGTGGAGACTCTCATATTTTCCGATATATCCACCTCTGTAATGTTTGCCATTTGAATACGTATGTATTCCACATTCATAACCCTTGCTAATATATTGCTTCTCATTTTACAGGTTGTAATTTTCTTCTTATTCTTTCTTAAAAATTTTCATTACAATTTCTTTGCACAGCTAGAGGTACTTTAGATTTTCCATCAGTTGGAGCTGAATCGATTTAACATAAATGAATACAAATGACAAAAATACATGACAACGGGATCCACTATATCTATATGGAGTTTCCTAATTCTGTAGGATGATTCAGCCATATCTAAAGTAATCAATATCATTTACAAGTTAATTTGTTCAAATTACGATGTCACACTGCGATGAGGATTTTTTGTTCGTTTTGAAATAGCTCTCCGATTTGGCTGAAATTCAAATGGATTGGTAGAGTGGTTACTTGGGTATATCTATCAATTTATTTATTAGATTGAGTTCGAGTATTTTATCACTTTTGTTTGTCTTGACATTAAGTTTTCGTAACTCCATAGTGACAAAAACACATATCCAGACGTTTAGATAAGAAGTAACATATTAAACGTGAAGCTGTAGCTTGTTTTCTACAGTGAAATCCATTTCATAAATCTTTGTCTGACGTAGAGAATGGAGTAGTTGTTAAGTAACATTACAAGAAACTTCAAACGCAGACAGACACAGAACTTTGAATGTATACGTCGTTTGCTATCAAGTCTTTCATTTAATTTAAATTAGATTTAATTAATTTTGTACATGTATGTATATATAAACATAGTTTGAAAGTTACCCTCATTCATTTCAGTTGCCATTATTATGTGCCATTTACTTTAACTCCTTTATAAAACATTGGAGTCCCATGCAAAACTATTCCAATGAAGATTAATATAATCCAGCTTTCTCACTCTTCTCTGTCTCTTTCATTAAGTTCATGTATCATTTGGGCAACGGGTTATACCTATATGTATGCTGTAATGGTGACAATGTTTTTGTGCATAATTTCTACGCCAGCAACTCTCCGCCAACCTGTTGCCGCCTACCCGGGGAATTTATTTCTTTTATGCTTGCCTCAACATATACACACAAACATAAAACTGGTATTTTTCAAACGTCCTGTTTTTTTGTTGTTTTTATGGTTAAGAGGAGGATGGAGAAAAGAATATGTCTTCACCAAGCTCCTGTAGTGCTTTTTTATCATTGTTGAGATCCGACTGGCTTTGCATTTATCATATAGCTATAGGGATAGGGATAGAGACGTTTATTCTCTCGCACAACACTTGAACAAATGGAAGAGTATTCATAGAACAATTCGTTGTTTTTTGTTTTGTTTTGCATACATCTTCTTTTTTTATTATTCAGCTCAAATATTTATTTTTTCAAATTGGTATTATTATGTGGTTATGATTTTATGTTTTGTATTGCATGAGTTTTTCTATTTGAAAGTACCTAAGTTTTCACAGGAATTTCGAAGACTTTTACCAGTTGGAGAGATATCAACAGGATATATTTCGTTGGAACTACCGTGCCGTCAGTGGTAAACGGGCAGTTTTATGAAAATGTGGTCATTTTCAACCAGTTTTATCCAAAAAATAGCTTGCGTACTTCTTGATAAATTGCAAAGCTTTATCTCTTATCTTCTTCTAAACCTTTATTTCCTTACTTGAATTTTCAAATTCACTCGAAAAAGCCAGCCCGAAAAGTCGCATTATCACTTGACGATATATACGTGTACAGGTGTTCCAGATGCAAAGTAAAAGTGTCTATCTTCGAGAACGTCTCGAGTTATTCCAAAACAGGAAAAGGGTTCTTCTCGATAGTAGAAGAGACACCTTTTGCCATCTTGGAAATCGCAGACGATGCGGATGGATGTTAAAAGGCGAGCGTGAGACACGAGTATTAGTGCTCTCACTCCTTCACACCAAAAGTAATCCAAAGTTGATGATATCGCCTAGGCATGTGCATAGATCAATCCGCTTGGGAAATGCAGAGACCTCCATCCTGAATACAGACAAGTGTAAATGAGATCGAATGCCGCTTCTCTTACGGATGATGGCGCACCGGAAAAGGAGAGACCATACCTACTGCTCGGTAAAAATAGGACGAGAAAGAGATGGGGTGCAAGTGGGAGAGAACGAAACTGAATATGGCGCGTTTTGAGGAAAGAAGCGCTTACGATTACGTAATTTACCGGGTAATATACCGATTGCGGTGCGAAAACTACGGCGATTCAATGAATAGTGAAGAGGGGCTTTACAGATGACTTTTCCACCTAACGTTGCTCATTCCCGGGAATGCGGCTGGATAAAAACATATGGATTGGTTCATGTTATACTTCTAAATTTTCAAGGAACGTTTGATAATTTAAATAGGGATTGAATGTGTTACAAAAATTGAAACTAAAATGTATTTACATAGATGTTGTTGAAGCTCATGTTCGAACCCATAGTTCAGATCTGATCAGTTTTGAATTAAATTAAAAAAAGTAAACCGACATGGTAAATAGGAAATACTTAAATATTTAAACCTATAATTCAATGGCTTACAGTTTTGAAAATTCCGAATTCAAAAAATGGTTCAAGGATCCATAACACACAAAGAAGAATCATCGCGATGTTACAAGTTATATTAAAAATCATGCTTATGAATAATATTCAAGTATATTTGGATTATTAATCACCATTTAATGCTTTACAGTAGATATTACAACCAAGAACACTTGAAATGAATTTGGAAATCATTTAGAATAAAGATTTTTTCAATGTTAGATGTACGAATCACGGAGTTGAAACGTGTGTAAGGTATGTACCTACTATATATATATATATATATATATATATATATATATATATATATATATATATATATATATATATATATATATATATATATATATATATATATATATCGATTTTGTATTCTTCACTGGATTTGTAATAAATAAAAAGATGTTCTTGGGGATGCAGTCATATATTCAATAAAATTCTTTGACTGAAGCCGAGCTTTCGAGAATGTTGATTCTCTTCTTCAGGGCAAAAATCGTGAATTTAGAAGAAATTAACTAAAAACAGGATATGATGGATATGAAATCTTTCCTGTTTTTGGTTAATTTATTCTAAATTCACGATTTTTGCCCTGAAGAAGAGAATAAACATTCTCGAAAGCTCGGCTTCAGTCAGTATATATATAGTAGGTACATACCACGTTTCAACTCCGTGATTTGAAGAGGTACCTACAATGTATTCGTTTTAACACAAATAACTGAGATAACTTTGAATCAAACATGGAAATATTTGTAGCTCTATTCAAATGCATTTACCATAAATTAATACATCGCCATTGACACTGAACAATAACCCAATACAAAATGTGCATTTATTTGTACTCTTCTGGTGTATCTAATTTATAAGGCTCTTGAATTCAGCGGGACAAAGTAGTAATATTTTGATGTTTTTTTGAATTAGATTAAAATACCTACTCACAATTAAATATGTTCAATAACCAAGTTAGAAAACTTGGAAAGATACTACGGAATTAAAGTCATAAAAACATTCACACTATTTTATTTTCAATAATACCTATATATACCATATCTACCGCAATAGGGAAACTTGTCACAGATTTAATCTGCTAGACGATGGGAACCCGTTCACATTATCCGTTTGTATGTTGTTGCCGATGATATACCACATACATGACGATGATGTAGCCGAAGAACACGTTTTAGTATGAGTATGACCTGGGCCTGGTCGTCTGGTCATATCAGCAAACAACCTTTGTTGAGAGGGCACAGACAGCAGGAATCTTATCTGAGTAATTTTATCGAATCCGGGGTACGTTGCAGCACAACGAGAACGCTTCATGGCATGCTGGCCTCATCATACGAGAGAGAGAGAGAGAGAGAGAGAGAGAGAGAGACACCGACCGACCGACTGAACGACGGACCGACCAACGTTAATTAAGTTGAAAAGCTCGTTTCGTTTCCGACGAGGAGGTCTACAGGGACGCTTTTGCCGATTATTCGATATCGGCTGGAATTCGCAAACTTCTTCTCGAAGTCTCAAGCTCTATAATGTTCTAGATAGAGAGGCAGTGAGGGGGCACGAAGATGGCGATGATTTCGTCCTGGCGTTTTTATGCCATCGGGGCCAAGGCACGTTTCGAATTAAGGTGAAGCGCTAAGCATCCCGTTCCGCTATGGGGTCTCTAGGGCCATTCTAAGTGTCCAATGATTTGTTGAGAGATAAATAAAGAAAAAGATATTTAAATCCTGTGGTGGAATGAAAAAAAATTAAGGATGATCATTCTGCCTTGATTATGTGATTCCATCCCTTGAGATTTTTCATTTGATCAGGGAAATGGAATGAATTTCACGAAGGTATAAAAAATTCAAGGTGACAATTGGAATTCCACTCTGCTGGAATGATGGGTATACGATCTCACACGTATAAGATACAAGTATCATCAATAAAATTTGTACTTCTGTTATATGTAGATCTTGTTCTTCTAGGTAACTATGAAATTCTGCTCCAGATTGGCTATAAAGTAAAAACATTTTACCACTTTGAGAAGACCAAACATGTGAAGCAAGTGATCTTATATTCTGTATGAAAATAATCAGACTTTTGTGACAATCTTGCTCTCAGGAAATAGTGGGTCTTGTTATGTGGGTCTTGTTATGTCTTTTCTTCCTAAAGGTTATAAAAAAGGTCTTGAAAGGGTTATCAATACGAATACGAACAAAGATTCATACTCCAGCTCATAAGGATTCATTAAAATGTTTCTAAAATGTTAGTGTTTGTTCAAATGAAAAAAATACCAACAAACTGGGTATCTATACTAACGGAATTTTACAACAATTTTATGCCAGATATCTGTTAACAGGATGCTGAAAGACCTCGATTCGACTTTATTAAACAAGAAGCTGAATTTCGAATTGAGATACTAAACGGCCAAAACTATCTCTATCTAATAAGTAGTTACAAATATGAAAATCTGAATAACATTATTTAATCATAAAATGGAATACTATATCCAACCACTTTCATTTCCTCCTTGCCTGATGATAGATTGTAATTTTTTGAATGTTTTACATAGACATTTTACGCAATGTCTAGGCAAAGTAAAACGTGAAGTACATACAATATAAAAATCATCCAATCTCATACTCTGTTAATTTTATCAGCATTTGCAGAAATCATGACATTTTGTTGTTGGCTTACACTATGGTTCGACATAGGTGACTTTTCTTAATAGACGTTTCCTCAGCCGTTGATGCCAGTTTCTGTTTTTCCGACTTTAATTGGCTATTTCATCTAAACCAGCCGAATGTGGATCATACTGAGTAAGAAAGAGAGCGCGAGAGAAAACTACAAGCTTTTCCACCCATTTTTGCCATCCTTAACGATATTAGGTATTAGTGCAGTTGTGTTATGGCATTTCTCCTCTCTATTAATGGTGCAATGTGAATTCGCCATTAGCGTCGGTAACAGCGGAAACTGCGACTACGTGAGCTCGTCACGGTTAAGCTTACTCGTTATAGTATACAACGAGGATGGGCCAGGCCAGGCCCTTCTAATTTTCCATCTTCATTTTATGGATGTAACAACAAGACGCGGCAGCATCATGGCATCGCCATCGTTAATGGATGAAGAGAGCTTACTTGCATAGAAGAATGTCGAGAATTATGTTTATTATTTTAATTGTCACACTATCAACAATCTCCAACATAAAGAAACATTTATGGGCAGATTTTTGTTGATTTTCTATTTCGACTTGCACTTACTACGAAAGATTTTAAATATTCCAACACCAGTAAATTGCTTAATCGACAGTTAACTCCATCGTCAGTTAATATCACCTTAAGAAATACATAAGTATTTGCTTTTAAAATAAGGCGTAAGCAAGCAACTCATCTCCTTCCATGATGCCTGTGATGCTTAAGGAGGGACACCGCAATCCCGATATATAATCAGATCAGTTAAAACCCAAACTTGTCACAAAATATACTTGACCGAATAATCAAATCAGTCACACTCTCACTCACTCATAAGAAAGTAGAATATTTCATTGGAGATAATGTTTTAGATTTCAGTGTTAACAAGATAGCTTTTATCCTTCAAAAAGCTACAAGATTTTAACTTTTCAACTCATTCAGAAATATACAAGTTTAACTGGGAAATTTCGTCAACTCTATATGTCATTCATAACATTAATTCCTACATCTAGAAGAAAGTATGTACCATGTAAAATTCATTACTTCAGGTAATAATTAGAACTAGTGATTACGTAGTGGTAGAAATCCGACTGAAATGAATTGAATTTTAGTTTCAACATTATTAAGGTTCTGTTATATTTCAAATAAAAATTATGAATAAAAAAATGGGTCAAAAAATCCTATTCATGTATTCATATATAGATTTCCGAATTATTCACCATTTGTTGTAACTCAATGTACCTACAAGTTTTTGAGAATAATTTGAGAAAACTTACTGCGTTTGCGTAGGTACATATTTTTTAAATCGTAATACTCGATACTATTTTTGCCGTCAGAGCATATTTTTTGTAAACGTCCTGTATATACATTTGGATATAATATATCTAGATACAAAAGGGTTTTCGTGCGGATTATTAATTCACCTCGTCTCTCCACAATTTTTAGCAGAATAACCGGCAATTTTCACCAAGCCAGATAAAATTAGTTGAAGTTTAATAGCTCCCATGGGAGGTATATATAATCGAGAGTATGTGCATATATATAGAAATGATGTTTACTGAACGAACTCTTACTACCTTCCAACATCCCATTGACCACCACTCCCTCGATATAGATTCTCAGGGGACTTTATTAGATATCACCATGGTGTTACATTTTTATATTGGTATATCTTTAGATAGGTATATAGCTCTTGAAGCAAAACCCGGACGACGCGAATATTATTATGATAAAGTTATGAGGATGTGATGGCCGTCCCGGCTGTTCTCGTTAAATACTAATGATATACGTGAGCAGACGCAGAGTGGACGCTCGAGAGGATATTTCAGTTTAACTGTCATTTTAAGAGACAGAGAGAGAGAGAGAGAGAGAGAGTGAGTGGGTGGGCATTTTGGTGTGCAGTGGAGTGATGGCGGTCCTCATGTGGTCGAGCAAGCGACGTCCTCGTCCTATGCTTGTTTTCTGTTGATTTGGAATATTTATGCTCTAATTACATCATTCGAGATTTTGATGTACAAACAGCAATTTTCCATTTTATGTACAGTCATGCTTTGTAGGTACTTCTACAAAACTTAAATTCAAAAAGCATTGAACGAATATTTGCAATTTATTATTACTCGGTAGATCGGAGTAGTTCTCAATAATAGATTTTTTTTCCAAAACTTCATAATACATACGTGAAAGATAAATTTCAAAATTATATGATTATTCTCTGAGGTCAAACACAAAGCTACAGCAGGTAGACCTAGATACCTTAGACAGTTGTTCCACTTTTCCAGAAACCAGGGAACCAAGTTCTTTGGCACTCTCCTGGTAGCTTGTCATCTCCTTTTTTGCCGACGCTTATTTTACGAAACCTAGTGGTACCTGTCTCAGTTGAAGTTCCAGGAGGTCCAGGCTCAGCTTAGCTGCTTCAGTTATTAACATCAAAAGATCGCAGTTTTACGCCATCGCCCACCTCAATCCTTTGGCTGCGGCGAAACTTGAAAATCAAGCAGCTTTCACTCGTTCATACCAGGCAGGTTGTTTTTCTAGCCAACACATCCAAGATCTTACTCTCTACGATGTTATAGAGTTAGCTGCTAAGGCAGTTCTCAAGGTCGGGTGACCTTCATCATTGTGAGGCTCTATTGGGTTAGGTCAGTAGTCTGACGAAGCCGTTACTAATTTTATTATTGTTATTCCTAATTCTTTTTGCTTATTTAAGAAATGAAAGGGAAATCTATGTGACTTTGAAACCAAAACGAACGACCCACAGTACCGATTATGTATTATAGTCGGCAGAACTCAGGTTTCTTATGTCTTACAATATAAACTGAATTATGAGTCATAGAAAAGCTCTCATTTGAACATTAACAGATAACACTGGTTTGAAAGAATAATGAAAAAAGCTGGTATTTCTGTTTTTATTCCTAATGGCGCTAATATTGTGAATTAAATAAATGGTTTTATCTTCCCGATAAGCGCAAGAGGACCACATAGAAATTTTTCGCACAATAGATACAAGTAAGTTGTGTTGGATAAAACGACGTTTTGCAGACCGCATTTCATCTGCTAATTACCTCGATAAACGTTAAAACTTCCACGACTGCGAAATCTATATGTATATTAAAGAAATTTACAATCACGTGCTGAGTTCAAACAGCAAGCGAGAGCAGCATAGGCTGTGAGATAAATTCCCAAAGATATTATCCACTGCCGTTATTAGCCAGTCCGTTTGTCGCCTAGTTTGGCGAGAAGAGTATCTATTCTTTTCCGAGATAAGGTAGCACAAGCACATAGTGAATCTTTCTTGAGTTTTATCATGCAAATTCCTTCACCTCTTTTCTTGCTATCTTTGTAATTCTAAATTGGAAACGGGGTTATTACCGCCCAGCACCGTCACCAAGAGCTGTATATTATGTATTCAGTGGGATGTTCTTACTTCCGTTTAATCTTTCGCCGAGGCTTCAGCAAAGATAGTAGTTAGTTATACAGTACCACTAAATTACAAGGGGATCTTGAAAATTTGAAGAACCCGATTCATTTAAACTTCTAAAGTAATACATTAATGATATTCATATGATATTATCATGTACTTAAAATAATCTTTAGATAAAGGCTATGAAAATCATTTATGACAACATAACAAGTGACTATATATGTAGAGACATACAGAATTAGATAGAAAAGTAAGATATTCATTAAACTTGAAACTATTTTCCATGAGTTCTTAGAAGACGAAAATTTAAACCCTGATATGTTAAGTAAAATTATAAAAATACCTTTTGTTTTCCAGAAATATTTATCTATAGTATATTTAGAGAATAACTGCATGAATTTTGTTATCTTAACATATGACTTCAACTAACAAAAACTATTTTCGTAAGCTTTAGCCTGGCTCTTAAGTTGGATTTCCTAGATAAAAAAAGGAAAACACCCTCATGTAATCCAGTAATGGACTCCACATCCTCCTTGTAACGTAATGGAAGTTTAAAATAACTTAGCCGTTTCAACATTCTATATAATACTACTAGTTACAGTGTTAGTGAGAAACAAAGAAAGATTGTGATTGTGACTTTAGACTGTTGCTCCATTTTCCAATATGTCTGCACCAGTTTTGTCTAACAGAAGGAAAAGTTTTTCCTACACAACATTGATCTAAACCAAATTCCAAAATCGTTCTATGTATTGAAGTATCAATATATGTACAGGGTGACCCGTTTAAGAGGGGTCTATTCAATATCTCGAAACCTACGGGGGTTACAAAAAAATTAAAATACAAAAGTCATTTCTACTAAAATGATCTTTTTTTTCTAATTTTTCTAATCGTCACTTTGTTATTTAAAGGGTGGTGAAACAAAGTTACATTTTTGAAATGGAACACCCAATATTTTATTACATTTTTAGATAGTCCTTTCAAAGACAAATTCAATGATACATAACTATGAGTCTGTGATGCAACGTTTCGAACTTATTAGCGATCATCTTCAGAATTTAGGTTATGTTTAAACCATGATTGTTGGTTGCTCAATGACTTCTTAAACTTTTATCCACGTATTATTTAAAAAACGGTAAGTCAGACACCCGTGTTATATTATCTAAATGAAATTGCTATTAAGTGGCTATTCGAAAATCCAATAATATACAGAGTGTCTCATTTAAGAAAATTGAGAAAAGTATTATTTTGCGAATCGCGGCAACGCGTATTTTAATAAAAGATTTCAAATTTGATCATTGCCTAAACAAAAGCATTATATTCTTAAAACTAATACATGGATAAAAGTTTGAAAAGTTAATGAGCAACCCAAAAATGGTGGTTTAAACATAACCTGAATTCTGAAGATGATTCCTATTAAGTTCGAAATGGTGCATCAGAGACCCATACTTTTATATATATATATATATATATATTATATATATATATATATATATATATATATATATATATATATATATATATATATATATATATATATATGAAATATTTGAATTGAATTAGTCTTTGAAAGGACTATCTGAAAATGTAATAAAATATGTTTTTGTTTCACCACCCTGAACAACTTTTGTATTTAATTTGTTTGTAACTCCCGTAGGTTTCGAGATAAGGTATAGGCCCCTCTTAAACCGGCCACCCTGTACGTTGTTATTAGAAAGATACCACCTAGATAGATAGAAGATAATTTGTTGGCTACTGCAGCAGAACTAGAGAAAAAACTATTCAAAGACGAGTTTAAATCAATAAAGAAAATTCTATGGAAAAAGAAAACTTCATCCTATAATAAATGAATGAATAAATAATTAAAAGAGAATCTATAGATGATATATACTTAATTTACGTTCAATAATCCGCTTGAATCAAGCTATTCGCTATTATATATTTCCCTTCAACGTTTCCTTGGTCCCTAATAAAGATAATAAAGACATTTCGGACAATCTGCTATCATGGCTAATCTGGAACATCAACCGACATTTATCAACAAAGTTTGGACATCAAAGATGCTATAGACCAACAAGATACGGAATATAGTTTTACTCGCTGTCCAATAATAAATATAACTCACCCGACGAACTTTTTCCCTATTCCGCAGGATGTTGAACTAACAAATAAAAGGGTGACCAAATCAGCAGCTGACGATGGAACAGGGAAATAAAGTTATGCCAACATAGTGAGAGTGAGTGAGGAGTCTTCCATATTAACGAGAAAAGTTCTCAGAGAATGGTAATATCAACAGAAAAACACACAATGCTGATTGATAAGAGAGAAATTTCTGAACACGGTTTTCCTTTCATTTTTATGTCTCAACGTGTCTGATAGTGAACATTTACTTTGGAGCCAAGAAGTAGGAGTTATAGTATGAATCTGCAGTTCTGTGTGAAAAAGTTGCTAATTATCTTGTAACTAAAGATAGTGTACTGAAAGTACATCTTAATTATCATTTAAAATGAGGTAAAGGTTTTCAAAGTCCCTGTGGTAAATCGACCTTACTATGTTTTGTACCATTTCGTAGGTTATTTATTGTTGCATTTATAGGTCTATAGCAACAAATAATTGATTTTGTGTAACCTTTTCTCAGACCTTCTTAAAAAGAGGACCTTTTTCGTCTTTTGTGATTGCTTTGCTTTCTATTACGAGATCATTTGTAGCTTCTTTATGCATTTTACAGAATCCGTAGGAACAAACAAATTCTTTAGATGAGACTTGCTTGTTGATGTTCACCTGTAGTGACCTCAACTAGTTGTCTCTCTTATCTAGGAACAGCAGATTATTTCTCTACTTTTAGGACCTCATCTTTAGAAAAAATGGAATATAGAGAGAAAAAATGTATGCGATTATGGAGAAAAAATGACTTATAAGGCTTAAGTGTCAGGACTTTCATAGTGTCCAAGCAAATAAATAGATGGTACAATGTATTTTGAAAATCTTTGAAACATTCCGAGAAACATTCTATCGAGTTTAATCAATTCTGCACTATTTATATATATATATATATATATATATATATATATATATATATATATATTTAAGAGCATGCAGTGCATTGGAAAACTATTGGAGCGCCGTTTCGTGTGTATCATGTCAAGATGAGAAAATAAATCTATATATATTCGATACCAGATTGTGTCTCGATTTTCGTGTGCAGTATATTTCCAAAGAAAACATATCTAATACAATAAGTTGTCTCTGGTCTGGAAAAATGTTACCCTCCTTTTGGAACGTGATAGAGAGAGATATTAGGATACGACGGAGTAGAAATATGAGTTCTTTATCTGTAGAATATACGGGAAACTGGTAGTAGTCGGGTGTGTGTGTGAGTGTATGTGCACACCTTCGTTCGTCGATTTCGTGCGCTTTTGATGGGTCCTTCTCTTCAGTGGAAAGCTTATCTATATAATTTCATTGCAAGCTGCGTTTGTGTGAAAACGTTATGGCAACTTAATACATCTTCTCGTAAATTATATCATAAAGGTTGTCAATCAACTATTAAATTGGTATGTAGATCTACAAAAACTACGAGTTTCAAACTTTGTTATGAGAATTTCTGTGAACAGAGGTAGTTGGAATTTGGTGCTTATACAGAGTTAGCTGACCTCATCACAGATGCATAGCAACGAAACTTGACCAATCTCCTTCTCCCTTTTTCCAAAACCACTGAGCATAACAATTAAATAAAAAGTACAGAATATAGGTCATCACTCAAACGTCACTCAAAAACCTATGCGAAAATCTTAAGTACGTATGAAACCATTTCCTCGCGATCCAACTCGTAAAATTGTGTCTTTCCTATAGGCATATAGTGCCAAAAACATACTAAGCGAAAAAATATTTAAGAATTTATTTAAAAGCTTCTATTCTCAAATTTTTGATTGTATAATAGGGTGTCAAATAAATATATGTAACTACTGCAGTGTATGTAGAAAAGTCAAAGTTAATTATTCTTAAATAGAAATTCACAATATATTTTTTCGTAGATAAATAGAGTAAAATATTCATAATGGTTTATACCTATCTCTTACAGTTCTTTATTTTTTTTTTGTTAAATTATTTATATTTGCTAGAATAGGTACATTGCGCCAAAATTAGCGAAAAATAATAATCATCTAATGAACATATTAAATCTGAACTGACTGAACGACAATTTTTTTTGGAGAATCAAAACTATATTTATCAATAATAGAATTGTTCGTTCTCCAAGATCGAAAAAACTCACCCTGGCAAACGTAAGTGGTTGGGTCTTTTATGTTGAATATTTGGCGGAATATGCTTAAACTAGGGTTTTGACAATGGGTATTCAGTTTGATATTACAAAATCTGAATGTAATTAGATGTTCCCTGTGATCGGCTTAACTTCAAGATAATCAAATTTGAATATTCATCCCCTCATCAACTAATTTGCATTTTGATAAACCCTTCGGTTCAAAATTACCGAAATCGAAGCAAACAAGTTATCATAAGTTATACAAACATCCGAGATGGCAGTGACCGTCCTGTACGCTCCTCTTCAACAAACTCTCCTCTAACTCCGGAAGAACATCTCTTATCTCTCCTAGTCGAGGGACGACGACAAATCTCTACTCTCCTCCTCCAAAGGACGTACTTCTAGATTAGGTCCCATTAACACCGAATATCGAAGCAATATTGTTAATATGTATATGTATAGATATCGACGTGCTTATGTTATTGCGGCCTGTCAGAATTGGAGATCACCTTTAAAGCGCACAGTGCCTGCCAGGGTCCGGAGTTTTGGTCATTCCGCTGGATGATGGTGGTTTGTCCGGAAATTATCTGTATAGTTTAAAACAATGGGTCCGCTGGACGGGAAGTTAACCCGTCCCATCAACTCGGACGATGGCGCGTCGTCGGTTGAGCGTCGCTTTGTCGCCAAATGAACTGCTAATTAAAATTGGCGTCAAAGTATATATACCTACACATACAATACTGGATGGTGTTAGTCTAGTTGTATTGGTTTATAAATGGAGAGACAATTTGAGGGAGAGTTCATATCACAATTGCCATCTGATTAATGTTATCCATGTTGTAGTTTCTGGTATCAAATAAATAAAGTGATTAAAGTGATTAAAACAAAAGATCAGTAGGTTGTAGAGAGGACGGTTAAGCTTCTGAAATAAGTATGTTAAACCCAAAGAAAGATTGAAGCAAGAGTATCTTGGGAGGATGCTCAGGTATTAAAGAAAAACCAATATAGATTAGATAGATAGAAAAATGAGGTGAAAAATTCCTGTCATTTGACACATTTTTTATATGCTCGGCAAGCATCTAAAAAAGTTGGATATATTCATTTATCTCTATCGAAATCGAAAATCATTGCAAATTGTCCAACCTGAAAACTTCGAAGAACATAATAAAAAGCGAAAATATTCTAAATAGTAAAAATAAGCTTCTTTTAAAAATATAAAGGTATTGTAGAAATATAAATAAATTATATCAACTAAAAGTGTGCTTGTCTCAAATCGTTCAAGCCGAGAAAATTTCCTAACACATCATCATAAATTCATCGTTCCCCCAAAACATAGGCCGTAAGCTGTTTCTCCTTCTACCCGATTATTCCTAATTTGTGTATAGTACAGTGATTCGCAACGAAAACAAATGTAAATCCTGGAAATCCATTCATGAATGTCGAATCCACAGCACAGTGGTATGCATATATGAAGCGTATGCCCTAGTTGGATCCCTCTCAAAATATACATATATATGTATCTACATAATAACATTCTCATAGCAAAATAACGTAAACAGCAGAAAATAGGCAAAGTCAGTCGGTTTTACCACTACGACGACGACTGGCATTCCACGAAATAAATAAACGCTTACGTTGCAGGTGAAACTGGCGTTATTGCGAGCTTTGGCTTTCGTCAGATATATATTTTCTTAATTTTCCAGACTGCTGGCCCGTGCTATTTCGGAACAAGACAAGAAATTGCACTCGGGATGATGCGCTCGCTCTCTCGCCAAACAACAACGCCATCGACTTTTACTTGGAACAATATAATGTGATGAGGCCTTGTCCAAGAAGAGAGTTTGTTGTGTAATAAGCTAAATGGAAAATCAGATATCGAATGATGCGATGGCGGTCAGTGCCTTAAATCTTTTTTTTTGCTTTTTCAACTAATCAGGGAAGATGTATACTTATAATTCAGTTGTATGTTTTTCACGTATATACTCCCATTTTGCAATATTGTCAAACATTCCCAAATTTGGATGATTCTGTTATAACACAGCATACCAAAATCGAATCTGCCCTTCTAATGTCGTGGGAAGTAAGAAAGATGAGATAAAACTCGCTCATAAGAATCGTGTGAATTTCCGTATCTTTCAAAAAATACGTCTTTGCGCAGGTAGACTTGCGCAATAAGCTACTCTAAGTCAACAAAGACAGCTGATTATTGTGAACAGTGAACGCCTCTGACAAGCAACTTGTATGTTCTCACTTTAGTTCGTGGAAAAGCATATGCGGTGTTATATATATATATATATATATATATATATATATATATATATATATATATATATATATATATATATATATATAGTCTTCTTGGTAGGGGGCTATATGAATATCCAAAATTGTATTCAGTATATTATGAAATCATTAAATACAATGACCGTGTCCACAGTAATGACTGATTACATATCGCTTAGTATTAAGTAATCGGGTAATCACTAATCGTGTTCTTGGACTGATGAGCAACGCTTAGCTTTTTTGTTGAACTGACATGTGTCAAAAGAATTTAAATTCTAAAATTACATATATTTCAAATGAAAGAGGAAACATTATTTTCTGTGCAATATATTTATAATTAAAAAGATTATGTTACAAACGAGACGCTAGATGTCCAAAATATGATTGGTTAATAACAGAAAGAAGAAATAAGATAGGTATGTTATACTATTGTTTACTGATTAAGCGTCAACTTTCAGATTACTAAGCGATTATCATTTACTTCCATGGACATGGCCAACGAAATCTTATCTAAAAATGAACATATATATTTATCTAATTTATAAACTTCAAAAGAATCCACTAACTAAACTAAAATATAGTACAACAGAATATTTTGTTTCATTGTTAGTGGAGATACAATCAATCTGTATATTGCTAATTCAATAATAAAAAAACAGAAAAAAGTTGCTAATGCCAACATAAACATGTTTAATATTGAACTCATAATAATTAATTCGTTTAATCCACTCAATAAGTATATGTATGAAATACGTGTTGAGGAAAAAGCAAAGCACTTTTCACTCACGTAACATTTAATATAAAGAAGAAAAAAGGCCTTACAAAATAAATCAGGTGCCATAATCTCGGCTTAAATAAAAAAGAAGGGAGAGCCTGCAAGATTGATATCTTTACGGAAAATGGTTACTTTAGATATACGTGTAGATTTTTCACGTTGACGTTTCCCCCTCAAGTTCACACACCACACAAACAGAAAAAATCAAGACTTTAATGGGTGGCAAATGCATAGAAATAAAATTAGCCTCTTAGTTGCACAAAAAGGTAATGATTTAGGTACTTATGTTGTATATTTATTTCTTTATATCTTAATTAGATCCACTGAACGAAATTCTTTTCCCTCTTAACAATGACAACAACATTGTGCAACTGGAGCGAGACAAGATATATATTCTGTGTATAAATCACAAGTTTGTTGAGTTGCATGCAGAAAACTAGTTTTGTCAGCCATTGTGAAATTTTTAATTAAACCCAGAGAAATATTCTCCGACTACTTTGAAATGAATGAGCTGACTCAACACTGAACCTCACCCGTTTTATATGCTATTTTGTAAATGCCCTCCAGTTCAGAAAATATCTTTCGACTAGACTCATTAGAAGTTCATTTTTATTGTCTATTTTTATTATGAGGGATTATAATTTGAATTAATTTTATCACAGTTGGTACATGTAAAAAGATATTCATTTGAAAAGAAAATATTCCATTTCTTAATTAGTGTAATCATGTAATCTTTCTGGTGTCCGGTTTTAAAACGATGTTCACGTTTTAGGGTCACCCTTGCGTAGTTGTTTGTGCGTCCGACTGCTATGCATTAGATTCCGGTTCGATCCCGGCTAGACGTGAAGATTTTTCACGAAGCTATACGGTGGTCAGTTCCGTCAGATCCGTATATTTGTAAAATGCCGCGTTTCTCTAATATACGCCAGGGGTCATCACATGTCGTACACGACGTTGGACTATGAAGAAGAAGATGAGTCTTAAAAAAACATATTTTACCCATTTGATGAAACTTGTCTCAGACAGTCTTTACCAGCATCTCACGAAGAAGCACTGAGAACAAGCATGAAAATAGTTATGCTAAAATGAACTGTCAAATGTTCTACCTGTTTTTCCATATTCTGGCTGCATTGGGCACTGGTTTGTCTTGGCACGCTAAAAAAAATCCCGATGGCCTGTAGTCAGCGGAAAGGTAAATTTTTCAAAATTCATTGAATTGAAATTTGAACAACCTTTTCATTGGTATACCTACATTATATTACATAAAATTGTCGTTTGTGTCATAGCCTTGCGGTTAGAGGTTTTTGTTTTGGCTGTTGAATATAAAGCAGACAGGGTTCGAGTTCCAGTTCAAGGCAGACATTTTTTTTTTCGCCTATTTCTTTTCAATAAATATACTATATATTTTTTTAATCAGGGTCTATATTAAGATCTCCAGAAAATGTACAATTACATCAAATTTATATTGAGTGTTCATGTTTTATCAATATTTGTTATTTTTCTTTATAAATTTTTATATTTTTACCTGTATATTTTATGAAAAATTGCTTTGAACAAATGTTGTAGGTACTGATTATATCTATAACTTAAAATTATTTTTGATGATATTTACACTACGGCTCTTTTTTGATAATTTTTTTAAATGTTTGAATGGTCGCCATTTTGAAACTATATACCCGATATTGCCCAATAACGAACTCGACCGAGATATTTGAGAGATTGATTTTTGTAGCAAATTTGAACTCGATACCTTCAAAACTGCGACCTCTATCGTGTTAACAAATTTCGTAATATCCACACACACACACACACACACACACACACACACACACACACACACACACACACACACACACACACACACACACACACACACATATATATATATATATATATATATATATATATATATATATTTTTTTTTTGGACTAACTTATAGACATATAACAACATGCCGTTGAAATTTTTTCGAAATTCAAAAGTGTGAACGATTGCAATAGGTACATTTCTATAAGAAATTTACCTAAAAATGTCGCACGATTTTTATGAACGTACGATGGAATTTGACCGTGGAAGTGGTGTAAGTAGACCAAATTTTTCCATTCATAAATTTACCATAAACAGAATTGTTTTTTTTCTCAAATTGGTAAAAAAGATTTTTGATTCTAAGCAGAGAAATACATTCTGAGAATAAAACTTGTGATGGAATTTTCTCCCACTTTCAAATTGTTTTGGCTAAAAAGATACGAGTATTTTAGGTAAATTTCTTATAGAAATATACCTATTGCGATCGTTCACACTTTTGAATTTCGAAAAAATTTCAACGGCATGTTGTTATATGTCTATAAGTTAGTCCAAAAAAACATTTGGTTCAAAAGTTTATATATATATATATATATATATATATATATATATATATATATATATATATATATAAATCAATCTCTCAAATATCTCAGTCGAGTTCGTTATTGGGCAATATCGGGTAAGTAGTTTCAAAATGGCGACCATTCAAACATTTAAAAAAATTATCAAAAAAGAGCCGTAGTTTAAATATTATTAAAAGTAATTTTAGGTTACAGATATAATCAGTACCTACAACTTTTGTTCAAAGCATTCTTTCATAAAATACACAGGTAAAAAAATTAAAATTAATAAATAAAAATAACAAATATTGATAAAACATGAACACTCAATATAAATTTGATGTAATTGTACATTTTCTGGAGATCTTAATATAGACCCTGATTAAAAAAATATATAGTATATTTATTGAAATGAAATAGGCGAAAAAAAAATCTGCCCTGAAGTGGACTCGAACCCTGTCTGCTTTATATTCAACAGCCAAAACAAAAACCTCTAACCGCAAGGCTATGACAATTTTATGTAATAACATGTAGGTATACCAATGAAAAGGTTGTTAAAATTTCAATTCAATGAATTTTGAAAAATTTACCTTTCCGCTGACTACAGGCCATCGGGATTTTTTTATCCTCTAGCCTCTTTTGTCTATAGTTGTACAACCGTGACGAAAGTATTTAAGAATTTAACCGCCACGCTGATTTTCCACCAGCTAATTTAATACTCGTTTTAGAATATCTTGCCCGATCCAAAGTAGTAGTAATAGAAGCTCACTTTAATTGCGGCAGCGCACTCTGTCTTTCTTTGGATTAAAAATGCAATTCGTTCTTTTTTGGCTATTTTTAATAAGCTATAAGAAGTAATGAGCCATGAAGCTTTGTAGATGTTAGACATTAGAGCGGTGCAGATGCACTTTTCGGGTTGAAGCAAGAATATTTGAAACTTATACAAACTAACTTTTAATTATAGGTTTATATCTTAGCTCTTCTTTCATTTCAATAAAGTTTGATCAACAAACTTTTCCGTATTCCTTCTGTAGGAAAAAAATAAGATGATAATGCTCTTATATTCTTTAGTCATGGATATTAATTTATTTCTGAACATTTGAAGGAAGTATCTGTAAAATTGTTGTGAATAATGTATCCAAAATAAATATCATTCACAAATCACATAGCTACCTACTTTGATATCTAACTACTATTATATGTCGAAGAGCAAAAATACGTCGCAAAAATCAGGGCTTTAATTGACCTGACTGATCACTGGGCAGTAGCAGTATAGCGTAGCAAGTAATTTGGTTGTTGGTCATCAGGAAAATCGATATATCACTGAGTGACAGACAGCTATGCCTGTATTGTAGCGTATAATTTCAGACAATCATTGCTTTTGCATCCTGGTTGGATAAATATACACGTATTATAGCAGACATTGCATTTTGTCAAAGTATATTCAAGACTTGAACTCATAATGTGAAATCCTTTCTTCAAATAGAACTACTCTATTTCGCTTCTTAAAGAAAAAACTAAATTCTCTGTCCTACCCTACAGGGATGGAAAAGCCAATACCTTACACACACCCCTTAGGGGATACCTCCTCTCTACCAGACATGTATCGGATTTATGTTGTACACCCTGACAAATGACGCTTAAGTTAACTCGTGAAAACTTTCCGGCAGCGTTCAAAGCGCGATGATATTAGGAAACTTTTGGAGAGAGAGAACAACTACTCTCCCCAAAGTTGGCTTAACATAAAAATAATGATACCCGACAAGATTAGGCACTCGATTTATTCATACAATCGGGTTGTATATTCTCTGCTTCTAGCTCAAAAAACCTTTTTTTTTTTGTTTTTGTTCTCTTTTATGTTACTACCTCAACTACCAAAGTTAGAGTATCTAAGTATAGTAAGTGCGCACAAACATTTCTTCGTAAATATTCCACTTGATTTATGAATCGTGAGATTATTTCGAGTTCAAAAATATAGTTTAAGAAAAATTGTCTTTGTTATCCTACTGCTGACCGATTTCTGGAAAAGCTTGTACCCAATAGGTAGATGTCGAATACCATGTTATTCTATTGCTGCCTAGTTACTGAGCTAAATAATGATGTATTTTCCAGAACAAATATATTAGGATTTGCGAGAACAATTCGATCTAATGCTTATTTCGGTTAATTACATTTTGAATTGGAAAACGTGCCTTCTAATAGATTCTTATCATCAGAACAAAAGAATATGGTGAACGCAATGATATTTCCACGCTCTTGAACGTATATTATATATGCAATGTATTTTCCCCAGTGACCTTTTCTAATTGTTGGTCGTGACATTTGCAATCTTAAGGTTGCTAGCACATAAAGTTTAGTTCATAAAATTTACGAAGCAAAAAGGTGAGTGACTTTTGAAACTCCAATAGTTCAATCCACAAACTGTTAATAAACCATACAATCGTCCAGTTGCTTCTACATTGTGGTACATGTCATTTTATTCTTATCATTTATTTACAAATAATAATAATGTTTGGACCTTATATAACAAAACATGTCGCATTTATGTAGGCCACATTTCAATTAATGATGGCATCATTCCAGGGTGAAAATGATCAAACCGGTTGTTAAACCCATTTTAATGAATATCGGTATTTATTTTGTAATTCTATATACTTTCAGTCGAACCCCGATTTATTTTCGATAAGCTAATATTTGTCCTAGCCATTTCCTAAATTATTTAGTCGAAATAAATTTTAATTTGGAACTTTCAATTAAATCTAGAGAAATCCGTATTTGATTTGGGATATTATATTTAAAAGTGAGAAATGAATTACAAGAGAGAACTTGATAGCGTGATCGATAAAAGCTTTCGTAGAAGAGGGAACATTATGATATAGTGGAAACACCGAGCTTTTGTCTAATTTAGAACAATATCTCTCTGAATTGGAGCATCTGAATTTTCAACTCTGACAGTAGAATGATGTGTTTGTTTTGAAACAATAGAAGTTAACAGAGACAGCAACGATTCAAATCATAAGTCGAAGCTTATTTCACATCTTTAGATATGGAAGTTTTAGAAAACATCTGGAGTTCACTAGTACACAGAACTATCTTGTTAGTTTGATGAAGTTATCATTCAGAAAATTGTTCTCGATATATCATAATTCCTCTAAAATTGCTTGAATACGTTTAACTTCATCGGCTATTTATCATGTTTTTAGGCTGAACTGTTTTATAACATTCCAACCTATTGCACTTATGTTCTAAGTGAGTATGATGAAAGAATTAGAAAATGTCAGTCCAAAAATCAGGTGAACATCAAATGACAATTGATTTAAAATCGAATAAGGATCAGATATGGATCTTAAACCAAATTGGAGCACATTAAAATGTTAAAATTCAGAAACTGGAAATATTTAATCTGAAATTTAATATTTTGTTTGATTTGATAAACATGAAGATTTCAAAGCTAAACTTTTATACTTTTGATTTATATAACGTATCATGTTGGAAATGGTAAGTTCTGACTGACTGTTTTAATTATTGTAGATGACATGATACTAGTTTGACCCCTCTTCCATGGGCTACATAAAGGAAAGCAATAGAGAAACAAATCGATGACTGGGTTTTTGAAACAGCTGTAATTTGCGCAAGTTTCCCATTTCCTAATGATTGTGTTGAAGTTTTTCAATAATGCCTGGGAAGAGCTGAAGGATACATTCTACTTTGTATGTTCAGGGGTTAGCTTCCAAGCAATGGGCAACAACGTTGTTATTTTAGATCCTGCGAAGAGCTGAAATTTTCTTCACAAGACCAAACATGGTGCTACTATAAACCTTCCATGATTTGCCTAGTATGTATGAAAAAATCACTACGAAAACAATGGGAACAGAGGAATAATTTTAAAAAATATGCTTCTAAATGTTTACAAAATTAAATTCATTACCTTCCCGATATATCTTGCATTATCGTGTGACTTCAACATCACGCCTAGTTCACTCTATTCTCCACTCATGTTTACACCGTCTTGTCGGCACAACACCGCAGGCGTTCCATATGCCATGACTCTCCCTCTGCCATGTCTCTCTGCAAAACTTATTTCATTTACTCTCTACCACCTACCAACGGTTTGATGGATGGAAGCTTCAAGATCTACGTCTAAGGTGATATTTACCAACTCCTCGCCGCCAGATCCGCATGAATGTTGATGAGTCAAAGAGCGCCAAGTCGGCCGTCACACGAATGTAAACTCAAGTCAGTCGACATAGGAATATACCCACCAAGGAGTATCGGTGACGCGTACTTTGATCGGAATTTAATATAAAAGCTAATTTTATTCGGGAAATATTATAATTTTGACCTTATTTTGACAACTCGAATGTTTTATTATATGGATATCGCATTTCAAAAGCTGATTTTTTTATTTTTTTGTTCTAGGTATTATATTTTTCCATCACAAAAGAAAATTTAATACTGTCTATTTAAATGAGCAATGTAACATACGTCATCAGTTAGGGACTTTCTAGTGATTTTTCTACTGACCTTTTAACATTGTACACAAAGTTTGCTTTGAAAATTTTCAGAATAGTATAGTTTTAAAGAGTTGCCTCATTCATGATTTGTGTTTATGCTTCTTGTCATGTTTGTAGGTTAGGTTTCTTATTCAAGTTTAATACTAAACCTTTCACGATACAACGTCGTAATATTATTTTTATTTACTTCAAATATTTTGAAAGATGAAAGTGCTAGAAGATAATTAAACAGGTGATCAGATGATTCCAATCAACTCCAGTTTTATGATTTAACACCATTGAAAATGTTCAGCATACCTATCAACCCAGCTGTGACGTAATACATGTTACTTAAATGAACCTGTTTCACTCTGACAACATTTGAAAGAACACTTTACTCTACGACAGCATTATTAAATTGATATTATTTGTTTCAGGGCCGTTGTAACAGAGAAAAACCACCATGCAAGTACTTTCATCCACCGCAACACCTAAAGGACCAACTGTTAATCAACGGTAGAAATCATCTTGCCCTCAAGAATGCCCTCATGCAGCAGATGGGCCTAACGCCCGGCCAACCATTAGTTCCTGGTCAAGTTCAAGCTGTGGTAAGTACCTTACAAACTGAGCTTTCGAAATGTTGTGTCGTGTTGCTATATGCGCTGTATCGTTTAGGGAGTGAATATAGAAATTACATCCTAACAAGTTTTACAAAAAAAAAAGTTTTTCAAAATTTGTTAAAGTGACTTGTAAGAATGCTATTGAATAATTTGGATGGTATTTTGTATTCTCTCAATGCTAAAACGAAAACTGCACGTACGGCACGTATTATTTTAGTTGTGTTTTAGTTTCAATGTAAGCACGTGCATGGTGCCGGCATTGTTTATTGTTATTGTTTAATTTTATTAGTTTTTTTATTTATTTATTTTGGTGTTGGTACTAATAACTGTTGGTTTTCTATTGGAGGTGGATACGCCCATAGACAGCCTTCCCTACACCTACTTCCCACACCTGTCCATGACTATTGATGAGCAGTACGCACTTATGGTAAAAAAATATCTGCCTTCAAACCCTTATAAATATATGAGCGCCTTTTTTCTTATTTTTGTAGATCAAGGCTATAAATACGGGTAATTGCTATTGACTGAGTTAGATAAAAAAATTACTCTATTACAGTGTCGTGAAATATTTGTCGTATAAAAATTATCTTACCATTTCGATAGTCGAGCGAGTGCCCTATTTATAGACCTTTCCGCTAATTAATGCTTTTGTGCTTTCAAGTTAACTGATTTGAAAATGAAAATAGATGAAGCCTACCAGTTTCAGATAAATTTCTTGAAATAATCCATCTATGAATTCTACATGTTTTATAGTTTATTTGAAGTTTGAGGTTGTATTGTTTGCAGCTATTCGGAATTTTCGACTTTATTTATTCGATCTTACTAAAAGGCCTTATTATTTTTTTACTTTTCTAACATTATTAATATCGTCCATATCAAATACGACAAAGTAAAGAAAAACAGCCTACATTTGAAATGACTAATCACCAAATGACTGAAATCATTAAATAAACTTTTTGGTTTAAGGGACATCGGCTAGTTGATTCCATCAGTTTTAAATAAAGTAAATATTGTTCAATCCAAAACAACCAAGTATAACAGATAATTAGCTTATTCTAATAAATTCCTATTCTACAACTTGACAACTTTTGACCATTTTAATCATACCATGCCACCTTTGATGTAGATCTTTTGTTAACGAAACTATAATTATAACCAAACATAGGAAAAAAGAACAACCTTAACTGCAACTAGCACGGTTATTAAAATGATAATAGGAAAAATTATATAACAACTTAAGTATAATTAAATTTATGATTTGTTTATTTTGAGTGATTGTATGGAGCCTTATTTGAATCAGTTGGTGAAGCTTTCATTTTTTTGTTATTCTATTGGGATTTCTAAACACGAGAACAAACGCAGAAATAATATGTTCAGGCTGTGGCCAATAAAAATACCATATATCCATTTCTACCTTATTTATGATCTCTGGAACTTATTTTGATTCAATAGTGTCTTGTTCCTGTATTTCTTTGACACTTTCCTTGTATTTACCACGTGCATATAGATATTTATCCTGCCCAACAACTTTAACGATCCTCTCGTAACATTTTATTCGATTTTAATACCAATATTCCCGGCATGGATCGGTAAATTCCTCAATTTGATGGAGTCGTAAATTTAGTGGAATTACCGTCTCTCCAAAAGTCACAAACACATACAACAACCTCCAAGAGAAGAGTGTATTCCCAGCGGGTGAAGGTTGGCGCAGGGTGAGGCAGCATAGCTCTGCGGATGACCGACCGCTATTTTCAATTTTGATGGTTTACGAGTAAAACATTACCCCGTCTGTATACCTTCAGCGTCACATATATAGGTACACATGCACGGAAAAGTGTCTCCCGGGGGGCGGGAGAGTTTTGGCTGTTTCAAATAGTTCAATATCGTAATATACAGGGCGATGACTCTGTGAGCATCTCTTCATGGTCTTTGTTTGACATTCGCATCCTAAATTACTTCCTCCTCTATTTAAATTCAATGATTTTGCTAATTTGTGAAGAATACCCACTAAATCTTCTTGGAATGCCTTGGCTAGTTAAGTAGAAGTATCGTGAAAAGAAAAAATTAAAATCTTATCAAAGAAATGCAGAATTTTAATCCAAAATACGGATGTATGGAACTTCCTAAAAACTTTCCAACTTCACCTTGTATTTAATGATATTGAAGAGCTTTCCGTCAATAATATATTATATTTATGTATGTACCTATAGCGTATTCCATTTTATCGTCATCCGCCTCTGCAGAAATAATTTTCTCGGATATAAACATGTACCGAACGAATAAACTATAATGTTCTATGGCTTTTTGCAATAAGGCTATGAAAGAGAGAAATAGAGTAGGGTGGATTTAGTACCCCCATTATAGAGGGGATAACATATCGAATAAGTTTTGATAAATGGCAGAAAACTACCGTTCACATAAATGTTTCGTTTTCTTCCTATTTGATATTATTTTATTACCATTAATATGTAGGTGTTCCGTAAATCATAATTAATGAGCAATATTGAAAACTTCTTATAAGATTCGATGAGAAATCGTTACTGAATATTATTTCTTTTGTTCTTGTAATTTGAAAGTATGCAATAGCTTATACGCTCCGGTAGAATTGGGGAGTATTAGAATGCTTTTTACTATTTCTACCTTGCGTGTTATATTGCTTATTTGCTAACTGTTTGCACGCTATTTTTTCAGAGAGAGAATAAAGGTCTTCTTTTATATTGAATCACAATAAAATAAAATACTTTTACAGTACACTTCTTTTTGTCATACCAATAGCCAAAATGAGATAAATCTATTTGACAATACCTTTGATACTCTTTCTGTTTCCTTTATTGTAGATTACCATCATGTATGGTGATTCAGAACCATGTGATTTGTCTTTTTACAGGCCGCAAACCCCTATCTAACTGGTATGCCTCAAGTTGGGAGTACGTATACCCCATACTTTGCTCCAGGACCAATCATGCCCACAATCATGGGCCCAGATCCTACAGGAGTAGGCTCGCCACTAAGTGTTGTACCACAAACTGTGGTTGCACAACAAAAGATGCCTCGCTCTGACAGACTCGAGGTATGATTTTTCTGTCACTTATCTATCTAATGCTATCTTAATTTTATATATGACTCTGCAAGCGTTATTATATATATATATTATTTTTAATTTTTTTATTGATCATCTCCCTAGTGCTCTCTGAAGTTTAGGATAAATTCCACATTCAACAAGATTGTTATGATCTATTTTTTAGGTTCTATAGCTATTCTCCAGAGCATGCAAGAACTTCTTAAAATTGATTGTATTAGTGAGATGGTTTATTCAAAATATTTTATTCCCTACAGAGGATCGTATCGTCTTTTGACTGCTGTAATTGGCTCCAGAAAAATTGCTCGTCTATTTTAATTTGATGATTATATAATTTATTAAAATACCATAAAATATATGTATTTACAATCAATCTGAAATTTTTCAGATAACGAAAATATGTTTAGGATTAATAGCTGGAGAGAATAGTCTCTTCTTTTTTTATTCCAAACAAACTATCCTACTTTCGTTCAGGTTGAATGGGATGAGATGAAATATTGGTATCCACAACAGAGTCTATTTATATGCCAGTTTATTGTATATAACGCTGTTAAAACTCCGGTCATATTTTTCTGGAGCCTATAATTCAACGTCTACACCGACAAAATGGAGAACTATAACATCGTTATTTTGCCCTTTCCACGGCATTGTTGTTGTTGCCCTTATTTTCTGGTATTTTAAGTTTGCTTGTTTTTCATTTTTTTCTTTTATTTTTATTGTTCCAAGCTTTATCGAATGATAGAACGTGATATCCCGGAAAAAATGTAGACTTCTTTCACTTTTTATAAACACGTTTTTCCAGCTGTGTAAATACTGAATGTAATCTTTCTTTGGGACTTACGTTCAATATCATGGACTTAGGAAAACTAATATCGGCAACTAATAACATATAAAATTCTAATCCATTTATATTTTGTTTATTTATTAGATTTTTTTATGTCGACGTAATGGCTAAGGTATTAACTATAATAATGTTACTTTGATTCATAGTTTAATTTATTGAGCTAAGTCTTTTGTTACAATCAAAGTTAACTAAAAAATATTCTTAACTCCAAAAATACAAAAAATTACAGAGCTTCTCCTATTATTTGAACAATAAATTATTGGAGAAATCTACTAAATAATCTTACAAAGATAAGAATTATGTTATATAATTATACTCTTAAATGGCCTCATTGCGTCGATGTGCTTCTTCTTTTATTTCGTTTTTATTTTTATTTTCGCAGGTTATTTTGGATATTAGTTGGAACTAAGTAGATATAATAATTCGAGGTAATACTAGTTATAAATTCTCACTAACACACCTCTCACACATAATTGAGCTAACCCAGCAGATATACTTTCCTAGTTGTAGCTGACATACTTCCCTAATGTGTATATAAGTTTTTATCTTTTCTTTACACCGAAATTATAAAGCGCTCTATACAGCGCCGGTTGGTTCACTCTTCGTTCCAATATTTCATCAATATTAGTAGACCTTAGATCAATAGACCGATTTCCAATTATTGACTACCTAACTACGAAATACCAACATGTTTAAAACTTTGTCTTATTGGATTCTATTGTTAAATAATATATCAAAGTATCAAATGATAGTAAATTACGTAATGTTATTCATTGAGTAAAGTAAATAGTTGGAAATCGATCTATAGACAGCTCAATACCACAATAGGTAAATTGAATCTATTTATCTTATGAAGAGTGAAGTAACCGTTCCATTTTTTAGCACAATATTGTGATAGTACCTACATTTTTTATTTAGCTGTACATAAAAAATATCGTACTGTTAGTTTTATTTTGTTTTTGTCGGGCACCTTGTAACTTTCTATCGATTCCATATTGCACGGTGTGCCATTTATTACTATTTACCCGACCCCTCTCATATGAGATTTTTTTCCTATTGTAGTGTTAGTCTCTTTCTGTCTATTTTTTACACGTCAGTCGCAAGTAATATTATTGTGTCTCGCTTCTGTTCGATAGAAGGTTATTGACTAGAATGATCATTTATTTATAGAAAGTACATTCAGCTTTACCTATGAATAGAGAAAATGATGGATTTGGTTTTATATCAAAATTTTATGCAAAGCTTTTAAATATCATGATATGCATTTATGACTTATGATATTAATATTCTTTGCATCCCAATCGGTTTTGCTCTTGTATTAATATTACATCGTCTTTGGTCATTGATCATTGTTTGTTGCTGGTCACGTTTATTTCTTAGGCCTCTTTTTGACCGACTTTAAAATACGGAGGAAGTACACAATTCATTTGTATGTTTGATTTTTTATGCCTTTTGCGTAGTAAATGTGTACCGATTTTGATGAGTCTTTTTTCATTAGAAAGAGGAGTATTGAGAAATGGTACCACATTGAAAAAAAAATAAAATTCACCATCCCCTTCCCTCTCCAATCTGCACCCAAAGGAGTGGAGGGGGTAGAATTTTTAAAAATTGAAAATTGAATTTAAGATCATTTCTAGTAATGTTTAAATTGAACCTTTTTCAACACAATCACAAGTTTCTCAGTTACAGCATTAGGAATATTTTAACCGCCATATTTTTAAATCAATGAATATTAGTGAACGTTCAACAAGTTGCATGACTAATGAAACACTCAATAATGAGTATTGATAAGTGGTGCAGTTGTACGTTAATAAAAGACGTTTGGCACCAACTTCAAAAGTACCAGGATCAATAGAATTAACATTATTTTGAAATTTTAAATGCACAAACTAATAAAGTCGGTCCTATTATGTAGAAAATATTTATAAGCTATCATTACGTTTCGTATGTTAATAACGCAACAAATATCTGGATACTTTTGTAAGGTTATATTCACAAACCTTTTTCTAATTATCTGATAATATAAACTTAGAAGATCAACACTTCTTTATTCAGTCGACAATTTAGCGGCTTCTATTCAGTAAAGCATTAGGTAATTTGAGAAAGCTCCAACAAACGGTGAACAATATGAATGTACAAAAGTGCACTTATGGAGAAATGTGTTCAGAAAATTAACTGCAATTTTTTATCAAATTGCAACAAGCAACAGCAGCGTGGCCTTTAGTTTTGTGAAGCGTATCTTATGTATTCGAGGGGCATATTACTCACAACAGAGAGAGGGATGTTGAAATTTGTTCGTCCCTGCAAGCCGGGCTTCCTCATCGCAGCAAAAGATTGATGGTGGGCTGCCAGATATATACGGCGGTGTCTTGAATCAGCTTGGGTAGTTGAAAAAGATGTATATAGATTAGGCAAAGCTCCTATGAATATTTGATTCTCGCTGAAAATCATTATTTTCTTTTATGTTAGAAAGAGAACGCAAGTTCTCAATGTTAAAATAAGTTATAAGATTCTAAGCTGGGAGCTTTTTGTTGTTATATAATACGAATGTACATCTGAATGTCAAGTCTCAAAGTTGTAAACTTCAAAAATAACTGAGAAATGTCAAAGACCATGTTAGTAAATTCAATCCACTAATAATAAATGATCATTCAGTCATACTAGGCTCCCAATTTAGCCCCTGTAGTCACTGAGTACCGTTCAATTGCTTTTGTCCAATCGACCGGCTTCCAACTGTAAAATGTTGCATCTCTCTAGCTACTGCTGCATAGTTAGACCAGTACAACTATTCATTTCCATCCGTTTTACGTGTCTATGTCATTTTGGAATTTTTATTTAGAAAATTATCTTGTACCTACATTTTAATGATTTAATTCATTCAAAAAAATAAACATAGAATTACTACTTTAAACACCAACACTTTTTATTGTCAAACCTGACAATTGTTTCGCCAACAAGTTTGGCATCTTCAGGGAGTTAACTATTGTCGGGTTTGACAATAAAATGTGTTGGTGTTTAAAGTGGTAATTCTGTGTTTATTATTTTTGATTCTATTTACGACAACTTCCAGATTCCAAATAGTATTTAATTCATTATTTAGTTACCTGACCGGAGAAAGTTTCATGGCTCTGAGAATGATTCCAAATTCGAATGCTTATATTGAAATGCCTGATCTGCAGGTTCTAGCTTCGAGAAACCAAAGCAACCCTTTTATGGTGGGAAATAGTCGAAAGGATAAATAGTGATTTCGGTGACCGCAACAAGATGGCAGAGTATCTTTCCATATTGTTACGGTTACAAAGCAAAAAAGCAGTCCGGTTGAAGCGTTCGGGTGAACTCATAGATGGAACGTATTGAAGTTATTTATATTTTGAAAAGAATCAAATTTATTCCAAATTGTCAAATGTATTTTCATATTTACAATGTGGTAATTAAGTAACGAATAATAATTGCAAAAAATATGGGGTATGTCAGTTTTACTTATATTATGTTATACTACTTCATTTTATCTTGTTATTTTTAATATCAATTTTGATAGTCCATTCTATTCTCTTTTGGTATAATACATTTAATTCTTACTATTAAAAAATAGAAAGGGCTTAAGAGTTCAAATATTAAAAAAATATTAGAACATCTGATTTGGTTACAATACAAAACAAAAACCTTTAGTACAAAAATTATTTGTTCGTACGCCAATTAAATTTATTCTTGAAATAAAAAATGATAATATTTGAAATTTATTTGAGAATCAAAATCAATGTTAAAAGATACAGGTTTACATTTAAAACATGTATCGTTATCTTTAGTAGAATCGGTGTGCTCATTCGAGATGTTTAAAAAAAGATATAGAAGTTACTGATTTATGTGTTACTTTATTTCCACAATGTATACTTCTACTATAATTGTGTCATGAATGTAGAATTAATAGATTTATTTTTAAAATTTGTACCAGCTTGAAGGCATATAATTTAGTGTTTCCGAATGATATGAGTTTCACCTGTTGCGCTTTCGACAGCGTCCGGCTGGTGGGAGAAGTCGGCGTATATATTCAGAAAAAAATAAATAAGAGAAAACAAAAAATATTCTTGCCGGCTGTCTGCGCGCGCTCACCCTGTCGCTAACATCTCGTGCGCCCGCGCATGGGCGTGTTTATCCGTCTTGCTGTAGGTATGCCGCGAGTACCAGCGCGGGGCGTGCAAGCGCGCAGAATCAGAGTGCCGCTTTGCGCATCCTGCTGACTCAGTCACGGCCAACGAGGACGGAACAGTCACCGTCTGCATGGACGCAGTCAAGGGCCGCTGCAACCGCGACCCCTGCCGCTATTTCCACCCCCCTCTGCACCTCCAAGCCCAAATCAAGGCCGCACAGTCGCGGGCTAGCGCGGTATGCCTACGCAGTTTTAGACAATGCTTTGGCGCGCACGCTCTGTTCTAGCCATTATTTGTTATATACTTCTTCTCCGTTTTTTTATTGTTTTTTATTATTTTTAATCTAGAAGGATGATGTCATTTGAATACCAAATCTATCTAACTGTACCAGTAAATCACAATTCTTATGGCTTATCCCTCTAGACATTTTTATATCTAATCCAATGAGGTCATTCGCACTAGTATTTCAGTTTAGCATTTTTCATAGTATCTGTTGTGTAAAAGATAGTAGAAAAGTGGACAATTGAAACATATTTTATGATAATATAATGTGAATACCAAAGATTTAATCCTTCAGAATTTCAATTAGTCTAGCGCGATTGACCTGTGAATGAAGTTTCTATTTTTTTCCCTAACTGAGTCCATGTTGGTTTTCTGTGTAAATATATTTATAGTCAAATAATAATTATTAACTTCACATTTAACGTTCATGATTCAACGAAGTTTTGGAGGGAGTTGATTACTCACTCCGTGATCGGATTTTGTATTTACTTCACAGAAAGTTAAAACAAATAAGCTTTTGTAAATACACATTAAAGCTCGAAGCATATTCGCACAAAGGTGGATTGATGTATCAATTTGAAGAACATTTTACCATTTAAAGCAGTCTCTATTCAACAACGGAAATTTAGTTTCTTTATAAATTCTGAATTTGTTCTTTATTTGCGGAGAACCAACTAGGCCTTAAGAAGTATATACTGCTAGCTAATGGCTCATATGGTGTCTTTTTGTCTGTTTGTGTGGTCTCACCAATTTAGTTTTTTTTGTTACGTATTTTTGATTTTTTTGTTTTTCGATTAACTTTCCTGATTTGATTTATGAACATCTGTATTTGGAAATAACTTTGCTCGATTATTTTTATAAAAAGATTATCACATTTTTAAGGTGGGTAGTTTTACTGTTTTTATTTGCTTCTTTTTATGCAATGGATATGAATCATTAAAAAAATATTTTCAAATATAAGTATTCTACTCCATATTGTTCATAAAACAAATGATTTATTATTAGTTTTTAGAATTTTAGCTTCAAAGTTAAGCACTAGTATCAACACTCAGTAATGAAATTGAATTGCTTTATGGAAATTCGTTCACCAAATGGCCTTCGAACCAAGCTTGTACATTGTGACCTCCCTGCATTTTTAATCACAGTAATAAATAAAGTTTTATTTTTTATAATAAGTGGACAAAGTTTTTAATACTGTCGCTTGCTTTGTACAAGATGGAATAGAAATGGCACTCTATGGTGTTTTGTTTTTTTTTTCAGTTCGTAGAATAACTCTTTATAGAATTAGCATGATGGAAGCGCTCTGCAAAACAAGCCCTGCTAGTTTATCATCCCTTGACGTATTATACCCTAAGTACTTTAATTTACTTGTTGGGCCCTATACGTTGTTATAGCCTTATAATAAAATCCTTTCGCATTCAATTCACAAGATTGTAAAAAATATATTTCTTAATAAGGAAGCATGTACCTAATTGTAGTAAATTCTGACATATTGAAAGATAGTAGGTATAGAATGAGACCTGGTGGAGAATTTGTTCAAGGCAGTTTATACTTTTTATTTATTTCCAAATATGTTATTCAAACAAAATAGCATTACTTCTAAAACCTCTCTTGTAACTTCCAAATTACCAATGCAAATATCTCAGAAAAACTCAATAACCTCTAACTCAGGAATATTATATTTCTATAGTTTTCATTTTCATTTATGGTGTTTTATATTTTCTCTGAGATATGAAACCATCGCAATTTAAACTTGCTTAACCCAATCAGAAAACTCACAGTTTTAGTTTTCTTCTAAAAAGCACCTTGAATAGCTTGCAAGAATGTAATACGTTTATGCAAATTTACCTATCGTATACTCTGGAATATAAATTTTTTTTGAAGTTATATTTGTGCACAGCTTCAACAAAAAACGCCACTGAAAAAATACTTCACCTGCTCTTAATCTATCATTTTTCTGTTCTCACAGTACCTATGGATGATACAATCAATGCTTTCTTATTTAACCCAAATTTATTCATTATTGTAATCATGATCTATTTTTAATTAGATATTATGTCATTTATATAGAAATAGTTAAAATACACTGCTGGTATCTTGCATGTTCCAAACGACATCTTTTGAAAGGTACTTCTAGGTTTTCGTTTTTCGCAATTATAATAATGAGTTATGACTCAATTGAAGATTTTTCTGTTATCTTTTTTTGGGTTATGGCTATGTTGGTGAGAAGTAAGTATCAGCCGTATTTTCAATTAACGATATTCTATCTGAATTAATACTATTTTAGGTTAATTTGGTTTGTGTAACAAGACATTATATTTATATGTTTATTGAGTTTATTTCAGCAGCCTTATATTATTATAAGGTATACCCCTCAAGATAATAATTTACAATATCTCTTATTAGAATTTTTCAGCAAATATGAAATAGAATTCTTAATTTAGAATGTTATGAATCTATTTTCTTATCTTATCCAAACGCCATCAGGCATATGTCTAAACTCAGTCTTCATGCCTTCTCTAGTTGTGTGTATAATACAATAATATCTTCGGATTGTCACACACAAAGGGTATCAACACGATATAGATATACTTATTGTCACACTCAGTACGATCGTTTTTCCTACCAAGACTTGTTGCCTTGTCTTCTCGAGTAATCGCATTATTTGCACAGTTCTATTAGCTCTCATTCTAGAACTACAACTCTACGAGAAAGTGATGGGTTTTGGTTTGGTATAGAAAGGGAGTTGCGAGTGAGTGAGTGGAAGGCCAAGAACCGGGTGGTGTGCGTGCCTCTTTGATGTACCGAACAGACTAAATAGTGGAATAATCAGTTAATTAAGGATGCTAGTGGTGAATGCTCTATCTATATATCCCTCACGCTGATACACACATACACTTTTCATGGGATAAAGCGGGAAATGAGGCAGGCGCTCTCTTCAATCCCCAAAACCCAAGAAGCTCGGATTACTACACGTATTTGTGTTTGGGGGTGGGGATTGCTGAATGTTAATTTGAAGGCTCTTGATTATATAGAGAGTGTTGAGAGAACACGTCCACCATGCTCCAGACTTTTCCCGACATCTCCATCCACCCCCATCAAACACGACAATTACAACAACTTGTCCATGAACTGAAAAATTTGACCTAATTTTATATCCTTTATTATTGCTTTTTCTGGGCCACAAGTTTGCTGTTTTTACTTAAATTTTGTTTTTGTAATCTTTTTTCCTCTTTACTTTTTTGACCATCCAAGTCTCATAATAAATTTTCAAAGCCTTTGAGTAATCTGTAATTCATTATGTTTGTTACAAAAAGTAACAGAAAGTATCTTCTTTCAAAGATATTCTGCAAGCAAAAATTGCGCAATGATGCAATTAAGGAGAGCTCTACGTACACCAGATAGCTAAACTAAAACTTCAAACTAACAAATAAGATTTTAGAACACCCAGAACATTCCACTTCCATTTCACCCTATCTCTCTTTCTCTATTCCACACTATTTATCTTCCCTTAAGATAACTTCTTAGTGGCCTTCCGATTAACTTCTCAAAACGTTATTTCAAATACCTTCCGAATGTATATCTTGAACTCGTGTCTTTGGGCGACCTCTGACGAATTCTTTTTTATAAATAAGCTCTGTGAAAAAAATCACGATGTTGTAGAATTTCCTAGAATATAGATACCCGTCTTTCCTTCTTTTATTATTTATCTTTCTTCAACGAAAATATCATTGTAATGACACAAGTATAAGAAGTAGCCTCTTGGGATCCACTTTGATTGAATGAAATTCCGTCGTTATACCTAACTTTTGAAATTTTCAAGAAATATATATATATATTTTCATTAATTTCTTTAATCATCTTACTTTTCACTTCGTCACTTTCATATTTAATACCTTTTTTGGATTATGTCGAAACAAATATCACTCAAAATATGTTATATTTTATGAATATGGATATTTTTTTTGTAAAAATTATATATGTTCTGAGTGGCGATTTCTGTGGAATTTAATATTTCTTTGGATAATGTTATTTTAATTTTTTGCGGATTATAGACAAATAAGAAATTGAAAACAGTTGGGCTTGTTAGCAGATTAGCAATATCAGTGCACTAAGGCTATAATTATGATTTAATTATTTTGAAATGCTCCATTTAAATCAACAAGATTTATTATTCATGAAAGTTTTAGGTACTAACATACAAATAAAATTTATACAATTTTAACTGAAGCTGTAATTGAAGTTTGTGTATATAAAGTTAATCGGTTTTTGTTGCCTGCAATTCATCGTTGTTCCGTGTTTTCTAATACTAGACTACTAGTCGCATGAAGTATTTTTCTTTACACTGGAATGTCATAAATAATGAAATTTAGAGGAACGAATGTGATTTTTGGTATATTTTCAGCCAATCAGCCTGCATGACAAAAAGATTATTAGTAGCATCCGTCTATTCAAAATGATTATAGGTAATTTTGATCAACTGATATTTAATATCAATATTTTATTCGGCCATTTAGGTATTCATATTTAACTATGAATTTTAAATTTTCTTAATCTAAAACAATATTAACAATAACTTATGCATTTTGAATGGATCGCTTTTTATACCAAGCTATATACTTATTTGAATTACGACGACAGAGTTCTCAGTCATTGCACCTGCATATTCCCAAATTCTAGTGAAATTGTAACAATGCACTATGTCATTTGAGGATCGTCAATTAAGTCTATCCAAGAACACATTGGATATAAGATGAATTGGTAATAGCGAAACCAGGGTCACTATAAAATACTCAAAACTTCATCAAGTTTGACACTAATTTTAATTTCAATGACGACTTTATAAATCAATTACTCATTTCTATAAAACTGTACTTGCTGTTCAAAATTTCACAATTGTTTTTTGTATTCATTGTTTTTGCGTTCTTGAGACATTCAATTTATAATGTGAATAAGAAGTCACTAGATAGTTCCGAGATGCTAACGTAGATGTATTCTGTTTTGGATATGCTATATATTTAGTTTAGCCTAAGGCTATTTACATTTAACCACTTTATCAAATTTACTGTAGATAAGTTTTAATGTTTCTAGATTATTTTAGTCCAAGATCCTCAACTGAAATTGTGATATTAAAAAAAATTGTTGACACCACCGCTATTTTTTCTCTTTAGGGCTGAGACTTGAACAGTTTGAATATTTTCATAGGAAATCTGCAAAGATTGTGTTTAGGTCAGTTTAGAAAAAACATTTTAAACCCCTCACACTCGAAAATAAAGTACTGACTGATTTCTACAATTATTGATAGAAGAACAACAACCAAAACTAAATATTGGATACATGCCTTGTACAGTGGAAGATTATGAGAAGAAAAATTTTACATGCTTGTTTTTATGATAAACTAAATGCAATTATAGATATTTCGATGTAGATATTTTTATCAGTTTATTGCATGTTTTCAAGCAACCAACTAAAACTAAACTATTTTATGATCAAGTATGTGGAAAAGATATTATATAGTTCGAGTTTACATAATGTGCACTTGAAATGTCTCAAAAGAAAATCTTGCACCTATTAATAACTTTCAGTCTGTTCAAATATCAGCAAAGTTTTATTCTAGGCAGCGCTGGAATGGGCCTCTATCGTCACTTGTACATATATTGATCAAATACTAGTCATGCCTTTTACAAAGAGAATAAAAAATATATCACCGTCACTTACGATTAATTAACTTAGAGCTGGTTTTGTTTTTGATTTTTTGACCCGTTGGTTGGTGCGGATGTGTCCTGTGCTTGGCCTTGCCGCTCTGCCCACTAATAGCCCGCTGCAGTTTCGCCATTGCTGGCCGCACCTTCTTCGGCTGCCCAGGCCGCAGCTGCCGCCCCGTCGGCTGCCATCGAACTTGGCAAGAAGAGGCCCCGCGATAGCTCTGCCAGCACCGATACTGATCTCTTACTGGTACCATTTGCGACCGCTTTGCATGACACTAACCCAACTACAACTACTACCCTTTACACACATTGTTATACCCAACACAACACTACCAACGATACAACCACAGCATCGCACCACCATTACCAACACCCATATTGGGTACGTTTGTCCTGGTCATAGGGAACCTCACATCTTGTCTTTCCATCTGTTGAACACAAAAATTAACATTCAAAGTTTATATTTTTTATAGTAAATCTTTTTTTTTTCTTAACATATAAAAGAAATGTCTAGATACTGAAAACTTTGATTATTGATTTCATTCAGAAGCTATCTCAACTAAAGCTGATGCGCCAATTAAAATAAATTGTGTAGGTATGTTTATATATATATTACGTCCATTAAGTATGGAAACGCATCAATATCTATTCTGATTCTTGATTTTAATTTTTTTTTTATGCAAACAATATTATTCTCCCTCCTCCTACTTTTCGACGTCATCTTTTTTTTCAAATATGGTCTTATTATTAATGGAAACCTGATTCTTTTTTGATCTCAAAAATATCATGTGAATTTGAATTTATTCAACACTAAAAAAATCTGTAGATAACAAAATCTACCAAACTTGAAATTATTTATTCTCCTTGAAGTACTTGGCAACATACAAAATGAGAAATGACTGGGTTACTTAGTGTATGTAATTTGTTTCACTTACGTTCATTTTCTCTCTTTAAGATCGTCTAAATGATTTAATCAGTTTATGGTAACTTTACTTTTCAAGTACCTAAGTATCTAACTAAAAAAAATATATTCTCTATAATTTTGTCTAAAATTAGCAAGTGGAAATATATTAATTATTAACTGAGAAAATCGTTTTTAATTTGCGAAATAAAATTATGACAATTCCATTAAAAAAACCATGGCTTCATACGTGGAAAAGTGGAGGGGGTAAATAATATTTTCTGCATCGATAGGTAGAAAATTTAAATCATAAATCGACCTGTCGAAGTTTCTTCTTAAAATGGTAATATTCTAGAAGTTATTGAGGCATTTTTATACTCCATGAACGCACTATATAATTGCATCACATCTATGTAGTTTGTCAAACTAAAAATAAAACAATTTTATTTTATATTGAAACTTTCTGGAACCATACGTAATAGGTATGTGTATCTCAGAGATATTTCAAAATGTTTCAAAATCAATTTTCCGTTTTTGTCATGAACTCAAATCTTCGCCAAGGTTCATTATCTATTTGAATCAATGGATACCAACATTTCTAACTTACTTCAGATATATTTTAGCTCGGAAATCTCGTGGTAAAAAATTGATGAGTATCTATATTTTTTGACAAATTATCTCTTTCGACATAATTTCTGAATTCGGTTTTCAAATTTATTGTGGTTTCTTCCTTTAGTAAGAATTATCGAACAATTCCATACATGCTGAAGAGCTAGAATATTAAAATGGCGGTATGAATTTTGTAAACACCCTCAAATCGATTCTATGGAGTACCTGTCCCTATATTCTGCTAGACAAGAAGGCAGTATTGAAAAAGTTTTATGTTTTATCATTCAAGGAACGTAAGAAGTTTGTTAAATAGGTACTTATACTTTACAGAAGAGGCACATTTTCTTACATCAAATATGTAAATTTATCCAGAGTATTGTCATATGATACTGATATTTATTTCGATGGTTCATTTAATCTTTTTGGAATATACCTGCAACAATACAGCAAGCACTACTATAATCCTATCACTCTCTGATTAAAGAGACATGTAATACCCGCGTCAAAGATACTATTTGTTATTAAGAAGCCGCCCCGCGGATTTTTAAATTTCACCAGCTGATATACAATAAATTATTGCTTAGTATGTCACATACTTAGTAACCCTTACTGTTCTATGGTGTGTGCTTAGATTTGTAAATAATTGTTAAATAAAATTGTCATTTCCTACCAAAGTAAATATGAAATATGAAATATATTAATACGTTGATTTAGTATCTGCAGTTATCATATCAATAAATTACTAACAATATATTTTTCGTTTGCAGTTACTTTTGGTTTCACCATAGATAATGTCTGACAAGTTATTGCAATTGCTTGTAGACGTCAAAAACGCTGAAATGAACCATAGTTAAGATTCCCGTCATAGAATAGCCAATCTCAAATTGAACAGCCGCTCCCATTTCGAGAGAATATTATCCTTCGGGGCCATATCCTAGGCTGCTCAATTAAAAATACAAGGCTATTCAATTATTAACGTCATTTGCTTCACCCCAATTCAATTATCTACCCTATAACCAAATTATCCGGCCAGTATACGTGGTCAATTTAGCATCTATCTATCGGTATGATTGAATTTTTGCCGGCTCATAGCTACGACTCTAGAGCGTGTTTTCTTCGCTAAGAATTAGAGTTGTGGTGTGAGAAAATTCCTCGATTCGGCACTGGTAATATATATTTTTTTCGAATTGCACAATCGAATGCGGCGAAACTTAATCACGTCACGATCGAGCGTGCCAAAAAAAAAGTGGAAGGAAAAATTGGCGAGAGAGTTTCAGTTTTGACAAATTACATTGGCAAGTGGTCTAATGCGGACGTTTTGCACGTTTAATCTTTGTCTATCCATTTAATTTTTTGGCTGAATGAACGGCTATGTGAATCAAAGTCAAATAACACAATCACATGGTACATTTCACTCATTCAAAAATAAAACATAGAATTTTAGCTTCTTTGACAACCCACTGTTGTTTTTTAATCAATTGTACCGATAATCGATACCATACAAGGTAGATTGTATTGGGGTTGATCTCGACAACATACCCAATTGAAATAAAAACATGTACTTATTGTATCAACTCAACACTCAACATATATTTGCACACATTTTTTAACAATCTCAGGTAGTGGTTCTTCTTCTACAGAAAATGTCAGACGTTACAACGACCTGGGAGGTGCAGCGAAGGATATATAAATTAAAACAGCTTTTCACCCTATCAAAATGCTTATCCTTTCCGTAGCTCACATAATAATATTATATTTAAAAGAGATTGTTAAATACGTAGATATAGTATTTCTGAAGAAATGTTTGAAATACTTCTCTCTTTTTTATATCGGAAAGTGGAACCTTCTTGTTAATATATCAAAAATTATTTCATGGTATCTAATATAATTTTTATAGGTTCCATAATCCGTGAGATTTTTATTGTATATATATTCTTATGAAAATCTCAAATATACTCGAAGTTCTGAATAGTCACGACCCGCTTATTTTGCCTATTTAGCATAATGTCAATATTTTATGAAACTAGCTTAAATACTCCTACAAAATCACGCGAAAATTGGTACCAGAGCTTTTGTCGTGATCGTGCTTTCTGCTAGTATTATTGATACAATGCTGCACACGTAAACTTTATACATTCAACCACACTAAATGCTTTTTGAGTAGTAAACTTTTTGTATATATATATATATATATATTTCTTTCTCGAATATATATTTATTTAGAGGCTTTAAGTGAAACAGTGAAAGCTTCTTTTCTATGGATTACAGGACACATTAGCCAGATAGAAAAACTCTGGAACTATTGGAAAGTATGGTAGTGTACGCTTTATCTTTTTAAAATCACGCTGGAAAGCATGTTTTTCGATTTAGTGTTCATATTCAAAATATTTTTTAATCAGATCACCCTGTATATTTTGGCATTTTAAACAATTTCAATGATACAATGTTTGGTGAGTGTACAACTTCTGGTTTTTCAATTATAAGATAAAATATTTTCTTTCTTTAAGAGGCCTCGCTACCAGCTGATCGTTTTTGATGATTTTTTCTGTTAACGTCTCCGAGGTGAAGTATGAAGGTTGATCCATATGATATAATACCCGACAATCCGTATTAAGTGTATTACAGGTAGTGTTAATAAACAGTAGCGGGTACAGCAATAGTTAGCTGAAAAATGTAGTTCCACTATAACTCTTTTGGTTTTAGAAAGAGAGTTTTTTTTTCAAGGAACAAATATGCCTGGAATCCACTGTAGAATCGCGGATCATATTTTTATTTTTCATAAAAAATAATAACAGAGTTTTCAACTTAAGTAAATTTTAGAATTCTTATTTTTCCTGTGATCCTCCTCCTCGATTCTCCATACTCTTCTCAGTAAGCATACAAAATTTTACTTTGATAGGATAATTAGTTTAAGAGAAATAATTAAACTACGATATCACTGGGTAGCGAGCCCACTTAATGTAAAATTACTGCATTTTCTTTATTTTTTTGCAACACCTACCTTGAAAGTTCAACTTTCGAGCACTTATTGTCGAGGCGTAAGTACTCGATATCTGTGGCCTTGACGATAACTTTCAATTTGATTACACCAGTGCGTAAATTAATTTATTCTCGACTACCATGAATTACTTGGCACGCTAGTGCGCAAATATTTTTTTTTACAATCGCACTTACTAAGTTGTCAGTCAAACATAATATAAACACTTTTTGTCATTATTTTTTCTCAAAATATTCTTTCATACCAAAATATCCAAAATCTAACGGATCGAATGGAATGATTTTGATGCATAACATCCACTTTAATTATCGTATTATTAGATTTTGGAATTATCACCTGTCATATTGTATGACATATACTACACGACTACGACATCTATCTACATATTTAATACACATTCATCTTCAAGATTTATTTCTCAAATTAAAGGGAATAATGCGTAGATTTGCCGAATTTCCTCTGAATTTACGATTATCCTAAGGGCAACGCCCTACAGCCTTTCAAATGTTGAGGCAATACAATTCTTACGGAAGAATAAAATTCAGTTATAAAAAATATAATCTAGTAGATGAATTAACTCAAAGGACTGCGATCTATTACGTTGACAATACCAATCGTCAGTATGTCAATCAATTTATTGAAAGTAACGGCTGTATCATGGAATAACAAATTTCATATTGTTTTCTTGGAACATATAGGTAATATGTTCCAAGAAAGAAGAATATATATGTAATATCGTTCTCCCAAATTGAACTTTCAAAGCAGGTGTTGTACAAAATAATGTATCCTACACGTGAGCAAAAAAGCGAAACTTACAATAGTGTTACCTACTTTTGTTTACAGGGTGGCCAGTTAATGCGACAAAGTAGAATAACTTCTCTATTTTCCATTATTTTAAAATGATTTACCTAAATACAAAAGTTGTAGGGGAACATAAGCCCCACATTTTAAAACTATACTGGGTGTCCCAAAAATACAGAACAGCACAAAGTTTCGTTTTTTAAACAAATCACTTTATATATTTTTACATTTTTGAATTCCACATGAAATAACGAGTACAATGGTGTATCACTTGTCAACTTTCAATTCTTGGTTTATGAGCTATAAACTCAAATCGACATTTTAACATCTTTGACAGCTATTTGTGCCAAAACTTTAAAAGATAGAGAAAAATAAATTTCACATTCCTATTTTAGTTTTTGAGGACCTATCTTACAGTGGTTTCATAAATGGTACCAAATAGTACCATATTTGTTACCACCTCAGGTACCATTTTTAAGAACGCTATTCAATAGGACTAATTTTAAAATGTGGGGCTTGTGTTTCCCTACAACTTTTGTATTTAAACTATGTATTAAATAATTGGAAATAGTAAGTAATTCTACTTTGTCACACTAATTGGTCACCATGTATATCATATTCGCTTTTGTGACGCGTGAGGCAACGACAGAAGCCAAACCCGTTCTTCAGTAAATTTGACATATAGGTACTTAAGTACCAAGGTTTATGTTGTATCATCATGATTGCGAGATATTCCCCCCATTGTAGTATAAACTACAACAGTATTTGCTATTATTTTTTTTAATATCTTAAAAACCGCCAGTTGGACACATTCTAAATTCTACATAAGTTATTGAAATTGTTGAAAAATTTACTATCTGAAAATGCAAAAATATACAGAGTGATCCATTTAGGAAAATTTGCGTTTTTGTTGAAAATCAAGGTATGTCAATTACGAGAATTATGGGACTACAAAAACTTTTTTTAGAATATTTTTTATCAGCAAGAAATGAGGTGTTTTCACACATTTGCTCAATCCTCTATATATGTTAAAGGGTAATTTTCTAAGAAAGTAACTCCATAAAATTGTCCAATGTTTGGTTGGCTGTCATATCTATCACTCAACATTTCCAAAATCCAAAATGTACACAAACTTTCAACTACTTTTCCAATTTATTCTCTAGTAGGCTTGTGGTGGATGTGATTTTACATAAAAAAAATCAAACTGTAAACGTCGCCAGTGCAAAAAAGGACTTGTGCAAAGTTTTTCAATAAAGCTGCTGCGTTATTTGTAGAGATAGAAAGAGGAAGGCGAACTGCTACCTGAGCAAGTTGTTAGCATGTTGTGAGAGGCTGTTCTAACTTTGCTTTATTTATAACGTTTTTTTTGGTTCCGGGCCTTTTTGCTACTATATAGCATCAACACATTGATTAAAAAAGAGGACCTGCTTGTATATATCTTTGCTATTGCTTCTGAGGGAAGGTTTATATATGCTTTGAAAATACATATAATTGCAGCTTCATTTATTATTTTGATGTATTTTTAACAGTATAATAGTACTTACGTGAGTTATTTATCGATATTGTATGTTTAATTGAGCCATATATGAAATTTATTTTTTGGTACTTTTATTGATATAAGTGATAATAATTGGTTGGTAATAAAAAAATAATTATCCGATTATCAACTTAATATTTTGATTTGCCAGGTTCTGAGAAGGCAGAGCGAGGGGAAGCTAATAATAAACCTTTCTTCTACCTTGTAAGGGGAAGGATACAAAGATATGATCAGCACTCTTTGAATCTTAACGCTTGAAGTTTATGAAGATCTCCACCGCCGATTTGCTTTTCTGATTAAGAGCTTCAAGCTTTTTGTTTTCCTTGTCGTGACGCTTGCATGTCGAATAATCCATTTCTGAGTTTCGTATACTAAATTGATTTTTTGAATATTTGTTTATTCAGAGTTCTTATACTTTTTTCTATCTCATTCTAACTCGCAACATCCTATCAACTACAATTACAGCATTCCTTTGAACTAATATAATTGTGGTTTTACATTGCATAAATTTATGTTGTTCTGTGAAAAGGTTATTTTATCCGCCAAATGCGCGGGCAAGATAGCCTCATAACTACTTTGATAACGAATTTTCTTGATTCTCCTAAAGTGTTTGAAAAACTTCTGGAGATACAATCGAAAATATTTTTCATCTTTTTGATTTCTAACTATCGTGTTCTTCTGTTTCAGATGGATATGAAATCGGTTGGATCGTTCTATTACGAAAATTTCGTAAGTATATGTGAAATGAATTCATTGATTTCAGACACAATGTTTCTACTTAGATATCCCTGCAAACTACAATCTATCCATAAATTAGAGTTCAATAAAAAAACCTTCTCTACAGTTATTCTAGTGTTGGCCATACAAATGCTTCTGTCAGCGGATTAATATGTTTAGCAAAGAGAACTATAATATGAGAAGGTAATTCTTTGATTATTGAAACTGTTCTGTTCAAGATACATTTCATTCAGGTACTTAATCAATAACAACTGTAGTGTCTTAGATAAGCTTAGCTAAAACACAAAGATTGACGAGTTTTCATGTGTAAAATGTTTATAAAGTATTTCAGTCTGTGGAAATGTTTTGACATTTCGGGTAAGTAATATATATATATATATATAGGTACTGAAAAATATCTTCTATCCGGTGAAATTCAATTACCTGACCATTTTCTGAAACCAGCAGATTATCTCCCATAGATTTTTTGCTATATCTGGATACTATTATTTTGTTACAGATGAAAAATTCAACATTGATGTTTCAATAGCGTTTAGAGATAGTTGATCACTTTCACTTTATATTCACTCTGTTTGGAAAATACAGAAGATTGATAAATTATGATAATGATGAGATTTCATTACGTGATTTATACAATAGGAAGCAACAGAGATCCCATCATTATCATAATTCTATCAATTTTTCAAATAGAGTACATATGCTGCACAATATTGATATGTTCTACAAAGATAAACACTACACTTTTGCCTTGAATAAGCGTCATAATATAAGTTTTGCTTTCCCCTTTTAATAGTGAATCCTACTCTTTGACGGTCCGGTTGATCAGCTGACAGAGGTATATTTTTACCCTTTAACCAATAGCCTGCGGACTAATAATAGTTCTTATGGTAAGAAGGTCGATTCAGTTTTATAAAAAAGTATCCCCCTCTTTGCTGATTTTTAATTTATAGAGTGGTATTCGGATTTAAGTAAAGTTAGGTTTATTTTTTATTTATTGTATTTTTATACTTCAAATACTGATAAAGTGTACACAAATGAAGTTTGTTTTAATGTAATGTTTAATTTCTAGCAGGGCTTTCCAGCTGGAATGGTACCCTATAAACGTCCAGCCGCAGACAAATCTGGCATGCCGGTTTACCAGCCGAGCGCCACCACCTATCAACAGCTTATGCAACTGCAGCAGCCATTCGTGCCCGTCTCATGTGAGTATTCCACTTCTCCTGCTCCCCCACAGCCCGCATCCTCTTCCGCTGCTTCTTCACCCTCAGTCCCTGACGTCCTACAACAGCAGCAACATCAACAACAACAACAACACCAACAACAGCAACAACAGCTTCAAGCTGTTGTTGCTTCATCTCAGCATCAGCAGCAGGTGTTGCAGCAGCAGCAGTCCCAGCAAAAAGAGTCCGATCCCAGTCATAGTTCCCTTATCACTACTACAGCCACTTTACCTGCCGCTTTACCTGCTCCTCCTCATTCAATCCCAGATGCAGCTACGCTTGCCAAAGAGGTTGCCCAGCAAAATTACGCCAAGGCCGTCAAATTGGCGGCCGTCAATCAATCGCTAGCCGCAGCTAGTCAATTCAATCATTTGAATCCGCTTAACTATACCGGCGTGTCATTGAATAAGCAAACACTTGCCGCTGCCGCCGCCGCTGCGGCGACTGTACCACCTCCAAATGCCTATCCGCGTTATCAGGCTGCCTCGATTCCCTTCCAGTTTGGCGCGACCGGTCTTAATCTTGGCTTAGCCAATCCCTATCAGCAGGCTGCTGCCTTTGCTGCTCAACAGAGCCTGTTTAATATGAGCCGACCTCCGCCTTCAGCGGCTGCATTCCAATTTAATCCATATTCGATTATAAGACAGCCGACTGCAGTGAGTGGCGTTGCCACTGGTACAGCTACTCCAGTTGTATACGGTAATGCCTTCTTAGGTGCTGCTCATCAGTACCATCATCATCATCATCCAGTGTCTGCAGTGACAGTGTCAGCAGCACCCATAACAAATCCGACTGCCGCATCGACAAATATAGCGGCGGTAGCGGCAGCCGCGGCTGCGGCTCAAAATAACAACAACAATGTGGTAATGCAGCCATACAAAAAACTTAAGACCACATAATTTTGATGATTTACCTTGATTGTAGTTGAATTTTTTTCTGTATTATATATTATTTTTCGTCAATAATTATTGTTAGCTTTTTGTGTTTGATTGTATTTGGAATTAATAATTTTATTCACGGAATAAGTGAGTGAAGTATATTTAAGGATATAATGATTTTGTCTTGCATACTCCTTATTGTGTTTTCCGGGTCGGTTATTCTTTCCATTTATATAGATATATTTAAAAGAATAAGTTTTTCAAATATCTAATATAATTGTTTGTTATTCGTTGTGTATTTTTCGGTGTTTTTAAATTCTAAGAGAGACATGGACATGATTGTTCGTCAGTTTTGATGATTTGTCTAGTCAAGAATATTGTTTTAAACTAAAAAAAAATAATTAAAGCAAAAATGAAATTGAAATGGAAATTTTGCGAAACTGGGCAACGCTCCTAACAAGCGTCTGGCCTGTGACCAAGCGAGTGCCTCAATACTGTGATACCTTCACAATCCGCTGTCTGCACCGCTTCTAAACGTAACATCTACCCCCCAATGACCCCCCCTGCTACCCGCCTCCAACTTATTAACATTAACTACCTGAAGTTATTGTTTTCGATGGATAGGATTTGAAAGTTAGAGAGAGAGAATAAAATCATCTGAAGAATATATTCTGTCTGTATTTAGATATATATTGCATGATAGAAATATATGATGACATAATACATATTTATAATATTAAATTTGAAAAAGCCTATAAGCATGGTAGTAGTATAACTTCTTGTTGTATATCCATATTAGAAGGTGCCATCTCAGATTTGTAGTTTGTTGTTAACTGACCCAAAAAGAGAAAAAGTTGTTTGTACATATTTTAATAACAGACCACGTAGTTTTTTTTCTCTCTATTGGTTTCGGACCTTTGAAATTTGTTATTATTATTATGCTTTATGTAGTTGCTAGTTTATAAAATCGGTTACCTTAGTTTCAGTAATAAATTGACCTAGTTTTTTTTTCTATTTCCAAATGAAAACATTTGTTGCACTCAAAATATTCGTAATTCTCAAAACTCTAACCAAAAAATAAATTGAGATAATTTATACAGACTTGATTATTCATCATAGTTTATACATAATTATGTGTTCCTTATATATTAGTTTACATAAAAACTGCATGGGGAAATATCGAAAATAATCATATTTAAATGTTCTGCATGTAGAATAATAATTGAGATCGATATTTTTTCTCTTTTGGGTTGGATCTTTTTAAAGTTAAACTCATTGTATTATTGCACTAAGTCTTTTTGAAAATTATCTTAGGTAGTTAATATGTTGTTTTTTATGTTTCTATGAATATTATTGATGAGTAATTTGTTCCTTTTTCGTTACAATTATTAATATATTACTGTTAGTTTTTTTGTAATAAGTTTCATTGCCTTAAGGTGGTTGGTATCCGCTTTATATGAAACTCCTAGCAAACGATGTTTTTATCAATTCGACTTCTCGATTTATTGATTCAGTATATTTTTAATTGCAAAATTAATGGGAATTGATAATTATTATTGGTCATAGGAAAATAGTTTGCCCTAGTTCTTGCCAGAGTTCACCAATAATAAAGTGGATACCTCAGTTTAGCTGTGGTGTTATATTTTATTTGTCTTTATATGTGTTCAGTCGCAAAGCACAAATATTAGATTCCTGTTCTTCTGCGTCTATTTTTGTTTAGTCATTCTTCTTAATCTTGTATGTAGCGCAAATATTTAGAACTTTAAAACAGCACACGATATAATAAATTTAAAAGATTCCACAAAGTTAGTTTCGGAAGATTTTTTCTAATATGCAAATTTTTTTCATAGTAGTTTTTCGAATATATCTTCAACTCTTGTTATCAAAAAATAATTGACTAGATATCATATAAAAATAAATATATATAGGGGATATTTATAGTGTGCTAGTCAAACGAAGTCGTTTTCGATAAAAAACAGTGTCAATAGGCGAGTGGTGTTGAGAATGTTTCTATAAAAAAGATATTTGCTTGTTAGGCCTTAGGTCTCTATTTGATTATTTCGACTTGAAACTATAGTCTTCAAACATCTACTGTTTCTCTCGGAAATGTTAAGTCTCGAAAATAGAGTTACCATATCAGTAGCCTTGAATGTGATCTCTGACCTCTAAATGTCGTTCTAACGATTTCTCTAAGTTGATTTTATAATTATCTTATGGAATTTTGTCTAAATAATAGTTACTACATTTCATCAGAAAATTATACTTTCTTCTAAGCAAAGATTTCTCCTACTTATCCTAGTAACTAGGAAAATTTTTGATTCTGGGCGTCTTTTCTGCTGGACAGAGCCACAGTATCTGCGAAAATAATGTTTCAAAGTCTAAATTTCAATTACTCCGCATGAATTATTTATTTCAACTCATTATATAATTGATCCTCAACCTGGTCTACTTCCCTCCGTAAATGTCTTTATGTATTCCAAACATGTCATTTTTTCAACATTTCCTCATCTTTTGACATTGTAATATATCTAATACTATAATTATGGAATTGTAACGTATTCAGTCATATTATGTATATAATCTTAAATAATGATCTCTATATTCTAACAAACGGGATTTTCCTGGAAGTAATTTTCCTAAAAATATGTTTTTCCGGGAATTTAAGTATATGAGAAATATTTTACTAAGAATATCAAGAAGAAAATACATAATATATAATTTGTTATGGGATTTGAACAACGAAAAATATTTTCTTATTTAACTAAATATTTGTCCTGTATTCAAGGTAGTATTACCTCTCTCGTACTATAAGGCTAGGCTAGAAATTAGCAGATAGGTATATAGTATTGTGATGTAATCATAGTTATATTATATATATATTATTATACTTTGCTAAAAAAATGTGTCTTATATATAACTAATAGCATTTAAAGAGAAAAGAAATAATGTGTACTTTTGAAAAGAGTATGCAATTTCTATTGTGATGCATGTATATCTAAATGATAAGTATCTTGAGAAAAAGAGAAAAAAAAATAATTAACAACATTTGAGTAAGATTTATCTTATATTACTTACCACTAAATGTGTAAAATAATTTTGCATTTTTAAGTAGGATTACTATATTATGTGTGAAAATTGATATACCTATATTTAGAACAAGCGCACCTTTATTAGTTAACTACTCAATCAAATATTTAACAATCAACTTGTATTATACATTAATTTACAAACTCATTCGATAACTAAAGTTGTCTCTATATATCATATGGTTTAATTAGAAGAGTTATCAAGTGGGCCCAGGAACACTCAGAAAAAAACTGTGTCTTGAAACCCTTCAGGAATTTGAAACTGCATTAGTCTTGATGATAATCTCAAATAATGTTCATTTTGTGATCTCTCAAAAAAATCATCAGATGACTTTCTTAATTAAACAGCAGGCCATATAATCTCCTCGCACATCGTGATTTGAATAATTAAAGTAGGTAATGTCAGTTTGTAAATCAATGAATAATATGTGTTGATAGAGCTGAAAACTCTCACTTACTCCATTTGCTCTACAGTAGTTTTGGTGTAATGGCCATATTTAATCAGATGAGTATCGCCCTTAATTTTTTGATATGATGAGGCTGGGCGGTACTTTGCAATTAATTGTTTTTAGTTGCGTAATCAGCTGCCAGCCGACCTTCTTGATCTTGACTTACAATAATGTAGTGCCTTTTAGGCTGCTGATCACGCTTGTTGCTAAGGTGTGGGTCACACATTTATATATACATATTTTTTGCCATATTAGTGTTAAAAAAAGAAAAGAATACCTCTTTGCATAAATTTATATTTATGATTTTAAATGTGTACTCTGTATTGTTCTAATCCTGAGGTGTATGTATTTATTATTATCACCGCCACTATTTGTAATAATAATGCTTGAAAATGCATGATATTTGTTTTATTAATCATTGCTTATTATTTGATCCGAAATTTTATTGCCTTTTAGATTTATTGCATCCTGCTTAATATGGGGTTATTTTTCTGCTGTAATTATTGTCATTCCTTCCAAGACTATACACACATATTTATATCACTGAAATATCCTTTCTTATATCTAATAACCAATGCACCTCAAAAATTTTCCCACATTGGGCATCAGAAATAACTTTGGCCTTACTCACTAACTCGAGGATCCGCCATACACTACAGATTCTTGCTAATTCGACATCGCTGGTAGACTAAAATTTTTGAAACAAGCGTTAGTTTGCATAAATGTTAAATGGGCTCTGATGCCTATTATTTTACTATAAAAAGTGAACTTAGTGAGCAATCGATAGACTAAATCGATCAGCCTATATAGCTTATATCTGTAGTGTGTATTGCTGATTCGAAATTTCAAATAATAATAATTCAAAAATTGTATGAATTTGTGTTGAATTGAATTCCAATGGCTTGGAAGTCGAAGGATGGCAATTTTGAGGTTATACGATTATAACCTCCATATTTCAGGAGAAAATAAATCCACAGTATTATTATCCTATTCCTGTTGTCACATGCGTATATGATTCAGTGCTCCCCATTCCTCCTTATTGCAGTAGAACTTCTATGTGGTACAAAAAATGTGTTTTATCTCTATAATCTAATATTATTATTGAAATAATTTGTCTGTTACTATTGACCACATGAAGTTCTACACTTGCTTTTTATTAGTACTGGAAGTACTTTTGAAGGCTGACCACTACCGCCTATACAAATCCCCCTTCATTTTATTTTTTGTGTTTTCTATGTCTAAGTATATCTTTGTTCATCGCTTTCTATCAACTAACCTCACTGCTTGATAAAAACACACCATTCTGATAAAGATAGCAAATATTCTACTGAGTTTAAGTATTAAGTACATAATTCAAAGTTTTCAAGGTCCACACTACGAACTTCAAATTGAATAAGGACAATCATATTTACGTGCGTATGTTTTTAGCTTATATTTCTTGTCGACATAACTTTTATTAATTCAACTATATAATCGATTATACATATTAACATAATTTACCTTAATCTTTGCATGATTTATTTTTGTACCAATTTTTTGATGGTACAAAAAAATGCGAATTTTAAAATTCAGCCATTCCAGAGTAAAATTAATAACAGACATCTCTACAGACGCCTACAAGGTTAATGGATTAATATACCTCACTAGAAAAGCTAACATAATTTACAGGTTATTCAACAGAAGGTTGATATCTTTTGCATTTGTTGAGAAAAATATGCGTGCTGCAAAATTAAAAACTATTGTACCTGTAAGTTCAATTTTTTCATTCCAATATTTTTAAAGAGAAAGAAATATCCCTGATCTTGCAGTTTTTATGATTTTATATGAACTTATTTAGATAAACATTTATTACCTATATATATATATATAACGTTTTGTTTACACTCTAATACTTTTATCATTTTGCAAATGATGACATTGGAAATCATTTAAATCTTGATGTTAGATAAATATATACACTTAATGGATCTAGAATATTTTTTTCCACATTTGCGAAAGTTTTTTCCTGTCAGTTATATTAACTATTAGCACATGTAAGGGGTAGGTACATAAATTCAACCAATGTCCCAGTATCTAAGCAGACATGCTTTTAAATACATATTTGACTGTAGTGATCTTGAAATGTGGACTTACTGAGAGGTTAGGAATACACTGATTACAGAACAGACGGAGCGAGCATGTTATGAACACTTAAGGTTTTATGTGGTAAATTTGGGCAGATGCTGGCATACAAAGCGATTTATAATTATGAAAAAGATACAGGGCGTCCCAAAGTTCACCTTCCAAACTTCACCAGCGGATTCAAAGTTTAAAAATAATGCAAAAAGTTCCAATAAACACATGACACAAGTAATCAAGCTTTTGAATCGATGTTACTAGGAAACGGATCATCCTACTGAGGTTCGATAAGAGTACCTTTTTGTAGTAGAAAGTTCCATTTTTTATAAGTTTACGACAAAATTTAGAAAAAGCCACATATAAAAAAGTTAGGGTAGTTTTTGCCCCAACGCAGCCTTGTTTGATGCATGCCTATTTAAAATTTTGAAATTGCTGTTAGCCTGTCAAGTCAAAACATTAGTAGATTCCTGAAATTTCCATTATATTCATTAGTTTTGGAGGTATTGAATAAAAACCATCTTCAGGCGCGTAGGTTAAAAGGGCTGCAACTTCCTTAACGAACATTTTTCGACTTCTGTTTATTGGACCTTTTTGCATTATTTTTAAATTTAAAACCCGCTGGTGAAGTTTGGCAGGCTAATTTAGGGATACCCTGTATTTGTTTGAAATCAATTTTATTTTAGGTAGATACTAACTACAATATCGTTATTTATTAATTAATGATGTAGTTCATCCATTATCACATACAAAATGCGAAATGTTCATTATTAAAAACACGCAAAAATAAAAACTCTCGTCTTGTTAAACAATCGATAGTAGTTGATGGAGTAATGGAGTACCCGTAGAACTGGCTCCTTTACTTTTCGTCTTTTTGATAATCGTAGGAAAACTGTTTTGCTTTTATTGGGATAATTTTCATTCATTCCACGAATGTAAATATACCCAGTCTTTGATCAAATGTTCCAATTCAATATATCAGCTCTTAACTAATTTAGTACCTACCTATGTATTGATGACCGATCATTTTAGATAAAAAACAGGACAACTTTCATTCCATTTTTTCCACTTGTTTATGTATAGAGCGCGTTCTTTTTTGAAAATTTCTTTTGAGTATCACCTATAAATATATGAAGTAAATATATGCTCTCTTTATCAGTTCTGATATGTCAAGTGAATAAACACAAAAAAATAAAATTGTTGGGGTTTTCTCAAGTTTTCCTTCATTGAAAGTATCTGCTCCTGTGATGAGAAAAGGGCTTGGTGTATCTCAAAATGGAATGAGATGACACTTGTGTAATGTGCTAACTAAAAAAAACAAAAAACAAAGAAGAAAAATAAAGTGATTCATGGTGTTTTCTAATCCTCTAAGCGCACACCCTATCTTACAAATACATAAAATATCGCACATTGCACAAGGCTACCTTGAACTCGAATAAAGCTTTTTTGATCAAGTTGACCAAAAAAACAACAACTTACTAACAAAGTGAATTTCATGAAAAAAAAAGAGATTGTGTTCTTCCAAGTCTACAGTAGTGATTTTAGCATATTGTTGAGTGATGAATTTATTAGAAGGCTTTGTACATTCCGATTGTTTCTCCTACCAACTTCTTATTTGCTGAAAACCTATTTGTAGCTTTGTAGTAAGTAAAGATTGTATTACGTAGGTACTGAGATTCATATTTATTATATTTATACACAAATGCATTATTAATCTAACCATCCAGTAAAATATACTCTTTTCAATGTAACGCAGTTGTTGATTTTGTTTCATTCTCACATCTATATGTTACATTAATTCAATATCTTGATAAGTGCAATAATGGTTTTTGATCATCTGCTTGAAACAAGCTTTCATAATTTGTCGTGACCTAATCTTCCATATAAATATACCTTTACTGGAGTGGTTATTATTATTAAATGTATTGTTCTATATAATATTTGTTTACAATGCTATATATTTAATATGTTATGTTTGCAGAAAACCAGCCGCATAGACTAATTTGTAGCATCGCAGATTGTTCTTCACGTAACAAGCTTTTTTTTCATTTTTAATACCCTTTATTTTTATTATAGTATTTACCTGCTTTTAAAATGCTTTAACCAACTTCTTTTTGTTTCCGACTCATTCGTAAGTAAATTATTTTTAATTATTTCTATTATTAAATTTCTTGAGCACACTTGATTTCTTTTCTTTAAATGTTAGCATTTATTTTCATTTATTTATGCCGAGACCATAAATATAGAAAGGCCCAAATTAATTATTTTTACTATAAAATCTTTTTTCCAAATTGCTGATCTTTCAAAGATATAATTCAAATTATTGGTTGAACCTTTCATATGTTTAGAATATGACTTGATTCTCAATTCACAAAAGATGCTGTATATGGATTTTTGAAAACATTCAATCATAAATTTGATATTATTTTTGTTATTTTTAATCAAACACAATGTATGTTTATCAAATTTATTTTGTTTTCCGAAAATTTCATTTTCCAAACACATATTTTTCAAAAATCTTTATTATTTAACAACACCAAGGTCATTTCATTCAATCAAAATAATTAATTATAAATGAATATTTTAAAATTGATGTAGATGCCTGATTTAAAAGTGAGTGAGTTTTATATATTATACCTATACTTTAAAAAATATTACTGATGAAGAATTTTTTTTATTACAAATGATATGTTTTTAAAATTCTATATACCCAATTCTGTGCTCTGAATGGGGAGGCATTCAAGTCATTTGTGCATTTTTTTCAGTTTAAATTCCAAACTAATTTGTTTTTTTTTGCTTTTTCATGCATTCCGGAAACATCCGCATTCTTCCTTTTATGTGTTTTTTTCAAAATTTTATTTTGCTGAATCAATATCAAATATGTGGAAACACTAAAAATGGACGTTTTGATGGCTAATATGTTGTTGATGAAAAAAAAACATTTTCACTATCGCCGGTGTGCTATCGACGCGTGTGTGTATGTGTGTGTTGTACTTCCGGTTTCATGGAATCCCACCAACACCTTCACACAATATCTGAACAACATCTACGAAACACTACTATCTAACATTGATATTGAACAATTTTTACACTACTAAAACACGCTGTCTAACAAACACATCATTCCAAAAACACCACGTAATTCCGTAATTGCTGTGTTTTCCTCTATCTTATCTCTGGTGTATGGTGGGTATTTTTGAACACGTAATTTGGCTGTTAACCGTTCTATTGTTATGTTATTGGCGCGTAATATATTGATCTTTTTTGTTCTTCTGAAAAAATATGAATAATAATGGCTGCGATGATGCTTTATTATATACCGCTGCACAAAATACTGTTGTTACTCTCTGTTACTGCATGTGTCGCCATAAAGACAATGGTGCGCCTTCCAACGCCCCGTTTGTGATCTACACTGACGAACAAGGACAGGTATTCACAAATCTTTAACAATCATGTCAGAGCTGTACTACTACTAAGTGCATACATATTATGCTAGAAACATCCACCAAAATGGGTAATCCTTATAATTCACAATCCAGTTGAATTGTCCTATACATACTTATTCATTTTTGATAACAAGAGAATCTATATTAGAAGAAAACTTCATGTATTTTTTTCATCTCCAAAAAAGATTCATTGAATTATAATTCCTTAATTGAATTATTATAAATATTGAAGATTTGAGGTAATATCAAGGTAGTCGGTAGTCTATTTTGCCAAAGCGATTTATTCGTATATTTTGTTAAATCAAAATGGTGGTGCATGAAGTACACAAATTACAATCAGAGGTACAAGGTTTTCATGCCGGCAAAAGGGTTGCCCGGTCCATAAAAGGCCATGAATAATTTGTGCAGTACAAGAACCACCCTCAAAAATTTCATTGACCACATTTTTCAGACTTTATTATTGCACTTATTCGAAAATCTCTAAATATTGTATTAATAATACATGTTGATTTCCTGTTCTATGGGGACTTGTTTTCTCATATTTACTTGGAAAAATATTTCATTTGTAAATTCTGTATATGCACAACCTCAGAAAAATAAGAATCCTTCAGAGTGCGGAAAGGGGCTGCGAATAATGTATATGCATTGCGCGCTCAATTGTTCACAGACAATTCGACTGGATTGCTTTTTTTTTAGTTATGTGCTCAGGATTTGTACATGTATCTATCTGTAGCCCAGCTCACATGACTGACCTGAATTAACAAGTTACAGTGTGCGATAATATTAATCATAATTTTATGTAGAAGCATGGTATGGTTAAATTACTAATCTCTAATCAATTACATTTGTATTTTATTTGGTCAGAAAAGTGTTTTTTTTATTGAAAACTTAACAATTTTTGTTTAATATTTCGAAATTTAACTATGAAAAAAAAACTCTCGATGTAGCATATATATGGATTGATAACATTTACAGATAGGTAGTTCAAAATTTTTGCTTTTCTCCAAACACACTTATTCTTCACAATGTACTCGGTGGTAGAGTGGTAGATATTATTTTAAAAAAAATATCACTATTATATCTATTTGAAAAGTAACACAGTCTACCAAAATATTGCAATTTAAATTATCTATAAATTAATTAGAGATAGTTTATTCTAAATTTGTATTATTCTTTATATTTGATCACTCACCCAACAACGCTTATCAAAAGATTATTATTTCCGTTTTTTTAACAACTGCTAGAATGAAAGTAGGTACCTATATCTTCTATGCTTCTATGTCCTCTGACATTTACATTTAAATATCGTTTATAGATGCTTTCGTTTTTTTTCACTTTCCCCACCAATCCCAACAAATTAACATATCAGTTGTAACATTCAATGTTATTTTCATTCACATTTAAATCAATGAAGCACCTTTCAAAATTATCATATATTTATAGAAACTATGAAGATATTGCATTTAAGTACACACTGTGACTTGTTTATTCCATATGCCAAGCATAATCGGCCTCTTTGTCACAAAGCATTCATAAAGTATTTTTCTTATTATTAACATTATTCAAAACTTGGTTGAAAGTATAATTTTCTTTTCTAGAAAATTCTCTTGTGACAATTTGGCTAGCGATACGCTATATTGTTTTTTTCTTTTTATGAGCATATAATTTTTGTTATAATGCTATTAGAAAAGATATGTGCTTTGATATCTACCTATTCGTGTTTTCTCTTTTTTACGATTGGTTTCAACATTTGCATTTTTTTTTCATTGAAGATTTTCAAACATTCTGCATGTAAACAAGACACAACAACCTTTTACCATATTATAGTATATATACTTGTTATTAACACTGCTTTTTGGTTTAGGCGTTGCTGCCACATTTTATAGCTTTTTGTTGGTATATTTTACAGCTAATAAGAGAGTTTATGATCTTCTTTTAACATATTATATTTCTCACCCTTCAGCCATATCAAAACTGCTATCTGCAAATTAGAAGTGATTTGTTTTCAAAATAAAAACAAAAGAAAAACAATATTTTCCAGGTTATTACATTAAAAATTTAGGTGTTACCTTATTTTTATTTAGATAGCTTATCATATAGATAGACCCAATTTAGTGCAGAATGATTGAACTATCTAGTCTTAACTTTTTTGTTACTTACCAGAAATTTCACTTTAACATTTTAATTGGCATGTGCATTTATTCAAAATTATCCGAATGAAATCAATAATTTTGAGGTGGAATGTGAGTTTTCTTATACAAAATTATCCAATAATCCCAAGTTGAAAGACATAAAATATATATGTAGGTATATAAAGAATGTTAAAGAAGCTGCAGTTTAAACCAAACTCAAACCGCCTTTGAAATGCTCATGCCTGACAGCCACACCTGGAAACAGTTTCAAACTGGTTCAAACTGCTGCTCGAACACCCCGGAGCCAGAACTAAAATTTTACATCGAAAACTGCTCTTTTGTGACTTCGCTCCAATATGTTGAGAAATGGGTTGTTCTCCTTCAAGACCTTTCCCTTGACTTTTAAGGCTTTGGACATCATTTATGCCCGAAAAATTTGTCAAGCAGTGCTATCGAAAAAACTATTTTTATTTTCTCAACCAATTCTACTAGATATAATAATTATGACGCCATAACTCAGTAACATTGCAAAATATGACGTATTAGTTATTTAGTACCGACAAGCTCATCTTTTGAAAATTGGTTGAAAAAATTAAAATATTTTTTTCGATAACGTGCGAATTTTTTTTTGGAGCATATATGCAGTCGGAAACCCTAATCAAGGGAACAGAATGTTCCCAAATAAAAAAAAGTTGTCCTTCTTAACATAACGAAGCGACAAACGTAGTCTCGAAATAGCAGTTTTCGATGAATAATTATAGGTCTAAGCCCAAGGAATTCTAGTTGCTAGCGATAATAAGGATGTTCGAGAAGCAGTTTCGACCAGTTTCAAAATGTGTTCTGTGATTGTGAGGCATGCGCATTTTAATTTCGGTCAAAATTAAAATGCGCATGCTTCTGACGGTTTGAGTTTGGTTTGAAATGCTGCTCGAACACTCTTAATATTAAAGGGTGGATAAATACCATAGAAATATTATTATATTTCTGTGATAAATACATTTGTCTTGTCATTCTAATATTTAAAAAAATGTTTCTACCCATAGTAGTGCTGCATTTAGCGGTAACTTATGAACTGCATATTTTGTATGAACTCACCTTCTATCTTTGAGCTTCTTTTGAGCATTATATGTTAACCAAGATATTGTAGTGTTACATTATCTTGTGAATACATAAGTTCAATGAAGTCAGAGACAAATTTTCATATATATATATAAATTATTGAGAATACTCTTTAAGTTTTTATTTATATGATTTTGATATTACATTGACTAATTTAATTTGATTTGATTTTTCAGTTACTGGACACCCTCCCGGTGTGCCAAGATTTTAATCGTGGCCTTTGTAATCGGCCAGCCTGCAAATTTGTACATCTACAGGAAGGTAAGTTGCTCATTTTATTTTTTGTTTTTTAAACAACTTTGTTCTTATTTTCCTCTCTGTTATTCAAGTGCTTAATTACATCGGTAGACATATACATTTTTAAATAGTTTTTATTACTTTCGGTTCTTGTATCAATGGACTCCGCAGCAATTTCTCAGGTCCCATACGGTCTAGAGACTTGAAATTTCGAATTCGTACTCAGATCGCAGACATCTCGCCGCCTGTTAAGCTCCAAGTGTGTTCCAATATTGGTAATTATAATTATATCATTCAACCAAGATCATTATTTTTTCGACATGGAACGACAATGTCGGACAATGGGATCCGTCACTGGAATTACGCACGAGCATGGAGCGTATATATACGTCTCGTTCTCTGGTATATAGGTACTCTCTGGAAGATCGTCTATGGTTATGTCGCAATTGTCAGACGTCAGATGTTGTTGTTAATTTAAAGTTTAATTTTGTGTTGTGATAGACAAACAGTTATCTGTTATGGAATTGCTGTTGCTGGCAAACACATATACATAAGTATAGTTAAATCTTAAATGCCTAATAAAAATTATTTTTAATTTTTTTTCAAAAATTTCACTTGTTTTGTTATTCAACTTTAACAAAGGGTACGGATCTTGACATAATTAAAAATAAAATAAAATGTACCTAATTTTACAACATCCTAACAGAAAAAAACGTACCTGACAGATCTAAAAAAGTCTAATAATCAAAATGACTTTTGTTATTTAACTAAAAGTCAACTTTGCTGTGTATCACTAAATGAATTAATCTCCCTATTATGTCATTGTTTTCCTTAGAAAAAAACATAAAATAACTCAATAGCAGATTATATTTGTAAAAACTATTTCTACATTTTCTCAATCAATAAAATATATGCAAATGGCCAAGAGTATTTGGAAAAACTTCAACTTCAAATTTCGTTTGAAGAATTCTTAGAAAAAATTTGATATCCAGAACATGGTTGCTACTATTGAGATTTCTCTCTTTGTAATTTATTGTTGATATTTTAATTTCCAATGGCCTAAGTATTTAGAATAAAAAACACATCGCACAACTGATTTGAATGATACAAAATAAATGTGAATTTTATTTCTCTTTTATCTAGAATGACCAACATTAATTAATTAATCTCTTTAACACCTTCTACATATTATGTAGGTATATTAGATTTCAAGAGTGATGTGGTATTTGTTTGAACATTATTCACCATTTTCTAGTTTGTCTTTATTTCTTTGTATTGCTGTTTCAATTGACAAAGCTGTTGTCTTTTTTGTCTAAATAATAATACAATGTACTAAGTAATATACCCATCCACAACACATCAAATAGATTAATTGCGAAAGCTAAAATTCCCTTGGAACAATTCCCCACCAGAACATACTCGAACCCCCAATAACTTCTCAAGTTAAAGTTGAAAATTACGACGAGTAACTCTACTGCATTCTCTATCTTTCTCTCTCCTTCCTTCCTCTTGTATTTTCAAACAAAGCAAATTTCCTCTATACTAAAAACACATCAATTTGTCAGATAAATCGTTTTCTCTCTTACTGAAAGTTTATCTCATTTGAACTCTGGGGTTATTCCTCTGTATGATAATATACTATAGTCAAAAGTAAATTGGAAAGAGTATTCCGCCATTCGTTTTGTGTACGTTTAAGCGAATGACTATAATAATTGAGACAGGACTGAGTTCTTGGTGAAGTTTTTTTTATTGGAAGTAGAGACAACGACTTTTCTAGTATTGAGCTTAAGGGTTGATAGATCTGATGCACATTTCAAAGCTTCATAATCTCGGCCAAACAATCATTTGTATCAAATTTGATGTGCCGTATGCATAAACTAAACGTATGGTATTAACGTTACTATTGTAACAAACAAAACTAGTTTCGAACTTAGGATTATCTTATGAATACAGCTGAGTGTGTTTAGAAGGTAGATATAGAATTTATAATTTAAACCCTCTGTCGAGTGCTACAAAAAAATCGATAAAAGTGAATATAGCTGAATATCATATCCATTGAGAATATTTTTAAAGTTAAGATGGCCACCATTTTCAAACAACGATCATGAACATTAACGAACTCAATCAAAGTCTCTAAGCGATTGATTTTTTTCTAAATTTGATCTCTATACTTTTATGAGTTTTAATTATATTATTTTTACATATTTCGTTGTTTTCTTTCGTGTATTGCGAATATTTAAGAGCTCTACATAAAAAAATAATTATAGTTTACTCTATACTTTCTTGTTCAAAAAAGGTTCCTTTATGAAAATATGGCGTCCTAAAATTTTGGAATAAAAATGGTTATAACTTTATAATTTGGAAACTACTTGAGACAATTTTCAGCTTCAACAGTAGTTACGTGCGTATGATGTATGTATGTAATGGGCCATTTCTGATTAAAAAAAAAACGTTTGAATCTTTCGACACTACTATAATAATTAGGGAAGATTACAGTTTTGAAATAAATTTAGTTGGCCCTGGCGCTTATGTTTTAAAGTAAGTATCTGTCATTGAGATCTATTCGTTTTGAATGACCTTTTTATTTCTTAGAGCCGGTTTCATAATAAAAGCTTAAATGCTCCTTTACTTAAAGGCACCTTTAGTTTAAAGCTCCATTTAAATACTCCTTTAAAAATGACTCGTTTCATAAACACTTCCCAAGGTCTTCGTACGTAAAAACTCCTTTAATAATTTTTTTCTTGTATTGGCAATCTTGAGATAAGAATCTAACGTAGTCGGCGCCTACCTTCAGACGGGTGTGAGCACAGGATTATAAAATTTTTCGTATTCTATGAATTTCTAGAATTTCACATTGACGTATGTTGAATGTGAAAATTCGAATCTTGTTTTTCCCGTTGCTTTGCATATAACATACAAATAAATATTCTGCTTGTTATCAGATACAAGGAATGTCTTTTACATTGTTATTTGTATTAAATACAAGTAAAGCAAACATATAACCAAATTGTGTACCACGTCCTTTTTTTGTCGTTCAATAAAACCACAAACCACCCAAAATTTGGATTCCGAAATTAAATAATGTTTCATTTACTCTAGCTGAACAGTGTATATATAATCATTTTGATCAGTTGAGTCGATATACACCTCAAAAGTTGAGATCACCGGTGAGTAAAAGTTCTGTGAACCGATGTGACCAGCAGTTTGTCAGATAGCAAGACAAAATATTAGGAATTGTTTATTTATATCATTTATAAAATAGCAGAATGTACATTAATCAATAATTGCCAGAACTGACCTCTTACATTTCTATTAATTTCATTATGGTTTTCATTATCATCATCCATATAATTATTTCTAATTATCCAATCTTACGGAACATCTTCTTTCATATCGATCGACATGTTATGGAAGACTTCTGTTGCCACAATTATAATCCTAGCAGTCTCAAAGTTTAGCAGTTTACTTTATATGGAAATAATGAGCATTATTTCCAAATGTTCAATGTATGCTAGATACAAACAAGAAAACCGTTGCATTTTGAATTGAATACAAATAAATTCACCTTAACCTGCAAACATCAAATTATTTGAATGTCAGATTTGATATTTGAAGTTTCTAAAATGCTCCTTTACAGATTTAAAGTCCCGAAATCGTCACTTTAGTTTAAAGACCGATTTAAAGGGTTATTTAGCCTAAAATGTGTTTATGAAACGAACTATTCGTTTTAAAGGAAACTTTAAAATTAAAGGCTCCTTTAAGTTGATTATGAAACTGGCCCTTATTTCCAAACTGTTTTCAGAGATTTTTTTTAAAAATCGTGTTTTTGTAACAGAATAATTGTGGGACATTTCAACAAAACAGAATTTGGCAACTTTTAAGTAATAAATACAAAGTTTATGTCGAAATTTATGTCTGAATGATTCATATAGAGAAGCCTTATCGATTCGTTATTGACATATATTGTCTTGTCGTGTTTGTGGGTTATGTTTTCCGATTTGACAATTTTTACAATTTCCGACATACTAATCTACCGATACACTATATCGCATATCATAGAAATACCCAGTATATGTACAGTGTCATTGGTAATATCGGCGAACTCTCTCTATTACTTTTTGAAGTTATGAAATAAATAGCGTGAAAGATCGCCCTCCCCTGATTTATTAATAATTAATATCCAATATAATGTTACATTTACAACTGCTCGACTCAATTGTCAAGTCAATTTATCAAAACTTTAAACTAAAACCAAGAAGACTGGACAGAAATACTTCCAAAACAACTGAATTAAATATTGACATATCATATATTTCTTAAATTCAGTGAGCGGGATATTTCATTTTGGTGAGAAATATTTAAGATGGTCGATTTAAAAAAGAATCGTTCTTCAACTTTGAGATGCGCTAATTATTGTTAGATACATTAGAAAAAATGTGTAACTTTTCTGTTTTTCCTGTAGCTTATATAACTCCTACGGTACGCAAATAAAATATATCGAATTGAAAACACGTTCTAAAATTCTGGACGAAAACTTTAGTTTGTTTTCTTTTAATTATACATACTATTTATATAAATTTACTATCCATTTTTTTTTCGAAATATAACCCGGGTTCTCACTATAATATGAGTATAAAGTATATTTTTTTATATTTTTTAGTGTTTTTAGATTTAGATTTAGACAATTTTTAGAATTGCCATGTTTGGATTTTCTTATATCCGACCCCTTTTTCAAATTTTACTGATACGCTGGTAAGGTGAGAAAGTACATCATTCTAAGACTGAAATAATAATATTTAGTTCTACAAATCTAATTCTTTGATTTTTTATAGAAAATCTAATATTTTTATATTTTATAATCAGTAACTTGAATGGAAAAAGATGATTTTTGATAAGATTGTATGAAGCCACAATATTTAGGTCCATAAAATCAAACAAATATGTAATAATTAGATAGCCCATAAATATGAAATTTATAATTAGTTTAAACAGCGCCACCTATAGGCTTGGACAAATGTGAGGAAACAATCATTTTTGGCTAAACTATAAGTTACAATAAAACAAACTTTTCTTACAAAAAAATTCTAGCATATATAAAAATGTTGTAGTATATGTAATATATTATATATGTATACTTTAAATCTCTTCAGTGGCGTACTTTTATTTTCAACACCTATGTCAATTTTAGACATTTGACTTCATCGGTGCTGTTTTATTAAATGGATCAACCTCTATACTTTTACATTTCAATATAGTCACTATTTTAATAATTTAAATGGTATACATATACATATATATTTATAATCAAATCTTAGTTCGGCACTGGTTTAGTTTTGATACTTAATCTGTCACGTTTGATATTATCGTTAACATATTAACTAACCAACAGGAACTAAGATTTTATTATGAATACTGCTGATAGAATTTGGAGGGTATGTAAAATATTAACTTATCTCTCAATGTACTCAATTTCTGTAAGAATATTTTTTCCATAAACTAATAGATATTCAGTATACTCATCCAATGTTATAATTTTAAGTAATTTTTGAAAAATGACAAGTTGAATACCCAATAAATCCTATGTCCTTTTTCAACAATAAGCGTAATTTTTGAAAATCAAAGTACATCACTGAAGGATATTTGTGTTCTGCAAAAACATTTGTATTTTTTGTTATATAACATATATTTTAGCCAGAAATCAGGTGCTTCCACAAATTCGCCTAGCCTTGTATATAAAGATAAGTAAAATAAATAATTTTTGAAAAATGACAAGTTGAATACCCAATAAATCCTATGTCCTTTTTCAACAATAAGCGTAATTTTTGAAAATCAAAGTACATCACTGAAGGATATTTGTCTTCTGCAAAAACATTTGTATTTTTTGTTATATAACATTTATTTTAGCCTGAAAATGAAAAGGTAGAAATTACAATTTCTCTTAATTAGAAAAATATTTTAATACTCTTTTTGTGTTTATTTTAAAAACTTTTTGTTTATTTTTTAGCAGAAGGTGTGGAAGTGGTGGACCAGCGAGTGGCTGTTTGTCGGGACGCCGCCAAGGGGCAGTGCTGTCGATCTGCCTGTAAATATTATCACATCCCCATAGCCTTGCCGCCCGCTCCTGTCATGGCCGCCCTTGCATCCTACCTACAGCATTAACAACGACAAAAAATTATAAAAAAAACAAAGAGAAGAAAATTAATAATTGATCACATATGTTTATAGAGAAACTTTTTATTACCGACTAATTATACTTATATATATAACAAGTCATATAATGACATAAAATATTTTTTGTGTGTGTTTTATTATTGTTTATTTGTTTAAATTTTTTCCGTTGAATATTATAATGTTTAGATTAGCAACGAAATAACTTTTTTTGGTGTGTGTATGAGTGTCTTTATGTATGAATGATATATTTAAAGATGTTTTTGTTTTAACCTTTTCTCATTTTTCTCTGTTGGACAGTGTTAGAATACCTCTATGTTATGTTAATACCAATCGACATCATGCTATAAATATATACTATTCCAAACATTTATACATTTGAAAAAATCAAAGTAATTCATATGATTTTATAGCTTTGATTTGGGTGTTATAGTTTTCTCTATTCCTTTTTGTCAAACAGGGAGATATTGGAGCATAGATATATATATCTATACATATATATTTAAATATACTCATTTGTGATTATTGTCACTGTGTTATTATTAATTAAAACTTTTTCGTTTTTTATTCTGTATATTCGCTGTGATTTTTATGGTGTTGGATATTCTAAACTATTAACAAATAATATATATACAAAATGTATAGACTCCAAAAGTCATTAAATCAAAACCAATATCGTAGAGCATCGATATGGTATATTATGGTCGTCTTCAAATTTTACATTTCGAATAAACCAATAAGACATATAACCAATCGAATACCCTCCTTTTTCAAAAAGTTGCAACGAATTTTTTTAAATAATAGTATTACTTTTCCCTAAATAAGTATAGTAAGTTCTTCCAGAGAAGTTCCAGTTGTCATTCAAATAGTTATTCAGTCAAGCACATAATCAACTAATCTTCTACAAGCCAGTGAACCTGTAGCTGCAGCTACCAACATCTTAGGCGTAAAAAACGACAACTTCCCGTTTTTGCTCTTTCTTCTATAAGACGCTCATAGATAACTTGACGACTGTTTAATTGAATATTATATGAAACTACTCAAGAAATAATGTCAGAAAATAATATTTATCTGGTCTACAAAATCGCAACATTTCAGTCATTCAAAGAATAGTATAATTGGAAGAGCCTACTTGACTCACAAGACTGAGAATTTATAAGGAAACTATAATTAAATGGAGAATTCTTTAAGCATTCAAGAACGGTGCACTTGATTTAATGTCTCAAGAAGTGTTTTCTATATATATATAATGTGTGAATATAATATAACCATATACTATTTAAATGCCCCAGCACATAACTCGGGCTAATATATTGAAAAAAAAAAAAAATTGGTCTCTAGTCAAAATTTTGTCAGTGTGATGATGAGTTTGTGTGCGACTGCTGATTATTATTATGTTTGATGACTCGATATCTCCCAATCAAGTGCCACGAAAATATCTAAAATTTTGTGAATATACATACATATATAGAGATGTTCCTGATAAAAAGCATTTATATAATAAAATAAAGTCCTCAAAACAAGTCTAAAAGAGTTGTTGGTATTAAAGGGAGCAGGTGTTAATAAATAATAAGGCCGATTGTGATATCGGGTGGTCTAAATGTGTGAATATATATATATATATATATATATATATATATATATATATATATATATATATATATAATGATTGATTTTATTATTTTTAAATAGATTGTAAGTTGTAACGGACAAACTCGCATTAGGAGTTACTCTAATTGTCTAACTAATAATAGTATAAACAAATTATTAGACCTAACAAATTTACTATATAAACATCTTGTTATATCCGTATACTTATATATTATATATTTAATGAGCCTCGGTCCAAAATCATTTGAAAAAACATACATAAATAAAAAAACCGTATATATTTTGTAGTCTTACTCATTTTATAAAATAACTACACTCCAGTATCCTATTACAAAATAATAATTGCACATAGAATAATATAAATCCATCTCTTATACATATTTTTGAAGGACCAGATGCTTTGGACCTAGAGCTCTCTATATTATAATTATAATATTATGATCTTTCCCTTTAATACCAAGATAGAGTGAGAGCTTCCACAGTCAGAGCGTCCCGATCTCTGCTTTTTTGCTTTCTATAGTGCATTCGCATAATTTGCTAGGTTAGCTCCTTTATTGGGTTGCGCAGCTATGTGCCTCCCCCTTACCCCTATGCAATGGTGGCTATTTTCCCCGTAACTAAAATCTTGTATGAATGTATAGGAACTGTACATTTTTATATTTTGTATTCTAGAACAGCTTTTCATAAGATGCAGATAATTGATGCAGTTGACAAATTTGATCCTTTTGCTTAGGGAAAATGGTCACTTAGCGCCACATCATTATTATTATTATTGTAGACCGTATTTAGCTTAACCTTAGAATAATTTTCAATTAACGATAATAATCTTCAGTCATTATTATCTTGCATGCCATTAGATCGAATGTTTACACTAAACTCTATACTTAATATAGATGTAGACATAGCTATTTCTTAGCTACTTGTGTTTTTTCTTAAATATAAAATGTATAATTTATATTTTCGGAAGATTTCAGAGCATTACACATTGGATCATTAGTTTCTTTCCTCGATTTCTCACATTAAGTAAGCTATCCCAGTAATAACCTGTGTTACCAGGAATACATACAGTTCCTAATTAATATGAATCTTAGAATAGTTCTTTCATTTTATATAACATTTTATCACATAATATATATCCAATGTGTTAGCTCTGGTTTTATATTTTAGGATCCCTAGCTTCTTCTAATAATGCTTTCGCTTGTTTATTTTATTAGATAATATTCTAAGATCATGACAAGTATTTGATTTTTTTGTTAAATACTTCATTGTTAAATCAGAGAGGATTCGTAGAGAACGACAAGAAATTTTAATCCAGTTTGGCTTCCATTTTATTAAACATATATATACTTTAGGAATACAATGTTCTCTCATTACTCTGAAATTTAATTTGTTCGATCGAAAAAAGAAATTGCTCTATATGCCATAAACATATTTTCAACTTTGGTTTTAAGATTCGACCATCTCTATTTGATTATGCTTCTAAAATAGCCTTGTAGAACTGTGAGTACAATTGTTATGAAAATTTTCTTCTATACCGTTAAAAGTTATGCTTCTTCAAAGCAACAATACCTCAAATTAATAGTAAGAAAATAACGGTACATCTTCTATACAAAAAATAATGTTCAATTATTCTAACAAGGACCACAGTTCTATATTCAATCTATATAATTTGCTGAGCTTTCGCCGCTACTGCATGATTGCCTTGGCTTCTGCTGACATCAAGAAAAATATAATAGTACTCTGTTTTTCGTTGATTTATTATTATAATAATTTCATTGTCCAGTAGTGTCATCAGTTGCCACTGTTTATAATATTTTTACTATGAGGTTTTTTTGTGAATTCACTATATTTTTTTATATTATATTTATGTGTTTTTTGTTTAATATTTATTTTATAAATACTTTGTTGTAAGGTGACTGATGATTTGACAAGTTGTGTTTTTATGAAAAGGTTTTTCGATCCTACAAATAGATGACCTAAGTAATGGTAGGTCTAATCTTAAGATGCTATAAGATGCAAATGTATTGACAATCTGCATTTTGTAGTGATAAATCTACCTAAAATAGGATTTATAAGTAGATGATATTTGGTATATAAACATAAGATATGTGTGCACATTCTATCATTTATAGATATGATTAACTGAAAAAAGGTAACTTCCAATGAGGTGCTTTAAACCTGAATTTGAAAACACCATTTTGAAATAAATGATATTTTAAGATGTGCCGTTTTTACAATATATTCGAAATAAATATCTTATGAAATTGATCAGTAAAAGTTTGAGATAAAAAGATTTATTTGAAATACGTTAGCAGTTCATGAATATTAGGTACACATAACTTTGATCGATTTCAAAACAGTAACTTTAAGATATTCACGTCGAAAATGGATAGTTGTTACATTTGAATCTTGTGGTAAATATTGTTATTGGAATATTTTTAGAACATCTGATAAAATTACCTGAAATGAAAATGGCAGAGTGATTACTATATAGAGCCACTTATTAAAGGTCTTTTTCTAATCTCCTAAACTTAAAAATGAGATATTTGTGTAAAATATACATTGTAAATATATGGTGTAGTGGCTCGTTTATTTTTTCATTTGTCAACAACAATTTTGTGATATTTTTAGTAATGATTGTTATTTAAGTCACATCACAAAGCGAACAATATCTACAAATCTTATTCAAATTGGGAAACAAAAGCATCTTAACTAGTAGATGATTGCGATTGTTTTCCGGTAGTTTTGTTAAGTGTTTGCTCAAGAGCAAGTAACCCTTATACTTCTATACATGGCTTTAAATTAAAGGTTACTTTCTCCTGGGCATTTTAATTCTAAGAATCTATCCACAATAATCCCGTGTGTAAGGAGGGGCGGTTCTGAAATGAGGAGAAACTATCCCTGCTATTTTTTTTACAAAACGTAACTATTATTTATAATATGTGAAATCCGTCAATCAAAAAATAACATCACTACTGTGCTTTATTACCAGTTATATTATTATGATATTTTCCGTTGTGAGGCACCTTCACCTTAAGGTCTTTTGTACCAGTTAAAATAAATAATTTACCAGTTAGATTGATGTCCTTTGTGTTATTTTATCCCAGTGAAGTGGAATAGTACAAATTGATGAATTCTCCTTGTTTCTGAATTGACGACAGGCATATAGATTTGTGAAACGTGCTGTATAATTTCTAATTTCTGTTGATCAGTGTTGATATTAAGATTATTTATTCTTATAAAATTGTATAAAAATGCGATTGATTTGGGGCCATGTGATGGATGGAATATATTTCTAAATGCCTGTCGTACTGTATTGATAGGTGTGATGTACGTGAACTAGTTTGACAAAATGTGCGATTATATTGTGTTAAATTTGATCCTGCCGAATAAACTTGCCTTGCCTTCTCTGTCAATCAACGATTTATGTTAATTATTTCGTGCCATATAATAAAGATTAAAATTGATTTTTTCTGTTACTCCTTTGAAGACAGTATATGTCGCAATAAGTCAAACATTTTGTCAAGTTAGCATGTTCACAGTATTTTGAGAAGTGATTATTGATACATTATTGATTATTATTAATTATCTTTAAGAATAAACTAATGATGTGATGATGATCAATAGATCATACAAAGAGGATTTTATGCCTCTCATTTTCTGAATATAGTAGAGTTAATAAACCATTATGTCAAAGACTATTCTTTTATTCTACCCCAGAACTTATAAGGACAATCAGTTGGTTAAGAAAGTGATAATCACAGTAGATTGCTCTATTATCATTGTTCTTTATTACCTTAGGAAGTTAATGTTCTTATAGCAAATTTCATACCGTAAGACGCAATCAATATAACAAAAAAAGTATATCTGTAGATATCTACAGTAAGACTATATTTTTGAATAATGAATTATTGGGGACGCCTAATGCTGAAATTGGGGAGCGCGTAGCTGCGGGTTAACACTGACCGACTTCGATCATCGAGGTTAAGCAGTGCAATATGATGGGAACGGCTTGGACAAGTGACCGTCGATGCGGGCGCGTGTTCAAATCTCTGTCGCATTGCATTCTCCTCCTCCACTCTTGTATTTAGGAACACACTGAAAGCTGTCCAGAACTATCAGGCGGTGGCAACCAGAGAAAACATACCTCCAAGAGAATGGTAACTCCCATGTTAATCTTTTTGACCATGTTTTGACCTTGAGTACACTAGCGCTCGATCGGTACACTCACGAAGTTACGTGTGGCGGCAGATTTAAATCGGACATTCAAATTAACGGTGGAATATAAAAGTAGTGCAAAGTAGAGAAAAGAATAAAACATTCAGAAATTGTTGAAGAAAGTTGAAAAAACATTATATGAATGCAGCATAGATTTTTTATTGTGTTCTCCAACAATTTCTGAAAGTTTCACTCCTTTCACTATGTTTAAGGGGAATTAATAAAGTCATAATAAATACACAAAAAGTTAGAAGTATTTTTTTAATAACTTGAAGGTCGCCAATGTGAACATCAACATACATTACTATAACAATATACTTATATAATATACTTATTAGTATAATAAATTATTACCCAGAGCACTGTCTAAATAACTGCTTTTGTGAATACACCACCAGGACCCGGACGCTGGATACTTAATCTGCCCTTGCTTTGCTCCATTTCTGCTTCAGCATTTTTCCGTTGCTCCTCAATTAGACATGTAAATAAAAAAACAAATTTTAAACATCTGCACCGTATATTACAAGTAAACTGAAATAATTACAAGCAAAATTCAGCTATACTCACATTTATGCACTCATTATACTCTCTCTATACCACCAGGACTCGGAAACTAGATTCTTCAAATGCCTTTGAGGTGTTTTACTTTTGCCACAGCCTTCTTCTTCCGTTGTTCATCTGCAAACATTCGATTTTGCCTTGTGCACCATCATTCCACTGCAATAAAAAATACATCATTACAAATCTGGGCTGATATGAGAGAAGCATGCTGTAAAGAGTTCACAAGACAAACAATCTATTGATTATTCTCTTATCTCTTTGTATAATGAGCTAGACGACATTTTTAAACAGCAATACATTATAAACTATCAATTATGCTTTACAGCATGTATTTAGTGGCATTTTCTTGCTACTGAGCCATACCAACACAGAAATAAATGAGATACGAATGATAAGAATAAGATACTAAAATAGTAATAGAGAATAAAATTCACATTCAACAACTTTGCTATATTTTTAGCTTCACCGGAGTACTAGTTGGTTCTTTTACCTACAACATGGTACCCTAATTTACCTGGTAGAAGTAAATTAACAGTTGTTTCTTATATGTTATTTGCGATCTCTTTTGTTTACTCTGATCTCTATTTAATGAGCTTGACGGAAAGCTTAAGCAACAATACGTCCGAAAATGTCAATCAAAAATCTATTCATGATACACATACCTTTGCTTAATATTCCAGTTTTAGGATGAACTTGCTTGAATACTTGGTATGTCTAAATTGGGTTGCTCTCCATTTTCCTTCGTATTTTCTTCATGCCATACCTAATTACAAATGTTTTCCTGGGTTTTTTTCAGCTTTCTCGGCAGCCTTACAGCATATCTTTAGTAGCATTGTCTTGCCACTGAGCCATACCAACACTGAAATAAATGAGATACGAATGATAAGAATAAAATACTAAAATAGAAATAGAGAATAAAATTCTAATTCAACAACTTTTCTATATTTTTAGCTTCACCGGAGTACTAGTTGGTTCTTTCACCTACAACATGGTACGCTAATTTACTTGGTAGAAGTAGATTAACAGTTATTTCCTACATGTTATTTGCGATCTCTTTTGTTTACTCTGATCTCTATATAATGAGCTTGACGGAAAGCTTAAGCAACAATACGTTCGAAAATGTCAATCAAAAAGCTATTCATGATATACATACCTTTGCTTAATATTCCAGTTTTAGTATGAACTTGCTTGAAAACTTTGTATATATAAATTGAGTTGCTCTCCATTTTCCTTCGTATTTTCTTCATGCCATACCTACTTACAAATGTTTTCCTGGGTTTTATCAGCTTTCTCGGCAGCCTTACAGCATGTCTTTAGTGGCATTGTCTTGCCACTGAGCCATACCAACACTGAAATAAATGAGATACGAATGATAAGAATAAAATACTAAAATAGAAATAGTGAATAAAATTCACATTCAACAACAGAGAATTGCAGAGAAAACGTGCATATTCTCTCATTTCTCAGATACGTACCTTCAAAACATCCAAAAGCTAAAAAACCAGAGAAAACATACCACAAATACAAATACAAACAATGGTTCAGAAAAATGAGGTTAGAGGTGTTAGACAGATAACATATTTATAATAGAACATTTACGTATTTGAATGTTACCGCCACTAATTGTCAGAAGCGATACTAGCGATCAATCGATACACTTTGGCAACTTACGGTCAAAATTTTCCCATAAGTGTTGCCACCAGCCCGTGGCAACTCTTATGGGAAATTTTTGACCGTTTGTTGCCAAAGTTCCCATTCTGGGCGCTAGTATCGCTCACCAAAATATAGCGGTGACCGCAGAATTTGAATGAAAATGTCATATTTAAAATGGCTGCATCCGGCGCCGGCAATCCCATCTTCTAACCTTAATTCTCTTTTCTAACGATTTGTTTGTTTTATTTTATATTATTTTTAGTTAATATACGTAGCTTTGGTGAATGTTAAAGTTTATCTATATTAGATTTGAATCATTTTTTTCATATTCACAGGAAACTTACTGTTTGTCTGTTATTAAGATTGAAAGATTATCATTCGTTATTGGTACGTATGAGTATCTTGTTCCTATCATTCTGGTGTTATTTTTATCTTAATTATAGAAGAATGCCAACGAGTACATATGGAAAGGCCATCAGGAATGTCTGTAAGGCGTAGAAGGATATTTCAAGAAGTAAAAACGAAGGAAGAAGGAGAAGAGCTACCCTTTTATACAATGTTTTGAAGCAAGTTCATCCTGATCGTGGAGTATCAAGTAAAGCTACAAGTATCATTAAACGCTTAATAAATAATATACTTAGAACTTCCAGCTATTCTTCTATCCGGCGTATAACTAAGCAAACTGTAAGTAAAGATATAATGCTATCACGAAATATATACTTAAGTCCTTGTTATTGCTTCCGGGAAACTAGACATACAAGACACAGCCATCACCAAAATGCCTATAAGGATTGCTTCAGTTGGCATCTAGAATTTGATTATTAGTCTAACCTTTCGTTCTCAATGTAATTTTAGCATGCTTCTATCAAATCTCAGATTTGTAATCGAGTTTGTAATGATGTTTTTACATTGCAGTGATGTGGTGGTGCACTAGAAGGAATTGTGAGTACAATCTGTGAGTACATTCGAATATTTATTGTATGTTTTCATTTGAGATTGCTGGCTTGAATTTTATTTTTTTCTTTTTATTTTGATATCTAAATAAGGAACGACTGAAGAAGAAGGCTGAAGCGACAATGAAACACGTGTTATTCGTTTGTGGATTGTGTGTGTAATTAGTGTTAGTGAACCGGTGTATTTTATATATTTTGGATTATACATTAATATTTGTTGGATAATAATGCACTGTCTACTCATAAAATAGTTTACTTGTTCTACTCAAAACCTATTTTGATATTAAGTATCTTCTAAAAGTATGTCGATATTTTCGTCATTATATTTTTTGTGATGAGAAATCAGATTTTAGCTAATCAAAATTTGCCCTAATTATTGTTTGTTTCAAAGAGTTATTTAGACAATGCACTAGTTACTTCCATAAATTAATATAATAATTTACTTACTTACAAAAAACCATATTTAAGAAGTTATTCAGTGGATTTTTGATTTGCTTATTTATTCTTTCTTTTATAATTTTGCAATAAAAAAATTAACTAAAAATATTTACAGTTTTTATATTCTTATCTACCCCTCATAGATCAGAACTATTGAGGAAGCAATAAAAATCTTCATAAATTTTTGGAGTGATTTTTTGAAAAAAACTTTCAGCGTTCATATTATATTTCTGATGACTATCATGAAAAGGAAAATGAATAATCTCGAAAGTTATTTTATAAAAATTTCCTTCAACAATTTCTAAAGATTTTTATTCCTTTCTCTATTTATAAGCTAGGATAATACTTTTACTAAACTTTGAATCTGCCGCCATAAGCAAGTTAGTTTGCGAGTAAACATCTTCAACGCTAGTTGTACTTCAAGGTCAAAACATAGTCAACGAAATTAACATGGAAGTTACCATTCTCTTGGAGGTAGGTGTTCTCTGAGAACTATAACGTGCGCAATTTAAAAATGGCTGCTGGGAGTAAACAAACCCTCATTTAAAATGAGATTCAAGCATTTTTGGTGAAATTTAAACTTGTTTGACGAAGTTTACAGTGTATAGTTTGAATACCCATCGAATGGGGTTTCGTCATACCTTGTCTATCTCTTTTTTTCGTTTGTAAACTAGGTGAAATAAAATTTTAACGTCATATACATATGTCTTCGATCAGATCGGCTGATTGTTATTTTGACGTTTGTTCTTGTTCTCTCTGACGTTTAATGTCAAACATTTGCTTTTTGAAAGTGAGTCCTTTACAAATATGTCAGTGTCAGTGTTTTGGGGTTACGAGTTAAAATTTAATTTAAATTATTTACTACATGCGTAAAATGGCAGATGACGTCAAGAATCTGACGAAACCCCACTCGATGGGTATTCAAACCACATCTTACTAAGTGAGCTGTGTTCAAACTATATGTGAGTGTAGAGAACGTAAAGACCTGTTATTTAACTATAGAGAGACGATCCTACCCTGTCATAGAGGTGCAGGCGTAAAATAGACGTGTTTTGGATTGAATATGTGTTTCAGGAAGGAACCTTGTCGATTGGATTTCCGTATGTGTGTGTGTGTATTGAAAGCAAACATAATGAATGCAAGAAGTGACTACTATTTTAAATTAGAAACTGAACACCCTGATGATGCTAACTGGTATAAAGAAAAAATCAGTGGCATAGGAACTGTAGATCCATTGAGTATTCATGAAAGTGATATTAGCTATGATCCAAAATATTCTTCCACCATAACAAGTATGGATTTAGTCAGCTATTTGGTATAAATACAAGCTTTTATACGAAAGAGCAGATGAAGGCTTTCAAAAGTTTGAATACATATAAGTTTTTTGAAGCCAGTTTTGTTACAAAATGTGGAGTAGCTAGAGTTAAGGACTTCAACGTTTTGCTGGCGACTGTAGGTTCTGTTTGGCAAAGCTTTGATTTTTCATAAAAAAGTAGTAATGCCAGAATTGTTGGGAAGGTATTTTACAAGATTCATTCCTTCTGTTCCAATATAGTGCATTTGTAATGAGCCTGACGATGGGCAACCGATGATATGCTGTGGAAATGAAGAATGGGAGGTACAGTGGTTTCATATGAAATATGTTGGATTGTTAGATGTACTTAGTGATATTTGTCTATTTGCGAATTGTACGTGTTACGCAGTACCTAGCATGTAATAACTATGCTTTTATATTTGCAATGTATGTTATGTAATTCTACATTTTTATAAATTTATTTTTGGCTTAATATTGGTAACATTAGAACTGTTAATCTGTTCATGTAATGTTTCCTTTTGAGTAAGTTTTATTAACTTTTTAAATAGTTTGTCCTTGGAAAAATTGTATAATATCTCAGTCTTGTGCTGCTACAATTCACCACACAACAGAAAGAAGGCATTCTTTGAATATTTATACCCTTTGGCAGATTAAAAACGTATCCTTTTCAAGAACTGAACCGTATTCTAGGCTTATTTAAAACGTATTGTTTACACCCAGAGGCCCCATATTGGATCTTCAACTGACAGCTCGTTGGACAGCCCTATAAAGTTACGTTAAATGAGCTCAAGCTCAATGTTTGTACTCTGCGCCGGTCACAGTCACCGGGCACCGCAGAAAGCCAACTTAAAAGATGAATACAGTGGATAATAAAATTTACTGCCGTCGTGTTATACCGGGCTTTTAACGTCCAAATATTTGAAAGTGTTTGAAAATTCATATTTCGCGAGATTATTTCAAGATATTATTCGTTATAATCTTTTGGCCATTTCTCACTGAAAAAGTATAGTTGCAATTCAAAAGATGAGTGTGAAAATTGATGATGGACACTTACTTAATATATAACAAAAAACATAAATTATACAAGGACAGACAAGTCTGAACTAATGCATTCAGCACAATTTCATCTTGTTTAAATGACTCAAACGCACAAAATCATATAATATCAGATATTACGGCTGAATATGTAGAACATCGTTGGCAGGTTCTTCGTGGAAGGTACCTACGCTGCGGAAAGGAAAAAAAATGTGTTCCTTCAGGAAGTGGGGCCACTCGAGATTGGGCATTACTTACCAACATGTCCCCCAGGATAATCATGTTTCAACAAGAGTGTACCTACTTATATTTTCTACAAAGGTTTTATGTGGTGATATCTGATCTAATGCAAACAAGCATGCGTCAAAGTTAAATTAAATTATGTTAAATAATTTCCCTGCATAAATTAGGAAAATTTTTGCTAAATTAAATTAAGTTACCTTACGGTTAATGCTTTAATTATCTTACATTAAAAGTGTGCATAAATAAGGCATAAGAAATATTTGGTTTGATAAAAATATTGTCCATCTTGTAGTTGAATCAACAATTCAGATGTAACTTCAAATCAAAACTCAAGCCTCACACGTTGATATTATATCATTTTTAAATTTTCTAATACCATGTCTGTATTTGACCTGTGGTTTTTATATAACCAAGGAAAAATGCATTTATATTGAGATTCAAAGCCAATGAATTATAGTTATTTATTATACAAGGAAAAAAGTACTAGATTTTAGATCGAGGTAAGCGGAGGGACACAAAAAACCGAGAGCTAAAATCTAACGTTTTTCCCGTGTATATTACACTATTTTTTTCTGTGACGGGAAAAACGATGATTTAGTATTGAAAAAATATTACAATATATTAAAGTCAGAAGATTACCGAAGTAAAATTTGATGTTTTAAAGTGGTAGGCGACAATTAGACATGCGTTGCCAAGGAAAACTTTAAAGTAATCAAATATCTGTCAGTTTAACTCTGTGTTTTGATTGATATATATATATATATATATATATATATATATATATATATATATATATATATATATATAATAATAATCTTTATTTAACTACGTTTTGTGAAATTACAATTGTAGCAAGTCAACAGATTAAAATAACTAATAGATTATACAATTAAAAATGAATACTAGAATGGTTGTGTAGACTACTTATAAACTAACAAACTAGGACTTACAGTTTCTAAGTACTAGGAACGTGAATAAAAGGCATATTTAAGCAATAATTTCTTACAAACATTTTTAAAATTTTTAAGTTCAAGGTCTTTAACCTTGAACATTAAACAGCTCGATATCCTGTGAGTTTTTTGAGCACACTTTATATTTAAACCTTTTTCTTCTAATTAGGTTTGCCGATCTGGTGCCATACCGATGGTAGTCTGAGTTTAGCTTTAGACTTTTTTTACTTCCATGAATTTCTATCAGTTGATGCCAAATATACATGGCTGGAACTGTTAGAATTTTAAAATTGATAAAATAAGGCCTGCAATGATCACGATGACCAATCCCGGCGATTGTTCGAACAGCTTTTTTCTGCAATCGAAAAATTGTAATGGCGTTGGAACAGTTTCCCCAGAGAACAATACCATAGGATAGATGTGCGTGAAACAAGGAGTGATAGGCATTAAGTACTGATGTATGGTGTAATAAGGGTTTTAATCGCCTTATGAGGAAAAGTGAAGAAGATAACTTATTTTTTAGCATCTCAATATGTGGAGTCCAGCTGAGATTTTCATCTAGTATTAGACCTAGAACTTTAGCGCTCTTTCCTTCTATAATTTTCCTATCAGTTGAAAACAACAATTTCTGTGTTTTGTCTGCATTCAGCTTTAAACAGTTTTGGGAGAACCAGAGCTCCATCCTTTGAGCCATCAGATTACAAGTATTTCTAAGACCATCAATATCCTGATCACTACAAAGAATGGACGTATCATCTGCAAAACAGACACACTGACCTGGCGACAAAAATGAAAACAGATCATTAATATAAATTATAAATAGTAGTGGTCCTAAGACGGAGCCTTGAGGAACGCCACTTTCTAATACATGAAAAACAGAGCTTTTTCCGTTCATCGAGACACACTGCTCCCTAAGAGATAAGTAAGACTTGATTAATTGTAATGTGTTACCCCGCACACCATAACGATACAGCTTCTCTAAAAGAACTTTATGTGAAATACAGTCGAAGGCTTTACTCAAGTCACATAACATCAGGCCAACATAATTTCCTTTCTCAAGGCCGTCGACTATATTCTGTACAATAGAAACTAGCGCTTGAATTGTGGATCGTCCCTCTCGAAAGCCAAACTGAGAGTCGCTTAAGAGATTATTTGAATCAAAATAGCAGCATAGTTTGTCTTTAATTATAACTTCAAATACTTTACCAAAAATAGGAACAATAGATATAGGCCGGTAGTTTTCGACTAAGTCCCTATCTCCTTTTTTAAAGCTTGGCACCACTTTAGATATTTTGAATGAATGTGGAAAAATGCCCTTCTCATAACAATTATTGAAAAGATATGTTAACGGCTTCACCATAGTATCTGTTACGTGTTTTAAGAGTATACTATTTACATTATACACATCCTCTGCAGCTGATTTTTTAAGAGCGTCCATAGCCTTCCTAACGTCTAATTCATGAATAGGCAAAAAGGCGAAAGATTTGGAAACCATCGGAATGTTTCGCACAAGATCATTTTGCAGGTCAGAATTTATCGATATATGTTTAATTAATTCCGAAGCAATTTCTATAATCCTTGTGTAACCATTTGTAGAGCGCCTTATAGTTGGTTGTTCCTGTTGCATCTCTTAAAATCCTTATCGAGAAGAGAGTTTCTCTTTTTTCTCTAAGTTTTTAGTTCCAAAAACTCACTGGAGGTCGATCGGCTCTAACAGTTTTTAATGGGAATCGTCTTTGAATGAGATATTTAAAGTTAGTGGTGAGAAAAGTGCCCATCTGATCGACGTCATTACAATCATAGAAGTCTGACCAATTCAGAGACAGCAGATCACTTTTAAATTGTCTAATAGACTTATCCGTCATTCTTCTAACTTTAAAATCCTCATTTCTAATACAAATATTGAAATTTAATGATATAAATTGTCCGAAATGGTCCGACAGACAGGGGTCATGAACATCAGCGGAAAAATAAGTGTCAGAAATATTTGTGATGCAAGTAGAAGCTTTTGCAGAAACTCTAGTAAACTTGGAGATAGTGGTATTCATACCAAAGCTGTTTAATAAGGATTGTAAGTATGAGAGACTAGGTGTGTTTCTTAGGAAATTAATATTGAAATCACCAAGAATAATAATTTTTTCATATATATCATGGAAATTGTGCAGCAAACCATCAAGCAAGCGCAAAAATGTGTCAACACAACCATTGCAGGACCTATACAAAGTAATTATTAGAATCTTACCATTACAGACATCAATGGCACAAAACTCTGCATCGATTTCTTTAGAATATGCCTTTACATTCACCTCCTTACAGATAATTCCTTTTCGTGAATAAATACAGACACCACCATGAATACGTATATTTCTGCTATAAAAGGAGACTAAGTTAAAATTATCAATATTTGCACATTTCAAAATATCTTCAGTGTACCAGTGCTCACTAAGACATATTATATCATAACTATAATCTCTAACAAAGGCTGTTAGTTCGTCAGTCTTATTTGAGAGTCCCTGTATATTAATGTGGAAAACTGAAAGATTATTCTTCACCTGAGAGGATTTACTGCTAGTCTTACATCGTTTGACAGAAGTAGATTTCAAGGGTTTACTTGAAATGCACTCATTATTGGAAAATTTAATGTTTCTGGGATCGAATTTACTGGAGCTGTACTTATCTCAAGCAAGTTTGTCACTTTAACGTTGAAAAAGTTATTTATCTTTTGTTTTATTAAATATGCCAAGTTTCTAAGTCCACGATTATTTAAATAGATCGATTTATTAATAAAATTATCACGTGCAAATATATCAGTTAGGTTAAGATGCCTAATGCTATTATTGAAATATTCTAAATTTCCAACTATACTGCTAATTTTGTCATTTATTCGCTGGATGTTTTCAAACCTGTTATCCCAGACCGGGTTTGTCGGGATGCTACACGGAATTAAATTTGTAAAGAAACATTTATCAGCTACTTTGTTCAGATCACGGGCAGATAGATTTTTATTATTTTTTCCAGCCAATACAATGACAAAATCTCTTTTAGTTAAAGTCCTAATAGTACTATCTATATTGCTAACAACATCCAAAAACTTAGCATTCGGTTTACATACTAACAAAATGTTATATTGATCTCCTATTGTACTCTTAAGAGGCCAGTATAACCTTTTTCCATACTCATCTGTTAATATTACGATGTTAGCTTTCTCCTTGGTATGGTTTCCTGCCAGGCTGCTGACTTGTTCAGTGTCTCGACAAACAGATTTTTGGTTTTCCTCGATGGGCACATTTAGTTTCCTTTTTAGTTGCTCCGCCTCTTTTGAATATAACTTGTTCTCTATTTCAAGGATTCTTATTGAATTTAACATTTGATGGTTTATTTCTTTAAGTTCATTATAGTCCTCTTTTAGTTTATTGTCATTAATAATTGTAGTGCTGTCTATTTTTAATTGTAGGTTTGTATTTTGAAGTTTAAGTATATCTAATTCATCCAATAGTTTTTTATTTTCTTTATATATATATATATATATATATATATCCGGAAAAAAGTACTCACTTTTTTCCCGTGAGGTAGATAGTGATACTTTGTCACCTGTCAACAGAGATAAAATGTCAAAACTTTTTTCCCGTCACGGAAAAAAATATTTTTTTTATATAAAATTCATTGTTTGAAATATAGCTACTCAGTAATGTCCAAACACTTTTGGATAAGCATTTGGCGAAAAATAGCTATCGACGTCTATAAAATATAAACTGGTAAGAAGATAACAATTGGAGTTTAAAACTGCCCTTCAAGATAAATATGTCATCTTCTTGATAAAACCAAAATAGTCAATCATGTCAAAACATAATTCTTAGAAAAAAACAAATTGGTTTTAGTTTTTTTATCATAGGAAGCAAACATTCTTGAATTATTTGTTCAAATGTTGGACTTAACTACTGCTAACATGGTCCATTCTGAAATTGTACTTTTCCATGATGCGTTCGAGCATTTCGGCTGGTATTTGTCAAAATGAACCAGTAATGCGGGCTTATAGTTCTTCAATAGTAACCAACATAACTTGCGTCGTGAAATAATTATCAATTTTCAAATTGTGGCGTTTTCTAATCTTTAGAGGTATGCAGTCAGCTTCATATCCCCACCCAAAGTAATATCTAAATTTCCTGAAATTCAAGCGATCCAAATAAAGAAAGAAATGTAATATAGGCAAATTTCGAACAAATAGTTGTTATCGAGATCATTATCATAAAGGTAGGTAGCGTCCGATTTCAGAAGTAAAATTAGTTCACCTAAGAAATTTTATTTAGATATCCTAAAAAATACATAAATATGTTTTAAAGTAGTAGTTTTATTTTGTGAGAATCTCTAAGGGACTCTTAGAAACATGTAAATCAGTAACTTGTGTCTTTGATATTCTAAAAGCACATTATTATTACTTAAAGAGGAATTAAGTATTCAAACAAGATTGCCCAATTGTGGAAATTCGACTGTAATTCATTATCAATTATCTTCAATTTTAAACACTAGTAATTTTCTTCTTTCAAAGAGTATTCTTGGATATACTTTTATGAATTTTTATGCGGTGTTCAAGAGTCGAACCTGGGTCAGCTGTATAAAAGATAAGTACGTGAAGACGACATGACCAAAGCATCTATTTTCATGATCCTTTACATCATTAAATACAATGAACTGGTCAACATAAATTTACTTATTTAATTCAACGTATGTATTTGTAATTCATATTATTAATTAATTTTAGCTTGGTGCATTCCTTCGCCATATATAAGCTTTAACTATGCCAAATCTCATATTCTTCTGTGACCGCATTATTCTTAAAATGGGCTCCGAAGAATTCTCTTGACGTATTAATATATAGACTGGTGATATCTCAAACATTCACAACGCACCTCCCAGAGAGTTGTTATTGGTAGGGCTGATATTTTGACAGAATTGAAGATTTAGGGGTAGAAAGCAGATCTGAAAACACATAAATAGTACTTGAATGTGATACAATTTGATTTGGCTCTTCTAAGAAGATGATATTGTAACGTGAAAACTCACCTGAATAATAAAATACACCCACACACAAACACGAACTCCAGAACATCGGGAAGAACACCCTAGAACTCCAGAACACACGAGAACTCTAGAACATCGAATACACGAGAACTTCGCAGCATTGAGAAAATAGGTTTAGGTAGATATAAATACCAGCGTCGATCAGAAAAGAGTTAGTTAGTCAGCTGAACGTGAGTCTACACTAGTGCAGAGAACAGTGAATATAAATAGAACGCTAAGCGCTAAGTAATGCTATGAATATAAATGTGTATATAGTTAGTGTAAATAAATACGTGAAAATAAATCGAACCCAGTTTAATTAAGTATAATTCCTGTTACAATATGCTTATTTGGAAGGGCAGTTTGGCTTTCCAAAGGGGTTATGTTTGAGGAAATAAAGAAGATATGGATTTGGCTCGTCGATATTCGAATATTACGTTAATCCAGATGAGAGTATCGTAGAAGAACACTTTCAATTTCCGCCGCAGCGGAAAGGGCTCAAAAGTATTCATTGCCCCACAAAATTAGCTTATAATTAGTATATAGATAATTAATATGTAAATTATAAATTCAATTATCGAAACAATAAGCGTATGCTCTGCTAGTTAAATTTTAAGCTTGCAAAGCAGTTTTAATTTGCGAATTCTGCCGAAACGGAAAGATCTCAAATAATTTCATTGCAGCACAAAATTGGCACATATGTTTTATGCCAATTGAAAATTCGTTTATCGCACGAATAGCGGAATGCACTACTAACTTAACCTTTAAGTTGGCAGAGCACTAATAATTTGAAATTGCCACCGAAAAAGAAAGAGCACAAAACATTTCATTTAAGCACAAAATTGGCACATAATGATCACATAATTCTGGTACAGCGAATTTATTTCCGGTACTTTGGTATGTTAGCTTAACTGAGGTTAAACACCTCATTATGTATGAATCATGAAGATTTAAAGTAAGTGCCAAGAATCTCCCATCCTACTACTAGGTATTAATGAGTTCCAAATCTAATGATTTTTATATTAATTGTGGTCTATAGATATATTTATTTTGATGTGATATTCCAAGATATATTTCCAATTCACCTAATAAAGTTTTTTCTAAGTAAATTATTCATGCAGATTTTGATAAGAACCTTTCTAGAACTATATCTTTATTGTCTGAAAGTACTTATTTGATATAGACAAGAACGATATGTATGTATAGTAAACTAAACAAATACAATGAACAGTAAAAAAATAGTCAAAGAAGTACCTACATTAAACTGCATAAAGAAATTGATATCTATCACAGTATTTTGATTAAGTAAAGATAAATAAAAGTATAATGTAAAAAACACAACATAAAAATTACGAAATCATCTTCCAATTCCAATTTAATATGAATTTCAGCAGTATCACAGTATAAAGAATTATTTACCTATACTGTGGTAGTATAATAATTATTCCATGCAAAATGTACGATTTTATAAGTAACCCAGGTGCCATTTTTTGCTCTGTCATTTACAAAATCTATCTCTTTTCGAAACGATTTGTGTGACAGCTGGGTTACGAAGGCTTTAGTATAGTAGCCACTCAAACATCACATAACTGATGGTTTTAGATTTCCAGTGTTTGAAAAGTGCAAATCAGCTTTTGGTCTAGCTTGTATGAAATTCTATTAAGATAAAAAGTTATTGTAGATGTTAAACGCAGTTGCGATAAGATTCTAGTTAATTGAATTGATATTGTTAATGGAATATACGATTGCGGATTGAAGAGGTTGTAGAATTCTGTATAGAGAGAGTTATATAGAGATTCAAAATCTTTGCTTCAAATGCTATGTTCAAAGTTGGACAAAAAATGTATTTGGGCTCTTCTTAGACTTTGCTGTTTTAAGTTATTCCACAGTTCTTCTGATGCCGCCTCTAGAGAAGAACATTATTATACTCCGTGAGCCATGAAGAGGCTTTGCATTAAATACAGGGATGACATGATGCGAGTGTGAATATTATTAAAAATTTTGAAAATACCAAATTTTGTCTGCCTGATGATATATGTCACCAATGCTAGAGGAAGCCTGCAGAGATGTGAGGGAAATGAAACAATATCTCTGGCTGGATCATCAGGAAAATGTAAAGTAATAATATTTATATTTGCTAATTTTAGAGCAGGTGAGTGACTGGACCGAAATATATGCAATTTTTGCGTCAGCGTAGTGATTAATTTAACAGAGGGTACAGCTGGCATTTCTCACTTTTCTATACAGCCAGCGAGATTGATCGCTCTCACCTGACAGGAATTTTCGAAAATTATATATTTCATCGGAGTTCTTGGTAGATAGGGAATAGTTCTAGAGTACTTTGTAAAAAAATAATAGTTTTATGGAATTTCGTGAAAAAAATTTGCGAAAAACATTGGAAAAATAAGAAATCGTAGAACAGTTCTCTAAGCGTTCTATCGAAAATCCTGATACCATTTTCAGTAGAATTAGTGATTCATAACATAAAAAAATTAATATTCATTTACGTATGTGAAGTTAGCATCTCAAGTCTCAGCATCTCACACCCTAAGTTGAGTTCTTATAGCATCCGATATAGTTCTATAGTTCCTGATACTTTTTAACAATAGTTCTGTCAGTTTTAGTACCGAAAATATTTTTTTTGTAAATGTAAAATTGGGATGCTAACTTCCGTCTGTCGATAGCATCCCGATTTTTCTTTTTAGTAATTTCAAAAATATAAGCTGGAAATCGGTACCCCATGAATAGTTCTAGAGTTCCTGCTAGTTTATATTGTCAAATTTTTTGAATTAAAGATTTCACCATTCCAACATGATTGTTGCAGATGAGAACACTATAATAATCGAGTTCTAGCACTATGACGAGTTCTCGTCGATGTAGCGATTCTTATTGATGGAAAAAGTATCCATTCAAGTATTTGTGAAGAGTTCTAGTCTCTAACATTTAAAAAAAATAAAATCACTATTGTTCCCTCAATATTGTGCATACCAACTTACATTTGCAGTTGATATGTGTAGGAGAACATATTGTTCAACTCCAATGTTAAGTTTTGTTAAATAGGTTTATAGATAAATATTTAGCGAAAACAATGAGCTCACAATGGACACTATTTGTTGTACAGAATAATGCACAATTGGTGTGAACCATATTTATTTGAAATATTTTACCTTTAGAGCAAATTTGTCAATAAAGCAGTACATAAAGGGCAAACCACCTCCAACAATAGTGATTTAATTTTTTTTTTAAATGTTAGAGACGAGAACTCTTCACGAGTAAGTACTTCAAGTGAATGGATACTATCTCCATCAATAAGAGTCGACCAGAACTCGTTATAGACCGACAGCATCTCATAGTTGAAAAGTTTTTTTTAACAACAACAGTGATTTTTCTGAAAATGTTAGGGACGAGAACTCTTCTCGGGTACTTTATTGGATACTTTCTTCATCATTTATAATCGCTACATCGACGAGAACTCGGCATAGTGCTATAACTCGATTATTGTGGTCTTCTCATCTGCAACAATAATGCTGGGATGGTGAAATCTTAAATTCAAAAAATTTTACAATATAAACTAGCAGGAACTCTAGAACTATTCATGGGGTACCGATTTACATTTTTTTGAAATTACTAAAAATAAAAATTGGGATGCTATCGACGGACGGAAGTTAACATGCCAATTTTACGTTTACAAAAAAAAATATTTTCGGTACTAAAACTGACAGAACTATTGCTAAAAATTATCAGGAACTAAGAACTATATCGGATGTTATAAGAACTCCACTCAGAGTGTGAGATGCTGAGACTTGAGATGTTAACTTCACATACGTTTTTCATTTTTCTTGTTCCATTATTCAAGGAAATTTGGAAAAAAAGAAAAATTTGAACAGTTCTGTTCGAAGTTCTCGTTAGTATTGCAAGAGTTTTATCGAACATTTCTATAAAATATTCTGTAGATCTAGTAATTCATAGAATATTCAAAAAAAAATTGTTGAAAAACAAACAAAATCTCACAATAGTTTGGTTTGCAGTTCTTGAACACCTTAATACCATTTTCGTAATTCATAAGATTTTTAAGTAATTCATAAGATATTCTAAATTTGAGTTTTACGTTCCTGAAGTTAGCAGCAATTATTTTCGGAATAAAGAACTAAATTAGCACTTAGTCAGCCCTACATGCACTAAAAATGATTTTCTCGAAAATGTTGATTTCTAAAATCATAGTAGCCATTTTCCAGAAAACTATAAGAAAAATTAATTTCAGAATACGGCACTTAATCAGCACTTAATTAGCTCTACAAGCACTAAAAAATATTTGCTCAAAAAAGATGTTTTCTAAAAGCAAAACAGCCATTTCACAGAACATTATAAGAGCAATTTATTTCGGAATATAGCACATAATTAGCACCTAATGTGCGGTATAAGCACCAAATATGTATTTTGGATTCTGCTCACTTTGCTCTGCTAGCATTTTTCAGATAATGTGCATATATTTTCACAGAAAGAATAACTATTGCGAACAACATAATATTTTTATTCTATAGTTCACTTTTATCTAGGCTTTAGTATAGTAGCCACTCAAACATCACATAACTGATGGTTTTAGATTTCCAGTGTTTGAAAAGTGCAAATCAGCTTTTGGTCTAGCTTGTATGAAATTCTATTAAGATAAAAAGTTATTGTAGATGTTAAACGCAGTTGCGATAAGATTCTAGTTAATTGAATTGATATTGTTAATGGAATATACGATTGCGGATTGAAGAGGTTGTAGAATTCTGTATAGAGAGAGTTATATAGAGATTCAAAATCTTTGCTTCAAATGCTATGTTCAAAGTTGGACAAAAAATGTATTTGGGCTCTTCTTAGACTTTGCTGTTTTAAGTTATTCCACAGTTCTTCTGATGCCGCCTCTAGAGAAGAACATTATTATACTCCGTGAGCCATGAAGAGGCTTTGCATTAAATACAGGGATGACATGATGCGAGTGTGAATATTATTAAAAATTTTGAAAATACCAAATTTTGTCTGCCTGATGATATATATACTCAGAGTGTGAGATGCTGAGACTTGAGATGTTAACTTCACATACGTTTTTCATTTTTCTTGTTCCATTATTCAAGGAAATTTGGAAAAAAAGAAAAATTTGAACAGTTCTGTTCGAAGTTCTCGTTAGTATTGCAAGAGTTTTATCGAACATTTCTATAAAATATTCTGTAGATCTAGTAATTCATAGAATATTCAAAAAAAAATTGTTGAAAAACAAACAAAATCTCACAATAGTTTGGTTTGCAGTTCTTGAACACCTTAATACCATTTTCGTAATTCATAAGATTTTTAAGTAATTCATAAGATATTCTAAATTTGAGTTTTACGTTCCTGAAGTTAGCAGCAATTATTTTCGGAATAAAGAACTAAATTAGCACTTAGTCAGCCCTACATGCACTAAAAATGATTTTCTCGAAAATGTTGATTTCTAAAATCATAGTAGCCATTTTCCAGAAAACTATAAGAAAAATTAATTTCAGAATACGGCACTTAATCAGCACTTAATTAGCTCTACAAGCACTAAAAAATATTTGCTCAAAAAAGATGTTTTCTAAAAGCAAAACAGCCATTTCACAGAACATTATAAGAGCAATTTATTTCGGAATATAGCACATAATTAGCACCTAATGTGCGGTATAAGCACCAAATATGTATTTTGGATTCTGCTCACTTTGCTCTGCTAGCATTTTTCAGATAATGTGCATATATTTTCACAGAAAGAATAACTATTGCGAACAACATAATATTTTTATTCTATAGTTCACTTTTATCTAAATCTACTTATCTCAAAATATAATGAAACGAAGTCTCTTTTCGCGTCTGTCTGTGACCTTAGTTTTTTGAAACTAGGAAAAGGGTTTTTCTTCCGGAAGGGATATCCAAGATGATTTCAAAATGGCTATATTGGAAGTTTGGCTCCAGTGTCAATATTACACTAGATCTTTCTTTGTATCTTATAAATTAGTGAGTTATTAAATTCCACAGGAAAATATTATTAGGATATTCGACATAACTCTTATAGTTCGACTAAGACCTTTAAACATAACTATTGGGGAAGCTTCTAGTTTTTCAATAATGTAGTTTTTTTCAAATACCTTATGAATTACAAAATCTACATAAAAATGACATTAACATTTTCGTTTTAGTCTTAGAATAGAAACTAGACTTTTCGCCGAACTAGAGGGATTTCCACTTGACCGAAGAAGAGACATGTGTGTGTTCATGCAGGATGCAGCACCACTTCATTATCCTCTAATAATACGGAACTATCTAGATCAGCAATTTCCTCACCATTAGATTGACAGAGGTAGTGAATTCCCGTGGCTGCCTATCACTCCCGAGAATAATTCTTTAGATTTCTATTTCTGGGGGCATATGAAAACATTGGTATACTCACAAGAAATATATAATCGTCCCTTGACGCACCAAATAGTAAATTCCGCTATTATTGCTAATCAACCAAAAATATTTCTCAAGTTAGAAGATTGTTTAGTGAAAGAATAGCTAAACTGATTGAGGTTAATGGGAGTCAAATTGAATATTTCTTCAGTTAAGTAGGTATTTTTAAATTTTGTTCATAATATTTATTGTAGCAAAAATGTGAAAATTACTTCTTGATAATTACTAATTAGTAAAATTGTATGTTATTATTATTATTAAACCCTAAAATATTAACTGTAGGTAAGGTTTCATTTGCGTAATAAATGCAACCCTAAAATTTTGCAGCGTTATGTTCAACTTTAAATATCCCGAAAAATAATGACTTAAGCGTTACGAAGAAAGAGTATGTTATTTAAACAAAAAGTATTATTTACCATAATTTATTAAATTTGTATCTATACTTCCTGCATAACATGCTCTCTGCTACTCATACAGGAGACAAATTTTATCTAAGTGAATTGGATTAAATCTTATTATTTTGAACCAAAGATTCTTCAGTTTAAGTATTTAAGAAACACTTTAAGTTGATAAAATATCAATATATAATCAGAAGCAAGGATATTTTCTTTAGAGATTCGAATACCTAAAGTTCTTCTATAACTAACGAATTGCTTGTTCTAAAAATATAAATAAACGAATTTCTCCCATTCAAATGAAAAATAGTAACATTGAATTACTTGTTGTTATAAAACAAAAATCCTTCCTGAAAGCTTTTTATACACTTTAAAAAAGGACGCCAGGCTGTTTCGTGGGAAACGACTGCTAAAGTAAACATTTGGATGACAAAATGTTTCGAAAATTCGCTTGAATTTCTGCAAAATCATATACCTAGTTTCATTCCTCCAGACCATTTTATCTTCGAAGTTATTAACGTTCTGTTGGAGTAGCACCTATTTCGTAGACAAGAATTATCTTCATTGAAACTCTGTGTTAATTTTTTTTCAATTTACCACATCAAATAATAGTTACCTACTTCACATAATTGTATAATTTGTTAATAAAGTTATCGTTCAATTTGTATGAACTTAATCAAATTTATTTCAAAACTTTTGTAGCTTTATAGGTATAAGAATAAATTTCAAATTCGTGTTTCTGTCTTTAATTAAATCAACTGATAATTTAATATAAATATTTAGTAAGATGCATTTACACAATATATAATATTTCTACATTTATCTGAATTAATTTAAAGATCTGAGACAAGAATTTTTAATTTGAGGTGTTTTGAAACACAAACATTTTTGAAAACATTTTATTCAACAGACATCTCACATAACATTTTTGTTCGTATAAAAATTAAGACAATCTAGTTGGCAAGTCCTAACTAAATAGATTATAGTTGCAGTAGGGAGGAAATCTCAATACAATATGTATTGTATATACAAAGTCTTTTTTGTTTAAATAATTCATCTTAAATTATCTACTTATATTATTTTTCTTGTTCACTGAAACCATCTCCTGTTGGATCCAAGATCCATGGATAATTCCTTGGGCATTCCATGCATGTGAACAGGCGGAGTGTTTCTCCTGGCAGTTCTCTGGTGTTCAAGGCACATGAATTTGGTAGGGAGCAGTAGGGTTGTCCCTTAACATCACATGACTCCTTCCATTCGGCAAAGTCACGAAGACCAGTCAGTTCGGTTGGGTTCTGAATCCATTGGATAACTTGAAGATTAGTCACAAAGTATACGTCAGTGTGAGTGGTTAACATTTCATCGATAAATTTGATAAGTTCTTCTTTGAACTCCTTCTTGCTCTTCAGCCAGGAAGCGTGGAAGTTGAGACCCAATGGAGCACGGTTGGTATTGTAGTGACGGTTGAAGTTGTGCCTCAGAAGACGACCGAATTGTTCTCCAGTTTGGACGTTCGAGCAAGAGTCGACCATGTGACAACCTGGCAATGATTCATCAAAAGTGGGGTCATCACGTCTGTCCAATTCATTCATCACCATCTCCCATACTGGATGACTTCTACTGGGGCAGTTGTGGGCATTGCCGTTACATTTGTGTGGCATTCTGAAGTACATTGTGTAGGGCCAGATTGGTACACGTCCAAGGGATGCAGTTATGGAGGCATCGTATACGAAAAATTGATCAGTCATCATTTCGAATTGTTTGTTGCCACCGACTCTCAAATATGGTGCACGTACACCGATGATGGAACCATCAGTAATGTTGGCAAATCGCTCAATAATCAAACGGGCTCCACCCATTTCTGCCAACCAATCGTCATAGGAACCTTGACTCCAATAGTTGGGGTCCTCTTTGTGCGTCAATGAGAACACGGCAATCTCATGGCCACGTCTGTGTAGGTCTTGGACGGCAGAGTAGTTTGTGTACTTGTGTGATACAAAGAAAGTACCACGGATCTGACAGTTGTTGGGATTCAAACGGGCTCCATTGAAGATGTCCTCGTATAAATCGATATTGTCGACATTGACGGCACCATTGAAGCCCAGGGTAATCATTTGGGGAACGTTGGTGACTTCAAGACCTCCAGGAATTCTTGTACCGTCAGCCGAACAGAAACAGTCGGGAAGGACACATTGTGTGGTATCACAGTCGGGGGCGCGGTTGGGATCATTTTCAACATCTAAGGATAAATGAAATTTTCATCAATTTTTCCTACTCATATAAGTTAATGTGATTGTGTATTGTTCCAGTACTCACCACAAGCATTCTCATCGGATTCATCAGCACAATCTGGTTTTCCATTACAGAAGAGCTCTCTATCGATACACTCTTCATTACCACACATGAGTTTTCCTTTCGGGCAGCGTGGCTCATCAGTTTTGAAGATAGGAAGAATTTTTCTAGGTTCTTTAAAAATTAATAATTATTTAATAGCATTGGCCTTGGTATTGAACTTAACATATACAGTATGTACAGGTTCTTGGAATTCGACTGGCGTTTCTTTCGGAGGAAAATTATTTACATTATACAATAGAAAGTAGGCATTTGTATATAAAAATTTTCGTTAGGTTGCAATTAATGTATGGACGTAAGAAAATTACAGAAAAAAGATAAATCGTTTTTACATGAGACATGCTGTATCAAAATTAACAAACCAAAAAGAATATAAATTACAGTCGAGATAGATGATATAGAAAAGAAAAGTAAGAAAATTATATGCAGGTATATGTCATGCCTAGTTACATACATATTTTTTCTAAAGAATGCTGCATTAATCAATTAATGATTTTGTAGTTGTCTTTCTGAAGTGGTGAAGATGAACCATACAGTCTAGAAAATTACTCTGTTTTGCAAAGAATATCAGGTTAAGTAAGAGGTGATTAAAGATCTATATAGAAATAGTTTAATCTACAAATAATTTGTACTAATACCTAACAAGAAGAAAGAGAAGAAAGAAAAGGTGTTCTTCAGTGGATAGTAAGTGTGAAGTGGATAAGAAAGTATTGTGTTTTGAAATATATTATACAAACCAATAGAATAAATGATGTTCCCAAGACCTATTGGTTAATTTTTATCCTGTATTTTTTTTAGAAATATTGTTAGTATACCCAAACCATTTAATAAGAAAATATTATTCACAAAATACTGCTAGCCACAACCAAGTAAAAAAGAAGTGTGAATGCTACGATATTATAGAAGCATGCAATAAAAAAAATACTACATCATATTGTTATAAGTACGTACCTATATCTACAATATTAGAGTTTCAGCAACTACTTTCTATTTATATAAATGCACTAAAATTCAGTTTTATTATGTTCTTTCAACCTGCAGAGTTGTGTGATGGAAGTTCACATTTGTTACCCATTTGCACCCATAATCAAAATAGCTCGTGTGTGTGTATGTGTTTGTTTTGTTTTTCTACTACGCCCCCATTGAGATTTCCAATTTATTTTGTTACATTATAACGATAATGTATTCTTTGAATGTAGTCATCTGATAAATGAGGTTATTGAGAATTGAAGAACTCTGTAGTGAATTTTCTCAAAAAGTGCTTTTGAGAACCTTCATAAGAAGGAAGATGAATAGAATTAGACTGAATGTTATTTTTGGCGAATGGTGAATGTTACCTGAATCTTGTATCTATTTATCACATATGATATTTTCCCCATGGTATGGTGGTGTTTTTTCTCAAACATCGAAAATGTTATATAGCCAAACAAGATCCCTATGTTTGAGTTATTATGAGAACCCATCAAATTGTGAAATGAATGACTCTAAAACTAGGACTGACATTAATATTGCGAGGTAGGTACTCGTATAAAATAATTTATTATATTAGTACCAGAACAAAAGGTATTTACAGATAACACATAATGTAAAAATAGGAATCATAGAGATCTTGATGTGTCTTCTGGGTGCTAATAGCTGATTCATTATCTTTAGCACAAATACACAGTTTCTATCACTCTAGGTACCTATCATATTATGTTGTCTGTAAACAAATTTTGTTTAATTCACACGATACTCCCATATTTGGATTTCTGGAACCAATCTGAAAAGTATGATTTCATCATTTTCAAAGCTTAATCATGAAGTCAGTTTTAATTTTTAGGTATGTATCAGGAATAGTTCTTGAATGAGAGTTTATTCGCTAAAGGTGTGAAACACTAGATGAACAATGGTAATGTTCAAAACTTAAACATCCAAAATTCCAGGATCATATTTTAGTGTTATCATTGACCTAAAATAATTAGCTGGTGGATTTTTTTATAATTTTGAGTAAATGAAACTGATAATCTTTTCAGGACATTCTATTAACTCATTTGAATTCTAAATTTATGCTCCGATGCAGTACTTTCTCAATAATTGGATAAAACATAGTTTATCTGTTAAGTTATAGAATCACTAAACTGAATGCATGCAATATACAATTTTGCCTAATAATGTGATAATATATGAAAGTAGCTTAAATAAAATGGAAATCTCAATAATGCACTTGCTGCCCAATGTGTGTTTTTCCTTCACCGCACTTCTTATGAAAGTGCGACGACTTACTCTCTAGCCTTTCGCAATTTGAAACTTTTCCCTTCCAGTCACATGTTTGCTTATCGACGTCAAACGCCAATCCGCTGGGACAAGTAATTTGTTTTAGACCAGACCTAGTACACCTGTACGTCAAAATTGAATACCTTAATATTTATAGAAAAACCAAGAAATAGTGACCTTTATCCACCTTTGTCATTAGAGAATAGTTTTGAAAAACATATGTATGCTTTGTTACATATCAATGGATTACTTCAAAAGTCATCTGTACAATTTAACTACAATTGAAAGGTATTAAAAATATGGAATGACCAGTAAAGAGGATATAAAAACGAGAGAAAAGTCGGCATAAAAATCACCATTTCTTCAACATCGACTTACTTTCTACTCTATCGCAATTTTTGACATTTGTTTTCCAATCGCACGTCTGGCGATCTAGGTCAAAAGCTAGACCGGTTGGACATTTGACCGATGCCAACCTGGTAGCGCCACTTGCGTCCGCATTCATATCACACCTAAATTACATGGTAGGAAAAAAAACAATATTATTAATTAATTTGCATCTGCTGAATGGAAGTCGAAAGTGATTGTATTATGCGGCTAGCATGCCATTAAGATAATATTGTATTCGACCCAAGGCGCATCTTGAGCGAAAGTTGATTCAAAAGTTGTTGACATTTTATCCGCAACAGAATGTGAAACACTGCATGATCATGGAGACGATCAGAAACACAGCCGGTCTGCTAACTGTGCCTCCAAATTAGAAAGGTATAATCACTAACTTTAAATGTCGGAATAGGAAGTAACAACAGTTACAATAAACATTGCAATATTTAAATACCTGACAACTTCTCTGCAATCACCGTCAGTCGAAAGCCTAAAGTACTCATCGGCTGGTCTGTTCTCGCAAAGTTGTTCAGCAGATGCTTCATTTTCGTCACTTTCATCGTCCTGGGCAAACGCTGCAAATATGGAAATTGCGAATAAAAAATCTATATAAATCTATATAAATAGATAAAATGAATTGAAATCGAAACGTGAATAGGTGTTACCTGGTATAAGTACTACATTAAGAAATCCAGGTCAAACGAAAGTGAAGCTTAAATTGGAAAACGAACAAGTTTTGTATATGACCGCAGAATCGGGCTCGATGAACAAGAAGAATCGTTTAGAAATCGCGTGATTGAATTTGAGCTTACAAAGGCCCTTGTCTACTCGAAAATTTCATTAGCTAACTCTTGGAATTTGCAATATAGGTACCCAATTGAAGCTTCCTGTATATAATTCTACAAAATCAATTATCTTCAAAATGATAGTGGGTGCCTAATGTACATGGCGAAGAAGTAAATATAATTTTTTTTATTATAGTTTTTTTAATTTTTTTTATTCAATTATATTAGAAATTCATCATCTATTTTTATTGCTACGTTAAACAGCTGGTTTGCATTGTGATTTCGTTTGAAATTTGAATTGTTAGGTACATCTTTTTTTAAACCTTACCTTGTCACTTGATATTGTTATAAATGAAAAATAGTAGGACTGGATTATTTTTACAAAAAAAGCTATTGGGCAAATGATCGGATTATTTGCAATGATTCGTATCAACATCTTTCAAATTATGGCTATGCGAAAACTCGGACTAGGTAAATTAATTCTATATTAAATATCTTATTACGAACCTGTAAACTATTTACCATAACAAACCCACGCAATTCATTGCGTTTTTTATAACTTTCAAAATTTATTGCGGTTCTCTAATGGACCAAAACATTATGATGAAGAAAAACGAAAAGTCTCTTTACTTATTCAGTTACAATAAGACATTGCAAAATTGCTTATAAATTTTTATGAAAATGTGAAAGTCTCATATGCGACACATAACCTGATAATAATTTTAAAGAAATAATACTCCTGTTCCAGTGATTATGTGATTTAACTGTTATTAAACAGATATATTGAATAACAATGATTCCTAGAAATGAATGACAGAAAAAGACTTAAATAAATTTGTCTAGAATAGCATCACAAACAGTCGTAATCGTAACTAGATATTTCACCTTGCCAATCCTATAATGTAATAATAATAATTTATAATTTTGTTTACCGCACTATCTAATACGAACAAAAGAAAAGGTCAAAACGCCACACTTGCTGTACCCTAAGTATTGCGAAACTCTCATACAGCATCATTGTTATCCTAGCATGTAATTGAATCGATCGTAAATGACATTTCAGACAAAAGATGACTCGCATAAAAAACAGCAATTCTTTTTTTAATCGGCCAACCCATTCCTTGTTATGGAAAGACCTTGGTTTGGTTTTCTCTTTTTTTGTTTTGGTTCTCGTATGAAGTTAATGTTTTGCCGGATTATTTTTATTAGTTTGTTTATGGTACATTAGTACACAGAAGAATTTCTTCGTTTATCCTTGAAAACTGAAAAAGTGTCGGCCGCTCCACAGTCTGGGAGTGGTTGCAGAATCGTATTTATTCTGCATGGGAGATTGTTGTAATTGAAGGTTGAGAGATACCTGACGACATGGCAGGCATGGCAGGTTATCAGCAGGAAATAATATACTTACAATTTAGAAAAAAGTACACCTACATACATGTCAGCTTGTTTTCAATTTATTAATCTGAAGGATAACTAAATGAAAAATCGGTAACTGTACTGCTTGAATCCGTTACAATTATTACATATGCACATCAAGTCAAGATACGGTAAGTTGAAATCGCCTTCAGAATAATTAATCAGGCCAGAGTTATTCAAATAGTAAAAGACAAATAAAGTTACCACAATTGCATTACCAATGCCGTATTCCAGTAGAGTTATTGTTTATAGTTGTAAGTGATGAATAACAGAAAAATCAGGATATTTCCAATAGAATTAAGTAATCGTGATTGAAATGCAAAATTTGGTCTCCATTACTAATACAAGAAATAAGATAGACGACAGAAAATCAAGTTTAATTAATTACCTACTTTATGAAACCATGAAGGTCTTTTCGAAACTAAAACAATAATTTTGATGGTACTGATTTTTATTTAACTTTCATGTAATAGATTTCAAAGTTATATTACGATACACAGACATAATACCTAAATAAAAATAAATTCGAAGCACAAAAACGTCAAGACGCGAAACAAAAATTATTAACTTATCAGTGTTAACTTAAACCAGTTTAGATATAATAATAATAAGCAAATTTATAAATTATTTAGAAAAACAATTCAACTAATACACAAATTAACAATGGTCAAAAAACACTCACCCAGTCCGAGGACTAAAATGCAACACAGCCAAAATAATTTGTTAGCCATGGTGCTCCTGCAAGCACTAACCAAGAAGTGATCACCAGCTCAAGCTTTATTTTATAGAACGTCCTTTTCTATCGAAGACACATGCGCACCGCTAAGATCTGCTTCTTGTAAATTATCTCTTGGTTATTGTCGCCGCTTTCACTCTTCAACCGATCTGACTTCTTGCAATCAACAACTGGGTATGTCGACGATAGGTGACTCTACTTATATTTTAAGAAATTTCAGTCCTGCATATATCCATATGATATGCTGTGGCTGCTGGAGAGTTCGAGAGGTGCTAGAAAGGACGTTATGAATTGCGTAAATCTGCAATATTATGTATCTTCCACGAATTGGCGCATCGTTTTTTGAGAGTAGTGACAGTTTTTTTAAAACTTTGCATCAATATTGATAGGTTTTTCGTCAGATTCTAGGCACTTTCATTATTATCATCCATATGTCGATTTTGCAAAAACTTTGTAGGTATTTATACAGATCGTTACTAAAAGGTGCAGTCTGTGGAAAACTGAACTTTTAATAATGTAGGAGATTTTTTAGCCTCGTATATATCCACATTCCTTGCTCTTATTCTTGTTTTGTATTTGTATTCATGATGAAACAGCGATGTTTTTAAGAAAACTATGCTATAGCGAAATATGAGCAATAGTTTGTTGTAGTTTTGCCTGTTATGACATATTATGATTACTTATGGTGTGACAAAAAGATTCTTGTGAAGCAGTAGTCATAAAAAATAAAAATGCGACTGGAACTTGTAGAAATGCTTGGTCTTCCTACTATGCAACTTTAGAGCAATTGATTTATACTCAAGAATACTTGGTCAGAATGACGGAGAGCAACAAACGTAATTGAAGATCGATTTCTGAGAATTCAATTCCATCGAGAAAGAACAGTTTCTACTTTGTCACGAAGATTGGTAGCTGTTTACGGTATTGCAGTTTCACCTGATATCGTAACCTGAAGATGGAGATGACCATACCTATCAACATATGTACCTTCTCTATACGGAGCAGAACACTGATGACAGCGGTTGGAATTTTCTTGAACTCGTGCGGGTTAGATCGAAGATTATGTAGAAAACCTGGAGAGCCATGCTTGTTTCTATCCTACGGTAGCATGTTAGACAGACGGACGCGGTAAAATGGAGCCTATATTTTAAGTTAGCCCTCAAGTAATATATCGGTAAGAACTGCATTCAATACCATGCAGTAGTTTTTGGGTGATACGTGTACAAACATACAGACAGATAGACAAAAATTCTAAAAACTGTTTTTTTGCATCTGTTGCTGTAATAAAGACCCCCTGTAATAGTTATCGATCTGTTACAATCTTATTATATACCTATGTATAGATATATAGATGTATAGATCTATAGATGTATAGATGTATAGATGTATAGATGTATAGATGTATAGATGTATAGATGTATAGATGTATAGATGTATAGATGTATAGATGTATAGATGTATAGATGTATAGATGTATAGATGTATAGATGTATAGATGTATAGATGTATAGATGTATAAATGTATAGATGTATAGATGTATAGATGTATAGATGTATAGATGTATAGATGTATAGATGTATAGATGTATAAATGTATAGATGTATAGATGTATAGATGTATAGATGTATAGATGTATAGATGTATAGATGTATAGATGTATAGATGTATAGATGTATAGATGTATAGATGTATAGATGTATAGATGTATAGATGTATAGATGTATAGATGTATAGATGTATAGATGTATAGATGTATAGATGTATAGATGTATAGATGTATAGATGTATAGATGTATAGATGTATAGATGTATAGATGTATAGATGTATAGATGTATAGATGTATAGATGTATAGATGTATAGATGTATAGATGTATAGATGTATAGATGTATAGATGTATAGATGTATAGATGTTTAGATGTATAGATGCATAGAGATGGTATAGTTAAAATTTTCTAAAATTTTATTTAGTGCCCTTCATGGTTTGGATGAGATAGAGTTTCTTGAATACCAAACAATATATATCTGCAGTGTCAACTCAAACGACTTTTACTTATACTAAGCGATGACACGAATATAAAATTATAGTCGGAGTAAGCTCTGCGACAATAATTCTTTTGTTTCAACCGGTCAGGACGAACAGCAAAGGTCATATTCAATTTTGACGTAAGGTGAATCGTTTAACCAGAATATGAACAGAAAGTTTTACGGTTATTTTAAGCATAACTTTTCTTCTCCTTTTTTGAGAGGTACTGAAAGGCTTTAAGGAGAATGTTTTTATGAAAATCCATCAAAATCCTTTGAGTCGTTCTCACGTTACAGTCTCAAGCAAAGCGTGTTTTAGGCCACTACCTAGCATCTAGTGCTAGCAGCAATATGGGTCATAAGCGAGTGGTATAAATATCCCACAAAACAAAAAAAACAAAGTAACAAAATCGGTATATCCATTCCTTGTCACAGACTGACAGACAGATAGACCAATGGCTCAGGGGATCTTAAAACGGAAACATCTGTTTAAAAACGTACATCTAAAATTTAGACTTAGACGATTAGGTACAATACTTTTCTTAAATAGCTATTTGGGGAAAGTAAAAACATTCGGGGACATTTTGGCTCCACTATTTCTTGAATATCTGAATATTGAATAGATAATTCTATACTTTGCATCTTCTATTTCTGCAATATGTTTCTGGAAAATAATGGTTTTTATTTTTTCCTAAAATTTTCCATCATCTTAAAAACTTTTACGACTGTGCTATAGATTCCGACTATAAATATTAATTTTTCTTTAGTACCTAAAGCTGCTATAAAACGAAAACCGAATCGAAATCCACTTAAATTTATTAGGAGAAAGCTCAATGTCAAGGTCAACCTCAGCTTCCCTAGTATCTACAAAATTATTTACATTATAGGAAACTGTAAAATGTAAATGTTCATATATATATAGAAAGAGAGGCAATAGTGGAAGACAAGTTCTGCCTTCAAGAATATAAATACATATCAATTCCAACATTTAGATGAAGAATTTTAAAATGTTTATGTAATCCCTTTATATACATATAAATATGTAATACTTAATATATCAATGAATTCACACTTTTGAAAATCAAACTGCACTCTTTAAATTGAGACGAAATTTCTTATGAATGTTTTTCGATTACATGATGTACACATACACATATTGTTTTTATTCAGCACTTATTGAGGCCGCAGTGAATTTCCAGCTTAATACTAATTACGCAACTTGTATGTAACAAGAATGTAGATCATTGAATAATATTATTCACCATTTTCTGTTTAGTCACTCAATGGCGTCTATGAAATTGAAGTTATGATTAAAAATTAAAAACATATATTAGTATAGAAAGTGTTCTAATAAATATAATTATTTATTGTGTCCTATTGATTTTTAACCATTTGTCTCATAGAAAATAAAATAACAATCAAAAATTGATTCAAGTGTTTACCTGGGTTGAAACTTTTTAGGTACCAATACGATGAAAAATATTATTCTTATCTTGAACTATGAACATAACTATGAAATCAGAAAAAATAGTTTATTATCGAAGGGTAGTTAGTATATGAATTAACATTAATTGAATATGTATTTGAAATTTTGCCACTCAGTAAATATAGATGTTTGCTTTTCGATTACATTTCATCAGGATCTCAATACATCTTATATTCTAAAAACTGTTTTAATATTCAGATCCTTATTGATAGTTCATAAGTCGTAAGTACGCTCATATTTTAAATCTTAAGATTGTTAATTGGGGTTTCTGTGAGTGAACTTCTATCATCCCAGATATTGAATGAACTGGTATCTTTCATCTAAGTTATATTGCTGGATAGATTAATTGTAATTCCTTTCCTAAGAGCCATTATCTTTTGCAATAATATCTCAATAATTATTAATGATCTTTGCCATTTGAAATCACATTATTAACATTTTCCAAGAAAGCTACAAATGTAAAACAGAATTTTCAAAGTAGGTATGGTACCTACATCAGTTACAAGGGGATTATCATTATTTTAATCCTCTTTTAGGCTTTAACCGATAAAATCTTTATATTTTGTTAAGAGGGGCTTGGTGAGATTATTCAATATTTGTAGGCATATAAGAGAAATATATTGGAATGAGTCTCTAACTGAATACCTGTATAAAAATAAGGTTTTATTTGGCAATACTTATTAGAATAATCTAGACATAAGTCTAGACAGTCTAGACCAATTATTACATTTCATGTTAACGAATACTTCTTTTGAGCTATAAGTAAATAATATCATACTAACAGAAGCAAATGATTGAATGAAAGATATGTCTGGGACTCACTCACCATTCAGGATTCGACTGCATGGATTATATTTTTCGATGTAGTTCTGTCTGAGCTTCAGGTTCATCTTGTCTATCCAACATTAGTGTCTAAGCCTACATTTAGAATACATATATTTTCTGTCGCATTGCTATTTTCAATGATCCAGAACATAGGAAACATGGGTAAGATGAAGTTTATGTAACGCCAAAGATCCAGCATAAATGGGTCTGTTATGTTCCCTGGTCGCTGAGAGCCAAAGATCTCCCTATCATAAGCCCCCCCCCCATCGAGTGCATGGTAATAACATATCCAAGGACGTTCTATTCTCCATACCATATAGAAAGGACTATCATCCAAACCACTCATTTCCATTTAAGACAGCAGAGCCCCGTTAGAAGTCCCCAGTCATGTGAAACTTGTAATCTTCAAAGCATTCATGCTCTGGAGTCCGTTCCAAGCATTCCCAGTTTTGTTTTTTCAATTTCATTGCCGATGCGACTCCCAAACCATCAAAATCCGTTTAGTACTACTTGAGTGTCGATAGATATACATTTGCATTGTCCTTTATAACACACATACTCTAAGATCATTTTCTCATATCCGCAATTCATACAAACATGCGTCTATCCTTCGACCTATAAAGAGTGCTGAATTCAAATGTCTCATGAAACCGGTTACTTCTTGAACGACCGTCATTTACAGAGTGATCAGCTGCAACTTTACTATTCTTGCCAACATGCCCAATATGAGTGTTGGTCACCTTACTCAAGCGACTATCTAAATGTTCTACATCAGTTTCTTACTTCTTATTTAGAATGAAAGCCATAGTTCAATCAGTCTTATCTATCACTAGTAGTGGTACTCCACCCAAGACCAAGCCTTGGCCACATATTGCTATAATCCAACCAGTAGGATTATTCGCTAATTCATTACTATTACCCAATGCTAATATCTGCTAATATCTCTTTTATGTATTAGTCACCTTATTCCGACGAATCTTGAATTGTCAGTTTCAGCCAAGACTTCCAGCTTTAATCTTCGTGAATGCAATTAAGCTTAGCACAATTAACTGTTAGTCCGTGGTGACCACGCCTTTAGATAACAGTTTCATTAACAAGGTTACAACTACGATGATGGTATCATCCAGAAAAATAATCATTCCTAATAAATAAAACTATTACAAAAATTCAAGATAATATAGAAGTATTATAGACTAGTTGCCCTCGTCCTCGAAAAGATTCTGGGAAACCCGTAAAAACTCCCTACCTATATCACTACCATGATAACATTAATATTAATGAATAATAATTAGATAATTCCAATATCTGAGGACCGAAAACTTTGTTCAAAGAATCATCCACCAGGATTATGAATCTTAATCATAAAGATGATGGTCGATCATCATTGATGATTGGTTGGCGAACGACGAGTCAGATTGTAAAGATTCACTATTGGTGTGTTTCGTGAATTAAGGAGATTATTTCTTGAAAAGTTGTATTCGCCAGGATAAAAATTAGACTTTCAAGCCCTGACAAAATCTGTCCAACCCAACCCCTATCAGCATTTTGGAGAGAGGCCCATCTAAACGAGTAGACAGATAAACAAACACTTTCAAAAAGCATGTTTTGTTTTCAATAACGTGCGGTAAGTCATAAATTTGAATATCAACATTTTAAAACCACGGTCATGAAAATATACCTAATATTTAACTATCTATTTATAGATATGTATATTTTGGTCGTAGAAAAACTTAAAATTCTTCCATATCAAGATTGGTAATGGGCGTAAAACTTTGTTTTCTCACTTATGCCAAATATAAAAATAATTTGGTAAAATTCGCGTCATGGTTAGCACGCATTGTTTTTCTATCACGGCTCAAGCTACCTTCCTTTTCAGGCACCATACAACAGCTTCGATTATACAGGGACAGGGCATAGAGTAAATAGGTTTATAGGGAAAACGTGTAGATAAACTAAACGTTATAAAGAGAAACACTTACAACAGTTTTTATAGAACTTAAATTCACGTTAGTGACGTATTTTGGTTTTCAACAGCTTATTTTGGTGATAAGGCGATAACGGTGGGTTTTTAATGAATCACCCAGTATATTTCTGCATATTCAGATAGTTTGAATGAAAAATGTTCACTTAATTTGGACAGCCACCAAAGTCTAATAAGTAATCATTTATGTTGTCGAATAAATGACTATATCAAAGTGCACACAGATGACTTCATATCTCGAAAATTAACGAGAAACAACGAAAAAAGAGAAGAATAAATACAACGTAGTTGGGGAGAATCAAAATATGTGAATGAGAAGAAATGAAGTATTGTAGAAAAAAATGAGAAGATATTTAGTATTTATTACTGCAAATGAAAGTTTTGCAAGAAATAAGGTGTTGCTTATTCATAAAAAAAAGTTTATATCATCCATTTCTTTTTCGGGCAGCTTCCATTTATGAAATTTTAGCTTCCGAATATTATGTTAATTTCTATAATATTGCACCGTGAAGTTTGATTGATAATTTACTTATAAAAACCCAACAGTGTCTGCTTTTGAAATTATTCTTTACGATAATTGTTATGTAAATACTTCATCATCATCAACTTGGTATTTGATAAATACATTGATTTTCTATTTATAATAAAATTTAGGATTTCTTCTCAATTGCAAACATATTATTTTTCTGAAAGCTATATTTGCTTATCCTATTTCAGTAGCAGCGCTAGTACTTTTCCTCTTCTCTGCTATGCGATGCTGTAGGTACCACCGCCACTCATAGAAGAAAGAAAAAATGTCATATCCGGTTCAATGTCATTGAACATATGGTTTTCAATATCAGTAATCGTTTCGTGTGTCCGATTTCCGGTCACGTATAAGTAAATATAATAAGGCAAGTCACAAAGAAGCTATCGACTGAATTTAACAGAAATTGTTGTAACAGCTATAAATAATATTAAAATAATTTTGGGGGCAGAAATATTTTATTAGGCAACATTGAAGCAACCTGAACATTGTTTGTTATAATCGTTAAATAATTAATGTTTATAACAAATACTAAAATTATCCATAATATATCCACCATAGAGTAGTCACAATATGTTCTTCCAAATATTTTTGAGCTCCACTCTGCATACCTTAATTACATCTGGGAACTGTTGAAGAGAATTGTTAATTTCCTGATAGTTCTTCAATTCTCTGTTTCAGTTCGTTTGACTCATTTGGATTTTCTAGTTCTAAAATCTTCTAAAAAGAGATGAATCGCTGTAGATGTAAGCAGAGCTTCTCTTAGTTAATTTTGAAGGAATGAAAGTGTACATACCTATTTGAATCTTTTTCAGTACATTTTCACTGTTTCAATTAGAGTAGGTAATCACTTAATCACCCTTTCAGACGAATGATTTTGAAATGTGTCTCGGTAAACCTTTTAAACCTGAATTTTTATAGCTTAGAATTGAATTTAAAACATTTTCTCTGAAGATCAAAAGGACATGGACATGACAACAGATATTGACAAGAAAAATCACGGTTATTTTAAATACACACATTTATAACAACCAGTTATCTTTGTTTATGTTGTATTAATAAGGAGTTGAATGATCTTTTAATGTTAGAGACATTAAAGTTCATCCACTATAGTGCGTTTCCAACTGAGAATGCAATGTGGCATCTTATGGAGCCCGCAGATGCCAGCTCGTTTTTTTGCCGTACTCTACCAACCATTAGGTCCAGTTTCAGGCAAATTTCACCGCTTGGTGGTGTTAACAATTTTATGTTCAATAACTAATAATAATATCCAAAGAGTTTCTAAATTACCAAAAGAATATTAGATTAGATTAGTTGGAGTGGCTGCGCCTCCTAACCCAGTGCGACCAGTATCTAGGTTTATACATTTTACCAGACGTTTACAGTCTAGATAATTTGCCCTTCTCGTGGCTCTCTGGGGAAGGGAAGCCGAAGCCCTTCCCCGAATAATTGAAAACGCACTCCTACCAGGGCTTCACACTAACAGAGTATATGAACCGCGGATTACTCCTCTTCCTGACAAAACCTAGATACATAGATCGTTCTCGTCCAGGCCCATATTGTTCCTATGCTTCCAAAGCCTACAGAGATCAGTCAGCATCTCTCCAAAATCTAGTCGTTTTTCGACTTGATTTGTGGGCTTATTAGGAATAATTTGACTTGTCTCTATCCTGAGTTTTTTGTCACAGGTGCAATGCCTACTTCTTGATCCACGTTTGGAGATATCTCTTATTTCATTCTCATTCTCTATTCAGCTATAAAAAGTTTTTCAAATTTGAAAATTTTAAATTTTTATATTTAAAGTAGAATGAAGGAAATAATGTCACATAATGTATAGGAAGTATTTTTAAATTTATTCTACAATTAAATTAAAATGGAACAACCACTCACTTCTTGACATTAAGAAAGGCGATCTTGAAATTCTCGTACAATGTTTTGTCAATCTAGTAGGCTACTTTTATTTTGATTTATGAAAAATATTTGTGTATTTGATTTAATTAAGACTCTTTTATCCGAAACTCAAAGAATAGACATTTTAATTAGTATTGGATGCGTTAATATAACAAGAGCTCAAAAAGAAGTTTGTGAAATATTCAATAATAAATACCCTGGCCACCACGTCTCACTATCTACAGTCAGCAAAACAGAAACGAAATTTCGTGAAACTGGACATGTAAAAACTATTCAAAAACCCGGTCGAAATGTTAAATTGTTAAATTGGATGAGGAAAAAAGTTAGATGTACTGTTAGCGATTGATCAAAATTGGCTTTAGAGAGCTTTACATAAAGAAAAATATAATCCTTATAAAGTCTGTTCCAAGAAACTCAAATCCAAAATGTCCTTCCTGTCAAAAATTGGTAAAGGGGGCAATTTTTCTCTAAAATTGCAAATATAATATCCGGAAACGTTTAAATTGAAAATTTTTTCAATAGAGTAACTATTTTTGAGTTACAGCGATGTTAAAATCTCAAATATGTATATTTTCGCTATTTGGAGGGGGTAATTTCTTTCAAAAATTGAAAATCTGAGGGAGCTACATAAAAAAACACATTATTTGAAGCAGCATTTATTCTGACTATTTTTCCCTTAGAGTTACGGTTTTCGAATTATAGCTGTGGTAAAATTTTAAAATCGAAAAAACTTGAGCGTATTTCCGCCACGATGAAGTACAAGCAAATAAAATACATGGGTAATAGAATAAGTAATATCGTCTTTGGCATTAGTGACCATTCAACGATTTTCGTGACTAATGTTACACTCAAAAGTATAAAATAAATATTTTTTACAAAAAATTGTACCGACGTTATTAGTTGGTGCACTGGAAAAAAATAAAAATAATAATAATTCTATTGGTGCTGGTACTTGTGAAGTAGGTGCCAAAATTTATCAATCTAACTACACAACTTCATAAGTAACGGAATAATGGAATTAATATTATTTGTATTTTTTAGTGCACCAACTGATAACGTAAAAAATATTTATTGTTTAAATGGAACGGTTAATAGACAAAACTGTAGATATTGGAGCAGAGAACATCCTCATTGGATATGTGGGCTGGTATCATTAACAACAAATTATCGGCCCATATTTTTCTGAAGGCACAATTAATGTTTTTTACTTTTACTTTCTACGGCCTATATTAAAAATACTTTTTCCTGAAGTTGATGATCCAAACAACAAGGCGGAGCTTCACCACATTACACATACTGTTAGATATCATTTGAACGAAGATTTTCCCAATAGGTGTATTGGAAGACGTGGAACGAGTGAATTGCCGCCTAGATCCCCCGATTTGACTATTCTCGATTACTTCTTATTGGGTTATTTAAAATCAAAAGTATATTTCAATAGACCAGACAATATTGCAGATTTGAAAGTTAGCATCATTATAACCCCTGAGTTCCTACAAAATGTTGTACGAGAATTTCAAGATCGCCTTGCTTATTGACAAGAATAGAATGGTGGTCATTCTGAACATTGATTTTGATGGTAAAATAAATTAAAAAATACTTCCTAAACAATATGTGACATTATTTCCTTAATTCTACTTAATGTATAAAAATTTTTTCATTTAAATTTTTTGAGGGTGCTCATAATTCAGAGGGGGTTTCAGAAGAGGATAATATTTTCATACTTTAAATAATCAAACTGAGAATAGAAATCAAGCTGTCTCAGGTTTTCTCGAACAAATACATAATAACGCTAAAAATGAATTTATTCTATACCTGGACTGCACTGTATATGTGATTATTATTACATCTTTGTCCGTACGCTCTAATTCTACTGTCAATCTAAACATAAGCACATGTTTATGACATGACAAGTAATTTTTATATATGATTCTAGTGTCTAGTCAATTAGTCAATCTCCTATATTCAAAATTCTAGTGAGGATGAGTTTTTTGGATAACTCTAACTTACCAACATGGTCTTTCTGATGGATTGATTTATGAACAGGTTTTAGCTATCAAGATATGCATTTCCTGTTTTCTCATATTATGAAGTAATGTTTATGATGTGGAAAATCGGGGTTGGCAATATTTATAAAATATACCTATGTATCCATTTTTAAGCAATCTAGAAAAGCTACATCATATAGGTACATATATTCAATCAAAGATTCGATAAATCAAATCGATCATATAATAATAACTACCTAGTTAATTTTGAAAGTGAGCATCGAATATAAAATGTCAAGGAAGCTACCACCGTACTAGCCTATATTTTTTTGATTCTATTCATTTCTGTGATATCAATAATTCAAGGTAATCAGGTACCAACAAACAACAGAGCTCAACCAGCTCAACCTTTTATCCTGTTATCTGACGCACATGCTTATGCAAATTCTCATCTGCTGTCTGGTGCAAATTGAATGGATTTCTATAACTATACGCTCTTCATATCATCTATTAATTATTTGTGATGCTCAAGATAGATTGTACTCGATTACATCTTCTTCTAATTAATGATGCATCATTTATCTTTTCAAATTTCATTGTTTGTCCTTGTCCTTCTCAAAAAAATCAACCATGACTGGATGTCACAACTTTTAGGCTGAATTTTTTGCGGGTCAGTCAAACAATATTGCCTTGAGAAAAAAATGCGCTGACTCTACTTCCCATTTTATTTAAAACATTATCTGAGTGATGGGTTCTTGATTACTTTGTTTCAGTGTCCAAAAATTGTATCTCAATGTCCTGAACATTTTCTTGACTTAATAATTGCAACCACATAATCATTTAAACAACTTGCTCATTTTGTAAAATTGTAGTAGGAGTTAGAAGCTAGATGATAAATATTTTTTTACAAAAAATTGCTGCACTGAAAAAAAAACAAAATAATATTAATTCTATTGGTGCTGTTACTGTTACTGATGAAGTTGTGAAGTTGCAGTAAGATTGAAAATTTTTGGCACCAACTTCACAAGTACCAGCACCAATAGCATTAATATTATTTTGGTATCTTTCAGTGCACCAACTAATAACGTCGGTCCATTTTTTTGTAAAAAATATTTATTTCACACTTTTGAGTGTAATATTAGTCACGAAAATCGTTGAACGTTCATTAATATCAAAGAAGATAGTAGGTACTTATCCAATTACCCACGTATATTCTTTGCTTGTACTTGTTACTATTTAGCGATCTCGTGGCGGAAATACGCTTAAGTAATGTAGATTTTACCATTTTACCACGGCGGTAACAAAAACCGTAACTGTAAGGAAAAAAATGTTTATCAAAATTTTTTCTGAAAACAATCTGGTCTTTCATGTGGTTGCCTCATATTTTTTCTTTACGAAACAAATTGTCCAAATGTCCACATAACGAAAATACACATATTTCAGATTTTAACATCGCTGTAACTCGGAAACCGTTACTGTTGATTTTAAAGCTTTCCGGATATTTTAATTCTGCCACCTCAGATTTTCGATTTTCGAGAAACATAGCCCCCTTCACTTTCGAGGGTGGTTTTTGAAGGGAAGGAGATTTCTGATTTGAGTTTTTACGAATATTGGACCATTTCACCAAGTCTCCTCTTTCAAATGAATAAAAAATCATCAGAATCGGGGTACGTTTACTATATACAAGGCGCGCACGAACCATAAAAGCAGACAGTCGAATTGTATGCCCCCTCCGTTTGGGTTTGTTGATCAAAAAATTGCTGGAACCTTCTAATGCCGTCTCAGTCATCACTGGAACTGTACACCAATGTCTGCTTTTTAGGCTTTCTTAGATCCTATGAAAAAAGTTACATAGCCTATTATCTCCGATCCTATGAAACGGTAAAGGTTGACTTTTTTACCTCAACACGGAGGTATAGTTTGAATAAACGTATTATGATACTGCGGATTAATTCTGTGGATCACATTAAAAAAAAATATTGTGAGATATCAAATGAAAGGGCTCGTTATTCAAGTATATTTTGTTCAATATACGAAAATTCACCATTCCTCCATAAAGTTGGTCATATTTTTTGTAAGAAAAAATTGATTTTAAAATATATGCCTATTCAAAATACATTTACCTTGTCCCAGGCAATCGATACATTATTCTGTAGGTGATCGTTTAATTTCCCTAAATTTCATGCCACTATTTAATAGAGGTTAAGATAATGAGAGAAGTTTACCTTCAATGTTCCTACACATATAGCTTGACATAAAAAGGTGTAAAATGAGCTCTTACATACTGTGGACCTTCGGCTAATCAAAAGGTGTGACAAGAGGAAGAGCGAACTTCGAATACTTACTTTTACGCAAGGTTATTTATTATTACATTATTTTGAAATAACTCCTTTACGATAAAAACAAGCATAGTATTCCCTTTCAAAATAGGAAATTAGTAAATCTGAGTATTGAGTACCTAGTGTATTAAACGTCTTCTGCAAAGCGTGGATGATGATTGTTAAACGTGTAAAAATGCGTGGAATTTATTTTAATCAGTATATAGATCCTGTTGCAGACTGGTACCGAAGACGAAGAAGCGAGGAGTGCTATCTATATACGAGTATACCTACCTACCTTATATTAGCAAGTATCGTAAGAAAATTTATGAAATTGGCGACATTTCAGAAACCAGGACTACTTATAGCCTAACGTGAAGGTTATCTTATTTCTCAATTTAAATCAGTTAATGACTTTATATCTACGTGAATTCGTTTCAAATTTGATGCAAGTTTATAACAGAGCAAGGCTTAATCTTTTAACATATAAAATTATAATGAGAAAGTTTTCCTTACTTTAGTTTGTGACAGAAAATGTAAACAATTTGATTATATGCTTGCTTTTAAGTACATTTCCTATAGAATTGTACCTATTGCAATTGCTGACACATTCGAATTTTGAAATTCAGCGGCATCGTGTTATATGTCAATAAAGAAGAGCAAGATGCTTTTTTGGAATATTACGAAAGAATGACGATAGAGTTCGCATTTATAAATATATCAAGTTCAAATTTGCTTTAAAAAATGATCGCACAAATATCTCGGTCGAGTTCGATCATAAAGTAGTAGTTTCAAACTGGCGGCCGACACAACTTCAAACTTTTTTCTAAAAGTAGCCATAGATTAAATATATTTAGAAATATTTTTTAGATATGATCTGTACCTACAACTTTTTCAATTCAATTCAATTTACTTCCAGAATCTTGGTATACATACGGTAGAACACTCCACAGAGGAGTACTTATTTTTCTGTAAACTCTTCTACGTGGCCTGAAAAATATGTATAAAACAAAACTAAAAATATATTTTTAATAATATAAGAGGCTTAAGGCTCCAGTAGATATGTGGCTATAACAATATTTACAAAAATAAGGATAACTTAGTATACCTATTCCATTTATGTTCAGTTTTATCCATTTATTTTTAATTTGTAAGAATTATATCTATTCAACGTTAACGTTTTTAAGATGTTAAGAAGGCTGTTATAGGTTCTTATAATGTTTTTTTTTGCTTATTGTTTTGTAGATTATTGGAATTTGTATATTCTTGTTCTTGTAGTGGTACTTTTGTTAAAGTTTTGTTACGTTAAAGCATTTGTTCCTAAACAGAAATAAATAACTGTGAGATTTATTACTTCTCTTGCTAAAAGCCTCCAGATTTTTATTATGTTTGTAATTGAATAAAAAAACGATGGGTCGTAGCCAGTGGATAAATAAATTTCATGGCTTTTAATCGTTAAGTATTATTTGTCACTTTTAGAGAAAAATATTTCAGTCAAAAGTTGTTAGTACAGATCATATCTATAATTAAATTTGGTCGGCTGCCATTTTGAAACTGCTGGTCCAATTGATCGACCCGTTAACGAACTCATATATAAACTTTCGAAATAATTTCCATATGGACCTCTTTATTGACATATAACACTATGCTGTTGAATTTTTTCAATACTCGAAAGTACGAAAGGTTGCAATAGGTACATTAGAAATTTACCTGTTTACCTTAAAAATTACTATAGTACATTTTAAACTGAGAATACAGTGTGGATGGAGTCTCATGGAGCACATCATTGCCAGCCAGCTTGTTCTTATGTCGGGCTCGACTAACCATCAAGTCTTGTCTCAGGCAAATTTCGTCGCTTTGGTTTAAATTTAATGTCAAGATTTTTATGCTCACTAATCAGTTATAATAAACAACGAATTGCAAAATTACAGAAGAAAATATTACAGGTAATTTAAAGAACGGCAATATTTTGTGTCGTTTTCCTATTAAAAATACATTGCCTATGCATAGGCCACACAGCATTTGCATTGTGAAACGCAGTATACGAGACGTCTATTAAACTCTAGTATTTTGTTATGAGCCCAATAAATTCAAATTATTTCTGAAACAATAACTCAACGATTTTATACACCCTTCGCTACTTGTACAGACGAATCACAATTTTCACAAAATTGAATTGTCTTAGATTCTCGGCAAGGATATCAAGTATTCAGCTGAAATAATTTTAGAATCATTCCCCTACCTCTCATTTCCGCATATATAAAATGAGGATGAATCTTTGTGTATCTACCTATGATGTGTATCTAAGTTATCAGGAAAGAGATTCTGTTTACGTTATTTCATGGCATGCTAGAAATCATTTGCTGTAATAAATGTAACAAATAATGCCTCTTCTGAAAATAACGGCTGTGTTTCTTTTTGTCAAAACGGCTTACAAAATGAATGAAATTCTCCAAATTGAAATCATATTGTTGACTTCTAAGAAATAAAATGAGACAATTTATCTCTTAAAACAATAAGCTATAAATATAAAAACACTAACCAAATCACTGAATCTCTCTCATGATAAATTAAAAGTACATGCAGTGGTGAATATTTGCAGGGAGCCTTGGCATTAGGCATGCGAAAATGTGTGGCGCCTGCTGAATCTGAAGGGGAATGGGAATGATCCCACAGATGTTTCAGTTGAATATATACTTGACATTCTCTGCGAGAATCTGTATTCTGTACTATACTGATCGACTAGCCCGATTACCTCTCTTCTTTCTAATTCAAAGCTAAGCCCATGTTAGGTATTTAAATTTAATATTTCTCGGCGACAATTCAATTTTTACATACTTCAATAGCCATTGAAACATTGCCACTATTAAATTAGGAATAACAGTTGATACTATCTATTCGACAAATTTACTTCATTCAGAAGAACCTACGTTTTATATTTGTGCCATAGTATCCGCTGCACCTATGTATAGATGAAGCAATTGAAAATAATTATTCAAATTGAAGAAATAAATTAAAAGGTTATTAAATTTTTTTTCCACATCTTATTCTTATGACTTTTAAAACTTTTTCTCATTCTTCCTTATGCAATCGGTAAAGAAGTTTCATTTCAAAAACGCGCAAATATTTGCACGGGATTTTTTTTAGAAACTATTTAAAAAAATTAAGTAATTTTGGCTCGGAGAACAAAATTGGAGGTTAAGCCCGGAACTTACGAATAATGAAGGATTTTTCTTTTGGCTTTGTTTTGAATATATGATAGACCTTTAGCTACCCTATATTTGAAAAATAAAGATGGTATTCATGGAATCGTTTTGTATACAGTGGTAAAAACGTCTTTCTGTATTTTTTTATTCAGTATATTCCCATGACTTCCTTATTCATTATGGTCAATTTTTATTGAGCCAACACGTTTCAAGTACAATTTATAAGTAGATAAATTGGAGATATATTATTCTTTGTATCACTACTATTAGTTTCTGAATATTTTATGTGTAATAATCAAACTTCTACAACGCTACTTTTGCTGCGACTAGTTATACAGCTTTTAATGTTATTTAATAATTATTTATCACTGTAGTTTGTGTGCACACAAGAACATTTTAAGTATTCATTCAGTGTGTGAGAAAGCCATTAGTATTCTTCTTTATATGTTGACTTGACTTTGATATGTTCCTAACAATACATTTTATAAATGTATGATACGGAACAAAATGACTCAGACACAATAGGTTGGTACCTACCTTGAGCTAAGTGATTTAACACTAGACATTTTAGTTGTAGGTATGCTACAGTGAAAATAACATTTTACCAAAACTCTGAACCACTTTATTAGTTAAGAACTCCCATTACATTCATACAAATTTGACAGTTGTTGCAGAAGTCATGAGAACCGTAGAAGATATAGGGGCATGGAGGACTCTAGTACCATAAATAAGTCACGAGGCTCAAAATCGAGCAAGGTGGATTTCAAGGTATCAACTTCAAATGAAACTTCACCGCAACTCCAATAGAATTTATATTATTTCACCATTTTTGAGTGTCAACAGAGAATAAGTTAAACATAAGACTTTTAATGAATATGAACAATGATTTACCATTTTTTGAAAACTTCCCTCTCTCTTACTATTTAAAAAATGCTCAATTTATACATTTCCGGACATGGTCTCTTTTTCGGTCTTAAATTGTGCCCTCTACCCTTTTTGGAGGTTTTTAGGTAAATTTCTTATAGAAATTTACCTATTGCGATCGTTCACACTTTTGAATTCCGAAAAAAATTCAACGGCATGTTGTTATATGTCTATAAGTTAGTGTGTTAGTGTGTGTGTGGGATATTACGAAATTTGTTATCACGATAGAGGTCGCAGTTTTGAAGGTATCAAGTTCAAATTTGCTACAAAAATCAATCTTTCAAATATCTGGGTCGAGTTCGTTATTGGGCAATATCGGGTAAGTAGTTTCAGAATGGCGACCATTCAAACATTTAAAAAAATTATCAAAAAAGAGCCGTACTAAAAATTAATAAAGAAAAATAACAAATATTGATAAAACATGAACACTCAATATAAATTTGTTGTAATTGTACATTTTCTGGAGATCTTAATATAGACCCTGATTAAAAAAATATATATTTATTGAAAAGAAATAGGCGAAAAAAAAATTCTGCCTTGAAGTGGAACTCGAACCCTGTCTGCTTTATATTCAACAGCCAAAACAAAAACCTCTAACCGCAAGGCTATGTCACATACGACAATCTATGTAATAACATGTAGGTATACCAATGAGAAGGTTGTTCAAATTTCAATTCAATGAATTTTGAAAAATTTACCTTTCCGCTGACTACAGGCCATCGGGATTTTTTTTTTAATTTTAGTTTGTTAATGTTATCAAAATCGAAGCATCTTTACTATGAAAAACCTTCGTTCGCCGAAACATAAATCGTCTCGGTGAAGTTCTATATAGTATGTTTGCTTTCTTGTTTGTAGCTACAGATGTTCTCACATTTTCCATAGTCTGATTTTCAACATTATTACAATAATAAATATTTGTACCTCTCAGTTTCTCATCTCATAGAGTCGGTCCTAGTATTCTTAATAATGTCTGTTTGCAGTTAATCATCTCTATTGTAATAAAGTCTCCGAGCAATTGTTTAATTACATAATTTATCATTTACCTTTAGTAAGTAAGTATCATTTAAGGAAGAACATCTTTTCAGTACGTAATTGTAGGGAAAAGTTTTTATTTCAAGTACAGTTTCCTGCATTTTATATGCAACTATTTTGTGTTAATTTTACTGGGTTATTTTAATTATTTACACTTATCTTGAGTATCGGAGAAAAGCAAAAAAGAATATTATGCTAATTTGATTATCTTAGTCGCAGCACTCGTAGAACTCGATCGAGAGAAATTCTTGGTATTTCAAAGTTCCATTAACTTTGGCGTTGTTGCTAATATATTTTCGACATTGAATGGATATAGTTCTTTTTTATTTAGCTGGATAGGTACACTATCATTTGTATGCAAAGAATAAACGAGAAAGTGTTCTTAAGGAACAAAAATATAATCTGATGTATTATATGTTTTCCACGAATAAAATAAGTTGTTAGGTATGTTCTACTGTCCATAAATTCAAAATCCGAAGAAGGGACGTGCAGGATTCGATTAATGACATTGGATGAAAATCAACAACAATTTCAACAAATTTGAGTGATCGATTCCTGCACGCTGCTTCTCCGCCCCGCTGAATACCATTTTAATGGGAACGCAGCCTTACAAACTTAAGAATATTTCGCGAATCAGTCAAATATATTCTTAAGACTCAAATGACAAAATACTTTGAAAACTAATTTGTCTAGTAACTGTCAATGTTTATGACTTGCCAAATAGTGTCCCATTAGCAAATTTCACCGTTTTTGCGGGCGACACCATATTAGCTCATGCAAATGGTGATATGAACACGTTGTTAATGGATGCCCAGAATAGTTTAAGTTTAAGTAAGTTAATGCTAAACAAGGAAATGGCTGAGACATTAATTTTCAATTTAAAACAAAATAAAGTTCCTAACAAACCACACTATGTTTTTGGTGGTTCTTTTTGACAGTAAGTTGACATGGGAGAAGCATACAATTTTTGTCTGCAGGAATATATCACGGAAAACCTTCTTACTACGCAATCTGCTTTACTGTCTGTCACAGACAACATTATTATTGGCTTACCATGCATGCACTTATCCAGTCTTTAATATCCTACGCTTTCTTAGCGTGGGGTCACTCAACACATACCACAACAGTTTTTTCCATGCCAAGGAAGGCTGTTAGGGTCATTGCTGGATTGCAATATAGAGATGACTGTAGGCATGCTTTCAAATGTTTAAAAATTCTTACCCTGCACTGCGCATACATAATGCAATATCTTATGCATGCAAAATTAAACCAAAAAAACTACAGGACAAACAAGTTTACACTCCTCAAATCAGTTATTAAGCGGTTCCTGGTGGATAATGCGCTCTACAATTTTGATGAGTTCTTATCAAATTATAAATTATTTTTGTTGTTTTGTTAAATCTTAAACTGTAAGGTCATTTTACTGTATTATTTTTTTTTTCAGTTTACCTGATCACTGTATATTTATTTATTTATGATAAATATTGTATATATTTTAAATGTATTTATATGTATGTATATGACCAATAAAGATCTATCTATCATCATATTATTTGTATTTTTCGGTTAATCATCTAAAGAAGTCATATTCATTAAAAAATAGTTATGTGACTTATTTATTTTACATTTTTGAATCTTTCTTCATGCCAAATTCTATATTTTAAATCGATGCTCAATATTCAATGATATCAAAATATATCGGCAACAATATCATAACATTCCAACGTTTCAACACAAGAATCCGTAAATTAGTTTAAAAAATCCAATTTAACTGTTGCTGTGAATTATTTCTTCTTCAATCATGCCAAATGAAATTTTCAGTTCACTACAAATATTCCCAGCTCTTCCAATTTAGAGGGACTTTTTTATAGAAAAAGTCTTATTGGAATATGAAAAGTTCAATATCTGACTTTTGGTACTCTTCTTTCTCTTGTTTAAAAAAATACTTATGTTCAAATATTCAGGAAAGCACACAGATCTTTTTATTGTTAAAATGAAATTGAAATTATTAAATTATAGATGGACATTTTCTCGACTATCAACAAATATACTTAATTCTAATATTCATTTGAAACCAGCCGTGTATTTTTTAAGCAAGCTCGGGCTCTACGATTTCTATTTCTCAATGCATTTCTTTATGAAAAATTCAAGTATACAGGATAGCCCAAAAATAAATTATACCTTCGTTTTTTCAAACTAAAATACCTGTTTTTTTATTTTTGAATCTTGCTTTGGTTTTTGAGTATTTCATGTACCACGTCCTATACCTAAACTCTGCAAAATAATTAAGTTCGAACATATCAATATGAGTGAATCCCAGAAGTAATGTCTACCAAAATTCATTTATAATACAGCATTATGCCCAAAAATATTTTATGACTGTCAACTTATTTAAAAAAACACCTATTTCTTTATTTTTGAATCTTCCCTCGAAATCTCAGCAGTTTTCAAATTACGATTGAACTTATCAAGTATTTTTGCAGATCTATGGTTAGATCGAGCAAAACAATGTTCTTCTTTTTTTTCAATTCTGGTATTTCCGAATGTTGACTTGTCCCCATTAAAATGATTACAATAATTTTACTTCTTATAAGGCAGTTGTAGAGCTTTTTTAATAAATAGGTCGATCTTATTGATATCTTAATTCATATTTTATTCGATAACTGTTGAATTTAAGGTATTTTTATTTGAAACAATGATGTTGATGATCGTGACATATTTTTGGGCTACTCTGTATACTTACCATCAAAAAACCGCATTAAGAAATGGACGGTGGGAAGCATTTTTCCAAAAAAACACCGCTGAACTTTAAATGAATTTAGACCTTACTTCTGGGACGCACTGTATAGTAAGTGTTATTATTAGACATAAAAATGCAGACATTTGATCAAATTGTAACTTCTTCGTTTGATACTTAGTCTGGAATAAAATGTATGACTTTCACCTGAATAATGTTTGGGATATGGAACCGATGTCGTAGATACTTCAAAACAAAAATTATCACAAATTTTCCTTGTCATTATTGTATTGTTACAATATATTTAAGGTGCACATTGTAAATTCTAATTAATGACAGGTTTACCCCTGAAGATGCCAACTTTGTTGGCCCAACAATTATTGTCGGGTGAGAATCAGAAGTGCTGGCGTGTTTTGTGGTAACTTTGTCTTTGATTTATTCATGAAGATACAGTTTTCTCGGTATTTCTTTATCGATTACATAAGAAAAGTAATAGAAATATATAATAATCGGTAATGCGTAATGGAATAGAATAACACTGGATTAAAATAAATTATTATTCATCGTTTTCTTCAAATCATTCACAATCTTATGACTTTAACTTTGGAAACTGGGCTATATTTATTCGCAGACACCATTTTTTCAGTTGAGATATCTCTTCTCTTACTATTTTCATAAAAAATAGGTGAATATAGAAAAGAGTGGTTCTAAATGATTCGCTAATGAACGATGTAATCGTTCGTATGCACTTTAATGAAGACCAATAACACTTTCTTGTTATATTAGCACACGCAAATAATTAATGTTGATTTTTGTGCACCTTTCTCACTACAACACTTTTGGCAAATGGAGAAACTTTTCTGAATATGGGTGCTCTTATATATATGCCATAAGATGATATTTTAATAGTCTTAATAGTTCTAAGAAGTGAAAACAAAAACGTTAAACGCATCTAAAAGAAATTGCAAGAATAACAATTTATTTTATTTAATTGATCTTAGGATATTACAATATTTAATAAAAATATTTTACTAGCCAACTTTTCTTCAATACTCATGGTTCTTCTCTAATCCTCTTTTTGTTGTTCTTATCATCCAGTCTCTCAATCCAATGCTTCTGGAAATATTAAATACCAGCCATCTTTTACACAGTCTTTCTTTCAAAATACTTTTGTAGATACTGAGTGTTCTTAGTGTTCCGTCCATCCAATAAAAAAATGGGACTATTATAAGTTCATTCTGGTATCTGTATGTCTTACCTGTCACAGCCAATTTCTACGAATCTACAGAACAGAGGAAGTTGGGATTTGGTATCGATGAAGATTTAGATTTAGGTGACCGCAATACGGAAATACAATATAAATAAGCCAGTTCTTATACTGGCGGCTAGTTACGAAAAAAATATTCAAGCACATCAAGTGATATATCTAATTAAAATTGAACATTCGCCCCATTATCTCCGAAACTATTGAGCATTGACTTTAAAAAAATACTCACTACAGGCTTATTTTCATAGTCCCTACGAAAATAATAAGTCCGGAACCCATGCCATGTGAGCCCTACTTGCTCTTTTTTGTAAAATATTAATCATAATGTAATGTAGAAATATGAGGTAGGTACATATTGGTATGGATTCAAATGGTTTCTCTTTGGGCCTGTATACCTAATAATATACAGGGTGATTCACGGTCGATGGTACCTTAGACGTTTAAGGAAAACTATTCGTAGGATCGTTCTGAAAATTGTATTATGTAGATTATACCTAGAGATCTAACGACTGAAAATATTTTCAGCCTTGCCACGTTGCCATTTATATCAAAAAGTATTAACAACTTTGATTTCTCAAAGAAGACACTCTATATATTATCAATTTATTACATTTTCTTTCACCTTCTGGTTATTCTTTCATAAGATACCCACACCTATCTCTAACAGTTTCCAGTGAATTAATCAATGTTCATTTGTTTTGTTCAAAACAGAGCACCAATCAATAGCCCATTACTCTTAATTTTAGAATCGTGAAACGATGAAATTCCAGTAATAGCTTTAGAAAGACTTCTTTCTTAGTTATTATTATTATTATTATTATTATTTATTTTATACAGGGTCGCTCAAAATTCTTGATCTTTCCATCAGATCTATAAAGACTCAAAAATGCGTTTTTTCGAATGGAATGCCCCATATTTTATTATTTCTTCAGAGAGAGAATCAAAATACTTTTAAAATGATATATGATGTTCCTATACCTAAAAGGTCAGGTTTTCAAAATATAAGCAACTATCTGTTAAGGTGAATTATTCCTAGCATTTTTATAGTAGGTATTTGCTGGCTACCATGGTGATAAAGCACAATTATTATTTGAGTTATTCCTTAAAATAATTTATCTGAAACGCAAAGATTTGGAGAAAAAAGTGTATTCAACACCAGTACAGTACAAAGTAAAGATGAAATCCATCAACGGGTTGATGTGATAGATGCACCTGAAATAAGAAAAGCTATTTTATTGGTGGAGAAACGTATTCTTAGATGTTTGGATAGAAACGGTTGTCATTTTGAGAATGGATCATAAATGTTTAATTAATTATATTTCTTCACTAGTTATTATTATTAAAACTTCTGTCCATTTCACTTGGTTATTAATTATTAATTAGAACTTATACTGTTTTTATAAAATCTTTTACGTAAATAATCTAACAAAAGATCACAAAATACATATGTATATCGATGAACTGGATTCATTTTGAATTTTGTGGGTATCTTGCTTTGAACTTTCTGGATGTTCTGGCAAAAATTTGATCACATTAGCTATGAACAATGAACAACTCTTATTCTTACTCACGATAATTACTTGTCAAACTTTCCATCATCATGGTAACCAGCAAATACATACTATTAAAATGCTAGAAATAATTGACTTTAATAGATATAGTTGCTTATATTTTGAAAACCTGACCATTTTGGTATAGGTACTTATATATCATTTTAAAGGTATTTTGATTCTCTATCTGAAGAAATAATAAAATATAGGGTGTTCTATCTAAAAAACGCATTTTTGGGTCTTTATATATCTGATGGAAAGATCAAGAATTTTAAGCGACCCTGTATAACTTAAAAAGAAAATCTTCAATAATAACTGAGAAAGAAGTCCTTCTAAAATTATTACTGGAATTTCATCGTTTCACAATTCTAAAATTCAGAGTAATGGGCTATTGATTGTAACTAACAAAAATTAATTCACTAGAAACTGTTAGGGATAGGTATGGATATATTATGAAAGAATTACCAGAAGGCAATAGAGAATCTAATAAATTGATAATATATAGGGTGTCTAATTTGAAAAATCAAAAATTTTTATACATTTTGATATAAGTGGCAACGTCGCAAGTCTGAAAATATTTTCAGTCGATAGATCTTTAGGTACAATCTACATAATACAATTTTCGAAACGATCCTACGAATAGTTTAGTTATATATATAGAAAAAAAAAAGATTGCCATATCCACTACTCAAAAATTAACTATCATTAGAGTTCTAAGAAAATGTTAGTAACAAAATATTAAGGCATTATTATTATAATACAGCATTTCTAAAACTTATATAATATATAACATGTCTTTGTCTCATATTTAAGTATAAGAATTATTGATTATAACTGTATATCCGTCCTTCTGTTTTACATTTATATTCTTGGTTGAATCCAAATAGTCCACATGTATGTATAGAATATTGATAAGATAAATGTATCTATACAAAATTTTGACACGACATTGAACTTTCATTTCGAAGATGACTTTCATTTTCTTCTCGATTTTGTACATTTACATAATATCCAATATTATTATAAATAATTCGAAATTCTTTATGATACATATATCGTCGTTGGAAGCCTTGAAAATAAATTTCAAAGCTTTTCTCTGAAATACATTCAAATAAATATATCCATATCAAGTCTGCAACTTTGAATTAATAGATTTTATTATATGATGTATTGAAACGAACAAAATAATATTATTTATATTGTTAGCTGATCAATCTTAAATTGAGAAATGTCTCCAGAATAATATTAAGTATATTTATATTGAACAGCTTTAATGGATATGAACTAACATAAAAGTTTCTTTCAGTTTTATCACAGTCCGTTTTCTCTGAAACCACTAAGGAAAAAATTGTTACTTGAATAGATTTAGATAAGTGAATCAAGGTCATATAGCATAAATAAATACACTCTTATAGTGGGAGTAGAGTTCGTGGAGCAAATAAGAAAATCGTAAGAACAATATTCCTGAAGTCTATCGCGTGACGTAAATAACATAATCAATTAAAATACCTCTTATAATACAGTAAGAGAGTTGGTCGGAAAAAAGGGCTAAGGTGGAATAAACTTTTTACAAGCTATTCTCAGTGAAAAGATACAGGGAAATATGCCCTAAATAACCTCCTGGAAATCCCATGAGATTTGGATATGGCAAGTTAGAAAATATGGCCGCCATTTTTTCTGTTTTTTTTGTGAATAACTCCGGAATTAGATATTTTTTGGAAAAAGTCAAGAGACGTTTTTTCAAGAACTTGAAAAACTACATCTAAGAATATATTTTTGGATATTTTGGATAATATTTAGTGAAGTTAACCAGATATAAATATGTTTTCCAAAAAATTGGACCGACGTTATTAGTTGGTGCCCTGAAAAGTATAAAATAATATTAATTCTATTGGTGCTGTTACTTTTGAAATTGTGCAGTTGCAGGTAGATTGATAACTTTTGGCACCAACTTCACAAGTACCAGCACCAACAGAATTAATATTATTTTATACTTTTCAGTACACCAACTAATAACGTCGGTCCAATTTTTTGTAAAAAATATTTATTTCACACTTCTGAGTGTAACATTAGTCACGAAAATCGTTGAACGTTCACTAATACCAATCAAGATAGTACTTATCCTATTACCCACGTATATTCCTTGCTTGTAGTTATTATTGAGATCTCAGAACATCGCTGCGGAAATACGCTTGAATATTTTAGTTGTTACCATTTTAACACCGATTTTACTCGAAAACCGTTACTCTTTTGAAAAAATGTTTAAACGTTTCCGGATATTGTCCTATCTGTAATTATACCAACGCAGACTTTCAATTTTCGAGAAAATTTGCCCCCTCCACCCCCTTCGGGGGCGGTTTTCGGAGGGAACGAGATGTCGAATTCCCGTTTTATGAATATGAGACCATTCCTCAAGCCTCCTCTTTCAAATGAATCAAAAATCATCAAAATCGGAGTACGATTACTATATGAAAGGCGCGCACAAACCAAAAAAAAGCACACAGTCGAATTGTATACCTCCTCCGTTTGGGGTTAGTCGGTTAAAAAGCAAGCATCTTTATTTACAACAAAGAAAAAGCTAAAAGACATAAATCCTATTTCTTACGAAAAATTTGTTGATGGTAGGATGTTTACAAAAAGAAGAACGGAAAAATGTTGGGAGTCACCCATGGTGGGATGGGTGGATAGCTGGAATGTCAGAATGTGTGCCAATAACTACTGCCATAGAAGATTTTGTTAAAGAAAAATTATTTTCTTCAGAGCAGCATGTAGACTTAGCCAAACGCAAAAACAACGTGATGAAGCGGATTCGCATATATTTTTAGAATGTTTTAAAGAATATAACCTTTTTAAATGTAAGGAATTTGTTTAATTTTTTTCGTGAACTTTAGCAAAACCTAATATTATCTAATTATCTAACTGCGACTTATTTGATGAAATTTGGGAAAGAATACTAAATGAAAAAATAGGGCGAAATAAACAGATGTAAAGTGTAAATGCATAGATACCTAAAGTAAAAAAAATAATATAAAAAGTTGTGCGGATATAATTCCCATGCAGTTATTTTATAGAATATGCTCTAACCAATCTTTGCAAGAAATTAAAAACTTTAAATTTGAACTATCACCATATCCTATATCCCTTTTTAAAAATGGCACATTAATAGGAGGTCAAAAGAGCCTTCTACTTAAGGAGATTGATAATGTCGAACCACCTAATTTTCTTCCACAGACAGAATGAGTTCACGTCGTAGATATAGGATATCTCCTACATGGCAAAAACCTGCCACTTTTCAGATGATTTGCGTTCAGTACGTTCCTTGAAGCAGAAGGCATTAGAGTGATTAAAGCTGAATGGGGTACAGATTATTTAATCGTTACAACTGGAGTACAACTATCGAATAGTGGAAAAAGTGTTACCGTCGACGCAGAAGATATCGATATCGCTATTCTTCTAATTCATAATTCTGTAGCAACATTCAGAAAAAATTAGGGCATTTGAAACAATCCATCGTTTTTTAACACGCCTTATCATGTTGTGATACGACTTCTTTTAAAACTTAATCTTTGGAATATGGTTGGGAGAAAGACAAGTATTATTATTAAAATTTTGGGTGAATTTGTTATTTTTAAAAAGTTCTTATATATCTTGTTCTGAATAATATAGCTAGTTGATGTTTCCGTCAACTTATGTGGTTAAATATCATGATAAAATATCCAGAAATACATATTTAGATTTAGCTTTTCAAGCACTTTAAAAAGGTATCTTGGCATTTATTAATAAAACCTCCGAGATATTAGCAATAAAACAAAAAAAACAAAACAAATGGCGGCTATGTTTTCCCATCTTGCCATATCCGAATCGCATGGGCTCTTAGGAGGTTTTTCAGGACATATTTATCTATAACTTGTAAAACAAAATGGCTTGTAAACAATGTTTTTCACCATAAATGCCAACTTTCTTGCACTATAACTTATTCAGGGATATATTTTTTGTTTTTAAATAAACGGTTTAAAATATATTATTGAAAATAGACATTGAATCACTGAAATTACTAAGTCTTACTCAAGATAAATATAGCTCTACGTATGAAACTTTCTTTACTTGAGCTCGACTGGAACTTGACAGTTTTTAGGTAGTTTCTACAGATTTTTGAGTGATTCTAAATGATAACCCACAAAGTAAACACTTTTTGATGATTATGTCTACAAAATCATATGAAACTTTTAATTAAGATGATGATGATAATTTTGTGAAAATATTTTTCTTCATTTTAGTGATTGCAGTTTGGTAGCATTAGTTAATTAGTTGATAAAATGTCAGGATTAAAACGCTGAAGCCAAAGCGAATGTCGTTGTAATTTTTTATGATTCAGTACCAAGTTGGTTAGAAGAGGACTCTTTTACTGCGACTCCTCTGTCCGTCCATCCGTTCATCTGAGTGCAGACTACATCTCACATACCGTAATAGGTAGACGGTTGAAATTTAAAAAAACTGTGGATTTTTATTTTCGCTATAACGACAAATATCAAATCCATTTGCCTGACCGTCCGTTCGTCTGTATGGGGGTTATATCTCATTAACCATAATAATTTCAGAAAAGGTGTGTTTCTGTTAATGCCACAACAGCAAATAAGTCCATCCATACGTGAGTCAACTGCCTGTATCTCATGAACAGTAAAACAGTGAAATTTTCGCTATTACAACCCTTCATGTAAGAGTTTGACTCGCACTTGGCCACATTTTCTTGAAATTTACCCTATCAAATTTTCAACAAATGACAAGAAATGTCCTTCTGTCTCAATTGGATGGAAGGGCATGTTGAATTTCTCTAATTCTTTTTTGATACCATTTCTTAACCGTTCTGCTCGTACATAAAGAATGTCATCAAACTTAGAATAAATTTACTGCAATTAAAAGGTTAGATACAACTGTTACAACTTCACTTGATTTAAACCATATCTTCCCAACTTAATATACGATAGACAGAGTACCACGGATTTATTAATCATGCACAATAATATTACTTATTAAACATGCGCAAGAATATTACTGACTCAGGACATATTAGTTGATTTCACATTATAAATCGTTGTGATAAAGGTACCTAGATAAACTGTGTCGAAACAATTTTCATGTGTTAACAACATAATATAAATCTTAATATATTGTTTCAATTTACTATGGATTTCTATCAAGTATCCAAGTGCCAATACAGTTATAAACATATAGTTGAAATGTACCTGTATCTTCTATATGCAGTCAGTCAAACACATATTTTGTTATTTTGTAGAGATTGATGTATCGAGTCTAAGAATAAATTTGTCATTTTTAACGACAGTATTCCTGCTATCTATACATGTAGGTACATGTACACAGAAATTATTATTATATTTCTGTAGTACCTACTCAACCACGAGAGGGATCGACTTCTCAAAAAAATTAGGTAAATGTTGTTTAGTCTCGATCTAATAGATACTACCACTCCCCACTTCCTCCTTGGTTTTACTAACCAAGTATACCATTCTGGAGTTATATTCTTCCCGAATCACTCTGTATTGATGTACCTAGTATTTGAAACACCTTGGCCCACTTTGTCGACACTTTCTTCTTAGTAGTTATCAGTTATCAAATCAAATACCCAGTTTTCTTTTTACGCGGATGCTTAAGTTGTTGTCACTACTGGTTCCAAATGATTTCTTGCGACATAGATAATCAATTAATAAAACATTGACTGTTTTTTACGCATATAAATAGGTGATTCATTATAATGAATTCTAGTAAACTACATGAATAAGATCGATTTTGCTCAATGCTCAATTGTTGAATATTCAATTTTGTATTCTTTGAAAAAAGTTGTGCATACAGAATGAACAAAATCTTATTCAATTTTACTATCAAATCCAATAGTATAAATATGTAGATGAGCAGACCCGTTAAACTTTATCCGAAAAAGATCTCACTAACACAATTTTTTGTGATAAAAATATGTAATACAGGCATCTCAAGGATAACTACTATAATATTTTGAATGAAAAAATCATTAAAGTATTATAAATTTCAAACTTGATTCAATTATAGAGAATAAGTATCTCTGCTACTGCAGCTGAGAAAAAAGATTTCACAATATATCCAACTAAAAGTTTTAATTTTTTTTTCGTAAATGTCACACATCGATATATGTCTCTAAATGAGGATGCTCGCGAATAATTTAGGATATTTTTTATAGTTATGCTAATATAATATTTATATAATCATCATGACACTATAGGTACTTACATTTTGAATGAATAATTTACGAAAAATCTGATGTATCTTAAAAGTCACTCAATACATAAAATAAATCATCAGGCGCATTCAACCACAACGGTAAAATATGAAACTTTCAACTATTGGCAATATTGGTTTGAAAAATATGGTAAATAAAAAAAACTGAATTGTATGAGCTAATACAGAAAAATCATTTTAGATATATATTTGAGAACTGGTTTGTCTTTGAATCAACTATTTTATGGTGTTTATTAGAATATTTTTAATTTTATGCTCTTAATTATTCCGCATAATATTTTATTATTGTTATTATTGCCTTGAACAATAAACCAAAATCATATGACGGAAGAAACGGAAGAAAAATTTTACCCATTTGAATGTTGGTCATAGGAAATTTTAATTTATCTCGGAGTCTGTATGGTTACATCTATGCTTGCGATATAAACAAGGTCTATTTAAACAGCTTATGCTGTTTTATTCAAAATTAGACCTTCTGTCAATCTAGTTTTGGTATTTTGGCATAAAATAACATAAACAATATATAGATTCTAGTCTGGCATAACTATTTTATGTCGTCGTCGAAATGTGATTTCTGGTAAAATAGTTCTCTGTATAAGGACATGTTTGGTTGTTGTTCCGATCTACAGTAGAAACTTATAACCTTCAATAACTGTTTTTTCTTAAGATTTATTAACTTCTTGCATTAACCAAGTCTATATTCAACATAGAGTTCGTCTGGATATGGATAGTATGAGAGATCAGAACCTAATAAATTGTAATATCTTTAGCAGGGAATGATTTTTTGGATTTTATAAGCCACATCTATCATCAACGGAAAGATGTCTGCCAAAAAAAATCAGCAAATAATAAGTAACTAATGTATAGTCTAATACCATATTATAATGTATCAGAACCTGTGACACCGACGTCTGGCAAAAAAACAATACCCAAGACAACGCTGGTCTATTCCTGCAAAGGATTGGAAACCTAACCTAACCTAACCTAACCTAGAAGAGATCATGAATGAGGTAACAGAATAAGAGAAAGTACGTCCAAAAAATGCTAAAGCACCTAGAGTAGTGATGCGCAAAGCAAGACCAAGACCAAGACCGATATGGTCTTGGTATTGGTCTTGGTCTTGCACCCTTGGTATTGGTCTTGGTCTTGCATCAAATCCTTAGTCTTGGTCTTGGGTCTTGGTCTTGCATATACGGTCTTGGTATTGGTCTTGGTCTTGCTGCAAGACTTGCAAGACTTTGCGAGACTCTTGCAAAAAATTTGATCCTTTTATAAGTGTGAAAAGTTGTTGCGATTCTAAACCGTAATTGCTTAATCCAAATGAAGAAGAACCCTGCATATGTATGGGAAGTATATAATTCATAATCTTATAAGATTGCCTATAATTATATTATCATCTGAAATGGATAAATATCGACCGTATAAAAAAAAAATTGGCATTATCCAGAACAAATAACACGCCTGGTAATGTAGAATAAGTAATGAGAATAAAACTAGGTGCCTAGAATTAAGTTAGAGCAAGTGAGATGCGTAAAAGTTTATAAATTAATAATCACCATTCACATATGAGAATCGTATCTTACTAGCGCGACTTAGTCTGCTTGTGTTTTCTTGGTATCATCCGTCCCAACTGAGCACTCATTTTACTACATACTTCTATTTCATAACTCATTCTCTTGCTCATTCTACAATGGTTTTGTACCATTTTCTTTAATAAAATAGAAAGAATCTCTGAAAGCGATCAAAAGTATTTCTGATAAAATTAACTTCAATTTTTGTAGAAAGCTTTTTCCAAAAAATGGAAATTAAAAACAGTTAGTGATTTAATACGCGCATTTATAAAACTAGGTATCTATTTAAAAAGTCAGTCGTGTGAATATCTCAGTTGAGTTAGTTAATGAGCATGATCGAAAAAATAGTTTCAAAATAAGGGCAATATAAAATTTCAAATATCTCCATATGTGGCCACTGGATAAATGTCATCAAAAAAAATCTGATTTATAGATGATTTTTAACGTTTGCTTAAAACATTCTGTGCGATAGAAAAAATAATACAAATAAAAAACCGTGTAGTTTACCTTCCCCTGGCTACGAACTGTCGGGATTCTTTGAAAACAACTCGGTAAGGGAAATACTAGAAGGGTTGAAATTACGGTATAGGTATAGGGTATTTAAGAATTTTTTGAAATCCGGAGATCCTAGAAGGGTAAAATGAACTCGCTTTTCACCCAACAACTTTTAATTCAATATTTTTAGAATCTGTAAAATAAAATTCGATCATAAGGGAGTTCAAAGATTAAATTAATTAGGTTATTTATTACCGTTTCTTATCTAATCATTGAGTAAAATAATATGTTTCCTACCAATTTGGTGTTTGGTTACGGAACTGTAAGAGTCTTGCAAGTCTCGCAAGTCTTGCAGCAAGACCAAGACCAAGACCAGGTTAGTCTTGGTATTGGTCTTGCATCCCAGTATTGGTCTTGGTCTTGGGTCTTGGTCTTGCATAGACGGTCTTGGTCTCGGTCTTGGTCTTGCAAAATTGCAAGACCAAGACCAAGACTACAAGGCCAAGACCAGTCTCTAGTGATGCTGCGAGACTGGTCTTGGTCTTGCAGTCTTGGTCTTGGTCTTGCAAAATTGCAAGACCAAGACCGAGACCAAGACCGCCTATGCAAGACCAAGACCCAAGACCAAGACCAATACTGGGATGCAAGACCAATACCAAGACTAACCTGGTCTTGGTCTTGCTGCAAGACTTGCGAGACTTGCAAGACTCTTGCAGTTCCGTAACCAAACACCAAATTGGTAGGAAACATATTATTTTGCTCAATGATAAGTTAAGAAACGCTAATAAATAACCTAATCGATTTAATCTTTGAACTCCCTTATTATCGATCTTTATTTTAGAAAATTAGAAAATATTGAATTAAAAGTTGTTGGAAGAAAAGCGAGTTCATTTTACGCTTCTCGGATTTCCGGATTTCACAAAATTCTGAAACACCCTATACCTATACCGTACTTTCAATCCTTCTAGGATTTCCCTTACCGAGCTGTTTTCGAAGAATCCCGATAGTTCGTACCCAGGGGAAGGTAAACTACACGGTTTTTTATTTTTATTATTTTTTCTATCAAGCAGAATGTTTTAAGCAAACGTTAAAAATCATCTATAAATCTGATATCTTTTTGATGACATTTATCCAGTGGCCACTTTTGGAGATATTTGAAATTTTAGATTGCCCTTATTTTGAAACTATTTTTTCGATCATGCTCATTAACTAACTCAACTAAGATATTCACACTACTGACTTTTTAAATAGATACCTAGTTTTATAAATGCGCGTATTAACAAATCTCTACCTGTTTTTAATTTTCATTTTTTGGAAAAACTTTCTAAAAAAAAAGTTAGTTTTATAAACCAGAAATACTTTTGATCGCTTTCAGAGATTCTTTCTATTTTATTAAAAAAAAAATGGTACAAAACCATTGCAGAATGAGTAAGATAATGAGTTATGAAATAGAAGTATAAAGTAGAAGTATGTAGTAAAATGAGTGCTCAGTTGGGACGGATGATACCAAGAAAACACAAGCAGACTAAGTCGCGCAAATAAGATACGATTCTCATATGTGAATGGTGATTATTAATTTATAAACTTTATTAATTAATTACGCATCTCACTTGCCCTAACTTAATTCCACAAGCCTAGTTTTATTCTCATTACTTATTCTACAGTGGTTTTGTACCATTACAATACCAGGCGTGTTTGTTCTGGATAAAGACAATTTTTTATACGGTCGATATTTATCCATTTCGAATGATAATATAATTACAGGCAATCTTATAAGATTATGAATTACATACTTCCCATACATATGCAGGGTTCTTCTTCATTTAAATTAAGCAATTACGGTTTAGAATCGCAACAACTTTTCACACTTATAAAAAGATCAAAATTTTTGCAAGAGTCTTGCGAAGTCTTGCAAGTCTTGCAGCAAGACCAAGACCAATACCAAGACCGTATATGCAAGACCAAGACCCAAGACCAAGACTAAGGATTTGATGCAAGACCAAGACCAATACCAAGGGTGCAAGACCAAGACCAATACCAAGACCATGTCGGTCTTGGTCTTGGTCTTGCTTTGCGCATCACTACCAGTCTCGCAGCATCACTAACCTAGAGTGAACACCAAAATAGAATATTAAAGGGAGGACTAAAAATAAGTTATTGATGATGATACTGATGATGATCATAAATTTACTGTTCATCTTGAAAACAAAATCATGGACTCTGCAAAGGATGTTGTAGATGACGCTTAGAAATATTAGTTTTTAGAACAAAAAATATTCTTTCAAATAAAATGTCTCGTTTTGGTGTCTAAGCAATCAAATCTTTAATTTCATCTTATAAATGCATTGCACTGCCTTATGCATGTAATGGCAAATAAAATAAACAGCTCACGTCACCACAATCCTATTTATGAGGAAACCAAACTCATGTAGCAACATTCACTCTCCGAAAAATTATAATTCCTTTGACGAAGACTGAATTCTTAGTATGATAAGACTACAGAAATAAGTCGTTTATTATTATTATTATTATTTGAAGAATCTTTTCATAAGGAAATAACATATCCTGCATCACGACGAAAAAAAAGGATCTTAGCTTGTCATAGCGGTTGCTTGTTAATCTTGTATATGGCTCTTAATAATTATTATATTATAGCGTAACTTGTTTCTGTGAATTCATTATACAACAAGAAAGAAAAAAAAGAATGCTATAACCTTGAAGTTTAATTCACAATTCTGTTCCTAGTACCAATATCACTCGATAATAATTATATATTTACATAAACATATACATATTTCATAATCTTGCAAAATTCACTTTGTTGAAAATTTCCTCAAATTTCGAATGTATTTAATATGTTGTCCTAGCAAGCTACCTAGATCACGTGCAACTAGACGTGAAAAGCTCATTCTTCATGTTTTTATGTTCATCTTTCTTATAGGTAGTTATTTTATTGTGGATGCATTTTACCATAGTTTAAATTTTCACATTTATCTCGCTTCAAGGTCCTTAGCGATGGATGCTATGGTAATTAGGATGTAGTTATGTCTCTTTGTGGGTCATTTTCATTTCAAATGTCTTGTTCAAAGACACCAAAGTGCTAATAAAACCGGAACAAACTCTTCCATTGAAGTCCAAGCAGTTTATTGAGATCAGAAGAATGTTTTCTTCTTATTCAGTATATTTTGCCTCATGGTTTGCCAAGGACATTAAATTATTAAACGTCCTTGGTTGGTGCACGTTGTTATACACTTGAAACTTGATGGATTCTTCTTCTAGGGTTAATGGCCCTTGCTTAGCTACTTCTGATGCATTTGGCCAGGTCATTACGCCTGTGAGGATTGTCTGGCTCTAAACCATAACTCCAGCCAATATTCTACTTCTCTTTATTATTTATTAATAAACTTATAAATAATCATATACTGATTGCACATTTGAGATATCATCATGGTTGTGCTCGTATTAGAATGTTACCATCTCTGCCACAACTCTGAGATTATCTGCGAGAAACTTCTTTTGGCACCGCCTGGCAATGTTACCATGTTCTAAACTTAAAAGACTAGTAGAAATCGACCACCCATCAAAAACCAACATAATGACCCACTAGACCACTCGATTAACACGACTTCTCTATCTAGCTTGGGGGCCCAGCACTTTGGTTTTATAGCATATATACTTCGCGAATGGATACTTTCTTCCAATATCACCGAGGTCAAAACGGAAGTTGACTCGATGGATTCCGCCCAGCTTATTCCAGAATGCTTGGGGTGGGGAGCCACAAACTGTTACATAAAGTTTAAGGGAATGGTCCGAGTGAGCGTAATTTTTTGCATCTATGACTAAGTGGTTTTGTTATCTGTTCTTGAACCTATTTATTAGTTCATATTGGCATTCTTTACCTGATTCGTGCCGTCCAAAAGGTTAGGAAATATTTTTGTGGGTGGGAAAACAGTACCTACTGGATGGGATATTTTGTCATGTGTAATATTTTGGCTTAAAACATGTGCAAAAGTTTAGGTTAGACTTTTTTACTTTTGGTGCTAAAATGAAGTTCTTCTTATAGATGAAATGCCATAAGTATATTATAACCTAACCTTTACCCTCAAATATCTGTGAATTACCGTAATATGAAACCCTCAGGGTAAAATTCCTATCATCAATTTTTATTTTCTCTCATACCTATATCTCTCATTTAATGTGAATTGAATTATCATCATTAAATAAGCATTTTTTATTATTTGAACTAAAAAATGTTAACAGTTCCTAGATTTAACCTAACCTTATGATTGGTCTGACTATTGGCTAGTTCACCCACATAATTTAATGTGAACAGTAGATATAAGCACTGAGGTATGCACTATTTATACGCTGTTCAAAAACTCTAACAAATATTTTGCACAATTTTAGAAAATTTCGGTAAAATTTGGAATGATAACAACATACTTCAAGTGCAACAAAAATTCATATTGGTTCTTAAATGTGTACCTCTGAACAACTTCACAAACGTTTTTTTTATTGGTTACAACTTACCTCGAACCCCGTGTAATATAGTTATTTTCATCGTCCATGAATCCGTAATCATAGTAATTATTTCGATAATTTGGTTATTTTAATTTTCAATTGGGAAAGAATACGACATCAGTAAATACAACTTTGAAATTTAAGAGCTTTATTTAAATTTTTATACAAAAACTTAAAGTATAAGTATTCGTATTACATAATCCTAGTAGGAGTGTATATTACATAAACGTGAAAGTCACTATCTGGTTTCCGCGCTAGAGGCTATATTAAGTATAGGAGAGACGCGATAAACAACAGTCTAATCTTATCAGAACATTTTTATTACAAAAAAATAATAATCAACAAAATAAATCACTTGAACAGTCATTGACAAAAAAATAAATACATATAAATGTTACGAGTAAGATCACTATAAACCCGATCTAAGGGCAACGCAATATGTAAAGTCCCCTAAATTAACTAGATGCCGGCAATCTAGAAGATACCATCACCGGTGGGATCGTTCAACCATGGGTAGTTGTTGGGACATCTCACGCATGTCTGGAGATTGATGGTCTCTCCGGGCACTTCGGACGATGTAAGTTTGCAGGTGTGTGGTACCCAACATGCGGGATTACCTTCGACCACGCACTTCTCCCTCCATGAATCAAAGCTCTTAGCCTCCGTAACGGTTCTGGGATTCTGGATCCATTGGATGACTTGAGTCATTGTTACAAAGTACACGTCATTGTGATTGCTCAAAATCTCATCAATCCAGAATAGGAAAGCATCCAAAAATTCGGGGTTGTTTTTCAACCAAGCAGCATGGAAATAGAGACCTAATGGAGCACGATTCTCTTCATAATGCCTGTCAAAGTTGTGGTTCAAGAAGGCGTAGAACTGATCCCCAGAAAGAATATTCGAACAAGAGTCAACCATAGCACATCCGGGAAGGTATTCATCCTTTTCGGGATCCTCCCTACGATCTAATTCATTCAGCACCATCTCCCAAACGGCATGTGATCTTGTAGGGCAGCTTTGTAGATTACCGTGACATCTGTGCGGCATACGGAAGTACATGGTGTAAGGCCACAATGGGGGATTATTCAAAGGTGCGGTGATGGTCGAATCGTAGAGGAAGGCTTCCTCCTCCATCATGGTGAACTGGTTGTTGCCACCGACACGTAAATATGGTGCGCGCACACCTACTACACTGTTGTCGGATATGTTGGCATACTTCTCGGTGATTATCCTCATACCACCCATTTCTTTGACCCAATCATTTACGCTGGCATTGGACCAAAACTGCTCATCATTATTGTGGCTGAAACAATAAGAAATTATTTGTTGGTATTCCAGACGCACCCATCATTCACAAACATAATAATTTATTGAAATGTACATATTAAGCTGCACACAAATATCAATATTGAAAGCTATATACTTACGAGATGGAGTGCACTGCAATCTCATGTCCTTTACGGTGCATCTCTTGCACGGCTGAGTAGTTGGTATACTTGTGGGAGACGAAGAAGGTGGCCTTGATATCGCAACCATTGGGATTCTTTCTCTTGCCATTGAAAATTTCTTTGTACAGGCCAATGTTGTTGTTATTGATGGCATCATCAAAGGTGATGGTGATCATCTGAGGTACGTCCTTGGCTGGAAGGTCTCCAGGTATCTGAGTTCCATCTTCGGAGCAGAAACAGTCGGGTAGATTGCACACAGATGGGTCGCATGGTGGAGCGCTGTTGGGATCACTATCAATGTCTGGAATAAAGGAGGGATATTTTATTTATAAACTAATCTTGTAGCAAAAATGTTGAAAGTATATAAACATCGAGCAATTTGCACTATTTTGTTTATTCTATACCATTTCGAAAGAAATGAACTGGTTTGGAATTGTTTGCGAAGTGGAAGAAATCATTGATTGATAATTTGTATTTATGGAAAGTTACATAACACGAATGAAGTAGCCGTGTTTATGCGAATATATCTTCCTCGCTGACAATAATAAAATTAAATAAGTTTCAAATGTGAAGCGAAAGTAAGAATAAAAGTGCCGCCTGATGCTTTTACAGGGTGGTGTGCGCTAAACTGTTATGAAGATTTTAAGTTATAGAAGAGAAGATAATATCACAACAGCTGACTTTATGGAATTATAATCTGTTTATTATTCTCAAAGATGGACACGATGAGATTTGCTTTGTCTCATTTTGATAATAAAATTAATTGCCAAGTGTGTTGATGGTTACGCCTCTGGTGGGCACATTCTTTCGATGGAAAGTGGGCCGTACAGGCGCCGCACCCGCTGTAGCTGCTGAGCTGATGCTGGATGTATAGACGAGCGCGTTACATCAAGGACAACGAAAGTGATTTCTCAATGTCCACTTTCGCATATAGTATATACATATATTTATAATCCGGCAAGTCCTTCAACGCAGCCCGAAAATAACGATGCTTTTTTATCTCGATGGAGCCTACACACACCTTTTTATGTATATAAATTTTGTGTATACAGGTTTTATGGCACCGAAAGATAGAACGGCGACAAGGGTGAAGAATCTACATAATTATGATTTTTTTTTCTTTTCTTGATAAGAAATATTATTTTTGGAATGAAAAGTTACTTTCACATATGCATATGTTAACTATTTTTGGCAAGGTTGGGATTTTATCGGAACAGTTGATACTCAAGCTGAGAGGTTTTTTTCATGTTCAAAGGAATAATAAATCCGAATTCTGAGTGAATTCTAATATATTTATCATCATAAAGTGTTCACTTTCCGATAATTTTTATCTGATTGTGAAATTACAGAGATTTGATCTTGGGTCATTCTTTTAGCGCGCTTTCACTCATTTATGATTTGGAAACATATATCTAACCACTTGAAGAAATAATTACGAAATCGTGATTTTGATCTCTTATTAGTTTGTTCGATGAATCATTTGTATGCTCATTTTTATAACAATATAATGAAATATATTGAGTAAAGTGAAACAATAAAGAATGTAATAGGTACAGTTATTTTTTCTCTACTCTTCACAAGTTCCAAGGAATAACATTTAATAAGATTTCGTTGACTGCACATTTACTGCCGCAGAAATCCATGAATAAATTTATGACTGGTTTTATCCTTGAATTATTCTTTTTAAATGAATGTCGTAATGCGAAGTCATCATGTATGATCGAATTTATTTGGTAAAAAGAAGAAATATTATTTATCCAATAAGAGAGCAATGGGAACGAGAACGTATCACGACTTCCATCTGGTAAAACAACCATCAACATCATCATCAGTCGACGACACAAAAGCGAAAGTATACTTCTACTAGTCCTCGCAGCCATCTGATTGCTTATTACATGACTTGCACGCGCATACCAAAATACACCTGATGGCATTCCACAACCATCCCATTTATATATGTAGGTATAGGTATCTACATCTATTCTACCTTCTAATGCTTCACTATGTTCCGAGGTGATCACGAATCTGGTTTGCAACAAAAGCAGAATATGTGGTTCAATATAAAAATGTCAGTTAGAAAAACTGTAATTTTCACGATCTAGATTCCAAATTTATTCAAGACAATTTGGCATTTGCTTAAAATTATTATAATCGAAGAAACATGAGAAAAATATTTTATCCTTCTTGAGACTGGAATCATGTTTGGTTTTGTATCAAATTTTATAATGATCCGCTTAAAAATGAGAAGCTTTTTTGGTTTCCCTACATACGATAAAAAGACGGAACCTCTATAAGACTCAGGTCTGAATGGATGAGATTTAGTACATTTACAGGGTAACATCACTGTCGTATGGCGGAAATAAACAAATTTTGATACGGGTCGTCGATCTTGTCCTAGCAAAATAGAAAATTGAATGAAAAATCTTCTTAAAGTGCATCATGTCATCATATTCAGAGGAATCCTTTTGAGCAATTCAAATATATGATTTCAAAATTTAGAAAAAATAGTTTTAAAGATAGGTATAAAGAGAAAAGGACGAGAATTGACAGATTCAATACCTTATCTCTGAATCTATCAAGTGTAAAATTAAAGAAAAAATGAGAACGTGGGGCTTCACTCAAGCACAAGTCACACTTGACCAATTAAAAAAATACAGATATTAAATTTTTTTTAACACTTACAATAATTATTTCCATAATTATTATCAGTGTTATTTATTTGTCTTGAAATATGTTTCAAAATTATAATTCGAATAGGTATAGGTAATACGGAAGTTTAAAATGTGACTGTATATAGAACTATTTATTTTTGTTTTATTTATGTACTGTAAAATCCTTTTCATGAACAATTAAAATTTTAAAATAAATAAGCACAAATGAACAAATCAAGATTTGTTATAGCAATATGTTTGATGAGATTTTGTATTTTTAAATGTATCTGTTTTGGTATGTTTTTCTTTTGAAAATTCCAAAATAGGTACCAATTATTGAAATAAAAATTATCTAACTTACCGCAAGTGGTCTCATCAGAGCCATCAGAGCAGTCCTTCTCACCATTACAGAACAAACCTCTTTCGATACATTGCGAATCACCGCACGCCAATTCACCATCAGAACATACCGGTTTATCGGTAAATAACATTGGCTTAATTCTACGTTCTTTGTTCTTCAGTTTACAATTCTTGACAGAATCCTTCCAATCGCATGTCTGTTTCTCGATGTCGAAATACAAACCGGCCGGACAACGGATGGCTTGTAGACCCTGAAACAATATACATAATTGTTGCGGATGTTCAAGGTTGATGTACTTTAAATACAATGAAGATGCACATCTGTCAATGTGTTTTCCTTCTATTATTATCAAAAAAGTGTTTGCATTGGCTAAATCATTGGTATAAATATAAAAGTTAATCAGTCTGAGAAAGTGCCTCTAAGTATTAGTTAAACATGTTCTTCTACTCGCTTCCAGATAATAAAACGCATGTGCCAAAAAGACATAAAAAGGCTATACCTTCTGAACCATACTAGGTAATCCATTCAGGCAAAAACTACCCTGAATGGTTGTTTATATACTTTTAGATAAATACAAATATACAGCATCTTCGATTTTCTTTTTAAATGCCAGCTTACATAACAAAGCTCTGGGGAGAAATTATGTATGAATTAAATGCCTAATTGAGTAGGTGCAGTTAAAAATCTGACAATGACAAGAAGATCAATAAATACTTTTTGAATATGTTGATGACATGGTAATGATTCTGAGTTCCTGGTGTATGCGTATGCTTTGAAATCTTCTTAAATTTTCGTTCAAGTTACGTTTACATTTTAAGTATCACCCAAATGAATAAAAAATGAGACACTTAACTCTGGCGAACGGGCTAGTCTTACGTATTTTAGGAAATCGCAGTGTAAAAATACAGACTAAACTATCACAATGACTATCAGCCGTATTGAGATGAGTGTAGGTATAAGGAGTTATTTTTATTCAGAAAAATATTTCAACTAGCTATAAATTAGACCACAGGAGCGAAGAATAAAAATATTCCGCTTTTTGCCATTTCTTCCAGTCAATCATCTCAGAGGAATCTCAATGGAGCATATCCAAATTAAAAATTTCGCGGCTAGCAGTATTATTTATCTGATTTAATTGTTCAAGTAATGGAAGATTATTCAATTAGCTACATTTGGTTGGTTAAGAACCAAAAATAATTGATGATTTTCACGATTGTTGAATACTTTTTTTTCTCGGTTTATGAATCACTTGATATGGAAAATTCATAACTAGTAAAATTGAGTTGGTAGTTAGATTTCTTTCTATATTTAACATAGTTTGTACTCACTTCTTCTCTATGGTGGATAATAATAATATATAATAATAATCCTAAAATATCGGATTTTGCGTTCAAAACTCGTTTTGCTTTGTTCTGTCAACTTACCCATGTAGGTATAATATACGGCGCAGAATTTGAGGATAGGCTTAAACTAAAACTTTTCTAGCATCCTGTTTAAATATTTTCTTTAAATTCTGAACCAAATACGTTATTTGTATCGTCAATAGAAATTAAACTTACCGAAGATGTACATTGGATGACATCACGGCAATTATCACCTTCACCAGCTACCAACCTAAACCATTCACCTGCATCTTTGTCTTTACAAACTTCAACCTCGAAGCTCTCCTCTTTCTTTGGCTCTTCGGTCTGTTGATTCTGTTGAGCAATTACTGTAATTGGGAGAATAATGTCAAATTAAATGCATCTTTCTTCAGTATGAATATGACAATTGTTGTATATAATAAATAAAAAAAATAATAAATTATATGAGAAATCATATTTTTGCATATTTTACTCAAATATCTAATAATGAATTTTAAATGCGTATTAGAGAGATATGAGTAAAATTCTCATAAATATATTTCTGCTCGGCTGCTTTGTAGCTGCAATACAGTTTTTTTTATATGGCAGATATTATAACAGAAATAGATAATGTAACTGTTGACAATAGCATGGAGAAGAAAGAGACTGTCATAATGTTTATATAAGCTTAAATGACTGTTATGACCGAACATCGCGATAGTGTTATTATTCAATATGATCAAAGTATATTTTCCAAATGTATGACAAAATCCAAAACTTATTTATCCCTATTAATAATCATTGCATTATTTCATTAAGTTGTTTTGCAATCTGAATTGGAAATATATCTAATTTGTAATTCCATGAAGATGTATCGGTTTATATATATACATATAAATACTTATACCATAATGACACTTGGCTAATCAATTTTCATAATTATGGATAAGTGGAAAAGGTTAACTAAGAAAAGAACATCCTTGACATTTGAGTTGAACGAAAGATGTTTTTTTATTGTTGTTTCTATAATGCACCCGCATATAATAAATTAATATTAAATATTGAAAATTTTGCATATTCAAAAGTTCATGCCGCGATTTCTCTATATAGATATATATGTATTCAAAGGTGTTCCATTGCAAAATTCAAATTCCTGCGATAGGCACACCTTATTACTATACCTAGCGTCTTTTCTTTTTCCATGATTATACATGAGCAGATTGTGTAAGAGTCGGTCATCTCTTTTCTATTGTTGTGGGAGATTCCAATGATTATAAATAATGGCAAAAAATTAGACACACAAGAGTTTTTTTTAATTTCATAACATTTGTACATTATTTGTCAGTACAAAGAAAGTTTCTTAGTTATTGAATAATATCAAATTGACATTGGATTATTGAATTTTAGTTATAATTATAGTTTAATTATCTAAAATGAAAACAAAAGATTTAGCTGTTTTGAGTCAGATGTTGAAACTGAATAGTAATTATCTTCATTTCACGAAGCACAATTGACTAAATTAGACTGAAATTCCATCAAGGTTAAAAGAAATTAATTTTCTCAGTTGTGCGCAAAGCTGCACAAGAATTTTTGGGTGTGTCTACAAATTGAATTAATAAACATAACTGATTCGCTTGCTATTCTTATCTGCGTGAGTTTGAAAAATATTAGAGTCGTTTATTTATATTTAAGTTTAGAGAATACAAGAGTTATGTATGATACGCGACCAAGGATGTGGAAGTTCAACACCTAACCTTCGAAATTTTTCACTTAGATTCAAATGTTCACTAATAAGTTTCATAGAGATGATGAACAGCATTTAGTTCAATTTAACAAATAGAAGTCTTGGAATTGTCAAACTAAACCAATCATATGAAAATAGCAAGCTAATTAAAAAAGAGGAAAGTTTTATTTATTTGATAGGTGTTTGCTTGTAGCTTTTGGACAGACGCCAAAAGTGAAAGATTTCACTTTGAAACCAAGCATTGCCTGAATTAACAAAACAATCATGTGTAAAGATGTATATAGGCAGGTATATAGTATAGTGTTGGGTAAGAATTTCACGTTTTGAATATAAGAAAAAAACATCCATCTGCTTATCGATGCAAATGCATATGGTGCCAACATATACCAACTTACATAAATCATCTTTTAAAACCTGAATGCAACTTTTACTTTCTGTGCTCTCGGCTGGTGTATAGAAAGTATACCTATTTTAATTTTAAAAGCTACTAATTAATATCTCACCAGGTATTCAAAGAAAGTATAATAATCAATTAGCAATAGTCGAGAGCTGATGAAATGCACATTCCAGAAAATGTACAAATTGTAAATACTTACTTCGGGAAACCCTTGTACAAACATAATATTCAAGAGAAAACAGCAAGGCAATCAACTTTCATGCATGTGTTTCTTTTTGTTATGATAAAGGTTGGTATTTATGGTGTTCAAGACCAAATCGCAAATTATTGATAAATAATATTCTTTGAATTTGATAATAATTATTATTGTTTATTATTATGAGAGCATTAGTGCTACTGTTCTACGCTACTATTGAAATCACCAATAAGTACCTATCTATCTATCGAATACGTCAATGCGGCCCAGTGCTCGTACAGCGTGTACAGTTAATTGAAGAAAAAAGGATATCCTTTGTACGTTAAGTTGGTAACGTGCTTCGAAACTCAATAAGTGAGATAATTGTGCTTGAATAATGTGATATAGATAACTTGTTAAGCAAATGAGCATTTTGCAACTTTAGCAATTTATTTGATTTCAGAATGTGGAATTTCCAACTGGATGTCGTTTATTAGCAATATTTAAATAAACTTAAGCATTTTAAAATATTATTCTGGAAAATTTAATGAAAGTTGTAGCTCAAAAAAGAAAAATAAACATAGGTAAAGACGAACTGTATATGTACCTTCCTCTTTTGGGAAGTCGGTCGAAAAGTCATAGTTACTTTAAAACTGGATATGTGATTGGAAATAATGATTCGAATAAATAAATTCTTCAATGTAGCTAGCTATAGAATTTATGAAAATAGCGGCTATTTTTTGTATTGAAATACATTATAAGTTATATTTTTTTTAAATGACAATAATGAAAATGCTGAAAATCGTTAGATATTAATAAGTTTAGCTATATAGATGTAGTTTATGGTTTTCATTTGAAACAAAAACAGTTGCACCGTCAAAAAATTCTTTAGGCAACACATTACCTATATTGCATAAAACATCGAATTAACTTTCTAGTAGGTATTAAATATATATAGTATACCTACTGAGATTTAAATCTGAATAAGCGAAAATGAGTTTCTCTTTTCTTCACCACTCGTAATCCAATATGTCTATATGTTTATAATATCCGCCATATTGATTATTATTGGTAATTATTTCTTGTGTATACTATCCTAGTGACTTACCGCTGGAGGCGATCACCGCCAGGAAGAGCAAAAGGTAGGTCGCCTTGTTGTAACGCGCCATCACTGTATTTAACTGAAGCACGAAACACCGTCGTTGAACACCGACGACAGACCCTGCGCTACGACGTTTTCAATCTTATATACTCGGCCTCAATCCTATGGTTACTATTGGCCGACGTCACTTCACCTGTGTGGAAGTCTAAAGATTATTAGCGCACCATGGCGCAGGAGGATGGCTTTTCTTCTTCGAGATAGCACGGTCTCTGCACACAACGGCAGGAGTAAGAGCGTACTTAGGTATTCCTTGGTGAGAATTCCATCATCTGCTCTAAGGAATGTCCCAAATCACTTGAGTCGATATGTTACTTTCAATGTATGTATGTATCCGATCTATTTACCTTACGAATGTTGAACGGTGAGCCTGCTTCACAGCTTCAAATGCTGAAAGTTCGGGGTTCACCTATTTTTTTCATCTGCATTTCACGTCCGTACCTACAATCTATCGATTTTAAGAAATTATACCGGTACGATTCACAGATATTTGAGCATTTTTCTGCTTATCCAGAACTGTGCTTTGGAAGGATCAGCGATGGCTTCCAGCAAAATTCTTTAGGCAAGTATCACCAAAATCCTTAAATCAGCTTTTTGCAAAACACGTTATTCGGCTATTGTTGTGCCACAGAAGTACGGAATCGGTATCCTTCAAAAAAGAAAGCACCAACCTTATTTCATCAGTTCACAACATAAATGGACGGAGAAAGACAGTCCGATCTATAGACAAACAGATCAATATCTGAAGATATCTTTTATGTATTAAGAGGACTCTGAAACCCAAAATATTTTTTGAATAACAAAAAGAGAACTTTTTATACAATTATAATACTTTACTACATATTCCTTACATAGCTACTTGATATTGCGATAGGAAAGTAAAAACATTTGTCTTGAACCAAGCATAATGCGTAGGTATCTATAAAAGTTGAAATGACATGTCGGATCGAAGGGCATAGGTATCTAAATTATTATCAGCTCAAGAAATCATATTTTTATCACATGAAAGGTTATTTGGAAATATATATAATACCTGAGTTTACAGGTATTAAAAAAGTTTCTATCATTCATTGATTTCATTGGTCCAGAGCAAATTTTAAGGGTACCTACATCCAATGAATAAAACCTTTTTTCAGATGCTATTGAACGGAGAAATATTCAACTTGGTACTGATACTGAGTTGGGTGATCACAAAACATATGTATAGAGTAAATATAAATATTTTTTACAAAAAATTGGACCGACGTTATTAGTTAGTGCACTGAAAAGTATAAAATAATATTAATTCTATTGGTGCTGTTACTTTTGAAGTTGTGCAGTTGCAGGTAGATTGATAACTTTTGGCACCAACTTCACAAATACCAGCACCAATAGAATTAATATTATTTTATACTTTTCAGTGCACCTAACGTCGGTCCAATTTTTTGTAAAAAATATTTATTTCACACTTTTGAGTGTAACATTATTCACGAAAATCGTTGAACGTTCACTAATACCAATGAAGATAGTACTTATCCTATTACCGACGTATATTCCTTGCTTGTAGTTGTTATTATTGAGATCTCAGAACATCGCTGCGGAAATACGCTTGAATATTTTAGTTGTTACCATTCTAACACCGAGTTTACTTGAAAACCGTAACTGTAAGGGAAAAATGTTCATTATAAATGTTGCTACAAATAATTATGTCCGTCATGTACTGCCCACAGATTTTCAATTTTCGACAGAAATCGCCCTCTCCACATTGCACATTTGAGAATTTAACATGCGTCTATCTCGAAAACCGTCTTTTGAAAAAATGTTCAATTTAAACTTTTCCGGATATTGTCCTATCTTTAATTAAACCGCCTCAGATTTTCAATTTTCGAGAAAATTTGCAACCTCCACCCCCTTCGGGGGCGGTTTTCGGAGGAAAGAAGATGTCGGATTCCCGTTTTTATATATATGGAACCATTTCTCAAGGATCCTCTTTCAAATGAATCAAAAATCATCCAAATCGGAGTACGATTACTATATAAAAGGCGCGCACAAACAAAAAAAGGCTCCCAGTCGAATTGTATACATCCTCCGTTTGGGGTTCGTCGGTCAAAAAGAACTCTGGGGGAATATTATAAAATTAAAAAAATCTTTTAGCCCATCATTTGAAATATCCAATGAAAATTTATGAGTAATTTGATTTAGATTTTCAAAGTTAGAAAATTAACGGCTTAAATGAAGTTAAGGAAATTATAGAAACCGAACCTCTTATTATACTTATCCGAAAATACTGAGCGTTAGATCATGAGGAAAATATTGAATATATGCCTCCACTCAAAATTTACTGAAAACCTATACCAAGATTCTACGGAACCTTGGTCAAATTTGTTCGAATTTTATTTTAAACATATGAAGGTCGATATAAGCTTTATTTCACGTATCCCTCTCTGTCTTGTCAATAGTTTCTCATGATTGAAAACATGGCCTACGATTGGTTCAAACCAATTTTATTTTCTATCCTTTGTACGTTTATTATTTATGATTCGTACTGCCATTATTCTTTAGAATTGTCGGATAGTTAATGAGTACGTACCTACCCTAAGGGCAAACTGTACCTTTTAACCGTTTCCCGACGGTCAGTCAAGTTACATTAAAAAATCATTTTTATTTGAATATGATATAAAAATGGAGAAATGAAATTCGTTTGAAATGTTGGTACAAAGATGCAGAAATATGCCAATACTTTCACTTGATTTGTTATCATAATATATGTCATCATGTGGAGAAGTGATTATTATTAGTTACTTCACTTTTTCTGAATCTTATTATAATATTTTATTGAAACATCAAAATTATGTAAGGTCATTATTAAAACTGGAGTACCTATATCATTTTAACATCATCTCTCATAACAATTTGGAATTTATATCATGATGGCATTGTTAATATATTCTATACGTCTTTGCCAGCTTAACATTTGACTTTCCAGTGATAAATAAATACTTTGTTACTAGCCTAAATGTCGGCTAAATATTAAATGATGTATTAGTAGATGTATATACCAACAATTTTACCTACTTATAAGGACCATAAACCCAATATTAATATTAAGCTTTAAAGATTTTCAGTGAATCTAGATTTAGGTATATAGAGTTGAATTTGTTATAAAGACTGCAAATGATTTTCTATAATCCTTCAAGAAGTCATTAATCCTTGTACCTTTCTGGATTAACACCAATGAATGTAACTGAGGACACAATCGTTTTTGACCGGTTTCCCAAAAGGAGGAGCTATAAAATCCATTTGAGTGATTACTTTTTTATGTTTGTTCGCGCGTTTTGCGTGGTAAACTAGCACCAATTTTGATGAGCCTTTTTTATTTAAAATTGAATTGTTGATTGATTTTCTAAATTTGATTCCATTTAATGGAGGCCAGTTGGTATTCAAATCGTCATTTCCCCATTTCCGTATTTTACTAAAAGACCTTAGAATTTAGGTAAATATATGACATGTCTAGATGACTCGATGAAGAAACAAAACGTAAATACTAGTCAAGTTCCGTGCTTGGGATTTTTCTATAAACTTTAGGTGGTTCCTGACTTCTAAGTTTTTCATAATTTTATGCTTATAGTTTAGAAGATAAATAGGGGAATGGTCAATTTTTATATATTTCTATACGCGACTTAAGACGTATGTACTGTTTTTGCGCAATTTCTCAAATCACAAGGACTTATTTTCAAAAGTATTCCATTTGAACTAAGAACATTAGTATAATGACTTCAAGTACTTACTTACTACACCCGCCCTTAGTTTTTAATTTTCTTAACTCAGGTTATTAATAAGAAAACTTCAAACTAATTGAAGAAAGAAGATAGAGTTATTCAACATGTTAGAAAAAGCTACCTTGTAAATAAGACTGCTGTATGCCAATCATTTATTAATAAATATTTTTTACAAAAAATTGTACTGTGCACTGAAAAATACAAAATAATATTAATTGTATTGAAGCCGGTAAATTAGAAGTTGTGCAATAGAATTAATATTATTTTGTATTTTTCAGTGCACCAACTAATAAAGTGAGTCCAATTTTTTGTAAAAAATATTTATTTCATATTTTTGAGTAACACTAGTTATGAAAGTCGATGAACTTAGACTAATATCAAAGAAGATAGTACCTACTTATCCATCCGATGTATGTACATACAATCTTAGCTTGTACTTGTATTATTCAGATATCGCAAAACATCGCGGAGCAGATACACATATTTCAGATATTACTGCTGTAACACGAGAACTGTAATTCTTCAGAAAAAATGTTCATTTTAAATGTTGCTACATATAATACCTTCGTTAATTTGTCGCGTCGCGACTTTAATTGCTGTAACTCGAAAACCGTAGCTCTTTTCAAAAATTTAAACGTTTCCGAATATGGTCTCATCTTTAATTCTACCCCTCTACCCTCTAAATAGATATACCACTGAATATGAAATATGCATGAGAAAAATCCAATGACATATCACATAACAACTATACAGATTATTAATTATTAATTCGTCTTATCTCTCGTTGTCATTTGATTTTTGCCATGGAAATCTCATATTTCAATTAAAGTTATGTTATGCGAACTTTCAGTTAACTCAGTTTTCGAGAAGGATAATCAAGATATAAGAAATATGATATCCCTTCATTTTGTTACATTTATATTTTTATTTTGTCAAGCAAAATAAGTAATTAGTATAGCAGATATTTCAACTCATAAATAATCTATTGAAATAATACACAAGAAACACACATTTAAGCAACGAAATCTAATTCATTGAAAACGGAAGTAAATGAAAAACAAATAATTAATCAACCAAATAGACTTAACAGATGTTCAAAATTGTGACCATTTTCTTGCCGGCAAATATTCAATCTATGAAAGAGCGTCCGAGATTATTCAGCATATTGTGCGTCATAGTCAGAAAATCCATCGGCAGATCTTGGTGGCCAATTAATAACTGCTCATTTTCCAATTAATCCTCTAGACAACTACTGGTCTAAATATTCTTTTATAACTCTATAGTCTGTAAAAATGTACGTATCGCAGTGGCGAAAGCCATACGCTTCTTTTCGTCTTAAGGTCCACATTTTCCAGCAAAACAGGGAGTTCATGTATTAATAAATATAAGTAGATTTACGCAGCCAGAGTTTCGCCAGTTATATGGCTGTCAACTATCCCTAAGCATTTAGACCACTGATTGATTAAGATAATCTACCACGGTGCACCCGAATTGCGTTACGGAAGTGTTGTTACCTGCATTCGAAGTCTGAACTGCGTTATCATTTTTAAAGACTACCTTAGCTCCACTAATCTTCTCCTGAATTGCGTTATGACTTCTGACAGCAGCAGGTCATTAAATTAAAAGAGCAAAACAGCAATAAATTTTTAATATTTACAAATATTGAAAGATTCAAATGAAATATAATTTTTTTAAAATCAACAGTCAATAGTTATAATTTAATAAATTTGTGGGAGAAACATCTGATGAAATATATCCTTATGATCTGCTTATTATTAGGTATACTGTGGAATCTTTTCGGCTATACCTAAAGTTTTTTCTTTTCTTAACATTGTTGCGCGTAGACGGCGTGTCATTGGATTTGGAACTGATTATTTTAATGTAGGTATCTGTCGGTTTGCATACCAGTAAGAGCTTTGACAAACTTATAAATATTGGGATGGGCTGTTTCATAATATCCTCGAAAGGTGGCGTGGAATGATTCGCACGTATTTGTAGAGCGCTGTGTAGAAGAGTATTATCGCCTACCGCCATTGTGTGTCCTGACTGTCACGTCAGTCGTTTAGGTAGAACGCTTGTTTACGTATCTTTACGTGTATAACCTATAAACCTATACCACTGACGTGACAGTCAGGACACACAATGGCGGTCGGCGATATTACTCATCTATACAGCGCCCCAGTATTTTTTGTTCGTGCTGTGCACTCTGTCAAAACTGCCCAAATGTTTTGTGGAAATAAGGATTATTCACTGATAAAGTTATCTATCAAATAATTTGCGAATTCTTCAATCCTGCCATCAGGCGGTAAAATGGACATAAAATCTTCCACAAATGCATCTCCAACTTCGTGCGGGGGTAAAAACATCAGGCCGAATATGTGGTGTAGCCATATACCAAATTAGGAATTAATGTTTAGATAATCTTCTTATTCGACCGTGCACGTTGGTAACGCAGTTCAGAGGTTAAGCGATCCTTTTTACCTGTTTATTTTGACCTGGGCCCGTAACGCAATTCGAGTGCGCCCATCTACCATACGTATCCAGTGCGGATTCTTAATTACATATTAATACATATGTATTATAATTGGAGGTTCGTCGGTTATCACACTGTTCATAATGTTGCAGAAGTCTACTCTTTTTTTGAAATCACTATCGTTGAGATCGTGATGCAACTCAAAGGTTTATTGATGAAAACGATCAGAAAAATACGGTATCAAGTTCTGAAGCAATTTCCTTGTCACTGATTATTGGGTTTTTCCAACCTTTAACAAAATGTTCTCCTTCAAATTTTCAGAAAGTTGTCCTTCAGGTAGCTGCTTCTTTGAATACTCCAGAATTATCAAACCGCACCAATACTTTTTGCATAGTTTCCCGTCTTGATTGTATTGCATTTGGATACCGTGTCTTCTGAATTCTGTAGCTAGAAGAGTGTTCCGTTTAGCTTCATCTAAAGCGTAGATCATATTGATCATTACTTCTTTAGACAAAATCATTATGTCAATATATTGCTTAAGTAGGTAGTTATTAACAAAAGTGACTTTAAATAAATATGAGGATTAACGTTATCTCATATATCTAGCACAGCTTACATACAAATAAGCTGTGTATCTAGCACATTTATGAATAGCCTATTGATTAGTGCATTTAGTGATTTATATATAGGGTATTCCATTTGAAAAAAAAAGAGCTATTCATGATTTTGCCAACTCAAGCACCCTGTACATGCGCTTGAACCTTATGTCGATGCAACTTTATTAAACTGCAGGATATGGTAGTAACACCACCACAACTATCCGAATACATTACATTTTCCGTATAAAAGTGACCATAATTTCTGAACGACCTACAACAAGGAGGCGAGAAAAGATGAAATAGATACACGGCCTTTGCGTAAATACGCATTTTGTCTTTGTTGATGGACACAGGACAGGGTTTGCAGGCAACTATGTTGCATAGATAGTATAAAATGTTCGTTCACATAAAAATAATATTTTACAAGAGGTTAACCCATGGATTCATTCTAATAACATAATAGACATAGATGCGTCGTCGCTGATGAAAGCCATGGGCTGAAAGCATCCAATATTTGCGATCGTCGTATACGCTATAATATGTCAACTGTATCCAATATGCTTATTTAACATTTGCCGCCATCCATTGGGAGCTAGGCCTAATATAAATAAAAATAATTAAATCAGTTTTGATAATTATTTGAGATCTAGGTCATCTAGCTAGATCTCGGCAAATCTGCATACACGTCAGCTTTAATTTGTTATATTATTAGTGTGGGTTTTCTTATGAAAGGGTCTAAAACATTCGCCACAGCTTAAGGCTTAGGGTTTTAATAATATTATATATATATATATATATATATATATATATATATATATATATATATATATATATATATATACATAGGTAACACTTGTTCTTCGGATATATTGAATGTAGGCACCAAGAAGCAAATGATTATCAGAAAGATTTCTCACATGTACCATAAAATATTATTTAAAGCTTCAACATTTCATTCGATATTGAACAAATTTGTTAACTTCTGTCATTATGAACCTTATACATACCTTCAGCAAAGATTAGAAACACCTTCAGTCTGCTGAGAAATGCAAATAAAAATAAAAGCATTATGTATGTATACCTTTACTATGTACCTATAGTTTATCTAGGAATCATCGGATTACCTGTTATGATGAGATAGATGAGACTAGCTTCTGTTAAATAAAAATAACATTAGAAACTTGTCAAAGTCAAATAGCCGATTTGGATGCGCCGATAACTTGACCACTGCAGGGAACGTTTAAAAATATTTGGCTCTTGTGGTGGTTCGTCACCCTGCGATTATAGCAGTAGGTAATATTAGGTGTTTCATAAAGTTGTATTGTTAGAAGTGAATTTGTAACTAATATCAAATATTGAGATATTATAAATCATGTAGGGTATAAGATATTTTACAAGGAATTGCACATTCTGTGAAATCTTGAATACCTAATAAAATATTTTCTTACCCCCATCCTATTAGCCTTGACCTTAGCTCAGAGATTCGTTTATATTCTATTATATAAACTTTAGTAATGATTATATAATTAAAACTGCTTAGGTATAATTTTATCATTGGTCAATGTTTTGAAATATCTAAAATCTCGTGAATATTATATTCTCTGTATAATTTCACGATATTGAGAACGGCAATAAAAATGGAATAAATCTTGTGATGATTATGGAATTAGATTTTTAAATCAGATTATTTTTAACTCAGGGTAGAGGTAGAGGTACCCTAAGTACCTAGATTGTAGATTGTATATTTTGAGGGGTTTATATTGCACTGCGACCTTGCCATTACGTAGTCTACAGCTCGCCCTCCAGTTCCAGAGTTCTAATAAAATCCAGAATATGGGATGGATTCAAGGAGTTTACTTCCTCATTTTCGTATGTCCAAAGCATTTTTTGCGTTGGTTAGCAATGGCTAGACCCATTCTCGTTAGGTGCTTCCTGAGGCGACAATGCCCAGTAAGAAACCCAATGAGGAGTTGTAGCTTATTCTTGCTAAGATCCAGATACTTCTTAGATCTTGCAGTATTAAAGCTTCCCAGAAACTTTTTGGAATGATCCAACTCAGGGAGATTCCGCCAGAGTGTTTCTCTTTTTCGGTTTTTTCCTTCTCCTGAAACTCTTTCTTGTAGGTACATTTACCTGTACCACACAATGGTTCTGGGCCAATGAAAGGAGTTCGTGCTCTTTTTCTGGCAAGTGTGTTGGCCGCTTCATTCCATATGACTAAACAGACCTTGTTTTTCTTGCCTATTTCGTTGAGTTTTCTTCGGCACATCCATACCATCCTAGAATCGGTCTTATGAGAGCTCACTGCTAATGGCAGCCGGACTTTCAGAATGTATAGCTATATCACATTTCTGATAGTTTCTTAGCAAGCACTTCTGCCTGAAAGATGCTTGGATAGCGACATAACGATAGTGAGCATTTGGTGCCAGGCAATACTCCAACGCCGGTCCCTGTAGTGGCTTTAGATCCCTCTGTGTACCATTTGATTGCATTCTTTTTGAGAGCTTGGATTGTGGGCTCCCTTTCTCAATCTTCTTTTCTAATTAGCATCGTAGTAAAAGCTTTCTCGATGCTAATTTTCCTTATTATCTCGTCAATGGGAAGGTTAGCTCATGGGATGTATTTGGTCAGAGAGGACCAGGCTCTCCAGTTCCTAATTTCCTCACTACCGGTACCTGCCCTAGCTAGTCTTAGAATGGCCTCATGGGTTAGTCTATTTATCAGAAGATGAAGAGGTGTGAGATTTGTGATGATCTCGAATTCTCTAGTTGGGCACGTTCTCATAGCTCCGGTGATACAAACACAGGCCAACCTTTGTATTCTATCGAGGGTTTTCCTCGCTATGTCCTGGTTGTTTTGGCATGCCAGACTATTGACTCATAAGTTATTATTGGTCTCACAATCATGACGCACATCCATCGCAGTATTTTTGGATTACACCCCCAAGTCTTACCAGCTAGACTTATTAAGTACCTAACTAATTAAAATAGGTTTCTTAGTAACTGAAGAAAATTTACTTTCTATTGATAAATATGTATGTAGGTAGCTATGATATACTAGAAGTTCCATTTTCTAGACGTTAACATTGAAAATGAAACTATTCAAATATTTATGACTCGAACCTGTCAATTTATATATTTCTTTATTGAGATTTTTTTAAAACTTTATGTGAGTTTGATTTTTGCTGACAAGGGCTTACAATAAAAAAATAAAATATACAAAAATAATGCAGAGTATCACATTGTAAAGTTTCAAATCAAATGTTGATGTTACATTGTTTTAAATATTCATACATATATTTGCAGGAAACATTAGTAGGTGTAGCTACCATAGATCGCACGTCTTGGTTTACCAAAAGTTGGTGTCTTTGGAATTGTCTCACTAGCTTCTTTCTTTGAGTAGTCATTGAACGGATTCCATTTATGGTATACAGTATACGCCTTATCTAGGTGTTTTTGGAATACCAGGAAGCTTCTCTGAAGCACTTATCAAAGTACCTGGTGCCTTTGGTGGTTCCAGCCGCTTTAATATTGTCATTAGTCTATTTTTTCGCCTTTTTATCAGAGTGTTTGGATTTGGTGTTGTTTATAGTTTTATTCCTAGCTCACAAATAACTGGAATTGGTGTTAGTATGGTTTTGTATTCATGTATATATGTGTAATACATTTTGTTTGAGTCAATTGCTTCACGATAGTCTATTACTTCTTCGATGTATGATCTGAGAATTCGTTTTCATTTTCTTTTATTTTTCATGCATTTTGTATGAAAATGTTCAATAGTTTTATAACATAAAGAATTGAAGTGACCCAAGATCTTGCTCAGATATGATTTGCATAGGTATTTTGCCCGGTCTTGCAAAAGAAGTGATTTATTCTAGATCAGATTAAGCTTTTGTATAGGTTGAATGACTAGCGTCTCCGGGTGAGATCCCCACCAAGTGCCACAAAGAAATTTGAAAATATTAAGAGATCGCATGCATTTTTTTGTATATCAATAATATTGTGCTCATAGCAGAGTCTATAGTCAAGTGTAAAGCCCAAGAATCGAACTATTTCAGTGGTTTTGCTGATGTTGTCTCCAATACTTATTTCTGTGTTTCCACAGATGTGATTGTTGAACTGGATAAGTACAGTGTTTTGTAGTGCTAGATCTAGTTTTTCTCAATCATATTAACAGATTTCTCTACAAGGTTGGTACATCTTCTTGTTGGACCTATTTTGGAGTATACAGGGTCTTTCATAATATACGTGCAGGACTTGCGGATGTGATAGCTTGTCCAAAAATCTGAAAAAAGTTTATATTAACTTAACCTCTAAAATGCACCATTTTCGAGATACAGGGTGTTGAAATTGGAAAAAAAAAATCGGTTTTTGTGAATATCTCCGGAACCGTACAGAAAACGGTTTTTGTAAACATTTTTCACTCATAGTAAGCTAAGCTTTGAGTCAGAAAAAAAATGTTGTTATGTCATAATTGTTGAAGATTTTGAATGAGTAGTGGTTGTTTTTCTTCCCAATTTCTACGCCAATGGAAAAAGTACGGTTTTGAGGCTCCCATTTGAATCACCACCTAAAGTCGACCATTTCCGAGAAAAAATAACTTTTATGTTGCAAAAATACGGTCAATTATAGCTATTGTTTCTTCTTCTAACGTTTACATAAATTTTGTTGAATTAGTAGGTATTTAAGAAATTGTATTTCAAAAAATTTACCGTGTTTTTTCAACATAAAAGTTGATTTTTCTCGGAAACGGGCGACTTTAGAGCTCACGACCAAGAGTACCATTTTTTGTGTAGAAAACATTGGCGGTCAGATGGGCGCCTCAAAACCGTACTTTTTCCATTGGCGTAGAAATTGGGGAGAAATACAACCACTACTCCTTCAAAATCTTCACCAATTATGACTTAACAAAACTTTTTCCTGACTAAAAACTTAGCTTATTATGAGTGGTAAATGCTTACAAAGGCCGTTTTCAGTACGATAAACCGTTCCGGAGATATTCACAAAAATGATTTTTTTTTCAATTTCAACACCCTGTATCTCGAAAATGGTGCATTTTAGAAGGTAAGTTAATATAAACTTTTTTTCATATTTTTGGACGAGCGATCACATCCTCATGTCCTGCGCATATATTATGAACCACCCTTTATAGCTATGTCAAAGATTAAACATATTTGCAACATATATAGTGTAAAAAAGAGGATTTATATATTGTTCATGGTTGTTCTGTGCGTTCAGTGGATATATAGCGCTCATGGGTTATACATCTGACAAAGAATATCATATTCTTGGTGTATCCTAACATAGATAATTTTTGGATAAGTATCTCACAATTCACATTATCAACTGCTACACATACGTCTAAAAAGCCGGCTATTACACTTCGCTTATCCATCATTGCCTCTTCAATATTCTGAGTCAGATTTGTGAGGTTATCAATACAGAACATTCCTTTTGCAAAACACTGATTGGCTGTCAGATAAAAGCCTATGGTGTTCTAACCACCACTGTAATATATTTTTTAACAGAATTTCGAATACTTTACATAAGCATGAAAAAATAACTATAGGCCTGAAATCTGACCCATTACTTTTGTTAATGAAATGAACAAAATTCTGTCTCTAGGCATGGGGATAATCATTTTTACTATACATTTGATTGAATATCAGTAAAAGTAAAAGCAGTAAAATAATTTTATTGGCATGTATTTAAGAATTTCATAATCAATTCCATCAGGAACTAGAGATATAAGAAAATATTGTATTGGCTAGTTGGAACCCACTTAGGATTTGTCGGGGCCCAAGATGGACTTAATTTATCTAGTGCTATGATTAACTTACTATCTCTGTCTCCAGTGTTTCCTTGATGATGTACTGGGTAGATTTTTGTCCACTTATTCTTAAAAATCTTGCACTTATTCCACATAGATTTAGGATTAGTATTCAATTAATTGATTTATTTTCTCTAAAAGACTCTCTCTTCTGCTCTCTGAATGTCTTAATGGCTATGGCACACATTTTCTTGAAATTTTTTAAATTTTCTAGACTATGCGTGTGTTCCCACTTTTTGTATGCCGCTCGTCGAAGTCTACATTTTTTCGTTCTCCTTATCTCACCACGGAATGAGATTCAGTTTCTTGTGACATTTATTCGCTTTGTGTTTAGGAGTACTCATTATCGTCGCCGCATAATTGAAACAAATTTTTCATATTTGTCTCTGGTTCTAAATTTTCATAATCTTGGCCAGAGAAATCTGAGTATTTATTATCAAGATGCTCTAAAAATATAATCCAGTCAGTTTGTCTTGACTTAAACAAAACGTTATCTTCTCGTAGATACTTTTTTCTACATTAATTAGAATGGAAATTGGATACTGATCCAAGCCATTTATATTTTAAGTGTCACATCTCTCACAAAACATGATGGACCAACTATGTAAAGGGTCCAAATCTCAACTTTATTTCGATTCGGATAAAAACTGTGGTCGAAGAACATACGGAAGGAAACACAGATGGCAGAGTAATCTGAAAAGGGATCCATTTTTTCATCGGATTTGTGGAACCTTAAAACTTGGAAACTCTGAAATCGTAAGCCAAGTATTTGAAGTTTTAAGGTTCGGCTCATCCGATGACAGAACAGAACTAAACCGATATAAGATTGATCTGGTGCCGATCTCTCTACTTATCTGTTTGTCTGTAAATGTGAAAAGATATACAATATTTAGTTATACAGATCGCTTCGCCGGCGGTAGCGTAAATAACGATTTCTTCTGACACCTCTCTGAAGAAGGCTCGGCAAAATCTAAATGCACTTTTTAGTGCTTATTTGGTACTAATTTGTGCTTCTAAGAAAAAAATTGTACCTCGTGCCTTTTTGAAAGAAATCGTGGCGCTGTTTCATATGAAACCAGAACGACCTCAACAAAAAAGTAATAAAAAATTAAAAACAAGTACATAAATATAAAGTACATGATTTGTGCTTATTTGTGATACTATTTTTTACCTCTTGCCGTTCTGAAAAAAATCGTGACGCTGCTATCTTTATGCGAACTCAGCAGGAAAACACCGAAAAAATAATTAAAAATTAAAAACAACCACATAAATAAAAGAGTACAAAATGTGTGCTAGTTCGTGCCATCAAAAAAATCATAGTTCAGTTTCGGAAAAAAAAACACTTACTAAATTAAAGTCCAACTCAAATTGAAAAGTAAGTATTTTATGGATAAACTTCCTAGGACCTTGACGCAGAGCTTCAAGCCCCTGGGAATAGAGGGCCCTAGACTTCCTAGTAAGGGGTTTCCTCGACAAACTGGACCTCATTAAAATGGGCTCTCCTGGGGCGGTTAGGCCATAGTTCAGGCAAACCTGCACCGCTCCTGGGGGGCGACTGTTCTCCTACGTCGTCACCTGGAGGCTGAGCAGACAGCAATAGGTCTTATCCAAGAACCCTGGAGCACAGGCAACCGGGTATGTGGATGGTGCGACACCTCCTCCCAAAGGAAAATCTTTGTTGGAGCAACTAATGAAAGACCAAGGGCATGTGTTTCCCTTTCAGGTCATATAGAAGCCATCCTACTGACAGGACTCTCAGGACGCGACCTAACGGCTGTCCAAGTGCACCTGGACTTCGGAAAGGGCAAAGAAGAGGTTATTGTAGCCTCATCTTACCTGCCAATAGACGCCACGGAGCCACACCCCAGCAAGGAGCTGGCGAAGCTGGTCGACTTCTGCCAGCAGGGAAGAAAACACCTCATAGTAGGGTGTGACGTAAATGCCCACCGCTACGATTGGGTCAGCGAAGACTGCAACAGCAGAGGTAGGGCATTACTAGAATACCTGTTAGGGACAAATTTGGAAATCCTCAACCGAGGGAACGAACCCACGTTCGTAACCTCGCGGTGTCAGACGGTGATTTACATCTCAGTCGCAACACAAGGGATCTCCAAATCAATTGTGGAATTGAGGGTCAGCTCCAAAGCCACCCTCTCTGATCACAAATGGATAATAATGAGACTCTTAGCAGTCAAGACATCAAAAGAGCCATACAAGAATCCCAGGAGACAGACAGGAAAGCGTACCTAACGCACCTGGAGTCTTCCATGGGCAATGATGGGGCGGCCACTCAGATAACGTCTGTAAAGGATCTAGAAAAGCGAGTCAACGGATTATGAGTGCTTATGAGCACGCCTCGCCCTTGAGAAGCAGACAGCTCAGACCTGGCTCCGCCACATGGTGGAGCATGAATCTTGAGATCAAAAGGACTCACTTGCCAACAGAGCCAAGTCATCCCGAAATACCTCCGACTGGGAGGTCTACAAACTATACCAAAGGTCGTATAAGAAGGAAATTCGCTCAAAGCAACGGGAATCATGGAGACTCTTCTGTAAAGAGACAGAAAGTACACCTGCAGCATCCCGACTGCTTAAGGTGATCTCCAAAGATCCTAGACAAGTGGGCTGTTTCAGATGGGAGGACGGTACCTATACTGACACTGCTATAGAGACAGCAAAAACACTTTTGTCAACACACTTCCCAGGGTCGATATCACTAGGGAACGTTACGGAACTTCCTCACAACTCGAGATGTCCCTTTGTGAAGGACTGGCAATTGGCGAGAGAAGTCGTAAATCGAACCCGAACAATACAGGCGGTCAAGGCATTCTCCCCATATAAGTCATCAGGCACGAATGGGATTTTCCCGGGGACTTGGGACTGTACTGGACGAACTGGTGGTTATCCTCAGGGCGTGCCTTGCATTTGCACACGTACCCGAGAAATGGAGAATAGCCAGGGTAATCTTCCTACCGAAACCGGGCAAATCATACCGTTCAATTTGCCTTACCTCGTTTTTACTGAAAACATTGGAGAGGCTTTGCGACGGCTGGATCAGGAGTAACGTCTTACCGTACCGTACCGCGCGGGTAGATAGGGAATGTACTCGAGAGCAGAATAGTTGAAATTATTGTCGCAGGCGCAACTGTCTCAGGGAGTGTTACGAAGTGCTGTCCTCCGGGAGGGGTACTCTTCCCCTGCTATGGAACATAGTAGTGGACGACCTCCTAATGACCCTGAATGACGAGGGCCTGTACACCATAGGATATGCGAATGATAAAGTCATACTGCTAACAGGGAAGCACATTGGAGTGCTATGCGAACTGATACAAAGGGCACTATTCATCCTAGAAAAGTGGTGCAGGGCAACGTCTCTTGTAAATCCCCACAAAATAGAGGCTATGCTCTTTACCAGAAAACGAAAGGTGGGCGACATAAAAATGCCTACACTAAATGAAATCCAGCTCAAGCTATCCAACGAGGTGAAATACCTAGGGGTGGTTATCGACAGAAAACTGACCTGAGGAAAACATCTGGACAGCAAGCTGGACAAAGCCAGTGCAGCTCTATGGCAATGTCGAAGAGTTGTAGGTAAAAGCTGGGGTCTATCGCCAAAGGTCACCCTATGGTTGTACACAGCAGTGATAAGGCCCATGATATACTACGGTTCAATAGTTTGGAGGCGACGCACCAAATTAAAAACTAAGAAGGACAGACTTGCGAGACTATAGAGATCTGTCCGCATCGCAGTCACTGGTGCCATGAGGACCACACCATCCGCTGCACTAGAGGAGTTGTTGTGGCTGCCACCCCTAGATCTATATCTGGAGGGGACAGCACTACTGACCAGTGGCGGCTTGTGGTCGAAATGAGTGATGAGGCAAATATGTAATACTGGAAAAAATGCGCCGCAGGCAAAATTTTTTTCACACTTTCAAGGTCACACCCTAATAGGGGCATAATTCCAATCAAAATTAAGTTTTATTTTCTTTACGTTAGTTTCGCCCATGTCTCGGTGTTTAGCTACCAATATTGATTTCGAAAATAAGAAAGTTACGGGATTTGATCTTTACTCAATCAGAGGTGCATTTTAGGGAAGATGTGTACCTTAGAACTAGGTCAGATATTTGTTCCATAATTTTTTGGCAATATTTATTAAAAAAATGAAAATCTGTAAATACTTTAGTTTAGAAATGTTTGCGGTAGGATTCTAATTAATTTAACAATAATTTAAATATGTAAAAGTAAATTATTTGCTATTCAAAAGAAAAGAAAATAATCGGTAAACTATACTAAAGCATAAAAAAATCTTATATATATATAAATAAAACAAAAAGAGGTTAACAAATAAAACAAAATTCTGAGTGAGAACATACTAATTTGTGGAATCATCTCGACAAGCAGCATACGATAGAGGTAAAACTATCTTTCTATAAAATTATGATCCTTGATTTGTGTTTGTATTTTTATTTTTTTATTGAAATTTTTGCCGTATTGCTTAAAACTGAAGTGTTTCTTATATAAGACTTTATTCTTCTAAGTGCCCAAAAACGTCTCTCTATGGATGCCGTTGATACCGTTAGAACAAGAACAATAGCGAAGCAAATCAGTTCAAAAAGATCTGGCATGCAAGATTTTAGATCGTTTTTATGCCAATATTTAAGCATGGCATAGGGCATAGGCAGTACCACAGTTAAAACTTTCAAATCCGAAAATCCAGTCTTTCTTCAGACCTTTTCTCTACTATATGCCAACAATACACATGGCCAGCTAAAATAATTTATTTTTTTCTAGACTTTCTGTCAGCCAATCGTATTTTTTCCAATTATTAGTAAAACCACAACTTGTCACATAGGACATTTATTTTCTTTGGTAATAATCAATTTTTTATCGTAGTTTAAGTGAGAAAATGACCAAGTATTAATTAAAAAAATAACAATAGCTTTACAATTTTGAATATCTGCATTTAAATCGACTTTGATCCCATCTACTTGGGTACTGTATCCCAGTAGTTCCATTTGTGTATAATTATACTACTAACATTTAATATTGCTAGGAACCGCAAAAGAAATTTAAGTAGATCATTAACACAAAGTTCAGATGAAACACCTAATCACCAAGTTACCATATTTTGAAGTTTTCAATAATAATTATTTCGGGTTATAAAAACACAAGGAAAGAAGTAAAAAAAAACAGTGGTTGAACTAATGTAACTCTTCTTTCCCTAAATAAAGAGTTTTATTATATAATTATTATTAAAAAGCAAACCCTACAATAATCACATTTGCATTACCATTATACACCATTCACCATAGACTTATTACCACAGAATCATAGATAAAATATTTATCACAGATGAACTAACTATATAACATATTCTGTGTTATTACCCTGTAGCTACAGACCGTGTGTACACACTGCTGCTACGGTTATCTATGTATCTCTGTCAGACACGTTGTAATATGGAGTTTGAGGCTAGCCTCAAGATGGTCCTTTTCTAGCACACTATATCCCGATCGCTAGCGCCGTGTTTTCTATCGACAGTGTTACGGTCTAGAGAGAAATAAGTGTATGCGTGATACTGTAGGCTAGAAAGAAACAAATGAATATATGATGAGGCATCTCGCATCTCCCATTTCTCGATGTATGTGGGTAGCAGTAAATTGGACAGCGGTTTAATTTTCAAATTCGCGCCGAGGATAGCAATGGTCAACTGGTCAGCGTTTAAATTTTATTAATATTATTTATTTTAAATAAAAATAAAAAGACATTACGATTAAAAAATGTGATGAGGCACTGCCTCACCTGCCTCATAGGACAAGCCGCCACTGCTACTGACCGCCCTTCGTTTGAAAGATGGTGGAACATTATGGGTGCACAAGAACGCAAAGAGTCATACAGCCATCTTGGAGGAGGGCCTCGCGAGAATACAACTCCTCGAGGCCAACTCAGACCGCATTGCACCCCTATTCAGCAAATGCAAATAGAGAGAGAGAGAGAGAGAGAGAGAGAGAGAAATGTTTATTGTCGAAAAAATATAAATTTTGTAGACAAAGCAAAATAAAAATATCAAAATCAAACACTACAAAACAAAACAAAGGCAAAACTAAAAATTAAATTAAAATTAAATAAATTTATATAATATAAAACAAAAATATAAAAATATAAAGATGTAAAAATATAAGATAGTAAGTATCAGAATGAAACCTACAGCTGTATATTCGTGTACCACGTTTGTTGGGAATAAACAGACCCATGCACTGTGCAGACAACTGACGTCTGATGGGTCTAAAAAGAGGGTCAGTACAGGCATATGAATCTTCAGCCAAGACCTGCAACTGTCTCTACAACAAGCACTCGGGAGGTATGCCACCGTATTAAAAACGGAAGTAATAGCACTAGCTCGAGCGGCTAATGAGGTCCGCATGAGCAAGGTGCGAGGACAAGTAATACGCTTCTTCGCAGACAGTAAAGACGCCTTAAAAGCGCTAGAAAAGGGCAGGTACGACGCGAGAACCACGCTGAACTGCCACCGCGAACTGTCGGAACTAGCGAATGAAAATGTGGTGGAACTAGCTTGGGTGCCAGCACACGATGGGAATGAGGGTAATGACAAGGCGGATAAGCTGGCGGGTGCTGCCTCGTCGGGAACAATGTGTGGGCCTGAACCGGCAGTACCCATCACACCGCACATCATGGCTAACCTCATTAAAGAAGACACATACCTCAGACACTGTCAGAGGTGGAACTCAATTCTGGGCTGTCTACCGAGCAAGAACTTCATCACGGATCATCAGATCATCTGGACCAGGTTGTCGTGATACTTCATGAACCGTAGGTCTGAGGAGCAAGGCGGAGAGGCACAATGGGCCGAATTGGCCTAAGTACCCGCTTTGGCACCCCAGCGTTAAATAATAATAAATAAAAAAGACTCCCACCGCAAATCTTGCAACAGACACCGTTTATTTTGTGCTACTAAAATATGCAATTGCAGATGTAATGTAAGGAATGAACTTTTTTACGAAGTTTCGTGTGATGACAAATCTGATATCACGTATGGAAGTATAGTGACGATTCGGAATGACACAAAAAATCTGCAAATGAGTCACTAAATAGTTGCACTGAAAAACATTTTGAAATTTATAACTTAAATGGATACAAGCTTGCATCTGCCTTCTGAAGGAAAAGTTATTCACATGGTGGATCTGCATTATATTGTAAAGAGTCACTGCACTACAAAGTTAGAAGTTAGAAGTGATCTAGAAAATTTAATGTTGTTATGTTATGGAATGTTCAGCTATCCAGTTAAAACTAAGTACCACTAAACTTATTGTTGTCTGTATTTACAGTCCTGACAGCTGATATTAATTTGTTCTTTGAAAGACTCATGACTATTTTAAATCTAGCTTCAAAAGAAAATTGTGGAATTGCAATTTTAGGTGATTTCAATGTTGACATTTTGAAGGAAAGTCGGAATACACAATGTTTTCTTGATCTGAAAAATAAGAAATCTTTTGGGCACGATCAAGTTCCAATTACCATTATCAAAAGTAGTATAAAACACATCATAGAGCCACTATGACACTTGATTAATTTATCTTTTCAATCGGGTGATTTTCCAGATGATTTGAAACCTCTATTTAAAAAGGGATCAAGAGAGAATCTCAGAAATTATAGGCCAATAAGCTTGCTGTCATCGTTCTCAAAGGTTTTTGAAAAAGTCCTCGCAAATAAATTGAAATTAGTTTTCTATAAATTCAAAATTTTCATGAAGTCACAACACGGTTTCATAAAGGCTAAGAATACAGAATCTGCAATGTTTGAAATTATATGCAAAGTCTTAGATTCCCTTGAAAGTGGTGAAGTACCCCTGTAATTGTACTGGACTTGGCAAAGGCCTTTGACAGTGTCAATCATGACATCTTGCTTTATAAACTTCATGTATACGAAATAAGAGATAAATAGTTAGAACTTATTAAGAGCTATCTTCAGAATAGGAAACAAAGAGTTTTATTTTCCCAAGAAAAATGAAGAGTTCCATTCCTCCGAGAGGTTGGTTGAGTTAGGCTTGCCTCAGGAGAGTATTTTGGGACTACTTTTGTTTCTTATTTTCATTAATGACATCCCAAGTATCTTTTCAGTTGACTTTGTACGAACTTTCATATTTGCTGATGATACTCATATCTTGATTTCTGCATCTGACATTATGACAGCTGTTGAATCTCGAAATGTTATGTATAAGGTAAATGAATGAAAATGAAGACAAAAATTCAAAGACTTTCTCGTTGAAAAGTATAAAAGTGACGAGTCAACAGAATGTGAAAAACATACTACATATTATGGAAAGTTCTTCAACCTGGGAAATGGCAGCAACTGAACACACAAATTCTGAGATGAAATTCCACTGGTACAAAATCTGCAATTACATATTTTGGTAGCACAAATTAAGCTTTAACTTTTGCAATAGTCGCGGCTGGATTCTGCTGATAACAAATGGCAATTTACTTTTGAGCTTTAGCTGGTTCTTGGATGGTTTCTGATGAAATGGCGCTGGTACTAATTCTGTAATTACTAATTTTAGTCGCACAAAATTAACGGTATCTGTTGAAATATTTGCGGTTCGAGTCTATTCATAAAAGTGGATATTCACTTTTCTATTTAATTTTTGGTTTTTAATTTTTTCAATGTTTTCTACAACTGAATGCGAATATGAATTTCTTTTTGATGGCACAAATTAACACAAATTCTATTCTATTCTATTTACGTGCTTGTTTTTATTTTTTTTAATTTTTTTATTGTGGTCACGATTTTTCTCAAAACGGCACGAGCTATAGAAATGTTCAAAATATACCGTGTTAGCTACCTGATTGAACCCCATAGTGTTGGTCCCAACATCTTTAAACTACAATGAATGGGCGCAGGGATGGATTTTGTTTTTATGTGGATACATATTCTCTTATTTCAAAATTATTTATTCTTGTTAATATACATACACAGCACCTACATACGTCAAAAATTCAATAAAACGAATACAATCATATAAGTCTAAAATACATCTAAAATACACATGAAAATACATTATAAAACAATACTCCATTGGCCGATTCTTCAATCTATACTGTTTAATACTCGTTAAATATTTAAGCCGGGATTTCCGTAAACGCTCCGATTCCATTAAAACTTGTTTTTTATCAATGGCGCGATACCTACTTAAAACCCATTTAAAGTAAAATTCTCCTTAGGCTTAATATGCTGCATGAAATATTTGTTTCGTCTTTTGCTAGCCTAATTTTTAATGATTTTAATGTGGGTACAGATTGTTCTTCATACATAGCATAAATGTTTCTTCTTAATAGGTCCTTATCACTCTCGTACTCTCGTACACTATACTTCTTAATTGGCCAACGTCGTTTCGTTGTTTTCTTGCATTAATAGGTTTCATTGTTATCGAAGTTAAAGGAATTTTAGCTAAAGCACTAGTTTCTGCTAAAGCAGCATTTTTATTCAAACCTCTTCTTAGTAAAGATGAATATATATTTTTGATTATTTCTTTCGCATCGGGTGATGAATGCTTTCTTTTTGAAGAGACACTACTAGTTGCACCATCAGCATGAGTCCATGGACGTCACATTATACTTTATAGTTTAACTAAGCAAACTAAATAGTTAAAATAAAAAGACAAAATTAGCACACACAGCACGCACCTCACAGAGGAAAGCTAAAAAGGTGACTGAAAGTGCCTTAATAAAATATCATTATATATTATTAATATTAATAATTAGTTATTTATATTAAGTGCTTATTAAAGGTACTTTTAACCATTTTTTCCCAAAATGAATTGGAAAATAATGATCTTAACAATTGATATAATTTATGTCGCAGGTAAAATATTAGGGGCCAGCCCTGTCTGAAAGGGATGGACATTTATGAGCTTTAATGGCCTAAGACATCATTAAGGATTTATTGCAGCCAAAAACTACTACCCTACTTTACATATTTTTTTAGTAGCACAAATTAGCACAAATTATGCTCTTTCTATTTATGTACTTGTTTTTGATTTTTAATTATTTTTTTGTTGTGGTCGTGCTGACTTCATATGAAGCTAGCAGCGACACGATTTTTTTCAAAACTGCACAATACAGGTACATTTTTTTAGTAGCACAAATGAGCACAAAATAAGCACTAAAAAGTGTGATGGGTGCGTTTCAATTTTGCCGTTTTGCTCGTGCTTCCTTCAGAGAGATAAATCTGACACTTGGGGTAAATTTTAAGGTACAAATTAGAGAATTAAAAGAGATATTTTAATCATTTGAATTATGCGACATACCAATTATTGTAAGATTTGATTATGAGTGATAGTAATTATTTTTATAATTGTAACATTTATATTCCTCTCCCTTCTCCTTTATCTCCAGAACTGCTAAGACTAAAATTTTCAAGAAATACAAAATATAAGGCTTCACTCATAGGAATACAGGAACCCCAAGTAGGTACAAAATCCCATAATTTTTTTGTGTCTAAAAATTATTATATGCGTATCTGCAACCGATTGAATAACAAAAACGTTCTTAAGCATTATGCCTTCGGTACCCATGTAGAAAATTGATAAATCATTGAATAATGAATAAATTTGTAACCAAACAGATAGGTACACAATTGGCAAAAAGAAATTCTAACTTTTGTACCTACAGCGTCATCTAGTTAACAGAAATTGAACTTTCAACTTGTATGGGAGCTTCAATATACAGATTCCTTGAATGGAGAAGAGCGGTATCTACAATTCAGAAATAATTTCAACTTCAAAGTATGGACACAGATTAAACAGAATCTGTGGTATGAATGCAGTTTGAATTAAAAAAAAGATAAAGATTATTTTATTCAATTCATTGTTTGTAATTTTCATATATGTAATACTGTTCTGAAAGAACAGGATAGAACATTTTTTTTTCAAGAAGACATATTGATTCAGAAGGTGCGAAATAAACTCCAGAAGTGTTATTATGCACGTGAAAATAATTTTAAAAAGAGATATCGTAAGCATCAGATAATAAATAGATTATGGCATGGAGTCGGCTGAAAAGTGTACAGTGTAGAAGGTAAAAGTGGATACTTGGGGTGCGTCAATACAACGCATTACAAACGTTGAAGCCAATTTTTAAGAAAGATATGAATCAGTTATTATTATTTGTAGACGAAGCCTAAAATGTTTAGACATGAATAGTGCTAACATAAATTACATAATAGTACCTAGTTCGTTGATTAGTAAAACTTCAATTAAAATCTTATATACGCTATAACTTGTAAGCGAATGAAAATCGGATAATAACATATGAGATCTTATATTATTTTCACAACTATAAATATACTCCTGGAGCTTGGTCGATTCCTCCCGACTCACCCTGTATTTGTTCTCTCGTGACAATGTACATCATACAGGCTAATTTAGATCGTGCATTAGAAAGTTTTCAACTTGCAGTTGGACTAGATTTGAAATTTAGTATGCTTTGATATTCGATTATGTCCGTTCTACTTAACATAATATGTCAGGTTTCAGGTTTTCTTAGTTAGTACCTCGTAAACTGTTCAAAGTTGGAATTCCAAATTTGGGAAGCTGTTAGGTTAGGTTAATTTTGCATCTCCATTGATTTTCTCATTTTTGCTGTATAGGTGGAGACGAAATTCAAATGTTGCATTCAAAAACTGCCAGAAACTGTTTTTTCTACTAGGTACTATTGTCTTGACACTGCGTACCAACGCGTAGAGAAATTAGACAGGGTCTTAGTTTTAGCCTCTTGTTATGAAATCTCTAAACAGGATACACAATAAATAATAAACCTATTAGCATGGGCAACCACTTAGATGCAAGTTTTTAATTGAGAGCAGACCCATGGAGCAAATGATGCCGTTCAAATACCTCGGCATGGATATATCCAGATCCAGCAGCCATGAATCAATGAAGGACCTACGAAGTCAAGGAAACAAAGCTGCATTAACGGCTGGATACCTGAGAGAGAGCGTCTGGACTAATCAATATATATGCAAATGGTATGTAAGATTAACATCTATAAAACATACATAAGACCCGTAATGACATACGGTACAGAAACAAGAGCTGACACTAACAAAACCAGAAACATATTTCACATAGCCGAAATGAGAGGGTAAGAATGATAGCTGGCAAAACCAGAATGGACCATGTAAGGAGCAGAGAGCAATGCGGCATCCAGGACATAGTAAAGTGGGGAAGGATAGACTGGTCTTTATCATACACCAGGAAGAACGCCCAAAAGATTGAGAGACAGCTGGCAGTCCACATTACAGGAAATGCAGCAAGTGCATGATCGGGATTTAATAATCAAATAGATCTTAAACAAGTTTAAGAAAATGAGTAAGTGTCAAACTCAAACTTTCGACAAGAGATATACAGCCGTATTTATAATCAACTTTAAGTTTGATACTAGTTTAGTTTACTTGTTAGTTACTATGGTAACGTTAGTATCATACTTGACAGTTTTGTAATCATACTAAACTAGGGCCGAATTATTTTTTCTATTATATATATATATATATATATATATATATATATATATATATATATATATATATATATGGCTATACGGTTCACTGTGTTTCTAAAATCAGTAGTTCTAATAATGTCCAAATCAATTCTTAAATTAAGTCAAATGTCATTGGACACATTCGATAGCAATTAATTTTTTTAAAGATCTTCTTGCAATTGCTTAAAAATCAATAAATTCACCCAGATATTCTTTTTTTACAGAACACAATACAAAAAACAAACTAAGAATAGCGACTCAAGTCACCGATAGTGGGCGACACTATTATTTGAAGTATGACGTCACTTCTCTGTTTGCCGCTTGTAGTTGCTCGTATACGCTGCTGCCTGAATATCCTAATAATTAAATCAAAGGTATGGATTCCTTCTTCTTTGGGTGTTGTACTCGTACAGCTCTGCCTTGAAAGTGTTACCACAGACAAGGGCATCTACAGTTTAACGTGGATTCCGAACCACCGATGTGTCCCAAGATAAATCTTAAAGATTAGGGAATATATACTCTCACTGGTTTCCCGTTGCCTTGCGAGAGGAGGAGAATGCAATGCGACAGAGACTCGAACGCGCGCCCGCATCAACGGTCATTCGTCCAAGCGGTTTCCATCGTATTGCGCTGCTTAACTTCGATGATCGAAGTCGGTCAGTGTTAACCCACGCTCCTCCTGGATTCCTGCAACATTTTATTACTCTGAAACCAATAGTTTGCGTACCTAGTACTAGTAAAATTAGTAAGAAAAAGTTTTTGCATCAACTTCACAAGTACTAGCAACAATAGAATTAATATTAGTCTGTATTATTTAGTGCACCAACTAAAAACGTCGGTCCTATTTTTTGTAAGAAATATATTTATAAGGTATTTTAGTTTCGAAAATATTCGACTGTTCCCATACACATCCGCAAACCTCTATATATTCTTATACGCATCCCAAATCAGTGAAAGGATATGTCATTTACACTTTCACAACCTCGATTTGATGATGTCTTTTGATAACGTGACGCAATCAATAATTCTGGTATATAGGTACCCGGATTTGACAAGGAGTCGTGAACGTTGCTGGCTGCTTTTCCTCACACACAAACTGTTTTTTGTTTTATATCTTCAATGTTTACGTAAAGGATTATAATAAGGAAATGGGGTACAGCATTAGAAGAATGTGTTTATTTCCTATCTATCTAATGCATGGAGTATTAATCAAGAGGAAATTGTGTTTTAATGATCATTTGTATCCAGCTTGTCGATATAAATTCAGAGACAGATTGAAAGATGAGTATATTTACATCTGTAATTTATTATCAAACAATCAAATCCACTGTGCAGAGATCGAGATGAGATACCTATGTTCGATTTATTGTTGACTTTCTTACGGGCGTTCATTATAATAGGTATAAGTGGAGCTCCTTTATAATTGTTAAACAGCTATAGGTTTTTCCGGGAAATATTTATCTCTATTAGAATTTCACCACAAAAAGTAATAAGTATTTTAGATTTTTTTCAATGTCTGAAATATTTTGAATTTAGATGAAAAATTATTTTCATAAATAATAATAACTCTTATAAAAACTATGAATTAAATATTAAATATATATATATATATATATATATATATATATATATATATATATATATATATAAAGATGTTTTTGGGGATGCAGTCATATATTCAATAAAATTCTTTGATTGAAGCCGAGCTTTCGAGAATGTTTATTCTCTGCTTCAGGGCAAAAATCGTGGATTTAGAATAAATTAGCCAAAAACAGGAAAGATTTCATAGCCATCAACTACAAATGATTGTTGATATATTTGGTAGTTAGGGTTTCATGAGACCCTCGAAATTCAAGATTTCCCGTCTCGTCTCGATACAGATTTTTATTTCGAGACGAGATCAAGAATTATACTTCGAAATTGAGAATTTTTTTCGAAATTTCTCGATCTCGAAAAAATGTAGTTGCTGCAATAGCTCACAGCTCTTGTTAGGTCAGAAAACAAAAATAAAAAACTGTTAGGAAATAATTTAAAATTAGAAAATTAACAAAGCATAAAAAATATGAAATATAACAAAGCAAATATCAATGGTAAAAAGAAATATTTTCATATTCTTAAAAAGGGACCCTTGAACTATTAAACAGAAAAAAATAACTCTAAACTCTTAAAAATGAACAGAACTTGAGAAAAATAATGATAAACATAAGAAAAATGTAGATAACATTATTTTTTAGTATAAAAAAAGTATCTTAACAGATAAGAAAATTATTGTTTAGACATTCGTAAATATATTGTTTACACAGCCAAGAATTCAAACACAGTAAAAATTGAGCCGATTCTCCAGTTAATTGGCTTCGTTCTTTTCTAATGGTCAGTTGTTGCTCTTGAAAACAGTCTTTCTGCAGGCATTGAAGTAGCTTGTAAAATTAAAAACAATATTCTCATCAAATAATTTAAAAGATAAACAAACTGTTCTTTTCGTTTATGTGCTGACCCGTTCACAAACAGTCTTTCTGCAGGCATTGAAGTAGGTTGTAAAATTAAAAACAATATTTTCATCACATAATTTAAAAGATAAACAAACTGTTCTTTTCGTTTATGTGCTGACCCCTTCACAAATTATATTTTTATTAGATGTAAAAATTATTTTAATGTCTTGTACAATGCTTTTTATGATTTTGATTACAAATAATTAAAATATAATTATTAATACTTACTTTAGAAATTAACGACACAACACTGTTCTTTCTGTCAGTCTGCCATAAAGTGCCATAAATTTAACATTATTCCTATTGCATTCTTCATAAATGTTAGTTCAAATTTATATATTACTTTCAAGGATATTCTTATGACACCATTTTTGCATGGATAAAAGATTAAAGTAAAAGCAAAGATTAGAAACACCAATCTTTGGTAAAAGATTAAGAATTCGTGTAATTCTCACTTCTTAGAACCATATATTTTTTTTCGGGGCAATAGTCGGCGGTTTTTTGTTATATGTGGTATTTAGTTCATAGCATATAGCTCTGCATTTAATAGAGGAAATGGAGGTATTCTAATAGCGACACAAAAAATCAATTACAAGTTTATTATTGGTAATATTCTTTGTTTGTATTTTGTTGCTGGTTATTCAAGCACCAATAAAGACTTATCTAAAGAGCAACGAAATTTCTGCTAGAAATTAAGAGAGAAAATGGAGGTATTCTAATAGCGTCAACAACAAAAGTTGATTTCAGCTTAATCAGTGGATATCCTAACTATTTACTATTTCTCTGAGTTTTGGATTAGCGTAGCATTAGAATGCAATACTGTGCGATTTTCTTTTAAATTTTTTTTTTCAATTCTATCTTCCAGGAACAAATTCAGGTGGTGTTAGGACAGAAAAAAATATTTTTCAGTGATATCACTGCTATCTTACACGTTAAGACAGCAGTAACTCAATTTTTTGAGCAACAAAATCTGGATTTTAGGAACTAAGTAGCAACAAATTCTAACTTGTCACTGCCAGCTTAACAGAGCTGGCAAACTGGGCGAATCACCTTAGTTAATGTGTAGTGGAAAAGCTCGATCAAGAACAAGCAGAAAGCAATTCCTTTGACTCGCGTCTCTTTTACCGACTTCTATCCAAACGTAGACGAATACAAAAGTTTGCGTAGTTTGGCAAGTGCTATTCCCTACATACTACTCGGCAAACTCCACATATTACAAACGTTTGCCTAGTTTGCCATGTAATGTGTAGCCGGCTTAACAGAAGTCCTCTGACTGTAGGTGCGGGCATTAGTCGTGTGTTGTGGAGATGGATGCAAAATACTTCAATCATCTCTATATTTGACCAAAGCCTCCACTTGCAAAAGTATTCATCTAATCTCTAAAGATTATCTGATTAAAATAGATTAAAAATTATATTATATAATATCCGTCTTGTTAATATTATTTTTGGCTGTTTTTTTTATATAGCAATACTATTTATCAACAATTATCAAAGAAGAATTTTTATTTTAATCCACCCGTTATCCATACTTTTATTTTCTTACAATATATGATCAGGTTTCCTCATACCCATAGTTCTGATTTATTGATTAGATAAATTGTATAAAAATTTAATGAATATCTGTAAACAGAATATTTGTTATCAGCTTTGGCTGAAGCTGATCGTACGTGATAACATGAGCGAATGATTTTTTAATATTCATATTGCCTAGTAATGACATATCTGAGGTTTAACCAGGAAAAGATACTTTCTCTCATTATGCAATCGTGTATTGTTCTGTGTATTGAACATGTTTCCCATAATGTTAAACACAGTAGCTTAGAAATTTCAGTTTTTACTTTTTTTTGATGCAAAAGTATCAGTTTGAGACTCGTACTCGAGTACCTTTGATAAAAGCAGATTAATATATCTAGAAGATTTATCACAAAAAATAATCAGGTGCTAAGGAGTCTATTTTTTACGTTTAAACTTAGTTCGTGTACGCAATCATGGCATTAGCAGTGGCAAGTCTTCTTCTCAATCTCTCGCTACCAACCAACTATGAATACTTTACTGCCGGTGGCATACACAGTGGTCTTTCGGCAAATAGACCAAAATTCAAACTCAACAATAAGGAGATGTTCATATACAGCGGTGCCATTCATTATTTTAGGGTTCCAAGGCCTTATTGGAGAGATCGATTGAGGAAATTACGAGCCTCTGGTATGAATACTGTGGAAACGTATGTTCCCTGGAACTTACATGAACCAAAATCAGGTAGGTAGAAAATATAAGAAAATGGTTTATTTATGTTTTTTCAAGGTTCCCTGCATTCAATGAGAAAACGAAACTCTTTGATTCATGTCTGTCTATACGTCTGTTATAGCCTATTTTTGTGAATCCATGAATAAAAAAAAACAATCTTGGTACTAGAGTTAGGTGACTGCACCACGAATATATCATACACCCTCTATGATTACTGTCGAATCTGTTCTATTTGTCTCGTATTTGCACAGTGCATGGTTCAAGTTCATTGGGGTTTGTAGGTATCAAAATTTTCAAAATGACCTCAGTAAATTGCTTTGTTTTAAAATTCTGATATTGGTAGTAAGACATCCCTTCCAAATCCAGCAATACATATTTCTCCTGAATCTGAGATCTAATTATATGCAAAGTTTTATGTCGTCCAGCTGTTTACGAGTAGAAGGTCCAGAAGACTATGGGTATATCTGTAGATATGTGACATTTGAATATGTAAATCGATTAATAATCTCACAAATATATAATGAAGGTTCAAATTGTTGAATATAAACGCTGCAGGATAATTGAAATTCAACTCTATCTCTATTTCAAGGTCAATTTGATTTTGGTGCCGGTGGTAATGCAATGTCTGACTTCCTTCACCTCAGTGAGTTTCTAAAAATCGCAAAAGAGGAAGACCTTTTCGCCATTGTACGTCCTGGACCATTCATTTGTGCCGAATTTGAATTTGGTGGCTTACCCAGCTGGCTGCTCAGAGAAGACAAGATTAACGTTCGCACATCTGATTCCATCTTTATGAAATACGTAACAAGATATTTTAAAGCATTGTTACCCATTCTATCCTCATTTCAATTCACTAAGGGAGGACCAATAATAGCATTCCAAGTTGAAAATGAATATTCTGTATCGAGGAAACGGGATTATGAGTATTTGAAAATGCTCAGGCAACTTATGTTAGATCACGGTGAGATGTTATTTGTGACAGCGATGTAGTTCCCGAAAAATATTATATAAAACAGCTTTTGTTTCTGACAGGAATCAAAGAGCTTCTGGTCACTGCTGACAATCCACCGCGAGGATCTGTTGGTACGATTCGGAATCTCTTCTTTATGACGGGTACCATACTTAATAAACCGAAGGAGCAACTGGATATGCTCAAGGCCTTGCAGCCAAACAGACCTTTGATGGCCATGGAATACTATCCGGGATGGTTTGATTTCTGGGGAAATTCTCATAGTAAAAAGTCAATAAACGTTTTCCAAAGTGAATATGAAGAGTTCCTCACGTATCCGGCTTCGATCAATCTCTATATGTTCCATGGAGGCACAAGCTTTGGTTTTATGAATGGGGCTCAGAATTTGCGTCTGGATGATGAGAATACTGGTGAGTGCCGAAATGAAAAAAATAGCCGATAGGATATCTTCAATTTGCTTAACAATTGAATTTCTATGATTTTATCATCCTACATGATTTCTTTTTAGATTATCGTTCTATAACAAACAGCTACGATTACTTGGCCTTGCTAGACGAAGCAGGGAATTACACAGATAGATACTATGTGGCTAAGAACTTAATTGCGAAACATAATCCAATCCAAACTCATCTACCTAGTCAGCCAAAAATAGAAGAACGAGTTGCTTACAACTCAGTCAAAATGAATCGGCATCTGAAATTCCATGATATTTTAGCCAGTCTTAAATATGTACACTCCAACAATGTCATACCAATGGAAAAGTTGGATATCAACGATCACAATGGACAAAGTTATGGATATGTCATATATAGAAAAACAAATGTCTATATACCTCCAAATGGTACTTTGCTTATCGAGGGAAGAGTTTGTGATACAGTAATGGTACTTGTAAATGGAGTCTTGGTATCTCCATGGTTACATAGATCTAAAGATCTAAATCAGTTTGGAACATCCAGAGTTAAGGACTCAACACTCGTACTATCTCATAGAGAGTTGAAGAATGCCACAGTTGATCTCATAGTTGAAAACTGGGGTAGAATTAATGTGGCGGTATATAAAGCATATAAAGGTCTTTGGCAAGGTGGCGTTAAACTAAACAATCAGTATTTGTATAATTGGATTATTTACCCTTTGGAATTCAGAAAGGACTGGATTCATTCACTGAATTCACTCACCTGGAATAGCATTGATAAAAATACTGTAGGACCTTCGATTTTCCGAGGCACATTGCGTATTGAAGACAAACCGAGAGATACTTTTATCCACATAGAGAAGTGGATGAAGGGTATTATAATTGTAAATGGATTTGTACTCAGCAGATACGCTAGAATGGGTCCAATACAAACAGCATATTTACCCGCAACATTGCTTAGACAGGGTCTTAATTTGATTTATATTTTCGAACACTTCAAACCGCCCAATGATTTTGAAGTGGATTTTTCAAAAGATAACATTTATAAGTCATATTAATTATTTGATGATATAATTTTTTCATGAAAATAAAATAATCCATTCAATTGAAGTGATTTTGCACTTTTTATATTTTCAGGGATCCGTACATCCAGTGAATATAAAATCACTCTTGGTGTCTGTCACAATTTAATAAAGTAATAATCTATAAAATGTTCTTAGAGTAGGTATTTATCTCGTATTTGTTCATTACAATTCTCAAAATGATCTGACTCACGAATGGTAATCGACAATAATTATATCATAGAAGTTTCGAGTTTCGATCATCAGAGATTCTAATACTTTAAATTATAAAATGTGAGATCAGGCGGTACATCTGATAAGTTAATAACAAAGTTATAAATTACATTTCTTATTTACCAACTAGCAATATTTTACTTCATTAGCTCATATCTAGACTACCTACATAATCGATTTATATATGTACAAGTAACTATTTGCATTACAGCACTACCGAAAATGTACAGGATGGCCAAATAAGAATGAACGCCGGTCATATCTCCGAAACCAGTCGTAATAGCTTTCAGGTAAAATTTTCTTTAGCAAAAGTGATCAAGAGAAAATGCTGAGAATAAGTTTCCAGTTTCTAGAATGGTAACCAGTGGGCGTAACAGCATCTCCAATTTCAATATCAAATTTTATCAAAAAAATGTCCTATGGACTCCGAAATCTCCAGACCTCTCCGTCATAGATTTTTTACTTGTGGGGGACGATTAAAGATAAGGTCTATGCAAGTAGGCCCATAACAAAAAAAGACTTGGTGGTCAGAATTAGAGAGGCCCTACAAAGCATATCCAGGGTGCAAATCGAAACGGCCGTCTTAGCCATCCGGCGCAGATTGGAGGATTGCGTTGAGACTGATGGGCGACAGTTCGCCACAGTTAATAGTTCTGGTATTTGCCTGTTGATTTTTATCTGTTTCTGTTACTATTTGTTGTTTGTTTATCTTAAGTTTACTTTCTGTGAATCGGAAAATGCCTACCCCCTGCAGTTTTCAGTTAATGTGCTAGTGTCACGAAAACCTTTTTTTAATAATGTCGTCTTCTAGGAAATCTTGTTGCTCAACTCTGGCAGCAACTGTTGCATTTCACATGCATTGAAAGTACACCCCACTCATATCAAATGTCTTTTCATTCAAGTATTAAGCGCATATAAATCAACCAAATTACGAAAGTATAAATAACCAACGAAACTGATGGTAGTAGCTATTCATTAAAATGTATTCGATCTCTGTTGTTAGAAGTTTACTAAAGGTTTGTTCAAAAAACAGTTTTTACATAATCTATTAGACACATATAAATGGGCTCAACGGAACTTTTTACGTTTTCACGTTTCTATAAATGCTAGACACATAATTTTTTCACCTAAATGTAGGGCTCTAAATTACCCTTGATGTGAAAATCATGATTCCCTTGTATTTGAATAACTTTATTTTATTCGATTGTAATGAATTTTTGTTTAAAAACATATTTAACCTACTCCCGATCGTTTAATTTTTGAGATAGGGGAAAATGGTTCACACAAAAAATGTTGGAAAAAAGACTGCAAAGCAGATCAGATAACCTTTGAAATCAATTAATTCGGAAAAATTTAGAGAAAATTCGATATTTAAATTTGGTCACTTTACCAAAGAAAATTTTACCCGAAAAGCTCTACTCCTACTGGTTTCGGAGATATGGCCGGCGTCTATTCTTATTTGGCCACCCTGTACATACGTTGCCAAGATAAATAATAATTAGAATCTTATCTACGGTCTCATTCATCTTTCACAATCTAAAGATATGTTAAATCGGAGGTTTCATCGATGTTCGGGTAGGTACTACGTGAAAAATAAGTTATAAGTATATTTAGTTGAAACTCGTCACAGCTTATATCCCAAGTTTAGGATAGGTTTTATCCTGGAGAAGAGCATCGGTTTCTACAGTAGAAGTTAAAATCAAATGTCCGAATTAAATTGATAGAATACTACGGGTTGCGGCATCTCTTGCTAAATAGTTAATCCACACACTCAAAAAACAATACAATAATAAATAATATTAACTAAGATCAAACTTCTAGTATTTGATATAGGTATCTACTTAAAATTAATATTACAAACTTGTATATTAAGTATATTCTGTTAGCTTTTACGATCATTTCTAAGCATGTTACTAAAAAGCCCATAAATGACGTAGATGCATTACTCATTAAAATATACTTTTAGAGATATTGTTCTTTCATGACTGTATCAGTATGATAAAAAGAATTTATATGCAGATATGGTTGAAAATAGATGATACATTGAGAAAAATATTTATTTCATATAATTTGTACCTAATATTTACAATTATGTGAAAATTGAAATAAGAAATTTTATCGTGTTACGAGATATAAGTAGAAATTTCTTAAAAATAGAGAATGCTTTTATCGGTATCGTATTTATAAAATAGTATAGGTAAAAACATTTGGATTGAGATAATGTTATAATTAATAACAATAAACAGCCATTGGTATATCAGTCTTGAAACAAGAAATTAATAGCTTTGCATTTGCATATGTCTCAGTGGGAATATCTTTCTCTATCTTCCATCCATGGGATAAGACTCAGTCTTGGAATGTCATTGCTTTCACAACTAAGCAGATGGTTTCTGGAAAATGTTTATTTAGATTATTTTCAAACAATTTTAATGTTTCCTTTCATAAAACAAACAGCATAGGTAAATTACCAAGCCAGATGTTGCCAATAATTATTAATATTAATTTTTAAGGTTTCTACCTACGTTTCACTAATTTTCTCAAACGAATTCCACTGCATCATTTTGATATTATCAGCATTATCACATAATATCCTCGCCAATGTTACTTTTCGTATCTCTTGTAACTGATTATTAGTGAAAGGTTTCGGTTGCTTGGGATTGGTGTAAAAATACCTATCACCTTGCTTACTTCTCAGAAATTGATCAGCAATTATAAACGAGAGAGTAGGACCAAATAGAGACTCGGGTTCAGGAGACTCTATCAAACCTCCAATGAGTAAGTCAATGTCTGAAGGTTGATCATAAATTTCGCGAAGAGATTCGACATTCTAAAAACAATCAACATTCATTTATCATGTTATCAAAAATAATATTTACTCACCTCTTTTGATATTGTACCGACAAGGTCATGCATGTTTCTTGGAGTGGGAAGCCCACAAAGAGAACTGAATTGTGTATAGCTGGGTAAGCCATGATCCCTTCCCCTCTCAATATCCAAACTCAAAATGTCATAACCAATCTCACCGTTTGAGTACATTTTGTTGATAATCTGTTTAAGGTATTCAAATATTAAATGTGTTTCCTTCGTTATTATTCAAAAATATTATTCAAAAATATTATTCAACTCACATCTTCAGAAAAGGACATATCCATCTTTTCACTTGTTTGTGTCGTTAAACCTCTAATAATTCTATCAAGCATATCTTTCTTCAGAATAATCCCAGGTTTATTAAAGTATTGGTTCAGATTCAAGGAAGTTGATTCTGGCACACGCTCTTCATTGTATAGTCTACAAATAATTATATAGTTTATCGAAATATTATTCCATATCTTTTGTTGTTTTTTTTATATTTACCCGACTTTGCTGGTATACAGTGATGTCAACGCTCTAATGGCGGCAGTAGCGAAACTATTACTGACACTTGGATCAGTTTTGGGACTGTATTTGGCATTTAAGTTGATTAGTCTGATGTATGTTGGTCCTGAAAATATTGATTCATACAATATGTACCTATTTATTTTAAAAGTAATTTGTATATAACAAGTACGCTACCTAATATGACAGGCAGCCATTCCTTGTAGGTAATATGCTGAACTTCAGCTATAACTATTCTTCTGGCCTCTTGAAAAATTGTTTCATCATCCCAACCAGGGTTGATACTAGCTAATTCACGAGCTAGTCTATTGTGTTCTCGCATCAGTACAGTATATAATGCAGTAGTACGAGGCTGTAAATTTACTCTCGCGTCTCCAGAACGAAAGCACACTGAATTGGATGAAGTTACTTGGCAATCAACTGTTGGTTTAGATGATTTCGGAAGAAATGTACGATCTTCAAAACGGCTAGTGTTAAGTCTGCCTCCAATGAATTCACGCAACGAGGATGTTCTGGTATATGTGGATCCGTAGATTTGAGAAGCGTCCAAGAAATGTGTAACTTGATTCATCTGAAACATGAAATGTTGTATTCAATAATTATTTTCTTCATTCAATGCGAGAAGACAAAGTTAGAATATACCTGCTCTGGCGTTCCAAAGCTGCAATCAGCTCTGACAGCTGGTATGGATCTAACATAACTCATACATTGTAGATCGACTGAATTGTAATAGCTGTCATTGTATGGTATGCGAATTGGTGCACAAAATGGATGTACGTATCTTGGTGATAGACTGCGTCCATTGGGTTCGCAACAATCAATGTTATGTGATGTATGAACTGGAAATAAATATTAAGTATCCTTAATTTGATACCGGTAGATGAGTAAGATACCTTACTATAATTAGGAGTTTGGGAAATTTGATGACAATTAAGTACTTACACATAACAGAAAGAGCAGATCTACTCATATCGTGCTCAACGAATTGTCCCCATTGTGAGACAGCCATGGTATATCTATCGTGAGGTTTTTCTTTAAAATTCACCAAACCAATTGTAATTTCTCTTGGTGTTGGTAATGATTTCTTACTATATGCTCTTCGAATATAACTGAGAGTTATATACTGAGGCTCCAATAACCTAGAAATTTAAATCGGAATTAATGTTTGTTAAGTATTTTTCCAATATCTACTACCTTTGATAACCTGTGAATGCTTCTCCCAATGAGCCAGACAGTTCATTGTTGCATCTTCCTTCAACAGATCTATACATGAAATTCAGTTCTTCACGGTCACAGCGATTATGGAGGCTTGAACAAAAGTCACCAAGCACTGTGTTCTTCAAGTTGAATTTATTCACAAAGATGGCACATTCTTCCCAATTGTATGTTAACCTACGACAAAATTAATTGTATCAAATTTTGAGCATACATATTTGGAGTTTCATACCTAGGATGAGTAATGCTTATATATTATTTCTAAATGAAGTCGGGCCTAAGAGGGTTATAGCAGGTCAAATCCTGTTATGTAATACATTTTTACTATAAATCACTGAGCTCTTATGGATTTTCCTATAACTACTCTACTATCCAACTCGACTTGCTAGATTGATGTATTTTACTAAGTTAAATATATTCTTAGATGTTGTTCGGTCTCACAGACCTAGTTATATTTGATACGCTCAAGATAATAATTTTAAATGAATATCCCGAATTAATAATATCTACAGAGTGATCGTTGGTATTAGTTTTCTAATTAGTATAGTTACCCGCCACAAACTTTCGTGACTAGCCTGGTTGAAGCTTTCAAAGCAACATGTCCAATCCTGCCCCTCTTTATTGCTTCCTCATCTGGTCCATACGCTATAAAGTTTCCATGTGAGGGGCTACCGTACTTGATACCAATTTCGGCAGCCATTAAATTTTTTTCACGTGTTTTCATCTGATTCATAATTCCCTTGGCAAATTCTACAGCCTCTTCCAGATCTCTCTCAGTGACTCTGACGTTTGAATACATTTCCGGTAGCCGCTGCTTGGCTTGTGCTTCCTTGCCATATGGCCATTCGAATGCTATGAAAAATATAGAAAAAAATTATGAATAGTGATAATGAAGTATAATCAGTTTCTCTATGACACTTTACACCAGTATGCCGTTTTCAGAAAAAATATAAAATACACAGCGCCAGCGACAGACTTATTGTACTTAAAATTTACTCAAATGTACCTATGTAAATGAATAGAGCTCTCGAGTTTTACTCGTTATTGCTGTAATTATTCTATTTTAAAAATAAAAGTATTTATAGGGTCTTGCAAAAACTAAATATAATGTGAATTTTATTTTAGAATAAATGTCCTGTTTTTTCATTCTATGTCTAACCATGAAGATTGTTTAATAATAGTTTCACTGAGTTGCCTTATAGCTAAAAAGCCCACAGAATAAAAAATCTATAACTATGATACATTTGAATGTTCATTTGGGTACAAGGTTTTAAGCATAATGATTTATGTAAGTACAAGTCTGTAGCAAAAGTTCAGAAGCTCAAAAAGCCACTTTTACTTAAGCAGCATTTTTTAATCTTTAAAACTTTACAACAATTTTACGACGTCATATGTCATCAATCTCAGAAAGTTGTAGAGCGGACTACACGCCACTTGACAAGTGCCAATCTCAAGTCAAAGTAGGTACTGATCTGTAGTATACGTATAAACAATCCGCATTATTCAGTAAGTATTGTAAAAGAGACAGTGGATCTTGTAGGGAACCGCCATTGACATTTTGAAATAGGAAACACCATTATCGCTTCGAAAGTATTAGCAATATAATGTCTGAATAGACAAAATCTATGGTCAAAAAATACAAACAACGATAAATCTATTATTTTCGGATATTTATACTACTTTAAAAATAATATATTCTGGAAGTATAAATGGTAACATTATCAAATGAAGAGGTAACATTATCAAATGAAGAGCGCTATCTAGTAAGACGAAAAGAAAACTATTTTCGACCCTAGGTAAGAAAAGACCCTCTTACCTGGATTGAAAATCGAGTTAACAGTGAAGTATAAAAATATGTTTTTTGGACTCAGGGATCTCTGAGATCTATTTAAAGCCGGAAACTGAAAATTTTTCACGATTACTATACCTACTTTCCTTACTTAACAACTAGGAAAAGAATCGTTTTAATGATGTGAAACAAGAGTAGTATAGTATAGTATTGCTGGCTGCTGTTCGAAGAGTGCTATGTCGAAAACCATTTTAAAGTCAAGCAGAAAGCTGGTAAAAAAATTGCCTTGTTATATATAAGTAGAGAGCTATTTCAAAACTGGATCAAATCCACAGAGAACATTGTGCATGGTGGCTATGAAAGCTAATAAAGTATCAAAAACTGATGTGAAGATTTCTGCCTTGAAATGTATAAAATATGAAAGACTTCAAATCAACAGTAGATATTAGGTAATACTACTACCGTACCTACCAACAATGACAACAACTACTCGGTGAACTAATATTCCATCCCACATTGCATTACATCATCTTCGGACACATCCCAGAATCATATGTGTATCTGATAAGTTCAAATGAGAACAAAATCGGCGATTATACACTTGACTCAACTGTGATGAGTTTCGAATGAAATTAAAGTAAAAGAGTTAGAAGTTTGCAATATAAGTATTGAATATTCCACCTATCAACGATGATGTAATCCAATGCGGGATGAAGTATTAGCTCACCGAGTAGTTGTTGTCATTGTTGGTAGGCACGGTAATAGTAATACCTAATATCTACTGTTGATTTAAAGTCTTTCATATTTTATTGCTAATAAAGTAGTTACAGGACGTAATTTGAGAACAATTGTCAATTGTCAAAGTGTCAAAATAATCTTACACTTATAAAAGTTTTTGCTCATGGGCTATAAGGGATATTAAGAAATGCGTATATATCCGCTTTCAGCTAGGTATAGCTCAAACATTTAGATATATTTACCAAGATACCAATCGTTTGAGCTTTGATTTGGGATACGCCTTATATATTATGACATATTGTTTTATTCTTTCCGATTCATTAACTAATGAATTTTGCCTAATTTGCACTTTCCTACCACTACCCCCAAATAGTAAAATTACTGTAAGTGTGTAAAATTTTCGGTGTCCGGTTTTCAATAGATGTTTCCGTTTCAGAGCCTTCAATTCTAAAAACATGTATTGAGTCCTTGCTCTGCATATCTGTGCTTTTTTTTTGTTTTGTTGGGTTGGTTTTCGGATTGTTTGCCTGTGTTGCTAGATGGCATGCTTTCAACAGTTATTGTGCGATAGCCGATAACCCAGATTTATTCAAGATGGTAGCTTGTAAGCGGGTTTAAGGTTCAATGAAATTTCAATAAACTATATTTTTGAAGCCTCTGACTATCCTCTCCAGTTACATCTTTAAGGAGAAGCAGGAAAACAAGTTATTTAAAATTTTCTACCTGTTTATTTATATTTTAGCTAAAGTCTAGAGAAATCAAACCTGTAAACGTTGAAACTATTCAATTTAGAAGTTGGTGGGAATGATCACGTCTTTTTAGAAAATAAGTTTTTCGATTATCATATAATACATTTGTCTGAATCTGAAAGATTTCTGAATTTTTTTTATGAGAAGACGTTTTCAGCAAGATTTCTCTCCATAGTATATTTGCTTTTCACTGTATATCTGAACTAGAATCAATTGCGCCATCTAAAAATTTCCACTATAAACTTTCTTGGTATTAATTTGATTAGTTCATAAATTAAATTATTGTAGACCTTCACATGCTCGAAAAATAGTAAAGAAAGTTAATTATATTGATTTACATAAAACAAACTAAATACACCTAAAATTAATAAGAATGTTATATATGAAAGTAAATATATATTTGTAGTTCAATATTATTTTCTTATCTATATCATGGTCGACATCCAATGTGATTAGGAATTTTATGTACAGACATTTGTTTTATCTTTAACGATAACATAATATGCTTCTATAAAATGCAGATGTAGACTATGCACTGGTGCAGCTTAAAGGCGCTTAGATACCGAGCGTTTTATAGGAACGATTTAGCTCGTTTTTGAACACTCGTATGAAACGCGTTTACACGCACGTATCAATACAGTACAGTACATAAAAAACATTGCTTTATCCTTTATTAATTGGAAAAAAGAGTTCGCCGCCTGTAACAAAAACGAGGTTACTGGATTTGTCCTATTCTTGCATCATGAGTGACGAATGGTCATTTTATATTGTAATATAGAATATAGAGGATATCATTGCAACATAATTCAGAGAAATTACGAAATAAGTTTTGAAAGCCTAAGAGACTAAGAACGTGTTTTTTTTAGCTACAAACGTCCAAATTCGATCTTGTTAGATACGTGGCAAAACTCGGATCCATTCCGACCTACGTCAATGGATATGATAACTTCAGCGAAGCAACCTATCTTATCTGATTGTGCTTAATGGGGCAAACATACAGTAGATTATGTCCCTCAACTTGACACACTCGAAATTATCCGATCTGTGCCTTCGGGTAGATTTGAGAGAACAAAACAGATCAATTTTACCATTTAAATACGTGTGTTGATGCCTTGTTTATCAACTTAGTTGAGAAACCTGATTCATGAACATATTGAACAGTGTATAGGGTCCATAATAGGAGCCTTGTGTAAATTTGAGTCTCATTATCTCGAGAGACTCAGTGTTCTCAAGTTACCAACTCAGTTTAGTACTGGCACGCCACACTGGAATCACAGAATCTCTCGATCTGTTAATATTATAACAATCACTTTGAGGACAGATGACTTTATATATATCGTGGACCGATCATAGAATAGATTATATCATGACGTGGCCGAATATATCATGAAATAGTCACATTTTATAAAATAGCCAACTACCTACCTACTGTCCATAACATTTAACAACGTTTGGCCATATAATTAATGTAGAAGGTCCTAACAAAATAATTCAAAATCTGCTGAGTATTTCTTAGTTGCATACTTTGATTTATCTTTCCTAGTCTAAGTGTGCAAGCGTATGTAATATAAAAAATCTATAACTACAAATTTTAAATACCTACTAAAAATGTTTAGAGAATATGTAGTTATACTTAACAAACAATCTGAAATCTTTGGTAAATTGGGATAAAATTTTAATTTATGAAATTATGTATTTGACCGATTTCATACTTCAACTCAACTCCCGTGGAGGTCCCGAATTTTTTTCTTGATGGTTTCCGGGTGACTTCAAAAATAAGATTATCTACTGCCGATTTGAATAGATGATGCCTATCAAAAGTGCCACCAACATAGAACAGCGCTTCTCGCTTCTGTTTCATAAACTAGACTATAATGATTTCTGCAGCCTCTGGCAGTGGTAAATTTAACGTTGTAATGAAATGGTCATTTATATTGCACCATATCATAATATCATCGTACACCTGGTTGGCCATATCGACAAACGATTTCTATTCATTAATCGTAACAAGGTAAATCATGATATCGCCAACAGACAGAGTAATATTTCATAAAATGCCACGATTTCATGAAATACTCAGCCATTTCATGATTTGGGTTTTTCTGCGACAGGACAACGACGTATACCTAAATATATGAAAAAACGCGGGGTATGTAAACGCCTTAACGAGTGATATATGTGACATGCCTTTGCAGTGATTTAATACATACCTATTTATAAATTCTAATAGCGTATTATGTATGGCTGCATATATGCAGCTTCTATAAAAAGCAATTATAAACATTGTTATGTACTATTGTTTTTAGTAAAGCAAGCTGATAAATAGGAGAATAAAAAGTAAATAAAATACACATTTACAATTACCTATATATATATATATGCCATAGAAACTAATGTAGGTACCTACCTGTTAGTGGTCGTGGTATTATTGGTGTAACTTCAGGCAAAATCGCCATCCAAAGAAGTAGAGCTAGTTTAAGAATTCCCACTTTTGTTTTTTCGTGCATAGTTAATTTTTTCCCTGTAACTAATAAAAGAAGATATATAATTACATTACTATACCGATGATTGTTGAAAAAATACTTGTTGTTCGAGCACAAATCCAAATCTATATATATATATATATATATATATATATATATATATATATATATATATAAATAAAAATATGTTCTTGGGGGATGCAGTCATATATTATATAAAATTCTTTGATTGAAGCCGAGCTTTCGAGAATGTTTATTCTCTTCTTCAGGGCAAAAATCGTGAATTTAGAATAAATTAACCAAAAACAGGAAAGATTTCATAGCCATCAATTACAAGGACATTTGTAATTGATGGCTATGAAATCTTTCCTGTTTTTTGGTTAATTTATTCTAAATTCACGATTTTTGCCCTGAAGAAGAGAATAAACATTCTCGAAAGCTCGGCTTCAATCAAAGAATTTTATATAATATATGACTGCATCCCCAAGAACATCTTTTTATTTATTATAAAACCAGTAAAGAATACAAAATCAATATATATATATATATATATATATATATATATATATATATATATATATATATATATATATATATATATATATATATATATATATATTACAAAAAATTGCACCGAATTTATTAGGTGCACTGAAAAATATAAAATCATTCAATGTTCTCCAAAGAAGATAATACGCTGCTTATACTTGTTCAGAGATTTCAAAACATCGCGGAAATACGAATATTTCAGACTTTTACCACTCGGAAACCGTATTTATTTTTAAATGTACAATTTAAACGTTGCTACATAATATAGTCTCTTATTTAATTTGACCGTTGATGTTCTCTCTGGTTGTAACTCAGAAACCTATGATTTTTTTGAAAAATATCCGATTCAAACGTTACCGAATATGGTCTCTTGTTTAATTTTGTCGTCTAAAATTTTCGACATTCCAGAAAAATTGCCCTGACCAACCCCCATTGAGAGAAGTTTTTATGGAGAAGGACATATTGAATGTCGAATTTCTCAATGGGGCCAACTCTCGTTAGTCCTCTATGAAATGAAAAAAGAATCATGAAAATTGGAGCACGTTTACGGTTTAGAAGGCGCGAACATACATAAAAAACATGCAGACAAACAGTCGAGTTGTATACCTCCTCCGTTTGGTTCGTGGATCAAAAATGATGTTGGTATATTTGTTCTTAGTATTCTCAGAAACCGTTAGACCATTACCTACCATAAAAATCGGCACGTGTATAAGCAATTCTTTAATGATAAGGTTTCTATTGTCATAACTAGAAGACCAACTTCTACACCGTTCAACCGATCATTATGAAAATTGATATAGATAGGTACTTAGGTGTTTAAGCATTGAGAATAATTTATTGCTATTCACTTTGTTATAACTAGCTGCCAGATGGTACTAATCCGCTTCAACTTTTACACCATTTAACCAATCGCCATGAAAATTATTAGTATACGTATGTGTTTGAGGTAGGACAACGTTTGCCGAGTTTCAATTTCACGACCCTTCAACTTGTGACAGAATTAATGAAAATACAGGCTGTTCAGTCTTAATCACAGGTAAAACCTTTCAAGCTTATTATTTTCCGGTTATACCATTATACCAAAAGCAGATGTTAGCAATTTGGGAAAATGTAATACTTTTTCGAGTCTCTCAACAACTTTCAAATCGTCTTTACGGACACTTGTTCTAGTTGTGCTGTGATTCCTTTCGATCAGACTGATCTCTGACATTTCACAGATACTAATATTTAATATTTTTTTATCATCCATATTGATCAGTTTGCTTCCCATACCTACTTATATTACTATTCGCAAGGGTTTTTGAATAAACTTGAATTCTACTTAATATTAACAAATATTAAATGATAATTCTTTAACCATATCTAAGTCTCGAGTATTTTGAGATACTTTGTATAAAGAAACAAGAAATTGTATTCAGGCATTGTAAACATTAATTAGATTTATATTTCTAACTAATAAAATTTATTCTGTAGGTTCCAATATACTTATTCAATATATTTAATTGTTTTATCATTTATTTGCTTCTGGGCGTACTATTTCGATAAATTTTCAACTTAAATTTGGATCAGCTATAGGTCTCTATACTCTCAAGAAATTTCTTCCGGGTCATGGTTCACTCTGGATTAAAATTAATTGAATAACTTTTCACAATATAGCGGACAGACTTTTATTAGGTAGATGACGCCATTGAAAACATCAAAACAATATTTTTGCCTTTGGCATAGAACTACAAATTGTTGCTTATCATTCACTAAAAAAAATCACCATAAGAAAAATATGTTTGCATCTTAAAATAGAGTAAAAATAGTATTCATATGTAAACAATACGCAATATTCGGCAAGTATCTAATCTATCTAATGGAGGGCTACTGGGTTCCTTTGATGATTGATTGTCTACTGGCAATTGCTGAAAAGACTAAGACATATGACAACTGACAAGAGATAGTTGATCTTATTGGAAACGTTGGAAATTGCACAAATCCAACCAATGCTTAATAACAATTGATATATCATTACTTGGAGATCGCCATCTAGTAGATCAAAACGAAAACTGCTTTTCAGCCTTAGGTAAGAAAAAACTCATTTCAGCTATCCAAACAGGGTCGAAAACCGCGTTTTCTAATTGTGAAGTATAAAAAAAGAATTTTCACCACTAGGATAAAAATACAATGTTGATGAGCGGTCACTTATATTAAGCGAGTTTACCATATAGCAGTAGGAATATTGCACATTCATAGTGCTGTAGTTTTTGAAAAATGTTCAATTTAAGGGTTTCCGGAAGAAGTCTGTTCTTCAATTTTGCCTACCTCGAATTATCAATTTTCGAGAAACTCTTCCTCCACCCTCTTTGGGAAAAGGTTTTGTGGCAAGGAAATGTTGGATTTCAAATTTATTTTTAATGGGAATAACTCTCAGTAGTCCTTTTTCAAATGAAAAAAGAATCAACAAACAGTCGAATTGTATACCTCCTCCATTTGGAAGTCAGTCGAAAAAGTTTGACACTGCTTTCGCAACAATTCCTGCTGATCCATGAGTTAATTTCCTGCACCTGAAAAGTCATGAAACATAGAAGTCTTCAACTGTAGCTAGGATTGGTACCTAGATGATGCTATCGAGAATAAAGTCTAAACTGAAGGAAACCAGAAAGGAAAGAAGAAGAAGAAGATTTAAAAATATAGCTTACTTACAAAACCCTGAACTTTTTTGGATTTTTTAAATGTTCCTGAAAGTGATACATGAATACCTATATCTCTCAAATCCTTTTGGTATGGAGAATATTTTTGAATTTGAGACGTTCGATATTTGAATAACACTGAGCACTCTTTTTTCAATGAAAAATCAAAGTCGATTGAAGTTGTCAAAGCGTAACGCGCTAAGAAACATAAACAAACAATAAAAAGCATTGTATACCTTTTCTTTGACCGACGAACCCCAAACGGAGGAGGTATACAATTCGACTGTGTGCTTATTTTTTGGTTTGTGCGCACCTTTCATATAGTAATCGTAGTCCGATTTTGATGATTTTTGATTCATTTGAAAGAGGAGCCTTGAGAACTGGTCCCATATTCATAAAAACGGGAATCCGACATCTCCTTCCCCGCGAAAAGTACCCCCGAAGGGGGTGGAGGGGGCATATTTTCTCGAAAATCGAAAATCTGAGGTGGTATAATTAAAGACAGGACAATATCCGGAAACGTTAAAGTTGAATATTTTTTTAAAAGAGTTACGGTTTTCGAGATAGACGCATGTTAAATTCTCAAATGTGCAATGTGGAGAGGGCGATTTCTGTCGAAAATTGAAAATCTTTGGGCAGTACATGAAGGACATAATTATTTGTAGCAACATTTATAATGACATTTTTCCCTTAGAGTAACGGTTTTCGAGTAAAATCGGTGTTAGAATGGTAAGAACTAAAATATTCAAATCTCAATAATAACGACTACAAGCAAGGAATATACGTGGATAATAGAATAAGTACTATCTTCATTGGTATTAGTGAACGTTCAACGATTTTCGTGACTAATGTTACAAATAAATATTTTAAAAAAAAATTGGACCGACGTTATTAGTTGATGCACTGAAAAGTATAAAATAATATTAATTCTATTGGTGGTGGTACTTGTGAAGTTGGTGCCAAAAGTCAATCTACCTGCAACTGCACAACTTCAAAATCAACAGCACCAATAGAATTAATATTATTTTATACTTTTCAGTGCATCAACTAATAACGTCGGTCCAATTTTTTGTAAAAAATATTTATTTTTTAAAGTAATTCAAAAATATAAGTGAAAGTAGCTTTCAGTGCGATAGCTTGATTTATTGATATAAAATGAAAAAAGATATTAGCCTTGCCCACGTAACATTTATATGAATAGAATGAAGCTAACAGAGAATTGTGAGAATTTAAGTGTATAATCAAGAATATTGCAGTGTCATTAATAACCACATAAATTTCCGTTTATCAAAGATTGACGTTAGTAAAAGGTCAGAGGAGGAAGAACTTTTATCTATAATATGCGTATACATTGTTTCAAGACGGATTATTTCTACAAAAAATCTATGATAATATGTATAGTTACTATGCAGATTTTAAGTACATGTTTTCGTTACTAATTCATGTATAGATGCAAATTTCTTCGTTTGCAGCAAAAATTCATCTGATAAACCTTGATAGGTAGTTACCAGGGTATTTGAATATAGCACCAAGTAGTTTATAAACTATTGGGAATAAAATTAAGTCAACTGCTAGTTGGGCTCTCTTACTTATGAGTTTTGTTTGGATTTTTCTGATAGCTATCACTGAAATTTGAGGTTCAAAAGTATAGAGTTTCAAATTCTCATTTTATAGGTTAGTTTTTTAAGTTATTTAGAAAATTCAACTACAAATTTTCATCATATGACATATCTAATAAAAGGGTTGGTTATGGGTTATTTAAATTATATTTGATAATTATAAAATAACTCAGTCAAGCTCTGAACGTACTGAGAGTAAAATCTTGAATAAAGTACAGAATATAGGCTTTCATTCAAAGTTTACAGGAAAACCAATGTAAAGATCCTAAAGTACGCAACCTTCTCCTCTTATCATTTTTTTATTTTATTCGAAAGAGAACTACATAAAAATGGTCCATAAGAAATAAGAAATTCAACATGTGTTTCCTCCAAAAGAAAATATTCCAAGGGTGGTAGAAGGAAATTATATTTTTCGGCAAATTAAAAAAATTATGTGGTAACACTGAAGAATCCATTTCCGGAAAAATTTAAATTGGTCATTTTTAAAAAAATTCCTTGGTTTCCGATCACTTGCAGTGGGTACCATATTACTCATATTTGCTTAAAGTTCTATATGATTTTGCTGTGAAATATGAGTTAGGTAAACTAGATCAATTTTACGCATAAAACAGTATTTCATTTTATTCGAGTTGGTGATATAAATTTTAATGCACGTAAAAAATCACAAGACATTTACTTAGTACCTTTAAGCTCGTCTTTTGATAAATTGTCGTACGAAAATATAAAGTCAAAAAAAGTATTGAGTGTGGAACCCTTCTACCGCTGAAACCTACCCGCACATAGAGCCAGTCCGACCACAAACCCAGATCCACCCACCGACATGCACCAAGAGTCAAGAGAGAACAGCATGAGAATTACTCCTACATATGACACGAAAATTCAGCCTTATATCATAAAAAGATCTTCCATACATAATGTATGAGAAAATTAATTTTCTTCATAATATTTTTTCCGTTAATTTTTCCAAAATGTTTAAACTTTTCTGCTAATCCGGCCGAAAATTAAGCCAATAAATCAAATATCATAAAAATCAGCTCAGCCGTTCTTGAGTTATAAATTGTGTAACTAACCCGACTTTGTTTTGTATATAAAGAAATATTAAATGGCCAATTTCTCGGGGTAAAGCTGCTTTTCGACGTCCTAAAGTCAATGATTCTAAATCAGTAACTTTGTAAGAATCTTGAAGGAGAACTTCTCAGAATTTTCTTAAATATAAAGATGGCCGACATAAGGCGGAGATATATAGGAGCAGATTTCATTGAACCCACTAAGGGCAGGTTGATCGAAGATTGTAACTCAACCGGGGGTCAACCGTGACTTTCTGTATCATAAACCTCCAACTGAAGGTTGGTATCAACTAGCGGTCGATCAACCGACGGTTGAAATGTCCTGTCTAAAGCTGACCCTAAGGCCTTCAAGAATTATCACTTTAATTTTTTTGATAGTGACATTGATTAACTGATTAGAGAGTTTTTTCTCTTTTGCAAATACACAAGCTTAGAAAACAAAAAGTAAGTTGGAATTTATGTGTATTCTGGATGTGATTGAAGTGAATTGGTTATATATGTATAAAATAAATAGATAGGGTCTTATGCACGAAATATATGAGACAAGTCATCATTTTGGTAGATAATAAATACAGGAACGGCTAAATACCCAGGTGGAAATTCGTTATTTTTGACCGACTTCAAAAAAAAGAGAAGGTATACAATTATATAGTAAACGTACTCCGATTTAGATGATTTTTATTTCATTTGAAAGAGGAGAGTTTAGAAATGGTCCCATATTTAGAAAAACTTAAATCTGAAATCTCCTTCTCTCCAAAAACCGCCCCGAAAGGGGTGGAGAGGGCAATTTTTCTGGAAAATCGGAAATCTGAGAATGCAGAATTAAAGGTAGGATCGTATCCGGAAATGTTTATATGGAACATTTTTCGAGTTTCAGAAATAGTTAGGTCTGAAATATATATGCGTATTTCCACTATGTGAAATAAAAGAAGAGATCTATGTAGCAACATTTATATTGAATTTTTTTCAAAAGAGTTACGGTTTTTGAATTGCAGCAGTAAAATTTGAAATATCTTTACATATCTGCGCCGCGATATTTTGAAATCTCTATTTAGTATATTCTACTATCTTCTTTGGTATTAGTGAACGTTCAACCATGTTCATGACGTTAAACAAAAAAATGTGAAATAAATATTTTTACAAAAAATTGGAGCGACTTTATTATTCTATTGGTGCTGGTAATTTTGAAGTTGTGCTGTTGTAGTTGGTTGTTGTAGGCACCACTACCAAAAGTACCAGCACCAATAGAATTAATATTATTTTGTATTTTTCAGTGCAACAACTAATAAAGTCGGTCCAATTTTTTGTGAGAAATATTTTTTTATCTATGATATGAGAATGGGATCGGTAAATGATGATTACCGAAGTTTTGAGAAACGTAGGAAGACCAATCGTGATTTTATGCCACATCAAGGTTGTATGGATATTTTTGGGAAGATTATTGGCAATTCTATTTTGATGGACGATAATGCCATTGTCAAAATTACCTTTGATGAGGGCAGAATAGCCACAACAGACTGGCCACCGATATCTCAAGATATGAGTCGCAATGAACACATTTGGAATTATGAGTTCGTGAAATATAAATTAAACAAACAATCCATGAGGTAGTTATTAGGGCTGTACGAGAGGAATGGGCCAATATAATGTGCATGTTCATGCGTTGATAAGAAATAGAGGAAGCACAGCACTTACGAATACTTCAATAATGTAAATTATTTGTATATTTTATAAATGCAAATATTTTTGAAAACTGTTTTTCAATAATAAATAAAACAATTAGTTGAATTAATTTTGTATATTTTTTTCATGTACACATCTTCCACAATTCTTATAATCTACAAACAAAAAAAAGTTATTTCATTTTAAAATTCAGATAAGTATGAGTCACAAGACTTTGTCCGATAATTGAAAGTGAAAGACATTGCACTTTTTCTTTCTAATTGTATTTAATAAATCAATCAATATTTAGGCAAGTATTCCTTTATATGAAAGAAGAATATATACGAACCTGCCTTTCTACCTAAAATGTATTTTATAAGATAAAATAGTAAAGTTTCATTGCCAATTTATGATGTAATTTCAAGAAACAATATTATTATTATTTATTTGTAATAGGTATCTAAGCTCATTCATTTGAAATTATTATAGATATATATTATACTTCTGACTAGTTTGTCAAAATATATGTAGGCTACTTTCAAGCTTTCTATATGAGTTTCATTCATAAAAAATAATTGCATAATATTTTGTGTATACTCACTATAATTAATATGGCAATCATAAAAGCAGAATAACAAAATACAAACGTGTTTTCAAGCGGCTTATTTCTCGCAGTATTTGTATACGAAACCTCGATACAAGCTCGATCACATCAAAATAGGTACAGCACACACGTTACAACTGAAAACTGAAAGCTCAACGCACTACTGAGACGCTAAATGCGATGCATTATAATTTATGTACATGTTCAACGATGATCACGTGTGACAGGGCTTATCAACTTTGTATTGTCCAAATTGCGATAATGTTCGTAGTAAATGATTGCATACTGTTTGGCATTTGTACAAGATGCAATTATAATTCTGAAAAAATTCCACGGTCCAAGTTCCACAGACCCAAATAACGTTTTCACTTATAATTTCCCTAGAGCTTGAAATATTTCCGGAAATTTTTTAGCGGTGCAATGGGGCCTCGGGAAAAAATTGGCAACTGAGAAATAAAATTGTGAGAAAAGCTTGCCGGAGATTCGGTACGAAAATTTTATATCAAAAAATAAATGCAACTTTTGACAGCTTATAAATAAATATTTGTCAAAAATAAACTACACTTGTTATTCTGGCATCTACACGTGACAGCTATCAAGCCACTTTACCACTTTAACGCTTTAATTTTGGGACCGAAAAAAAAAACTAAATATTCAGGTTGTCATCATAACAAGCTGTCAAAATTAAAGCATCTGATGGGCTTAAAACAACAGGTATAAAATTTTCGTCGTAATTATCTCGAGAATAAAAAAATTTATCTAAGCCTCAGGAGCGGTGGTGAAAAATTAGATTAAAAAAATCCCGACAAAAAAAACATCTAAGAATAGTCTCGATCAACCGAATCAAAATCAGTTTAGGAGCTAAGACGCCACAGGCAGAGAGAGGAGTATAGACGATAAAGTTAATTTAAAATGAAACTATCCTATAAAAAACATTGTCGATCTGGTCACCCTACAAACACAAAAACTAATCAAAATCAGTTCATCCGTTCAGAAGCTACGGTATCACAGACAGATACACACGTTAAAGTTATCACATCTCTCTGCTTGCGTCAGAGGTTAAAAAAGAAGTCGACTATTAGATTTTATAATTTTAGTAACGTGACCGAACTACAAAAGTTAGTTCTGTAAATATGATGATAAATTTAATTAATCGTCATGATCAATGAATTAGATTCAAAGAGACAGCCATAAAAAAATCTAGAAAAGCACTCATCATTTAATTCTGTCTGTAGAAGTATTGTTTCTTGATCTATATAATTTTGAACTACATTTTTTTCGAAAAAAAAAACGATAAAAAAGTTAAGAGTAAAATTTTTCGAATTTAATAGATTTATTTGGTGAAATTTTTACTTTTGATGGCTGCCAGATTATTCTCTATGTTCTGTAAGTAACTCTTAGGATTGAAGTTCCTCTTATTTTATCAATTTATTTGAAATATCGTAAAAAAATAAAACTGGTATATACAATAAGTTCCCGTTTTTTTTTTCATTGCGAAGCGACCATTTAACTAATTAGGTTTTTTGAACTGCTGGATACCGTTAAAGGAATCTTATTGGATTGCCGCTTTTGCCTTATCATGGTTCTGGGCAATTCTTTGCGTTTCCTTTTTTGGTGCCAAACCCAAAAGTTCGCCCCAGTTTTCCAAGTCTCTTATTTAAGCTGTGCGAAATGCTTCTTTAACCCATTTTGGTTTGGTAGGTCACAATGCTAACCAACCCCTGGGGACTGACGCCCTTAGGGGCAATCCATAGCACAACAAACTATATATTTATAGTCACAGCCAGGGTTTAAGCACGCGTCTGACTCATAATCGGTAATTCAACCTGATCCAGGGCACACTTCTCTCAGCTTAACATTGAAGATGGAAGTGGGCAATTGTTAGCTTGCAGCTACGCGCTCCTCAAACTAATTATTCTTAAAATTCGAACTTACATTTTATTATATAACAACATCTCTTTTTTCATTAGGTCAGATATATATAAAAAAAACTGTGACGGGAAGAAAAAAGTTTGACATTGGGTGATATGCTTAAATTTGAGCGTGCACTCAGAAGTAGCTACTCCAAATTGTGTTGAGTAGTTACTCCTGTTAATGAGTGGTTACTCTCTTTTGATATGCATAAAGTTTTCGAATAAAAATGGAGATGCCTCTCGGGTTATTCCGAGCGGGTGCTCAGTTTGTAAGTTTCGACTTGTAATTCGCGCTCTCTCTGAATTGAAAAGGTTCAATCATTGCGTGTCGATAGGTATTCAACAAAGTCAAGATGTTCTAATGGGGATTCTGTTGAAAATCAAACCGTCTTCATCAATATAATAAAACAACATCGTATTTTGCTAGAGAAATCTAACATCCCGGAAGTGCAAAGTAGAATACGTAAAGTAATAGAAGATATAGAAGGAAAATTAGAAGCAGAATTAGAAGTGAAGTATAATAAGGGACAAATTTGGAAGAAGATACAAAAAATAAAAAAACGAAAACCGACAGGAACCAAACCGGGAATACACTAATAAAATTGAAAGGATAGGAACAACAGCTGTTTAATTTCTTGAATAGAGAATTCGATCATACTATTGCTTGACTACAAGGTACATTTTTTATTTTATTTAACCACACTGATGTAAGAAATAAATAACTACTGAAATAGGTATATGTTTAAAATTATCGTTATTAATTTTTAGGCGCTGTTTGGGCAAGTTGTCATAGGAAAACCGTGGAAGATCACATCTCACCAATTCGTGCAGATGGAGAAATATAGTTCCCCGAACCAGAATGTTCCGTACGGATAAAGGTACACAGGCTCGTCCCTTATCCAGGCCGGGATTGAGTAAGGTTAATCCTTATACTGTGACAGACTGATGAACAGGCTAAATTCAACCATGACATCAGACAATCTACCTTTACGAAGTTAAGTCTAATAACAAGGAGACTCATATAATTGAAAGTACTCACTCAGTGGTTGAAGCAGATAATCTCATTTATGCATACGAAAATTAGAGTTGATATTCGAAGAGCGAGTTTATTTTATCTCCGTTGACAGGTGACAAAGTATCACGTTTCTCCCCACGGGAAAAAAGTTAGTACTTTTTCCCGGGTATGTATATTATACAATAAATATAAATCAAATCACAAAATTAAATTGACAGATATTCGATTACTTTAAAGGTTTCAAGTTCTGATTGTCGCTATAAGTACAACAAACTACCAGTTTTAAACTTAAAATTTCACTTCGATAATTTTCTTACTTTAATATATAGTAATATTTTTTATCATTAAATCATCGGTTTTTTGTCTCCCTCGGCTTCGCGTCGATCGACAACACAGCTCGAGCTAAAATCTAATATTTTTTTACCTTGTATAATACATAACTGTGTACAGGAATAGTAAATTTTATACATTACGAAACTGAAAAAACTTTTTCTACATTTTATAGGTGTTGTAGTTTTTTCCACATAGTTTTCGGATATTTTGGGAAATGTTTCGGTTTCTATATATTAAAAGTAGAAAAATAATTAATATATGAATAACAACAGGCTATGAATTTTCTCATAAGTATATTTGAAAGTGCCAATAATTCCAAGTGCCAATATTTACATATTTTTCTAGTTATACTGAAAGATTAATGATAGTTTTATAGTTGTAGCACTATCTCCTACCTTAATCCAAACAAATCTTCAAGTAAAAGAAACAAATCATAAAGATAATAGGAGCAAAAATCTTGTCTCAATAAGTCACTAATCACTGTTCAAACTGCTTAATAAATTATTATCTCGAGAACTTTGGAAGCGTACAAATTAATACTGAGCGAGCTGCATCGAATTATTCTCTTTATGAGCTTTATTAAAGGGGTCAGTTGATTTCTTATCATATTATTTTGTTCAGTCAACAATGAAACATTTTATGAGTCTTTGATAGAATGTGAATATCCTTTAACAAGATATGTTTGTGGAAATCGAAAGAAGCGATATAACAAATGTGTTTACTACATTTTAATGTTTTTTGGATCTTACTGAAATTTGTATTATTGTAATATTTTGTGGGTGATATAAGGGTTTTAACACCCATACTTCTCTTTTCTAATTTTAGAGTATAACTTAGCTCAAAAGTATGAATATATTTAACCAAAAATAAACATAACAAATTATTGCTATGTCGATTGAATAGTGAGCAAAGCTCTTTAGTTAAGCACCATTGTTTAGTGGTAGAAATAATAAAAATTTAAATTCTGTATTACTACTACATTACATGCTCTCTAGAAACTATTTCACTGTTCCTGTTGTTTGTGTTTGATCCATGACCTGCACAAAATAATATTTTGTGTCATTGTAAGATTCGAATGGGAGTATTGACTATTTCTTATTATTTCGAGATGCAATCTCAGCTCAAAATAATATTGCCAAAATATTTTTTTAAATCGACAAAAACGTCGGAAAATGCAAATTATAATTATTGATAAATTCAACTTTTCAGAACTTTATATTACATTTATCCTTTACTTCACCGCGATACGGAATCCTCGGGTTAGACATCCCACTTCCTGATTTCTCATATATAATTCATTGTCCTGCTCATATTAAAGCAAAGAATAAATGATATTTGTTCAAAGGGTAGATCTCCAGGAAAGTTCATATTGTGGACCTTGATTTTTTTTAAATTGCTATTTAAATGAAGAGTCTCACTTAGGTGGTTTCACCTCACAAGAGATGATATGAATTCGCTCTTATAAAGCTTCAGTAGATATATACTGTATAACATTAAAAATGCAGCACCCATTTAACATCAAAATATTTTAATAAATTATTGGTAGGTAATAGTACCTACATCAAATGATCAAAGTTAAAAGAATCTCGCTCTTTGACTGAAATTTTTAATAATTAGAGACCCTCTTAAGTAACTACCTATATTCCTCAACTATCCGATATTCTAGAAAAATTAGGTCCAAGCAGATCATGTCTTAGGCGATGCAAATCCATTATAAAGCCAATGCTGCTGTATAATGTCTGGTATTATCTTGTTGTAAAATTGGGTTTTCTAGTAACTTCATCATGGGTCCTTAACCAGAATCTTGATTTGTTCACAGTTCGATTCCATTTCTGCTTCCACTGAACTTGTTCTTGACACCACTGCCATCTCACTCCCCCGTCTTTGGGTCAAAGGCAAAATGAGACGCAGTCGACAGCAAGAAAAATAACTAGTTCTACTGTACCCAATGTGTGGTTCTTTTAAAGTAGCTCGCCATTCCTGTACCACTGACCGAAAAGTAGAACAAAGAGGCATTTTCCAGGATCTGTAATATTTTTAGAGCAAGTAAACAAACTTAATCACGCTAAAAATGGGTATTAGCATTAAAAGCATCTACTCTTGGTGAAAAATCTCGCAAAAAATTAAATTTCTACAACCGATTGGATTTTTTACAATCAGCATTTACTTCCGCTACAATACATTATTTTCGAAAATTTCGTTAAGATTCCTTACATTTTACTGGGTTTTACATTTTCAGTGTTACACTATATATCTTCGGAAGCACTTCATTGTAGAAACATGGTATTACCATTGCTGATTCAGCGATTGTTGTCACTGTAAATGACCGCCCTCAGAACCTATTAGCCTGCCCAGCCCCCCAGTATTCCAATTTACTCTGCAAGAAACACAAAATACTTTTCACTAATTATCCATTCAATTATTATTGGAACAACGATTCCATGTGGACTAAAATACATGTAAGTATATTGGCTCAAAATTCCCAGGGTCAGATAAAATGTGTTTTAAGTAGATGTGCGTGGTTACGGTATCTGTATCTAGTGAATTTCGGTCCTAATTATCTCACAAACCAAAAATCATACCGACAACGAAATACTGCTAATTAACACCTTCATAAAGTCGACTACACAATATGTGCTACTTGCTAAGTACAAGTACCGTGTAATGAGTATCGTGTACAAGTATTACATCGCCAAGTAGGTAGGTACTTGTACTTCCCAACAACTGTCGGTAAATAAACACACGTCGAAGGACCCAGTACCCTTATACTGAAAAAGGTAGGTATAAATCGATACTTACCAAGTTGTGTCTATAGTTTACTTACTTATCGGTAATATAATTCTTTTTTCTTATTACTAAAATAGAGAAACCCACTGATACTGTGGAGTTTGAATGCAATTTACACAGGAATAAAAAAATCGGTTTTCTCCAAACTACTTTGATAGTGATAAATTATAAAACGTTTCTGGCTACCGGTCTTCAGATATTTATCACTGATTGTATAATATTTTATCTTTTTTATAAAAATTTGGACCGCCTTTTGGTACACTGAAAAATACAAAATAATATTAATTCTGTTGGTACCGGTAATTTTGAATGTATGCAGTAATAGTTAGATAGAAGACTTATTTTGTATTTTCAGTGCACCAAATAATAAAGGCGGTACAATATTTTGTAAGAAAAATCATTTAACGTTCACCTGAAATAATAAGTTACTTATACTTATTCAGAGATTTCAAAGCATCGCGGCAAAAATTTACATATTTCGGACTTTACCACTGATGTAACTCCGAAAGCGTATTTTTTAATGTTGCTCCATATAATCTCTTCTTTAATTTGGCCTTCTCATATTATTAATTTTCGAAAAAATTGCCCTCACCACCTAGCGGAAACACACATATTTCAAACATTACCACTGCTGTAAATCACCAAACGAAGTTTTTTTGCAAAATTTACAATTTAAACGTTACCGAATATGATCCCTTTTTTAACTTTGTCCCCTAAAATTTTTGATTTTCTAAAAAATACCTTCTCACCCCTTTGACAGAAGTTTTTTGGACCTTTCTAAAATCCTATTTCAAATAAAAAGCAAACAAACTCTCGAACGGTATACCTCCTCCGTTTGGAAGTCGGTCAAAAGATAGGATTTCTGTACATTTGTAAATACAGGGGGCTGTCAGAAGAGTGAGAATTAAGGTTTTTGCAAACACGGTAAAGGATGCATTTTAAAGAGAGGTATCTATCGTGAAAACAAGAAGATCTTAGACAAATTCGATTTCTTCCATATTTAAATGTTATAGATAATTCTTATTGATTCATATAGTTTATGGTAAATTCATGGTGTAAGTCTCGAGGATGATACACAGAGCTGACTTAATTCTTATATTTTATATATTGCCCATCAGATTGTCGGAAAGATGCTGATATCTATTATCTACCTATGTCAGTCGTATTCTCAACGATTGGGATTAAGCATAATTTAGTTGCATCGTTGTTATTGACCAAGCGTCAAATCATGAAAGTATTCGAGAGGTAATGTGCTTGTATTGTGAAATGATGTGGAAAAACACTGTGTTTATATAATGATCTGGTTAAATATTTTTTTACAGATGACAAAAAATGATGTTGGGGAAGACACATACTTCTGTGAATTGGGTATTGCGAGTATATTACTTGTGATAAAATTTTAATTTAAATAGGTCGCCGCTAACATTAACAGATAAAAGTTATTCAGAATCATAAATATCCTCATATTTTATTTTCGGTAGAGATTTCTGAGGACAATTAATGAAATTTTATGTTTAGAATTCACACAAGCAATGTTTATTTTATAGATAGACTAATAAGTTCAGAATGAATTACGTCAATAATTGCTTATGAATAATGCTACAAAACTGGACTGTATTGGCTGTCTAGAATAAGATTCACTATACCAGTATCTCAGGAACTATGACAAACTAAGTCAAAAATAAAATCCTTGTTAATTGCTTTGATATTTTTTTATAGTTGTCATATTTACAGATTAGATATTCAGTATTTTTTCTTTCTTTCTCATTTTAGAATGAACACCCTTTTATTTCTAGATTTTTTCACACAAGATTTTTTGTGAATTTGTATAATAAACCCTATACCTAGAACTTATAGTTTTCGAAATTTTAGCGTTTTTATGAAAAAATGACAGGTATTTACGACTAATAAATAATTTCTGGAGGTGTACAACTAAAAGTATCTTCATTTCTTCACTCACTATATATCCCGGTATTTATGCAACTATGCAACACTCACGGGAGATCAGATGCCACATAGAAAAAGCCAGAACTGTTTTTAACCGACTTAGAAAGGTCCCATGTAAAATGCACTTGCTTGCATTGCTATAAGAACACAAGTCCTAAAGTGTTACGTATTCTCCACGCTTCTATATGGAGTGGAAGCCTGGACCTTGACAGATGCTACATCTAAACGCTTGGAAGCCTTTGAAATGTGGTGCTATCGCCGCATGCTCAGGATCTCGTACACTTACCATGTCACAAATAACACCGTGATCCAACGAATGCAAAAGGAATTGGAAATTTTACATAGTGTGAAAGTGAGAAAATGGCGTACCTTAGGCATGTAATGCGCAATGGGAAATATCAACTTATCCAACTAATCCTGCAAGGCAAAATAGATGGTAGAAGAGGTCAAGGGCGCCGACGAGTATCGTGGCTGAAAAACATTAGACAGTGGACAGGAATGACTACCGTACATTTATTCAGGACAGCTGTCGACAGGATTATATGGAACAACATGATTGCTAACATCCATAGAGGATAGGCACTGACAGAAGAAGAACACTCACAGAATCTATGCATAGACACAATGGTCGTGTCCACAGCAGAGTCTGATTACCAATCGATTAGTAATCAGTAATTGTCAAACTGACAGTTGTCAAAAGATTTGAAATAATGTAATTCTACAATTTATTATTATTCATATTAGATGAATTGAAAATGAAAGAAGAAAGAGTATGTTCCAATCAATATGTATATAATGAAAAAGATTATGTGGTAAACGGAACGATAGATGTCCATAATAGAATTGGGAAATATCTGAAACCAAATATAGGTTATGTTACACTATGGTTTTCTGATAGGTGTCATAATAAAGACGTCAACTTTTTGATTACTGATTACTAATCGATTGGTAATCAGACACTGCTGTGGACACGACCAATGCGTCTGACGCTGAAAACTTTTGAGTTTGTTTATATTGTTTCCATGGTATTATTTAATTTGAGAAATTGTGATTGGCGTGCAAGAATAATGTGTATTAATCACTCTTCATTATTTCTTAAGGGAATAATATATGGTTTTACCTATACTGCTAAAACCACAGGTATAATACTTACATTATATAAAGGGTGTTTCAGAATAAGATGCTAAGGCGGTGAATCCTCAGATGATTTTAAGGAGAAAAGTTCAAATAAATCTATGTCCTACTAAACTTCTTAACTTTTGAGCTACAGGGTGTTAAAGTTCTAAGAAAAAAAAAGTTATTTTAATAACTTTAATAACTTTTTAGATATTTTTAGGAAATTTAGCACACGCCCCGTAATAATCCATAGCAAGTTTTAAATGTAGAAGCTTTCTTAAGTTTTAACCAGTGACATATGTACAGGTTGTGAAGTAGATATTTTTTGGAAAATATTATGTACGCCACTGGTTTTTCTTGAAATAAAAAATACTTTTTAAATAACCATTTATTTTATGACCAATTTGATTTCTTCAAAATTTTCCGAGTAAAAAAATCATAACGATTTTTATGTATCGTTAAATTATTATTAGCGAATATTACAATTTTTCCTTATTTTCATTCAGACTGCCTCAGATATTTTATTTGATTCTGACACGCAATTCACTTCTTAGTAAAGATGACCTGTTAACTTTTCTTCTGTCAAACGGTTTTCAATCAAAAAGAAATTAATTGAATAATGGACATATCGCTATGTGTCTATGACTTTTGAAAATGAAGCTTGGAAAATTGTTGCTAAGGAAAGAATGGGAAAAACAAAATAATTAATGTCAGATAGTTTTGCCAAGCAGTATTCAAGGCACAGCTTTTCACTTAACATAAATTTTAAGAACATACCTAATATTTGCCTTTATTTAAACCTATACATATCATGGTAAATTTCACAAATGCTGAGTTTGATTATATGCATTACCACTGCTGACGGCAATGCATTGGAAGCCTGGCGATTGTACCAAGAACGTTATCTAAATAGAATAGTTCCGGATGCACGGATGATTTCAGGAACCCACAGACAGAAATGTGAAATGGGATCGTTTAAGCCAAAAAACTTCCAAAAAAGGGGCCCATTATGCTGCACGAACACCAGAAATACAGAAAGCTGTTTTAAATTTAATGGACCATAACCCAGAAGTACCAGAAAATTTTTAAATATTACTCATGTTCTGGTCTGGAGATTTGTTCATGATTATTTGTTATATCCTTATCATGTACAACGGGCCCAGGCCCTACTTCCTCGGGATTTTCCATTAAGAATGAATTTCTGCCACTGGTTTCTTCAAATGATTGCCAAAATCCTCAATTTGATTCCAAAACTTTATTCACGGACGAAGCTAATTTTCCCAAAAACGCCATAGGAAATTTTCACAACAATCATTTCTGAGCTGAAGAAAACCCGCATGCCATCAGGTAATCCCACCACCAAGAGTAATTTTCCGTAAATGTATGGGTTGGAATCGTTGGTGATAATTTAATTGGACCTTATGATAATAAGGTAGATGGTAGGTGGTAGATATACCAGGTAGATGAACGAAAATACCCATTTTAGTCTCCTGGTACGAGAATTTTTAAATCATCATTATAATAATCGCTGGACAGGGCGCGGAGAAACAAAATCGTGGCCACCTAGATCCCCAGGTCTAAATTACCTAGATTTTTTTAAGGTGACATCTTAAGACGCTGGTTTAAAGCACACGAATAGATACTGAAGAGGAGTTGAGAAACAGTATAACAGTTTCTTGTGATACTATCAGAAATACCCCAGGAATTTTCCGCAGGGACGAGATTCAATGAGGAGAGGAGCTGAAGTATGCATAATTGCAGGTGGTGGCCACTTTCAACCGCTAATCTAAATTGTTTTAGTTTTTGTTCACATTGTTTAATTTTAGTTCCTTCTATTTAGTACTTAATAATTAAATTTAATTGTAACGCTTTGTCTTTACATCACAAATATGTATAATTTACAAGTTATCTGGCAAAAGCCTTAAGTATGGTAAACCATGAAATATTACTTGATAAGAGGAATAAGAGGCAGTGTACTTAATCTTTTAAACAATAACTTGTCCTTAAGGTACCATTTTAGGGCCACTGCTTTTTATACTATACGTAAATGATCTTCTGGATGAAATAACAAATGATGAAAATAGTATGATATGCTGAGCAGCAATTAGTACAGGTAAAACTTGAGATGAAGCAATACCTAAACATAAAATGAATGAATGGTTATTTAAGATTGCTCTATACTTAGACTCTAACAAACAAACTCAAAATACAGATAAAACTGTATATAATCATTTTCATGGAGATAGTGTACCTACTGAATTTGAAATAAAAGTTAATAATAAGATACTAAGGAGAGTAGAAAGCTGCAAATACCTAGGTATTATAATTTAAAATAGAAAAAACATATTGAGTACTTTATCAATAAGACTAAGTATGTGGTAATATATCATGCGTTTTTTCAGAGCATAACAAGATATGGAATAGTTGGGGAGGAGCATATTCCAACAATCTTAGCCTATTACAAAGATTGTAAAATAGAATAATGAAGATTATTTTAATACTTAAAATACTTTTGATATCAATTCTCCATTAACACTTGAACAATCTTTTTGCATGGAGTCAGTTATATACCATTATAATGAACTTAAAAATAAGTTTGAAAAATCCAGTAGTAAAACTAGTCATAAAACCATTGAAATACCAAAATTTTTTAAAGCTGTTAATAACAAAAAAGCTATATTCTTGCAATTAAATTATTCATCATTCATTCATCAGTTGCCTAATAACTATAAAATGATAAAAAACACAAAGTGTCTAAAAATTATTTCATATTATTAAAATATTTGCATTCATAGAAAAATACTATAAGAGAATTAAAAAAATATATATTGAGAACTATATTATTGTTTATTATATTAAGAATATATTATTAATTGTATTGAGAATTATTCTTTATTTTGATGGAATTTATTGTTTATTTTATATTTAGAATTCTTATAGGTTAATTGTCAAGTTTATTTATTATTTTTTAGTTTGTAAATTTATAGCGATGTATACCAGTTCCTGCTTACATACTATTTTTATCTCTCAGGAATTACTGATGTGCTGCAATTTCGTAATGCAAATATACTCGCTTGAATAAATAAATATGTAAAATAAATAATCATCCAATTGCTATCTACTTCACACGCTGTACAGACGCCACCGTTAAAACTTTAAAAAAATCTTCCACATTTAAAAAATTGCTGGGGATGCTTAAAGAGCGTGTGCTAAATTTCAGGAAGTTACTGACGTTATAATAAAAAAACTTTAACACCCTGCAGCTCAATTGTTAAGAAGTTTCTCACATAGGTTTAGCCGAATTTTTCTCCTTAAAATCACCTGATGATTCACTCCCTTAAAGATTAGCTTCTTATTCTGACACCCTGTATATTGGTTGTAAATAAAAAATTATCAACCCAGAGAAAATCCTTGACAATATACAGGTTGAGAACAGGAGCGATAGGGACTATGAATTAAAAAAAAAAACACTTATCTCCGATTTTTTTAAATGGAAACCCCTAGTTTTTTCATTTTCACTATATTATACATCTGGAAATAAGGGAGCTCTCTATTTACTTATACCATTAGCTTTTGCAATATATGCTGAAATTAAGTGTCAAACTGTCAGAGAGGTTTGATTTGTTTGAACGTATTGCCCTAAAAATTAGAGGCTATCGACAAAACTTTCCAGAAATAATTCCAGACAAATCAATTTTTCGGCGAATCTAACATGAAGAAATCACAGTGTTATATAATATATCTAAACAAAAATCAATTGCTCAATGGTTTGATAGAAGAAACACTGAATCGTTAATATCTTTTTGATAGGATCTGATAATTGTTCTGTGAATTAATTGAATGAATTAGAGATTGCCATGAACAACATTAAATTCTACAGAACTTAATATTCCACATTAAAGAAATAGCCACCTAATAATTTTTTCCTTAAACTTTTGACAGCTTGACATTTAACTAAACAAATAAATTCCATTTTCCAAGTTATTGTAATGGGTCCGATTTTCCAGAATTGTAATTTTGACAAATCTCGACGTTTCAAGATACCTGAAGTCATATAAAATGGTTTTTAGGAAAATATATGTGAGTGAATCCGGTTTTATGTGTACGTATGTACGTTGTATGTAGTGATTTTGGGAACGAAAAATGATAGACACATTGTAATACCTTTAATCAATATAGGTACTCACGAGCTGATTAGTTCTTAGCCAAAAATTAGCAACATTTAAATTGGACATTTTTTAAAAAACGGATTTCGAGTTACAGCAGTAGGAAATTCTTGAATATGTGTATTTCCGCGATGATTTGAAACCTCTGAATAAGGATAAGCAACGTATTATCTTCTTTGGTGAGGGTTGAGTGATATTGATGACTAATGTTACACTCCAAATTATCAAATAAATATCTTCTATAAAAAAATGGGCCGACTTTATTAGTTGGTGCAGTGAAAAATATAAAATAATATTAATTCTATGGGTTCTGGTATTGTTGAAGTTGGTGCCAAAAGTTTTCAATCTAATTACAACTGCACAACTTTAAAATTACCAATAAAAGTAATATTATTTTTGTACTATTCAGTGCACCAACTAATAAAGTCGTTACATTTTTTTGAAAGATTTTTTTTTAAACAGAACTACTGGGATATTCGTAGTGTGGACCTCGAGGGGCACACTTATTCTGATGGTTTCCATAGCAATCACTACAATAACAAAGTCATTTCTCATATATCATACCAATTTTGAATTTCTGTATATATTACAAATCTACTGATATTAAATATAGAGAATTGAACAGAAAGTACCATTACTTTTAGTTGAGGAATACACTGAAAAAGAGAAGGTTTCCAATTCAAGAAGCAAAGATAATTGGCTTTTTCCAATTCAAAGCTTTTAACGCTTCCGTGTTACAAAGGTTCATCCTTGCTTGTTGGAATTATGATCATAACTTTATAATTTTTGTTAGGAATTACTATTGATGATGAATAATTCAAATGTACTCTAGGTATACAAAAAATAACATATAGGGTGTTCTTTTTAAAATAACAAAGTTGATACCTGTATCCAAAAAACTAAATACCCTGTAAACATGAAAATAATGAATATAAAAAATTTAAGATGTGAATAAGGAATAGTAAAGTGATAATCACCACTATACAGAACTGAATAATATTAACTGTGCAACCGAAAATATAAATAGAAAAGAACATAGCATTGATATTTCTAGCGAAATGAATAGATTGAACTCCAAAATTTATTTGACAGCTATGCCATTGATACCGATTATTGCAGATGTTCTTTCTATATGGCTTGTTTGATATTCAATTCAAAATAAAAATAGAAACTTGACATATTTGATTAACATTTTAAAATTCCACATTCTCACATCAAACAAATATGTACTTGATTTTTTCCAAGAATCATGTGGTCTTATTTGAAATCGCTATGTACTTACTGTTTGCTTATAAATCCATTTAAAGTTTTTGTTCTCTTGACTACATTTGTTTATAAAATTTTCAAAAGTCCTTTGCTTTGCCTTTCAGGTGATTCGTTTGTATAGTTTCAGATATATCTTCAGAGTAGACATTTCATAGTTAAAAAAATCGAGGAACCTTCAAAACTTTTTGGTAATGAAGATTAGTTCTTCTTAAATCTCCAGAAAACTAATGTGTTGGTATGGTAGGTAAGTTTATTTAGGGCAAACAGATAAAAAACATCTAGTACTTATATTTTCAGTTTGGTGATGGAAATTCATAACATTGGATATTCTATGTTGTCATTACAATTAAAACTACTCAATTTCGTCACTTTAAATTTCAATAACTTTGGGAATGTTAATTTGTATCCATAAAGAACATAATAAAATACCACATTTTTATATATTTAAAAAAGCATACGAGAACAACGACAGAAAGATACTTGTACTATATACATCAGAATTTTGATATACCAAATAAACATTATTAAATTCACAAGGTCATTGAATAGAGTGCGAATCGCACTACAACTAACTATTGTTTTCGAAAGGCCAAACGAAACGGAAATGAATGAGCACCAAGTCTCTTTCTCTCTTGAGAAAGTAAACAGAGATTGATTGACGAAGAACTTTAAAAGATGCAAAAGAGGCCTTTCAAGATATCTCAGAAGAAGCCAGGAAGATTGACATAGACAACGAAAAGATTAAGATGATGACCATAAGAGCCTAGGCCAAAACTACACTATCGTTGACGCAAACGTTGAAGTGTTTATATGGTTTACCTACCTTGGTCTACAACTAAATTATCAAAGTAAGATAAAGCAGGTAATTCAGCCAACTTTAAATACAGCGATAAAATAAGATCAAAGATGGTGAAAAAATAAGGATCTATAAGACATGATCCAACCTGTTGTTATATATGGTTGTTAAGTGGGACAATTAAGGGAGGAGGAATTATTTTTGAAATCTTAAGGGAAAATATTAAGAAGGATATTAGGTTATTTCCACAAAAAAACCGTTGTAAGATCCGATGTAACTTCTAAATCAAGAAAATGTACGATGATCTTGACATTTAAGATTAAGATAGGCTGTGGGTACATGTGTGGCTGAACACGAAATCCTAAAGAAGGCGACACAGGTGGAAAATGTAAAAATGATGGCCAGAATAACCAAGGGTTAACAACATTCAGAAAGACACGAAAGAACTGCTTGACATAGAAGAACTTGAGAAAGTTGGCAAGAAATAGAGAAGAATGGAATAGCAAACTTCAAAGAGAAGAGACTCGCTTAAAAGTAGGCTAAGGCCCATGCCTTCATACATAAATACAATACATCACGTATTTAAATTATTCGATACGAATATGTTAAAGGGGGTGTGGCTTGTACTTTTTTCTAACACCATATATCGTTATAACATGGAAAAAATATTACTTCTAAGAATCTACCACTGCACTTGGTACTAATTCTATTGACTGGATTTATTTTTGTTAAAATCAAAATATCTCAAGAACTATAATTTTTTCAACAGAAAGTCCGCAAGATATTTTCTTTGGACTTTGAGTAAAATTATGATTCAATATGACAGCAATTATTTTAGAGAAATCGTTAGGACAAATAAGTCTTATTACATTCATTTAATAAGGTAGCTCCTACATTTTGTAAAAAGTTAATTATTTTACAATTATTAGTGGCTAAAATATCTCATGCATATTTTAAAAATATGCACCTACAATGGATTAACAAACGTTAAAGTTTATGACGATTGTCCAATTCAAAGGTTTTCACAAACGACTCTTCAATTTTGCCATTCAAAATTTCCCGTCTCCAAAAAAGCTCTACCCCTTTGGAGGCTTTGTAATTCTTATATGTAAGTATATAAAAAATAGTTAACATGTTCGGAGCTTCTATGTATTTCTTTAGATATATTGAAAATGCATAAAAAAACTTACTACATGAATAAGTGAGAAATGTTTTCTGTTTATATTAGATAAACATAATCTATTTAATTGATTAGTTTTAAAAACCTGTATGTTGAGAAAAAATAAATACTTCGAATCAATATTTTCAGTATGATTCATGTTCTTAAATGTGTTTCACTAGATGAGTGATATGAAGTATTATTGAAGTAATCTTTAGAATGACTTATTAGGTTGAATTTTTTATTGCAAAACAAATAGCGTCAATAATGTTGACAAAGCATCTAAGAACTTCATAGTTTCAAGGTTATCTATTATTCATTCTACTATTTATATTATATTCGAGAATTCTAATTATGCGTCTTCAATCTACAAATAAATATTCCAAAAGTTATCAGTCAGGAATATTATCTTTAAACTTTTATTTATTAATCTATAAAAAAATTTTTAAAAATGGTTGCTCCTCAAACTTTCATCTCTTAAATAAACGTTCAAATAAACAGTTAAAGAAATAGTCTTTGATTTTTTTCAAAACCGACATTGCTACATATTTGAAATCATTGTTATTCCAGATTCTGTAACATTCTCAATATCAATAATTAGAAATAAAACATGTTACTTTCTGGAATTTTCTTTGTCATATCATACCTAGGTCACTCCAGTTTATTTTTTGACTGACTTCCCAAACGAAGGAGGTATACAGTTCGACGGTGTGCTTTATTTATTTTTTATTTATTTATATTCAAAAAGGGCAGAGGCATTAATATGCCCAAGAAAACAAAATTTTAAGAGTAAATATTTTTAGAAAATGTAGAAAAAGTTGAATAATGTAATATAAGGATAAAAAAATATATATTAAATATTGACAACTAAAAATTACATATTTGGTGATAGAATGGAAACATAACGGTTTCAGCTTGGTGCAGTCACAACCTTTGGAGGAAGAGTGCTCCAATTCGTAAAGATTCAATACGAAAAGTATTTTTGACTTACAGTTGTTCTGTAGCACTCATGTCTCAGTTTCAGTGAATGGCCTCGTAATCTGTCATTATCTTATAGCTGTGTAACGTTTAACTCTGTGCTAAACGTTGTGGGGTGAGTTCACTTGCGTAAAACTCAAAGTTCGCAGATTGCTTCCAATAGTTTATTTCCAAACACTCTGTACACGACCTTCTGTTGTAGTACAACTGTCACCACTTATCACCTTGACAAACTATACTGTCACTGTCTTCACCGACAGAACTACTATTAACATCTGATTCCACAGACTGACTGTTATCAACTGACTTTATAAGACTGACTGACTGACTCTGTCCCGTGATCCACACGGCTTTATATACCTGAATCATAACATGACATTCATCGAGAATGTTCTATGATTATCTAGATGCACGTAATAATTAGAATTTTTTCGCGAGTTCCCGGTGATCTGCTGTCGGTAATAGAACGGTTATACCCCCACCTTAAAATAAACTTGAAGGTTATTCTAGGTTATGTTAGTCGCGAAAATGACCCGGTTAACAAATTATCAATGACCTTTAGTTTTTTGACAAATATTCTTGAAATAAATAGTGAAAATACCAAGAGTGTCTGTTCTGGACAATTACCAAAAAATCTCTCAGAATGGCCATTGAGCGAAAGCGATCAAAAATATTTCTGACTTATAGATATAGTTTATAACTTCAATTTTTGTGTAAATATTTTTCCAGAATAATAATAAATTAAAAACATAATGAATTTGTTGATAAGCGCATTTATAAAAGTGTCTATTTCAAAAATCAGTTGTGTGAAAAAATTGTTTCAAAATAAAGGCAATCTTAACCTAAAAAATAAAATGTGGCTATAGGATAAATTTCTTCAAAAATATTTCAGATTTATAGATGAATTGTAACTGAAACTTTTGCTTAAAACATTATGCGTGATAGAAAAAATAATAAACTAAGAAACCGGGTAGTTTACCTTACCATGGCTAAGAGAAGACAGGATTTTTTGACATCAACTCGTCAAGGGAAATCCTACAAGGGCTGAAATTACTGTAAAGGGTGTTTTAGAATTTTTGAATTTAGGCAATCCTAGAAGGGTAAAATGAGCTCGCTTTTCTCCCAACAACTTTTAATTTTATATTTTTAGAATCTTTGAAATAGAGATCGATAATAAATGAGTTTAATGGTTAAATTACCTAGGTAATTACCACATTATCCTTGGTATTGGATTTGCATCGCAGTATTGGCCTTGGGTCTTGGTCTTGCATAAACGGTGTTGGTCTAGATCTTGTTCTTGCAATTTTACAAAACCAAGGCCAAGACTACAAGACCAGTCTCGCAGCATCACTAATCTCTTAGCAAATAAAGGGACCAGATTTGGATATTCTAGGTGAGGGCAGATATATGTTTTGTAGAGTAGACTGAAGGGTGTTTTATCTGGATGGTTGAAGCATTTTTTAAGTAGGTAGGTAATTACGACTATGTAACACACACCATTTGCCGATATTCAGAGGTATGTACCATTTTTCGGACCATGCTTGCAAAGAAATAAGATTAGACTGGAGATCAGCGTGACTTGTTAGGATTATGTATTGAAATTTCTGAATACAAGTGAACGTTTAACAATTTTGACGAAACAATAAACTAAAAAATGTGAAATATCGTTTTCACAAAAACTATGGCCGACTTTATTTAGTGCACTGAAAAATAACGGCACTACAGAATACAGAATCAATCTCCCAACCAAAGAGGACTGAAAATTAAGTAGGATCAGGCCATAGAATGCGAAAGTACGAGCTCGTAACAGGTGACCCACCGGGCACGCATTCAACCCCTGGCTGTCACTTTGATTACTTCTTCTCATGCAAGGAACGTGAAATGTCTTACATCTTGAAACTTTCAAGGTAGAGAAGTCGCCTACACTCGAATACGACTACGGTACTCGAAGAAGAAAGGCCATCGAACAAAGAGGTGAGATATCTGCAATGTCGATGATTTCAAGAAGGGTAAACTTGCAGGACCAGAGGTATACAAATGGAGATAGGGGAAAGGGAAGGCCCTGTCTTTTGTCATGTTTGGTGTAAGTATTTCCTATATCTAAGATTCACCGATTTAAAGACATGCGGATATAAGGCTCATATAGCTACGTGGATGGCTGGGAAATATTTGAATGTCATTATTTATTTAACAAGATTATTGTAATTGCTGTAAAGTGGTTATACCTGTTAGTTTTTAATGTAAGAAAGTGTTTCTATTAATAATTTTGTCAATAACAGAAAAGATGAAGTCAATAGAAAAGTAATTACCAATTATTCCACAGTGTGAAGTAATTGACACGTTTAATACAAACTGATTTTATTATAAATATCTTCGAGTTGAATCTTATTGGTGTTAATATATCTGATATTGTATTTGCAGAGAGATATCTAGATGAACCTAGACCTTCTCGTGACATTAGAAGACTATTTAATACATAATAATTATTGTTTTGAGAATGGAATCTTTCGCAAAATTTTCTAGAAGCAAAATGTAAACTTTTTACCACTTTTTGACATGCGTCGATTGGAGACGGCATACAGAATTCTACAAACATATAACTGCTAACCATTTTCTTTAAACTTGATCTATCATTCATAATGATTACAACTCGTGATTTTGGTTAAGAATAACAAATAACAGTTTTGAGAATGTACTTTTTTCCCGACAATTATTAATCAACAGAATGAGCGAGCCCACGAGGTACACACTACGAACTTCCCAGCAGATTTATAATAATTCAAATCATTAAATACGGCAAGTGCGAGTCGGGCTTATATCGAAGAAAACTTATCACAAGTCGATATCAGGACAAATAAGATCATGAAATAAAAACAATAGTATGCCGAGGCGCATCCACGGGCATCTAGCTCCTTCCACTTTCTTACCAAATGACGTCACGACCACTGTCAAACTGAACGGTTTCGAATATGAATTCACAATTGGATAAGAAACTAATTTTTTATTATTATTATGAAATTGTATATTCGAATTACTTATGAAAATATGGTTTATCAATTTTAAGAGCATCCCATCTTACTTTCGACGAGAAAACCGTGATTGGGTTTGATATCTTTATGGTTAGGTATATACAGCACGAAGCAGGAAACAAATTATCATGGTTAAAATTGATGACTTATTGCAATTTTAAATGGCATTTCTTTGATAATAAATAAAATAAAATAGAAGATACATAATTTATGTTTAAATTTATTTCAATGGTCTTATAGTTTATAACAGGTATCCATTATAATGTCGTGATTTAATTTAAGTAAGTACCTAACTATATATTTATCAATGTTAGCTTAGCTTATTAATTTAATAGAATTCTTCAGTTCACATTACAATTGAGAATCAAACAATTCATTGATTTGCTCAAACTATTTACAAATAATAAAAAATATATACCTTGTCGTTAATTACAAATAAGGGATAAAGTTAATCGTAATACAATTGAAACAAAAATGCATTGAAAACAACAGTAACAAATAAGGTAAGTAATCAAATAGATACCAAAACGCTTAAACGTTTTTCACGCAACAATATCATTCAAATCAAAAACTCACATGGTCACATGTTTCACTTCTCATTACTACTTCTCACAGGGCAATTTACAAGATCTAGAATCAAGATATAAATATATAAGTAGGGTATTTACCTTCTTTTTAATAAATGTCTTAAATTTAGCAAATTAAGAATAATACTCACCTCTGTATTTTAAGTAGTTCTTCCCATCCTTCTTAGTAGGAGTTTTTGCTTCGTTAGCTTCAGCAGCAAGTTTCCTTTGTTGTCTAGACTTAACCCTAATTTCACTCTTTTCTTCATTTTCATGTTCGTTAGTGAAAAAGATGTAGTTCTGGCATATCATCAGATTTTAAGTAGCGACAATTTTTATAATAATTATATGATATTATAATTCAGCATGATTTGCTTTAGCGGAACTTCATGGGTAGCCTCTTTAAAATGAATGGAACATATTCGAGCTAAACAAATTGTAACCGATGATCAATGATCACGATATTTATTGCAAGAGTTATAAGTTTACAACCGTTTTTCAGATTGATTTCATCATTTCTATGGAAACCTATTTCCAGGAGTTTACATAGCTCTTCACGGTTTATCGGAAAACGATGGCATTCTGTTCCTTTGGTTTTTACAGCCTACAGCACAAGACATTATTATGTTCAAAACTGTATTATGATAGATATGAATTGATTATTTGACTCAAAGTTTACGTTATTCGAATAACTAAAATAAATATCAAATCATACAAAAAATAATTCAATCTATGGATTCAAATGTCACAATATATCTGTGCGGGCTGCGCCAAATATAAGGCTGTTGGCTGGTAACAGATCCAAGAGCCCGAATACACGAGCACCACTTGAACATGTTCAACATTCTCTTATCAACAAATCGGTGATGTCATGTGGTTGAAGTGCGCAAACTATACCAAATTGAGTCCAAAATGTAGCATACCGTTGTATGTGTATCGTGAGCAAGATATGCTCAGTTGGTGAACGAATTTAAGATCGCTACGCGCATTTAGTTAGTTCCTCAAAAAACAGGAGAATCGAACGTCAATATCGACATATTCTGGCTAATTGATTTTATACTTCAGTAGATCTTGTTTCATTATTCGCTCGTGATGTATGGGCATTATATTGCAGAAGCCACAGATATACATAAACTAATTATGTATCTAATAGTGGTCGCCCAGTAGTCGAAATTCGACCATAATTCATTATTTTTTTAATTCAGACGTTACTGTGATATAATAATTGCATATAATTTTTGGGAATATTGTTCTATTGAATCAGTTGCAAACTTGCAAAAAACGACATTAGCGTGTGTTATTTGGCTCATTCGTTACAATACATATGAAATTTAAAAATTAATATTAGTAACAGTTCAAAAACACATTGACAGGTAGCTATTTATTTTATAAAATAACTAGCTGACCCGACAGACGTTGTCCTGTCTTAACAAAAGCAAAAACAATATCTTGGTTCTCTAAACTTCCACCCATGATAACAATAGCTTCATCAACTTGTTCATCAATTGTTGCCGTATTATAGCGTCTTGCGTGTTGTCCACAGGCGTCTTATCGTCTTTGTTGACAATTTTGTGGTAATCAGATGGCATGCGGTTTAATGCAGTCTTGAATAATACAACCAATTCGTTGTCTGATGGAAAAACATTTGAAGATGCTCCACTCTTGGTCTGTTCACCGATTTATTGTGTTCATAACGCTGATCGACTTGTTTTGCTGAATCGCCCATGATATAAATTTGCAAAAATTGTACCACCATGTTACTTTCAAGACCGGCTGCTTTTGGTTATTCACCTAGCTACAAACCTACTGTACGCTACTTTAATTGATATATGACTTCAATTGAAAATTACCAATGTATTCAGGCACGTGGTGGTAAAAGTTTGTGAGTTAGATCGTCTTTATTTAAAATCCACATTCACAAATATATCATACATAACTAACATATGATCGATGATTACGATCAGGTTCTTAATAGTCAAAATCACAGTTCCCAATTTCAACCAACTAGAAGGGTGTTCGAGCAGGATTTCAAACCAAACTCAAACCGTCAGAGGCATGCGCATTTTAATTTTAAGAAGACGGAAATTCATATGCGCATGCTCCACAATCACGGAACACAGTTGGAAACTGGTCCAAACTACTGCTCGAACACCCTTTAGAGAGTCACCTCGTTGACCGTTATCATCGCGCCAGAAAACATAGGACATGAGTTCATTTTGACAGCAGACCACAGAGCCTACAAAACACATGTTAGACACAGAAGCATAGAGGCTCATATTCGCCACATCAGCCCCCCACGGAGTCCGGAGGACAGATGGGAAATAAATTAAAAAATATATTATAGTTAGACTAAAATACTTATTTTAAAGTCTATAATGGGCTGGAAATCGTACATGTCGACCACAGCGCGTTTTGGCTTCTGATGATTTCTCTAGGGTGGCGGAAGGAGCAATTTTTGCAGGTGGTGGTTGAGCTTTTACGGCAGCATCTGTAGGGTGAGTGTCGTTTTGCAAGGAGCTCTGAGAATTGTCAGGAGTAGGCAGATTGGTCGACTCATTTTGATGAGGAGTTTTTGACACTGTTGGTGGATGCAGTTCAGAGGGAGAAAATGTTGGAGAAGTATGTTGGTATATTGGCTTTTTTTGGGCGAGGCTGAAGCAGGGTTTTACTCAGTCAATAGATACTGTAACGTCTTTATTTTGAATTCTTAGAGTGAAGGTTTTGTCGTTTCTTCGCAGAACACGGTAAGGGCCTGTGTACGGTGGTTGGAGAGATCGGCGCACTGTGTCATCACGAAGAAAAACCTGTGGACACGTAGACAAATCTTTGAAAATAAACATTTTGGGAGTGGCATGGCGCGCTGCGGGCGTGGGTCGTAGTCGGGATGTCAAGTGCCGTAGACGGTCTACAAAAGATGTGGGATCCAAGGTTCCATGAGTGATTGGTTGGACAAATTCACCAGGGAGTCGGAGTTGTTCACCATAAACGAGTTCAGCAGTGGTAGCCTGGATATCTTCTTTGAATGCTGTGCGTATCCCTAGCAATACCAGTGGCAAGGCTTCATGAAGAATCGCTATGGCACATTAAGGCGGCTTTGAGATGGCGATGGAGGCGCTCGACTTTTCCATTTGCCTGAGGATGATATGGGGATGATCGGGTCCTTCGTGAACCTGCGTAGGCACCTAGGGATGCAAAGAGAGAAGATTCAAATTGACGACCTTGTTCGGTAGTCAGAATTTCGGGGCATCCAAATCGGAAAATCCATGAATGAAAGAAAGCCATGGCAACGCTCTCTGCGGTTATCGTCGCAAGCGGGCAGGCTTCTGGCCAGCCTGTAAATCTGTCAATTATAGTGAGACAGTAACGGTAGCCATTAGCTGTTGGAAGCGGTCCAATGAGATCGGCGGTGGACATGTTTGAACCTGGCGGTAGGAGTATTGAAATTACCTAGCGGAGAGGATTCATGTCTAGTTATCTTGGCGCGTTGGCAAGCAATACAAGCACGGGCCCAGATCCGGCAGTCTCTTTGAATATGAGGCCAAACGAATCTTGTGGACACAAGGCGAGCGGAAGCACGCACGCCTGGGTGACTTAAGCCATGTAGAGTGTCGAAAACTTGGCGTCTTCGGGATGCGGACACGTAGGGTCGAGGTCGAGACGTGGACAAATCGCAGTAGAGCGTGGTGTCGGAGCCTGGAACTTGGATGCGTTGCAATTTGAGCGCTGAGTCATCAGTTAAGAGAGAAGCTAGTTAGTTTTAGTTTAGTTTAAAATGTTGTCCGAACCACTGATGTGTCTGATGTCCGTAGTGAATTGAGCAATAAACGATAAATGATTAAGCTGTACAGGAGGGAGCTTGTCACGTGACTGTTGGAAGGCATAACACAAAGGCTTATGACCTGTGAAGATCACAGTGTGGTGTGCCTCGAGAAAATGACAAAAATGTTGAACAGCCAGGTAAATTGTTAACAACTCACGATAGTAAGCTGGCCATGCTGCTTGTCTGGGAGTAAGCTTCTGCGAGAAGAATGCTAAGGGTTGCCAAGAGTCTGCTACAAGCTGTTGGAAGCTAGCACCAATGGCAACTTGCGATGCATCTGTAAATAGGTCAAGAGAAGCATCGGGATTTGGGTGAACCAGAAGCGTTGCGTTGGCAAGTGCTGTTTTGCAGTCAGCAAAGGATTGCTCGAGGTCTGGTGTCCATTGAATGGGTTGATTTCCTTTGAGACCTGTCAGAACTGAGTGGAGTGCAGCTTGATGTTCAGCAGTATGGGGTAGGAAACGTCGATAAAAGTTGAGAACGCCTATGAATCGTCAAAGTGCACGGGCTGTTGGAGGCTTCTCAAATTCCATGAGGACAGCGACTCGTTCGGGGTGAGCTCGAGTACCCTCAGAGGTGACTTCGCATCCTAGAAAAGTGACAGATCGTAATCAAAACTTGCTTTTTGTTAAGTTGATGAGAATGCCAAAGTCTGATAGCCTTTTGAAAAGAGTTGTGAGGTGGTGTTTGTGCTCGGCCTCATTTCTGCTGAATACAAGGATGTCATCAACGTACGGAAAACAGAAATTCAGGTCCTGTAGGACACCATCAATAAATCTTTGAAATGTCTGTCCGGCATTTCTGAGGCCAAATGTCATGTACGGAAATTCAGATAATCCAAAGGGTGTAATAATGGCCGCCTTTGGGATGTCATCTGGGTGCACTGGAATCTGGGTGTAAGCCTTTACTAAGTCCAAGGTAGAAAATATTGTGCAACCATTGAGATTCGCAGAGAAATCGTGAAGGTGGCGCACAGGATATCGGTCGGGTATTGTACGAGCATTAAGTGACCTGTAGTCGCCACATGGACGCCATCCATCGGTCTTCTTGGGCACTAGGTGAAGTGGAGAAGACCATGAACTTTCTGAACGGTGTGCTGTTCCGTCGAGTAGCATGCTGTCGAATTCAGCCTTTGCTATTTGGAGGCGATCCTGGGCGAGACGACGCGGGCGGCAAGATACAGGTTGTCCAGGTGTAGTACGTATATAATGAACTGTTGACTGTCGCATTTCATGACGCTTACCGGCGGGTCTGAGAAGTTCAGGAAACTGTTCAAGAATTTCTTGGAATGGTGAAGCTGTCGTGAGAACTTTGATACTTTGCGAAGTTGAGTTAGTGGTATCTACAGATATTGTGAGTCCAGTAAGACCATCAATCAGATGACCGGAGTGACAGTCTGGTAGTAGGTGATAATGTGCGAGGAAATCTGCGCCAATGATTGGTATGTCAACGTCAGCGATGACGAAACGCCAAGAAAAATCACGGCGTAGTCCAAAGTTGAGTTGAATCGGTAGAAAGCCATATGTATGTATGGTTGACTGGTTGGCAGCACTCAGATCGAATCCCGTTGGAGCACGATGTCATTTCACGAGTCAACTGTGCATTAGTCGGCGGAGATTGTGCGTTTGGTAAGGCTGACGATGTGCTGGTGCTGGCTGCATGGATAGAGGGCGTGAAGGTGGAAGGAGTCAGTTCATGTATGCTATCAGCTAGATTTGCTAAATCATCCAGTGGAAGTGCCGTCTGAAGCTATAGCATAGCCTGGATAGTCACAGGTAAACGTTGCAACCATAGGGTACGTAAAAGATTGTCTGGTACAGAAGCAGTAGCTGCCAAAGAACGTAAATGTCGCAAAAATTGTGATGGAGTTCGGTCACCGAGTACTTCTTCATTGAGGAGCTTCCTTACACGCTTTTTTGCAGATTCGGAGATGCGACGGATGAGTTCGTCTTTAAGACGTGTATATCGCTCTAAGGCTGGAGGGTTAATTAAAATGTCACGTACCTCTTGAGCCCACCTGGAGACGAGATGGCCATGGATGAAAATGAATTTGGTAGTTGTGATACCTGATATTAAAAATTGGTACTCTACTTGGGCAAACCATAGCTCGGGATTGTCAGGCCAGGGTGGCAGCTTAGGTGACACTCGGTAAACATTATTATGAGTGGAATCATTCATACCAACGTAACTTCTGTTATCTGAGGACGGTGGCAATGTAGCTTGTAAGCTGTTCTGAGTAAGCTGCATTATCTCTTGTTGCAATCGTTCATTGTGTTGAGTGAGAGCTGCGAGCTTTTCTGATCATAAAATCCTCCAGCAAGCGTGTTTTTATTCGGGGGTCACCATTCGGGTTAGATAGTCTTTATTTAAAATCCACATTCACAAATATATCATACATAACTAACATATGATCGATGATTACGATCAGGGTCTTAATAGTCAAAATCACAGTTCCAAAATTCAACCAACTAGAGAGTCACCTCGTTGACCGTTATCATCATCGCGCCAGAAAACATAGGACATGAGTTCATTTTGACAGCAGACCACAGAGCGTACAAAATACATGTTAGACACAGAAGCATAGAGGCTCATATTCGCCACAAGTTTATTGTTTTACAATATAGTTACCTTGAAAGTTAGCATAAAATTGTCTTGAATAACTATTGATGCGCCAAATGACTTCATTTGAAAACAATTACTGTATTCCTGTACATGAGTTAAAAATGTATAGAATCTGTCCCATTTCCGTAAACCAATGAATGCAGAGGCTCTGGTGGCAGTACCAATGTCGTCAATTTGACTTTACCGCTCCCGCAACACAATCCAGGGGCTTCATTCTTTCAATATTAGGTGTGATTGATTTTAGCTTACCGAGATGAATAAACACTTCTCAAAAACTTACTGTATGATAAATTAAAATGAAACTATTATCAACCGCGTTCTGTCAATTGCTGACAGTTATTTCAAACAACTGACAGTTGTCAAACAACTGTATGTAAAATTAATATTGTCGTTAAGTTTTCTTAAATGTTCTTAAATTTTCTAATGTTCCGCTCAACTTTCTTATTTTTTTCTCTCCGTAAGAACCATCCTCGTACTTCAAGAAATATTATAAAAGAAGAATTAGTAAAATCGATTCGCGCATATTATACATTAAAATTTTAACATCGTGCACTACTTCACTTATTAGTACTCAATTATATGGTTTTCTCGTTGTTTCTCGACTTTGACTGAGTAGTTCGCGTGAAAGATTGGCTGAAGGGCTTCTTAGGAATAATTTAGCTTGTCTCTATTCTAGTGTTTCTTGCTAACAGCACTATGTCTATTTATCTACTGTGGTAGATATAGGTATATACCTCTTAATCTAGCTATTCCACTGGAAGGTTTTAGAAAACTTGTTCTGTGAATCAATTTAAAATTTTTCTTGTCGACTTTTTGAGAAGAAATTAAATATATAGATATGAACAAAAGATATACAGGGTGTTTCATAATATCTGCGCAGGACTTGAGGATGTGATAGCTCGTCCAAAAATATGAAAAAAGTATATTAACTCTAAAATTCACCATTTTCGAGATACAGGGTGTAGAAATTGAAAAAAAATCGTTTCTTGTGAATATCTCCGGAACCGTTCATAGTACAGAAAACAGCTTTTGTAAAAATTATCCACTTATAATTTTTGTTTAATTATTTGTATTAATAACAAATGTATACTTTTTATATGTGTAATAGATGTTTTGACGACATGCATTTTTTTTGCTCATATTCTCAATTATACGGGATGATTCTCTCATAAAATGAAAGCCGGGCTATATAACAGCCTGTGCCAAGGTAAGTGGTTTTTACAAAATTACAAAGGAAACTCGGCATAACAAATAATAGTTGAAAAAAAAAATAAAACAACACGCTTTTATATTATAGAATTATAAGAATAAATAAAATTGGGCCTATATGTAATCTGGGTAGCATAGACCTCTCATGAGATTTCTGAAAGACCTAACCTTCCATTTTCCTGGTGAGTTTCTAAATATATCCCGAATGTAACCTGAACCAGAAATTCTTACTGCGAGTTCCTAAAGTTAGCGCGAATGTAATAAGAACAATATATTCTGAATTCTGAGAAATCCTAAAGTTATGCGGAAAGTAAACTGGACAAGGAATGTTTATTGCGAGTTCCTAAAGATATCCTAAAAGTAACTTAAACATAGAGAGCATGAATTACCACTGCACAATACTTCTAAATATTTGTTTAGTTCATTCATCGATCAGATAGCTTTTATAAGTCATTATAAGGATACGACCCAAATTATCCAACTTAAAATTCTCTAATCTGTCAACCAAATAAGCCATAATTGAAACTAAGTTGACAACTGCTTTTCTATAACCAGTGCGTCCCTGGAGAGTGGCTCCACCCTATAATTTTTTTCGGTTTTAGTTATATCTCTCTACTCATTCATGAAATTCTTCTTCTTATCGAATTATGACTAAAATTCATAACTTGCATCCCCAGAACCCCCACAAACTATTTTGAATAGAATCGAACCGTGATCACAAAAATCTTCGTCATCTAAAGCCACTATGAATTTATCAATTTTCCAAAGGGTGTGGTAGATATGTGACTTGTAGTTTTTATAATATTAAATAAAATGATGGCTGCATCTTTTTCGATATTTTTTCTTGCCATGGCTATTTCTTTAACAGATCTTAAATTATTGGTATAATTGTCAGTCGATAAGCAGCATCATTTCATTTTATATGATAGAACGGAAAATTTTACCCAACATTTATTGGGATACTTTTTATTATAACTTACAATTTAGCTAGAAATCAGCTGATTCCTCACATTTGCCCAACCCTGTATACATACAATTTATAGATATATCACATGTAGGTACCCAGAAAAACGGATCCCATTCTTTTTCTGTGTGGGGCATTTAATAAAAAATATACTGAATTCATATAAGTGGAATACTAACAAATAACTATAAAGAATAGCGAGGGACCAGAAGCGGGACTCTATGTCATATAGTATTCTATTATTCGATAAGATTCTATTAACATTACCATTGAATCTTGTCGATTAATAGAATACTATTTGACACAGAGTCCCGCGCATGGTGATTATGTAAAATTCCGCGACCCAGTCGCTACGGCATTGCAGTCGCGTTGCAGTTGTTAACGGCTAGCTAGTCGCAAAATAAAATCGTATTATGTAAAGCAGTCACTGGCCAAGCAGTCGCTGTCAAATACAGCGCCACTAGCAGCTTGGTAGCAATCAGTGGAACTAAATAATAAAAACAAATACATACGTAATTAACCTATTCGACGGAAATAACCTTAGAGCATGAAATTACCAAGAAGATATCGCATTCGAAGAGCAAGTGAAGTCAAATGAGTACTAAATCAATGGCCGCCAGTAGACGCAACACCATATTTTTTTTTGGACTGAGACTCTAGTATCCAAGAGCCTCGCATTTCACCATTGTGTTAAGATAAAAAAATCGTGGTTTTAATTAAAAAATAGCACAAAAAATTAAAATCAAAATGAGCTGTAAACACCAAGGTGAGTGCGAAACTAATGACAGCCGACGAAAAATTGGCTTCACTTTCGTTTCACGGCAGCTATACAGAGCAGCATCTCCTGTCCTGTACGCACGACTTTTCACTACTCTAAGGACATAACATTATCATTTAAATTTTTGTTGAGCTAAAGATGCTTAATTATTACTCTGTGCTAAAGATTCTACAAAATATGGAAACATAATTTCAGGTAAATTAAATATGAAAACCTAATCAAAATAGGTAGGTATATAAATATGCCTATGTACTTATTCAAATAATATTTCTTATAGATTTGTTGGCTATGGTCTGAAATATCCGAAAGATGGGCCTGACGCCGCAGGTTGCTTCGTAAACGACTAATAAGTCTTTCACCTCTTGGAATCTCTAAATCTAGGGCATCTCTCAACATCACAGCGCGAGCTATTTCTTTCATTCCAAAACAACATCCATCAAACCAAGACCGAAGATAAACACAAAAACTAAATAACACAAGTAAAGACAAAATCCCAAATCTGTACAGATTATAAAAGTTAGGGTCATCTGAATCTGTCATATAGCGATAGTCGCAAATTGTTTGGCTACACAGTCGCAATTACGTAATACGATATCTTGACGCTCTATACAGAATTCAATGTAATTATAGCTCACCAGTCGTTCGGTAGAGGCAGCAATGTTTTCAGTTGCTATTTCCTCGCGGTTGCTATTACTTAATACCAAAATTGATGATTGACAGCGACGATCGCAAAATTTTCGGCAGTCGCGTTGCGGTTGCAAGTTACATAATCACCCTGCCGCTTCAGAGTCGTTAAAATTTCTGGTCCCATGATTTATGTGTTAAGTGTTAGCAAAGATAATAAAAGTCAGTCTTTGGTGTTGTGTACATACAAGGTAGAAGTAAAGATTAAATACACCTAATCTTTGGTAGAAGAGTGAATAATATCATTGTCTATGGGATTCACATAATCACCCCTCATGTAAATTTGCGGGTCATCGACCTCTATATTGCGTTTTGCCAGAGGCCAGGGATCATAAAAAACTGAAGCCAGAATTATTACGCACCCATTACAAAATAAATTAAATAAGTATCAATTATCACATATCTCTAAAAATGTTCAACCAAATATTTATGGTTTCTATTTCAATACTACTCGACAATTATTTATTAATCCGTGCAGTTTTTCTTACAATTTTACAATGCTCACTCAAATTACTTTCAAATTCAAGATATTTAAATAATCTAAAAATATTTTTTACTTTCCAGTCGGAAGGTATTGCGTTCGAGTCGATTTTCTGAAATTGTAAATTTGAACAATCTCCACGTTTCAAGACACCCAGAGTCATATAAAATGATTTGTAGGAAAATGTTCGTGTGTGCGTTTTTGTGCGTACGTATGTACGGTATATGTAAGATTTTTTCTAATTTACATATACTTCGTAGGAGTACTTCTAAAAATAAATAAGCAAACATATATTTCGTGATTTTCTGAAAATTGCAGTCCATTGTAGGGGATTCCGGTGACTTACGCAGGTGAAGTCGAGGGCGTTTGCTAGTTTTCAATAATAAAGAATCAAGAATAAAACACGACGATTGAAATTTCAAATTTATGTACCTACATAACTCTAATATACCTATATTAGTCTAATATAAGAATAACAATTCTAGGATCAAAACTATGCAGATAATTTTGATTCAAAGATAAAAACTCGGAAATAAAAATACAAATAAGGTACCTATATATGTTCAGTTTTCGAGTATTTTTTACCATAATATCAATGGAATGGAATGGAAAGCAACAGAATTTCAAAATAATTGACGGTTCAAATGATTTGAAAATATAAAAATAATTTTCTGAATTTGAATTTTATTACAAGCAAAACAAATCATTTATTTACAACTGCAATTACCTGTGCCATATAGTATATATTTCTGTGGCTATGAATTTCTTTGTGAATAGTTCTCTTTTTTGAAAATTTTGATTATTAATCTGTATTATGTAATTTAATAGCAAAACGGCGTGCTAAAGGTTCAGGAGGTGTAGAATGTTTTTTGACAGACTTTGAAAAACGTGGAGGTATACAATTTAATTTTTTTAGAAAATCGGAAATTTAAGATAGCCAAATTGAAGTAACTTAATTCGGAAAACTTTTATCTTTATGTTTCCAAAGACTTCAAAGGTTTCCGAGTTAGAGACTTTAGTACGGTGTATTTATCGAAAAATTTATAGTATCATTCTGTTGACACTCAAAAATGTGAAATAAATATTTTTTACAAATACAAGGAGTGACTTTCAGAGGAGACATTAAAAAATACAAAATAATATTTATTCTATTGGTACAGGTACTTTAGAAGTTGCTGCCAAGAGTATCTACCTGCAACTGATATGTACATAGTTCATCTCTTGCACAACTTCAAAATTACCAGTACCAATAGAATGAATGTTATTTTGTATATTTTAGGGCCTCAACGTATAAAAATGCTCCTTGTTTTTGTAAAAATTTATCTTGGTGAAATTTGAAGTTCAGTTTGTTGTGATGAATGAAAAATTTCTATAGAAACGATGTTGAGTTTTTATTTGCTCCCTGGACTGTGGTAAAACTCAACATAATAGTCGATGACCCCCGTTCCTCGTTGAACATGATGGGCGATATAAATCCCATAGACAATGATAATATACGACTCTCGCCTCGAGTTTTTTTGAGGACAGTTCGACATTAAACATGTTTATCAGCAATTGAAAGTGAATGGCAATCAATGAGTGCTAACTGCATCATAGACAAATATACCTTTAATAAAATTATATCCTTATTATTTGATAGTACGTACTTTTCTTTCAATGCTAGATTTCACAAACAAATTCTGGGTACACCTATGGGAGCGAAAATATCGCCAATATTAGCCAATTATGTTTTGAATTTTGTTAGATATAGTTATATACCAGTAGGTACTCTATTTTTAACCAGTGTCCATTAAAAAATATGTCGACTATTTGATATTAGCCAAACCTCAAGATGTTAATCGAAGAAAAATTGTACATTTTCAATTTTTTTCCTCCGTACATTCAATTTGCAATTATTGAGATTGAACATCAAAATCAATATGTAGCATTTCTTGATAGCGGGTTCATAAGAACGGAAAACAAAATAATTCTGATAGAATTATATAGAAAAACTGGTGCATCAGGATGATTTTTGAACCATTTTATACCAAAAAAGTATTAGTGCCATAATTTTCTATCCTACAGAAAGACCGTTCTGTCTAACTTTAATTTCGCATTCGAAATATCCTTACTATATATATATATATATATATATATATATATATATATATATATATATATATATATATTTGTGTTTGGTTTTTTCGGGACAATGGAAGAAATTAGGTTTGAATAAAGTTTGTTATTTTACGTTATTTTAGAGTGCAGTTAGTCAGATATCTTGTTGGGAATTGATATATGCAAATTTTTTTAAATTATACGTATTAATAACAAATGTATATTTTCTTTTTCTGTATTAAATGTTTTGAGGACATGAATTTTTTCAGTTTATTTTTTCAATTATAGGGGATGATTCTCTCATAAAATGGTTGAGAACTGGGCTGTATAACAGCGTGCGCCAACTTTTGCTAACTTAACTGGATATTACTGTATAAGCGGAAATTATGTTCAAATGATTAGTTTTCATCATTTCAAAGATAGTTTTTTTCATTTCATTCATCGATCAGATAGCGTTCATTAATCATTATCAGGATATGATTTAATTTATCATCTTATTCATCTCGATTGTCAACTAAATAAGCCATAATTGAAATTCAATTGACAAAAACTGCTAACCTGTAACTATGGCGTCCCTGGATAGTGGCTCTACCCAAATATCTTTTGTAATTATAAAAAACGAATTCTTATTGTCTTATTTCCTTTCGATTTTCAAATAGCATATAAGATATTATTCTGTATATTATTCCATGATCGGTTATGTATTATCATTACAAATTCAACGAGTAACAGAGACAATTATTCTTTCCTCTGCATATCATATCATGAAAAAATATATAGAAACGTTGCTTTTGGAGTTTTGAACAATACAATAATTGTCATTTTTAAATGTGATCAGAAAATCAGAAAACATAATGAAATTTTTACAGAAAGAACTATTTTCTAAGATTTTGAAACAATAATTCTCCTCGTACTTCTTATATTATCATTTCATAGTATATTTTGTGAGACAATATAATTTATAATCATTGAAATCCAAATGCAAAAAATATTGTTTTTTTACTTTCTAGTGAATATTATGAATATTATCTTTTCTTTTCAGATGATAAATAAGCTGTGTTCGTCGATTTGTGCCCAAAGGAGACCTAGACAGAATATTAAAATCCACTTTTTGAGTTAAATTTCCAGATGCCATGAAATTATACATGTAACTCGAGTCATCTTGCCATTCGCGGAAATAATAAATATAACTGCGAATCTCTGGGTTATTTTGTTTAAACTTGGTTGGACCAGTAGTACCTAATGGATATAACAATTCTGGATTTTCTTTTCAAATAATTTTATTTGGATATGAATATTCCCTGAATAGTTTATTCCTGTATAATATTCAATCCAAATGATAACTGATTCATCCAAAACAATTATTACATGGCAGGTAAGTTTATCGGCAATACTGCTGACCGGTCTGTTGTCGCGGCTATTGTTTGGTATTTTGGTAGGTAGCAGAAATTAGGTTCGACTATAATTACTGTTTTGCACGGTAGACTTGTATAAATAAACCTATTTTAATACATTATAAGATACTATAAACTTAACAGAATTAAAAATACTTGACCGGTACTACACAAAATTCGTGTGTGGGGTTTCCGAGATTGGAGAGTATATTTTTCCGTCATGATAGCATCATCAAGATGGAGTTTTGTGGATATGGTCCGATTCTATTGGAGATTAGTATGTGGGGGTTTTGTGGTCGAAAATTATGTTTCTTGCCAAAATTCTATAAAAAATTTGATTTTAGAGGTTAAGGACTTTTGCTAAATTTCACCTTCATAAGACCCAAAATCAAAATGTAAATATATCAATTAAAAACATTTTGTAATATAAAACATTTTTAAAACAGTCTAAAATTCACCTAACACCCTACAGACTTATAACCCCATACAGATTCCTAAAACGAAGAACGTGGCTACCATGCTATATAGACAATATACAAATCACGGTAGGTAGGTGGTAAAAGTATTCCACAACGCCTACCTAAACTGCGCCAAAGTTATGCCTGGAAGAACAAGTTTTAAATTTTTAGGTCCTCAAATCAACCATTAAACATATAAAGCAGAATTTGTGTTTGGGGACAGTCCCCAAAAGCACCGCTGGATATATAATTGCTATGAGGACCGTCCTCAAAAGCACAATAAGTCCTCAAAGGCGCCAATTTGATTCCACAATACGTCCTCAAAACGACCCTTACATACATATATATATATATACAATACGATCATAATAGGTAAGTACAAAACGAAAACTTTAACATATATACAGGGTGAGTCGGGAGGAATGAACCTAATTCTATGGGTGTAATATATGCATCAAAATAATAAGGAAGAACTTAAATGCTCTTATCCAATATTCATTTGTTTTCAAGTTACAGCGTTAAATAAAAATATCTGGGCGACCGAGCTTTGCTCGGGTATTACAGAATTTAGAGTGAGTCTATAAGGAAATTTAATTAAAAATGCAAGTAACGCCAATCAATTTCTCGGCGCATAAAACCCCTTTTTGCACATTTTTATCCAAATCTGCGAATCATTCAAGAAAAAGTTTATGGACCCCAAACGTGACACCCTCGCGTTTTTTCAGGAAAGCCACTTAGATAATGTGCAAAACTAGAAAATTATCTGTATACCAAATTTGATCAAAATCGTTGGAGCTGTATCTGAGGTGTTTTTATGTATATATATATATATATATATATATATATATATATATATATATATATATATATATATATATATATATATATATATATACATATATATATATATATATATATATATATATATATATATATATATATATATATGAGAATTGCTCGTATTACTGTATTAAATTAGATATGTAGATATGTACAAATTATATAGAAGGAAGGAATTAGTTTTAAAGATAAATAAATATGATACATAGACAAACTGATGACATGCATGAGGTAATTTTTTTGAATTGTAATTCACTCGATAATAATTCATAGTAATTTTTGTATTTATGTTTTTTAGATTTTTATTTGTTGTGCTATGTTTGTATGTCTTATACAATTTTAAATATTTCTGATGAAGACGAGAAACATCCAGTCGAAACGTCAATTATACCAAAAAATTAAGTAGTCATGGAACCTCAACCCCAAGAATAATCCAACTAATGAGTAAAACAGGTTCAAGAAAATACACATAAATATATATATATATATATATATATATATATATATATATATATATATATATATATATACATCTTAGTGTCAGTAAACGAAACTCCCATGTATGGTCCGACGAAAATCCTCACGCAATAGTTAAAAGTAATTTTCAACACAGGTTTTTAGTAAACGTTTGGTGCGTCATGATCGATAATTTAATTGGCCCTTTTCTTTTGGAAAATCGCCTAACAGGGAATCAATACTTAAGTTTTTTAGAAAATGAATTGCATGGACTACTGGAGGATATTCCTTTAAGCATAAGAATTCAAATATATTATCAAGACGATGGTGCATCTGCCCATTTCGATCGTCTGTTCAAGCAATATTGGGACCAAAAGATTCCAGTGATTTGGATTGGTCACGGTGGTGCTATTAGTTGACCTCACGCCGTTGGATAGATACTAGGAACGCCTTAATTAGACGCATTAGAAATGCTGCACTCAATATTAAAGAAAGGCAGGAGTCATTTAGAAGAGCCACGCGCGCAAATTCGTAAACGAAGCAGAAAATGTTTGAATTATCTTGAAAACAAATGGATATTGGATAACAACATTTGAGTTTTTTCTTATTAGTTTGATGCATAGATTGCACCCTTAGAATTAGAACCATTCCTCCCGACGCACCATGTACTTACTGTACATATATGCGTTTGGTCGCTTATTTCATTTTGTACTTTTGTTCCTAGTAAAATTATTATTTTGCAGATATTAACTGGTGAAGCATTCTAACTGGAAACAAATATTTGTTTTGTTGTGTCGTTTGTAGCCAGAGGAGATGTGATGAAATCAATATTCGTTTTCAAAAATTTCTATTTAAAGTCCCATAAAAAATGATGGAGGCCCGTCCTCTACGTCAGAGTTCAAAAGTGAATAAATAACTAATATGATAACGTTTATCAGTATGTTAGTTTTAGTTTTTTTTTAGTTCATACACTTTGTCTATATTTTTATTATTGTTGTGTAAACATTCTCGTCTGTTCACATTATAAGATTATAATATGAAGTATCAGTAACCATATATCTCTATTTATATCAAAAATAGGTCACAAAACAATCTGACTACATATAAAATCAATAATTTTTGGATTTGCTACAAGGAGATTCCAACAGAAGCTTAATTATCAATTTATAGTATATTCGAGTAACCAATTGTATGAGCGATCAAAAAAAAAGTGTGTCATGTAGATATGGGAAAATTTCTACACGCATGTCTTCATTTAAATTTGTCTTATAGACAATATCACACAACACAAAGTATATTTTACGGCAATTACATGCATATCCAGAAAGGATATTGAAAAGATTATGAAAGAAATCATTCAATACAAGAGCATACAAATTTCATGTGTGATTATTAATCGTGCCATCGACCGTTGACTCATTTAACGAACAGACTCATTGAATGTGACATAACAACTAATTCCCACCTTACTTTAGCAAAGACATACCGAAAAATCGCTTTCATCTGCAACTGTCTGCAATAGCCATACTTCAATGACATTTTTATGGATCGCTGGATATTATGTCACAAGTCGGATGATATGCCAGAAATTTTGAACGTTGTCAAATCGTAAAATCAGGATTGAAGGAAAATTACCTGCAATAGTTTCTGTCACATTCGTCCCTCTAAATATTTGACATAAATAAAAATAACATTATACCAAAGATTAGGTAGGTGTTTCTAATCTTTGATAATGCAAAGTTTGTACAGATTGCTTTTACATTGTCAATATAAAATGCTGCTGAAGGGTCTATAAGAAAATTCAATGAGAAGTCAATATCTGATGATGTAGAGACGTAGCACATTTGAATAGACCTCATTATTTTTTCTATTTATGTGATTTATCTTCTTGTGAAATGCATGTATCTCTCTATTCAAGCAACCAGTTGCATTATGTTACTGAAGTTACATACTAACCTTGGCGAATGCCAGGAACTTACAACAATAATTCTTGCCAAGGTAAATATATAACTGACATCGATTGGAATCCGCTGATTAGGTACCTGTCAAACTTAATCTGAAATAGCAATCATACATAAGGTTTTATCAAAATCGTTCACGCCGTTTTCTTGTTAAAGTCTTCAGCAAAACACGTTCCTCAAGTGCCCATCTGTGTCACAGGCAAGTGACATCGATGCAAAAAAAGCAATAAATTTGTTCCAGATAATCATGGCACATATATACAGGAAGACCGGTGGACGAAAATATGTTTTTTGGATACAGGGAACCTTGAAATGTAAACATTAGATTAAAACTGGACATCGAAAATTTTACATGATTACAATACTTTCCTTACATAGCTACTTCATGTAACAGAGAGTAAAAATGGGGCTAGAAGCCTATCGTCTTTCGATGGCAAAACTCCAGTCGTCATCTGACAATTCTTCAACCAATTATATTATTTTTCTCTTTTCATTACCTTCCCTCCACATCTTCGACTTATAACATGGTCTAATACCAAATTTGTAGTAGAAGTTTGAGGTGATTTCTTTAATTCAGTGCCAATGGTTTGTCTAACAGCTTCAATTTTTTAGCAATTTTTATCACCATCCCCATTGTATTAAAACGTTGTAATGTTTTAGTAAACATTGAATGGGAAATGGGATTTTATCACGATGTAAATCCTTAAAAAAATTACACACATCTTCATGAGTTCCATGACGATCCCTAAAACCAGTTATAATTAATATTTCAGTTAGATCTTTTTCAGAGAAATGTACCATATAATCGTACTGTAATGTTACCCAGACCACCGTCACTGGTCACTGCGCGATGTGATGTTCTCTGAATCATTGTTGTGGAACAGAGAACAATAGCTACTAGCTCATTGTGGAAACACCTAGATAGCACCCGAAGTATCTTCCTCCCGCATCGAGTGCAGTCGATATACGTCGTAATAGCTTTCGAGAAGCATATTAGTCTTATTCGATAGATTTAAATACGGCAACGAGAACGCATCTCATTCACTTTTTTGACCGACTTCCCAAAAGGAGGAGGTATACAATTCCATTGTGTGCTTTTTTTTTTTTTTTTTTTGGTTTGTGCGCGCCTTTCATATAGTAAACGTACTCCGATTTTGATGATTTTTGATTCATTTGAAAGAGGAGGCTTGAGAAATGGTCCCATATTCATAAAAACGGGAATCCGACATCTCGTTCCCTCCGAAAACCGCCCCCGAAGGGGGTGGAGGGGGCAAATTTTGCCGAAAATTGAAAATCTGCGTTGATATAATTACAGATAGGACAATATCCGGAAACGTTTAAATGGAACATTTTTTCAAAAGAGTAACGGTTTTCGACATAGAGACATTTTAAATTCTCAAATATACCTATTTTCGCTATGTGGAGAGGGCGATTTCTGTCGAAAATTGAAAATCTGTTTGCAGTACATGAAAGACTTAATTATTTGTAGCAACATTTATACTGAACATTTTTCCCTTAGAGTTACGGTTTTCGAGTAAAATCGGTGTTAAAATGGTAACAACTAAAATATTCAAGCGTATTTCCGCAGCGATGTTCTGAGATCTCAATAATAACAACTACAAGCAAGGAATATACGTGGGTAATAGAATAAGTACTATCTTCATTGGTATTAGTGAACGTTCAACGATTTTCGTGACTAATGTTACACTCAAAAGTGTGAAATAAATATTTTTTACAAAAAATTGGACCGACTTTATTAGTTGGTGCACTGAAAAGTATAAAATAATATTAATTCTATTGGGGCTGGTACTTGTGAAGTTGGTGCCAAAAGTTACCAATCTACCTGCAACTGCACAACTTCAAAAGTAACAGCACCAATAGAATTAATATTATTTTATACTTTTCAGTGCACCAACTAATAAAGTCGGTCCAATTTTTTGTAAAAAATATTTATAATATTTAAATGAATACCTCAAATGCATACATTTAAAATTACGTGGTTATTTGCTTGAGTGATTTTAATACTGCTGTATGTTTTATTTCATTTAGTGATATTTTTTGTGTTCATTGGCATATTTCGAACCTGCTTACAGTAAAACTTCAAGATAAAAAACAATGCCCCCTGGGAATTGTTCAGAGATGTGTAGGTCGACCACTACCGGGCGTAATTATATATAACAAATTTGAGAAGGCATTTTATCCTAAACAGATCTGATTCCACTACTGTATTCTATATGATAGTTTTCTATAAGTTTTGCTCTATATTGTCTGAAATAGAGATAGAAGAAATAGAAAGTTTATTGGCTATTTTTCTACATATAAATGTAAATTATAGAAAGTCATCGTATATTATATAATATCTACAAGAAATATGAAAACTGTGTATAACACAAAAATAAACCATGACATTGACAAACATACAGATAAATTTAACAGAGTTGTACATAAGTGCATTGCTAAGTTATATTTCAATTGGTGCATCTAAAAATTCGTTAGTAGAATAAAAACATTTTTGTAGTAAGTAATTCTTTACAACTTTTACATTTGTTGGCAGTTTGTTATAGAAGTTTAGAGTCAGTGAGATAGATTTAGACTTTGACAATTTATGATACGGAATAGTGAGTCTATCGTTTCTCATCAAATATCCATGATTCTTATTTGATGATGGTAATTTATTTTTAATAGTATGAATTTCAACTAACTTAAAATAAATAAGAATGCACGGCAAAGGCATGATTATATGTTCTAGAAATAGAGGCTTACAATGTGCATGATATTTAGCCTCAAGTAGGACTCTTATGACTTTTTTTTGGAGGCTAAACTGTTACCTCAAAGTGGAATTGCATAAGATATTTTAGAGTGGAAAACGCAAAATAACAAGTCTTTGAAACAGAAAATTTGAGAAAAGAATGTAACTTCCTTATCAAAAACATAATACTACACAACTCCTTTGACAGATCATCCGTATGCGGTACACATGAAAGCTTATCATCAATGGTAACTCCAAGCAGTTTAACATGATGAATTTTCGCTAATTTAGAATCAGTAGGTAATTTAAGGATTTGGGTTTTATTTTTATTCAAAAGCATTTTATGGGCATCAAATCATGATTTTGCTCTATCAAGAGATCCATCCGACAATTCTGAAAGTTCCTCAAAATTCGAGCTTTGATCCTTAAACGTACAGTCATCTGCAAAACTCGTACAGAAAGTCAAATTCATATAATCAACCAAATCATTGTTATGAATAATAAGGGGCCAGAATTGAGCCCTGAGCAACCCCATAGTTTAACGCACTCTTTTTTGATAATAGACCCATTAAAAGAGACCTCGACAACGCTCTCCACCACATTTAATAGTGCTTTTGTAGTTGACCGAACCGAACCGAAAACCGAACTGGTTGTCATTAAGAATGTCAAATTTATCTAAATATTGATTTATCTGATTCTTTAAGATTTTTTCTGTGATCTTTCCAAACAATGGAACAACACTAATCGGACGGTAGTTATAGGGACAATTTATATCCCCCTATTTATGAAGAGGCGTTACTTTGCTTGTTTTGAATGCCGTGGGAAATTCACCGGAAGAGAAACACTTGTTTAAGAGATCTGTCAACGGAGAGATTATCAAATCGATGATGATTCTATGATTAACTTCAAAAACATCAACTAACAAAAAAGTATCAAACACTTCCAGCTCTGTAACAGAATTTAGTTTGAATTTACTCGATGGTTTATCTTTGAGAGAAAAGTATCATGGCCCACAGACGGCAATTTTTTCACTATCTTGTCCACGACACTAACGAAAAATTCATTCAGCTGATTCGGGGAAAGGTTGGATTTGTTCACAGCGTTTTTTATGTTTATTTCTTCACTATTGATAAGTTTCCACGCACATTTAAAATTATTTTTTGAATTTCGAAAAAATTTCAACGGTATGTTGTTATATGTCTATAAATTAGTCCAAATTTTTTCAAAATTTTATATCCATATATATATATATATATATATATATATATATATAGTTTGAAGGTATCTATTATTTCTATTTCATTAAAGAGAGAGTATATATAAAATTATGGAGATGTCTACACCTTTATGCTTTCGTTTAGTCAGATACAACCACCCACTAGAAACGGATCACGTGATTTCAAGCTCGTTAGCTTTCAACAGCGCCACATAAGTGGAAGCTGTACCTGACTAACAAAAAGCAACTGAAACACAGTCAAAGTTCTCTGACCTGATCTACCAGTGGGACACAATTCGCGCCACCTAGGTATCGAGAGCCTAATTACGTTTAACGGAAGGATATATAATAATTTGAAGGTATCTATTATTTCATAAATGAAAGAGTATATGATATAAAATTATGGAGGTGCTCTACACCTTTATGCTTTTATTTAGTCAGATACAACCACCCACTAGAAGCGGATCACGTGATTTCAAGCTCGTTAGCTTTCATCAGCGCCACATAAGTGGAAGCTGTACCCGACTAACTAACTATAAAAGCATAAAGGTGTAGAGCATCTCCATAATTTTATATATATATATATATATATATATATATATATATATATATATATATATATATATATATAATTTGCAGAAGGTATATTGGGGATGCAGCAATCATAAAGAACACTCTATAAGTTGTTAATATATAAATAAAAAGATATAAGATCACAGGTAATGTACATTACAATTTAGACAAAAAACAAGTTATTACTAAGCACATGTCTCCTACGAACTAAGTCTAATGATCATTAATTTCTTGAAGAAAGATGAAAATTAAAGTGTCCCAGTATCAATTTTTTTTGTTGTATTTAAAAACATAATTTAACAAACCTTCAAAATTTTGTAAAAATGGTTTGCCTTCAACGCAACATGATCTATATATGTATACACAGAATTAGGTACTCACCTAAATCAATTCCACATAACTCATAATATTGCTGAAATTTAAAGGCTTAAAATTTAGATTATTTCTTATGAAAATAGAGACTTCAACTCTGGTTTTTATTGTCCTACCATAAAAACATGCTAGGCTGTAGCCTGATAAATAAATCTGTTTCAAGTTTTCTGCATTTAGAAAATGTTCTGAAAAAGAAATAATATCAAATGGAAAATAATTTAAGAACAAGGACAGCTGAGCCACCTTATCAGTGAGTCCCTGTATATTGATGTGAAATGCACTTACGTCAACCCCAAATTTAAATTTTTTGAAAAAAACTTATTGTTGTTGAGATTTTTCTTCAATTAAAAAACTTGTTTATACAAGAACCCCTTAAGGCCTGCTCAAGGTGTTCTTCTTGAATGGTAACTTCAAAGGAGGAGTAGTACTCGGGGTATTTTGATTGCAACCTTTCGCACTTGACATCAGGAAAAGTTTGTTTCAAAAACTCCTTTACTTGTTTCAGGGTGGAGCTTATAAACATGCAGAAATGATAAGGCATCGCAGGTTTTCAAAACGTTAGTTAATTCAACGCTATTTCCAATGATTGGATTGTTTGTTCTCGTAGGGCGGTGACGCCTTTGTTTTTGGTACTCAAAACCATCATTACTATCTTGGATTGGTTTTACGTTTTTCTCAGCAATGGTGTGTGCACGAACTTTTTGCCCTATTTCAGATGTAACTTTCGCAGTTACGAATGTTAAATAGAAGGTAGGGTAGAGTGTAGAGTGGGAACCTTGTTTTGCCAAACGCATATAAGTCCCCTTCTGTGTAATGAATTTCGTAAATTTACCATCGTTAAGAAGAACCAATTCAACGAATAAAATAATTACTGGAGGGCGCTGTCTTATTTGGGTGTCCCACGACATGACTGCCATAGTTGGGAGTGTGGTGCTGGCGTGATTTAAAGTCAAAAATGTCTAATGAACATATACCCGGAACGCTATCCTAACTGAGCAAGAGGAATTTGAAATTTTAAATAAGTCCACTAATGCAGGTATTAGGTTCGGCTGTTGATTTTGTTATTAAAAAGACCAGTGGGATGTGAATCATCATTTATTATTTATTGTGACAGTAAACGTCAACTAAAATAATTTGCGTGTTTATTTTCGTGTGTAACCTAACATCAAAATAATCTTAAATGTATGTATCTACGCCGACATTCTTTTTGTTTATGGATTGTGTAATGGAAACGACAAGTAACAAGTTTTCTTAATCAAAATTATACAAACCGGGGATTGGAAGAGGTTCTGCAGTTTCTTGGCCTGCAAGGCCACGAGACTGTAATCCCCTAGATTACTTTTTATGGGGAAGACTGAAAAGTTTAGTTTATGCAGAAAATATTGAAAACAGAGTGCAGCTAGTAGCTAGAATCATGGATGCTGCAGAAACTATTCGTGCTGATCCTGAGACTGTTGGCAGTCCTACCCCTTCAATTCTAAGGAGATTTAGACAATGTATTCAGCAACTGGGTGAATATTTTGAGCAATTAATTCAATGAAGTGATATCTTTTTATATGGTCTTTAAAGTAGTAGGGAATTCCTACTACTACTTAACTAAAATTTCAAATTCTTCTAGCTCAGTTAGGCTAGAGTTCCGGGGGTATATTCATTTCACTTGAAATCACCCCAGCAACACACTCCCAAGCTATGGCAGTCATGACGTGAGACACCCTATATCGTGTTTTTTTTAATATTAAATGAAAACATATAATTTTGACTATTTCATTAAAAGAAGACTAAATTAACAAGAAACTAACAAAAACCACATGTCGATATCTTTTTTCTATCTCAAGATGAACGTTTAACCCACCAGGAAACGAAAACATAGGCTTTATTGAGGTAATAAACTTCCAAATAACATGTATGTATTTAAAGACACGGCTTTTTAAATAATGTCATGTTCTATTTACTCACAGGAGGACGGAACCGAGTGTCGGTCAACAAATTCGGTCGCGGAGGTGGAGCCCTAGCCTTGCAGTTTTAAAGATTTCCGTCGGAGTTCGTCGTATTTTGTTGGCCATGGATGACACATCTAAAAGAAAAATGTGTGTCCTACTCCCGCTTGAAGAAGACGCAGAAGAAGAAAATTGCGCCCTTCATTTACTTCAGTGTCGCAAAAGACGAAAAATAAACGAAGAAGAAGACAAGTAGGCACATTTAAACTATTGATTGAACCACGGTTATCTGACGACGATAAAATATTTAGAGAATATTTTAGAGTTGATAAGAAACTTTTGACATCAGTTCTGTCTTACATAGAATGTGATATTGCATGAAATCCATACAAGAGGCGATTTTCGACTACTCATTTTCATTCAAATTCCGTTCCGCTGTCGTTTGAAATCAAGCGTCGACTGAATAGAACCGACGACCAAAACCGACAAAAATGAGCCGAAATTATCCGCGGAGACGGACGGACTCTAGGAATCCGCCTTCATTTAATAACACACCACTCTCAGATCCGAAGGGCACAAAGCAGTCAAGAAAGCTCTCACTAAAGGGATCAAGGCAAATTCCGCTGCTGGAAGGCGTTAGTCGAGGATGTGGATAAGGATCCTTGGTGTGAAGCTTGCAAGATAATTACGCGTAAACTCCGAAGTAACTGCACTGGCAACCAGATGGAGGAGGCAAAATTAGGCAGTATCGTGGACATTCTTTTTCCTGGTCATTTCTTGAGTACCAATCCAGTATTCCTAGTAGAGCCGGAAGATATACCACCGTTTTCGGAGAACGAACTAATGGCCGCTGTTAGCTCTTTGAATCTATGAAAAACGGAAGAGCCCCAGGACCTGATTCAGTGCATGTGGAGGTCCTGAAAGAGATTGCCCTTATTTATCCATCTGATGTACAATGAGTGCCTGAAGGCGGATGTTTTCCCTCTCGCTGGAAGATTGCGAGGCTGGTTCTTTTGAATAAAGGAAGAAGCCCTCCAGACTCTCCATCTACCTACCAACCTCTCTGTATGTTCGACACAGCAGGCAAACTGTATGAGACGCTGTTGAAGCCTAGGCTCTTACAGGCGATACGGGCTGGGGGAGACCTGTCTGAGCGCCAGCACGGTTTTCGCAGGGTTCATTCTACCATCAGCGCGATCAGCGAAGTGGTAGCTGCTGTCAGTCGTGCGGATCAGGCTTGTCCTGCTGCTAGGCCATTAGTCATATTGGTGAACCTCGGTTGTGAGGACGCCTTTAATTGGTTATGGTGGGTTGACGCGCTCGGAGCGCTTCTGCGTAACTTCAATACCCTTCAGTATCTTTAGCCATCGTGATAGACTATCTTCGGGTCCGGCGACTTCAATATGAGACAGCAGAAGGACAAAGAACTAAAGTAATTACCTCTGGGGCTGCACAGGGTTCCATACTTGACTCAGACATCTGGAATATCTCATACTGTGGCCTGCTACACCTGAGCGATAATGCGTACCTTGTGGCTTACGCTGATGATGTAGCGACCGTAATAACTGCCAGAAATGTTGACTTGGCACAGATCCGCCTGAATCAAGTAATGCGACACGTGTTACGCTGAATGGATGATCACGGTCTAGGACTCGAGTTACCCAAGACCGACATAGTGATGTTGACCAGGAAACGCATCCCAACGGAGGTCCCTTCCCAATAGACGGCTTGTGATAAGGCAGAGAAGGTAAGTGTTTCACTAGGCTGACTCATGTGTAACGTCGGGGGCCCTAGACTGGATAGGCGGAGGTTGCTTATGTCGACCATCCAGTCCATTCTTCTGTTCGGAGCGGAGATCTGGACGGGACCTATGAGCATAAAGAAATATAGAACGCGGATGCTAGTGATACAGCGTAGAGGAGCGCTTAGAATTGTATGCGCTTACCGAACAGTTTCGGAGGACGCGATAACGATCGTGGCTAGAATCATCCCAATTGACTTGCTGGCAGAGGAACGCTGTTATATATACCAGCTCAGTGCCGAAAAAGGAAGAGTCGTTGCTTCCGAGGTAGTTCGCTCTGAAACCCTGAAACGGTGGCAGCGCATATGGGAGAGGGCGTCTACGGGCGTTGCCACCGAGAAATAAGGCCTGCGGGCTGCTACGTCACGTATTCGTTAGTGGTCATGAATTCACTCGCAGCGCTGATGCGTATATATGCTAACTGCTGTTGCAACGTTATTCAACAGTATAAATTTAATTATCTAATGAGGGATTCCTGTTCAAACGGGGCTGCCAGTCGTGAACTGATCCCTCAGTCGCACCCCATTCGATTTTTTTGAGAAATGGAAAACGAAATTTCAAAGCAAACCATTGGAACAGATATTAAAAATCCTATTTTTTCGACACGGTTTCTATTTTTCTTTTTTATTTTTGCCCTTGCTGTCGTTTGATTTTCGGCAATAATTATATGATTTATAATTTCTTGATTTTTTTCATTTTCGCAGCTGTTACTGTCATTGGCATTCAACGAAATAGAATCTATGAAACTTAAACAATTCTCTATAATCTCTAGGTTGTTTATAACACAAGGCGTTCTAGTTTTTTAAATATTCAAATAGATTTCATGACCACGTAAATATGTTTCCATTTTTAAACTTGAATTAATTGCTACTGCATACGTTATTTTAGGCCCAGGACTGTATTCAATTTTAAAAAACGTAATTTTTAAGTCATCATTTATTTTACACCAATTTTTGTAGGTAAAAGAATCCATAATTTCTAGAAATTTTTCAAAATTTTGAAAAGTAATAGACTCCTGATGTGCAGCAAAAGTTTTTTCGCTTTCTTTGATAGCTTTGAGTAAATTGGCATTATTGATTTCATTAATTTTCTATTCCTTACTTTTTCGAACATGAGAAGTTAAGGATTTTGAAAGATATTTTGGGCAATTTGGAAATATACTTGGTATAGCGCTATCTTTTAAACGATAGCGGTTTAATGGAACAGTAATATGTTCTCCAGTTTTTTTTATCTAATTTTGATATATCCCGGATAATGTCATCAGTATGAAAATGTAACTCACAAACTTTTCTGGAATTCGATAGGATGAAACCTGCTCGGGGAATGGCGCGCAACCATTGTTTTTTCATCTCATCGTTCTTTGGAAATGAAAACACTCTTACAGTCGGAGCACTATTATACCCGTAATTTCCTTTACACGATGGAACACAGCACTTGTGAGGCATTTTGAAAAAACTAGAATTCCCGAATCACGGCCCTGACCTAATGTAAAATGGTGGTCGTTGCAACGACAATACCACTGCACGTGTAGTGAATCAAACATGAACAGTTTTAACTATGTTTATGTTAATTAACAAATTAAAGTTTTGATCAAACAAAGCACAATCACTACGTAATGTATTCACTACGTAATTATATTGATACTACGTTTTTTCAATGTAAATAAAGTGCAAAGAGAAAATAGACAAATCAGTCGATAGCGTCTCGTCTACTGAATTTGCTACAATTACTACGCACTACGTTTGGTTTGTTATGACCACTAAGCGAGAGGGGAATCTTCTGTGACGTCGGAGCGGTTAGGCCTTATATCTCGGTTGCAACGCTACGGGTCGGTGGACGGCAAGACTAATAAAAGAACTGGGTCCGTAGGTGAAACGGAAACCCGGAGAGGTGAACTTCTACCTCAACCAGTTTCTGACGGGCCACTGGTATTTCCGAGCCTACTTGCACCGGATGGGAAAAGTGGTAAATCCCAATGACCTATTAACAGAGATAGACGGAACACTTCATTGATAAAATACGTTTTGTTTGTTGACAACATCTTTGTGGGCCAGGGGGGGTGAGCTATGAAAGCGGTCAGGAGGGGGGATAGAACGGTTTTATCTAAACTCCGCCTCACTGTACTCGTCTTTTCGCATAGAAAATATGAAACGAGGGCATCTCGTTCTTTTAGGTTTCATTTGCTATACGTCGAAATAATTAATACCACAAAATAAATCTGAAGCTTGGTAAAAAAGTCAATACCGAAAGTTTTATGTTTCAGCAAATAAACTTGCTAAATTTCTTGTGTTCATATAATAATCGCAAGGAAGATTTATATCCCTGCTCCGCACGTGTTATAGTTTTTGACATATATACCTATTAAATACATACTGGCTTAAGTTTATCTTCTTATCAATTTCAGTTGACCCTTAAATGGACATTGATTTTTGTTCCTATTCCGTACTAATATTATTAAATAGGTGTGTAGGCATAATTCTCTTTTAAAGTCTAGGATTTGAAAAGCGCAAACAATATAAAAATCTCTCTAATGAAATAACAATGATTAGGTAATAATTCTTTACTACGCCCATGAGCGACGTTTATACGTCAATAATTTTCTTTGAAAATTCAAATATATAAGTTACCAAATTTAAATTTAGACGGTTTACTTCGATGAAAAGTTACTTCTGTGTTCGTGGATTCTATTTTATTCTACAGTTTGCAACGTCTAATTATTTTTTCAAGTCTTGAAACCAAAGAATATAATTGAATATTCAAAAACAACCAAAACACCAAGTATTTAAATAATTGGGGGAAAAACTGATATACGATGAGGCGTGGCCGAACAAGGGATGATGTCAACAAAATATATTGTTTACAGTTCCGTCTATCTCTGTTAATAGGTCATTGGGTAAATCTTCACTGCCGTTACTGCGAAGCAGACGTGGACGATGTGTATCATGTGTTTTTTGTGTGCGACAAGTTTACAGAAGAACTCCGGGCACTTAATGATGGGGTTGAAGCTGTCGATCCCAAGAACGCTTCTAAGCGAGGCCAGATGGGGCGCCGTTGCCTCTTTGTGGAGATGGTTTTGAGGAGAATGAAGAGAGGCGGCTATCTAGAAGAACCGTGAAGTGGTCGGAAATTGTGGCAAAGAAGTAGGCAATCCAACGTGTTAAGTAAAGGCTCCCCAGAGTGAAGTGATGCGAAAGCGGTTCCGCCTGGGGTTCGTGGCCTTGTAGGTAGTTTTTTAGTGCGGTCGTAGACAATCCCACACTACCAATGCGCTTCCACCTGCGCTTGGTGTCTTTTGAAGGTTTTTCCATCTAACCGAAAAAAAAAGATTGAATACTGAATTTAAAAAAAAAACTAATGATATCAGTGGAAACCGCTATTGGCTAACTTTTGTCTAACGAGAGATATGAGTAGAAAAAGTTACAATGATTCTTAATATATTACAAAAAATGGATGGCTTTTATTAGTTGGGCCACGTAAAAATACACTAGTAGGAACTGGTAATTTGCAAGAAGGATTTTGGCACCAACAAAAACACCAGCACCAGAGTAAATATTATTTTTTATTCTACAGTCCTATTTTTGTTGAAATATTCATTTCACATTTTTATAGATTTTGGAAGTTCACTAATATCCAGATACCCGGCAATGTGTCAGCCAAGTTCGCATTGCAACGGGTTGGGCAGTGCGTTATTATACTGTAACGTTTAACCCTGTGTTAAACGTTGTGGGGTGAGTTCACTTGCGTAAGACTCAAAATTCGCAGATTGCTTCCAATGATTTATTTTCGAACACACTGTACACGGCTTTCTTTTGTAGTACAACTGTCACTATTTGTCACTTTGACTATCGCGTTCCAACTACTTTCGAGTTATGTCTCCAATTGACTGATACTGTCCCGTGATCGACACGGCTTTATATACCTGAATCATGACATGACATTCATCGAGAATGTTCTATGATTATCTAGACGAACATAATGTTGTAGTGTTCTAGATCCTTGTCAAACTGACAATAGTATGACAAATTGTACCTCACATATAGTTTCTGGAAGGATCGAGAATAAATCTACTATAATTCTAGAACTACATAATGAAATACACAAGCAACACTATTGAAAATAAGGTAGCAGAATGAATACAAACTAAAAGAAATAATAACAGTAAGTACATGATAAACTACCCACGTAACAATACGAAGCATTTCACTTTCGACCCCTACTTAAAATCTACTTGACAAGTAAACTTGCAATGTTCTATGTCTAGAAGGACCTTTTTATTACTTACTAAATCGCAATTTCAATAAAAAACATCTCACTATTCATATAATAATGACGTCCGAAAATCTCTCACTGATTATGTATGAAGCTGGTGAATTAGATGACTTTGTAATGTTATTATTGAACAATTTCACTCTTACAGCAAATGCGTTTTTGCAGTTTTATTCAAATTTATTTAGAGAAGAGAAATATTTCTGTAAAATAATTTTCCAGCAAAAAAATCAATGTGAAAGAAAGCTCGTAATAACAGCCTCGCTAATAAAAGAAAAGTTGGATCTAACTGGATACCAAGTTCTTTCGAAGATTCTCAAATCATAGCTTCTGACATGCATAACGTTCTTCAGTTGCCATGAAAATTTGTCATATTCTTTGCTACCAATGGTGCGACTTGACTTTTTAACCACCAAATTTAATTTTGTTGGAAACAACTTAGCCAAGTCGACTACTAAGTAGCAAAGAAAAGGACAACATTTTTTTCGAGCAACTGAAGATTATGCATGTCAAGAGCTACGATTTAAGGAACTTCAAAAGAACTTGGTACCTACCCATTCATTTAGATATATTTTATTAGAGAAGCCTTTATTACAAATTTGGCACATTTTTTATTCTTTTTGTGCGGGATTCAGCCATTTCAGAATATGCAATTTCCCAAAGCTGCAACTCAGAAAATCTTCCATTTGAAAAAACTCTATTTAAATTTTGCTCGAAAATGTCCTTTTCTTTAAATCCACCTCGTTTGACCTCATAGCTTGGAGGAAATGGCGTATGGGATTTAGTTTAATATGGGACCATCCCTCAGCAGGACTTTTCCCCAAACGAAATATTAATCATCAAAATCGGTTCATGTTTAGGTACTATGTAAAACGTGTAAACAGACATCAAAATCGTATGACAAAAATTGTGAAACTTTTAATTGTTGTAACATTAACCAAACATTAATCCATGGAGTTATGATTATTTCATATGAAGAAGCATTTGGCAGACGCTTATTTGATTATTATTTGATATGGTGCGAATAAATTAAATTTAGACTCACGTAACGTCTTCTAACGAGGACAGAAACACTAAGGTAATGATTTGTTGAAAAGTCAAAAAAGCTCTTTGGAATCAGACATTTTATCATTTAGACACCGGACTCCTCAATGTTTGTGGGAAAATCTCGCCATTTAAACGTTTATTAATAGATATATCTCGAGATAGGAAATGATATCAACATGCTTTTTTATCTGTTTTATTGGCAACTAGCTGACCCGACAGACGTTGTCCTGTCTTAACAAAAGCAAAAACAATATCTTGGTTTTCTAAATTTTCACCCATGACAACAATAGCAACTTCATCAATTGTTGCCGTATTATAGCGTCTTGCGTGTTGTCCTCCCGGCATCTTATCGGATTTGCTGACAATTTTGTGGTAATCAGATGGCATGCGGTTTAATGCAGTCTTGGAAAAACATTTGAAGTTGCTCCACACTTAGTCTGTTCACCGATTTATTGTGTGCATAATAATAATAAATTTGCAAAAATTGTACCACCATGTGACTTTCAAGATACTTTGTCAGCACTGCCATTCCCCCATCAACTTTTGACTGTCTGCCTTTGGTTATTCACCTAGCTACAAACCTACTGTACGCTATTTTAATTGATTTATGATTTCAATTGAAAATTATCAACGTATTGAGGCACGTGGTGGTAAAAGTTTATTGTTTGATAATATAGTTACCTTGAAAGTTAGCATAAAGTTGAATAACTTTTGTTGCGCCAAATGACTTCATTTGAAAACAATTATTGTATTCCTGTATATGAGTTAAAAATGTATAGAATCTGTCCCATTTCCGTAAACCAATGAATGCAGAGGCTCTGGTGGCAGTACCAATGGCGTCAATTTGACTTTATTAATTTTTTCGTTCATAAGAACCTTGTTCTGATAATAATGAAAACAACAAAAAAGAATTAGGTAGCGAAATCGGTTCAGCTGCTCTCGAGATTTGCGCTTAGCAGCAGCGATTCATTTTTATATCATAGATTTAGTATTCTTCTTGATTTCAAATTTAGATTTTTTTTGTTTGACATTTTTAGAAAAACCACAATTTCTAGAAACACTAAAACAGGGCCCTCTAATTATTACGTTATTTGTTAAATTTGATGTAAGTTACCATTATTTCATTGGCGGAGGACAGCTCTTCTCAACAATGATAAGTTTACGAAACACGATAAGAAAGAACGGGACTTTTTTCAAAACAAGGTTCCCACTCTCGCCTACCTTTTAATTGAAAAGATAGAGCAATACTTATTCATTTTACATATGACCAAGATTACGATTTTCATATTTTTAGTGGACCTTAATCAAGTATATTTTGTAAGAAAATGACTTTTAGATTTTAAATATTCAATTACACTTTCTAGAGGTAAATCTACAAATCTCGAAATACATTTTTCTGGTGGCCACTTTTCTTCTATAATTTTCTATCTTGAATACTCTAAGCCGTTTCAGAGATATGTTCGACGAAAATTCTTATTTGACCACCCTGCACAATTTTGTATTTGTTTGTATTTTTATATATTGAAGGGTTTTTTTCAAACGAAGGAAATAAATTAAAACCAAAAACTTATAAACAAATTCATCCTTTATTCATAGAACAATAATATTCTGGTATTAACTATAGAATAGCTTAACAGGTTATGATCAAGAAAATTAAAACAGGAAATTTGGAAAGAAAAGTCCTCTCTCGGCTAAACATCAAAAAAGCAAATTTAGAGCAGTAGCATTGCTCGCCTTAATACGTAATAGATATTATTATCCCTTGTACACTAATATATTCTCAATGTATAACAATGAATTGCTCCCACATCTAAAATACATTCAAATTGATTGGTAAAAATAATAATGTAAAAACCTAAACAGTATCCAGTATCCAGTGGTATTATCAATGGTTGAAAGTAATTCACAAATCTGTTGCAAAGAGCGTTGATAATCTTCTCTGATATTGTATCTCAATAATAATAATATAATTATAAATAAAATATTTTTAACAGTTACAACAGACTTTTTTTATTGGTTACTAAAATAAATAAATTTCATTCACTAACCCAATGTTATAGTTAAGTCAAAGATTAATCTTTGGTTAAGTATCAACCATATTCACTACTCAATCTACTAACATATATATTTTTATTTCACATTTTTTTCTTTGATTTTCAAGTGATTATAGGTACATTTGGCAAATATTAAATGGAGAAATAGGAAGACATTAAATAATTAAGACATAACTATGACAAAAATCTATCTTTTATGGTGTCCACAATCTAAGTTATGCACCTGCCACATTATTTGATCTAAGGATTCCAGAAGCAAAATAAAGATGGATTTCTGTCTGTTGCATTTCAAAACAAAAGACTCTTGATGTAGGGAACATACCAAGAGACAGAGACAGATTTCGACTAATCATATTATGCAGATATTATTTCTTGTATAGGTACGTCTCACATAACATGGTGATGTTCGTTTTATGCGTATACATAATACAAGACAAAAGTCTAAAACCAGAGATACCCGGTTCTATTTTGTTGAGCAATTTCGTTGATTTATCTAAAGAGTTCAATTCAATTCTTTTAAATGATTTAAAATCTTCCGTGAATATTTATTGGGTCATTTTAGTGTCAGTTATGAATCAAACAAAATGGTTCCAATGGTTTATCGACACCAGAGTTTAACACTTCAACACGTGTTCAATCAACAATGCTGGCATCTTCAGGTGCAAACCTATAACCAGAAACAGGTTTACCTCTTGTGTTGGTCACTAGTTGAGCTCGAATGTTTGAACTGTCTATCTGTCATTTTTTATACTATTGTGCGGTAACAGATGAAAGAAAAATTATCAGAATCGAGAATGGTATAGGATATATATAATTTTACAGGAAAAACTCACAATTGTATGTTTTTTCATACTTATTTTTATATGGTTTTCTGAAAGGATTGACTTAAGTATTTTTTTCTGGAAAAATAAAACTATGATTAAAGAGAAACAGCATCAAAAGATCAAGAGGGTCATACCATAAATTTAAGAAAAAAACAAAGAATTGGTCCTGACTGCGCTGTGGTAACTGAAGGATATTTTCAAGAAGTTAAGTTCTATTGTATTTCAAATGAAAAAAGCAACTATCAAAAGAAGAAGTTGCCATTGCTTAGCACACTTTTTGACCGTGTGCTTTACATGAGTGTAAATTAATTATATTATAATATTCAAGTTATCAAAATACTTGAAGAACATGTAGCATCCCTTTTGAAGAACAGAATTGAACAATATTACCCCAACAATATTGAACCGTATATTTCCGCTGCTGTAAGGAACTGTTCAAAAGTCTCATATAATTATTAATTAATAGAAGCAATCAAAAACGATGATTATTGCAAAATCTAGGTTAACATGGCAAAATGGAATCCACAGAAAAGTATAGTTTTATTCAAAATGGGCCTCCAATAAATATGAAAAAAAAGATAAGTGGAACTGTCAAAGATTTTGAGAAAATAGTAGAAAGTAGATGTACAGTGAATGCATTTCGGAGAATTACATAAATACATATAATTCATAGGAACGAATACTTTAGGAACAATATAGAAAAATTCTCAGCATTTTACATTCAACATATCAATAATGTTTGAGGAAACTGTTTATTGCTATTGCTTTAATGCAATTGAATGTTTTGTATTATACAGGATCTATCTAATCATCAAATTTCAACTGCAAACTGCAACTTTATAATATTCAAGTTGATCTAATGAAGGCCGTGAATAATGAAATGCCAAGTTATATATTAAACTTTGACCAAAAAATAGCAAATTCATTAATATTTTTACCTATAAATATGTTGATATTTATAGTTTTTGAAAAAGGCTGTCTGATATGCATAGCTAGACGTTATATATTTGCTATATTGTTTTGCAATAAGGATTGTTTTTAATAAAATTATGACGTATTAAGAAAACAACTGGCCTGCCTTTGAAATTTGTTATTTTATTCAGTGTGTCAAATAAGATTTTACATCGTCTGCATATCTAGCTCCCCAATTAATCTAAAGCAAACAGCAATACATATTTGTATATCATAACAAAGAACACGAAAAAAATTGAAGCTCCATTCTTTATGTCAGAAATATATATTTTTGTAGAATCCATCTGGATGGCAAGCCAAATCCTCATTCTGCCATCAATAATTTTCCACGGAAATGCATGGTATAGACAATTCAATTTGGTAATATGAATTTATAGACAATTCAATTTGGTAATACGAAACAAATATTCTAGGAGATCGCAGATTCAACTGAATTTGATTTTTGAAAGGAACAAATAAACCTATACCGTCCAAGTAACCTTAATCATTGATTTTTCGTACCTTATACGTTTGTACCTTTTCATCACAAGAAGTACCCAGAAGTAAGAGATGCAGCGTAAAAATCAAGTTCACGAGAATCTGAGAGTGCATTTATCATAAATTAATCGTACCTAATTGAAATCAATTGAATGAGCAATATCATTCAGTTATAGAAGAAATTTAGGTATAAAAAAATTATACCTTTGCTCCTCGAGAAGTTCTTTATGATATGCAGCGCAAGAATCAAATTGACTGAATATATTTATTCTTCTTATATATTGATGAGGGGGATCTAGTTTGCCGTTCAGTCAACCCCACCCCACTAAAAATATTTTCCGGTTAGATGGAAATAGAAAAATCCAACATTTTCTTGTGAATAATGCTCTGTAGTCAGAGTCATGAATGGAGCGCATTTTTTTGTTTTTAGAGATGGCATTGCTCAGACTGTATAAAAGTGGGGATGGGTGAGTTATGCAAAAGTAATTCAGTAAGGGTTATGGAATCAGTATAGTAAGGTGGGTGACAGAGGAAGAAATAAGACCATTTCATAAAGATTATATGAAATCGACTCCTGCAATTTTGCAATTTACTAAGTTCAATAATCGGTATAACTCATCGGTCACGTATATGACCTTCAGCCCTTATTTTTTTTTTAGCATAATGAAGATGGTGACTTTTTCTTATGAAAGAAGTACCTAACGGTATTAATGTTTCTTGATTATCATCTGTATCTATCAAATCACTATTATACCAGACCACTCACTGATAATAAATGCCTGCGTTGGCAGCCGAGTCGTTTATCTTAAAATGTCATTAATACTAAAACAGCGAAATAAGTCAATCAAAAATTAATCTACTAATAAAATTGTGTACCATATATATATAAAGATAATATAGAAATCATTTATCAGGGATTAAACATACACCTTATTGTCTTCCAAATACTTATAACATGTTTCTTGTTAGATAAAATGGAAAGAAAAATTTTTTTTCGTACAATATTTACATTTTACTACATATATCGCAGTTTGACTAAATTTCTAACATATTATTTACAAGTTCAAGTCAAAATCAAAGATTGATAACTTGAAAGTAAATACAATAGATAATCTCTTCCGAAAAGAAATTTGGAAGCTAAATTTCACCATAGAAATATACCATTTGAAAAATTTGATTAATTGATTCAAGATAATAATTCTCTAAGAAAATATTTTTTTTGTTATTTATCAATACAATAATGTCGATAGAATAAACAGTTGTATTCATAATTACTGTCAGAGTTTAAATTCATTCTAAACAATAATTCACCAAGTCAGCAACGTCCATAAAGAATTGCATTTAGCATTGAGTTTTAATAGTTACCAGTGAAGTTGTTGAGTTGGTAGATTAAAAAGATTAGAAATATATTTATCTTAAATTGACAGAGTTGTATCTTTTATTATGAATATAATAATATGAAAGGTGGGTTCCAATGACAAAGTTTCAAAGAACCTAATCACACGTTAGTACTGAAATTTTTTTGAGACTTTTTCATCTAAATTTGTTGTTCTACTCATTTCATCAGAATTTCCTATCTCGAAAAATGTAAATTTTTTGAGATACTTTGATTTTTGAAAAAAATTAGCGAAGGGCTTAGTTAAAAAATAATAGCTCCTTCTTTAATAAAAAATATAAAGGGTGTTTCAAAAATTAGTCCAAACAACAGCAACTTAACATGAAGAAAATTATTTCAAATGGAACACACAACTAAGTTCCATCCTTTCTGTATGTCCATTTATATAAGCATTCGCTATACGAGTGTAAGGATTTTTAGTTATTTTTAAAAATAATAATAGGAAATTCAAAGGAATTAATCATATTTTACTTATTTAAGAACTTTCAAAGCAACTGGCCTAAATTATGAGACAGGACAATGAACAGAATCTTATCTTCAAGGTTTGCACTTTGGAGATATTGAATACGGAATAAGGTTTCACTGAATAGTTCTGGACAATGTAAGACACGAATGCGACAAAAAATAGACAGGTGATCCAAGTTTATCTGAAAAACTTTGCTTTGGGTATAAGAAGAACCTCTAATTTGAATCAAAGGAGACTGAAAAACCAATTCAATGCAACTAACCTACCTTTTAATTTAACTATTGAGATATAATATTCCAATAAAATTTCCTTAAATAGGGTAGAATAACAATCTGATTAAAAACAATATATTCTTCCATTTGATATAAGATAGCTAGTGTGAAGGTACTTCCGAGTCGCTGTTATTTTAGTTAGAGTATATTAATATAAAAAATTTCTGAACTTGAATGTGAGTAGTTTTCTCAAAACTTTAGGCCACTGAACGTGAAGCACACTGTATATGATGTGAGAAAATAATTTATAGGCATAAAAGAAATTATACTACTGAAAAAGCTGTTAATAAGTATAATCTAGATAAAAGAATAAAAGTCTCAGCCAGAAGAACATGTTCATATGAGAAAGTGGTATGGCTATTCTTTCTCCTTCTTATATGAATAAATTACATAGTAGCAAAGGTAAAAAGTTTCCTGCTACAAGTTAAATTTTGTCTCAGCTACATTTTCTTAAGATTAAATAACGGACAAATATATTTATATATATATGTATAATATATACTAGTTAATTATGACAGTGTGTGTCCGTTTTATTATTTTTTTGAGTGCAAAAACCATGTGCTGTAAAACAGTTTTTTTTTTAAATTTCTCTCTTAAATTATTAATTGAAAGAAAAAAGTTTATATAGTCTATCCTCATATAGAATATCACAATTCGCGTAAAATTTTGGGAAAATTTTAAAAATAAAAATGCAAGGAACGATGTCTCTCACTCATCTCATTTTTTATAATGAAATGTTAAATATAAAGATGCTTTAAAATGTCATATCACGCAATAATAAATTTATAATAAAACAGAGATGTTTAGAGAGGATATCCGGTTGTATATACTTATATAAGAAAAAAATATTCTGGGGGCGGATAATACATAGGTAATAATAAACTCTGAGAAATATTAACGTTATATATATATATATATATATATATATATATATATATATATATATACAGTGCTTTCGAAAAGTAACGATTAAAATCATTATTTCTTAAATCAAGAGTCTTTCGAAAAAATCTTCTGGCATGTCGATTTTGTTTTAAATAAAGGCACTTTTTGACAACCTATATTTGTGAGGTAATCCTTATTCGAGATATAACGTCATCGAAAATTGTTTTTAATTTCACAATTTTTTTATAAAATGTCAAAGTCACTACTCAATAAACAGTTCAATCAAACTGTGTTTGCCAAACAAATGATAAGAAATCGATAAAAAAATATAAAAAATCACGATTTAATTTTTTTATCTGACAGTAATAAAAAACATTCCCGGTCGCTAAAGCTACCATCAGACAACTATAATTTTTGACGATGTGTACGTAGAATGCTCTTTAAAATGGCATGGTCGAAATTGGGTGTGGCCATTTGAGAAAATTGTAGATGACGTCATTTCTCGAATAACGATTACGTCAAAAATATGGTTCGTTTGTCAGAAAGTGTCTTTGTTTAAACCATGATCGACGTGCCAGAGGATTTATCCGAAAAACTCTCGATTTCAGATATAATGAATTTATTCTTTAGGTACTTTTCGATAGCACTGTATATATGTTTGTATATATATATGTATATGTATTCATCTAAAGACATCATTTCTTGAACCTACTGATCTACAAAACTACAAAACAGTACAACACACAACTGCGCTAGAAAAACTGTACAAAAATCACACCTCTTTCTTCTACTGCATATATATCTTCTTCACCGTTTTCTTTCTCAGCAATTAATTATAATAAACACTTCACAACTGATACCACTTCTTATCCTTGCATTTGAGCATAAGTTCATGTGCCGAACTGTAAAAAAATAATTCAATTAAGAAATGGAAAAATGCATAAAGAAATAATGGACATTATAGAAGCATTTGTAATTCTTTTTGCTACAATGCTCTTGGAAAATAGATGATGCATATTATTCTTCCAACTGTATATAGGTAACTAAAATATTTTTATAAAATGCTATTACATAATACTCCTGAATTCAAAATATGGTGATCTAAGTAAACTTATGATAACAAAGCTAGGTATCTTGAGCGCTATCGTTTTTGACCGACTTCCTAAAATGAGGAGCTTTGTTCGCGCCTTTTGCATAGTAAACGTTCTTCGGTTTCGATGATTTATTTTTTATTTGAGAGAGTAGCATTGATAATCAGTCCCAATGAAATAAAAAACAATAATAGACATACCCTTCCCCTCAAACACTTCCCCCAAAGGGGGTGGTGGGAGTAATTTTTTAGAAAATCAAAAATTCGAGGTGACCACATTAAAGAAAACTCCATATCCGGAAATATTTAAGTTGGACATTTTTTAAATAATCATAGGTTTCCGCGTTACAGTCTGAAATATGTTTCGGCTATGTGGAAGGGGCATATTTTTCCGAGAATCAAAAATTCGAGAAGAAATCATATCTAGCAACATATGATCTGGACTTTTTTCAAAAAAATCATAGGTTTCCGATATAACAGTGGTAAACGATATTTTGAAATCTCTGAATAAATATGAGTAACGCATTATGTTCTTTGATGAACGTTGAATGGTTTTGATGACTAAAGTTACACTCAAAAGTGTGAAATAAATATTTTTTGCAAGAAATTGGACCGACTCTATTAGTTGGTGTACTGAAAAATATAAATTAATAATAATTCTATTGGTTCTGGTACTTTTGAAGTTGGCACCAAAATTTTCAATCTAACTGCAAATGCACAACTTCAAAATTACCAGAACCAATAGAATTAATATTATTTTGTATTTTTCAGTGCACCAACTAATAAAGACCATCTAATTTTTTGTAAAAAATATTTATTTGTTATAGGCTCATGCGATTATACTAGAATAAAATTTGTTACGGTGACATTGTTAAGTGGCGCACATAAACGTGTCGAACTTTAATTTTTTAATAATAGGTATCTGGTGGAATTTAGATTATTTTAGCGACAGTTTCTTATATAAACTACAGCGAATTCTTACAGTAATTTTAATCCTAAAAAAACCTCAACAACGACCCCCATATCGATTTTTTTTGTTTTATTGTTCACCTACAATGATTCAAACTGAAAAGCCGGTTTATTATTCTTAATTATAATCCACGTTTCAAAATAATGCCATTTTTGCAATCAACGTCCTAGAAACCACAATAACGACACCCACATGTATTTTTAGATTTAATAACCCTTTCACCCCCTAAGAGGTTGATTTTTGGAAAATCACGAATTAGGTGTTTGCTTATTTGTTGGCGTTACCCCACGAAGTTAAGTTGAAATGTCAATAAAAGGTGGTTGTGGCTATAGGGGGCTATGAAATAATGGCACTAAATACGGGGATTTCTAACACATGTTTCAGTGTATTACGTTTTTACAATTATTCGAATTATTCTAGCATATATTTCTCAATAAATATTTTTTTTACAGAAAAACTACACTTTGTAAAGTGGTGCCCTGAAAAATAAGAAATAATGATAATTGTATTGGTATTGGTAATTTTGTGAAGTGGTGAAGTTATAGGTAGATAGAAGACTTTTGGCATCAGTTTCAAAAGTACCAACACCAACACAAAACTATTTCTTGTTTTTCAGTACACCAACTTATAAAGCTGGTCCTAGCGTTTTGGGCAAAGTTATTTATCAGAACATGATTTGAAATTTTAAAAAAGTCAACCATAGCAAAAGCATTTATCAAGGTATCTATTTTTAAAATATTTCCGTTTTAAATAGTTAACTATTGAACATTGCATAATGTGATTTACTACTACTACTTCTTTTTGACCGACAAACCCCGAACGAAAGGGGGTCTACAATTCGACTGTCTGCTCTTTTGTTTGTTTGTTCGCGCGTTGTATATAGTAAACGTACTCCGATTTTGATGATCTTCCTTCCGAAAACCACCCCAAAGGGCGTGGAGGGGGCAAATTTTCTCGAAAATCGAAAATGTGGGGTGGTATCATTAAATATAGGACAATATCCAGAAATGTTTAAATTGAACATTTTTTCAAAAGAGTTACGGTTTTCGAGTTAAAGGAATGTTAAATTCTCAAATATGTGTATTTTTAGTATGTGGACAGGGCGATTTCTTTCGAAAATTGAAAATCGGTGGATACTACATGAAAGACCTAATTTGTAGCAACATTTATAATGAACATTTGTTCCTTAGAGTTACGGTTTTCGAGTTACAGCGGTGGTAAAATGGTAACATCTAAAATATTTATGCGTATATCCGCAGCGATGTTTTGAGATCTCAATAATAACAACTACAAGCAAAGAATATACGTGGATGATAGGATAAGTACAATCTTCATTGGTATTAGTGAACGTTCAATGATTTTACTGTCAAAAGTGTGAAATAAATATTTTTTACAAAAAATTGAACCAACGTATTAGTCGGTGCACTGAAAAATACACGATAATAATTCTATTGGTGCCGGTAGTTGTGAAGTTGGTGCCAAAAGTTATCTATCTAACTGCAACTGCACAACTTCAAAAGTAACAGCACCGATAGAATTAATATTATTTTGTATTTTTCAGTGCACCAACTTATTAGTTATTACGTCGGTCCAATTTTTTATAAGAAATATTTATAAACATAAAATACATTTCAAGGACGACTACTTGCTTCTACTTATTTCCACAATATTATATTCCCATTCGGGAACCATGTCATTGTGCGAAATATTCACACGGCTTAACTAGTACATTATAGAGAGAACCTCTGTTCAAAATTTCAGCTTTCTATGTCCAATGGTTAACTAATGGGTAATTAGAGAGATACCTACAAATGCAGTCCGCGTTACAAAAATAACCTACTGTCGAATTTTTATTTCTCTAGTCTCAGTAGCTTCGACAATGCGTAAGTATATATATTTATATATTATTAATTGACATATTGCATTTGGATTGTTGTCTGAGCAAATAATATTATTAGAATAATATTTTCTTTTTTGATCATAAACTTCTTCTTTGTACTGTTTCCTAGCGTTTGCGATATTTTTTCTAATATTAACATCGTACTTAGTTGCTAGTTGTATCATAAAGTATATGTTGTTTCTTAATGTTTTCAACTCTGAATTTTACCATTTTTTCTTGAAAAATGTTCGTCATTTATATTCGTAAGTACGTTTAAGAAATAATTGAAAGCTAAGTCATTTTTTTTTTTCGATCACGTTTGATCAGTCCAAATGCTGCAGTGTTTGTACACATAACCTAATTGAATTTAAAGTGAGCGGTCTGAATGTTATAATTTTTGATTTGTTTGAAATTTTCAATTTATTTGAAATTTTGATGTTATCAATAATACCTTTATGGCCAGAAAGATAAAAATTACATAATTTTTGAAATTCTACTTGGTTCTTCTATTAAACAAGTTAAATCGTAAGCTTTTAGAATGTTCACAAATTCTTTTGATGTTGCACTACTATCTTGTAGGTTTATGTTAAAGTCCCCTGTTTTTGTGTTCCACTTTGCAATCTTGCTTTGAATTCTATGTAATTTTTATGACATGTTCTATACCTCAGCTCAACAGTTATAGAGAAAATTACGATTGCGTAAAAATAGGCTCTTTCTAATTCTGCAATAAGAAATGGGGGAAGACCCACTCTATACATTTTAGTCTTACATCAAAAAAACTGTAAATTAGGAACTAAAATCATTTTTGTTTTTTTATTCTATCTAAAATTTTGTGCTGAATTTCATTGATTGGTTATATATCTATGCCACCCCCATTCAATCCTACGGTTTCAATTTCGAATAATTGCTTCCTAGTACTCGTATTCGAGCGTTAGCGACTTCTCTGCCTTAAAAGTGTTACCACAGACAAGGGGACCCATATTTAAAGTGGATTCTGAACCAGAAATATGTCTCAAAATATCTCAAAATAAATCTCAAGGCACACCCTTCCAGGGAGCTGTACTAGGGATCTAGGGAAATATATTCTCGCTGGTTTCCAGTTTCCTAGCGAGAGGAGGAGGAGGAGAATGCAATGCGACAGTCAGAAAGAAAGCGCGCCCGCATCAACTACTCGTCCAAACCGTTCCCAACGTATTGTGCTGCTTAACTCTGACGATTGAGTCGGTCAGTGTTAGCCCGCAGCTACGGGCCACCACCCAGCTTCTTTGTATGCCTACTACCTAATAGATAAACTGCCAACTGTCTAATCAAATTTCAGTACTTATTCCTTTTTATCCATCGGTGTAGACAATGGAGATATTGATATTGTCAACGTCCCAGATTTCAGCAAAATCAACTAAGACGTTGGAATTGTGTTATAAAGAAACAGTTTTAAAATTATAAAGTCAATATAGCGCCCAAAATATCCAACTTTGAACTAATGTAAGTTTGCTTGAACCAACTTATTTCAATCACAGAAATATATGGTAGCAGAGAGAAAATTTACCCAAATTAGCAGATATTGCACATATTACTAGATTAGTTGAAGTTAAAATACAATTTTGTAAAAAAAACTATCTCTCCAACAACAAAGAAAAAAATAGGGCATATAAATCTTCTTGGAGAATTAGATTCACCAAACTTGATTTGTAAAGTTGTATTTGTTGGCTCTAGTGTTACAATTAGACAGCGCGTGAAAATAGTATGGCGTTCGGTAATTTCAAGAACGCTTTCCTTTAATTTTCTTTGTCTGATGATCGCTTCATCTCTTTCTGGTAGTCAGTGGTTATATAAATAATGAACCATATTATATTATTATGGTATTCGCAGTCTGTTACGTTCAATGCCTATGAGCATTACGAAATTTAAGATTAGTTTCACATGGATATACCAGATAAAAAAATACCTGTCTCCTAAATATGTTTTTAGATTTATTTTTTGTAAAGGAATACGAAATTCCATTGTACTGGAATATGATTTTTTGTTATCTTATATATTGAAAATGTATACTAAATTTGATATTGTGTTGGTAAAAGTACGTATGTATACGGCATTTTTTTAAAATTTAAGCAACAAAGTTGGTTTTTATTATAGAAGCCTCACTCACCTTGAAAAGTTCTCTGCTTCATTCCTCATTTTTTCAGCTCTATCTTCCAATTGATTCAACTTATCACCACGTTCCAACATTAACTTGTGAGCCCTACTCACTTCACTGCTAGCTGATGTTGCACGTGTATTGAGGTCGGAAAGAGTACCTGGTATGTGTTTTGCCACAGCTTTACTGGGCTTACCACTCGATTCTCCAACTGAAAATAGGAAAATAGGTTGCTGGATTTTTGATGTGTCCATGTTGTATGTTGACAAAAAGATATTTTTGAGATGAAACTTCTTTATTTGTAATTTACACCTCTTGTGCAAGATGTTTGAAAATAACTTACTTAACTAGGAGTAAAATGATTTTATTGCAATCGTTACAACTCCAGCCAAAGCTTGGCGCCTACGGCGTGTTTAATTTAAAATGTTACTATGCCTACAGCAGAGTTGCCATGACTAATAACTATTACAGTAATAGATCTATTCCTCTTCGAGAAAAAATGAATATCAACATGAATGGTCATGTTTCATATAAAGGTGCAACAATAATTGATTGTAATGTCGGTTGTTTAAACTAAAATAACCATATTGTGTCACATGGGCAGAAAATGAGCTTTAGCATCCAGGAGCGAACGAAGTGAAGCGTTGGCAGGTAATAGCTAAGGGCTGCTAAAGCTCATTTTCTGCATGTGTGACACACAACTGTTTTTCGCACAAAAAACAAAAAATAGGAAAATATAACGAAAATCTTTAACTTTATAAATACAGACAGAGTTTAATAAGAAACTTAAGTAATAAAAATGTACGAATTTATTTATTATAGTAATTAATGTTAATTATTGAGAATCAGAAAGTATTATTATTTTACAGTTTTGTTTTCTTGGTTCTAGAATTTGATTTACACTGATGTTTAATGAAAATTTATGTGAAACGTCAAAGTAAGCCAGTGACAGTCAAAGGTGTCTCGATTGTGAAAGACTACAAAATCGTGTTGTTAGGAGTTTGGCAGCCCAAGGGACGATAAACATTACTTTCGGTCATATTTTTAGGGTTGATATGATTCCTTTCCAAATAGGGTAGGCGAAAAATGATATGATATGACTAGAACGTTTATGACGAAACAAAATGAGGGAGTCGTTAAATAATTTTGCGGCCGGAGCTGCATATGGAAATGGCTTGGATGAATCTTTATTTTTGAAGAGTTGCTGAACATAAAACATTAGTGGAACCTTTTTTCAAGACTGGATATAACAAAACAAAGAAGATATCATTTAAAGAGTGATGATGAACACACAGTTGACGATTCAAGATTTGATCAGAAATACCTTTAATATTAAATACCTTCATACCAATAAAATTGTAAAAATAACTTAATAGTTTTAAAAGGATAATCTTACTATTGATGATTCATGGAAAATTTGTGACTGATATATCTGAATATCTAAATGATTTCACAAATTAACGAATAGTTCATTATCCTAAGGAAACCTCTAAACTCTGAAGAATACATTACATCTAAGCCGATTACTGTTCATATGATACAGGTTAGAATAGATCATTTTAAAATTTATTTGATAGTAAAACCAAATTTATTAATAATTTTCCAATTTATATATTATTCTTTGAAATTGAATACAATGTGTAATTAAAGGAATCTACCTTCTTTTTCTATGTGTATCTTTATGTGTGACTCTCTCTTATAGTGTTTATAAATTAAAATTATATATTGTAACGCCATATAAAATGACTGGGAATTATTTATTTTCAAAATTATTTAATTCTACACTAAATATCACAGATTATTTATATTCACTATTCTTATATCTTACACTAACTACACTATCGACTACTATATACAATTTATATTCATTATTTACACTATTCACTGAGCGTTAACTGCACTGTACTCCCGATTTCCACCTAATGCCAATGCCGGTCTCGACGGAATGCATGCACCATACTGCCGGTCTCCACCGTATCACTCAACTACTGCACCGGACTGACTGACTCACCGACTACGCAATAAATAGTCTTCAATATATCTACATCTCGAATCTTCTACCGTCATCTTCCAAGGACACCAATAGCGCGAACTCACTAGACGTTTCGGGATATAAGCTTGACCTTGGCATATATCGATGACCAATAGCAGAATTCCTTACACTCCTACCACCCCGGCCCCACTAACGTCCGTACTCGCCAACATTCTCCGCCCTCTGACGAAACACACAAGACTACCTCGATAATGGTGTCGACACTATATCACAAGTTCGTTACAATATCATTCATAAAAAACTATCATTTCAATTTGCCCATTACTGAGACTTCCATAACTAAGTAAATGTGGTCTTCAAATCAAACAAAAATCTTGTAGATACATAATAAATTATACAAGTGAGTCAGAAAAACTATGTAATAAGAAATCCTTAAAATGATGCTTACATAGTTCTTCCCGATCTAGAGATCTGGCGCCGCCTCCAAAGAGTCCTTTGAAGAAGCCTTCTTTAGGTGGTTCAGGCATATCCATAGGAAGAAATAGCTCTCCTATCATCTCTGAGAGGTTGGAGCTGAAAAATTATTGTTACAAATTCTTATCAAAATTACCAAAGAATATAGAATATAAAAACCAGTTGATCTACTACATAGGTGAGTTGGTATGACTAAAACGGTTAAACGTTGCCAAGTTGTGCAACTGGAACTGATAACAATCAGCGCGTGACCTATCATATTTGATTTTTTAAAAAATATGATTATAACAATAGTAACTAAACTTATCCTATAAATTTCAATAATCGCTCTTAAAATGTTGACACTATTCAAACAAAAAAATCTTATCTTATCATAGTCGACGTTTCTAGAAGGTCTATCAAAATGTAACTGAAACTTCATTTCAACTTACCAGAATTCAGTACAGAGAGTAAACTTCTGAATTTCAGATGGTGACGCCAAATATAGTCCATGTCCTCTATTGCTAAAGTTGAAGGTCCTTGCAATTCTAGAATAATTGAAAACATTATCAGAAATTTATCATAAAAACTTCGTGAACTTTTTTATTCATGTGATTTCCTGACAAAACATATAAAACACTAGAAACAGTATTCATAAAATGATGGTAATTTGAGAATATCAATTAGGCTAGTTTACATTAGGTTAAATATATGTATAAGAATATGTATTTAATTTTATTTATTTACCAGTAAAATATACAGGCTATTAAAAAAATAACTTGTAACCCTCAGAGGCAAACGATGTTGCCTGTGCGAGGGAAACTGGTTTTAGAAGATCTACTACACTCATTTATTTCAATAATTTATTTATGAGTTATTTGTAAAGATAAAACTAAGAATTTAGGAGTTATTAAAAAAAAAACTTACCAGCGACACCTACCTCAGTTAGAACATTGAGGAGAATATTGATGATATTTGATGATTACAATAAAAATATTTTAAACTTTTATTATAATCCTCATTCAAAATTCAATATTTTGCTCTCAATATAAGGTTATATGAATATAATTTATAATACATGCATAATTTAAAGAGGAAACATTTCAACATCGGAAGGAAAATAGAAAAAATATTTTTGCATGCCATATTTCCTTCAAAATGCAGTGCTAGGTAAATGTGTGCAGTCTCAAGCCAATTGTGAAAAAAATGGTGTGATAATATATATAGTAATAATATATATTGGTGGAAATTTAACAAATTTCCTTTTCGCTCAGATTACATATTTCTAGTAGATACCTGGTTAACGTTTTCGCACATTTATCAGTATACTGCATTTTTGACCCTCATTTGTATAGTTACATATTAATAATTCCTCCTAGACATTTATTGAGAACATGTACATAGTATTATTGTCTGATGGAATGATATGAAATAATGATGCTATATTCCTGCTGTACAAAGCCGAACTTTCATGAGCCATATATACAATGTGATGCATGTTTGATACTAAATTAGAATTTTATTGAAAATAGGACATGAAATCGTTCTGAAAATTGCTCCAATTATCGGTTCTGCTCTGTCTGTTTCAAAATTTCCAGTAATGTAACATTGCTTCTGTACGGTGAGTTATTATAGATAATTTTATCACTAATTAACCAGAATTAAACTCGAAATGATTATATATACCGGGTGGCCCTTTTAAAGTGTTATATCTATAAAACTGCTGATTTAAAAGAAATGCAATTTGAAGTGATGCAACGGGGCGTTAGGGGGCACCATTTGGAAGCATCAGTGATTTTGGAACTCTCACCACTTTTTAGGAGTGGAGGCTAACTCAAAAATTGAATGGTAGTTTTCTTTTCAGATTAGTAATCGCCAGAATAAAATACGTTTAAATCAAAACATAATTTAATGTCAATATATTACTAAAAAATTTAAATGAACACTAATGATCAAAGGAAATACTAAAATAACTCTCGAAATGCGGGGATAATTTACGAAAATTGTTGCAATTGTCAAAATTTGTCAGCCAAGCATTTCCATGACAACGGCTCGTATACGACTGCTTACTGTTATGCTATTAATAACTTTTAGGTAAATTTCTTATAGAAATGTACCTATTGCGATCGTTCACACTTTTGAATTTCGAAAAAATTTTAACGGGATTTCGTTCAAAAGTTTATATATATATGGGATATTACGAAATTTGTTAACACAATAGAGGTCGCAGTTTTGGAGGTATCAAGTTCAAATTTGCTAAAAAAATCAATCTCTCAAATATCTCGGCCAAGTTCGTTATTGGGCAATATCGGGTAAGTAGTATCAAAATGGCGACCGTTCAAACATTTAAAAAAATTATCAAAAAAGAGCAGTAGTGCTTATATCATCAAAAATAATTTTAGGTTATAGATATAATCACTACCTACAACTTTCGTTTAAAGCAATTTTTCATAAAATGCACAGATAAAAAAATAAAAATTAATAAAGAAAAATAAGCAATATTGATAAAACACTCAATATAAATTTGATGTAATTGTACATTTTCTGGAGATCTTAATATAGACCCTGAATAAAAAATCTATAGTATATTTACTGAAAAGAAATAGACGAAAAAAAAATTTGCATTGAAGTGGAACGCGAACCCTGTCTGCTTTATATTTTACAGCCAAAACAAAAACCTCTAACCGCAAGGCTATGACACATACGACAATTTTATGTAATAACATATAGGTATACCAATGAAAAGGTTGTTCAAATTTCAATTCAATGAATTTTGAAAAATTTACCTTTCCGCTGACTACAGGCCATCGGGATTTTTTTTTAATTTGTTATTAACATATTGACATTGACATTAAATTATGTTTTGATTTACACGTAGTTTTTTTCTGAAGATTGCGAATTTGAAAAGAAAACTACACCTTTCCATTTATTTTTTTCCCCTAAGAAGTGGTGAGACTTACAAAATCACTGATGCTTCCAAATGGTGCCCCCAACGTTCCGTTGCATCAATTCAAATTTAATTCTCTATGAATCAGCAGTTTTCTAGATATTAACTTGCAACACTTTAAAAGGACCACCCGGTATATAAAATAGAATATTGTAGAAAAATATATAAATTTATGTGTAGGTAGGTATACAGTAAACTTCATTTCACTGAAATCTTTCTATAATTTCTTAAAATTGTCAATGTTGCATGATATGTATAATAAGTAATATATATGATATATAATAAATAATTATTCCTAATAATTTTATTTAAAAATGATTTAAGCAAACTGTATAAAATGTAGTACAATACTTTTATAACATTGTAGTCCTGAAAATATTTCAAATTTATAACAGCAGAACCTCTTCTAACCTGCTCAGTAGTAATTTTCAGAACGAGAATATTATTTATAGAGATAGATATACCTAGAGTTTGAATTACTCTGTAGAACGTTATTACTCAACTTGTACAGTTGGGCCAAAGTTAAGAATGGTACATGTTTGCAATATTAAAGCATATAAATATATTTATGTGTATATCACCAACTTACTGGTCCGTATCCTCGTTAATAATGAGCTGTTGTCCCCATATTGACAACATTGGATCTACAATTCCCTTTTTAGATTGTGTCTGAAAACTGGCAGGGTAACATAGGTTCATATTAGAAGCAGCTAAGGTTAGGTTAAAAAGTAGCCGGACAAATGAGAAATACAACTAAAGTCTAACATTTGTATGTCTGGTTTAAGCCAAAGGTTTGATTTGTTTTTCGATTTATATGTGGTCATGATGTTTGTCCAAATTGCAATACTGCATCATTTTACTTAATTTAGAGCAGAGAGTATAATCCCTGATTTTTGGTAAATTTCCCGGAAAAAAGATTACTTCAGCAATAAAATGTATGAAAATTTCGTACTTATTCGATGTGGTCAAAACTTCTAAACTTTCTAATACAATTCTTTTTGGTTGAAGTTCTTTTTTGATATGATTATTTAAAAAAATAGCATAATTTTGCTTTTATCATTAATTTCATCTTCATCCAACATAGTAAACAATGTGTAGTGGCTCAAAGTAACTGGTTATCTATTAGCTGGTCAATAGCTCTTTCTTTTTATTGTATTTCTCTATTGGCATTTTCTAAATTTGTTTCAAGTAGTTTCGTCACAACATCCCCCCTTCTCAGCTTGCCTTCAGTTTTTTCCTGGGCCACTAATCTTTCCATGTTATCAATAAGCATAATGTAGCTAAAGAACTTCAGTATCTTATGATATACCTAATACGAGAAAGTCTGAATTTCTTGTAGATTTGTCCTGTTGACACTCCAAGGTATAGATAATATTCATGTCCAACCCGACATCTCGAACGCATCAATACTTTTGCTATCTGTTTGGGTAATTACCCTCGTTTCTGAAGCATATCCGAAGACTGAAAACACCAGAGTCTGTACAAGTTTACATTGAAAATGTACCCTTATACCTTTCTCGATTCTATATTTATCTGTTCTCTATTCGTACACTGTTACTCTTATTATAGAGACTAGCTATGAGTTTAGCCAGATGTTTCGGTACTCCTGCTACCATAGGTGCTGCCATTTGATATTACCGAAGGCTCTCTTTCTCTATGAATCTGGGTACTACATGTGATTTGGTTGAGGATATTGAGGATTTGTTCTCTACAACCTCTATTTTTGAGAGATCCAGCTTATTCCGGTATTATTTCAAAATAGATGAAATGACAAAGATGGGACTGAATTATGTAGAGTATAATTTTCTGACGTGTGTATATAAGAGATATAATTCTATATTTTTCACATTTATATGTTGAGCCAATTTTTTTACTACTCCATCTAATTCCATTGTAATCCTTCCATTTTTATCTCAATGTCCACGTTCTTGCTTGAATTTTTTTTGGCAATACCTATCTTCATTGTTCTGAATAAATATTTGGGGTTTTTATGATCCGAATGTTGTTGATTTTTTACATAGTAATGTGTTTTGATCCCTTATGGATCTTGCCTGCACCTGTTTATATAGAATTCAGTATTATTCCGTTTTAAAACCTCCAATTTTTATTATTTCTATTTTTTCAACTAATTCTAAAGATTTCTTCATCATCCAGATTGTTTTTTTTCTGGAGATCTATGTGGATCGTTATCTGTAGCTGTTTCCATTAATCTTTTATAGTTTGTAACATAATACATTTACAGGTACATGCAGATTGCAAGTCCCTATTTATTATAAAATCAAAAAATAAAGTTGTTATTACGACCATTTTTAATTCGCAAAATTAAAGTTTTTTTCTTTTATTTGCGTGTAGATGTTTAACTTATTTGTGCAGTATTGCAATGTATTAGATATAGAAAAAACTTATTCATGTGTGGTGGATCCACAAACTTATAAAATGTATGACATTTATTTTCACATAGATAGTCCATAATTGTTTTGAAAAAAGAATCCACTTCCCACTTCTGTTGCCGGAGTTACATATATAAAATATTTACAAACCCATGTAACTTCGCAACATTCCATGCACTGTATAAGTAGGTATATAAAAAATGTATATAAAGTTGTTTGTATGAAAATCGAGAACATATATGCTCTAAAAAACCAATGGTGCTCTGCATTAGCTAAGAAAATCGTGAGAATCCTTAAATCCAAGAGAACCATAACCTCAAAAACGACAAATTGCGAATAGAGGTGGTAGATGGTCGCACTTACCTAAGCTCAGACAGTGGCAGGAAGTCAATATCCAAGAGTGGCTTCAGGCTTGGCAAAGTGTAAGACATCAAATGACCATTGGAGACGTAGCACATCAAACATACGCTATCTGTTGGTGATGAAATAAAAAAAAATATGTAGAATTCTTCTTCGCTTTTGGAATTATACAGAGTGGTGACATACTAAAGTCATTGGGGGGACACGTTCAAAATATTTCGTATTTCCGGTTATACCGGAAGTAGATACCAACATTGCTATTTTTGGATAATGGAAAACCCTGTATATTACCGCATTTTTAAATTTCTGGTACAGTTTTGAAAACATTTTATGTATAATGTCCAATACCTAAGTCTAACCGTTTTTGGCTTATTTCAAATGTAAAAAATTAGGTTTGCAGTACAAAACATAATTATCAATCTTTCGTATGAGAAAGCCTTTAATATTTAATTTGGGTCTATTTTCTTGTAGAAGAAGATCTACTTTATTAGTATTTTTATGATAAATTGATAAAAAAATATACAGAGTGATCAAAAAAGAAGCTTGAAAACTATATCAAAAAAACGTCAAAAGCAATTTTTTTCAAATGGACACCCCCTTTTCATATCAGTTTATTCTATTAAGCAGCAAAAATAAGGGTAACTTTGTATAAGGTTGTCTATACTTACGCCGTAGTTTTTTAAATAATTGGTAATTTTTAATTTTTCTATCAAAAAATGCCACACACCTTTAAAGTTCTGTTAGAAGTGGGCCCTGATTGCCTTAGAAAATAATAACAAATGTTAATAAAAGTCAAACATGCGTCAAAAAAGTCAATCTTAATACTTTTCAATTGCAAATTTCGAGTAATTATCATGCCGAGAAGACTTAATTATACAAATGAAGATTATTTATTATTATGGAGATTGTGACAAAGTTATTTCAAAAACATAGAAACATAGAACATATAGAAACCAACATCAAAATTTGTTAGAAAAACCTCAAGAACGTAGGAACTATAAAGCCTAAAGTACGTAGAAATAAATCAATTGTTAACAATGGAAATATTGAAATAATTGGCAAATTATCATTTTTCTATGTAAAAAATATTCTAATAAATGTTCAAAATGATGCACTTGAACTTCCAGACATTTCTCGCACCTAAGCAGGAACTGTTCATGGATATCTCTTTTTAGAAAACTTCAAGAAATCTGGAAATATAGAGAAAATATTGAAATCGCAATTTTGGGATATTTTATGGGAACCCAAGTTTCATCCATACACATTTTCGATAGTTCCTCATATGAAAGAGACTGATTTCCAACGATGAATGGAGTTCTGTGAATTTATTTACTTCATTCTCAAGAAAATCGGATAAAATTATTTGGTTAAACGAAGTTAAATTCAACAAAAAGGGGTATTCAATCGACATAATTTCCATTATTGAGGTGATCCAAATATAGAACCATAATGAGAACAAAACTTTCAAGAATCCTGGTAGTTTATCGTTTATTGTGCCATAAGAAATGACGGCATCATGGCCCTTGAACTCGATCAAGATAATCCAATGGCAAGTTAGCTATTTTTGATGTTTTTTCGATAACAAATATGTTTTAAGGTGAGTGCTATCTCAATATCTAGGGAAATTTTGAAGTGAACTATTTAGATAACTTGCCGCTGGCTGAATAAACATCTATTTTATCACTGTCATGCGGCGCCTCCTCATAATGGTTATTTAGTCAAAAACCATCTGCAAAGGTTGTTCTATGATCAATGGATAGCTAACAATGGGCCAAATCTTTGGCCACCTCGATCCCCCGACCTATCAGTACTCGATTTTTCTGTTCGGGGGCACTCAAAACTAAAGTTTATAACACCACTTTAACCAGCATGGAAGACTGCATGCGACGAGTCAGAACAGCATTTGAAAATCTTAATCCACAATTAGTAAGAAGAGCCACCCATATACAGTTATACAGTTCCTGCTTGGGTGAAAAAAATATCTGGACGTTAAAGGGCGTCATTTGGAACACAGAATACATTTTTAAATTTTTATATGTAAAAATGATAATTTGGCAATTATTTCAATAGTTTCATTTTTAACAATTGGTTTATTTTCTATAGATTTTGGTGTTGGTTTATGTTTCTGTGGATATCGCATGGCGATTAAATATGGCGATAAAAATAAATAAACTAAAATAATCTTCATTTCTATAATTAAGTCTTCTCGGCATGAAAATTACTCAAAATTTTCAAATGAAAAGTATTAATATTGTTTTCTTTAAGCTTTTGACATTTGACATTTGTTGTTATTCTCTGATGCAATCATGGGCAAGTTCTAACACAACTTTAAAGATGTGTAGCCTTTTTTCTTATGAAAATAAAAATTATCAATTATTTAAGAAACTACTAATTTTGGGTATAGACAACCTTATACAAAGTTACTCTTATTTTTGCTGCTTAATACAATAAAATAATAAAAAACCGGTGTTTCCATTTGAAAAAAAAATACTACGTTTTTTTTGGATCTAGTTTTCAAGCTCCTTTTTTGATCACTCTATACAAATTGTTATCAAAATATAATAAAAATATTGATAAAGTAGATCTTTTTCTACGAGAAAATTGACCCAAATTAAATATTAAAGGCTTGCTCATAGATTGATAATTATGTTTTGGACTGCAAACTCAATTTTTGACATAAAATTGAAATATGTCAAAACCGGTTAGACTTGGATATAGGACATTATACATAAAATGTTTTCAGAATTGTACAAGAAATCTAAAAATGTGTTAATATACAGGGTAATCCATTAAAAATAACAAAGTTGACAGCTACTTCCGGTGTAACCGGAAATGCGACTAACACGAAAATATTTAAGACGTATGTCCCCCAGTGTCTTTAGTATGTCACCAAATTTTCAGTCTGTTTGTACGTGTCGTTTACCCACAATCGATCGATGTCTTTCCCGGAGAACCACCCTTAATAGAGATACGTTGTCGAGTTATGTCAAATATTTTTATTTAAAATTTTGTTGTTTCTGGTTTATTCAAGTTTATGATCCATGTCCTACTGTATCTTAAAGAAAATATAAAGAATAGAACGACCACAGAACAGTGAGTTACATATTTATAAAGGGCATTTAAAGTCCCTTTTGAAACTAACAGGGTGTATGTATGTATGGTTGGCTTTAAATTCTGCATAGTGATACAGATCCGTAGATGGTTCATAAATAATACAAACTATTTCTATGATATTAATAAACTTTTAACGATCGAAGCGCAGGCAAATATTGAGTTACAAGTAGGATGTAGGCACAGTAATAGCAAAGATTAAATACAGCGTTTCTAATCTTTGGTAATAGATAGGCGGAGCAGGCCATGATAGAACCAGAGCTTTACTATGGCATTGCTTGATGCCACAGGATGACAGTTCACAGCAGGACTAGCAAGCATATGTATACTCTTCTGGTAGGTGGTAGGTGACAGCCTCTGTAGGTTCTTCTAAGAACAAGATTAAACCGCAGTGCAAATTCTTTGTGAGGGTGAAAGCCTGAAAGTGATGCGGTTTCACTTACTCGGGGAAGATTAACCGGAGGCTGAGAGCTACGTGAAGGAAACTGTATCTAGGATAAAAAAGTATAAAACTAGATACTGAGCACTAATTAATCAATCGAAAATATGTTTATGTTTGGAAGTTTATAATATTACATTTTATTATGTTGTTGTTTGTTACTTTTTCTTGACCCCAAGAGTGCTGTAGCTCTTATTAGGCGGGATCTAACTAGATTGATAGCCACATCATATTTGAAAATGTTACAGTGGGATCGGAATAAGAAAATCCACTCCATCTACAATCTGCACTAATAATAATTAATCTACATCGTTCATGTTCGATCCTTGTCAAAAAACATAGACACCATATTCTGACTCATTTTCATGTAGCAGAATCATCAGAGAATATTTTCTCTCTTCTATAAAATAGTTATCACAATAACTGAATTATTTAGTTAGCTCTATAGGTTGGCTGTGCATACATTTGTTGAAAAAAAATTACAATGAAAAAAGTTGTCAAAAACTTATCTTACTCAATACATACCTTTCATTGAAATCACTTCAGCTTTTACGACAAAATCAGTATCAGCCAGCTGTTGTCTGTAAACGCATGTTTGTGACGGTAGACCCACAACTCTTGCCTGCTTCTCACTGGCTATAACAACGAATTGCCTATCGGAGAAATTATCATTTCTGCTAATACTTTCACCACTCAAAGTGGGACTCATTCTGCTGCTCTGATTTCTAGTTGGGGTTCCTAAAATTTTATTGTTTCTGTTTGAAATATGCCTCTAGGGATTTTCTATTATTCTGCAGCTGCTTCATACTTTTAGTCAAAAATAACACGTTTGACTTGTGTAAACAACTCTATTAATAGAGGTTTTTAATTATTTGCAATATCTTAATACTCACTATCCCTTTTTTCTTTGTGATCATCCCTCCAAGATTCATAGGAATAAGGTATAAGAGCACCATTGCAGTCTAGAAACGACATAGTTAAAATAGATCCCTTTAATCTAAAAATTGTGGCACCAACTAATGATACAACTACTGGCTGCGAGGAACGGCTATCAGCTTCTGGAGGGGTTATAAGTATCGTCAGTACTGAACCAAGACTGGTACCTACCCATAGTGTTGGTGTTAACATTGTCGGTTCTAGAATATATCGAATAAACTTTTGAATACAAAAATAGTTACAGACATATCGATCTTGTTTGCTCTGACGAAAGGTATAAATATTCTCGAGAGCTTATTGATAACCTTTATATTACATTGAAAATATATCCTTAAATTAGTCTAGGATTTAGAAATATGAAAATATGAATAATATACATGGATGACTTTATGTGATTGAATGGCAGTACCATAGATCTAGAGGAAGTCACCTTTGTTATGCCGAAGGGATAGAGGAATATATCTATGATACTAGTATTAACTCCCACAAAGTCATCCATTTATCTTATTTATAGGATTCTTATACCCAAGACTCTTGGACAATATGGTATCCAGGACGCCGAAGATTCGGATGCAACTATTGGAAAGACATTTTCTTTTATGAGAGGGAAGGGATATTTAATTCTTACCTGACTTTTTTGTGTAAGAGTCAGCAAATACCAAACACTGTATAGATTCGGAAGTAATATTCTCCAGTGAGCTCATTGACGATGACCTCGACCTCGAGAACGAGCTATCCAGTTTGTCTACGCGGCCCATAGAAAGATAATAACTGTTAGCTATTTTGTTTCTTAGAATTTTCATCGAAATCATATAGAAATCTACTAAAGCATCCTTCCTACATGCGCACGCATCAAAGCATTTGTCTCTAAATATTTATATTTTTAAGTACGTACCCCCGAGTAAAAATGTCAAGAACATTTTCATTTATCAGTATTGAAACCTTTACTGATCAATAAAACTCAAACAACTCGAAAAACTTTTTGGAGCTAAATTGATTATTTTGAATTAATTTGTTTTATTATTACACAGGGGACGCTTTCATCAATTGTTAACTGAATAAAACTTAATTTATCTCAAAAAAATGCATTAATCATTATCTTATAATACCTACACCATTATACTGATACCTACAATTATTCTACGTAATAATATTTTGTGTCGTTATTTCCAAATATGCATTTTTTTGAGTTAATTTGTTAATCAGAAAAATAATAGTGAATTGTATTTTAAAAATGTAATTATGTAATTTCTTGACAAGACTATTTATTATGGAGATTACATTTCCATTTCTTAAATTAAGCTGTCGGCATCTTTATTTACAATATTATATTAAAATAGTTAAACCCTCTAGATGAAAATATAATCCATTTTTTAAATACAAACAAAGCGCAAAGCACATTGATTAAACATGCAGAAAATTATTTATTAATCATTATACATAACATATATATTAGCAATAGCAGTAACTTAATTCATTTTCCTAATTAAATGAAAATCTTTCTATATTCTCATCAAACTTTCCAAGGGATCAGTCTGTCATTCTAAAAAATAACCATGAAACCACATACAGTGAGGGGCAAATGTATGAAACAAATGCGATAAAAAAACAAGTAATGATTTTTCAGAAAACCGATCGATTTTTATTTCCTGATGCACATTTCTTTGAAAATATATATAGTATATCTATATACGATACGATGTCAAACTTTTTAATTTCAAATAGAAACTCAATTTTTTTATTTCGTATTTGAAATCTAGGTGCATCTGAATTTAAGTCCATGAGATATAAAATTTTCTGAACCGGTCAGATTTTTACACTGTTTGTAATAAACCAAAGATGAATGTATTGGTATCTTTTTAAATATCGGAGCTACAGATTTACGGTTTTTAGAATCACATTCTTAAGACTCTTTTTGAAAAGAGATCAACAAAGTATAAGAAGATTTATATTTTCCTTTGACGATCTGTCATTAATGCTGGAGAAGAGCCTTTCAATTATAAATAATAAGGCAAATTTATCCTACAACTTTTGGCCTAAATTAAAATAAAACTATTTCTGAGATGGCTGGCTTTGAGAATGTACTTCTTTATAATAGAACTTTTCCAAATGCATTGTTGAACTATTCGAATGAAACTTCCCTAAGAGTGTATTATTCTCAAATCCCTAAAATATGTATTTAAGGTGCAAAAAAAGAAATTCAAATAAAACTGTTCTTGAGATGACAAGCTATGAAAATTTACTTCTTCACAATAGAACTTCCACGAATGTACTTTTGAACTATTCTTGAGAAAGTGCCTTAAAAAAATATTATTTTCAAATTTGTAAAACATGTAGGTACATATTCAAGATGCTAATAATAATAATAACTATAAAATCAAAATTTTGAGACGAGTATAGTGTTTCTCTCTGAATTCTGAACAAGTTCATTCTGTTCAACTAATTAGTAGCTTAGATATTTACAAAAATACTAGGTAATACGTTCATCTCAGCTTTGGAACACACTGTATAAATACATAGATATCTCCAGAACAAGAACATGTCTATATCAAATAATCTGAGAATTTGATTCAGATTTCAAATATGAAATAAAAAAATGAAGGTTTCCGTTTGGAAATTAAAACTTTGGCATCTTGCATCTTGCATATACCAAATATTTTCAAAAAAGCGTGCATCGTGAAATAAAAATCGACGGTTCTGAGCAATTTTCTTGAAAATTATTACCTAATTTTTCATTTAATCTGTTCCGTACTTTTGCTTCTCACTGTATATTGATCCTGACACGTAGGTATATATTTTATTTATGACAGACAGTTTTTTTATAAAATAAAAATATTCTAAATTCCATTATAGAGGTTGTTATTGAATTCTGACACCAAGAGAACAGCATGAAGAACAATAACAGAGATATTTTGGAAACACAGAAAGGTACCTAGTAAACTCTGTTGAGTAGAATAATAAGATTTCCAAATTTTACCTTATGCTCCAAAACAGTTCCCAATACAAAATTAAACAGTAAAACACAAAAAACGGACATGCCATTAAGTAGCAAAAAGAAATACATGCAACTTAGCACAAGTTTATCAAATTATTAGAAACATATTTTACTGTAACAGTATTGATCAACACCAAACTTTAGACAAAGACCCAACAAGATATTTTGAGTAGTCATTTCAAAAGTCGTGACAATCATATGTCGTGAATAATATCAAGCGATTCTGAGAGTCGTCTACGTGTAGTTATTGAACTCTAAATTTTTAAATTTTCGTGAATTGATTGGTTACGAAATTTAGATATAAACATTTAAAATTTAACTATTATGTAGAATATGTAATATTGAAAGACTGAACAGTGGAAAATTGTTCACATGTGAATGAGAAGAAGACAGTTTCTCAATCTCACAAAATGTTATTGATGTTAACTTTGATCTGACTTTCTGTATTACATATCCAGCATATATTTTATTTATTCTGTCAAAGTTTCAAGCTTAATAAAATAAATTAAGGAAGAAATCGGAACAACAGTTATACTTTGCTGGCCCTTGGTCTATTAGTAAAAAAGTTACAAAATAGTACATAGTAAGTGAAAGTTAGTGTGAACTCCTATGATTACTATACTTTGATAAAAATCTGCTATGAATTTTCAGTCAGAAGCGCATTGGGTATAGATTTGTGGAACTAAGGATACACAACCGAAGAACATAATAAAAGAAAAGTAAGAGAACTGGTTTAATAGATAATTAAAGTGTATCAACAAATCGTGCAAAAGCACAACTATATATTTATTAAAAGTCGAGGGATATTTTCAGGTAACATTTAAACTGTTATGAGTAGTGTAGAAGAGAACATGATGAGTAAAATATAAATAAAAGAAGATAACTAGGTTATAATTGACTGACTTCGTAGGTATATTCATTTTGTATGTGCGACTAATATCTAGTTTTCAAATAGATCTTTTACTCATATTCTCCTACTGCACCAATAGTAGGTAAAGCCGATCTGTGATCTAATCTGACAACACAAGTAGTAGATAATAGACTTTTTATCACATTAAAGTGCATAATAAACAAGAAAATGAAGAAAATGGAAAGGAAAGTACAGAGTTAGAAACACAGATTCGTTAGGAGACAGTGATATTGAGATTTTTTAAAACTTATAGATACACAGGTTTGGAAGTACAAGTCACCTCAAAATGACATGCTGAAAATAATAATAATAATAGTATATTCATATTTCGAATTATAATTGTGAGTTACATATACAGATGTTGTGTATTTGTGAAAACACACACATAGAAAAGATAAAAACTTTACGAGATTCCAGTGAGAGTTTGAAAAGTTGAATAATCTTGAGGAACAAAATACTACTGAAGTTTATTCCTGATAATGGCCAAAAAAAGTTCGGTTGACAAAAACTTCCTTGTGTTATTCAACTTTACAGATGTCATATTTGTTGTCAAATTTACAATCTACAAGTGAAAAGGCCACAAGTTAACTACCGTGTTCATTTTCAAAATTTCTACAACAATTCAGTACGCAGTGGAATGTAAATGCATTTTTTGTGACAAAACATAATCTGATGATAAAGTTCTTATACTGCTATTGCCTTCTATATCACACAGTCTCGAAAAAAACTACCAATCTCGAAGCATTTCTAATTAAAAATAAAAATATAATAAATTTGTTAAGAAATAGAACCAATTATTGCAGATGACAGGAGAAGAAGGAGAATATTGAATAGTTTTTAAATTGGAGGTTGGAAACTATTAAAAGTAGATGATATTCCAACAAAATTTTTTTTCAAATTTTAGATGATGAGCCAATAAAAGAGAAAACATTTCTCTATCTCTTCACTCTGAAATGATAGCAATGAATAAGTGATAAATGAGATTATATTTCAAGATATGATGAGTGAAAATTATCTCTTACTTGCAAGATTGACCAATATACAAGAGATGTTAGTTATATAGGGTACATTTTACAAAATGTTATACCAGTGTGGAAATGAGAAAAAATTATACTTTAGATACATTATGAATCGATCTTACCTGAAATACAAATACGTGTACAAGTACAGTCTTTAAGTACCTTAGCCATATTTGCAGTTCCTAGAATTATATGTATATGACGTTATACTATATCTTTGTATCTAAGGGAGCATGAAAAATTTACAAGTTTTTATTTAAATTTTGTTAGACATTCTAGGAAGTACACAGTTAGTAGGAATAATGTAGTCTTACTCGTAGTTTCATAAAGGTCTTGAATATTGTGTATAAGTAGCTACAGCTTCAATATATTGATTTTATTAAGTGGAGAAAATAATTAAGAAGTTTTTTTTGTAGGTACTTCTGATCGGTATGATTTAATTGAAAATTGATAATATTTCGTATTTCTTTAGTACCTCGAGTACAATTTTAAAAAGGCTTCGTTAAATGTTATTTTTTATAAATGCTGATGTATTTTTAATTTTATTTTTCATGCAGGGTGCCGCAATTCAGCTCCCGTCTTTTGAAATTTTGAAATCTGAATCTAAACGTCAGGCTCATCTGCTGAAATTATTTTCGATTATACAGAGTATCCTAAATATTCTGTGAAGGCATGTTAATGTATTTTTAAAATTAAATACGATACATGTTGTTGCTTATTTTGGTACTCCTTATAAGATTTTATTGAAATTAATCAATGAGTTTTGTGTTCATGGAACTTAAGTACAAATAGAAACTAGACAAATTAATAAGCACAAAATCATTAAATACGAACCCCCCCTAGCTTTTATTTTCAGAATGGCGATTCAAATAATTGATAAAAACAAGTTTTATGTCTATAACTTCGAAGGCGTTGGGAATTTTGATCGGGTTGTAAAATTAGATTTAATTCTTATTTCGCATCGAAAAACATGAAAATATACAGGGGCTCCAATTTAAAATAAGAAGCATAATGTGTTTTGAAATTTGTAAATTTTGAAATTTTCTGAATAATAATGTAAATCTCGCTTAATTAGCGACTCTGACTCTTTTTGCAATCAGAATAATTGGCTGATCACCGAGACACTATTTATATTTTCATAATTTTTTAAAACCAGTAGTTCCTACCATTTTTTTTTGATTATTACCAAACCAATTTGAATACAATTTTAGGGTCATGAAGATATCAGCTTACCGTCATTTGAAAAATCCAAAATAATAAACTTAACTAACAAATGAGTAGGTAATATAGAAGAAGGCTCCGGAGCTGAAGGATCCTTACCTATTTCGATTTTTGCACATTTGAATTTAAAAAGAATTTCAATTGCATGGTGTAGTTTCTGAATATATAAGTCAAATCAGTTGTGTAAATATATAGATCAAATTCAATAATGAGCATAATTAAATACGTACTTTGAAAATGGCGGCCCATCAAAAAATTGCAGTGGATTAAATGATTTCAAAAATATTTTGATTCAAAGATATAAATAAGCAACTATTGTCTGAAACATTTTTTTAAAAGTATAGGAAAAATAATAAAACCCTGAAATTTACTCAACCGCTAGATACGAGCCATCAAAATCTTTTGATTATTCAGGAATTTAATATGTATTTATAGGGTTTTTCCGATATTTATATTGATTTTCAAGAAACGTGAAAAATACAGGGTTGAAAAGATGTTTTCTTATTAAATATTTATTTTATTTCGATAAAGTGATCATACTATTGCTGAGCATATTTAATTTTTTTTATCATATGCAAGACCCTTATTTGGAACTCAGCTGCTGAACTCAATACGTACAAGATGTTGCGAAAACTACATGAATGATTTTCCATGAATTTGCGCATGATGATCAAATGCATCGTATATTTATATAGCATATACTTCATAATATATATAATCATTATATCTAGCACATCAATCAAAAAACAACTCATAATAAAAGATTGATTTACATTCAGTTAGCAGCATTAGGGTCTCAAGTCCTCTAGTTAGGTCCATCACTGACTTTTCATCCTTCACCTACATGCAAAAACCATTATCAATTAGTTATTTGGAGGAAGACAAGTAACGCTTGAAGAAATTGCTCTGTAATGTTCCCAAAACTTCTAACAAATCTCAAATACTGGTCAATCAGCAATCAATCTGAAGTAGAATATTTATTCTTCCAATGGAGCGTGCTTCACCACAAAACGAATTTTTTCGCTAGAAAACTGTGCCTCGTATCATTCCAATTCAATTAAATGAAATCAAAATTACGCAGAAAATAAAAATAAAAAGGTATATAATAAATATATTGCCGTCTACGCAAGTGAATCGCCAAGATTCAACGCACAAATAATAATTTTTCTGCTAAGACTGACATCACTTGACATTAATAAATCTTATTATATTAAACGAGCAATACTTGTAGTATGAATAGGTAGGTATACATATTTGAAAATATGTAACTATAATTGAAAACTCTTTTATTTATTTGTTTTCTAAAGTCGAATAATTATTATTAGTCTAATTCCAATTTTTTTGCAATTATTGCTTTAATTTTTAATTAATTCATGCAAATTAGTTATTAGCTCGACCTTTTCACTTCCAAAGCTGGAAGAATTTGGCCAGTTAAACACCTAAACCCCACCTTTTCAAAAAGTAATAAAACCATTATAATTAAGAGATTCATTATTTCCAAGTAATTCAAGACTTCTACTCAATTCACTTGGATTAATTTATAGGTTGAGAACTAGAAAATCAAGAGTCTCTGAAACTATTGTTAAGTAACAGGGAGCTCAATTAGACGAATTATAATACCTATGTACTACAGAATAACTACTCATAATAAAACCATAGTGTGAAATTCAAAAACTCTATTAAATAGCTATCTTCCTTTCAGTTACTTTAAATTATTATCCATAGTTATTTTAATTCTTATTCTCAATGTATAAATAATATGAAGAAGTTAGATAAGGGTTGTTTAAATATTTTTTTATGGAAATCACTTTGTTTACTTGGAGGATTTTTTTATATTATTATTTTACTTAATTGTGTGTACAAACACAGTGTTGAGGTTGTAGAATTTCTTTTTTTACATAGTCTTCATTTCTAGGTTTTCTAATATTTTGATCATTTCTGTCTTATGTTATCTTCATGATATGCAACAATTATATATTTTTTTGATGATATATATATATAATATAAAATATAATGATATAACTCAAGAAACACTATTTCCAAAAAATATTATAACAAAACAGTAGGTCCCTAAGTATTTATTTATGATAAAAAATGCTTCTAAGAATGTGCAACTTGGACCTTAAAAGGAACCGGTATTCTTGAATAAGGCCCATCACCCGGAAACATGTGACGAATGAAGTTAAACAAAACTTTTTAAACACAACTATACTTTTTTGCACACCATTTCGGACGAAATCATATTGATAAAGCTAGTTCTATAAAAAGTTTAAACTGCAAATACATCATTGGGTTAATAAAATATCTATACATTTTTAATGAGAGCTCGTCTTGAAATCGCAGATCAAGCTTGGCCTCATTAAAAATATGAGTAAAAGGATAGGTATAATCAATAACGAGGACAAAATTTACCACACAATCAAACCAACACTTTCACTAATCGATTAATCAAAGTTGGCATGTACAGTGTCCACGTATGAACCTGTAGTTTAGGGAGTTGCATGTTTACTCCTGAAGATGCCAACTTCGTTCTAGCAACAACTGTCGAGTGAGATTAATTAAAATGTGTGTTTTAGTGGTAATTTATGTCTGTCTTTGTTACCGTTTCTAGCTACGCCAACGGTTCCAATCATAAAAAATATGTTGTTTTGCATAGAAAACCTTCTTAGTTTAAAAACAAGTAGGCTTTATATGTAGAAGTACTAAGTACTTACAAGAATATCAAGAAAATACTGCAAATGCTTCTAAGCTCTGTTAGAAATGACTTGCTATTGTGTTTACTGACAAACAGGTATTTGCAATCAAAATGGCGGTTTATTCGAGTTAAGGTGGCATTGCAATTTTGTCTATGGTTGTTCCCGGCTATGATAAGGAGAGTTGAATTCTTTTTGATAGTTACAAATTCATTTTTCTTTAGTCGAAGCTTAAGCAATTTTTTTAAGAACAAGTTGAGCAAAGTATTATTATTTATTCTCGGCAAGGTATTTCATTCAAAGCAATAAATCTGTTGTCAAACTTTTATCGAACGTAAAACGAATATAACATCTAAAGAGTAAGATTGATACGTTCAAGTGATCTCAGCCTTTGATCGTGCTATGTTAAGTAGCGCCTTTCGTAAATCGTATGGGCATATATAAAATTAATGGTGGTAAAATCGTGATAAAGGAGAGGGTGACTTGGTACTACCAAAACTGCAATATTGCCGTGCGACCATCAGCTGTTGGCGCTGCTGGGCTGGCGTGATGGTAGCGGCGGCGGACGCGGAAGAGGCCGCCAAGTACGAGGACGAGGCAGCCACCTCCTCGGAATAGCTAGCCGTCGACAGGCACTTGTGGAGCTTGCGGGTACCTTGGGAGCGCGATCGGCGCGGTGGCTCAGGCCGCGACCGGCCCCCTCCTTGCAGCGGCGCTGCCATGGGAAGGGTGCTGTTGGAGGAGAAGCTGCTGCCCCCCCCACTACCACCAGCTGTTGTGGCTGCTGTTGAGGATGCCGCCGCCGCCGAGGTGGCGGGGCTCATGCTGCCGCCCATGGATAATACGCCGTTCATCTGATCCAAAGCAATATAATATGGACAAGCAGAGGGCGTTATACAAGCAATGTCGTGTCTCCCGCTTATTATTCAATCATACACATAATATAAAAAATCTCGTTTCGTTTTCTATTTCCATTTTTCGAAACGTACAATATAAACATGGTAGAATGTGAGATATGAGGAGGTTGTGAGAGATCGAGGTACCTGCTACCTACCTACCTAAGCAATCAAGTTTATGTTGACAGAAGAAGCAGCAAACTGAGCGGAACATATAGTACAGCAGCATGTTAATTCAATTAGTAAGGAACATTTATGAGTTTGAGGGAGTGAATAGTACTTATCATAGACCTACAGGTCGGCACCATTGAAAATATTCTACTTTGCACAGATGATAACATTATGACATCACTTAAGATTGTGTGTGAAATTACTGGTGAAAAAATCGCTATCCTAATTCACTTGGTAGTAGTAAAACTTCATCGTTAACTCAAAAAACAACAGATATCTGCGACTTATTCAAGAATATAGCTAATGAAAAAAAAATTAAGGTAGCCTTGAAATCATGGATTAATTAGATCTGGAGCATATTTACAATCTTATACAGTGAGTACATGAAATAGCTTCGTGAACTTGGAACTCGAATTGAAAACGGCGTAGGTAGGTAATTGTAATGAATGTTTTTGTTTGCAGTTTTCCCAAGAACACTGAAAATCATGAAAAATGTTCCAATGGTATATTATCAGAAGTTTTTATGATATTTTTTGTAGTGACGTTATTTTTTCAAACTGTATTAATTCACGTAAAATAAATTTAAGAAAATCTTCATTCTACCATAAACCACAAACGACACAGATTTATTTTTAGAGCAATACTCTAATAATGGTAAGTAGTTTTTGTTTGTATTGACGACACCAAATTCTATCGACGTAATCAAACAATGAAATAAATTTAGGTAACAAATTTTATAAAAATTGTATTTTTCCGTAAAAACGAGTAGATATAATCATTCACAAACTTGGACCCTAACTTTAACATAAAAATAGAAATGTAACTATAGTGAAATTTATGTTATTCAAAAACCTGAAAATCAAAATTTAAATGTTTTAATCCAACAAATTTGAAGTATTTACGATCTTTTCCGAGAAATGTATTAACAATCATTTGTAGTTTGTTCTAGTGAAGACAATTGAAAAAAAACATATATTATTAATACAAATTTAAAACAATTTACGTAAATTAAATTCAATACAATATTTTAGTCTTTGTATGATTTACGACTTTTGTAATTTATGGAAGAATTCGATTTATTTTTATCAAATTTATTTTATTTCTTATCATTTATTAATAATTTTTATGAGATTTTAAAAAGAAAATTGTTCTCACTATAGAAAATTGCAAGAGATTACAAAAGATATTCCTTGAAAAATAAATACATCGAATAATGTAGAACTAAAACATATTTTTAGAATCTAGGGCTTTTTGAAGAAGTAAAATCATCTACGTCGTTTGTGGAGAATAGAAAATATAAAATTAAATTTATATAATTTTGTAATGTTTAATAATTAAAAGAATTGTTGTTTCTTCCTTGGAAAATATCATTAACATCAAATAATGTAAAAATGTTATTTTTGATTATTAGGATTTTTTAAAAAACTACAAACACATAAATTTCACCACAATTATCTTCCTCTTTGGCAGGAGTTTTTTTAAATATTTTCAAATCAGATCCACGTTCACGAAGCTAAATGAAGTTCTTCGCATTGATGTACCTACAAATTTATGTATCTCATGATATGAATCGGAACTGACGATATATCTAGTTCAATGTGCGGGTAAAGTTTTCCATTTATAAAGATGGCGCCCTGGTATCATTCACACCCACATCGTCATATACATGTCTCATTCGGAAGATTTACCTACAGCGTCTTGGTCTAAAATAATAATTACACCATTTTTGTATTAACGAATAGTAATTTATCACTGAAAATTATTTAAATTTTATTAAATCATTTCATTCTTTTACTTATTTTGTTACTTATTTAAAAAAATATTGTTGATATTCTTTTACATTATTCTTTGGTATTTTTGACGTAACAGCACAACTGTTCTGACTGGACTACAGTCCTATAATATATTAGGGCAATTTTTTAAGCAAAGCTATAAAATATAGTTATCACTGTTTTTATCAATTAAATGACTTTTCATCTGAATGAAGCCAAAAGTTCTTGAGTTTATTGGTCATTGTAATTAGGCTACTAATTTTTATGAATGAATGATCGAGAAATTTACAGCTGTTCAGTTTGGGCATTTGTTATTATATTTATTCAGAACTTTATTCAAGAAATTGCACAGGGTCTAAAATAAGGATCAATATATTATAGAAACGTATACTTATATTTATATCAATAAATCATTATCCATGACAAAATGGCGCTGGAAAATGGTCCGAATTAAAAACGGATATGGGATCTTCCAGACCTTATTCTATTCATAAAGCATATTCCAACTATTTCAAATATTTATAAATATATGGCTATGTTTTGCAAAATATATAGCTTTAACTGTGTCTCAATCATTTTTGAAAAAGATATTTTTCTTATCAAAAAATGCATTCACTCTTTAATTTTTCAATATTCTGTATTGTATTTAATAAATTAATTTTTAGGTAGTTCTATTAGACATATTCAAGTTTTCCGATGCCATTTCGTTACGAACAGTAATTGATTGCTCTAATCAAAAGCGTTTTCACATAGATAGTTTATGCTCTAATGTCTGATCTGAAATGTAGAGCAACAGTACCTCGATCAATGCATAAGTGTTAAATTCAAACAAATATGGACAATGGATAAATGAATCTAGGGAACGAATACAACAAGCGCATCGATTCTACATTGTAACAAAACCTATATATAATTGTCAAAGTAAGCTGTCTAAGAAGCTGTCTCACTAATTTGGAACTGCCGGGTAGGGACCACCCTCTAGTTCAATCATATAACAAATATTAGCAAGCAACATTATTTATAGGTACAAAAATGGTAGGGAGATGATATCAGTTTTTGCATTAATTTGTTGCTTTTTCAACAATATCTGTTACATTTCAAATGAGTGGCTTCCCAATTGAAGGGATATTTATCTAGACTAAGATGCTACGTGGTTGGGCCTACCCCACAGCCGTTCCCCGAGATGTGTTAGACAACTTAGACTGCTCCTCTCGCCTTTAAAAATGTGCCAAAGCCATCGAGAGCAAAGTCAAAAACCAACCATCGACCGCTGCAATATAGAAGCAATGGGTATAATTTTTTTATTTAGGAGACAACCATTTGAACAATTCCTTCTCTCTTTTGTATTTTGTTTTCGGTTGATAGGAAATTGTTCCCTCTCCCGCTTACATATGTAACCGAGTGTTATTTTGGTAAAAGAACAACTAAACAGCAAACTGAGCAAATAAAGCAACACCAAACCAACAAAATGTACAAAACCAAAGATCCATAATCATAATTTGGGTAAAATTTATGTTGTGTTAGCGTAGTTAGCAATCATTTTTTTAAATGATATTAAATAATCTATAATATAAAAATGTTTGTACACATTTTTCCCATCTGCTTGAACTATATAAGTACTACCAAAAAATAAAAATCAACTAATAGTTATTTTCATTCCTGTTGTATGGATATTTATCAGGAAATAGATAATAATAATAATTGCCAATTATTTTCATTTCACACAGGCATTTCTAGATATATAACTGGACGAAAAGTCAAATATGAGAAAAATGATGTAAATAAAAAAGGTAATCATTGTGAATAATTTATTTCTGTTGGAGTAGTTTCTTCATCATTTTTCTAGACCTGACCATTCACTAGAGGATATTAATAAACATGTAGGAATTGGCAGGACATTTTGATAAGGTTTCCGAAGTGTGAATCAAAGAGAGAGATAGAGTTAAAACTTACTGAAACGCCTCATAAAATTGCCCGTGAATGTTGGCTGCGGACTGACAACTGTAACATCATCTTTATCAAATCTCAAATCTTTGAGACATTGTTCAGTCTTTTGGAATTTTATATTTGGCACTGATAATAAACGTTGGTCTCTTTTGTCGGGTTGCTTTTTTTTGTGCCTTGGTGGTCTAATTGGCAGTAGTCCACTACCGCCACCATTATCATCATCTAAAAGATCTAAATTATCTGGTCTATGGGCAAAGCAAACTTTTCGATTGTCTGATACAGTATTGGCCCCTAGGGATCCAACTAAGAAGGGCACTTGGGATTCTTCGTCGTCATCTTCGTCTTCGTCCTCGGGCGAAAATTGACCGGAATTGATAAGATCGTCTGTGGACTTTTTTTGATTACTATTTTTCTCTGAGATTTCTGTGACGTTTTGATTGTCTATTATTGTATTTTCCTCAGATTCTGGTGAGGTATCAACTTCTTCCAAATCATTGCATATGTCTTGTATGGGTGAATTGTTTTCAGTGTAAATGACGCTTTCTCTTTTGTCCTTGAGAGGATTCTTCAATTTGATGTCGACTTTGGATAGTTTGCGTTTCAAATTGAAGTGCTTCCAAGTTGAGGATTTCCTTCGAATCATTGGTATGGGGACACTTTTTTCATCATCTTCCAAAGCCTCAAGTGCTTGCTCGACAGGTGTGGGGCAAGGGGCAAAAGGAAATGGACTTTCAGGGGATCTTCCCATCTAAATCATGCATAAAATGGGAATTTGCATTATCTAACATAAATATAAATTACTCATTTTGAAATCAAACATTTCCATGGTCGATACTCTTTAAAATTATATCACTCCATTTATAATGTCAGTGGATTTATTTCATTTTTGAATAACATAAAATAGTTTTCATGTTAATTGGCTTATTTTAAATATTAATTGAAAAAAATATTTATTTTTCTGATTCTATTACATAGTTTGTCTGTAGCTTGAGAAGCGCACTCTTTATATATTCTATATAGGTATACGATATCTGTATTTTCATAACCTTTCTGATCATTCAGCCTTTGTTTTTCAAGGATGGGAACTCACCGGTAGCATTCGCGTTTAATGTAACAGCTCAGATGTGAGCATGACACCAGTAAATACGTCGAGACGAGAGAACATCGCCAAACTAGCGCAGTATTAAAAATGTATGCTAAAAATTGAAGTCTCTAATAATACCTACATTACACATGAATTATCCCGGTAAGTACCCATCTTAGAAACTCATTATGTCTCATCTTAATCAAATTAATTCACTAGCTTTATACAAATAAATATTCAGTTTTTTTCTGCCAAAAAGTATAAGCTACTTTGAATTCCATCTATGATTTTGATAATCTCTTTTGCAACAATACAATTTTCCAATTATAGTCTATATTTATCATAGATAATGCGCCTGATCAATTTATATTAACTGCAAATAATGTAAATCAGCAAAATTAGGGAACAAGGCGAAATATATCCGCGTTTCTAGCTGCTCCAGCTTGATAACTTTGACATCTGCTGCTGACTGCTATTGAAACTCTTGTGGAAAACCTCAACTTTATAAAACAGATCAACCATTGTATTCTATTACTATTTATAGTTGTATATATATATATAAAAATGTTAGTATACAGACAAAAAAAACTACTGAGCACCACACCCTGTAGACAATGTTATCTGCCGATTTTAAGTTCAATTTGATGAACTGGTCGATTTTGTAAGCCCCCTTATTGAAAAATTAAGTAAATTCCAAATTGAGTGTCGACTTAAATCATAAATGAACATAAATACCTCCCCAAATTTGAAAATTCATATAATTAACATTATAATATCGGCAAAATAACAACACATAGTGTGAAGTACATCTGGTTCTAGATTATTTTGATTCAACAAACAAAACTATATTTTTCTAATGATAAAAATATGATAGAAATGTTTTATAGTAGTTAGTTGAGGTTTTTCACGATCTACGTACATTTATTAGCGGTCAAGTTATAGTTTGAGAGCTCTAATTTTCTAAATGATATAGCAGTGAATGAATTTTGTGAAAAAAAGTAAAATAAAGAAATTGATACCGATTTTTTATAACCTGCTGCAACGTTTACTAACACGAAATTCAACTGATTCCAGGTTCTTCATCACACTGCGACTTTCATTATATTATTAAAAGCCGATAATTGAAAAAAATATCTTTTACCTGGTCTATGCTGGGGCTTCTCGGTTGACGATCATCTCTTTCAATTGGCAGACAATCGGTGATGTTTTGGCCTTTCTTCGGACTCCTCGGCACCCTCGAGTAAGGATCATGGTTCCCATAAAGATCGGGACTGCCGACGTTCAGAAGACATATCTTTTGCTCTATATCTATTATCACAATACCAGCGTCATTTCCATATGACATTCTGGAAAAATGATTTTTAGACAAGGGTAAGTCCACCACAACCTAATATTTCTATAGATACTTACAATCCATACGAGCTATTAATGGCTAAGGATTTAATATGACTAGGAGGCTCCCCATTGTTCCAAGGTGTCAAACAAACAAGTTGCGCTTGGAATCCAGGAGGTTTTTTTTGATTGCCACTCTTAACCTTCAACGTAGGCCCATCCTATAAAAGAACACTCTCAGCATTCTATCAGCATGACTAGCATTATTTACCTTTTTATTGTCAAAGTCCAGCATATCCATTTTATTGCCAGATCCAGCACTACCAGGTCCAGCGAACTGACAATCTGGTGAGATTTCCCCCTCGTCTGGCACCTCGTATATTATTGGTACCTCAAGCACTGTCACTTCATCATTACTTTCAGATTTCTTGTAATTGAACAAAATTACATGACTCGAAGCTCCGGCCACACAAAGTTTTCTGGATTCTGGGCAAAGAGTTATAATTTCAATGGCGAATGGGTCCTCCTCACTATCCATCGACCTCAATTTGGGTTTTTCGAACACTTTGGCCGTTTTCAGTTTGTACAAAACTTGCAATGTGCCAGCGCTGGCATCCCAGAATTTGATGCTACCATCCGCATGACTGGAAGAGTTCAACATCGTTTTTGATTATCTTAGCTGACTCTACAAAGAAAATGTCTTACCCAGTCATTATGATTTCAGCATAAGGTGAAGCATGCGCTGGCCAAGTACCACCACATATGGGCCAATCTTTATCGGAAAACCCCGAACGTTTTGTAGCACCCGCCCTACCAACTGAATAGAATGCAGGTATGAGATCTGCTGGACAATCAGCGAGGTAGGCGCAGCAAGTAACAGCCGATTCATGTATGTCCATCGGATAGGGGTTTTCCAAGCATGGAAATCCAGGTGTTTGAAGATCCATTACAACCAGATCATTTTGAAGAAGTGCAACAATTGCGTATGGCTCTTGTAATTCTAAAATTTTGTATTCATAACCTGCCAGCTCATTATCTAAGTACACATACTTACCACTTACGTAGGGAGATTCACAAAGCGTTATAAAATCTATAACATTATGCTCCATTTCTAGGACAGTAGTTGTTTTGTTATATACAACAGTTATACAAGGCGTTCTACTTGCCTGATCGATAGGCATACCACCAGAGAATATCACATATGATTCGCTACAATTAAATGTTATCAGGTATTACGAATATAGATGTCGTGTAAGAGCTTACCCTGACCTTGAAGATTTCCATTCTACATTGGTTATGGGTTTACATTGTTCAGGTTTGCCATCTTTGCTCAATTTGGCTGGAAATTGAAAGAATTCATATGTACTAGTCCAAAGAAAACTCCCGAATCAAAGATTTATGGAACAATTTTAATAGTGGGGTCGAACAAAATGAGAAAGGAAGAAGTCTGGAGTAGAAGAGTAAACAAGAACTGAATTAATTATAAGAGGAGTCAGGTTATTTATAATAATTATCACACACAAGACCATTCCAAGATTGAAAGTATCAAGATACAGGATAGACCACGACTAGACGAGCGGGTTCCTCTGTTTTTTTTCGATATTTTAACCTAAACTAACATTCCCCACCTCCATATACAAGAGTACAATATTCTAGGCATTAAATGGTTCAGAATATACCAATTTGAACTTACGAAAAACCTCAACTATTCCATAAGATGAGGGAATGCAAATTGTCTTCAATTTTGTAATGATTTATACAGATAAATATAATAATGATGCATTAAAAAAACTACGGAAGGAATATTATCGAAATGGTATTGGTTTGGGCGCTGCGATATTATATTTAAAACAGTAGCATAGCAGAAGGAAGACCACGAATAATATTGATGAAATAGATTGGTGGATTAGTTTAAACTTACCGTGTGGTTGGGATATATGAACGTATTTTGGTTGCCTTAAATTCCACGTAGTCAACGTACCATCCGCATGAGAACACATAAACTGTTTACCTTCGTAGTGCCAAGCTATCGATCTTAGTTCACTAGTCAACCAACGCATCTCAGCCATTCGATTTCTCAAATCCCAAAGTACTACTAGACCCGTTGTATAACCTATTAGTAACTGAAATAGGTATTATGCAAAAAATGAATGCAATGGATTTTTTAAATTTCAAGTTAAAATTATATCACTTACTTTACTAGCGTCTAAAGGATTATCACTTAAATGTACTATTGCTCCTGGATGTGTCTTCCGAGATCTGTAATATTTTCCAACATTTTACAATACATTAATAAATTCACATAAAGAAATGAAACTTACACTTCTATCGCCTTATTCCAATTTATTATATAACCCGAAAGATTAAAATTTTCAATTTGAACTATGTGAACATTTCCCCTTTCTGTACCTACGTAGAGCCATTTTGATTGTAATGGAAGATGCATACAGGTTATTCTGAAAAAAATTAATACATTTATTAATTCATTGATCAGTCGTGGATTTGGTACACACTTCTCTTTTTGGAACTTCAGGCTGTGCACAATCTGTGGCACTTTCTGCCGAAAGTTCCACAAATGTAAACTGTCATCCGCAGTGGCAGAAACCAATGCGCCCTCATTCACTAAAAATTGCAGGTGAAGGACAGCTGCTGATCCACAAGGGCCGTCCATGTCGTGACGCACGTGCACGTCAACTCCTGGTTGACCCAGTCTATTTCCGGATGAGTTAAGAAAATATTGCAAAGTTTGATAAAAAAGGGTGAAATTGAGAAAAAAATTCAGAGTTGTTGAGTTTGTTGCAGTGGTTTATCAAGTTTATAAGTTTTACACTCTCACATTCAAATTATGAAAAACACATGGTTCCCAGTCATTGGCAAAGATCACGACTGATGCATTGCCATCTAAACAATAAAGATCTTATGGAAACTCTCGCCAGGACATCAAAATGGTTTGAATTATCGTGGTCGTGGACGCGGTCTCTTTATGACAGACAGGTGAATGTACGCTTAGAGAATGGATTTTTATTACTTGTATAGAACTCCATGAGACCCTCCAGTCTCAAGTCATATCCAAAGGCAACAAATGCCAGTTGATAGACAAATATCATATTTTTGTCTTACAACTTTTGTTTCAAAGGTTACCAAAGATCGACAAAAATTCGAAAGTTTCATAAAATTACGATGACATTGATAATATTTTTAATATACCACTTTACAGCTTGATTCAAGCTCTAATTCCTCGCTTCGCATGTAGATATGTCAAAGATTTCCACAATGTTATTTTCATGAAATTTAATTTGGTTAGCAACGGATTACCTACAATTGATCAAGACAATTTTTTTACACACATATGAAGGTCGATATCAGCCCAGTTATCTCACTCCACAGGTAAGCCAGTGTATTTTTTTTAAATAGTATCTGATAAAATTTCATTTAGTACAATTATTGATCCACAGCTTTGTCTTTTTCAACTTTCCTTAAAATCGACGGATTGTTGATGTGTTCCTAGTCACAAGTAGGTATCTACCATTAAAAGCATACTGGTACTTTTCCAAAATGGTTTGAATTTAGATCAAAGACTGAAATAATCAAATGTCATTGATGAAATTAACTCGATCTTAGAAAATTCATAATATTTTAGGAGATATCTGGAATATTTCTATTTCACAAACGTTAAACCAAACACGACTGATATTCAAACTTACACTAGTTCGAAAAAAACAATTAATTCAGCATTCCTTCGTGCAATTAAAAATAAAGTTATTATGTAGACATAGACGAGAAGATATTTGTTACATTAAAAAATGGCTAAAATTTCAAAAATAAGCATAACCAGTGTCCTGCCATACTGTACCCAAGAGTTGATATAGAGTAGGCAAGTCGATCGAAAATGCGTAAGATATCCTCTTAAAAAGAAATAGAAAATGAAAATATAGGTATTTCTTTTTGAGCATTTCTAATTAAAGATTGATAGCTGTACCTGTCAGTTAGAATCGTTCGTAATTTGTGAAATAAAATTGGTTTACTTGTTCACGACACGGTATCGATATCCATAGCCATACAGTGCTAAGAGGAATGTAATAAAAGCTGCACAGGACTTGCCTTTATGCTACTATATTTATATAATCTACGGTCTTTAATTAAGAGAGATCAAAATTAGCTTTTATTTGATTTACGTAGATGGATGCGTTCAGAGAACATTGGTTGCGTTTAACGGCTACAATGTCGTTCACAAATTAATGAATGAAATTTTTATATCTTATGTTTGAAGATTGTTAATTTTTTGCTTTCGTACCGCTGCTCTAAGTAGTTTAGTAAGGAAAGTATTGAAATCATGTAAAATTTCCGGTTTTCAATAGATGTTTACGATTCAGATTTCCCTGAGTATAAAAACATATCCATTGACCTGCCTGGCTGTCTGTGCTAAAATCATCACGGGAACGGATGGATCGATTTTGTTGTTTTATTTTTATTTTGTAGGGTATCGATAAGGCTCGTCGGTGACATAGATTGGGCTTCCTGCTTGCACTGGTTGCTAGGCAATGGCTGAAACACAAGTTCCGCTCAAGGCTGCAGCACGAAAACGGCTGTAACGATTTTGATAAAAATTGTTTAAAATAGCCTGCTTAAAGCCCTTTACCCTATGAATAGTCCCACGACAGGACCTGATCAGAAGATTCGTATATTAGAGCGGTAGGAACGTCATGCGAGTAGACCCACCAGATTTTCTATTACAAAATTACAACAAAGACATGATAATTATACCTACTATATAATTATATTTTCTTCAGAATTTGTTTCCATGCTTACATACTCGGTTTATGTCTCATGCAATTCATGGTGTTCAGACACTATATTATTTTTCTCATGGGACGTATGAAAAGAGTTCTTAAATATTTGGACAAGCATCTAGTCATCTTAAATACTCATCTATTTTTATTGCATTCGTTCAGGTTTATACATTGCTTTCAATGTTGCTCAATAAAATGTAAATTCAAGTTAAGATATGATCTCAAATTCCACGGCACACTGAGAATCGCTGGATACTTGTTAAATTCGATTTGAACACAAGCTGAAGTATATATACATCGTCGAAATCTAAAAAGGCTGTTTTATCTTCATATTTCTCAATCTGAATACGTTTGCAGGATTTTAGGTAGAATTATTACCGAATGCTGATCTACGACATTAAGCTGGGATTGAAGCCAAATTTGTGAGCCGTGGACGTCAAAGTGAAGCACACCTTGTGATTTAACTCAATAGTTTTGCAGATAGAATAATTATTGTTCGTTGCCACGAAATTTGGTAAAGAACGTGTTATTTCAAAGAGGATGATGGTGCACATATATTTATCAGATTTGAAAATAAAATGGTCAATGAGATATTTGGTTCATACTAGATATTGACTTAAATAGAAAGAAGCAGAAAATCTGCTTTCAGTTATTATATCAGAACATGTAGAGATGCTGCTATACAAATGTAATGCAAAAAGTACATTATTTTACCATAGGTGTTACCAATTTGTATGAATTCCGGACGATAAGTACCTTGCGTGACACATTTGTCGTATACAGGCTGTTTCAAAACAAATGCGAAAAACTTAAGGGGGCGATTCCTTGTTCAAAATAAAGGGTAGTTTGTAATATAAACGTTGGGTCAAAACTCAAATATTAGGGAGATATCGCGCTAGGGCGGAAAAATAATGTTTTTATTTTCAATCTTAAAAAAAAGAGATAGAACAATAAAACTTTACAGAATTATTATTTTTTAACTTTTTTAAAATAAGTAGAGGCGATTAAATTAAACTACCCCTATCATTCTCTTAACTAAGTTTAAAGAAAAATGTACGTAATGAATGCTGTTTGTACAGTAACAATAAAAATAAGGGTAACTTTGTATCAAATTATCTATTTACAAAATTTGTATTTCAAAATAATTAGCTTCTTGCTATGCTTCTTTTAATTTTTGACTTGACATATTAAGTGCTGAAACGGTGTGTTTTGGTTTGAGATATTGTTTCAGATAACATCTGCTTTAATTTTGAAAACAAGTTCAGTATTCAACGTAAACATGATAAATAATTACATAATTTGAATAAATCATTGTAACGAATATGGACGGAAAGCCATTTGGGGTGTGTGTGGGTACTTAAATAATTATCCCTGAAGGCAGGTGTTTGACATTATGGAGGGCTCTATAGCTCCAGAATGTGCTTTTGTCGTTCCTTTGTTGTAATACTAATTTATGAGTTCTGTTTGTGGTGCGTGAAAAGTTTAAACGCATGGAAAATGGTAGAAAGATTTATAAAGTTATTTATTTTATAAAGTGAAAACCACCACTACCGAAAGTCATAAATTGTTAATAGCTCAATAAGCTCAATAACAACGTTTTGTATAAAAATTAAATCTATCCCTTTTCAAGGTTTTACCAAGACTTCGTAAATCTATATTTTCTATCAACAGTTCGTAAACATTGAGGGAATTTCGAATTGAAAGTTTTAACTTCACCGTGTCTTTCTATATATAAACGTGCCTTATCGACATCGCAGAGCTTCATCTGTAAAGAGCTAAATCTCCTCTCTCGAGTTTACTTTTCCACCCATTCCCAGTGACCTGCCACCATATAATTCATACAGAGTTTAAGGCAAGTTTGATAAAAAGTTCCTTTTCTACGTAGGTAGCCGAACGTAGATCTAGCTGATTTATATTTTGTGGAATTGCATCTCTCTGTTGTTTATCCAATAGAGATTTCTATCGAATGTAGGTATCTTTCCGTGAGATAATTTTCGGTGCAACACTTCGAAAACATAACACTGTTGAGAGAGAGAAATTGATTCATTTGTTGATATCCGATCTCAGAAATAAGAGTATTCAATTAACTAGATTATTCCAGGATCGAGATAACTTGAAAGTATGTAGACATTGCACGTTTTTGCATCTAGCAAAGATACAACATTAAAAAGATTTTCATCAATTCCCCTTGTCAAATATTAAACATATGATTATAAAGTCCAAAAAAATGAGTTATATAATATACTTCATACTATGGGAACACTAAATCTAGGTATGTGAAAATGCAGACCGTGCAGCGAAATTATTCTGTGGTTACCCTCCATTTAGGATACGAACCTGAATCCGGTCTACCTGGCGCGTAAAGGGAGATAAGACTCCGGGCAAAAAGGCACAAACGGATTTCCTTCCTCAGATGAGCGTCGGCATCCTGAATCTTGATGGTACACCCTCAACAACTGCCGTTTGTTACTACTCCTTTAGCAGTCATCGTCCTTATAATGGGTGCGAATGAACTCTCAAAATGTCTATTCATATTTATGTTAAATCGTTTTATGAAGATACAGAATGAGATAAAAAATAGATGATATAAAGAAAATCCAGAGCGAGACGATGATCAGATGATATATCAATAAGTACTGATCCATTTTTAACCTTCTTTGATTTATATAAAACCCACAATTAGTGTATCTATTCGTTGAACTAAAATTATAAGTGAAAATTGCTTATTGATTCCTGATTCAATAATGGGTCATTAAAGAATGCTGAACCACTAAGGTGGTACAACGATAAACATATTTATAATCAGCAAAAAAACGAAGTACCTAGGTATAATCATAAACAATCATCAATGACGGAGTTATCACAATCACTTTGTAATCAAAAAGATCCGATCAATGTTTATTACACACCTTGTGTATGACATCTTATATTAGCTGGTGTCACTAAGCTTTCTTCACACTGCCCAAAACAAATTCTAAATCCGGTGGGTCTTAGCCAGCGGATAGGTAAATTTCACGGCTTATAATTCTTATTATTTTTTATATCACTTTTAGGAAAAAATGTGTCAAACAAAAGTTTTAGGGACAGATTCTATCTATAGCTCAAGAATGTTTTTGATGAAATTTATTCAACGGCTATTTCTTTTTGTCCCATGCCCATTTGCTAACTCGACCGTGATTTTTCTAGCAAATTTGAACTTGATATCTTCGTGTTTATCGTGTTTAATGTGTACAGGGTGTCCCACATAAGATCCTCTATCCCCTTATCTCGGAAGATATTCTATTTAGGAAAAAAGTTAAATACAAATTATTATTGCTTTCAAGGGAATTTCTATATTATATACCTTTCACGTATACAGGGTGCTCAGTTTTCCATGGTTTGGACTCAACTCTTGAAAATTAAATGGGGCACCCTGTATATTACTTTGGATTTGGATTCCTCATAAAAAATGAGAATGACTTTCAATAAGATATTATATAGCTATCTCTCGTGGTTTAGGATTTAAAAGCAGGTTTATTTATTTTTTTTACTAAAAACGTATTTACTTAAGTTGGAAAAAATATAAGTGTATCATATTTGATGAATATGCCATTTTCATGTTTAAGACAACATCCCAATACATAATTTTAACTGTTTCCTTTGACTTCAAATTATACAGGGTCATCTCAGAAATTGATCCGATCTTGATATATGAAATCATCTATAAGTCGATAATTTTAAATGGAACACCCTATATATGATAGCCGATTCAGATTGTTCACAAAAAAATAACGTAACTTTGTATAAAATACCCTATACCTATCTCTAGCCGTTTATAAAATATTTGCTATTAAACATTTTTATGCAATAAAAATACCTTTCGTTTGAATTTATAGAGGAAATACGTTACAAATACTTCTTAACGCTCTGACTTTAGCGGACTTTCAAACAATAGTTTATAATTCCAACAGGTCTCTATTTTCTGAGAAAATAATTCATCCAATAACCGGTAAAATAAATCTTTTATTTCAACGATATTCTAACAAATAAAGAAATGTTCTACTATTTAATAATACGATTTCGTGAACTATTAAGTAGCAAGAAGATGAAAAAATAGTGAAACAAACAAAACAAATACATATAACGAAAGAACCAATAAAAAAATACCTAATACAAAACGGAAATATAAAGTAAATGTGCTACATGGCCTCCATTCTGAGCAATACAATTTGTGTAGATGACTTCTAGTTTTATTAGGGCTTCTCTTACTGCAGCACCATCATTGATATTTCGATTTTTTTCCCTTACTCGATTTCTTAGCTCCTCGATATCATGAGGTTTATTTTTATAAGCTTTATCCCTTAATGTTCCCCACAGAAAATAGTCCAGAGGAGTCAAATTTGGACTCCGCGGAGGCCAAGGAATATTTCCATTTGGCCCAATGACCTCTGCATAGTTCTCATTCAAATAATTCCTTACTTGAATGATGTTATGGCAAGGCGCTCCATCCATTTGGTAAATAATATTGTCTATGTTACCATCAGTGAACACTACGGCGACCTTTATGTTGTATAGTTTTAATATTGTTTCTGTTTTTTTGAGACCAATAGTTGTATTCTTTATATTAAATATCCCTGAGGTAGTAAATATCGCTTCGTCCGTCCAACAAATATTGTTAAAAAATGACCAACTTGACAATAGCAGATCGGTAATAGCAATATTTCTCGATCTAGCGAAGGCTTTTGACACGGTAGTACATGAACTTCTATTGATTATATTGAATGATATAGGTATAAGAGGGATTGTTAATGATTTGATGCGTAACTATCTATCAAATAGATTTCAGTGTGTTCTCATTAATGGTGTTAAAAGTTCTTACAGCTTAGTTACTTGTGGAGTCCCTCAAGGTTCAATTTTGGGTCCATTATTATTTAATGCCTATATTAATGGGTTATTGAATCTTAATTTACCGGGTGTTATTGTATCTTTTGCGGATGACACAGTCATTATTTGTAGTGGTGAGAGTTGGGATGAAGTTACAGCCAATGCCAAACATTCTTTAAAAATTATAAGGAAATGGTTTAATTATCACAAAGTGTCTTTAAATATGTCAAAATCCAGTGTTTTATATGTGTCTCTATATGCGGATAAGCTCCCTGTTACAGACGGACTCACAATACATGATGATGTTTGTTATAATAACTTAAACTGTGGATGTGATAAAATAAAAAGGGTAAATGAAGTTAAATACCTTGGTGTTATACTAGCTGAAAATTGGAATTGGAAGAAAAATATTTTTAGTATTGTTAAAAAAGTAAGATACCTTCTTTTTGTTTTCTATAAAATGAGATATATTCTTGAAAAAAATGATTTATTAAAATTATACCATGCTTTGTTCTGTAGCGTCCTATTTTATGGAATTATTTGTTGGGGTTCAGCTTATTCAAATACATTAGGGCCGATAGGAAGAATACAAAAGCGTGCTATCAAAATTTTAACTTTTGGTAAACAACACAACCTTTTTAGTGAGACACGATTGCTGAACATCAATCAAAAATATATTTTGGAAGCACTAATAAATAATTATTGTAATCTACGGGAAGAGTATACTATTGCTGAAGCATGTTTATTTTCTAGACACAAATCGCTTACAGTAAGTAAAACTAAATTAAATATTGGTCAAAAAACTAGTTTATATCAATCCAAACTTGTCTACAATAGATTAGATAACAATCTAAAAAATTTAACTTCTCTAGAGGGCGTATTAAATTTCATATTAAGAGTTGGATTTTAAATAATTTGAAGTTATAATATACATAGATATTGTTATGTTACTTAAAAAATCTGTTTTAATATTTAATACTTCCTATATCATGTGCCTTTCTTTACATTTGTAGTTGTATTTATAGTTTTGTTGCATTTTAATTTTATTATTTGTTTATTTATTGTATATTAATATGTATATTTAGATTATGTTAAGCTTGTAGATTTTAATACATTATTAAGTTCAGGTCTACACACAGATGCTATTTGCATCTCGATAGGGGATTGTTGGACTTTATTAAGTCAGACAATCTATTAGCATACTATTTTTTAATCAAGATTTGTATGTTAACCTGAATAAATATTATTATTATAAAGATTATTATTATAAAAAATGACAATCCATCATGAAGTTACAATATTCCAAGCGTAGAATATGATCATAAGGTTCTATGTGTTGTAATTTAGCGAACTTAAACGCCCTGTAATTATTCATTCCCAGTGTTCTATGGATATCATTTCTAGCAATATTTAAGTCTTTTTCTGCATCTCTGATGGAATTTTCTGTAAATTCTTCGAAATACATACATATATTCAATTGTGTTTCATCATCCAAGATATTTTTAGGTTTATTTTTTTTCATACTTTAAAACACCATGCTGTTCGAGATCTCGTTCAATTCGCCCAAATATGGATCTTCCCGGTATTCTTCTTTCCGGATACTTTTGACGATATGCTCTAATAGTCAGTGCAATGCTTTTGTTATTTTGGAGATAGCACTGATATAAATTTAACCTTTCTTCGGCACTATAAGACATTATAAGCTAAAGATAAACTAAACGCACAACAAACCAAAATTATTATTTGACGGTTCTTATTTACGTTGGTTTCCAAAGCACTTTATTTATTTTTCGTGGCAGTTTTGATTTTGCAGCGTTAGTTGATTTTGATTACATGCAATATTTGGTTTAATTTTGTGCTTTTTAGTGAATTATTCTCTCAAAAAATACAGAAATATTAGTTGGAGTTCTAAACTACTGTATATTATTGAAAGTCTGTTACAGTCAGCCCGTTAAGAAATATTTGTAGCGTATTTCCTCACTAAATTCAAACGAAAGGTATGTTTATTACATAAAAAATGTTTAATAGCGAATATATTCTAAACGGCTAGAGATAGGTATAGGGCATTTTATACCAAGTTATCTTATTTTTTTGTGAACAATCGAAATCGGCCATGATATATAGGGTGTTCCATTTAAAATTTTAGACTTATAGATGATTTTATATATCAAGATCGGATCAATTTCTGAGATGACCCTGTATAATTTGTAGTCATAGGAAACAGTTAAAGTTATGTATTGAGATGTTGTCTTAAACATGAAAATGGCATATTCACCAAATATGATACACTTATATTTTTCTCTAATACCATAAGTAAATACGTTTTTAGCAAAAAAAGAAATAAATCTGCTTTTAAATCCTAAACCACGAGGGATAGCTATATAATATATTATTGAAAGTCATTCTTATTTTTTATGAGGAATCCAAATCCAAAGTAATATATAGGGTGTCCCATTTGATTTTCAAGAGTTGAGTCCGGGCCATGGACAACTGAGCACCCTGTATACGTGAAAAGTATATAATTTAAGAGTTCCCTTAAAAACAATAATAATTTGTATTTAACTTTTTTTCCTAAATAGAATATCTTCCGAGATAAGGGGATAGAGGATCTTATGTGGGACCCCCTGTACATATATATGAACTTTCGAAAGAAAACATAATTTTGGAATTTGTTATTGGCATATACCTAACACCCTGGGTTGAAATTCGATAATGCGAAATATTGCAATATACATATGAAATTTACCTAAAAATCATGTTTAAAATAACAGACTATATTCAACGTCAACGAAAATATTATACAAAGAAACAAATAGTTTTGATATAAGACAGCTATTTTTTGAAAAATCGCCTCAAGAATTTTCAAAACATTATTTTTGAAATTGAACATTAATACGAGTACGAGATGCCAGAAAGGATGCGTGCGTGGAAGAAGAGCAGAAAAAACTATAGGTCTAGTCAGCCATGTATCAAGAATTCACCACCGGTTTTCAAAAAAGAAAAGGAAATAATTCATGTATCACAACATTTCCAAAGGCAAAATTTATAAAATTGTATATACTAAATTAAATATTTTTTATATTATGTATTTATAACACACGGATGAGATTTTTTCTTGTGGGTTTATTCTATTATTATTTTGAAGTCTGAATAAACTTTTTTTGTTTTCAAGCCGATTTCAGTACACGGTAAGAATTTGTCAATTCTTGAACGGCTGCTGTTATTACGTATAAAAATTACACTACAGGGACAAATCTACGACTTAATTTATACTGCAGTGCTATTTTTGTCGTTGCAATAATAAGCGGATGTGATTAGTAAACATGTTTTGAGCTCAATCTGACCATTAAACACCGTAACACCAAATAAGGCTAAAATAATTCAAATTTCGATAATTCAGATCTCCGGGAATATGCCATTGTTCATTGTTACCATATCTCTATAGTTACTTGCTCTCAGATTTACTCTATTTGTCTCTTAAAAAGTGTAACATATCTGTTTCGTTGCCTATTTCTAAGGAGCTCTCAAATTTCTCTGTTTGTTGTAAGCATATTGATAATCAATCTTCCACGCATCGGCTTGAAAGAAAGCCGATATTCTTATGTGACTTTCCTCTCGACTATGAAATCTGGATATTATGTTCTACTTCTTGTAGATAGAATAAATTATAATCAAACTGAATCAAAATTAAAGCTTTTAATCTATATTCAACGAAAATGATAACGTCCGATCTGATAATGAGGAAATAAGACTAAAAATTATAGAAACTTCGAGGCCTGTAATTTTTCGCCTCACCAAGTTTCCATTTAAAGAATCCAATTAAAAGTATTGAATATATAAATTCAAAAGATATATTAATAGTTCCGGATGTTAAAAAAAACATTAAACTTCTGCGAAATCGAGGTATCGCAATTTCATTTATTATATCTCTCCAGTTTTCCCAGGAAACAATTACTTGACGCCTATGCGATATTTTCCTTTTTCCTCGTTTCCGGTATAGGGAAAGACAACAATCGAATGTACAAATCTATTTCATTTTAGGACAATAAGAATGACGTAGTATTCACCACCCTATATTATTATCCTTGAATCAGCAAATAATCGGGGGAATTTATGTTCAATGAGCAGAAGAGGGTATCTCGGTCAAGGTATCAAAAATACTAGAAACACCTTTTTGAATAAAATTTCTGTGATAATAAATATTCTTCAAGTGCAAATTACGTCAAAGAGATTCTCCAATTTGATCAATATCATTAATCTGGAATCGAAATAGTCGTCACACTGAGTATGAATTCTGATTGAATTATTCATTCGACAAGTCAGATGAATAAAAATATAGCCTGATAAAAAACGCATCACGTATCACTTTTAAGGGTTTACCCCAATTCGTCCAGCTTGCCTTGTAGATTTTCTATTTATGTCAAGTCGCTCTCAAACAATCCAGCCACAGACAGCAAAACTCATAAACTACTAGATAAATAAATTTAACAAATGTAATAATTTTAACAAAATACCTTTACATTCATAGAATACATAAAATAAATATGTTTATCTAAATCTAAAAATAATTACAATTCTATAAATATGTGAAAGTGACTGTGTGTAGTAGTATTAGGGATTTGCATTGTAGCCGCATTCATAATCAAAACCTACAGCTACTAAACTAGCATCTTGCCTGTCACGTTTGATGCTATCGTTAGCATAGTACAACACGATGCTAGTTTCAGAAACAACAATATCCAAGAGCCCGCTGTAAATCATATGACTTTAATACATAGATGACTTTGTGGAAGTGAATACATACACTAGGGCGCCACCTTTGAAAATGTTGAGCTTTGTCCGTATAATTGATAAATAATATTTGAGTAGTACCATAGTACCAAAATTATAGATAGTTACTCATGTTTGGGCGTGCTGATAGGGATTTCATAAAGCATTATTATATACATAAATTATTTTCAATAATAGCCGCACGCCTATGAATCGTCGATTTCCTTTCCCCTCAGACCCGCTACGGTCTATGTTGAAAATATGAGTCACTATGTATAATAGTGGTACTGTGGTATAGCTACTGTTATTTTCGAGATACGAAACACAACAAGCGTCTTGTTCAGCTAAACCAATCGAAACTAGCCGAACTTTCAAACGCACTAATCATTTATCAAAAAACCTGCCGTTTATTCCGTTTTTCATGTTCGCACTTCACGCGGTTGGTGCTGCCCCCCTTCCATTTCCGAACGTGAACAGAAATGTCTTTGCTATCACATTGCATATTAATAAAAATTAAATTGTATTTCAAACTACGCCAATATCGTGGCACGAATTTGACAAATTCCTTAATGTGGCTATAACCGGTGCACCTAGCAAGGGGATAGTTACTTTTTTATAGATGTTTTAAAATATTGACTTTAACAATCTATTAGTAAACTAAGTATAATATAATTTTTATGTGAACTGCATCTGGTTCAACGGCACACTTTTTCTTGCCTTATAGATGTATCATTGACAATTAATGTCTCTTGTCATATTTGTTGGTTATGTTTGGTACTTAATTACTGGGTTACCAAACCAATCTCACCATGAGCTTCTCATATTATTTCCGTTATTATAAAATATTTTGAAAGATGAATGAGTTATAATATCTATCTATGGCAGGTTAACAGTTGATTTTAATAAATACCAATGATTATTTGTGGGTTTACCTGCGGCATTTTTAACATAGGTACTAATTCACCTATGAAATGCAACTGGTTATCTAATAGATATTATAAATATGGATAATACTTACTCAAACTAACAAAGAAAACGTTTCTTACCATGAAGATTACATCATGAGAATTATTTCTGTGTGGGCGAATTCTGCGTACCAATTAGCAGAAATCACAAGACTAAATTTGATTATCGGTCGACATTTTGAAAACATTCAAGCTCTAAAAATATATGGCCGGAAAGTTGAACTCTATATTGCGATATAATTGTGCATCGACTGTTATAGAACAAAAGGCATTAATTGTACATAACAGACAGGCAAGAAAACGCGTTATGCTTGGTTTATACAATGCGTCTGTGAACGTCCGCTAGGGAAGGATGTCTGTGTCTGTGAGGAATTATGTTTGTCATACAAGGTCTTAACTAAGTATATCAAAGACAATTAACACATGATTCTTTGAATGATTTAAAGACAAAAAGTTTATATAAATATGGGTCTGAAAATGCTACCTTTTCAAGATATTTCTTAAAATTATTGTATACTAGCTTTTGTCCTCGACTTTGCGAGCGTATAAATCTGCATATTCCATGCGGTAGTTTTTGCGCCATGCTTGTACAAACATACAGGCAGACAGACGCAATGGATCCTATATTTCAAATTAGGCCTTTAGCAATATATCGGTGAAAATTGCATTCAATTCCATTTAGTAGTTTTTTCGTTACGCGTGTACAAACATACAGACAGGCAGATGCGATAAAATAGAAACTATTCTAAGTTGGACCTCTATCAATACATCGTTGAAAATTGCATTCATTTCTATATTCTAGTTTTTGCGTGTACAAACATACAGAAAGACAGACAGATGCGATAAAATGTAGCCTATATTTTAAGTTAGACCTCTAGTAATACATCGGTGAAAATTGTATTCAATTTCATGCCGCGATTTTTGCGTAATGCATGTACAAACATACAGACAGACAGACAAAAATTCTAAAAACTGTTGTTCTGGCTTCTGTTGCTTTAATAAAGACCCGCCATATTAGTTTTTCTTAAATATCTACAATGTACAGACATCTGCCAGCTATAATTTTATTATATAGGTAGGTAGGTATGTATAGATACTAAATTAAAGAACTTCATATTTCGGTTTTTCTATATTCTCAGATTATTTTCTAACATTTTTGAGAAAATTTTGAATCGGATTTAATTGGCTGAATTATTTTAGGGACTGTTCTAGAGCGTTAAGTTAGCTTAGCAGTGTCGGATGCGCATGTGAGAAATGACTTTAGAAATTATGCTATTTCTGTTTTATGTAAAATTAATATATCAATTTCGATAATGTATATCTCATTTTATATTTTAATTAAATATACCACAGAAAAAGAAATCGCAACATAGAATACATCCAGTCAATTATAAAAAAAACTTATTAGCGTAGGCCTCAGGCATAGTAGTAGTCGATATCAAAAAGGTCTATGGCTTATGAGAAAGGACGACTATCAAAAAGGCCTTGGATAGAATATCCCCGCTCTCTGTTTTCACCAGATTTCGGATAATCCAGCGAAGATTAGTTGGACTTTTCGGATAATTTGGGACTTGCTGATGCGATGACATATCCATCGAGTAACAACAGGTTGAAAACAAACTGTTGAAACTGTTATCTGCGTCTTCCACAGAGGAAAGCTATTAGATAACTCTAATTTATCATATTCCCGGTAATAAATGAATTTTAGACAGATGAAAAAGTGATTTTGTCAGTACAAAATTCTTAATGCACTTTAGACTTAACCTATGCGTCAAAAAAGCTCTTACTTCGCTGAACATCAATTTATTGTTTTCTAGGAGTACCTACTGAAAGGATTTGGAATCTTTCTTCGAAAAAACAAGATATAAATCAAAAACAATTGATTTAGATCAAGGCGGACTTGAAAGAATGACTGATGTTTCTGGACATAATTAAATTTCTAGCTTATGTATCACTTGACATTATTAATTTTACGCTATTTGTAGTTAAAACGTGCGAATATTTCGCACAATAACATGGTTACTAAAATAACGTGAAAATAAGTAAACGCAAGTATTCGAAAAGTATTTTATTTGTTAAAGAATAAGTATATATATATATATATATTCTTGACTGGTTTTATATTCAGTTATTTCAGCATTATTGTGCTATAGATTTTCTATTAAAAACTAAATTTGGTGGATATCCGCAAATTATAAATTTATCATATATATTTTTTTAAATTTTGTCCTTTATTAGAAGAACGAGACTTTCGTATCCCTCTGTTTTTTATTCCTAGTATCAAGTTGTTTTTTTGTTTTGCCGGATGATAAGATTGCTAATAAAGCAATCTACCGGAAGAACCATATTTCATCTGCCAGGAAGTAATTAGAGAATTGTTATTTCTTCGAGTATCTAGAAAAGGAACACTTTGGACCTTGTCTTACTATTTTCAGGAATACTGAGAATCAAATCATTATCATATTTTTTTTTTATCAAAGGTATATGGAAATTTGGTTTAGCAAGACAGTCTATAATAAGATCATCCATGACATATTGTGATATAATAGGAGAAACAGGACTACCAGGTATCTGCATAAAAGCTTTCTTGATATGTTATTAAATAGTGCTTTAACATCAAGACCAACTAATACATAGCCTAATGGTAGTTACATTTCATTGATGTTTTCACAAAAGTGAAAAGAATCTTTGATAAAAAAATATTATCAGGATTATATGCATTGGTTAGAGTTAGATTATCAGTAATGATTTGAGCTATACCCCTGTTAGGACTTTAACCACCAGAAATAATAGATCGTAATAATTGTAGAATCGGTTTATGAATCTTAGGAAGACCATAGAATTTATTGACAGTACCATTGTAACACCTATATTTCTTTCCTTCTACTGCAGTAATTAGATTATCTATTTCAAGAACTGAGATAATTCAGTTTGACTTTTGTTGAATTGTAGATGTCGAATCTCTTGGTAATACTCTGTAATAATCTGTATCATTTAGAACTTCTAGAACTAAATTATTATATTGTTGTTTTGTTAAAATTGTAGTGATATTCATCTTGTCAGATGGAATTACCAAGAGTAAACGTTGTTTATCTTTAATTTACAGGATGAATAAATAGAATCTGTGATGTGTGTATGAAGGAGACCTCTCATTTGAAATTCCAGAGCACCGCACATAACCAATGAGTACATCTAGTAAGTGTTTTCTAAAGATGATCGAATAAGGCTTGCAATTTCAAATGAAAAACTCTAGACAGGTTTATGTACAACCCTTTCGTACGGTTTCAACTGAGAAGTTATTTCAGTCTACCAACAATGGCCATTGCGTCGTGAATGTGAATGCACCCTAAGCCTCTACGAATGTCTACCAGTGTCAGTTTCATCTGAGATTCGCTATGTTCGAATCACGTTATTCGGTATATTTGCGGGATATAGGTATTATTGAAGGATTGCACTTGTGTTAAAAATGTCATCAACTCCAACTAGGATGGCACTTTATGTAAATATGGTTCTATGAAAAGTTTTTAAAATAACCGTTAATTTAAAAGTACCTATTTGTTTACTTTGCGTCATTAGCTGGACACGTACCTAATCACTAAACCTATGTTTCTACCTTTAATTTTGATAATGTATTAAGGTAGATGTGAAGTATTGAGAAATAATATAATAAACAGGGTGTTCCTACATATCTTGTAGATAAGCAAGGTCTTTGGTTCATGACTAAAAGTTTATATAGACATAGATGCGCAAACGCCATCTCTGAGCATGAGTTGTTAGATAGATACCAATTAGGCTAATAAAATATAGATAGAGCTCTACGTATTATAAATAAGGTTGCTAACATGCATTATCTACAGTTAGACAGATTTTCAATAGATGGCAAAATCTACATTTCTAAGTGAGAAACCTATTTACGCATTTTTATTATTTTACGTCATTAGCGGAGAACGTGATCTTTAAAATAAATAATTTTGATAAGGTATCAAGGGAAATAAGGCGTACCGACAAAAAACACAATATATTTAATGATTTAATGATGTTGTTAAGAGTTTGGACGAACATTCCAGTTTTATCGCGGTCAAAGTCGAGAAAGTCCGATTTAAAAAAATGGATGTCTTATACTGTGCAATTCATACTTTTTTATAAAATAAAAATAACTCATGCAGATATTATTCCAAAGCATGAAAATTAAGCTATTTCTTCTGATGAAACGTTAATCAGACTTTTGGGAAAAATACCAAGATGGTTATTCCTATGAATCAAAGTTTGGCAATAATTATTTAAGACCATCGAACTTATAATTAGCGAATCAGTTTCCTGTTACTCATAATTGAAGTAATCCAAACAAATATATACCTACCTAAGAGGTATTTCCCTTTTGTGGTCATATCAACAGCTACAACAGAGAAACTTTATTACATACACATCGAAGTAAATAACTTATCGTCGTCAGTTTCTCTCAAGTTTGCTCATTACTAGTTGCCAAGTATCTAATAAGTATCAACATGGAAAGACTCTTTACCCGGTATTTGAAGCATTCTGGAGGACTTTGAAACTTAGGTATAACAAGGTCATAGAAAATTCCATCATAAAAGAAGAGCCACTAACTTTGAATTGAATGATTAGTGAACTTATTTATAGGTAAACTGATATGTTGAAAGATTCGGTAGAATTTTCTCTCAATTTTTTTAATGAGTAACTTTTCATATTCATGAAAGGCATTTCTACTCATTTTGTAATATGTCAAACTTTATATTCAACTCGCAGGAAATAAAAGTATTCAACAATCAATTCAAAAATATCTTACAGTTTGAAATAGTAGTTTATGCTACAAGTGCGTAAAGGGGTCAAGATCTGACAATCGTGACGACCACACGAGTCCGAGGAAAAATGAATGCTTCTCGCCTATAATGACTAAAAGTGATGACTTTTTGCAATAGTGCGTAAAGTGATTTATAATGCTGTCGGAAAAAAATACTTTACGCACTAGTGTCACAAAATAACATGTTATTGTTAAAGGTGCGGATATCGAGTACTTCCAGCACGATAATCAGTTGAACTTTCCAGGCAGGTTTTGCGAAAAAAATGTTATTCAATTTATAACCTGCGTGACATACCATGAAAAAATATTCGCATTCTCTCACTATATACTATACCTACAATAGTTCATTTGGATAGGGTTTTAATCCTGGAGGACCCTATGGTCGAATATGAGGGAACAGAATCAGTATTGAATATATGGGCTATTTTCAGAATGATAATAATTAAGAATTAAAATCAAGTGTCTTCGGATGTATTGAAAGTTAATTGCATGGATTGTCAAGGAAAAGTTGGCGGGTTCTCACTGACGTCGAGAGATAGTTATACCTATTTAGAAAGTGACGGGCTACTTTTTCTAATATTTTTAGGATTCTGTACCAAAATGGTGAAAACAGGACACTAATACTAAGACTCTGCTGTCCGTCCGTCCATCTGTCAGCGGGCTCTATCTCATGAAGCGTAATAGTTAGAGAGCTGGAATTTTCAATTCAATATTTTTAATATTTTACAATCGTACGGAACCTTTCGTGTGCAAGTTCAAATCACACTTGGTCGTATTCTTTTTACTCTAGAACCCAGATGTTCAACTTGAAATCATTTTTATTCATTCGCCTAAAATGTTAGATATTAACTTAACTAGGGTGCCTGAAAGATAGTAAAGTAGCTACTAACAAATATGATTTGTACTAAATGTATTCTGAAAGAATCCTGGATAAAAAAATCATACAGTCATAAAAGACGAGAGAATATCACTAGAGAAATAAAATTTAGAGTTGTGGAGCAGAATGATCGTTAAAAATTTTCCGAGGCATTTCACGTATAGAAATAGCCTCATTTTATTGTTGATCTATATTTTATGATAAAAATTATGGAAATTCCACAACTTTACAATCCATTAAAAAGAAAAGTACCGCGTAGGTAGGTACCATAAAATGGAGTAATGTGAATATTTTATTACAATTATAATCCAGAGTCAAGATTCAAGATGCTTGTGAAATAAATTTACGAAAATGAAAGCTCTCTACGATAAAAAATAAATCAAGATATAATTGTTGAATATGAGGACAAGTTGTTCTTCCACTCACTTTATCCATAGCATTAATTGATGTCTTTCAAAAGAGTAACGATGGAAACATCAGAGCCCTTATTGTACTGGAATATTCAACTTTCCATTCTGCAATTACAACAAGAAAGGGCCGTTCCACTCACTTTGTTGAAATGTGACCATTAATTCAAGTCCCTTTTCCATATAAGTTGTTTTAATTAAAAGAAGATCACGCCACAATCAAATACCATGAACAAATAATGTTTGCTTGAAACATTCTGGTGCCTCTGCAATCCCGAATTCTGTATCCATGCACCATATACGTAATGTAAGAAATATTTTTTATTTCTCAACCCAGTTTTAGATTTCTATAAAAGTATCGCTGTAAATTTTAATGAAATAATTTGATAAGAAACTCTATAATTTTAATTATTTGTATTAAAAGCATACGTTAGTTTAGAATGGCAAGATTCAAGAGTTCATGATTATTCATAGTTTAGCCAGAACTAGGATGAGAGGTAACAATTGAAGAGAGACTATTAAAATTACCAAGATTGACCAATACTTCAATAATTTTATCTTATTTATATTAAGGAGAACCCCATTTTAGAAAGAGTAATAAATGTGAGGGATGAGTAAATTTACTTCTAAAATTATGTTTTGTTTTGAATTATATCTCATGTGGTGTAGTAGGTAATAAAATACAGGGTGGTTCTCCGGGAAAGACATCGATCGATTGTGGACATACTAATGGGGGACATACGTCTAAAATATTTTCATATTTGTCGCATTTCTGGTTATACCGGAAGTAGGTACCAACTTTTTTATTTCAAATGGAATATCCTGTATATTGTTTAATTTTGAAAATATTTTATGTAGGTATAATGTCCTATACCAAAGTCTAACCGTTTTTGACATATTTCAAATTTTGTCAAAAATTAAGTATGCAGTCCAAAACATAATTATTAATCTGTCCTATAAGAAAGCCTTTAATATTTACTTTGAGTTGATTTGCTTGTGGAAAAAGATCTACTTTATCAGTATTTTTATGATATTTTGATAAAAATTTGTACAGAGTGATCAAAGAAGCTTGAAAACAAGATCCAAAAACACGTCAAAAGTCATTTTTTTAAGTAGAATTCCATATTTTCTATTATTTCATTGTATTAAGTAGCAAAAACAAGGGTAATTTGGTATAAAGTTGTCTATACCAAGAATTAATAGTTTTTAAAATAATTGGCGATTTTACATTTTCTATGTAAAAATGCTACACATCTTTGCAGTTGTGTTAGAAGTGGGCCATGATTGCATTAGAAAAATAACGTCAATGTCAATAAAATTCAAACACGTGTCAAAAAATCAACATAATACTGTTTACTTGCAAATTTTGAGTAATTACCATGCTGAAAAAAAATCCATTCTTCGTGAGAAATCAGTCTCCTTACTCTTTCATATGCTGAACTACCGAAAATGAGTATGATATCGTTTTTCCATAAAATTCATAGAACTAGATATTTCTAATTTGCATGCTACTTGCCTTGTAGAAATTGTTGGATATGCGGCAAAATATCCCAAAATTGCGATTTCAATATTTTCATTGTTAACAATTAGTTTATTTCTACCTCCTTTAGGGTTTATAATTCCAAAGTTTTTGGAGTTTTATTTTTTTAACAGATTTTGGTGTTGGTTTTTGTTTCTATGGAGAAGCGTTGCGAATGTATTACATGTTCTTGAAATAACTATCACACTCTCCATAAATAATAAATAAATTGAAATAATCTTTATTTGTATAACTGAGTTTTCTTGGCATGATAATTACTCAAAATTTGCAAATAAAAGGTATTATATTGACTTGTTGGACGCATGTTTGACTTTTATTGACATTTGTTTTAATATTTTCTAATGCAATCATGGCCCACTTCTAATACAAATTTAAAGATGTGTAGCATTTTTACATAGAAAAATGGAAAATTGCCAATTATTTTAAAAAACACTAATTTTTGGTATAGACAACCTTATACAAAGTTCCCCTTATTTTCGCTGCTCAATACAAATAAATAATAAAAAAGGGGGTTTTCATTTGAAAAAAAATGACTTTTGACGATTTTTTGGATCTAGTTTTCAAGCTTCTTTTTTGATCACTATGTATAAATTATTATCAAAATATCGTAAGAATACTGATAAAGTAGATCTTCTTCTACAAGAAAGTCAACCAAAATTAAATATTAAAGGCTTACTCATAGGAAAAATTATTATGTTTTGGACTGTATACTAAATTTTTTAAATAAAATTTGAAATATGTCAAAAATGGTTGGACTAAGGTATAGTACATTATATATAGAATATTTTCAAAATTGTACAACAAATCTAAAAATGTGGTAATATACAGGGTATTCCATTAAAAATAACAAAGTTGGCATCTACTTCCGGTATAACCGGAAATGCGACTAACATGAAAATATTTTAGCGTATGTCTCCCAGTGACCTTAGAATGTCACCAAATTTTCAGACTGTTTGTAGTTATCGTTTGCTTACAATCGATCGATGTCTTTCCCGGAGAACCTCCCTGTATATTTGCTGTAGTCATAAACAAAACAAGTCCGGCACTAGCTTGATACTAAACCTGTCACGTTCGTTATCATAGTAACTAACAAACATACTGATTTTAGAGAAGATTTATTGGTTAGTGATGCTACGAGACTGGTCTTGGCCTTGCAGTCTTGGTCTTGGTCTTGCAAAATTGCAAGACCGAGACCAAGACCAAGGCCCAAGACTAAGACTAATACTGGGGTGCAAGACCAATACCAAGACTAACCTGGTCTTGGTCTTGCTGCAAGACTTGCGAGACTTGCAAGACTCTTGCAGTTCCTTAACAAAACAACAAATTGGTAGGAAACATATTTTTTGCTTAATAATTAGATAAGAAACGCTAGTAAATAACCTAATTAATTTAATCTTTGAACTCCCTTATTATCGATCTTTATTTCAATAAACCCTTCTAGGATTTTCCTTAACGAGCTGTTTTCAAAGAATCCCGACAGTTCGTAGCCAGGGGAAGGTAAACTACACAGTTTTTTATTATTATTATTTTTTCTATCGCGCAGAATGTTTTAAGCAAACGTTACAAATCATCTATAAATCTGATATCTTTTTGATGACATTTATCCAGTAGCCACTTTTGGAGATTTTTGAAATTTTAGATTGCCCATATTTTGAAACTATTTTTTCGGTCATGCTCTTTAACTAACTCAACTGAGATACTCACACGACTAATTTTTGAAATAAATACATAGTTTTATAAAGGCGCGTATTAACAAATCTATACCTGTTTTTAATTTTTTTTTTTTTTGGAAAATGCTTTATACAAAAGTTGAAGTTAGTTTTATAAACCAGAAATACTTATAATCGCTTTCACTCAATATCCACTCTGAGAGGTTCTTTCTATTTTATTAAAGAAAATGGTACAAAACCATTGTAGAATGAGTTATGAAATAGAAGTATGATGCATGTAGTAAAATGAGTGGTCATTTGCGACAGATGATACCAAGAAAGCACAAACAAAGTCGCGGTAGTAAGATACGATTCTCATATGTGAATGGTAATTATTAATTTATAAACTTTATTAATAAATTACGCATCTCACTTTCCCTAACTTAATTCTACGCACCTAGTTTTATTCTCATTACTTATTCTAGAATGGTTTGGTTACAATACCAGGCGTGTTTGTTCTGGAAAATGATTTTTTTATACGGTCGATATTTATCCATTACGAATGATAATATAATTAGGTATGGACAATCTTATAGATTATGAATTACATCCTTACCATACATATTGAACGGTTCTTCTTCATTTGAATTAAGCAATTACGGTTTAGAATCGCAACAACTTTTCACACTTATAAAAAGATCAACATTTTTGCAAGAGTCTTGCGAAGTCTTGCAAGTCTTGCAGCAAGACCAAGACCAATACCAAGACCATATCGGTCTTGGTCTTGGTCTTGCTTTGCGCATCACTATTATTGGTAAAACGTATTAAAAAATTAAAAAACAGGTAGGTTGGAATGCCGGAAATTTTCAACAGTGTCAAATCGGAAAATGAAATTTATTATTTATTAGCTATTATCTGTTTAATAGGTTAATATATGGGCGACCGAGCTTTGCTCGGGTATCACAGGGTTTAGAAGGGGTCTATAAGAGCTACTAAGGATGTTTAATCTTAGTTCAAAAATGTGCATCTTTCTAGTTAAGATGTATTGCGATCGGTGGATCGGTAAATATTGATATAACGTTTTTATGTACCTCGAAGGTGACACCAATATTAAATACGAAACATAACCTTCAAACATGACAATGGAATGGAATGGACTTCAATGATGATTCGATTTGACAAAAACTATACTATTCAAACTGATAAATTTCTTTTTCAGTTTGAAATGCACTATACAATATGATTTCAAGTACTATTACAAATATATCAATCTTACTTAACAAATTAAATCCAATTTGAAAAGAACAAATGTTGCAAAATATAATATTATCTCATGGATTTGATATCGTAAACCATTAGTCAACAGCGGCGAGTTGCTTGCTTCTATAATATAGTCAATGGAAATTGGATATAATAACCATTCTTCCGTTCAACACCAGTTGGTCTCACACATACACATAATTCTCTTCACAGATGAGATGTAATGCAACAGAGCAGCATACATTCTACTCCAAGGCGATCTTCCGTTCCCGAACCAGCTGCTCACATTCTCCAGATTAACTCTGACAAATTTCTGTACTTGGTGGTGAGCATGCGGATGTATTTTTTTTATCTGAAAATTACACGAGAATCGAATTGTAAATGGATTAGGTAGGGGTCAGCTGTTTTTTTCTCTTAATTTTTCCACTAGGTACCTGAATTATTGATGTTGAAGTGAAAATGCCACCATTAATATAGGCATAAACTGAAAACTTTCAAAAGAACATGCGGAGCTGCAAAATATTTTTTTCATCAGCGTGAATTTGAAGCATAAGTATAATTAGATTGGAAACAAAATGACATAATATGCATATAGAAAATTAAATTAAGATAATTCGCGCTATTTCAATTCGTTTGTATTTACATCACTTTTGCAAACCTAAGATATTAGGTGAAAACGGTACGTTTTAGCGAAAAGACGGAGACCATTTTTGTTTAGAATTGATCAATATATCTAAATTTGCGATAAACCATTGGCGTACCATTTTTTTATTATTTAAAATAGTTAAAACGGTCTCACGAACGCCACTGGTACAACAAAAAAGTGTTTATCATTCTATATATTTATTTTTAAGTGGCAATAATACCTACTAATTTTGTAAGCAAAATCTTTAAAAATAAGAAAAAAGGATTTTTTCGCAATATTTCAACACCCCGTATCTCCAAACGAAGCGTTTTTGGAGATAAGTTGATATAAACGTTTTTAATTATTTTTATCTGCTGAATACACTGTTAAAGTTTTTCCATTAGAATTCGGACCACCCTGTATATATCTGGGATATTACGAAATTTGTTAACACAATCTCTTAAATATCTCGGCCGAGTTCGTTATTGGGCATTATCGGGTAAGTAGTTTTAAAAAAATTATCACAAAAGGGCCGTAGTGTATATATCATCAAAAATAATTTCGAGTTATAGATATAATCAGTACCTACAAACATTTTTTCCTAAAATGCACAGAAAAGAAAAATAATAAAGAAAAAATAAGAAATATTGGTAAAACATGAACGCTCAATATAAATTTTATGTAATTGTACATTTTCTGGAGATCTTAATATAGACCCTGATTACAAAAATATAATGTATATTTATTGATCAGAAATAGGCGAAAAAAAATTGCCTTGAAGCGGAACGCGAACCCTGTCTGCTTTATATTCAACAGCCAAAACAAAAACATCTAACACTCTAACCGCAAGGCTATGACACATGCGGTTAAAAATGGGTAATTGGACAATGAAAAGATTGTTCAAATTTCAATTCAATGAATTTTGAGAAATTTACCTTTCCGGTGGCTATAGGCCGTCTTGATTTTTTTATTATGAAATATGATAAATAACATTGAAGCGTCAATTATGACATTTACATGAAGTTTTTCAAAGTACAAAAACAGAGCGGGCAGCAGGATCTCCTAATTTATTAACATTAGATTATTTTCTAATGGGACATTATAAAAAACATAATTTACAGAACAAAAAATAATCTTAGAAACAGAAAACTATTAAAAACCAATTAAATAACGAATGAGAGTATATTGACAAATATAACAAAAAAGGCATTTTGAGCATTTCATTAAGAAAAATATGAAACATTTGTTTTTGTAGATTTTTTGAGAAAAAATGTTCCCCCAATTTAAATTGTTTTAATTAATATAATTTACCAAATAAAATATATATATAATATAATATAATATCGCTTGTTATAATCCATTTTGGATTTATTTGTACATTTCCCCATTCTGTTTTGTTTAACTTTCTAGCACTGAAATACAAGAATTTAATTTGTATGGAAAATATTGTTTTGTGGGATTTTCATTTTGAGCTTCTCATTTCGAATTTCAATTAAAGCTTAAAATAACGGAAGCTTGAAATTAGTATTCCCAAGCCTCATATAACACACATAAATTACACAACACAACAATAAAACCTTGCCGCGTGATATTTTCACCTTGCTCTATAGTCGAGCGCTATGATAATTTTCGAGAGAACCATTTCAGCCCCATCACCGGTGTAGTGATATTATTCTTTACGAACACGAAGCCCGAGGTCGAGGTGCACAAATCAGTATTAATTTCGTCTCAATTAAGGATTTTATGCGGGGTTCGCGTGACAACGGTGTGGCGGCGATGGCCACTGCCATACAGCCCGCCGCCATTAGTAAATCGACTTTGGCCTAGTCCTGGTTACGATGCCAAATCAATAATATCCTCATACTAAGCTGAGATAATGCAAATGATTAAATTTCGAGGAGTCGTGGGCCTTATATATATCAGATGATTCAGTTTATTATTCACACCCAGGTAGTTTTTAGGGTTCCGTGCCTAAAAGGGTGAAAACGGGACCCTATTACCAAGACTCTGGTGTCCGTACCTCTGTCAACGGGCTCAATCTCTTGAAAACTAATAGGTAGAAACCTGAAATTCTCAAAGAATGTGTATTTCTGTTGCCGCTACAACAACAAATACTAAGTCTTTCCGTCTGTTCTTTTGTCTGTCAGAGGCCTGTATCTTAGGAACCGTAAATCAAAGATTAAATACAATACGTAGACAGTTCACATTTTCGGAAACTGTGTGTTTCTGATGCCGCTACAACAGCAAATACTCTAAGTTTGCCCGTCAAACTCTATCAAATACATTTAATAAATTAACCGTTCGATGACGCATATCCAAACTTCGATAGTCATTTTTTTTCAAATGACATGCTAAATATGATATCGAATATTTTATTCTATATTCTTTTAGGCCTTTATTGTGTATTTGCTAATTTCAGTAAAATCTCAGAAGCCATTAGTAATTCAGAACGAAAAATTATAATTTCAGGACCCTGTAGCACCCAAAATAACTGATTTTGTCATAAGGATGTTTGCTTAAATCAACTTATTTTCATTCCAGGAACTGCATAAAGACCTTTTAGAGACCCCCTGTACATATCTGGTTGTTGTCGTAGGATAATATTGAGCCGCCGAAAATCCATATCTAAATACCTCCATGTATGTCAAGGCCGATGAAAGAGTCACGTGATGAGTGCATGTGTGAAGAGCATCTATGGAGGGTTGTACTCCAAATAAAGTACCATAGTATTGAATTTAAATTGAACAGTTTGTGGCCTACGATGATCATTATTGTTATTGGTTGAGAGCTTGAGTTAAGTGAAAATAATAATTAATTACATTAATTATTTTCCGTCAGTTACTCCAGCTAAGGAAAGGAAAGTGATCATGTAAAAATTTGAAAGCATGAAATTTTAATATCAATTAGAGCATAATGATATAAAAGTATACAAATTCAAAATTAACTAAAAACTTTAGTATATTGCATCTTTGCGTTATAGAGCTCCACTCTTTCATATGAAAATAACACAAAAAAACCATTCAATGCAGTGCAATTTTTATCTAGATAAAGAATCGTCAGGAAAAAGAACATTTATATTTACTCGTATTTCCATATTTTTCTTGATGCCGTCGTAGCTCTTTTATTTGCTAGATGTTTAAGTATTTTGAATTTTCTGAAATTCATCTACGTGATCTTTTTCTTAAAAAACCTCTAATACAATTCTTAGTCCTATTATAATTTCAATGGTTTTACCATTGCCTTCGCATGATTAGTTCGTGATATAAGTTACAGGAGTCTATTAGTATTTTGGACATTTCAAAACTCGTCAACAGGAGAGGAAGTAATTAGTTAATCTCTTACCCGAAAAAGTATCCCTAAACTCGTCCCCAATAAGAGTAGGTCCTCAAAAATAGATCCTTGAATTTGTCCCCGACGTTATCACATTATAAATCACCAATATAGCCACTTATTGAAATCTATAGATTAACTCTTTTCATATAATATTTTTTCATATATTTATAACAAATGGAAAACTCAGTAAGTACCTACCACAAAAAACATTTTATTTAAGAATCTGTAAAGTAACAGAAATGTCTGCTTGTGTTTTATACAATTACATTCAACTTATTAAAAGCTATACATTTTACAAAATCCAATCTTGAAACAGATCCATTTTTATACTCATCGATTTTCCTAGCAACTCATTGCTTACGTCTACTGGATCACGTATTCTTGCAAATTCACCACATTTTAAGAATTTGTGTTTGGTATATTTTACAGAGACTTCAATTAGCACATAACTTCCACGTTCTCTCAAACTGACAAAGCTTTCCATATTTTCTCACACCTAAATAAAATGGTCTCTTAGTCAGGAATATTATTTCAGAATGAATGGGGACGAATTATGGTTGTAGAAATTAGGTACTACCTGCTCGGGGACGAATAGGGTCGTTGCATGCATTGGATTTTAGGTAAATTTCTTATAGAAATATACCTATTGCGATCGTTCACACTTTTAAATTTCGAAAAAATTTCAACGGCATGTTGTTATATGTCTATAAGTTAGTCCAAAAAAACATTTGGTTCAAAAGTTTATATATATATATATATATATATATATATATATATATATATATATATATATATGGGATATTACGAAATTTGTTAACACGATAGAGGTCGCAGTTTTGAAGGTATCAAGTTCAAATTTGCTACAAAAATCAATCTCTCAAATATCTCGGTCAAGTTCGTTATTGGGCAATATCGGGAAAGTAGTTTCAAAATGGCGACCATTCAAACATTTAAAAAAATTATCAAAAAAGAGCCGTAGTGTAAATATCATCAAAAATAATTTTAGGTTATAGATATAATCAGTACCTACAACTTTTGTTCAAAATAATTTTTCATAAAATATACAGGTAAAAAAATAAAAATTAATAAAGAAAAATAACAAATATTGATAAAACATGAACACTCAATATAAATTTGATGTAATTGTACATTTTCTGGAGATCTTAATATAGACCCTGATTAAAAAAAATATATAGTATATTTATTGAAAAGAAATAGGCGAAAGAAAAAATTCTGCCTTGAAGTGGACTCGAACCGTGTCTGCTTTATATTCAACAGCCAAAACAAAAACCTCTAACCGCAAGGCTATGTAATAACATGTAGGTATACCAATGAAAAGGTTGTTCAAATTTTAATTCAATGAATTTTGAAAAATTTACCTTTCCGCTGACTAAAGACCATCGGGATTTTTTTATGTTTTATTGGTTTTAAGCGATACAGTTTATACCGCAAACAAGCAATTCAGCATTAAAATTATATTCAGACATATTTTAATCATCGAAATGTTAATTTCAATTTGTCCACGTATTTAAAAACGAGATAAAATTCCCGCTTAAAACGTCACACTTCCCGGATCCAATCATGAACAAGTAGTTTGTTCGGTTGCGTTGTACGTGCCATCCAGGTCCAGCTGAGAGAGAGGGGTATACATGTAAAGGCAGATATTTGATGTTTGTGTTGTTTGGTCAGTTTCAGTTTTGTATTTCATTTTCCTTTGTGCAAAACACTGGAATTAAGGTAAAATGGAAGAAAATTTTGTGAAAGGATCATCAGAGAACTTACCAAGTAGATTTATTTATGGTAACTACCAAACACCGACAAAATCTAGAATCAGAAGTTTTAAAAGAAATTGAGGAAAATAATTCATTGAAGATCGGTCCGTCTGAATTGAAAAGGGATATTGAAAAGGGAGTACCCAATATTTGGAGCTTCTCCAGATGGCATCACAAAAAATTATGTGATAGAAGTGGAATGCCCAAGCAAAAAAGAAACTGTTAATCGTTTTGTGGATAAAGGTGTTGTGAAAGAAAAATATAATGCACAGATTCAAATGCAAATGTTTTTTCGCGAATAAGCCTATGGACTGTTTTTTGTGGAGTGTGGCATTACCAGATTTTGAAAGGAACAGAGAATTGTCTGTATATGAAGTAAATGGCGCTGATCTTTTAGAACGAGTTAACTATATAAAAAATTATGTTAACCTTAGTACTAGTAAAAATCTTTTTGCTTTTTATTTCACTTTATTGTTTTGTATTTCATATTTTACAATATGTAGGTATATACATATATATTTATGAAACAATACAAATGTAGCTGTTGTAAAATAATGGCTTTACATTGGTACTATTTTAATAAAGGTCCATGTAAATTAATAGTTGCACAAAATATAATAAGTTTATGGTCCATAAAATAAAAAATATCATGACTGACAGTCGCATGCGGTTGACAAATATTAAATTCTCTAATTCTCTCTTTAACTCTCTCAATATGTATTCGAAGAGACGCAATTTTTCTGTTAATCCTGACTTTTGCTTTTGTACCACTACGTAAAACTTTATAATAGTCACTTGCTTTGCAAATTTCTTTGCATGATATGCTTCCACCATAACCACCAGATATAAAATTAACAATCCCGCTTGATGTTGACGAAACCAAATGGGTATAAAACGAAAATTTGATCCACAACGTGTTGACAACTGATTGTCTCTGTCACAATGATTAATACATAAAATCAGCCAATACAAGATTTGAGGGAATTGCGAAGTCACAGGGCGCTAAAACACACACGTCTTGAACCAATTTATTTTTCAGTGTTTTTGATTTTTCTTTCTTCTATATTATTAAATTTTGGAAAAAAACAAAAAACACAGGTTAATTTTTTTTAATAAGGTTTCAGAATCATCAATAAAAAAAATATGTGCAATGACCGAATTCAGGGCCGTCCAGTATTTTGTCCTGAATTAATTTCTTCAAAATTAATCTAAGGTACAGAAAATTCATCTTTCAGTTATTATGTACATGTAAATAATTGGTAATTGTGTGACTAAAATAATAGCAATAGCAAAGATCATATTTAATTTTCACCTTAGTGGATCCGTTTAGCCAGATTGAGATTGAATTTATCTAATTTTCCTGATTTTTCTCAAAATTACGGGTTACAGTAGGTGATGAAGACTTTTTGCAAAATGTTTTACACAAGTCTCATCAAAATTGTTATAGAGCCATTTTCGCGCTACAGTCTTAAAACTAATTACGTTTTCCAGCTACTGTCTAGCAACCAGTGGAAGCAGGATGCCCAGTCTGTGCCACCGGCAAGCCCCAACGATACCCTGCTAAACAAAAAAGCTTGGCACAGACAGACAGGCCAATGACTAAAATATGTTTTTTGACTCAGAGACATCCGAAACGTAAACATCTACTGAAAACTGGACACTGAAAATTATATACGATTACAATACTATCCTTATTAGGCTACCTAGGGTAGCAGTAGGAAAATAAGAATCTGGTATGTCCATTTACAAGACTAATCCTACTCTCAAGTAAATTCCACCAAATAAAAAATTAACCGATTGGTTCGTGTCACCATTCATTTGTTTCTAGTTTCAAAGTGCCGAACAACACAATCAACAATATCATATTACATTTTTTCGGAAGACAAACCGTTTGCCCGAATGTGAATAAACAGGAAGAACATAGGAAGATTCATTTGAACATAACTTTTTTCCTGCTCTATTTCAAATATGTTGTTAGAGATCACGTGATTCGCCGGTTAAGACCACCACCCGTACCACGAGGGCATCAGCGCCCTCTTTACGTTTTAGTTCAATTCGAGTTTTCCGTTATGTTCAGTTACCAACAAACATCTAACAGGTTATGGGCCCAGGCAAATAAACACGCGGGTCTAAATAAACCGAAGAAAATAACCTCCACGAGCCACGAGATCGGCCAGCATTTTAGAGAGCGGCGTGTCGGCGACGCAGCCATCTTGTTTTTCGTGAAGCTTCGAGGCGAAGCGAGAAAGAACAAAAGAACGCGTTCTTGGACAATTGTGTACCCGATCGCTAGTGAACAAAAAACGAAAACAAAAGTATATCGCGAGTGTTTCGGACAATAACACGAGACGCGATTGAACTTGTTTGGTGTTTGTGAAAACAATCGCGAGTGTTTCGGACAATAACACGCGACGCGATTGTGTAATGTAATAATCGTGAGTGTTTCGGTCAATAACACGCGACACGATTGTGATCACCGGTGTTTCGGACAATAACACGCGTGGTGATAAATAAAACGCGGACATGAGTACGAGTGGTACGGTGCATATCGAGTCCCTAGGCCGAGATAATTACGATATGTGGAAATTGAGAATGCGTGCTGTTTTGATCAAGAACGGCATGTGGGGTTATGTTAACGGAACTATGACCAAACCCGAGCCGACAGACGAAAACGCCGAGGAAGTCCAAAAGTGGTCGACGAACGACGAAAAAGCTTTGTCGGACATCACCCTAGCGCTCAGTGATGACCAGCTAGCTGCATTGAAACACTGCAAAACGTCTCGTGAGATGTGGCTCAAGCTGGAGAGCACGAATCAGTCGAAGGGGCCGGCTCGCAAGGCCGCGTTGCTCAAAAGTCTGATGATGCAGAAGATGGCGGAAGGTAGCGACGTACGCGATCACCTGAGCCAGTTCTTCGGAAGTGTCGACAAGCTATCCGAAATGGATGTCAAGTTGGACCCGGATCAACTCACCATCCAGCTGCTATACAGTTTGCCTGCACGTTTCGAGAGTTTTCGAATCGCCATCGAAAGTCGAGACGAACTGCCGAACGTCGAGAGCCTGCGCACCAAAATAATCGAGGAGAGTGACGCGAGGAAACGCGAGAACACTTCGTCGGTTGGTGACCAAGGTGCCATGTTTGTGAAAAAGAAGGGTCCTGGCAAAAAGCCACAACAGAAACCAGCTCGGAACTCGAACGAGAAGAGCGACAAAAAGGACACTTATTTCCCCTACAAGTGCTAAAGGACACAAGGCAGTTAACTGCAAGGAAAAAGGCAAGAAAAACAAGGTCGAGGATAGTGCGTCGATGCTCGCGATATTTGAGAAGAGCGACACATGCCAAATCGCTGCGAGCGACGTCGAGGACATCTGGTGCCTCGATAGCGGATGCACTTCTCATCTATGCGGCGACGCGACGAGATTCACCGAGCTGGACGAGAGTGAAACGGGAAAGCTGAAGTTGGCGAGCAGTGCAATGGCGGAGATACGGGCAAAAGGAACGGCGAAAATTAAGACGGACGTAGATGGCCTACGGAAGAAAATCACTCTCAATGAGGTACTACACGTTCCCGAGACCCGGAGCAACCTCCTGTCGGTGTCGAAGATCACCGATCACGGCTACTCGGTCGTATTCGACAAAGAGAAAGCTGAGATCCTTGATCGAGATGGTGTTACGTACATGGTCGCAAATCGCAAGGACAACCTGTACCTCGTGCAGGCCACCCCCATCGAAGGATGTCAGAACGCAGTGGATGCAGCAGGACGAAACGAGAATTCGGCGCAACTTTGGCATCGTCGAATGGGTCACCTGAACTTTCGTGACCTCGTTGCAGCTGCGAAGAGCGGAGGCATCCGTGGACTGGAGCTGAAGGGAAACCTGGACAACCTCGTCTGCGACACTTGCACCAAGTGCAAAATGACGCGAAGGCCTTTCCCGAAGGAGTCGCAACGCGTGACTTCGAAGCTCGAGGTGATTCACACGGACGTCTGTGGCCCTGCGCGCGTCGCATCACACTCTGGATCCCGATACGTAATCACGTTTACGGACGATTACTCGAGATGGACGGAAGTTCGGTTCATGAAGGCGAAGAGCGAAGCATTCTAGATGTTTCGCGAGTACAAGGCCCTCGTCGAGAAGCAGCAAGGTTTGAAAATAAAGTGCGTTCGATCTGACAACGGCCGTGAGTACGACAACAAGGAATTCAACCATTTCCTGAAGTCTGAGGGCATCCGACGCGAACTCACGACGACACACACGCCAGAGCAGAACGGTGTATCCGAGAGGAAGAATCGAACTCTCGAAGAGGCGGCTAGATGTTTGCTTTCCCAATCCGGCCTCCCTCAATCGTTCTGGGCGGAAGCGGTTAACACCGCTAACTACCTTCGGAACCGATGTCCAACCAAGAAGTTAGACGGAAATACACCACACGAGCAGTGGCACGGCACGAAGCCAGCCGTACATCACCTGCGGGATTTCGGAAGCAAGGTGTTTTGCCTCGACAAAGCCCCGAACAAGGGAAAGTTCGACCGACGTGCGAAGGAAGGTATCCTGGTGGGCTACTCGGAGCAGTCGAAAGCGTATCGGATCTGGATACCTGAAACGAGGGCAATAGAGGTCACCAGAGATGTCACTTTCCGAGAAGAGACGATTGCGCGCGACGAGACAGTTGAAGACATTTTTCCGCAAGATCTTCCGGATGAGGTTCGAGTTGAGCCGAGAAACAAAGTTCATGAATTGGAGATTAAACTTATCCCGAGAGACGAGGATTGAGACGAGCGGAGAGTCATACAAAATCAACTCGAGAACGACGAACTGGAATTTCCAGAAGGCTTCCGAGGTTTTCCACCCGATGAAATCGACGATTCGGATCAAGAGGACCAACCGGCAGAGGAGCCTGAAACTCCTCCTCAGGAACGACAAATCGCGCCACCTATAAGAGGACCAGGACGACCGAGAGTGGTTAGAACGGGGCAACGTGGGCGACCGCGCAAACTGTACTGTGTCCGGCCAGGGGAAGAAGCGAACGTCGCAGAGATTCCGGTGAACGAGGCAGTTTCTGGTGAAGACTCGGCAGAATGGCTGGAAGCGATGGCAGAGGAGGCTGTTGCGTTAATCCGGAACAACACGTGGAAGCTGGTGGGACGTCCCACGGGACAACGTGTCATTGGCAGCAGATTTGTTCTGCGAAATAAGCACAATGCCGACGGTACCATTAGCAAGCGAAAAGCGCGCGTGGTTTCACGCAAAGACCAGGGATCGAGTTCCACGACACGTTTGCTCCTGTCGCAAGACTGAGTACCATCAGGACTGCAGTGGCAATAGCCGTTCAAGACAATCTAAAAATTCGACAATTAGATGTCAAGACGGCGTATTTAAACGGAGAAGTCGAGGAACAAATTTTCATGGAGGCACCTGCACACTTCAAGGACGTTTTGGCTCACATCGTGCAAGACGAGAAGATCGACGAAGGCGTGAGAACGAAAGCAGACGAGATGCTGGAGAAGTTGACCGATCACGACGTGGTTTGTCTGCTGGACAAAGCGCTCTACGGTTTGAAACAAGCCGGCCGCGCGTGGTATCATCGTATCGACGAAGAGATGATGAACCTTAAGGCCACTCGTTCGGATGCGGATCCCTGCCTATACTTCATCGGACCAGTCGAGGACAGGACCCACATCATAATCTATGTGGACGACCTTTTAATTGTGTCCCGCACAGATGCGAAAATTGACGAGGTGAGGGATTTCCTGAACACTAAGTTCGAGATCAAGGACTTAGGGGACGTGAGGTACTGCTTGGGGCTAGAGTTCGAGAGAGGTGTCAACGAGATGAAGATTTGTCAGCGAGGATATATCGACGACGTTTTGGAAAGGTTTGGCATGTCCGAATGCAGACCTGTCAGCACACCCATAGAACCGGGAACGAAGCTACAAAAGGTGGACGAGAAGTCGAGCGAGCAAGCCGAGAGCGTCCCCTACCGACAACTGGTAGGAGCTCTAATGTACCTGTCAGTGGGCACAAGGCCGGACATTTCCCACGCGGTGAGTGCTTTGTCACAGTTCAACGACTGTCATGGAGAACAACACTGGATAGCTGCGAAGCGTGTTTTCGTGATATCTCGCAAAGACACGCGACCTGGGTCTCTTGTATTCGAAGTCCGATGATCCAGCAGCGATGTTCGTGGACGCCGACTGGGGAAATTGCATCGTGGACCGAAAGTCGTACACAGGGTACGCGTTCATCATGAGCGGCGCAGCGGTAAGCTGGGAATCCCGGAAGCAACCTACGATTGCATTGTCGTCAACAGAGGCCGAGTACATGGCTCTGTCAGACGCAACGAAAGAAGCCTTGTACATGAAGAGGCTGCTTGGCGATTTTGGAAAGAGACTCGGAGCTGTCCCTCTTCGAAACGACAACATTGGCGCACAGAAACTCGTGTCGAATCCTATGTTTCACTCCAGGACGAAGCATATCGACATTCGACATCACTCCGTCCGAGATGCTAAAAAGAAGGGGATGATTTCGATCGAGTACACACCGACGGACGAGATGCCCGCCGACGTATTGACAAAAGGATTGTCGAGACCGAAGCACGAGAAGTGCGTGCAAGGACTCGGTCTTGGATCCCGTGGACCAGGATAACTCAGTGGTTTTCTCCGGTTGTTGGTCGAGGGGAAGTGTTAGAGATCACGTGATTCGCCGGTTACTACTACCACCCGTACCACGAGAGCATCAGCGCCCTCTTTACGTTTCAGTTCAATTCGAGTTTTCCGTTATGTTCAGTTACGATTCGACCTTTGTTCACGATCATTTTTCATTTCAATAATTTTGTATTTTTGGTTTAATAAATCGGTTGCTTTTAATTTAGACGAGTGTTTCGTTTTTCATTTGCCAACAAACCTCTAACATATGTACTTTGGAATAATGGTCAAGGGCGGAAAGTACGTAGAAATAAACCAATTGTTAAAAATGAAAATATTGAAATCGCAATTTTGGGATATTTTGTCACATATCCAACAATTTCTACACGGCAAGTAGCCTGCGATTAGCAATATCTAGCTCTAAGGATTTTATGGAAACACGAGTTTCATACATACTCATTTTCCACGAAGAATGAAGTTCTTCTCGGCATGATAATTACTCAAAATTTGCAAATAAAAAGTATTATATTGACTTTTTTGACGCTTGTTTGAATTTTATTGACATTTGCTATTATTTTCTAATGCAATTATGGCCCACTTCTAAGAGAACTTTAAAGATGTGTAGCATTTTTACATAGAAAAATGGAAAATTGACAATTGCTTTAAAACTACTATTTCCTGGTATAGACAACCTTATACAAACTTCCCCTTATTTTTGCTGCTTAATAATAAAAATGGGGGTTCCATTTGAAAAAATTACTTTTGACGTTTTTTGGATCTGGTTTTTTGATCACTCTGTATAAATTAATATCAAAATATCATAGGACTAGTTATAATGTAGACCTTCTTCTACAAGAAAATCAACCCAAATGGAATATTAAAGGCTTCCTCATAGGAAAGATTAATAATTATGTTTTGGAATGTAAACTTAATTTTTGACAAAATTTGAAATATGTCAAAAACGGTTAAACTTAGATATTGAACATTATACATTATTCAAAATTGCAAAAAACTAAAAAGGTGGCAATATACAGGGTATTCCATTAAAAATGTGACTAACATGAAAATACATATGTTCCTCAGTGATTTTAGTATGTCACCAAATTTTCCGACTGTTTGTAGTTATCGTTTGCCCACAATCGATCGATCGATGTCTTTCCCGGAGAACCACCCTGTATATTTAATAACTTTTTGGAGAAGAGAACATTATTCAACCACGAGAGATACTCATTAAGGTCTAAAATTATCTCCCTTAACTGAATTATTGCATAGCTCCTCCAATCACTATTCACCAACTTCGACAGCAATACAATTTATTCGCGTCAATGCACTGTGAAATCGTACTCGCAATACTCTGTCTAAATAATCTGAATTGTGGTATCCCTGTTCTAATACATATATGTAAAATCAAAAAGCCCAATTACACCCGATGATTTGAACTGCATTTCGCCATTACATATTCAAATTAGAAACGCTAAGGGCGTAGGTAACGAAGGTCTGAAACGATGTCCATTCAGATTTTTGTGGAATAATCATATATAATTATTATTATAATTAACATAAATTCATAAAATACTATCTATAAATGTTTTTCTGTTATTTTACTTTCAACGCACATAATTTTGATTCGAAATTTATTACAAAAAGTATATACCTACGAGAGAGACTGAATTCCTAGAGTAAGTAGCTCCATCATAGCGAATCTGACCAAAATAACTATCTAAACAGAAGAACCTATCCCCATTGTAATTCATAACTTCGATTTGTCAGTGACATTTATGTGTAATCTAATCGGGAAAAGGGTAAAAAAAACTTTGACTTTACTGAATCGTCATAAGAAAAAGATTTTCGAGAATATGGACGAAAAAAAGGTCTTAACTGTTTTAAAGAGTTATAGTCATAAACTTTAACAGCATTTACCAAAGAATAGCTTCTTAAATCAGTTTAATTCCAAATATTTCAAAGGCATATATATTTGAACTAGAAAAATCGAATGATTCACCTGAGTGTAAATAAATCCAAAACGCTCTTTTCAAAATATCCCAGCTTCCTCATGCTATGCTTACTTATATGATGGATAACCTACTTCCCGAATATTACGTACACTCGTGCAGAGTGACAGCTATTCTCTATTTTCATTCGAAAAATACGACAACCCAAACGGCAGGAAATATTTTAGAACAGGGCTCTCACTAATCAAAATCTTTCTTGTTACGAGAAACAAAAAGACGAGTGGAACTCTATTCGCCATTATTATTTTCTCTGTATCATTATTTTTCATTGTTTCATGAAATGAGCACATACTATATGCATTATCATAAAATTCTCTATCATTGTAGACAAAGGATGATTTTATTTAGCTTTTAGACGTGATTTCAAGGTTTAATGATAGCATGAGCTAGTTTTATTATTAAAACACATCTTAAGTATAAAGAAAAAATACATTTTTCTAATAATATCATGGATAGTATTCCTGAAATAGACAATACAACAGCATGAATTGATAAATCTACTTATATTAATTGAAAGTCAGAACCGTTCGTGAATCTTCATTCTTATTATTCACGATATTACTATACCTAAAATAAAAAAACAGCAATAATATACAGCATTTTACCGAATGTCTATTTCTATTTTCAGATTAACAACAAACACTAAATCCGGCCGTGCGTTCGTCTGTGTGCAGGCTGTAATTTGTATTTCTATTACCGCTAGAACAACGAATGCCAAGTCCATCCATCCGTCCGTCCAGTTGTCAGTTGTCTGTGTCTCATGAACTGTGATGGGTAGAAAGTGGGATTTTTACTAAGTATAAATGATAACAATGATACGGAATGATACGGAACCCTTCATGCACTTGGCCGAATTTTTCCTTACTACATTCATTCCACCATTTCATTTATCCAGGATAGACATGAAATTATATCCCAATTTTATAAATTTTGATTTTTGAGATCGGACGAATAGTTCTGTTCTTTTATTACGTTTTAGGTATAAACCCCATAAAACGTTAATTATATAGAGGGACTTAGGAGTATCCTGTGAGCTGAGCTAAATAATTTTGAGATGGAGAATATTCCTCATCTAGGCACATTTTATAGACATTCCATTGTTAAGGTAGAGAAAAGCCACGATCCACTACACTACACGTGTACAATTTAAGCGAGCTGAAACGGAAGCTGCTATCTCTCGGTTTTCTCAGCTGAAAAGCGGACAGGAGACAAAGCGGCCGGCCTTTTCCGATAAAATTTACCATGAAAAGTCAGCCAACAGTTTTCAATAATATCTTAATTAAAATCAATCCCCGCTACCTGCGGCTGCATAATATTATTAGGTACGCGAACTTGGAAGGATACTAATGTTAACAGTCGGTTGTCTCCATTGAAATTGTGATGATACTGCACAATTATTTGCATATGCTCCTTTAGATTAATTCAAGAAAATTCAAAATAAAAAGTCTCTATTATCTCTATTATTCCAACATAATTAATTGCGATGTATGACATGTAATAAATTAAAAAATGTATTAATTGCGCATAGCTACTGAATATGAAAATCAACTTTTGAGACCATAATTTATTTAGGCGCATCGTTTAGTCAAAATGTGAAGAGACACATAGATGATATGAAATTTCATATATGAATATTTGTTATGCTTTAATCCTCGCCACATTAGAAGATTTTCAAGGACTTCCAGAAGAATTCCCTGTAACAGTCATAAGCAAAAAGCCGTTTTAGCACTACATTCTTAAAAATATATTTTTCTGCTACAAAGCACCCGGCTATTGCCCAAATATATATATATATATATATATAATGTGTAGTTTTATTGGGATTGAAGCTCTGTAGAATTAAAATTGGTTTTGGATTGCTGATTATCTTCTTTATTTATTCCATGGAAATATTAAATGAAAGAAAAAACTAGAAATCCATTCGGTCCATAATGTTAAAATTAAAAATGAAATTCATAAGTTTAAAAAATAATAAAAATTATAACACAAGACGTTTCGACCATCTACGTGGTCTTTTTCGATTGAACTAAAACATAAATTCGTTATTCAATGGTGGTAGGGGTGTTTGCCCTCGCAGTAGTTGTTGTCGGCACAGTTAGACGTCCTAGCGTAATCTATATATATATATATATATATATATATATATATATATATATATATATATAAATAAAAAGATGTTCTTGGGGATGCAGTCATATAATCAATAAAATTCTTTGATTAAAGCCGAGCTTTCGAGAATGTTTATTCTCTTCTTCAGGGCAAAAATCGTGAATTTAGAATAAATTAGCCAAAAACTGGAAAGATTTCATAGCCATCAATTGTAATTGTAATCTTTTTATTTATTATAAAACCAGTCAAGAATACAAAATCAATATATATATATATATATATATATATATATATATATATATATATATATATATATAAGAGATGTTATATAATCATCTTTATTATTTATCAATATTTATCAATTGAATACATATAGAGAAATATCATATATATATATATATATATATATATATATATATATATATATATATATATATATATATATATATATATATCTTTGGGAGTTTCTTGGGTTTAAGCTCTGTCATTTATTAATGATTCTTATTGAAAGATTCATTTATTCCATCATTTATAATAAACATCCATTCCAGTGGTACAAAGGGGGTTACATCAAAACGTTTTGACTTTATAAGTCTTTTTCAATTGAAAACGGGAAAATTTATTATATTCTCAAAATATTGGAACAAGAAAACATTTTTTATAACTTACCTACCTAAAACATTGAAATTCGAAAAATTTAAATCTTTTTTTTATTCTAGATAAAGGGGTATTGGCCTCTATTTTATAATAGTTTTGGTAACTTCTTCTTCTTCTTCATGGTTATCATTATTTTTTGAGATGTCTTTTTTTCGTGTTCTTGCAACGGATGGTGTGATAGGATATTAGTTATCGGAAGGCTGTTAAATTAGGTTAGAAGAAAATTTTTTACAAAACTGATTTTTGATATTTTGTACAGATACAGATATTTTGGAGGCAACATATTGTTTTATATATTTTATATAATATTGTTGTAGGTAATATTTAGTCTATTTTTATTGGTTTTATAGTTAACTGTATTTTGTTTCTTCTTTATATAGATAGTTTTCAGAATTATTAATTATTTATACATTTTTTAACACTTTTTATATTATAAAATCTGGGAAGACAGTTAAATTCAAATAAATATTTTTTCAAAAAATTGGACCGACGTTATTAGTTGGTGCAAAAATACAAAATAATATTAGTTCTATTGGTGCTGTTACTTTTCAAGTTGTGCAGTTGCAGTTAGATTGATAACTTTTGGCACCAGCTTCACAAGTACTAGCACCAATAGAATTAATATTATTTTGTATTTTTCACTACACCAATAAATAAAGCCGGTCCAAGTTTTTGTACAAAATATTTATTTCACACTTTTGAATGTAACATTAGTCAAGCAAATCATTGATCGTTCACTTATACCATAGAAGATAGTACTTATCCTATTACCTTTACATTATTTACTAGTGCTTGTTATTATTCAGAGATCTAATAAAAACATCTTCACGGAAATACGCATATTTTAGACTTTACCACTTCTGTAACTCGAAAGCCGTAACTCTATGGAAAAAATGCTCAATATAAATTTTGCTACAAGTAACCTGGTCTTTAATTTGGCGGTTTTAATTTTCGAATGAAATGGCCCCCTCCACACAGCGGAAATACCTAAGGAAATACACATATTCCAGATATTAACATTGCTGTAACTCGAAAACCGTAACTCTTTTGAAAAAAAAAATCAATATTTCCGGAAAATGTCTTACCTATCTTTAATTCTACTGTCTCCGAATTTCGAGGGAAATTGCCCCTCTATCCCTATAGGATTTTTGGAGAGAAGGTTAATTTGGAATGGAGTTCTTTGGAATATCGAACAAATTCTCAAGTGTCCTCTTTTGAATCAAAAATAATCAAAATCGAAGTATGTTTACTATATACAGAGCGCGCACAAACCAATAAAAAGCAGACAGTCGAATTGGCCTCCTCTGTTTGGGTTCGTCGGTCTAAAATTTGTCCATCCATTCGCAAGATAATTTTGTCACAGACAAACTAGTGAGTGGAAATATGTATAGGCTCAAGGGTTTCTGAAACGTGCAGTTTTGTTGAAATCTGGATATCTAAAAATTAACATGTAGATGTAGCTACTTTGAGAAGCGTTAGGTAAGTAAAATAAAAGTTAGAAATACCTTCAATGTTATTTCTGCCATTCTATAAACAATTCTTTATAAGCATCGTAAGCTAATTGACTAAAAAATGAAAAATATCTTAGCGTCGTACATTTGTATTTATTTATCTGGAATGATATTTCCAGAATACATTCCCGTAGGAATAGAATAACATCCTATATGTTATTCTAGAAAATGTTGAAATACTGTGCAGTCGTATGTTCACAACAACGCAACGGAAATATTATGCACTGGAAAAATTATGTTGCCTGTAGTAACAAGAATGTAGGTATAAAATATGTTGCTCTCAGAGGGATAAATTTTAATCAAAAGCCTGGAAGCTATTAGCTAGATATCAGAGAAAATGCAGAATTGAAAAAATATGATATAAAGATATATTGGAATCGAGTGAGGAAAGAATAAGTATAAACAATTTTATAAAAGATATGTATAATATACAAGTACAGAATAACAAAAAGCAATTGCCAAGATCCTTAAAGTGACGCAATATTTTGATCACAAAAAACAGGCGTATGAGTGCGTCTCTAGAGATTCTAAATATGAATTTCGCAGTAGATCTACATATCTATTCAGATGATGAGGCATGTTAAGGGTGTTTCAAACGCGATGGACTATTGCCACAGTCAACTATGGTCTATCAGATCAAAATATTTCGAGCATTGCAGTGTTGTGACATCTACCCCTATTTGGCATCAACTTGGTAAACCCAATATTTATTTATTTATCTATATAATATATATATGTATATATATATATATATATATATATATATATATATATATATATAATTTTAAGATACCTACATTGGTTAATAATTTACTATATATACAGTGTGTTCCAATATATCATGTACAAACGCAAGGGGTAGTTCTTTAGCTTATTTGATGATTAACAGGCGTATTCATTAGACACAAGTTACGATTCCAAATGCGATAATAACAGCAAGAGATTATCCGGATAAAACTGGACCATACATACTAGACCACTTTTCAATTTCGTCTAGCGAATTAGAGAAAATATATATTTTTTTTATTTTTGTTGATAATTGTCACGGATACCGAAAACCTACAAAAGAACAAACAGTTCTTGAATAGAATAGAAAACTTGTATTGTAGAATCTATCAGCGGCAAATCACAAGTTCAGAGGGAGAAAATGGGCATAACGCCTGAAAACATCTCCCTGCCATTCTTACCACCATTTGGCATGCTCAGTGATGTAAGAGCTACAGTGTAACGTATATTGAAAATTTGAGCTATATATATATATATATAAGGTTATAAATTAAAAAAAAAACTGTAAATTTTAAGACCCTGAAGATCAGTAAAGAAGATTTTGTGAACTTATATTTATATAAACTGTTAGCCATGAAATAAGAATTACCTCCTTGCCTATGAATATGTATTTTCCACAAAATAGACAAATCTAAAAAAATATGAATGTAAATATCACATTTATGGAAATCTTTTGAAAAAAGGCTAAGATAATTGGTATTACGTAGGTATGAACTTCATTCATTCAGCACAGGTTGTCCTCAAATATGTCTGTAGGACTGGTATTACATTTAATGTTGTTTTGGAATAAATCTCGATAATTTTCTTTACTAATATTGGCCGCCATCTTAAAACTACTTGTACACACATACACATCGATCTTCCTGAAAAGAATATTTGAATCTGGAGACCCCGAAACGTGAGACTCGGGAGCTTAATATATTTGGTTTCAATCATTTAGAATGGGATTACATTAATGTAAAAAAATCTGATAATCAAAACTCTTGGTTTAATATACATTTTCAATCACTCATATATCACTCAAAAATATTTTATTTTTAGAAATGAAAAAAACTTATTCATTGATGACAGTGTTGACATATTCAGTGATTTAATCGATTCAAAAAGAAATAATTCCAAAGTGATGCAGAAATTGGGCCACACGGGAAACGAAATAATTGAGAAGTTCATTTGGAAATGCCGACAATTATTACCAGAAATTCTAAAGAGACAATTTATAATAGAAATTAGTTGACTAGATATGCATTTGCAGGATTAATATTGATATAGTTGCCCAAGAAATGTAAATGACATGACAAAGAGAGTTTCATTTCTCAATTTGGGTCATAACCACATGTAAAAAAGAGAAACAACGCTAAGTATGAGTAGCTTGTGAGATCATTTCAGATCCAAGGCAAAAGCTAATTGTTTTAGCTTTGAATACTATAAATAGTGATTGGATACATTAATCGAATTGTTATGAAATGTTTTAAAAAATATACGTGGAATCAGTAAAAACATCATTGAAATAGAAAAAAGCTGAGTGAAAATATTAGGATACATCTATACTGTGTGGACCAATAAGCCGATCCTTCGACTGTATCTCATAAATCATAAAGTATTTATCGTACAACTTTCGGAGACAAAAAAACCATAATCCTTTGAAAAAAAAAACATTTTTCTCTAAAATATGCAAAATTTTAGTAGGTCCTAAATAAGTTACCTAGAATAAGGCCTAAATTGTGAACTTATTTTTGACCGACGAACCCAAACGGAGGAGGTATACAATTCAACTTTCTTCTTTTTTTGTTTCGTGCGTCCATGTATATAGTAAACCTACTCCGATTTTGATGATTTTTGATTCATTTGATAGAGGAGACTTGAGAAATGGTCCCATATCTCCTTACCCTCAAAAAACAGGCAGCGATTTTTCTCGAATATCGTAAATCCGAGGTGACAAAATTAAAGATAGGACAATATCCGGAAACGTTTAAATTGAACATTTTTTCGAGTTACAGCGATGTTAAAATTTCAAATATGTGTATTTTCGCTATGTGGAAGGGGCAATTTCTTTAGAAAATTTAAAATCTGAGAGAGTCACATGAAAGATCAAATTATTTGTAGCAAAATTTATAATGAACATTTTTTCTTTACAGTTACGGTTTTGGAGTTACAGCGGTGGTAAAATGGTAAAATATAAAATACTAAATGCGTATTTCCGCGGCGATGTTTTGAGATCTCTAAATAATAACAAGTACAAGCAAAGAATATACGTGGGTAATAGGATAAGTACTATAAGTATTAGTGAATGGTCAACGATTTTCGTAACTAATGTTATACTCAAAAGTGTGAAATAAATATTTCTTACAAAAAATTGGAACGACGTTATTGGTTGGTGCATTGAAAAATACAAAATAATATTAATTCTATTGGTGCTGGTACTTGTGAAGTCGGTGCCAAAAGTTATCAATCTAACTGCAACTGCACAACTAATTATCTAAGTTCAAGCGTTCATATGATTCTATGGGGTTTCCTGAATACTTAATAGATCGAGCCTGTTGAATGTATTTTTATGGATAAAAAGTCCATTACTGCTTAGGAAACTCAAAAATATATATTGTAGATGATCAGTGGAAACGATCAGTAATAATAATAATAATAATAATGTTTATTCACACAAAATATAATACTTACTAATCTTAACAAAACTTACACATTTGTGAATAAATATGGAAAACAAGTGAAATTTTTGAAAAAAATTAAAAATAGTTTTTATTGAGCATTTAAGATTTAAACCGTACCGATGAGTACCTACTATTGCTATCCATTTCTCGATGTTAACTATACTTATGTATATGTGTTTGCCAGCAACAGCAATTCCATAACAAATTACTGTTTGTCTACCACAACACAAAATTAAACTTTAAATTAACAACGTCTGACGTCTGACAATTGCGACATAACCATAGACGATCTTCCAGAAAGTACCTATATACCAGAGAACGAGACGTATATATACGCTCCATGCTCGTGCGTAATTCCAGTGACGGATCCCATAGTCGTTCCATGTCGACATTATAATGATCTTGGTTGAATGAGATTGAATGAGATAATTTTAATTACCAATATTGGATCACACTTAACAGGCGGCGAGATGTCTGCGATCTAAGTACGAATTCGAAATTTCAAGTCTCTAGACCGTATGGGGCCTGAGAAATCGCTGCGGAGTCCATTGATACAAGAACCGAAAGTAATAAAAACTATTTAAAAATATCACTTATAATAGCTTCATTAGTATTTTTATTATTTTGAAAATACAACAGCGTAATAAAAAAGTCGATGGTCTGTAGCCAGCGGAAAGGTAAATTTATCATAATTCATTTTCAAACTACATCAATAAAATTGTGATTTTATAAACCTTTCAAATTAAGTATTCATAGAACCATAACAACAAGATTTATCAACAAACATATATTTTTATTACACCAAAAGACTACAACCGGAGAATAAGAAGTTCTCAGAAGAAAATTGTGAGAATGATTTTGCTGCCGATTGGCGGCTGATGAACAATCGGCTAAGACTTTTGGGATTGAGATTTGGGATTTGCTTCACTGTACTTCACAGGGATGTTTACGGTACTTTTGAAAGGCAGTATGTTGTAAAAATACAAAGAAAAGTTATGGGATATAATTGAAGACGTTAACATATTGGGTGTTCCTTAGAAAAAAATATAAGTTTCGGTGGCAAAGCGGGACCTCAAAAATAATTTTAGGTAATGACTTTTACGAAAAAGTGTCTATTTATCACGTTCTAACCTTTTTCACATTTTTTAGGATAAACAGATATTTAAACCGCTTGAAATGTGTAGCATCTGATTTATTCTCTGCCTCTCTGAAATCAAAAAGGATGATTCAGTTTTGTATGCATCTTTGGTTTCATAAAAACAGCTTATTTTACAAACCCCATACATACTCCTATCCTATCATTAATAACAACCTCAAACCCACAAAGACTGCTATGTAATAGATCCCTTATCTACGAACACAGAATATCACGAATTAGTTATAATATTTGTTTCCTGCCGTTTTCAATTATATTAAACCACAACCATCATCAGAAAATAAAGTTTGGAGAACAATGTTGATGGATGCCAAACAATTTCGAAATTAAGCACGATGTAGTGTTGTAATATAGGAACAATGTTAAACAATGACCAACAGAGAGGTGGTCAACTGAAATTTCCAATTAATTCATAATTACATTTCGTCGTTTGTATGAATTCTAAGCCAGCTATAATCCACAAATTAAGTTAAAATCAAATATACACATGAGAGAAATATTTTTTTTAGTGTAGACTTACGTTGCACTATAAGGAGTCCTCAAAAGCACAATTTTTACAATGAAATTACACACACATTATATGGTTTTGGAGATGAGGGTGCACATAGAAAATACGTCTGAGTGTAACACTAGTTAACCCTCTGGCGGGTGCGCTATTGGCACATTATGTCGCCTTTTCACTAATTTAGGATTCAGCGAAATAATATTGGCTAAGTCTCTTTGTATATTTTGCTATGCTCCAATGACTATAAAAAGCAAATTATTATGCACAAACGAAAGAAAGCAGTTTATGATTTCTTGAGTTGCCAGTGAGTCGCCAAACGCGCAGGTGTTGAGTTGAGGGCATTCCGTGCCGCAGCGCGCTCGATCATGTAAGTATAATTAGTTCTAGTTTGTATTGATTAAGCAAAGATTAAATTTTGGAATAAGTGTGTGATGCTGTGTGTGTTTTTTTATACAGTACAGTGTATTTAAAATTAAATTTCTCGTTTTGGGATAACAGATATTCAAAAAAATATTTAACGGTCGCAGAATTACAAGAAATTGTTGATAATTTATGAAAGGTCGAGGACGTAGTAGACCTTAGCTAAAATACCAACGCTTCCCATGGATGTAACATCCTTTCTTTTAAAAAATCGTCCAGTGCCTGAGGCAGCATCAACCCGAAAACCTCATGAATGGTACTATATTTGTAGCTCCAGAAAGAAAAATTGAACATGGAGTTCAAGCCAACATTTTGTTTGCAAGGGTCATAGCACTAAGACTGTTACCCGCCAAAATTGTACGCCTACACAAAAGTGAAGGAAGCGGAAGAATATTAGGAAGAAATATTTATTTTATTTTTTTTAGAAATAAAATTTACTTTATTAGATCAGCCAACGTTTTATTTATATTTTATTTTCGTTATTTTGTGATCTTAGAATAAAGAGCTGCATTAATTTTGTTAGAACAATTTCTTAAACCTTATTAGATAATAAATTTCTCCTTTTGAGTTAAATCCGTGCGTTTTCCTGCTTGCGGCATGTAGTGCCCCCTCGAGCCCGCTCTTGTGATTTTTAAAAGTGCGCCCGCCCGATCTTTAAAATGTTCAATACATTTTGACGCTGTAAGTCTACGTTCTACGCAACAGGTACATTTGAGATGCGAATGCAAAAATCTATGCAGCCTAAATGTTGGGTAGATTTTATCAAAAACTATTTGTTTGGTAGATATAATCGTAATTAGATAGATGATATAGATATAGTCGTAATTAAATAGATGATAATCTAGCGCATAGCATAATTGCTCTAAGGTTATTGTGTTGTTGTATGGTTCATTTCATTGTTTTTGTCGGGTACATGCAACAATACGGGAAAATACAGAAAGCACTTATAATAATACTATTTATCTACAGACAAATAATACGCTTGTCAAAGTAACTTAACAAGACGTCCTACTGATTTATATGTAAATGTCTCACAAACTAGAATAAATGTTGTTGCTTAATAGCCGGTTTTTAATGCCCGGTTGACCAACGGACGGTTGAACTGTTGTCCTTTATGAAACTGGTCTTAAGTATGTCACATAGTTAGTAACACTTGCCGTTCTGAGTTTTGTGATGTGCGCTTAGATTTGTAAGTAATTCAAACATAAAAATTATTATTATTAAGTTAAATATCGTTGAAAATCTCTATTTGATATCATATTTATGAGACAGCATGATGGAAGTGAAATATATACTATTTTACTTGTTTCGGATTTTGATTTACTATCTACGGTTCCGCCAATGATAATGCTGTATATTAACTATTTATTTCAAGTGTAAGGCTAAAAACTAAAAAATGGTGAAATGAACCATAGCCAAGTATTTATGTTGATTGTATGTAATGCAATTATTAATTTTGGTGATACATATTTTGCTATATAGGTTTTGAAAGAATAGCTCAATATCCAAAACATTTCAAGAATTGAAAGTGAACAAGAATAAATTACATTTTCAGAGCGATGAAAAAAAAATAGACCAACGCAATATTTTCAATAAATGCATCAGAATAATTCATCAGACAAACATCGAGTCATATCTGGAAAGCCTAATTAACAATATCGACGATATACCAACTAACCAGAAAGCCAACATTTCCCAATAATCTCACATGATAGAATTTATAATTTATATGTACAGATGAATGTATGCACCATTTATTTATTGTTCCCTTTTCGATTATATGTGAGCATTCATAAATATTGAAAACAATATGGTCGCAACGCGAGTCGCAGGGTATTAAATGTCATTTATCAATAACATGGAAAATGACAACGGAACAAAAATCATTTGTAATATGTGACACACATATATATTATGTGAGTGAAGGATTTGTTTGATTGTTTTACGTGTGCCTTTTGTCGAAACCGATTGTGAAATATTCCAGAGTTTATCGTCTTAGAGGAGGGGCCAGCAACGTTTTTGGAGTTTTCATAATAAAAGTCTTAAGAATAAGAGCAAAAATTAAAGTAAATTCTGCCTACAGCCTGGAGTACAAGTTATAGTGATTTATGATTACAAAGAGGTTGGGAAGTTATTTGAAGTTATATCAGATAACTACTTCCGACATTATTCTCAAATGATAAAAAAATCATAGCATATTCTTCCTACTTGAAGTTAACAGAAACATTTGACAGAAAAATAAAAACAAAACTTGTAACAGAAAATATTCCTGCCTGAGTGAAAACGAGTTTTTCTGTTTTGTAGGCAATTTGTCTTTGCTTTCTGTATTACACATCTATTATATTTGGCTTATCCGGTCATAATTTCATAAATAATAATATTGCAGAAATTGTGTAAGTTTAATATACGTATGTTTTAGTAATTTTTCACGACGATGAGAAAATATCAAGCCATATCATTATATATTATTTAAATATAGGTACAGAGTTATTCACTTATTCGAGACGACATTGTTCTCATAGTTTCCTATCTGCCTCGTCTCTTCCTCTGGACTTCTCCATATTCCTCTAGGCCCACCCTCTTCTTTGGCGTATCTAAATGTCAAATGGATCTTGCTGACGTATAGTGCTTGGTCAAAATATTTTGCAGATTCTTCGAAGACATTTGTTTACAAATATCTTTAGCTTGCATTTGGTGATATAGGCTACTAACCATGTCTTAATGACGTATAGAAGAACCGACTTGATGTAACTATTAAGCATAGGTAACTTTTTGATCAGGATTAACTGATTTTTGAGCTCCAGATGTTATTTAATTGTGCTATTATGTAACAGTGCATACGCATACTGCGCCTATCTGATGGTTCCACGTCCTCTCTTGCGCCACAATCAATTGTTATTTGGCTGCCAATAAACGTGAAGCTACCAACACTTTCGATGAGAATACCATTCAGGGTTAACGTTGTTCTTTCAGTTCCAATACTCATTGTCTTTGTTTTGGTTACGTTGATGTGGAGTCACTGCGTCTGATTGACACAAGAGTATGTAGTGTCATCAGCAAAGTCAAGATTTTCCATATAGTCGTTTGGTCGTAATGACCCTGTATACATATGAGTAATTCTGTCTTAACGAGTAATGAAAACCCACAAACAAAAACTAGGTAAAAACTTAACTGGTACTTGTTTGACGATCATGAGATGTGAATTGATATGACCTATGAGAGGTTACTATTAATTCAATAATAATCAAACCATCTATGGCATTTTGACAGGTTGAATCTGGTTGTTGTAATAAATAGCAGGCTTATGGATATAATCAACTATTCATCATAACAATTCTTCAAAATGGTTACCGTACAAGTCTGATACGTTTTAAGGCTTGGAGATAACCTGTTTATTAAGAAAAAATAAATATTTTTATCAAAAATTGGACCGACTTTATTAGTTGGTGAAATGAAAAATACAAAATAATATTAATTCTATTGGTGCCGGTACGCTTGAAGTTGGTGCCAAAAGTCTTATATCTAACTACAATTGCACAAAAGTACACCAATAGAATTATTATTATTTAGTATTTTCCAGTGCACGAACTAAAAAAATCGGTCCAATTTTTGGTAAAAGAATATTTATTTCACACTTTTGAGTGTAACATGAAAATCGTTGAACGTTCACTAATACCAAAGAAGATAGTACTTATCCTATTACACATGTATATTATTTGCTTGTAATTGTTATTATTCAGAGATCTCAAAGCATGGCGGCATTTCAGAATTTACAACTGTTGTAACTTGAAAACCTCAGCTTCATTTGAAAAATGTCTAATTTAAATGTTATATATAATCTGTTCTTTGATTTGCCCGTGCCATATTTACAATTTTATAAAAAAAAAACCTCCACATAACGGTAATACATATATTTCGGTATTTACCATTGATGTAACTCGAAAACTATAGCTCTTTTGAAGAAATGTTCAATTTAAAAGTTTATAGATATGGTCTCATATTTAATTCTGCCGTTTCAGATTCTCGAGTTTCGATAAAAACTGGCCCCTTCACCCCCTTTGCGGGCAGTTTTTAGAGAGAAGATTTTGGATTTGAGTTTTTCTAAATATGGGACAATTTCTCGTATCTCTTCTTTCAAATGAATCAAAAATCATCAAAATCAAAGCACATTTACTATGCAATACATACGAACAGCCATACATAAAAAAAGCAATTGTATACCTCCTCCTTTTTAAAGTCGGTCAATTATTTCAAAATTTACCTCCTTTAGTCGCCTATCTATGTCAAAATAAATATGTTTAACCAAAACAAATAATTTAGCTTTATTATGTCTACAGTTGATACTGTGAGCAATAATCTCAATCTAATATTTGATAAGAACACTTTCTGGATACTAGTTGTGAACCAATTACTGAAAAAGAAATTTTAGAAGCTGGGAAAAGTTAAATAACAAATTTACTTCTGGACCTGATTAAATTCCATTCTTTCTCATTAAAGATTGTTTAATGGTATTAGTTAATCCTTTTAAAATGATTTTTAATTTAGTGTTAGAAACCTTCAATATTCCTGAGAAATTTAGCCTTAGAAAGTCGCTAGAGTCTGCCCCGTTCATAAGAACTCGGATCGTACGTTTGTTAAGAATTACAGGCAGATTTCCATCAATAACAGTGTAGCTAAACTATTAGACATTCTTGTATAACCGCATTTATTTATCGATAAAAAATATATCTTCTCGTTAACATGGATTTATGAATTCAAGATCTATTATTAATTTTATATTAAATATTTATTCAATATCTGTGTGAAACAATGGGCAACAGGGGCCAAGTTAATGCAGTTTACACATACTTCTCTAAAGCTTTTGATAAAATTAACCATGAAATTCTTCGTCAAAACCTTTTTATCTTGGGATTCAATCATAAATTTTGTCAGATAATAAAATCATACCTGTCTCAAAGAAAACAATACGTTCATTAGGTATAATGGTTTTCGTTCCATGGTTTATTTTTCGTTTAGTGGAGTTCCTGAAGGGTATAATCTAGGCCCAATACTACTTTTAATATTCATTAATGATCTGTGTGACTCTATTAAATGTAATATGTTAATGTTCGCTGATGACCTCAAATTATATACCTCTCTCAATGAGATGATTGTGTATCACAGCAGAGATCAAAACGCAAAATTGCAACATTTATTTGCAAAGCTCACACTCACATATTCCCTAACAGCATTAACAATATTCTTTTAGACAATACCGAGACAATTGAAGACTTGAGAGTTCATTTTGATCGTCAACTTTCATTTAATTATCATATTAATTTTATCATTAGCTTAGCATATCGTGCTTATGGTTTTATAATTTTTGCAAAAAGAATCTCAAATAGAAGTGATGGTGTTTCTTGTAAATTATGTGAACTTAACAACACAATTTACGGTTACTTATAGGTAATGATTTGTGTTGTATTATTCTTTATTATCAATTATATGAATGTTAGAATGGATCTTTATTTTTTAGGTAATATTATTTATTAATATGTATTTCTTTTTTGCTTTGTAAAGGGGAAACATTTGGGCAATAAACGCTATTAGTATTATTATTATTATTATGTCGTGTTGAACAACTTGAGTAACCCAGTAAAAAACATTACAGAAAGTAATTTCATGAATAAAACTGTAAATAAATGAATAATACTTTTTTATTCACTTCATAAAATAGATGTGAATTAAAAAAAACTTGCCTAATACACAAATGAAATTACAAATATAAAGTTAGATTAAGGATTAAGTACAATTGACATAAATGTTGTTATAATCTGATCAGCAAGCAATGAACAAAAAGTCACGTCGAAAGCAATTAGTGTTCAAATTGGAGCACAAAGATACTGTATTCACGGTGACAAAATAAACCTCTTCGCTCATAACTCAGAATGTAATTGAAATTTTATTATTCATTAGATTACCAGTCGAGTGATTGGTTCATTTATTGGAGAGGACTTTAAAACTTTTGTCATTTCCAGTAAACAAAATTTTCTAATTGCAACTGTCCCTTTGTCAATTGATGTATCAAAATATTGGATGGCAATTGCCAAAATGACTTTGTTGAACTCTCATTCTTTAGTTATGTGAGATTTTAGTTATTTAGTAGATAGTACACAAGATCAGAAATTGAATATTTTCTAATTAGATTTAGATCAAAGAATAAAATAAATTTTGATATTTTTTTTAATAGCAAGGAAACTATACTATCGGAGGATAATATGATTTCATATTTGAAAACTATCCACTACTTGTTTCTACCATCGCATCGTTTAGGACAGATTTCAGTATATATATTTCAGTATAATCGAATCATTGATTATGCCACAATGACACTCAAGTGGGCTACTTCTAATTAATTCAACATCCACTTGAAATAAATTCAGTAGATGCCATAAGTGGATTCAATTGTAGATGAATTATTCATAGTATTCAGTTTTATCGCTATAATGTCAATTGAGATTTCCACCTCTTTTTTCTCTTCAGTTTAGTGAAGTATTATTATCCAATTCATCTAATATTTAAGGATGTTCCTAGATATACAAGGGCAATAAATCCTTGGTTTGTTGAAATTATTACAACGTACTTTATCTCAATTAAGCAGATGAATGTTTGACAGGAACGTCTATAAGGATTTTCTTTTAATATTCTCATCGGTTTTATTAGTTCCTGATATTGAAAACTAAAAAATGTAGAACACATAAATAAGGTCTAATATGGAATATTAGCATGCAATACAATTCCAAGTGAATTCTCTGTATTTTATAAACGCGATTTCAAGGGAAAATTGGCTATTACACCTATAACTGGGGGCATATCACTTACGAAGAGGCCTTAATCTGAATTTTTGCTGAACCACCAAAATATATATTCTGAGAATCATCTTAAATTAGACTATTGATGGATAACGACAAGGATGACATGGCAAAGTATGGATACTACAGGCAAAATTGGAAGAAATACTACATACTTATATCTAAAAAGTTTATAAAAAAAGTCTGCTACTTGTTTCAAATTGATCGAATGCCTTGTAAAAAGAAGGTGGTGACCACCTCGAATATATGTTTGCTTTTCTTATGTATGAATTTTTGCAGAGAAAACGTGATCCGAGATTGATGATATATCTTTTATTCAAAAAAGAACTACTTATTGACGATCCCATGGAAAAATTCACGAGATTCAAAATGTCCTTCTTCACAAAACATGTTCCAGGAAGTAGGGTGATTTTTTAAATCGAAAATTTCATATGACAAAGTTCTTCTTCTCTGCATAATTTAGACTAAAAAAGTTCAAGAATTTTCAAGTTCTCTAATGGATAAGGAGCTTCGTAGATACTTGAAGTTTTTCAAATGAAGTTAGAAGATGTAATCACTGGAATATACAAAGCTATACCTGCGAAAAGGGTTTAGTAGTTTCAAAATAGTAGCAGTTCTGAAAAATGCGAATTATATACCTAACTGTTACGGAAAATGTTTTTAATTGTTTTTTATTCAAAAAGCTCGTTATAAAAGAAGCTGAATTAATTGTATCTATTTTATGCAATTTAAAGGTCTCTGGGCTAGGCCGTCAGTTTTTTCGAACTTTTACTTTACTTTACCGTAGAGATGAATTCTGGTCAAATAATATTTCTTATTTTCTAAACGTTTATTTATATTCTAGCGAAAGGGTTCGTCGTATGACAAATTGGCAGATGGCACTTGATGTTTCTGTTGGATCGCTAGAAAAAAAATGTTTGTACGACTGTTTAGACGACTATCACATTCGGCATATTAAAAGTTAGCACTATCACCGGAACACGTAGGTTTCTCAATTACAATGTGCGATGAGTATCGGAATAGAAAACAAATATTTTTCCTGTCTCTACTGTTAAAAAAATTAAGAAAAAAATCATCTCTTGTGGAATTCAGTGAAAGCGACAGAGAAATCGTGTCGGAGGACTCACTGAATACCTACATTAAATTTTTAAGGAATCTATATTAAGATATTCTCAATAGATTCACGTATAAACTTCGAACTTCATCCAATTACTTTTTCAACTTATCACATGAAGAAAAACCTATACCATTTTTAGCCACTCACCTTTTGGGGATATTTATAGACCTACCAATGTAGAATTACTGCCACAAATTTGAGGTCGACGTCGATTTCATTTCATTGGCAAAAAAAGGATACAACCTGAGTGAACCACACTTGGAGCCAATGGCCAATACCCTCTGGACTGGATCGTAAGCCATTGCTGTCGGTTGGTAGGGGAAGCCATGTCGAAATGACTGCAAGAAAAAATATTATAAATATGTATAAATAAGGAAGGTATATAATATATACTTTGACTTAAATTATTATTTTTATATACTGAAAAACTTATATATTTTGTAGCAGTTGAACGAAGCCAAGAAGATTGATAATAATCAAGTATATAACAAACACAAATGTAGATACGCTTGTGAAATATAGAGATACTGTTATTTATTACCAATACTACCAGATGACAAAAAAATATACAGTTTGGGTAATTGTCGAGTTTTGCGTCTTTTGCTATAAAAGCCCTAAAAATCAGATTTTTTAAACAATAGATGTATGTTAGCATAACATTTCATAAAATTGAGGCGGAAGTCGCTATTTTTAATGATTTATTAATAAAATTATTGTTCATAGGGCTTACGACTTTTAGTTGGAATTGGAAGTATCTTGTCAAACCCAAATTACTGTATAATCATCCTTGCATTCTATTAAATACTAGCATCCTTCAAAATTAGGAAAAATATGCGTAAAAATAGTAAAGTTCGCGAATTGAATTGTGCAGTGTCTTGGACGATTAAAAATTGTCAATTCCAATGTTGCCTAAACTGCCAATATAACGTTTGTGATATAAAACTTTTTTTTAAATATACGATAACGAAAGCATAAACCAAGTGGTCAGATTTTCCAATTTCTGAAGTTATCTAGGTTTCATGTTTCAATTTACTAAAAATTTATTACAAATTTTTGCTTTAGAGCAAAAATACGATATTCTGGCAACTTTTAATGACGAAGGTGACGAGCTTTGTCTTTAGGCTTTCGAAAATATGAATTAAATGATTGCTTTACTAGAATATATTGTCGTTAATTTTATTTAAGCAAAAATTGTTGGAGATGGAATTTATAGAATAATATAATGGTGTGAAAGTTATACTGATCATTTGATGATAGTGTTTAATAGACTGCAAGGATGTTTATATACTACTTGGGATTGACAAAATTTTCTAATCGAAAATTACAGCTAAAAGTCGTAAGCAGTCCTATTAATAAATAACTAAAAATAACTTCGTTCGCCTCAATTTTATTAAAAGTTATGCTAAAATACATCTATTTTTCAAATATTTGATTTTTTAGGGCTTTTGTAGCAAAACCTAAACTAGACTTTTACTACAATAATTTGTGATCCATTTTATAAGAAAAACTAATAAATTTTCAGAACTGAAATTTACTACAATATTATATTCAAAGGTCTACATTTAATTTGTTATCCTAATTGACCGACGAACGCCAAATGGTGGAGAAATTAAAGATAACAAAATATCCGGAAACGTTTAAATTGTAGATACAATGAGCTACGGTTTTCGAGTTTCTGCGATGTTAAATTTGAAATATGTGTATTTTTGCTATGTGGAAGAGGCAATTTCTTTCGAAAGTTGATAATCTGAGAATGGAAAATTATTGACCAGACATTGACGATTTTTTCCATAGTTACGATTTTCGAGTTACAGCAGTGGTAAAGTTTATAATATGCGTATTTCCGCGGAGATGTTCTTAGATTTCTGAATAATAGCAAATACAAGAAAATCATATATGGATAATGGTGAACGTGTAACGATTTTCCTGACAAATGTAACATTCAAAAGTGTGAAATAAATATTATTTACAAAAAATTGGACGACGTTACCAGCTGATGCATTGAGAAATACAAAATTATATTAATAGGTACTATTGGTGTTGGTACTTCTGAAGTTGGTGCCAAAAGTTCTAAATCTAACTGCAACTGCACAACTTCAAAAGAACCAGCACCAATAGAATTAATATTATTTTGTATTTTTCAGTGCACCAAATGATAACGTCGGTCCAATTGTTTTTATACTTATTATTTATATATTTTTATTATTACTACATAATAAATATGCATTGCCTTGACAGTGTTGCCAGTGACACTGAGACCTATAGTTTAAGGTAGTAGAAATTTTCATCACTTACTTACGGTTTTTATTCGTTTTGGCAACTACCGTATTTGTTGTAGTTGTTTCATGTATAGTTCATTAATTAATTACAGAATAAATCTACTAATGTATATTTATTATCGATCCAGAACCTTGAGCTAAAGTTCATTTTGTAACAGTATTGTCAGCCTGGCAAACTTCTAAAACAATCTCCATTGATTTTATGTCAAATTCAGCTATTGGCACTACAAATACCTGCGTTATTAGATCAAGGGGATGCGAACTCGTGGGAGATTACCATACACTATATAGGAGAATTCTTACTGACTTAACTCATTTAAACAGTGGTTTGCCAGAATATGAATGTGATCAAGTGATATTTATACAGTGAGGACTAAAAGTTATCAATCCAACTGCAACTGCACAACTTCAAAAGTAACAGCAGCAATAGAATTAATATTATTTCGAATTTTTCAGTGCAGCAACTAATAACGTAGGTTCAATTTTTTGTAAAAAATATTTATTTGGGACGCACTTCAACTTAGGTATAGTAAATGATGCATGAAATCTGCTTAGAATTTCACGTAGAATTCGAATATTTAATAATATAAAGGGGGTTCCATTTGAAAAAATAAACTAATAAGTCAGTGCGCTTTTTTGAGACACCCTGTATAAATTAAAATTATGTTATTGAAAAGGTCAAATGAACCTACAACTTATGTACTCAATATTTTTTGTAATATTGAAAATGAAGAAGTAGGGCGGACTTTTGGTCTTCACTGTATATATGCTTATTTAACGAAAGCAGCTTAATCTTTCATGTGTGCAACATAATTAAAATAACAAATCAATAAAAGTTTTAGAGGTAACGTTAAGTGGTAAAACGTAAGCCATGAAGGTTTAGTCAAATGAACGTCAAAGTGACCACGTATTTGACATAGAGCAGAATGTATACCTTAGGTATATATAAATGTATTTACGAATTGTGAAGATCATAACCTAAGTTTCATTTATTGATTTCTTAAACGTCAGAAAATAATCACAATTGAATTGACATAACAAATCAACTACGACTACGCTGCTTTTGTTAAATAAGCATATATCTATTCATTGATAAAATACGTTTTGTTTGTTGACAACATCTTTGTGGTCAGATGGGGGGATACAACTGTTTTAACTAAAAATATGACACCGTGGCGTCTCGTTCTTTTAGGTTTCATTTGCTATACGTCGAAATAATTAATACCACAAAATAAATCTGGAGCTTGGTGAAAAAATGTCAATGTCCGAAAGTAGCATGTTTCAGCAATATTATTAAATAGGTGTGTATAATTCTTTTTTAAATCCTCCCCAGATGATTGTCTAATAGTTTCAATTAAAGCAGGTAGTCTATAATTTAGATTTCAGACGAATGTTCTTTAAAATATTTACAAAATCGTTTCATAAGTGAATAGATTAAGCTTGGAATTGAATCTGAAACATATTCAGATATATTTTCAATACAGAGCTTTGGCTTAAAGTAGTTATGCGATATCCATAGACTTAATAAACTAACTACACAATACGCACCAATAGCATTTTGACAAGATTACGAATAAACTGCAATTACAGTCAATGTACACATTTTTATATAAGTAGTCCAGATATATCTTTAAGTTGAACTCTTAAGAAATTAATCATTCAACTTAGGCTCGTTCCGAATACTATCAAAAACAGTTTATTTGAGTCAGGATTCTGCGTAAAGGCCCAAAGGCGTTCCAACCCAACCATAGACAAATCAACATCTATTTCTCTATGAACCCAACCGTCTGACCATTAGTAAACAGCTAATTTTCTGATCCAACTCACCTTTGTAACAGTTTGCACAAACTATCAGAACGGTTTGCGGATTTTCTTCCGACTGTTCGTTAGGGACATGCGTAATATGGTCGAAGGCCAGCTCTTTGTCGTCAATGTATTTATTTCATAGGAATTCATCTCAATCATACCCAACATATTGGTTGAATATCTGTTTATTTGAATATTTGAGAAGTATAACTATTCCATTAAAAATAAAATCTTGAAACAGTTCATCGAGATAAATTCCCTTGCTCATAAGTTTTTCTGGTTATTTATTAATAGTTTAATCATGTTCTGAAAATATACGAAATCTAATGGCCTGAAAGAAGAATGAATCGACTATTTTTTCTGAAGCACGTAACATTCGTTCAACTTCAAAGTGCCTCCTTTAGGTTCTCTACATTTACGCTTGTAACTAAGTGACGTATAGAGCCTTATCCTAACAACTGATTAAGTATGAGATTCAAGAGAATCTCAATAGGTACAAGTGTATGTGAGGTTGCATGTATATTAATTTCTTCTAAGTTATCAGCTGTTCCAACAACTCTAGATTCTACAGATGGACAATAATCTGTCTGCATGTCTGCACATGCTTATTGATGGCGATTTGCACACTGTTGAAAATTGGTTACGGATTTGTTACAAAGCCGTAAGAGACATACAGATTCAAACAATATAATATGTATCGATCGATCAAAAAAAAAATCATCCCCAGTAGGCATTCGAAAATGAGAACATGTCTGCTAAATATAGATAGGAAGCTAAAAGTGACAAGTGATGTTTCAATCAATATCTCAATATCATATCTCTCATTTGTAATAGCCCTCTTCGATTTACTTTTCTTTGGATCGCTTCATATAGAACTATGCACACGTTCATCTGTTGAATGGAGGTCAATGTATGTATATATGTCATAGAAAAAATTTTTACTTACTACTTATATTTTTAAGTGGAGAGTGAGATAAATTAGTTACTAGTTTGGGATGTGTGAGAGAATTAGGTAAATATTTCGATATATGAGAGAGGTGAGTTGGATTTTTGGCGTAGGTAAAAGTGTGAAAGATATAAGTTGGATTTACCTCTGTACATTGTGTTTATAGTTACAATTTAGATATCCGTATAAACGGAGTATGAAAGCAATAATTTGCAACGTCTGTATCGCGGTCTGCGAAAAGTGAGTTGGAACTTTAGAGTATACGGAGTGAATAATAAGTTTGGTGTTTCCTATGCAGGACTTTTGGTTTTTCCGAAGGTGTAATAAATAAATGCGAGTTTTGAATCCTTGGGTTATTTGCAATCATTCCGTATATCACCACTACTAATCATACTCATGCACAGTAGGTTTGGCTGTACCAATCATAACTGTCTACAATTTTTATAATAATATGTTATGAGGGCCACAATTTTGCTTAAACATAGTTGGTCGATCACGGCAAATAACACTCTTCATTGAATTTTGTACCAACTTGGGCCAACAAATTGAATATTAATTTATAAATTCATAAATTTTTCTAACTAACAAATAGCTCCTAACTAAATTTTTATGAAAACTTTACTAACTCGTAAGGTACATAAGATTAATTATCACCCATTACCATAACAGCCTACTGGAAGTTAAAGATGATGTTTTAATTTATTTCTTTCAATATTTATGCACTATAAGTAAGTCTCCGCAAATCTATACCTTTAATTAATTCCAGAAAAGATAAACAATTTTTCGAGTAATTCGTTTTTTCTCTGTAAAACAATTCAACTTTGAATTTTTATTTTCAAGTCAAACAAAACATTCCTGATAGAAATCAAAGATGATGTTTTAATGTATTTCTTTCAATATTTATGCACTATGAGTGAGTCTCCGCAAATCTATATCTTTAATTAATTCTAGAAAAGAAAAACAATTATTACAGTAATTCGTTTTTTCTCTGTAAAACAATTCAACTTTGAATTTTTATTTTCAAGTCAAACCAAACATTCCCGATAGAAACAAATTGAGACTATGCCAAAGACGACTCGATACAAATTTAATGAAATCCGTTCGCTCCTCATTTAAGCTCCTTAGGGCTACGTCGCGACCGCAAAGTCCGCTTGTAATTAAATTTTGAAACTAAATAAAACCTAGTTTGCTAAATTACAAGATGCCGAGCAGCATCCCCGTACTTATAAGACCTAAGATTAAGTTCCATTTTCTTCTTTTTTGTGTCGTTTCGACTGACACAAGAAAACAGAGATGATGATAATTAATTCAAATGGGAAAAGAAACGGAAAGGACTGGCTAACTCTATTAAGGATGACAGAATATACCAAGTCAATTGGATTATCTCAAAAGCGAAATGTCTATATAACTTATAAAACTAATTAGAAGATGTAATATGATTAGTGGTTGTCATAAGGCATACTTATTTAATGTTATTTCCGGTAATGATGATAGCCTTAGTAAGTTATACAGACGTTATGTAATTTAAAAAGTAAATAATATAATTAGCACTTTGCACTTCATTTTACTATTAATTTGAATATATAACATTTGTATTTCAATGTAAAAGTCAACCGCTAAAGTTGGATTAAAACAGCAACCAGTTTCCAATAGAAAGTCATTATAAATATTACAACAACCTTATTATTTCGAACTTTACCTTGTGCCTATGTAATTTTGTGTAATACCTATCCTTAACTTTTCTTAAATTACGTTAGGTTAGGAAAATTTCTCTTGAGTCCATTTAACGCTGATTTTAAGAATTTTTCAATATATAGAAAATTTGTCAATTAAAAAAAACCGTAAATTTGAGAATCGTTCATTTTCAATGTGTCGGTCGGATATCGATCTATAAATCATAGATATGTAACTTTTCAAAGGCCTTCTTTTGAGAAGATGTAGATAATTTTATACAAATTGATTCCCTATGATTCAAGGATCACGATCAGTCTAGAGTCTATAACTGCTTAAATAATTATTTGGCAATAGAGTAACCACATTATAATAGAAGTTGCATTCTTGGAATAAAATTAGCTCTTTTAAATATATTTTTTTCATATAGCGTAATAGTGATGTTGTGACTGAGCTGAAAGGCGAGGTTTTTGAGGGTTGAAATATTGAAGACGTTATCAGTTATATAACAAACAGTGGAAGGATTCCAATACTTGATAAATGCCCCATTAAAGCTTTTGTCATTAAGTTATAAGAGGATGTTTCTCATTGGTGAGAGAATGCAATTATAATTTGTTTCACGAATGATGGCGTCTGTCATCAAAACACGAGAAACGAATCAATTCAACGGACAGCACTAGATCAATGGCGTAACGATTTCGAGATGCAGGGTATTTCAATTTTTTTATATGCTTCAAGGAAGTTCATATAATTAGGGAGAAAACAATCTCGATTGATTAAATAAGCAATAATATGAAGATATGAAGATTTATTATTAAGAATATGCAGAAACATAAAATACAAATCTTTTGCTTGAGTTATAAAATATAAATTTATTCATCAGACTTCTCTGAAATGTCACTTTGACTTTGAGACGCCTATGAAATAAAAATTGCATTGCCTTCGGACATATGAGCAGCGCCTTTCCATGGTATTGAACGAGATAAGCTGGAAATTCTCATATCGTAGCTTAGACCGATAAACGTAGTAGGGAATTTCATGATAATGAGATGCGATGAGAAGTATAGCGTGATGTATGTAGCTCGTGAATGATTACATACAACAGCCATAATTCGTGAAACAAACTATATATCAACATATTTTGTTTGAATTCCGTCACACATGGTTTCCAAGGGCTGAAAACTTGTAACATACCATAAAATGTTTATGAAATAATATTTGCTTATCATGATATATTGTGATTTTGATAATCGAAACTATTTTTCTTCAAATCAGTTTCATTCCAAAAATTACAGAGAGCGTTACTTATCTGCTTGTATTTTGGTGAATATTCTGGAGAATTATTGAAAAATTTACTGTTATTATTTATTGTTATGAGAAAATTTGAATGAAAATACAAGATGAACAAAGTTATGTAGGCTATAAATAAACGTTGGTCAATCAATCAGAAGGATTGATTGTAACATCTTAACTGAAGATGAATAACAAAACAATTTATCATGAAACAATGTTTGTACTAAAAACTTTACTAGTTAGGATTATCTAATGGTCTCGAAAGAATCAATCTTCAATTCCCGAAACACAATTAATCTACTATAGTATTTTTTTTTGGAAACAATAATTAACGTATAATTTATTTTGAAAGATGACATTCAAAGAAATTAAAAGATGCAGGTACTTGGGAATATATAGTCTATTTACATGAGCGTCATCCGATACTTTTTATCGACTTTTTTATTTACCTCTCAATCTCATTTAACATTGAGAATGTACAAGTAATGTAAATATACAAAATGTATTCTGAAATGTATCAGTTCACGACCTGTCCCGAATTATAAACCATTAGCCTGGCCAGGGTTGAAACGACGAATATATAGACTCAGTATAGAGATATAACATTGACTGATGCCTGGCCAGGCTAATGGTTTGTATTTAGGAACAGGCTGCATATATTACAATTTTACAGAATTATCAACATATTATCAAACGATTCACTATTGATGTTTATCGCTGTCATGTTTGTAGGTTATGTTGATATTTTGTCATTGACATAGAAACATGGACCGGACATTCCCTTTCACGCTAATAAGAGGAGAGAGACAAAATAATTATTAAGCCAGTAGTTTCCATAGAGATATAATATTAACATAGAGTAGGCAAGTCCTATATAGCACTGTAAGTGGATGTGGACCATAGATAAAAAGAAATAGAAAATATCGTATCCATGTCTGTCTTTGTTTCATGACGAATACAGAGGGAAGAGTGGGATGCGGATGACAGATAGGTACAGCAATCCACCAATCACGAGTGTCTAAATAAAAGAGAGAGAGATACTCCTGCCTTATTTTCTGTTTATTTCTATTGAGGGTATGCAATTTTGATCGACTTGCCTGCTCTATGTTAATATTATCTCTAAGGTAGTTTCTTTCCGCACACCAGGTCGGTCTCACTCAAAGAACAATGAGAACAGTCAATTTTGAGGAAATTGGGCATTTCATGTCTCTTCGTCAATGCTTTTTTAATACCAAACCGTAGACACAGCAACAAGTAAACTGCAAATCAGATAGTACGGCGGTGGTACGGTAATTTCATTTTTCGTATCTATCTAATAAATCCCTATCATTTTCTTGTCTTTATCTAGGGTATTCACTAGTTAGTAAAATGATGGGCCATATTATTATTAAGGGACCCGCATTCTGTCAATCTTATATACCTATCTATGTATCAAACCAATAACAATACCACAGACATAAGAAATACCAAACTGATGTGTGTCAAGCAGTAGGGCGGTGGTCCAGTAATTTATTTCATTTTTTGTATTTATCTATCACATGCTCAGATAGTGAGTTGTTAGCTGGATCATTTTTGTTCAGATTTTTAACTTTCTGTATCCAAGAATTAAGGTCCTTGAAAAAATTCAAGTGTAAACTTAAACTTTCTCTGTACAAACACAGCTTCTACGAAGTTAAAATGCCATTAGTTATTACATTTCTGATTTATGGGTATGAAATCTTTCCTGTTTGTAGTTAATTTTATCTAAATTCACGAATTTTGCCCTGACGAAGAGAAGAAACATTCTAGAAAGCTTGACATAATCCAAAGAATTTTATTTAATAAATGACTGCATCCCCAATAAAAATCTATTCTATCAAATCATAAGTATAAATACATAAAGATGTAATAATTCTTACCAAACTTGTGATGGTATTAGAAATTTACAAAATCTAGAATAACATCAGAAAAGTATACACATCAATAATATTATTTGGTCTCTTGTTTGTAAATTATATATTTAAATCCTCATTTCAATAGCAGCTATATGAAATAATTTTGAAATCTTTTGTCAAAGGACTAATTATTTTGATGTATGTCAATTACTATCAATTTAAAGTTTCATTATACTAATACTGGGAGATTATATAAAGAAAGAGGAGCGCGTAGCTGCGAGTTAACACTGACACTGACGACTGATCTTCGAAGTTAAGCAGCGCAATACGATGGAAACGGCTTGGACGTGCGACCGTTGGTGCGGGCGCGCGTTCGAGTCTCTGTCGTATTGCATTCTCCTCCTCTCGCAAGGCAACGGGAAACCAGTTAAGATTTATCTAGAGACACATTGGTGGTTCGGAATCCACGTTAAACTGTAGGTCCCCTTGTCTGTGGTAACACTTTCAAGGCAGAGAAGGCGCCAATGCTCGGATACGAGTACGGCACTCAAAGAAGAAGAATATGTATGTATATTTATGTGATAAGGACATTCTCTGTTATGTGATACAAAATATTCTTTAATACAGTTTATCACCTATCTAATAAGAATCAGATAGACGGATGATTGTTGCTAATTTTCAAATTTATTAAATAAGAATAAATATTACTTATGTTATTGAAATCTGTTATATGATTCATAGTGTCATTATTTTTTGATATATGGAACATCTCTAGGAATGATCTTTTTCGAAGATTACGTTCAATTCATAGTTAGCTAAATGTGTTGTTTGACGACAATGGTCGGGTAATGCATATTTGTTGTTGGGGTTTTTAAAATCACTTTTGTGTTGAATAATTCGTTTTTTAAAATTGTTGAGAGGTTTGACCTGTGTACACTAAACTACATGAGCTGCAAGGTATTTGATAAAAGACATATTTTTGTTTATCTAATGGAATCTCATCTTTAAGTTTGCTGAATAATTTATTAATAGTGACCGTATTTTTTCTAGCTATTGTAATATTATCATTTTTCATTAAATTTATCAACTTATTAGTTAGATCTCCTACTTGTGGTAAAGATACATAATTTATATTTAGTTCTGGTCTATTGTATATATATATATATATATATATATATATATATATATATATATATATATATATATATATATATACAAGGCGAGGGTGCCTCGAATTGTTCGGCAGATTTTGATATAACTTTTTTTCGTACTCGAGAAATTGATTGGCGATACTTTCATATTTAATGGGTACGACCTTCGAGGTCCACAAATTTCATTATGGAGTTTGGAGGACCAAAAGTCTGTTTGGACACATTCAAGTTCTGGTATGTTTCACATTCACATTGTACCATCATATTAGTTTTGAGAGCTATAAATTATGAGCTGTGTAAACGACAAAGGGGATATTTACAGATCGAATCTCATTTTACCTAAAAATATGCACATTTTTTAAATAAGTGACATTGATAGACCCACCCTAAATCCTGTGTTACCCGAGCTCGGTCGCCCAGATATTATAATGTAATAACAGACTAAAAAGAATCACCTGTGAATAAACATCATTTTTATCGAGCCGAGAATTAATTTATGAGAAAATCTATAACAAAGAGACATTGATTACTTATTTTATAGCAAACTTCACAACAATTTGTTATTGTAACAGAACCCACGGTATATCAAATGTAAAAAATACATACCTTTCACACATTATCGCAAATGTAGATCGATCACCGTCTTATAAATATGTAGTTCTAATTGCTTATCTGAATATTATTTAGCATAAATGTTCTGTAATAAACGTGTGCTCTATTTTTAAACCTGCATGGAATGTTCTTTTGTTATTCTAATAGAGAATGAGAATATACTTTATACACGTATATATACAAAAAATATCATGGGTTATGCAAATTAGACGGTAAACATTTCAAAATAATTGCTTCAATAAGTGATACTTTTCTTACACGGGGCGCACAGGGTCAATATATTGATCAGTACTGCACCCTCGATATTTAACATCAATCAACTGTCAATATTTCTATAACACCACATGACCAACGATATTGATCACTATTTTCGTCAATATTCTTTCATCATAACCACAGTTCTATTCTTGCACTTCGTTGTGTTGTGTTCAGCTACTTCTGTATTTTGATCTTTAGAAAGAAATAAAATATTTTATCTACTATCTCTCCTAACAAGAATAAATTAGTGAGAGGCTTGATTAAGCAGAATGTTAATACTACCACAAAAAATGTTGAAATAGATGAAAGCAATTGATTTAATCATTTTAGAATGAATGCGAGTAAATCTCCCAACGGCTAGATAGCTTCGCTTTAATTTGAATTGCTAGGTAGCAAACATGAAAGAAGTTTCAACACACGAAGTGGAACGCTGTTAAAGATATCTTACAATTTATAGACCATATATAAAGAGACTTAGTAGCACCTTCGAGTGTTCACAGTTCAGTTTCACAACTTTAGGTATTAATAATAATTTTCCATTGCTACTTGGCATTTCATATATTTCAGAGAAATATGTACATATGTACAAGAATTCAATAATAATTAATAAGATCTTCCAGAAGCCTTAATTAATAGAACCTTTCCCTAATCATTATATTATCTTCAATATACTAAGTAAGAACTACCGACACAAGTAAAATGAAACCAGCAAAATCTTCAATCATAGAATTGTGAACCTGTACATCCTATGGTCAGTCTTTTCGTATGTCCACTACTGAACAGGCCTCCCCTTCACTGCCTTGTCAGTTTGGCAACCAGTACCTCCCTGCCAAATAAATATTGATGAAGATGTTCAAGTATGTTCGCACATGGTCAATAAATTGATCAATATCCCTACCAAATTGATAAATATAAAACAAAACATTTGAATTTTCATCAATATCGAAAACTTGTTTGTCAAGATGCACTTCACTGTGTTAGAAATCCCCAGTCATTTCTTGCGATATATAGTAAAAGTTCTATTGACTATCCGATCATGTCGAAGGTGACAGATAGATATTTAATTTATAAAAGGAATATATGATTACGTGAGTTACATTAAACTAAGTTTGTTGGACTCGTGGTAAAGTGATGAGATCTCATCCATTATTGTTTGCAGTTTCTACTAGACCAAATCGTATCGTGACAATAGTTATCGTGTCCTTAATAGCATTTCAGTTATCGCCGCAAGATCGATAGCATCAATAAAACTTTCAAGACGACTGATAAAATTATTCGGTTCTCGTCCGTCGACTTTCGACTATCTTTCTAGATAGTGAGCTTCCCGACAACAAAAATAGTAAACAAAACGAATTATCTGGACAACTTTGCCATTATGTGGATATCAAGGGGAGGCTCTTTTCAAATTAGGCTCTGGCTCTAGAATAATAAATTGAATCCTTGGAAAATGAATGCAGTGATGCGAATGTCTTTCTATAGACTGTTCTTATACGTATGTTGTAAAAATTGGGGTCAGATAAGCAATGATCTTGAACAGGTATGCATTATACAACCAAAGAAACTCATTCGGTATAGCTATAAGGTTTGCTATCATAATATATAAAATAATAGCTTAAATACGAGAACAGATATAATTGATTCTCATGTATTGTAACTGAAGATAAAAACAGAAATATTGTCAAGAAATGTCAGCGATATATCCAACACATAAGCCACTGAGTCAACTGATCAAAATCGCACAGTTTATTAGCTCATCTAATTTCCGTAATAGCTCAACATTAAAAGAAATGCGCTTTTTAATATAATACGACTTATTATGCCATACCAAAGAAACTTCATGAGCATCCTTTTGAGTTTAGATAGAAACAAACTATGTAGATTCTTGGGAATATCAAGTGAATCATCAACTTTGTAGAGAAGTACAAGAAGAGAAAAGCAAACATTTAGCGATTAAACCAAATATATTGTTGGATGGACAACTCATCAAGTTCTACGCGTTATTATTCATTTCAGCATCTACCTTATTTGCTATAGTTGTTTCATGTGTAGTTGTTGGAAATAAACTTTTTGCAGCAATTTGCGATTTTGGAGTGAATTACGCAAGTGAACTCCCCCTATAATGTTTAGCACAGGATAAAACGTTACAATTGGTGTCAGAGATTGGGATCCCTAGCATTTTCCTAAGAAAATATAGTGAATAGCAGATCAAAAGATTCGAAGAAATGACAACTATTGCAGATGTGGTGCAGATCAAGTTTCTTATGGAGTGTAGAATGGAACAAGCAAGATACAGACTACAAGACTGACAAGATTGGACAAGAAATGACTAGAATATGAAAAAACACGCTAGAATTATGCAGAGATATAAAAAACAAGCACGAATTAGACAAGACAAAGAAAAACAGGAAAGAATTACACAAGAATATAAAGAAGAACAGGCAAAAATTTAACAATGAACAGGAAAAAATGAGACAAATCTTGAAAGAACAGTTTAAAATTAGACAACAAGATGAAGAGAAACATGCTAGAATGAGAGAACAACAAAAAGAAGGACAAGAAAGAATTGGACGAGAAGATCCAAAAAGAATAAGACAAATCTTAGAGGAACACGCAAGAATGAGACAAAAAGACAAGAAAGAAAACCACCACCAACAGAAGCATCATTATCGCTCCAAGAAGGCCAGTTCAGCAGGCGAGCCTGGTGGTCGTAGAAGTACTTGCCGAGTTCCAGGCAACAACGGTAGCTGGAGAAACATTTTACACCAGTTCTGCCGCCACAATTCACCTAAGGGAGTAAAAGTCAGAAAGAGCAACAGCCGAAGCAGGAAGCGCGACAGTCTACGAAGAAGGAGCAGGTGAATGTGTTAACGCAGTTGCAGCCGTTCACGCAATACTGAAGGCTGTGAAATGTACTGTCGTTAATCGCCCACTTCTTGCCACATATCCAGATCGCGTGATCGCTATTCAGGATTACGAGGTGGTGATGACCGTATGAAAACAAGGCATCGCGGCAGCTTGGGTAGAAGCAGGTTACTTGTTGGAAAACGTTGACCCGAAAAAAGAGGCAGTCGTACTCCGGTGAAACATTTTGATGATCGAAGAGGGAGGACAAAAGGACGACCTTGTAATATGTCTTCCTAGAGAGGTGAGAGTAAGAATTGAGACAAGAGGTTGCAAGGAGCTCCACCAGATGAGATTGAAGAATGTTGTGGGATGACGTTTGATCGGGATGATCAAAGTTAAGAAGGGGGCAATGTCACGTGGATAACTCATCACGTGCTTACGGTTATTATTCGTTTCGGCATCTACCTTAATTGCTATAGTTGTTCCATGCCTAGTTCATTAATAATTTCTAGAATTAGTAGATTTGTTCTCTAACGTTACAGAAGTGATATGGGAAGTATTTTTTCTCAATGTATTATTAGTTCGACAAGTGTGTAGAATATAATTTCAAGACTCAGATACATAAAATAAGATCATTTATGAGAAAAAAATCAAGTAGTCTATTTTCATTGTTGTTTTCAGTTATTTCGCCATATTTTCCAATAGATGCTTTATATTCACTGTAATGTTGTCCAACTCTACTGTTGATAACTATATCCTATTAAATATATTTTTCCTTTAGTACGTCATTATTCTTTTCAACTACTATGTAGAATGTATCTTTATTTATCAATTTCGATTGGCTCATAAGCGATTATTTACTGATATTATTTGGTTTGTTTTTTATATTCTGCATCCCTACTGTCAGTATGCGTTCATTCCATGGTATACAGTTTTGTATCTGTTCTTCATTTTTTTATTGATTATGGTCCCAACTCCTGCAGCTGTTTTTTTTTTCTGCTCTACTCCACAGTATATTCATATGTTGTTACCTACTTGTAGCTTTATCATACCTTGGCCTTTTTTCTTCGTCTCAGTTATTTCTAATCCTTAATCCAAGTTGTCAAATTCCTCTCGTAGTTCATTTTCTTCTCCTGTTATGGTCTTGATATTCCATGTCGATTTTTTCCATGTTAGTATTTCCCCAGTCTTCACAATTGTTTTCCGTTTGTCTTGTTTAGCATATCCCTGTCCATTGTTTGTGTTGTATTCATTCCTTCGTTTCTGTTCTGCTCTATTGTACGTCTGGGCAATTTCATTTTGTTGATCTTTCTCTTACAGTTCTTTTTGACTGTTATTTTCATCTTCTATAGTGTCAGTTGCGTAATCAGCAGTGCTCATTCTTTTTGCATGTGAAAGTGTACATACAAGGCGATCTAAATACCTCATATCTCATTAATGTTTAAGACGCAAAGAAAACCCGTTACGGTCGAACAAAAGAGGACATAGATCAGTAATAGATAACATAATATTTACCTACCTAATATTTAGAAAAATAACACCGACATGAGAACAGATTATGACTTGTTGATACAACAAATCTAGTAACAAATCCAATAATCTAAACATTAGATAATCTCATTAAAGAAATCCCGATGGTTTTCTGAGAAAATATCGAGAGAAAGTGAATTAACTCAACAAGCCAAGTTCACTATAGATAAGCTTGAATCAAACGAGAATATTCAATGAGGAATACTAGACTGAAGAGAAGATAAGTATTCTTATGCTAATGTCCGAGAAAGAAAAGTATAAGAACAATCCATAAATTGACAGCGGCATTACCTTTTTCAACACGATACTCGAGCTACAAGTAACAACAATGTGAGTAGAAGGTCAACAAGGATTCAGAAAGATTTGATTAGAGTAGAATATTCTTCAGAAGAATTGAGATATTCACAATAAGTATAAGCAATGAAAGTTGAAGAGAGAAACATTTGAATACATCCATAAAATTAAATGCAATACGATGAAAACTCGAGATTTAAAATACAATCATACCAAAAGCATCGAAACTTAAATAGCCAGGAATCAAACGAGATATGTGACCCATTACCTTACAGACAGCTTGTACTACGACCTGCTACTTCGGAATCCATATTGGTTACAATTTATCAAGCTATTATGCTCAAGATGGTCAATCAATCTCTCTTTTAGTAAAATTTCAAAGACCTTTCAAAAACAAAGGTACTATGGATATTGGTCTATAGTTCGTAGCATCATTGATATCCCCTTTCTTGAATCTTGATGTTATTAGAGGAAGATTTTTTTAAGGTAACAATTGTGAGTAGAACTTCATCTTCAATATCACAACACTATTAGAAAACTTGTATATTATCATTCGAGTTAATTTTCAGGGATAGAAAAAACAGAAGCATTATGGAATACCTTCCATAAACGCAATGGGTGAAAATGGATGGATACAGATACTTAATGCAATAAATAGCTACCTGATACTAAGTACTTACAAAATAAATCATAAAAGGACAAATAAGATAATACAACAATTAATTGACCTGAGAAAACTAACATGTTAAGAATGAAAGGAATAGTCTAGTTTTCAGATTCATTCAGTAGCTCAAGCAGATATTTATATAGCATAAGAGAGGTTATCAACAAAATGCAACTAACGGATTCCAGAATCTTGTTTCCTGATCAACTATTTTGTTCGCAGTCGGTTTTGTCAAGTTTTAATAAAATATTTCTTTGAAGTTTATTTTGGAACTTAGGTAGTAGAACTACTTAGATGTCGATGGATTTGAATCAGCTATCACTGAGCACAAACACAGCGAGGTACTTCTATTCAATATCTATGTCTTTGTATATCGACTAATGAATTTTAAACTCAATTTGGCATTTCAGGTATTTGCGCGGCGCTATATATTCAGAGTTGGTTATTTGTTTACTATATTAGATCAGAGCAGCATGCGGGGAATGTTGAATCGATATTCGGATAATTCGGGAACTTTTGGTATATTCTCTATCACATAATTGGTGAACGTTAGGGAGAGACTTTGCAAGCGCTCCAATCACCACAAAATAGTTTGCTTACTCCTTTAACTATATTTCGTTCAGAATACTCTCAACATTATAAATATATTTGTAGAAAATGTATTCCTTTCTGAATTTTAAAGTACGGCTTAGAGTAAACTCCAGGTTTAAAGATGTCAAAATCAAATTAAAATTTAATTTTGTATCAAATCATCATGCGAAATTAGATTACTCAGCCATATTCCAAACTCTTTTAGTACAAAACACCCTGAATGCATTATCTTTAAATAATTTATTCTTCAATACACATAAAGACCCGTTCATCAGCTCAAAGATCAAAGGCTACCAGGTTTTCCTGTAAATACAATTCACCTTTTGCCTACTTGATACATTTTCTATGATGTACCAATTAGCTATGCCTTTACACAAAAGCAGAATACAAATACCTCAGTGTTGCTCCTTTGTTGTTTGAAACATCGGTTCCACGTTCCACATTTACGTCCATTTGCATTCAATCTCTTCCTCTCCATCAAAATGCACAAACTATAAATTCTCACCCTTATTACCTTATTTACTATAGGTTGTTGCTTGTATATTTCATCAATTATTCTTGAATTAGTATATTTATTCTCGAACCTGCCTGAAACGATATGTCACAGTGTTGTCACTTTGACAAGCATCTAGAATCTCGATAGACGTCATTTCAAAATTCAGCTATATAAAGCAAAGTCAATCACGGGTCAGAGTCAATTTATGGAATCAATCAGTGAGAGTCATAAGTCGATAGTAGTTCTGCCGGTGAGAGGTGATTGTCTTTCAGGGGGCAGACTGCGAACTTTGGTGTGAAATACACAAGTGAACTAGCCCAAATCGTTTAGCACAGGGTTAAACCTTACAATATATTATTTGATAATAAATAGTTTTACCTCATTAGACACTAGCTTTTTTTGCTTTATTAGACATTTGTTTTCCAAGAGGAAGTTCTTGCAATGGATCCTATTTCGAAAATTATAATTTTTGACGTATCTTCAACTTTCAAGGTATCTATAGTCAGATACGTAAGTGTACGGGTGTTTGCTAAGCCATCTCGAGAACCATAAACGATACTGAAGACAGAATGTTTTTTTCGATATAACAACATGATGAAATTCAGTTTAAAGGTGCATATACATCAACCTAAATCTTTAAATTGACCGTAATCAAAATAAGAAAACTATATGCATAACCCTCCACCTAGTGTATGTTTAATCAAAGTTCCCGTGCCGTGCGATTAAATCTTTAACGCCACAGACTACATTTGCATCATAGAAAGTCCTCTATCATACTGAGCTACCTAGTCAAGGCCCATCGGAAGCTTTTAAAACTTTCAGCCCAAAGTTGCCACATATCTCTAACCCACACCGGAACCACTAAGCCCCAACACAAATAAGGCCACACACACACACACCAAGCAATTTGTCTTTTGCGGCCAATGGTAATGAACTCGCCAGTCGTTGTTGAAATCCCTCCGTGCACACATAACAAAACAGATATGTCCTTAATCCGCACCTGCTGTTGGAGAGAAGGCACAAGTCGCTCCTTTGCTTGAGGTGTGCTGCCTGACGAGCGTCATCCTCCAAAATCCCTCAGCTCTGCTGCAACCCAGTTTACCCAGCTCAAGCTCAATACATTTAATAGAGAAGAGCCGTTGTGCAGGTGGGGCATATGCGATACACGTTGTTATAAAATATGATAAATAAATACACCACCTGAAGGTTTATACATTATTCTGTGTCTCAAATCTGAACTTGATGTTCAGGGCCGGAATCAGAGCTGTGGACGCCCATAATTAGTTTTCAGACAAATATTTTTATATCATCATTCAATTGACAAGTTCTCTTCTCAATAACGATTTGATTGTCAGAAAATTCATGTTGAACATTTTGAAAAATTGCATTTCGTAAATACCAATGTGATTTATGCAAATACGTCAAAACATTTTTTGAAAATATTTTCTAAAAGTAAATGTCCTATTCTCTAATTTCCCTTGCAACTACTTATATCTATCTATCTTATATCGAGCGTCCCAGATAAAAAAATCTCCAGGAAATAAATGCATATACCGAAATAGTCAAGAGTTTTTCAGGATGTTGATAATATTGACTCAGTTGCACATACACAAAGATAATGAGTTCCATTATCTTTGACGTACATAATTCTCTTTTTGACCGACTTCCCGAACGGAGGAGGTATAGGTACAATTCGAATGTCTGCTTTTTTTTGGATTGTGCGCGCACTGTGTATAGCATTTATTTGAAAGAAGATAATTGAGAAATGGTCCCATATCTAGAAAAAATCAATCCGAAATTTCCTTTCCTCCAAAAACCGCCAACGAAGCCGGCAGAGGGGGTAATTTTTCTGGAAGATCGGAAACCTGAGATGGCAGAATTGAAGATGAGACAATACCCGGAAATGTTTAAATTGAACAGTTTTTTAAAAGTGTTATGGCTTTTAAGTAATGGTAAAGATTGAAATATATTTATTTTCGTTATGTGAACGGAGACATTTTCTGCGAAAATTGAAAATAAGAGACAGTTCTCGAGTTATAGCAGCGGTAAAGTGTGAAATATGTGTACATATTTCCGCCGCGATGTTTTGAGATCTCTGAACAATAATAAGTACAAGCAGAGAATATACATGGGTAATACGTCTTATAAAGATAATCTTCCACTTCCGGAATTTCGAAAGAGAGTTTGCGTTGTAAATGAGTCAGACCTTAACGCCATTACAGATTCGCTGAATATCATAGATCCAGAAATGACTTAAGTAGGAATGATATTATCCAGTGGGCGACTGGAGAAAAATACTCTATTGTAGACCAAATCGAAAAATAAGACATTGAAGCAGGAATTGTGCAGAGACTAAAACACTGTGACGCTGCGAGATCATATTCATTATCCATTCAATGAGCAGAGGAAAATGATTTTCCAGTTCAAGACATATTGTTAATCAAAAGACGAAAGTAAAAAGCATTTGAACTAGCCAAAAACAGTACCTACATAAGTACATACATTGTAGTTTTATAATAATAGAATGATTTTTTTGTATTATCAAACAATTCTATATATAAGCACTTTTACGAAATAAAGATACATATTTATGTAGGTATGCAATTTTGCATTTTTTAATCAAAACAGAAATAGTCCTATTAGTCCGGATACCTCGATAATCCGGCATACATGGGTAATAGGATAATTACTATCTCCTCTGGTATTAGTGAACGTTCAACGATTATCATGACTAATGTTACACTCAAAAGTGAGAAATAAATATTTCTACCAAAAATTGGAACAACTTTATTCTTTGGTGCACTGAAAAATACAAAATAATATTAATTCTGGCACTTTTGAAGTTGGTGCCAAAACTGTTCTATCCAACTACGATTGTACTCTGTTGCTTTGTTGTTTCATAGGTTAAAATATACCGCTCGCCGGTGACACAGATTGGGCATCCTAGCCGCACTGGTAAAATCATTGGTCTCACGATTCACGATCAAATCAAACAATATTTATTCTCTATGGAATTCATTTGAGAGTGGGGGAGTCGTGTGAGCAGTAAGGAAAGTATGGTAATCGTGTAAATCATTGTCCGGTTTCCAACAGATGCTTACGTTTCGGAAGTCCATGAGTCCAACAACCATATTTGCAGCCATTGGTCTGTCAGTATGTTTGTGCCGACGGGAAAATTGATAAATAGACATTTTTGAAATGATTTTATAACTCCTTTAATAAAATTGTTCCGAGGTCAATATCACTATTCTTTGTGGAGATGTTTGAGACGAAAAACATTTTAAAATAATTTGTTGATAGTTCTTGTGTTATTGAAAAATGCAATTTATTTGAAACCTTATCAGGCCATCATTATTCGTCGAATGAGATTGGTCCAAAGTCCATTTTACTGAGCGAATTCACAAGATATTCGAGACGAGAGAAAGTTCACGAATGTAGAAACGTAGCTCATTGCAATAGCTTAAATGTGACAGAACAGTTTCACAAATTCAATAACATGAAACCTAGAACGATAGATAAAATAGAGAATAGTTTCCAAAAGAATCAAATTACTGCATAAACAACACACATCTGCTTCTATGTTAAGGAAGGATTTTGCTTATACAATTCCAAATCCAACAGGAACACTGTATAAATACTCTGTGGCAACATATAACCAAAATTATCCATTAAATGCATAAAAGTAACCGCGAATTTAATTACATTGTCGTCTTCACCAACATTGAACACTTGAGGATAGAAAACTCTGAGAATGTTGCACCATTCGCTGTACTGAGAATATGAATATATATTCCAAACACAATCAGCTTTAAAATAGCCTCACAATCTTGTGCGGTAACAAAAACGAGCATACCCAATTGGTATTTCAAACTTTGACAATATTATATACCCCCTATGTATCCTATAGTTGGAATTGCACAGCCACATGATGTTAGGAAATCCAGCCACCCAAGTAGCTAGGAGAAGGATGCAATTTGGTTGGTGGAGGAATATAACGCGTTGGCACGGAAGCTTCCATATATAGATAGCTTCTCTGCAACTCAAACCAAATGCACTAAGGAAATTCTGGAATAATCCGTTCGAGGTTTACATTTGTATCCAAGTACATGAACATAAGTAACAAACTCTATGGACTATTAGATGTTTCTAGTGATCTAATAAGGATAATACATTGGTATTGCTCTTGTAGTAAAGTAGTAAGTTAATCAGTTGTGAAAAACTAGTTACTTTATATCAATTTCCTCATTTCATCGAAGATATTATTGGAATACCTGATGATGAAATGCATTATTTTTATATGGCATCTAATGAAAAGCTGCATTTATGAAGCTTGAGAACCAACATTTTCACAAATTCTGTGTAGATTGACATATTCTCAATTTTATGCTTTATGTTTGCTCAGTATTTAGCCCAAATTAACCAGTTGTAGAACGTCACAGTTGTTTTAGTTTACAACGTTGTCAAGTCGTAAACTAGACAATGATTCGAATCAGCTGATTACCTAAGTAACAGATTATAATAATCCGTTCGAGATTTACATTTGCATTCAAGTACATAAGTAACAAACTATTTTCATTTGTATTTGTATATTTAGATATAACTAACTTTGTGTATGTATGCATGTTTGCGTATGTATATACATAAGTATATAGGTGTGTATTTTTTTCATAATCTCTAATATTTAAATTTGTAATATCTGATTAATTATAAAATAATTAGGAATGCAATATATGTATTACCACATACACACAGGCTTAAGAGTCTCGTAGGTTATTCGTTGTTTATTGACAAAATTTTATTTATGTTATTTTTAGATTGTTAATAACATTATTATTATTGTTATTATTAATATTATTTGTCATTCAAAGTTTTAGATATTTGACATAAATAAACGAACTTGTATTATGATTAGTTTTATATTGACAAGTAACGTGATAATTAAAAACGAATCATACCCTACAAACACCACAATGGCCCTTATCATGTTTAGAGACGTCAATGATGAATCGATTGCCAACTCTTTGAAACTGTACTATTCATACTGATATATTTCTAAACAATGTCTGCATACTTTATTTGGCAATTCTTAATGTTGAATGATAAGATCAATAAAAAAGTCACCAAAAAGTTCCTAGCTGAGGACGCAATTACATCGCTCATTTAGATACACTATTCTTTATTTTATTGTTATATAGGTAAAATTCCTTATTAAATAATCAATAATATAAATAATATTATTAAATAAAAAGATGTGGTAAGTACGGGTCAAACTCATACCGTATAATTGCATTTATGTAAAAGATAGTAAACTCAAGGACTTTATAGGAGAAATTGTGAGGTATAAACAAATATATAAAATTATTTTCACAAATAAACAAGTCAATCACAGGAACGTGTTTTGTTTTCAACATTATATTTTCGTAAATTAGCTTTCCCTATATTATTCTTATGAGAAGAAAAAGTGAGCTAATATGTATAAGACTTACGACCTTATGATTATCTGAAGTGATGTAATCATTTGACAACATACTGGTGTTCCGTTCGAAGATACTTTCAATGAATCTCATAAGTTACTGACAACAATAATTTATAAATAGCTGCGACACCAGCGCATTGTCGGTGTGTTCCGCAATGCAAACCAGTAGCTGATAAATGCTAAAATGGTCGTCACAATTTTACAGATATATGACGCTGACTCATGCCATAGATAAAAGTGACCATCATGCTAGTTTACATTACGAAACACGCTGTTTAAAGGTCGGTGGGTGACGTCACTTTATCCAACAGTATGCAGGACTAAATTTAGGAACTCGGGCTTTATGCAATAAATGCTACAAGAACTGATTCAATTGTATGGTTTGACATAATCATGTTCTAGACTTGTTCAGCCATGTATATAAGGGGAATCCCAAGTTATCGTATTCAGGCAATACCTCGCTTATTGACAAGATAATAAAGAAAATCAAAATCGACTTCGAATGGCATCAAAATACCTTCCTAATGACTAATTACATTTGACAGCCCTGTAGTAGCTACCCTCACTTTTTATTTTCAAATAGCACCCCGTATATATTGCCATTAAAAATTGCGTCTCATTCTATTTGGAATACCACGATAGCACATATTTGGTATTCATTTATTAATAACAACAAAACATTAACATGCTGTGATTTTTTTGGGTTATTTAATTATCGTTATAAAAAATAAAAATTACCTCCGCCTATGTTTAAAAAAAAATCAAACCGATGCTTTTTATGTCACAAAAAGTCTTATATGTAGAGAACGTCAATCATTTGCATCGGTTTGAAGTTTTTAAAAACATGGGCAGAGGCAATTTTTAATTTTCATAAGGATAATTCAATAGCGTATCAAAGATTCAAACTGTTATTGTTTTTGTTGTTAAATCTTATATCGCGGTATTCCAATTAAAAAAATCTGGTGTGTCCACTCACACGACTTTCCTACCACTGGCAGGCAAATTCCGGTGAATGAAAAATTTTACACTATTACAATACTTTCCTTACTTAGCGACGATAATAGCGGTGGTAAAGTAAAAATCCTCTGGTCAAATCATGCTACCACTCATTTTCTTCAGCATGTCAAGACAAACAACAATGGTCATGTAACATTTTTTCGCAAGATGAAACGTTTAGCCAGAATCTGAAGAAACATGTGGAAAATATGGAATTTTATTCAAGCATAACTTTTTTTGTGCTTTTTCTCAGAGATGGCGCTGTCTGTGGGTGGTAAAGGGCTATCAGATGAATACTTTTGGCAAGTTTAATCAAAATCCTTAGATCCGTTTTCGCGCTACAGTCTTGAGCAAATCACGTTTTTTGGCTATAGGTCAACACCCAGTGTATACAGGATTCTCATTCAGTGCCACCGGCGAATGATATTGGTACCAAACAAAATAAAAAAGAAAGCAACAAAATACACCGATCCGTTCCCGAGATAATGCTGCCAAGGACAGACAGACAGACCAATGGCTAAAAACATGTTTATTAGACTTAGAAAACTCTGAAACGTCAACATTTATAAAAATCTCGATACCGAAAATTTCACACGATTACAATACTTTCCTTATACAGCTACTTATAGTAGCGTAGGATGACATGCATCTTTCAATGACCACACAGGGAGTGCCTTTTAATAACAAAAAGTGAGGGTAGCTACCACAGGGCTATCAAATGTAATATTTTTTTAAAACATTATTAGGAAAGTATTCTGATGACATTCAAAGTAGTTTTTTTCATTTTTCAGTATTTTTTCAAATAAGCGAGATATTGCCTGTATACGATACCTTGGGACACCCAGTAGGTGTTCTGTTGACATTTTTCTGCCTCACGCGCTCTTTCAGGTACACTTCTAACCTAGCCAATCAGTCAACCTGATTGTCTATTTAATATGAATAGCTTTCCTTTGAAAGGAACATACAAACTGTGTTTTGGTATAACTGACTGACTTCTTGAAGCGTGGTTGTTGGTCGTTTCGTTTTTGGTAGTATAATAGATCCTCTTTTGCATGGAATTTAAATTGCCTGCTAAGTAAATATTCTAGACAATAGATGGAAAGAGTAATGGTATCACAAAGATCTTGTTTGGTATATAAATTGGATGCAAAAATGTTCAATACTTTTTATTAAGTTACTTGCCATAAAGGAAACTTCGAATTAGATCATCAGAAGCTCATCTTCAACTTTCTAAGTTAAGGTGAAAATCAATAGTCTAAGATTTCTTACCACGAAATTCTTATTACTTCTGTGATACTATCAAGATTTTTTTTAAATGAAATATAATAAGAATAAATGACTATATTACAGTTAATTACTTGATTATTTGAATTAAATTTGATAAAGATAAATTAAATTGATAAATACTTATTTGCTGCATTACCTAATTCATACCTGGAGCATCAGGATTCACTGCAGTTCAAATGTTGATAAATGTTAATTAATGAAACCTTTATATCTCTCTTAGGTTATTTAAAATAGGATTAATTGAGAGTGACATCAAAGTATCATATTTAGTAATTGCAGGAAGAGTCGTTTCAATTGTGACTTCTTAGAATTTCATGGTAAGTTATTAAATTAATAGTTATCCCCAAATGTCTATAAGAACTCCTTGTTATTTATCAATAATTCACTTTATTCTTCATAAGTTCTCATCTTGTTTTATTATTCAACAAGTCAAATTCTAAAGGTTTCTATCGAGAGTCTGAGAGGCTCGGCTAATTTGAATATCGGGTAGCGATCTAAATAAATTAAATAATTCTATGAATAATTGAATTGAATAGATTAAATATTTCAAGGAAATTTTCCGGAGTATAAATCTATTTATTGACCCAAATAACCCCTAGCTGCCAATTTTCATCAAAAACTGTGGATTTGAGATAGTCTTAGCATGAATAAATAAATGTCCATTGAGCTTGTTAACCCGATGAGATACTTTAGAGTTTAGTTTTTCGCCCGTATAACATCAAATTAAATGATAAGTCTATTGAAAATTAAAAAAACTTCTACCATTAAACCAGCACAAATTAAATAATAATTACTTCCATATAAGAAAGCTTGATAATTATGTTTGATCTGCAAAAAATTTTTCACATAAAATTTTAAATATTTCAAAAACAATTGTACGGAAAATCAAAAAATTTATCAATATATCTACAGGAAAATCATTTAAAATAAGAAACGTTGCATCAACTTCCGGTATAACAAGAAAAGCAATTAACCTGAGAATACTGATAATTTTCAGATTGTTTCTGATTACCTATAGTTTCTTCACGATCGACCGATAAAGTTCAAGGAGGAGCACCCTGCATACTAGAAGTATTATAAAAAATGTCAAGACATTTTAAGCACAAAATTCTCAGAAATGATGTTGAAGTTTCAGTATCCTCCTGGCTCTTCTCTGACTATACTGGGTGGTTCTCCGGGAAAGACGATAAGTACAAACAGTCTGAAAATTTGGTGACATACTAAAACCCCTAGGGGACACACCTCTAAAATATTTTCATACTAGTCGTATTTCCGGTTACACCAATTTTGTTATTTTTAATGGAATACTCTGTATACTAAAACATTTTTGATTTCTTGTACAATTTTGAAAACATTTAATATATAACGGTCCTATACCTAAGTCTAACCGTCTCTGACATATTTCAAATTTTATGTCAAAAATTAAGTTTGCAGTCCAAAACATAATTATCAATCTTTCCTATGAGGAAGCCTCTAATGTTCAATTTGGGTCGATTTTCTTGTAGAAGATCTACTTGATCAGTATTTTTATGTTATTTTGATAAAAAAATGTACAGTGTGACCAAAAAAGAAGCTTGAAAACTAGATACAAAAAAACTCAAAAGTCACTTGGTTCAAATGGAAATACCCGTTTTTTATAATTTCATTGTATTGAGCAGCAAAAATAAGGGTAACTTTGTATAAGTTTCTCTATATCCAAAATAAGTAGTTTTTTAAATAATTGACAACTTTTAATTTTTCTATGAAGAATGCTACACATCTTTGAAGTTGTGTTAGTGGGCCATGATTGCATTAGAAAATGATAACAAATGTCAATAAACAAACGACCGTCAAAAAAGTCAATATTAATAATTTTCATTTGCAAATTTTCAGTAATTATACAAATTAAGATTATTTGAGCATATTTATTATTATGGAGAATGTAAAAAGATTATTTCAAGAAATCTGTTAAGAAAATTATAGAAAACCTCAAGAAATTAGAAATTTTAAAACCTAAAGTACGTCGAAATAAACCAATTGTTAACATTTAAAATATTGAAATAATTGTCAAATTATCATTTTCTATGTAAAAATTTATTATAATAAATGTTCAAAATGATGCCCTTGAACATCCAGACATTCCTCGCATCTAAGTAGGAACTGTTCATGGATATCTCTTCTTAGGAAACTACAAGAAATTTGGAAATATAGTGCCTAAAATAGCTAGCTAAAAAAACAATTGTTAACAATGAAAATATTGAAATTGCCATTTTGGGGATATTTTGCCGCATATCCAGCAAATTCTACAAGGCAAGTAGCATGCGAATTAGGAACATCCAAGATATTGGTTTTTTTTGGGAACCTAAGTTTCATCCATACGCATTTTCGATAGTTCAGCATATGAAAGAGGCTGATTTCCCACGATGAATGGAGTTCTGTGAACTTATTTTACTTCAATTTCAAGAAAATCGGATGAAATTATTTGGTTGAACGAAGTTGAATTCAACAAAAAAGGAGTATTCAATCGATAATTCCCATCATTGGGATGATCCAAATATACATCCATACAGAGAACAAAACTTTCAAGAATCCTGGTAGTTTAAGGTTTATTGTGCCATAAGAAATGACGGCATCGTGGCCCTTGAATTTTATCAAGATAATTCAATGGTAAGTTAGCTATTTTTGAAGTTTTTTTGATAATAAATGTTTTTTCAGGTGACTGCTATCTAAATATCTTGAGAAATTTTGAAGTGAACTATTTAGACAACTTGCCGCGGGCTGAATATAAACATATATTTTATTAATGTGATGGGGCGCTTCCACATAATGGTCATTCACTCAATAACCTTCTGCAAAGGTTATTTTATGATCAATGGATAGCCAACAAAAAGGAACATCTTTGGCCACCTCGATCACCCGACCTATCATTACTCGATTTCTTTGTTCGAGGAACAGTCAAAACTAATAAACTTACTCAAAATTTTGAAAAGAAAAATATTAGTATTGAATTTTGTGACGCTTGTTTGACGTTCAATGACATTTGTTATTATTTTCTTATGCAATCATAGCCCACTTCTAACACAACTGTAGCATTTTCACAGAAAAATGAGAAATTGCCAATTGTCTAAAAAACTACTAATTTTGGGTATAGATAACCTTATACAAAAAAACCCTTATTTTTGATGCTCAATACAATAAAATAATAAGAAACGGGGGATTTCCATTCGACAAAAAATACTTTTGACGTTTTTTGGAACTAGTATTCAAGCTTCTTTTTTGACCACTCTGTACAAATTTTTATCAAAATATCATAAAAATACTAATAAAGTATAATAAATATTAAAGCCTCCCTCAAAGGAAAGGATAATTATGATTTTGACTGCAAACTTAATTTTTCCTATAATATGATATGTCAAAAACGGTTAGACTTAGGTATAGGCCATTATACATGTTTTCAAAATTGTACAAGAAATTTAAAAATGTGGTAACGTACAGGATATTCCATTAAAAATAACAAAGTTGGCATCTACTTCCAGAATAACCGGAAATGCGACTAACATGAAATTTATTGAATGAATTTAGACGTATGTCCCCCAGTGACTTTAGTATGTCACCAAATTTTCAGACTGTTTGTACTTATGGTTTGCCCACGATCGATCGATGTTTTTCCCGTAGAACCACCATGTAGGTCTGTAGGTATATTAATTATTATATTAGCAAATTTAGAGCATAGAATTTTGGATAGATCTCATTTACTGAAAACCCATATTAAAGTAAATCTTTCTCCAATGTTTTATTAGTCGCCAAAAAATGTGCTGAACCCTTAAATATTCATATATACATATATATATGTATATATATATATATATATATATATATATATATATATATATATATATATATGTAGACATTTGTAATTGATGGCTATGAAATCTTTCCTGTTTTGGTTAATTTATTCTAAATTCACGATTTTTGCCCTGAAGAAGAGAATAAACATTCTCGAAAGCTCGGCTTCAATCAAAGAATATTATTTAATATATGACTGCATCCCCAAGATACGAACGAGAGGTAGGATCTTCCAGAAAGGCATTTACAAGAAGAATATAGAAAATGTGATACATAATTCTGTAGACAGAAATATCTCAGATTAGATTGCAATATAATAAACGAATAAAGATTGCTGAAATAGAACCTGAGATTGCAAACTACAAACTACCTTCAATAGATGAATGACTAAATGATCAAGAAAATAGGCAATACCTCAAAATGTTACAATGTACAACAGAAAAGCCACAAGCTATCTACCCCCGAGATTCCATTGGATTGGATAACGCAAATGGCAGCAAAGCTTATTTTCTAATACATTATTCAAGACTTTTTTATAGAAATCTCGCTGTAGTCAAAGTTCTCATAGCAGCAATACAACAAAAGCTGATTTCGGTAGAATCCTTCGGGGATAAATGTGAAAAGGATAGTGAACAAATTTTTGGATGTTTTTATTATAAGGAAACTGTTGAAACTCTCCATAAAATACATTACATATGAATATGTAGTCGATAGAAAGTTTGTTATAAAGATAAGAAGAGAACAAAGGTTAATAAACGTTTAGGTTTTGAGATTTATCGTGTACAATATTCCAAACTTAACCAAATTCTTGTAAAAAAAATATTTCACACTTTTGAGATTAACATTAGTCATCAAAATCATTCAACATTCACCAAATAAGATAGAACGTTGCTTATAATTATCCAGAATTTCAAAATATTGCGCAAATAATATAATAATGTTCTTTAATTTGGCCTTCTCATATTTTCAATAAAAAAGGCCCCCTCCACCTGGCGGAAGCACACATATTTCAGACTTTACCACTGCTGTAAACGGAGATTTTTTGCAAATGTCGTTTATCGATTTTCGTTTATATTACGTCATCAGCTAGGGAATTTTTAATGACTTTTTTATTGACCTTGCAACCATTTGACATTGAGAATGCAAGATAATCTATACAGATATTGTTTTCAAGTTTATCATTTTGAATAGTAGGTATAGCTTCACAGATTTGTATTAACTAGGTACTATTAACTTCTACTAGCAACGTGCACAAACATGACAAAGGGTATCTCATGTTTATAGGATATAATTCGTATTTAATTATTCAATACAACTTCGTTTATTTATGTCAAATATTTTGAAGGTCAAATGTGACGTAACCTATAAAATAAGTAATCAGATGATTTTAATCAGTGTCAAATTTAGGATTTTACAACGTTAGAAGTTTCAGGTGTATCAACTCACTTGTGACGTAATACAACTGGTTACTTAAACTGACTATATAAACATTCTGTGATGATTTCACAAGTTTCATCACGGCCAAGAAAGCGATGTCCCAAATAAAGATGGAAGGGCTTCTAGTAAGCTGGTCCAAGAAGGTAAAATACCTTGGAGTAACTATAAATAGAACATTAGGATGGGATGAACATAAATAGACAGATAGGGAAAGTAAAAGCGGCAGAAAGGTCGCTAGCACCGCTAATAGGAAGACGGAGCAAAATGGCTTTGGACATAAAGCTGATAATAAAGAAAGGGGTAACTCTCCCCATAATAAGAATTTTTTCGCGAGTTCCCGGTGATCTGTTATCGGTAATACAGCGGTTATACCCCCACCTTAAAATTAACTTGAAGGTTATTCTCGGTTATGTTTGTCGCGAAAATGACCCGGTTATCAAATTATCAATGACGTTTAGATTTTTGACAAATATTTTGTTTTGTAGTTTTGCTTGCGTGTGGTTTTGATTGATAAATTTATGTTCCACTCAAACTGAATTACCAGATATAAAAAGGAGTATTCTTTCACCTCATCAGGATGAATGTTATTTAATTCAATTTCAATTAATTCTTCTTTCATTATGATCAACAGAATGATGCGAAAAAATAAATGAAATATGAATAATTTTAACCCAAATCTCAAATCAAATACAAAAAAACAGGCAGCCAAATTTATTTTTTTGACAATTTGGCACTTTTGACATTTATAACCGCCAGTCACCATGCTCAAGAGGACGGGAACAAAATCAGTTCCCGTTTTATAAGATTAGTGACGTCAGAAAATATTCCCCTATTACCGTTTATGTCGCGAAAACGCACCGGGAACTACAATTCGGTTCCCGCTAGTTCACCGGGAACTCGCGAAAAAATCCTAATTGACATACACCCGTGTGTGGTATGTTATTGCACCAGAAGGAAAAACAGAAAAAGGATTCAGACGAAAGAGAACTTGTCGATAAGTTCAGCGCTGGATGCACCAAGATATATGAGAAATGGGCTTCAATACTGGACGTGATGAATGAGTGCCAAAAAATTTCTGGAAAGAACGGAATCGCATCCAAGCGAAGAACTAAGAGGACTTGTGGATTATGATGGTAGGACCATAGACAAGAAGGAAAGAAGGCCAAGGAACCAACTCTACTCTGAGGACTGGTAAAAATGAGTAAAGGGATAAAAATTAAAATATTTTTTTGCAGATAAAGAAGGGAAAAAATTGTCAAAGAGGAGGGACCAAGGCAAGAGGGGGTGGAGCATCAGTGGAGACATCGAGATTCAAAGCCTCAAGAGGCGAGTGAAAAGGGTTGTTGAGTTTTAGTCATTAAGAATCTGACAGTTCCCTCATGTGCGGAACCATGAGGGACTCTCCTGGGTGGACCAAGCTGCTTGGGTGGGACCCTGATGAAGGGTTTCTCACCTGTCCCACGAGAAAAATCAAAAGTTCCATCAACAATACCCTGTATATATAAATAAAAAGTACCATTAGTTATCGCTAAGAAAATTATAACGTAAACGAACATCCGTTGCGGTGCATGCTCCAAAAGAAGTCATTAGTTACACAACTCACGTTTTCCCATTCTAGATTCGGAAAGGTGACAACTTCTCGGTCGTTTTTATTTAAAAATTCAATTTATCTCTTGTTTTATTCTCTACTCTGGCAAATTTTGCCTTCCCCATTCCACATCCTCTCAAATTATATCGGGTCTTATATTTTATGCTGCTTACCACACTGGAAAACCATAATAAACGAGGTTAGGCGTAGAATTTTAAGGCGGGATTTTTCCAGACAAGCTCGAAACTGAAATTCATTTTGGACCACCATAATTTCAATAGAGCTGAGGAAAACAGGCACACTGAAATATTCATCAAGACTGCGTAGTGATAAACGCATGGAGTGCTCCTTCAAATAGAATATTTTAACAAGTATTTTAATATAGGAATTAAAATCATGATGTGTATAATTTCAAGTTGAAAACTGAAAGAAATATAGGAAATGCATATTAGGTATAACTAAATAATTTCTGAAGACTTATAAAATAGAATTTTCATCATGCATCCGTTCCAGGCATTATAACTAACTAAACCAACTAAATTTCTGAAGCAAAAGACTTAAGCTAAGAAGGCAGTTTTATTCTAAAATTCTGTTGAAAAATAATAGGAAATCTTGATGTGTTGACAGTCTCTAATATAGAAGTTTTGATGATTTTCGTTCATATGTAAAATCATTCTATAACGTCGACTATTAACAATGTAAGATATCCAACGCTTGTCAAATTTCATCTGAAACGGGTAGGTAAACTTATCACTCTATTTTTCTACCTAAATATCAGTTTAAACTGTCAGATTCTGCAAGCTTCATGCACCATCTTATTATGAAGGAATTAAAATGCATATCTAGCAAATGGGAGGAGTTCTTCTTCTTAGACTGACGTTAATCTAAGATCAGACGCTCCCCGAAGGCATATTACTGTCGCCATTTCTCACTTTATCTCCCATCCAGAAATGTTGAATAATACAGAAGATTGATAGAAAAAGATTCAAAGCACCAAGATAGTTTTCAAAATTAAAAAAGTCCAGAGAATGGCTGTTGAATTAGTAATGTATGAAATCAATAACCATTTCCTATTATTATTGAAATTAACATTGAATATTGATAATAATATTCCACCTACAGAATAATATTCATTCCAAAAATGTATACAAGGAATTTCATATAAACTGAGAAAAGACAACTTTTCAACACTATAAAAATAATGAAATGTTTCAATATTATAAAAAAAGGATCAGGTGTGTCCACACGACTTTCCTAGCAATTTTACAATTTCAGATTATATGTAATAAAAAATTATTTGATTTACGTGTTATTATTGTGTTTGTAATTTTGGAATCAATAGAATAAATGCTATTCTTCAATTTTAATGTCATTATTGAGTCTTTGTTAGAGTGATAATGGATTTTCTATTGGACTTTATATTCTTGTATAATTTTGGCCTATTCTTTTTTATATTGTTGTACAATTATTGCATGTTATTCTTTATGTTCTAGTTCTTGTTCTTCTTTATGTTGTAGTTCTTGTTCTTCTTTTTCTTGTTGTCTAATGCGAAGTATCTCAATTTCTGACTCTATTTTTAACCTTTAGCCCTATGCTAAATGATATGGAGGAGTTCACTTGATTAATTAATTCCAAAATTCGCACTTTGCTTCCAAACGTTTATTTTGAACAACTTGTACACGACCTTACGCAGTAGTACTTTTTGTCACAACTTGTCAGTTTCACAATCACCTACATGAAAAAATTAACTAAGAAAATAAGGTAGATGCCATAACGAATAATAACCGTAAGTACGTGATAAGCTTTCCACGTAACAGTATGTATGTTCATCTGTTCCCTCATAACTTCTAAGCTATTTATCAAAATTTGGAAGCGTCTTGATTGTCCGCTGGTTATAGTCTGAGGCTCGTCACATTAGATTAAATATGGTTCAGTCATGAACAAAGAAAAAAATCCCGATGGCCTGTAGTCAGCGGAAAGGTAAATTTCTCAAAATTCATTGAATTGAAATTTTAACAACCTTTTCATTGGTATACCTACATGTTATTACTTATAAGTTGCTGTGTTGCCTTGTGGTTAGAGGTTTTTGTTTTGGCTATTGAATATAAAGCAGATAGGGTTCGCGTTCCACTTCAAAGCAGAATATTTTTTTTCGCCTATTTCTTATGAAAAAATATACTATACATTTTTTTATTCAGGGTCTATATTAAGATCTCCAGAAAATGTACAATTACATCAAATTTATAGTTAGTGTTCATATTTTATCAATATTTCTTACTTTTTCTTTATTAATTTTTATTATTTGTTCTGTCCATTTTATGGAGAATTGCTTCGTACAAAAGTTGTAGGTACTGATTATATCTATTACCCAAAATTATTTTTGATGATATTTACACTACGGCTCTTTTTTGATATTTTTTTTAAATATTTGAACGGTCACCATTTTGAAACTACTTACCCGATATTGCCCAATTCGGCCGAGATATTAAACAGATTGATTTTTGTAGCAAATTTTAACTTGATACCTCGAAAAAACTGTGACCTCTATCGAGTTAACAAATTTCGTAATATCCCATATATATATATATATATTTAAGAAGGTTAGCTCGACTGGCTAAGTTAAGGAACAAGAGGGATTGTGAACTCTTTTTTTCAGATTCAAGCTTTCGAGATCTTTATTATCTCTTCATCAGGAACACTAATAAAAATAAAAATGACTATTACAATCAGTAGTTATAGATTTAACTTATAAGTACTTACGAAAAGTGAGGTTAGAAAAGAAGCCGGCACATTCACTTTACACATAATTTCATCAACATTAAACATATTAAAATATTAAAAACATGGTGGTTGTAAGAAGGACCCAACACTAGAAAAATATTATATAATTATAACATAATTAGGAATTGAACTTTAGAAGTCATTAAATCCTACCGTCTACATCATACAAGAATTCGAAGATCGAGACAGTATGATTTTGACAGTATTGATTTATGACATAGAACAACTTGTTTTATGTGTAAGCGGTAAAGGTGATACAACTGGGAAGAATGAAAGTAGCAATTAATTTTTTTTTTTTTGAAAAAGACAAAGGAACTTTCTGGAGATGGGGTTTGATATTATTGAACGTTGTTTGTGGAAAATTGATTATGTTTGTCCAAATGTAAGAGATATGTATAAATGACATTGAGTTTTTCTATGTCCTTCCTTGAATTCAGAGAAGACGAGTCTTTGAAGATGTTAGTCATTTCCAAGAACCACCTTTTATGAAGGTTGTTAAAAGTATCCAACATTTTCACTTCATCAAATAGAAATTTGTGGTTAGATTCGATGGTGTGTTTGGCAAGAGTGCAACCCTTTCTGTTGTTTCTGATGTCACTTTTATGTAATGTAATTCGGTCCTTGAGTAACCTGCCTGTTTGTCCAATATAGCTCTTGTTGCAATTTTCACAGGGTATGGAGTATACTACTTTTGACTTATGTAATAATTTCTCTTTATCTTTCAGTTTAGAGAAGAGGTTATTAATAGATAAACTGTTTTTGAAGGAAAGTTTGATGTTTGAAAACTGATTAAAAATGTTTTTAAGTTGAATAGATAAATTACCTAAATGTGGTAGAGAACCAAATTTTACAGGGGTGTTCGTTATTGGTCTGTTATTCATTGGGGTAGAGTTGATGGAGGATCTGCTGACAATTAAATTATAAATGAGTTTTCTTGGATAGCCACTATCTATGAATAATTGTGCTAGTTTCTTTAGATTTTCTATCCGAAAGGTGGGTGAGAGGTTTTGATCACTCTGTCATTCATAGGTAGAACCAGATTGATTTTTTGCCTTTTCTGGTGAGAAGAATTCGTAGTGTAGAAATCTACCTGAGGAACCAGGCTTGATGTACCATGATGTGATAATGGTATTGTCATCCCTTCTGATGACTTTGGTGTCTAAGAAGGGGACACTGTGGTTACTTTCCTCTTGTTCGATGGTAAATTGTAAGATTTGGTTGTAGCTGTTGAAGACCTGAAGAGTTTCCTCTATCCCATCTTGCGGAACACATAGGATTATGTCATCCACATATTTTTTGAGAAAAGGGATTCGGAAAGATACTTTATTCACACAAGAATATACTAGATCATCCATCACATACTGTGCTAGAGTTGGGGAAACCGGGCTGCCCATTGGCATTCCTAAAACTTGTTTATAACAACTGTCGGAGAAAGAGAAAACTGTAGTGTTAAAGAGAAACTCTAAAGTTTTAATGAAATTGCTACGATTGAGGTTGCAATGTGTTGAAATGTTGTCCCAATGTTCTTTGATACTATTTTTTGCTAGATAGAGAGATATATTGTTAAATTAAGGCTGATTATTACGTAATTATCTGGTAATTGAAATTCATTGATATATTCACAAAATTGAAAAGTCTTTTAGAAAAAATTCTTTGTCTTGGTTATATGCTTTATGGCCTGCCAAAAATTCACAAACCGAGTTTACAACTTCGTCCAATTATTTCAGGTGTGAATAGCCCCAACAGAGGTGTTGCACAGTTAGTCACTGATATTCTCACTAAAGCATATAACTAAGACAACGATTTTTTTGTAAAAGACTCTTTTCAATTTTGTGAATATATCAATGCATTTCAATTACCAGATAATTACGTAATAATCAGCCTTGATGTAAAAGCCTTATTTAACAATATCTCTCTCGATCTAGCAAAAAATAGTATCAAGGAACATTGGGACAACATCTCAACACATTGCAACCTCAATCGTAGCAATTTCATTAAAACTTTAGAGTTTCTCTTTAACACTACAGTTTTCTCTTTCTCCGACAATTGTTATAAACAAGTTTTAGAAATGCCAATGGGCAACCCGGTTTCCCCAATTCTAGCACAGTATGTGATGGACAATCTAGTATATTCTTGTGTGAATAAAGTATCTTTCCGAATCCCTTTCCTCAAAAAATATGTGGATGACATAATCCTATGTGTTCCGCAAGATGGGATAGAGGAAACTCTTCAGGTCTTCAACAGCTACAACCAAATCTTACAATTTACCATCGAACAAGAGGACAGTAACCACAGTGTCCTCTTCTTAGACACCAAAGTCATCAGAAGGGATGACAATACTATTATCACATCATGGTACACCAAGCCTGGTTCCTCAGGTAGATTTCTACACTACAAATCTTCTCACCAGAAAAAGACAAAAAATCAATCTGGTTCTAGCTATGAAAGACATAGTGATCAAAATCTCTCACCCCACCTTTCGGATAGAAAATCTAAAGAAACTAGCACAATTATTCATAAATAGTGGCTATCCAAAAAAGCTCATTTATAATTTAATTCTCAGCAGATCCTCCATCAACTCTACCCCAATGAATAACATATAACAAAATATATATATATATATATATATATATATATATATATATATATATATATATATATATATATATCTTATGAACGATAGCAATAGGTACATTTCTATAAGAAATTTACCTAAAAAATAATATTACCGTGTTGGTTGTCAAATGAAACGGTTTAATTTATAGCTGTTCCTCGCGATTTTGCATTCATGTACCCGGGTATAATTTTTGATATCATGCCTCAGATGTGAGCCAAAAATAATTTTACAAACAAATGCGTCTTGATTGTCAACTCTACAAATCACGAAATTAAAATAACTTGAATAAAAAGTTCAAAAACTAAAATCCGACTACTGAAGAAACACGCTCTAAAAAGGATGATTCTGTTTTATGTTTATTCATAATTTCGTTGCATGTTGTCTTTAATATTTACTAGATTAGACTGGGGTTGGCTAGGTTTGTGATTTGGTAACAAGTTTGTTTCGATAATATTTGCTAAACAACTACATTTTTTACTTCTATTTTATGTTTATTTATGATTTTACTGCATGGTGTCTCTAATATTTATTTGACTGTTGTTGGCTAGGTTTGTGCTTTGGTAATAGGTTTGTTTCCTTAAAATTTACTGCATGGTGTCTTTATTATTAATGTTTCCTTACTAGATAGCTCCAGTTTAACCCTCTATTCTACGCTCATTTCTAATATCTTTTTCCAAACTGAATATATAACATTATTGTTACATAAAGTTATATAACTATACCTTCTGTTTTCCCCTACCAGCGCCCCAATTCATTCCATGCTACTGGACCAATTTCTCTAAAACTAAGCGAAAAGTCAAAAATTGGTACTCTTAGTTTTTAGAAGTATCTAATTTAATTGAGGATATTCTAGACAATTTCGGGTTGTAAAAACTAAGCATAGTTAGCTGATTACACTCGAAGTGCACCCAAAATACTGTGAACTCGGGCGTCGTAAGATACATGTGTATAGTAAATAATACAAAAATATTTGATTCTGTAAAAATTATGCAATCATGATTTCCCTTGCCCCAAGCAGAAGAGGCCTAGTGTATATTTGGGATGGTTTAGCTATGATTTGGTAATTCACCCCATAAATTAAGTGCGATATGTTGTCATTTCCTTCGATAATTGGGATAACACTTAGCTAATCTAAGATCTCACTCATGTATATGTAATTTTCAATATAAATTTTAAACAAGACAATGGTTATAATAAAACTGGTAGTGACTTAGTACAACTATTAACCTTTATAGTTTATTATTTGTTCTGTGGGTAACGGACAGGGTACATGGAACAAAAAATTATAAAATAAGCTCTTCCGTAAGGTGATGCTATGAATTTACTTACTTATTAATTATTCTTCGTATGAAATACTTCGAGATCTAACGTACGTACTGATATTTCAAAATATCCAACTGTTTATCGCTGGATACGCGACAAGACGCATTGTTTTCTATTCTTTGTCTTTGCTTATTTCAGTCATTTCAAAACAACAATAATAGCGGCTGGACAAGACCAATGAGTGCAAGAGTTTACGTGTTTACAATGATTAATGAGAATTTTTCAAGAAAATACTTTGTTGGGACGGTTTCGATAGTGTGATTTCTGGTATGACTTCTTTTCTACCTCTACACGCGTATTTTCCCCCATCCAACACCCCCTTTGCTTCAACCTCCCGTTTGTTGGGACAAAAAGAAAACTCGAAAATTGGTACTCTTGATTTTCATCTTATTTTGAGCTGTTTTATCAAAATTCGTCGTCAAATGGCGGCGCCCTAGTTATCGTACCCGAGCCGAATTTGTTGATGGGGGGATGAGGGACCACGGCTATCCTCTGAACCACTATGAAGTTGTATTAAATACGTTAATGTACAATAAGTCTGAGTTGTTTATTTAATTAACAAGTCAGAGTCAGATATTCCCAGCGGACATCTTTCTTTTCATTCGTTATTATCGTCACGATAAAACACGACGACTCAAAATTAGGCAAACTCTATATGTTTGAGCAAAACCGTCTAGTCGCCTCCGGGTGCAAAATATCTGTAGGCCACATTTATCTAAGTACAACTACTTATTTATATTCAGCCCAACTATACGAGTATATTTCGATGTTGCTCGTCGGTGAAAGTAGGTAATATCAAAGACAAATAAGATAAACGACGGTAATCTTTGAATTAATTTTTGACTTCATATTATAAAATGTTGAAGAGAGCAGACGTAAGAACTTATAATAAATAAATCATAAGAAATTTTATATTATATTATTCCATATTCATACAAAATCAATGGAATCCTTCTATAGAATAATTTCTATGAATGTTTTTATGAGCGTTTTGTGGCGCTGGTAGATTTATTTAACACATCCTATATGACATAAATAATTCAGAAGGTAGATTCTCTAAATGAAGAGAGAATACTGTTTAATTTCAAATTATGCTCTTCTTAATTTTTGAGTTTTGCCTAAGATAAAAATAACTTTGAAATCACGATTCACTGTCATTAGTTCTGATTTTTTTTATTTCAGCATCTTCAACTATATTCGCTTAATTATTAGCAATGTTCTAGACTTTCGCAATTACGATAGCTATGGAAAAAATTTAATTCCACGAAATTTCCTCAACAATGTTTGATTAATCACTTTATAATGTACAAGAACGAAATTAATTAAATCCGGATGAAATTAATATTAACGAACACGTGTCAACATGTCTGCACAAGTTGCCAATCATCCGGCCTGTTTCCCTCATAGCCCAATTAAAGCTGCAGCCACACTGGGCTGCAGGGTGCCAATATTAGTTCAAACGCCAAGTCTGCTCGACCAAATATACATCAGCCTGTGTGCATTGTCAAATGACGAGGTTTCGCTGGCCGGATATTGGATTTCATTTCGCGCTATTCCCCGTCAAACGTAAATGTAGTGGTAGATATACAGGGTTGAGATACCTGAATTTAATATTTTTGGAACGGAAAGGACCATATTTACGAAACTTTGCAGGCAAGTGCCATGAAGCCCAATACATAATATATTAAATAGAAAAATTAAAGAATTTCACAATTACCTACTATTACATTTTTAAGTAACAGTAACTGAATATCACCAGCATAATGCTTTTTATTATAAAAATAACCTTGTACTATCTGGTAGATATTTGTTGAGAAACTGTCAAAACTAAATAGTAATTCTACGAATAAGAATGGTGCATTTATCTGAAAAATACCGGGTTGAAATATTAATGACATTTGGTTTTGACGATCGTGTTATATAAAAATTAACTAAAACATTGCAAAGCCTTAATACAACCGGGATGATTAACATTTTGCCACAAATTGGATATTGCCACTGAATTAAGACGAATCTTTTTACTACTACTAAGCTATGGTACTTAGAAGTCGACGTAGACATTAGGTAAATTTATCAAGAACAATAAATCACAAACTCTAGAAAATAGGACATCAGATGTTTATGAACTCACTTGCGGTGATCGCTCGAGAGTAACCATGAAAATAATTCAAACCATCCTCTACATCTCAATGATAATAATCACAAATTTAATGATAATTTCAAAATCTTACTTACTGAAAAGACATATTTAAAATTGAGTTTACTAGTGTCATTAGAAATTAATAAAAGTAAAAATTCAGGTAATCTCTCAGGATATCCAGCCTCTTATCTACTGTATATATAATTATTACCATTATGATTTATGTTGACCATCCTTCTTGTTTAAACAGGCATTTTCTCTTGAAATTTAGTTAATAATCACATTTGAAAAAGCCACAGTATGTCGAAACCATAGTCATGTATGAACAATATATTGGAAATTTATTACAGCGTTTTAATTTTAATTTAGAGATCTGGTAATAAGGTCATACAATCATCTGTGGTAGATAGTTGTTTAATCGAATTTATATTGGGCGCGCGCACTCACACTCGTATATGAATGAAAGAGAGAGCCGGCGAGAGAATATCGGGCGCTTCGTGGGTGTGTTACACGTGATGATTTCTGCAAGTAAACTCCTATCGCAAGCCGCGATAAGGAACCTCGTTACAAAAATACATCCCTACACTGAGCCCCCTACGATTGATCTTCCCATTTATTAAATGAATTGAAAGATGTTTCTACTCTCTACACAAAATATTTATAATGCGAAAGTAGGGCAAAACCAAAACAACGTTGTTTTTGAACAGTTCCAGCAAGATTTTTTAAATCGGTGGATAGGGTAGCGAGGACTGATAGAGTGGCTAGTACGATCAACTGATCTTACGCTATAGGTAAGTCTGCTTATGGGGATATATGAAAATGACAGTATAGAAAACTGAAACAAGTGTCCCTCTGTACGCATCATAGGTTTCGAGGTAGAAGATGGAGTTATCCGTTGACCAGTCGATCACAGTCTTATTTGGTTGATATAGGATATACCTACGTGAGCGCACAATAATACACCTTTTTTGACATATGCTATTGCACAGAGGTATTTGTTACTCATGTTCAAATTTAGAAATGAATGTGGAATCATCGCTAAAACTATACAATTTAGATGTGTCACATTCACAATCAGTTTCAGTTCGGTACGAGTTTACTTTGCTAGTCATTGTGCTAATGATAGTATCAAACTAAACTAATACTGAACAAAGATTAACTACAAATGCAGCTGCATTTCTCCAAGATAATTTATAGAAAAAAACTTATGGGAAGTGATTGGGCGGTTTACTAGTGATCCAATATTGCTGGTCTTTGGATTATAAATATGAACAATAATTGAAATAATGAATGTATACCATTTAGTTGATCTATATTGTATACCTAGATGGATCCTAATGACGTTAGCAGGGATTTCCATTAATTAGACACCGCAGCAGAGACCATTTGAACGTATTGGAAATTTAATGCGATACCCAATAATCGCATAATATATATATATATATATATATATATATATATATATATATATATATATATATATATATGTATCAAGTGCGGTATATAGGAAGTATGGGTGTGTGACGACCTCCAATGCAGAATGATGATCCCTAATTTGAATATTCTCGAATAGTTGCAGCCGCAACCGCATGAGAAGCAGGAGGGAAGCAAATTAGCGGTGTAGGTACATCGAATGGTTCAATTATTACCATTAGATCGGACAGGCATAGAATGAAATTCTCCAGCAGAAGCAGTAGCACACCTCTGTCTAATAGGGTTCACGTTCGGTGGTGTGTACCTACAGCTGAAAGCAGTTCTCCACTCCTCTACGCATGGATTCGCATTTCGATGATGATAGATTAGAGAGATATTAGACACATACGACATTGTTAAATGCTGCACACATCATATGTAAAATCGATTGAGGATATGAAGATACGAGCTGCATACCCAATTTGGGATGATAGAAGAAAATTCAATTTTACATTGTAAACCCAGAAGTAATGTCTAAATTCATTTAAAACTCAACCGTATGTTTTTTATAAGAACACCCGGACTAGTTTTCCACATTTCTTGTAGGTATCCCACAAATAAGTTACCACAATTAATCTCATTTTTTTAAATGGAAATACCTATAATTAGGTAAATTTCTTATAGAAATGTACCTATTGCGATCGTTCACACTTTTGAATTTCGAAAAAATTTCAACGGCATGTTGTTATATGTCTATAAGTTAGTCCAAAAAAACATTTGGTTCAAAAGTTTATATATATATTATAAAATAGATTTTTGTTGGGGATGCAGTCATTTAATAAATAAAATTCTTTGGATTATGCCAAGCTTTCGAGAATGTTTATTCTCTTCGTAGGGGCAAACTAAAAATCGTTACAAATTTTCTTAACCACATAATAAATTATTAATTAAAGTACTTACATTCGTGAATTTAGATAAAATTAACCACAAACAGGAAAGATTTCATAGCCATCAATCAGAAATGTCATTAATTATTTATAAAAGATCATATAGGAGTATCTTTGTGTTTGTAGCTCTTTTTTAACAAGTCACACAATAAACTTGAAAATATTGAGGCAGATATAAGTTTAGTGAAAAGAAAAAGTTATTATTCAATTATTAAAAAAATAATTTATAACAGACACTTAATATAAATAAATATATACCCGTACACAGACTAGACTATCTGAATTCGTAGGTATTATATAATTAACAAATAATCTGAATGCCTAACAAAATAGTAAATAATATTATTGACATAATAAACTTCAATTTATACTGCAATATATACTACTATATATATACTGCCTCAATATTTTCAAGTTTAATGTGTGCCTTGTTAAAAAAGAGCTACAAACACAAAGATAACTCCTATATGATCTTTTCTAAGAAAACTTGAATCTAGACACTTTCAACTCTAGATATGCCGTTACCATGACATTTATAAATAATTAATGACATTTCTGATTGATGGCTATGAAATCTTTCCTGTTTGTGGTAAATTTTATCTAAATTCACGAAAGTAAGTACTTTAATTAATAATTTATTATGTGGTTAAGAAAATTTGTAACGATTTTTAGTTTGCCCCGACGAAGAGAATAAACATTCTCGAAAGCTTGGCATAATCCAAAGAATTTTATTTACTAAATGACTGCATCCCCAACAAAAATCTATTTTATCAAATAATAAACCAGTCAAGAATTCAGAATCAAATATATATATATATATATATATATATATATATATATATATATATATATATATATATATATATATATATATATGGGATATTACGAAATTCGTTAACACGATAGAGGTAGCAGTTTTGAAGGTTTTTTTATTTCATCCTGAAATTGTGCTTTGAATTCTAATTATGTTTCATGTAATATCCTTATACTTGAAATAAACAGTTAGAAAAAAACTCTTCAGCTACCTTATTCTGCCACTAAAAACTGTCATTCTTCTAAAAAATTGCGCCCTGCACCCCCTTTATGGTGGTATTCAGGGGAAGGGGATGTTGGATTATCTTTTTAATGTGGTACCATTACGCAACACTTCTCTTTGCAATGAAAAAAGAATAATGAAAGTGTTTAATTAAAAAATAAATCAATCATATTTCAAAGAGTGATGACGTCACAGACATACTTGATAATTGTTCCGATCCGCGATTGTAAATGAAAGTCGACATGCTTGAGGTATTTCGAAAAAATGTCCCTCTTACTCCATAGACAAATGATTCTTAGATGTTCTAGCTTTTTTTGTGAAGTAACCCTTTTGTATCCTTCTAGGCTTTCTTACTAGTTACGTAGTCCATCGAAGATATTTTCTTGTTTTTCTAAAATCCGCGCGTCTTGGGATTTCACCAGAATTTTTAAGTGATATTTTTTTCCGAATTCCCGTTTCGCCGGTATCTGGACTTTCAACTTTTTGTTTCCAGTATTAGTCGATATAACAAATAATATATAGATGTTGCAATGAAATGTCCAATGCACGTCATAAGCTCATGAAAGTAGACGTTGCCATGTTGCTAGAAAATTCGAGTATCTCTGGAAATATTAAAAAAAAGTTTAATTTGAACTCCAATAAAAATATGTCATTAGAGGCCCCACTAATTCATTCGCAAGGCTATTTAGATGCTTAGGCATTTTAAGAATCAAAAAATGAATTTGTTTATTAAACACAACAATAATACTGTTGACAATTTGACAGTTCAATTATGCATGTCATAAAAAGAAATATTGATTTGGCTGCTAACCGTTACGCATGCCCATTGCCCAATTCAATATTGCAAAGCAACAAATACAACTAACACCAATGATTTATCTGTTCGACTTGATAAACAATTTTCATCATTGATGTGCAACGGAAATTTCATTGCAACGACTATACAGATATAAACAGATCTATATTAACAAGGAAAAATCGTTCGGGGCTGGTTTTGGACTACATAATATATCACAAAATTCCTCCGAGTTTGATAGGGAAATCATAGCAGTGAATTGAATATTTTTTTCTTTTGTTCCACGTTCTCAACTGTAAAATAAGATGTTGAACAAACCAGTCAAAGAATCGAAGAACACAGAAACGTAACCGTACTGAGTTGAACCAAAAACATAGTGATAAATTAATTAATTATTTCGAATCAATTACAACCAAATCATATTTTCTACTATCCAGAAGTGAATGAAGCATTTTTAAATTGATATGATCTGAAATTTATGTTGACCTCTATACAATTTCAACCCACATCTATTTAAATACTTTCTATTGTTGTGTATTGCCTCTTATTGGTGGTATGGCCTATGGAAAATAAAACTGCCTCAAATTGAAATTTCTCTTCCAGTGATTGTATCTAACGGCTTTTATTTACGATAAATTTTTTTCGAAACATTCATAATCAACTACGTAATGGAACGAACATTACAAAGACAAAGCGAACTTTATGGAAGTAATGACTCCAACGACTGAGAGTCCTTCATTTTAATGGAAAATAAAAGGCACATTACCGAGACGGTTTTTCTTTATGGAAGACGTTTGAAAACAGCAAGCTTTAAAAATGATCAAGAGCTCTGAATTATTTTCGCCATATACCTACCATTATTGTATTTTACAGAGATTATTTATTGCTTCTTTGCATATTCCACACTTTCTTCTACACATAACTATGTACTAAACTTAAACATAACATACAAGCTTCAGCTGACTCAGTTTTGAATTTCATCTGATCAATAATGATTAGCATATTTTAGTAATATTTAACTTTAGTAGTTGTCAAAATTCTACTATCCACCTATTTATTATATATAGGGATCGAGGTGTCCTTCCGTAAGCATTATAGGCTTCGAGGAGTGAGAAAAACCCAAGTAAAGTAGATTCGTACTGTATGTATTTTCTTATAAATATTTTTTACAAAAAATTGGTGCAGTGAAAAATACAAAATAATATTAATTCTATCTAATAACTTCGGTCCATTTTTTTGTAAAAAATATTTATTTCACACTTTTGAGTGTAACATTAGTCACTAATATCGTGGAACATTCACTAATACCAATGAATATAGTACTTATCCTATTACCCACGTATACAGGCTGTCTCAGCGAGACCGTTCATTAGAAGTTTATTGGGTTCTGGTCAAAATAATAAATTCTCAATACATAATTTTTCAAGTCAAACGAAAAATTAATTATGGTATTGCGAATTAAAATGTCTAACAATAATGAAAACAATGTCTATATCAATCAAGAAATTCTTAATTTATTTTTGTGCGACGAAATTCTCAGTAGAATGAGTACAATGTTTAACGAGAACTATCCACAGTTACCTCCAACGACCAGAGGTAAATTTATATGAATTGAAGCAAATTTGTGTGTTTTGAAAAAGTTAATCGTGTAATAAATATACAAAATAGTTTATTTGATAAGAAGAGGCGAATCCCTATGCCTCAATTTGAGCTGCCGAAAAAGATCTGGGAATCAGTACATCTTGAATATAAAGAATTTGAAGAAGCATCACACTATTATAAGTTCTTGTTAGTGCAAGACCTTCATCCTCAAGATCCCTACTACAGAGTTAACTTGTCTGAGATGCTATATCTTTGAAGCCAAGAAGACGAGAATTTTTTGAAAAAAATTACCTCAATGGACGAATCTTAAGCTTTCGCGTGACTTCTCAACAGACCCAATTATATTTGGGCCTCAGTTAATCCCCAAGCAATCCGAGAAAGAAATGATCAGAAGAGGTTTAGTTTCAATGTTTCTCTTACTTCATTTATGACGGCGCGTTAACGGCACTGCGACAAAAAATTTAGTAGAACGTGTAGAATGTTTAAAGAGATCAGTTATTCACATTTACCTCCGATGACCAAAGGTAAATTTAGAAGAATTTAAGCATCTTTTTACGTTTCGGAATAATGAATCATGTATTAAATAGAAAATAGTGTATTTCTTGATTTGTATAGACATTGTTTTTATTATTCTTATCCACTTTAATTCTTGATAGCTTAATTTTTTTGTCGTTTGACTTATTTATTGAGAATGCTTATTTATTTTCCATGGCATACTAGGTAAGTATCGATGAGAAATGTAAGCATTAAAAAAAACTTATTATCTCCTAAGCTATCAATCTCAGGTATAGGACATGTGGGGTATAAAAGATATAAAATTAAACTCCCAAGACGACTAAGCAATAAAATTAAAAAAAACAAGTTATGGTTCTTTAAAATGTCGAAAAGTTAACGTGCCATAGTACAGTAACCCTACAATGTAGACAACCGTTTTTGGCCGCAAAACATACTCCAACATGTTGTTTAAACACAGTTTCAATCCTAAGTTAATATCCGAAAAATCTAGTGTTTGAATAAATGTATGCTACCGCATTTTGTTTTAGAAAAAATTGAATAACTCCAAAACAGCTGGATGAAAATGAAAAAAATAAAGGTACTTCTGAAGATTGAGAATATGTTAATCCAAATATATAAAAATATACAGGGAGTTCTATGCAAAATAACAAAGCAGATGTCTATTTCCGGTATAACCGGAAGTACCAGAAATATAAAAATATTTTAGTTGAAGAGAACATATTCGGTTATATATAACTCTCAATTTTCAAATTTTTATTTTGACCAGAACCCAATAAACTTCTAATGAAGGGTCTCGCTGAGACACCCTGTATTTTTTGCTTGTAGTTGTTATTATTGAGATCTCAAAACATCGCTGCGGAAATACGCTTAAGTATTAGATGCTACCATTTTAACACCGATTTATCTCGAAAATCATAAATCTAAGGAAAAAATGTTCATTATGTCATTATGTTGCTACAAATAATTATGTCTTTCATGTAGAACCCACAGATTTTCAGTTTTCGAAAGAAATCGCCCTATCCACATAGCAAATATATATATATTCGAGAATTTAAGATGCCTCTATCTCGAAAACCGTGACTCTTTTGAAAAATCTTCAATTTAAACGTTTCCGGATATCGTCCTATCTTTAATTACAAGACCTCAGATTTTCAATTTTCGAGAAAATTTGCCCACTCCACCCCCTTCGGGGGCGGTTTTTGGAGGGAAGGAGATGTCGGATTCCCGTTTTTACGAATATGGGACCATTTCTCAAGCCTCCTCTTTCAAATGAATCAAAAATCATCAAAATCGGAGTATCTACGATTACTATATAAAGGCGTGAACAAACCCAAAAAAAGCACACAGTCGAATTATATACCTCCTCCGTTCGGGGTTCGTCGGTCAAAAATGTAGGCGTTTCAACAAAACGTTCGGTTTTCCATAGAGAAGTCGTCTGTTATTTTTTTCTATATTGTATGAAAAACCAAAGCTTCTTAAAAGCTGTCATATATTAGAATCATTGCAAATCCGGGTATCTTTTATCTTTAACTCCCCATTCAGTTATATAATGTAACGTAGGTATTGTCCTTTTGCTTTTATTTCATATAACTATTGTATTTCTAATTGATTCCTTAATTGCTGCACTCACATTATCAGTCATTATCTTGTAATGCGATTCCCTACAAGTTTTGATAGCTATTTCCATTTCGTTACCTGTTTGTATTCTTGACAGACTGCGCATCTAATTATGTCTAGTGGTTTAATGGTAGTAGAGGCCCAAAGACTTCAATAAATTAAGTACGAACTGTTGATTTTCCACATTTATCATTTTTTCTGGCATAATGATATCAATGACTATAAATAATTTTAAATCACTGAATCAAAAAACATGGAAATAGAAATTTTCAATGACATTTATCTTGATCAAATTTAAGGGCACACCACAGAATGACTGGGCTTATGTTATGGGCGACATAGGTAGTTCGGCTAAACGCTTTCCTGGAGACGCTCATTACATATCTGTACACCAGAGAGTTATTGTAACGGGACTCTGGTTCGCCAATTGGGAAGCAAACTTGAATACAAATTATTTAACCAATTAAATAAATAAACACACCGATTAGAATTTAATTCACAATTCACTAGCTTGTAATAAATTGCTATACCCGGCGCTGATTCCCTTGAATTGATACGTCGCTGGTCTCGGTATTCCAATCGCTCACCAATGCTTTAAGCTGAATACTAAATTTCCTTCTCCATATGTAGCTGTAGCTCGCTATATATATCCCAACTCACTTCTTGCGAACATTCTATTAAACTTAATTCATAAGGGCTTAGCTCCTCATTTTGATCTGGACTATACTCCATTTCAGAAATAGAGAGAGAATAATAAATTATAATAATAAAGGAATCTCTATTGTATTCATTCGTATAATACAATAGATTTCTTTCATTATCGTAATTTATTACTTTCTCTCTTCTTGAAATGGAGTATAGTGTCCAATCTTACCCTATTTTCTTATCATAATCAACTAGACGAGCCTACCCGCTTTGCAGACGGGGAAAACCACGGGATCCAAATATTTATATCTGTTTTATACGGCAGCCCGCGACCTTATAAAAATGTAGGTACAACACATGATAAATACAATGTTTTAATAATTCTTTAGCAGAATCAGCAATCAAAGCAGGCAGAGTTAAGGAATTAAATGTACACTCTTTATAAGGCAGATAAATTTTAAATGAGATCAAATTATCTAATCTAATTAATCAAATATGCGTTTTTCGGGTTTGCTTAAAAAAATATGGTGTGTACGGAACGGGTTAGTTACAACTATATTAAGGTAAAGCATAGTGAATACAAGAATAACAAATAAATAAATAATTCATAAACAAAGATGCCAAACTCAGGTATATATTTTATTTCTATCACTTTTCTTTGAACAACAGACAGCAGACAGTTAGAAAAGGTAATAATGAGAGCTATTATTAAAACATATCAATAGGAATTCCACAAGGAACAATTCTAGGACCTTTACATCTTATCCTATATATCAGTGATATACGTTTAGATTTTGAAAAATACTCTTTCGCATCATATGCTAATAATACAGCCCTAATTGCGTCAAATGATACATTGAATGGAGCACAAAATAAGATGAATAGCTTATTAGATCGGATGCATGTTGCTAAGGCATTGAACTATCTCTCTTTGAAAGTAGGCAAAACCACATTATTATATAGACTATACAGGGTGATTCACGGTCTATGGTACCTTAGACGTATAAGGAAAACGGACCATCAGACCACTCTAAAAATTGTGTTATTTAGATATTACCTAGTGATCTATCGACTGAAAATATTTTCAGCCTTGCGACGTTGCCACTTCTATCAAAAGGTATTAACAACTTTGATTTTTCAAATGAGACACTATATATTATCAATTTATTAGATTCTCTACCATCTTCTGGTTATTTTTTCATAAGATACCCATACCCATCTCTAACAGTTTCCAGTAAATTAATTAATTTTCTTTTGTTTTGTTCAAAACAGAGCTCCAATTAATAGCCCATTACTCTAAATTTTAGAAATGTGAAACGATGAAATTCCAGTAAGAGTTTTCGAAATACTTATTTCTTAGTTATTATTGAAGATTTTCTTTTTATATTATACAGGGTCGCTCAAAATTCTTGATCTTTCCATCAGATCTATAAAGACCCAAAAATGCATTTTTCTAAATAGAAAATCCTATATTTTATTATTTCTTTAGATAATCAAAATACCTTTGAAATGGTATATCATCTTCCTATACCAAAATGGTCAGGTTTTCAAAATATAAGCAACTATCTATTAAAGTGAATTATATCTACCATTTTTATATTAGGTATTTGCTGGTTACCATGGTGATGGAACGTTTGACAAGTAATTATCACGAGGAAGAATAAGTGTTTGTTGAGTTGTTCATTGTTCATAGATAATGTGATCAAATTATTTCAAAAAAATGCAGAAAGTTTAATGCAAGATACCCACAAAGTACAAAAAAGACAACAAGAATAAACCTATTCACAGAACAAATAAGTAATTTTCTGATTCCTAGAAGCTAATTCAAAATGTTCATTTACGAAACAGTTTCGTTTACTTTGTACTGGTGTTGACTTTACTTTGTACTGGTGTTGAATACACTCTTTCCTTCAAATATTTGCGTTTCAGGTAAATTATTTTAAGGAATACCTCAAATAATGTTTGTTAAATAATAATTATGTTTTATCCTCATGCTAACCAGCAAATACCTACTACAAAAATGCTATAAATAATTCACTTTAATAGATAGTTGCTTATATTTGGAAACCAGACCATTTAGGTATAGGAAGATATAGGGTGTTCCATTTGGAGCTCTGTTTTGAACAAAACAAAAGAAAATTAATTAATTCACTGGTACCATCGAACGTGAATCACCCTGTATAATAAAGAAATCTAGTTATTGTGTTTCAAAAGTTGAAAGTGTATGAAAACGGATAATCTTAAATTAATTTGTTACTCTTTCTTTCATAAACTTTTGTACTAGAATCACCAACTTACAATTACAGAACTCTGAGGCACAAATTTTTGGAATCTAATAGTATAACTAGAACAAAAGTATTATCCTACCTTAGATTGAGAAATCAATAAGTAACAAACAGAGTTACATTAATTTGTAACCTATTAAGTGTGTGTAAGTTATCATCTGGAGAATAAATAAATAAATAAATACTAGGAATTGAACGTGAGACCTTTGAATTGAACATTGTATAGGCTTTACGCTGAAATACTTCAATGTACGTAGTAGTATGGAAATGGTATTGTTGATTAATGAATGAACAAGCATTCCATTTATGAAAATAAAATTATGTTCTATGCTCTACGTTGATTCTGGTTGGTTGGTACTCTTGGTTCTTGGTGATGACATAATGATCGTTTTTGGCTATGATAACATTTAGGAAAATTGATTTTCTGAATTTAAATTCATTTCAACTTCAGTTATTATTATTGATATCATTTTATATTTTCTACAGCCTTGATATGGAATTATAGCATCTAATTTTTTCCAGGGGTTTTAATTTGCTATATTTTGAGACCAGGGAGAGGACGAAATAAATGCAAGGCTATAAGGCTCTTGTCACCCTAAAAATGTATAGTCTTTAGCAATGATGTACCTCATATAAATCAAACAATGAAATTATTTTCTGAATCGGATAATCAATTTCAGGGATTTTCCCCTAATTTTACCTCTTTGTAATATTGGTATACATAAATATCTCAAAATTTTATCAAATCCTACTAGAATTTTCTCTCATATTTTATGTACAAATAGTCAAAATTCTTGTTCACATAATCACCATCCTTTTGACCCAATACAATATGCTTCGCCTTATTTTTGATCATTTTATTATCTTTTAGCTAATTTGTTAATACCTGCGTATATGATCAAAATATTGAAAGCTTCTGTTACCATGAATAACTATTTGTCTCTCAAACACCACAACTTAGAACGGCTAAGTCCAGCTTCTCAAAATAATCTTACGTTGGGAGGACTTTGTGGTCAAGCAACATCTTTATAAATAAGAATTCTTGCTGGTTTATATTTAGTAGGTAATCCTAATGTCCGTTTTGTCTACTTAGTTATAAACAGATTTTCCTGCTTGTTCCTTGCCGCAAAAACCTTTGATGCCCTCCTCTACCTTCTTCTTTCTGCCCCATTGAGGTCGACGTGATCATCTAGACTTGTTACAGTATAACTAATGCCGGTTAATGTGGTCGCCTGTTGCTTTTCATTTAGAAAGCAATCATCCGCCTGTCTGGTTCGCTTTCCACAAAAGCAAAAAGTTCATTTACGAAACAGTTTCGTTTACTTTGTACTGGTGTTGACTTTACTTTGTACTGGTGTTGAATACACTCTTTCCTTCAAATATTTGCGTTTCAGGTAAATTATTTTAAGGAATACCTCAAATAATGTTTGTTAAATAATAATTATGTTTTATCCTCATGCTAACCAGCAAATACCTACTACAAAAATGCTATAAATAATTCACTTTAATAGATAGTTGCTTATATTTGGAAACCAGGCCATTTAGGTATAGGAAGATATAGGGTGTTCCATTTGGAGCTCTGTTTTGAACAAAACAAAAGAAAATTAATTAATTCACTGGTACCATCGAACGTGAATCACCCTGTATAATAAAGAAATCTAGTTATTGTGTTTCAAAAGTTGAAAGTGTATGAAAACGGATAATCTTAAATTAATTTGTTACTCTTTCTTTCATAAACTTTTGTACTAGAATCACCAACTTACAATTACAGAACTCTGAGGCACAAATTTTTGGAATCTAATAGTATAACTAGAACAAAAGTATTATCCTACCTTAGATTGAGAAATCAATAAGTAACAAACAGAGTTACATTAATTTGTAACCTATTAAGTGTGTGTAAGTTATCATCTGGAGAATAAATAAATAAATAAATACTAGGAATTGAACGTGAGACCTTTGAATTGAACATTGTATAGGCTTTACGCTGAAATACTTCAATGTACGTAGTAGTATGGAAATGGTATTGTTGATTAATGAATGAACAAGCATTCCATTTATGAAAATAAAATTATGTTCTATGCTCTACGTTGATTCTGGTTGGTTGGTACTCTTGGTTCTTGGTGATGACATAATGATCGTTTTTGGCTATGATAACATTTAGGAAAATTGATTTTCTGAATTTAAATTCATTTCAACTTCAGTTATTATTATTGATATCATTTTATATTTTCTACAGCCTTGATATGGAATTATAGCATCCAATTTTTTCCAGGGGTTTTAATTTGCTATATTTTGAGACCAGGGAGAGGACGAAATAAATGCAAGGCTATAAGGCTCTTGTCACCCTAAAAATGTATAGTCTTTAGCAATGATGTACCTCATATAAATCAAACAATGAAATTATTTTCTGAATCGGATAATCAATTTCAGGGATTTTCCCCTAATTTTACCTCTTTGTAATATTGGTATACATAAATATCTCAAAATTTTATCAAATCCTACTAGAATTTTCTCTCATATTTTATGTACAAATAGTCAAAATTCTTGTTCACATAATCACCATCCTTTTGACCCAATACAATATGCTTCGCCTTATTTTTGATCATTTTATTATCTTTTAGCTAATTTGTTAATACCTGCGTATATGATCAAAATATTGAAAGCTTCTGTTACCATGAATAACTATTTGTCTCTCAAACACCACAACTTAGAACGGCTAAGTCCAGCTTCTCAAAATAATCTTACGTTGGGAGGACTTTGTGGTCAAGCAACATCTTTATAAATAAGAATTCTTGCTGGTTTATATTTAGTAGGTAATCCTAATGTCCGTTTTGTCTACTTAGTTATAAACAGATTTTCCTGCTTGTTCCTTGCCGCAAAAACCTTTGATGCCCTCCTCTACCTTCTTCTTTCTGCCCCATTGAGGTCGACGTGATCATCTAGACTTGTTACAGTATAACTAATGCCGGTTAATGTGGTCGCCTGTTGCTTTTCATTTAGAAAGCAATCATCCGCCTGTCTGGTTCGCTTTCCACAAAAGCAAAAAGAAAGGATAGATCATTTGGTATTCAATGAGGCGCTTCATTTTAATAATCTAGCAGTATTGACTGTGTTCAGTATCAACATAGGGTAAGGTTGGATCTAAAAATTTGAAAATTTCTTATGCAATTTAAATCATGTTTATAAATTTGTAAGGAGACCTTCAGTTATATTTAATCTTTATAGAATTTATTGTAATGTATCCTGATTTCTAAATTCTATCCAATCTATATGTCTCAGACTTAATCAACAATTTGGCTGTTTGTCTAGTCATTTGACTGAATTGCGCCGGCCCGTCAACTGGCTGAATGATGTTGAGTTGATTCAATGAAACAGCTAGGCAAATCCGTACCTGCGATAATTTTGGACTGTTCTTCGGACTGGAAGCGCCGGGTCGCATTTTCATTTCTATCACATGCAATCGCGAATCGAATATGCCCGAACGCAGCTCTTATCTATCACTTGTTATGCCAAACACGCAATCTTAATTAGCACATACGATCGCGAAAATAAAAATAACTTCTTAGTTTGCCACCTGCAGATTTGTAGCTCTTTTTTGTTTTATTTTGCATATAAAGATGAATTTATCCTCAAGATATAGTTATCATCACATTGATAATTTTTCCTTCACAGCTAATTTGTCAACAAAAGAAGAAGCTGAGTTAAGTTATTATTTCACTATTAGTTAAAATATAGGTATACTTAATATATAATAGGTAATAGTTTTTCGTCCCAAATACTGCGCATGAGTAGGCCAAAGCACAAAGCGCTGTGTACCATTTTATTCATGAAAATGAAAGGTGAAAATTTATTGTTTAATAAGTAAATTAAACAAATGTTGTTGACATAACCTAGAAATACATCGTACCATGCCTATGATCATCTTACTTTTCAATTCGTTCAATATTCATTATTAAAAAAATCGATAAAAAGTTTCAATTCTGTCAGATCACTTTTAATTACAACTAACATTTCTAAATTCGATAAAATTATTAGATATTAAAATAACACTGATGATGGATTTTCGCGGTTGAAACGTCGGAAAACTTATTTTGAAATTATATCCCTCCACCTTTATATTTATTGGATTGTTGAGTGGGTTGTAAAACTAAAATATGCATTACGGAAAACCCCTAGGACCCATTTGAACCCTGATCTAATTTTACGCTAAAAAACGAACAGTTCCAAATATTATAGTTATTGAATTATTTCGATTTTCAATAACAAAACGGATATTTTTGGAAAAACATAGGAACTGTAAGTAAGTCTTTCTGCTCTATTTCAATTGATTTAAATATAAAACACTCTGTAAATAACACCATAGATTGTTTAAGAAAATTGTGATAATGACAAACTAACAGCAATAGCTATTTTGCTACGATATATCGATATATACATTAATAAAAATAAATTTTCTACAAAATTATACGATGCCCCACAATTATTGATAATAAAATACTTTTGGTTGCAGTACCTCGACAAATTCAAACTGACCTATGAACTATCGCTGAAAGAAGATGCGAAATTTATTGAACTCTACGTGAAGGTGGTTGAATCACAGACATATAAACAAGGGAGACAGAACTGTTTACATTTTGCTGCGATCACACATATTTTTCAACAAAAAGCAGTGTTGGCGGACTTACGCGGTCTGCCCTAGATTTGCCGATTGAGTTCGGAACGAAAGCAAAATTATTGTTTTAAAATAAGCGCGTTTAAGTGATACTCAAGTAAAACTATTATATTTAATAAATGTTTACGTTTCTTTATTAAAATACGTTTCTTTAATCCCCAAAATTATGTATATTTTCATAATCAAATTAAATTGTAAGATACTGGGTAAATATTTGTGGCTACTCTGGCCGGTTGTATTTACTCATAATTTACTATGACAAACGTCATTGTTTTAAATTCATTCATCGTTAGATTTACAGCGTTGACTTGCGGTCTTTGTGCCATCTTGTGATTCTCTTCGATTTTGAATATATTTATAGAAATAAAACTTTTATTTATCTATATTTGCTCTACACTATGGTTCTCCAGTGCGTGGTGTGCAAGAAAAATGGATATTCCAACCGCGTAAGTCAGATCATATGCATATGAACAGTGGTGTAGTTACAAAGAAGTTAAAGGGCCTCCAAGATGTTTAATAAATTTTTCACAATATTTATATTGTTAGTCACGCAAGTCATAGTAGCTTTATTATCTTGCTGAATTTGAATATGTACTTAAAAACTTATAAATGCCCAGATTCGCAATCATTGCATCAAATAAATTCAATGCATCAAATAAATTCAAACCTGCAGAAACTTTCTGCAATAATATAATTATTGCGTTATTTCATCAACGTCAGTCCTAAAAGCTCAATATAGTTGTGTAATGCTAATATTGTATTACTGCACGTTTAGGGGGCCTTCAAATTATTATTAAACGACCTTGTGTAATTAAGGGTGAGTTAAAATAATATATATAATACTTTTTGTTAATTATTGTAGCTTTCCTGTAAATGCAGAACGCAGAGCGAGGTGGATTTCGATCTTAGAGTTGGGTAACCAGCCTGTAATAAAGTCTGCCCAAATTTGCTCAGATCACTTTGATCAAAGTGATATAATTACTACTGAGATAACCGGGCGAAGACAAATAAGACCAACTGCTGAGCCCCAATTTAATACCACCGTTTTTACTTAGCCCTTGTCTTTCAGGTAAAAAACATTCCTTACCTGGTGTATATTTTAATGAAAGTATTTATTTTTTTAGTTTCGACTCAACCGTCAGTGAGTTATCATATATAAAATCTCATGGGTAAGTTAATTTTACATTGTTGTATATGGTAAACTCAAGAATTTCAAATAAACAATTATTTTTGCAAGATATTGAATACATTTGTTGGAAAAGTATATAAAGTATTAAAATACTGGTCCAATTCTAGAAACGGCTCATTACTACAACCAGGTGCAATTAAATTTGATTAGATTTTATACATGTATGTTTTGTTCTTATAGACGTTTTCATATCTGAAATTTTCTGATCCGCCTAAAATCCCCGTTGATCAGAATACTGCTGGACCCTCAAATTTGTAAGTATAAAGATATTTTATTCTTACAAGCAATACAGTTGATCAAAACATCTACAGAATTTTGCGTCAAATCGATATTGCCGTGTCCTTAAAATCAGGTATTATCGAATTTTCCCCAAAGGAAGCTTATAGCATCGCTAACATTTTTGGTAAGTGTTTAGGTTGCTAAACGAAACTTGAATTTTTATGGCTTCTACTAAAATTGCCTATCCGAATTTTATTTGCAGCGTGTAGTACCTACTTCTATATTTTGTTTTCACTTACTTTGTTAAGTTCGACTTGATCAAACGAGTTATAAATTATATAGGTATATATAATATATACACCATCGTTCGTGATCGAATACTTAAAATTTGTTCTTAATTCCACTAGATTTGTAAAATCTGCTTCCAATGTCTTTACCAAGTTCAAATTTGTAGGTGGTCCATCAAATGTCAAAGAAGTTACAATTATGCCAGCATTGAACTGTAAGCATTTTCTGACTAATGTGACTGTTCACAAAACATAAAGTACCAACAATAATTTATGGTCTCTATATCCTAGAATCTATTATTTTTGTTAAGAAAAACCCCGATTTGTTTGAAAATAGCACAGGTATACATGGTTAAAAACAAGATTTAAAGACTAATATAATATAATTTAGCTACATAAAAAAATGCTGATTTTTTCATCAAGAAAATTTTGAAATAAACTTTCTTGCAATTCAAACTGCCATTGGAACAATTAAAAGCAAAATTAAAGAAATTTCTTCTAAACAAAGCATATTATTGAACACAAGAGTTCCTAGAGTTAGGCAGTAAAATGTTTTTCTTTCTAGATATTGCAATTATCCTAGTTTAATGCAAACAAATGTTGTTGTACCTATATTTTTTTTTTGGCATATTCTACCTTATTCAGGAGATTATATCTGGAACAATAAAATATTATCTATCTATCTATCCTCAGCAAGTTCTAAGAATGAAGCCTGTAAGAAATATGTTTGGGTGCCTAAATCTACTATCATGTATATGTCTAACATCCATACATTTATGTAGTTTGTGATTCATTGTTTCAACTAAACTGTTTAATAATATGATAATCTATAGTTTGAAGTTGCTTAAGAATAGGCTAAAGATATGCATATTTATTGATTCCTTGTTTTATAGAAATATACATAACATGTTGAATTAGTTTCTCTACAAATGTACGTAGATTTATGAATAAAATGCTAAATATTTTTTCTATTTTTTATTAACCCCTAAAAACTGCACGCCATTGGCAAAGATGATTTCAACAGTAGACGCTAGGGTTACAGTGTTGTCGTTTTTTAAAGCGATCTCTTTCTAACTCGTTTATGTTTGGAAAAGATGTCTGATTGTAAACAAACGAAATTTATGAATGGAAAGTTCTGTCTCCCTTGTTTATATGTCTGTGGGTTGAATGATAAAAATATATCCTAAAACAAAGAGAAAGCAACAAATTTGGCGTATCCGTTTTCCAAATAATCTGGGCACAAATAGAAAGACAGTCTGATAGCTGAAACATAAACATCTGTTAAAAACCACACAGGATCGACTTAATTAAATACACAAAAAGTGTGAAATAATACATAATGTGAGAATTAAAGATTCTATAATTTTGCAAAAGGTCAGCTAGAGGTTCAAAATCTTCTCAGAAATTATTTGCTTAGAGCAAAAACAAATAGCTTCGGATTTATGTATAGTTTTTAAATTGATATACAACTTGAAGAAACATGTTGAATTATATTCAGCTGTTTTCTAGAATTCTAGATGAGAATGGTGAATTTTCAAAGCCTTAACTACAAAACTGTCAGATTTATTAATAATATTACTAATAATAATAATAATAATAATAATCTTTATTCAGGTTAACATACAAATCTTAATTAAAAAATAGTATGCTAATAGATTGTCTGACTTATAAAGTCCAACAAACCCCTACCGAGATGCAAATAGCATCTGTGTGTAGACCTAAACTTAATAATGTATTAAAATCTACAAGCTTAAAATAATCTAAATATACATATTAATATACTATAAATAAACAAATAATAAAATTAAAATGCAACAGAACTATAAATACAACTACAAATGTAAAGAAAGACCCATGATATAGGAAATATTAAATATTAAAACAGATTTTTTAAGTAATATAAGAATATCTATGTATATTATAACTTCAAATTATTTAAAATCCAACTCTTAATATGAAATTTAATACGCCCTCTAGAGAAGTTTATTTTTTTTAGATTGTTATCTAATCTATTGTAGACAAGTGTGGATCGATATAAACTAGTTTTTTGACCAATATTTAATTTAGTTTTACTTACTGTAAGCAATTTATGTCTAGAAAATAAACATGCTTCAGCAATAGTACACTCTTCCCGTAGATTACAATAATTATTTATTAGTGCTTCCAAAATATATTTTTGATTGATGTTTAGTAATCGTGTCTCACTAAAAAGGTTGTGTTGTTTACCAAACGTAAAAATTTTGATAGCACGCTTTTGTATTCTTGCTATCGGCCCTAATGTATTTGAATAAGCTGAACCCCAACAAATAATTCCATAAAATAGGACGCTACAGAACAAAGCATGGTATAATTTTAATAAATCATTTTTTTCAAGAATATATCTCATTTTATAGAAAACAAAAAGAAGGTATCTTACTTTTTTAACAATACTAAAAATATTTTTCTTCCAATTCCAATTTTCATCTAGTATAACACCAAGTTATTTAACTTCATTTACTCTTTTTATTTTATCACATCCACAGTTTAAATTATTATAACAAACATCATCATGTATTGTAAGTCCGTCTGTAACAGGGAGCTTATCCGCATATAGAGACACATATAAAACACTGGATTTTGACATCTTTAAAGACACTTTGTGATAATTAAACCATTTCCTTATAATTTTTAAGGAATGTTTGGCATTGGATGTAACTTCATTAATAGGTAGGTACATTTTGTAATAAAAAAAATAATCAAACTATGTGTTCGACAAGATAGCAAAGAAAATCTCAGTTTCTTACCATTTCTCAGCAGTTGAAAAAAATCATCAAAATCGGTGCTCCCCTACTAGATGCGAAACGAGTTTAAAACAAAAATAGTCTATTTGTATACCTCCTTCTTTTAGGAAATTAACGAATAAGAAATATTCGAACAAAAATTACAAATACTATATATTCACTTCTTCATAAAGGGTATCAATGGGAAACTTCTGTTCATTGATTGTTGATTGACTGTTTCCAGCAGAATTTCCCGATACAAATAAATGCCTCTCAAACAAGACGAACAACTATCCTCATCCACATCTGTCAAACGGATCTCCCGAGGGATCATCAGGAATTATCGTAGCGTTAAGCGGTAATTGGATACATGAAGAGAATAGCTTGTCAGAATAAATGACAATTGGAAATGGCAGGAATGTTATTAAAAATAAAAATAATTATTTAACAAAGAAATAATGACAAGAGCTATCATTAATTATTTTCACAGATTTCTGATTTTTTTGAATTCTTCCCCTTCACGATTTTTCTATAATTTTTTAGGGACCCATCAAATAACGTTCCAGAAAGTCAATTTTCTTCATCACTTTCAGAAAATTCTTTTTTCAATAATAAAGGACAGAGGGTCGTCTCTGATATAAGAGAAGAACATAAAAATACTTTTATTATTCGACACCAATAAAGATTGAGCAGACAAAATCCTCCAGAGATATATGAATCTTTGGCACAGCATTGGAAGAGGTCATGGAAAAACTATATAACTAGTTCAGCAATGTAACGGGAATATGAATTCAGCAATAAATTGTATTATTGAAATTGTAGGCTGAGGTATAAAATTTTAAAACTATATAACTGTTATTAAAAATTCAACAGCTCGATTCTTTAGAATAAACTCAGCAGAATCTTAATTCTTACTTTTAATTCCTAATAATATAAATTTTGACAGGAAAGTCATTGATATTTTACTGTGAAGATAATATTTTATTCTAGTTTGTAGTCTATATCTCAAAACTACATAGAATATCAAAGTACCTAGCTTAATGTGTGAATGAATATTGTTGGATCAATAATTTGTGTTTATCTATACGGTGGTCCTCCGGGAAATTCCTCAACTGATTGCAGGAAAACTTGAAATAATCTAAGAATCTTATGACATACTAAGAATCCCCGTCTAGAATATTTCCGGTTAGGTTAGGTTAGGTTAGGTTTATTATAATTTATCAACCTTCTATTAACGTATTCAAGATTCAAGGCTACTATAAAAAGTTGAAATCTCAAACTTTTGAGGATCCCACCTCTGCGTACACATGTACACGTCTGAAGTGCGCACAAAAGTTTCAAAATGAAATGATACTATGCTTATTTTACTGAAGGTTTTACAAAACGATAGTTACATATTATTTCCACGAAATAAAAAAAATGAATAACTATGAACACAAATGTAAAATATTAAACTCAAAAAACATCCGTAAAATCAACATATTAAAACATTAGACAAAGAATTAAAGATTACAAAACACTCACAAAAGAAATCTATAACGCAGTGCACGCATCGCACTCAAACAACAATTTGCCAACAATTTTTTTAATTGCTGCACTGAATCTAATCCTCGTCGGGGGGTCGACAACGGGTTCCATACATCGAGGACAATGAACTTCGATCTCCTTGTTTCGCTTGGCAGTATGACCCTTTTGTTTGAAGTAATCCTTTTTGCACAAATTGAATTTGGCCGACTTTATTTTCTTCGCTCACTCTTTTGGCAGCTTTTCCTTTTGAGCTGGTTCCAAGTCATCTTTAAAAAGAGTTGATGACAAAATCTCGAACTTCTGCCCTAACTTTTTCTGCGAACTTCTTTGCACAAATGTATTTTCAGAATGGCAGTTGGAAGTTGTAGGTAAGACAACGCCATCTTCGCACACGATGTCTGAATCCTTCATGTTTATCTCGTCAGAAGGTGGTGTGGTATGAGCAGGAAGACCTAAAGCCGAATTAGTATCCCCACAAGTTGATACACCAATATCTTCAGAGTCATCCAGCGGAGGCATGTCCATTACCAAAGACGGTGCAAATTCTGAATCATCAAATGCCTTCCGTAGATTTGCTGTGATAGAATATGCCGAACTAAACAAAAATGAGCAACTTGTGGTTGGATTATTGTTCTCCCAGGATTAGTCACCATCCAAATATCGCACCCTCTTCTGTTCGCTGTTTTCAAGGGACCAAAAAACTCGACATCAAGCGGCTGCAATTTGTGAGTTGTGCGCGGAGGTAAAGACAATAAGTCAATATGTGTGGTTGTCCAATATCCACAGAACTGGATTTTCCTCGCAGGGGTGAGGATGATTTTTAAAATGAACAAGCCAGGAATTGTATAGAGTTGTATTGCTGAATACAGAATCAGAAAACAATTTCAAGATTCTCGGTGGAGCATTGTCGATGAGATCTTTCTGCATTCTCTTCCTAGGAAATATTAAGACAAGGTAGACATAAATGTCCGATGCACTCATACAGCACACGGCTGTTACACGTTGCCCTCTTTCTACACTGGTTACTTTGCTGTTATTTGGGACTGTGGACAAGTCCTATCTCATCGATGTTGAAAATCGATCGGTGGGATCGTATATTTGCCTTAAATTTGTAAAAATCTATCCATTTGTATTTTGTTGAACCCCATAATCGTACTCATTTATACCTGCTAACTTGGTTTGTGTATTGAACGGGTGGTCTATACTGTTGGCATCTGCAGACTTATAGGCCGCTATTTTAAAAATTTTCATCGTTATCCCATAAAATCTTGAAACCAATTCTAAGGTTTCGCAAATGTGGGAACAAATCGTCTTAAAGACGCAGCGCGCACTCGTGGGCATTTTGTGTTTACGTGTTCTTGAGCATTTCACCCTAACCTAATCATTTTATAAATTACTAATAAAACGTTGCATATTTCTACCTAACCTAATGTACACTAGTACAATTAATTGATTTAAGAAATACCTGATTTTTGCTTCCAGAAGCGCTCTCGAAAATTACACATGGTACGGGCTGGGATCTTTTCGCGCCAATATCAAGCCGGCGCGGATGGAACTACAAAAAACTGTTTCTGCCTCTATTACAGTTTACATATTGGGTAGTACATAAGTTGGTCTTAAGTCTTTAGATAGCAGTGGTATAAATAAAATCACCTATGCGCACTCTTAGGGGTCTGCGTGCTTTTGGGCGGGTTTACCCTATACCCACCGAAAGTAGATGCCAACTATTTCAATTGAAATGGAACGCCTCTTATTTTGGGTATTACATTTTAAAAAGTATCGATCAATTCTAGAAACCTGTTAAGTATAACGTTCTTTATAGCTATCGATGGCGCTCGCCACTCTTGCTTGCGCTAGGGACTATAGTATAGTACCAAAATTGTAGATTGTGACTCATGTTTGGGCGTGCTGATAGGGATTTCATAAAACATTATTATATACATAAATTATTTTTAATAATAGCCGCACGCCTATGAATCGTCGATTTCCTTTCCCCTCAGACCTGCAAAGGTCTATGTTAAAAATAAGAGTCACTATATACAATAGTGGTACTGTGGTACAGTTTTTATAAATATCTTCCCACGACAGGAACCAGTCGTCAATAAAAACACAAGTGCCGTTTATTTTAAGACTGGAACCCGGAACGACGGGACTTCAACCTCTAACGACCCATTTGATTTACATTTTCAATAAAATTAAAAATATTTTTTTCAAAAAATTGGACCAACGTTATTAGTTGGTGCAATGAAAAATACAAAATAATATTAATTCTATTGGTGCTGTTACTTTTGAATTTGGCAGTTAAAATTAGATCGATAACTTTTGGCACCAACTTTACAAGTACCAGCACCAACAGAATTAATATTATTTTATTTATATATATACTTTTGAGTGTAACATTAGTCACGAAGATCGTTGAACGTTCTCTAATACCAATGAAGATAGTAAATACTTATCCTATTATCCACGTAAATTCTTTGCTTGTAGTTATTATTGAGATCTCAAAACATCGCTGCAGAAATACGCATAAGTATTTTAGATGTTACCATTTTACCACCGCTGCAACTCGAAAACCGTAACTGTAAGAAAAAAATGTTCATCATTTATGTTGCTACAAATAATTTGGTATTTCATGTAGTACCCACAGATTTTCAATTTTCGAAAGAAATCGCCCTCCACATAGCAAAAATACTCATATTTGAGAATTTAACATGCCTCTAACTCGAAGACTGTAACTCTTTAAAAAATGTTCAATTTGAACGTTTTCGGATATTGTCCTATCTTTAATTATACCACCTCAGATTTTCGATTTTCGAGAAAATTTGCCCTACCACTGCTTTCGGGGGCGGTTTTCGGAGGAAAGGAGATTTCGTTTTTATGAAAATGGGACCATCAAACCTCCTTTTTCAAATTAATCAAAAATCATTAAAGTCAGAGTACGATTACTATATAAAATGGGCGCACAAAAAAGCAGACTGACGAATTGTATACCTCCTCCGTTCGGGGTTCATCGGTCAAAAATTGGCAAAATAATATAATAGATTCATTAATGAAACCACCTTAGTTTTCATGCAAACACAATCAAACTACTTATTGGTGTCTCCATGAGAGTTTGTTTTTAGTTTTTTTTCCGCTACCTATGTAGGCTAGTAAGGAAATTATTGTAATCATATAATATTTTAGGTATCCGATTTTCAAGAGATATTTACGTTTCAGAGGTACATACCTGTAGAATATTGATACCGCCCGTCTGTGACACAGATTGGGGGTTCTGTTCGCACTGGTTGCTAGACAACAGCTGACAAATATGTTTCGATTAAGACTGAGGCGCAAAAACGGCTCTAACTAACCCAAAAAATACTACTTAAGGCTGTTTAGCAACTGTTTCAATATGTATCTCTGAGAAGAATCAGGAAAAAATATGCTCAAATAAACTGTAAAATGTTCTTGCTGTTTATTCATATTCTGGCTAAACGATTCCTTCAGTCAAAATTGAATATAACCATTATTATTTGTCTTGGCCCGCTAAAACAATGAAAGGTCACATGATCTCATCAGACAATTTTTAAATTTGATGGAATTCGTTTGAGGGCGGTAGAAAGTCGTGTAAATGGACACACCAAATTTTTTTGGGTCCAATCAAATTTACAATCAATTGAATTTATAGAAAAATCTTCTAGAGTTTGAATAAGTTCTTCAATTGAAAAGCTCTCATCAAACCTGAATTGATAAAGGTTCTAACAAATACTTCTACTGAAAATATAAGCTGATAAGTAATGAGCGGACGTTATAGTCTATTTTTATCTCTTTCATTGAACGTTTATGATTTTTTCATTGAATATTGATAAGATATTCATTACATATCATTATATTATTATCGGAAATATGTTACGCTATGATGAATATCTTTATGTTAGAAAAGTATCGATATTATAAGAATGACGAAAACGATTTAATTATTCTATTTGCCATATGTCCTATAAACTAATAGAAATAATTGTCTCCAGATTTTTTTTTTAAAAAGCACATTTGAATGATAGAAAAATCTCCTTTTCAGAATTTGAATATTTCAAAAAAAGAATATTGTATCAAAGCTGCTGCCTATTATTGCAATAATGCTCCAGGACCTAGGAAGTATCAAACATTCACTGAATAAACTGATTTACTAATAGACTTTAAGTGCTCTTCCATGATCGGATACCTATTCAATATGTTTGAAAACGAAAACTCATAAATGTTGTTATAAAAATAAAAATTAAAAGAAATACGTCTAGTAGGAATAGGAATTTGACACCTGTAGGTATTTTAATGGCTTAAAGGTTTGAATTGTAGACCTGGGTTTATCTTGCCCACCACAATTTACATTTACAAATCGTTAACGCATTCTTTAACCTGGTATATTTTCTTTGTATCATGTTATAGCATGGTTCTTGCTAACGTTCTTAGTAGACTCGTTGTTTTGTCGAAACACATGGAACACATTGAATATGAAACACTTAAAAGATGTTATGAAAATCATATAGTTAACATTATCTTGGTTTCCATTCCGATTTAGTCACGATAACAAGAATGTAAGAATATAATAAATTGCAATTCCATTCTATTTACAATGCAAAATAACCACGTAGATTTAGATTTTTTTATCAGAAAATTCTGATCAATGTAAAAAAGAACCCTTAAATATCCATCTGATGTACCTAATAATAAATTTTGAGGGAAAGGTGATCAATTTTAGGTAAATTTCTTATAGAAATGTACCTATTGCGATCGTTGACAATTTTGAATTTAGAAAAAATTTCAAAGGCACGTTGTTATATGTCTATAAGTTAGATATATATATATATATATGGGATATTACGAAATTTTTTAACACGATAGAGATCGCAGTTTTGAAGGTATCAAGTTCAAATTTGCTACAAAAATCAATCTCTCAAATATCTCGGTCGAGTTCGTTATTAGGCAATATCGGGTAAGTAGTTTCAAGATGGCGACCATTCAAACATTTAAAAAAAATATCAAAAAAGAGCCGTAGTGTGAATATCATCAAAAATAATTTTAGGTTATAGATATAATAAGTACCTACAACTTTTGTTCAAAGCAATTTTTCATAAAATACACAGGTAAAAAAATAAAAATTAATAAAGAAAAATAACAAATATTGATAAAACATGAACACTCAATATAAATTTGATGTAATTGTACATTTTCTGGAGATCTTAATATAGACCCTGATGAACTCGAACCCTCTCTGCTTTATATTCAACAGCCAAAACAAAAACCTCTAACCGCAAGGCTATGACACATACGACAATTTTATGTAATAACACGTAGGAAAAGGTTGTTCAAATTTCAATTCAATGAATTTTGAAAAATTTACCTTTCAGCTGACTACAGGCCATCGGGTTTTTTTTCTCTTGGTTTTGTAAGAGAGATAAAATGTTATACTTTTTTGCACAAAATATAAAATAACAATAAAAACTGAGCAAAATTTATATACATGAAATAAGATTTCCAATACCCCGACTAAATATCATTAACATTATATGCTACAATTCAATATTTAAATCCCAAAGGTATCATTATATCAGCCAAACGCTTACATCAAGATTTAAGAGCAAAAATCTCATTCCTTAGAACGCAAGTATTACAAAAAATCTACTCAAATAAAGGTTTGATATCTTGAATTTCCTACGAAAGATCAAGGCAAATAATGGTAATGTTCTTCCTCAGAGATTTTAGTGCTATAAAAATGGTTATAAAACGTACCTTCATTCTGCTCTGTGCCTTAGTCAATAAAAACTTGGCCGGCATCAAAAGGGCGGAAGGCGTGTCAATCACACCCTACTCAAAAACAAAGAGGCACACGTACGTAATCGCGTACAATAACAGAAGCTTTTGCAAACTGATGTTTGACGTACGTAAAAAATGGAGTCCTGCAACAGCCGCGTGTGTCTTATGATAGCTATCAGATAACACTATCAGTACGACAGACGCTAGGCTGGCGCAGAGACCCCTTTTACAGAACAAACCCATCGATTTTTCGCCAAATACGTAAACAAAGATAAAAAAAGGCAATTATAACACGGAAATTGATTGTGCTACAAACATACCAACAATGTGTTGTGATAATTATTTTGGGTGTTGTTGCTCGTTTAAATTGAAATTCCGTATCTGTTTATTATTGGTATTTAAAATAGTCTCATCATCATTTTGGCAGCAAAATGGAGGTAGTTTTAGGCTAGGATATTTACTTTTTTAAACTACGAGCTCAAGTAGTTCTGGATATTTTAGGATTACAATTCAACGTATTATCCACTGGCAATAAAAGTAGGTACAGGCCGTGCACAGATAGATATGTATATTTTTGCTATAGTTTATGTTTGCCAGCAACTTGCATCTTTTTCTTCTATTAGAATCATCATCCATGTGTCTTCTAATAGGATAGAATGATTAGAACTTGAGAATTTTATTCGAAATTCGAAAGTGTAAAAGATCGCAATTTATAAAATTTAACTAACACCAAGACCGGCATAGATTTTTTATTAGAATTAACGTGTCTCGGCAGTAATAGGCCATTGACACAGACTACAAACATATTCTATTTACTTAGTATTATAAATATATTCCTATTCCTGGTATGATATGAGGTATAGTAAATGGACATCTTTCAGGAAATCCATTAAATTTTGTAGTTTATCAATACAGCCAAGGATGTCTTTCAGTCTACCTTCCAGGATATATTGTAACGTGGATGGGTATTCATGTACTTACGGTTAATATTTGTTTATTAGCTGTTTATTTCTACTACCTTGTTTGCTATATGTGAGGTACAATTTGTCATACTATTGTCAGTTTGACAAGGATCTAGAACATTAATTATGTGCATCTAGATAATCATAGAACATTCTCGATGAATGTCATGTCATGATTCAGGTATATAAAGCCGATTCGATCACGGGACAGAGTCAGTCAGTCCTATGAAGGCAGTGAGTCTTATAAAGTCAGTTTATTGTATCAGTCAATTGGAGACATAACTCGAAAGTAGTTGAAACGCGATAGTCAAAGTGACAAGTAGTGACAGTTGTACTACAACAGAAAGCCGTGTACAGTGTGTTTAAAAATAAATCATTGGAAGCAATCTGCGAATTTTGAGTGCTACGCAAGTGAACTCACCCCACAACGTTTAGCACAGGGTTAAACGTTACAATATGTTCAATGATGAGCCTATTGTCGCCATTGGGGCAGGAAAGTGCATTCTTAGAAGCCATTAAATGGTTGTGAGTGAAGTGGCAATGTCCTAACGATAATTTTCATTTTTCGATAGCTTGTTGTTACTTTTGATGATGGAATTTTCAGTTGGATGGTGCTTAGTTTCCTGTCATTTGTGCTCCAAGGTATCGTGCATTAGTTTTTTGGGGCAGGACTTTAGATCAGTTGGAAGCTGAATCTGATATGTTGGTGTGTTTGAGAAGCAGGCGTCTTTTGCAGCTTGGTGTGTTTATTTCCAGTTATACCGACATGAGAGGTGGTCCAGATTATGGTTATGGATATACCTAGTCTCGCTAGTTTTTGGCATAGCTTGAGTATGTCTTGAACTAGTGGGTTCATAGAGGAACTACATTTTTTCAGTACATGATATATATGACAAGGAGTCGGTACCTATGGCTCTGGATATTAATTTGCCTTGTCGGATGCTTAAAGCCTTATATATGCTGAAGAGTTCTGTTGTGTATATGCTCAATGACTGGAGAGACGGTATGAAGCGATTGTAATATTCGTTATTATTGCATAGCCAACAACTATTATTTCTTCGAGGCATCTGCGTATAGGATTGTGTCGATGTGATTCGCTTGGATAGACTTATTGAATAGTTAGTGGTCTGAATATGATGTTTGGTGTTTCCTTCTTATTATAGTTGCAGATCCATGACGGAGTATTAGAAGGATGCAGTGTAGTGTTGGTTAACATTTCCTACCACTGAATTTAGTACTTGAGAGACAGATTGGGGAGCTCTAGGACTATTGATAGTATTTGAATTAGGTCTTGTAATAAGATTATATACAGAGTTGCAGGTTTTTGCAGATACTGTGCCCGAGAGAGTTAGGAGTAGGTGTTGTATTCTGATAGTAAGTGTAGGCTCTAGAGCTTAGGGACGTGTTTTGCACAGTATCTAGGTGATTCAGGTTTGATTTCCTAGGGGATATAGAAATGATGTATCCATAATGAAGCTTAGATCTGATGATTATAGCACCGTAGGTATATTCTTAGTAAGATCTCTACGTCAGTTACTACCGTCTGATGACCAAAGAATCTCATAATATTAAGTCTCTTCAAACAACTAATAATTATTTCTTGTATATTTTGTCACCAAGTTAGCCTTTTATCAAATGTCATTCGAAGCAGCTTGATATTACCTACGACTTCCAACTCGATTCCATCTATGTAGAGAATTGGAGATAGTAGGACGTGCTTCCTATTAATCTGTAGGTATGACTTTTGATTTAGATGGAGAAAATTCAAATCGTGTGTTTTGGGACCAAGTAAAAATATTGTCCAATTCTCTTTCAGATAGAACATGCAGTGTGGGTAATTTTTCCTTAGCAAATAACAATAAGGTCATTAGCGCATATAGCATACATGACCGGCCAGGTTATTGAGGAGGACCACAATTTATATTTTATGAAGATGAGACATTTTTCCATTTATTTTTTCTTTAAAGGACCGATCAGTCAGAGAGTTTTTAATGAATGACAGCAGGTTTCCGGATATTCTTTGTATTTTTTTTATAATTCCGGGTCTCCAAATATTGCCTAAAGCATTTGCAATATCAAGGCTTACAGCTATGATCTCGTTCAGTAAGTGTTTTTGGTCATGACGGGTGCTGAAGTTAATGGATGGTCAGGCATGATAATAATAATAATAATAATAATAAATCGACTTTATTCGTAACGAAATGGCGGAGTGTCAGCAGAAGCTGTTTTTCAACTCAACCGTAATACATAATCTTTACAATTAGAAATATACTTATAACATATAACAGAAATATATATTTTCAACAAACATATATATCAGGAGTGACAAAAGTAGGGTAATTAATTTTGGTTAGCAAGTGGTCGGCAATAGAATGAGTCATTATGAATCATTTAAATGGTGTTTTAATTTTTTTTGTAAGTTATATATTGTATAGTCCCTGTATTCACTGGGAAGATCATTGTACAGTTTAGCAGCATTGTAAGAAAAGCTACGAGTGAAAATGGAGGAGGAGTGCTTAGGAATGACAAGTAAATGTTTGTAAATGTTGTTTCTGGTGTTCGTATTAAAAAAGCTTTGAAATATTCGTAACTTCTGAGACAAATATTTGGGTTTTTGAGATTTCAAAGTTTTGTGACATATAGTCAAAAGATGTAATTTCCTTAGTTTCTGTATGCGGAGCCAGCTTGATTCATTCATTTTCAAGCTAATGTGGTCATATTTCCCTATTCCATAACAAAAACGAATACAGGAGTTTTGAATCCTTTGAAGGCGAAGTGAGTCAGCTTGGGTGACTGCTGGGCCATAAATGCTATCGCAATAAGATAATTTTGACAAGATCAAGGATTCGCATAGTTTAAGTTTTAACTTTGTTGAAAGAATATCCCTGTTTGGGTATAGTTGTCTTATTACGTTGAATGACTGTTTGCAAAGATAACTGATGTGTTTTTGTGTCAAGGAAAAGTCCCAAGTTCTTACTTTCATGCACAAATGAGAGAGGTTCTGAATCAAGGTAGATTTGTATCAATTGGCTTGCTCTTTCTCTTTTCTGTTTTGACCCGAAAAGCATTACGAAAGATTTTGTACTATTAATTTTCAAATTGTGTGCTGTGAATATGTCATACAAGATTTTGAGGTCTTTATTCAGAGCAGTTGATGCTGCTGGTAAATTTTCAAGAGGAAAAGAGACATACAAATGAGTGTCGTCAGCATAGTGGTGTATCTGACAGTTTTCAATATGTTCATGGAAATCTGAAATATATAAGGTAAAGAGCAATGGACCCAGTATAGGTACACCATGTATCACTGGAAGACTATTTGACCTTTGTCCTTCGAGGGAAACATTCTGAGAGCGTTCAGTTAAGTAGATGTGGATAAGTGAAACTGCTTGATGTCCAAACCCAAATTACCTCAATTTTTCAAATAGCGTTTTATGATCGAGAGTATCAAAGGCCTTACTGTAGCCAAGGAGCACAAGAAGTACCTATTAGTTTATTGTCATCAATTGATTTTAGTAGGTCGTCTGTTATTGAAAGTAGTGCTGTTGTGGTGCTATATTGGGAGCGAAAACCAGATTGTACAGAGGGTATAATATTGCGTTCCGACTCGAATGCAGTCATCTGGTCCTTAATATGCATTTCTAGGGCTTTGGATAACGTGGGTAATAAGCTGATGGGTCTGAGGTCACCAAGTTCTACAGGATTATTGCATTTCGGAATAGGTAATACATTTGCTCTCTTCCATACATTGGGAAAGGTACTTGTTAGTATTGTTGTATTAAAGATACATGTGATATGATTTATTAATTGTTTTTCGACTAGTCGTATCATTCACAGGGAAATATTATCTATACCAGTTGCATTACTTGTTATTCTATCTAATAATTTTTGTACTAGTTCAGGGGCAAGTGTAGTGAAGTGGAAGTTGAATTCATTAGTGAGTTGTTTATATTTATCCAGCATTGATAATTGAGAAATAGTTTTGTGAGGACGTGGTATGTTGATGAAGTGCTTATTAATTTCATTTTTATCAAGTTTTTTATGGTGACTGGAATATCAGGAGATTTGTTTTTACGTAGAATTCCAAGTGCGCGTAAGGAATTCCAAGTAGCTTTAGAATTCCTCTGTAGTAAGGTATGGTCAAGAAACGCTTTCTTTTCTCGCCTAATGGCAGCCGAAGTGTAATTGCGGAGATCTTTATAACTTTGCCGATCGATGGTGGATTTAGTTTTTTTGTATTTTCTGAAAGCTTTATCTCGTAGAGTAGTCATTTGTTTGATGTTGTATGTGCGCCAGGGAGCGGTTGCCTTAGTTACCCTGATTGAACGAATGGGAGCATGAATTTGAAACAAGTTTAGAATATTTGTGTTGAAGAAATCAAGCATTTCATCAACAGTGGAGAGTCTGTAAATTCTGTCGAAATCAATAGCAGCTAAATCTTCATAAAAAAGTTCATTAATGAAGTTGGAAAAATCTCGGTATTGTATGAGTTTGTTTGTTTTTGTAATTTGCATTATGAGTAAGTCACATGAGACAGATATATGATCAGAAATACCTGGGATATCGATGACATTGACACACGAAATATATTCTGGATCAGAAACAGCTAGTATATCAATGAGAGTTCGAGAGGTTGCCGTAATTCGTGTGGGTTTGCTTACCATTTGCGATAGTTTGAATGACTCCAAGAAGCCAGGTCTCAGTTAGTCCAAAGATGTCGATATTTTCCGTAGTGATTTATTTTGCTAGTTGATCGAACCCAGTGCATACAGATCTAACATTGAGAGATGAAAACTTCATTTTTTATTATTATTAAGAAAGCGTAAATTGAAAATAGGAGTTTAATAGTGATAATAATAATGAATTGGTAGAAAGAAAAGAATAAGTATACACAAAATTTGTTAGTATTATTGCCTATAAATTGACAGATCCTTGAGAACTGGGAATCGTTTTAGCCGAACTGGCCGTACGAGCACGTGTGGAGATTTTTTGAGTCTGCGTTGATGGATTTTCTTCAGCTTTCCTCTTCTTATCTAGAGTAGCAACGGAAACAGGTTCAAAGATCTGTGAGGTTGGCGAGTTTGGAAAACTATTGGGTGGATTGAAGTTATTCACAGTATGATTCAGAGTTTCTGTCTGCAGTTGGTTTTGAGATCCTTGATTTATCGGAAGTGGGTTATTTTTCAAGTATTCATATTGGTATACTTCACCACTAACTATTAAGGCGTTGTTTTTTATGCTCGCTGAGTATCCCTTAAGCCTAGCATCCTTCACCTGTGTATTGAGAAATCTACGTTTGCTATAATCCTCGGCGTTAAGATCATTTACAAAGTGAATTCCAATTTCCTTCAGCCTCGCTGAGTATGTTATCGATTGTGCAAAAATGGCAGATTTTGTTTTATGATATATGCACTCGACAACAATTGGGCGGATTTTATCTTGGGCGAGTTTGCCAATACGAAAAATATCTCTGAAATCTGAAACTGAAGCTTGCAGTTTAAGATTATCATTAATGATTCTAACAACCAGGTTAGTAGTGTCCGTTTCACCCTCTTTCATACCATATATAATGAAGTTATACTTTTTGTATTTTCTTTCGAGTCCAAGAACTCTTTCTTTAAATTTGGAATTTTCTAAAATAAGTATGACGTTCTTTTCCTTCAATTCTATTATTTCATTATTGAAATATTTTCTCAGTTCTTTTAATTCATGTTTGATTTCTTCGTTGGATGCAGCGATTCCTTTAATAAGCATGTGTTTCATCGATTGAGCTAGGCATTTCTAGATGTATTTCACAAACAGATTAATCTAAGGAGAATTCACGCCTGCTGGCAACACCGCGAGTCGTTTATCAGCTACTAACTAGCTAGCTAATAACTTGAGTTATTTCCACTGTTTATGTTTGTTTACCGTAGAATGGAAAAGTGAAAATGAGCCTTATTCTAGGAAGAAACTTCAAGTTTTCACTCACATGTGTCCATAGGCATGATGTGGGATGATGACGACTCTAACACAATTTTATATGAACTTTGATATTGATTTTAATACTAAAATTCTCTGCACGAACTTGGATACAGAACTACTACGTTGCCACGTTGCCAATTATGATAAAGTTGATTTTTGATTTGTTGTAGAAATGTTATTCAGAGATGTTGGCAAAATTTTGATTATGTGTAACGACATTGCCTTGATAAAGTAGACCCGGAATTTATGGGATATGTTTAGACCTTTCTTTGTTTGATTCTATTCCAAACTTGGGCAGGGGGTGTATTAGTTGTAATTGCATGAGTAAACTGGTTCCAGGATTCCTTATGCTTGATTTTAGAACATATATTGATTTTGCTATCAATTTTTAAAGGTTGATTAGGTTTTGCTCGTTGCGCATTCTACGTAATCTATTTGGTGCATTTATCATTCTTGTACCGCCACTGTACTCATATTATGCCACCAAGGAACTACTTTGATTAAATTGATATTTTGTTGTCCAATAGACTCATTTGCTGATATCGTTATACAATCGACCGATTGTTCTACATATTCTTTCTTTTATATTATTTTAAAATAGGTATGTCATTGGTTCGTTGAATCTGTCAGCATTTTCCAAAATTCCAATTTACTGTACTACTATAGTGGATTTTGATTGTTTGATTTGAAATAAGAATAGGGAAATGGTTACTGTTATATAAACTATCTGTCGTGGTCCAACTGAGAGAGGATGCAATTCCTGGATCGCAAAAGCTTAGTTCGATCGAGGAGAAATTACCAAATACTAGTTGACAGTGCTGTATATGTACCTGAGTTCAAATTGTTGATAGAATTTATCATGACATTATTCAGGAATTTACCCCAAGATGGGCTGGGGTTTGATCCCCATATTGCCTTATGTGCATTGAAGTCTTCCAATATTATAAATTGGGAGGGTAGTTGATTTATTAGGTTTAAGTATTGTGAGGAGGCAGTTGGGAGAAATGTTGATACTACGAATTGTTATTTTATTGGGAATAAAAACTGAAGCTGCTATTGCTGCAGGGTTGGTGGTTATTTGATGTTCCTGATGATATAAGTCTGATAATATAAATATGGATGTTCCACCACTGGCCCGCTGGTTTGTAGTTCGGATATAGTGGTGGCCAGCGTAGTTATTGAGATATGTATTGTGAATAAGAATGAAGTTAGTTTTTCTAGACATATAATTCCAGGAGAAGTAAATGAGTTGATGTATTCACTGTAGATGTGGGTAAAGCCCATCACAGTTCTATTGTATGTATTAGATGAAATCAGCGTTTCAAAAAAATTGGGGCATTTCGGAAGAGTGAAAGATTTAGTCGTCGTCTGTGTGCTCTGATAGTGAATCTATATCTGAGAAGCTACTTGAGGTATTTTTGCTTTCTATAAACTGTTTTTTTTTTTTTTGGTTAGCCGGATAATTCTTTTCCTGATAGATCTATCTTCTAGGTTTGGAGATACTGAGTGTATGTTCAATAGTAATGATTTTATGTCTTTCGTAGATATACTGTTGTGCAATGCAGACTGGGTTGCTGTTACCAAAAGAGTTCTCTAAGAAGGATATTAGATGGAATGATTTTTACTGAATGTTGTTAATATACTATTCTTTTGTCTATTCGCAAAGCTTGGTATATCTTCACTAATAGATTCTTGAATTTCTTGTTGAAGATGATTGTTAGACAATGGGATAGCTATGTTATCGAGAGTGTGATCTGATGCTGACTGGGGTGCTAAAGGCTATGAGGGTTCAGTTATAGGATTGCTTGGTATTGAGTTTCGGCAGTTTTCTGCGATATGACCAGAACTTTTACTTATGAAGTATTCCATCCGTAAAGAGGAAGACTGTTTTCCTTACCGTCATACGATCAGGGATGTTTGTAGTTCGAAGCTCTGATTAGGAGGGAAGATGTAGATTTGTCTCCGAAAGCTGAAAATGTTTATATTATTCATCTTCGGGGATGCAAGCTCTAAAACATGAGACTGGTGATGATAGTTGTAATTCCAGATTCTTAATTGAGTTTTCAATTAACTCGTGAGGTATGCATGCGGATACGTTGGATATAACTAGCCGCTTAGTTGGAATGACATTCAGTATAATATTTTCAACTTTGATAGTGGGATTTGATTTAAAAAATTCGTCAACAAGTTTGGAGCTGGTCAGGAATAAACAGATTCTTTTGTTCAAGATTCTGGATGCCAATGTTATATTTTTTGGACCAACGATGCTACCTACTGCCTTTACGTATAGCATGCATGACAATCGTTGATCTTTCTTTGAAAACAGTGTTTTGGGAGTAGTCTTGAGTTATGAAATATACGAAGGTTGTAATTTGATGGTGGATGAAGTTTGTTTCATTTCGTTAGGTACTACTGAGGTTGTCTTATTTCTGTTACGTGCACGTGTAGTCAAAGTTAGAAGTATTTGGTTTGTCTAATATTGTAGGCATAATTTTAATTAAAAGGCTGCGAACTTAGCTTGCATCCTGATGTTTCGGTTGCCTAAACCACAAATAGTTGACTGATTTGTTTAATCTGTGTTAATTACTCGTAAATTATTGAAAGTATTACAAAACTGTGAACAGAGGACTGTATGTATAATTATATAGGTAGATCTAGTACAAACAGTTCCTACTTTTAAAGATGTAGTTGAGATAAACACTTAATTGCCACTATTAGATACAATGGAGCTATACGAACGATTTCTACCAGTTCGACAACAAATAGAAAATTATTAAGTAGTATTAATTATATTGGTACATATATAGGCATTAGCCTAGAATCGGTTTTAAGTAAATAGAAGATTCCAACATATAAGGTGGGAGGGAACAATTACAATGCACTATTGTTTATTTAATTATTTTTATATTGTATGGTGTTATTTGCACTAAATTCACGGATGTTTTTCCATGTTTTATCTAATAACTGAACTGTATCATAGAATAACTGTAGGTATCTACAGAACCCTCATGGTTTCGTTTGGTGCTCCTCCTACATGCCGTTTTTTAAATAATATAGAAATTCTATTTGTTATTACCTAGTAACAATATACAGTTTCAATAACTCTTCAAAGTTTGAAGTTCTACACAATAGAAGTTCTCAAGTCAAACAGTTATGTTGCAATAAAATGAATAAATACTCTCTCTTGCCTCACTAAAAGATCAGAAATAATTGAAGTTCACAAAAAAGCAATCAAATGGTTTTGTAATCAAGAGCAAATATTTCCAAGAGAATAGCGATTAAATATAAATAATACAGATGTCAAAACTCATAAGAACTCAAAATGACATAATTTATATTAACTTCTCTATTAATATAATTCAATAACCGCTAACTAGTAATCGTAGAGATCTTTTTTCTGCTTACTCTATTTATTTATACCAATAACTACACGACTATATACACATTTATATTCACATTTTTTATACGACTTTTCTACTGTCTATGATCTATGAACGACTATCTATCACTAACTGTCTATATCCGTGTGTTTATATCCACTTAACCTCCTGTCTCGAAGCTTCTCGTCCTTTCTAATATATTGTTCTGGAAGTATTTCCCAATATATTCCTTCGAGAGTAATCGAGGTGCTTCCGGGGCTCCAGAGTGTTCTTCCATGTTTCGGGATGTTTGTGACATTTGTGAGTGTGTGTTGGTGTCTTAATTCGGGTAAGTCTTCACGTTACACTACCCCCTCCTTAGCATCTGATCGTCCCGATCAGAATCATCCTTGGTAGTACCTTGCTGGATTTATGTTCCATGGCGGAATCTGCACTTGGTTCCTGCCAGGCAAACGCCCTTGTTGAAGAAGTAACAGTCTATCGTCTTTCCCGAGTATACTCCTTTTGGATTGAAGCAACACACGGTAATTTGAACACCAGCGTCCTGGAAGATGTATTCGATCATGCTCCTTTCAATCTTCCAATCTAGCCCGTCCAACCCGCAGCCTATTTTCGGAAGACCCAACTTCTTGATGTCATAATTCCTGACTTCATTCCTTAGGCTCTTCAGCGCATGCCAGATGTCCTTGTAAGTGGGTTTTCCTCTAGACATCTTCTTCCTAACCAAATAGAATAGGTTCCGATTACCATCTGCTAGTCGCAGAACTTTTCCTACTCTTGGTCGTTGGGCTGACAATTCATCCAGTCTTCCAAACTTCCTTTTAAACACCATAGCAATTCCTCGGCCCATACGTAGATCCTCCGCTACACAATGGGCAATAGAAACGTCGGCTGGTAGTTTGAAAAGGTCTTGTTGAACCTCAACTGTCACACCGAGTCTGACCCTGTTCCGATCCGCGTAGTTGGACATGAAGTCGTTGAAACTGACATTTCGCTCCTCAACGTTTTCTCCTTGAAGAGCCACTCGTGCTTCCTCCTGTTTGTTCGATAAAGCGTATGGTGCGACTCGGTTTATGTGCACCACTCTAGGTTTTCCCCTTGGTAACATTCGGATACGATAGATGACGTCATTTATCCTCTTCACAATTTCATGTGGACCTTACCATTGCCTTTGGAGTTTGGGACAAAGGCCTCGACGTCGTCGGGGATTATACAGCCAAACAAGGTCCCCCATGTTGAAGACTCCTTCAGCTGATCGAATATTGTAGTTGTGCTTCATTCGATCACTGGCAAGCTGGATGTTTTGTCTGGCTAGCTCGTGGACTTTATCCATTCTGGCTCTCAATTGGTCGACGTATTCTTCTCCTGCGATATTGTCCTCTGTAGGTCTGCGGCCAAATTACAGGTCACAGGGTAGGCGCAACTCGCGCCTCAACATTAAACTAGCAGGAGTCTGACCAGTTGTTTCATTCACAGCCGCCCGATAGGCCCTCAGGAACAATTGGATGTACTGGTCCCAATCTTGCTGATGTTCTGAAACAACCTTAGAAAGCGGCGACCATACAAATATTTATGGAAGTGTTCGCAGGCTTTCACTATTCCCAACAGTTTCCTTCTGGTAACGTAATAACTCCTCTCCGATTTAGACAAAACATTGCTGAATTAGGCAATGACTTTCTCCTGCCAGTCTTGAATCTGAGAGAGGACAGCACCAATAGCTGTATTACTGGCATCTGTGTCCAACACGAATTTTCCGTTATGCCTAGGATAACCCAAGATTGGTGCGCTGATAAGAGCTTCTTGCAGTTTTTTGAGAGCTCTCTGACACTCGTCATTCCAGGAATATTCATTGCCTTCTTCTGTTATCTTAGTTAAAGGTTTAGCGATGTTGGCAAAACCTTTCACGAACCGACGGCAGTAGGTACACAAGCCCAGAAAACTTCTAATCTCATGCTTGTTCTTGGGAATAGGCCATTCCTTAATAGCTGTTATCTTTTCTGGATCTGCCGTGACTCCGTCTCCATATACGATGTGACCCAGATATCTTAGTTCACGTCGGAACAGATGACATTTCTTAGGACTCAGCTTCAGGTTGGCTTCACGTAATCGTTGGAAAACTTCTCTTAAATTCTCAGAGTGTTCTTCAAATGATTTTCCTACCACGATCACGTCATTCAAATACACTAGGCAAGTTTTCCATGTCAATCCCCTCCAAACTGCTTCCATGAGCCTCTCAAATGTAGCGGGAGCATTGCATAGTCCAAACACCATCACAGTGAATTGCCAGAGCCCGGATCCTATCGAGAAAGCAGTCTTTTCTCGATATGCGGGATCCATTCCAACTTGCCAGTATCCACTTTTCAGATCTAGTGTAGAAAACCATCGTGACTTAGAGAGAGTATCTAGCGTGTCATTTATTCTGGGATAACTATCCTTCTTAGTGACTGAATTCAGAAGCCGGTAATCTACACAGAATCTTGTAGAAACATTTTTTTTCTTCACGAGCACTATTGGCGAAGTCCATGGACTATTTGATGGCTCAATGACTCCTTGTTTGCTCATTTCTTGAATCATTTTCTCGTCTTCGTCTCTTTTGGCCAATGGAACTCTTCTTGGCTGCTGTCTTATTGGCTGAGCATTCCCCGTGTTCATCGTGTGAGTCACTATACTTGTTTTACCTTTGTATTCTTCTTCCATTGCAAATACGTCCTGGAATTCTACAAGCATATCTCTCAATTTACGTAATTGTTTCTCGTCTAAGTCCTGAACAGTCTTGATGACGACATCAACCAGCTCTTTCGAATTTCCGGTCCTGGATGGTTTACTAGTTGTTCTTAAAGAACATATCGCTGATACAGGAATACAATTTCCAACCATACTTCCCTTGCTTAACTTGATGCGACTCTGCTTTAAATTCATTACTCTGACAGGAACGACAACTCCTACTCGAACAAGAGCTTTAGCTGTCGAAAATTCCTTATTATTCATTTCCTCTACCAGTCTCAGACTTCCAGATTTGCAGTATCCTTCCGGGTTGGTCATCAATATTTTTTCACTATAGCCGGGTATTATTACATCACAAGTCGTTATCAATCGGAAAACATCTTCGTTATCCTCGTGAAAGGGCAGTTCTTCATTGTCGACCTTCAAGCCATCATTTTTGACATCCAGCACAGCCCCAAGCTTCTTCAAAAGGTCCATTCCCAAAATAAACTGATCAGATATGTCAGCGATTAAAACTTTGTGCTTGATGGTGATCTTACCAATGCTGATGGTCATGCTCGCTTCACCATGTGTTCTTATTTTCTCTCCAGTCGCTGTTCTGAGTTGGTCTTTTGTTGGTAGTATCCGGGAATGATCCGTGATGAGCTCTGGCCTGGCTATTGTTCTTGTTGCACCGGTGTCTATTAGGAGTGTTCTGTCTTCTCCATTGATTCGAACATCGATGTATAAACTCAAGGCTCCGCCAGAAGATGACATTGATTGTAATTACTGGGGCAATATTTCTGCAGGTCGACGATTACCCCTCATCTCGACCCATTCTAGTTTTCCGAATCTGCAACCTTCTTCTTACAACTGCGGCGTACGTGTCCTAGCTCACCACAGTTCCAACACCTTGACTCTCTCTTCTTTGGTTGCGCTCCCGTAACTAGCTTCCTTATCATGTCTAACAGGGACTCTCTGTTGGATTAGTCTTCTTCCTCGATTGCTCTTACACGGTGCCCTCGGAAAGTTTGGCTAGCGGCTTCATGCTCCAAAGCAATCTAGTGCTTCTTCTAGCAATTTTGTTCTGATCAGCTTCAACGCCTTCTGCAGCTCGCTCTCTCTTAATCCATTTCCAAATGTGTCCACCGAAATTTCATCAAGGAAGCTATCGGCAGCTGTAGGATATGCTATAGTCGCACAATACGAGCTACCTCTCCTTCAAACTCTCATTTGCACGTTGCACCCGAGATCGCAGTTGTGCTTTGTATACTTGCTGGAGATGACTGTCTCCATACCGATTCTCCAATTTAGAAAGCAAGACATGGTAGTTTGCTGGACCAGCTGGAATGGAGCTTAGGATGTCTGCTGCATCACCTCGTAAAGCAGCAGTTAACGAAACAGCTTTCTGCTCTTCGGTCCACTGGTTAGCCATCGCCACTGCTTCAAACTGCTTTCGATAGGTTGACCAGGAGCACTTTCCGTCAAAGTTTGGCAGCTTAACCCTCATACTACCTGCGGCTAAGTCATTTTCGCCTCTGAATGTCTGGCTCTCACTGCAGTTACCATTCTTAACAGCCATTTCCAGAGTCTTGATTTTTTGTTGCAGTAGCTCCATGTTCTTCTCTGTCGTGACAAAGTTTTCGTCAACTATTCTTGAAATTTCTTCGAATTTCTTGTCACTATATCTACCAGCTTCTATAGTTCTGGTCACCTCCTCAAACCTCGCATCACTTTTTCTGGAAACATCTTTAATTTCATCTTGAAGAGTTCTAGAAACTTCTTCAAACTTTTTCGAGACTTCATCAAATTTCTCATTATTATTTCTAGAAATTTCTTCAAACTTTTTCGAGACTTCATCGAATTGCACCCCAAATGTTCTGGTTACTTCATCGAATCTTTCGTTATTATATCTAGAAATTTCTTCGAATTTTTCATTAGTATTTTTAAAAATTTCTTCGAACTTTTTCGAGACTTCATCGAATTTTTCACTATTATTTCTAGATTTTTTTTCCAGTAACAGCTCTTCTGGAGAGTGGAACTCGAACATATCAGGATCGTCTCCATTTTCAATCAGAGTGTCCCTTAACCGTTTCTGGAGGGTCGCTTTATTAGCGGAAACATCACAATCTCGTTCCACCAATTGTTCTTTGAGTTGTTTCACTGTTAGCTGCACTAATTTCATATTGAATTGTCTTTATTAAAAAAGTTAATTAGTCAATACAGTTTTCCAAGTCTTCAACACGAAAACGAACAAAATTCTTCACACTAACACAAAAACGAACAAAAGAGTCTTAAACTTAAACTTAAATCTAACAGAATTCTCAAAAACACTCAAATCTGCACGAAACCGCAGTCTCTTAAAGTCTGTCCAGTTTTATAATCACTCACTGATTCCACACTGACACCAATGTAACGGGAATTTATATTAAAACTGGGTTCGATTTATTTTCACTTATTTATTTATACCAATAACTACACCACTATATACACATTTATATACAGACTTATTTCTCGGACTATATACGACTTTTCTATCACTAACAGTCTATATCCGTGGTCCGTGTGTTTATATCCACTTAACCTCCTGTCTCGAAGCTTCTCGTCCTTTCTAATATATTGTTCTGGAAATATTTCCCAATATATTCCTTCGAAAGTAATCGAGGTGCTTCCGGGGCTCCAGAGTGTTCTTCCATGTTTCGGGATGTTCGTGACATTTGTGAGTGTGTGTTGGTGTCTTTATTCGGGTAAGTCTTCATGTTATTTCTCAAGTTAGCTTTATTATTTTTTTTTATTCATGAGTCTTCTTGCTTCCACATTTTCTTGGCGAAAGGAAATATTTGATAGGGTAAGAAAATTTGGCAGGGTATCGTTTGAGCAAGCATTATCCAAAAGGATATTCGAATCACTAATCACTTACATAAATTATATTTTTATTGTTAATCGTCGATATTATACAAACTGATCTTCAATGAATATAATTTTTTTAGCCTTTTCAATGTTCTACGCAACCGAGTAAAATTTCTCATTAAGGAGTGCTCAACAGAATCAGTCTCAATTGCGATCATTTTTTTCCATTGCAGATGACAGCACCAATACGAGATATGTCCCATAATCTAAATTATAGTTCAAATTTCACGATTTTCACGTTAACAATAGAAATAAGGCTGCATAGAATGTAGGTGACTAACTTCTAATATGACATTTATCAATATTAATATGCACTCAAGAAGAATAATTTCACATTGAATGAGCTAATGCACGCCGCATCCGCCAAAACTTTTATGAGTCGATTGATCGACATAAAGTTATCGCTTGACAAGCGTTATTGTTTACAGTTTAGATAACACGAAAAAGAAGTTGAGTAAAGGTAGCTAAGCTGTGCCAAAGGTGGTCAATATCTTATGGGGGGTCCACCCGATTAAATTTTTATCAGTCAATTTTGAATCCTCACATGCGTCCACAAGTAACCGGAAACCTTGCGATCATAATTCTGTCTGCTCATTATTAGGAATTGTAAATAACAGCGTAGAAAGCTGTGCAGAATTTTTAATCACAAAATTATTAAACAAGTCAAGAGTCAGTGTAATTAAACAAAACCAACATTAACAACGAGCTTCCACTGATATAAAATGGGGTATCTTTTGAGTTGTAAAATTTTCAACATAAAACTTTCCATACTCGACCGGAAGCAGGTGTGATATTAAAAATTCAACGAGTTTACATCACTTGGTATTTACTTTGTACCAAGCATTGAGCCAATGATTTAGAATAGGGCTTTTCCCGGGAAAATCTCGGATAAGGCTCTAAGTTGTAAGATCCTGAATTATTGAACGAGTCGACTTTACATAGAAAAAAATACAATTAAGCAGAAATGTCAGTAAATTTACGATATCGACTACGTACACAAGGCAAACTGAATAAGAATATATTATTTAGAAAAAGTTTTACCGTATCTCCACAATTTTCGAACCCACTATAAAAAAACTAATTAAAATTATATAATTATACATAACTTATCTTTTTTCTACCGCAAAGGGTAGCCACATTTAAAGGTTTTAATTATTCGTTAATTAAATTTCTTTTGAAATTCTCGAATCTTCCTTTCACATCATTCATTTTTCTTTGAGTAGCTTTAGGTACCGGTTTACTGTTCTATGTCATCTTAGGTTTTTTTCGTTCATTTATATGTTTATTTTTATCAACATTTTCGTTTATCCTGTCGTTTTTCCCACCATATAATTTCCTACTTGTTTAAAGATATTTTATACGGCGAGCACATGTCCTTTCTCATCTCATTTGTCACAGTAGCCATTTTTCTTGGTACTTGCTGATGATATAATTCTGTAATAGATCCTTGCTCCGTTCTGCCTTGTCAAATATAGTCTCTAACTAGGTACTTAATGCCTTCAACTTGCTATCTGTTGATACCTTCCTTATATTTGCGTTTAATCTTGTTTTGATATTACTTTCGCTTTGTTTAATCCCACCTTCTATATAGTCTTGAGATAATAGTCCTAAGAACCTAATTCTCATATTTCGATTTAAATAGTAAACATTTCCTCTATCTGCTCCATTTTCTACTCTTATATTTATTTTGTTTTAAGTACTTTTATATACAAGACGACAACGCCGAAAATATCTAATGACAGTTCTGGTGCATTATTGAATTAAATTTTATTGGAGTTCGTTAATACTCATTATATTTTATTTATTTTTACCAATTGTTAAAATTTTCAACGATTGTTTTAATTAGCGATATGTGTGCTCAATTTTTCCTCTCTTTCAATGCTAAGTTTTGTCATTTCTTTTGATTGCAAGAGCCTCAACATCGCGGTTTCCGTATTTGGACATTCAACTGTGACTGCAATCACACAGATAGGTTTCAAAGTTCAAAATTTATTTTGACTGCAAATCTTTAACCGTACCACTATGTCACTCTATTTGTTCTCATCTGGTGTATTGTCTTTACCCATTTTATAACTTAGGTATAAAGAAATGAATTTGGGAAAGCATTTATGAGATTCTACACTTTTTGAGAGATCTGACTTCTCATTATACTATTTTCTTTCTTATTCACAAGCTTGCATTTGAAATTATTAAAATTATTATATAGGTACCTACTGACATTATATACCTAACGTTTTATAAAGCCATTTTACTTACCGGCTATTTTCATGATATTCAACCTCATTCCTGAGGTCTTTCACAATTTATTCTTAGTACAAAGAATAAAACCAATGACAGACAGTGCTGAGGATACTTACAAAAATAATTGTACAAGTCTTGAATTCTTAGCTTTTACCAAAATTCCTTTAATAAAAATGTTGAAGCTTTCTCGTAAGGACAAAATTAAACTTAACGTTAAAGTAATAAATAACTTGATATACCTATAGATACTTCAACATTTCTTACAATTTTATTAAAGTGATTAACTTACTGTGCAGACTCGAAAGTCGTTTCCTTGACATTAAATAACTAATAGTCCTCATCTTGCAATACCGCCCAGAGCAATTCATTTCTTAATCTGACAGATGTGGTAAGTAAAGAGTCTATCTAGATCCAAACATTGCAAATTTTCTTTGTTCCTCAGCATCTTGAGCTTGTACTCTTAGTATGTTGCAGAAATCTTTATTTTATCGTTTCTATTAGGATGTCTCACAATGTTGGAGTGTACAACTTGAATATACCTATGGTAATTATAACTTTTAAAGCTAGAAAATATTATAGTCCCTACATGTGAAAATTATTGGAGACACTTGATATACATTTATTAAATATGAATATATACATCATACATATACTCGTACTCATTTAACAAATAGGAATTGTTTCACAGAGAAACAAAAACAAGGTTACAAATGGGACAATTGCGTGAAATAAACAAACTAGTATAACGACCATAAATCTATTTAAGTAGCTTTGAGTAAAAAATAATTTATATAGAGATTACTCAATTCTGTACTTTTCTTGATATGACTGGGTAAATTGTTATACTGGATTAATCCTCTGTGAAACAAAGAATTCCTTGTTTGTTTTAACTTGGTTCTGTTAATACGTAAATTATCCTCCAAATTCCTCGAATTTGATAATTGTGAACTTCATGATTGAATTTTATGAATTGATCAGTTAACCATTCAACATTATATAAACAAAAATCATAGAACGGTAATACAGTCGGGAACCCGGTTCCTAACATTTAGCATCGTTTCAATGGGAGTAGACTTTTTGCAAATACCTCAATAATTTTAGTTAAATCACCTACCTGTATTAATTCTGAATTAAATATATAAAGTCCGATCCTGTAGTGTATTTGTTTGTGGATTGTGAACATGTTTGCGTTCCTAAGAAGATATCAATTTCAGTACACAATCCACCAAGTCATAACCTAATAAGGCTACAGGGATATATTTATTTCCTGGTAGTTTCCTACGTATCGCCATTAAAATTATTTAATAACCTTGTAACTATTTTGTGTTTATTTTATTGATTTTTAAACTATTCTTTCCAGCTATTCAATTTCTTACAGCAATTTGAAATATTTCTATGAAATTCATTGCAAAAAATATGCTACCCCATTGTGGTTATAATAGAAATATTTGTTTTGCATAATAATCTCATTGCAAGTGCATTCGATCATTTATTATTGGACTGTAGAGATTTTATTGAAAGTGATTAATGCAGAAATTTAATTGTCATGCACAAATACACTGGATAGTACGTACTACTAGCGGCATTTTATAATCAGTATCGTTTACTTACTTTTCCTCTATTATTATGTTTTTCCTACATAAATATCTTTTTTTTTATAAACATCATTTATAAGAAGCAAGCCCTATAATTTCAATATGTACTTTTTTGGAGGATGTATCCAGCTCCACTAGATCAGTAATTAATTGATTGAATATCCATTGATTGAGTGTCGTTAGGATTTTTTTTATTTTTATTCAGAACGCACGCCTTAGAGGTAAATGGTCCAATTATAAAGTAATTTACTTATCATTGGCCCGTATGGATTCGTCCTTGATTATAATTAACTTACCAACAAATCTGCTGAACCGAAATGTGCCAAATTTCAGCCTTTTATTCTGGCAACTTCTGATTATTGTATTTAATAAGAAATTACTCATGGAATAAATATCTTTATGGATTTCGTATGATTTCATAACTATTTCTCTATACTTTGCATATGATAAGTATAAACATTTGTTCTCATAAGAATATTAAAGTGGCTCCCCAAAATTAGTTCCTCCAAGCTTTATGATAATCAATATGTAGCTTGACCGGTGCATCCGCCAAAATATTGACAATTAAGAATGGTTGAAATATAATTTATATTTCAGCAATTATCACTGTTGAAATCTGTTCTCTATATTCAATGTATAAATAAATTATCTTCTACCTTCAACTGCAAGTATAAAAGTTCAATTTTTTCACATAGGTACCAGGAAGAAATTATTTTAATGGGTGCAATTTTTAAAAATTGAAATTTCGAAATATTACTACATTTTAAAGTCTCGGAGTTGGATCCAAGGATTTCCAGAAGGATATGTTTAGAAACGTAGGTATGTATCATTTTTTAAACTGAAAAGGTGAAGACTTCAAGAGTAGCAATTTAGCTAATCGTCGCCTTTTCAGTGCAAATGTAGGTATGTATATAGCCCATTGACCTTTCATCATCATTTGACATTTGAGAATGCATAGATAAACTATACAGATTAATTTGAAATTTATCAGTTTGAATAGTATAGTTTTACAGAGTTTTCATATCGATACATAATTGATGTCTACATAACAAGGGGCTTTGGTATGTTTTTAGGTTATGCTTTAGTATTGACCAAACCAATAAAAAACAAGTTCGTTCATTTATTTCAAATGTCAAACGTCGGATGTGAGAGATTATCATAACGTATTAAAAATGTAGTCAATTGATTCTAATCAATTTCAATTTTACGATTTGTCAACGTTGAAAAATTCAGGCATGCCAATCGCTTGTGACCTAATAGAAATGGTTACTTAAAAAGACGTTTCATTAATATTATCATGTATGTCAGTAGGTAATGTTTGTCTCCCATGTCTCATCAATTCCAATGAGTGTCAAATTGTGGGGGAGCTGCAAATTTGAAACAATACTCTTTAAAGTGATATCCAAGCTTTCGGTAACTTAATCCTCATTACCATCCTCTGGGAAAACTTTTACGAAATTGATTATAAAATGATGATAAGAACCCTTTGGCACTATATTGACATTCATCATAAACATTAAGATAGTAGGTATATATATATATATATATATATATACAGGGTCCTGCAGCTCAGCTCCCGTCTTCTGTAGCTCAGTTGTTAGTTAAGTTGAGATTTTGATACTCTGTAAACCTCATCTGTAACATATGGCCTATTTCGGAAAATTATTTTACATTATACAGAGTGTCCCAAAAATTCGGTGACATCATCTTGATACTTTTTTCAAATTACATCATATACATTTCTAGGCTTATTTTGGTACCTCGTATGATTGACTTTATGATGTCAAAATTTTGTTGAAATCGGTGCAGTAATTTTTTATTAAAAAAATAAAAACTAAAAAAAGATGGTCTTGCATCACTGGAAGAAAAACCTTCCAAAAACATACGTAGTACCTTCCTAATAAAATAATGCATAATACTAATTAAAGAAGCTCTAACACTGTCATTAACCAAGTTGGATTTATATGATTATTTACAGGGTGTTTGAAATTGAATGACAAACTTATAAAATTTCGAAGTAATTTATTTTTCTTATTTCAAATTGGACCCCCTGTATATTTTTATGTCATTCGATGCGGAATTGAATCACAAACATTTTTCTAATTACAACCTTATTACAATTCCTAATGTATGCAAAGTTATATGAAAAAAACTAATTTTGCCTACTATTCTATTCACCATTTCAAGAAATAAACGCGTAGACTGCTTCTAATTTAATGCCATTTCTGTTTATCAAACTGTCAAAATTTTATTTGCATTTTACTAAAGTAATTTTATTACTCGTCCTGAAAATACAGATGCAAATTGAAAGAGTTTTATTCACAATGTTTCTTACAAACATAGCATAAAGTAGCTACCTACATTCTATAAGATATGTTCAATATGTCTTCCATGTTCTTGGAGGCACAAACGAACACGAGTATGGAATGATTCTGCCACCTTTCGTAATATTTCAGGTGTTATTGTTTGAAATGCAATTGAAATTCTAAGTTGCATGTTTTCTATTGTGGTTGGAGGTTCTCTGTAAACGATTTCCTTGACATAACCCTATATAGAAAAATCTAATTTTGTCAAGTCCGGTAATCGGGGTGGCCAATTAATTGGCCCACCTCTTTCAATCCACCGGTTAGGGAAGTTTCTGTTTAGATATTCTCTCACTCCGAATGAATAATGAGCTGGGGCTCCATCATGTTGTAGCCACATTGTATTTGTTATAGCTATTGGTAAATTTTCCAATAAATTTGATAGATCGTTTTGTAAAAAATCTCGATAAGTTGGGCCATTTAAATTTTCGTTAAAAAAATGGGGACCAACAATATGGTCACCAATTATTCCCCCCCATACATTAATTGACCATCTGTGTTGTCGATCAATCTTCCTATAAACCCTTGGATTATGGCTGGCATAATAATGGAAGTTATGACGATTCACAAATCCATTTTTATGAAACGTGGCTTCATCCGTGAATAAAACCTTATCAAAAACCATGCTGAGGGTTTGCCCTTGTAGTGTAATATGCACCATAGCCTAGTAAAGATAAATCTACTCAAAAGTGATCAATCGCCGAACCAATTGTATGTAACTAGCTGATGCCCTCCACTTCGTCCACAATATCCTAAATGATCTCAAATAGTACATTTTTTTGGTCTGACAAGACAGTCGAATGAATCATACCATTGTTAACCTTTGTAATGGATAGCATTTTTATGATTTATCAGTAATATACAGAGTGTGTGTTGAATAAGTGCATTACTGAATTATTAACTAGAGCAATATTTCTATCAAAGCTAACATCAGAAGAAAGAATATCTTCATGTGACTTAGTTTCACGGATAAAACGAACATTGGTGACTAATTTAGGAAAAACATGGAATGGCTAATGGTGGTAGAGTCTGACTGTCTAAATAATCCAGCAGTAACTGATCATATGGTTCGTGATATGATTTTACTAGGATGTTAATGTTCAAAAAGTATACTGGTAGAAATTAACAAAAAATTACGATTCCAACCGATGCAAAGTTTTTCCACAATAGCTAATACAGACTACCCCAACAAGTGTTTGAGAAATTGTAGCAGCGATAATCGGTTAACAAGATTTGATCTTAATGATCATCAAGTTCGAATGGATCTATGAAGTCAGTTGAATTTATCAGAAGTTGAGCATTTCTGATAAGTTGATAATACTGGAGGCCGACTATAGCCTGTTTTTACAGACTGCTGCTTTACGTCAAGATTTTAAGGCTAAATTTTACTTAAATAATGATACTAAGTAAATCTAGGACCGAATTTATATGATTGTACACTTAAAAAAAAATAATATTAATTACACTGTTGCTGATACTTTTGCAGTTATAGATAGATAGAATACTTTTGGCACCAACCTCAAAAAAATCAGCACCAGTGTTATTAAAATTATTTTGTATTTTCCAGTACACCAACTAAGAAAGTCGGTCCCATTTTCTTTATAATATAGTTTTGGAAAATTTTGTGTTCACCATTTGCCACGATACTACTTATACTTATTATTATTCAAAGATCTCAAAACATCACGTCGGAAATATTTCAGACTTAACCACTGATGTAACTGATGCCCCCTCCACAAAACACACATATTCCATAGTTTACGATTCCTGTAACTCATAAATCATAATCATTAATGAAAAATATCCAATTTAATTACTTTTACCGTCTAAAAATTCCGAATTAGAAAAAATGTCCCCGCTGCCACCCCATCGGGGGCAAATTTTTGTGGAAAGAAGATTTTGGATTTAAAATTTATTTAATATGGGACTATTTCTTAACTCTCGTCTTTCAAATAAAAAAGCATCAAAAATTGTACCTATACCTTCTCCGTTTGAGTAGTCGTTAAAATACAGGATTTGCTTGCAAGCTCCTGTAGCAGAAATGTTGAATCTACCAGCTACGAAGATAGAAAAAATTCAAAAGTGTTATCGATTTGTTAACGAAAACGTAATTTTTGGGACCTGAAGATACTATAAAATCAGAATCATTCACGTACTAGCAGGAGAAAAATCACACTGAAATTGTATATTTGTGAATGGTGAGATATTATAGAATAATCTTTCCACAGCCATTTGTTTCAGTTGCTGTCTCAGAAACCTATTGAGTTGATATATGTACAGATTTTAGTATATTAGGTACCTACTTGAAAGATTTGCACGAAATAATAATTTGATAACTCTATCGGATGCACAGTCTTTGACTGACAATTATTCACACTTGAAGGTGATAATGACAAAGTAGTTGGCCTTGAGGCTCAGCATCGCCTAGATACTCACGATGTAAAGTTTGTGTTTGAACCACTAACTATACAAAAACACTAGTCGAAAAAAAATTGAATTTACTCAAACGCGCCAGGATGACTCGGGATTATGACAAATAAATAGAATATCATCTTTTTGGAATGGTAATTCGTGATATCTTTCTTTATTGTTAACGTTTACCACATGAGCAAATATAGGGAGGACAGGTAACACGAGTAGTGGGAGTAGCACAAAAAACATTGGGTTATCGTATGTCATTTAAATGTGTTGCGCAAAAGCACCCAGCGCATCCTTATGTAGTATGGACGAAGGAAGCTTAAATACAATAATAGACACTCAGTGAATTACTGCGCAACATACCAAATTGACAACTTATCACAGGACGTTATTTCAGCCACTTCTGCTTATAGAACAGGATACAGAGTTAGTCATCCTCCCTTTATATATTCTTGGTTTACCATCTCCTTCTGACATAATGACGTGTCTGACAAATGACAATTGACAGGTAGATTGCAATACTTAGAACACAGAACATCATTATATGTTATTAATTATTATAATTTTTTCTATGATAATATTGAATATAGAGCTTTAGTTGACAGTGAAGCTTAAGTTCTTGCAGATAAAATAGAAAAGGTGCGCGGACACCCCAAGGTTAGGTTAGGTTAGGAGGCCATGAGCTTCCTCCCATAGCTGCACTAAAATGGTGCATATCGGACATCTCTCACAACTACCTTGGCGCCAGGACGAGTAACACCGGACATCTTATAAAGACAGTGGAATGAATCATATCATTATAGTATTCTTTTGTTGATCGTTGTAATGGATAACATTCTTATGTGATTTCAGTAAAATATAGTGTTTGGGTTGAATCATGAACAATGTTTTTTTTCTTGACGAAACCATTGGTAAAATATTTTACTTATATTTCAACGATGAATAAAGTATCTAGGTACCTACCTATCATATTTCAGCAATAATGATAAATGGAAATAATAAGACACGTAATTCTATGAAGAGTTTTTATAAATTTCGAACGGCTTATGGGAATATGGTAAAGTGACGTTGTTAAATAGGGAATTAAACTAAGATGCTATGGATAGCAGGAGTGTAGTATCTTAACCTTCACCACATAAGTAACTATCGTATATTTTCAATTCAGAAATTTAGTCACATAGAACGGCAGATTTGTTATCCAAGCAAGGCAAAAGGATAAAGAGAAGAGTATGCAGCACCCGAGAACAGTATACAGTGAACGTCTCATCAGGCAACTCCACGTAGGGGAAGAGGGGCAGAACCGGCTAGTTGAGAAAAATTAACTGTAAACATTTTTTCCTTAAACTTTTATGTTACAAATCTACACTAATGGTAATCATGATGTATCAGATCAAAAATAAACAGAATTCGAACTGGTTAAGTATTACAAAACACTCTAAAAAATTAGCAGAACAAAAACTGCATTTTACGGTTTTGCCCCTACCATGGCGAACGGAGCAAGACCGTTCTGCCCGTTATTTCCCCAAACATATGAGATGACATTATGGAAAATTTCTGGCAAACACATAACCTACAAATTCGTGTTTTTCCCATAGACAAGTTTACAATTATCGTGCTATCCTATGGAATTTCTTTGAAAATTATCAACTATTTCTACCTACCAGCATTTGCAGAAAGATATAAAAACATAGTAAAATAAGATTACGTGCCTCACCGTTTCCAGCCGTGCGTCTCTCAGGCAACAGCGATCTGAACGAAACTTCACCAACACTAATCGCGTCAAATTCAAAATGTCAATCCCGTGGGGTTATCACCTAGATAGCAACTGCAACGCGAGCGCGACTATCGCACAATCGTCGCTGTCCAAACGCCGATTTGGTACATTGTTGTCGCTCTGTCGGCCTTGAGCCTAAACTGATACTCAAGTAAAATTTATCAAAGTGAGGTTGATTGCATGTATTTGTGAATAATAAATTACTTTTAACATGTTCTCAATGAAATTGCTATTCTCTATTTCCTATCCAATATTTTATAGACAGCGTATACTAGACTGTGGCAACACTGAGACAACAACGCGATTGCAATAAGTTGCTAAATTTTACATGATACGGGGATCAGTACCCGGTTTTGCTCCCACTTCCCCTACATTCCACATCTCTCTTGCATCGCAAAAGATACAGAAAACACAAGACCATGAAAATCAGTCTGATGCGGCAAATATGTTTCACTTCAAAAAATGATCTTAAAATTATAAATTGTGGACCAATTAGCCCCCATAATAACCAACATTGTAATAAGGTGACTTTGCTTAAATCAACTTATTTTTAATCAGAAATATATTGAGTAGATCATTTGAAACACCCTGTATAGAGACGACTACACGGCGAATATTTAAACTTAAATGATCAATAATAAGAAATACGAAGTAATATATAAGTATATAAGTAACAAATAATCGTGAAGTAGTACCAAAACCCTGATTACTTAGAATCTTCACACTTAAATCCAAGCCGAACGAATGGATATAACATACATACTTTTTTCATCATCTCGGACACCCTTAAGCCACATCCGGTGTCAGTTACCATCCGAAAACAAAAATTTGGCACTGGCATCTCCAAAGCGATTGTATAAAAAAGAAACTAGTAGACAGTGCAGAGGGGGTGAGAATGAAGTTCTTTTGTGTCGGACATATAACACAATGCCTCCTCGGTTTTCTTTCACATCAGAAAAGATCCGTTTTATCGGCACAAGGAGGAGGATATCTTTATAAGAAGAATGTTTTCAGGGTGGTGACGGAAATTAGGGCCAGAGGCTTGATTTTTTCTCGGATGTCTCAGGGATTATAACGCAATTGTTGTTCGACAATACTGGATTGCGGAGAATTTGTTAAAATTATTTTGATTGTATAGAAATATGGACAAGGTTATTTCATTGAAAACAACAACATAAACAATAATATGGCGACTTTCATGGGTTTAAAGTGTTGCAAGTGAAAATGTAAAGTAAACTCGAAGCATGATTTCGATAACAGACACTCGGGGAACTGAAATGCCAAAAATTTGATTATCTATTATTAAAACACCTTGTGGTCACAGTTTTAGAATCTTTATCATAAGAAAGACCACACATATACCTAATACACAAAAGCTGACAGCATAAAGAATAAAGATTTGCCGAAAATTATCTAAATCACCTAAATCATAATTTATCATGTTCAAAACCGTAGCAATGATTTTAATTTAAATTAGGCCTAGCATTCAATAGTTATATAGCAATGGTAACGCATTCAGTTGAGATTTTATAGGGTAAGATCAGAAATATTTGGTGCATTCAGAAACGATGACGCATGTGTCTATTATATTATTAGAACATTAAGCCCTCTCTATACGGTGGAAACCGTAAATTCATGAGTAAACCACTTCCTTCTATTATAATAACAAATACTCAGTTCCATTCTCTTTTATAAACAGTCAATAGAAATAAAGCCCCATTCGGTCCGACTTGATAATAGATTTTTTTCGTACTTGCAAATTCCCCATGTACCCGCAAAAATCCCTTGCGGCATATATATATATATATATATATATATATATATATATATATATATAAATATATATGTATTGGGAATATAGCCAACAGAATTATTTTCGAATATACATCGATAAACGACGAAACATTCTCGCATGATTCGATTTGGTACCCAGAATACAAGCGGGTACACGAATGACTTTCACGTCAAACGATTTTGCAATCAGTGAAACAAATCCATCACAGAAAGAGTAGAAAACGACATTTAGCTTTTCCGATCAACAACAATGAATAATGCTGTCGTTTTTTTTTATCAAAAAATCAATCTTTTGAGTTTTGTGTTCATGTTTTTTTTTATAATAACGTTTCCAAAGATAATATTGTTGATTTTTTTCAATTTAAAGAAAATCTCATCATTTTTATTATTATTATAGGAAAATGGCGTATATGTATTTTAGATTTTATCCATCACTTAGCAAGATAAATAAACAGAAAAAAGGTAAGTTTAGAATAAAAGTTTTTTTATCTTGCTTTCCTGGATCTATAAAGCGCCCTGAAACAATACTGTGTATGTATGCATTTCTTAAGAAATATCATAATACGTAATGCTGAATAAGTTGTGTACTATTGCTATCTCTCCTTTTCTGGATTTGAACTATACTTATGTATATCGGTTCCAAATTCCAAAACAAATTACTGTTTGTCTACCACAACACAAAATTAAATTTTAAATTAGTATTATCAACGTCTGACATCTGACAATTGCGACAGCTGTCAGTGAACAGCGCGACGTAACCATAGAGTAATATGTACGACGATCTGCCAGAGAGTACCTACCTGTATACCAAAGAGCAGAGATGTATATATACGCTCTATGCTCGTGCGTAATTCCAGTGTCGCATTCTATTGTCCGACATTGTCGTTCCATGTCGAAAAAATACTTTTATTGAATGAGATAATATCATTAATCAATATTGGATAACACTTGGAGCTTAACAGGCGGCGAGATGTCTGCGATCTAAGTACGAATTCGAAATTTCAAGTCTCTAGACCGTATAGGGTCTGAGAAATCGCTGCGGAGTACATTGATATAAGAACCGAAAGTACCTAATAAAAACTATTTAAAAACTTACAGTTTTTCTGTTTTTTTTTAGAGCTTTGCTATATCCAATAGTTGATAATGTCACTATATAATAGAAAGTTTGATAAATAAATTCTCTAAATGCACTTAATATTCTCAAGGTATTTATTCTGTTTGGGTCAAATATTCATGTTGGAATTGAACGGTAATACGTATACAGCCTTTAAGAAGTGATATATTTGCTGTATCGGCGCACTAACTTACACATAGATCAGGCCAAGGCTGACAGTTCATCAATGCTGCAATGCTGCCTGAAGAAACTTCTTTTATTTCCAAACTACTTAGAATATATTGCTAAAATATGTAAATTCCTCGATGTAAAGGAGGATTTAGTTCATCAAGATGGCATTATTCTTTCTTAATAAAAGAAAAGTTTCGAAGAATAAGCAGACTTTTTATCATTATTCAATAGCTTATTATATCCAAATAAACCTACATAAACACGTATAGTTGGGATGCGCTTTTATTAAGCGTGTAAACTTAACACGACCATTTCAATGAGAAAAAAAATTACCATAATTTGCCGTAAATTTGCAGCTATTGTTTTTCTTGAAAAATTCATGGTCGTGCTAGCTTAGTTTACATAAAGTTAGCACCACCATTCCCGTATCTTCCTCAAACAACAACCTATTCTTTTGATATTACCATTAAAAATTGCCGTGGAAAAACAAAATTTGCAGCTCTTGTGTTTCTTGGAAAATTCAGGTTCCTGCTAACTTTATATAAAACTAGCACCACCATCACAGTATCTTTATCAAATAATAACCATTTTTTGAGAAAACCACCAATATTTTCCCTAAACTAGACTCAAATTTGCCGTGAAAGAAGAAAATTCGCAGCTTTTGTCTTTTGGGAGTACCACTAATATGTACCGTAAATTATCCATAAACTTGTCGTGAAAAAAAATAAAATTTACAGCTTTTTTTTGGAAAATTCATGGTCGTCCTAAATAAGCGCAATGGTCACCATATCTCCCTCAAAAACAAACGTTCAATTTATCTTGATTACATTTTGATACGCTATAACTTTTTTGTTTTTAAATATATCAATGTATATTTAAACATATATTGACGGGTTACTAGCCAAGTTCTATTTCAAGTTACATATACAACAAAACAAAACACTATCAATTCTCTGACATATAAGCCTTACTTATATTTTTCTAAATACATACAACACCCTGTATATTATATATGTATTCAATATAAAAAAGTTAATCCCATTACAACTATATAACAAACACATCTTATATATATACGCTATGTTAATCTTGGCAAATTTTATTGGAGCTCGAAATCGATTGTTATTATGAAAGATACGGGAATGAAACATCACTGGCGTTGGAAATCTTGTTTTTTCACGGCAAATTTACGGCTTATTTATAGCAAATATTGGTGGTTTTCCCAAAATAATCGGTTGTTATTTAAGGAAATTGCGGAGATCGATGACAAGAGCTGCAATTTTTTTCACTGGCCAATTTACGGCTAATTTACTGCAAATCATGCTACAACTATTGTTTCTCATTTTCGTTGAAATGGTCGTGCTAAGTTAACACACATGCTTTTATTTCTCAGTCCATAAGAAAAGACAAAGTTGACGACGGTTTCTAAAGAACGAAATAACATATAATAATATTGTAAATGTCGTTTGGTAGAGCAGAAAAAAATGCCGTGAAGAGGAACTTTTCCTACTAATTTTTCAACCAAATAAATATTTTTTACAAGAAATTGTACCGACTTATTTAGTTGTTGCACTGAAAAATACAAAATAATATTATTTCTATTGGTGCTGGTACTTTTGGAGATGGTGCCTACAACAGAAAACTACAACAGCACAACTTCACAATTACCCGCACCAATAGAATTAATATTTTAGACTCTACCATTATGGAACTCGAAAACGGTAACTCTTTTGAAAAAATGTTCGATTTAAACGGTTCCGGATATGGTCCCATCTTTAATTCTGCATTCTCAGATTTTCGATTTTCGAAAAAAATTGCCCCATCCACCCCCTTCGGTTTTTTTGTAGGGAATCAGATTTCGGATTTGAGTTTTTCTAAATATGGAACCATTTGTCAATTCTTCTCTCTCAATTTAAACAAAATTCGTCTAAAGCGGAGTACATTTTCTACGCAAAACAGCTATAAATAAAGCAAACATACAACCGAATTGTATATCTTCTCCCTTTATATGAAGTCGGTCAAAAATTAAATAAAAATTGTAAAAATCAATTTTTCTGAAAAATCTCGAAGGCCAAAATAGCTATTTTTTTTTTCTACATGATATATATAATAGTTCATCAAATCCTGCAACCTTTTCGACGTATCAATCTAACACTGTTTTCGAGATATTAATTCCATCCTTACGTTGGACACACTTTATACCCCTCTTATTCTTCCGTGCATTTGAAATATATCTGAACTGAAATGTTGCAATATCATGATTGTCAGATATTCGCACCCATTCACAATTCTTGAATAATAACGAATCAACTTAAACAAAGTTGAATTAATTATGTCACAGCCTCTCCATAACACTTTATAGGTTGATTTTAGCTGGCTGTCGCTATAAAAAGTTGATGAACAATTTTACGATCGGCCCTTTTTATAGGCCACTTCAATGCTGAGAATATTCTTTTTTTTCACCACGGCCATATCCAGATTGATCTTTCAAAGAATATATGATTACTATCCCCCATTCGGAATCACATAAATTGGCGAGAAGTAGAAGAGAGATAAAATTGATTCAAAATAAATATCGGGCATATCACACACAAAACACCCAAACATAAAAACGGATTTATCTAATGGAAAATATGGGATGTATAAATAAACATTGTTTGTATGATGCTTTCGCAATAGTGTGTGTATGTTCATTGTCCATTTCAAATCGGGCGTTTTATAGAGTTCATAATAGTTAGAGATTAGAGCTCTCAAATGGTTATTGTTTGACATAAATGGCTCTTATCAAATCGTAAATATGGGCAGGGCGAAAAAGTGATTCAGCATTAATTTAATGAAACAATGTGCTTTTTCTGATGCAATATTTTGTAGAGACTGTTCAGACAAAAAATTGTACAAGAAAATTACAGAAAAATCTTTCTATAGAAACTTTTTTCTAAATAGAGCATCATATTATGCATAATATTATATTCTTCATCTAAACCAAGAGTACCTGTGTGAAAAAAATCTTTAAAAAATATGTACGAACCATAAACTACACATGATCTCATGTATTAATTCCATTGATCATTCAATTTGATCTAATTATGGAATAAAATATAAAAAAATAAGTATGCTGTTACCAGAAACCACCATTGGAGTAATTGTTTATATTTAACAGAGACCATTCTATCAAAATTTAGTAGGATATCATTTAGATCTTGAAATTTGGACAATTTTCATATCAACAAGAACCCAGATTTCATCTGTGCTGCGGAATCATCAGCAACAAAATATAATATCATGTTATTAGGATAACACATTAAAATATCCTTTATATATGAGATAAAAAACAAAGGTCCAAGCATAGAACCTTATGGAACACCTGTGTCAATAAACCCAAATGCATTCATACAACCATTCATTGTATAGCGTTGTTTTAGGTTATGTTATCATATTTATATAATCATAGATAACGTGTAATAGCTAATGGGCAACTTCATCTAATGAATCTAAAAATCAAGGTCAGTTTCTGCAAGATTCATACTTTCTTTCATCATATTCTCCATATAAATGCCTGGTTATTTAATTTAAGCATTTCTGACAATTGTTTTTAGATGCGATTTTCGATTTTCTAATAGAATTTTTAAATCTAAGTTTTTTACTTAATTAGACATTATTGATATTTTGGATTTAAGGATGAGTCTAATATTAGAACCCTTGAGAACATCGAGTCAGATTAATTTTCAATAATACAATTGATGGATCAGGGTATGTACAGTATAAGGTAATCTTCAAGGCTTCGCATAATCTTGTCAACAAACCCATTTTTAATTTTAATTTTACTTTCGATGTATCACAGGTGAGATGAAAATTGTTTAAGGGTTGATGTCAGGTAAACCAAAAGAAGAGTTGCATGCCTTCTAAATTTTATCAAGCATCCAATACTAGGGAGGAAAAAATGAGGTTTTAATTTTGAAGTTGGATAGAAAGGCAAGTATTTATGAAAATATATTGATAAATTCTGAGCACATTGAAAGATTCAATTCACAGATACATTACAAAAAAAGCCATGCTTATTCAGTAGACTAAATTATCATACCAAGTTATTTTAGATACCTTCTCTTTGTTATTAAGTAATTCAAACTAATAAAATTTTACTGTCCTATAGTCCTATCAATAGAGCAAATACTAACCACGATAGAATCTCGTTGGCGCGACCATAAGGAGGTCAACAAATGACCTTCGCAGGTTTGCTAAGGCTGTCTATTTTGCTTCCGAAGTAAGAGAGAAATAAATACCAGAAGCTCGAGTAGCTCGATCATAAGGTCAAGGCAAAAATCGTTAGATCGATTGAGTACAAAGGCAGACAGATATTAAGCAACTTGTAGGGTTTCAAACAATAAGGTTTTTCATCCAGAATTGGTAAGAACAGTAACTTTCGAGCACTTAATATTATAGACAAACAGATCTCAAATATCGATTCGTCTCAAACTTTAGAAAGTTATAACTGCTGTTAAGATATTACGCGCTGGATATCTAACCGCTTGAATTTGGTCAACAAAGATAAAAGGTTACATAATCTTGTCAGAAAACCCGAAAAATACCCTCCCATATAAGCATGTAATTCTCTTATGATTTAAAAAAACTATCAGAAATCTAAACATAAGGGGTTCCGTACTTAGGATTTTCAGTAAACTTTCAGTAAATCTCTATACTCTGTGAATCTGAGTGGTTTCAAAGATAAGGGGGGAATGGACGAAGTTCTTCATTTGTCAAACGATGCACTTAAAAATATTAATTATTTAAATTTCATTTGAATTTTTTTTTTCACTGTTTAGTACAGTTTTTATTTACAATTTGCTCAAGTTTTCCAAACTATAGAAGCCGACAAAAAAGTGAGAGGTAAATAAATTTATTGAATATATTTTATAAAATTTAGATTTCTGCTGTCATCAGATGTGAATCAAATAATAATGCGATTTTTGGGTATTTGGGATAACGTTGTGCAAGAGAAGTGGGAGTTTACATTTTTCTGAACAAGATACCATTTATGGAAGTATTACAATGAATTTCTTTATTACGGTGACAAAGCGAAACTCTAGCAAGAGCTTCTAATTAAATCAATATTAATTTAGTTGTGATATTAGCTACGTATAATAAACTAGGGACGAATTTTGGTATGAAAAACATCTGATCCGCTACTGTAACTATGGAGTAAAAGTATCAAACTAATACTAAATTAGGGTATAAGAATTATTTTCATCTTAAAAAAATCACGGGTGCCAAAAATTTGTATTTCTCAAACTATCTTAATCGGTGTTCCTCAAGGGTATGAACCACTATTGCCTCTCTCTACTACAAATGCGTTGTCATCTATTGAATGCAATGTAAATAGTCGCCGCTTGTGCTCCGTTTCAGTTCTCGTTGTCCACCGCTTCCTTTGGCAGTCTCTTGCGCGGTGTACGATTATAAACTGTAATGATTTGGTCGCCATGATCACTAGTGCTGGAAAGCCTTTAACCATGGTACGGTATTGTACCATGCCCATAAACCAGTTGGCTACTCTGGCCAGTTGTATCTACATGAACAAACATTCCTCTCGTGAATAAAAATTCTGTTTTGTTCAAGGTAATGATCCTTTTTAGCCATGATGACGTTTCGATAATTATGGATTTTATGAATCTAAATTATTCTCAACCACCTTTATTAGAGATTTTTTTATTTTATTTTTCCAGTCTGAAGCCATTAGAGCCATCTGACAAGTTCACCAAAACAAAATTATTGTCCAACATTGTCCGGTATGGAGTAGCAGCGGCGTAGTATGTGGGTACCTTCGAAAAGAAAATTTTCCTTAAAAACTACATTAAAGAGTTCACATTTAAGGAATGGAGCTCAAATACTTCTGTTGTCATTATCATCTAATATGTAATCGATATTCCCTAAGATTGACCTAATCGGCCAGTGAGGATGATGCATTAATCAACTCTCAAAAACGTGGCAGTGCACGAAAGAGGGTAGCCGTTTTTTGCAAAGGCGGCATCCTGGCGGCGATGCAGGTCACAGTGAAGTTCGCGCTAGGTGTTGTTCTCGCCTCTTTCTATTGGGTGCAATCGCGTGCATACTATATAGTGCAGCAGCAGCAGCGCGCGAATAATTCAATCCTATGCCTGACATCGGACTATCCCAACGATTTATCGTCCTTAGAGAAGGTTGCGAGCAGAGCGAGAGTAACAAAAAAAACGGTAGGAAGGAGGAACACCTCATTACGAGACTGGCTGGAGATCTATCTATACGTCGATATAGTTTGCCGAAAACGTTCGGGAGAGATCATTAAGAGACGCTTCGCAAAGGAAATGGGGTGAGAAAAAGTTGTGCTGTTTTATTTCCTCAAGCATGAATGAAAGATAATGATAATGTATTAAATACCTACCTACAGATTTCACAAAAGACTTGGTATATATGAAAATTTAAACGCTTTATTTTCTACTCAAGCTTTACATAAATTTATTGACACCTTGAGATATAACCATTTAATTATACGATACATCAAAGAACAAAATCTAAAAAATATTGAGTTTCATTAATGAAGTAGGTACTAGAGTTTGTTTAGTACGAAGAATGCTATTTGATATCTGGGCTTGCATCACCAATATCACATAATAGAGTCCGACAGCTCGTAGCCAGCGGACAAGTAAATAACAAATTTTAATTTTCGTTATTTTGTTATCACTTGTTTGGAAAATTTTTTCAAGCTTAAGTTGTAATAACAGTTCATACCTATATTATTATTTTTTTCATTTCTTCAATGTTTTTTTTAAATTGGGATGGCGTCCATTTCAAACTGCACTAGTAGATCATGCCCATTCTAGATTTATCGGATGTAAAATATTCACATTCACACAAGATATTCATGCAGGATGTCATTTATCTTTTATTTCAGCTCATCCAAATTAAAAATAAATGTACCTATAGTTATACTTCTGCTGCGGATACAGAGTATTATTTTCAAAAATTATCTAGAGTATTGCATTTATATATTTTGCATTTAAGCACTTAAAAGACGGATTTATACGGATACAGATTCAAAGGATTGAAGAATGATTCATTCTCAAGTCTTAAGAGATGCATTCCAAAATCTTTTATTGCCTCTTGTTTCTAAATTACACTCTGTAATTTCATTATTTGCACTTTTGACTTATAGATATGACAACTTCAATAAAAAAAATACTTTGTTTCACGAATGATGGCGTTTGCCTTGAAAATACGAGAAACGGATCAATTCAAGCGAGGGGAGTAAATCAGTGGCGTGAAGATTTGGTGTTTCAAATTTTTTAAACGCTTTAAGGAAATTCATATAATTAGGGAGATTGATTAAATAAACATTTAAGTATATGAAAGATTTATTATTAACAATAATGCAGAAGTATATTTTTTTTTTGCTTGAGTTTTTAAATATAAATTTATTCATCTGAATTCTCTGAAATGTCACTTTGACTTTGTAACGCCTATGAAATAAGGATTGCGTTGCCTTCGGACGTACGAGCAGCGCCATATCATAGTCTTTACTTATACTATGGCCATATCATGGAATAAAACTTGAAATACTGATGTCCTAGCTTACATCGATAAACGTAGTAGAAAATTTCATGATAATGAGATGAAATGAGAAGTATAGCAAAATTTACATAGTTCGTGAATGATTACAGGCAATAGCCATCATTCGTGAAACAAACTTATAGGTAATAGGTTTGGTTTAAAATGGCCAGCATTGTTTCTACTTAAGGTCAATTTGATAGTTGACATTTGATTTGTGACTCATGCATCAGTGCACCAAATGTATCGTGGATTACGTCCATTTTACGGTCGACGATAATATGCATCCACAAAGACAACAAACAGAGCACCCAGAAGAAGTTATTGCTGCTGTGGAGAGTAATTTTGAGGAGAATCCGAATGAGTCGATTCCTCGTCGTGCTCAGCAACTAGATATATTCCGGTCAAATTTGTGGGAGATTTTGCGTAAAGATTTTGGCATAAAACCTGATGAGATCTAACTTTTGCAAAATTGAAACCCAGGGATCATTTTACGTGTCGTAGGTTCGGTAAATCGGCAAAAAACAATTTTCAGCTTACCTACCTACTCCCCTTTTTTCAAGAAAAAAATTGTCTAACGATGAGGCTGATTTTGGTTAAATGGCTACGTCAACAAAAAATTGCCGAATTTGGAGTGTAGAAGCGAGAAGCCTTTATTAAGGAGCCCATATATCCATTATTCTTTGAAGATTATGCCGGCCAGAATTTTATCGTCAATGGAGAGCGCTATAAATCCATGATTGCTACCTTTTTCGTTCCTCACTTGAATGACAGAACTTAGGTTTCGACAAGATGGCGCAACATGCCTCATCGCAAGAAACATAATCAATTTATTGACCGCATAACTTCACGGAATGGATCTGTGAACTAGCCTCCACGATAATGTGATCTCACATCTTTAGATTACTTTCTTCTTTACTTTATTTCGAGGTATGTGAAGTCACTAGTATATATAAACCAAAGACCCTGGACCATTTGGAAGTCGACATTCGCCGTGTTCTTGGTGTTATAAGGCCTCAGTTGCTCCATAAAGTTGTAGTAAATTGAACTTCAAGACTGCGTTTTAATCGAGCTAGCCATGGCGCGCATATGCCCGAAATCATATTCAAACAGTAACCAGTAACAGCATAAAATTATCTATTAAAAAAGCATTGTAAACACCTTTACATTCATCACTGATTTAGGTCAATATCTGACACAATTAGAATAATATAGAATAGAATGAATATAGATTTTATGCAGATTCAAAATATAATATTAAAAGTTAGGCTTTTCATTTCAAATTAAAAACTTTCGCAACGTATATAATTTTTTGATAATCCAGTGGTTCCGCAAAGTGAGCACTTAGAAATAAAAATCGAAAGGCCAGAGCGATTTTCTTGAAAATTATTACCTAATTTGTTATTGACTTTGTTCAATACATTTCTCTCTCACTGTACCTATATGGTTAGACTTTATGTTTATATTTTAGTGAACATTTTATTAAGCATGAATAAATCGATATAATAAAAAAGGTTAGAATTGATGATGCCTGAGAAACTCATTCGATGTGTGCCATGTATATCATCTGAAATTGTATAATATGGGAACATAACTTGTCACTTTTTGGAGAAAATAAATATATTTTATTGATCAATGTTGAAAGAAATACTTGAGCTAATATGTTGATCATAACAAAAATAATATCTATACGCCCATAGAAATATTTATGAATTTTACTTTTCAGACCTAATAACATGTGGAAATGACTAAATAAAATTGATAATTTCCGCACTGTTCATGAATAACTCGTTTTTGTTTAAAGCATTTGTTAATTCTCTATTTTAAAACTCCTAAAAGTTGTTGTAGATCCAAACAAAGCGTGTTTAAATATTCTATTACGTGAAGTTCAATTGAATTGGTGTATTTAAATCCATTTCAACTGATTGTCCAACAGTTTCAATTGAAACAGATAATCTATTATTTTGTCTATCAGACAAATGGTCTTTAGTTCTTTGATATATTTCCAAAATCGTTTTGAAAGTAAATAGATTACGCTTGGAATTGACTAGAATCATCTTCCGACGTCTTCACGGAATTCAGGACATTAAAGATACAATATTATGCAGCAATGAAATGGACATGACAAAATGGAAATTGACAAGATTATAAAAAAGCAAACATACAACCGAATTGTACATCTCCTCTTTTTTTTTGAAGTCGGTCAGAGAAGATAATTATTATCACTAAACAGATCTATACAGGTATTTTTTAATATTGCGATAAAATTCGTGTTTCTTGGATGAAACGAAGCCAAAAAGATGTCCTATAGATATGTTTCTATGTATCCAAAGCCATTTTCCGATTCACAATTTACATTTTTATATTCGCCATTGACGTTCATACGGGTTTTGAACTGAATATTTTCTCAGCTTTTTCTTGAAATAAAAAATATTTTTGAATTCTTTATTGGTTTTAGAGCAATTCTGGTCTCTGATGCCAAAGTCAACTGATGAAAACAATGATTATAAAATTAAAAAATAGATTTTTACTTTTTCAGGCGAAAACCGTGTATCGAGCGAAAATAGACCAGATATGCTATAAAATAAATAAGGAGTTCAAAAATATTTTTTATTACAAGAGAAACCAGTGGCGTACCGTTTCGTTTTTCAAAAATATTCAGTTCAAAGCCCGCATAAACGCCAATAGCGAATATAAAAATTTAAATTATATATCAGAGAATGGCTTTGGATGCAGAGAAATGGCGTATAAATTTTCATAAAAATATTTTCAGGGGTATTAAATTTATCAAAAAAAAAGTTTTTTTCAACAACATTATCTTCACTTTTTAATATACCTACAGGGTGGTTTTTTATTATTACGACAAAATTCAGGACGTGTTTCTTGGACGAAATGAAGTAAAAAAGTTCGAACGAACATATGTCCTAAACGTCTTAGATTTTGAACTACAGGGTGGTAATACATTGGACAGCATTTAAAGCATAATGCGGTCACAGAGGAATATAAGATTTTGAATATTAAAAAACTCTAACAGAACAACCTCATTAGTGTTCAAACTTGAATTTAATGAATTATGGTGAATATCGACTAATGGGCAATATCGTTTATTTAATGTATTTTTATTAAGGTTGAATTCTTGCTACCGTCGACCGTTCACAACTTCGCCTCCTGGGAATGACTTTTTTTGGATCGCTCACTAACTTCTTCCACATTAATTGAGGGCATTTTGTTTCTACCCTGTATAACACCAGGTTCATTCAAAATGGTTCGAAGCTCAGTTATTAGATAAAAATCAAGAGGATTCTACAACCTGACACAAAATGATCAAAAACCATGAAATATTCAAAAACTTATTTGAGACTTAATCACACCAACAAAATCTGTATCGAATCTTCGATTATTGCCCTTACATCATGCGTTCACAGCATCGCAATAAACTATAGGTAAGTTGAGTTCATGTCATGTATCAGAATCAACAACCAGCGGAAGTTGGCATCCTGTCATAGATTGGATGGAACAGGCCAGCCTGAAAATTGAGGGGAATCTCATCGGAAATTCGGCATGATATCATCACCTTTGGAACTCCACTGAGTGTGGGGAGAAAGTAACATTAACTGAATGTGGAATAGTGATAGCGTTAATAAAAACATGATTATTTTATATCAGCCATATTGAATACTATAATCACTTGCCGTTAAAAATAAAAATAATTCAATATTTTAATAAAAGGTTTTCAAGATTGATTCAAGCGTTGAGAACCTCTTATAATTGCTTAATCAACAACTAGATACTTGACTAATCAAAGTGAATTGTTTTCAAGAAATAATTTCGTGTTGAATTCTTGCATTTTTCGGTCACTTCAAAAGTTGATTAACTGCAGACACGTTGATTAATTTCATAGTGCTTGATCGAATGCAGCATCGACTACATTGGAAAGTTAAAACTAATTATTGCTTTCAAGATAGATACCAAGACATTGAAAATAGATTATACCCGCTTTCGAAAGAAAAATGAGAAATAAATTAATACCAATTTAAGAATTTCTTGTTCAGCATCGAGAAACAGCTCAAAGAGTAAAGTGAGAAAATATTTAATTTGAAAATATCAATTCAAATACGACGCAAATTGTACAAAATAAAACAACATAAAAGTCTCGTTATCAACAGCATTCAACTGGACTAATATATCTCTAAGTAGATAGAAAAATGTAATAAATGAAAAATAGCTAACACATTTCAATGACGGAGATTCACATATAAGGCCAACTATACCATGTTACCACGAACAGTTTATTTTAGCCATTTCTAGAAAACTCCGCAAGTTATTATTGTGAAAATAAACACAATTTTCAATCGATCTAAAATATGAGCATTGTAACAGGGTTTCCGGTGCTACCAGAAGTTGATATTAACTCGCTTATTTCAAATGGGACATTCTATGTTTTTTTATTACGAAATTAAAGTTAACTTTTATACTCATACAGCATCATTATCTTTGACAGTTTTCAAGATATTGAGATTTAAAAAAAAACTCAAAGAACATATATATATTTTAACCAGATCTATATCCCTTAGTTTATCATATAAGGAGTTAAAATTTTAAAGCAGAAAGTCCAAAATATATCGTAATATTTGCAATATGAGAGGACTCGGACAACCAATTCCGATTAACTCAGAACCCAGAAGCTCACTTATTTTAAATAGAGCATCCTTTTGATTTCTCTTCCGTTTGGTATTAGAGTTCCCTATAGATAAATTTTACATATTCAGAGATATTTGAGTATTACTGCTTAGATGACAATAATAGCTCAGCCAGTTTGTGAAATGAAAAATTTGAAAGTCAAATTATAACATTATATATTTAGCAGTTATGCTATTGCCATAAAATGATTCAGCCTAGTAAGTTTCAAAATAAGGAAGAGTTTTTAATAGAAGTGGCTTGCTATGGTTAATTTACGCAATAACACAGTAAAAATAATCCCAACCAAAGAGAAATTATTGTAGTGTTTGAAGGACCTGATTGACACATGTTATGCAAGCTGAATTTATAATATCTGCAATGTTCATTAAGAACACAAAAAATACCTAAATAACAATTATATTTCGTCAATCTTAGATCATTCAGGAGTCGAATTATATTGTTGATAACATAACAACGTATTTGCAGAGATCCAGGTAAACCTAGACCCATCAACGATATTTTTTAAAGCAAGGTACTGTTGGTTTGTGAAGAAAATAAAATAAATATTGGTCTTTCTATCACTTTTTGACCGACGAACCCAAATGGCATACAATTTGACTGTGTGCTTCTTTTTTTAGTTTACGCCCGCGCTGTATATAGTAAACGTACTCCGATTTTGATAATGTTTGATTCATTTGAAAGAGAAGACGTGAGAAATGATCCTATATTCATAAGAACTCAAATCTGAAATCTTCTTCCCTCCGAAAACTGACGCCGAAGCGGGTGAAGAGGGCATTTTTTCTTGAAAATCGAAAATCCTAGATATCCGGAAACGTTTAAATGGAAATATGTGTATTTCGAAGGGACATTTTCTTTTAAAAATTGAAAATCTGAGAATGCCAAATTAAACTCCAGATTATTTCTAGCAATATTTATCTTGAACATTTCTTCCATAGAGTTCTAGTTGTTCTATTTAAAATACTTAATTGAGTTATGGGCTTTTATTATAAATACTCTGTACAATTTTCAGGAGTTTCCTCATATTCCCAACATTAAGATACACTTTAGACCCCCTGCTTTAAAATTTCAACTCTATAAATGAAAAGCTAAAGGGATAAATGTACCTATTTTTTTTTAAATCTCAATATCTCGAAAACTGTCAAAAATAATAATTTAGTGTGTTTTAAAACTTACCTTTTTCTATTTGAAATAAGTTAATGTCAGTAGAACCGGAAGTCTAGTCACATCAATATTTTTGATCGAATGGAAGTTACAAGAAACCACCGAAAATATATTTTCAAAATAATACCTTGAGCAGCTTCCTTAAATATTTAAAATAACTTAAAACTATCAATTACTTTTAATCCTAAAATTTGATCGTAACATTTGTAGAACATAGTTTTTTGAGAAAACTATCATTATTTTTGATTCTTAAAAAATAATTCCCTAAATTTCTATATTTCTTACCACTTTGTTTACTCACGTAGGTTATTTATAATCATGACCAAATTAGAACTTGAGCTCACCTGAAACAAAAAAAAATTATTCATAATAAAAATATTCTTTATCATACAAAATATAGTACAGACTGCAATGAGAAATAAAAAGTATCTACCTAATATTGATTCAACGGATAATGATGATTTTGAAGATGAGCAGCTTTAGGTTATGTAGACAGAAGAATTAAATACAGGTAAATCTGGCTGATTACAATCTTATTTTTGACCGGCTTCCCAAAACTGGGAGGTACCTATACAATTTGAATGTTAACCGTACTCCGATTTTGACGACTTTGTTTTGATCTGAAAGGGGGGTAGCAGTCCCATATTGAAAAAAATCCCCCCAGAGAACAGCCCCCAAATGCTGTAAGGCTGTAGAGGGGACTTTTTTCAAAAATTTAAAATTTGAGACGGCAAAAGTAATGATGAAACCATATCCAGCCACATTTAACTTAGACATTTTTTAATAATTATTGTAAAGTTTGAAATATACGTGTTTCCGCAAAGTTTTCAAATATTAACTCCACTAGAGCTGATACTTTTGAAGTTGTTGCCAATAGTCTTCTACGTACTTATAACAGTACAACTTCAAAATTACCATCACCAGTGGAATCAATACTATTTTATATTTTTCAGTGCACCAGCTTACAAAGTCGGTCCTAGTTTTTGTGAGAAAGTTATTTTAAAAGTTGTAATATAAATCCTTGATATTCTTAAAAGTCATAGCAATGGTAATTTATATTCTTTAGATTTTTGAGGTCATTCTTTTCGTTGTGGATTCAAATCATAGCTTTTATTCCAATCTTCAAAATAGTTTATCTAGTCTGCATGTTTTCCAAGTTTAGAGGGTCGCAATTCAAAAAATACTTTGGAATAAGAATGAAACTCGACCATGACTTTTCAATGTGTGACTTTTGTTCAAATATAAAATTTATGGACATCATTATTTCATAAAGATGGAAGGATTACTGTTTGTCGGAGATATTTTACTTGGAATCCACAACTAAGTACTCTGTATAGGTCACAGTTTTATATTTAAGCTTATAATTTGTGACAGGCCAATTCGTAGTCGTACGTTAGTTATATTTGGGTTAGCTACTAGTTGTTGTGTTTAAGACATACGTGGGTAATGATAACGATAGGTTTTTTGTCCAATGTCATTTATCATATCACAACAACGTGTTGTTTCTTACTCTGCCACAAACTTGCACTACTAGCTCATGAAAAAAATGGTAAAAGAGAAGAACTAGCAGCCTCTAATTCAGTACGGTGAAAAAGATACATTCTAGTTGGTTTGCTGACGAAAAAAAAGTAGAGGATGTCTAAAAATACATTTGAATGACAGTGATTTAATGCCCTATAAGGAATTGTTGAAGGATAAAACTATAAACAGACCAGAAATAATACACCAGTGGTACATTCTGGTAGATTTACACCGGAAATGCTATAAGGAAATTCAACTATACATGAGAAAAAATACAGCACAAGGGATTTTTATTTTTAGGTATGTGTACAACGTTAACGTATAGAAAAACTTAATAAAGATGACATAGACATAATATTTCTTAAAATATTTTTTAGGTAATTTACATAACAGGCAGGTACTGGTCGAAGATGTTTTTTCAGCTTCCGCCTTTTTAAAACTACTTTGTCAGTTACGTCCATGAATGAACTCGACTTGATGAGTAATATTATACCAAATTTGGTTACCATTATTGGATCACTCTGATTTCTGTGTCTCAGTCTATCTGTAAGTCTATTGAAAGTGAAATCTAATGAAAGAAAACAAAACAATTTGATACTTAGAAGAGATAGGTGACCGAACATCTAGCGTAAATAAACTAATATTGGGAGTTAATTTTGTGGGACAAAATAGAAACTTAAACAAAATATTTTCTAACTAACTTCTAACTTCTACCACGCGAGGCCAACTCTTACTCGGCCGATTTTTTTATCTCAATTACCAACAACATTTCTTCAGATTGTGAAGATTTTCAAATAATTATTAAATAGTATTAAATTAAATTAAATCAATCTCATTTCATATTCCATCAACAAATGCATCTAAATTCTATATACAATTTTATTTATGTTTAATTCGTACAATGGGAAAGCTTATTTCCATAAAATCGAAGCACTATTATGAGAGAAATCAATTTTTGTTATCCATCAAACAAGAATTCTAATGAACTGTTATTATTTTGTAAAACAAATATTTTCAAAAAGTAGCTGAAACTTTTCCATTATGACTAAGCTAACAACATTTTCGTTATTTATGTTACGTTAACACATTTATGAAATTTTGCTATATTTATATATTCACCCTTTCGGTAAGTTAGACAATGGAGTGGAGAGGAACTAGCACACAATTCGTTACGAAAATGGAGATGCATTGTTTGCCTTGGAAAGTATAAAACCGGCAATAAGTAATTCAGATTACAGCAATAAATTTTTTTATTTCAATTTTAATCAAAGAAGATACTTTGAAATTTTCCATTGGCGACTGGAATTTCAACAACTTATTCTCTCTAGACAAGTATGTAAGTTACCCGCTAAAACTCATTCACACTACTGGTCTAAGAGTAAAATGTTACCAATGGTATTTTTAAAGTATAATATCTAATAACTTTCCATGCAGTCGTTAATTACTCTTTAGCAAAATTCTATTACATTTTAAAAATTTTGAAGGTCTATGTGTTTTACTAAAGTAGCATTGATTAATCTCTCCTATCTAATACTAACCTTACTCAATAATTAATTTCGATTTATCATATGGTTAATCATAAGCACAAATGTATTATACCAGTGGAACCCAGCAAACGTTGTTCTGCCTGCAAAGGTATACCAATTTTCATGGCGATCGGTTAAACGGTGTAGAAGATTAAAATATTCTCAATGCTCAAAAACATTTAGAAATTGTGATTCATTTAGCGTCATCTAGTGGTGAGTTGCAACAATGTGGCTGGCATCAAAATATTTTCATGATACATTGCATCAAAAGTTGTCATGACAGATATACCAAAATACCTACTTCTTGAAATATGAATATTAAAAAAGAAATCGCTGCAATACTTAAGAAATGATATCGAGGGAGACCACTTCCATCCCAGTGTCCAGTGTGTTTGAACAAATATATTATCTTTTTCGCCGCTGGCGGGTAATACCTACTATTCTGGCAACTCTGCATAAGTAAGTACACGACCTTACACTTGACTAATTGACTGCTGACTGCTGAAGCGACCACAATGCAGTATATATAATAAAATACATCGAATAAAATAATTAATCGACTAACTACTCTTCTGAAACGGTCAGCTGCTAAATCACTTGCTACTTGACTAAGCTACTGGCCTTCAAGAGAATAAGCCTGTAGTACGAAGACATCAAAAACCATTTGGAATAGTGAATGCATAACAGAAAAAACATCCCTTAAACAAGTCTTACCTTGGCCTTTATACAACTTAGAGCTGCCGTTATTATCACATAATTTTCGGCAAAAGCTTTCAAGAGAAAAACATAACAACGTATATCCCGTTATCCAAAAACATCAAAGGCGCTTGGTTAAGTTAAAATGTTCAAAGTGAAAAGTTCCCTGTATACACCTACCAGCTTCTTACCTTTCCATCTTATAAAAAGTTTATTCGGGGGCTTTGTGTGCCTCTGGGGCGCCTTTTTAGTCGAGCTCTAATAATTACTGGATCCCAGAGAACAAAAAACCTTAATTCAAGGTTGCGATTTTATCTAAAGGGGCGCTTCACGCTTCGTCAGAGACGTACGGTATTCAGTTGAGCGTAGGTTTCCGATTTTTTCCATGAAGGGTTATGCTACTGAGTTCTAGTAGACTAGTAGATGTATTGCGGACTAATAAAGTATAAGAAAAGAGCAAACAGTTGTAGTCAAAAATCCATCCGTCCGAAAACTAGTTTAAAATTTTCATTTTTAACTTTTTCCAATGCCTAGTCATAATTCCCACAATATTTTCAAAAATTAGAATAAGACAGAGGTGTAACATTGGCAAATAGTATGTTCAATCATTTATATTTTTCGTATGAGTACCTGTATACAGATAAAACATATTTTTTGCTAATATGTAATCTATATATATATATATATATATATATATATATATATATATATATATATATATACTAAACTCTATGATTGGGTAATCATAGATAGAGTATAGAGTTTAGTGTGTTCTAACAAAGACTGCCGTACTTCCAAATATATATTATATATATATATATATATATATATATATATATATATATATATATATATATATATATATATATATATATACATATATATATATATATAATTAAAGAAATCTATTAGTTCGTTAATGAATGAGATATAAAATAGATACAGCTTCCACTTATGTGGCGCTGATGAAAGCTAACAAGCTTGAAATCACGTGATCCGCTTCTAGTGGGTGGTTGTATCCGACTAAATAAAAGCATAAAGGTGTAGAGCTTCATCCTATTTATATATTTTACATCTCATTCATTAATGAACTAATAGATTTCTTTAATTATATATATACTTACGTTAAACGTAATTTTGCTCTCAATACCTAGGTGGCGCGAATTGTGTCCCACTGGTAGATAATGTCTCAAAGTTTTTGACTACTTCCAGTTGCTTTTGTATAGTTGGATACAGCTTCCACTTATGTGGCGCTGATGAAAGCTAACAAGCTTGAAATCACGTGATCCGCTTCTAGTGGGTGGTTGTATCCGACTAAATAAAAGCATAAAGGTGTAAAGCTTCATCCTATTTATATATTTTATATCTCATTCATTAATGAACTAATAGATTTCTTTAATTATATACATACTCACGTTAAACGTAATTTTGCTCTCAATACCTAGGTGGCGCGAATTGTGTCCCACTGGTAGATAATGTATCAAAGTTTTTGACTACTTCCAGTTGCTTTTATATAGTTGGATACAGCTTCCACTTATGTGGCGCTGATGAAAGCTAACAAGCTTGAAATCACGTGATCCGCTTCTAGTGGGTGGTTGTATCCGACTAAATAAAAGCATAAAGGTGTAGAGCTTTCATCCTATTTATATATATATATATATATATATATATATATATATAATATACATATAAAATGACAAGTGTGTCCCCCTATATTTCACTTTGCAGCTAAAACTACACATCGCAGACGCATAGTGTTTATATGTCTCACATATATATGACACGTGGCCAAACAGCCAAACCTGACCTCGCGCCTGATCATCACAAGCCGATAATACGATCACGTGAAGCAGCCAAACCGGCCACACTACCGTGGCCCCCTCCTCGCACCTTCTCGATAATGGCGGAGACCTACAGAGCATTGCCACTATAACAACTGTTCCGGGCCACCGGACTATCCCACATATATATTATCCTATATATAGTTGGTGCCTCACGTAAAATAAATGGGGGGAAATACGATTTTCCAAGCACGATCCAGCTTTACAAGGTCCACATTATTTGACCTCGAAGGTAATACAGTAAATTGGAGTTCATAATGTTTGGATGACCTCTCGCCAGTTGGTAAATGTTGCAAACTCGATAAGGGCTACCGGAATAACTTGATCAATAATCAAGAATGTCCTCTGGACTATACAATATTTCATTACATGGAATAATTACGAATATTTTAATTATTAGACATAATTTCAGAAGAAAACAAGCTGTCAAAATTCTATATTCTAAATATTTTTGACAAAAAATTGGAAAAGCGTTATTAGTTTGTGCATCGAAAAATAGAAAATAATATTAAATCTATTAGTGCTGAAATTTTTTAAGTTGTGCAGTTCCAGTTAGATTGAAAACTTTTGGCACTAACTTCACAAGTACCAGTATTTTTTAGTGCACCAATTAATAAAGTCGGTCCAATTATTTTTAAATATTTATTTTATTTGAGTGTAACATTAGTCACAAGAATCGCTAAAGGTTCACTTATACCATAACCCATGTATATTCTTTGCTTGTACTTGTTATTATTCAGAAATCTAAAAACATCGTCGCGGAAATTAGCATTTTTTAGACTTTACCAGCGCTGTAACTGGCAAACCGTTATTCTATAAAAAAATCAATATAAATACTACTACAAATAATCTGGTCATTAATTTGCTTGCCTCAGATTTCCAATTTTCAAAAGAAATTGCCCCCTCCACATAACAAAAATACACATTTTAACATCTCTTTAATTCGAAAAAATGTTGAATTTAAACGTTTCCGGATATTGTCCTATCTTTAATTCTGCCGTCCCGGATTTGCGATTTTAGAGACAAATTGCCCCACTCACCCCCTTTGGGGTTGTTTTTTTAAAGGGAAAGAGATTTTGGATTTGTATACCTCCTCCGTTTGGGTTCGTCGGTCAAAAGGAGGAAAAAATAAGTAAGTATATAACCTGCATCTAATATTTCAGCGAGCCAGATCATTTAGGAGAGGCTTGCAAAGTACACATTTCCAAATTCGGTGGTGTTGTACGTGTTAAGGCGAATACATACATCTTTATATCTCCAGGTTCAAACCCGTGTGAAGGTAAATACTTTGTAAAGCATTAAAAGGTAAGTAATCATCCAAGTAGGTACTTGATAGAATCAATCAAGTAGGTACTATTTTTAGTTATGATCGACAACCTCCAACCTCCCGACTATACGTCTACTAACTGTTACCCACTACTTCGTCTACGTGGAATTTAGTTTCATCTTAATATCTATCATTAAATGAGAATAAACTTTTTCCGATTTAAATGAAATATAGAATATATTATTCTCCAATTCAAGCTCCGTTATCCGTGAAAACCACATAATAATCCGATTAATAATTTAAGATTACAATGAACAAACAAGCAGACGAAAAAAAATCTTTGTCTTATGCTCTGTTTTATTATACACGGTGTCCTTCCGGCAACTGAATTGATTGTTTTCTATATATCAGAAAACAATAAATGAAGAAAATTTGAAAAATCAGAATTATAGTGCTGTCGATTAGGGCTATTCAGCTAAGAAAGTAGCACTTGTTTCTTGAACTGAACCAATAACCTAAGAATGTAATAATATACGGTGTTCCATGTGAAAAAACAAAGTTGGCATCTACTTCCAGTATAGTTACACAGACATAATTAACATTTTTTTCTATAAAAAAGCGTTTATTATTTAATTTCAGTTTGTTTTATTGTAGAAGATTGACTTTAATAATACATATTTCTTATGTTCATGGTTATAAGTGCAGGGTGATCAAAAAAATAAAAATACAAATCAAACTTAGGTAAAATGTCAAAAGCGATTGTTTTCAGAAGGAAACTCCATATACCTATATATTTTATTACACTTTATCATAAAACAATAAAACATTCTAGGTTTCCTTTTGAGAAAAATGACTGACATTCTTTTCATTTGATTTTTATTCTTCTTTTTTTAGGACGTTCTATTTGAAACTAAGTCGGTATCTGTATTTGGTATAACCGGAAGTGCTACTTGGAAATATCTTAGCTGAATAGCCCTAATCGACAGCACTATAATTCTGATTTTTCAAATTTTCTTCATTTATTGTTTTCTATATATCAATCAATTCAGCTGCCGGAAGGACACCGTGTATAATAAAACACAGCATAAAACAAAGATTTTTTTTCGTCTGTTGTTTGTTCGCTGTAATCTTAAATTACTAATCGGATTATTAAGTGGTTTTCACCGGTAACGGAGCTTGAATTGGAGAATAATATATTCTATATTTCAATTAAATCGGAAGAGGTTTATTCTCATTTAATGATAGATACTAAGATGAAACGGCAGAATTAAAAATAGGACAATATCCGGAAACGTTTAAATTCAACATTTTTTCGAATTAAAGCGATGTTAAAATGTGTATTTTTGCTATGTGGAGGGGGCAATTTCTTTTGAAAATTGGAAATCTGAGGCAAGCAAATTAATGACCAGATTATTTGTAGTAGTATTTATATTGTTTTTTTTATAGAGTAACAGTTTTCGAGTTACAGCGGTGGTAAAGTCTAAAATATGCTAATTTCTGCGACGATGTTTTTAGATTTCTGAATAATAACAAGTACAAGCAAAGAATATACATGGGTTATGGTATGAACCTTTAACGATTTTTGTGACTAATGTTACACTCAAAAGTGTGAAATAAATATTTAAAAATAATTGGACCGACTTTATTAGTTGGTGCACTAAAAAATACTGATACTTGTGAAGTTAGTGCCAAAAGTTTTCAATCTAACTGGAACTGCACAACTTCAAAAGTTCCAGCACCAATAGATTTAATATTATTTTCTATTTTTCAGTGCACAAACTAATAACGCTGGTCCAATTTTTCGTCAAAAATATTCAGAATATAGAATTTTGACAGCTTATTTTCTTCTGAAATTATGTCTAATAATTAAAATATTCGCAATTATTCCATGTAATGAAATATTGTATAGTCCAGAGGACATTCTTGATTATTGATCAAGTTATTCCGGTATCCGTTATCGAGTTTGCAACATTCACCAACTGGCGAGAGGTCATCCAAACATTATGAACTCCAATTTACTGTATTACCTTCGAGGTCAAATAATGTGGAACTTGTAAAGCTGGATCGTGCTTGGAAAATCGTATTTCCCCCCATTTATTTTACGTGAAGCACCAACTATATATAGGATAATATATATGTGGGATAGTCCGGTGGCCCGGAACAGTTGTTATCGTGGCAGTGCTCAGTAGGTCTCCGCCATTATCGAGAAGATGTGAGGAGGGGGCCACGGCAGTGTTCGGTTTGGCTGCTTCACGTGATCGTATTATCGGCTTGTGATGATGAGGGGCCAGGTCAGGTTTGGCTGTTTGGACACGTGTCAGACAGGGTGCAGCGTACTTTCACTGACTTGATCAATGCGGCGGCCTTCAGTTATCACATGCTTTGACTTTTTCTTCAAGCCAATAAACCAAGGAAGTTTTAATCATAGAACCTAGAACTTTGTTTATGCACGCCTTTGCTATCCTCGGTAACACTTGGATAAAAGAACCACAGCTCTAATGTGATGGACTTTCTGATACAATGAATCTGTCATGGAATACGAAGCTATCGATAAAATAATTACCCTGAATGTTTAAGCAAAACCGGTCAACTTGAACCTCATACAAATCTATGCTCCCACATCGACGTGCCTCCAAAATGAAATAGATAGCTTCTATGGTGTACTCTCGAATATCCAAAATGCCTAATAGAGAGCTTTTAATTATTCTGGGTGATTTCAATGCCAAGATGGGGGAAACAAATACCGACGAACATCTGCGCGCGGTAGTAAATATGGTATAGTACAAAAAAATGAACGAGGTCAAATGCTTATCCATATCTGCGCGGAGAACGAACTATACATATCTAATTCCCATTTCCAACATCATATCAGGAAAATGTATACTTGGAGATCTCCTGATGGAAAAACAGGCAACCAAATCGATTTCATTCTTATCAGAAGAAGATAAGATCAATCAATCAAACTCCGACGAACTTTGGACAGATATGAAACACTCCTTTGAGCTTGCTGCCAAATCTATAGATCCTGATAAACACCAACCAAGGAAACCATGGATAACGCAAAACACCTGATCAATGATCTCCGAAGGAAAAAACTAAAATCCAAAGAACTACAGGAGAACCAAGACTGGGTGACATACAGAGTACTGAGCAAAAATATTGATAAAAGGCTTAGGACTGACAGAAATGCGTACATTGCTTCAATATGTGAGGATACTGAAAAACATGCAGACCACAGGATGTTTAAAAAAAAGTGAAGATACTCTCAAGAACCTTTCAACACCAGTACCTTCCAATCAGCGACTCCACCGGTGTCAGATTGACGAGGGCATCTGAAATTGTTGTTATGGTTTCTGAAGAGATAGACCTGCAGGATAACCTGTCACTTGAATTTCGGTTACGTGAACTACCGATTCTGAGAGGCGAAGCCGATATAGCTATTAAAAAACTTAGTGACAGAAAATCGCTAGGCTCAGATCATATCATGGCAGAAATGTTGAAATGCACCTTGCTACAACAAATTTGTCAAAATTATGGGAAACTGGAAAATGGCCAAAAGAATGGACGAAATCGGTGTATTTTCCATTACACAAAAAATGCCCAAAGGACGAATGCAGTAACTACAGAACTATTGCTCTAATAAATCATGCAAGATACATCATACAAGAGAGGCTCAAAAGTTACCTCCTGTCTAATATACGCCCAGAACAAGCAAACTTCGTGCCAGGTCGAGGAACAAGTGATGAAATTTTAAATGTAAGACAGATGATTGAAAAGCCGTTTGAATACAATGTCCCAGCTATCTGATGTTTCCTGGACTACAGTAAGGCTTTCGACACGGTGAATTGGAATAAACTGTCTTACATTCTAAAAGAGATGGGATTCCCTAACCACCTAACCTACTTTATTAAACAGCTATATGACTACAACCTAGCTGAAATAAAAATACGAAACAAATACGCAGTAAACTTTACAGTAGGCGTACTTTTCAACATATATGGGGAATTGATAATGAGGATGGCACTGCAGAATTGGTAGGATGGACTATCTGCTGGAGGCAAGACGATTTCAAACCTCTGTTATGCAGATGATACTATCACAATGGTTGAAAGCGAGCAGGAAATGTATGAAATATTACAACGAATTGAACAAGTAAGTCTGGAATGCAGACTGCGACTAAATAGATCTAAGTGCCACCCGATGATTATAGACTGGACAGGAACGATCCTTCTACCATTGCAGCAAATCCATGACATCGAGGTTAGAGAAGATCTGGTCACGAATATAACTGGGGTGACTCAGAACCAGAGATCAAAAGAAGAGTTGAGATGGCAAAGGAGGCTTTAGGCAGACTGGTCAAAATTTGGAAAGATCACCGCATCCGCAAAGAAACTAAAACAAGACTTGTGAAATCCCCAGTGCTATTGCAGAGTATGGCTCGAAATCCTGGACCCTAAATGCTACATCCCGAAGAAAAATTGAGGCGTTTGAAATGATATGCTATCGGAAAATGCTGAGAATACCTTGGACAGTGTACCGTACCAACAGATCCATTTTAGGGGAACTAGAAATACGCGACACCGAGAGATTACTACCAACAATCCAGCGACCCGATATATATATATATATATATATATATATATATATATATATATATATATATATATATATATATATATATATATATATATGAATTATTTGCATTGCTCGCAGCGGGAAAAATGTAATAAGTAATACGGAATGTATCGACTGTTAACATCCTCGGCAATTGACAAACCTCGGCTTTCGCCTCGTACTTACTTGCCTTGAATGTTAACATGTCTTTAAATTTCTTGTTTCTTAACTAACTATTAGCCAAGTATCCCTTTTTAACTTATAATATATCAATTGATATATGGAAAACTATATACTAGTTTCAATATACTAGTTTCAATTGACGCAGTTCCCGGAAAGATACCGGGTATGTATAGATGTTGTTTTTTTTAACATGATATTGAACTGTCTTTCTTGAGGTATAGATATAAGAATTCTTCACCCAATTATTTTCTTGAATTCTGAATTTTCAATAGTGTGAATCAATTAATCAAGTCATTTTGAATCATGTTTTTTTTATATATACCTATTCGCTAGTATCTAATTCTCCTGTATACATATTTGATATCACAACCAACCAACATAAATAATCAATACTGGAAAATAAATAGAAGAAACTTGTGTACAAAAAAAATCCCAATGTTTTTACGATGACAAATTTCTCACAAACTTTGTCATCTAAATGGCTATTCTGTGTTTTTAGCTGCCATGAAAATACGTCTAATAGTTTCCTCTCATATTTTCTAATTGTATTTAGTAGTGGTTTATTTTGAATGTCTTGGATGAAGAGTTAAAGGGTGCAACTTCGAGTGAAGTTAATTACACAGACACTGAAGTGGTGACACAATGGAGAAAACTTCATTGTACTGTTTTTATTTTTGTGGCGCGCTCATAACTCATTTAAATCACAGAAACTTTGAGCCGAAAAAGGACTGCCTAGGCGAAATGAGCGTTGTCGCATTCTGCAATAATTCCATTGGATAAACTAAGTTGATGTATTTACTACTGTCTTTATATGTATGTTGTGTTCAATATAGGTTGAAGACTATTTTAAATAACAAGAATACTGTATCAAGCGATTCATAAAAATCATGTTCTCAAATCCCATGGTAGGTGTTTTTATTTGGATCATCTGAAATTACAGAATACTGAAATGAAAAATCACTTGCCACTTTTAGGGGAGAAATATTTTTTTACATTAATGTAATGATCATAACAAATATTTGTGAACTTCAATATGCTTGCCTTAATAACATCTGAAAATAACTCAATTGAATTGTATATTTTTTGTTCTTCAATTCGGAATTTCAGTCTGTTTGAATCATTAAGATATTTATATTGTAACGTTTAACCCTGTGCTAAACGTTGTGGGGTGAGTTCACTTGCGTAATACTCAAAATTCGCAGATTGCTTCCAATGATTTATTTTCAAACACACTGTACACGGCTTTCTGTTGTAGTACAACTGTCACTATTTGTCACTTTGACTATCGCGTTCCAACTACTTTCGACTTATGTCTCTAATAGACTGATACAATAAACTGACCGTGTCCCATGATCGTCACGGCTTTATATATCTGAATCATGATATGACCTTTATCGAGAATTAGTGATGCTGCGAGACTGGTCTTGGTCTTGCAGTCTTGGTCTTGGTCTTGCAAAATTGCAAGACCAAGACCGAGACCAAGGCCGTCTATGCAAGACCAAGACCCAAGACCAAGACCAATACTGGGATGCAAGACCAATACCAAGACTAACCTGGTCTTGGTCTTGGTCTTGCTGCAAGACTTGCGAGACTTGCAAGACTCTTGCAGTTCCGTAACCAAACACCAAATTGGTAGGAAACATATTATTTTGCTCAATGATAAGTTAAGAAACGCTAATAAATAACCTAATCAATTTAATCTTTGAACTCCCTTATTGTCGATCTTTATTTTAGAAAATTAGAAAATATTGAATTAAAAGTTGTTGGGTGAAAAGCGAGTTCATTTTACGCTTCTAGGATTTCCGGATTTCAAAAAATTCTGAAACACCTATACCTATACCGTACTTTCAATCCTTCTAGGATTTCCCTTACCGAGCTGTTTTCAAAGAATCCCGATAGTTCGTACCCAGGGGAAGGTAAACTACACGGTTTTTTATTTTTATCATTTTTTCTATCGCGCAGAATGTTTTAAGCAAACGTTAAAAATCTGATATCTTTTTGATGACATTTATCCAGTGGCCACTTTTGGGGATATTTGAAATTTTAGATTGCCCTTATTTTGAAACTATTTTTTCGATCATGCTCATTAACTAACTCAACTAAGATATTCACACGACTAGTGATGCGCAAAGCAAGACCAAGACCAAGACCGATATGGTCTTGGTATTGGTCTTGGTCTTGCACCCTTGGTATTGGTCTTGGTCTTGCATCAAATCCTTAGTCTTGGTCTTGGGTCTTGGTCTTGCATATACGGTCTTGGTATTGGTCTTGGTCTTGCTGCAAGACTTGCAAGACTTTGCAAGACTCTTGCAAAAATTTTGATCTTTTTATAAGTGTGAAAAGTTGTTGCGATTCTAAACCGTAATTGCTTAATCCAAATGAAGAAGAACCCTGCATATGTATGGAAAGTATGTAATTCAAAATCTTATAAGATTGCCTATAATTATATTATCATTCGAAATGGTTAAATATCGACGGGTATGAAAAACTTGTCATTGTCCAGAACAAACACGCCTGGTAATGTAGAATAAGTAATGAGAATAAAACTAGGTGCCTAGAATTAAGTTAGGGCCAGTGAGATGCTTAAAAGTTTATAAATTAATAATCACCATTCACAAATGAGAATCGTATCTTACTAGCGCGACTTAGTCTGCTTGTGTTTACTTGGTATCATCCGTCCCAACTGAGCACTCATTTTACTACATACTTCTACTTCATTCTTCTATTTCATAACTCATTCTCTTGCTCATTCTACAATGGTTTTGTACCATTTTCTTTAATAAAATAGAAAGAATCTCTGAAAGCGATCAAAAGTATTTCTGATAAAACTAACTTCAATTTTTGTAGAAAGCTTTTTCCAAAAAATGAAAATTAAAAACAGTTAGAGATTTAATACGCACATTTATAAAACGTGTATCTATTTAAAAAGTCAGTCGTGTGAATATCTCAGTTGAGTTAGTTAATGAGCATGATCGAAAAAATAGTTTCAAAATAAGGGCAATATAAACTTTCAAATATCTCCAAAAGTGGCCACTGGATAAATGTCATCAAAAAAAAAATCAAATTTATGGATGATTTTTAACGTTTGCTTAAAACATTCTGCGCGATAGAAAAAATAATAAAAAACCGTGTACTTAGTTTACCTTCCCCTGGCTACGAACTGTCGGGATTCTTTGAAAACAGCTCGGTAAGGGAAATCCTAGAAGGGTTGAAATTACGGTATAGGTATAGGGTATTTAAGAATTTTTTGAAATCCGGAAAACCTAGAAGGGTAAAATGAACTCGCTTTTCACCCAACAACTTTTAATTCAATATTTTTAGAATATGTAAAATAAAGATCGATCATAAGGGAGTTCAAAGATTAAATTAATTAGGTTATTTATTCGCGTTTCTTATCTAATCATTAAGTAAAATAATATGTTTCCTACCAATTTGGTGTTTGGTTACGGAACTGCAAGAGTCTTGCAAGTCTCGCAAGTCTTGCAGCAAGACCAAGACCAAGACCAGGTTAGTCTTGGTATTGGTCTTGCATCCCAGTATTGGTCTTGGTCTTGGGTCTTGGTCTTGCATAGAAGGTCTTGGTCTCGGTCTTGGTCTTGCAAAATTGCAAGACCAAGACCAAGACTGCAAGACCAAGACCAGTCTCGCAGCATCACTACACACGACTGACTTTTTAAATAGATACCTAGTTTTATAAATGCGCGTATTAACAAATCTCTACCTGTTTTTAATTTTCATTTTTTGGAAAAAGATTTCAAAAAAAATTGAAGTTAGTTTTATAAACCAGAAATACTTTTGATCGCTTTCAGAGATTCTTTGTACTTTATTAAAGAAAATGGTACAAAACCATTATAGAATGAGCAAGAGAATGAGTTATTAAATAGAAGTATAAAGTAGAAGTATGTAGTAAAATGAGTGCTCAGTTGGGACGGATGATACCAAGAAAACACAAGCAGACTAAGTCGCGCAAGTAAGCTACGATTCTCATATGTGAATTTATAAACTTTATTAATTAATTACGCATCTCACTTGCCCTAACTTAATTCTACAAGTCTAGTTTTATTCTCATTACTTATTCTACAATGGTTTGGTACCATTACAATACCAGGCGTGTTTGTTCTGGACAATGACAATTTTTTATACGGTCGATATTTATCCATTTCGAATGATAATATAATTACAGGCAATCTTATAAGATTATGAATTACATACTTCCCATACATATGCAGGGTTCTTCTTCATTTAAATTAAGCAATTACGGTATAACTTAACAACTTTTCAAACTTATAAAAAGATCAAAATTTTTGCAAGAGTCTTGCGAAGTCTTGCAAGTCTTGCAGCAAGACCAAGACCAATACCAAGACCGTATATGCAAGACCAAGACCCAAGACCAAGACTAAGGATTTGATGCAAGACCAAGACCAATACCAAGGGTGCAAGACCAAGACCAATACCAAGACCATGTCGGTCTTGGTCTTGGTCTTGCTTTGCGCATCACTATCGAGAATGTTCTATGATTATCTAGACGAACATAATTAATATTCTAGATCCTTGTCAAGATGACAATAGCACGACAAATTGTACCTCACATACAGTTTCTGGAAGGATCGAGAACAAATCTACTACAATTCCAGAACTACACAATGAAATACACAAGCAACACTACTGCAAACAGGGTAGCAGAATGAATACAAACTAAAAGAAATTATAACAGTAAGTACATGATAAACTACCCACGTAACAATATTCTAAATGAGATAAATATCTGCCTTTTCAGTTTATTGTCTAACGGTTTTAGTTAATCCTCATTTGTTTACATTTTTTTACAAAATCGATTCAAAAATTAATATATGAAATTGAATTTAAAACATCTTCACGAGATACAGATATTTACACCATATTTACCCAACTGGGGTTACCCTACCCCATTTGGTCCTAGTAAAAATATAAATGATAATAATTAAATCTGGTTTTATTTTCTATTATTGTATATCTAGAACTTTTGAATATATTTCCAAATTTCCAGAAACTCTACATAATATAAAGTCATTTATGTAACAGAGCTTTTCTTAGCACAACTATTTCACCATAGACAAATGAAATGAATCTTCAAATCATTTAATACTCTCTACATAGACACAGTCAACCCTCCCGTCATATATTTTGATTAATCCCTCATACCTAGCGAACGTTATTGGCATTTTTTGTGGTCGGCCATAAAACGCTGATTTCAAGGGTTTTTCATCTGAAGCTGTGTACTCAACCTGACCCTTTTTTGCCGTTTTTTTGTCAACACCGAAGGTTTGCTCGAAAAATTTATGGAACATATCCGCTGTCAGGACTACACAACAACATTTCTCAGACAGAGTGTGTTTAATTCTATTTTGTTGTTGGATAACGTAGACATTGTTTTTATGTTCATTGTATAAAATCCTACAGATGAATGAATCTTGTGGAAAATTATTTTTCAATTTGTATTTGATTAAGTGGCAGGGTTCTGCATTGCTGAACAAATTTCTCGTATTTTGAATGATTTGTATTGCCAACGCTGTTACATTGATACCTTTTTATATGTAATCACACATAGGAGCATTTCATTTCTAGAGCGCTTTTGAAAAAGAATTTGAATGCTTCAGGAAAAAAAAGATTTCTATCGACTGAATGTGATGGCAAGGTGCACTACTCTCTCGTTAGCTGAATTTTATGAACTACTTTACACAATATGCAAATGAGTTACTTTTACAAATGGAGGTGCAACATTTTCCGCTACACTGAGTTTTCAACCAGATTTGCATAATCAACTTTAATGTTAGTGCAACATGGTGCTTTGACTGAAAAATATTGGGTGGAAATGGAAGAACATTGAGAGAAGTTTTCTTCTGTATCATTAATATTGTATTCACTTTGGTCAGAGACAAAAATAAACATTCAAATTACTAATTGCTTTTTTTACACACACAATTATTTTGAATGAAAAGAACGTTATTCGTCAATTAAATCAATAAAATTATCTCTTGCCACCAACTTCACAAGTACCAGCACCAATAGAATTATTATTATTTTGTATCTTTCAGTGCACCAACTAATAAAGTCGGTCCAATTTTTATACCAAAAAAGAACCCGTGTATATTTTGCTACATATAATCTCTTCTTTAATTTCGCCGTCTCATATTTTCAATTTTCGAAAAAAATTGCCCCTTCCACATAGCAGAAATACACAAATCACATATTTCAGACTTAACCATTGCTGTGACTTGAACTCTTTTGAAAAAATATTCAATATAAAGGATATGGTCTCATCTTTAATTCCGCCGTTTTCAAATGAAACAAAAATTTTCTAAATCGAAGTACGTTTACTATTCAAAACGCGCGAACAAATATACAAAAATAAAAACATACAACCGAATTGTATATGTCCTAATTTTTTCAAGTCGGTAAAAAATAAGAAAGAACGTTCTCCGACAGGCCAAAAAAGAGAATACCTGCTTTAATTAAAACGGTTATAAAATATCTCTTTAGCATTTAGAGCAAGAATATTCAAATGCAATGGAGAATATAAGAACCTTATCAGGAAATTCACTTAAATTATAACCAACCTATTCTGGAGTGCATAAATATTGGGATGGTCATTTTGAAAATTTCTGATGATCATTACGTATACATTAGATCAGGTTTTTGCATTTCTTTCAATAGAATTTTTACGGTAAAAATGACAAGTGATATTTCAACATTATGAAATTTCAGATGATTCAATTATTTACAAGATTTCAAATCCTATGGCACAGTGGGGAAAGTTTTTGGATATAAGTAGACAAAAAAATACAGATAACCTGCTAAATGATTCAAGACATAAGGGTTTAGAGCAGTATGATGCGTTTGACATCTTATTACATTTTTACGACCAGACCATTTTCAATTGCTTCCTACATCTAATTCTTCGATATTTTACCGGTTGCTAATCAAACACATTGATAAGTTTTACTTATCGTTCTCTGATGCAGAGAGTGCATACATTTTGAAGTATTATTAATATTTCTTTCAATCTGCCATGGATTTGATAGATTCAAGTTAAGTATTTAGTTAAGGGCTTCAGATAATTTTGGAGACTTCACTGCCCTCAGTTTTCTAACAAAGTATTCAATCACTGTTGTTTGTAGCGCTCGTCACCTGTGTCCCAATTTAACGCTTCAATTATCCATGTCAAGAGTGAAATTATTTATTAGTTCATGGAGTGAATTCAAAATTAGCTGCGCTATATTATTTTGAGTGCGCGTGGATTAATTATTCAGCAACAGATATCGCAACCAGTAATATTCTTTCAATTTAATTCGGAAAGTTGATTTTTGAGTCCTACTGTGGAAACGATGCTCTTCTGCAAGATAAGACTTATCCTAAATAGTAACTTAAGATATAAGATCACTATGACCAGTTTCAACAAAATATAGATTCTTTTAGGAAGTGCCCGAAGATCGAAAAAAAATCAGCAAATTTATTGTATAGATTAGCATCGCGTAGGTATTTGTGGTATAAACAACGACCACTATGTATACGGATGACCAGATATTCGAACATGTCCGCGATAGGGTAAATAGAAGTTTTGATTCTTCTTTCTGCAAAAGTCGATTTTCTGAATTGTCCTATATTTTTGATAACTTTTTTCCACAATATTACTTTTTCTTGCTCTGCACCACATTCGATGACTGCTTATCTTACCAAGAATTCGTCTTTTTTCCTACATCTAGGATGAGTTCTTACACATATGGTAACGCAATTTATGAGGTTACTTGATTAAATTTATATTTCATCTTTAAGTACGGAAATAATTGAATTGAAGATGAAATAATTTAGGAAAAACACCCATTGAAAGAACACATTTGATATCACCTGAATAGAAGACATATTAGATGTTGCATTACTCTCACAAATTTCAACTTATTATATAAATTACAGCTGCAGAAGAGAATGCTGCCCTGGCCACATGCTTCTTCCTTCGATATATCAATTAGAAACATCCTCCACGCCATAAAGCAATCTTCCACATACTACTTAGTGATATATATATCACGCACCAACAGCATGTACATCTGAGCTATAATTACATTAGAAATATGAATCAGCAGAACAAGTTGAATTTATGTGCCAGATAAGAGTATAATAATTTATATCTACGTTAGCAAACATTAAGAAATTATAAAGGTAAATCAGTTAAGGCGAATATTGAACCCGACGACGTCGTATTTAATAATTAAATCATCTTTCCCACTGGTGCAACGGGAATAATCCTAACCAAATCCACGCAGGAAATTAAGCTTCAAACAACGGACGATTTGCTTGCCACAACTCGACTTACAGATACGAGATTAAGTTAGAAAGGGGTTTTGCTACCTTCATATACCAAAAGCTAGTTGTTTATCAAATATCTTATTGAATTTTGAGATAGAAGTATCCCACAAGTGTTTGTAGATAAAGGATATAAAGAGCCATATAGCGGAATCATGTAAATCATAAAAAAATGATAAATTGATATTCTAGATGCAATGTGACTTCTATAATTTCAATCAACTGTAATAAAAAAGTGCAAGTCGGGCTCGCTTGAAAAGGGTTCTGTACTTAGAATTTTTGTATAGATTTTCCTGTAAACTTTGAGCTCATCTCTTCAAAAAAGCCCTCCGAAAATAAACATTTTCTTATGTTCATCTTATAAATCACATAATTTCTTGAAATATTTTTTATTGAAAATATCTCGATAAATCTTTTTTTCTAGTAAGGGCTCTGAGAATTATCAAAAATGTGCGGTTGAGATAGTGATTCTGGCTATTAAAGGTTTGATGACATTAAGCGAGTTTACAAGCCGCTTGTTGGCGAGCTTAAACCCCTGCGAGTCAGCTAGTAAGATAGTGATGATGACACACAAAAATTATTCGATAAGTAGCTAACAGGCTGTCGAGTTTGTGAGGTTAAATTAGATTTTATATGACTTGTTGAGAATAAGTCATTGCGTTTGTGTAAGTAGGATTACCTCATGTCTACCTGCAATACCCTTTGTTATGGAATAAAAATTATTAAACAGATATGCTAGCAGCTAGTTCACTAGCAACTCTGATGACACAGGGCTAGATTACAATCCAACAATCCCACTCGCTAGCTTGTGGCGAGTAAAAGCAGCTAAGCTTTCAACTTTACTTTTTTTTAATTTAGAAGCTGCTAGTTCACTAGCGAACGTGATGATACTGAGCAAGTTAACTAGCAGCTTGTAAAAATACCATGGATCGAATCCCCGTTGAGGGATAAGTTTTTTCTTCATCTAGATCATTTTTTTTTTTTTTACGTTCTAGAGTATCTAATAACAACATAACTTGTAAAGTTATTTTTATGTAATTTTTTTTGCAGAATTGATTTTCTAATGTCAATGGCCAAGCTATATGCCCACCCAAAGTTTTATGGTGTGAAAATTCTATGTTATAGAAAACGTCCAAGCTGGAAAACGAGTGCAACTACGCAAGATAGTATAGGTATGGTGGATTACAGTGTCATCCATTTTTATGAGAAAATAAAGCAAAATGCTGATATCGTCATATGCATTGCTTGGTTTACGATATCGCCGGATATTAAACTAAGATAATAGTATGAACGTATAAGAAAAAGATGAAACATGTATTTAACTTTGTGACTTACATAATAATCGTAACACACTATCTAAGATCAAATAAAGGAAAATCCCCTTTGAATTTCCGCTATAAAGTTTTGGATAGAGAAAAATATTACAAAGAAATATAAAAACCATATTTTTGTTCATACTAAATGCCCAGAAAATAAAGATCAAATATGGTGGTAAAGCAGGGCCAAATTAAAAATGAAAGAAGTTAAAGATAAGTAAGTAAGACAAAAAGGAAATAAATTTGATGAAGTTTAAGCAAGAGAAAATATGCATTAGATATGTAGATAACATGATTCAAAGATATAAGGCAGAATACAAATAGAATAATCTATTCATATTAGATAGTACATATAGTCCACTGGAGTAATGGGTATAGAAAAAAGTTACATTAAATAAAATAAGTATTACAGATAATCATGAAATGGAGCCAAATAATCATGGGCAGATATAGTAGACGAAAATTTGCGGATAGGAGAATAGACAATGAAGAGCAGATCAACTAGGAGAATTTTTTCCAGTGAGAATTTAGTTAAGCCAGAGAAAACGGTTTAATCTGTCTATAATGATAGGTATAAAGTACAAATAATATTTTTGCAACTGAACAAAATTCTCTATGAGACACGAATTTCGATATATTTTATTATATGATTCTACGTTAAGCTGCTGAAATATCCTCAAGTGTCAAACAACCGTATTCATAACCAATCTTGGTTCGGTACTGCTTAGTTTATTATATTTGTTATTAACTATGTTAACGATAATATCGAACAAGATATTTTCAGTAACAAACTAAAAGTACAGAGCTAAGATTGATTAGGAATACGGCAGTCAACCGTTCGGCAATTGACACGATAAATAAACAATTCAAACCAAATTTCATAAATTTCCACCATTATCTGAATTCTACATGACTCAGTATACTCTTCAGGAACCGAAGTATCTTAACCACACTATCATTTGTTTGGGGTGTAGAACGAACTACATTACTCAATTTAGCACCCACATGCTTACATTGGGCACACCACAAGAACATGTTATAGTTACATACTGTAGATTTTACGTCACTAAAATATAGATGAACAAGCCAACTATGCAGGTTAGATAAATGAGTCCTTAAAGAAAAGACACTAAAACTGTAATTCAAACTTCAGCCGATAATACATACCTTCTTATACACCACAATTAATATTTTTCAGATCTATAAACTTGGCAATGCTACCCTACACCTACTTTTATGTTCATATCAACGATTTAAAAATAATGATAAAAACAAACACGATTTCCATTTTCCCGTTTACATACACGTTATAAACATCCTTCTTTTCAAATACTCTTTCAAAATCCAAGTAGGTTAGAGATAGCAAGTCTAATAATTATTGTTGAACTGACATTGCTATGTTAGTTTTGCTGTAAAACGCCTACAAACGAGTCATGGAAAGGTTTGCTAGTGCCGTTGAGATCTCTAATACATGAATATCCCATTAGAGTCCCATTTACTCGGTAAACTGAACCGCCACAAAGTTGAAATCTTTTATTTACTGAATAATAAAGAGGTATGTGTCAAGTTTAATTTAAAATATTAATGCACCAGTATTGAGCTAGAAAATTACAATAAATTCGAAGCCGATGGGATCAAATATTAAGAGAATCAATCGGAATTACAGTTAATTTGGAAAATGAAAATTAAGAATTGATTATAGTATTTTCAATAAATTTCATGGGTTTAGTGAATTATAATTGTTTGATAATCGAGTACATTCATAAATTATTTTGCTTACTAGCACATCAAGCAAAAAATTAAATCTTGCGAACTTAGGAGTAGATATTAAGGTTCAAAGGAATACGAAAAATATTTTAAAAAATATTCAGTGTCTATGAAACTGGGAAAGTCATATGATCTTAGGAGTAATGGAAAGTTCTTGTGTATATAATAGTAGTGCAATGCATACATCTCGAATAAGCGATTAAAATAGAGAATGCAGGTTTTTGAGCTTGACCTAATTCCACACTACTACGATTTTCAAATGCCAGAATCACAATTAAACTTTCGAGTTCAGGGCTGTTCGGAGTTGGCTCACCCACAAAAGAAAGAGAGGCCAATATACGTGAATGCGGAAATGTAAAAATCAATCAGATGAAAGGATAACAAACTAAACAGAGGTTATTAGAGTTCTATATTATTTTAAATTCCATAAAAATTCTCATGACAGAATTTGAATGAAACTCACAAAGATATCATTTGATTTTTATCAAATGATGTTATTTTCATTAATTACATAGCAAAACCCAAGGGTAAATATAATATTTTCAACAGAAATCTACTCAACATCATAAATTAAATATGATATAACAAAAAAAACATGTAGCAGCTTTGGAAATTGCAAAGTCGTTCTTGTGAATAGAAATCATTCACACGCACACACTGAAACGAGTGCTCTTGACAGCAGAGCAGTACACGGTGTTATTGAAAATTTATTTTATATTAAAAGTTAAACTTCCATTTAGTGTTCGGTAAAAGTGCAATTTTCATGCAACTATCAATAGAGAGCTAGGACGAGAGCTCGATTTTCAATTGAGAGAAAACTACTTCTCCGATAAAAATACTGCAACAAAATTCTAAGTTGGCTTTGATTATTTATTTCTATTGGTGTCATATGGTGTCGCGGGTACAACGAGAAAATGAATACCTACGAAGTCGTCCCTTTTAAAATTATACAATTTATATATAAGTACCTACATATTACGATACCCGTCTGAAAAAGAGATTAGAAAGGCATTGAGAGTTTTTGAAGTTTTGCGTTAAATTGAGTAACTTTCTTCATTGCTTTTATTTTTTCAAAGTTTCTATATATTTATTAATTGATTTCTTAGATATATTTTTCTCAGCCGTTGTCTGCTACAATGATCTAAGGAAGGTCTACAGGAACAGGGCCATGATATGTTACATATATGAAAAGTCAATTTTATTAAATGCAGACTCTCTAGACTAAAATATGCAGGTAGGTAAAATAATAAAATAATTGGGTTTGACAACCTTCTGATCTGACCCTGTATATCAACTCATTACTCATATTGCAAATAGCATAATATACCAGAAATGTCCAGATGAACTCTTACAAAAAAAAAACATTTGATGAACCGAATTTAATTCCGAAGTTATTTGGTCAACTCAATATCTTCATTTTTAAATTTTACCCTCAACACTCAAATCAGCAAGATTTCGTTTTTTCAATGTTACTAGATAACATTTTTGGAGATATCCTACAGAATTATAGAAGTATTAAAAACTGGAAACCCTGTATATACCTAACTACTTTTAGCTATTGACTTTCAAAAAATAATCGACACATAAAATGGAAATGGCCAATAAGAGAGTTTTGTTCTTAGCTCAAATAAAAAATAATAATTGGTTCGATTTTTTTATCAAATATATCCTGGATGTTTACATTTTAATTACTTCACTGATAACAAACTTGGAGTAATTATTTATCATTTCAAATGCTCAAGTACCTACTAGGTAATTATATAAAAGAAAGAACAATCGAAAATTTCACGGAAACAGCGATTTGCAATTATATTTAGAGTCTGTTTTTGTTTCGCTCAAATAATAAATTTCAAATAAATCAGTCATGCCAGGCACTTAATTAAAACTTTCTGGTTCTAATATGCATATAGCTGGAATTGTTCACTATGAAAATGCTATTTAGCCACAATGTTATTTATAGAAAATGCAGGTGTTTTGATTGTGTTCACGTAAACCCGATTTAACATTGCAATCCATTTATATTTATGTAGCAACTGGTATGGATGTAAAATCACAATTTAAAATTGGATTAAGATCAAATGAAATTTGTATTAAAAAAATATTGAAAAACAGCTTTGGCAATACGGAGAAATTTTCGATACATCATCAGTTATGAATCCTCTATTTTTTCACTCTACTTTATCTTGATACATATCTTCATTCTCTTTTGTTCAAAACTATATTTTGATGTTTTCCAATTTATTGTCCCGGTTATACAGTTGTAGTTGTTTTCGTGCTTTGTAGAAACTAGCCGAGTTACGGTGGAATAAGTATCTTTTTTCCTCAAGAAAACGTTCTTGGTCCGATCTTGAATGTTCTATAAACATATAATCAACCGTTTACAGCATACAGAATAGCAGGACTATTTGCCGATGACCCAGTAAGTCATCAAGATGCTGTGATATCTTCCACTTACACACAAGAACATCTATTTCAACTTTAGGAATGGTTAAGCAAATGGCGACTCAGAGTAAACGAAAACAAGTCTGTTCATGTAAGCTTTGCTATTTGTGGACTAAACGTAAACAACGTTGATATATCACAAATTATTGTATTTAAATACCTACTCGGCAAGAACAACACTTATAAACTGAACGCAATACATTTGAAGAAAAGTAGGTAAGAATATCGATATAAAATTAAAATTATGGTTAATGGTTAATAGAAAAGAATCAAGAATATCAATAGAGAATAAACTGAATATCGATAAAACTGCTGTCAGGCCTATATCGTAAATTATAGAATTGTGGAGATGTCCAAGCAAATTCAAAATAGCAATTATACAAATACTTCAGTATAGTTCTGATAGCTAATAAATGTGCAGTGTGATTTTGACATTGTGCCACTTCTAAATCCACAATTATTATTACTGGGAAAGCCTTTTTAGTTCACGATGCCTTTGTAGTCACTTCGCATCCCTAATGATTCAAGATCCCAACCTTCTCCTGATATCAACGGCTTCAGATATTATGTTCAATAGCCTCATCCTCAACACCACAAAATCTTTATTATTAAAAAGGTGGAATACATTTATTAAACACCATAATTTGATGGAGTATTACAACTTTGCAACAACATTGCCTTGATATTACAGAAATTCAACAAAAATTTTTTAAACCAATTACAAATATGTATGCACATATGGAATATATGCATTACATAATGCCAAATTTATAAGGGAAACAAGTAAATCAGATTACAAAATACATTCAGTAGTTGCATGACACTCATATTCTCTCACAGGGTGTTCCTTAATATCACTTTTCTTCCGAAAAAAGTAATTTCTAGGCTTATGTTATCACCAAAAATTCATCCAAATATAAGCCTTAAATTGTTTTATTTTAGATACAGAACAGACGTATTCATGATCAATCTTAGTTCGGTAATAGTTTAGTTCGATACTAAAGATGTCACGTTTTATATAACAGTTACCATATTCACTAAAAAATAAACAAAACTAGTACCGAACTAAGACTAATTATGAATTAGTTTTTAAGTGTTGTGTTATTTATTCATAATGTATGAATGTTTTCTAATCACTAAATTGAGGTATTCTTTAACCCTGTTGGGTTAGGTTTTTGAAATATGTTAGGATGTGTTTATTCCTGGAACAACTTAATTTATTCGCACTATTGAGTAGCAAAGAACATGACAATTTTCTTCTAAAGCAAGTCATCTCAGGAGCTATGATATAAGGAACTTCTTTTATTAGCGGAGACGTTATCCAAGTTCACGTTTTTTTGTTACGAACTTTCACATTTATGTTTTTTACTGGAATACAGAGTCGAAACCTCAATTACTCCATCATTCACGAACTGTCTTTCTCATTATTTTAATTGAGATTTTCTTTATTTCGGCCAATTTGAATTTCACTTCTTTATATTATATCTGATTCTAGAAGCTTTTTTCATCTAATCTAAATAATATTGAAATGTCTCCTAGAGACATTTATCATGATGATGTGATAGAGGAGAAGACAGTAATCACTTTTCTTCGAAAACAAAAAAATCCCTTCCAATGAACAACATGCGTGTCGTTATGAATTGAAAGGGATTTCGTCACAGGAGCTGGTTCAAAAACCTACACTCCAACACGCAAATGACTGAGTAGTGCCGGGCGTTTTCGCTTTCTCTCTCATTATTTATGGGTGTCATCTTCATTAGAGATGCGAAGCATTTATAAATTCTCGATTTCATTATTATATCATCGAGGAGGCGTGGTGACATTAATTTATGGTCCCTCATACCGAGGAGATTCACGTCATAAGTATGACAGGTACATTCTCAAATTAATTTTTCATTGCTATCGTACATATTTCCTCTACCATGCCGGTAGAATAAAAACTCTTTTTAAAGAAAAAAGATTTGATAGATCATGCTCTGAAAAGTACAAAATAGGATTAATACTACCAAACCTCCATAATTCCAAGCTACTTTACTAGCAGTTAGTTGTCAATTTTAAAAGCCAAAGCCAGCTATTGAGATAATGACACGTTTGTAAAACTAGAGTGTTGAAATTGAAAGAGTCACTTGTAGTTTTCAATGCTTAATCAGTGCTAATTTAATTCCAAATAACATTTGCTTTGCAACATGGAAAATTTTACCAAATTTAAATCTCGATAATAACGGAAAGAGATATCGAGTTGCTGTATTCGGCTGATTCTCGACCAACTCTTTGAGAACACGTGCAGTGTTCGACCGATATAATTTTTTATTTAGCCATTTATACAGGGTGAGCAAACAAAGTTTGGGGCTATGTCAAATTCTCAATTTTTAATCTTGGAAATTTTTCTATACATCTTTTTGATCTTTGGACTATCCTAAAAAAAGTGATATCTCAATTTTTCCAAAGCTAGCTATAGCTCAAATTTTTTAATTTTTAATAAATATTTTTTACAAATACCGACGTTATTAGTTGGTGCACTGAAAAATATAAAATAATATTCGGTTTTCGGACCGAAGCAGATTTCGGATTTTGAGTTTTGACGAATATGGGACTATTTCTCAAGTCTCCTCTTTCAAATGATTCAAAAATCATCAAAATCAATCGGAGTACGTTTACTATACAAAACGCGCACACAAACCCAAAAAAAGCACACAATCGAATTTTATACTTCCTCCGTTCGGGGTTCGTCGGTCAGAAAAGGGTTACATTTATCCCTAAAAAGGGACTTTTTTTGGGGTTTCTCTTGAGAATGGGTATTTTCTCTCATACTGTTGCGAAAAGTGAAATTTCATGCGCCCGAGATAAGATTGAAGCACTCATTGAACGTTATTGCCTCCAGTGGCGTGCAGTAAAAAATTGATACTCTGGCGTTATGTAATTTAAACCGAATTTATAAATTATATTAGGCAATCAAACAGCTTAATGAACAAATCCAAGTTACCACTCCTAATATAGGAGTCTATTCTCGAGATGTAGGAATATATAGATATTTCAAAATCTAAAACAATATTCTTTATTAGATATATATATATATATCTATATATATATATATATAAATATATTTTCAGTATTTGATTCCACAGGACAAATGTTGTGAAATAAGTCAATAGCAAATATTTGTCGAATATATCAAATTCGAGCGATATTTTTTCCAGGAGCCCTATCAAAGCCTATAGCGATGTTCAATCTTGAGTTATATTTTCCTTTCGCGTTTGGAGAATTCTTGAATAAATACCATGTTTGTTCGACCAAAATATATTCTAAATCTGTTTCCTTTTAGGGAGCATGGAATGAAAAGAGTGAAGAGCCTAAGAGAATTACGTTAAGACGCAAAGAGAATATCTAAGTAACTTTTTTTAGAAAAATAGGACCAACTTAATTGAATATCGAATGCACAGAACAGTGTGAAATAATATTGATTAGTTCTTAAATTACAAACATATAAATATCACCTAAATCAAAGAGATGAAATATATCAAGTATAGTTAAAATACTTCATTCCACCAACCGCAACATTTTATTTTTTACATATTTTTTGGGTAATTTTCTTATAGAAATGTATCTACCTAATGCGATCGTTCGCACTTTTGAATTTCGAAAAAATTTCAACGGCATGGTGTTATATTTTTATAAGTAGGTCCAAAAAAACTTTTTGTTGAAAACTTTATACACAGGATGGGGCAGCTGGCGGTATTTGGTGGATCGCGGCTGATCTATTAGAGACAGAGCAAAATTGTCAATGTGGTACGTGGTTAAATCGACTACAATTTAAAAATATTTTCAAATATGGCCTACTTCCGGTTATACCAGAAACTGACCATCACTTCGTTATTTTAAATGGAACACCCTGTATTTTTTACATTTTTGAGTTCCTTGTGAAAAATAAAGGTCAGTTTTTTAAGCATTTGTTGGGCATAAGACTGAAGGTTTCGAAGATATTTTCAGTTTTCTGCAAAAAATTAAAATTGCAGCATTCCAGAAAAATGGCAATAACATGTTAAGTATGAGAGATCTTGAAGTAATGTTTTTTGTAATTAATTAAGTTGTAATAGCCCCCTTATTCAAGGTTAATTTGAAAGTTCTAGGACAATGGGTTGCTTTGAAATTAATTTTTGATTTTAGAAAAGTTAAATCAGAGATAACTCGATTTTTTCAAATAGCATAGTACTAAACAAATTACATTCATAGATGCAGATTTTAATTCTCTCTCAATTTTATTGATACATATTGGCACTTAGTTTTGATAATTTTGAAGATATTTAAATTTTTTTGTGTTTACCATTTCACGGAATAGGTATGGCGCGGTAGTTTGGCTTTGAAACAAATGAAAGACAAATGAATGAGATATCTCAAACATACTCAAACCCATTTTTTTGTTTTGCAAGACACTTTTCTACGAAGATTGTTTGTTTTGCTCATATAATTTTGAAAATGAAGTTATCTAAGGAAAAAATGGTAGACATGGTTTTTATTCTCGGTGAATGCCACATGACTTGTTTATTGTCTTCAAGAGTTTATCATGAATGGTTCCCGGACAGAAGACATCCGCAAGAAAGCAGATTTCGGAGAGTATTGGGAAGATTTGTTACAACTAGAAGTGTGAAATAAGCTGCACCTCTTCAAGAAAAAACAGTTACTAAGAAAGAAAATGAGTATTACCTGCTGTTACCGAAGACCCGAACGTAAGTCGAAGAATTTCAAGTTCTAAACAGGATATCAGTTCTCGATCCATCGGCCGAATATTAAAGAAGAACAGCTTTCATCCGTACAAAGTGCAATTACATCAAGAATTACTGCCGAGCGATTATGAGGCAAGGATAAACACTTGTCAGTTGCTGACAAATAAATTTGAAAAGGAACCTGATCTTTATAATTTTGTTTTATGGACGGATGAATCGACATTCCATAATAATTAGGTAGTAAATAGCCACAATTTTCATTACTACTCCAACAAGAATATACACCTTTTCTCAGAGACAGACCTACATGTTAGGTGGTCTTTAAATGTTTGGGGAGGTATTATTAGCACCCAAATAATTAGCCCACATTTCTTTAATGGATCGTTGGTAGGCCAAATGTTTCGCAATTTCTTGGACAATAATTTAATTGAATTGTTGGAAGATACACAATTTTTAAAACAACATTTCCAGCAACGATGGATAGGAAGAGGAGGAACGATTACTTCGCCGCCAAGATCCCCTGATTTAAACACTTTAGACTTTTCTTGTGGGGTTATGTGAAAAGTGAAGTTTATAAAGTACCGCCTATGACTCGTGAGGATATTTCGTTAACGAATTCCTCTTTGTTTGCAGAACGCAAGTGGCAACTTTGGACAGTTGCTGTAAACAATTTACTTCTAACTTTTTATGTATTGTTTTAATTTTTTAGTTTTTATGCTATTTAAATTTTATGTTTATTGCCTGTCCTGATTTTTTTCTTGATCGACTCTTGAAGCCAATAAACAATTCCAGTAGTTTTCAAAAATCAAAAAATCTTTTCTGAGTAACCCTATGTCCTAGAAATTTCAAATTAACCTTGAATAAAGGAACGATTTCAACTTAATTAATTGCGAAAAACCGCACTTTGAAGTCCCTCATATTTTTCATGTTATTGTAATTTTTTTGAGAAAACTGAAAATATCTTCGAAACCTTCAGACTTATGTCCAATAAATGCTTAACAAACTGACCATTATTTTTCACAAGGAACTCAAAAATTATGGCCAATTGCCGGAATAACCGGAATTAAGCAATTTTTAAAGTATTTTCAAAATTCAGTCGATTTAATCATGAATAACTTTTATGAAAACAATTTTGCTCTATCTCTAATAGATCACCGGGTGTCCAATTAGTGCGACAAAGTAGAATAACTTCTCTATTTTCAATTATTTCAAAATTATGTCAATATAAAAGTTGTAGGGGAACTCAAGCCCCACATTTTGAAATTAGTTGGGACTATACAGGGTGTCCCAAAAAACCAGAACAGCACAAAGTTGCGTTTTTTTAAATGAATCACTCACTCTATATATGTTTAAATTTTTGTATTCTACATAAAATAACAAGTACAACGGTGGATCACTTGTCAACATTCAATTGTTTGTTTAGGAGCTATGAACAATTGAAAATCGACATTTTAGCCCCTTTGAGAGCTATTTGTGCCAAAACGGTCCAAGATAGAGAAAAATAAATTTCACATTCCTATCTTAGTTTTTTCGGACCTATTGAATAGCGTTCTCCAAAATGGTACCAGAGGTGGTACCAAATATGGTACCATTTATGAAACCACTGTCAGATAGGTCTTAAACAACTAAAACAGGAATGTAAAATTTATTTTTATCATTTACCGCTTTGGCACAAATAGCTGTCAAAGGGGCTAAAATGTCGATTTTCAATTGTCTATAAGTCCTAAACAAACAATTGAAAATTGACAAGTAGTACACCATTGTACTCGTTATTTTATGAGGAATTCAGAAATGTAAAAACATATAGGGTGATTCAATTGAAAAAACGAAACTTTGTGCTGTTCTGGTTTATGGGACACCCTGTATAGTCCCAACTAATTTCAAAATGTGGGGCTTGTGTTCCCTTACAATTTTTATATTTACATCATTTTGAAATAATTGAAAATAGAGGAGTTATTCTACTTTGTCGCAATAATTGGACACCCTGTATATATGGGATATTACGAAATTTGTTAACACGATAGAGGTCGCATTTTTGAAGATATCAAGTTCAAATTTTCTACAAAAATCGATAGATTTAATCTGTACCTACAACTTTTATTTGAAGTATTTTTTCCTCAAATTGATAGATGAGAAAATAACAATTAATAATCAAAAATTATTTTTAATATTGTTAACAATATGGAAGCTCAATATGAAATTGATTATTTCCTAGGGTTGGTGATTTACTCGTTGGCTTTGAAAATGTTATTATAAAAAGGATATTTATAAAAAATAAGCAAGAAAAGTAAAAAAAAATTGTTCAGCGACGCGGATTCGAACCTGGCTCCCGCGCGTATCACCCAGTTACCCAAACCGATGAGTCATCCTGACATTTATCAATCGCAGATCTTCAATGCAAATTGAACATACGTGGTGTTAAAAATCTGTAAAGAAAGCGATATTTTACTCTAGATTCATAGATAATCAAATGATACACAATATTATTGATGTAGTTTGAAAATGAATTATGAGAAAATTATCTTTCTGCTAGCTACAGGCCATCGGTATTTTTTATGTTTGTAATTTTACGACCAATCTGACAAATATTATAATATTCTTTTCAATGCTCCATCTAAACAAGCATTTTATAGAAGAAAGTTACTTGTTACTAAAACAATTATTGATCCCGATTATGTATCATAAATTTATTACAACAAAGGCAAATGTCCTCCTAAAAGTAAAAACTTTTTTTTGTCCATTTCCTTATGAATGAACAGATCTACTACTTTAGATGACCTTAAGGAAATAAATCGAGCGAAAATACAACAAATTACAGCAGAAATGTTGTCAAATGTAATTCAGGAATTCGTTGCTCACAGTGGCTGTTGTTAAGTTACTATGTTGTTGTTGATGATGTTATGTTCGCAGTGTTGAATGAATAAATTAATTTGAATCAAAATATTATTTTTCTATATACCTATATTTCTTATATTTTAATTCAAATTACTGTAACGGGAATTTATATTAAAACTGGGTTCGATTTATTTTCACTAATTTATTTACTCCAATAACTACACGACTATAATCACATTTATATTCACACTTATTTCTTGGACTAAAACGACTTTCTATGTGATTTATGACTCGCTGACTATCTATCACAAAACTGACTATCCTGTCTATGCCATCAGCCTTATATATCTAACCTAAAAAGCTCTAGATGATTCCAGTGTTGTTTTCGTTGTTTCTGGAGGTTATTTCTCAATATATGGTTTCGAGAATAGACCGGGACTTATTCTCGTTGCCTCTGATGTCTCCCGTGTTTTCTGGAATGTGTTTGTGACTTTTGTGAGTATAGTTTATTATTCGGGTAAGTCTTTACGTTACATTACATTTGAGGGATAATATTGGGATGAAAAGTTTTTTATACAAATCGGTAACATCTCTAATAACAACAAACAGTCGAAATGTATCACTCACCCTGTTTATGAAGTCGATCACAAAATACAGTGTGATGAATTTGGGATAGACATTCAGATAAAACAATTAATTAATTGAAATTGATTCTTCAATAAGAGAGGAATCCAATAAAGAAAAAACAAATATATCGTCAGGAATTTTTGGAAAAAGAAACCCCCCGAAAAACAGACCTGTGATTAATAAAATAAAATTCAATTTGTGACCGCAGCATTTAATAACATTAATTTAAAGATTAATAATGGAAATATATTGCAGCTAGAAATAAATAAATCTTGTCACCATGATAATAAACTATAGCCATAGCTCATAAATAGAGATAAAGGGAACTTTTGCAATTAATTATTTTTGCATTAAAATGCACTTAAAGCATAAACACTGGAGTCCCAACGATAGTCTTGGATTTTTGGTTCACTGTGGCACTTTTATTTAAAATACTTTTTAGGTTCAAAACACCATGATTCACACTTAATTTATCTGAATACAAAAAATAAACATATTGCATTGCTTTTAAAAACGCTAGGCTGTCTATTTACGGAGGTAAAAATTGAGAATGCTTGATTCGGGTCTATCCTGAACTATTAATAGAAAAAAAATATGTCTGCATATTTTCTAGTAATACAGGGATATAAGCTATTCACCGAACAAGTTCTGTGCTTGTAGACTGTTGATCTCTTTCATATGAGTCCCGTGAAATATATAAATGTTACTTATATTCCTCAAAACAAGTTCATCCATATGATATTTCATATGCTGCCCTAATGATCAATTCCATAATTTGCAGCATAAGTTTATTGATTATCACTGTACCTTTGTCTTGATAGGTCCAAATTACTCTGTATTAGTACCAACATTTTTTCAACCAGTAAATTCAGAAAAAAGCTGCGACCGACAGACGGAAATAATAGTGATCTTATAAGAAAACAATTTTTATCGGATTTACGGATTCCTAAATCAGTTAGCTTTTCCATAACCATTATTTAAAGCCTCATTTCATTATTCTTCACTTCAGAAACTAGAAAAACTCAGGTGCCTGAACAGCAACCCAAAAAGCCATGATATTAAGAAATAATATAATAAGGAATGTTTAAATTGAATGAATTACTCTTCAAATAGTATTATATTTTCAATTTTCATGTTACATGTAATAGTTAAATCAATAAAACAAAAATATAACTTTTATTCCAATTTTCTTTGGTAGCCTTTCTACTTCTAAATGAATAAAAATAATAATAATAATTTCTCTATTAATGGGTTAAATTTAGCACAGTGCTATTCTTATTAATCATGTTGCTCACTTTATCTAGGACGCAAAATAAATTTCGTGTCAAGTATTAATGTTATAGTGTAATTTTGATGTTTGATACTTTGCCAATGGTTTCACCTTTCAAATATTACTGTCCCTAGAATTGGTTAGAACAATGGATGAACACGTTGTTCTACTGCAAATTATTTTGCTCACGATATGGAAAAGATATAAATTTACTTTCAAATACATCTGCTACTGTGGAACTCGATATAAATTTGAATGATTTATTTCTATGACGTATGACAAAAATGCACATATGCGGAAAAATACCGTTTCAGAAGATTAATGTGATGAATTATTCCAGCTAATTTATTCGTAAAACAGGAATTCATCAGGTAGTATACATATAGGGATGTATAGAGTGGTTCAAATTGGAAACTTTTGATAGAAAAAACCTATTTGTACAATGATATCTTGACTTGTTCAAAAGATACAAGGTGTTTTTCAATTTTGTGCATTTTGACCGACCCCCTAACTTCTTTATTTATGAATATTTTTCGTTTCTGTGAAAATATTCTTGTCGTACTTTCTTCAAAGAAATTGAATGGTGTTCCTAATTTTGTATTTGTATGTCAACTTTTCTGGTGAAACAATTGTCGACTGAGAGAAATAAAATCTTGGTGTGTTATGGGTATTTTTCCTCTGATATGTTCAACAATTTAATTGTGTCTATGTATATCTGAAGATATAGCTAGCGTTTTCCACATAGACAGTAAGTCTTTGTATTTCGTTTAACAAACTTTACTCAATTATGTCTTTTAACGTAGCCAAAAAAACAGAACAGTCACAGTTCCATTAGTGACATCTAAAAAACGAATGAACGGTCAGTGAAATCTAGATTAAATAAAGGTTTATTTTTTTACCGTGAACGCATGGAGGCAAATCAATCAGTCAATGGTATTGCACAATCTCGTACATGAATTGTCAATAGCCAGCATTTGAAATTCATAAATCAAAGGCTTGGACAAAGTCAAACAGGCAGCATAATCCATTTGATTTGTGAGAAAAACATTTCAACAGATCTACATTCGTCTAAAAACAATAAGTTTGCCAATTCTGTTCCTGAATCTCGACGACAAGAAGATAAGTTTTGGTTTTCGTGAAGACATTTATAACAATTCACGTTGACACTATCGTTGGTTCCAATAAATCAGTCATTCACCTCACTTATCTAGATCTGAAACGCTTCCAAATTGCATTTCGCGGCGGATTTAGTTACACGGACCAACTAAGGATGAGAGGATTCTATTTTTCTTCAATAAAGCTCTTATCAACATTGATGGAACCTTCACGTGACAGATTTGTAGATGAAAAAACGAAACCTCCCGACCATTTTTCGTAAGGTGGACGCTTTCAGATTCGAATCTCATCATAGTATGAATTATCCAAAAAAATCGAATTAAAATTTAAAATTACATTATCAAAATGCAAATTCATGTGTTGAGAGATCTCGTTTACCGTATTTAGTATGGCAAAGCCAAAATCAACAACAGAAATTCAATTTCAAATATCAAAGCCAAAATGACAACAAGATTGGTCGAATGTATTTCAAAATTATTATTGTCAACAATACAGTGTGCGATTTGACTAATACCTACAAACAATAATTGAAATACATCAAATAAACATAGGGTAGGTATTTGGTATTCACGCCATTCAGAGAAGATATTCATATATACGTATTTCCATCCAAAATCATAGTTCGTAACAATGAAACCGGAAAAGTATTTTTCTTGTGATAAAAATCAAGGATAAGGTAGTTTCAATATACCGGGAGGTATAAGCTCCATCAATCGATTGTGAGAAAATTATGATTTGACTATCTGAAAAACTGGTACCATACTAGTCTTCTTCACAAAGGGACATGGATATAACTAGTTTTTTTATTAGTTGCATTCCTACTCTCTTATTTTATCTTATTATTTGAATTACTATTTCCCCGTAGGAAAAATTTTGTGATATTTATATAGTATTGTATTTTAATAATTTTGTGAATAGAGTAATAAAAAGCATCAAAAATATATTTAGTAATGCCATTCTTTTTAAAATATAATGCCCTAATTTCATAGTTTTATCACAATGTGCAATTAAGGGTATCTTTGTAAATAAATGAGGATGCTACAAAACTTTTAAGTTATGTTGGAAAAGAGCCATTATTGCAATAGAGAAAAAAATATTTGTCTCAACCAAAAATGTCACACAAATATAAATTTCACATGAGGGAGATTCAATAATTGTCGATTTGGACAGGTTTTTTAATATCTCTATTGCAGCGACGTTTCGGGGCCGATTTCCCCTATTCCTCTTCTTCAGCCTCGAAACTTCGCTGCAATAAAGACATTAAAAAAGACAAAAGAAAACCTGCTATTAAATATTATACTTGTTAATTGCAAATTTTCAATAACAACTTTCTACAATTGAAGTTTTCAATAATCCGTTTTACAAAATGTGACCGAAAATCGGTTTTTGCTGTCGTGATTCTGTTCTTGAAATAGCATTCTAAATGTGTTCTTCAAATAACTGTATCACCAAATGATAATAATTTCAAATCATCTCCTTACCACCCAAATTTAATAGTCCCGGCATGAATATGACTCTTACTCATCTAACCCTTATTATTATTGCTTAATATGAGAAAATTATAAAGATAGACAGAAGTATTCATAAACAAAAGTACATAATTTAGCATGATACTAAAAATGTCACTTTGTAAACTCTATCAGGCGTATTCATAATCCAATCTTAGTTCGGTACTATCTGGCTATCTGGTAGCGTTAAAAAATAAAAAACAAAACACTATCCTACGATAACACTGACATAAGAGTCATAAACCTAATTTAAGGTTAGGCCTCCGCACTTAATTTAGTAGCGTACTAAGTTTCGATTATGAATACGTCTGTAAATATTTTGAGAAGCTGATATCACGCTATCATCTTCGAAGGGCTTCAGCTCCTTAGAAATCATTTTGGATTGAAAATAAGGGATATTTGTTTAGAATCAGAGTTTTTGAGTACTGTATACCTATCGACACAAAAAATGTAGCTTTGATGTGAGGTATAGTTATCCAAGGACCAAGGTTTCGATGCGGGCCTGAAAATCCAATTAAATAAGATATAACCATTAATATCCAGTAAGCGGTCTAATTACACAAAATGAAATATCAAACCAGCTTTACTAAATTCAACTTTTCTGTTCCTAAGATTTAGAGAAAATAGGCTGTGGTAGACGGAGAGACAGGTAGACGAATCAAAAGACAGACACCAGAGTGATTTTCTAAGGGTTCCATTTCAACACTTGACAGACAGAAAGTACTATCTAGATTTAAAAAGTCAGTGTGCTATCTTAATAAGAAGACAGGTTATGTAAATGGCAGATACTTTAGGATAGATTTGAATGAACTTCGACATGGTAAATATGTTGTCATTCAATTTAGAGGAAAAAGTTGATAAAAACACACGAGTAACCAGCACTAGTGCTACTAATATAGACAATCTGTTTACTAATATAAACAACTTGATCGTAGAAGTAGTTGAACCACATATGTCAGACCATAAAGGTATTTTATTCTCTATCGTCACAAGTTCCAGAGCAAAAAAATAAATATATTTCATGCAGACCTATAACTGAACATGGAATACAAAAGTTCATACAATTTGTGAAGGATATAAACCGGGAAATATTTTATGAAATAAACAATCCGAATGAATCTGCTAGTTTCCTGGTCAATACGTTAACAAAATTTTATAATCAATGTTTTGCTGAAAAAAAATTTAAAAATACCCATGCGAAATAACAAAAAGTTTATTTTTGATGATGATATGCAACAATTAAAACGAACTTAGGATGTAATTGCTTGTTCAACAAAAAACAATAAAGACTTTCAGGTATATAATACTCTAAAGAAGGACTATAAAAATAAAATAAAACAAGGGAAATTAAATGCTAATAGTAAACGACTTTTAACTTCTGATAACAAACAAAAAACAGCATGGGATATAATCAATGAAAATAGAAGTAATAAAAACTCCTATGTGACATCTGAATCAACAGCTAATGATTTCTCGGACTACTTCTCTGATTTTATAAATAATTTAATGAATAGCTTTGACAACGTAGACAGCACAAGTTTTCAGTATTCTTAAACAATGCACCTAGTGCAAATAAATCATTTTTTTATTTCCAGTTTGTGACATAAAAATCAAAACCATAATATCACAATTAAAAAATAAGAAATCTAAAGATAATTACAATTTAAACAGTGAGGTTCTAAAACTGTTTAGTGATCCACTTGTTAAGCCTATTGCTCACTTAATAAACATATGTATCGAGAGCGGGACTTATCCTCAAATATTTAAAATTGCACTAGTGACTCCTATACATAAGAAAGGTGATTTTAACAACACAGATAGTTATAGGCCTATTTCAATTATACCTGTTATCTCAAAAATATTTGAAATTGTCATGAAAAATAGATTATTAGTATATTTTGAAAAAAAATATTTATTAAATAATGCTCAATTTGGGTACAGACAGAGGCGATGTACCACCGACGCAATCTGCGAGATGTACAAGAATATTATAGAAGCTTTAGAGGAACGTGAATTGTGCTGTGCAAAATTTTATGATATGTCTAAAGCTTTTGACACGGTGAACCATGGTGTATTTTTACAAAAATTAGAATATTATGGGATCAGAGGTAAAGCCTTAAATCTATTTACATCCTACCTTGCAGGCCGCCAGCAACGTGTTAAATTTAACGGATCTATATCAAAACTTTCACAAGTCAATTATGGAATACCTCAGGATTCAGTCCTGGGTCCTATATTTGTCATTATCTACATTAATGATATGCGTTTTAACCTATAATGTACGCTGATGATGCCACCTTTTTGTTAAGGGACACTATGCCTTCCTACCTACTTTCCAACGCTGATAAATCCGAAAACTTTATAACAAGCTGGTGTAGAAGCAATTATCTCACTATAAATGAACCTTGGATTTCTCAACTAAAATTAATATAGAAATAACGAACCAATTAAGCTTCTCGGAGTGTATTTGGACTCGTCTTTGAATTTCTTATCGCATATTCACAAATTATCAAAGCGCCTATCCACAAGTATATATATATATATATATATATAAAATTAGACAACTAAGCAACATAATAACAACCGATTGCTTAAGAGCAACTTATTTTGCCATTTTTCACAGCATAATGACATATGGATATATCATCTAGATATAATTTTCAACTTACAAAAAAAAAGCTCTCAGAATTATGGCCCATGCTAAATATGATGACCATTGTAAACCTCTCTTTAAAAATTTTCATATATTAACTCTGCCATCTTCTTTCATATATGAATATTTGTGTTATGTCAAAAAATTAGAAGACGAAAACAAAGTGACTAAGCAGGAAGAAGCAGGAAGACATACACCATCATGATACCAGGGCGAAAACAAAGTTGAGGCTTCCCAAATATAGATTAAGTAAATCGCAAAACTCTTATTTATATATGTCTTTAAATTTTTATAATGTGTTACCAAATAAGTTTCAGAGTCTTAACATAACATAAAAACTTTTAAAGTAAAATTTAAGAATGTTCTTTTACAGAATGCCTTTTATACATTTGAAGAATATTTTAACTATTTCGACTCTTTAACTAACTCGTTGCCTGTCTGATACTAGATACCTTTTGTACTGCTTGCTATATTTTTCTGTATTTTTACGATTGTCTTCGTTTCTTGAAGTATCAAGAGTTGTTTTATTGTTCTACTGACTGTACATTAACTATAGGTACCTACACTGTATTTTTGTTTGTAAATTGATTTTTTATTCTATACTATTACTACCACTGACGTATGCAAAATGTATTAATGGATATAATGCATGAATAAATTCTATTCTATTCGACCTACTCAATTTTGGTGAAGGTTCTATATAAGTTTTGGCGGCTGCGCAGGTACGAGTTCAAGTTCAGCAATTCAGCACAAATGCCTACTTGGGAGACTGAATGAGAAAAGGCACAAGGTAATGAAGCTGTTCTTTTTGAGCAATACATAATCCGATTTTGATTATTCGAGAAAAGAGACAGCAAAGTTACCATAAAGAGACCATATCCAACAACATATTATTCCATTTTTCAAGTATTTTCAAGATAACGACAGGGCCTGAAATTGAGTCCCAAAAAGTGTCATCTATGCACTGAATGAAGTTTTGATGACAGCAGAAGTGCTGAGCTAACCATTTTGAACTGGAAAGTTCAATCTGAATACAGATACCGGAAACATCAGCATAGGCTTTGTCTTATCTTGAGTGCAGAATGGTCAGGAGAAGGTGATTGGCTACTTCAGCATATATATATATATATATATATATATATATATGCTGAAGTAGCCAATCACCTTCTCCTGACCATTCTGCACTCAAGATAAGACAAAGCCTATGCTGATGTTTCCGGTATCTGTATTCAGATTGAACTTTCCAGTTCAAAATGGTTAGCTCAGCACTTCTGCTGTCATCAAAACTTCATTCAGTGCATAGATGACACTTTTTGGGACTCAATTTCAGGCCCTGTCGTTATCTTGAAAATACTTGAAAAATGGAATAATATGTTGTTGGATATGGTCTCTTTATGGTAACTTTGCTGTCTCTTTTCTCGAATAATCAAAATCGGATTATGTATTGCTCAAAAAGAACAGCTTCATTACCTTGTGCCTTTTCTCATTCAGTCTCCCAAGTAGGCATTTGTGCTGAATTGCTGAACTTGAACTCGTACCTGCGCAGCCGCCAAAACTTATATAGAACCTTCACCAAAATTGAGTAGGTCGAATAGAATAGAATTTATTCATGCATTATATCCATTAATACATTTTGCATACGTCAGTGGTAGTAATAGTATAGAATAAAAAATCAATTTACAAACAAAAATACAGTGTAGGTACCTATAGTTAATGTACAGTCAGTAGAACAATAAAACAACTCTTGATACTTCAAGAAACGAAGACAATCGTAAAAATACAGAAAAATATAGCAAGCAGTACAAAAGGTATCTAGTATCAGACAGGCAACGAGTTAGTTAAAGAGTCGAAATAGTTAAAATATTCTTCAAATGTATAAAAGGCATTCTGTAAAAGAACATTCTTAAATTTTACTTTAAAAGTTTTTATGTTATGTTAAGACTCTGAAACTTATTTGGTAACACATTATAAAAATTTAAAGACATATATAAATAAGAGTTTTGCGATTTACTTAATCTATATTTGGGAAGCCTCAACTTTGTTTTCGCCCTGGTATCATGATGGTGTATGTCTTCCTGCTTCTTCCTGCTTAGTCACTTTGTTTTCGTCTTCTAATTTTTTGACATAACACAAATATTCATATATGAAAGAAGATGGCAGAGTTAATATATGAAAATTTTTAAAGAGAGGTTTACAATGGTCATCATATTTAGCATGGGCCATAATTCTGAGAGCTTTTTTTTTGTAAGTTGAAAATTATATCTAGATGATATATCCATATGTCATTATGCTGTGAAAAATGGCAAAATAAGTTGCTCTTAAGCAATCGGTTGTTATTATGTTGCTTAGTTGTCTAATTTTATATATATATATATATATATATACTTGTGGATAGGCGCTTTGATAATTTGTGAATATGCGATAAGAAATTCAAAGACGAGTCCAAATACACTCCGAGAAGCTTAATTGGTTCGTTATTTCTATATTAATTTTAGTTGAGAAATCCAAGGTTCATTTATAGTGAGATAATTGCTTCTACACCAGCTTGTTATAAAGTTTTCGGATTTATCAGCGTTGGAAAGTAGGTAGGAAGGCATAGTGTCCCTTAACAAAAAGGTGGCATCATCAGCGTACATTATAGGTTAAAACGCATATCATTAATGTAGATAATGACAAATATAGGACCCAGGACTGAATCCTGAGGTATTCCATAATTGACTTGTGAAAGTTTTGATATAGATCCGTTAAATTTAACACGTTGCTGGCGGCCTGCAAGGTAGGATGTAAATAGATTTAAGGCTTTAAGGCTTATTCGAGAAAAGAGACAGCAAAGTTACCATAAAGAGACCATATCCAACAACATATTATTCCATTTTTCAAGTATTTTCAAGATAACGACAGGGCCTGAAATTGAGTCCCAAAAAGTGTCATCTATGCACTGAATGAAGTTTTGATGACAGCAGAAGTGCTGAGCTAACCATTTTGAACTGGAAAGTTCAATCTGAATACAGATACCGGAAACATCAGCATAGGCTTTGTCTTATCTTGAGTGCAGAATGGTCAGGAGAAGGTGATTGGCTACTTCAGCATATATATATATATATATATATATATATATATATATATATATATATATATATATATATATATATATATATATATATATATATATATATATATATATATATATATATATATATATATATATATATATATATATATATATATATATATATATATATATATATATATATATATATATATATATATATATATATATATATTAAAGGATATAAGAACGAAAAATTAAATTTACTCATATTAACTGTTCAATCTGGCGACCATTTTCTTCCACACACTTTTGGCATCTTGTTCCAACAACATTACATACTCTCTGCAGTGTGTTTCTGTTGAATGCTCTTAGAACATCCCGCAGTCGTTGTTCCAAAACTTCCCGATTCTCTGGAGGTTCCAAATTAAATACTTCATTTTTGGCAGCACCCCAAGGTGAGGAGATCTCGCAGGCCATATTACTGGTCCATTGTTTGATATTACTCTTTCACCGAAAATTTATGACAAGAAATTTCGCACGTTACGACTCTTATGGGCAGGACAGCCGTCATGCTGAAAATTTGTCTCAGGGCGGGCATTATTTCGTTCGTTAATAAATCTAAATATCTATCACCATTTAAAATGTAGTCGAAGATGAAAGGACCTATAAAGTGATTAACTGAAATGAAAAGTCACGAAGATAAGAAAATGGTAAAGATAACAGTCCTGAAATTTTCTTTGGATGACCAAATGTGGATTTTCGTTCGACCAATGGTGGTAGGTGTGCCTATTAATTACCCCAAAATTGATAAACCATGGTTCATCCGTCTAAAGTATTTTCTTTGAAAATCACCATCATTTTCACATTTCTGGAGGTACCACCTTCTAAATTGAAATATTATATTTTAGTCATTTACGCTCAAGTATTTTACAATAGTTGGCTTGTAAGGGTGGTATTTATTTTTCTTAAAAATTTTATGAACAGTGGATTTCGCAGTTTATGTTTCTTGGGCAACTCGAAGAACCAACGAACTTGGGTTGTTCTAAACATTTTATAAAATGTTATTCTCACGAATGACATTGTTTGCTTGATAATGTCCACATTTTTGTTCAAAGCTTCCAAAATTCACGTTTTTGTTCTTCATTTGAAAATTTGTTGGCCATTATCACAACTTCAAATCTTACTAAAACTAATTGAAACTCTCGGAAAAATTCTACTCATAATTGTCAAAAGTGATAGGTATTCATAAAGTCAGAATGTGGAAAATTTCTTTTGCTTCACACCGACGATTAATTCCATATTCTACTCATTTTGTGTTCAAACACACCACGAACAAAGGAAAACCAAAACAACAAACAAGCGAATAAAATCTTGTTAAATTTTTCAAAATATCTCAAAAACGAGAAACGTTAGATTGGATATGAAATGATAATCGTTGCGAGCATTTAATTCTGAAAATCTTTGCCCATTTAACCGTTGCTCTATCTCTTATAATAACCGATATGCCAATGGTGAGCATCGAAATGTGGATACACTGTATATATATAAATTCCATACGAATGCAGACTTATTGTTTCGCAGACCATGCTCAAAATACCGCAGACAAATTGGAGGAAGGCCGAAGAAAAGGATGTTGCCACAAGGAGAACCACGGTAATTGCTGAGCATTGAAGCCATGAAGTCCTTCAAGTAGACCAAAATGTCGATCCGATCCTGAAAGTGGTACTGGAATAGAAGGAAGGTGGAACAAGACCAACCTGGGAAGAGATGATGAAAAATGCGTACGACGTAAATTTCCAGTCAAAGCGTTACGATCAGGGCGATATGGTTTGGCTTTTCAATCCATGTTAACGTCGTGGGCTATCTCCGAAGTTAGAGACTTCCTGGGATGAACCATATCGATTGCTGAAGCAAATAAATGTGTCACTTGTTAGATACAGAAGGCTTCTGGAGGCAAACCGAGAAATGTCCGTTTCAACAGGCTGGCCCCGTTTGCTCGAGAAAATGACAATGCCCAAGTAAGACAATTTTATCCGAAAGACGACCTAGGGACCGAAACATCTATGGGACGAGATATTTTAAATAGTGGTCAATGTGACAAGCCCGGGAATTACCCATCCTTAAGCCGATGTTACTGCTTTAGGCCCATCATGTTTTCTCGGCCAATATTGATAGAGGTGACACTCTAGAAGCGCAGCGAATCTAATAAGCGCACCACGAAATTTTTAGAAATGCCCACCTGCATCTATTATATAAAGAAACCATTTTCTATAACTCTGAAGACGAAAATTCTCTCTAAACAGAATCCAATTAAAAAAGATTTCCATCTTTTTCTTCTTTTATCTTTTACTGAGAGGAAAGAAGAATGTATTTTTTGCGCCTGAAATGTAAACACGGTCGTTTCCGACGTGCGCCCCGGCGAATCTAAGACCAGGGAAAATCAAACTTGTTTCTGTATTACCTCTACCTATGTAGAAGAACCGTTGTTTGTTTGTTATGATTATAGAAATACATCAATATTTATCTTCCAGATTTGGGGAATAACAAAATAGGTAAATAACACCGATACACTATATAAAGTCAGAATTGAAAAGTAGTAGTAAAATACTTACGATTATCTTTATTTCATTAGATAAAGTATATAGTATATTTATTGTCAATATTAAGGAAAGTTGTTGATTAAAATATATAAATAAATTTATTGCTAATCAGACCACTACACTTATAGATATGCCTCAATTGTCTTTTGAAACAAAGTTCTTACATTTAAACACTTTTCGTTCAGTTAATTCCAAAGCTGTAACAGCCGAGCAACAGATAGTTACAAGAGTTATAAGAGCAATGAGAAACCTTGGACACTATGAGTTTCGTTTTTCTGAAAATGAAAACTCGCCAAAATCTCTTTTGCAGCAACATACATAATAGAAGAGATGCGTCGAGGCGTGAAATACCTTCAACGGTCCATGAAACCAACTCACCGGATTCTCGCTGTCAGTCCCATCGGAGAAGGAAGACAGTCCAAATAGCCATAGACAATGTCTCCCAATATATAGTATATTATGTATGCAGAGAGAGAGGGAGAGAGAGAGTGAGAGAGAGAGAGAGAGAGAGAGAGAAAGAGAGAGGGAGAGAGATAGAAATAGGACGAATTGACGAAGCTCTTATCATCAAAAGCAGCAGTAATAGAAGCATGATATAGAATGAAGAAGGGGTGCGACCTTGAGCACATATTCACGTTCAGCGAAGTGGTTGTGTAGAAGAGGCGAAAGGGGAATACGAACGAGCAAAAGAGATAGAGCGGAAAGAGGCCCGTAGTATCGACCGATAGAACAAAACCCCGTCTTGCGTCTTGAACCAGCGACAACGATTAGCGGGGACAGGTAACCATAACCATACATAGGTCTAATGTATGTAGTTGCAATAGGTATACTATGTACATATATTGCAATATTTCATTTTTAAATATCATAATTGTTTTAATAAGTAATTACGTTAGGATCTCTTGCATATATAGATGCTGAGTTTGGCTACGTGATAGAGTATTGATGGATGGATAATTGTAGAATTGCTAATCAGAATCTCAAGTTAGAACAATAACTTGCAAGGAATAAATTATGTAAGTGGATACAATTCCGATTATGGGGTACCTGTTGGTTTCACTCAATACTCGTAAGTATTCTTATTTGTCTGTCTATGCTGTTCAACATATACTTTTTTTATTTTTCAGATCACCTCATCAAGCATGAATCAGTGAACCCCTAAGCCACCCACCCCATAGTTTGTGTGGAATATAAATGTAAAGTAAGGTTATAGTAAGCAGCAAGATGTTATTTGATTGATGAAAAAATAAAGGTACAAAGTTAAAGGTTTATTTTATTTCTTATATTCAGTTAATGTGTGTGAAAAATGTATTAACAACAATATAAATTCAAAATTGGTAGTATTTCATTTTAAATGTAAACCTCAAACATTTCATTTTTTCACTTAAAACTGTCATATAGCCTTTGTCTTTGTAAATTAATTATAAGACTTGAACAGATACCGTGGTATCTTTTCTTCAGGATGATTTAGATCAGATTTTTGATAAGGTTACTCCCATTCGTATAGCAATATTGTAACACTTCTTCAATATAGGTATTTGTAATTATTGTCTCGCAAGTAGATATAGTTCCTCAAAATCGCAGTTTTTCCACTCTTAATTTATTGACAATAGTCATTTTTGATGCAATATTGCGGAAATTATCATTAGATGATAATGGAAATTTAATAAGGTTTGTTCCCAAATGCCACCTCATTTTCCATTGGATTTCTAATCAAACCTAACCTATACTTAATTTCTCCAAATCTCGTCAAAAATTCTCTCGATTTCATGGTGATTTTGAGATAGAAACACAAGTGTTGTGTTAACCAACTGTCAATTTTCTAATATGTAATTGGTACGTTTAACAGTTCGGCTATTTTCAATTGGTTTTGTTCGTTTTGTTTTATATTTCGAAATCATCACTACTATTTTAACATAAACTAAATAACATTACATCAACTTTCTATAATAATAGAATATCACTCAGTATATGCATATTTTCAGAGATGACATTTCTATCTTCAATTGTTATCGACTTCAGTCGAATCTTTGTCGATCTCGATGTACAGAATACGCGTCCTGCTGGCCAGGCTTAAATTATGTCATCAGTCAGTGTCACATTCCTATATTGAGTCCATATATCTGTCAATTTTCGACGGCCATTTTAACCCTGGCCAGGCTAATGTTTTGAATTTTGGAACAGCCAGGAAGTGTAGGTATATAACTTTCAAAATGCACGAATTAACTTACCGTTCCCTCAAAGGTTAGTCCATTACTTACTGATGAGTTAGGCCTAGCAACATGTAAACACAACTTAAGAACAGATGTGCTAAGCTAAACAATCGAAAATAGTCTGATTATACATATTATAATCGATTTGTATTTTATTTAAACTTTAATCATACATATTTATATAATTAACAACACGTGCCATCGCTTTCCAGATCTAACATATCCCTTTACAGCATCCACTTACGAAGGTAACGACTCCGGACGCATAGACGCAATCAGCAGAAGGAAAAGAAAAAACCCAAACATACAATGCATATACATATGCGCCTCTCGTCTCTAGACGGCGTAACACAAGGACCGTATCTTCTTGTCACGTGGCTAAGAATGATAAATGATTTATATTCAGAGAAAAAGCTCCTACACACACCCACACAAAGACATTGTTACGTAATGTACATCCTCTAGTCAAGTATCATTATCCAACTCAAGAGATGCTGCTGTTTTTAATTACTAGACTTTTAGTTCTCACGATGAGCTGAATTTTATAACGTTTTGGCAACATACACCTGTAAAGATGTAATTTTCAACAAAAATAGAATAGAATTTATTTATGCAATGCATCCATTAATACAGTTTGCATACGTCAGTGGTAGTAATGGTATAGAATAAAAATTAATTTACAAACAAAAATACAGTGTAGGTACCTATAGTTAATGTACAGTCAATAAAACAATAAAACAACTACTGATACTTTAAGAAACGAAGACAATCGTAAAAATACAGAAAATATAGCAGTACAAAAAGTATCTACAGGCAACGAGTTAGTTAAAGAGTCGAAATAAATAAAATATTCTTCAAATGTATAAAAGGCATTATGTAAAAGAACATTCTTAATTTTTACTTTAAAAGTTTTTATGTTAAGAGACTGAAACTTATTTGCTAACACATAAAATATTTTAAAGACAGATATAAATAAAACTTATTTATATCTATCTTTAAAAATTTTTGATCTATATTTGGGTTGCCTTAATTGTTTTTGGCCCTGGTATCATGATGGTGATCATGTCCTCCTGCTTAGTCACTTCGTTTTCGTCTTCTAATTTTTTGACATAACACAAACATTCATATATGAAACAAGATCGCAAGATCGCAGAGTTAATATATAGCTCAATCAAGCTAGCAGTAAAAACGTATAAGAAAAAAATTAATTATATATCTAAATAGTTGCTAATGTCTAGGTTTTGTTACTTAATGTGGTTGAGCGAAAAAATCATATGACTTAAGAGTATCGTTATTTGAGTCACTGGAAATGTCTGAATATATTGCAGGTTTGATGATGGTGTAAATAATATTTTCCAGTTTGTATAAGCACATGTTATTGTCTTCCTTGATTTCACAGAAAATAGTTATTTTTGTATTAAGTGCGTAAAATGTTTTTTAATGGCACATGAGAGTCGGAATTCTCTGGAATGTGCCATGAAAACACGAACTACACGAAATACAAAAATTTTTTCTACAACTGTCAAAAAACTTGACATTTCTTCGGAAATCTATGTTGGAAGTAATTGTACAAACTTTTCTATCAATTATTACTCTAATAAATGAAATTGTTTTATGATGAATACCTAATCAAATAATAATTGACTCTGTTAAAAATAAATCCTTCAAAAAGTAATATTTCATATTGATTTTGTGAATTATTTTGGCAGTGAAAAAAGTCTTTTTTCACGTTGAAAAAAAATACTTTTTTTCACGGTGAGAATACTTTTTTCCGGTGAAAAAAAGTAAACATTAACGCATCAATAGAGATGCGGAAATGTCAAGTTTTTTTGACAGTTGTACAAAAATTAAATTAATACTGATTTTGGTCAGATAATTCACCTTAGGTGTTTCAAATTGTAGCAACAACAACTACTATTGTTTCTGAGATTTTAATGAGTATTTGAAAAACAAATTCTATTGCTGGTCATAAAATTCAGAATACAGACCTCAAATATTGGCCAAGAAATTTAAAAAGAAAATCGACTGACAAGTGACCGGTGAACGAGTTAAAGTTTATCTGCTATATCAACAAGTTGACTTTAAAAATTATTCAAAGACCAAAAATAAATAAAACCCCACAAAATATCAGTTGAGCAAGTGACTGGTGTACGGGTAAGATTATTTTTGCTATTCGTTGATTTTTAATGTTCCGTTCTTTATTGACGAAAATAGCGAACTAAAAAATCCAGAAAAATTCGGTTGGTTCAGTTTGATGAATAAGTTGCAGGAAAAAATACCTATCCAATAAAGGTAGCTGAAACAAAAATCAAATCAGAAAATCCATTCAGAAAATCCATTATTTCAAATATGTCATCTTGGCAAAAACAATCATGCCATCACCACGAATAAAAGGATAATATAAAAGGTAGAACATAAAATTATAAAGCATCATGAATATATTGATGCGGGTGCGTCTTTAAACAAGGGAGGAGTTTAGCACAGCACTATTGCGGTCTACTGTCAATAATAGGGATCTTAGCTCAAAACTAACCTAATCTGACTTTTTTTCTCATTCCCCAATATTCATTTTTATAAAAATATATATTTATAATATCATAATAAGTCATTTTTTCTTAATGGTCAAAAGATACATAATATCAATCTGAACTAATTGTGGCATATCTGGGTATAGAGTATTTTCTACTTTGCAGAAAAAATACCTTGGCAAAAAAATAAAGCATTTTGATCAAATCAAGAGAAAATTATCATGTCATTTTACTGCTTCATTTCAATGCCAGCTTGACAGAACTCAAAAATGTAATGTATCGTGGTTGTTTCCTTTCTTATTCCTAAAATCTAAAAGATAAATATTGATGTATTTCTATAACCGTTAAAAACTTATATCACACACACGGAATACTGACACTATGTTGATTGTCCCTGGTCTTGGATTTGCTGAGAGAGCACGTAAGGAAGAATAAAGACACGTCGAAAAAAGGAATGTCATCGCGTTCGTTTGAGAAATGACCCTGTTTACTCTTCAGGTACAAAGCCATAAATTTTCGGCAATTACTTCCCCCCTCTTCCGCAAAAGACATTTGTCAATGAATTCGAGAAGGAAAACGACAACAACCCACTTACCCCCTGCCCGGAATCTGTCACTCAGACTCTGAAAGAATATATACCTATTTGTTATTGGAAAATATCGTTCACCCAAGATATATACCTACCTACCTCCATCTGAAGTTCATAGTGGAAAGAATGATTAGATATTATACACTGTGTACCACCGGGAAACGCACTGATTAATATACAGGGTGTTATGTAAACATGCGGCAAAATGTGTAGGGGTTATTCCTTGACCTATTCTAAGAATATTTTATCCTATGATGATTTTTTTATAATCCTTTTGTTTCGAAGATACTGGTCATTTCTAATTGAGTTACACCCAGCAATTATCAGATTTCACAAGTAGGTTAAATTGTCCACTGGAATAGCGTTAACAATGACTTCAGATATCCAGGGGGTTTAAGTCTGGGGAATCGAGCAGGTCATGCGTGTAGCCCACCTCGACCAATCCAGCGATCTCTGTGTGTTGCTCTTAAAAAAAATTGTTCACGCTGTATTTTCGAAACGAAGAAGTTTTTAAATAATCATCGTACTACATTCATAGACTAGGCCAAGGAATAACCCCTTGAATTTCTGCAGCATGTGCCTTAATGACAGTTTAACAGCTTAGCACACTAAAATATATTGTTTTGTTTTAATAAGCAATTATTGCAACTCTGAAATCATCTGGTCGGAAAATAAAATTTCATAGAGTAAACTGTTGATGACTGATTCATTTCGTTATAAAAAAATTAAAGACATAAACCAAAAATACAAATATAAGAAAGCGATGGTTCTTAATAAAAAAGATATTTTTACAAAATTTTATCAAGAACTTATTCCGCATACCGCAGGTTGTGAACAAAAAATACAAAAGTTGTAAGACTTAAAATTGTACCAAATACATTGCATTTTTGCATCTGTGTGTAGATAAGAAAGGCTATAGATATAAATCAATCATTGTATTCTATCCTTATCTAGTAAAGCTGACCACCAACGATAATTGTAAACAAGCCTCTTCAATGCAATACAACAGTCTAGCTGTCATCGTAATGACTTCACACAATAGCATAAAGAAACCAGAAATACGTTTCTAGGTTACCATTATTTCCAGAAGAGAGGAAACCGGACGCCCCAGACAACTACTTTTCTGTCAATTTGCTATTGTGTTTCCGGGACTGATTATCCGACAGAAAAAATATAAATGACGAAAGTCTCTAAAACACACACCTAAAATATATTGTGTTTCCTACCATATTTACGCAATTCTACAAAAGTCATTTATTTTCTCCTAATTTTTTTGAGAAAAGTTGTTCGTTTCCTATTCGAACCAGCATAGAAAAAATAAATAAATAAATTATATCCCATATTTAAATTGAGAAAATCTTTAGTGCCACGAATATACCTACCTATCGTCCTGTCGTCTCATGCAACTGTTATTCTGTGTCGACACAAACAATAATTTATTCAAACCACGAAATGTTTAGCCAGAATATGAGTTAACAGATTATGAAATTTCATTTGGGCATAACTTTGTTCCTGCAATAGCATTTTGTAAGAATACCTTAGGATAAGTTTCATTAAAATCATTGGGGCTGCTATTATTTTGGGTAAAGGTAAGAAAGGCAATATCAATCACACCAATAAGTAGATAATAAATTATAACATTAAAATTGATTATTATAACACTTGCCTTAAAAAATAATTAGTTCAATAAATACTTTTATTTTAATTGAGTATAATATAAATAATTATTATTAAATAAATATATATATATATATATATATATATATATATATATATATATATATATATATGAAGATATCTATATTTCATAAATGAAAGAGTATAATATATATAATAATAATAGATGCTCTACACCTTTGTGCTTTTATTTAGTTGGACACAACCACCACTAGAAGCGGATCACGTGATTTCAAGCTTGTTAGCTTTCATCATTATATATATTATACTCTTTCATTTATGAAATATAGATATCTTCATTTACACATATCCTTACGTTAAACGTAATTAGGCTCTCAATACCTAGGTGGCGCGAAGTGTGTCCCGCTGGTAGATCTGGTCTGGTAAATTCCGACTATCTTCCAGTTGCTTTTGTCTAGTTGGATACAGCTTCCACTTATGTGGCGCTGATGAAAGCTAACAAGCTTGAAATCACGTGATCCGCTTCTAGTGGTGGTTGTGTCCAACTAAATAAAAGCACAAAGGTGTAGAGCATCTATCATTATATATATATATATATATATATATATATATGTTATATGGGACTTTATGATGACCTAGCAGTTCCCAGATACCAAGTACATCGCCTGACAATAACCTTCATTAATTCCAAGAACTTTCCGCAGAACTTGCAGTATCCATGGATATCAACTTGCAGCATAGCATGTGTTCTCAGATAACACACCGTGCAAGAATAGCCATGGGAACATGAACTCATACGTGACAAAAACTGCTAATTGTGCATTAATTTAAGTATAAGTACACGAGCATTGTTGCTCCGATATAGTTAGTAAGAATCTTAGTTGTTAGACAAATCTATGTTAGTTTTCATTTTGAATTTTATAATATTGAATAAATCTTTTTTTAAAAAGTAAATCTTGTGAAAAGTTATATAAAATTGGTGTCAGAAGTGGGATCCTTCTACACAACAGAACACGGCAGTCCTAACTAGGTGATCCAGAAGACATCAGAACAAGGCAGTCCCAACTGTGTGTGGTGGTTCCTAAACCTTTAAGTGGATAACAAACCCAGCAGCCAGCAACCAGCCCTTTATAGTAGACCTCTTCAACGCCGGAAACAAGTAAACACTCATCCGACGTACAGACAGAGCCAGCTATAAATGTGGATTATACTGTAAGTACATTAAGAATCATATCGTTTTTTTTCTCTCATTTCAATTAATTTAATTGCTATAAGGATAAGATACACAGTTCTCTTGCCCATTATTCCCATAATTTCAAACCCTTCGTGAAATATTTTATGATATTAAGATCTAAAAAACAAAAAATGCCAGGAAACGCTAATAACAATAGCGACACTGGAGCCCTTCCAGAAGGTTCAAATAACACTATCGTAATTGAACCGTACAAATTAAACGAAATATTTTCGGTCGTACCGGAGTTTGACGGCAATCAGATCTTCCTAAATACATTCATTTTATCATGCACTACAGCTTTCAATATGTGCGTAGGAAATCAGAAAACTCTCTTAAGCCTACATATAAAAAATAAGTTACGTGGTCGAGCGGCTGAACTGATTAATTCACGTAACCCGGCTACATGGCCAGAAATAAGAACTTTGTTAGAGAATCATTTCGGAGACTCGAGAGACTTGTCTTCGTTGATTCAAGACCTTCAACGATTAAAACAACTAGCGAACGAATCTCCATTGACATTCATCACACGGCTACAGACTCACGAAGCGAAAATGTACGCTTCAATTAATAAGCAGAGCTTTACTCAAGAGGAAAAGAACGCACAGACGCGACTTGTCGAGACAATGACTCTTAACACCCTTTTGACGGGACTTGAGCCTAAACTAGGACAAATAGTTAGAGCAAGTGACCCGACAAACATACTAACAGCTACAAACAGGGTTAGAAGAGAATTACAACTGAACTACTTCGAAACTCAAAAGTTCCATACTCACAATACGAATAAAACCACGACAGCACCTCCGCGTAGATCTAATCCCGGTCCACCTCCGAAGCAATGCTTCAATTGCAAACGCCTTGGACACACCAGTAATGAGTGCCGACAGAGGACATTTACGCAAAATAATTTCGGAGCAAATTCCCAAAACCAAATAAGACCGCCATTCCAACAACAGCAACAACAGCAACACTTTCAACAATCACAACGATTCCAGCCGAACTTTAGGCCCAATCAGAATGTTGGCAGTGATCACCGACCTTCAGTCATCCGTCCCAATCCTAACATAGGAAACCCGAGACCGAGCGTAGTTCAACCAAACCCAAACTACCATAATAGAACGTACCATCTCAATTACGGTCAGGATCATTATCAAACTGAACAATACGAAAATCAACTTCCTGTTGCTTACCCATGTTATGAGGAAACGCAGCAATATTCCGAATTCCCAGATAGTAACTATTATAGCGAAGCTACAGACCCCTCAAATCAGGATTTTTGCCAAGACCCGCCTATACCGGTGGATCCTCCGAACTCAGACTCGGACTTAGCCGAAATCCAAGCTCAAATTCAATCAATCAATCTGGAAGACTACAATCCGAACGCGAATTTCCCCGAACAAAACTTTCTATAAGCCCTCTCCTTGCAGTTAAATCGAAAAACCTTTACTACATTACTGACGCGACGAGGACTTTCAAATTTCTAATAGATTCAGGAGCCGGACTTTCTATATTCAAACCGAACGCTTGTCAAAAATTCCCCCAAAGATTTCCTGAGAACGTTGTTATCCAAGGAATCACTGATCAAAAAATTAGCATCAATGAATCCACTTTAGTGCCCTTTAATTACAAAGACCCACATAAAGTGTACATTTGCAATCTAGAAATTGACTTCGACGGTCTACTTGGATCAGATTTCTTAGAACATTATCAGTGTATAGTGGACTTGAAAAATAAGCAACTGATCACAAATTTTAAGACAATACCCCTTTACAAAGTGACCGACGATACAACTCCCAACACAGAAACACGGGATCACGAGACATTTCGAAAGAATTCAAATACTATCACGATAGACGCACGGACAGAACAAGTTTTCAAACTTAGATGTTCGCTGTACAACACGGAAGCGATATTATCAGGTAAAGAAATAGGAAAGGTACGTCTCCCTCATGCTCTCGTGAAAGTGAACGAGAACGGCGAATTTTTAACAACCGTCTTAAACCCCAATGCAATCCCCAAGACTATTGACTTTTCCGAACTAACAATAGAGCCCATACAACACATCTCAGTCAATAATCTTAACGAATTTGATCATACTATACAAAACAACAGGATACCGGAAATTAAAAACCAGCTACGCTTAGAACACCTGAACGAAGAAGAAGCGGAACTTATTACAAAACTTTGTATCGACTATTCCGATATCTTTTACCTAGAAGGCGACAAACTGACCTTTACTAATGAAATAAAACACACAATTAAGACAACGACCGACAAACCGACGTTTACTAAATCCTATAGGTACCCATACGTACACAAAGATGAAGTAAAAGGCCAAATAAACAAAATGTTAGATCAAGGGATAATAAGACCATCCAACTCTCCTTTCTCATCTCCAGTCTGGGTAGTCCCCAAAAAGATGGACACTTCGGGAAAGCAGAAGTGGAGAGTCGTCGTAGATTATAGGAATCTTAATGAAATCACAGTTGACGACAAATACCCTCTTCCCAATATATCGGACCTCCTCGACCAGCTTGGTAAATGCCAATACTTCTCCACACTAGATCTCGCGTCGGGATTCCATCAGATAGAGATTGACCAACAGGACGTAAAGAAGACAGCATTTTCAGTCGAAAATGGCCACTACGAATTCGTTCGTATGCCCTTCGGGTTGAAGAATGCTCCTTCGACCTTCCAAAGAGTTATGGACAATATTTTATTAGGAGTCCAGAATGAGAGATGCCTCGTCTATATGGACGACATAATCATTTATTCACCATCCATACACGAACACATTGACGGACTGACGGAAGTATTTAAAAGATTGAGACGCGCGAACATGAAGATACAACCTGATAAATGCGAGTTCCTCCGCAAGGAAGTAGCATACCTCGGACATTTAGTAACAAAGGACGGCGTAAAACCAAATCCGTGTAAGGTTGAATGTATAGTAAATTTCCCGGAACCTAAAAATCAAAAGGAAATTAAATCATTTCTGGGACTTGTTGGATACTATCGTAGGTTCATAGAAAACTTCGCAAAAATTTCCAAGCCCCTTACCCGCCTTCTTCAAAAGAATGTCACATTTGATTTCGATTCAGATTGTAAAGAAGCTTTCGAAAATTTGAAACTAAAATTAACTTCTACACCTGTCCTCATTTATCCAAACTTTGAAGAACCGTTCGTACTCACGACGGACGCCAGTAATTTTGCGATCGGTTCGGTATTATCTCAGGGAACTATAGGAAAAGATCTTCCGATTGCCTATGCTTCAAGAACCCTTTGCAAGGCAGAAGTCAAGTACTCTGTTACAGAGCGCGAACTGCTCGCCATAGTCTGGTCCGTTAAGCACTTCCGACCATACCTTTTTGGTAGGAAGTTCATTCTTGTAACTGACCATCGCCCTCTTACATGGCTTTTTAGTTGCAAGGATGCCGGTGGACGTTTAGCCCGTTGGAGGCTCAAATTAGAAGAGTACGACTACGAGATAAGATACAAGCCCGGAAAGACAAATAAGAACGCGGACGCACTTTCTAGAATTAGAATCAATCACTTTAAAAACCTTTCCAAATTTCAAAAAGAAACGCAACTGACCCCCTTTAGGACTCTCTTAACAACCGAAGATTCCGATGACGAGAATCATGAAAATATCGAGGACGAGGAGACGAAGTTAGCTCAACGCAATAAGATGTACGAAGAGTTCAGTACATTTGTTGAATTATATAAGACACAATCCGTAATTGACTACTCAAAAATCGAAATTTCCAATGACCAACTATTGGACAAGAAGAACAAGAATATTATAAGTATTTTTAGACAAAATGACCTCACTGAAACTAATAACAAAATTATAGAGGACATCTTCGAAGAAGACGCAGACTTCGAAAACCTTAGAATTAACATACTTTCCAGCAAATCAGTGAAAAATAGAAAATATTTCCTTATTGCGCTGCCTTACAATCCCGACAGTGTTAATGAATATCTATTCGGATCATTATATTTGAGTCAAGACTTACTACAAACTGACGAAACATACTGCGTAGAGACAAATGTAGATCTCCCTATTCTAGAAATGCTCTCATTCATAAATAGTGAAAAGGAGATAAAATTTAAAGTATTCCAGAACGTCACCCAGACTCCAACAGACGAACAAATTCCCACCATACTAGACCAATATCATAATGGTAAGACTAACCTACATAGAGGTGTGAACGAAACTATTAGACGGATAAAAGAAAAATACTCTTGGAAAGGATTAACAAAGGATGTCGAGAAATTCATTAGACAATGCGAGATTTGCCAGAAAAATAAAGCGTGTCGAAAGAATTTAGACAGACCACTCGTAATAACAGAAACGCCAAAAGCCCCATTCGAGAGGATCAATATCGATATTCTGGAAGTACCCTCGAGAAACTATGCCTTGACAATTAGGGACGAATTGACAAAATTTAGTCAAGCCTACCCTATTGAAAATAAAACAGCCAAAGCAGTCGTTAATACGCTTTTAGTCTACTTTCAACACTATGGGACACCTGTCCGAATCCACTGCGATTACGGAAGGGAATTCGATAACGCGCTACTTAAGGACGTATGTAAATTATTCGATATAAAACTGACCTACTCAAGTGTAGGACACCCTCAGTCGAATGGTTCTCTGGAACGGTTCCATTCTACACTCTTGGAAATGATTCGAGTACATTTAGCTGACCATCCCCGAGAACATCCGTTCAATATTCTACCATATGCAGTCATCTGTTACAACAACTCTGCAAATAAGACACATGGATTCACACCATATGAGCTCGTGTTCGGTCACAGCTCCAGTAGACCCCCGGAGAAACTTTATAATGAAAAAGAATTAATCACGAAATACGTTAGAGACTTGAACAACCGACTGTCTCGATTTTACAAAGTAGCTAGGGAACGGACTGACAGACAAAAACAAAAAGCAAAACTTCGTTTCGATCAACACGTCCAGAATAATACTCAAGATTTTAAAGTAGGTGATAGAGTATTCATAAAAGAATCCCAATTAAAAAACAAATTATCCAATAAATTCAACGGACCATTTGAAGTTCTAGAAACTCATCAAAATTCAGCAACCCTTCTTAATACCAATACAAACCAAAAAAGTAAAGTAAATTTCGACCGCATGAAATTGTGTGCTGAAATATAAATTCGTTTCAGGTACTTCGTCCTGGTCAGAACGGCCCTATGCCAATATTCCATAGAACCTATAAATAATACTCTTGGAGTGTTCTATCACGATGAGAACCGTATTATCATATCCAATGACAGATGGACTTTACTTGTACACAAGAACATTTCAGCATTACTGACTGCATACGAAAACAACAACAAAATTCTCGACGCTATACAGGACATTTTAAAACCCGATTATCACAATATGAATCTCTTCCATTCAGACGTAAGAACGCATGTCAATCTTTTAAGCCAGATATCCAAATCAATAAAAGATAAATTTAGCGAAGTTATCATAAATACAAAGCGAACAAAACGAGGAGCTATAGACGGCATTGGCAGTTTGTTTAAAGCACTAACAGGCAATTTAGACGCAGATGACGGGAAATTCTACACAGAAAGTATTTATAAATTGAATCAGGATCAACTTCACATAGAAAACCTTTTGAAAAACCAAATTTCGGTATCAACATCTCTAATAAGGACCTTTAACGAATCAATCAGGAATTTGACTATCGACAGAAAAACATTTAACGATGACATGAGAAAAATTGAAAGGAGCATCCATCAATTAAACGACAAATTAGCATTAGTTGAATCTAAACTTAAATTCTTCGAGATATGCGAAAAACTTTTAGAGAGTTATCTGATTATAGAAGATAATCTGAACGATGTTTTAAATGCCATAACTTTTGCACGACTGAAAATTATTCATTCTTCAATCATAAACCCTGAAAATCTTATGTCAGCCCTTCAGGAAATATCCCAAAATCTTATTAGAAACAATTTACCACTACCAGTCAAACTATCAAAAATTTCCCAATACCTAGAAATCATTGAACTCCAGGCATATCAACAAGATGATAATATCGTATTTGTATTAAGAATACCTTTAGTGGAACAACAACTTTATACCCTTTATCACCTGTTCTTTATCACTGGTCTTCATCATATTTACAAATGTCATTAATTAATTGATGGCTATGAAATCTTTCCAGTTTTTGGCTAATTTATTCTAAATTCACGATTTTTGCCCTGAAGAAGAGAATCAACATTCTCGAAAGCTCGGCTTTAATCAAAGAATTTTATTGATTATATGACTGCATCCCCAAGAACATCTTTTTATTTATTATAAAACCAGTCAAGAATACAAAATCAAATATATATATATATATATATATATATATATATATATTGATTTTGTATTCTTGACTGGTTTTATAAATCAATATATATATATATATATATATATATATATATATATATATATATATATATATATATATATATGTTATATAAAGTTATAATTGAATTACTTTTTAAAGTCATATAATAATAATAACAAAGTATTATTTTAAATATTATTTCATAATATTATATTACATCCGCAAGACGCAGTATCTCACCATATCGTATTACATCTGCAAGACGCAGTACAACATATCATATTACATCTCCAAGACGCAGTTTAAGAAGATAACAAAAGTGATAAGGATATTTATGTGCCAGAGATGCAGACCAGTAGTCAGCAAGTTACCATAAAGACCATTGTTAATTGTTTATCCAGTTCGGCCTCCAAAAAGACATTACTATGGATTTTAATTATAATATTTCTAGAAGCTTCGATTCAACCTTAGAAAAGATCCATTGTATTAATTTACGTTTCTTTTTATATTTTTAATGACTAAACATTTTGATTGTATAAATACTAGATCTCTAGCTAACGGCATCACTTGTGAATCTTCTGGCGAATGTGTCAGTCAACTTGTGAGTTTAGATTCATACAGTCAAGTCAAGTTAAGTTATATTTGTACTTTAATTTTTTGTCTTAATAAATAATTGTTTTTTTTTTAAAAGTTAATTCCACGATAAGTGATATAAAAAATTGGCGCAGTCGGTAGGATAACTCAACGTGATAAAACAAGGCCTACTTCAACAACAAGTTTCCCCTCATTATCACGGTGGTTTCCAAACCTTCAAGTGAAGAATCAACAGCTCCAAAAGAAGAAGAAGAATTAGTAGAATTTGAAGAAAAGGATAACTTCAACGTTGGTAAAACAAGGCTTACTTCAACAACAAGTTCCCCCTCATTATCAACGGTGGTTTCCTAACTTTTGAAGAAAAGAACCGAACAAGACAAATGTACATCTTACTGTAAGTGAATTATCACGTATATTAATTTTTAAATTTTTTTTATACTGTTCGATTTTCTTTTATATATTTGATATTTTATATTTAATTAAATCAAAATGGCAAATGAAAGAAATCTAGCTCAAGAGGTTGAGCTTGAACCATATAGAATTTCGGAAATATTTTGTATCGTACCTGAATTTGAAGGTGATCAGATATTTCTCGGAACATTTTTAAATGCATGTGATTGTGCTTATAATATGTCTACCAGAGACCAAAAAGCTCTGTTAGTGATTCACATTAAAAATAAATTAAAAGGAAAAGCGGCTCAACTAATCAGCTCGCGAAATCCTCAGACTTACGCAGAGATAAGGCAACTTTTAAATCTTCATTTTGGTGATTCAAGAGACCTTACTTCTCTTATTCATGATTTACAAAGATTAAAACAATTATCGAATGAGTCAGCTCTAACATTTTTCAATAGAGTGCAAGTCTTGAATGCTAAAATGCATGCAAATATACAAAAAACATCAAATTTATCAAATGAACAAAAGGTTGCACAAGAAATTCTTATTGATACTATGGCTCTTAATAGTTTATTAACTGGACTTGAACCCCGTCTAGGACAACTTATTCGTGCTAGTCAGCCTGAAAACTTGTTAGAAGCACAAATTCGCATACGAAGAGAATTGCAATTATCATATTTTGAGAACCAAAAATTTAATAAGCCAGCTTCTAATATTGTAAGTAAACCTCAAAATATATTAAATGTTAGAAAACCCCAAATACAAACTGTAAAATGCTTTTCATGTGGTAAAAATGGTCATACTTCTAATCAATGTCGTTTTCAACAGCAAAGAGCTTTTATTTCAAGCTCCAATCAGAATTTCTACCAAAATTTTCAAAGACCATTAAATTTCCAAAATCAACCACAAAATAATTTACAAAATAGACCAAATAGTAATGTTCCCCAGCAAAGACCTTTTCAACCACAGGGACAATCTCAAGTAAGACCCTCAGTGATTCAAAAGAATCCTAATTTCCAACAACGAGCTCATTTAATTGGCCTTAAGAGCGATAATTCTGACTATTATGATGAATATTTAGGCTCTGATCTGGATCATAATCTTTATGATAATCAAGATAATTTTGGAAATAATTTCCAGAAAGATGATAATAATTATTCATTTGATAATCTTTCTGAGTTCGGAAAAGATTCTCAAAATTTTATGTCTGCCGAAGTAATTTCAAATTTCCAAGAATTGCCAATTGCTCAAAATAAAGAACATTTTTCTGAGTTTGAGAGAGATTCTCAAAATTTTGTTTCTGCTGAAGTAATTTCAAATTTTCAGGATTTTCCTATTGCCCCAGTCAAAGACCATCCCCCAGATTGTCCGACAACAGAAAATTTAATTTCAGAAACAGTTACCAGAATCCAAACATTAAATTTCGAAGAGATGAACCCGAATGTAAATTTTCCCGAACAAAATTTTCTTTAAATCCATTTTTGACTGTTAATTCCAAAAATCTTTATTATATTGAAGATGCTTCTAAAGAATTTAAATTGCTTATTGATACAGGTGCAGGAGTTTCTATTTTTAAAGAAAATACTGTTAAGAAATTTCCTCAAAGATTTACTGAATATGTAACTATTCAAGGGATAACTGATCAAAAAATTTTACTAAAAGAATCTGTACTTATTCCATTTTCTGCAAAAGATCCACATAAAGTTTTTATTTATAATCTTAATATTGATTTTGATGGAATTTTGGGTTCAGATTTCCTAGAACATTATAATTGTATAATTGATTTGAATTCAAAACAATTGATAACTAATTTCAAAACTATACCTCTGTTTAAAGTTACCGAAACATCACACTTGTCTCAAAATAATCAAATTTGTGAACAAGATTCTGAATTCTTACAATTTGAACAAAATACTGAAAATTGTTATAAAAAAATAGCTGAGAAAAACATTGATATTTTTGACATGCCTCATGATTATTCATTAGCTCATTGCGTGGCGGAAGATATGCAAATGCAAAAAGGCATTGCCGCGGAATTTAAGAAACGATTTGGAAATATAGAAAAATTATTAAGTCAAAATCAAAAACAAGGTGGTTTAGCAGGTTTGAAAATTAAGAATGCAAATACAACTAGATATATTTATTATCTTGTAACAAAAGAAACTTCAACCGGAAAACCCACTTATCAGACTTTATGGTCATCTTTAAAGAAATTGAGAGATCTTGTTGGTAAAAACAATGTTCAAAAATTAGCTATGCCAAAAATAGGGTGTGGATTGGACAAGTTAGATTGGACGTATGTTAAAAAGATGATATCTTATCTTTTTAGAAATTTAGGTGTTGAAATTGTCATTTGTTTGCCAAAGATACAAAATCGAATTTTTATTGAGCCAAGAATTGAAAAAATTTTCAAATTGAAATGTAATTTAACAAACACAGATGCACTACTTTTCGGACAAGCAATAGAAAATGTTAGAATTCCAAATGCTTTGGTACATGTAAATGAAGAAGGTGAATTCTTTACTTCAATTATTAATTCGAATGCTATTCCAAAAATTGTTGAATTTCCAAATTTGAATCTAGATCCCACTCCGAATTCCGAATGTTTTTTAAATTTTAATTGCGTTAATGAAAATAAAACTAAATTTAATCAACCTGTTGATAGAAACACTATAATTTTGGATCAGTTGCGTACAGATCATCTCAACGAAGAAGAAAAAGAAATTATCACAAATTTATGTTTAGAATTTTCTGATATTTTTTATTTGGAAGGAGACCAACTAACATTTACTAATGAAATTAAACATTCAATTGAAACTGATAATGCGAGACCTATATTTACTAAATCATATAGATACCCCCAAATTCATAAAGAAGAGTTAAAAACTCAGGTGAACAAAATGTTGGAACAAGGTATTATACGTCATTCTATTTCACCATGGTCATCCCCAGTTTGGGTTGTGCCAAAGAAGCTTGATGCTTCAGGAAAACAAAAATGGCGTGTGGTTGTTGACTATCGTAAATTAAATGAAGTTACGGTAGATGATAAATATCCATTACCCAACATTTCTGATCTCCTTGATCAATTAGGAAGATGTCAATATTTTACCACTCTTGACTTAGCCTCAGGTTTCCATCAAATTGAAATTGAACCAAAAGATATCTCCAAAACAGCTTTTTCAGTTGATAACGGTCATTATGAATTCGTTCGAATGCCGTTTGGACTAAAAAATGCCCCGTCCACTTTCCAACGCGTCATGGACAACATTTTACTTGGCATTCAAAATGAAAGATGTCTTGTTTATATGGATGACATAATAATTTATTCTTCTACTATTCATGAACATGTTTCTCGTCTGACTGAAGTTTTCAACAGACTTCAGAAAGCCAACTTGAAAATTCAACCAGATAAATGCGAATTTCTTAGAAAAGAAGTCGCTTATCTTGGACATATCATTACCCAAGATGGTGTTAAAACAAATCCAGCTAAAATAGAATGTCTCAAAAATTTCCCGGAACCTAAAAATCCTAAAGGTGTAAAATCTTTCCTTGGTTTAGCAGGATATTATCGTCGCTTTATACCAAATTTTGCCAAAATTTCTAAACCCCTTACGAGACTTTTACAAAAAGATGTTTCTTTTATTTTTAATAATGAATGTAAAAATTCTTTCAATGATCTAAAAGCTGCACTTACTTCAGATCCTATTTTGAGATATCCAAATTTTGAAGAACTATTTATTCTCACAACTGATGCTAGTGGATTTGCCATTGGCGCTGTTCTATCACAAGGTCCCATTGGTAAAGATCTACCAGTAAGTTATGCTTCGAGAATATTATGTAGTGCAGAAACAAGGTATTCAACAATAGAACGAGAACTCCTTGCTATTGTATGGGCAGTAAAACATTTTCGTCCTCATTTATTTGGAAGAAAATTTACGCTAGTCACTGATCATCGTCCATTAACATGGCTTTTTTCCATTACAGATCCCGGAAGCAGACTTGCTAGATGGCGACTCAAATTGGAAGAATATGATTACAAAATTGAGTACAAACCAGGCAAAATTAATAAAAATGCAGATGCGCTTTCAAGAATTAAAATTAATCATTTTAAAGAATGTGCAAATCTACAATCTAAAATTACAATTTTGGCAAATAATGAAACTAATGAGGTTATACCATCAACAAGTAAAGACCCTAATGATCATATAGAATCACAAAAAAGTGAAACACTTATAGAGGAACAGGATGAATTAATGACAGACGAGTTTAATAGATTTGTTGACCTTTACAAAACAAAATCAATAATCGATTATTCAAAAATTGAAACATCAAATGACCAGTTACTGGATAAGACTCATAAGAATATTGTCACTTTATTTTGGCAAAATAAACTCGAAGATTTACATTATAAAATTATTGAAGATATTTTTGAAGAAAATTTTGATTTTCAAATGAATTTCGTAAATATTGTTTCTAGTAAAACTGTGAAAGATCGCAAGTATTTTATAATACCTCTTATTTACGATCCAGAGTTTGTAGTTCAAAAATTATTTTATACATTATTTAAAGAACAAAGTAAATTTGATCCTTCAAAAACTTATTATATAGAAAATAATCTTGAGTTACCTATTTTAGAAGTATTCTCTTTTATTTTTGCTAATGGTGATTTAAAATTTGTAGTCTGTCAAAATATTGTTAAAACACCTGACCGAGATGAAATACCTATCATATTGGACCAATATCATAAAGGCAAAAGTAATTTACATCGCGGAATAAATGAAACTATACGACGGATAAAATCTAAGTATAACTGGACAGGACTAACAAAAGATGTAGAACAATTTATTAAAAATTGTGAAACTTGTCAAAAAGTAAAAATCTGTCGTAAGAATTTAAGCACTCCTCTGGTAATAACAGAAACACCAAAAACTCCGTTTGAAAGAATTAATATTGATATTTTTGAGTATCCAACAAGAAATTACGCTTTAACGATTCGAGATGAGTTAACTAAATTTACTCAAGCTTATCCTATTTCAAATAAAAAAGCTTCAACAGTTGTAAATACACTATTAATATTCTTTCAACATTTTGGAACACCTTTGAGAATTCATTGCGATTATGGTCGAGAATTTGATAATTCATTAATAAAAGATTTGTGTACGCTTTATGACATAAAGCTCACTTTTTCTAGCGTTGGCCATCCACAATCGAATGGTTCTTTAGAAAGATTTAACGGAACACTTGTGGAAATGATCCGTGCACATAAGACGGAAAATCCAGACGAACATCCGTTTAATATTTTGCCATATGCGGTTATATGTTATAATAATACTAAAAACAAAACAACTGGTTTTACCCCATATGAACTGATTTTTGGTCATACGTCTAGTAGACCACCTGAAACTTTATATAATGAAAAAGCCCTTATTACTAAATACATACGTGATTTGAACAACAGAATGCAACATTATTATAAAATTGCACGAGCAAAAACAGCAAGTCAGAAAGAAAAAGCAAAAATTAGATTTGATAAAAATATTTCAGGAAAGCTTCCAGAGTATAAAATAGGAGATAAAGTTTATCTTAAAGAATCTCAAATTAAAGATAAAAGTCAAAATTTGTTTAATGGTCCTTTTGAAATTGTGCAATTATTTGATAATTCTGCAATAGTTTTAAATCCACAAACTAATCAAAAATCAAAAATTAATTTCGATAGACTGAAACCCTACTATGAGTAGTTTCTTTGGTTTCAGATTCTTCGTGCTGATAAATATTATATCAGCTCAATACACACTTAATCCTGTTAATAACACCGTTGGAATCTTTTTCCATGAAGAATGTACTATCAAAATTACGAATGAAAAATGGACACTTTTAGTTTACAAAGATCTGGCCCCAATTAAGAAAACAATGGAAAATAATGATAAAATACTTATAGAAATTTTGGATACTTTAGAAGATCCGTCTCCAAGGTTTATAGCTTTTAAGTCTGAAGTTCAAACACACATAAGTTTATTATCACAAATTTCGAATTCAATAGGTCAAAAATATAAAGAAATTATAGGAGAAACTAAATCATATAACTCCAGGGCAAAGCGAGGTATATTTAATGGAATCGGAACTGTTTGGAAAACTATTACTGGTAATTTAGATGCATCAGATGGAGAATATTATAATGATTGTATTAACAAATTATCTCATGAGGAATTTGAATTGGAAAATCTTCTTAAAAAACAAATTTCAGTTACAACTTCTGTTATTAAAAATTTTAATAATACTATACAAAAATTACAAATTGATGAAAAAACTTTTAATGAAGATATAAAAGAAATTCAAAATACTTTGATGGATATTGCTGATGATGTCGCATTTTATGAAGCACAAATAAGGATATTGAATATTTGTGAATCACTGATGGAAAGCTATATTTTCTTAGAAGATTCCCTTAATACAATTTTAAATTCTATCACTTTTGCTCGCATAAGATTATTACATAGCTCAATAATAGCACCTTCAGATTTAATCAATTCTTTACAAGATATAGCAAAATCTCTTGTAAGAAATAATTTACCTTTACAACCGTATACGTCAAATATAGCTAATTATCTTAATATTATTGAATTAGAGGCATATCAATCAGAAAGTAAAATAATATTTGTTCTCAAAATTCCTCTCACTGATCCAGAAGCTTATATAATATATCGACTCTATCCAATACCAATATTAGATGATCGAACAGGTATCTATCATATTTTACCAAGTACACAAAAATATATTGCGCGGGATGATGATTCACTGCTGTATTTGTCATTGCGAAATCTGGATAATTGCAAGACTCTTGAAAGAAGCATAAAAATCTGTTCTAATCTCCTCCCATATCCAATTGACAACGATGCAATTTGCGAAGCACAACTATTAAGAAGATTAACTCAGATGCCCAAGACATGTCAAACATCTCTTCTTTTTGTTAAAGATTATAATGTCTACCAAATTGATTTAAATCTATGGTTAATCACTGTTTCGGATCCTTTGCCAATCACGATTAAATGTGGAAATAGGGAAATTAAATCAGAAATTATTAAAACTAATAGTTTACTGAAATTACAACCTGAGTGTAGTGCCTTTATTGGAAGTACAAGAGTTCATGCTCAATACCCAGTTGACACATACCGAGAAATCAAGTATCGAAGTCATCCAGTCACAATTCCATTTGACTGTTGCAAAGATATTCCTGAAAAATTACAAATTCCTGAACTAGAACCTCTTAAGTTGAACAAAATTGATTCCGAAGATTTGAACATTGCACAACACAAACTAAATCAGTATTCAGAAGAATTAGAAAAAATGATGAAACAATCTCCGATCAGTAAATATACACATTGGTTCACCACTTTAACCATTGTAATAATAATTGTATTGGTAATACTTTATGTGACCTGTAAATGTAGAAGAAAGCATCATCGAATTGGAATAGCTTTAACCAACGATTACCCACCATCACCACCAGGACCAGGTTCCAGTATTTCATTCCAGCAAAGTATAAGAAGAATTCTTCCGAGAAGAAGAGCAAGTATCCATGTCGGAGAACCCATAGAAGAAAACATCGAATTAAATCCAAATAAATCATTAACTTAAAAAGTTGTTGCAAACTCCACCAACTTTTCTTAAATGGGGGAGTTGTTATATAAAGTTATAATTGAATTACTTTTTAAAGTCATATAATAATAATAACAAAGTATTATTTTAAATATTATTTCATAATATTATATTACATCCGCAAGACGCAGTATCTCACCATATCGTATTACATCTGCAAGACGCAGTACACCATATCATATTACATCTCCAAGACGCAGTTTAAGAAGATAACAAAAGTGATAAGGATATTTACGTGCCAGAGATGCAGACCAGTAGTCAGCAAGTTACCATAAAGACCATTGTTAATTGTTTATCCAGTTCGGCCTCCAAAAAGACATTACTATGTATTTTAATTATAATATTTCTAGAAGCTTCGATTCAACCTTAGGAGAAAAGATCCATTGTATTAATTTACGTTTCTTTTTATATTTTTAATGACTAAACATTTTGATTGTAGGTATAAATACTAGATCTCTAGCTAACGGCATCACTTGTGAATCTTCTGGCGAATGTGTCAGTCAACTTGTGAGTTTAGATTCATACAGTCAAGTCAAGTTAAGTTATATTTGTACTTTAATTTTTTGTCTTAATAAATAATTGTTTTTTTTTTAAAAGTTAATTCCACGATAAGTGATATAACATATATATATATAATATTATAAATTTAAGACTTTCCAAGCACAAAGGAGATTAAACATAGAAAGTTAATTATCACGTCCATTCCATTAGTGGATCGACATAAAGTGCATAAGGTTTTATATTATATGAAAATTTTATAATTTCAATAACTTGAGTTTCAAATGTACTAGGTATTCTGTTATTTGTATATTTACAAAATTGCTACAACTGCCTTGCCCGTGCAGAGCAATATGCAGCAACGATTGACGTATAATATGACATAAACATGATAGAAATGATTGTGAAATAATTACAATTATTATCAATATACACATGTACATTTGTACATACTTGTTATTTTTATGAAATTATACTATCTTCCAATATAACAGGCATACAATTTTATTTTTTACTAGCTCTTGCCATGCGGTAGTTTTTACGTGATGCTTGTATAAATATACAGACAGACAGACATATGCAGTAAAATGGAACCTATATTTTAAGTTAGACCTCTAGCAATACATCGGTGAAAATTGCATTCAATTCCAAATGGTAGTTTTTGCGTGATACGTGTACAAATACAAAAAGACAGACAGACGCGATAAAATGGAGCCTATATTTTAGGTTAGATCTCTAGAAATATATCGGTGAAAACTGCATTCAAATTCATGAAGTGTTTTTTCGTGATAAGCGTACAAACATACAGACAGATAGACAAAAATTCTAAAAACTGTATTTTTGGCTTCTGTTGCTCTAATAAAGACACCCCATATTCGTTTTTCTTTAATATCTATAATGTTTCGACATTGGCCTGTTACAAATTTATTATATACCTACTAGCTTTTCGACTTCGTGCGCGTTGAAAACTGCATTCAATTCCATGCGGTTGTTTTTGCGTTACTCGATTCGCACAAAAATTAACATAACGAGACTCATCACTTTACGGGGGCTCGTTGTTACAATCATCGTGGGCCGTGTTTTTACATGTAACAACCTGCCTCCTTCAATAGCTGATTGAATTATGAATTTTACCTCTACTACTCTAGTTATTTCATTTCAGTCAAAATGGCGAGGAACTATGAGAAGAAGAAGACGGACTCCTCACGGTTTTTGAACAGCTGCTCTTTAAATTGGCGAAAAAACCAACAGATATGAAATAAACTTTATAACTTTGTGTCGATACTTAAAAGAGAAGCGTGCATGTGCTGATAGCAGCAAAATATCTAAGGGCTACGCTGAACAAGCTGTAAAAGTGTATTATGACCGAAAGTAATGTTTATTCACTATCGAGTATCGAGACACCTTTGGACGTCACTTGCGTAGTTTGACGTTTGACATAAATTTTGATTAAACGTCAGTGCAAATCAAAGTCTAGAATCAAGAGAACAAAACTATAAAACAATAATACTTTCTGATTCTGAATAATTAACATTAATTACTATAATAAATCAATTCGTATATTTTTACTACTTAAGTTTCTTATTAAATTCTGTATGTATTAATAAAATTAAAGATTTTCGTTATATTTTCCTTTTTTGTAGGCGAAAAACAGTTGTGTGTCACACATGCAGAAAATGAGCAGGCTGCTAAAGCTCAGTTTCTGCCCTTGTGACACAATATACTATAGTAGTACTTCATATATGGTTTTAGATTCAAATAATGTTTATTTTCTGTATCGTATCGTATCGTAACAACTAACCCCTCAGAGTGTAACAACTTGCCCCACCATGGGGCACATTGATACATCAGCGTCCTGGAGTAATAACTTTTCTATTGATTAAAAATCGAAATAAAATTTGTAGTTCAAGTAGAAGTATTACTTATAATGTGGATGATTTATTTTTTAATGCGCTGGTTGAGTATGATAAAAAAAACAAATTTTGAAACTGTAAGAACCTGCCCGACCCTCCCCTACTATAAATAATTTTTATGAAGAAGTAATCCATTGGTACCATAACCATTGAAAAAACTTAAAAATAAAAACGACGTAAACAGAGACGTTTTAAAATCCACCACACTGCAGTAATAATTTCAATCAAAAACTAAATCTACTGACTAATATCCATAATTTGTTCCCTTTTGAGCATCCATATTTCGAGATGATAAACCTCCTTACTTACTTTCTAATATAATTTAAAGTAGAATTTATTAGGGAAAACTTGTTAACTCGTAACGCTTGGATATTAATGAATAGAAGGAAACCCAGACGCTATGGTTTTAATAAATTGCGAATCTTGCTGGAATTGCAATTAAAAAAGTTTGAGAGGCGCTACAAAAGAAGTGTAAAGCTTTCTTCTAAGCAAAGACAGTGATTGTCTTTCTGAATCACTTCTTAGAAAATCTTTGGTTCCAATCTTAAAAGTTTATGAGTATCCAGGCTTTTCATTTATTGTGACACTTATTAAAGAATATCAGTAAACGAAAGAGAGTATTTTTTCATAAAAACAAGGAGGCTCTGAAAAATACAAAATTATTCTATTTGTACCTACTGGTAAATTGTGCAGTTTGTCCAATTTTAAAAGTAACAGTACAAATAGCATTATTATTATTTTGTATGTATTTTTCATTGTAGGAATTATCTAACAGCGCCAGTCCTAGTTTTGGAAGGAAAATATTTATTTCATAATTTTTGATCATTAGTCATCAAAATATTTAGAGATTTGCTGTAACAATCTTGCACTTTTCACGAAATCCTTGAATTTTTCTAAAATTATCCGATTTATATATTCTGAGAGATCATCTTTTAGAATTTCACCAAATATAAAATTCAGCAGACCAAGACCCACTACAATGGTCATATTCAATTTTGATGTAGAACGAACAGTTTAGTTAGAATATGAATAAACAGGAGGAAAATATGAAGTTCTATTTGAACTTAATTCCCTCAGTCAAGTGTCATCAAAATCGTAAGAGCCATTCACGCGCTACAATCTTGAGAAAAACACGTTTTTAGGTATTGCGCAGTAATTGTAACAATACATTGTCTGCTACAGGCATCGATATCCAAAAAAACAAAAACGAAAGTAGTCAAAGCGGTTTATCCGTTTCCGAGAAAATCTTAGCTATGCTCTAAGCCATATGACATGACAATTGATAGTTGTTTTGTTTGCATAAACGCCACGAAAATATTATACAGGGTGTTTCATAATATATGCGCAGGACTTGAGAAGTTCTTATTAACTTACCCTCTAAAATACACCATTTTCGAGAAACAGGGTGTTGAAATTGAAAAAAAAATCGTTTATATCTCCGGAACCGTTTATAGTACAGAAAACAGCTTTTTAAAGCATTTTAATCTCATAATAAGCTAGGTTTAGAGTCAGAATTTTTTTTGTTGAGTCATAATTGGTGAAGATTTTGAAGGAGTAGTGGTTGTTTTTCTCCCCAGTTTCTACCCCAATGGAAAAAAGTACGGTTTTGAGGCGCCTATTTGAACCGCCAATGTTTTCTACAAAAAAGGTACTTTTGGTCGTAGGCTCTAAAGTCGACCGTTTCAAAATCAATTTTTATGTTGGAAAAACACGGTAAATTTTTTGAAATACAAGTTTTGTATTTATTAATCAACATAAAAGTTGATTTTTCTCGAAAACGGTCAACTTTAGAGCTCACGACCATCCGTACCTTTTTTGAGTAGATAACATTGGCGGTTCAAAGGGGCGCCTCAAAACCGTACTTTTTACATTGGCTTAGAAATTGGGGGAAAAAAACACTACTCCTTTAAAATCTTCACCAATTATAACTTAACAAAAATTATTTTTCTGGCTCAAAACTTCGCTTATTATGAGTGGAAAATACTTACAAACGCTGTTTTCTGTAATATGAACGGTTCCGGAGATATTCACAAGAAACGATTTTTTTCAGTTTTTACACCCTGTATCTCGAAAATGGTGCATTTTAGAGGATAAGTTAATATAGACTTTTTTTCATATTTTTGGACGAGCTATTACATCCTCAAGTTCTAATCATATATTATGAAACACCCTGTATAATATCATGTCGGAATAAACATTAACTATGATCACTTAATAGGATAATTTTATTATAGATTGTGAAATGATTAATTGAAGAGCGTCATCCAGTAGGACAAAACAAAAACTGCTTTTCAGCCCTAAGTGAGAAAATAATAGCTCTGTTAAGCTAGCAGTGACAAGTTAGCAGAAACAATCGAAACCGGCATGGGAATTTGTTGCTAATTAGTTGCTAAAATCCCGATTTTGTTGCTCGAACCAGTTTTGAAAAAATTGAGTTACTGCTATCTTAACGTGTAAGATAGCAGTGAAACCACTAAAAATATTTTTCTTCAATTCTAAAACCACCTGAATTTGTTGCTAATTTGTTGCTGGATAATAGTACTGAGAAAATTGAAAAAATATTAAAAATAAAAAAAATATGAAAAAATATAAAAAAATATATATATATAATATATATATTAAAAAAACGTACTTTACAGTACTTCTTCCTAATGCTACGGTAATCCAAAACTCAAAAAAATAGTAAGTAGTTAGGACATCCACTGATTAACCTGAAATCAAGTATTGTTGTTGAAGCTATTAGAATTCCTATATTTTCTCTCTTAATTTCTAGCATAATATTTGTTGCTCATTGGATAAGTCTTTATCAATGCTTGAATAACCAGCAACAAAATACAAACAAAGAATATTACCAATAATAAACTTGTAATTATTTTTTTTGGTGTTGCTATCAGAATACCTCCATTGTCTCTCTTAATTTCTAGCGGAAATGTTGTTGCTCATTAGTTAAGTCTTTATTAGTGCTTGAGTTGCCAGCAACAAAATACAAACAAAGAATATTACCTATAATACACTTGTGACTGATTTTTTTATGTCGCTATCAGAATACCAAAAAAAATCAGTCACAAGTTTATTATTGGTAATATTCTTTGTTTGCATTTTGTTGCTGTTAATTCAAGCACTAATAAAGACTTATCTAATGAGCAACAAAATTTCTGCCATAAATTAAAACCGAAAATGGAGGTATTCTGATAGCGACACCAAAAAAAGTCAGTCACAAGTTTATTATTGGTATTATTCTTTGTTTGTATTTTGTTGCAGGTAATTCAAGCACTAATAAAGCAATGAGCAACAAAATTTCTGCCAGAAATTAAAACCGAAAATGAAGGTATTCTGATAGCAACAACAAAAAAATAATTTCAAGTTTATTATTGGTAACATTCTTTTTTTGTATTTTGTTGCTGGCTATTCAAGCACTAATAAAGACTTAGCCAATGAGCAACAAAATTTCTGCTAGAAATCAAGAGAGATAATGTAGGTATTCTGATAGCGACATCAAAAAAAATCAGTCACAAGTTTATTATTGGTATTATTCTTTGTTTGTATTTTGTTGCTGGTAATTCAAGCACTAATAAAGACTTATCTAATGAGCAACAAAATTTCTGCTAGAAATTAAAACCGAAAATGGAGGTATTCTGATAGCGCCACCAACAAAAATCAGTCACAAGTTTATTATTGCTATTATTCTTTGTTTGTATTTTGTTGCTGGTAATTCAAACACTAATAAAGATTTATCTAATGAGCAACAAAATTTCTGCCAGAAATTAAAACCGAAAATGGAGGTATTCCTATAGCGACACCAAAAAAAATCCGTCACATGTTTATTATTGGTATTATTCTTTGTTTGTATTTTGTTGCTGGTAATTCAAGCACTAATAAAGACTTATCTAAGGAGCAACAAAATTTCTGCCAGAAATTAAAACCAAAAATGGAGGTATTCTCATAGCGACACCAAAAAAAATCAGTCACATGTTTATTATTGGTATTATTCTTTGTTTGTATTTTGTTGCTGGTAATTCAAGCACTAATAAAGACTTATCTAATGAGCAACACAATTTCTGCCAGAAATTAAAACCGAAAATGGAGCTATTCTCATAGCGACACCAAAAAAAATCAGTCACATGTTTATTATTGGTATTATTCTTTGTTTGTATTTTGTTGCTGGTAATTCAAGCACTAATAAAGACTTATCTGATGAGCAACAAAATTCCTGCTAGAAATTAAAATCGAAAAAGGAGGTATTCTGATAGCGACACCAAAAAAAAATTACAAGTTTATTATTGGTATTATTCTTTATTTGAATTTTGTTGCTGGTAATTCAAGCACTAATAAAGACTTATCTGATGAGCAACAAAATTCCTGCTAGAAATTAAAACCAAAAATGGAGGTATTCTGATAGCGACACCAACAAAATCAGTCACAAGTTTATTATTGGTATTATTCTTTGTTTGTATTTTGTTGCTGGTAATTCAAACACTAATAAAGACTTATCTAATGAGCAACAAAATTTCTGCCAGAAATTAAAACCGAAAATGGAGGTATTCTTATAGCGACACCAAAAAAAAATCAGTCACATGTTTATTATTGGTATTATTCTTTGTTTGTATTTTGTTGCTGGTAATTCAAGCACTAATAAAGACTTATCTAATGAGCAACAAAATTTCTGCCAGAAATTAAAACCAAAAATGGAGGTATTCTCATAGCGACAACAAAAAAAATCAGTCACATGTTTATTATTGGTATTATTCTTTGTTTGTATTTTGTTGCTGGTAATTCAAGCACTAATAAAGACTTATCTAATGAGCAACAAAATTTCTGCCAGAAATTAAAACCGAAAATGGAGCTATTCTCATAGCGACACCAAAAAAAATCAGTCGCATGTTTATTATTGGTATTATTCTTTGTTTGTATTTTGTTGCTGGTAATTCAAGCACTAATAAAGACTTATCTGATGAGCAACAACATTCCTGCTAGAAATTAAAATCGAAAAAGGAGGTATTCCGATAGCGACACCAAAAAAAAATTACAAGTTTATTATTGGTATTATTCTTTATTTGAATTTTGTTGCTGGTAATTCAAACACTAATAAAGACTTATCTAATGAGCAACAAAATTTCTGCCAGAAATTAAAACCGAAAATGGAGGTATTCTTATAGCGACACCAAAAAAAAATCAGTCACATGTTTATTATTGGTATTATTCTTTGTTTGTATTTTGTTGCTGGTAATTCAAGCACTAATAAAGACTTATCTAATGAGCAACAAAATTTCTGCCAGAAATTAAAACCGAAAATGGAGGTATTCTTATAGCGACACCAAAAAAAAATCAGTCACATGTTTATTATTGGTATTATTCTTTGTTTGTATTTTGTTGCTGGTAATTCAAGCACTAATAAAGACTTATCTGATGAGCAACAAAATTCCTGCTAGAAATTAAAACCAAAAATGGAGGTATTCTGATAGCGACACCAACAAAATCAGTCACAAGTTTATTATTGGTATTATTCTTTGTTTGTATTTTGTTGCTGGTAATTCAAACACTAATAAAGACTTATCTAATGAGCAACAAAATTTCTGCCAGAAATTAAAACCGAAAATGGAGGTATTCTTATAGGGACACCAAAAAAAAATCAGTCACATGTTTATTATTGGTATTATTCTTTGTTTGTATTTTGTTGCTGGTAATTCAAGCACTAATAAAGACTTATCTAATGAGCAACAAAATTTCTGCCAGAAATTAAAACCAAAAATGGAGGTATTCTCATAGCGACACCAAAAAAAATCAGTCACATGTTTATTATTGGTATTATTCTTTGTTTGTATTTTGTTGCTGGTAATTCAAGCACTAATAAAGACTTATCTAATGAGCAACAAAATTTCTGCCAGAAATTAAAACCGAAAATGGAGCTATTCTCATAGCGACACCAAAAAAAATCAGTCGCATGTTTATTATTGGTATTATTCTATGTTTGTATTTTGTTGCTGGTAATTCAAGCACTAATAAAGACTTATCTGATGAGCAACAACATTCCTGCTAGAAATTAAAATCGAAAAAGGAGGTATTCCGATAGCGACACCAAAAAAAAAATTACAAGTTTATTATTGGTATTATTCTTTATTTGAATTTTGTTGCTGGTAATTCAAGCACTAATAAAGACTTATCTAATGAGCAACAAAATTTCTGCCATAAATTAAAACCGAAAATGGAGGTATTCTGATAGCGACACCAAAAAAGTCAGTTACAAGTTTATTATTGGTATTATTCTTTGTTTGTATTTTCTTGCTGGTAATTCAAGCACTTATAAAGACTTATCCAATAAGCAACAAAATTTCTGCTAGAAATTAAGAGAGAAAATATAGGAATTCTAATAGCTTCAACAATAATACTTGATTTCAGGTTAATCAGTGTATATCCTAACTACTTACTATTTTTTGAGTTTTGGATTAGCGTAGCATTAGGAAGAAGTACTGTAAAGTACGTTTTTTCAATATATTTTTTTAATTTTTTTAATATTTTTTCATATTTTTTTTATTTTTAATATTTTTTCAATTTTCTTTATACTATCTTCCAGCAACAAATTGGCAACAAATTCAGGTGGTGTTAGAATTGAAAAAAAATATTTTTAGTGGTTTCACTGCTATCTTACACGTTAAGATAGCAGTAACTCATTTTTTTCAAAACTGGTACGAGCAACAAAATCGGGATTTTAGCAACTAATTAGCAACTAATTAGCAACTAATTAGCAACAAATTCCCATGCTCTAGTTTCGATTTTTCTGCTATTTTGTCACTGCTAGCTTGACAGAGCTGAAAATAATCATATTCGGCCATCTAAACAGGGACGAAATAAGTTTTTCTATTAGTGTAAAATGAAAAATACTTTACCCAAATATATTCTTGGTGTAGCGGCATAAAAGCAATAATGCAAATAATTGTATACAACCTGTTTCGGGACATCGGTCCAAAATATATTTTTCTCTTGAATTTTACATAAACAATAATTTTACACTATTAAGTATTATTTTGTTAATCTGCAATTGAGTTAGATCTCGGTAATCATCTGTCTAGAAGAAATCTACTTGAAACATATATTAAAAATCATACTATATGACTACGTGGAAACAAACTTGATCTTATTATACCCGGTTATTCATCTTCAAAGTAATCGCTCACATTATATGATATTCTAGATTCTAAACAAAACAAGTTTAAACCATTCTTATTTATAGCATTATAAATTTCAACTAGCGCGAGCCGGTTCTTCTTACACAGAAAGAATTTCGAAAACTTTGTCGAGGCAACCAGCAAATTTACAAACTCGAAACTATCCACATGGCAAATAAATCAGACCGTGAAGCTACCATTCCAACAAGAGTTTACAGTTTGATAAACTCTTCTCTGAGGAAATGGATTACCTTTGTGTTCTCTTTGTAGACGAATAAAAGTTCTGGTCCTTCTCGAAATTGTCGGAATAGCCAGAAAAAGAGACCACAGAATTATTTTGTACTTATATCGAGAGATATTTCTTATTGAATTCTATAGCGCCCATAATGCATTGTCCTAAGTTATATTACACAAAATTTTTAAGAAAAAGGATATGAAGTGAAATATGTAGCCAATTTACTGGCCTTCAAATATACCAAAATTTTCTAGTTCAAACTTTAACGAAGTATAAATAAATAGTCCAGTACCCTCTATTTTTGCATATTTAATAATTATTTTTTAATGTTATCAATACATTACAGTATCAGCAATGACAATCGAATCTTTCCAAAACTGTTCGAAATGGATGAGTTGCAGTCGACTCCAAATTTTTCTTAACCATCTCGTCCACAATTCTCCTATATTCTTCCTCCTCCTTTAAACCCTTCATAAGTTGTCGTTCCAGCTCTTGCCTTTCCCTTTCTCTCAACTGATTATTGTATTCGATTTGTTTCTGCAAATCTTCTCTGTACTGTCGAACAGCCTCCAATTCCAGTCGATCACTTTCAGCTTGCAATCTTTCATTGGTTTCACAGCACATTCGCAGCAACTCATTTTGAGCTTCTTTAAGTCGTAATTGTTGTTCGGCCTCCTGCTGTTTATGCTTCAATTGCTCTGCCCTACCTTCCAGAACGCTTTTTTGTAGAGCTATTCGAGCTTCGACGAGCTTACATTTAGCTTCATCTTGTTTGCGCTCGATTTCTTGCCTATGGATTTGCAGTAGTTTTTCCAGTTCAGCTGCTTCCTTTTGGCGTTCTTCCTTGAGATCTTTCAAATGTTTGCGATACATAATCATCTCTCTAGCTGCTTGCGTAGTTGTGTCTTGTTGCATATCCTTTTCTCTTTGCATCTCTCTCAAGGCCAGCGCATTATAAGCTTTGTCCAGAGCTTCATCTTCGTGTTTACGCTTCTGTTCGATTGCCTCATGAGAAGCAATCTGCTGTAGTATATCTCTCGCCAACTGATCACGCTTTCTGCGCTTAGCATCGAGCGTTTCGATTTCTTCACGTCTCATTTGCTCTGCCAATTGGTCAATCTTTATCTTATCTTCTTGGGCAGCACGCTCTACATCAGCTTTCAACAGTTCCTTACCTTTGACCTGCATATTCCATGTCTCCAACAAATCTCTCTCTTGATCTTTTCTCCTGAGTAACTCTTGTTGTTCTCGGTCCATTTTTGCGTTGATCTCCTTCATCATCAAATCATACCACATTCTATCTAGTTCCCTTTCTGCCTCACGTCTTGCCTCATTCTCACGCATTTGTTGGAGCTGAGCATTCTTCGATTCAATCAAATGTTTCTTGGCCAATGATGGTCTAAGTTCCTGACAACGATTTCTATACTGTTCAATGCGTTTCTGGTGAACTATTTTCTGTCGTTCTTCTTCTCTTTGAGCTCTGAGAAGCTGTGTTCGTGTCTTCATATCTTCCAATCTTAGCTTATCACCTTGTTGAGCCACCTGTACAGTTTCATAGTAATATTGTCTTTCTTCTTGGCAAAGAAGTTGCTCAAGCTTGTTCCTTCTTCGTTCTATAGTTTCTTCATATGCGCGTAGCTTATCCTGAATTTTGTTTTGGATCAATCGTTGTAGCTGTCTCTTCTCAGCATGTTGATCATATTGAGTTGTTATAGTATCTCTTAGACGTGTTGTAATACCGAACTGTTCCTGACGAATATCTTCGGCATCTCTTCTTAATTTATTTTCAAATTGCATAAAGGTTTTGTTGGTATTTGGTTCACGAGCAATGTGTTGATATGAGCCGGGATAAATTCCAGGGAATTGAATATCATGCTTGGGACCAGTGGTTTTGTTTTTTTGTTCATCAAAATCTTCTGAGCCATTTCTTCTTTTATTAAAATCCCTTTCGATGTATTGATACGTTCCTGGCTTCAGGCCGGGAAACTGACTAGTATATTTTCCACAATTTGTTTTGATGGAACCATCACCACTGAACATTTTCACATGAAAAATAGGCACTGACTGTCTTGTTTGCCGTATATGTTGGGTAAAAAGAAATCGACTGTTGTTGGATCGATACTTGTTGTAGCTTAGGTGACGCTTATATTTAATCTGACGTTGATAATGTCACAGTTGACTGTGCGTGTTTTTGTGAAATAAACTATTACTGTCAACTGGATAAGAAGAGAAGGGTTGAATTTCATAAGGGTGAAATTAATTCAGGTAGATAGGTAATGAATACGATTTTTTTCGTTTTCATTATCCATGATGTTTATGCTGATGCAGTATGCAGTATTACAATGAACATTTTCCGAATATAGAAAGCAGACAAAAGAGAATGTGTTGATCTTTAATATTTGACATTCTCAAATCAAGAAGTTAATTTAGATTGCAAATACCTAGTTTTCATCTTAAAATAGATAGAAATGATATATATAAAAAATGCTTCATAGTACATTACAAATTATCTCCTACGCCTTAAGTAATGTAACAGAATGGATATTCCAAGATATCAAAAGTACTTTGATACTTCTATTCGATATTAGTTTTTTTTATAAAATTACTCACCATATCCGAAGATTATTTAGTATGTTTTCGTTTAAACGATGAAAGGTTCACTCACCTGAAAAGAGAAAAAACCTTATATTATATCTTAAAATTCATATAGATTAAATGGTATAAGATGCAAAGATTTGGCAAAAATATTTTTACTGTCTGTATATTAAGACTTGGGGTGATACTACTTGCAATTATTCATACTCTGTAAAAATACCGTTTATTAGCAAAAATAAATTTCAATTCATATCCCAAGAACAGGGCGACTGGAGAATCTCGTTCTTGTTTCATCTGATAAACACTTCAGCAAAATTGTTATTGTTTCCAATCAAATGGAAAAGCCGTACAAGTCGCCATAAAAATGCGGAACACTACTTCCCTTGAAACTTTCCATGGAATAAAGCTAAATTCATCTCGATAATCGTAAAAACTCTCACATGCATCGGCCGCTTTGCATTTACGTACACTTCATACATATACACCCGCGATGTCGATCTTTGCTGAGCAGAGAAACGTTTGTACATTTTCTCTCATATTGTGATGTATAAAATTATGTAGGGTGAAATGAACGAACCGAGAGCATACACAGCATTCTCATTATAGCAGAACAATGGAGGAAGAACAGAGAAGTATTTTGATGTAGTCTCATGTCCTGGACAAGAATTCATTGCAGTAATACGAGTTGATGTATATGTTTGGGTTTCTACATTGAAAAATTACTTTATTATTGTTAATGAACATTTTTCATCAGTGTCAATTAGTATAAATCATCTTAGCATGAATAGATGAATAAAATGAGAAATTTCTAACAAGAAACATCATTCCTTTTCTCAATTCGTGCTTCAATTGTCTCTATGATGTTTACATATTTATAAGGTGAATAAATATTTTTTACAAAAAATTGGACCAACGTTATTAGTTGGTCCACACAAAAATACAAAATAATATTAATTTTATTGGTGATGTTACTTTTGAAGTTGTGCAGTTGCAGTTACATTGATAACTTTTGGCACCAACTCCACAAGTACCAGCACCAATAGAATTAATATTATTTTGTATTTTTCAGTGCACCAACTAATAACGTCGGTCCAATTTTTTGTAAGAAATATATTAGTCACGAAAATCCTTGAACGTTCACTAATACCAAAGAAGATAGTACTTATTTTATTACCCACGTATATTATTTGCTTGTAGTTATTATTTTCGAAATCTCGAAATATTGGTGCGGAAATACGCATAAGTATTTTAGACGTTACCATTTTACCACCGCGCTAACTCGAAAACCGTAACTCTAAGGCAAAAATGTTGATTATAAATGTTCCTACAAATAATTTGGTCTTTCATGTGGTACCCACAAATTTTCAATTTTCGAAAGAAATGCACGTTTACTATTTGAAAAACCCAAACTAATATAAAAAAGCACACAGTCGAATTGTATACCTCCAGATAAACATATTTTTATATCGATCCCAGCATACATGATTTCATAAGAATATATTCTGTTTTGTATTTAGTGATCTTAAGTATAATAAATCTGTTGGGGGTTTTCTCGATGTTCACGTATCACGTGATAAATACTTCATGAAACTGGTCATACTTGTAGCTACTGAGCTACTATTATATTTTTTAACCTGGAGAATATAAGCGTCTCTTCAGAAAGAATAAAAACAATTCTCAAAACTTAATTGAAAGTACGCTACTGGTTACCAGACATATACTGGAAAGTTAACACCAAAGATTATTAACTAAGTTCACACTCCACAGGGATGATGGAGGAAAAATTAAAGCGGTGAGGTTGATAGATCTTCGTAGACAAGAAGCGACAGTATGCGTGTACGGAATATCAACAATCTTGGTCACTCGAAGTGCTTCAGCTCTGAAAATCTTAAGCTTTCTAAAAAATGTTAGATTCAAATGTGGATATTACCTCTTCTTTTAAAACTGCCCGATAAAATTTTCGGTTTTTTACAAAAATACGTAATATTTTCCCGTTTTCCGATTTTAATCCTTGTTTTAGAGCTACATTCTTGTGGAAAAAATGTTTTTCGGCCATTGATCTGCAGATATTATTTACGAGATTTACTGTATCCATCTAAAAAGGAATATCTAAAATTTTATCACACAGTTTGTTATCCTTAAATAGCTACTTTGTTAGCGGTAGGAAAGTTAAAAACAAACAATAAAATTGCATACCTGCATCTTGTTTGGTAGTGACTTGAAACCAAATAACGTGATTTATTTCGAATACCTATTGTAAACATGTTGGTAGAATACATTTAGTTGGTATTGATGCCCTTACCTGATGATTTTTACATCAGCAGTTTTGGCAATATTAATTAATTAATCTACTTTTTATACTACAACACATTTATCGGTTCAAGGCTATTTATAGATCATTTCAGCATAAAAACAATCGTAGTTGGCGCATGGTACATTGAAACTCATCTAACTATATCTAGGTAGATATATGATTCAATAGATATACACATATATCAACATATACATAGGTATTGTTTGTAATCAAGGAATTCAATTAGTATCAGAGTATCAAATAGGCAGATGGTTAAACTAGAATTGAATGTGTGTGTGTGTGTAATTGTCATTGCTTCTCTCGAGTGTGCCGTAATCTAATAATTACGGTATTATTAAACTCTTGATGGAACCAGCTATAATGGCAAAATATAGTAAATTATCTCATTGTTATATGGTATGAAAACCACAACTAACTATGCGAAAATGATGATTCTCTAAACTCTGCCACGTCATTTACTGATATAAACTTTGATGGTTTCTGATTCTATTATAACAGTACAAGAGATGGCTGTCGAAAAATCGACCTTATTTTTATATAGGGGGCAGAGGTTCAATCGGGTGGCCCCCCAGATCGCCAGATTTAAGGTCGTTAGATTTTTTCTATGGGGGCACTTAGAGTCGAAAATGTATGCAACACCACCAAACTCACTTGAGAAACTTCGTCGGCGAATACACCCGAAATACTTCGAAATGTTCGTTCGGAATAACATAGGGTGCCATTTAAAATGTAAGGGTACTTTAAGCCCCTGCTTAAGAGTTAGGTTAGGTTATCATTATTGACTCGTGGTAGATTAATCTATTTTTACTATATGGTGATTATTGAGGACTTGAGAATTAATAGCATTAAAAACAGAGGTATACTAACAACAGCTGCTAATGAATAATGATTTTCTTTGTTGTGTAGTTTCAATTTTTCAAAGCTTATTATAAATACTTATTTCACAATACCTATTTTTATATCACTTTTGTTTTAGGTAAATTGCTTATAGAAATGTATCTATTGCGATCGTTCACACTTTTGAATATCAAAAAAAAATTCAACGGCATGTTGTTATGTGTCTGAGTAGGTCCAAAAAAACTTTTGGTTCAAAAATATACGGGATATTACGAAATTTGTTAACGCAATAGAAGTCGCAGTTTTTGAAGTAGCTATTAAGTTCAAATTTGCTACAAAAATCAATCTCTTAAATATCTCGGCCGAGTTTTTATTGGGCATTATCGAGTAAATAGTTTCAAAATGGCGACCGTTCAAACATTTAAAGGAATTATCAAAAAAGGGCCGTAGTGTAAATATCATCAAAAATAATTTAATATTATAGATATTCAGTACCTACAACTTTTGTTCGAAGCAATTTTTCATAAAACGCACAGAAAAAAAAATAATAGATAAAAAATAAGAAATATTTTTACAAACATGAAAACTCAATATAAATTTGATTTAATTGTACATTTTCTGGATATCTTAATATATACCCTGATTTAAAAAAAATATTGGAAAAGTATATTTATTTATAACCCTATCTGCTTTATATTCTGCAACTTTAAGAACAACCTCTAACCACAAGGCTATGACACATGCGATAAGGAGGTATACCAATGAAAAGTTTGTTCGAATTTCAATTCAATGAATTTTGAGAAATTTACCTTTCCACTGGCTCCTGGCCGTCGGCATATGTTTTATTTTCACTTATTTTTTAATAGTGAAAGCAATGTTATGTTGTACATAAATAAACTTCTTGTCTAATCTATCCTAACCAAAGAGGATTGGTCAGCTTATATATAAACCAGCAAGTTGGATATCATGAATTACTAGGAATATTAAGTTCATACTTTCTCTACATACTGTGAATAGTTTTTACAATAACCAAAAACACCGATTAATTTATTTACTATTCTTGTGGTTTGTACTTTAGCGAAAAATAGTTTGTAAGCTAGCTGGATGGATAGTATACAAATAAAGACCAACCTATATTTATAATTATTTTAGTAGACAAAAATCAAAATAGCCAGACATTTGGATAGTTTGTATAATATCCGGCTAGTCTATAAACTATAGTCAAGTTAACACTTTCATCTGTAAATGTATGATTTTGAATAATTGACTAGCTACTAACTACTAGCCAAAAGAGCTCGTTATAAATATGTAAAATTATATACAGTGTGGAAAACTATGTGAGATAAATTCGTTATTTCAATGATTATGCATATTTATAGAAAATCTGAAAACACGTCCATTTCAAATTTTGAAATGACCCCCTGCAACGAAGAAACCTCATCCCTACATTGAACCAACTTTGAATGACAGTTATACTCCCCAATTTTTGAAAATAATGTGATGAATCATCTGAACAGTCTCTCCAATTTGAAGATATTTTTTTTACTTTACTACCGCTATTATCGTCGCTATGTAAGGAAAGTATTGTAATAGTGTAAAAGTTTTCATTCAATGGAACTTGCCTGCGAGCGGTAGGAAAGTCGTGTGAGTGGAGCTTTTTTTTATTTAGAAGAATAATTTCACTTAGATGCTCCAAAGCTTTATCAGCTATGACAATGTTTGACCGACTTCCCAAACGGATGAGGTATACAATTCAACTGTGGGCTTTTTTATTATCATTTTTTAATTAATTTGCGCCTTTCGAATAGTAAACACTAACGGATTCATAATCGAAATTTAGTACGCTACTAAATTAAGTGCAGAGGTTTATGGCTACCAGAGCACACAACTGGCAGAACATTCAATTCACGGTCGTAAATAAGAATTGTGCAATCTAACTAACCAAACCTTAAATTAGGTTTATGAATCTTATGTCAGTATTCTGGTAGGTTAGGTTTTGTTTTTATTTTAATGCGGTACTAGCTAGTATCGAGGTAACATTGGATTATAAATACGGCTGTATGTATTTAAATCTCTGAATATAAGTGTACGATCAATAATTTTGACGCTTTATCATTAGCATAAAATAAAGACGATTTGCAACGACTGTTGTACCGATTCCAAACCATAGCAAAATTGTGGAAATATCTATAGAAAATACTGAAACAATGATAATAGCGGAAGATCTAAATTAATGGCGAATGATTATCAAATGAAGCAGAGCATGTATTGTAGATATTTGAGAGGTGATATGTCGAGCAGCAAAAATCTACATCAGGAAGTCAGAGCACAGTAACCTGATTGTTTGTTAAAACAAGGCCTCAAGATTATCAGTATACTCCAGGGATAAGATATGGAAAAATAAGTACCTATAAGTTTATAGAAAATAAAGTACACATCTACAGAACGGTGACGGGTGTAGTACGCTTTGTAAGATCAAGCCGCAGATTTGGCGGGATCATGAGGAGAATGGAATACGACCTATGAGCAAAGTGGGCGATGAAAGAAACACCAAATACCAGAAGACGGGAGGTCTTCTGGTCTACCGCCAAAACGATGGTATGAATCTTGGACATCATAGGAGGCTTAATATAGCAAAAAAAGACCTAGTCTTAAGTAAAAGAAGAAGAAGAAGATCAATAATTTTCATGACCAATGATGGACTCAAAAGAGTGAAATATTTTTTTTTACAAAAACTAGAACCGCTTTACTGGTTGTCTAGCATACAACATAATATTAAATCTAATCTAAGTCTAATTTCTACTGCTCTAATTATTACCAACACCAATATAATTTTTATTATTCTGTATTTTTCAGAACACCAAATAATAAAGTTGATCCTAGTTTTTGCAAAAAGAATATCAGACACACATTATCGATAACATTTTTTAAAAACTATTTTCTTAATTTTTCACTAAAAAAACGTATTTATAGCAGTGGTGAGAAAGTAACAAATCGACCAGAAAGAGTTAGAAGCTAAGAGTTTTTTTTTAATATATATACAATAGAATATAGGTAATATATAAATATTTTAGATGAATTCGAGAAATATTTTTATTTGGGAATATCTTCAAATAAAAAGCAGCATTCTCCTAATCATATCCGGATTGTTTGTCCCAGAAAATGTTTCTAAAACCCTGAGGATTACATAACGGACCAGCACCCACATGAAATTCAAGTAGGAAAATTGGTCAATAGATAGAGGAACTTTTCCCAGGACGATGTTCCAAGAGGAAATGATGTTATGGTCGACCATGCACACGCACACACGAAGGACGAGTTTCCATTTTTAGAAACTGGGAAAAAATAATTGCGGCAAATGTCAGTCGCCTCTTTGGTCCGTGTATTTTATATAGTGAATGGCTGCCGGAAACTTTTAGCATGCCCAGAGACCCAAAGTGGTCGCCTCTGGGGGTGAGATGAAGCTATACGAATAATTTCGTTATGCAGAACAGAGAAGTTACTTTTATACAACTTCAGGACCCTTGTATCCTGCTCAAAAGAGAATCAATACATTTCCATATGACTACCTATTTGGAGTATCTGAAAAAAAATCTGGAACAAGTAAACTAAAAACTGATGAACTTTATCAATAAGGTATCTGTTGATGTTTTAATTTTGGACTGATAATTGAAGTTAAAGAAAGTTATGCGATTGCACTCAGACAGAAAGCATTATACTAACTTGGCATTATTTAAAATTTAGATATTCGTTATGGTATGAATTATGATGAAATTCATAATTAGTAAAAGAAAGGATAAAAAAATAATAGAATAGAATAAAAGGCCACATGTATTCAAAAAGAGATTAGATACTCTAGAAACAAGAATGGGAATCTTTTAACAAAAAATACCTGAACATCAAAATGAACTTCTTTTACAATTTTATGAGGCGTGTATTACAGTTTTTTTGTTTTTTCTAATATCAATTGTAATCGCTTTATTTATAACCGCAACACAAAGATCGCTCAACTGACCCATTTTAGTAGTTTTCTATAGCACAGTTTTACTTTATTTGATAAAACAGCGAAAAACGTTAAACGTTATTGTATGTTAGAAACTCATATTTCCCTACAATGCGAGAGAATTTAGAAAACTATAAAATTTAGTACTCAGAAGTGTCCATTTAATAAACATTCGTATTCTCCCGACATACAAATTCGTATTGGTAATAAGTATAAGAGATTTAAATAATCTAAAACAAAGAAATGATCTCCGCTGGATATTTATTCAGCAAAAACCCTGTATGAATTTTTATCAAAGAGCAGTTGGGATTTTTTTTTCTACAACAATGATTTTATAGCTTTTGAAACTATTTTTCGAAAGAGTGCAAGTGTGCAATTTCCATCGCAAATGAAATTCTGAGTAAAAAAATATACATACAGTAACAGCTGAAAATTTCAGTCAGATAAATTCAGGTTCGAAATGCATAAAATGAGCAAAATTTCAATATAAAACTTACAGCTTATAAGTGATTTCTGAAAACTTAACTTTCCCGTAGTCATTTAGGTGTTGAGATTAGTCTTTTCATTCTTAAATTTCCTAGAATTAGGTGATATTGCATGAAACAAAATGGATTTGGGCATGAGGAGTATATATGTTAATATGGGGTTAATTTTTATTCTTTGAAATTGAAATCAAATAAGACAAAGCATATAACAATAGACCGAGTGGTGCTAAAATAAAATAAAATTATTATTATAAAATAACTGCATATTGTAGAGTAATAAAAACGTATAGGAAACTTAGAATTTTCCAGTATTTATACATTCACAACTTCAAAATGAGATTAATAATAATAAGAAAAAGCACTTTTTAAATGAGACTTGTCAATTTGAAAGCGGAATAACAACTGAGAACTATCAATATCAATTTGAGAATATCCACAATCAAATTGGCACTTGTCAATTTCAAAGTAAAAATTTCGTTTCAGATGTATTTCTGCAAGCAGTCGAGACTAATATAGATTTTATCGGATGTAGGTATATGTTACACCGAATATCTGAAATTGCTTAATTCAGGTACATAATCGCAAAATAATGCCTATTTCATGAAATCGACAAGAGCCGATTTTATGTAATAGGCAAAATAATACCGAATACATGAATCACACAAAACAAGTTTTGCCTATTTCGTGACATAAGCAACAGACAATTGTGAGGTCATGTTTGTATTGTTTATGTTTTCTGTTCTGTGGCTCCATCGGAAAGTTATTGTTTAACAAATATCAGTGTTGCAAAATGGAAGTTATAATAATACGCAGTGGTGCAGTCATGAGTTTGAGGCTAAAGTACAAAACATTGTACTTTAGCATAATTCGTTCGGGCAATGGAGAAATACTGAAGAATCACCAATATTATCACATCAAGAACACCTTCAAGTTAGTGGACTTTGCAGGAATTACAAAAGTGAGTAGAATTAATGACAACAGGATTATGACAACCACAAGCAATGTATTTGCTATCATTCACGATTTACACGCGGCATGTGGTCATAAAGGTGAGAAAAACTTACAAAAAAGTAGCAGAACATTATGCAAACATAACGATGACTGCCATAAAGCGATGAATTGAACAATACGAGCGCTGTGCTGGAAATGCAATGGAAAAAATGCCACTGAAATTGTCGTTCGACCAATAATCAGCAAAGACCTTAACCAAAGAGGTCAGGTTGATCTAATAGATTTCCAATGTTTGCCTTACGTCCATTTAAATTTATCCTTCATCATCAAGAAAACTTAACTCAACATAGCTTGTTAAGACCGCTCACCTGTAAGAAAGCAAGTGAAGTAGCAAAAGAATTGTTGAATTTTTTTGTGATTTTGGAGCTGAGCACGTTCTGCAGTCAGATATTCACAGAATTTACAGCTTAAACCTTAACAGAGATAACAACATTTTGGTCAGAATTGAAAGACCTAGACACCGCCAGAGCCAAGGCAGCGTTGAAAAATTTGTTAATTGGATGGATGCGCGATAACAACACTTCGCCTTGGCAGGACTGTTTGCAGTTTACTCAAAGGGGCATAAATACAGCATACCACGAAGCTATAAGACAACAACAATACAAAGCCATGTTTAGACCGCCACCTAAACTGGGCTTTGAGATCACAAGTGCCTCACGAATATTTAGAGCAATATCAAACGGCATGCGAGAAGGAGATCTGATCAACTTGATGGAGCCAGACATTACAAACTCAAACACTGAACAGCAGTCACCTGACGCAGCAAATGTGGAAGAAGTTGCACATCCGATGTATGCTACTACTGAACAATTCGACAGTGAAGTAGTGGATGTGAATGAAAACAATGATGCGGAGGCGAAAATGAATATGGTTGAAATTATAGGCCAAGCAGATATAACAATAGAACAATTTTCTCGTGCTGATAATGAAGACGAGTAAGAAAACGTAATTCAGACAGGCCTTGTGATTGAAAGTGGAGCGGAAATTATTTCTGAAGACCCTGCAAATATAACTGAACAATTTAAAGCTAACCAGGAAAACGAAATTTCCATGGAATCAAAGCATCCAGCGATAAAATTGCAGCAAAAGGCGGGACAAAATATTCTGCAACAAGCCAATAAGATGATGGAGAAGTCAAACAAGAAATTGGGGACACTGTCAGTTGGAGATAACGTGTTTATGGGTAAGCATATGACCTTTTTGTCAGTTACTGTAGATATAAGTACACATTATTGTTTTCAGGTACTAGCAAATTTGACAGGGGCAGAGGAGATCCGGCAAATATCATAGGAGTAGTTACGGCAAAAAGTAAAGGGCTAGAAAAAAAACTCTTTGCATGCCACTCAATTCAAGAAATTTAAGTTCGGAGAGATGCCTAACCAGGAGACCAACATCAGAACGCTGGTCCCGCTCGGGTCTGTTGGTACCGGCCAGGGGTACAAAAGATGAAGTTATAAAAAATATATGAACAAGAGTTAATGTTTTCAAAATAACTTGCAATGCAATTCTGCTTGTCACACAGGGAAGGCGAGCAAGGACAGGGAATAGGGTTATTACTATTTTCGTTTCATTAACGTTCCTATGTTTACTCTTCGACAATTGTTGTTGTAAAAGTTGTATTTATTTTGCCTTTTAATCCACACATTTATAGCACTAATATGTGCTAAGTAATTTATTATGTTTTCATAATAAAATTTTATGTTGCGTTTTTCTTGCTCCAGAAACGACATAAACTGTGTAGTAAAATATGGATTGGCATACGAAAATACTTGACAGCTGATTTCATGAAATAGGCATAATTTTGCTGATTACGTGAATTAAGCAATTTCAAAAATTCGACGTAACATATTATATAGATCATATGGGGTTAATTTATCATCAAGTGAGAACAAAAGCGTTCTAAAAACATCAGGCTAATGAATTCTAAATGTCTGATTGCTGCTAGAGAAATATAACACAAATACATAGTTTGCGCATACGCGGATTTTAAAGGAAAATTTAAAAGTTCAATGAAAATCACCTACAGTCATATTGAACTAGTACTGAACTTGAAATTATGATAAACCAACATATTCACAAATAAATTTTAACAATTGCGCAAGATTTATAGCTAATATAGGTATATTCCTGATGCTTTGAATATGGTCGATATCTGATACTAAGAATTTAGTTTACGTTATGTTGTTAAATAAAGTTCATCATTTTGACGATAATAATTCACAATTTAATTTTGGTTATTCTTAAATTGATATTGATAATAACTACTGATTATGAAATTATTCTCGTTTTGATAATAAATTAGTCTCATGTTGAAGTTAAAAAGGTATAGATGAAGACAATCTTCCATGAGAAAAAAGGGAACGTATAGCATAAGCTTAATGCAGAAAAATCTACTGAACGTTGATTTTCAGATAACTCCACAAGGTTATAATTTTATTTTTTTGTTTTCTTGTAATAAATTGACAAAAAAATAAATGGAATATTGTCAAAGTTTCGATTATCACAATTTCAAAACTCGACTTGACTGAACTAAATTTGGTTACAATCGTACAGACTATGAGTTTTCACGGTCGGACTTTTCTCACTTACCAAAAAACTGCTTTATAGATTTTGATGAAAATTTATTTAACTACAACAAAGCATCGAATGAAACCAGCTCGAAGATGATATAATTTTGGTTCTTTAGATTTTAGAAAATTAGTCAAAAACCTATATACTTACATATACACATAGATATTTCGTCCTAAGAAAATTATATTTGACGCTTGGGACTTTTCAACGAGGAGTTAACGTAAATTTTCGGAAAATTGAACCGGTAACAAATAACTTCTTATGGAAAATTTAAAACTTAATTTTTAATAATAATAATAATATAAATAAAAGATTTCGTATTTCATACTCGCGGTTTTTTTTTCACTAACTGCAGAAGGCTATATTACAATAATTGTGAAAATGATATATTCATTATTTGAATAAAGCAATAATTAAAATAGATATATGTATCAAAGGGAATCGTAGTAAATCATTTCGATGATGTCCTAATTGGAAACGGTCCCGTCCATCAAAGGACCTTAATGGATATTGGATAGGTATATATCGCCGTAAGGTTATAGCCGTCTATATACATACATAACCAAGGAACTATTAGAACAGCGGCAAACTATCTAGAACCAAGCCTACGCATAACCCAACTCAGAAACTTGTTGAGTCATCACTAGTGGTAGTGTAATCAAGTTAGCAATTTATCGTTTCTGGGTAGGTAGGCAAACCTTTAGAAGGCATGATGATATATTATGCCTATCAATTCTGCAGCTTTGACAGGGGCAGTTCAGCAGCTTTGCTACCTTGACGCTCAAACTATTCAAATTGTCAGTTTGTTGCAGTTTAGTGTACAGACAGAAGTCACCTGACAGTATATTTAGACACATTGAGCTCCATCATTTCAATAAAAATAAGACCGACATTCGTTTTGAATGTAGCTAATTTAACGATTTTTAGCTAGAGCTATGCTCATCTTAGTTTCTCTTTCCATTCTTGCTTCCACTCCTATTTATAATCATATTTTTCATTATCTAGATCCTCAATCTATAGACTCGCATCCATGCTCAGAAACATTTCATTCCCCTTTTATCATTTTTGTACCCTACCCATATGGTAACTATTTATAAAGAGCCTGAGGAAGATTTATAGACCAACAAAAGAAAGCAAATGACAAAGGTTAGGTTTACTGGGGCAAGTGCAACGAATGGATAACGGTTGTATTACCAAGAAAGGAATGGGCCAAACTGACCTTCAAAACTACTTGGATAATTCTCAAGTATCCAAAACACATCGTTTTGTCAACTTCTCTCCATTTATTCTTATACATTACCCTCGCCTTCCTGCTGATTTATAATCCTTTATTTCTCCTGCTTATCTCAAATATTTCTATTCAGTCCGAAACATTAATGCTTATTATGATTACAACGATTTATGTAATTTTTAAGTAGCATCTCAAGGAATATGAATGTTTCTAAATAACAATCATTAAATTAGTACCACCAGTACGTGAATTTAGCTTTTAGAATTCAAAATAAACAGCTGTTTTATTACACATGATTTTGTTCAGAATATATATATATATATATATAAAATATCCTACAAAACGAGGAATTGATGTTGCCATTTAAAATGAGATCTTTACAAGATACAAATATAACCCTTTTATACTTTAGAATTCTAAAATGACGGTGTAATAATTAAGACGGAAACCGGAATGATACAATTACTTGGATAAAAAGCAATGTTCCTAACTTTTAAAAGATATTCATAGCAGGAAATATGTTTGCTCTGAGAATAATGTATAACATATCAAAGATATGACTAACAAACATTTTCCTTTTTATCTTTTTCACAGACCTAAATAAATCTTTATTTTTTAAGAATTTTTTTTCAGTTATGAGAGCAAATCTAATCTTATTCAGCAAGCAACCGTTTTGATATCATTTATAGAGTTTTTGACTATTTTATTTTTTCAAAATTTCTGACTGAACTGATAATCATCTGATACATCAAGAAGTCATTGAAGTCCAAACTTTCTGGCATACCAACCCACCTGTGACATATTACAACTGGTTACTTAAATGAGTACCGATATGTAATTGATAAACGCTTGCGTCGATTTTGTCGTAATCTGTTCCCTGCATATTAGCCTAGGCTATTATAATATTTTTGATGTTCAAATGTATTACAATAATTGAAACTATTCATATTCATTCAGAACATTTCAATCCAATAACAACCCCAATGCGATTTCTCTTTAGATCTTGAAACAGAACACTTTCACTTGCAACGTGACAAAATTACCATGAAGAAAATATCTCCTTTCTATAATATTGAACCAACGGCCTAGAAAGGTGAGTAGTAATTGGAGCAGTACTAATCGGCAGCATTTAGAATGCAAATCAGAAAGGGTCCGAAGGGTTGAGCGTAAACATTTCTATGTTGCAGAAATGGCCCAGAGCGATACCTTAGTGTAGCCAAAACGGAAGAAGCCGGTATTAAATAATAGGCAGAGGGGACAGAAATGCGTTTATAGTCCCTTTCATTACACAATTAACTTTGAATAGAAATTAGTTTTTACTTTCAAATAGATAATCACAAATTATTCCCACGCCATATTCCGTAGGATTCAAATGCATTTCTTAGTATTTATACCATGAGCAAATCCTCTATAAACAGTAGGTACGAAGATATTTTTAAACTTTAAATGCTTCAGTTGTTATTGCGATTGTATACTTCAAGATACAATTATGTTTTTAGAGATTTCAAAGATATCATGTTAATTTTTTGCATGTGTTGGTCACTGCCGATTGGTAATCTTTAAGTAATTATTTTAATAATTATAAGAATACTTAGTTATAACACAATTTTCAAAGAGGTTATTATAATATTTTCTTCTTCTTAATAGATAAAGTAGCTAACTCATCAATGCAACGCGGAAACTACCGAGGCCCTAACGGATCGTATTGGTATACCAAGGTCAACTTTCTCTGACAACGTTATAACGATCACCAAGAAAATGCGTATTCATGTGTAATTCTTAATGAAGAAGGTATTTTTCACCGACTTCACCAGAAGTGCTTTTTATGAAAGAGCCCTTCTTTTGCATAGTGAACATGTACTGTCTTTAATAATTCTTTTTTATTGGAAAGAGGAGTAAAGTTGAATAAAAACACACTTGGAAAAATCCAACGCCTCCTTCCGCCTGAAAATTGGAAGGGTTGGAATTTTTCGGAAATTGAACATTTTCAGAGACAAGATAAAAGAAAAATTATTTTCGGCAACGTTTGAATTGGACATTTAAAAAAAATCAAAGGTTTCCCAGTTACAACACTAGGAATGTGCAAGATTCTTACCCCGTAATTTCAAATCACTGAATATAAATGTACGTTCAACCTTCTCATGACTAATAAATCGATAAAAAATGTTAAGTAAATATTTTTACAAAAACTAGGACTGACTTTAATAGTTGGCGCACTGAAAAATTCAAAACAAGATTAATTCTATATTCTATTAGTGGCCCCTATACGTGCAATAATCTTCATTGTCAATAATAAGGGTGTACAAGCAGCACTTCAAACAGAGACAACCCTCTTCAAACCAAAGTTAAACTTTCAGAAGCATACGCATTTCAATTATGATCTTTAAAAATTTAAATGCTTACAACCTCTGAACACAATTGGAATCAGTTTGTAACGGAGTATGGAATTGGTAATAGTTTCAGGGGTCACTGGGATACGGACATAAAAGCAATCGTAATTTAAATAAAAGTTATATGTTTTTGCTGCTAGAGAAATAAAGATGAATTATTCTGGTCTCTGTAGATAAGACAATGACTGACTGACAGACAATAAACTACTGGATATAACCATATGAATCTTGGTTACTTACCCAGAGGGTGTAGAGATAGAGAAAGGATTTCTTAAAACTCAACCTTTAAATCCTTTTTGCGGCTTTCAATTAATTACATGAAAAATTATATACCGAGCGCTTATCGGCAACAGTCTCTACTATAAATAATATTTAATTAAAATTCAATTGTAAATATAGTGGTGAAATAATATTAAACTAATGTAACAATATCAATAACCATAGCTAACTCTGTATGTAGATATAATATCCATCCTGTGTATTAAAACAAGATAATATATGTATACTATGTCCAGATAGCATTAGACACCTACTAGACCCTATTAAGAGAGATATGTCTATCATACGGAGTCTCTTTGTTTACTAAATAACAATACATTTATGTAACGCCATTGTCTATGGATACACAATGAAATGTGGCATCCGTCCCCTATCACAGTTAAAGTTGAATAGTTAAAGGAAAATGACAAGCATACATCCATACCTATACATTATTATGAATCCTGATATACAAAGATGATATTTCTAAGGATTCCGTATACCTACAAAACATGTTTGATACAACTAAGGTGAGAAGAAATATTAAAGTCATGGAGTATTTCAGATTAAGTAGGTAATACATAAATCCGATCAATATATTATATAATATGTTGATCGTTCACAACGATGAACGCCATTTGTGCTGAGCTCGTATCTCTATTATTAAATAGAAAACCAAACAAAAAATTTAATCTTATTCGTTTTCTGTTTTTCCAAGATTAGTCTGTTCTGCCGACAGTTTTATGTCCTAAGGCATTGTCACTGAACACATTTTTAGGTATTCCTACACTTTACACTTCTCATTATAGATATATAAAGATATATTTGACTGGGAGTGAAATGATTTCATTGCAATTCTCGCTTATTTCTGCTACGGAAGAATAAGTTCGTCGGTCGGCTCTCACCTTCTCTTTCTTTGGCGAGCATGGGGGAAGTTAGCTACACTAAAATCAATTTAATATATTATTGCGTTTAAGCCAGGGTTTCCGTAGCAATTACTGTAGACATAGATTTATCATTTTTAATACGATTTACTACTTTTATTACTGTTCAAATCTATTAAAATTTCAAAAATTTAGAATGATCATGTTTGTATTTCGTATGAACTCTACTCCGGCTTCCTAATAATAAATCACATATTATGTTAAATTTTGAATTCTAATCTATGAGTGCCCCTGCCAAGTCGAGCATGGCCGTACTATCCTTTTCTCGAAGCAATTCAGGCCACTTTCGACCCCCCTGTAACTTCATTGTTGAGAAAGCTAGAAATCTGAATTTACAGAGACTTAGAAGACATAATATATCTAGCTATAGTTCCAAATGACAACCAATTCATAACTTTAGTCTACGAGCTATCGCCAGTCGAATTTCTGTAATTCTGTCACTGACACACTCACCGATCATCAAAATTCTAAGGTACTTCTAGGAGACTCAGAAACTTGGGAATTTAGTTTATCTTTTTACGTATAATAAAAGGAAAAACTCAAACATTCCTAAATTTCAGTTTCGTTTTCATAATAATGAAAATGATTATGATTACGTTCAAATATCGCTCAGTATTCGTGCGACAACTCTCGCTGGCATTGGAGTACTGACCACAGAACACAGATTTAACACAGAACGTACTAACTACTAACAATGTCCTATATATGTCTAAGCGCGCGTAGCCAAAGTGCAAGGTTGCCGGTTTTCCAGTTATTACTGTCATTTGCATAATTATAGCGCTCTACCAGTAAAATAGTAAATATATAGATTATATTGCCATCAATTGACTTGAATATTTTTAAGCAGTCCAATAAAAAAACTTTTTCGTTTCCATAACGAAAGACGAATTCAGTAGGTAAATCAAATAATTTGTTCATTTTTTCTACGAATTCGGCCGTTGCAGCTGCTCTCGCATCAAGCATCCCAAATCTTATATAAATAGTCAATCCAACACTTACTGTGTTGTTTATCACCTGAGCAGCGTACTTGACTTCATTTTCTCAAAACCATTTGGATTAATGTGTGAATCTGTTAGATTTTAAGCCGATAGTACCAACAAATAAACAAATGTAAATTTAAATTGTAACCTGTTCTTATCTTTTTAAAACTAAAAAAACTGAATAAATTAATTCAATATCAATTATTGCAGAAAACTTTTCTATGTTTACTATATAATGTTATGATATCGTTAATTAATTTGGGGACTATGTTGATTCACGTCAGTGAACTCTTACACTTGAATATGTAAAAGCTTGAATATGTTTAAAAATTCCCTATACAAGTATAATACTCATTGATTCAATCTTTCATTCCTTGGGCTGAAGCGACAAAAAAACTCACTTCAAGAATGTACGATTAAATTAACAGGAAATGGAACAAAATTGGGTTTTTCCAACTAATTGAACTGGCCTTGTAACTGTCAGTTTCAATGCAGGTAATATAAAAATAATATATTCTAGAACCGTTATGCATCAATAAAATCAAGAAAACCAATTTTTCATAGCGTCCATACTGCCCATATCGAAATAAGCCAAAGAATAGAAAAAAAAGTCTAGTGCACCATAACAGCACAAAGCAATTTTCATCAATTCCCATTTGGGAATTCAGTTCTGCTTTTGCTGTATGGAGAAGTAATATCGAGATGCCCCGTCATTGTTTCCGATGTCTCAGGATGATGTTATGAGTGTTGAATAAAGTAATTTTCCTTGATCTCGTTCCATGTTGATATGCTTTATATGGGATAAAACTAAACATACACATGATGAAATTTTGCAGATGATCATTGTTATCTGTTACAACTGAGAATACTAGCTAGTACTTCTAAGAAACATTTCATCTATATACCTTATCAGAAAAATATAGATATATAACGTAGTAACTGGCTAAAATAAGTACATAAAACATTCAGAGAGTTGAAACTCGAGACTATTCAATTTTCAAGTTAAGAATATACATCCACCCTAATAAACTGACAAGAAGTGTAATTTCAAAAAAGGTCCTACCGAATTTACTGGAGCGGAAAAGTGTGTGACGAGCTCGCCAATAAAAATGGAAAAATGATTCGAAGAAACGCGGATACAAGCAGAGAGCCCATGGCAAAAGAATTATATAATAGAATTGTTTTTTAGAACTTGGAAATACTGTAACATCGCTAGGCCAATAAAAGCAATAAAAAAATGGAATATTGCTCCAAGTTGTTTCTTAGTTTTAAATGAGAGATTCTCCAAGGACAAATCAGCATAATACAAAAAGAAACCTTGTTGTTGATTTAAATTTCATTCTAGACCTCAGATCGATAAGATAATCTTGAAAATTTTACAATTGATATACAATGTATTCAAAATAAGAACGGGATAGCATTACTATCTCGAGAACAGTTATAGATAGATACATACAAAATTCGTTAAATGGGGAAAAAATGTGCAATATAATAGTCATTCAATTATATCTCACCGTCATTCTTCTGGTTTTCGAAAATTTTAAGCAAAGCTGATTTTAATATTTTTGTTTGTTTGCTGAAGAGAATAAACGGCAAATATCTCTCTACAGCAACTTTTTTAGTTTTACAAGAGGCTGGTTTCATTATTAGCATGCAATTTTTCTGTTTTCTAGAAATTAGAATAATTAGAATAGATTAGAATTAGAATAATTATCATCAATTTCTAGAAAACAAAAAATTGCATGCTAATAATGAAACCGGCCTCTTGTAAAACTAAAATTTTGTTTTTCTATATGTACCGCAATAAACTCACTCCCTTTATTGGATAGCACTTTTCATTACCAAACCTTCCTTTTTGCATTTTTAGCAGAATGCACATAGTTGTTAGTAGGTGAATGCAAAATGGTATTTATTCTTCTTATTGTAAGTTGTGAGTTTATGAATACTTTGAATATTTTTTTATTCAACATATAGACAGTGGTGATATTATAAAATTAATTAAGTCTGAGATGTTGTGCTGCATTTATGGAAATCAAATAAATAATAGTTTAATTTTAGTAGTAGTATTTTCAAACAAATAAGCATGATTTTCTAAGCATAGGTAACAAACATCTGCTGAAATTCGCTGTAATTCTTCTAAAACATTAAAGTTATTTTTTATCCAATTGAGTTGGTATATACTTAATAGTTTTTGATATAGGTGCTCGCAAAGAGAAATGTCAAATATGAGATGTCGAGATTTGGCGGCGAGGCAGCTAGGAAAATCCTCAACAATACTCAAAAGCTCGCAACTTAAAATAATAACAATAATAACAAAATATGTAAAGTCAAATCATTCAGATTTCAATTTAGCGCTAAAAACACAAAAAGGGCGTTTTTAATGAAAAAACTTATAATTGTCATATCTTGTGTTACATTGTTAATTTGGTATTGAAAATGGTATGGTGTTCTTTTATTTGGGTCCATTAGAAAAAACAAAGTTGATGATGGTTTATAAAAATCGAAACGTCGCATGACAAATAATAATAGTTGCTGTACAGTTTTTCCGTTTCTTGTTAACTCTGCAAATTTCAGAAAAAAACAAAATTGAAAATCATTTTTTTTTTAATCTTGAAAACCAAAATAGCTACTTTATTTTATTTTTCCCCATTTAACCAACTTCGTGTCTGTTGACGTTTTAGGGATAGGAATGACATATCATCTTTATCTTGGACACACTGTATATGTCACAATAGGTTTTTTTAATGGATTTAAGTGGATTGTGGAATATTTGATATTCCAATTTGGATGGGAGGATTCTAAATGAAGTAGTTCAATGTATTGTAGGCAACTTAGTAAATTATACCTAGGTATATGTCTAAACAAAAGATAAGCCCTTATTATGTACCTACTATGAATTAGACCAGATCCTTTACAATATATCCCTTCTCTAATCATTTTTCCTCCTTTACGAAGGATATTATACATACAATACATACATACACTTTCAGTGGATTTCATTTGAACTGCAAACTGCTGCGAACGCTTTACATGAGTGATGCGGGGAATTTGTCGTTAAGAAGCAAATTCTCCAACTTTATTGCAGCATAATTTTAGAGAGTATGTACACGTTTGGCAACATTGCACTCAAGTGGATTTGTATTATCAATGTTTGCTGGGATGAAGTTGGGAGTTGGTAGTTTCACATGAATTAATTATTAAGAAGATTAAGTTAGCCGTTAGAAAATAAGAAGTTCATAAGACGATTTATATGAAACGTCTTTGGGTGGGAAAAACATGAAACATTTATAAAAGCCCTTATCAATATATTATATCTAATATCTATATAGACTTAGGTTATGTAGGTATTTTTAAATCGTTCATCGGTAATTTAAAGTGGTAACTGATTGGAAATACTGATTCATGATTTATTTGTTTATTTGAAAAGGTCACTGCCCTTGGGGATATTGTTTGTAGGAATACATGTTGGTTTAATTTTTTTCGAATTTGACTGCTTTTTTCTTTTGTAGAGTAGCGATACCTTGGGCCACAGATAAGTGGCACAAGATGGACACCATGCTCGCAATAGCTATTGTATAATACAAGAAAAAAGTGTTACGGCCGAAACTGTTGCGCATAAACGGCTCTAGAAATTTTGATGTAGATACCTATTCAAATGAATTTTCATAGTTTCTACCTGTTAATTCTTATTTTGGCTAAGCGCTACATCTTGCGAAAAAAAATAAGACCATTGTTGTTCTTGGAGAACATGGAAGGAATGTCGTGATCGGACCATTTACATACTTGGTCGAATATTTCGAGAAGCGGACGGAAAGTTGTAGGTATGTGGACTCAGGAGATATTTTTTTCATTATTTCACAGCCATCATCAACGTGTACATGTTCAAATGCTGTTTTTTTGAAATATGTCTCATGAAAAATTAAATGCGTTGCAACAGTGCGCATTGTATCTAACAGTCCAACATAAACGATGGGAGACACACAAAAAGTCATGAATTTCATATGGAATAATTCGAAATGACATCACCAAAAGTGGTTTGTATTAAAATACAGATTAATAATTAAATCTCATTAACTTCAAAGAAAACATATACTTTTATTCACATCAATTTGCGTATTAAATATGCTTCTGCTTAATTGCCCCTAGCTCAGAAATTTACAATATAAATGGTAATAGGTAGATATATAGAACAACGCTATTTGAGAATTGCCTACCTCGAACATAATTTATATCACATATACAAATACAAATGCAAAACGAATCAAAAGCATCCTTGTCAGTCGCAGAATCGCTTTTGGGTGAGAGAAGCTCATTAAACTAAGCTTTATTAACGGTAAGTCGTAAAATTCACCTGCACAGGTAACCGCCTTCAGCGATTTCTGTGTTATGGCTCTGCTCTGGTATGGGGAAAATGGGGAAGGGTTTGCTAGATATTTAGAGAAGTGTTAGCAAGAGATAGAAAGTAGTTCGAGTGTACATTTTATTAGCCATGTTTATTAGGTTTTGCTAATCTGTACCAACCAAATGGAGATAATGTTAGACTAATGAAACTACTTGGCGTTTCACATAATAGCGCAGTTCCATGGAATGTTCACTAAAATTAGGAAGTGAGAGATTGAATATGCTTATGAAGTTGTATCAGAATCTTGCATTCGGAAGTAAAAGCTGGACATTTCTTCTGATCACAAAGTCACCTGGAAATGTTTTATGCGTCTGATTTCACATCCACCTTATTCATAAACGATACTTTAGGACTCCAGAGTTGACGTGATGTCTCTATTTTTTATGAGTGCGACAGTAATGCATATCCAAAATTTGAATGACAATAAATGTTGCTTCAAAACTGCCTATAAATTATAATAATCGAATAAATAACTTTGCGTGCTCCAGAAATATTACATTGAATTTTTCATTAGCTTAATGGATATATATATATATATATATATATATATATATATATATATATATATATATTGATTTTGTATTCTTGACTGGATTTATAATATATAAAAAGATGTTCTTGGGGATGCAGTCATATATTCAATAAAATTCTTTGACTGAAGCCGAGCTTTCGAGAATGTTTATTCTCTTCTTCAGGGCAAAAATCGTTAATTTAGAATAAATTAACCAAAAACAGGAAAGATTTCATATCCATCAATTACATTTGTAATTGCATCCCCAAGAACATCTTTTTATATATATATATATATATATATATATATATATATATATATATATATATATATATACAACACGAATATGATGTAGATGATAACACGATACTAACACGATGATATTTATAGAATCATCAATGAACGAACGAGAGTGTTTTTTGGTATTCACACATATACAGATTATTTAAGCAAATTGCCGGCTTAGGAGTCCTGCGCAAAATACTTCGCGCAGGCATCCACTTCAGCGCTTGTCGATAAGTAAATCAAAGTAAATGACATGACCACAGCAATCAATCACGACTGACCGTTCGAGACGCCAAGGCGCTGATCTGTCAGATGTCTCTTTAACCTAATCTTTTTAAAATGAGTCTCAAGAAAATATCAGTGCAAACGTGCTGAAAAGGGAAATATCAGAGGTGAAAGCGTTTAATAAAGCTCTATCTTAATCACTCATAATTCTTGATGTTTATGTTTTAGTTAATATAAGATGTCTTGTTGATTTTTATTTTTTGTTTTCTATATCAGTAAATTGTTTATTCTTCTTGATAAGCAGTAATAAATTTAATTACGTATAAAGCAAATTCTTAATAGTTTTTCTTAACTCTTGATTCAATACGTTCATCAATCATTTGCTTGCTAATTACTTTATAGGATATCAAAAAAGATACAAATATCAAAGCCTATCGACAAACTGAATCAAATACCAGTTTCAGTTTCCTCGTACGTTCAAAACTTTGGCTTGAATACCTCAACAGAGCACAAGAGATCTATGTGGATCATTTGAGACGCTAAGGTACATACAAAAACGTGCAAACATTCAGATTGATGTTACTACCTATGTATCTCAAGACCCAGTGACGTTTTTGTTTCACGTTTTATTTGTGCAAGTAACTACGTAAATTATTTCGATATCCCAGGTCTTGAGCAGGGCTTGTGTGTGATTTTTCTTACTTACACTTCTCAAACAATCTAATGGCCTCCAGGTTGATAGAGCGCAGACCCGGTCACCACTTTACCACAAGCTGATGAGGGCCAAGAGCAAGTCAATTTCGTCAAAAAAAAATGTTGTCACCAAGCGATTGTATATGATTGTATATTGGTATTTGCCCCTTTTGGTCTTTATGAACTGCATCTTGAGTTAGGAAAACATAAATTTTACGCTTGATCTATACATTGTGAACTCCTAAGTAGATGGAAATTCGTTTATTTCAAATAACATTGCATAGAAATAAAAATAGCATTTATAAAATCTATTCCATATGTCTAAAAATTCTTTTGTATTTCAATGCAGTGTTCACGTACCAAAAATAGATTAGACTAATATATCTGACCTCTTCAGTCTATCCGTCTTTTTACATATTAACTAGTAATGAATGATACTAATAAAGTTTACAACATAAAACATTTCCATATGAATAAATAAAATGCCCCAAATGAAATAGAAGAAATATAGCAGCTTCAATCATTGCTTGTAACGAAAATTGAGAAGTAGACAAAACAAGCAGCTTTACGACAATTCCGTAGCGTCACTAAGTCACTAGTGCCTCATTTCGACCTCTTTCTTGTCGTCTTCCCGCATGCAATCTAAATCTTCAAAAAGCTCTATAGTCCTCTCGACAAAGAAGTTTAACTTTAATAGCGTCAAATATGGAATGTTTGATTGATTTATATTGGTATAATTTTAATGGATACCTATGTGCAAGAAATAGAAAAGCGATGTTATAATGATTTGTATTCCTGTTTAGGCTTTGCAAAGAAAGGCGAGTTACGCGAAATTAGAACTTATTTTAAAATTAAACTTAAATCTTGTCTCATGTATCTATATATTTTGTAAGGCAAGGTTGACCTTTTCCATATATAAAAGAAGAAACTTTTTTAATTGTGAACATACTTAGAATACACCACATTGTTCTTCATCAAAAAGTTTTCCGTATTACAGTTACTTTTTTACGAACCACACGATATTTTTTCAAGCTAAAATCTGATAAATCGTGATATGAGAAATGATACTGCCTCTCGACTTTTGACATTTCCAAATACTGTCTATATTCAATAGAGGCACGCACGGTCCTCTAATGCGTTTCGAATGTTACTTGAATTATATGTCCGAACATAATGTCGCAGCTACCACGACTGAATGAGAAAAAAGAAATAACGACCTCTCGGTGACAGGTATAATTCTGATTTTTTCATAGAGAGTTAAATATAGCGTGTATTTTGATCGTTATGCTCAAAACAGTTGTAAGGACTAATTCAGAAATATTGGAATCTCAGATATGGTATTATTTACTGCTTTGCTATGAGTTATCTGATTATTTGCCAAAATTAGATGAAGAGGTTTCAGTTATCAATTCTTCTCAACGCAGAAAAGCTTAAAAACATTTGGTCACATCAAAAGAATCTGGGGATATAGGGAAGGCTTGCATATAAATATTTTTGGTGTACTGAAAAATACAAAATAATATTAATTCTATTGGTGCTGTTACTTTTGAAGTTGTGCAGTTGCATTTAGATTGATAACTTTTGGCACCAACTTCACAAGTACCAGCACCAATAGAATTAATATTAGTTTGTATTTTTCAGTGAACCAACTAATAACGTCGGTTCAATTTTTTGTAAGAAATTTTTATTACACACTTTTAAGTGTAACATTAGTCTGGACAATCGTTGAACGTTCATTAATACCAAAGAAGATAGTACTTATCCTATTACCCACCGATATTCTTTGCTTATACTTATTATTATGTAAAGATCTCAGAACATCGCGGCGAAAATATGCATAAGTATTTTAGATTCAACCATTTTACCACCACAGTAACTCGAAAACCGTAATTCTAAGGAAAAAATTTTCATTATAAATGTTGCTACAAATATTATTGTCTTTCATTTGGTACCCTCAGTTTTCGAAAGAAATAGCCTCATCCACATAGCGAAAATACACATATGTGAGATTTTAATATCATTGTAACTTGAAAACCGTAGATCTTTTGACATTTTTTTTCAATTTAAACGTTTCCAGATATTGCCCTATCTTGAATTCTGCTATCTCGAATTTTCGATTTTCAAGAAAATTTGTCCCGTGCACCCCCTTCGGGGGCGGTTTTCGGAGAGAAGGAGATTTCGGATTTGAGTTTTTCCGAATATGGGACCATTTCTCAAGTCTCCTCTTTCAAGTAAATCAAAATCATCAAAATAGGAGTACGTTTACTATATACAACGTGCTCACAAACCAAAAAAAAGCTGACAATCGAATTGTATACTTTCACCGTTTCGGTTCGTTGATCAAAAATCTTAAATATACGAATAATAGAAAAAAGAATATTTTTGATTTTCAGGCATCACTGGATACCTATTTTATTCACTAATGAACAAGCACCACTTTCTCAAAGAACCAAATGCGGAGGATGATCAGGAATTACTTCTCGAAATCTGAATGCATTAGTAAACAAAATAGGGACTCTGTCATGTGCAAACCAGTTTTCATGTTGAATCCGGTGGGCGCAATTTCCCCTCGATTGGAATCTTTCACAGGCCAGCGGGAGTTCAGACCAATTTCTTGGATCTTGAATCATTCCCACCCCGCTCGATTGCATTTATGAACTAATGGATAATGCCTTATAATGATTGGCAGATATGAAACTACTTCAAAATTTATCATAAAATTTCAAAGAAGTTACAATTTCCACCATTTAATGAAAACAATGAGTTCTATGTTTTCATGCATTCCTTACAAAAGGATCCAAAGAATTCTCTAGAAGATTCGAATGTATACTAAAGATTGGATTAAAAATGTCCTCTAGATTCTGTTAATGTGTGCATTAATACAGCAATAGCCATAATCAAAATATAAAAGTAATTCTAAATGTATTATATAACAAGGAAAATAGCTTTTATTGAAAAAATGGCGATTCTATCAAGTATCACTCAACGTACAGAATGTTGAAATTAGAAAGAGCTTGATAGAAATCGATACTTGTTGCTCTGGCAGCCCAATCGACAGTCTTGTCTCTCAATATATTTCCCCCATCAGCTATCAAATTTCCCGCCTGAGAGACATATTATATCGGCGACAAGAGAGGCATCCACGCCTTGTCATCATACAAGAAGAAAAGAGCCTGTTGATTTTTCTTTCGAGATGAATGTGTGCATTTAATAATCATTATTATGGCGAAACTGATAACGTGAATTGATAGTTTATTTTTCTAGATACCATCGTTCCATAATCTACGTAAATTGATATGTTTACTTTGATGCTGAAATATAGTTCAAATTGAAGAAATCAATAAATAGACGGATGACGGCAGCTAGATTTAAGTGATATTCGGCTCAACATAGGTAAATGGCTCTGAACGGTCTCCGAACCAAAAGTTTCAAAGACGCTGCTTTGGACCTCTTTTTCCGTAAAATGTAAAAGTTTCATAATCATCCTTACAACTTCCCCATTCTAAGCCTACTTCTTGACCCCTTTCAAACCGTTTTCAACACAAAATCTTCTTTATGATTTAATCATAATATCCTTCGTTTGACTATATATTTACCTAAGTCGTTTTTTTACTACATGATTTATAACTCACTACAACCGATAAATAACGTAATCAATAAATCTTCCATTTTAATTAAAAAAGCATTATCACTGAAAACAACCGGTATATACTGCTCGAAATAGAAGTCATATGAGAAATTCTAATTAATTGGGCATGGATAGAAATGGAAAAATAAGAGAACATGAACCTCCATCAATCAGGGGAGAAAGCGCGAGCGGATTGCATTTATGGGGAACATCGTGTGCAAACAATGTACGCTATCATAAAGACATCGTCTCTAATTTGTTTGATAAATGACGTTAACACGCTGCAAATTAACAAATCATCGATCCATGCTGGCCAATTGTTATCGGAAATGAACAAAACCCAACTGCTTCCCATAACTATGGTGTATGTAGAGAGAGTAATTAGGAATTTATCTAGTGGGTATAGGTGTGTGTGTGTACGTTGATTATGAAAATAAAAAATCAGGATCTTGGCCTAATTTATTGGTTTTAAACGAGATTCTCATTTTATTCAAAAAGTCTATGATCAAGTATCCTAATGGCTGATGCGCTCGTAGTAGATATGGTCTCTACTACTAAGGCCGGGGCCAGCCTTAGCCCTCACACTAACTAAGCATACAGGTGATGCAACAAGATCACAAAACAGCATCTCATTCAATGGAAGACTGAATCTCGGTTTCTATAAGAGATGTTGTTCAGTCTAGATTATTATTGACTTTTACAGCTAAGCTCTTTGAGAATTTTACCATTTTATCTGCAAGCTCAGTAAAACGCGGTTAAGGCCCTCCAGCATCCGTAAAGGAAACACACCATAAAGATAGAGAAAATGCTCTTCTATTACTGATAGCAAGGGCCATCTATCAGATATTAGGGACACAAATAAGGTCAAGATGTCCACTAGGAATCTACGGAAAACGTTAAAAGATCTCCTCAATGGACCCAAAGAGAAATAGAATTAACGAAAAAGTAAAAATACTAGCCATAAAGCAAACAGGATCAGTGCGTCTACAGTTGATTAGATATTCACCTTTGTGGCTTTGGTTATATTGCACTCCTGTTTTGATCAGAGTGACTCATGGCCTCTAGGTTGTTCCTTCAAACCCACTACAACATAAGGTGTTCATATGACGAAGTAAAGAGATCAGAAGAGTGCACTAACGGGGTTCTTCTTCACTTAGTCAAATGAAATAATAAAGTTTCATATAGGTAAGAGGTGTCCACTGATGTCGATTATCTCTGTCTCTTTTAAGCGATACGAATAATATCATCTCCTTTCATATAAAGTAAAACCTTTACTTTACAATTCAACCAAAAACACTACCACACGAAGAATAAACAAAATTCATCCACTTCAGCACTTTGATATTACCTACAGTAAGTATAATTGTCTCTGTACATGATCCTGTCAAACAAGAGAGACCCTTTTTTGCATTTCCACATATATATATATATATATATATATATATATATATATATATATATATATATATATATATATATATATACCTGACAGGCACGTGTAAGCTTACTTCCACTTTGATCTCGACTCCTCCCTCCTAGCTAGCCGCACATAACACTAGAGGGTTATCTGCTAGTGACTAGAACTTTTTGCCAATGTTTTAACTTTGAATCCGACACAGCACGTTTTTTCTTTAATCAAATCGCCATTATGTATATTATATACATCGGATATAACTTCGGGGATGGGTAGAGCTTTGTGAAAATTATCAAGATGGGAGATAGAGAAAGATACTAATTGTTACCTTTTGAATATTTTCTGCTGCAAAAATTTTGTCTTTTAGAAAATAATGTTCTTGAAAGAATTGTCATGGGATCAGCTTCAATAAACTAGTATGTGTTTTGCTAAGAAATTCGGAAATAGATATTCGCTGACGATGTCAACTTATTTGACGAAACACATGTCAGATGAAAAAAGTAGCCCATATTTTAATTTAAAGTGTATCCTGCAATTCAGAACTAGGACCGACTTTATCAATTGGTACACAGAAAATTACAATATAATATTAATTCTACTAGTGCTGGTTACCTTGACGTTTCGCAGTTATAGGTAAATAGAAGACTTCTCATACTGAGTATGTTTCAAGGTATTAACTGATTCTACCAATGAACTTTATAAATACATGGTATAGCCGCAGAGGTATCAAAAGCTACTCGAGAGAAATGAAGATTTTTATAGAGTCATTGTCGTACTAATAAGTATCCATAAGGAAGATATGTAAGGGCACATGACTTTGTGTAGGAGAAAGAGAGACCCACTCTCCATATGTATTCTATTTGGCTGCAAAAAGCAGTCTGGTTGGTTTGCCGTGGGTTTTCAATGTTTTCTAAAGTAACACACTGAAGGGACAGGCACAAAATCAAAAATATTGTGTAGGTATAACATCAAAGAAAGTTCAAAACAAACTTATATCATAAATATTTTCTCATCCTATTACTCATGGTCCTGTGTAAATATTTGGCTTATATTTACAGAAAACACAAATTGATGGAATATTTTTCTATCTACAGAATGAAAATAAAGATATTTTCATCTTTATATTACTTCTTATTCAATAATCGATAAATTCAAATTTATATGTATGTATTGTGTCGAAAGGTCAGGCACATAATGGAAATATATACCAGCCAAGTCAAAACAAATGAAGATCATTATAGTACTCGTAAGACAATTTTAATTTATGATAGATAATATTTGGAAACGAGGAACCGTTGGCATAGAAACAAACAGAACATTACACACTGATTACAAAGGTGATATTTTCTGGTTTGTGATATTTTATATTTAAGAAGTAAAGACTAAATCCAGCGCTGTAAATTTGAAAAAATGCTCGTACTAGTCGATTTCTATTTCTTAATGCATTTTTTTCGTTGGGAAGTTCTTGTAAACAGTGGAGCCCAAAAATAGTTCAGGGCCATCAACTTCATTTTTTCAAATAAAAACACCTATTTTTGAAACATTCCTCAAATTCTAAGCATTTTTCATGTAGGTACCTACCTACCATGTCCTATACCTGAAGTCAACAGTTATCGAAAAAATTACGGCTGAAGATATTATAACGGGGATTTATATTAAAACTGGGTTCGATTTATTTTCACTTATTTATTTACACCAATAACTACACGACTATATACACATTTATATTCACACTTATTTCCCTGACTATATACAACTTTCTATGATCTATGACCGATTGTGACCTATGACTCACTATCTATCAATAACTAACTGTCTCCGTGGTCCGTGTCTTTTTATATCCACTTAACCTCCTATCTCGAAGCTTCTCGTCCGTTCTAAAATATTGTTCTGGATGTATTTCCCAATATATTCCTTCGAGAGTAATCGAGGTGCTTCCGGGGCTCCAGAGTGTTCTTCCAGCTATTTGTGTGTGTGTGGGTGTCTTTATTCGGGTAAGTCTTCACGTTATACTCATCACTTATAATCATCCTTGGTAGTATCTTGCTGGATTTCCGTTCCATGGCGGAATCTGCACTTGGTTCCTGCCAGGCAAGCACCCTTGTTGAAGAAGTAACAGTCTATCGTCTTTCCCGAGTACACTCCTTTTGGATTGAAGATGTATTCGATCATGCTCCTTACAATCTTCCAATCTAGCCCGTCCAACCCGCAGCCCATTTTCTTGATATAATTCCTGACTTTATTCCTTAGGCTCTTCAGTGCATGCCAGATGTCCTTGTAAGTGGGTTTTCCTCTAGACATCTTCTTCGTAACCAAATAGAAGAGGTTCCGATTACCATCTGCTAGTCGCAGAACTTTTCCTACAGTTGGTCGTTAGGCTGACAATTCATCCAGTCTTCCAAACTTCCTTTTAAACACCAGAGCAATTCCTCGGCCCATACGTAGATCCTCCGCTACACAATGGGTAATAGAAACGTTGGCTGGTAGTTTGAAAAGGTCTTGTTGAACCTCAACTGTCACACCGAGTCTGACCTTCCTCCGATCCGCATAGTCGGCCATGAACTCGTTGAAGCTGACATTTTGCTTTTCAGCGTCCTTTTCTTGAAGAGCCACTCGTGCTTCTTCCTGGTTGTTTGATCCAGTGTATGGTGCGAGTCGGTTTATGTGCACCACTCTAGGTTGTCCCCTTGGTAACTTTCGGATACGATAGATGACGTCATTTATCCTCTTCGTGATTTCATATGGACCTTCCCATTGCCTCTGGAGTTTGGGACAAAGGCCTCGACGTCGTTGGGGATTATACAGCAAAATCAGGTCTCCCACGTTGAAAACTCCATCAGCTGATCGAATATTGTAGTGGTGCTTCATTCGATCACTGGCAAGCTGGATGTTTTGTCTGGCTAGCTCGTGGACTTTATCCATTCTGGCTCTCAATTGGTCGACGTATCCTTCCTATCTGCGAAATTGTCCGCTGTAGGTCTGCGGCCAAATTCCAGGTCACAGGGTAGGCGCAACTCGCGCCCTAATATTAAACTAGCTGGAGTCTGACCAGTTGTTTCATTCATAGCCGCCCGATAGGCCATCAGGAACAAATGGATGTACTGATCCCAATCTCTCTGATGTTCTGAGACAACCTGAGGTGCTTGCCCATGGTTCGGTTCATCCGTCCGATTGAGGATGCTAAGGGGTCGTTCTGGTCTTGTTCGCACTTATTAGTCTGCACACATCTTGGAACAGGGCTGACTCGAAGTTTCTTCCTAGGTCCGAATGGATTTCAAGAGGAACGCCAAAACGTGACAAGAATTCCTTCACCAACACCTCGGCGACTGTCGATTCTTCTTGGTTAGGGATTGCGTACGCCTCTGTCCACTTTGTGAAGTAATCCATGGCTACCAGGATATACTTATTCCCATTGTCCGTTTCAGGAAATGGCCCCGCAGTATCTACAGCAACTAGCTCCATGGGACTCCCAACATTATACTGCCTCATAGGTGCCCGCTTCCTGCCAAGTGGTTCATTGCTGGCTGCACACACTTCACACTTACGGCACCACTGTCTCACATCTTCTTTCATTTCATTCACCCAGTAGAATCGCCCTCGAACCTTCTGCAGAGTCTTGGTGATTCCAAAATGCCCACCGTCATGTAGCTGACGTAGTACCTCCGGCACTTTGCTTCTTGGCACAACTAGTTGTAATCTGGATTATCTGGAATTATCAAATTTACAAAATAATGTTATTGAACATTTCGATAGAACTCTTAGAGTTCAAGCGAGTACCTAAAACATAACTATTTTAATTTTCTTGGTTTCCATCCTTTTCTTGAATAATAGGAAAAAAATATTAATTCTACACAAAAATGGTATTAGAATTTTCGATAGAACTCTTAGAGTTCTAGTGAGAACTGCAAACAGAACTATTGCTATTTTTTTTGTTTTTCAATAATTTATTTTCCTCGAATATCTCATGAATTAATAAATTTACAGAAAAATGTTATTGATTATTTCGATAGAACTCTTGGAATACCAAATAGAACTCCGAACAGAACTGTTGTGAGATGTTTTATTTTTCCAATGTTTTTCGTAAACTTGGTTGTTATCCTCATTTTTGTATTTTCAATTTTTTTCACGAAATTCGATAAAAGTATTAATTTTTTTGCAAAGTACTCTAGAACTATTCCATACCTAACAGGAACTCCGATAAAATATTAAATTTTTACAATAGTGGTTGCTACCCCCATTTTGGTATTTTTCATTTTTTTCACGTAATTCGATAGAACTATTTAAATTTCATGGAAAGTACTCTAGAACTATCTAATATCTACCAGGAACTCCGATAAAATATTTAATTTTCGCAAATGTGGTTGCTAACTTCACAGGACTAGATTGGTGCGCTGATAAGAGCTTCATGCAGTTGTTCGAAAGCTCTCTGACACTCATCATTCCAGGAATATTCTTTGCCTTCTTCTGTTAGTTTAGTTAAAGGTTTAGCGATGTTGGCAAAACCTTTCACAAACCGTCGGTAGTAGGTACACAAGCTCAGAAAACTTTTAATCTCATGCTTGTTCTTGGGAATAGGCCATTCCTTAATACCTGTTATCTTTTCTGGATCTGCCGTGACGCCGTCCCCAGATACGATGAGATATCTTACTTCACGTCTTATCCCATAATACTTCAGTTTTTTCAACAGCAGCGGGTGATCAATGGTGTCAAAGGCTTTACTTAAATCGCACGAGGATATTTTACATTTATTTCCTTCATCGATGGCTTGAGTGATCTTTCTGAGGATTTCGGCCAATGCTGTTGTTGTAGATTTGCCCTCCAGGTAGCCATGCTGTTGATCACTCCAGATATTTTGCTTTTTGAAGAAGCTGGTGAACCTACTTTTCATTGCACTTTCCAAATTTTTTGATAGGGCAGGTTGTATTGTAATCGGACGGAAGTTACTCATCTCTCCTGGGTCTCCACTTTTGTGTATGGGATTTACTCGGCTCCTCTTAAGTTGGTCAAGAAAATGCCCTTCTGACATACATCTCGAAAACACGGCACTCATGGGTATGGAGACTTTAGGAATGATCTGCTTCAAAACTTTTGTTGACAGTCCATATATATCTCTTGTGTTCTTATTCTTCATTGTACTTGTAAATTTTTCAATCTCCTCCGGTGTAGTTTCTTTCATGTAAATGGAATCAGTTGGTTGTTTATTACATTTTCTTAGGAGATTTTCTGGTGTTAGACTGGAATTGTAACAGGTCTCCCCAGTTTGTTTCCTGATGTTGATAAAGAAGTTATTAATTTCATCAACTGTATTCATCGGTTTGATCATCTGCGAATTGGATCCAATACCTTCTTTTATCACCGTCCATATCATCTTCATTTTATTTTCAGCTCTCTCTATCCTCTCTAGGTTCAAACTTCGGTTGATCTCTGTCAGTTTCTCCCTGTACCTTGTCTTATATGAATTGTATGTCCTTCTACTTACATCATCTCCCCTCACTTCACATACCGTGGCCAATATATCTAATTTTTTCTTGATCTCTATGACCTCTTTATCTGTGTTGGCTGTTTTTTTTTCTTCTTTTATTATGAATGACTGTTTCTTTTTCTGGGCATGCTTTATTGAAAGCTGTCATAAATTTTTCCCAGAATGCGTCAAAAGCTATTTCTGCTGATTCAGCAGTTGCCACGTCATTCCAATTAATTCTATCGAGTTCAAGCTTGAACTTTTCAATGTTACCATGGCCTATGCTTCTGTTCCGTTTTCTGTGTAATTTTTGAAGTGGTGTTATCTCTCTTACTTTAAAGTTCAGAAGTTGTCCTTTGTGGTCTGATAAGTGGGGTTCGAATGTCCTCGTCTCTATTTCAACACAGTCAGAGAAGATGTTGTCTATCAGTGATTACGATGTACTGGTCACTCTGGATGGCTCGAAGAACTTTCCTTCCAAGCCAAACTCCTCGAATAATTCTTTTAATTTTCCTGACTCCTTACTATCTTTGGACATATCTATGTTGAAGTCACCTGAGACGAATATGTGCTTTTGTTTCAGGTTCATAATAATCAACCTCTCCAAACAGTTTCTCAATCTTAGCAGGAATTCGTCTATAGATCCTCTGGGTGGTCTATATATTGCCAAGATGATCGACCTCAACTCCTTCGCCCAAATTCCGCATATCTCTATGACAGATTCAGCTGAGCCCTCCGCCACATGAGGTAGCACTTTAACCTGAAGAGCTTCTGATTGACCAATATGAGGGTACCACCATAGTTGTCCTGTCTACAATGAAATGCTTTGATTTCATATCCCGGAATGCATAACATGCTAATGTTATTTTTGTTCACCCAGTGTTCCGTTATCGTGGCAACGTGCACGTTCGTTTCCAGTAAAATTTGTTCAATTTTACCATTTATTAATCTGATGTTAATGTTGAGAAGTTTGAATATGTTGTTTTTGTGATCTACTGTATTTTCCTTGGTCTCGAAAAAAACGATATCTCTTTATTTTTATACCCTGGGGCCAGAAGTCCTCCTGGTTCAGATCTTGCAACAATTCGAACTCCATACCCACTCTGAATGATGAACTAGGACTGTTGTCACTTGATATCTTATGTACATCAATTTTTTTACGGGGCAGTTTGCTATCTAGGAATTCTAATAAGTCGTTTGCTGAGCAGTTTTTGTTTACTCGTCCTATGTACAGCCATGCCTTACGATCTGCCGCTTTTAAATTGTAGGTTCCTCTATCAGTTCCGAGCAAAGTTTTCTGTTTCTTTTCGTCCATAGGTTTCTTCTCTGCTTTGTCCTTTCTAACGTCTGGTTTTGTTGAGTCTGTGGTACAGTTATCTGATTTTTCCAGATTTCTCACTGCTGTTATCAAAACAGAAGGAACAGTTTTCTTTTCCAATAATTTCTCATCACCTGTGATTATTTTAGATGTCTCCACATGGCTTTTGTTAGTTGATAAACTGCAGCTGTTAGTTGGTTTAGGTTTCTCACTTCTAGATGGCTCTGTTGTAACTTTATTTTCGACTTCATTTACTCTTTCTAATATTTTAATACATTTATTCAGTACCTTAGTTTTGTCCAACAATTCTTCGACCATGTTTGATTTTTCTTGAAGAAGTTTCTTCAGGTACATTATTTCAGTGTCTTTGATTTTCTCGGCAACATCCCGTTCCATCAAAGTCGTCAAATCATCCCCCAAAACGTCTTGACTGCACTCCTCATATACCCCAGAAATTCCCGTCTCTACAACACATCGCTGGCTTATAGAGTTTTCGAAGCTCACCTCATTCATGCTCGTTAGACGTTCCTTCAACTGTTGTACCTCTTGTTCCGTTTTCCTTTGTTTCGAGGTTATGTCTTCACAACATATAATATTTTCTCCGTTTACATACATGCCGTGAATTTTCAGGATACAGCTGGGATGATATTTACATGAACATTTATAACATTTAACACCAACTTTCACCTCTTTTACACACTTTTTGCAGCTATTTTCAGCAGCGTTTTCATTTCGTGGCGCCATATTGCTATGTTGTTTTTCCATTGCCAGAGCCCTGATCCTATCGAGAAAGCAGTCTTTTCTCGATCTGCGGAATCCATTCCAACTTGCTAGTATCCACTTTTCAGATCTAGTGTAGAAAACCATCGTGACCCAGAGAGAGTGTCTAGGGTGTCATCTATTCTGGGTAACGGATAACTATCCTTTCTTGGATCATTTTCTCGGCTTCGTCTCTTCTGGCCAATGGAAGTCTTCTTGGCTGCTGTCTTATTGGCTGAGCGTTCCCCGTGTTTATCTTGTGAGTCACTATACTTGTTTTACCTTTGTATTCTTCTTCCATCCCAAATACGTCCTGGAATTCCACAAGCATATCTCTCACTTTTCGTAATTTTTTCTCGTCTAAGTCCTGGACAGTCTTGATGAACACATCAATCAGCTCTTTCAAACATCTGGTCCTGGATGGTTTACTAGTCGTTCTTACAGAGCATATCGCTGATACAGGAACACAATTTCCAACCATACTTCCCTTGCTCAACTTGATGGAACTCTGCTTTAGATTCATTACTCTGACAGGAACGACATCTCCTACTCGAACAAGAGCTTTAGCTGTCAGAAATTCCTTATTATTGATTTCTTCTACAAGTCTCAGACTTCCAGATTTGTAGTATCCTTCCGGGTTGGTCATCAATATTTTTTCACTATAGCCGGGTATTATTACGTCACTAGTTGTTATCAATCGGACAACATCTTCGTTATCCTCGTGAAAGGGCAGTTCTTCATTGTCAACCTTTAAGACACCATTTTTGACATCCAACACAGCCCCAAGCTTCTTCAAAAGGTCCATTCCCAAAATAAACTCATCAGATATTTCAGCGGTTAAAACTCTGTGCTTGATGGTGATTTTGCCAATGCTGATGGTCATGCTCGCTTCACCATGTGTTCTTATTGTCTCTCCAGTCACTGTTCTGAGTTGGACCTTTGTTGGTAGTATCCGGGAATGATCTGTGATGAGCTCTGGCCTGGCTATTGTTCTTGTTGCTCCGGTGTCTATTAGGAGTGTTCTGTCTTCTCCATTGATTTGACCATCGATGTATAAAATCAAGGCTCCGCCAGAAGATGACACATTGACCGTAATTACTGGGGCACTATTTCTGCAGGTCGACGATTGCCCCCTCATCTCGACCCATTCTAGTTTTCCGATTGTTCAACCTTCTTCTTACAACTGCGGCGTACGTGTGTTAGCTCACCACAGTTCCTTGGCTCTCTCTTCTTTGATGGCGCGCCCGTAACTAGCTTCCTTATCATGTCTTCCTCGATTGCTCTTACACGGTGCCCTCGGGAAATTTGGCTAGCGGCTTCATGTTCCAAAGCAATAGCTAGTGCTTCTTCTAGCAATTTTGGTCTGGCCAGCTTCAACGCCTTCTGCAGCTCGCTCTTTCTTAATCCATTTACAAATGTGTCCACCGCAATTTCATCAAGGAAGCTATCGGCAGCTGTAGGATATGCTAGCCGCACAATACGAGCTACTTCCCCCTCAAATTCTTACAGACTCTCATTTGCATGTTGCACCCGAGATCGTAATTGTGCTTTGTATATATAACAGGTACGATCTCTATATCAAACTTAACAAGTGGAAAGAAATGTTTTGCTCGATTTACGAATAAATCCTCAGAAATACTCATTGATATATTCAATCGCATTTTTTCCGTTGAGTTTGCTTGCTTAGATTTGAAGCATAATTCAAAAATCAAAAAAAAAGAGATTGGTATTATCATAAAAATAGTTGTTTTGGGCATGAATTTAGACTCTACTTCTTCCGGGACTAACTCATATTGATATGTTCAAAAGTAATTATTTTGAATAATAATATGTATATCTATAGAATAAAACAACAACCAATCAATATATGCATTTTCCATTGTACCATTGCATCTATCTATTAGCTGTTAATATACATAATAACATAAATTTTTTGATTTTGAACTAAAGTTATGTATATCCGAATTGTGAGAGAATATGATATAATTTACAAAAAACCTGAAGACCCAACAAAAGAGTGTATTATTGACATAAACTTCAATTTAAGCAGCAAGCGTATGATTCCAAATAGTCTAGTCGGTAAATGGGTATAAATTTACTTATACTATGGGTTTCTATGTATGTTATAAATGTTTATTTTTTAATTAATTGAATAATTCTTTTTACTGAACCTGTATCTGCCTTAATATTTCAAAGTTTAATGTGTGACTTGTTCAAATAACTACAAACACAAATATAACTCATATAGGATCTTTTCTAAAAAACTTAAATCTAGACCCTTTCAACTCTAGATATACCGTTACCATGACATTTATAAATAACTAATGACATTTCTTATTGATGGTTATGAAATATTTCCTGTTTGTAGTTAATTTCATCTAAATTCACAAATGTGAGTACTTTCATTATTATGTGGTTAAGAAAATCTGTAACGATTTTTAGTTTGCCCTGAGGAAGAGAATAAACATTCTCGAAAGTTTGGCATAATCCAAAGAATTTTATTTAATATATGATTGCATCCCCAACAAAAATCTATTTTATTAATAATATAAAGATACTGCATTTGTCACTTTAGTTTCCAAGAAAAATGCCGATGTTATATAGGTCATTTATAAAAAATCTATCAGGTTGTCCATATAGTCGCTTTGTTGTAAAAATCGCTATGGGGCTAACAACTAACAAGTGAGCAGAAACGTACAAATCACATATTGAACTGATGGTGTACGTTGTTTGCTCGAGATATTTTCCATCCGTTTTCTGTTCACCAGTTAGCATTATAATCAAATTTGCTTCAAGATACAGTTTGTTGTCGGTGGCGCCCTTGTGACTTGGTTGTGGAAGCTAAATTGGTTTTTGCCTCAAATTTAACAAAGACTGTAGCATTCTATACCGATGTATATTCTTTCCCGTTAGAACGTTATCAAGTCAAAAAAGAGATTTTTTTATCTGTTCGTGGCGTGTGCCTTTAATATCCACTTTAACCTAATTTTATAATAATATATATATATAATATATATATATATACATAACTAATCGTACAGACCGAAACAAAAGCTCACCCTCTATCTATTAGCTAGTATACACTATTCATCACCAAATCATTATGGTATCTCATGCTATGGCAATTATAAGTTTTTCCTAACTAAAAACGCCATTTTGTGTTTTTTAGCAGAATACATCGGTATAAGCTTTGTTAGTCGGCGAGTTTTAGAATATTTTGATTTTTTTGATTTAACATGGACATTGATGATTTTACAAATGCAAACAATTTTGGTGTCATGTCAGCAAATGACAATTATTTTCAAAGTATATTTACCCAACATCCTCTGACTTTGAAATCCAGAACATTCTTAAGTACATAAGGTGAAATCCGCTGAAATGTTTCTAACATACTGAAGATTCTTTTATCTCAGTTTAAAATTTACGTTGGTAAACATAATTTTTGATCTACTCGCAAAAATGGAATTAGGAGATGTCTGATTTGGCAAACGGGTAAGCCAGAAAAATCCTCAAAAGGTGGCAAAAACAAATTATTCAACAGATTATTTATTGACATCAAATAATGTCATTTTTCATTAAGCATCGCGTACAAAAATGAAGATCTTATGTATTCCGCTAATACTATAATAATAATAAAAAAGGGCGTGCTGTGAAGAACTAACTAAGTACTTTCCCTTTTTTGCTAGCTCAGAAACTTCAGAAAAAAGAAAATTAGAAATGGTAAAATCAGTATTTCTATTAAATCTAGAAAACAAAAAAGTTATTAAATTATTGTAGACACAATATGAAAAAAATCATATCTATTAGGTACCGTTTTTGAGATCCTTTTATTGGACACACTATATTATGAACATTGCATTTGACACAATATTCTGTGTGAGATTTTTTTGAATTTCTGATGATGGCGACACTGGCAATCGTCGTCGTCGTCTCGTCGGAGTTGCGTCTCCGGTAAGTGACGACGTCGACGCGACGCCCGTGATGGCGCGCCGCCTCTCGTAATTGTATGGTAATAAGAGGACGGTGTATATACCAACCACCCCGCCCCATGCCTTTCCAAACTCCCATCGAACCGTGGCCGTCGACGCCGTTTTCGCCGTTTGTTCCAATTAATCTTTTTTAATTATGAATTCCTAGAGGACGGCACCAAACGTCGTTGGCATAAATCCTTAACAGGGATGTTATATAGGGCTATTATACAGTGTGTACGAAAAGTGTAGAACGCCTTAAATATCTTTAATATCCTTTATATCGTTCTTGGCTAATGAGTATCCGTATATCAGCCCATCGTCTAGACTTCAGCTAAGGATATTACCATAAGAAATCGTATTATCTTAATAAAGAATGGTCCATATGAGGTTTTAATAAACTTTTCTTTGAAAAAATATTTAACGCAAAACAAATTAAGTAATTGTGTAGTTGCCTTCCACTTAACGAGGCGGTTGATAATTTCCGAATCAAATCACTAGCATTACAGGTTCCAAACAATTATTATGTAATGTAATAACCAGTATGGTTATGAACATCTGATTTTCTTTAAGGTTTAATAAAATAGGTTAAAGGTCCTACTTCAAACTGACGAGCCTAACCTAATGACAGATTGGCAACGAAAAACCATATTTTTAAAATTAATTATTAATCATCTGAAATTGTATACCTAATACTGAAACATCACTACCCACTTTTTAGAGCGACAAGATTTTATTCGTCAATATTGAAATAAATACACAAACCTGAACTAATGCAATAATCTAAACGAAAGTATAAGATATCTTTATGTCCATAGAATTTTTAACTTCATTTTGCAGACCTAAGCAATAGATAATTGGAAATGACGTAAGTGCAGTGAATGACCGCACTATTCATTAATTCTCAGTTCCGGTTCGTTTGACTCTTTTGGTAATTCTTGTTATCAAAACTCGCAGAAAGAAATAAATTACAACAGATGTATATGTTTAAATATACTGTAACTAACGTGAATTTTATTTGAATCATTTTCAGTTGATTGCAAAGAGTATTGGTTGATTCTAATACTTTCAGTTAAAGCAGGTAATTATTTGGCCTTTCAGAAGGATCTTCTTTGAAATATTTTGAGCATCGTTTTAAAAACGAATAACTTGGGATTAAATCTAGATCATCTGCCGACATATTCACCCTCTTATGGACAATATTTCACAACACAAAGTATATTCTGCAGCAATGACAATGACAAGGACATCACAGAATGGATATTAAAAGAATTGTGAGAAATATCATAATTATTATCAATATACACAACTCATATGTTGAATTCATAAGAAATGAATACATCTTTCAACACAGATTTATTTATTATTTGTGATTATTATTGCAGCCCTTGACCATTGGTTCATTTAACCCATCCGACTCTAGCAAATACAAGAGTAGGAATCGTCCCCATCTGCAATAGCCTACTTCCAATGACTTTTTTCTGGATCACTCGATATTGAAACTTAACAGGCTAAATCACTTTACAGCAATGACAATAACTTTGCTAAATAAAGAAAGACATTATGTTACATTCAAATATTTAATTTCACAGCCAAGTGCTTATCCAGGGAGCGATTATTTTCATCTGGGAAGTAATTCTCTAATATCTTGAAATAGGTGAAATTTAGAAATATAGAATGACGAAAATGAACGAGAATTGGAAAGTACATACATATTTTAACATTAAATATAAATAATAAATATACGAGGTTATATTTGAAATAAGCGAGTTATTGGATTCTGAATTAGTTAAAAATGGTTAATCTAAATATTATAATACATTTTGGACTTAATTTATGTCAATGAAACTTACCTACAATTTCATAGCAGAATTCAAAACTGTAACAAAAAGTAGCATGTTCCTTTTGAAATATTCGAGTTAATGTCGATCCTCTCACGTAAATATTTTTAACAGACTGAAAACTGTGAGAAACCCCCGGAAATAAAATAATATCTCGAGTGGTATTCAATAGCTAAATCAAACTGTATATTTGTTCTGTCGTGACCAAATATACAAATTCATAATATTTAAACAAGCTTTGTGAAAACCTGTAGCAATTCATCTCTTTTAAGGAGTTGTCAGATTATTATTTTTTTACAAAAAAAATAGTACCGTGATGTTTCAGTATTATGTCATTTCAGATGATTTAAGTAAAGACAAAACAAAAATTAGTCCTCTTTATAATGCAAGACCAGTTATATGGTATGCAGAGAACACCATATCCGGTGCTTCGTTCATGATAAACGAGTCGATATATCTTTTATGGGGGTGTGTATATAAATGGCGGCATTACTCTGGCAGACTTAGATTGCAAAAAGGTTAACTCGTTTTAACCGGGTTGGTGTTGGTTCCTATTGGGGTAGATATATGTGTATGTGCTGTATCTCACATTGTGCCATTATTTTCGATTCGGTTGGTTAGCATAATATAGAAATTGCCATACAGAAATTTTCACGGCTTAGGCAAGGGCGCATAGCAACAGCTAGAGCCCTATTAACTTCAAACGGGTCATAAAGGCATTTCTCAAATCCCCAAATGAGATGTAAACATCTGAAGCAGATTAAATGTTAATTCGGGATAGGCTCGAAACAGATTTGGGATTATATAGATTTATGTGTAATATAATAATGGGTTCAAGTGTAAGACTCTTTGGCATTATATGGCCCTCACTAAGACAAAAAATATATTTGAGTATGATACAGAAATGAAATAATTATGGAAAATAATGGAATATATTAACTTTCCATAGGATAAGTTACTGTAATGGGTCCAAATTCTCGATCTGAAAATTTGGACTTCTATAGTTTGAAATGAGATTCATATTAAAATTCGATTTCTGTTGTGTCTGCATGTTTTAATGCTCATTGTATTTATAGCAGCTGATAGGTCAATATTTCAAATTAGAAATTTTCCTGATCGTTATCAATAGCCATTTTACCCTGTCTCTAGTGCGTCCAATAAAAAAAACCTTGATCTATCTTTGCATGCTGCCCCATTGGCTTTCCCAGACACCTTTTGATATAAAAAAAACACTGGTGGTACATTTTTCCCTAGGCAACAATAGCTAGAAAAATTCGTGTCATGAATCAACATTTTTCATTTCAAAATAAACTTGGTTGACCACTGTTGAAAAAAAAGTTTCTTATTGACGCTCATCCAGGCTTGGCCAACAGTCCTTACCGATCGTTGTTGCATCAACATTCAGTTAGATAGAATTCTACACTTAAGACTTTAGGCATTGAAAGCATCAAATTTTAAAAATATGTAAGGAGCAAACATTGCACAGTCTACTATAGATACAGACTATAGAGACGGTGCTGATCATTTTTGACTACATAAAATTGGCATTTCTGCATGTTTAAGGTCCTTATACTAATTTTAATATTCATATTGCGTTCTATCGTGACCCAATTTGGTACAAAAATCATGCTCCTCAAAAACCGTTCAAGATAAATTCTATAATGATCGTAATTGATAAATATTTCATACAAAAAATTGGACCGACGTTATTAGTTGGTGCACTGAAAAATACGAAATAATATTAATTCTATTGATGCTGTTACTTTTGAAGTTGAAGTGCAGTTGCAGTTAGATTGATAACTTTTGGCACCAACTTCACAAGTACCAGCACCAACAGAATTAATATTATTTCGTATTTTTCAGTGCACCAACTAATAACGTCGGTCCAATTTCTTGTAAAAAATATTTCACTCTTTTGAGTGTAACATTAGTCACGAAAATCATTGAACATTCACTAATACCAAAGAAGATTATACTTATACTATTACCCACGTATGTGGGTGGGTGTGTGTGTTATTATGTAGAGATCTCAAATCTCCCTTGTTTGATGTTATATATTATTCGGCTTCTTACCTCTCTGTATCCAAGAATTAAAGAGAAAAAATTCAAGCGTGAACTTTGTACAAACACATCTTCTACGATGTCTGCAAGTATGAGATGCTGTGAACAAAAATCCATTCCCTGGAATGATATTTTTAAGATCCAACATACAATGCGTAAATAGGCAACTGGAGTTATTATATTATTACCTATACAGGCCGATGTCTGTACATTATAGATATTAGACGAAACAAAGTTTTTAATTTTTTGTGTCTGTCTGTATGTTTGTACGCGCATCACGAAAAAACTACTGCATGGAACTGAATGCAATTTTCACTTATATATTACTAGAGGTCTAACTTTAAATAAATATAAGCTCCATAAGCCTTAGTCTGTCGGTTTGCATGTTTGTACACGCATCACGCAAAAATTACATGGAATTGAATGCACGAAGTCGCGGGCAAAAGCTAGTATTATATAAATATGATATTTATTTGGATATATGTGATTTTAATTTGTATAATTGTGACGTATACTATCTGGATTTTTTTGTAATTGCTAAAAGGAATTATGAAAATTTTTATTCTATTCTATTTCTATTTCTATAAACGTAATACCTTATATTGGCAATCTTATCAAATGGACAACTAAAGTCACGAGAGACAGTGCTAAAACAATAGATAATAGCTTCGTAACAGGCAAAAATAAGTACCCACCGTTCAGGCAAATATAAATAATAAAATTTTAGAAAACGTATCATGTGTAAATTTTCTGGGACTATACATTATACATTGATGAGTGTCTTTATTGGAGGAAACACTGTGAAACAATAATCTCGAGGTCCAACTCAGACAGCTATCTATTCAGAAATATGAGATCAGTTTTGACGGAGAGACTACTGATGATGTTATATTTTGCACAGGCATAATCTCGACTAAGGAAAGGAATATTTTTCTGAGGGTTATCCACTTGTTTCAATGATGTGTTTCATCTCGCAGAAAAAAATAATTCGTTATTCGTTAATAATTTGACCTTTGTCGTGTTTGTATATTGTAATTTAAACTGTTCTAAAACTAAGAAACAATCTATTAATACAAGGCGGCAAAATGAGATGCATGTGCCATTTTCAAGAACTAATATTTTATATAGATCACCTTGTGTAATTGGGCAGCGGTTGTTCAATAAAGTACCAACCAAAATGAAATCATGTGTAAGATTGAATACAGTCAGGCAATGTATTAGGAGATACCTTCTAAATAGTGGATTTCACTCTTTAGAAGAGTTCTCTCTAAAGCTAATTGTCAGCAGTATTAATTTAGTTCTTAGTTTGTAGATAAGCATTTTTACAAATTCTATAAGCAAGTCACTACGAAAATAAAGTATATTATTATTATTATAAGTAGTGTGAGAAGCATTAAAGCAAGAGCTGACTGAAAGAAACCTTGCCGATCGAGTAACATGAAAGAATGCTTATGAAATGTTGGTTTTCAAAGTATAACCATTATAAGGTGCCTGGGCAAAATTTGTTCACAATTTTCGTTATGACTTCTTTACGGAATATTTATTGATCAGCAACCAGACCAATAAATCAACATCATGAAATTACTCTTCAAAACTTAGTATGCACTGGTTAGGAAAGAAATATATTTGAGTGCCTCGTTAAATCTGGTTCCAATACCTGGGCATACTACTTTTCAATGGTCCTGAACATACCCTTGAAGTAAACCGATTAAGATAGTTTGAGAAATAAAACATTTTGGTTTTTCTAACATAAAAATGAAACTTTAATTTAGTAATAGTTGATACTTTTACTCAATAGATACAATAGTGGACCAAACAAAATTTTAAAAACAGGGTGCTAAGGTATTGGAATAAGATTTAACATAGTAGGTACCCAAATATAGATATTTTTATTCAGTAAATACGTAAGTTTTTAAGAGTAATTTCACCTTATTGGTGTGTTGCTAATCAAAAATGTTCCGTAAAGAAGACATATATTTTTCTTATTCTGCCCAAGCACCACATGATTTTCCTTATGTTCGCTGTGAAAACTAACATTTCCAAAGCATCTCATCCTGTTACTGGATCGGTTAGTTTTTTGCAGTCCGCAAGTCAGCTCTTAAACTAGATCTGAAACATAGCATCAGCCAAAGCGCATTCATTGGAAATATAAAATGTATACCTACTAATAGAATACAAGAACAACAAGAACAACTACATGTTAATAATTATGGTGTATTTAATTTGATACCATGAAATGTCGACCAACTAAATGTAGATACTAAATATGTAGGATTTCATATATTTGATACAATGCTGGTTCAAGAATTGCATTAAAATAAAACCTAATACCCAATTTACCTGCTGATTCATTTATCCTGGTTAGAACTTCTATCAGCCATAATAAAAAAAAATCAGGTCACCAATAAGACGGATTTATCGCTCATAATAATAATGACGGCTACACAGCAGCAATTATTATTCTTATCCCCAAATTTACGATTTTTTCCAATTTATTGGACCGATAATATCACAGTAGAAATCTGATTTATGAGACAATCATATTTGAAATCATTTGGATATGGGTATACCAAGAGAAATGGGAAATAAATGTCAGAGGTAAAGTAACATTTAGGCATGGATTGTCGAAATGAAACAATTGATTCGTCAGAAAGTAACAGTTGGGCTCTTGAGTATACCTATCAACAGTATTGACGAACTTATTGATCTATTTTTTGTAGTCGAAACTAGTATCAAATCTTAAATACCTCGGTAATTGGAGATATTTTTTCAACAGACTTAATGCTAATTATTATGTTTAATCTAACAAAATATTTGCAATGGGAAGCTATAACTTAAGCTTTATGAAAACGAATATTGAGGTTTTATTGGTTACCAATTTGACATAATTGGTTTACTACCAACTAAGGATTATCCTAGTTACTTTACATCAGCAAATAGTAGATAACAAACTTAGATAAGTGTTTAGATATTGACTATCCGTGTTAAATACAACTTTTATCTCCTGGCATAAATTTTCAAGTTTTTAAAAGAAATATAGCCTTCTCAGGTCACAATAGTTGAATGCATATTAGATTAACTCTACATTAATTCCATCCATTCCGGCAGCTTTTTGTTTTTCGCAGCTTTTAGCTTGCCTTCATGTTCGGTCATTGCTATTCCATCTATGTTTACGGTTTCTCTATCGTCGTTCCATGTTGCATCATCATCATTTTGTTCCTTTTGTTTTGGAAAGAAGAAGAGTAGAGCCCGGAATCTGCGGGAGAATCGAAACAAAACTCAAGGGCATGGTTATTATATCCGCCCTGAGAGAGGCAATCATTACGGCAGAGGTGGGCAAAGGATGTCCTCAAGGAGGCGTACTATCGCCCCTTATGTGGGCAGTTCAAGTAGACACTCTTCTAGTCAGATTATCTGACGAAGTCATTTATTGCCTGGGGTAAGCGATCTAGCCATAGTCATCAGAGGAGGAATTCCAAATACACTCTCAGAACGTACCCAAAAGGCAATAAATATAGTAAACGACTGGTGTATGGAGGAAGAAAAAACGGAACCTGCAAGGACTACAAAAGCCTCATATTAACGGGGTGCAAATCCATATGCTGAGGAAGTTAAATACCTAGGGACAACCTTTGACCAGAAGCTAACATGGAACTTACACATTGGAAAAACCATACACAAGTCCAGAACCGCCCTAGGAAGGTACAGACAGATGTGTGGTAAGAAATGGGGGCTAAACCCCTGGATGACCAAATGGTTATACACACAGGTCGTGAGGTCAATGATAACCTATGGGCCAATAGTGTGGTGGCCTAGGACATGGCAAAAAGGAACCCAGAGGAAGCTCATTGGTATTCAGGGCAGAGGCACACCTGCCTGAGTATTACAGGAGCCATGGGAACGATGCCAAATGCCGTCAAGGAGGTAATACTAAACCTACATTCACTTCATATTATAGTCCAAAGAAACGCCAGATCTGTCACTCACAGATTACAGCAAGGACCTACACCGATAAGTCAGAAACACGGTAAGGTCTACGAAGAGTTATATAAAGAAATAAAGGCTGATCCAATATGGAGCCTTTGGATTCAAGCCACGTTCTTTCAGACAGGGGTCACGGCAATACAATGGTTTACGAAAGAAGAAGCACTAAAAGCGCTGAACTCATATCAAACAAAATCAAGATTGATTTACATGGGAATGCCGCAAGACCCTGAACAACCTGGGTAGTCACAATAGACTGACACTATCCTGGGTACCAGGGTACCATGGAATTGATGGCAACACAAAGGCTGACCAACCAGCCAAGCAGAGAGCGGAACTGGTCATGACTGGACCAGAGCCCTCCTGCGGATTTGCTAAATGCCTCATTAATGGACATATCCGTCAATGGATCAAGAACCAGGCATTGCTACTGTGACAGGAAACAGAGACAAGCCAAATTATCCCTTAAAAGCCCCTCAGCCAAAATGTCCCGCGAAATACTAAATCAAAGTCGGAAAACGACAAGGATATTGATAGGGATGCTGAAAGGATACTGTAGGCTTAGGAAACACATGAACAATATGGGCCTTGACGAGGACGACCTATGTAGGTTCTGCCAGGAAGAGGAAGAAACCACAGTTCACATACTTTGCGAATGTGAAGCCCTGGTAAGAGTGCGGTTTCAATTATTCGGGGAAGAGAAATCGAAGGCAGAGTCCAAAGTGAGGGACTCGGTATCTAGACTGCTAAGTCTAGATACTAAAGAGATATCTAGATACCCATAATGCAATGGAGAACCGCAATAGACCACAACTGATCGCGGTGGGCTAGGACGCGCAGCCACTCCAACTAATCTAATCCAATCTGATCTCTATGTTTTCACCACAATTGTTTAAAATATCTAATCCAAATTATATTTAATCCTGCTGTTTGTTTAGAAACCTCGTGAAATTATATATATATATGTATATATATATATATATATATATATATATATATATATATATATATATATATATATATATATATATATATAATAACCAACTTATGCAAAAAATACTTCCAACATTTCACTCAATAATCTATAAATCCTAGAATCTTCATCTGAAATGGAAAATAGTAAAACAAACAGTCTGGAAAGATTTCAGAGGTATAAATAATATAACAATAGAGTCAAATGCACTTCAACGGAAAGGATTATTTTAGAAATGATTTTGAAATATAGGGAAAATTTATTCTGAATGACTTTTCAACATTGTATCAAACTGGTGTTGAGATTTAAAATAAAGCAGCTTACCTATGCGAAGAAGAAATACATTTTTGAGTTGACATGTGGATAACCGGGATTACATAATGAAGGTGGAAAATTATTACCCTGTATGTATTTTTTTTCAAAATCTAGGAACATCAATTAATTCCATCGAATACTACGGATTGATTTAGTAGGTATGTCCTTTCAATTAATCATTATATATAAATATATATATATATATATATATATATATATATATATATATATATATATATATATATATATATATACTTATATTTTATTTCAATATCCGATTGTAGTTCTGACAAATGAGGTAAAAAAAAGGTGTGATAAATATCAAATTATTTTAAATATAATGGAATGGAGAAAATGTGTGCAATTATAAAGAGATGTAAACCCTACACCATTATACAGTGTGTCCAAGATAAGATGGGATAGCATAGCTATCCCCAGAACGATAATAGCTACGAATTCGGTTAAATGGGGGAAATAATTGTGCAGTTTGATGATAATTTCTATTATGTTTTCAAAAATATAATAGCTGTTTTGGTTTTGAATATTTTAGAAAAAAAACTGTTTATTTTTCAATTTCTAATTCTATTTTTTTAAGTTAGCAGAAGAGTTAGGAACAAACAGAAAAATAATCTTCAACACCAACTTTCTTAGCTCTACAAAATGGATTTTACAATTATCATACGAAGTTCCGTTTTCTATGGACCATCATCAATGTTTTTTCATATGTGCCGAAATAAAAGCGCATCCTGAATTAGAGAGCACTTTCTATTACCAATTTTAAGTTTTTTCAGTAAAAAAGCCTTTTATATGTTTTTGAGCAATATTTTTCTTAGCAGGCGATGCTCAATAATTTCATGTGAAAAACTATAATATTTTTGTCATTCTAAGTTGCGAGTGTTTGAGTACTTTCGAATATTTTTGTTATTTAACCCGGACCTTGGCGGTTTTACAAAGTCAAACAAGTTTGATATGCTTTGCTTCATTTATAGAAATCAACTATTTAATTTTTAGTTGTAGGTACCTAATATTTTTTATCTTAATAACCTCCATAATTTGTTGTTCAAATAAATGAACACATTTTCTAACCATAGGTAAGTAACATCGTCTGAAATACAGAAATACAGCATTGATCATTAGTACATCTGTTGGATTCCGCTGAAATGTATCTAAAACGATGAAGTAATTTTTTCTCTTGAAATTTACGTTACACGTACACATCATTTTTGATATACTCGGAAAGATAGAAATCGGATGTCCGATTTGGTGGTCGAAGAATCCCGCAACTTAAAAGAATATCAAAATATTCAACACTTTAGGTATTTATTAGAATAATAACAAATATTATACATGAAATCTTTCAATTTTTCTTTAGATATCACCTACTAAGAAAAAATCTTTACAATGTGCTCGAAAACACAAAAAGGGCGTTTTTACTGAAAACACATCAAAATAATCATATTTTGTGATACCATCTTGATAAAAAACTAATTTGATGATGGTTTCTTGGAAAGGAAATAATATTGTAATAGCCATTTTAAGAGGTAAGAAAGTTGCTGCGAATAAGTATTTACGGTTTCATGCTATCTCGTTTGCTAACGTCGAAAAAAAAATTGAAAACTGTAAAAATCATTTTTGACTGACAGCAATAAAAAGAGGAGGTATAGAATTCGATTGAAAGTTTGTTTCCAATCTATAGAAAAACTCAAATTCGAAATCTCTTTCCCTGCAAAAACGTCATCCGAAAGGGGTGGAGGGTTAATTTTTGTCGAAAATCGAAAATCTGAGACGGTAGAATCGAAGATGAGACCATATCCGAAAATGTTTGAAAAGAACATTTTTTCAAAATAGATACGATTTTCGAGTTACAGCAATGGTAAAGACTGAAATATGTGTATTTTCGCTATGTGAAAAGGGCATTTTTTTCGGAAATTGAAAATATGAGACAGCCAAATTAAAGAAGAGATTATATGTAGCGACGTTTAAATTCCACATTTTTCAAAAGAAGTTACGGTTTTCGAGTAGCAGTAGCAAAGTCTGAAATATGTGTATTTCTGTCGCGATTTTTTGAGAGCTCTCAATAACAAATACAAGCTAAGAATACACATGGGTAATAGGATAAGTTCTATCTTTCTTGGTATTAGTGAAAGTTCACCGATTTCCATGACTAATGTTACACTCAAAAGTGTGATATAAATATTTTTTACCAAAAATTGGATCACTACACTTAAAAATACAAAATAATATTAGTTCTATTGGATCTGATACTTTTAAGGTTGGTGCCAAAAGTCTTCTATCTAACTACAATTGCACAACTTCAAAATTACCTGCACCAATAGAATTAATATTATTTTGTATCTTTCAGTGCACTAAGCCGGTCGAATTTTTGGTACAAAATATTTATTCTCTAAAATCTTGAAAACCAAAATGGCTATTAAATTTTTGTGAACACATAAAAGATCATCAATTAGCTCATTTTTTTTTTTTTCATTGAACCGACTTCATAATATCTATTAACGTTCTCAAGATAGGGATATTATCCCATCTTTGTTACACTGTAGGTATATGGCAGAAAGGTTATATAGATTATAAACATATAGGTACAATTTTATAATTGGTAGGTATTATGAATGCGAGTGGTCCTATAAAAATCTACAATAGGTACAATTTTGCCGAACACGTGAGTCTGGTGAATGTAGACAGACATAATACATAAAATATATCTGGTCTACATCTTTCACATATTATATAAAATTCAACACGTGTTGATAAACGGATTCACGTTCTGAGCGTGTTGATTTACATGGGCTCCATTCAAGTGTGTGCTATTTGAAGTTGAGATGATACTTTTTTGTTCGATTTACTTAAGAGACATCGCTATGTTTAGAGTAAAAAAACGGCAGTTTAGATACGATCCTCAAGTTGCACTCTATGAACTTACAAGTAGATCACTTCAAATTTGAAATTATTCAATCATACATAAGGACAAAATAGGGCAAGAGCATGTAAGAGTTCTAAGTGCTTAAAAACATGTTTTTTCTGTCGTATAACTATTATGTAATTAACTGGATCAATTTAGATAATGTTCACTTGTAAATTCTCATTATTTATCAATACATTGTAATCATGATCCATTTGAATTATGTTGTATCTTGCGCCAGCTTTCCGCTAATGGCAACATAAATAATTTTGATGTATTCACAATATTTCTCAGCTCAATTTATTAGAATGTAGTTAATTTTAGAAAGGCAGTGTGTGTTGAAGCAATTTTCATGTTTAAACAGTGGAAATTAATTTTGTGTTTTAATTTTAATTTAGGTACCTATGGATTTTCATCAATCAATAACCAAATATCTGGGCGACCGAGCTTTGCTCGGGTAACACAGGATTTAGAGTGGGTCTATAAGGATGTTTAATCTTAGTTCAAATATATGGATACCTATTTCTAGAAGATCGGTTAATATTGATTTTATCGTTTCCAAATAAATATGAATGTGAAATATACCAGAACTCAGATGTATCACCAATGTCTGATCGACCCCCAAACCCCGTACTAAAATTTTTATAGCAATCTGCGGAGCTATTCCCGAAATAGCTAGTGTGGACCTCGAGGGTCACATCCATTAAAATCCAAATCTGCCGAATCATTCAAGAAAAAGTTCGAAAATTTCCGATTAATTAATAAGAAACTCATTTTAACACCTTTCATTTCCAAAAAATTAGTTTTCTTAAAAAAAAATCTGATTTGATCAGGATACGAACCCAGGATCTCCAGGTTAACAACCGAAACCTTAACCAATGAGCTACTTATGTCGTACGATGATAATGGGCTATTATCCACATATCAGTTATAATCTGTAAGGGTGGTAAAATAAGAATATTAATTCCTGAAAACGATTTCTCTTGCGAATGCGAATACAACCAATCGATTCAATATACTCTAAAACCCATATATATGAATTTTCATCGAAATCTTATTTAAGCCCCATATAACTTCGGCAGAATTCCCATTTTCTTTTAACACTTAAAGAAATTGGGAATTCTGCCGAGTTAATTTGGGGCTTAAATAAGTATACTCTTTCTGCTACCCAAGCTTTCGGTAAAATTTATTACCATTATCAAGGCTGACAATTTTTGAAGATCATAATTTAAACAGGCACAGACTAACTAAGAAAGGATTATCACTCATAATTACAATTAAACACAACGTACAACACAAACAGATTAAAATTAAAATAAGAACGGTTAAAATTATTGAAATAGAAGTTGTGTATGATGTTACATAGTTGGTGGTGATATTATAACTAAATTTATGGATCAATTACCCTCTCTGAAGGAGGCTCAAAAACAAAGTAATGTATGAGAAAAATTCCAAACAGTTTTTTACATCGCAACGTTATTATTGTTCGAAAAAAGGTGGGAAATTTAAGATTACTCAGAACATAAAGATAGCAAATTGGACAATGACACATGACGTTACTTATGTCAAGGATCTCAACACCCACAAACTCTGTTTGTTTCATAATATATGCAGGCTCCAATATTCAATACATTCATAACCTATGTTGAATTGTTTATGTTGATGTTGTGTTGTTAGTGCTAATGCAGTATCTTGAAATCACGTAAGAATAAATAGAGCTAAGTCCACGAACATCGGTACATGTATTCATTGTTTTGGGATATTTGGTAATTTCAATCATTTCATGTATTTTAGTTGTGCTAGACTCACTTACAAGAATTGAAGCACCTTCAAAATTGGGAGTATGCCGTTTTTCATTTGCATGTCTTGCTAAGGTACATTTTTTTGTTTGTGCGTTCCTGTAATCATTTTTATGTGAAGAGATTCTATTTTTTAGTAGCCTCTGTGTTTCGCCAATGTACACAAGATCGCAATCATGACACGGAATAACATATACGACATTACGCCTTTTTTCGGTAGGTATTTTATCTTTAATATTGGAAATATTGACGTTTTTTTAGCTATTTTGCAATTGCTCAAGACCTCCATGATAATATTAGTCAATTGGTGAGTGAGGCTTCTTATCCAAGGTGTGGAAAAATAGCATACAGGTCCCTGTTGCTGTGGTGGCAGGTAATTGGTAGGAGAGTCTGGGCGATTAGTAATGGATGGACTACTGTACAATAACTTGTGTAAAAGATTATTGGGGTAAGAATTGTTAAGTAGAATTTTATATAATTTGTTAATGTTGTCATTGTATAAAGTCGGGTGACATATTTGCTTCATCCTGTTCTTCAATCCTAAAACTAAGTTAACCTTAATTTTATCGTCATGGTAGGAAAGAAAATTCAAATAACGTCCACTGTTGGTGGGTTTCTGATACCAATCAAGAATGATGGTCTGATTGAAGTACGAATACTTCTAGTGTCAAGGAAGGGTACAGAGTTATCGTGTTCTTTTTCGATGGTAAACTTGAGGTTACCATCATTGGAATTGAAAACTTGTAAGACAGTTCCATAAGAATCCGTCGGAATAGCACAAATTATGACATCAACGTACCTTTTTATGAACGGCGAAACACAGAGGCTACTAAAAAATAGAATCACTGCACATAAAAGTGATTACAGGAACGCACAAACAAAAAAATGTACCTTAGCAAGACATGCAAATGAAAAACGGAATACTCCCAATTTTGAAGGTGCTTCAATTCTTGTGAGTCTAGCACAGCTAAAATACATGAAATGATTGAAATTACCAAATATCCCAAAGCAATGAATACATGTACCGATGTTCGTGGACTTAGCTCTATTTATTCTTACGTGATTTCAAGATACTGCATTAGCACTAACAACACAACATCAACATAAACAATTCAACATAGGTTATGAATATATTGAAGCCTGCATATATAACGAACAGAGTTTGTGGGTGTTGAGATCCTTGACATAAGTAACGTCATGTGTCATTGTCCAATTTTCTATCTTTATGTTTTGAGTAATCTTAAATTTCCCACCTTTTTTCGAACAATAATAACGTTGCAATGTAAAAAACTGTTTGGAATTTTTCTCATACATTACTTTGTTTTTGAGCCTCCTTCAGAGAGGGTAATTGATCCATAAATTCAGTTATAATATCACCACCAACTATGTAACATCATACACCACTTCCGTTTCAATAATTTTAACCGTTTTTATTTTAATTTTAATCTGTTTGTGTTGTAAGTTGTGTTTAATTGTAATTATGACTGATAATCCTTTCTTAGTTAGTCTGTGCCTGTTTAAATTATGATCAACACTCGCATTGTAAGTTTCTTCTTTTTTAGTTTTTAATTAGCATTAAGAACTAATAATTTATATAAAAAAAAATCAGCCTTGATAATGGTAATAAATTTTACCGAAAGCTTGGGTAGCAGAAAGAGTATACTTATTTAAGCCCCAAATTCACTCGACAGAATTCCCCATTTCTTTAAGAATCACTTTTTATACAACAATGACTGCCTTACTTCCATTTATTATAATATATATATATATATATATATATATATATATATATATATATATATAAATAAATAAATACAAGCATTGCTCGTTTAATATAATTAGATACAGTTATTAGGAGATCTCTATATCATACGAAATTCGGAATTAGAAAAAAGCCATAAGGAACTTCGTTCTTACTTACTTTTCTCAAAAAAGTGTTATAATATGGTTTGATATCTAGGTTGCACGAAAAATAAAATGATTACTAATAATAATATAAATGTAATACATATAATAATACCTTAAATTCGAAAAATACAAAAGTATTGAAAAATATATCAATATGTATGTTTTTATTTATTTGCTAATACCTCATAAGTTTTCCTCAAAGTGTTATATACCTTGATATAGATGTACGGAATCCTCGGGGTATGAGTTCTTATTTACTACACTTAATCATTCAATAGTAATAATTTTCTGGTTATTTTTTCCTAACTTTTTTTTTATTAAAGTTTAGAATCCTAGGGGCGTAATCTCCGATTCATTTAGAGTGTAGGCGTGAAAATGACCATCTCTCCTCTCGCTGAGAGCAGAAAATTAGCATAATACATGCGCAGCTATATCCTCCTCCAGGTCACAGAAGCCGCAGGCAGAGTACAGGGTGAGTTTGCGTTTGTACAATAAGCAGCAGAGGTTACCGTGAACATTAAGAATACTTGTCAGGGCTCTGACTTTAATCCTGTCCAGTTTGAGGATATGTTGTGTTCCTCAATCATTTGATTTAGCAGAATCAAAGAGTCTGCTTTGCCTACAGCTTTCTTTCCTTTCTCATTCATCAATTTTATGTCCGGCAGCCCAATCTCTAAGTTCATGCTCAATCAGCCCGATAACTGGTTCTGGGAGGGTATTCGCCTCAATTTTGGCGAGGTCGTCCATTATGATGTTGCCGCTGATATAAATGTGTCCAGAGACCCACTTACGGGTAACCTTGCCAATAATTGCCAGTTTGTTTAGGACCTTATAACATTCCCATACTATCCTGGATCTTTATGTCAAGTTAATGTCAAAAATCACATTATTTTGAAAATACATGTGAGTATTAACAAAATGGCATATAAGGAAACCAATAATTAGTAAAAGAAATTATAAACATAAGCTAAAAAAGAAAATATATTAATCACAGTTTACGAAGGATAGTATATTTATATAATCTATAAGTATATTTAAAATTGGCACAAATATAATATAATTGTTAAAAGATAAATTTTGAATAAAATCAACTGTTGAGGAACTCAGCAACATCGCATGGTTCCATATCTGTTATGTATTCCATTACTGCTTTCTTAAAGCCATAATTTCATTGAATACCTGATTTTGTATTTCTTTTATTTCCATATCTTTTAATTTTGAAATATTGTTGATTTCTTTTATTGAACTTTTTTGCGTTGGAAAAATTTCAACTGCTGATATGCTTTTTACACAAATGGTGTCTTGTCAATTCATCCGGGGCGGCTCGCAGGTAAACATAAATGTCCAGTTAAACATGTATTTTTTCAGTTTAAATCGTACCGAAAGCTTATAGTGTGATACATCGTTGAATTTATAATAACAAGTGTTCTCTAAGAAACTGAAAAATCCAGATTCCTTTGCAATGACGAAAATGTGGGAGCTGTACTTCCATCATGTTAACACATACAGATCTAACTTTACAGCAGGCATTGGAAATTATATATGGGAGACTGTTACTGCATAATTATAAAATCCATTGGATAATTTATTTCGAATTACAACCTGCAAGGCCAGAAGTAAACTTTTTCCTTTCTGGACCCAACGACCAGATGGAGAACGTACTTTTAGATATGCTTAACTGTTTGTCATCCCTCAACTGCCAGATAATGTGACTTTTTAGCAAGACGGCGCTCCGCCTAACTGGTCAATTGAAGTGCGGAACTTAAATGAAACAAGTCCTAACCGATGGTGTTCCTTGGCATCCAAATTCACCGGATCATACGCCCCCTGAATTTTTTATGGGGTTATGTGAAAAGAACATTGTTTAGGCACAATATAGAACTGACCTGGTAGATTCGCGAAGAAACGTGGCAATCAAATTCTGCAAGATATGAATAATATCGCATTAATGTAGGCAGCATGTAGAAACATCATAAACATCCATATCTTAACAATGCTTTATTATAGGAAATAATTCTCAATAAATTACAACTTGCAAGTTATTGACACTTACTTTTTGCTACAAATTCAATTAACATAAAAAAACTTTTACGACTTGTTCTCCGGTTTTCGGTTTATTTATCTCTTTAATGATACAATTATTTTGACAAAACACTCTGCAAATGATTCAAATCATTAATATATCCTATACTTAGTTATGTTTGGTAATATCAAAGTCTTTGGTGACTCAATTAATTCACTCTTAGATAGTTCATTATTTATCTTGCGCTATCAAGGTCTAAGATCAAAGTAAGTTAACTGCACTTGCATGAATCCTTAACACGATCAAAGTCAAGTAGTATGGTAACTTAACTAATTCTCTTGAACCATAATCTCACTGTTATCTATAAAGACTATGCCCCCATTTCAGAATCATTAATATCCCAATAGGGAATTAATGGTTCACTTGAATCATTAAACAAATGGGAATACGATAGATTAGAGAATTTCGGTAGCTTCGGCGTTAAGGCAGAGATGATTTACGATTACTAAATTGCTAGAAGGTAGGTGTATAAAATTCTCGATAATTCAGCTGGAAACTCTTTACTATTTGAGTTTTATATAAACGTAGTTTTTTTCGAAGTTCATTCTGATCACATTATTCCATGTAACAGAAATCGGAGTTCTGTTTTTGCAACATAATTATTCTTTGGCGTAGTATTCTAGGAGTCAATTCATCTTTTTGTGTTCTTTCCAATATTTCCACAGAATATAATGAACACATGGGCTTGTGTAACTGCTCACAATAGAGCTATATTCGCCAAGTTTTCCTTCCTAAATAATAGTCAAGAGAGAATGATAACGTCCATATAGATAAGCATCTACCTATAATATAGGATCGAACGTTCAGAAAAGTCAAACGGTCTCGAAGCACGGCAATGCCGACAATGCCTACTATCGATGCTAGCCATCTCGGACGGTAATGTAGAGCAGTCAAATTAGATAAAAATTCAGAGTACATACTCTTAAAAAAATAGTTTTGACTATTTCTGACCTTAAACATATTACTGGAGTATTAGTTTCACAGATTATGGAAATGTAGCTGATAGATTATCGAGGAGGTATTTGTTCAATAAAAATTCGTAAGTTTTAATCATTGGTTTTGATGGAAAAAGTCAAACAGTTTTCAAAGAAGAGGTAAGAACCTCACTAAATTCTGGTATAATTTCTTCTACAGAAACACAAAAATGTCACTTTCTCCAAATATCACCATATTTTTTTGGAATAAAATTCCATTTGGTAGACATGAAATACGAGATACCATTGGTCCAAAGCGCTATCTTTTTATGAATCGATTCCCAATTATAAGCTTACTTAAATATCGAAAATAATATGTCAATTAATGAAAAAACAAGAAACAAAAAGAAAAGTCAGAACAATGGAGATATTACGAATAATAAAAGGGGTTACGATAGAATACGCATCATAGAGACTTTAAGAGAACTAGGAGTGAAGGACTTTCTAAGATGGGTAAGCAAGGCGCCGCCATTAGAGAGAGTGAATGGGCGAGAACGAATTACAGGAACCAGATACAAGTAATCCAGTTGGTTGACTTCCAAAACACTGGTACATCAGCATCACAAGAAGACAGATTAGAGACAAGCCAAGACAGAAAAGAACAATAAGAAGAACTTATCATTCTAAAATATCTTGTATCTTTCAAGAATACTTCATTTCAAATCTCAACACTCAGTTTTATTTATACTCCAACTTCTCTCAATTGATATCATCCACATAATCTGTCATCGTTCTATTGTTTCTCTGATCTATTTCGATTTGTTATTTTTATTTCAAATCATTTCCTGTTTTATTAATTGAATATATTTTCCATTAGTCTATCTACTTCCTTCTCATCTCGTGAAATGACAGCAACATCATTTGGGAAGCAAATAACATGTAATATGCTGTTGTTTAAAATCCTTAGCCATAAAGCTTTCTTTATTGTTGCATCTTTTGTCGTAGTGAACAGCGGTGCTGATAATTAATCTCCTATTCTAATTCCTTTCTTAACAAATAGGTAGTTGTTTTCTTGTCTATTGTCATATACTTATCACAGTATTAAAAATGTCTACTGTGACTTGATTCTATTTATTTTTCTTGGTATATTTACTTCCTCCTTTATTTATTCGAACTAGCTGAATTCATCAAACGCTTGCTTAAAAATAGTAAATATTTAAGAGCATTTCTTATATGTTGACCTGCATCTTTAAAAACTTTTCGATTATCTCAAAAAAAATCTGCTGTGAGCTTCTGAGACATTAATTTAAATATTCTCGAAAATATTTTACAAGACGATTGCAGAAAGCATATTTCTATGAAAAAATGCCTTGTGAATTGTAAAATGGTTATGGCGAAAACTTCAAAATAATAATGATTTTTGTCTTTTAACTATCAATTGACCCCATTTGACGGCACCAGTTGGCGATCCCGAGTATATATTGTATACATGTTACATACCTACTTTGGGCACAGGGAATCGATACGTGAATCACGTGATCGGCGGACAGATAACAAAGAGATACTGGCAAATGGTCGCCACCGCCGCCGCCACTACCGCCGCTGGTACCGACACTACCACAATGATGTTATCGAAAGAGGAGCATCCACCGTGCCTTGTGTACAATCCGTCCCTTGTATTGAAGGACGTAGTGGTGTAGATCCTCCCAGGAATGACATCTGTTGAAATATTCTACAGTAAAACGGTGACAAAAAGTCGTGTGCCCAGTCACACGACTTTCCTTCCCCTCTCCATTGTATAATAAAAACCGCCTGATCAAGTCGTTCGAACATTAATTTCTTTCATCCTGCTTTTTCTCAAAGATTCGTCTTGAGATGGAGATTAAGGGCTTCAAGAAGAAATTTTTGGACAAGTTACATCGAAATCATTGGAGCCGTTTTCATGCTTTTGAGCAAACCACGTTTTTAGCTATTGCCTAGCAATTAGCGCGAGCGATATCGATACCCTAGAAAACAAAAACAAAATCGTGCTACTTGTTCCCGAGATAATATTGGCACAGAACGACAGATCAATTGCTGGCAATATGTTTTAAGGATTCATGGGACCGGACGCCGCAAATTACAATGTATTCCTGAAATTGCTACTTAGGGTAGCGGTAGGAAAATAAAAACGGACAAGTCGGAAATGGCTCCGAACTCGACTCGTAGGTACTTAAGGATGTTCGATGGTTTCAGCTTTATGCACAGAAATCCATAAAAATAATAAGTTTGATAAATTGGTACATGGCGAAGTTGTTCGAATTTTTCAGAAGTTTTTATCGCATGATTTTCAAGAAAAACGTTATTGAAAAAGCATGGTGTCTTATGGAAAACTCGCACATTACCTATTTTAAATTGTTTTTTCATCATTTCCCATGTATGGAAATTGAAAAAAAGTATTTCATATGAAAGTTAGCAATTTTATGAACAGATTTCTTTATTCTTATTTGTATCCTATCACACAATTTACGGTGAAATGTTCAAAAAACTATTTATCTAAGAACAACTTTTTAACGAACGCTAAGAGAAAATTCAAGATTTGGGAACATCCCTGTATTAATTCACAAAATACGATTTAGATACATCGACAAGGTTAAACATTAGTTTGTTCCATGTTCATGCAAATTATGAAGTTTAGGTCAGTTTTGTTTGAAGTTTGAGTGTTATCATAGATAAAATATATACAGGGTGTTCCGTTAATAATAGGAAATAATTAAACTGGAGAATCTTTGGTTCGAAATAATAAGATTTAGGTAATGTTTAATTTTTTGTATCGTCAGAGAATATGATCATATATATATATATATATATATATATATATATATATATATATATATATATATATATATATATATATATATATATATATATATATATATATATATATATATATATATCAACTGGTGGGTATTCGTGGCTGATATGATAATGTAACTTTAAAATCGCAGGGTTGCAGCCAAAATGTAGGTGAAATAAAAAGAAGACTCTTTACATTTACTTCAGAGCTTTCGGAATCAGTTTTATTCATTCTTCAGTCAAAATCTATAAAGGTGTAATATAAAGACTAGGTAAAAGATATAAACTAAAGTATAAACTGACTTACAATGTATGAGATTGGTGTTGAAACCGATGTTCATCAAATAGCATATCCTTATTATGTAATCTTAATTAAATAAACATTTAACACGAAACACTTATGAACAATGGTTTATATAATGAGCTAGATTGTAAATAATAAACAAAACAGGGCTGATGAAATTATTTTATTAGGTAAACAACTTCATTTTCCATATTAGCATATATTATGGTTACACACGTCATCAATATCTAATTAAGGTGGTTGCCTATTTTGACTACGTATTTTATCTAATTGTAATATATTCGAATAAATAACATTAAGATTCTGAATATCCGATTTTTTATTAAGGGAATCATGTTCACATTGTATATGTGCCATTTTTAAAAATTGTCTTTTAAATAGGTTTTTTTTCTACTTCAAGAACTTTAGTGTTGTCAAAGTCAGCTTGATGTCCTGTTTCTTTGATATGTTGAGCCAGGGCACAAGCACCTTTTCTCACCTTAATGTCACTCTTATGTGAGTTAATTCTTGATTGTAAATCTCTAGATGTGATCCCTATATATTTCTTATTGCAACTGGTGCAATCTATTCTGTATACAACATTAGTTTTTTGTTTATTATCCGTTTTATCTTTCAGTTTGCTAAATAAGTGATTAACATTTTTTACTGATTTATTGGCAATGAAAAGATTTTGTACTTCTCGAAGTATGTTGCGTATTCTTTGTGTTAATTGTTCAATATAAGGAAGAGAGCGAAAAATCCTATTAGTAGTGTTTTCTGATCTATTTTTTTTTTGTCTGCGTAATATTGGTGATATTATCATTGTTTGTTGTAGTATTTGAGGTGGAGAATATCAATTTGTTAATCATATGTTTTGGGTATGAGTTTGCAATGAATAATTTCGCAATTTTATTGAAGTTTACAATTCTTAGGGATCTGTGGCATATTCTCATAATTCTATTTTTTAACATTAATATCAAGTTGATTTTCATTTTCATAGGATGGTTTGAATAATAATTAATGTAACTTCCGGAACTGCATGGCTTTATGTACCAATTTAAAATGATTTTATTTTGTTCAGAACGAATTAGTTTAGTATCAAGAAACGGAACACTTCTATCAACTTCTTTTTCGATGGTAAATTGAATATTAGAATTGTAGCTATTGAACTTTTCCACTATTTCACACTCTGATCCAACAGGAACTGCGCAAATTATATCATCAACATATTTTTTATAAAGGGTAAATCAAATGTAAGAAGCGGTATACAATGATCAAGTAAATCATCCATGATAAATTGAGCTACGATAGGAGAGATCTTTGAGCTCATTGGAGTACCTAATACTTGCTTGTAATAATTTTTTTCAAATGAAAAATATGTGGTATTAAATATAAACTCAATAACTTCTTTGAAACTTGCTTTGTGAAGTGTACAATGATTACTTATCTGAGGCCAATGTGAATCAATACTAGATAAAACCAACTCAAGAGGAATGTTTGTAAACAGTGATATAACATCCAAACTTATAATTCTATAATTTTCCGGTAGATGAAAATCGTTGATAAATATTGAAAATTCAAATGAGTTTGTTATATAGTATTCGTTGTCTTTATTATATGCTAATGTTAATACGTCTGTAATATATTTCGTAAGATTGATGTTGGGTGCTACTATTGAGGAAATAATAGGCCTTAATGACAAAACAGGCTTATGTACCTTAGGTAGAGCATAAAACTTTGGGGAAATACCACCATAAAATGTAAGAGTTTTGGCGAGGTCTTCTGTGATTTCATTGTTTTTCTTTAATTTGGTAACTAACTTATTTGCTTTTTGTTGAATAGTGGATGTAGGATCTCTTGGTAGTTTCTTGTAATATATTGGATCACTGAGCAACTCATTAGATAAATTTATGTAGTGTTCTTTGTACATTATTATGGTGACGTTACCTTTATCAGATTTAACGACAATTAGTTCTGGATGATCTCTCATGAAAACTTTGGTTTTTCGATACCAATGATCTAATATTGTAACATTTTCACTGGCGCTATGTAAAAAAATTGTGATCACATTGCTAATCCGCGCACTATAGATGTTACGTGTATTGGTGTTATTAATATGGCACAAAGCGAACTCAACATCAGCTAATAAATGTTTAATACCTATTTCTTTTTTACTAGGTGACAAACAGAACTTAGGTCCAAGAGACAATAATTTCTTCACTTCATCAGGGATATCAATAGTTGTCAGATTCTTTAAGCAATTCTCCTTAATTTTAATATTATATTTTATTTTATTTCTTATTATCAGTTTGGTGTTAACTGTTAACTGATGTCATTGAGGAACATGAAGATTTTTCTTCTGCAATGTCGACTTAATTGTTTAACTCCAAAGCATATAGCTGATCAAACACGAGGCATGATGACACTTATTGATGCAAATGATGGAAAATTAGGACGAATGGTGAACAATTTCCACTCTAGATTGAACAGTAAAATCCTAAACCTAGAAATCAAGGTAACCCATCGGAATATCAACAACTTGCAGATTCAACAGCAAGATATTCAAAATCGAATTATAAACCTAATTCCCTTAATTATGGGGAATGAATTTGTTAGAAAACAAAATAGTTCTTATAACACAAAATTTCCCCTAGTTAAAACAACCAACAAACGAAAAATTGAAGCATTAAAAAGTCAACAAATATTTAATATTGAAATTAATGAGAATTGGTTAAAGAATCTGACAACTGTTGATATCCCTGATGAAGTGAAGAAATTATTGTCTCTTGGACCTAAGTTCTGTTTGTCACCTAGTGAAAAAGAAATAGATATTAAACATTTATTAGCTGATGTTGAGTTCGCTTTGTGCCATATTAATAACACCAATACACGTAACATCTATAGTGCGCGGATTAGCAATGTGATCACAATTTTTTTACATAGCGCCAGTGAAAATGTTACAATATTAGATCATTGGTATCGAAAAACCAAAGTTTTCATGAGAGATCATCCAGAACTAATTGTCGTTAAATCTGATAAAGGTAATGTCACCATAATAATGTACAAAGAACACTACATAAATTTATCTAATGAGTTGCTCAGTGATCCAATATATTACAAGAAACTACCAAGAGATCCTACATCCACTATTCAACAAAAAGCAAATAAGTTAGTTACAAAATTAAAGAAAAACAATCGAATCACAGAAGACCTCGCCAAAACTCTTATATTTTATGGTGGTATTTCCCCAAAGTTTTATGCTCTACCTAAGGTTCATAAGCCTGTTTTGTCATTAAGGCCTATTATTTCCTCAATAGAAGCACCCAACATCAATCTTACGAAATATATTACAGATGTATTAACATTAGCATATAATAAAGACAACCAATACTATATAACAAACACATTTGAATTTTCAATATTTATCAACGATTTTCACCTACCGGAAAATTATAGAATTATAAGTTTGGATGTTATATCACTGTTTTCAAATATTCTTCTTGAGTTGGTTTTATCTAGTATTGATTCACATTGGCCTCAGATAAGTAATCATTGTGCACTTCACAAAGCAAGTTTCAAAGAAGTTATTGAGTTTATATTCATTACCAGATATTTTTCATTTGAAAAAAATTATTACAAGCAAGTATTAGGTACTCCAATGGGCTCAAAGATCTCTCCAATCATAGCTCAATATATCATGGATGATTTACTTGATCATTGTATACCGCTTCTTACATTTGATTTACCCTTTATAAAAAAATATGTTGATGATATAATTTGCGCAGTTCCTGTTGGATCAGATTGTGAAATACTGGAAAATTTCAATAGCTAAAATTCTAATACTCAATTTACCATCGAAAAAGAAGTTGATAGAAGTGTTCCGTTTCTTGATACTAAACTAATTCGTTCAGAACAAAATAAAATCATTTTAAATTGGTACACAAAGCCATGCAGTTCCGGAAGGTACATTAATTATTATTCAAACCATCCTATGAAAATTAAAATCAACTTGATTTTAATGTTTGAAAATAGAATTATGAGAATATGCCACAGATCCCTAAGAATTGTAAACTTGAATAAAATTGCGAAATTATTCATTGCAAACTCATACCCAAAACATATGATTAACAAATTGATATTCTCCACCTCAAATACTACAACAAACAATGATAATTACACAGACAACAAAAATAGTTCAGAAAACACTACTAATAAGATTTTTCGCTCTCTTCCTTATATTGAACAATTAACACAAAGAATACGCAACATACTTCGACAAGAACAAAATCTTCATTGCCAATAAACCAGTAAAAAAGGTTAATCACTTATTTAGCAAACTGAAAGATAAAACGGATAATAAACAAAAAACTAATGTTGTATACAGAATAGATTGCACCAGTTGCAATAAGAAATATATAGGGATCACATCTAGAGATTTACAATCAAGAATTAACTCACATAAGAGTAACATTAAGGTGAGAAAAGATGCTTGTGCCCTGGCTCAACATATCAAAGAAACATGACATCAAGCTGACTTTGACAACACTAAAGTTCTTGAAGTAGAAAAAAACCTATTTAAAAGACAATTTTTAGAAATGCCACATATACAATGTGAACATGATTCCCTTAATAAAAAATCGGATATTCAGAATTTTAATGTTATTTATTCGAATATATTACAATTAGATAAAATACGTAGTCAAAATAGGCAACCACCTTAATTAGATATTGATGACGTGTGTAACCATAATATATACTAATATGGAAAATGAAGTTGTTTACCTTATAACATAATTTCATCAGCCCTGTTTTGTTTATTATTTACAACCTAGCTCATTATATAAACCATTGTTCATAAGTGTTTCGTGTTAAATGTTTATTTAATTAAGATTACATCATAAGGATATGCTATTTGATGAACATCGGTTTCAACACCAATCTCATACACTGTAAGTCAGTTTATACTTTAGTTTATATCTTTTACCTAGTCTTTATATTACACCTTTATAGATTTTGACTGAAGAAGGAATAAAACCGATTCCGAAAGCTCTCAAGTAAATGTAAAGAGTCTTCTTTTTATTTCACCCACATTTTGGCTGCAACCCTGCGATTTTAAAGTTATACAGGGTGATTCATTGGGAAATGGGCATACGCTAATGGTAGATAGGGGTGACGTAGCTGGTTCTAAAAAACCTGTATTTAATGGGTCTCTGATTCTTTATAACCAAGATATAGGGTGATTTATCCATTATGTCCATTTTTTCATTTAGTCATAACTTCCGAACCCCAATGTATATTTTTTTCATATTTGCAACAAATACTCTTCATCCTGTATGGTACCGAATACCAGATAAATAAAAATGAAAATCCAGGTACGGACTTGGAAAAAATCAAAAAAATTGAATCACTTCCAAACAACACCCTGTATATCAAAATTTTGAATTTTTTTGAGCAGATTTGGATAGAGCAGAAAAAATTATGTCGGACCAAATGTGTTTGGTACTTCCGCATACAATTCTAGTACTTGTTAATTTGAGTGAAAATTAATAGTTTCAATGAACGTGTGGTACAAAATTTAAAAAAATCTGTTTCTGCTATAAAATCTAATTTTTCAAATCTAATCGATAAAATCATCAAGCATTTCATAATCTCCTAATGTTTGGATCCCAACATTTTTGTAACATGAGTCGACAGGTCCGTATTTAGGACAAAATGCTAATTGTAAGGATTAAGTAACAAACACCCTGTATGTCTAAGATAAATATGATATTTGTATTTTTTCATTATGCTATACCTCAAACAAACAATATAATTATAAAAAGACTCTATCCTGAAAAAAAGTATACGTACCTTTATGGAAAGAAATACTAACTCGTTGGAAATGTATTATGTGAAAAAATAACTAAGAACCAAAAAATTAGAAGCGGTTATTATTTATTCCATTATACATAATTAGTATTTCAGTTAGAGCTTGTTGGTCATTTTATAACTATTCTGATGCATTTTGAATAAAAATGAACTACTGCATTCCGTACGTATTGCTTGTTTCGGCGAATAATAAATACACTAGTAAATATCCCAATTTGTTGTAATTGTCAAGTTGGCTGACTTTCTTTACAGCGAAACAGTAGCGACAACGAATATTGAATACCGATGCAACGCCAATATTAATTTCCCTTTCAATATTTTGAATAAGCAAAGCTTCATTGCACTCATTGCAAAAAAAATTCAATTTCAGCGGTACTATGACTGATAGTATCTTTCTCTCCAGCATCTGCTTTGCTATAAGCAATCGTTGGATGTACATATCACGGTCATTTCTACAAATTTTCCTTTCCACATTTCCACCTACACGAAGCCATAATAACATACTGTATACAGTTTTTGAATTTGAAATACTTTTACTTTGAATTTGAAGGTTAGAACAGAGACAGAGAAACTGACACGTAGGTTGGTAAACACAAATTAATTCATGTGCTGTTGCCAAATTCTCAGCGATAATTATGAATATAAAATGATAAATTATTTAATATATGATTAATTGGTAGTTAACTAGACCTATAGTAAGTGTTTCGAAAAATATCTATGGTTTTCTTGTTCAATAAATACTCTTTTCGAGATTAATATTTTATATGTTAGCTAATCTGATATTTTTCTATACTTTCAATAGGACCGCCCCTTTCCCCGCACATCCGATACTGGAGTCATCGAACATCCTTAAGCTTTCGACTTTTTTCTAGCCATTTTGTAGAGCTCAATATTTTACATTTTTTCAGAATATTAGGCTCAGTAGTTTCCGTTATCTCCCCCAAACGGTCAATTTTCGTATTTTCTCCTTATATAACCATCCATCTTTAAGAAAAAACGTTTGAATTACTCATAAAGAGTCCTGCCACAATACGAAAATCATATTATCCACTTATAGAAAATTTTACTTTCAATGTTCTAATTTGTAATCCAAAATCTTAAATTTATTAAAATTGAAACATTTTGAAATCATTGAATTTGTAATGGGGGGAAAAACCTACCATCTTGTTGAAAAGTTCGTTTTTAGTCCCCTGTACGCAGGAAAAATGTGACATATTCTCTCCCGGCAAAATTACACTAGTGCGCATCCGCCCATCTCACTTTACCTCCCAGTAACCTAGCAATCGCATTTTTATCAAAGTGTTTATGAAAGGTTGATACACCAGTCACCAGACTAGTTTATTTTTTATCAGTCAACAACTAAATATAGTGACAGTGAATTAGCAAAGATTAAATTCTAATCTTTGGAATTAGACTGAGAAGAAATTATAAGGAATTCAGAACAAGAAGGAAATGCTATTACGAATGATCTGCTCTCTATTCCAAAAAGTATAATTTTCAAAAAACTATTTAGTGTGTGAGATCCAACTTTTCATCAAGGTGGGAAAAGAAATCCTATAAGTACCACAGCCCAAAAGTAGGACATCCTTACCAGCGATTCTCAACAATCCTCGGGCGAAAATTTCCGTCTTCTCTCCCTAGGTGAGTAATATATTATTTCATAGGATGTATGTAAAAAATATATTGCATTGTTTTTAGAAAATTCGTTAAGACTTTGACACTGTTAATCATGTAGTACTTCTTACTGTATTTGAGCGCTTTTAAATTGGTCGTCCAGAGTTGAATGTTATTCGGAATTATTTTGGTGATGGTGAACACTGAATAAAAGATACTCTGTAGAACGATAACTGTAAGACTGGGGGTGACACAAGCAACCGTTCTTGGCCCAATACTTTGTTTTAAAGTAAAAGCAAATCTAATATCATACGCTGACAATACTGTTACGATATGCAATGAACATAATCGGTCTGAAACGAAAAAATCTAAGTATAAAGTATATAACCAGTGCCAAAAAACCTGAGCTACACAATTTATCAGACTTCGCCAGAACTAAAAAGGTATAATGTATACAATTCATGTTTGCTTTTTTATGTATATACACGCCTTTTGCCTACTTTATGTGCATCGATTTTATATTATTTTCATTCGAAAGAGTAGTGTTTGGAATTGGTTCCATATCAGAAAGAAATAATTCAATATCATTTTCCCCTGAAAACCACGCAAAAAGGGGTGGAGGAGGCATTTTTTCGAAAAATTTAAATTTTGTGACATTAAAAAAAGGGTTTCGGAGTTGCAGCACCATCAAAGTGCAATATTTTCACCGCCACGTTTTGAAATTACTGAATATACGTTCAACAATTCTCATGAATACTGAAACACTCAAAAAAATGTAAAGAATATTTTTGTATAAAATAGGACCGACTTCATTAGTTGATGCAATAAGAAATTCAAAATAAGGGGGGTTACTCCTGAAACTCGATTCGATTCTCTACTCTATTCTCTATTCGACTTAGAACTCGATCCACCAAAATACCAAAATTTTCACTCGATCGAGAACACAATCGAGTTATGTGAAATTCGCGTTCTCTGAAATAAATCGTCAAGTGTCACGTCATATACTTCAGGCGGCAGTGAGTGATTGAAGACTTTTAATAAAAATCAAAATATTCAAGGTCTTTATTAGTAAGCGGTTTACAAAAAAGTTTTAATTAATCCTAATATTTTTGAGAAAACATTTTTTGAAATTAATGAATATAGTTTTGCCTACATTAGAATTTGTGAATAATTAATATTATAATACATATTTTTAGGGTTTCTAAAACATCTTATCATTACAACACACAGATGCAAATATAATTGAAATTCTAAAGATTTAAAGATCTTGAAATTGTTCAAGGCATTTGCAGTCGATTGAAATGAAATGGCTCGAAAAATTTTTTTATTGAAATCCTTGGAAGGCACAACAGAAGTCGCAAATTAATGAGCTAAAAAGGTAAGAACACCACAGTAAACTTTTTGATTTTATATATATTATTTCTTAAAAGGTATACCTTTTCAGATTTGGACTGATAAGAAATACTCACTCTGAATATGGTGAAAATGGGCAAGCTTTGAATCGCGGTTATTAAATTTATAAACTAGATATAGATGTGTAAATTGTTAAAATAAAATTCATGCAGTCTTGTTGAGTCGAACTTTATTCATAATAGATTAAATTTCATAGTGTGTACATACGACAAGACACTTTTTTATCACATGTAAGGGCTTCACTGTAATTATCAGATATTTTGTGGTTGTTTGTGGTGATCATATTTGTTGTGCAACAAGTCTTGAATATTTGGGCTGCAGTCAGTACGTAGATTGTAGTACAATACACAGTGAAACAATCGCCACCATCTAGCTTTACACATCTTCTATTTACCTTTATAAACAACATTTCAGTCTTCAGTTGGTGACTGAATGCTTTTTGAATCCGAATGATGTCATTTAATAGTGCCAATGCTTCATCCTTTAAGTATGTGGCTGCCAGAACCATAAGAAGATAATGCCATTAAAATCTGAAAACAAAATTTTTATGATGATATATATACTCATTATGTTTAAAGTAATTTATTGTTGTGTACCTACCTACAGTTGAAGGTTTGTAAACTAGTTCATTTTCTAATTTATAAACACTTCAACCAATCATAAGTACATCATAGGATATAAAATGAAATTATTGGTACTTGATAACATAGTTGAGGTAAAGAGAACGACACTCACCTTGCATTTAAGTGAAATATGATTTCGTCTGATAGACATGGATAATTTCTCTACAATTCTTCAGAATCCATATCTATAATCGTTATAATATCCATATCTCTTAATATAATAACCAATTATTCACTGAATATCTTCTCGCACACTTGTAGACACGATTGTCTTCAAATGATTTCAATTTACAACAACGTAAAATGAGCCATAATAAAGTTGAATATTAACAAGTAACACTTCTCATTAAATCATTTAGGTTAGAGGTTAAAAGTAACAAGTAACTGACACAAAGTCAAAGAATGGGAATCCGAGAATAGGCTCCGCATCTCGATCCTACTTAGTTCCTATTCGATCCACCATCGTGATAGGTAGCGATTGTCATTTGTTTTGAGATCGAATTCGATTGATTCAGTACTCGATCCAGTCGGGAGTAAGCCCCAAGGTTAATTTTATTGGTGCTGGTAGTTTTTAAATTATTTTGAATTTTTCAGGGCACCAACTAATAAAGTCGGTCCAATTTTTTGTAAAATTTCTTAAAAGACTGTACCTACCCATCACTATTATTTGTAACTAAGAATTTCAGATAAATTTCATTGGCATGTTTTATCTATACATATGTAATATCTAGAGAGATCAAATTATATGAGATGATTTTTTTCCCAGAATTTAAGAGATTCGAATTTCAAAGCAACGATTTGAAGACTTTTTGCCTACCTATTTATCACCCAAAATCAAATATATATTTTTAAATGTTTCTCAGTTCACTGTTCTGCTTAATTTATGAAATTGATCATTCCACTAATTACAACCCGTCGGTTTCTCTATTTCTAATCGTTACCATTAGATACAAATTTTCATTTATCATAACAAAACTATACAGTTCCAGTTAGATTTTCTGTTATCAAACTTCTAATAAAATAATCTATATCGGGATGCAATTTCTTATCTTAATATTAAATTTGTTGCCAAATTATTGTTTCTTGAGAGTTCAAATGTATTGGTAATATAATTTAATGCAAACAGAACATTTTTTACTGAAGACAGTTTCAAATTTAAATAATTTGAAACACCTACATGAATTCATCAACCCACTTGTGATTATTTTTATAGTGGTTTCTCCAAGCCACTGACTTATCCATATTTCTGCAAAATGCAAGCTGATTTTGAATGAGAAAATTCATAAATATTAAAATGGTACATATGAAATGAAATCAAGTTAGGAAACATGAAGATGAATTGTAAATATTAGTAGACATGACTGCCAGACTGCTTCTTGAGCGGTCGAGCCGGGGCAGTTGAGGGACAGATTCCGTAACGTCACAACGGTTAGGTTGCTGCCGGACATTTCCAGTAAAATATGGCTAGTTTATTTTTGTGTAAAATTGTAAATTGTAATCGTGTAAAATTTCCGCTTTTCTACAAAACTTTACGTTTCAGAGGTCCCTGAGTTGAAAAATCAACAGCTACAGTTCATTATAATCTCCTCCCACCAAATCCCAAAGAACTTTCAGCAACTCCAATCCTGTTTTGGCGGCGTATCCGTACATCTTTCTATACAATTTGGAACACACCAATAAAACAGCAGCCGTCTAATATTTGTAATAATTTAACTCGTTGTTGCCAGCCACAGCAAGCGAAAAGATAGCAGAAACAACTTGGTAATTGATGGGATTTTGTACAGTGCTCTCTTTCCATCGCAGCCCCACCTGGGATTCATTTTTCAACCAGACAAACACACAGCAATTACCATTTTGTTATCTCTCGACACCGATTCTAATTCTTCCGTGAATAGATATATATAGCGGACGAATGAAAAATCATTTTAATTTAGAAAATATAACGAATGTACAATTTTAGATTGGTCATTAAAGATGAGAGTATATGGCACGCCATTTGGCAAATTTATAATCAAAAATATTTAAACAAGACAATTATTCAATAAGAAATTCACGATCATAGAGATATATGACAATTATATTAAAGCATAAATAAATTGAATAATCCAAAGTACTCCGTGAAATAATTTGAAAAAAAATGATTTGTTTTGCTCGGTAATGAATTCAAATTCAAATTCAGAAAATTATTTTTATACGTATTTTCAAATCATAATCATTTGAACTATCAATTATTTAAAATGTTGTTACCTTTCATTCCGTTCTATTCATATGGTAAAGAATACTAGAAAATTAAACTTATTTCTATTTTTGAATTAAAGTTGTGTATACTATATTAACTGCTGAATTTTTATTCTTGAATTAAAATTATCTACATAATCTTAATTCTGAAATGTATAACCTTAGGTATATTATTGAGACCACGACACAAGGATAACAGCAAACAACCAAATAGTTAAATCACAGGTTCGAGCAGAATCAACATCAAGAAAGAAAGCTTATGAAGATTCCCAATGAGATTTGGGCGAATAAATTGTAAACATTTGTGTTGCCATCTAGTTTTGGTAGATGTGTCAAACAGAGCGAAAGTACGCATTAACTATATAAGTATATATATAGCCGGGATCTATTATACCGACGGCTAAACAGTGTTGTGTATATTTATAGTTAAAATCTCCACGCAAAATGAAAGTATTACCTAGAGACTCGAAGTAAGGTTTGCATTGATCTTTAGTTATGTTGTGTATAAGGTATTGTGTAAGGACAATACATTGACAAGACTTTAATAGGAATAGGTAATCTGAGTACTTGAACAGTTTTAGCTTGTAATAAATTCTGTTAGTAGATAGAGACGAGCGAGCGAAGTATTTTTTCAAAAACTTTGATTTATCGAAGGAATTATATAACACCTCAATAATGATGATGATAATTGATACTTTCCAAATTCGAATTAGTAGAAGTAGATACCTTGTATACAAATAGAAGATATTAAAAAGAAAATCATGAGTTATGTAACCCTTACAAGCATTTTAAAATAGAATACAATTTAGCTGAATCAACATAATATTGATAGTATAAATAAAGCTGTATTTGCTTTTTGAGTCTCAAAATATTATAAATACTTCATTCCACCAACCTCATCTCCAACAAATTGTACCAATCCATTATTTTTCAGACCCACAACTTTCAATGCACCTACTCCAAATAATTGGTTTAGAACAAAACAATTTTCAATGACAACAGGTCCAGATTTATGTAAGAAATAATTTCCAAAGACACCTTTTCCCTAGAAATTCGCAATAATTGAGGCAACCTCAAAATAAAACGTTTTTAAACCCAATTCTCATCAGCAACTTCCAAAACCTACTCCCATGAGCATATAATAGGGAAATACGTCCAAACCAGCATCTAATTTTTCAAATCATCCTTTCAACCTCCAAACTTACTATAGACGAATTATATAATACTGAATTAAACCATCTACAATCTACCCGTTGAGGATAACTATTTAGATTATCTCGAAAATCAAGAGCTCAATTGTTACGAACATCCAATGAATAACAATAAATAAATGTATGAGAAAAACGATCGAATATATAACGACAATTCAACCGAAATGTTTTTAGAGCAGCCTTCAAATTCAGACCAAACTTAGTACCTGAATTTTTTTCCCTTAATCTTGCCAAATCGAACGAACTTTCTTACATCCGAATTCAATGTTAAAGTCTTAATCGATTCAGGATCTACAAAATCATTTATCGGCTTTAATAAAGCTTTTCAACTATCTCAAAATCGTATATCAGGAGATCCTTTCATTGTCTCAACTGTCTATCAAAAATCTGCTCACAAATGCAGTAGGTACTTTAATTCCAAAGGGTAAATATCTAGTTAAGAATGAATTGCTTTTCACATTTGTTGGGAGTCCTTGTAGAAGAATTATGGACGATGAACTAAGCCAAAATGAGTATTGGATTGGAATGTTTTCGCAAGCCGAACCAATAAGCCTGCATTATTCTCAACAAGAAGAAACAGTAGTAGATATTACAAGGAACGCACCTAATACATATTCCAAAATGTTTCCGAATATCGACAAAAACAAAAGTAATCTACAATACTCATGAAGTCTTATCGTACCATCAGCCAATCATTTTTTCTGACCTATTCCGTAATTATAGGTAACGAAATCCATTTATTGCTACCTGAAAATAGCCAGAGGAAGAAACCAACGATAGGGGACCTGAACCATTGAATTACAAGATGTTGTTAACTTCCATGTTAACCCTTAAAGTTAGATCAAGGGATCAGTTATAACACCATTGCTACTTTTTAACATAGAATATAATTTAGCTGAATCAAAATTCTAATCATAATAATATAAATACAGCTATATGTATTTGCTTTTTGAGTTCGTCTTAATGAGAACGTTATGCCTTAAGGCAATCCCGGGCTTCTGAATTATAATTCATGGCCAGTCTTACAAGATGCAACTGAACAAGAATTTAAGAAAGAGTATTTCAAATAAAGAGTCAGTAATTTTCTACCCAAAGAACCGTGCAGGATAAATACTATCTTGCATAAAGTATAAAATATTTTTCTTGTATTTTTAAACCATCACTGTCAAAGGAAACTTGTGACCGACATATAAATAAGAATTCGGTTATTTACTTGCGATGAAGTAATTTTCCTTCACAAACATGGCAGTGTATTTGGTTTACAAGAATGAGAAGGAGGGTAACGTTGCGATTTGCAAGGGAAAATGGAAAAACTTATCCTATATCCGCATCCGACTACAGAATAAATTAGCCACCAATTTATTTGTAGCAAAGTTAAAGCTTTAAAAGAAGCATTTGGAAATGGAATACAGATGCGCTAAATGGAAAAATCAGATCCGATAAGGCAGAACCGTAATAGGGTGCATATCAAATTTCCAGCCTGGTTAAATTTGAAAAGGGCAGATGCTATAAGCAGATGTTTATTTTGGGAAATATCTAATCATTTAAAAATAAAATGCAACCAAGTGCGACTCGAGCTCACACACGAAGGGTTCCGTACCAGTGTGTAAGAAGAAAAGAAGAAGAAGTAAAGAAAAATGTCAGTATCTACGTATCACTGTTGAGATACAGACGGCTGACAGACGGAGGGATGGACTTAATTTGTTGTTATAGAGGTAATAGATACACTTTTTTTCTGAAAATTACAATAATTGTTTACATATTGCGGTTCATAAGATACAGCCCGCTGAGAGACGAACGGGCGGACGACTTAATATTTGTTGTTGAAGGGGCAATTTCAGGTCTCTACCTATTACGGTTCGTGAGATTGAGCCCGCTGACAACCGGACGGACTTGTATTAGGGTCCCGTTATCACTCTGTTGGATACGGAACCCTAATAAAATTGGACTATAACGTATTTATATTTTTTTCATAAATTTATACCTTATTTATTAAAATTTCACATAGGGGATAGCAATTGGGATGCATTTATATAAAAAAAATGCTTTCTGTTCAATTGAAATCTATCCTGAGAATAAATATTTTGTTACATGCGATTTCCAATATTGTACGGAGGTACCATTTTAAAATTGAAACCATTTACATTGAGAAGTTTAGAAGCTGATAGGTATCAAATAAAAAAATTTGGTGTGCCTACTCACACGACTTTCCTACCAGTCTCAAACGAATTCCACCTAATATAAAAATCGTCCGACCAGGTCAAATGGCCCATTTTTTTTCAGCGTGCCAAGACAAATAACAATGTTTATATTCAGTTTAGATGTACGAGCACCGGTTTAGTCAGAATATGAATAAACAGTTAGGAAATGTTACACTTCATTTGGGCATATCATGCCTGTTTTTTCTCATACGTACCTATGCGTTACAGCAGGTGGTAAAGAGCTTTAAGCAGAATATTTTAAACAAGTTTTATTAAAATCGTTTAGAGCTGTTTTTGTGCCACATTCTTGGGCAAAACAAGTTTTTCAGCTACAGCCTAGCAACCAGTGCGAGCAGGATGCCAAATGTGTCACCAACGAGCGGTATCGATCCCATACAAATAAGAAAATATTCCAACAAAATCGATATATCCGTTGCCGAGATAATCTTGGCACAGACAGACAGGCAGACCAATGGCTGAAAATATGTTTCATGGACACAGGGTCTTCTCAAACATAAACATCTGTTGAAAACCAGACACCGAAAATTTAACTCTTCTAAGAGTAGTGACAGGAAAGTAGAAATACTAGTCGATTTAAGAAGTGGCAAAAAATTCCAATTCAATGAAACTTTATTGGAACAATACCATTTTGTAGTCCTACTGGGTAAGAATGGAATAAAACCTTTAGAAAGTATTACAGGTTTTTTAAATAGAAAAACAATTCTGATATTTTAAAAAATAAGAAAGAAAAGTTAGAACGGAACATCTCACCCTTTGCACACCCAGTATAATCAACATTCAAAAATTCTATACTAATTGGGGAATCCAATTACCACACCAAGTGGGAGGGCACCACTGTAGCTAGGTAATGTTTGTCGGAAAGAACAGCTGATTCTATGCAATCTTTATGAGAGTACGTTAGTGTGAGTTGTTTGATCTGTTTTTGAGGACAATTTTGTGTTTTGGAATAAAAATAGTCTTTTTTTATTATAATATAAGGATTCAATAATGAAAAGTAAGTACAATCATTCATTAAAATTACAAAACGAAACAAGTATGTACACGTAAATTTTGCTTATCTTGCAGATATAGTTGCTGGTATCATGGAAGCGGAGATACAAGAAGTGTTTTTATGTTTATGTATCTTATTTCGATATTTGGATGCTTCCCCCATGAATTTTCAACAATAGTAATTATCTCCGATAGAATACAATTTTCAAAAATGAGTAAGTATCTCAACTGAAAATCTATAATAGGTGGAGATATAAATGAAATTAAAATGACTTGCCATACCTGCAGTTTTGTTTTTATTTTTCCGTGTAAATGATAATAAAAGACCAGTTTGAAAACAAGTATGTTTTTATTCTTCGCTATAAATTAAAAATATACAATAAGTTCTATGGATTCTTTTATAGTTATACTGGACCGCTTTCACTAGAGATATTTTAAAGCTGAGTGAATCAGCATACATAAAAATGTAGAACAAAATCTAAAGAAATACAATATAAGATATTTATCGTATTTCCTTAAAAGAGCAAATATTTTCATCAGAGAAAACAGTTCCATTACAAAAAAAATCAATTAAGCAATACAGTGACTCCATATGAGATGTTTCGCAAATTTTCTGAACAGAGCAAGTTAAGTTACTAATAAATTTTGAGCCATAATACATAGTAGATATTGAATATGAACTCTATACATTAAGGAACATAATATAAATGAGTTAATTACTTTGATAAAACTGTTTCTTAAGCTAACCTTCTATCCACTTTCTCGACCACTCCAAAATTGTTCTTAGTATGGACAAATCCTGATCCTTTATTGGGAAAACGATGAAAATGGACTGTCATATGCTTATTTTTCTGCTCTGACAATTATATTACACCACAATTTGTATCAGAAACAGTTTTCTTCGGCACGTTAACAAATACGAATGTAAGCAAATGACCTATCTGTCTCAGATGGCACTTTTACCAGCAAAGGGAGAACGCTTGGCCGGATTCGCCTATACCTACTCCATTATTCCAATAAGCAATTATATTCGCCTCATTCGGTATTTGATATAAAGGTAATTGTATTGGTATTGTGTTCTCTTCCCTTGCAACCAAATATCACACACACAGCACTGTATTTTCGACCATTCCCAAAGATTCATAGGGGGAATAAGTAATTTTGAGTGTTGACATATCCGGTAAATTCTATCTACAAACATATATTTCGAGTGTGTTTACATATAAACTTCGCCATCATAGCACACATATCCCAGTGCACACGACATACATTTATTAGGGAGACAGAGACAAATAGTCAGAGGCCCTTTTGAAGAGAAATTATTATAAACCATTCGACGTTTGCGCACAGGAGCTGCACCAAAAATAGCCCAAACCCTGAGCTGATCATATTTTCTAGGTAGGTATTAGGCATATGCCTTGATGTGTGGAAGAGCTTTGAACCACTCAGATTTGGCATTCGCTTTGTGTATGTAACCATAGTCTACGTTCATTATGTAAAGACTCCCCACAGTAATTGGGTGGACTGTGTCTTATCACGGTAGAAGGATCACACGTTCAGCGTATCTCGTTTAATGGTACAAAGCTTCCAAGGCATCGTTTACAATTAGTGAATTAATAATTGGACAAATTAATATGTCGGGATGATGTAACAGACAAACATAATATGATATGAATATTTTCAATCAAAAAAAAATATTATTTTTCAGCTAACATAATATATGCACTTTATTTCGAGTCCTAGTTAGTATTCTACTGTATTTCTGCTTTTTTTATTGTTGAGAAAATTCCTAGTGCAAGTATTATAATTTGGGTTTCTTTCACAAAGGTCAATACTCATTTGAGTAATTTTTAAATTTACATCTACCTATATTACCATGATCCTCTTTAAATCCAATTTGAAAGTATAAGTCACAGTGGTGTGCTCTTGTTCTCTAATATTCCAATAGGTGAATTTTATTTTAAATGAATAAGTAGATACTTACATAGCGAAAATCGACGTCTTTGAACTCTTAACAAAGAAACCAACTTCTAATTATTTATTTCCAAAATTGATAGGAAATTTAGCTTTTCTTCTAAATCTCTTGATAACCGATAGGGTAGGATGATTTTTGTATGCTGTACTTAAAATATCAAGCAATCTTGCTTCGTATTTGAAATATTATATGAGTATGGGATTTATACAGGTCAAATATTTTAATATATGTTGATTATCAGCTTTATTGAAAATATTTTAAATTATTATTTGCCGACAAAATTGGATAGCAATTTCTCAATTGCGTCGTTTATCAAAGACATATCGCGAGCTCCTTAATAAACCACACAAAATCAATCGCAAATAAACGTTTCCCGATATGGTCTCATCTTTAATTTAATTGCATTCTCAGATTTAAGATTTTTGAGAAAAATTAACTACCATTTCCCAATTCTCCTCTTTCAAATAAAACAAAAATTGTCTAAACTGGATTACGTTTAATGTGCAAAACGCGCGAACAGCCATAAAAAAAAGCAACCGAATTGTATACTTCCTCCTTTTTTTAGTGATGGTCAAAAAAATCGCATAACATTCAAAAGGTTTTCAAATTTTTTTAAATGGTACAACATAAAATTGTGTTCTAAAAATAAGTCGGGAACCATTCTCACCATATTTAGGAAATGGGAACTGCGTCTTGATTCTTACTTATGATAATTATCCAGCATCATTCCTTGAAAAACAGGAAATGAATCGTTGGAACTGCAACCAGATAAACTATCACTTCATTTTCTGTTCATTCTTATCCGTTTACTATTTTTTATTTAAATAAGGAGCTCATTTACGCTCCACTTCATTATCTAGGGAATTTTTAGTGACTTTTCATAGACATTATATAGTCATATTCATAATCAATCCTAGTTCCGTACTAGATTAGTTTGTTTAGTTGCTATGGTAACGATAATTTCAAACGTATGTTTTAGTATCGAACTAGTACCGAACTAAGATTGATTAAGAGAATAGATGTGTAAGATCATAATATTTAATACAGAAATAAAATACTGGGTTGCCTATAGCATAGTACCAAAATTGTAGATAGTGACTCATGTTTGGGCGTGCGGATAGGGATTTCATAAAGCATTATTATATACATAAAGTATTTTTAATAATAGCCGCACGCCTATGAAGCGTCGATTTCCTTTCCCCTCAGACCCGCAAAGGTCGATGTTGAAAATATGAGTCACTGTCTACAATTTTGGTACTATGCTATAGGTTTGGTGATTTAGCACCAATCACAAGAGAAGTTCCTAATAATCAAACAATGCAACTGGCAACTGGTTCAATAAATATTTTTTTATAATAATATGAATGAACCTTTTCTCATTACATGGATAGGTACCACTCTGTATTCTGAGGGCAGCATCACCGTCCAGTGATCGATGCTGCGAATCCCTTAATGTGGCGGCCACAGCCATCTGCGACTCGATGCCCCCGACTCAACCGCGTGCGGACTCCCCCGGGACTAGCTCCGTGCGTTTTTCGACGACGCGGGCAATAACCGCAAAGTTACTACGTGCTCTTGTTGAAGATATCACGAAAGGCTCTACACACTCTAAACCATACGACCACAACCGCATACGAGGAATGCTAACAGAACATGCGGGAGTACCGCCTCCGTCGAGTGGGTGGCTTTTATTTTAGTGATAATGTTCGTTTGATGTATGCAGTCATTAAATGATTTAGTAAAAGTTATGAGCTTTCTGCTTAGAGTATGATTTCTGTTTTGGTAAGTTATATTAGATGGGGTTGCAGAAGTCTAGAGAATTTTGCGAATTTGAATATTATACAGGGTGTTTCCAAATAAGTGCGAAAGTTTTTAGGGGGTGAATCCTTTTCGAAAATTAACGGGGGTCTTTAATGTAAACAAAAGCTCTTAGACCTTTCCCTGAAAAGTTACACACTTTCAAAAATGTGATATAAAAATCAATTTTTTTTTTCTGGAAATTTCTGAAGAGATGAAGAAATGGCTTTTTGTGGGCATATTCTACCAATAAAAAGAATACTTGTGAATAATAAATAAAATATTACGATTGAAGTCACAAATTGTGCAAACAAAACATGACAGTCACCTACTAGAATTTTTCGATTCCGTTTACAGATGATTGTATTTTATTTTATTATTAAGAAACTATTGCTTTTACGGACACAACAAAAGTGTCAAAAAAGTTTTGCAATAAATTGTCCTGTACAACACATAGTTTTAGGTATATTGAAAAATTTTATTTCTTCAAAAAAGTTCTAATAAAAAATGGAATAGCGGATGCATGTTGCACTCCTTTAAGAGATCACAACAAACTTGAAAAAATATTCACAGGTATCCTTTTTATAAGTCTAAGAGCTTTTGTTTACATAAAAGACCTATAATTTTCGACAAGGATTCACACCCTAAGAACTTTCGCACTTATTTGATGAAAAATAAATAACTTTCAAAAATCGGTCTATCTCATTAGATAGGTAATGTTATTGAAAATGGTGTATTCACAAACAACATATACATACTTCTAGATTTTCAAGAAATGAAGTCTTAATTATAGGTAGATCTTAGCACCAACTTCAAAATCTTTATAATTTCTACAATAGGGATAGAGATTACCTACAATTACATGTATATACATATACCTATGTATAAGTAGTTTGAGTCTTGTGGGTCTGTTTTTCTGACGTTCGCCATTCACGCTGCTGGCTTCTCAGAAGTTAACTTACGTGACTATTATTATAAAAAAGTACAACAGAATCCCCACCTCAAATCTTTTGCAGGGTATTTTAGAGGAAAAAAAGATATTGTATTTTGTTTGGAATGGGAGTATGCCTCAGCAGTCCTTTTTCAAATAAAAGATAATCGGAGGACGTCTATTTTGGAAAACGAAATCAAAAACGTTCAGCGCTAGAAATCTGTATTTTTTATGATGCGCATTCACCATATTTTCAAATAAACGAAAAACCCAAGCCAAGTTTATCCTTTGGATAAGATAGATTGGCCATAGATTATGGAAAATTTTGCCTGCATGATAGACTATGACGTTGGTTTCAAATAAATGTTAGAAGGTCACTGGCTGTAAATTTTCGTAAACCTAATTTATTCGGTGGTAAGAAATCTCAAACCTTATAAACACCTATCAGAGTGAAGCCTAGTCGGCAAAGCAGAGAAATCTTCTATTCTGCAAAAAAATTAATTCGAAGATATTCTGATGATTCATTACTTTGCAAATTTTGCGATTGTTTTGTCTTGGCAGGAGTGCGTAGCAGCCTGGCTAACATTAGTCGACTTCGATTTTCCAAAGTTAAGCAGTAGTGAGTAGATACTGTCAGCGTTTGGATGGGTGACCGGCTAAGAACCAGGCACACGATTGAAAACCCAGAATAGACCTGAATAGTCCTTCTCTAAGAAGGTAACGGGAAATCAGCGATGTAGCCGAAGTGCCACCAAAGCTCAATTCAAATTATTGTACATCATATCGCATGTGAAAGTTTCCAACCTTAACTTAGCCCTTTAAGATAGGGAGTGGATAGACAACAAAGTGATCAGATGTTCTTTAATTCAAACTGACCCTCATACAACACTAGAATACATGGAAATCCATAATTTAATAATCATATTTTTCCAATATTGACGCGACAATCGAGAGGGATTGACTGCCGCAGCTGAATTTCCAATTTCCGTCCTTGTGGATTTAACCGTTTTATTTTTAGAGGCAAACATGATGCAAGAGCTTATGCTCATTAACATTTCCGGATATCGATGGTATATTGCAAATGGTTTTCATTTTACAGCAGCGAGTCTATCAAAATGTGGATGCACAGGATTCGTGCCCGTGAAACATTACAATGAATTTTCTTTGATGTGATTCACACGTTTCGAAAAACAATTCGAAATAATGTTGGCTCATACGGAGAGATTGGTTGGTCCAATCTGAAAAAATAAAACAACAACACAAAATAACAGATGTAAATTTAATTTTTAGTTAAAAACAATACATATCTTTTTTGTAAATAAATATTAGATGCTGTTCGTTGATATTTTTTCCAATGTTCGTAATATTTCAAGTGAGGTTATATGGGACAAAAAAATTGAAGCGCCTTATCATGGTATTGAAGGAGATAAGCTTGAAATTCTCATGTCGTAGCTTAGACCGACAAACGTAGTAGAGAATTTAATGAGAAGTATAGCGTGATGTACGTAGCTCGTGAATGATTACATACAATAGCCATGATTCGTGAGACAAACTATATACAATTCGGCTGTCTGCTTTTTTATTTTTGATTGTTCTATATACTTACGTATTTCCGCTGCTATGTTTTGAGATCTAAATATTAACAACTACAAGCAAAGAATATACGTGAATAATATGATAAGTACTATCTTCGTTGGTAGGTATTAGTGAACGTTCAACGATTTTCGTAAGTAATGTTACACTCTAAAGTGTGAAATAAATAATAAATAATTATTTTTTACAAAAAATTTAACCGACGTTATTAGTTGGTGCACTGAAAAATACAAAATAATATTAATTCTTTTGGTGCTGGTACATGTGACATTGGTGCCAGTTATCAATCTAACTGCAACTGCACAACTTCAAAAGTAACAGCACCAATAGAATTAATATTATTTTGTATTTCTCAGTGCACCAACTAATAACGTCGGTCCAATATTTTTTTCAAATATTTATTTGTATGAACTCTTATAATAACTGACGATAGGAGCGACATATTTGGTTTCTTCTGTTTTGTCTCGTTCCTTATGGTCTCCGGTTGAAAATAACTTAATTGTCTTCAAGTGAAACAAAAAAAAAGAACGCATTACAATATACCTCTTCGTTGTTACCGAGTTCAAACATACATATTATGCAACCCCTTCTCAGAAAATCCGTCGGCACTCCGTTCACCCTTCTTCTCATATTCAAATTCATCGTCCAGTGTTTATACCAATATCTAAAAATCAATAAACAATATGCGTTTCTGGATTCGATTTTTATTTTCATAGGATCCCAGTTCATCACAAGTAATGTAACTCTTAAATATATGAAGTTCTGACTGGATAACCTAAATTTTATCAGTAATAAGAAAATAAAAATAGTTAGTTTCACTAACGCCACTTTGAATTGTATAGCCAAATTTTATTAAAAATGCTACATCATCTATATACATATTGTAACGGGAATTTATATTAAAATTGGGTCCGATTTATTTTCACTTATTTATTTACACCAATAACTACCCGTGTATATACATTAATATTCACACTTATTTCTCGGACTATATACTTCTTACTACTGTCTGATCTATGACCAATTGTGATCTGTGACTAACTAACTAACTGGCCATTGCCATCAACCTTATATATCTAACCTAAAAAGCTCTAGATGGTTCCAGTGTTGTTTTCGTTGTTTCTGGAGGTTATTTCTCAATATATGGCTTCGAGAATAGACTAGGACTTATTCTCGTTGCCTCTGATGTCTCCCGTGTTTTCCGGAATGTACATTGTGTGTGTAGTTTATTATTCGGGTAAGTCTTCACGATACAATATTATAAAAAAGTCCCCCGCCACGCTCAGTTTGTCTTCGTTCGGGCTAATCTCACATTTCGTATCCCTTACTCCACTAAACATATAGTTGGGTAACAGATTCATTGCTGTTAGTATATGAATTAAATCAAATATCTATGTTCTCCCGAATAAATCCTAAACTAGAATATATAATAAATAATGCTAGATATTTTAAAAGAGACCACTAAGTAAAAAATAACTCCTATCATATGGTATTAGATACAATGTTTCACAGAAATCCATTCCATAGTTTAAGATAAGTTGGAATGAAAGGATTAAAAGAACTCTTCGAAAATGAGAACAACGAAAATATTTTTTACAAAATTATTATTTTATACTTGAAAGTGTTATTTTTTTAAGAAACTATGACTACAAACGATAACAAATTACATCCAAGCTGTTTAAACAATCTTAACACCATTAAACATTCTATAGGACATATTAAATGTGATCTAGGTATCTTAATTTCTAGATGCCAGGTACCAGGTAAAAGTTATATCATACAACTGGATAGGCTTACAATTGAATTAAGAAAAACATACATTTCAATGCAAAGTTATTTGGAGTTTTATGCCACAGTAAAGATCAAGGAGGATAGAAGATAAGGAGGGAGTACTTGGGTTATTTTTGTCAATAGAACGCTATCGAAGCCACAAAAATTGTCTAAAAGACAATTTTAATAACACTCAAGCTGTTTACCTGTTAATTGTAACGTTAAAAGCAAGAATTTCACTTTTGGATTTTTTCAGAATTTTTTTCCATTGTTCCATTGTTTTTAATAGTAATTACAAAGATCCTGCTATTTTGAGTAAAAAAGCAATGTGTCTACGTCATCATCTAGGGACATTTAATGTCCTTTTACAGTCACAAAAAGATTCCCTAACAATCTATAAATAATGTAAATGAACGTCATTATGAATTCATAGGGTTGAAAGTACGGTGTTACCACAGGTTAGTATGACAATTAACTCTTTTTGGCCGACTTCAAAAAAGTAGGAGGTATAAAATTCGGTTGCATGTTTGCTTTTTTGCTTTTTTATGTATGGCTGTTCGTGCGTTTTGCATAGTAAACGATTTTGATGATTTTTGATTCATTTGAAAGAAGAGAATTGAGAAATGGTCCCATAATTAGAAAAACTCAAATCCGAAAACTCCTCTCTAAATATCCGAAACGGCAGAATTAAAGATGAGACCATATTCGGAAACGTTTGAATTGACCATTTTTTCAAAAGAGTCACGGTTTTCGAATTACAGGAATGGTATAGATTCAAATATGTATGTGTAGGTACTTCCGCTATGTGGAGGGGGCAACTTTTTCAAAATTTGAAAATGTGAGACCACGCCAAATTAAAGATGAGATTATACGTAGTAACATTTAATTCGGAAATTTTTGAAAATAGTTATGGTTTTCGAGGTACAATATTGGTAAAGTCAGAAAGTACAAGCAAAGAATATACGTGGGTAATAGGATAAGTAATATCTTCTTTGATATTAGTGAACATCCAACGATTTTCACGACAAATGTTACACTCAAAAGTGTGAAATAAATATTTTTTACCGAAAAATGGATCACTTGGTGCACTGAAAAATACAAAATAATATTAATTCTATTAGATCTGATAGTTTTGAAGTTGGTGCCAAAAGTCTTCTACCTACAATTGCACAACTTCAAAATTACCTGCACCAATAGAATTAATATTATTTTGTATGTGTGAAATAACTATTTTTTACCAAAAATTGGACCGACTTTATTAGTTGGTGTACTGAACAATACAAAATAATGGTGTACTGAACAATACAAAATAATATTAATTCTTGCTGGTGCCAAAAGTATTCTAACTAAAACAAAATCCCGATGGCCTATAGCCAGCGGAAAGGTAAATTTCTCAAAATTCATTGAATTGAAATTTGAACAACCTTTTCATTGGTATACCTTCATATCATTACATATAAGTTGCCGTATGCCTTGCGGATGGAGGTTTTCGTTTTGGCTGTTGGATATAAAGCAGACAGGGTTCGCGTTCCACTTCAAGGCTGAATTTTTTTTCGCCTATTTCTTATCAAAAAATATACTATATATTTTTTTAATCAGGGTCTATATTAAGATCTCCAGAAAATGTACAATTAAATCAAATTTATATTGAGTGTTCATATTTTATCAATATTTCTTATTTTTTCTTTATTAATTTTTTTTGTGCATTTTATGGAAAATTGCTTCGAACAAAAGTTGTAGGTACTGATTATATCTATAACCCAAAATTATTTTTTTGATGATATTTACACTACGGCTCTTTTTTGATATTTTTTTAAAATGTTTGAACGGTCGCCATTTTGAAACCACACACGATATTGCCCAATAACGAACTCGGCTGAGATATTTAAGAGATTGATTTTTGTAGCAAATTTGAACTTGATACCTCCAAAATTGCGACCTCTATCGTGTTTACAAATTTCGTAATATCCCATATATATATATATTTCTTGATATATGTTTTTGAGTCTTGATATATATACCTATATATATATATATATATATATATATATATATATAAAATAATTTATTAAGTACATTTCTATAAGAAATTTACCTAATAAATTATTTTTTAACAATTTTATTGTATGACATTAATAAGCAACTAAATAATAGGAGGAAATTAATGTAATTGTGATTGGAAAACCAAGAAATGTTGATTCATTCATCCTTTTTAATTTGTACTTAGTTGGTGCAATTTTTTACAGACATCCAGAAATTTCAGTTTTGGAGATATCATTATAGCTATTACTATTTTTAGTCACAGAAGTATTTTCTTAACAGAAAAGTAGGTACCTATATATGAGAAATAAATTAATTACCTTACTGTTGTATAATTTTTTAGATGTATCAACGATAGCAATTCCATAACGGCTCTTAGATCAATGGATAATGTTCTTGAATGTTTCATATTTTCAAATATAAACTATCCAGAAAAAATCTACTTTTGGTGTTAAAAGTGATAAGTTCCATACTTTATATTTTTGTCAAACAATAAAAATTGATGGCCGAGTATTTTAAAAAAATGTTCAGTTTTATTTCTTCGTAGATTAAACATATAACTAAGTACCTACTTGGTCATCAAAATTATCCAATAAAACTGCAAAATTGCACATTTTACACCATTCCCTCATAATCATAGCTTCTAGCGAAGCTAATTTTCCGCACCATGTTATTTTGAACACTTGCATTCAAAGTGAAAACAATGTAACTGGGCAACTCATACAACTAGGTTAACCTAACCTAGTCGGCCCATTAATATGAAACTAATTTGCATGTCTGGTAGATATTAAACTAGGTGGAATTTTAAATTGCCATCTAGGACGAGAAATACCTACCACCGTCATCGCTTAGTGTGTATAGGGTAATATGGTTTGTTGTAATAAATGTATTTTCTAAGGGACTTGAACCTACTTTTTTTCAATTATATTTAAAAAAAAAGAGATGGGGCAAATGGCCGGCAGGTAGTTGAGAGCACTGTATCAAGTTATGAAATGTACACTCAATTGTATTTTTCTAGCTGAATTCGTATGTTTTTTTCGTTAACATGAAATGAATCTGAGAAATGAGATTGCACTAATGGAAAGTATAGTTTAATTTGAATATTCTACTGACAGAGAGAGTATTTTTTTAAATAATGTAAGTTGGGGTTCCGTGGAAAGTAAGTGTTCCGCAAAAAACGAAGAGCCCAATTTAGTGCAGAGCATTTTTCACATAATTATGAAAGCTGTATCGATTGACTAAGTGGCAACAATGTAGAACCAACATGTAAATCTAATATAAATGTTGTTACAAATATTAATAATAATAATAATACCAGTCTCTATTTCAAATTGTATGCATACATTCCATGGGACATAGACAATACAGAGTAAATGGTGTCAACAAAAATAAATAATGATAATTTAACAAAAAACATACTCTTTTGCTCAAATATGATTTCAATACTCAAGAAAGCTACATTATATGGTTCTAATTGCACTAGCAGTTCTTTTACAAGTTTCTTATACAATCGAATGTTAGTTAAACATTTTATGTGATTTGGTAGCTTATTGAAAATTTTGAGAAACATATAATGTGGACCCTTTTCAGGGATGAAATGTGAGTCAAAATCAGCCCTAATCTTGAAGAAGAATACCAGAGCTTCATAGATAAACAAAGCATATATAGTTAAGATTCCTTCCGCCCTGAAAACATTCCTGCAGCTCTCTCTGTAGTGGATTTGCTTTATTGTTCTTAAGGCCCTTTTTGAACCACAAAATATACTTCTCACATTAATGTGGCTACCCCAAAATATGATGCCATATCTTAATAGCGATTCAAATTTCGCAAGTTAAGGATTTTTTGCGATCTATCATTCAAATACTTTCCAGTTATTCTTATTTCATAGCATGTTGTGTTCAATTTCTTGATCAGTGTATTTATATGATCTGTCCAGTCTAAGAACTCGTCAAAATTGAGACCCAAAAATTTAATATTTTTAACAACATGCAGATTTTCTTCCGCAATGTTGACTTGATGGTATTGGAACTTTAGATAGTTTTGTCCTAAATACAACTATATTCGTCTTCTCTCTATTCAATAACAGTTTGTTCTCAATGAACCAATTACTTACTTTACCAAGTAGGTTTTCACCACTGACTGTGAGATCCTGGATGGTTTTGCCCCCGCTATTAAGTTTGTATCGTCAGCGTAACATGTCATATTTTCTAAGGCCGGGTCTAATATAGAACACAAGTCATTTGAAAATATAACAAACAAAATTGGCCCCACGTACTACCCTGGCCAATTCCTGAGTCATTCTTTTTAAGATGTGATGGTAATTTTAACCATTTGTCTTATTTCTGATAGGTAGGAAGCAAACAATTTCAGTGCGTTACCTCTTACACCATATAAGTTCAACTCTTTATCAATACAATCATATGCTTTTGATAGATCGAGAAAACAACCCAACGCTAGTTCATGCTTCTCGAAATGTCTTAAATTCTCTTTTGTGATTGAAATAATGCTGTTTGTGTTGATTTTTCTGATATATAACCATGCTGATGATTATTTAGTAGATTGTGTTTTTTGAAAAAGTCTATCAACCGCCGACACCGCCGTAAAGTTGGCACCCCAAAACTTAGCACCCTTACTTTTAACATTTCTGGGATAATTGAGCATAGTTCTACAGTTCTAGAATCTAGAAGGGGTGCGGCAATAGTTCTGGGGTGGAATTATATATTTTTCAAAGGGGGTGCTAACTTTGAACCGCACCCCATTTTGATTGGGCAATAGTTCTGGAGTGTTTTTCAAGTTCTATTAACATAGTTCTGGAGTTCCTGATGATTATTTAAAATAGTTCTGTTTTGAAACTTTTTTTTCAAAATTGAAACAGTCCAGTTTTGTTCTGCTTTTTTAAGGTGTGCTAACTTTGCACCTGGCTCCTTTTAGATAGTACAAAAAATATCAAGTGTTTTTCCAGTTCTATTAGGATATTTCTACAATGAATATTTGAAATATATCTAGTGTGCAATTATGAATTGTAGAATATAGTACAATGTTTGAGACCGGTCCCATGATAAATTATTGTAGTTAAATTGACAGAAAGCAGAAAGTTTCTGCTTTCTTCCCCAAATAATTGAGAAATTTTATGACAATTTAGAAGGAATAGCAAGTTGCTTCAGACAAACAGCATTTTTTTTCTTTATTTTAACAACTCTATGACACTACAAAATAGCGATAGGATCGTTTTTGAGTAAAAAAAATAACTCAAGCTCAACAAACGACTGGATTTATTTTTATTGCAGAAAAAACTGAATACGCGCTCGGTCAGAAAGTTTCCAAATAATGTTTCTCAAATTGAAAGGATGGAACTTGAGGGTGCTACGTTAAACGTGAAAGTCCAATACATTTGAGATCGAGTTTCAACGTTCTCAACCTATTTATTGAGGGAGAAAGGAGTGCGCGAGACCAACATTGGCAGTTCTAGCCTTAATTTTATTTCAATTACGAAGTACTGTAAATTACCTAGCTAGAACTCGGGAGTCAGGTAAGTTTTTGTGAATTTTATGTCATCCCGGGCGGTTAAAACCTTTTACCATTCGCGAACTTTAGTATTCGAGTACTAAATGATCAGCACCCGACATAATCGTACTCAAACCGAAGAAAGCAATTATTAAAAAATCCCGATGGCCTGTAGTCAGCGGAAAGGTAAATTTTTCAAAATTCATTGAATTGAAATTTTAACAACCTTTTCATTGGTATACCTACATGTTATTAAATAAAATTGGCATAGCCTTGCGGTTAGAGGTTTTTGTTTTGGCTGTTGAATTTAAAGCAGACAGGGTTCGAGTCCACTTCAAGGCAGATTTTTTTTTCGTCTATTTCTTTTCAATAAATATACTATATATTTTTTTAATCAGGGTCTATATTAAGATCTCCAGAAAATGTACAATTACATCAAATTTATATTGAGTGTTCATGTTTCATCAATATTTGTTATTTTTCTTTATTAATTTTTATTTTTTTACCTGTGTATTTTATGAAAAATTGCTTTGAACAAAAGTTGTAGGTACTGATTATATCTATAACCTAAAATTATTTTTAATAATATTTACACTACTGCTCTTTTTTGATATTTTTTTTAAATGTTTGAATGGTCGCCATTTTGAAACTACTTACTCGATATTGCCCAATAACGAACTCGACCGAGATATTTGAGATATTGATTTTTGTAGCAAATTTGAACTTGATACCTTCAAAACTGCGACCTCTATCGTGTTAACAAATTTCGTAATATCCCATATATATATATATATATATATATATATATATATATATATATATATATATATATATATATATATATATATATATATATATATATATATATATATATATATAAACTTTTGAACCAAATCTTTTTTTGGACTAACTTATAGACATATAACAACATGCCGTTGAAATTTTTTCGAAATTCAAAAGTGTGAACGATCGCAATAGGTATATTTCTATAAGAAATTTACCTAAAATGCTAGAACTCTAGGGTGTTGTAGAATGCTAATGAGTTCTAAGTGATTACGCCCATTTCGGAAAGTTTAAATAAAACCAAATAATGTTTGTCAAATTGTGTGCGGGGAAATAATATGTGCAGCACCCGACTAAGTTAGGCTCTTACCAAAGAGAACTATGAATTAAAAGGATGGAACTCGAGGGTGCTATGTAAATCTTGAAAGTTCTATACATTTAAGCTCGATTTTCAGCGTTCTCAACCTATTTATAGAGGGAGAAATGAGTGCACGAGACCGACATTGGCAGTTCTAGCCTTAATTTTATTTGAATTGATAAGTACTGTATAAACCTAGCTAGAACTCTGGAGTGCTATCAAAATCAGGTTAGTTTTTGTGAATTCTATATCATTTCGGACTGTTACCGCTAAATGCCAAGCACCCGACTTAACCGTATTTTGTAGTGTCACAGAATTGTTAAAATAAAGAAAAAAATTGCTGTTCGTCAGAATCAGTTTGCTATTCCTTCTAAATTGTCACAAAATTTCTCAATTATTTGGGGAAGAAAGCAGCTTGTCAATTCAATTACCTACAATAATTTGTCATGGGACCGGTCTCAAACATTGTACTATATTTTACAATTAATATTTGCACACTAGATATATTTTAAATATTCATCAGGCAGTGTAGATATATCATAGTAGAACTGGAAAAATACTTGATATTTTTTTGTACAATCTAAAAGGTGCCCGGCGCAAAGTTAGCACACCTCATAAAAACAGAACAAAACAGGATTATTTCAATCTTGGAAAAAAAATAGTTACAAAACAGAACTATTTTAAATAATCATCAGGAACTCCAGAACTATGTTAGTAGAACTTGAAAAACACTCGAGAACTATTGCACAATCAAAAAGGGGTGCGGTTCAAAGTTAGCACCCTTTTTTTAAAAAAAAATAAAAAATTAAAAATATTTCTACACAAGAACTACTACCGCACCCCTTCTAGAACTGTAGGACTATGCTTAATTATTCCAGAACTCATGTTAAAAGTAACGGTGCTAAGTTTTGGGGTGCCAACTTTACGGCGGTACCGCCGACACATTGCCAGGTCGAACAATTTCGAGAATGCAAGTAACATTGGTCTGTAGTTCTCGATCTGTTCGGGATTGCCTTTTTTATATAATGATTTTATCAATGCGACCTCAAGTTGCTCTGGAAAGATGCCCTTTCTAAAGGAGTTGCTCATCAAGTAGGACATGACACATTGGGTATATGGTACAGCTATTTTTATTATACTGGCTGGTATTTAATCTATTCCACTACTACTTATTTTTGATAGCCTTTCCGAGTTCACATATTTCTGATTCAGTAACCCGTTCTAATATTAATGCCTCTGTTCAATTCGATACTGCAATGATGTGGCTTATTGACCGACTTCAAAAAGAAAAGAAGGTATACAATTCGGTTGTAAGATTGCTTTTTTATGGCTGTTCGCGCGTTTTGCATAGTAAACGTACTCCGATTTAGACGATTTTTGTTTCATTCGAAAGAGGAGAGTTGGGAAACGGTCCCATATTGAGAAAAATTAAATCAAAAATCTCCTTCCCTCCAAAAACCGTCCCGAATGGGGGTGGAGGGGGAATTTTTTCTCGAAAATTGAAAATCCGAGACGACAGAATTAAAGAAAATTCCAACTATGTGGAAGGGGCAAATTTTTCAAAAAAATCGAAAATTCGAGATTTGAATTTTAGAAAGGGGACCGACCATATCCGAAAATTTTTAAATCGAAGATTTTTTAAATGAGTCACGGTTTCCGAGTTCGCAATGGTAAAGTCTGAAATATGTGATATGCGCATTTCCGCTATTTACAAGCTAAGCCTACATATATCTTTTTGGGTATTAGTGAACGTTCAACAATTTCCATGACTAATGTTACACTCAAAAATGTGAAATAAATATTTTTTACAAAAAATTGGACAGACTTTATCAGTTGTTGCACTGAAAAATACAAAATAATATTAATTCTATTGGTGCTGGTAATTTGAAGTTGTGTCGTTGTAGTTTGTTGTTGTAGGCACCAACTCCAAAAGAACCAGCACCAATAGAATTAATATTATTTTGTATTTTTCAGTGCAACAACTGATAAAGCCGGTCCAATTTTTTGTACAAAATATTTTTTTAAGTTTTCCCGTTCTTACCCATGGTCTTTATTTATAGACCACGGTTCTTACCACCTAAACTTGAAATTCTTTATGTATGCCGGAGGAATACTATCATGATGATGAAGTAATAGGAAATCGGTATTTTATTTCAAATATTTCATGGAATTAAGTAATTAATGAATAAACAACTAGATCTAGGGTATTGAGATTTATCTTAGAATATAGGTTGACACTTGACACAATGGTATGTTTTTCGGTTACAGTTTATAAAAAAGAAGTTCTATTGTCAACATTCCATCAGTTCGGGACCCGGGACAGAATTTTTTTACCAGTTTTAGAATTAGCATAGGTGAGTACAGAAGACAAGATTATCATGGTATCAAGGCATGAACGAATTCATTTTGTGATTTTGAGAGTGAGTTACATATACCTAAATATAAAGATTGAAGCTAAATCAATATACCAAATAATTAATAAAATCGAAGTGTCTGTTTATAATATCAAAATAAAAGGTTTTAACTCATTGCATATGGAAGTATATCTTTCACTAACAACAATTTTTATCATTTTTATCTGTCTGTCTGTAACAAATTTAAGTTTTATGTTATATGTTATATGAATGCACAAGTCCCAGCGCCAATAGAATTAGTATTATTTAGCATTTTTCATTGCACAAACAAATAAAGTCGGTGCAATTTTTTGTAGAAAATATTTATTTCACACTTTTGGAGTCTAACATTAGTCATGAAAATTGTTGAACGTTCACTAATACCAAGGAAGATAGTACCTATCCTAATATCCACATATATTATTTGCTTGCACTTGTTATTATTGAGAGAAATACGCATACTTATTTCAGATTTTACCACTACTCTAACTCGAAAACCGTAACTCTAGGTATAGAAAAAATGTTCAATTTAAATGTTGCTACAAATAATCTGGTCTTTAATTTGGCCGTCTCAGATTCTCCATTTTCGAAAGAAATTGCCCCTTCACACATATTTCAGATTTTAACGTTGCTATAAACGTTTCCGAATATTGTTTTATCTTTAATTCTGAGATTTCGGTTTGGAGTTTTTATGAATATGGGCCCAATTCTCAATACTCCTCTCTCAAATGAAAAAAAATATATCAAAATAGGATCACGTTTACTATGCAAAAGGCGCGAACATGCATAAAAAAAACATGCAGACATATAGTCGAATTGTATACCTCTTCCGTTTGGGTTCGCCGGTCAAGGTTGGCGACGATATAATAATAAGATATTTTGTTGCATGTTAAGTGAAGTACATATTAATTATTTTATTTTTGTGTTTAAACCGAACATCCGAACATACAAACACTGCTTTTCACAACTAGTATTATCATTGCCTTTTAAATATTATATATAGTAAGTACGCATTTTATCATCAATTATGTTAACATTTTGTCGATTTCGAAGTAATTCATTGACTTGCTTCGTGTTCATATTGTAACGAACTTGGCTTCGGTGATCGGTGCCATAATGGTGGGCGTGTGCGATTCGTCGGAAGGCGGAGCACCTTAGCGAGTGCGGACGTTGGTGGGACCCGGGTGGTGTGTTGCAAACCGCTATTGGTATTGGTCAGCCATGCATGCCTGGGTCAAGACATATTCCCGAAGCTTCTAATAATTTCGCGCGAGTTCGGGAGAGCTCGCTTGGCATCGGAAGATGGGTGTAGAAAATACGAGGCCATTCTGCTTGCCTATATATTGGAGAGTGCTGCGGAGTCTGTTAGTCAGTCAGGGGCAATCGCCCGGTGCAGACGAGTAAGTCTGTGGCAGTGAATATAAATTGTAAATAGTTGAATATAAATTGTACATAGTTGTAAATAGTGCAGTGTAAATATAAATAGTGTTAAGTTAGATAAATAGTGATTATAAATTGTATATAGTTATGGATATTTAGTGTGTGTATATAAATACTGTAGAAATAAATAAACTTTGTAAATAAATAAAGCCCAATCCCTTTTATATGCCCGTTACAATATCAAGATCAAGACAGATTATAAGTAGACCCGTGCGCTCCTTGAACGACTCTCTGATTTATTTTCCACTATGGGGATGGCCGATAAGTAGAGTCGACCTTTTACAGGCTCTGATTGACTGATTAGTACAGTATTTTGGATTAAAATATAAGTACGATTACCTTTATCACATGGTTTAAATTTAAATAATGTCACATAGTATCAGTTCAAAAATACTCTTCTGATTATAGCGGAATCGGTTTACTAACCTCGAAACCAGATATCGCGAAACGTACATAGCAAAATATAGCAGCTAAGCTGATAACCGCTTGTTTATAAAACTGGGTCAAAAATTATCATTATCATTTTTCGATTCGATACAATTTTAATTGAAAATTATAGCCATGATGCGGCCATCGAGGTCCACACTATGAACGTCCCAGTAGGTTGAGTAAATTTACACTTTAAATTAGAAGAAAACAATCAATCATTGATCAGAGTTCCGTACGATACCTGAAGAGTTATAAATCTTTTAACAAAAAATTGGACCGACTTTATTAGTTGGTGCACTGAAAAATAAAAATATTAATTCCAATGGTGCTCATACTTTTGGAGATGTGCAGTTATAGTTAGATTTAATTTTATATAATTAATTTCACAATTTTAAGTGTAATCAAAATCGTTGAAGGTTCACTTGCACCAAAAAAGATAGTACCTGTCCTACCCATATATATCATTTGCTAATACGTATCTACTTATTATTATTCAGAAATCTCAAAACATCGCGGAAATACACATTCACATTTTCAGACTTAACCACTGCTATAGGTAACTCAGAACCGTACTTTTTTGAAAAAAAATCCAATTTAGGATGTTGTTGGATATATCTTTTTTAATTTGGAAATCTCAATTCGAAAAATAATTCTCCACCAACCCTTTCGGGGCAGTTTCCTGGGGGAAGTAGGATTTAAATTTGTTTAACATGGGACCATATTTCAACTCTCTTCTTAAAAAAACAAAATAAGATTGTAGTACTTTTACTGTACGAAGTGAGCGTACGAAAATAAAAAACCATAGTCGAATTACTGTCTACCTCTTCCGTGAGGAAGTAATATATTAATAATACATAATAATGATAATAATAATCTTTATTTAAATAGGAACCCTAATGTAAAATTCAAAAATTCATTATATAATAAAATAAAAATAATATAGTAACATAATGGTATTCAATAAGGTGAAAATTAGATTTAAATTTAAAATTAATTAATTAATTTTCAATAAAATTAATTAATACCTGCTGTTACTCAAATAATATATTGTGAACTTAAAAACAATATTGTGACAGGATGTTACTGATCTATAATATATGTTAGTTTTCATTGATGTACCCCAGAAGATTAGATTTATATGAACTCAAAAATTAAATTATAATATTGGATTAATCCTGTGTGAAATAGAGAATTTTTCGTTTGTTTTAACTTGGTTCTGTTAACATGTACATTATAACTTCCTCGAGTTTGATAATTGTGAACTTCATTATTGAATTTTATGAATTGATCAAAATAAGTGGGTAACTGCCCGTTCAACATTTTATATACAAAAATCATAGAACGGTAATTCAGTCGCACAATCACTTTGCGACTTGTCCAAGGCCTTCGAATGCGTCTGTCACGACATTTTGTTGATATAAATAAATAATATAATAATAATAAACGTTCAAATCCCAATAAATTAAAATATGGAGTACCTCAGGGCTCTATTTTAGGTCCATTATTATTTGTAATATACGTGAATCATTTAAGTTATTATATGATCTCTGTCAAATGTTCACGCTTTGCGAATGACACAACATTTATTACCTCTAGCTTCAGATTTGATACTCTGTCTGACACTTCGAAAAGGGTTTTAGATCTAGCTGAAAGATGGTTTAGTGCTAATAATCTTCTTTTGAATAAAATGAAAACACAAACTTTGAAAATACCTACAGATTCGAAGTTAGCTGAAGGAAACAGCGTGAAGCTATATGATGATTATAGATGATAAATTATCCAGGTTACAACATACTGATAACATTTCTGGTGCTTTATCGAGTGTAATATTTTTGATAAGAAGACTCCGATCCTACATAAACTTTGAAACACTTAATTTGCAATCTTTCATTCAATCGACTACAAAAAAGGGCGGTTAGGGTTACGTGTGGTGCACATTATTGTGTTTTTTCTGAGCCACAACATTATGCCCTTGCCGTGCACATTTATTTATTTTACATTAATTGAAATTCATCATAAAAAGACATACCTGCCATCTACCAGTAAAAACCTCTGCATAAACTAACAAAATTTGTTTCTAATTCTTTAAACTACACCCTGTATAACAAGTTGCCAGGATCAATAAGAAATCTCTCTAACAAAAAATTTAAAAGAAATATAAAAGAGTACTCGCTTCCTCATTAGTTTTACTCAATTGAGGAATACCTTAACTTAACTTAATAATTGTATAAAAGACATTTTATCTGTATAAGTTTTTTTGTAATTGTATTGTCATTTAGAAATAATTTTTGTATGTTAGTATATTATTTGATTAATTTCTTAAATTGCATATACAATGCTTTACTGTTTATATATACTGACTTGCTATAATGTACTTTGTATAAAAATAGTCAATAAACTCTATTCTATTCTATTCTATACTGAATCTCAGTTCATAACATTTAATTTAGTATCATTTCAATGGGAGTAGACTTCTTGCATATGAGGATGATTCGCATTGCTCTATCTGCAGTTTTTGTAATCGATAACACCTCCAAAATTATTTAGAAATTTTAAATATGTATAATGGAAAAAGTAATGTCATAGATTCTAATACAGATTGTACAAATCTGTAAGTCTACAAAATATTAATGAGAGCGATTCAGATTTGAATCCGATATTCTCGCGTAGGGTCCAAAAAATATTTCACGGTACTTATCTAATAAAAGAGTAAAAAATCATGAATGAATTACTTACATTTTGTAAATAAAGATATTTATTGAATGCTGCGCCGAAAGTTAATTTCAAATGTGAGTTGCACCCATTTTCTCAATTAAGTACAAGAAATTCTACAGTCATACCAACTGCTGTATGCAGTACGCGGCGCAGAAAGTTTAAATTTGCTTCATTATTTGCAAATTCTATATGTCGATTTTAACTGTACTGTATCTAGCTAAGTACTTCATACAAGAACTTAGTACAGTCAATATTTGTTACAGATAATAGGGCCGATATTATTAGTTGGTTCACTGAGAAATAATAGATAATATTAATTCATTATGGTAGTGGTAGGTAATTTTCAAATTGTGCAGTTATAAGTAAATACAGAATTTTGACACCAACTTCAAAGGGATCAAAACCAGCACTATTACAATAAATATTAATTCGTATTTTTCCGTAAACCAACCATTAGTCAGTCCTATTTTTATTTTAAATATTTATTTCACATTTTTGAGTGTTTCATTAGTGATCAAAATTTTGAACGTTCACTTATATATAAAGCCTTGATTTTATTGAAAAATGTCCAATTTGAACGTTTTAGGAAATTCTCAATATTCTAAACAAATTTGTACCCTCCACTCTCTTTCAGTGTAAAATTTGGAAAGAAGGAGGTATTGGATTTATATTAATGTATTTATTTATAATAAAATAAATATCAAAACTCACGAACAAACATCAAAAAGCAGAATATCGAATTGCATAGGTACCTACATCATCCGTTTCGGAAATCAGTTAAATAGAATTGATGATCCCATAATCTGTTATAGAGGGTATAATTCATCTTCACATAGATATACATACCTATTATATCGTTTTTCGATATTCCTAGTTTCACACGTTGTTTGGGTTGCCTTACTTAGGCACTTGCACTTATTATAGGTATATTACTATTTGGTTAAATTGCTGACTCATTCAATTCATTCATATATTTAATATACCTACGTGTGTACAACTCGTCAAAGGTTACCTACAAACCTGTATTTTTAACCATGACGATACTGGCGACAATAGGAATGGAATGAACATCAATTGAAAAAAAACATTGCTGACAGATATTGTTTTTTATAAAGGAATAATGATGGGAACAGGGTTTATCCGTAAATCCATTATTTAAATAAATCTTAGATATAAAGCACCATTCATTCAACCCGAAATGAACTACTCACTGCAAGATCTAAACAAAAACAATATAATTATCAGCGAATACACCTAATTACCAATTTATAGAATACATATTTGATTAACTGTTATAATTAATTTTGATTATAATTTAGATGAAAAACACAACTACCTATCAAAATAATGCAATTTTTTTGTTGATCCTACATATCGGCATTATTTTTCTAATTCTTTACGATAAAGTGGTCACTAATTCATTTTAAAGTTCTTTATTCTAAATGAATGCGGAAAGACAACGAATAATATCATATTTAATGAAAAATAGATAAACATCTATACTGTGATTTCAAGAGATTTTCCGAAAGGTTGATATTGAATAGGCATGTAGGTAACTAGATATATGGGTCAAACCAGTCAAACCCTCCATTTAGGAACTTTTAGACAATATAGTCAATATAGATAGATCTAAATGTACGATAAATACACATAAAATGTACATATATACAAACTTGGAAATTTACTCTATGATTTGTTGATTTATTTCTTTGTTTGATAAATGAACTCCAAAGAAATTTGTTAATTTTGCAGGAAATTAGTGCTTTTGGCTAACAGAAACTATATTAATGTCATCAAACATGCATACCCTTTTTACTTGGAAGTGATCTGTCCTTAGTGTCTCATGGATCTCCTGATCAGGCCTGCAAGGCGGCTGAGCAACAGAGTTGCGAAAATTGTCCAAGACGCCTCTGATCGTGAACTTCTTCATAACTTCACGTCTGTCGTCTTTCTCGCGTCTCATCGCACCATTATTTTCGCGCGCCCGAATTTGATTTGTTCAAAATATTATGTGGTGATTTTTGGTGAAAGAAAACACCGTCTTTTAGCTAGACTGCGATCTTACATCATTCTGCAGCAAAAATATCGACTGGAGTACAGGGCTTCAATGAAACGTGCACAATGCGCTGCAAAAACCCTGAGGTTTAGCAGAATATCCAACCCAAAAGACTTCACGACGTTACTGACTCTAGCTGTTCTCACCGACTTGTAGAGCTCTTTCGCAAAAAGTCGATAGCGGGATATCTCTGCTGAGTTCGCACTACGTTCAAAGCTGCGCCAAAGGGCCTAATCACAGCGCGCACGAGCCGAAATTTTACCAACAAATCAACGCGACAAAACCAAACACAGCTTTCTAGATACACCTATAATATGAAAACGTTTGCGTTATCTAATGTTTTCAATAATGACAGATCGATAAACGATATGTCAAAAAAACACCACATGTTGCTTTACTTCCTTTCTGTTGTTTCAAATTACACGAATTAAAACACGCCCCATCTCTTTCTAACGCATAGAACCATGTGTGATAACGTGTGCTAATTGCTGATGATACTACATACTATACTTTAATTTGTTAATGCGACACGGCGACACTACCTGTTTGACGGAAATAAAGGTCACTTAATTTGAATCGTCATCCAAGTCAGCTTATCTCATTTCGTACGAAAAAATAGAAGATTTCTTATCTGGCCAACATGATAATCAAACTATTTATCAAGAATTGCTCCCTAATTTTGTATCAAAAGCGGCCAGTGTTTCGAAAAATAAGGTAAGGTTAAGAGTTGTAGCGGTAAATTCAAATTATGTATTGTTAAAATAAATATGTCTGATGCTATTTATTTCCCTTTTCATTTATTCGGAAATTAAGATCTAACCTCTACAATTTCAGGTCGCAGGTACTTACTGAACATTAATATCAAATCATATGATTCCATATGTTGCAGAAAATTAGGAACCCCTTTCGCTCTCTCATTAGCAGTATTTTCAAATCAGAGCAGTATGATTGACACATCGCAGTTTATGGCAAGTCCAATTACACCAGTGGAACAGCTCTCAAAAAACCCCAACGATATGAAAACCAAAATGGAACTAATGATCATGAAAGTTCAAAAAGATTTCTGCGCTGCCTTGGAGACTGAAGAAAAAGGATTGAAATTCAAAGTGGACAGATGGGAGAGAAAAGAAGGTGGAGGTGGTATAACATGTGTTTTGCAGGATGGGCAAGTGTTCGAGAAAGCTGGTGTAAATATATCAGTGGTTTCAGGAAATTTACCTCCTGGCGCTGTAGCTCAGATGCGATCCAGGGGTAGGTCGCTAGCCGATGGCAATCTACCCTTCTTTGCAGCCGGCGTTAGTGCCGTTATACACCCATTGAATCCAATGGTGCCGACGATACATTTCAATTATCGTTACTTTGAGCTCCAGAGTGACGGTGAAACTCAGTGGTGGTTTGGCGGAGGTACAGATCTGACACCTTACTACTTGAATGTTGCCGATGCAGTTCACTTCCATCAAACGCTTAAAGATGCTTGCGATAAACATGACAAAAGCTATTATCCCAGATTCAAGAAATGGTGCGATGATTATTTCAATATACCACATAGGGGAGAGCGGCGGGGTGTGGGTGGTATATTTTTTGACGATTTAGATACTCCGTCACAGGAGGCTTGTTTCGCATTTGTTTCAGAATGTGCCAATGCTGTTATCCCTTCATACATACCTCTAGGTAATCTTTTCTTTGTTAAATTTAAAATAAAAATTTTATAGGGAGCATGTCAATTTGTACAATTGTTCTGAATTCTTATAGATAACGTAAGAAACATGCATTAATTATACGATTTTCAAAGAATTTAAATCGGTATCTATTTTTTCTTTATTTAATAAATTCACGTTATCGCTTTCATAAATTTCAAATTAGGTCTCGACTAATTGACTAAATCACTTGTTTCAAAACGGGAGCTTTTCAAACTGAAGAATTCAATTATTAAGCTCATCTCATGCCACAGAGGCATGGTTGCGTAGGGTCTAAAAATAGAAATAACTGGGTCTAATTTTATTTTAACATTATAAAATAATATAATTCAGACTTTTCCTGTGTAACAGGTTGAGGGAGACTTTTACCACCCAAATATATCAAAAATTCACTATGAATCAGTTTTGTTTTCAGACCCCTTGTTCAATGTTCTTCTGACATAGTAATGTACACTATCATGTACAAATGGTACAAGATTATTTCAGTACTTACAGATCTTAAGTGATAAGCATTCTTTCGTGATGTGATGAAACGTACGTCTAAGTTAAAACATGGTTTTATCTTTCTGCTGGCTGCGATCCATTGGTATTATTAAGGAAAAAATTAGCAGCAAAAATTATTTTTACTTTGACCTGGAATCTGTTTGTATATTTCTAGTTCAAAGGCATAAAAACACCAAATATACGAATGTCGAAAGAGAATGGCAATTGCTCAGAAGAGGACGTTATGTAGAATTCAATTTGATCTATGATAGGGGTACAAAGTTTGGATTGTACACACCTGGTGCTCGATACGAAAGTATTCTGATGTCTTTGCCATTACACGCTGTAAGTATCATTTCATATTAGTGGACTAAGAATGAAATAAAATATTATATTTTATCATCAGAATTTGAGATTTTCTTATTCTAGAGATGGGAATACATGCATGTCCCTGCAGAGAAATCGCCCGAAGCGGAACTCTTAGAAGTTTTAAAGAATCCACGAGACTGGATAGAAATTGAAGAATAAGAAAAAAGTTAAGCTCTCTGCAAAAATTGCATATCTATTTTTGTTACTTGTTAAATAAATACATAGTAAAATTATTGTTTTTTATTTAATAACATCAACGCCAATTGTTCAGCTTCATTAACAGATAAAGATGAACTAATTTCTTCTATTTTCTGTTTCTTTTTCCTCTTTAAAACCTTATCGAGGTTGTCAATTGTCTGCTCGGCTTTCCTCTTTTTCCTGGAAATAATAAAACTATTTACTACTTACACAAACTATTTGTTTTCAACGAGCGTTACAAATAAAATAGTTATCACGTCTGAACACAATTAATTGGGGGCATAAGCGTAACAACGCTACGTTAGACTGAAATTGTTAAAATTCGGGGAAAATTTAATATATCAGTATGTATAAGCCCATGAAAACAAACATTCATTTTTATTATCTTACAATGTCAGTGTTGTTCTAAAAAGCACTTAATATGCCACATTCTTTTATGAACTGCCAAGTAGTGTTGTAGGTTTTTTTATCGCGGATTCTTTTTATTAATTATTCTACATTGAGGCATAGTTAATGCTTCATATACAGGGTTTTTCCAAATAAGTGCTGAAGTTCTTAGGGGGTGAATCCTTGTCGAAAATTTAAGGGGGTCTTTCATGTAAACAAAAGCTCTTGGATCTTTCCCGGAAAAGTTGAACGCTTCCAAAAGTAAGAAAGATAAATCTTTTTCTCTTTCTGGGAATTGCAGAAGGGATGAAGGAAAGGCATTTTGTGGACATGTTCAACCAATGAAAAGGATACCCGTGATTATTTTTCCAAGTTTGTTGTGATTTATTAAAGGTGTGAAACATGCAACCCCTATTCCAATTTTTATCACAATTTTTTGAAGAAATAAAATTTATCAGTGTACAAATATGTATTTAAAAGGCCAATTTATGCAAAACTTTTTTAACTGTTTTTTGTCTCCGTAAAAGCAATAGTTTCTTTATAAAAAAATAAAATACCATCTTCTGTAAAAGGAATCGAAAAAATCTAGTACCTAGGTGGCTATCATGTTTTGCTCGCATAATCAATCGTAGTATTTTAAAATTATGCCCACAAAATGCCTTCATCTCTTCATTAATGTCCAGAAATAAAAAAAAGTTCTATCTTATTTTTGGAAGCGTGTAATTTTTCAGGGAGAGCTTTTGTTTACATAAAATATCCCCTTAAATTTTCGACAATGATTCAGCCCCTAAAAACTTTCGCACTTATTTGGAAACACCCTGTATATTATTTTAAGAACATTTTTGACCGCGACAGTACCTCACTAGTCAGCGGCGCTACATGATGAGCACAAAAACAATACTCCTTATTGTTTGTTATATGACTTAATCAATACCATGATTTCAAATTCCACAGCCTTATGACCACTTATTTTTTTTTTGGATCGCTCGATTTTGTACAAAAATGGACCTTTTCTTTAAATAGATCACTTACCTCTTCTCTTGTATCTGAACTTTCTCTACTTGCTCTGTTGCTTCTACATTATCGGAATCTTTCTGAGAAATATCAATATCATCAGCTTTATTATTTTCATTATAGACTTTGTCGGGATCTGGTAACCAGGATAAATCCACATCCCCGTCATCGCTTTCACTTTCGCCAAACTCATCTCTTGCTTCATCCTCTTCCCGCTTTTTCTTCTCCTTCAACTTCCTTTTCGTTTCCTTATGCTTTGCTTTAACCCTCTCTTTGAATAGTTGTTTATCAAATTTGTCTTCCTCTTTCAACACTTGCCTTGCTTTTTCAATATCTATTCCACCTTCGTTCTCATTTTCATATTCTAAAGCCAAATCCGATTTCTTTGACTTAGTGCCAGATATCAAAGCTTCGCCGTCATCATCAAATGTGATTTTTTTATTTGGTATAATGTTTTTCTTCAATATTTTCTTAGCGACAGCAGCTTTAGTGACAGGTTTCTTATTTTTGTTCCTGCCCAAATCCAAATCAGCTATCTCCTTATCTGTCGGTAATTCAATATCGTGATCTCTTCTCTTAACTTTCAATATGCCATCTTCGTTATCACTATCATCATCATCATCGGGGAGCTGGAAGGGCTGCCTGGTTAGGTGATTATCATCTCCACTATCCTCTGATTCTGATTCAATTTTCTTTTTCGTATTCTCTTCATCATCGCTATTTGTATTGAAATATATCTTATTATTTTTATTGCAAATATTTTTATCCAGTGATGCGTTCGGCAATGGAGCATTTTGCCTTTTCTGAATCCTTTGCAAGAAGCGTATTCTGGGCGGTATAGCTAATCCGAGAGATTTAGCGTAAGAGTCTGTATTCAAAGAATGCACATCAAAAACTTCTTTGTCCTTCATTAAAAATACTGCTTTGGCGTAAGATACAAATGCTCTTTGCGCAGTATCTTTCAAAGAAGGATCTTTCGCCAGAAAAGCTTCCATTTTTCTCACTGGATTATTCAATTTCATCGGATTTATACTAAAATTTAAACTTTCTATAATAAACCATTGTCTTTCTCAGATTAAGTTATATGCAGAAAATCTACTTTTACATAATTTATACTCTAAAAAAGCCATATCAATACCAATTATTTTGAAATTAGAGAATGTAAACTCACTCGATTTTCTCTATTGGTATTTTCTTCTCCTTGAGTTTATCTACCATTTTAATTTCACTGGGCAGTAGCATCAGTAGACTTTCTCCACCTCTATGATACCGAGCAGTCCGACCAACACGATGTATATACGTAGCAGGATCTTCAGGACAATCAACCTGCACCACCCAATGTACCTCAGGAAAATCCAGACCTCTGGCTGCTAAATCAGTGGCAAACAGAATGGCAGATTGTTTTCTACAGAAAGTTTCATAGATATCCATTCTACGCAACTGATGAAGAGTGCCATATAGAGCCATCAGACTTGAGCCTGGGCGTAATCTACGTAATAAATGTATTACAAAATATCAGAAAGTGTTCTGGAATATATCAATCTACTACTCACTTGCAAAATATCTCATAAATATATTTAACTTGCTTGCAACTGGAGAAAAATACGATAATCTTTTTGTTCGGATGATTTTTAATAAAACTCCACAGAACAGCTATCTTGTCTTTGAGTTCACACTCAACATAGCTCTGTGACAGCTCCTTAGGTGTGCTAAATTCGGAATGTTCATGTACGCTCACAAACGAAGGATCCTTTAAACTTAATCTAGCTAAATCTCGCACAGACTTAGTTTGTGTCGCTGAAAACAACAGTGTCTGTCGTTTAAGTGGTAGATTGGCAATGATTGCATTCATTGTTTGCTCAAAACCCATATCTAAGCATCTATCAGCTTCATCTAGAACTAGTATCTGCATATTAACACAATCAAAGAGTGGATTTTCGTCCATATGTTGCAAAAGTCTACCAGGAGTGCAAATGATTATGTTACATTGATCCATGCGATTTCTTTCGAATTTCAGATCTTTCCCACCAATGATGAGACCAGCAGAAAAATCATGGTATTGACCCACACGACGTAAGGTTTCAAATATTTGATAAGCCAGTTCACGTGTCGGTGTTATAACCAGAGCACCTACTCCATCCAATCGGGTCCACTGTTTGGTATACAATTTTTCTAGAATTGGTATAAGAAATGCAAGAGTTTTTCCAGATCCTGTTTGAGCAGCTCCTAAAATGTCTTTTCCTTGTAGTGAAAGTCCAAGAGTTTCCCTTTGAATTTCAGTGGGTTTGTGGTAAGAACATTCACGAAGAGCTTTCAGAGTATTGGATGAAAGTGGGAATTCACCGAATTTCGTGATTTGACTTGGATCTATCTAAGAAAAAAATTATAAGTCTTAAAATGTGAACAAGTATGATAATCAGCACATACCGAATCATATTTCGATTGTAATTTCTCAATAACAACTTGTTCAGGCTGTTTCGGTTTGGTCTTCTTTGTATACACCTTAACTTTTTTCTTTTGTTTTCCCGTTTCATTTTGCTTTTTATCCGACATTACCAAATATTCACTCTTCACGTGTGAGCACTAAAAAATAAATAACATGAAAATGAGGTTATGTGTATATGTGTTACCCACGGTCCGTAGAGGGACACGGTTGTCTCGATCAGCAGTTGACCAATCGGGAGCGAACGCGCGTGTGACGTAGACCGTAGACCTGAATTTAAATGGTTTGCCACTCTCACTATGTATTGCCTATATGTTTACTACATATATCCTAGTTTTTAAATATAATAACAGTAACAAAAGGTAGGTACAAATAAACATAAGAACAGTAGTTTTAAATTACAATTTCGGGAAGCATTGCTCATAAAATTGTTGAAAATCAATCTATAAACGAAAAACAGCTGAAAAGGAATAACAAATGTTTGCAATTATTCGAAAGTTCGGGGTGGGTACAAATCGAAAAACAACAGGTCGACAAGTTTTCCAGTTTAAAGAAGAATAGGTACCTCCTCATAGAAATTTTGATTCAGATATCTCTTAATATAACAACTTGAATGACCAAATAAGCTAAATTGTGCGAAGGTATTAGTTAAAACCAAAAAAAGTCACGATTTTTTTCATTTTTGACCGACAAACCCCGAACGGAGATATACACTTCGACTGTTTGTTTTTTTTTTGTTCTTGCGTGCATTTTATATAGTGAACGTACTCCGAAGACTGCCCTCGAAGGGGGTAAATTTTCTCGAATATCGAAAATCTGAGATGGCGGAATTAAAGATACCAAAATATCCGGAAAGATTTAAATTGAACATTTTTTCTAAAGAGCTAATATGTGTATTTTCGCTATGTGGAAGAGGCAATTTCTTTCGAAAAATAAAAATCTGAGAATGGGAAATTAATGACCAGATTATTTGTAGCAACATTTCTATGGAACATTTTTTTCATAGAGTTACGGTAAAGTGGTAAAGTTTATAATATGCGTATTTCCGCGACGATGTTCTTAGTTTTCTGAATAATAGCAAATGCAAGCAGAGCATAATTGGATAGATAATGGCGAAAGTTCAACGATTTTCGTGACAAATGTAACACTCAAAAGTGTGAAATAAATATTTTTATAAAAAATTGGAGTTATCAGTTGATGCACTGAAATATATAAAATAATATTAATTATTGGTGCTGGTGGATACTTGTGAAGTTGGTGCCGAAAGTTTTCAATCTAACTGCAACTGCACAACTTCAAAAGTATCAGCACTAATAATAGATTTAATATTATTTTGTACATTTCAGTGCACCAACTGATAACGTCAGTATTTTTTTAAAATTAATTTTATTTCTCCTTGAACACTTGTTGCGTCATTGCGTTTCATTCCTTCAGCAACCATTTGTTTTGTATTGAAATATTTGATTTCTATGTAAGTTCTCTGTAGCAGATATGATTGTATTACTTCTTCCGATAAATGTGGATAGATTACTTTTTCCAATATTAGTCATTTTCTTCACAAAATTCTTGGTTTTTCGAAATGGAATGGTTTAATTGAAACGTAGAAAAATTTAGTCTGAAAGCTTCGTGCCCGCCACCTGTTCACCTATAGCGATTTGTCACTTTTTATTACATTCAGATTGATTAGAACTATGTATGTATATCGTAAGCAAAAATATTAATCAGACAAAAGTGCCAGTCGATCGCTGAAGCCCGCTAGATATGCAATCGCTGAGCGGGTCTACCGGCTACGTCACATATTGCTTTCCGCACCGAACGCTTCCCCCGCCTTAGTACCCAGGATTGAGACAACCGTATCTATCTACAGACCGTGTGTGTTATCAACATAGAAATAATACTCCTATTTCTACGTTGATGGAGTACTAATTCTATGGTTATCAAGGACTCAAGGAGGATAGAAGATGAGGAGGGAGTACTTAAGTTATAAAGTGAAGCTGTGCGGAATGTAGGCAACCCGTCATTGATGATTATCGGTGACAGGTGCTCACAGTAATGTAATAAAGGGAATTTGCAAGAAAATCATCAGTTTTGTTGATGTCCTGATTTTTTAGCAAGAAAAATCTTTAAAAAAGTTACAATGTTTATTTTATCATCGTTTAGAGTACCTATAATCTTATAATATACATTTTATATACGATGCTTATAAAATTAATTACTACCTAAATCCACAAAAAAACGAAACTCACATAATTGTACAACATAAACAGCACATTATTGTCCTTTAAAATACACAACAATGTCCTTTAAACAAAACTTACCTCCTAGTTTCAGATATATCTATAACATTTATTACAATAAAATGAAATCTTATATCTACATATATTGCCGCAATTGTCTTTATTAACGAAAAATTAATGATTATCTAGGAGGTTGATCGAAAACGTGGTCATTGAGGGTTTCAAAAATAGTAGAATTTGAAAAATATTGCAAAATCATATTGGACAAATGTACTGCTGAATATTGTCTTGCTTAAGTCTTTTCACCACTTTTACCAAGGACTGACGTATGAGCTTATTACTTATAAAGCAGATTTTAACTAAATTAGCAGAACGTTAAGCAAACCATCTCTATTTTTCACTGCCATGAGAGAAAGTGCAGCATGCATTCTGATTCGCGCGTATGATGGTCATACTTCGCGGGTTGCCTTTACGCCAGATGGCTTCACTGCCGCACTTTGCATTCTAAACCAATGCTACCTCCATATCTTCTGTGCTCCTTGTGTTTTATCAGCACGGACTTACATCCGAATCGAAGATCGAATTACATTACATATTACATAGGTATAGGTAGCAAGTGGGTTGCTTATCGTCACATAATTCTGTTTACCTATAATTTTGATCTTTTTGTGAAGCTCACTATGGGGATTGCGAGTTTAGTACGCATGCGCGAAAGGGAATAGTTGGAGGAGCTGGCTTGGAGTCACATATTAAGGCTGTTCGAGCAGTAGTTTGGGACGGTTTAATAACTGTTTAGAATGCGCATGTGCGGTTTGAAACAGTTTCCAAGTGGTTTGCGATTTTGTTGCTCGAACACCAAACTGCAGTTTGCAAACTACCCCTTCCACTTTCTTACAATTTCGTCGTCATAGACCAAATGACTATGCCGATAGATATGTTTTATGACCAAAGATAAGAGAGAACATCTTAGACTAGGAAAGCTAGTCTAAGGAGAACATCAATGAAAGACTGATGGACAAAACACAAACCAGGGTTTAGTTTAGGACTGTGGTAGTGTTCTCTGAAAAAGATTTCTCCAACAACAGAGAACACTATACCCTAAGAAGGAGAAGACGCTTCAACTGCGCCTGTCTCAAACTGAGTTCGGACGATTTCCAAATCGTCAAACTACTGCTCGAACATCTTACTAGTAGTTGGGAATAAATTATTTCATCGTAAATTGAAGTGCGCAGGCGTCTGACGGTTTGGGACTGGTTTGAACCACTGCTCGAACACCCTTATTTATACCACATTGGTATCTATTGTAACAAAATAGGGACATGTCCCTGCTCTTACCAAAAAAGTTCATGACGCATGCGCATATCGCCAGCTATCTCCTGGTCTTTGGCTTCATTTCTGCTTAATTTTTTCCACAATGCTAGCGGTATAGAAGTTTAAGTATATGCTTATGGTGTTTTCGAGATGGAAACTCACGACGCGTTTTGATGACCGAATGTCAAAGTTCTAATACCTGATTGGTGCATTTGAAAGTTCGGCAAAACACAACGCTAGTTGCGTTTTGTATCTCGAAATAACCACCAGTGTCTTGTTCTTGTTCAAATGTCAAATTTAACGATGGCACTGCGTAATTGAGAAAAGGGGATGTACTTAGAATATAAAATACTCTATTCTTATTAAAAAGTTATGAGTTTATGAGGGCAGAATACAATCGTCGTGTCCACAGCAGTGCCTGATTACCAATCGCTTATTAATCAGTAATCAAAAATCAGTATCTTGTGGACACTACTGATTAATGGTCGTGTCCACAGCAGTGTCTGAGTACCAATCACTAGTAATCAGTAATCAAAAAGATGACGTCTTTATTATGACAGAAAACCATAGTGTAACACAAACTATATTTTGTTTCAGATATTTCCCAATTCTATTATGGACATCTATCGTTCCGTTTACCCCATAATCTTTTTCATTATAAACATATTGAATAGAAAATACTTTCTGTTCTTCCATTCTCAGTTCCTCTAATAGAATAGTGAGTAGAATCACGATACACTTTGTTGTATTCTATGATGTATTAATTTGCTTGTTCTGTATTCTTTGTATATTCGGTGTTTCGTTGTCATCATCCTAAAACGGACATTACGTATTTTGGTCATTACCGCTCAACAACCTGATAGAAAATGTAATGTACGATGAGAAATCATTAAACATCTTGAATAGCAAAAGTGTTTTATTAGATATAAGAACCCAAGAATATAACACACTTATACCTGTATCGTGAGTAGAACTGGGTACTTGACATTAATGGAAATTCAATATAAAGTGATGTTCAGACGATATTAGGCAATCCTAACATACCAAAAATCACATAATGCAGGTTTAATTTCTCTTAGAATTCAAAATATAATTTATATAGTTGTATTTGCAAACCCATTATCACGTGACTGCGAACGCCTATCAAAATCGACCATGATAGTGACGTAGTAATCAAGTCGATGAACAAATCCTCCTCAGAGAGAACATACAATATTGTATCTTCTCTCTGATCAGATAGTGTTGTCTGCTCTTTTCCTCCTTTCTTTAATACCGTGGGACACTAACTAAGGGAGATTGTGACGTTGCAGTCGTTTTTAGAATTCAAGCGGGAAAATTAAAAACAATTTTTGAATATATTTTTTTTTATTTACAAAATAGACTCGTAAATTTTTCTTGTATTTTTTTGGTTTAATTGAATATCTAACTACAAAATAAAAATTGTTCAAAAAATTAGTCAAGTACCCAATTAAATTATTTCAAATCTTTTGAAAAGTGTCAGTTTAACAAATGAGCTTAACGATGCATCAGTAATCAGTCGTGTCCACCAGATATGATTTTTGATTGCTGATTACTAAGCGATTGGTAATCAGACTCTGCTGAGGTCACGACCTATGATGAATAATATCAAGACCTATCGAGATGAAAATATGTTAACGGAGACAGTTAAATGGAAATTTTAAAAGTTTGGTGGGCAATTAGAGAGATATTTTTTTAGTAAATTTGAACTTAATACCTCCAAAACCGCGACCTTTATCGTGTTAACAAATTGAGAAAAGGGGATGTTACTTAGAACATATAATACCTTATTCTTATTAAAAAGTTATGAGTTTATGAGCGCAGAATACTCTGATGATGAAAATATCACCACGGTCATATAGAAAGGTCTTGAAACGAGCGTGAAAAAAGTGGTTCGGTATTGTTGTCTCTGGTTCGGTTAGCGTCCAGACTTTTCAGCTTCCAATTTCTGCCGCGTGGTTCGCATTTGAAGGGGGATGTTGCTTTAAACATGAAAATACAAATTCAAAGGATAATGCAAAGTTGTATAATGATTCAAACTGTATACGACATATTTCCATCTCGAAAGGTCTTGACATTGTATTCGGCGCTCATAAACTCATAACTTTTCAATAAGATTAAGGTATTTTATATTGTAAGTAACATCTCCTTTTCTCAATTTCGCAGTGTTATCGTTAACTTCGACATTTGAACAAGACGATAAATGACCCACTTGCTACCTATGTAATTCGACCTTCGATTCCAGACCTGTGCTTCTATGACCGTGATCAAGACCTATCGAGATGGAATTTTAACAGAGTGAATTTTCTCAAAATTTTACAGCATCCTTTGAATTGATATTTTTATTTTGTATTTATTATATTAATTTATAACATCCCCCTTTGACTGCGAACCATGCGGCAGAATATGGAAGCTGAAAAAGACTGGACGCTAAGCGAACCACATTTTCTACGTTCGTTTCAAGACCTTTCTGTATGACCGTGGTTGGACACAAGCAAGGCTTTTCGACTGAATTATCTGACAGAAGTTTGACGGATCCTAAGGGTTATACACGTAAAGAACGTAAATAAGCGCTCTACCCAAGAATATATAAAGGGAGGATAAATAACTCTGTATCTTGTTCTATAAGCAGAAGTGGCTGAAAGAACGTCCTGTGATAAGTTGTCAATTTGGGATGTTGCGCAGTATTTCACTGAGTGTCTATTGTTGTATTTAAGCTTCCTTCGCCCATACTACATAAGTAAGCACTGCGTGATTTTGCGCGACACACCGAAATGACATACGATAAACCAATGTTTTTTGTGCTACTCCCACGACTCGTGTTACTTGTCCTCCCTATATTTGTTCATGGCTCTACCCAAGGATGTTATAAGGAGGATAAGCGACTCAGTGTATCCCACTGTGTAAGAAAATATGCTCTCTAGAGTCGACGAGTGGGTGTGGCCTAACATCCCACTCTCTCGCACGTACCTCAATCTTTCTCTGTCACACTACGTAGCACAGCACCCAGAAATATTGACATATTGTAATGTCTCTGGTTTGATGAATACAATACAAAATTATAAGTTATAAGCCATTTTTGTGATCCATGATCTTATTCCTAATATTTGACACTTCAATTTTAATCTACTATAAAAATAATGTAATTTTTATGTTTTTGTGTCTTACGGGCTAGTTTCATTAGTAAAGACTGGCTGGAAGTAAGGAAATCACAAAATAAATTTGAACTACGCGACGGAAATTATTTAGAACACCTGAAGGATTAACATTTATGTGGAGCCCCAATAATTAATTAACTGGAGAGAGTAAAACCTTTGATGGGATCAATAAGACAGCAACTGAAAAATTATTTTGACCACATACTACCACATTTTTAACGGATTTCATTATCTGTGTAAAAATTCGTTTCGTTCGCTTTTCATCAATCACGAAAAACATTACAAATTCTCGCTTGTTGGCACTCAAATTATGCAACTTGTAAATTATTTTGAGAGAAATAAATTTTGCTTCGTTGTTTTTAGTATATACCTATAGTATATACACTATCTATTAACAAGTATAATATACATTACTAAAAAATGTAATGTGGAAGATACAATGTCGAATAAATAGGTTAATGAATGACATTTCACTGGTCACCGACACCAACTAACAGTGATTGGCTCGACTCATTAGTAGACCCGCCCACCGACTCGACAATATGCAGCATGCTTTCTCAAACAGTAATTGATTATCCTTCGTATATCATCCTTCTGGCTCTACTCATACCCCTGACGTGACAGGACACAATGGCAGGCAACAACATGCCGTTGAAATTTTTTCGAAATTCAAAACTGTGAACGATCGCAATAGGTACATTTCTATTAGAAATTTACCTAATACATTTATTGGTATCAAAAGTTTTACAATATACGAGAGTTCATCGGTTAGCGTAGTGCTGGTGTATTCTATGGTACATAGAATTATTAGTATTAATTCTATGCTGTGATATGAAAAGGAGTATTAATTCTATGGTAGCCACATTACCATAGAGGAGTACTAATTCTAGAACGCTGTATAGATATATCTATCAACTAATTCTATGCACATTAGCTTAAGCCCGCTGCAAGACGGAGTATGTTTTGCTGCATGATTGCTTGCTTGTTTTGCTGCACGGTCCGATAAATGTTGTCGCGCATGTCTTCTTTGTCTGTGCGCATGGTGTGCTGCCTTGCTTGTGTTGGCTTCACACGATGCAGGCCATCATGTCCGTAAAATTACAGTACAGAGAAATATGACTGTGACAAATCATATAAAATATTGAACATTCTAATCAAGCTCTATTTCTAATCATTGTTACAACAGAGAAAATGTCCCAACAATCAAAAATAACATGTTATCATATGCAAAATAACTTTTGAGTACGACTCGACTGGTTCCGAGTGCTCCGACAAGGTACGATACGAGAAAACAATCACCGAAAATAGCACCGGTTCTATCATCAAATCATGCATGAGTTCAAGCAACCAACAGTCACGCGATGTCATTTTCTTACTCGGAAGCATGCACAGCACCATGCCTAGCTCCTGTCAAGGAAACATGCAGTTTAAACATAATCCGTCTGCAGCGGTCTTTACAGAAGTTGAATATCAGGCAGAGACAACCTTTATTTGTCCCTGATATCAGTTGCTTGGCCTCGTGTACGACAAATGTTGACCAACAGACAACCATATTACCTTAAATCAAGAATACTGGAAACAGGAGATTAAACTCGCCGTAAAAATTGTGTAAAATTTCAAACGCATATCTTTTGTGAATGCGTCTTTGCCACGGTCGTAGAATCACAGGTCTGGAATCGAAGGTCCAATTACATAGGTAGCAAGTGGGTCGCTTAGCGTCTTGTTCAAATGCCAAAGTTAACGATAGCACCGCGAAACTGAGAAAAGGGGATGTTACTTAGATCATAAAATACCTTAATCTCATTGAAAAGTTAAGAGTTTATGAGCGTCGAATACAATATAAACACCTATCGAGATGGAAATATGTTATCGTATACAGTTTAAATCATCATACAACTTTGCATTATCCTTTGAATTGGTTTTTTATGTTTTAAGCAACATCCCCCTTCAAATGCGAACCACGCGGCAGAAATTGGAAGCTGTAAAGACTGGACGCTAACCGAACCACTTTTTTCAAGCTCGTTTCAAGACCTTTCTGGATGACCGTGGTCTTTGCGCACCATGCCGGGCGCAACAAGCGGCTCTCGCTTAACGAGACAGCAGATCATGATCACGATACATTTGTTTTTATATCATGATCATTATCACGAAGATAAATAAAAAGAACAAATATTTATAATAATATTTCCAGTCTTCTCACTTATATAACTATTTACGCTAACCCCGCCTCCACTCCACTTATCTTCTTGTGGAAATATGACGCCAGTGGAGTCTAGTTCTTCTAGTTTTTATTTGTGTTTATAATTATTGAAACTCAGGCATGGTTCGGGTAATAAAAAGTTCTGAAGATTATGTCACAAAAACTATATTAACTGAATACAAAATAATGAAAACTAACGAGACAAATAAAATACGAGAGTAACGACCATTATCAACTTGACATTCTGTCTTGTCCTTTTTGACATATATGACATCAGCGTTAATTGTTATGCATCAAGTTGACAGATGGCGCTAATTACACTATAAGTTATAATATTGATTTTGAACTAATTCTAACACCCCCACTAGATCAAAACAATATTTTTCCTTCTTTAAAACATCCATTTTCTTGCGAAAAACCCATTTGCACTGAACTAGAGACACTTTACGATCTTGTGGAATGTCTACCACTTCCCACGCATTGTTTTCATTGAATGAACTGATCTCTTCCTCCATTGCCTGCCGCCACTGAGTCGAATCTGCTCTTGACATTGCTTCTAATACACTTTGAGGGTCATCTTCCAAACTGCTAGTACACATGTAGGACACAAAATCGTCAAAGTTTTTTGGTTTGGGCATACGTTGTGATCTTCTAGTTGGTTGAGATATCTCTGACTCAAGATCATTAACTGAATACTCTTCTTCACTGTCTTCTCCATCCAACACATAATCACTGTCACTATCATGCATGTCTCCATCAGGTAAACGGTCACAATCGGCTGAGGAATTGCTGCTTGAGCCTTCATTTTGTTCACGTTCTGTAACAGGAATTGGCTCGGGTTGAATTTGCTGTTGATCCCCCACTGAAACTAGTACCTTATCTTCTTCTGTAACTTTCTGTTGTTCTGAGGCTTTTTCTTTATGATTTTCAAAGACTACCACATCCCTGCTTGTAGATACTTTTCTCTTTACTGGATCATAAACCCTATATCCCTTTACAGTTTCACTGTAACCTACTAAAATTTTCTTCTCGGCCTTCCTGTCCCATTTCAAACGCTTCTCTTTAGGAACATGTACCATCACTGGACTGCCAAAAATTCTAAGATGGTTAACGTTTGGTTTTCTCTTAAACCACATTTCAAAAGGTGTTTTATTGTCTGGTAAACCAGTTGCTGGCGATCTATTTCGTAAATATATAGCAGTATTAATAGCCTCTGCCCACAACTCTTTTTTTAAGTCTGCCTCGAATAATAAACACTTTGCTCGTTCTACAATTGTTCGATTGAGCCTTTCAGAAACTCCATTTTGTTCTGGGGTATATGAGTTTGTCTGTTGGTGAATTATGCCATTCATTTTAAGGTAAGTATTCATTTCATTGTTCACAAACTCACCACCGTTATCGGACCTCAAAATTTTTATCTTTCTTTCTTGTTGATTTTCGACAAGATTCTTGAATACCTTAAAACATTCTGTTACTTGATCTTTGGACTCTAAAAAATAAATAAACCCATACTTAGAGTAGTCGTCTTCTAAATTTAAAAAATATCGTGAGCCTCCTATGGATTTAGTTTCCATTGGGCCGCATAAATCACAGTGTATCAAATCTAATACATTTTTTGCTCGCTTAGCCCTTTTTGGAAAAGGTAATCTATGTTGTTTTCCTTCGCAACATGTTGTGCAGTTATACTTTCCAATGTCTATTTTTTCAGTGCATACTAACCCGTTTACAGCACCATTTCTCATCTTCGTTAGGTCAGCACTGTTTAAATGACCAAGTCTCTTATGCCACGTTTCTGCTGTCACTTCTCTGCTGCTTGTTAAAAAACATTTTTCTGACCAAATGTTTAACTTGTAGACACCATTAACTAAATCAGCTACTGCTACTAACTCAGCGTGCTTGTTGTAAATTTTGCAACACTGTAAATCAAAAACTACCTTATTACCATTTTTGATTAATTGACTTACCGAAAGTAAGTTGGTCGTAAGATCTGGCACACAGAGAGCTTTCTGGACAACTATGTCATGTGTCTCACTATTGACAACTGTGGTAATTTTGACATCGCCACAATAGACTACCGGAATTGCTGTGTTATTGGCCACCAATATCTCTTTTGTTTGACAAGGACCTTTTTCTCTTACTAGCTGAGTATCTGACACCATATGCATAGTTGCACCACTGTCAATATACCAATCTGTTTTCTTGTACGCCCCACTTAAGAACACCACACTGAAAGCATTTCCAGTTTTCGTTTCTTTGTTGTTGTCTTTCTTAATCCTTGGTTTTGGACATCGCGTTTGATAATGCCCATAATCTTTACAGTTAAAACATTGTATGTTTTTCAGCTTGTCCTTACTGTCATTGGTTGAACTGCCCGTCTTGTTGGTTGACCTGCCCTTCTTGTGAGATGGCTTACTATTATTTGCATAAAATGCACTGCTTGCCTTATTGACGTCACTTCCTTCCATATCTAGAAGTTTGGTTTTGATGGAATCAGTCGTGATGGCTATGCCAGAGTGTTCGATTGCCATAATCATTGGCATAAATCGCTCAGGCAATCCTGCGAGCATCAACGAACCCACCCATTCGTCATCTATATTGAAACCTGTGCCTTGTAATCGCTGGCTAGTTTCTACAATCTGGTTAATATAAGTACCCATTGACTCACATGATTCTAACCTTGTAGAAATTAACGTTCTCAGCAAGCTTATTCTTCTTGTAAACCCACTGTCATCGAACATAGCCTTCAGCCTAGTCCACAAATCTCTGGCTGTCTCTGCAGACTTAATATGGACATATAAACTAGGATCAATCATTAAGATTAACTTGGCTTTAGCTTTCTCATCTTCAAGCTTCGCTGCAGCTTCAGCTTGGGTTGGATCTGTTGTCGTACTCGATGTAGCACTTGTCCCTGCGCTTGTACTCGCCTTAATGCAATGCTGCAAACCTTCTAGGATTAAGAAATTCTGCGCTCCAAATGCCCACTCATCATAATTGTCCCGGCCTTTTAATTTAGGCACACCTATCTGGTAATTCGCCATTTTTGTATACTTGCACGCCTGTGTAATCTTCCTTTTAATTACTTTAAACTACGTTGTCTGGGCCCATAACCTATTGAAACTCAGGCATGGTTCGGGTAATAAAAAGTTCTGAAGATTATGTCACAAAAACTATATTAACTGAATACAAAATAATGAAAACTAACGAGACAAATAAAATACGAGAGTAACGACCATTATCAACTTGACATTCTGTCTTGTCCTTTTTGACATATATGACATCAGCGTTAATTGTTATGCATCAAGTTGACAGATGGCGCTAATTACACTATAAGTTATAATATTGATTTTGAACTAATTCTAACAATAATTTATTCTAAATTTATTCAAATATTTTTTTTATTTATATTGATTTCGAGATAAAAAAAACAAGACAAGTGTTATGTTGAGCGAAGCCAATCGCAACAAGTCGAACTTTTAAACGCACCAATCATGTATCCGATATTTTAAGATTCGGTCCCATCCTCTCTGCTGCTTCCATCCCATCTCACAATCATCATTAATTTTAATTCGTATTATGTGATTTAAGCTAGGTTCATATAGCTGCGAATCGCGAAATGCGAATCGCGAAGTCGTTTTTGATTGGTCGATTTCAAATAAAAAAATTGGCGGGAAAACTTACCGGAAGTTAGTTCAATTTTTTCGCGAATTCGCAAAATTTAAAATCTGGGGGGCGGGAATATTGGAATGATTTCAATATTTTGCGATTTTATTTGGCGGATTCTTCATAGACACGACCATTTTTCTGTTCCATGATGCTGCTTATGTTTTTCTCGTTGTAATGTGTTAGAGAGTTTGAGGTTATGAATGAGGTTATCTTTTATTTACAAATGGTGCATTCTTTATTAGTCTATTCTATGTGGTGCATCGTTCAGAGATTTGATTTAACCAATATATTTGTTTTTTTTGTGCGGTTCTAATAATTTTTGAAATTTGCTTCGAGATGGACGAGAGCCAAGAAGAGGTAGTAAATATTGTATATTTTAACAATAGAACTAAAATAAGATACAATGGCATTTCTAGTCTCGAGTCGAATGTGGTGAATGCGGCAGTGAGATATCTCTAGACCAATATCAGGACCACATATGTTACTTGTATCAAGGAGAAAAGAGCCTAGTAGAGTCGGATGATGTGATCCCGAGATTAATTGAAGAAATTCAAGCAAGACCCGCTTTGTGGGATCACACCTTACCTCTTAAGAAGAGAAGCAAAGAAATAAGAGAAAAAATGTGGAAGGAAATCTATGTCGATCTCGATGAGAAATACTCTATAGACTACATGGAGAAGAAATGGAAGAACTTGAAAGACACTTTCCTGAAACATCTGAAGTATGTAAATATATCTATGAAATTTAGGTATATTTTTGCCAGAAAACTACTACATAAAACTATATTTTTAGAACTTATCATCCATCGGGCTCCGGAAGTCTAGATAAAAAAATATGGAAACATTTCGACAGTATGTATTTTTTAGCTAGTAAAAATTTACCTAAGACCACAACTTCCAACGTTCCAAGCCAAGATTGCAGTACTTTCTCAGAAGAAGGTATGTTAATAATTTGATTTATTCTCTACATTACCATTACAGGTTTAATAAGAATGATTATTTTAGTAGCTGGGACATCACAGACTTCTGGGGGAAGTTTGACTACAACTCCAACTGCCTCTACAAAGAGAAAGAGAAAGTGTGGTAAGAGTATAGAGAATATTTATTCCATCAATATAGTAGTTGTAGTCAGTTGATGTTAGTGGAGCGAATGTACCTATTAATTTTATATATTGTTGCATCATTCATATCCTAACATATTCAGTCGGCTTGTGATAATTTCAGAAGCTTAATTAATAGCAGATGAGACAGAGGAGCTGCTTCTAAATATTCTCAAGGAACCAAGGTCGGAGCCACCTACTATATGCTCGGCTTTATTGACGATTCAGTCTGTATTAGATAAATTACCTATGAGAGCAAGGATGGAAGCCGAAAGTGAATTAATAAATAAGGCATACTCTTTATATTGGAAGTATGAGGAAGACAAGGAGAATAAATGATTTATTCGAATTCATATTTGTTATTTATTATTTATTTATTTTGTCCATTGATAGTCAATTGGATCTACATGTACCAGATAATCTGATAGGAAGTCTCGTACTGCACTAGCTTTCTGAGTATATGCATTTCCCCCCATTCTTCCAGCATCACCTAATGGAAAATTAATTTCATTTCTCCATAACCCAGAGATAATCTCTCCTTCTTCATTTTCTCTATCTACAAAATTATTTGTGCAATATCTTATTTGGTCAACCCTATTAGCGTCTGCTTTTATAAGGAAATTATGTAGACATACAAGTGCGCACACCATTTTTTCGATAGTCTCAAGTTTGGCTATGATGGGCCTTTCTAGAATTCGCCATTTTGCAACTAGAATACCAAAGGCATTCTCAATAACTCTACGAGCTCGACTCAATCTTAAAATATCAAAGAAGATAAAATCCTTTAGTTTCACAATAATTCACTTCACTTACCTATAATTAAAAATTCTTTTATTCTGTGGTAAAAAGTTCCCAGGATATGGACGCATTAAATTAACACAGAAAGGGAAGGCTGCATCTGCCACAAAGTAGTAAGGCATTGGTTCAGTATTTTCTACAAGGCGCCTTGGACGAGGTAAGTTGATAGTGTTTGAGAAGAACTTTTTTCCAAAATTACTATTTCTAAATACCCCTCCATCACTTTGTCTGCCTTTTGCACCAATGTCGACTACTGTGAAGCAATAATCAGCATCACATGCTGCTAATAGGATAATACTGAAAAAATCCTTATAGTTGTAAAAATCGGAACCGGTGTTTGGAGGAGCCTGAAACAAAAAGCTCGAAAAACACAAAATACAGATTTTAGATAGATTTTACATCTACCTGTATTCTGATATGTTTGCCATCAATTGCACTGACGCAGTTTGGAAGATTCCATCTATGTTCAAAACCTTCAGCAGCTTTTTTCCAACTTTCCTCAGTAGGGAATGGTAAATACTCCTCGTTTAATGTATCCCAAATAACCGAACATGTTGTTCTTATAATATTAGTGACTGTGCTTCTTCCTAGTCTGTAGCTGTACGATATACTTCTCATGCTAACACCCGCTGCTAAGTACCTTGCGATATGGAAAATATAAATGATTATCCCAAATAATCACTATAAATTAAACAATATTTAGTTCAGTAATAAACACCTTAGCGTAGCTGATAACATTTCCCCAGGTGATATTGGTTCACGAGAATGGTAAATTTTGGAAAGTTTTGGAGCAAGTTTCTCCAATAATAGATCAAAGTCTTCTACAGTCATTCTGTGATAGTTTCTAAATTTACTCTGATCATTATTTCGCATTTCTTGGACCAAATTGTGATATGCACCTTGAGTTTTTCTATTTTTGAATATATCACATGTTCCTATAGATCTTACAATTTTCTTTTTCTTTTTTCTCAATAACAGATAAGCGGCAACTGCTCGTCTTTGACGCAAAGAGAAACTGTATCCTTCTTTCATAATAAAATAATAATAGGAAGTATAGAACTAACCAAAATATATGGCTCAAATTCAGAAACATACTGAATATAGGTATTCTATATCTATCTATCATACTAAATATTCTACCTGTCCACAAATAATTTTATTTATCTAAGTAATTACTCAATTAATTATACGATTATCTCAATTATTTTTTACTTCTATTTCAATAACATTGAGAATATGTATTTACAAAATATTTATTCAATATATGGTATTTACTTTATGTTCAAATTTTTCAAACATTTTATAGTTTCTCATGCTATCTATTTTGTAATACTGGAAACATAAATGTCCCTAAAAAACTAGCGAAATTTCAAAACTGTATGAACTGATGAAATAAAACGCGATTTATTTTCGCGAATTTCGCAAATTCGCGACTATATGAACCTAGCTTTAGCTAATGTCAATGTCACTGTATCTGTTAAATATGACATATGCATATGACTTATGTTTTGTTTTGTACTATTTCATAAATTCTGAATCATAAATAAAAAATAATTAGCTTTATTTCTGTATCATCCATAATTCCATTCTATTCTACCTAGCTCTGAAGAAACTTGAAAATGGCTACTATAAAAGTTATAACTTCAGACTTCGTCAATCTTTTTATATCAACGTCGAAAGATAGCATATCATTTTCTGAAAAGCGCTTTCCTAAAGATTTAACGATATCTGGTCTAAAGGTAATTGCATTCTATCTGTTACTTTCCTCAAATATTACTAAAAATTCTTATCATTTCAGGCTAAATTAGAACTTATGACAGGTGGTGGTTGCAGTACAATGCGACTAGAAGCCTACACAAAAGACAACAAACTCATGTGCTCAATCGATGATGACAATGCTTTACTCGGGTCATATCCCCTTGAAGATGGTATGAGACTGCATGTAATTGATCAGTTTCAAATAAGAAATGAATTAGACTTTGGTAATGTACCTAAGTACGAACTCTCTCAAGAAGAATATGACAGAAAGGGTGATTCAGTTAGAGCGTTCTTATTGAAAAACAAATTAGGTAAGTGCTAAAGTTTTACATTAAAGCTTGTGAACATCCTTACCTTCTATCAAGGCAAATATAACGAAGAAAATCAAAAGAAAAAAGAATTAATTGAAGCCGAAGAAAAGAAAATTGCTGAAAGCCTGATTATTGGATCAAGATGTAAAGTTTCAGTGCAAAATGCTCCAAACAGATTGGGTACTGTAATGTATAGTGGTCTAGTGGATGAACTACCGGGCTTTTGGGTAGGAGTAAAATATGATGAACCACTTGGAAAAAATAATGGATCGTGAGTAAATTTTTGAAAGTTTCCAGAATCTAAAATTTTTGAATTCCATGGAGATACAAATTTTGCTGATGTGCAAACATGATTATTTTATTTTTCTAGCTTCAAGGGTAAACAATATTTTGAATGTCCAGACAAATACGGAGCCTTCGTGAAGCCACACAATGTATTATGTGGGAACTTCCCAGAAGAAGATTATGATTTAAATGAAGAGATCTAAACACCAAACATTCCAAAATCGAAAATATTATAGTGCTGCTTGGACATATATTGTGATGCTTTTCACACATACGATAAATTTATTTAATACATTAATAAATGTACTACTTTCTTTTAATAAATCTCACGAGTGTTACAAATTTGATTTATTTTGGCATAAACCTGAATATACTGTGAATAATAGAATAAAAATGAAACTAATAGTTTTATACGTTATTTTAGGAGCTGTTTGGATTAATTGTTTTGTAAACAATCATTCACGCTTCAACCTAAATTAAACGAAACACAAAATCGAGAGATTTATTTTAGGAATCACGGATTCAGGTCATTTGTCGATTTAATTCATCATGAGAAGATTAGTATTATTATTTTGTGTCTTTAATTTATTTTATGTCGAAACATTGTACCTGCCAAGTACAGAATCGCCACATGGTAATTTAGTTATTGGTTTGCATTTAAAAATCTAGGAAAAAAATTATTAGTTTCCAGAACAAACGAAGCCGATGTTGCAGAAGAGGTACAAAATGCCCTGTGCCAAATCTCGACTAAAGATTTAGAAGCAACAGCAAATGCTACTATCACAAGACAGTTGAAGGGTGTCTGTACATCGAGTGAGAACTTTATTATGTTATACATAGCTTATTTTTTCTCATAAAAATATTAACAGGTCAGTTGGAATCAAATTTTAACCAACTGCAAGCTTGGATTTTTCAAGAATTGACTGAAATTAAATATATATTACAACAGAATGGATTCAATATAATTATTGTGAACAACAATGTCTTCAATGTTTCCGGAAGATATGCAGAGAAAAGTAATAAATCTCAATATCAGGTGTTGAATTCCAGACAAGCAGAAATTGAAATGTACAATGACACGTTATTAGAAACTAGTGAAGGGAATAAATATTTTTACTATTGGAAAATTGAGGATATCCGTAAACTTCTCAAAAAATTTGATTTGTATAAATCCAGCGAAGCTTTTTCAGTCTTTGGTAAGAACAATTCGAAATCTCTAACCAGTCAGCTCAAGAAATACTAACCTTGAAATCATTTGTTTTTCTTCCTTGTTTCATTCTTAAATAAATAGTAAGTAAATAATGAGGTTACTGCGAAATCAAATCCCATAACGTTTTAGAAAATTTATTCAGCAAATATTAGCCCAAATATATTTATAGAATTTTATGATTCTTTGAAGGTCATTCCCTTTATTTGCAACTGTACCCCAACTACACTCAAAGAGGTTATTTCGGGATACAGCTTAAGGCTTCGAGCAGTGGATTCTTGAAGAAGCATAAAATTTACATAATTCATCAGCTGAATTCAGATGTAGATATTGAATCAGGGTTCCTGTATGGATTGAAAGGACAAAGTATGTTCTTCATTAACGAGGAACAGTTAAGTGATCAAGGTTTCACCCAACGCCAGTGCATGATTATTAAATTAGAGATATTTCTGAATTCTTAAATGATGTTAATGAAACTAGACACGAATTTGAAAAGTAAATAACTTCTGGCTTTTTTATTAGTTACTTAGAGATCGTTTTTCTCTATTTCTGAAAGATTTTAAATTGGTCGAAAACTGAGCTCATAAATGCGATCCAGTATATAATGGCCAGAACAAAATGACGTTAACTAACATCATAATAGTACTCTCTTCGATCCTCCATGCTGGTCAACACCCTGAAATATATTTAGAAACGCGACTAGTCGGATCTAAATCAAATGATTTATACCGAATTTACATGAATTTAATGTTTTCGATGAAGTGAAACTGAAAGAACTGAACATTTCTCATGAAAACTTTCACAAATATAAAGAAGTCAACGAGATGTATGATATATTGAAAATGGTTGAGGATTGTTCCTGTGAAAAGGCAGTAAAAATAAGAAAGAATTCTAAACCATGGTAAAATGGAAAAATTTCAAAATTGATAAAACTAAAAGACTATACCTCACACGCACTTAGGCCGCTAAATCGGGCCCCTTGTCCTCCAAGATGGTACTGCTTTTTGACGCTAAGACAGGACGTGACAAGACCACATGCTCCGCCGTTTCGACTGATTTTTTACATCCGCGAGACAAGGGGCTCCACAATTCTCAGTGTGTTGAGGTGCTTATTTAACTTGCAGTGCCCAGTTAAAATCCCTGCAATCGCCCTTAGATAGGCTCTTGACAACTGTAGATAGTATTTTGAATGTTTGCTGAGGGAGCTATGATTACTGGCCTCGCTTGTCTACATCCAGTTTCATTTGTCCATCTGCTTGAATGTAGCTCTTGGGGGGTATATTTCTTTAGAAGGGTGTCAAGGGTTTTTACGGCTCAGGTCCGCAGAGCCGAGTTGAAAAGTGTTATCCCAATGTACAATCAATAATTGATTCGTACAATTTTTTCAATAAACTTGTCAAAAAACTGTTTGAGAATCTAAAGAAAAATATTAGGGCGAGAAATTCAGATGTCACTCCATTTTTTTATTTACAAAGTGGTAAATGGTTTAATTGATGCCCCGAAATCCTTGAGAATTTCAACTTCGTTTGTCCACGACCAGGTCTAAGACAAAATAGACTATTAGAGTTATGTCCGCAATGGACATTTTGATCGTTTGGCCGGCCTTGTGAATGACACCTGTTCCAAACTCAACTTCCTTGGAGGCAGTTCTACATCGATCATGAAACATATCAAGAAAGTTATACACGAGGATGGAGTACAGGCATGTTGTTAATCAATAGAATAAATTGTTAATGTTTTACCTTATTATTATTATTACAATCTATATTATTATTTTCCATAGAATAAAGCCGCTTGGCGTCTAAATAAATAAATAAAAAATGGCGTGGAATGCGATAAAAGATTTCCTGTATAACAAAAGTAGGTAGGGATAATGCTGAAAACATAAAATGTATTTCGGTTGATGGAAACATTATACAAGATCAACATGAAATTTGTGAGAAATTCAATATTATTTCATCAATGTTGGTCCCAGCTTAGCTGCTAAAATTCCCAACCAAAATGAATATCCGATGGAGTCAAAATCCACTTCCATGTACCAGAAGCCTACCAACACAGAAGAGATTGAAGAAATACTCAGTACCAAAATTGTAGTAGTGAAATCAGAACTGGCACCTTTGATGAGTAAATTAATAAATGTATGCTTTTTAGCAGGCATAGCTCCTGATAGAACAAAAATGGACAAAGTAAGACCAATCTCAATTTTATCAGTAGTGAGTAAACAGTAGATCATAAATTTCTGCTCAATATTACGTATCACATGAGTATTAGACGATTCGTAAGCAAATGGTTTCAAAATTATTTATCTAATAGAAAACAATTTGTATGCATGGGAGAAAGATCTGGTTCAGAAAAAACCGTATTATGTGGTGCTCCACAAAGGTCTATCCTGGGACCAGTTCTTTGTCTCATGTATATAAATCCGTTGGTAAGTTTCGATTTGATTAGAAAAATAAATCTGTTTGCTGATGATACTACTATAGTATACATATATAGTGGAAGTGATTTACAAGAAATCAAAATTAGTATCAAACATGATATCAGCAAAATCTCTAATTGGTTAAATTGTCATAAATTATGAAAAATCATCTTTCACTTTTAGTCAGGAGATTCACTGATTTAAAAATCAAATTAAATTCAATAATGACAATATCAAATACATCAAATTCCTTGGATCATGCTTAAATATTTAATTTCAGTTTAATTTCAGCAACAAAATCTTTACTGAAACCTTTGAAAATACTTCACAATAAAATTATAAAGTGCATATTTAAACTGAATTACAGAGAACCCACAGTTAATTTATATAAACCCAGGACATTATTCGATATTTATTCATAATATAAAAGAAAAACTTGAATGTTCATTCATCTTCACGTAAATAAGTTAAAACACTCAAATTTAGATTTTCGATTTAATAGTGATCAACACAATCATTTAACTAGATGTTCCAATAATCTTTTATCAATAAAAATTAAAACAATAATTAGCAAACAATCAATTCTTTATAACGGTTTAAAAGTATATAATAACTCTTTTTTAAAATTTGCACAAGATTCAAAAATAGTTTAAAAAAATATTCATTATTAATGTAATATAATAAATAATTTTCATATAGTTTCTTTAATTAAATTTATGATTTCATTGTTTATTTCAATACTTACGTTGTTTTGTTTCTTTTCTTGCCGTTATAAACAGTTATGTTTAATCGTTATTATTAATAATTATTTACTCGGGATTTTTTATAGGGTAAAGAAGCTAGGTTAACAAATAAAATTATTGATTTATTAGTCATGGCATATCTGATATAAATTAATATTGGCAGTTGCAATTATTTCTTTGAAACGAACGAAAATCTCAGATTAGAAAATAGAAAATATTTTTCTATGGGAGAGCTTCTCGCTTCAAGTGATCAAAATTTAATTTAAAATTGTACTATTCAAAATTAATATTTACAACAATAAGAAGAATCGTCCATGGATATGATGCCCCAGTAACAAATTTGAATCTACCGCCTGCTTTAAGGTTGTGTAAGAACTAAGATTACCAATGTATGAATACAACTTTTAGATTATTCAAAATAGAGCTGTAATATTAGAAAATATTCCCAACCACAAAAAAGTACTGAAATCAGTATCTTTTACTGCCCGCTATTTAACAAATTGACGAACTCATCATGACCAATAATTATCAATAAGATCAAAAGGTAGTATATTTCAACTATAGCCTTGCAAGCAGGCGCGATCAATAATGCTTATAAAATCACAAAAAGTAGACTATTAGGTGATTCTTTAGAGTTTTTCAATACCTAGAATACTGGGACATGCATTATTTAACTAAAACCGTGAAATGAAATTTTCCATCAACTTATAAACTTAAAACTATTTTTTCTCGGATCACAGTTTGCATTTACTGCCTTTTCGCGTGATATTGATGTACGGCTGTACAAGAGGGTACATTTCATGCATACTCTTGAAGACTGTAACATCACTGATGACATTGTTGGATTGCGTTTTTGGGTCCTGGCAAGTTTCTTTATCATTTCCAGCTCCACCTTCAGCCATCGATACTACCTGTACGGTCAATTTCTTTCTTTCCACTGCTTTATCTTGAAGCAATTCCTGTTTCAAAAATAATATATTACGTAATTATTGCAATGAATCGAAAAATATCCTAAACTAATAAAAATTAGAGGTATACCACTATCTAATTCAAGATATTGACACCTCGCCGGATGCATTCCAAAATAGGCCATGCGTGACAATAATTAATTATATATAAAGTTCTTGACTACACTTTCAGATGAAGAACCTTAAAACTTATATTGAATAGCGGTTTACATTATTCGTTTTTTTTCAAGAAGCAAACTAGGTGAAAAAGCTATATAAGCTCTGTCATTCCATATGCACTATTTATATAAGATTCACTTCAAACAAATGACAATGCCCCTTGTGATGTAGCAAGAAGCCCAGAGAATGAGTGAGGTCTCTATTCAAATCCCATTGGGCACATATTTGGATAACATGAAAATACGAGTTTGGAAAAAGGATAAAAGCACTATGTATCATCAGAGAACTGAGAATGGCTGTTAGAAGACAGATAACTTCCTCAATCTGATAATCAGAGAGACATCAGTGCCAGAGATTGTAACACTCTTGAATTTAACGGATTCCTATTATTTTTGCAAAACCTCTCATTATTTTGTATTAAAAAATTCTTGAAACAAAATCATAATATTTTTCTATGAGACATCCCTAAAAGCAAGTCTTTTTTCGATAATTAAGAAGTACGAGGTGGACGGTCAATTTTGCCTATAAGTGTATGAATATACAAAATCAACTCAAACTTACTTTGTAAAACTGGATAACATCATTTTTGGTCAACGTCCTCAAATATGTTACTTCAATGTTGGCTCTATCAAAATGATATTGTTGAGCTGTAATCTCCGACCAAAAGCGGCTAGTTAAAGTCGATAGCTGTTTAGGTTTCTCTAATCGTTGAGCTGCAAGAGCTTCTCTATGTCTTAGGAACTCCTCTTCATTCATGTTACTGATGTAGTTCTAAAAGAAAATCAAGGCATACGTTATGAACTTCTACTCTTCAAATTAGATGAGGATAGTCAGTTACATATATAAATAAACTACAGCAAGTAAGCAAGCTAATAATATCAATATCTATCATATATCTAATTAATATCTGGGCGACCGAGCTTTGCTCGGGTAATACAAGTTTAGAGTGAGTCTATGAGGAAATTTAATTAAAAATGCAAGTAACGCCAATCAATTTCTCAGCTCTTGAAACCCGTTTTTGCAGATTTTTATCCAAATCTGCGAATCATTCAAGAAAAAGTTTATGGTCCCCGAAGGTGACACCCTCGCGTTTTGTCAGGAAAGCCACTTAGATAATGTTCAAAAGTAGAACATTATCTATATATCGAATTTGATCAAAATCGTTGGAGCTGTTTCTGAGATTTTTTTTACGTATATATACAAGAATTGCTACTATTAATGTATTAAATTAGATATGTTCAAATTTTTTTCATTGAAAATTTCCGATTAAATTATCAGAAACTCTTATTAACACCTTTAATTTACAAAAAAAATCTAATTTGACCAGGATTCGAACCGAGGATCTCCAGATTACCAGGCGTGAGCTTAAACAATGAGTTACTCATGTTGCGTAATTAGTGGGCTCATATGCACATATCATTGATAATCTGTAAATATGAATTTTAATTGCTGAAAACGATTTTTTATGTGAATGTGAATACAACCAATCGATTCAATACACTCTAAAACCCATACATATGAATTTCTATCAAAATCGGTAGACCAGATTCCGAGATAAAATTTGCATATATATATACATATATATATATATATATATATATATATATATATATATATATATATATATATATTATTTATTTAATTATAGCTATTGTATGTAATCATTCACGAGCTACGTACATCACGCTATACTTCTCATCGCATCTCATTATCATGAAATTCTCTACTACGTTTGTCGATCTAAGCTACGACATTAGTATGTCAAGCTTATGTCCTTTTATACAATGATAGCGCGCTGCACGTATGTTTGAAGGCAACGCAATCTTTATTTCATAGGCGTCACAAAGTCATTGTGACATTTCAGATAATTCAGGTGCATAAATTTATATTTCATAACTCACGCAATAAATTTGTATTTTGTGTGTCTGCATTATTTTTGATAATAAATCTTTCATATTATGTTTGCTTATTTAATCGATAGATTTTTTTCCTCTAATTATATGAACTTTCTTAAATGCCATATCTTAGCTCGAAATCGTTACGCCACTGATTTACTCCCGTCAGTTGGATTGATCCGTTTTTCGTGTTTTCAAGGCAGACGCCAACATTCGTGAAACAATGTATAAGTTTCCAACTATCAATCTGAAATTCCTCGGTTCGTATCCAAATCGGATGTGATTTTTTTATATATATATTTTGTTAATATGAGGCTCGTATAATTTAATCGGGAAATTTTTAATGAAAATTTGTACATATCTAATATATTAATAATTTTTATATATACAGGGTTGTCCATTAAGCGCGCGGTGGTCTCTAGCGATCTTACGGTTGAAATAGGAAGAAAATGTTCCATATAATAAATATTTTTTACAAAAAATTGGACCGACGTTATTAGTTGGTGCACTGAAAAGTATAAAATAATATTAATTCTATTGGTGCTGTTACTTTTGAAGTTGTGCAGTTGCAGTTAGATTGATAACTTTTGGCACCAACTTATTCGCCTCAACCACCCCTTCGGGGGCGGTTTTCGGAAGGAATATTTCGGATTTGCGTTTTTATGAAGAAGGGACTATTTCTCAAGCCTCCCCTTTCAAATGAATCCAAAATCATCAAAATCGGAGCTCGTTTACTTTTTAAAGGCGCGCACGAACCAAAAAAAAATTAAAATAAAGCAGACAGTCGAATTGTATACCTCCTCCGTTCGGGGTTCGTCGGTCAAAAAGTGTTTCTTTTCGAGCGATCTTTCTGCGGAAAATAATTTCAAATATGGCGGACTTCCAGATATACCGGTAGACATCAACTTCCTTATTTTTAATAGAACACCATGTATATTTTCACATTTTTTAATTCAGCATCGATTTTAAGGTGCAGTTATTTGGTAATCTAGAAAATTTGACGTTTGTAGTACTTCACAAAAATTGTAATATATCGGAAACTACACCCGATCGAAACATGAGGTTTTCGCTGTTGCAAAGACCGAAAAACGTAGTTATGTTTTAAAGTAGCATTACTTCAAAAGAATTTTAAATAATTACATTAGAAATTTTCAAATTTGAAAAGTTTGAAACATTCAAAAGTATTTTTTTTTCAAATGGTATGATATATCAAGTTTTATATCCATGAATGCGAAATTCAATTCTGTTAACATATTTATTGTTTTATAACATCTTCCAAGTGTTTCTCATAATTTAATACTATGATACTATGCCTATGCTACTTATATGTTCTATGATTGTATATATAGGAAAAAGGAAATAATAAAGAAGATGTTCTGTGTGTTGTTCAATAAGGGCAGTCCATAGTTAATTTCTGCGTTAAGTTCTACCAGTAAAATAAGCAAAGCTGCGACTAAAATACACAAATCATATCAAATTCTCTTTCGATTTTATTAAAGCATATTTAGGTCTATCTCTGTTGGATTTCAAGCTATTAACGCTTTTTCAATTATTCTACAACGGTACGGAGAAAATGGAAAAATACTAGGCGGCATGGCTCACAGTTACCTCAAAGGTGTTGTCAAATTTAATAAAATTTATTGCGTGCTCTAAGGGCTCGTAATCAATATGAAACATACCACCCAAGAACTAATTGATATGGTGTATATCCTTGGAGAATGTTAAAAAAAATTGTCTTCTAGCATCCCGAGTATACGTTGAAAGTACTTATGTTTTAAAGGTAGCACTACTTCAAGAGAACTTTAAATCATTACGCTAGCAGTTTTCAAATTTGAGAAGTTTGAAACACGCAAAAATCATTTTTTTCAAATGGGGTGGGATGTTAAATTTCATATCTATGAATGCAAAATTTAATTCTGTTTTGATTTAAGTAAGGCATATTTACGCCTACCTTTGTTGGTTTTCAAGCTATTAGCGATTTTTTAATTATTCTACAATGGCGCGGAGAAAATGAAAAAATCGTAGGCTACATGGGTTAGTTGGTGGAAAACTAGAGGAAAACAACATAGGGCAGAGATTTTATTGGTACAGATATATTTCATTAAGTATTCAAATTACCTCATTTTGCTGTATTCACATATTAGATCTATCAGTTAATGATCTATCTACATTATGTAAAATTATGGGTGTAACAGAATTGAATGCCGCTCGTATTCTTTCCCGCATGTTTGCTGCTGTTGTTGGGGTTATTTTTTAGACCAGATCTAATCTATTCAATTTCGTTAGATCTGGTGACCTTGGTGGCCAGGCAACGGGTCCACGTCTTCCAATTCAGCGTCCTGGAAATCTTTCATCCAGAGTGTTTCGGACTCTGGCACTAAAATGAACTGAAACCACATTCTTCTCAACAAATCCAGTGGTAGATTTTCCAACAGATCATCTAGATTCTCATTCAAAAAATTTTGGAAGATATTTCCAGTGAGGTGTTCATCAGAAAAATGGGGACCTATTATGTGGTGTCCAATTATGCCACCCCAAACGTTAACACTCCATCTATGCTGGTTGTCGATCGTCCCCACAAAATTCGGATTAGCGTCCACGTAGCAATGTAAATTATGCCGGCTTACGCTGCCGTTATTAGGAAACGTAGCTTTGTCTCCGTCATTGAATAATACGGCATTAAGAAACAATGCATCTTTTTGTAGACGAGTAAGACTCCAATTAAAGAAATTGGTTCTATTTTCAAAATCTTGCTCTTTAAGTGCTTGATTTAGCTGCACATGATAAGGATGATAAATATTCTTCGCTAAGATCCTTTTTACAGACGTTTGTCCAATGCGACTGATTTCTGATGTACTGCTATGAGGGTCTTCATATAAACCATATCACCATATCAATTAGTTCTTGGGTGGTATGTTTCATATTGATTATGAGCCCTTACAGCACGCAATAACTTCTATTAAATTTGACAACTCCTTTGACGTAATTGTGAGCCATGCCGCCTAGTATTTTTCCATTTTCAACGTACCGTTGTAGAATAATTGAAAAAGCGCCAATAGCTTGAAACCAACAGAGATACACCTAAATATGAATTAATAATATCGAAAGAGAATTAAATTTCGCATTCATGGATATGGAACTTAACATATCACCCCATTTGAAAAAAAAAAATACTTTTGCATGTTTCAAACTTTTCAAATTTGAAAATTTCTAGTGTAATTATTTAAAGTTATTTTGAAGTAATGCTACTTTAAAACATAACTACGTTTTTTGGTCTTTGCAACAGGGAAAACCTCATGTTTTGATCGAGTGTAGTTTCCGAGATATTTTTGTGAAATACTACAAACGTCAAATTTTCTAAAGATTACCAAATAACTTCAAATGGAGACTCCGTAGAAAACAACTATGCTTAACAAACTGGACCTTATGCTGAATTCAAAAATGTGAAAATATACAAAAGCGAGGGTGTCACCCTCGATGTCCATAAACTTTTTCTTGAAGAGTTCGGCAGATTTGGATAAAAATTTTCAAAAAGGGTTCTTAAGAGCCGAGACATCGATTGACGATACTTTCATTTTTTAATGGGTATGACCTTCGAGGTCCACACTAGCTATTTCGGGAATGGGTTCTGAGTTTGCGAAACAAATTTCAATATGGGATTTGGAGGATCGAGAAGGCGATTGGTGGAGTTCTGGTATGTTTCACTTTAATATTTGTTTTGAAATCTGTAAATTCTTAGTTGTGTGCTATGTGAATGATAGAAGCAATATTTACCGATCGCAATACATTTTAACGATAAATATGCACATTTTTTAACTAAGATTAAATATCTTTAGTACCTGCAAAGCTCGGTCCCCAAATATTAGAAGTGTATATCAAATTTGATGCGAAAACCCAGGTAGCTCAATAAAGTGACAAGGGCACCACAGACAACAAACTGTATGCAAAACTAAATGTACTGCTAATCTGCGAACTGAAAACGCATGTTTACTATATTTTGGGCAGACGTTAGAAGCGCTTTCAACTCGAGTATTTGCTAGCCTGGTAGCTAAATACTAATTTTTGCTTCAAAATACGGTTTGTTGTCGGTGGCGCTCCTTTACTTGGTAATGGAAGCTGCAATGGTACTTGCCTCAAATAATATGGTATACGATTTAGGTACACTTCTATATTCTATCTATCTTTTTTAGAGTAAGATTTGAACACTGAAGGTTCCTTAATATAATTAGTCATAGTAAATACCAGCCGTTTACAATATGAACTTCTCAGTACTACTCGTAATTACCGTAGCTTTTTCCTAAAATTAACCAAAAATTTAAATTTTACATACCTCCATGCTACCAATAAAATCTTCTACCCTCGTATCCAAATAATTGGGATGTCGATCCGATTGCACGATGATCCTCAAACCTTGAACCCCATTCGATCGCCTTACACCACTAAAAACTATATAACCCAATTGCTCTTTAGTCCTTAAGACATTATAGCATGGTTCTTGGATAATTTGAGCAATCAATTCCAATTTGGCATTGTTCTCTTTCGATTGCAATCCACATTGGTAGTAGAGTTCGATACATGATGATTTGTGTACAGTATTCTCCACTTGATACGTGTATTCGCAGCCGTCTTCCAATTTTAATTCACGATTCAATAGCAATTGTCGAGGCAGCAGTGGCGACATGCTTAATGTTGATGTTAGGCTGTCTTCGACAATGTGCACAAGTTCTAGAGCTTTTTTCTTGTTGGCATTGCCATGTATGAGACACTCGATGTGCATTTTTGACAGTATTTGTGGGATGAATGCTTCCAATCGTTCGATAGTTATTTCTGGTAAACAAAAAGATCATATCTTAAAAATGTTCTATTCAATATTATATTTTCTATATTTCTGTCTTTTTATTGACATCTGTGGAAAAAAGTTGTAGTATCAAAAGAAACTTGTCGTTAATAACATTGCAGTCATCTTTATTATTTTTGTAACATCTATTCTATTTGAACTCGTTTTTATAAACTCGCTTTCTTGTATGTTTCCTATTAATCTGTTCGGTACAAATTTTGCAATTTGATTAAAACTAACTTCCGTATGAACTTTGAACATCGCATACACCCGGATGATGCAATATTGAGAGAACTAGAAAGTATAAAATAAAAAACGTTTTAAATTTAAAAAAATGAAATAATTATTTCTAGAAATTCATAAAAAAAAGATGGGAGATGATTGCAAACAGACGAACAAAAATAATTTTAAAATCTATTTTTTAACTCACGATCCGTTGCAGCAAGCAATTCTTGTTTGGTCCAGGAATGCTCGGTCAGTAACACTGTCAGATAGTAAACTGCATGTTGGTATGGCTGTTCTGCTGAGAAATTCTTCAAATTTCTTATATACTAGAAACAATTATAGGTAACATGAATAATAGAATAATTACAGAAAAAGAAAACCTTACATTTTCTTTGCAAATAGCAAACCTCTTGGGATCAATTTTGAAATGTGTCAACTTCTCCATTATTTTTTGTAAAAATATATGCTGCTTACTGTTGTAACCCCCAACACCTAGCTAGAAATCAATAAGGAATAAATAAATTATTTTTCATTAGCAGGAGAACAAATTAGTCTATTCATATTTAAACATATCAACTCACAATCAAGCCATATTTGGTATTGGTTAGTTCCCATTTCAATCCAGCTAATTCGGCTGCATAAGCGTATTCGTTCAATGCATCTCGGAATAGTTGCACAAGCATGTGTGTCAAATTGCAATTGAGAGGATCCAAGTACGCCAATGGACTGCAAATATTGAAAATTTCAATTATTACTTTTGTGATTTAAGAATATTAGTATAGCAGTGACTGATTAACCGATTACCAATGGCTTGATAATCATGAACCATACTCTTGGGGGCACGACTAATGCATCGCTTTGCTTATTTGTCAAACTGACGTTTGTCAAAATAATTAAAGTAATTCAACAATTACACATATTAGAGAAATTAAAAATGAAAGAAGATACAGTATTTTCTCACTATAAATATACTGAAAAAGATTATGTGGTAAACGAAACGATAGACGAGAAATAGCAGAAACAAAAGATAGGTTATGTTGCAATATTGTTTACTGAACTGATAGCGTCATATCAAAGACGTCAACTTACTGATTACTAAGCGATTGGTAATCAGACAATGCTGTGGACACGACCACTGATTACCAATAGCTTAGTAATCACTAATCATTCTCTTGTGCTTGTGGACACGACTGATTACGGATCCATCGCTTTCACTAAGCTCATTTGTTTACTGACAGCTGAAGTTTTCATAAAAATGTATTAGATGATGCATAAAAGAAAGCGTAATATGTATTCTATTGGTACCAGAAACTTAAGAAGTATCGTGCAAATCAAATAAACAGAAAACATTAAGATGTTATGTATGAGAGAAAGTATCAGTTATAAGTAGATAGACCCTGGACACCCACTTCGATATTCTTATTATTCAATTCATCATCTATCAGGTCAGTCTTATTTTTAGATTATTTGTTCAACATTTCTTAATTGTTTACTAATCATCGTTGAACGTTTACTATACATTAACTCGTATCTCTGAAAATACTGAGTTTAAAGTCACCGAATATAGAGTTTCACTGAAAGCGAAAACCTATTAGAAAATCGGTTTTATATTCAGTGTTTAAAAATATAGATTGAAAGTTAGAAATAGGAATTCTTGGAAACCTGTCCGGTTCGAATTAAGCTGTTCTTTAATACTAGCAAAAATTTTAAATTTCGCCTATTTATTGAGATGTTTTTAAATCATCAAAATCGTTGCACGTCTAGTATGCAAATATGTACATAAAAAAAGGAGCCAGACAATTGACAATCTTTCTTACGGGGTTGGTTAACAATATTTAATTTACCATATTAATTATATATGAGTTTATTCTGTAAACTTTTAATACTGACATAATTTTTCGTTTTCAAATGATATACAAATTAAATATTTTATATTTCTTATAATTAGATGTAATAGACACACGATAGTGTGAACACTGCATAACGGAATCCCCGTATAATGTCAGCAACATAGTAGAAATTATGCTAGAGCACAAGAGCACTGTATACCGTAAACAAACTTATGAAAATAAACGCCATTCCAGAAAATTGATGATTCAACGTTTCGCCAATGCTTGGTTAATTCTTTCCCGGCATCAGGTAATGTCTGGAAAATATTTTATTTCTCAAAGTAATAAAGGCAGGAGTTTTTTTGTTGGTTACGGTTAAAATTCTTGTTTTTGCATAAGGGATTCAGAAGCCGCCATTTATTGGCAATTCGTTTAATTAACTTTTGAATTGTTATCTACATTATTTATCACGCAAATAAACTGTTAATAATTCAACAAATAATAAATATATAATAACGGGATTGTACAGTGATAGAAACTGGAACGTAATCAATTAAAGTGAAGTTTGAACACTATCGAGGATCTTCTGTCAAAGAGTATTCCTCTGTAATTATTGAAATAGTTTTCTAAGAAAAAATGCGGTGGCCAAAAATCGAACCCGGATCAACTGACGAAAGGCAAGTACGTTACTACTACACCACTCAGAACATTTATTTTACATGATTCTATACATCGTAAAATATAAACGGTTGGTCAACGTAAATTTACTTTATTAAATTACATTATGTATTTGTAACACATATTATTAATTAATTTTGGCTTGGTGCACTCCTTCGCCATATAAGCTTTAACTATGCCAAATCTTATATTCCTGTGACCGCATTATTCTTAAAATGGATCCAAATAATTATCTTCACGTATAATATCATATCAGCGTTTATATTGTTTCTCAAAGATCTTTTTGTTGGCACGTCTCCCCCAAGAAATATTCGTACGGATTAACTAGTTTCTCTCATTTCGACTTTGTCAAATGAGATACTTTTACTTTTATTGTTTTATTTTAGTTTTTACTACTTTCTATAGTATATTCTAACGAGTTTGGGATACAGCGTCGACGCTATTTCGAGGAGACGTGTGCGATTTGTCAGAGGGCGGAGCATCTTGACGAGTGCGGACGTTTTTTTTGTTTGTGCAAAGTGGAGGAAATCATCCTTATGGACATCGAGTGGACCTTACCAACTCGATAGTGTGACCATTACTGGTTTCCAGCGACAATGGCCCATTGTATCTAACCATCTTCTTCGCAGCGCCGATTCTGACCAAGTCCAGTGCCTCAGACTGTGATATCTAAAGTACCCAACCCAGAATAACTCTATCTTGTACAATCCAAAAATATGTTGTCTTTTGTGGTCTAGGGATCCGCAATCGCACAGTATGTCAGAAACTGTTTCCGGTTTACCGCATAGTCTGCATGTTAAGTCCCCATTGTACAATGTCATTTTGTTGAGCCCCTTACAATTTTAAGCTGGTTTCTGTTTAACATCAGCATTTCCCTTGCTTTCTTTTGACATGGGCTTGGAATGTATTCTTTCCCGTGTCTGTTACCTGGTGTGTTGCTCCAGTCTTGTATGTGTTTCTCCAAAACCCATTGGTTAACTGATACTCGTACTGTGCGTTTAGGCACTCCTAGTATCATTCTTTGGTTTTGGTTGTAGTGCGGACGTTAGTGGAGCCCGGCTTGTGTGAGTGTAAGGCATTCTGCTGTTGTATAGTGTAAGTGTATTAAATAATCTGTGATATTTTAGTGCGTAAATAAATAAACTTGAAGATAAATAATTCCCAGTGATTTCTATACGTCCGTTACAATATTAAATATCAAGATCAAGAACGGTAAGGATAGTTTACTTCGTGATGCTTATACTATTTTTAGTACGTCCAATACATGTATGAACCATAATATATTTGAACAAATTACTGTGAATAAATACCTAACTTGCATCCTGGCTCCCAAACATTTACTTTCAATGATATTATTTAGAAGATAGAATGATTACCTGACAAAATCAAACATCAGATTGGCCTTTGGCAATAGAAATTGTTCATCTTGTTTGAACCATACGCGTGTGAGTGCTGTATCCTCAATTATTACGGGATGTTCAGTTACCTAAAAGCAATAATATTAAGAGTGCAAGGAGAACTTAAAAAAAACTTACATCCTCATCAAGCCTATATAAACTGAAATCAGTAGGTATAAACTCGTTTTTCTCCGGCATCTTTAGATCGGGACAAAGACCAGCATTCTCCCACATCTGAAAGATATAAATGGGATATTCACTTACCTAAGAAATAACATAAAAATAATATAGGCAACAGCAAATAATTATAATAGCTAAAAATTATAAATATTAAGAAAAAACGTACTCTACGAACTCTAGAGGAAAATATAGCGTGTTGTCCCCTCTATTATTAATTATTGCTCTAATCTTCTAGATTTATGAGAAGAAGTAATTAATTGGTTTTAAATTTAGCAATTGCACAGGCCCTGGTAAAAAAATAATATGTCTCTAAAGAAATGTTCTTGTGTGGGAGCGCATTTGTATGAAATTGTGCAATAATTGAAGTTGGGGTCAACTTGATATGAAATGGTATCAACATCAACTAAAAATGTCCCTATCCGCAATTTTTTCTCAATACTAAAGAGGCTCTTCAGTCCTGCTGAGTTCAAAGTTTTTTCTGATACTTTGTTATTTCACAATGACTTGATGCTTATGATGCCGGCGAATTGCCGATACAGCGTATGGCGTTAATCAAAACTCCCCTGTGACTTGAAAAGTTAACCACAAATTATTAATATAAAAACTTTGAATAGTGACTTGTCTTTGACTTCAGCCCGCTTCTTAAATGATTCTCCCCATACATAATTTTGTGAACTACACAACAGGAAACCTTCTTATCTTTGGTAGATGGGGGAGACTAAATTTATATTAAAGAACCATTTCTAAACTTAAACTAATTTAAGAAAAGATTCCATGTTCATTAATTCTATGAGTTCAAGTTTTCCAAATTTATCGTAAATTTGTTATCAAACTGAAGAAAAAACACTACCAAATAATTAAGTTAAACCTAAAACATTTCTACATTAATTATTCGAATAACAGCTATTGACTTTATGAAATGTTCTCTATATTCTTCTGATATGTGTATTTTTATTATACCAAAAGCAAAATTCAATTCTGAGATATTTTTTTTGGGAATTATATAAACATTTTCAACCAACCATTAGTGATTCCTGAGAAAGAGAAGTAAGCTTGTACTTAGTACCATACCACGGTTCAACTTGTTCCAATTCACTGCTATATTTCTTGGCAACAACTGATATCCTGGATAAAGAAAATAAAAATATTGGAGGAGAGTTTTTCTTTGATGTAAGCATCTACCTGACTTTCGAGGGCACGAATTCATCCCAAATTTTCTTGATCATATCAGGTTCCCACTTTCTGAGAATGTAATTGGCACATAGCACATCATTCATTGGATACTCCTGGAATAATATATCGCAATTTAATTGATACTTTTTCTAGTACGCAATAACAACCGGTTTATTACGATCTTTTAAATCTAAGAGCACTGTGTTATAGAATGTTACCTGTAAATTATGCACCATAGCAGATATATAGCCCCTAGGTGATTCTTTATCCTTAAATCTGAAAATCATCTGACCAATATCCCTGTTCTCATCCTGTACCCATTTTAATGGACCTTGCTTCTTCAATAGATTCAAATACTGTAAAATTCATTCAAATAATTATCTCTGTCACGTACATCCTCATAAATAAGAGCCTTACCTGAAATACTAACTTCACTATATCATCGATATGATTCATACCTTCTTCCGTTAAATCTACGGCTACGCCAAAGAAACCGAATCCCCTTGGTGATGGTTTTATACCTGCGACCAGACTACTGGACCAACCTCGAGCTTTTAATACTGATAAAACGCTGCCAGGACCTTCATGACCCAGAAGATGACTGATATACTGAGCCGGCTACAAAGTTGTCATTCAAAAAGTAGTAATTTAATTATACGAACATTCAAATATCCCGCTTTTTCGATGACATTTATGACATGTTGACAAATGACTTGATACTGACATCTACCGATAACACTTAACCCAGAAATCAAATTAGAAAGACGAGATTCATATTCTTGATTCTTGTTCTAATACAAGTTCTTGGCAAAGACAAACGCATACTCAACATCTCTTATCTATGGCAAATACTAGTTCTTGGTTTTCAAGTGTTCACTTTTTCTAGTCTGGAATAATAACGTACACATTTACAGGTTAATATTTTTTTCCTATTGCTAGAGGCATCTTGTGTTGGAAATATGGATTTTATTGATGATTACGCGCACCCAGTATCTGGTGTTTATTATTTTCCTCAAAGCATCCCAACCAAGGAAGCTCAGGAACTCTATCCATGCAGTACTTCTAGCTGTCAGTGTAATGAAATATGCAGTTCAGAATCGGATTGTTTGTGTTTGAAAATGAGTGAAACTTTCTACATCTACGATGACATTTTGAACCGAGAAACGTATCGTATCCAAGAAAATAACTCCAAAAAATTATCGTATGAATGTAACAGTCGCTGCAAGTGTAACTCAAAGATATGTGGCAACAGATTGATTCAGTATGGTCCTAGAACATCGCTAATTGTCAAATCAGCAAATAATAAGGGACTGGGATTATTCACTATTAAACCAATCGAGAGTGGTAACTTTATATGTGAATATACTGGCGAAATATTGGTCGAAAAAGAAGCTATGGACAGATACAAAATTAACAATGAAAGAAATTTAATGAATTACATATTTTGTGTGAAAGAGACATTTGGAAGTAGAGTGCTTCAAACTTTTATCGATCCAACATATTATGGTAATATAGGGAGATACATCAACCACAGTTGCGAGCCTAATTGTAATCTTTTTGTTGTACGTATTGAAAATACTATACCTGTATTAGGTATTTTTGCCAATCGAAATATAGATGTAGGAGAGGAAATTACATACAGTTACGGTGACAACCATACATCTAATGATATGAATATTACCAAAACATGCCAGTGTGGTAGCGTAAGTTGTAATAAAGTTCTACCATTTGATGTTACATTAAAATGGGATAGTGGAATAGATAGATGAAAAATATAAATACGTTGTTTTCTTACTGCTGATTCATATAACTCTGTAAGATCCTCACAAGGGAATATAATGTTAAGATTCCTAACATCCTTTATTGGCTCAATGTACAACATAGTTCGCAGCTGGTCGTCTCTGAAAGGATGTTTTTCCCATTTAGGAGCTTCAACATTTTTATTCTGTACTGTTGAGAATAACTCTACTACCATTTTTTCCAGATCATCCAAGTTTTCTGCAATTTAGATTTGTAAAGTATCTACTTATTCCAATACCAACTACTCACCTTTCCCCAATACTGCCAAGGACATAATATTCGATGAGTACCATTTATTATGGAATTCCAATAATTTATCTCTGACATTGACTCCGCTCTCCTTGGGTATAATCAGCAAAGTATCTTTGTTGCCTGTTCCAAATCCGTTGTAAGGATGTTCAGGATCAGCCAAGTGTTTATTAAGCTGGTCAATGCGCCACATATCACTTGGTATATTTTTTTCATGTTCCGAATTGACTGCGTTTATCTCACGTTCTGTAGCACTTTCGGTAAATAATGGGGCCAAGAAGAATTGAGAGAATCTAAAGAAAAATTGGTATAGAAATTCAGAATCTAAAAGGAATGTATCAACATTTCTATAGAGAATAGGTTATTACCTGATTATTTACTTAATTTAATGGTTAGAAATAGTGATATTCATGAATATGCGACTAGACAAGCAAGACATTTTCATGTTTCTCAGTCCCATAGTAGCAGAGGAAAAAGATCTATATACCACAAAGGTGTGTTAATGTACAATGATTTACCTCAGTTTATCAGAAACTCCACATCAGATGGACAATTTAGAACCAAGGTAGGGATTTTTTTAAGTTAGTTTTGCTTTTAAATAGGACTGGGAAGAAACTTGATGAGATAATAGTTTTGTAATATGTTATGTATGAATACTTATTTTGTTACGTTCTTATATATTGTTTTTTATGCATTATACAACTGCTATGATGGATGGAAATTGTTAATTTATTAGCCGTAGGCTATTTGTAATTAAATAAAATATTTCCACCGTAGGTACCTGTCAAGTGCATTTTCTAAATGGTCTGGTACAATATCAAAGTAATAAACGGTATGGTCGGGGTAAGTTGCAGCATTACTACTTCCACCGTGTTCACTCAAAAACTTGCTGTAATCATTTTCATTGGGATACTTCTCAGTACCAAGAAATAGCATGTGTTCACAAAAATGGGCCAAACCAGGAACTTCCTTCGGATCACACAGATATCCTACGAACAGAATTCTATTAGCTTACACCTTAAAATAATTTACTAATTAAATAACTTACCAACATTGACATCCATAGCTGCAGCCGATTTGTCAGTTTTTGGGTCACTCACAAGCAAGATTTTCATTTGGTTAGTAAGTTCCAAACCACGGTAGAACCTCTTATCTTCATCAGATTTGGTAATATTATCATATCTTTTTAGGACAAGGGAGGGTAGGGGTGTCATTCTGGAATCTGCGTTTTTCAGTAGCCCTATAGTACTGCAAGTGAAAGTTGTTAGAAATTTAAGTCAAGTCTTTGGGCAGACTTCTACCTATAGAAACAAATTGTCGATCGAAGTTTACAAGAGTCAATAGTTTTAAAAAGATACCGAATATGTTTCAGAATCTGCATTCAGAATATTTGCTAATAATTATTTTTACTGGTTAGAATCAATTTAATTTAAATTATCATTATCGACCAAAGACCGTTTTTTGTCGTCAGGATTACTTCATAGAATTAAATTATTACTTAACTATTAACTACTTAACACATCAGTATCAGTCAAACGTCATTTGTGACATGAAACCATGAAACATGACAGTATGTTGCTTGCTTGCTTGCTTGTTTATGGCGCTGCTACTAGGCAATTGCCAGCTCAATTTGGGATGTGGTCTCGGTATTGACTGGCTCTAGACCATACCGGAAACCACGAACTTGTGCTTTACTAATTACTTATACTAAATATAATTATTCTTCAATGGACGTGTCAAGGTGAGTCCAGCAATGTGCTTCGATCCGAGTATAACCTTCTCTGTCAGGCTCCTGAGGTTATCCGCGAGGTTTTCCGTCTTGTCTCCTTCAGACCACGCTGCCACGTGCTTCTAACCTCAAAAGTTCATATCATGCATTTTAGCAATTTTAGGTGTGGCGCTAGTCGCTAGTGTCAATGTGTCAGTGGCTGGTATTTGTTTAAAATTAATCTCAGATCATTCGTTTAAATCGCTTTTATTATATAATAAATAATTAACTTACCGTTTCTGAAATTAATTTGATTTCAGTACAGTACAAATAAAGAATCATATTTAAGAAATTGGCAATGACATTAGATTACAGCGAATTCGTGGCCAAACCTAGAATTACGAAAAACGCCTTCAATAAGTGTGACACTTTCTTAAGTGGAGTTGCAAGACCCTATATTATACGACCGTGAACACAACATACAACAAGCGTTTTGTTTAGCGAAACCAATAGAAACTAGGCGAACTTTCAAACGCACCAATCATTTATCAGAAATTTGACATACGGTCAACAAAACGCGTGTTGTGTTTCCATCTCGAAAACGACAACATAAAATTTCGACGAGAGTATCCTCAGAATCCGAATACAGTGAGCTCAACTTAAAGAACTGGAACGCAAAACAAAAGTGAGGCCAAGGGGATAGAGATAGAGATATATAACTCATTTAGGTAAGTTTGCACTTACACTGATTAAAAATAGGACTGAAAATGAAAATAAAGTATGTTTCAATAGGAGTCCAGAAAATAGGCTTTTCCCGTGCGCCCGTGACAAATCCCCCAAATTCCCGTACGAGTCGAAGCCGAATATGGGAAGTCTTGCAAGCGCGGGAAAAGCATTTATGAACGATACTTTTCATTATGCCTATCTGAAAACAAAAAATATTACTATTGTATTTTCAAAACCTTTATGTTTAACCAACATCGAATCCAAAATAAAATCGAATAAATCGACAAACTGAAAGCTGTCACAATAGCGTCGTTTGAAGTTGTGAAGTAATAAACAATGCTTCGCCATGAAACGGTTCATTAATGAACCGTGACGCCATGATACTTACAAGAAAACAAGATATGCACAGTTCGTGAACGCGTTTAAAATTTACTACACATGTCTCTGGTTCAAGACCACTGCGCTCATATCGTTGCGCATGCGATTCTCCGGTGACGTCAGTCCGTGACATAACGTCAGGTAAGACCATAAAACGCATGTTTCAAAAGAGAGTCTCATATTTTGCTCTGGCTTGCAATTGTGGTTGCGGCATTTTAGGGTTCTCTGTATTTAATACATAATGAATTTATGATGGTTGTGGCATTTGTAATATAATACCATACATAAGAAATGAATAATAGACGAAGATCTAGTAAAATAAAAATTCAATTTGCCAGAATATGTCGATATTTATGTTCGATTCTCCCGTTTGGTTACGGACTGACGACATGCGCGCATTGGTCTTAAACGCGTTCACGAACTGAGCATCTTGTTTGTTCTAGTATCACGATTGTCTCTGTTATATTTGTTAATGACGGATATAGTGCCTGAGTCATGACCGCGCTGAAATCTTTTCCTGTGCGAGCGGACAGGAAAAGCCCATTTTCAAATAGTCGTGGAAACATTATCAGAGAGATATAATGAAAAATATTTTTTTCCTATAATTAGAACAGTGCGGGATCATTTTAGATTCTTTGAGAACAAATTGACTAATTGATTAATTCCAAATCTTCCTATTAGTTATAGCGGTAGTGTAAATTGTAATCTGGTTTTCATTTTATTAGCTATAAAAAATAGTTTATCCGAAAGACTCGACATGATTTGAATACTCGGAGAATGTATTCAAATCTGTTTCCTGGCATCAAGAATTTACGCCAAAAGTTTTCCCGACAGCAATCTTATAAATAGAAATTCAAAAGCTTTGTTGGCACTATTTAGACGAAGTGTGTGTGTTCATTATAAAGAACCCATTAAAAGGAAAACTGTGACAAAAATGAAGAAAATTAATTTGCCTTGATTGCCTCTGTAACCGGCATAAGTCAAACAAACATATCAAGAATTCATAAAAAATATGGTTGCCATTTGCCATCCTTATAAAAACCAGCTTCACCAAAATATCTCCGGAAATCATTATGGTAAACAAGATGTATTTTGTATGTCGATATTAGATATAAATATGCAGATGATAAAAACTTTTTCATTTCAGTTCTGTTTAGTGATGAGTACACCTTTCATAACAATGGGACTATTAACAGACATCAGACATATCTTTCACTACCGATTATTCTGATTCTAATCGACATCAATTTCACGATACAGGTATAAGTGTATCGTGATCAATTTAGAATTATCCATAATCAACACAGATGAATGGTCAGTGAATGTATGTGGCGGAATAATGGGTGAATATTTTTAATTGGACCTTATTTTTTCGAATTTTAGAATTTCCAGCAAACCATTTTCTAATCCTATTACAAGGCAATCCCTTGAAATAAGAAGAACGTTGTGGCTTCAAATGGATGGAGCTCCCACACGTTTCCATCGTGAGGCCCGTGAATTTTTATTAAATATTCATTCTCGAAATCGTTTCCAGATTTCTTCTTATAATCACAGTATATAGTTCTTTATACACCTCCAACAATTCCAGAGAATCTGAAACAGCGCAACGACATCAAAGACGTTTTTCTAAATGTTTGATGGTCGCCATTTTGAACACTTGATATAAAATATTGCTTATTTATTATATTCTCTTCTTCATAATTTAAACTAATGCACAAGATTTAAAGTATTGAAAAATAAACTCGGCAAATGGCCATAGGTTTCATAATATATAATAAATTTCAATCAGTTTCAAAAATGAAAATGAGCCTTTTACTTGAAAACCTAAAGAGTAAGCTACAGGAATGTATTCGTTGGATAATTTTTTGACAACTTTTAACAATTTTATTACACAAGTTGTTGTCTAATTATTGATATTTCCAATAATAAAATTTTATACAATGCACGTGTCACGCCCTAGAGGTTAACCGCGAGGTATTCCTCCTGTCTCCGCCAGACCACGCTACCACGTTCTTTTAACCTCCAAAGACTTTTTAGGAACCAAGTTCTTCACAAAAGCAACCCCAGACTCACACTTGATTATCACGTCAAATGGCTTTCCGATCCACCTCGGGGGCCCAGCACTCAGATTGTTACATTTCAGAAAGGACCATTACTTAATACCAAATTGAACCAATTAGAAATTTTACCCCATAATGTCAAGTTGAATATTCCCGAACACCTCCATGTATTAGAAAATATTAATTACAACAAGGGTGATAAGGCGATTCCCAGAATAAGCAACAAAAATTGTATTTCATCAGAAATTGACAATGACGACAAATTTATATTTTCATACAATATGTCCTGGATTCTATGCCGGACTGCTCACGAAGATGCAAATCCAGAAACAGTTGTAGTACCACAATGGACTGGATTCAGTAAATTACTCCATAAAGATGATGTGTGCCCTACCACATACGGCTTTTTGCCCTTGCTTCCTTATGTTGCTTCAGAATATGACACGGTTTGGACTACCATAATGCGATGCAATGCAATGGCCAAAAAGTTTCATATGGATCATACAATTATAACATTCGACCAGGCTATATATTTCAAGGCAAAAGAAATTCAGTGGTTAAAACCGGATGAATGTGCAAATTTCATTATAAGACTTGGAGGTTTTCACGTTATGCTGAATTTCTTGAGAGTTATCGGCCAGCATATGGAGAATTCTGGATTAAATCTGTAAAAAATAATGAGAAACTTGCTCATTGAACTTTTATTGGAATTTTTTTACGCTGAAAGAACTGGAAACTGGAAATTACATTTACAAAGTTTTAAAAGGATGTTACCGTGGTTTTTTTCGTACGACCACACAAACTACGCAAGATGGGGAAGCGTATATTTATGTGACATGCTCAATCTGGAAAATACCGCTCCAGAAGCTTATGCTGAATTTCTAGATGGCAATTTCGTCGTCAAAAGGCTCAGAGGCACCTTCAATATAATATCTGTTGACCAAGCGTTGGAGCATACGAATAAAATCTCAAAAGAAGCAGGGGGCATCGTAGGCCTAACAAAAAATACCACATGATTGCATGAATGGTACTCAAGTTTCAATGCTATTGGATTGATGGTAGATAGTTTCACGTCCTCGTTGCAATTGGACGCTGAAAGCTGCGCTCAAAATATTGAAATTGGAAGGAGATGGATAAGAATTGACGAACAAACCGTTTTAGATATTCAGGACCAGTTCATCAAGTATGGTGTATTTGATTATGATGATGAAAACTTAATATCAATTCCTACAAAAGAAATATACCCCACTGCATTACAAGTACAAAAACTCAGCGCAAAGGAAAGGGGAAAACAGCAATGAAGGTTTTCGCTGATATTATAGATACTGCGGAGTTTTACAAACCTTTGAAAAAGCTTAACAAAGCCCCATTAGACTCTACAGGGACAACAGTTTTTGCAAAAAGTTTTGGCTGCGAAAGAAATCGGACGGAATATTGATTATGGTGAAATTTTTCAACATGAGCTTACACCTTTGCCGATGTCCCTGGCAAGTAATGGCAAACTGAGCACTCCTTCGAATAAAAGCACGTTGGGTTCAGTTTTAGAAACTTATACTTCTACGGTTAAATATTTAGCTAATGAAAAAGTCACAAGTGTTGTCACATTTTCGACGGTATGGCCGTTGTTCAGAGCTTAGGAAAACCTGCCAAATTTCGAACTTTTACAGAATACGCAACCATTTTTACGAACATTATCTTTAAAAATAGTGGATTGTTCAAAGAATCAATGTAGTATTCTATTACTACAAAAAAGGAATCCGTGAAAAACACTACTCGCCAAAAGCGATAAATAAATAAAAAACAACAATAAAAGACAATTAACAAATTTTCTATCCGAAAAATTATTTGAGATGTCCAGTTTGTTACTAGTGGTGGTTTCACTAATATATAACAATACAAAACGAACTTAGTAATAAACCACGGAAACTTGCTAACATCAGATCATGAAGAGGCAGATAAAAGAATTTTGTTACACTTGGTTTCTCCTAAAATGTCTGGCTACAATTGCTGTGTTGTACATTGTTCCGATACTGATGTTTTAGTGCTGTTGACGCATTTTAGAAAACATCTCCCTCAAGAAGTATGGATGAAAGTAGGAAGGGGGGATTCTAAAAGGTATATTGCAGTCCACGATATTTCTCTAATTGCAAACGACGAGTCAATTTTCTGGGCTAGGCAAAAGGACGTGTTGGAAGACTTTCTTGGAATTTTATAAGTATTAAGAGGATGTGGGAAGTGCTGATTTTTCTGACGGAATGTTTAAAAGTATGCATGACTGTGCTAAGGATGTATTCAAGAAATCCTGACATCAATTGCATGAACGTGTTAAGAGGGGTTCTCGCAGCTTCTACGCCTATTTTAAATTACCGCCGACATTGGATGCTCTTAAACAGCATTGCATAAGAGCATACTATCAAGCTAAAGTGTGGTTAAAGCAATGGAGCCACGCCCACAACAACCAATTTTTCAAGATTTTGGATGGACTATTGATACAGCAGGAAATATTGTACCAATTTTCACTACCCTTCCAATATTTCCAAATAAAATAGATGTACTGGTGTCTTGTGGTTGCGAAAAAGGTAAGTACCTCATTTAGCTCTTCTTTGTCACTTATTTCGAATATCTTGTATCTCATAATTACAGACTGTAGAAGCAAAACCTGCACCTGTACAAAACATAAAATGGGTTGCATAGGTGCATCTAGGTGCATGACACAAACATCCTGTAAAAATCCATGAACTGTTGAAATGAACTGTTTAAGGGATGATGATTCGGACAAAATTGAGTATCTATTGAAATATATAAATCTTGTACACATGAACAGCATTCCCAAATACCTGTCGTATAATATAATAAACATTTATTGCAAAATATCTAATCAAGTCATCTTATGAAAACCGCTTAAATACCTACTTACCCTCCATCACTACAGAAAATTGATTTTGTGATATAGAAAAATGTTGTGCAAGAGTGCAATATAAACAGCAGCAGAAGTCGGGCAAAAGGGATGGAGCTACGACGTTGAAGTGAGATGCGTAATCGTTGTTTTGAGTGGGGACGCGAAGTGGCCGACGCACTCGCAGCCGTGTATTTTGACACTGCATCGCATTTAACTAAAATACGTCACTATTTGACTTCCTAAAATTGTTTATCTTGCACCGCTGGTAGAATGAAGGACGCGAGAAACTTTTTCATAGAATAGTTTTTTTCGATTAACGCCTTCGTTTACGAGATATCACGGGTTGAACGGAAAAAACTCTGAAAATTAACAAGAAAATGCCTGGTATTGTTCCGAGATAATCAACTATTTGACTAGCGTGGCTCCATAAAGGCACGTATATTTCGCGATTTTCAAAAAAATTTAAAAAATATATAATTTACACAGAAAACTGAATTGTATTTATATCACAAAATCAATAACGTTTTCTTGTGTCCTTCTGCACTCTCCGATTTTTTCCAGCTTTTGGATTTAAACAAAGTAGGTAATAAGTAACAATTGTGCCAAATTTCAGATTGTAACCTCGACGCCCCCACACAATTCAGTTTTAAACGATTTTTTGGGTGACCGTGCACTCTACTATATCTTTGCTTCGGACATACGAGCAAGCGAGCAGCGCCCTATCATGGTAAATAGCTTGAAATACTGATGTCGTAGCTTAGACCCACAAAAGCAAAAGCATTTTGTGAGGATTGATTTTTCACAAAAAAAAACGATAGTTTCCAAGTTACAGTACTAGGAACGTGCAAAATTGGTACTCACCGCTATATTTGGAAATCTCTGGATATATGAGAATTTTCAACTGGTTACTATTGAAACATTCATAAATGAGAAATGAATGTCTGCGGATTTTATTAGTTTAAATAAAGTCGGGGCTGATTTTTGTAAGAAAAGTGTTTTCTATAATACAATAATCCAATACATTAGATTTTTTTATTTTTGTTCATTTTCATTGGCAACAATCTTGAACTTTTCATGTTCAATTTAAATATAATATAATACAACAATATAAAATTTTCGATCTTCGGAGAAAAACTTATCCCTACTACTTTGCTGTATCTTTTAGAGGGGAAGGGATTTTAAAATGTTTCGTATGGGACTTTAAGTATTTCTGATAAAAGAATCATCAATATTGTCAAGTTGAACAATCAAATCTAGCGCCAAAACTAGTTTTGTTATTCTAGTGACTTTTCTCTTTTTAAGTTTAATGTGAAAACACATGTCTGTCAAGCTGTCATGGAAATAATGTAATAAAAGATATATTATATTGGTCTATACAAGTTGAACATTATTTTGAAAATCAAACTCCATCCTTCTAAAATAACAACTATTACTACACACTATGGAAAGAACACTAGAAATCTGTTTTTATCAACTTCTCAAAATAAAGAGATACTTAAGCCCGCTGCAGACGGAGTATGTTTTGCTGCGTGTTTCCTTGACGGGAGCTAGGCATGGTGCTGTGCATGCTGCCGTGTAAGAAAATGACATCACGTGCACGGTTGGTTGTAAGAACTTTTGCATAATTTGATGATAGTACCGGTGCTATTTTCGGGGACTGTTTTCACGATCGTGCCTTGTCGGAGCACTCGCAACTAGTCGAATCGTACTCAAGAGTTAGTTTGGACATGATAACATGTTATTTTTCATTGTTGAGACATTTTCTCCAAAAATGATTATAAATAGAGCTTGATTAGAATGTTCAATATTTTGTATCATTTGTCACAGTCATATTTCACTGTACCTACTGTCGTTTCACATACATGATGGCCTGCATCGTGTGGAGCCAACACAAGCAAGGGAGCCATCAACATACCATGCGCGGCATCATTTATCGGATCGTGCAGCAAAACAAGCAAGCAATCATGCAGCAAAATATACTTCGTCTGCAGGGGGCTTTAGACAATTCGATTGTTTGTATGCTTTTCTTTATTTATGTTTGCGCGTTTTTTTTTTTCATTTGAAACAGGAGTTTAGCTCTGAAGGAGTGTTTTTTAGGAAAATTGAAAATGTTATTTGGCAGGAATAAATGAAAGATCAGATGAGAACACTGAGAAAGTGCAATATGGTTACCGCTATATTTTGGAATCACTGAATATAAGTGAATTAGCATCAGTTTTGATAACTATTGAAGCACTCAAAAATTTTAGATAAATATTTTGTGTTCTGAAAATACAAAATAATAATTCTATTGGCAGTGGTACTTTTGAAGTTGCAGCCAAAAGTGTTTTATCTGTAATAGTCTGCACAACTTCAAAATTACCAGTACTCACCTACATACCAATAGTTTAACATTATATGTATTTTTTATTTATTGTATGTTTCAGTGCACCAATCAGTCTTATTTTTTGTAAGAAATATTTATTATAAACTCGATCAAAAATAGGAAAATTATAAATTCAATTTCATTCATTTTCGAAATACTTACACAAAACCGTTCTAGTGGATATCCACTTTCAAAGTGTTAAAATCATTTAATGTATTATGCAAATTGGAAGATAAGTCAAATAAATTTGAAATAGGTACAGTATTATAATCAAAGTGCTAACATAAAAAAATAATATCCTGGCAACAAGTAGATAATAGGTAATAATTATGATTGAGAAAGAGGTGTCAAGAGGTACAAAATTCAATTTGTCTGAATGAAAGAATAATTTATTACCCAAAACATTGCCTTTTAGAAGATACTCACATGAATATTATTAGTAATCTCAGGCGCCTATTTCGCTTTTTCGATAAAACATTGTCGATTATTTTCATAATCGAATTGTTGAGTTATGGTCCTCGTTATTTTCTAACAGCTAGTGTTGAACGTAGTAAAGACACAAACTAAAAACACACTTTCACGAACTAATAATAACTTAGGCGCTTTCGTATGCGAAAACGACGAAACCTTTGCGAAGATTCAATCACTTCTTCACTTTACGCAAATAATAAATATATACTTAGGTATTCACAAAGTCTGCTATTATATATTATCGATATGAATGCCGAATGATGAAGGTAAGACAAGTCAGTAATATATCAAAGTGTGATTCTCGTTTCAGCGATAGCGCTGGACTAATTTAAAAGTTGGATGGGGCAAAAAATCCAGTTAGAAAGATCATTAAGGTAGAGTATTATCGTTCTAATGACACGTTTAATTAAACATTCCAAGATGCTTCATACAGATTGAATGAGTAAGCGCATTACTTTGAGCCTCAGGTAGACGTAAGCGTAGGTATTATTTGGAATTATAATATATAGGTAGGTTTCACCTATATTATCTTTTTTCATATTAATCTTGTCAGGTAGAAGCATTTCTTCGATTATATTTGGAGTAACTGTAACTGGTCATTAGTCCTTAATTATCTACTTCATAGGCAGCTTGAATAGTATGTATTTATTATTGTATTATATGTCTTTAATTCAGTCAAATCAATTGTGCGAGCACAGGTTTTCAGAAACGAATTGATTAACCCGCAAGATAAAAACGAAATGATTATACACAAGTATAAATATATAAACATAAATATTTAAAAAAAAATGTAACCGACGTAATCAGTTGGTGTACTGAAAAATACAAAATAATATTAATTCTACTGGTGCTCATACTTTTGAAGATGTGTAGTTGCAGTTAGATTGAAAACTTGAGGTAAACGTGTAGGGAGTGGGTAGCATACTAAGTTTATTTTATGGTTTGTGCAGGCAAATTAATATTATTTTGTATTTTTCAGTGCAACAACTGATGAAGTCGGTCCAATTTTTTGTAAAAAATATTTATTTCACACTTTTGAGTGTTACACTAGTCACGAAAATCGTTGAACGTTTTTAGAGTTTTTTTCACCGACGTAATGGTGGGTTCTTCAGTATAAAATATGATAATAAATTGATTTCTTTTCCATATTGCAAAAGCTTAATTGAGATGAAAAAATATACTTTCTCCTCTGATCTCACATTATGTGACAATCATTTCTTTAAAATACAAAATGTAATGTAAATATGAAGTCAATCAATATTTTTTTTTATTTCCGCTCTCCAATAACACAGCAACACTGGAGTCTTATGACACGTGTTTTGTCAACAAATTTAGCATTCTCTGGGATCTAAGGAAGACAGGCTTGTCTTTCATGGTATAGGAAACTTTGATGTTATAAGAGTTATCAAAGCATAATAAAAGATTTAGAAAGAAAATTCCATTGAGCTAGAAAATAATCATGTAAAGCATAAAGCTAGCAGAGCAAAGTGAGCAGAATCCAAAATACATATTTGGTGCTTGTAACGCACATTAGGTGCTAATTAGGTGCTGTATTTTGAAATCAATTTCTCTTATAGTTTTTTGAAAAATGGCTGCTTTGCTAGATTTAGATCTAAAGCTAGCAAAACAGTCATTTTTCAAAAAACTTTAAGAGCAAATCATTTCTGAAAACAGTACTTAATTAGCTCTACAAACACTAACAATTTTCTCAAAAAAGTTGATTTCTAATAGCAAAGGAGCCATTTTCCAGAGAAATGCAAGAGCAATTAATTTCGGAACAGGGCACTTAATTAGCTCTACAAGCACTAAAATAGATTTTTTCAAAAAAGTTGATTTCTAATGGTTGCTGTGCTAGCTGTAAACTAAACATTAAAGCTAGCAAAGCAGCCATTTAAAAAAAAACATAAGAGCAATTAATTTCGGAATACAGCACTTAATTAGCACTCACACAACCACCATATATGTATTTTGGATTCTGCTCAGTCTGCTCTGTTAGCTTTAGGGGCGTTAAAACATACAATACATAACTACATGTATGTAATTTTTTGTTGTTGGGAAGTTCAGGTTACGCGATGCAAATGCTAAAAGAATATAATAATAAATATCTTTTACAAAAATTAAGACTGACCTTATTAGTTGGTGCACTGAAAAATACAAAATAATATTAATTCTATTTGAAGTAGGTAGTACAGATATTAGATATAGGTAGAATAGAAGACTTTTGACACCAACTTCAACAATATCGGCACCAGAAGAATTAAGAATTAATATTATTTTGTATTTTTCAGTGCACCAACTAATAGTATGAGTTTTTGTGAAAAAAATATTTCACAGCTTTGACTATACCATTGTCATCAAAATCGTTGAACGTTCGCTTATATTCAGAGATTTGAAAATAGCTGTTACAGACATATTTCAGACATTACTATTGCTGTAACTCGAAAACCATTAGATTTTTTGAAAAAGGTCAAATTCAAATGCCATATATGGCCTCTTCTTTAATTCTGACAATCGAAAATTTGCGATTTTCGTTTTATCAACGAACATAAATAAAAAATGACAGACAATAGAACTGTATACCTCCTCCATTTGGGAAGTTTACTTGTAGAGGCCAAGAAACGTTATTTTGCCTCAACCACTTATACCAATTATCATACAATCGGCTAAACGGGGTAGTAGTTGAATAATTGCAGTGCCATCCAAATGGTGTGTTTCAACAAAATAAAAAGCCTAAAAATAATCTCAATTGTCAAACACCTACGTACCTAAGCCGATGTTCAATGCAACACTATTTAGCGGTGAGATACAAAAAACAGATATTGTTCAAATCTTCTCAAGGCCCAAACACACAATTTTTATGGCGATCAGTGAAACGGTGTAGGAGCCGGTACTCTGCAGCACCATCTTGTGGCGAGCTACGACAAAGTATATAGCTTATATACCTTCTCAAATATACATTTTTCTAAGCTGTGCTACAGACATGTGCCAATTTTCATGTTAACCCGTCGAACAATGTGGAAGAACACTGAGCACAAATATAATAATATCCATTTTTATATATGTATATAGAATATTAGATACAATTTAAATGCACTAATTTAGGTTTATGTTTTCAGTTATGTGATGGCATCATGACGATTCCTGTACGATAATTATTGTTCAAATACATAGATATATCGGTTGACCTTATATTATGACGTTTCAAAGTTTACTGTACCTGGTTTCAATGATCTGCTTCTTTGTCTCTTACACGTGTTTCGCTTGCAATATTAACAAATTCAGATGTGAATATTTCAGTGCGCTGTAGGGATTTACCGATTTATAGAAAAATATTTAGAAATCTCAATTCTTAATCTTAATTCGTTAGTGGTCTTCTTTGATAGACAGCTTGTGTGGGATTTCTAGCACCTACCTAATATAAACACGCATGTGTTATTTTCTAGATAATTTCCAGCAAACTTGCTCAATATTGGTGAAACTTATTCAAAAGATTACATCAAACAACATGTTCATTATAAAGCGTACCTATATATTACGGGCATTGAATCAGCTAAAGAGCAATATAAACCTATTAAATTTAATAACTTTGGAATCTCGTCTACGAATTATTTTACCACCATACCTTTCACCGATATTACATATACATGATATAAGAAACTATTATTATTCCCATTGTTTATTAAAATGTGTATATGAGTCAGTGTAGATGTTATGGTTATTTTTTTGATGGTGTTAGAATAGCGCGAATCAATAATATCGTGAATATGTCTATCGGTTTGCTTAGAATAATTACAAACTGGAAATGGATATAATTAGGACAAAACCAGTTGTTTCAAAATAGATAGATAAGTATGTTTATCCGCTTTTGATTAGAAAACATAATAATAAAAATCGGACCCATTACAATAACTTCCTTCTGGAAAGTTACCTAAAGCTATGTAAGGAATAAGGAATCGATGGTATATCTTAGAATTTTGAGGACAACTCTCCATCGGATTGTTCCAAATATTTTGAAGTCTTCGTCTATTGACTGAAAATATGTTCAACTTTTTTGATGTTGTTGCTTATATCCAAGAGTATTAACAACTTAGATTTTTTAAATGAAATAAATTGTATATTATTACTTTATTAGATTATCTAATGTATTCTATACACTCTTGCATGATACGTTCCAATACCTATCCCTAACGATTTTTCATAAATTAATTTATTTTCTTATTTTACATCATGATTTTCTATAATTTATTACTTTGCTGTTCAAGTTAATAAAACAACAGGGTCTACTAAAATTATTATTATTAAAACTCTGAAAATAAACACTAAATGTGCCCGCTACCGTATAAAAGACTGTGCTCACTCTGCACACTGCATGGGTCGGAGCATGTAAAGCACACAAAGTTCACTTTATGGTTTGTTGTGTTTGTAAAACCTGGCATTTTTAGGATCATAATATGTATAGAAATATATATATATATATATATATATATATATATATATATATATATATATATATAGATATAGAAAAAAATAATAAATATAAAGTTTTACAAGAGTAAAAATGCTGTTTTCATTCTGTATGTGAGAGGAGGTAGGTGTTCTCTGCAGTAAAATCAGTAATTTAAAAACATGTATGCCATAGAACAAATTTAAAGTTGTCTCTGAAAAGTCTTTTCAAAGCTATGACCACAATTTCATCTTCCTACTATTCGAAAACTCCGCAAACATTTAATTTTCTGTAAAAGCTTAAAATAAGAACCAAGTGATTGGCAAGAAATTCATTTCTAAGTTTGAATATATAGGTATAGATATTTTTTATTTCATATTGCAATATATTTTATTAGCTTCTTCAAAATCTAGTTATTGGTACTTAATTTAGGTATGTAATTTCTAAGCATTGTGTTAAGATAAAAGGTCTATAATATCCGCTGATTGTTCAAAAATACATAAGTAGATCGATAATTAATTAATATTTAGAACAAATACAGGTAATTATCCAGAATTTGATTCCATTGTCTTGGCTTTAGATACTTAATTTAGAGCTCTGTATTAGCACCTTACCTAAGTATTTATTTTCATTTTACCCAAACTAACTCAATGAACTATTTAATCTAGTAATGGTGTAATAGTAGTTTTTGATAATTATTAATTATTGAAATATTTATTCTGAGATTCATAGGTAATTTAACTCTTTTTCTAATCAGCTGATTATAAATTTCACTTACATAAATATAATCACAAGCTCAAGGCGTATTCCTTTTGTGCATTTTGTTGAGATTAAGATGTTCATCAAATACATCTTGTTGCAGAGCTGAACTAATAACCAGAATAAAACTTTCGCGAAAAATTCATGCGTCCCCCTTGCTAGAAATATACAAAGATCAACTGAATCTTTAACTACCTATGTTGTGACGAATATAATACCTATAGACCTTTCAGGAAAATAATAGTGAAGATTTATATATATATATATATATATATATATATATATATATATATATATATATATATATATATATATAACTAGGTACCTATCATTTAAAAAAATGATCATTACGTAACTCATAATCATGTAGCGAGAACGATGGAGAAAATTATGTTGATTACTATCACCGTTAATAATACTGATATTCTTCTTAAAAATAGAATAACTACCACATTGTAATTTTCAGTATTGTATAATAACGTCGTTAGGTTGAATTAGCCACAGTTTAATTGCCATTTGTGGTTTACAGTCTCCTGTTTTGCAAGTCGTTTACGATATATTTATGCAACACATATTTTTAAACATTTAGAAAACAAAACAATATTGGTTACTTTATTGTAATTATACGAGCCCAGATTATTTAAAGATATTTTTAAAATTCCATTGAAACGCATAAAGATAATAATATATATGTTATAAACATAAATATACCTATGTACATATATTGAAATAGAATGTCTTCAAATAAGATTTTATCTTCAAGCAAAATAATACATCTCCAAATATGACGAGCTCCTTTAAGAGTTGAGTTTGAGAAACTTTTTCCTTAGGTATTATTTCAAACAAAACTATTACTGTTTTTCTATTTGATTTTGCAATGATGAACTTTACTACGTGTATGAAATGACAACTTTCATTTAAACTTTCGCGCTAAAGCAATTCCATGTTTCATGACAAAAAATCTTGTAGATCCAAATCTATTCAAATCTTTGCACCTTAGACTAGGAAAGAAGTCTAAGCTTATTACATATACTTAAACTTCTATACCGCTAGCATTGTAGAAAAAAATAAGCAAAAATGAAGCCAAATACCTGGGGATAGCTGGCGATATGCGCATGCGTCATGAACTTTTTTGGTAAGAGAAGGGACATGTCCCTATTTTGTTACCATGGATACCATATGTGACTCCAAGCCACCTCCCCCACGGTCGTAAAATCACAGGTCTGGAATCGAAGGTCGAATTACATAAGTAGCGAGTGGCTCGCTTAGCCAGGGGATGTGCACTCTAATAGGAAAAAGATGAACTAGCAATATTTGTCGCCACCTGTCCCAGCGGTTTGGAAACAACATAAATTGTTATAAGAATCTGCATAAGTATGTCACAAAGTAAACAAGAGATGGCTATATTTTTGAAATCTATCAATTTTATCTAGTTTGCTTCTTCTCTTGTCAAATATTGTATGTAGTTTATATTGTTAATCACGCCATATTATTAGGTAAATTTCTTATAGAAATATACCTATTGCGATCGTTCACACTTTTGAATTTCGAACAAATTTCAACGGCATGTTGTTATATGTCTATAAGTTAGTCCAAAAAAACATTTGGTTCAAAAGTTTATATATATATATATATATATGGGATATTACGAAATTTGTTAACACGATAGAGGTCGCAGTTTTGAAGGTATCAAGTTCAAATTTGCTACAAAAATCAATCTCTCAAATATCTCGGTCGAGTTCGTTATTGGACAACATCGGGTAAGTAGTTTCAAAATGGCGACCATTCAAACATTTAAAAAAATTCTCAAAAATGAGCAGTTGTGTAAATATTATTAAAAATAATTTTAGGTTATAGATATAATCAGTACCTACAACTTTTGTTCAAAGCAATTTTTCATAAAATATACAGGTAAAAAAATAAAAATTAATAAAGAAAAATAACAAATACTGATAAAACATGAACACTCAATATAAATTTGATGTAATTGTACATTTTCTGGAGAGCTTAATATAGACCCTGATTAAAAAAATATATAGTATATTTATTGAAAAGAAATAGACGAAAAAAAAATCTGCCTTGAAGTGGACTCGAACCCTGTCTGCTTTATATTCAACAGCCAAAACAAAAACCTCTAACCGCAAGGCTATGACAATTTTATTTAATAACATGTAGGTATACCAATGAAAAGGTTGTTAAAATTTCAATTCAATGAATTTTGAAAAATTTACCTTTCCGCTGACTACAGGCCATCGGGATTTTTTTGAATTGTTTTTATGTGCGTTAGTTGTGCGAAATAAGTGATATTATTAATATTGAAATGCCTCGTGAGTATTGAGTGCCTTGTAAAAGTGAACATCCTCGAATGGAATGGGTTTCCACGAAAATCAGGAGATTCAGCGGACCTAGATGCCAAAAATTCCATATAAGTACCTATCTAAGTTTGCGTAAACATTTCCAAAGAAGATGTTTTACTAGAAAAGTTGCAATAACATGGCCTTGCCAACATTATACTTGCTCTGTAAGTTCTTCATATAGATTTTTGGTATCTAATATTATGTTTCTCATTTTGGATCATTGAAATTACATATTGCTGATGATTGGAGAGCGACAGTTTCTCCAAATTTCTAGAGGACATCCCAGGAAGATTTCTTAAATTTCATGAAATTTTTAAAGGTGAGCAACTATTTAATCTGAATAGATAACGAGTCTAGAAAGTTTCGTTCATAACATTGATGATGTTAATCGTGTGAGAATCTCTTTGATATAATTCAATTTCTTCCAGAACCTATACTGTTCGTTCAAGACCAGAGAGCTTAGAAGTGAGCCTACCAATAATTGTCAACAGACCTGTCCTGCCTCCGAAAATCTATTAAAAAGCATGTTTAAATTGTTGTTGAATTATATGGTTAGTTATTAATTGATATTGGTCATAACTCAACTTATTGTTTATTAGTATAGTTATTGAATTATTGAATATTCCTTAATAGTGCTGGGTTGTCCACAAACGTGACGACGCTTAGAATGTGCAGTTAATTACTGTAAAAATTTTCATTCACGAAGCAATCCACCACCAAAATTTTCAGTTTCTTGCCGATCACAGCTTGAAGATATCTTTTCAGGAGCCACTCATCTCCACCAAAACATTTCGAAGGCAACGGAGAACCCTCAAGTTGTCCAGTAATAGCAAAGCCATCATCCAAGCATCATAATACATTGTTGATCTTCTATACAGGCAGCAAGTTTAAAATCCCGTAAAATATACGGTGGCACCATAATATTAAATAATATCAGATTATGAATTGATCTGTGATTAATAAAATAACAACTCACTGAACACTTTTCAAGGATTTCTCAAATCTTGTTTCTCAAACACTATGCCTGGGAAAATAAACCAACGATTATTTCAGTATGTTTTATTACAATAATAGATATTTGGGTTTGAAAGTGTGAACAGGTTTGTTTATTTAATTTTGTCTATTATAGTATTCTAAAAATTTGTTTGTCACTGAAAATTGTTGTAGTGAGGTTTACATTGATTTTACTTAATACGCTGTGAATTTGTACTTATGTTAAATAAGGTAAAGGATTATTATAGATATTTTCATTCTCTATTTGTTGCTAGTTAGATATATTTCTTATAATGGTTAGGATATATTTAGTTTGATTGTTCAAATATAGTCACTACTGTTAAATATGCAAGCAAAGTAACTACTCCATTGTGCTGAAAAATCTTATAAACTTCCCTTTCATACTCGGTTTGCACTTATTCCTCACGATGATTCCAAATTAACGACTAACGACACTTTTCTAAATTATATAGTAACGAATTTACATTGGTTCACAGTTTTCGTTATTTATACAGCTTTATTATTTTGTCAAATATGTATGGTAGAAAGACAACATTAGGATAAATAATAACTATAAAATGAATTAAAAGATCATTACAGCGTCTGAATATGGTAGTTTCTCAATTTTATTCTCCATTCACAATCTTTATAAAAATATTTTTTTTCATATTTCTATATTGTACTTTAGAAGGATAACACGTTTGTATTTATGAGAATGTAGAGAATGTTAGATTATTTATATGTATAATTATCTTATAAATAAATGGTAATAAAAATTCGTTGTTTGATTTTGCCATTAGATTATACTTTAATATTTCTTAGATCATCTTATCAATTAGTTTCTGGATTTCTTATTAAAGCTTATCAATAAAATGTAGTTTTTTTAAGAATTCCTTGAAATTGATTGAAAATATGATTTAAGGAATAATATAAATACCTAAATTACAAGAAAAAAAAGGAATATATCTCAAATTTGCCGCCACCATATTTCATTGATAGTTCAAAAAATCAGGGACAGATGGCGATAAACAGCTACAATTTTTATAACATAGAGTAGCCTCTCTATATTTATTATTACTCTATGCGCTTAGCGTCTTGCTCAAATGATAAAGTTAACCGTAGCACTGCGAAATTGAGAAAAGGGGATGTTACTTAGAACGTAAAATACCTTAATCTTATTGAAAAGTTAAGTAAAAAGAATATGAAGACCTATCGAGATGGAAATATGTTATCGTATATAGTCACTGTCGAGACGAGAGAAGCGTTCGGTGCGGGAAGCAACCTGTGAGGTAGCCGGTAGACCCAGGCTCAGCGATTGCGTATCTAGCTCCGTATATAAATAGTTTGTCTAAGGAATCTACCATATTTTATCTATGGTATCTAGGCTGGGCTTCGGCGTTCGACTGGCACTTTTGTCTGATTATTGTTTTTGCTTATGATATACATACATACTTCTAATCTAAATGTAATAAAAAGTGACAAATCACAATAGGTGAACGGGCGGCAGGCGCAAAGTTCTCAGACGAAATTTTTCTACCTTTCAATAAAACCATTCCATTTAAAAAAAACAAGAATTTTGTGAAGAAAATGACTAATATTGGAAAAAGTAATCTATCCACATTTACCGGAAGAAGTAATACAATCATACCTGCTACAGAAAACTTACATAAGAATGCAATTACGTAACAAGTATTCAAGGAGAAACAAAATAGACATTTTTTACAAAAAAAAATTACCGACGTTATCAGTTGGTGCACTGAAATGTACAAAATAATATCAAAGTCAACCTAGATAGACTTTGATAATATTAAATCTATTATTGGTGCTGGTACTTGGAAGTTGTGCAGTTGAAAACTTTTGGCACCAACTTCACAAGTATCTACCAGCACCAACAGAATTAGATTCTATACAATTCAGTGTATCAACTGATAACTATAATTTTTTTTTTTAATATTTATTTCACACTTTTGAATGTTAGGTACATTTGTCACGAAAATCGTTGAACGTTCGCCATTATCCATATATGCTGTGCTTGTATTTGCTATTATTCAGAAAACTAAGAAGAATAATCTAGTCATTGATTTCCCATTCTCAGATTTTCAGTTTTCGAAAGAGATTGCCTCTTCCACATAGCGAAAATACACATATTTCAGATTTTAACATCAATCAAAAATCCATAATCGGAGTACGTTTAGGTAGTCTATAAAATGCGCGTACGAACCAAAAAAAAAGCAAACAGTCGAATTGAATACCTCCTCCGTTCGGGGTATGTCGGTTAGAAATAAAAAAATCGTGACTTGATTTCACACACAAAAAAACGGAGACCTGACTTTTTTCGGTTTTAACTAATACCTTCGCACAATTTAGCTAATTTGGTCATTCAAGTTATAATAATAAGAGATATCTGAATCAAAATTTTAATGAGTTAGGTACCTATTCTTCTTTAAACTGGAAAACTTGTCGACCTGTTGTTTTTCGATTTGTACCCAGCTCAAACTTTCGAACCGTAACAATTTGTGATTTCCTTTTCAGCTGTTTTTCGTTTATTGATTGATTTTCCACAATTTATGAGCAATGCTTCCCGAAATTGTAGGACAAGTTTTTGCTTTAAGCGGATTGCATGCAATTATCAAGGAGTCCGTTTTTTTGTCTGCTGTATCATTTACTACTACCGTTCTTTTTGTTTATATGTACCTACCTTAATAAAATACTGGTATGCTTGCATTTGTTACTGTTATTATATGTAAAAACTAGGATATATGTAGTAAACATATAGGCAATACATAGTGAGAGTGGCAAGCGATTTAAATTCAGGTCTACGGAATATGCCACACGCGCGCTCGCTCCTGATTGGTTAACTGCGGATCGAGACAACCGTATCTCTCTACGGACCGTGGTATATAGTTCGAATCATCCTACAACTTTGCATTATCATTTGAATTGGTATTTTTATGTTTTAAGCAACATCCCCCTTCAAATGCGAACCACGCGGCAGAAATTGGAAGCTGAAAAGACGAACCACTTTTTTCACGCTCGTTTCAAGACCTTTCTGAATGATCATGACCTCCCCCAACTTCCCCTTTCGCGCATGCGTACTAAACTCGCAATCCCCATAGTGAGCTTCACAAAAAAATCAAGGATAAAATTATAGGTATATAGAATTATGTGGTTTAGTACCATGTCTTGTAACTATTTTCAAAAATCATCTTTTTTATGCATTCAACAAACAATTACTCATTATTAAACATTCATTCCTATCAGAGAAGTCCTTTTTGTAGGTATCTGTTTTCAATTATTTCGTGATGTTCCATATCTAAACTCTCTTTCTTACGCATTCTATGATATGAAATTCATAATTCGTGCTTTTCCATGATTATCACATGTTTGAAGCCATAGAAATAATACTCCTTGAAGCATATATGTTTAGAGGTAGTGTTCTCTGCCCTCTGCATATTGTTAAGTAAGCTGTGACAATAATCACATGTTCTCATGTCAAAAATTCTCAAATACTATCACATGACACTGACAGGTAACATCAATACAGAGATAAATTATTTCCTACTTTTCTCTTATAAAAAACATTAAACTTCTCTATACACTATACCAAAATGGGGGCATCTGCTTTGGCCTTAATCATCTTTACAGTCTTCTGGGGTGGCGTTGGAATTTTCTTGCCCATCGTTGTGCCCAAAGGCCCAAATAGAGGGTAAGTTTTTTGATTGCAATTTACTCCAAAATCAATCGATTTTAATTTCAGAATCATACAAGTTATTCTTATGTTAACGGCGGTGTGTTGCTGGTTATTGTGAGTATATTATTGCCATGAAACAAATCATGTGATATTCAGGGCGTATTTCGATTTTTTATTTAAATATTGAATATATATTTTTAGCTGGCTTTGCTGCTATGTAGCCCAGATGAATCCTTTAGTGGGGCCTAAAATTGACAAGAATACGGTCTTGATTATGGCTAGAGAATGGGTAAGATAAATTATAGTAAATTCAAAAGCCATATCACCTGCATGTAATAATTAAATTTGAGGAATGAAGCACATAATAAAAGATATATTTTTAATAGATGATATAACCCGACCTAAATTTTAATAAATATTTTTTCCATATAGGGTGATTCGATTGCACATTAATATGGGATACCTCACCTAATTCCACAAAAAAATTCCAGAATTATAACTTTCTTCAGAGTAGTTGTACACTGTACAGATGTATTATATATATTTTAAGGTAGATTTTAAGTGATTTGTTCGTCACAAATTTTATCCATGAAATTTAATTCAATAAAACATTGCTGAATATTTTCTGTTAATGATAATTGTATATACCTATTCTCAATTTGTTTATTAGATTATTTAACTACTTGCAAGAATGTAAAATGAAACCAAGAAAAACTTTGATGAAAACAATTTAAAAGCGAAGTTCCACTGTCTACCTTTTACTGTTTATGACGGATAGATGAATTTAGTATTTGCTACGGAACCCCAAAAATGAATTATCTATGTTGAGCAGCGATACAGAATCATAAGGATATCTAATGTCATAGCGACTAAAAAAAATCGCCCGAGCAGGGACTTGAACCCTGGACCCTTGGATTAAAAGTCCAATGCTCTACCGACTGAGCTACCCGGGCATTAAAGGTAAGTAAGAAAATCGAAATATCTGTTTGTAATATCAAAGTAACAGATTTTTACTAATTGCATATGGAAGTATGTCAATAATAACAAAACATTTTTTTTGTATGTCTCTGTTCCGGTTAATCTCCGTAACGGCTGAACCGATTCCGACGGAATTTTCACTTGCAGCTAGCTAATGTTATAAGGATAACTTAGGCTGATTTTATTTTAGAAAATATAATATATAAATAAATTAAATCGAAGTGAATGTTTGTAATTGCAAAATACCACCAAAACCGACATTTCTGGATGTCGGTAAAACTTTGCGTCAAGTACACATTTTTAGTTACTCTGGAATTGAAGAAACAATTTTTGAAATCAAATGAAATGCCAAGATATTCATAAAATATGAGTAACCGTTACTATTCTCTGTGATAATTTAAGAAACATTCTATTACCAATTTCAATTTATCTAAAATAACTATTTTCATAAAAATGAAATAAATAATTCCTTTTGAATCAATTTTCAATAAATTTCAAAAAATATTCATTCAGAAAAAAGAATTGATCAGACTTGGACCAATTTTTCCTTTTCTACCGCTATAGTATTGTAATGGGAATTTATATTAAAACTGGGTTCGAATTATTTTCACTGATTTATTTATACCAATAACTACACGACTATAATCACATTTATATTCACACTTATTTCTCGTACTATAATATACTTCTTACTACTTGTCTGATCTATGAGCTATATCCGATTGTGATCTATGACTGGCTATCTAATCTATCTATCACTAACTAACTCGTCATTGTCATCAACCTTATATATCTAACCTAAAAAGCTCTAGATGATTCCAGTGTTGTTTTCGTTGTTTCTGGAGGTTATTTCTCGATATATGGCTTCGAGAATAGACCAGGACTTATTCTCGTTGCCTCTGATGTCTCCCGTGTTTTCCAGAATGTGCATTGTGTGTGTAGTTTATTATTCGGGTAAGTCTTCACTGTTGTTTTTAGGTTTCTTCTTTTTGTTTTATTACTATTATTTTGATAATAAAACACATATAATATTCTGCTTTTCAACTTATCTTTATTCTTCGACTCTTTTTCTTTAATTAATTTTTTTTATAAACAAACAGAGCTGTGCATAGCACACTTCGTTTTACATTTTTTTCATAGAACTATAGAACATAAAGATATATCAATGTCACCAACTCAACAAATACACACAGTTGTAGAATTTAAAATATACAATATCAACACTACCCCCCAATTCTACAATTTTATAATCCCAAGTTTGTTCCTAAAATATTCAAATTTGACAATTGGTAAAGCTTTTGTCATCATATCAGCACACTGATGTTCGGTTGGTATATATTCTAAAGTAACAATATCCTTTTCAATGCAATTTCTTACAAAATGGTGTTTTATATCTATATGTTTGGAACATTTTGTTTCTAATGTACTCGCTACTTTAATACATGACTGATTATCTTATATAACAAAGGGCTTTAATTTAAAATTCAACAAATCTTCTAACAATTGCTTTATAAAAATGCATTCCGTTACACAATTTGATAATGATACATATTCAGCTTCGCAGCTTGATAGTGCAACAGTTGCTTGTTTCTTTGATTTCCAGTATATCAAATTATCATTCAAGTTTATCAGAAATCCACTAATACTTTTTCTATCATTAATGTTATAAGCAAAATCTGCATCTGCATATGCAATTACATTAAAATCTAAACTTCCAGATTTCTGAATTTTAATACATAATTTTTAGTTAGTTTCAAATATTTCAACACGTTTTTCAAGTGTGTCCAGTATGTATTGCTAAAACAATTTTGAAATTGGCTGAAATATGACACACTGAAACATAAGTCAGGTCTGGATCCCAACATTATATACATGAGACTCCCTAGTAGTTCTTTGTATGATAATTTTTCATCTACAAGTGTAGTCTCTTTCAATAAGTTCAGTTTTTCTTCTATTGGTATTTTAGAATATTTACAATCATTCATATTGAACAAGTTTAATACTTTTTCTATCAAATTTCTTTGTGAAATATATAATCCGTTTTCTACTCTTACAATTTCTAATCCCAGAAATATAATGTTATTACTAGTCAAGTCTTTCATTTCAAATTCACTGCAAAGTTGTTTTTTAACAAAAATAATTTCTTTGACAATATCTGATAATATTAAGAGGTCATCCACGCAGATTAACAAATAAGTATTACCCTTTTTGAATAAACAAGGATCTACATTTGACCTGTTATAGTTATAATTGACATAAAACTGTTAAAACGATCATACCAACATTTAGGACTTTGATTTAAGCCATAGAGTGTTTTTTTTAGTTTACATACCATTTTATCATTTTTCAAATCATTAATACCTTGAGGTGGATACATAAATACAGGTTCTTTCAATTCCCCATTCAAAAATGCGTCTTTGACATCCATTTGATGAATTTGTAGATTCCATTCTACTGCTAAACTCAGAAGTATCCTCAAGGTTATCATTCTTGCAACAGGAGTGTATATTTCCCATTCTGTCATTTTCTTTTGTAGAAAACCTTTTGCTACAAGCCGTGCTTTATATTTTTCCTCACCATTTCGATGTTTTTTCGTAAATACCCATTTTGATTCTATTATTTTCACATTATCTGGCTTCGGGACTAGTTCCCAGGTTCTATTTTCTTCTATATTTTTTAATTCTTCTTTAATTGCTTGTTTTCAAACATCAATTTCACTCGCTTCTTCATATGATGCAGGAACTTCCGTTACTAAACAACCTTCAGATAGTGCCGCTATGAAGTCAAATTCATAATCATCATACTTTTTGGGTAATCGTATTTTTCGTTGTCTTTTATCTCTTACGATTTCATCTAGTCTTTCTTCTACTGCTTCTTCTTCATTTGATTCTTCTGTGCTAATATTGTCTTCTGAAAGATTTTCTGTTTTCTGGTTTTCACCAACTACTTCCGCTTGTTGCCTTTCCTCTTCTTCGTTAATATTTATTTGTATTTCGATTTTATTTTCTGAAATTTTACCTTTTGGTTTTCTAAAGACAACATCTCTGCAAACAACAACTTTTTGTTTTATTCATTCCATAATCGGTAACCATTCATTCCATATCCGACAAATATACATTTTTTACTTCTTTCGTCTAATTTCTTTAGGTACTTTTGCAAATGCCTCGCTGTCCACATTTCAAATGGAGTTTTAGGAACAGTTTCAGAAGGACTTCTGATCATTAAATAAGCAGCCACTCTAACAGCTTCACCCCAAAATGATTTTTCAAGACCTGAGTCGAATATTAGGGATCGAGCCTTCTCGAGTAAGGTTCTATTAAGACGTTCAGCCTTTCCATTCAATTGTGGTGAATATGGGACTGTAACATCCATAACAATTCCTTTTCTTCTGCACGACGATTTTATTTCATTGTTTACGAACTCCCCTCCATTATCGCATCTTATTTTAGATACTCTTAAATTTTTACATGTTTCCATTTCTTCCACATATTCTTTCAAGTACTCAAATGTTTCACTCTTGTGTCTTAATAAGTACACAACTATGTAGTGTGTAAAATCATCCAATACAGTCAATATATATTTTTTCTCATCAAAGTCTCTGGATGTATTGGTCCGACTCAGTATGTATTATTTGTAGAGGTTTTGTGGCTCTTCTTCTTTCACTGTTAAAAGGTAGTCTTGTCTGCTTTGCTTTTAGACATACTTCGCATATATTTTCTAAGTTATTACAATCCTTCTTCTTGATATCTAGACCAATAACCATTTCATTTTCAGTTAATTTTTTACTCAAGTGTCCTAATTTTCGGTGCCAATCTTTCAGTTTCTCCTCTATTGTTTCTGTCACTAAAGATGTTTCTTTGTTCTTATTAAATAGATTTGTTAGATAGAGTCCGTTGTCTGATTTTTTCCCTTCGATAATAACAGAGTTGTTCTTCTCAATATACACATTATTATTTTTGAACATAACTTGACCATCCTTTTCTGTGATTGCTTTTACTGATAATAAGTTTCTAGTCAAGTCTGGAACATATAAAACATTTTCGAGAATACAATCATCTGTCTGTACAGTTCCTCGTCCAAGCACTCTCATAGATGCATTTTTCTTAGCGACTCCCACTTTTTTTTTCTATTACTTCAAACTTGTTTTGAAATAGATCAATATTATTGACCATGTGAGCTGTAGCTCCTGAATCTATAACAAATTCTTCATATTCTTCCCTTTGTACTTTTCTGGTATCTCCTGTTAAAAAGGCAACTTTTTCATCAAAAAACAATTTTTCTCGGAGTGGTTATTTTTCTTACAAATTCGACACATCTGTCCAGTGCTTCGTTCACGTTTATAACAATTTTTCGAAAAATGTCCAACGTATCTTTATTCTTCGACTCTTTTTAAATAGTTTTTATTACTTTCGGTTCTTGTATCAATGGACTCCGCAGCGATTTCTCAGTCCCCATACGGTCTAGAGACTTGAAATTTCGAATTCGTACTTAGATCGCAGACATCTCGCCGCCTGTTAAGCTCCAAGTGTGATCCAATATTGGTAATTATAATTATCTCATTCAATCTCATTCAACCAAGATCATTATTTTGACGACATGGAACGACAATGGGATCCGTCACTGGAATTACGCACGAGCATAGAGCGTATATATACGTCTCGTTCTCTGGTATATAGGTAGTTTCTGGAAGATCGTTTATGGTTATGTCGCAATTGTCAGACGTCAGACGTTATTGTTAATTTAAAGTTTAATTTTGTGTTGTGGTAGACAAACAGTAATTTGTTATGGAATTGCTGTTGCTGGCAAACACATATACATAAGTATAGTTGAAATCGAGAAAAGGATAGCAATAGTAAGTACTCATCGGTACGGTTTAAATCTTAAATGCCCAATAAAAACTATTTTTAATTTTTTTTCAAAAATTTCACTTGTTTTAATTCAATTATTTTATAAACATACAATACATTTTTTTCATAGAACTATAGAACATAAAGATATATCAATGTTACCAACTCAACAAATACATACATTTGTAGAATTGAAAATATACAATATCAACATTCACGTTACAGTATGTAACGAAAGTATTGTAATCGGGTAAAATTATCGGTTTTGAGATTTCAACTAATGTTGACGTTTCAGAGTTTTTTTGAGGTCAAAAAACATATTTTCAGCCATTCTTCTGACTGTCTGTCTTGAACACGGTTATCTTGGGATCGGATCGATGTTTTTTGTTGCTTTATTTTTTGTTTGGTGGTGGCACCGAATGAGAATCCTGACCGCACTTGTTGCTGCGCAATAGCCAAAAATCTTTCTTACAATATTTCTCTGACTGCTCTTGACCACCTTGTCAAAATGCCTTCTCTGAGAAAATGCAGACAAAAAGTTATGCTCAATTAAAATTTCATATTTTCTACATGTTTATTCCTATTCTGGCTTAACGGTTCCTCCTGGGTAATCCTTATTTCAACAAGGGCAACAACCGCGTTGTTCTAATGAGAAACACATAACATCCTTACCATATTATTGTGATATTTTTGACTTGATCAAGCTTGAAATGGATTATTGTTTCAAGTCGGAAGTTAATCATACTTGGGCCAAGTCTGATCAATTCTTTTTTCTGAATAAACATTTTACGGAATTACGCACGAGCATAGAGCGTATATATACGTCTCGTTCTCTGGTATATAGGTAGTTTCTGGAAGATCGTTTATGGTTATGTCGCAATTGTCAGACGTCAGACGTTATTGTTAATTTAAAGTTTAATTTTGTGTTGTGGTAGACAAACAGTAATTTGTTATGGAATTGCTGTTGCTGGCAAACACATGTACATAAGTATAGTTGAAATCGAGAAAAGGATAGCAATAGTAAGTACTCATCGGTACGGTTTAAATCTTAAATGCCCAATAAAAACTATTTTTAATTTTTTTTCAAAAATTTCACTTGTTTTAATTCAATTATTTTATAAACATACAATACATTTTTTTCATAGAACTATAGAACATAAAGATATATCAATGTTACCAACTCAACAAATACATACAGTTGTAGAATTGAAAATATACAATATCAACATTCACGTTACAGTATGTAACGAAAGTATTGTAATCGGGTAAAATTATCGGTTTTGAGATTTCAACTAATGTTGACGTTTCAGAGTTTTTTTGAGGTCAAAAAACATATTTTCAGCCATTCTTCTGACTGTCTGTCTTGAACACGGTTATCTTGGGATCGGATCGATGTTTTTTGTTGCTTTATTTTTTGTTTGGTGGTGGCACCGAATGAGAATCCTGACCGCACTTGTTGCTGCGCAATAGCCAAAAATCTTTTTTACAATATTTCTCTGACTGCTCTTGACCACCTTGTCAAAATGCCTTCTCTGAGAAAATGCAGACAAAAAGTTATGCTCAATTAAAATTTCATATTTTCTACATGTTTATTCCTATTCTGGCTTAACGGTTCCTCCTGGGTAATCCTTATTTCAACAAGGGCAACAACCGCGTTGTTCTAATGAGAAACACATAACATCCTTACCATATTATTGTGATATTTTTGACTTGATCAAGCTTGAAATGGATTATTGTTTCAAGTCGGAAGTTAATCATACTTGGGCCAAGTCTGATCAATTCTTTTTTCTGAATAAACATTTTACGGAATTACGCACGAGCATAGAGCGTATATATACGTCTCGTTCTCTGGTATATAGGTAGTTTCTGGAAGATCGTTTATGGTTATGTCGCAATTGTCAGACGTCAGACGTTATTGTTAATTTAAAGTTTAATTTTGTGTTGTGGTAGACAAACAGTAATTTGTTATGGAATTGCTGTTGCTGGCAAACACATGTACATAAGTATAGTTGAAATCGAGAAAAGGATAGCAATAGTAAGTACTCATCGGTACGGTTTAAATCTTAAATGCCCAATAAAAACTATTTTTAATTTTTTTTCAAAAATTTCACTTGTTTTAATTCAATTATTTTATAAACATACAATACATTTTTTTCATAGAACTATAGAACATAAAGATATATCAATGTTACCAACTCAACAAATACATACAGTTGTAGAATTGAAAATATACAATATCAACATTCACGTTACAGTATGTAACGAAAGTATTGTAATCGGGTAAAATTATCGGTTTTGAGATTTCAACTAATGTTGACGTTTCAGAGTTTTTTTGAGGTCAAAAAACATATTTTCAGCCATTCTTCTGACTGTCTGTCTTGAACACGGTTATCTTGGGATCGGATCGATGTTTTTTGTTGCTTTATTTTTTGTTTGGTGGTGGCACCGAATGAGAATCCTGACCGCACTTGTTGTTGCGCAATAGCCAAAAATCTTTTTTACAATATTTCTCTGACTGCTCTTGACCACCTTGTCAAAATGCCTTCTCTGAGAAAATGCAGACAAAAAGTTATGCTCAATTAAAATTTCATATTTTCTACATGTTTATTCCTATTCTGGCTTAACGGTTCCTCCTGGGTAATCCTTATTTCAACAAGGGCAACAACCGCGTTGTTCTAATGAGAAACACATAACATCCTTACCATATTATTGTGATATTTTTGACTTGATCAAGCTTGAAATGGATTATTGTTTCAAGTCGGAAGTTAATCATACTTGGGCCAAGTCTGATCAATTCTTTTTTCTGAATAAACATTTTTTTAAATGTATTGAAAATTGTTTCAAAAGGAATTATTTATTTCATTTTTATTAAAATAGTTATTTTAGTTAAATTAAAATTGGTTATAGATTTTTTTTTAATTATCACAGAGAATGGTAATGGTTACTCATATTTTATGAAATATCTTGGCATTTCATTTCAATTCCAGAGTAACTTAAATTGTGTACTTGGCGCGAAGTTTCACCGACATTCAGAAATGTCGGTTTTGGTGGTATTTCAATTATTTTTGTGGTTTAAATTTAAAAATAATCTATTTTTTTAGAATAGGTATATTCTTTGTTATGTATAAACATTATAAGTGTTATCTTTCGATATAGTATTATTACCTCGACTATTAAAAAAATTAAACCAAAACACTGCGAATCATCAATAATAGAGGAAACAGTACCTATTTGTGAGCGATTTTGCTCAAAATATAACAGTTTTGTTAGACATTGTGGCCTCCTCCGCCCCTTCTAGCCACGCCAATCCCAAACATGTAATAATAATTTATTAGAAATTAGGTATTTTTCACTTATTGAATTTATTTCATGTATAAACAATCAAAATAGTTATAAAAGTTTCATTTTCCAGTTTATTTAGTAATAAAGATGCATTTTTAATGTAGAGACAGCGGTAGTGATCTAGGACAATACGTCATCAACCAATACTTTCATTAAATAATAATACTTAACAATAAAAATAATTATTTCCATAGTTCTTTATTGCATTCTTCATATGCAAGTTATTTCTTAAAATTCTATTTAATCAAAACCACAAAATATAATTATATATATTTTAATTCTATGAATTTCAATTGATTTCGAGATTGTTCTATTTCAAAGTTGAGAAAGAGCTGTATAATATATGTCATCAGTCAATGTCATATTGTTGCGTATGTGGGTTCGCAGATAAGTAAGACTAATTTTAAATTGTTAAATTGTTAAATAAACTTTATTTATACTCGAAATAATAAAAATTACAACTTAACTTTACTATATTCTTACTAGCTTACTCGGACTATTCTATTATTCACACTGTCCTTTACATTCTGTCCCTCATGCCGACAATTCTCCCATTTATATCCGACAAAGGCTCCAAATCATTCGAACGGCTTCTGGTCTTTGATTCGCCAGCCGCCATTGGACTTTTCTCGAAATCCCTTTGTAGGCATTCTAGGAGTAGATGTCGACATGCTGCCGTCGCTCTCTTTGTCAACGCCGCTCTCGATATTTCCAACCAAAGTATAGATCTCGCGCTTTCATCAAAAGGCTGCCGCGACTTTGTGGCTGGCGGCTGTTCCCCTTGCACGTTACAATATTCCTGTATTGAGTCCGTATATCTGTGAATTTCCTTGAGCCAATTTAAGCCTGGCCAGGCTAATAGTTTGTTTTTAGAAACAGGCTGCTGATTTAGTATCCCTTTACACAAATATTCATACAGATGTTTACTTTAAGTATAATGAAGCATTCTATCAACATAGTGTAACGTGAAGACTTACCCGAATAATAAACTACACACACAATGCACATTCCGGAAAATAGGGAGACATCAGAGGCAACGAGAATAAGTCCCGGTCTATTCTCGAAGCCATATATTGAGAAATAACCTCCAGAAACAACGAAAACAAAACACTGGAACCATCTAGAGCTTTTTTAGGTTAGATATATAAGGTTGATGGCAATGACCAGTGAGTTAGTTAGTGATAGATAGTCAGTCACAGATCACAATTGGTCATAGATCAGACAGTAGTAAGAAGTATATATGAATGTGTATATAGACGGATAGTTATTGGTGCAAATACATAAGTGAAAATAAATCGAACCCATTTTTAATATAAATTCCCGTTACAATATCTATGGTTGCACCATGGGTTCTTCCATCTCAAGCTGCATCGCAAAACTAGTCCTCGAAGACCTAGAGAACGAAATTTTACCAAAAACAGTTTTCCTAATACTATTTTTCTTTAGATACGTTGACGATTGTTTATCAACCATTCCCAGAGGTAAAGAAAACTTTATACTAGATCTTTTCCACACACATCACAATAAAATAAAGTTTACAATATAAACTCAACTAAACAATTCAATTAATTTTCTAGATTTAACATTAATACACAATCAAAACAATAAACGCACAAAATCGTACACTAAAGATACTTGGTCTGGAAGATATTTGCATTTTAACTCGGAATACCGATTATCCCAAAAGAAATCAGTAATCAATAATTTTGCAGACAGATCAATCAATTTCACAGATTCAGAATACCGCAAATAAAATAATGAGTTCTAACACAAGACAACTATCCAATTAATCTTATTCACTTAATTTTTAACGCCAAAATACAAGCAACAAACAATACACACAAACTATCAAGACGCAAATAAAAAACAAAAGTACCTTACACTTCCATATATAAAAAACTTATCAAAAATCATACAGAAAGCATAATATACTGGTTAGTCATAAAGTTTATAACCTTCTGAAAAAATCATATATGTACTTAATAATTAAAATCCAAAAACGAAAAGAATATTATTACCCACAGGGCCATCCGGCAAACTCGAAAATACTTCATAAATCATATCAGAGATCATAAATGAGAAAAAATAAAACCGCATTAACAAATCATGAAGAGGAAAAAACATACTTTAAATTATGATGAAACTAAAATATTAACTACTGAACAAAATAAATATTAACTCGTAATTCTGGAAACGATCTATATAAAGAAGAAACAAAACAGAGTAAACTATAAACATAGACTAAATATTATTTTCAACAATATTTCATAAAGTAATATAAAACAAAATGTCATAAATCAGTTTAGCAAAAAAATTCTCCTAGCCTAATTGAAAAGCCTTCCGGTAACTAATATCCTCCATCCATTGTAAAAGACACGAAGAAAATCATCTCAGTAATTTTATTTTAAAAAGAACAATATGAAAACCATGAAAAAGAAGAAACAAGTTACCAAAACTAAGACACAATAAGAACCATGCTTTTTATCAAGAATCAATTTTTTACTCGAATTTCAATGTTTTAAGTGAGTGGTTAATTTAATCCTTTTTAAGTATTTGTAGAATATAATTAATTTTCCCGTTTTTATCTCTATAGTTTATTCAATAAAAAATGTCGAAACGTTTTGATGTAAACCCGTAAACTTTGTACCACTGGAATATATTTTTTAGGTAAATTTCTTATAGAAATGTACCTATTGCGATCGTTCACACTTTTGAATTTCGAAAAAATTTCAACGGCATGTTGTTATATGTCTATAAGTTAGTCTAAAAAACATTTGGTTCAAAAGTTTATATATATATGGGGTATTAGGAAATTTGTTAACACGATAGAGGTCGCAGTTTTGAAGGTATCAAGTTCAAATTTGCTACAAAAATCAATCTCTCAAATAACACGGCCGAGTTCGTTATTGGGCAATATCGGGTAAGTAGTATCAAAATGGCGACCGTTCAAACATTTAAAAAAATTATCAAAAAAGAGCCGTAGTGCTTATATCATCAAAAATAATTTTAGGTTATAGATACAATCAGTACCTACAACTTTTGTTCAAAGCAATTTTTCATAAAATAAACAGGTAAAAAAATAAAAATTAATAAAGAAAAATAACAAATATTGATAAAACATGAACACTCAATATAAATTTGATGTAATTGTAAATTTTCTGGAGATCTTTATATAGACCCTGATTAAAAAAATATATAGTATATTTATTGAAAAGAAATAGTCGAAAAAAATTCTGCCTTGAAGAGGAACTCGAACCCTGTCTGCTCTATATATTCAACAGCCAAAACAAAAACCTCTAACCGCAAGGCTATGACACATGTAATAACATGTATGTATACCAATGAAAAGTTTGTTTAAATTTCACTTCAATGAATTTTGAAAAATTTACCTTTTCGCTGATTACAGGCCATCGGGATTTTTTTATTTATGATGGAATAAATGCGTTTTTCATATATATATATATATAAATGAATGAATTCTTGACTGTCTAATTAATGATGAATTTTTAATGATTGAGGTTGCAGTCAAAATGCCAATAAAATTAAAACTCTTTAATCAATGTTGAGCTTTCGGTAACGCTTGCTACCTTCATCAGGACAAAGTAAAATAACGAACAAATTAATTATAACGAAAAATATTAATAATATGAACTACTTACAATCGTGAGATTAATGAGATTTACCAGCTACAAACATTTGTTATTATGCATTTAACTTTATGATTGAGTTTTTTAAGTTTCATAATTACAAGTTACTATGGAATTACGCATACTAAGATCAATCTATGTATGTAGCTAATGAAGATGGAACACACTTCATAAGTTAATCACAGGAAATATCGTTTAAAAAATGGATATAATATAAAAATATGGCGTTATCTTGTATAATATGAAACAATATATTAATTTAGAAAAACATCAGATGGCACACTACGATAATTATCATTATATTATATTATAATTTTAAAATATATGAGTAAATGGAACTAAGTCCATTTATATCCGAACGTTTATTTTTTTTAGTTTGACCTATATATGCTAAATCAATAAACTTATTAATGTTTTTAAAGGATATAATATTACATTTGCAAAAAAGAATATAAAAGTAGTTTCTAAGTTATTTTCAAAAGTTAAAACACCTTTAAAAACAACAGAAAAATCTGGAATAGTATATGAGATCAAATGTAATGATTGTGATTTATCATATATAGGTCAAACTTCTAGGAGTTTATTAGGAAGAATTACGTCTCATAAAAGTGATATAAGATGTAAAAAGCTGTCATGTGCCTTGACCGAACATGCCATAAACAAAAATCACACTATAGATTTTGATAACTCAATTGTTCTGTTTTGAAAAGAACATTTTTAAACGAAGTTTCTTGAAAATGATTCATATTCAAAAAGAAACAAACGTTATGAATAAACGTTCGGATATAAATGGACTTAGTTCCATTTACTCATATATTTTAAAATTATATAATGATAATTATCGTAGTGTGCCATCTGATGTTTTTCTAAATTAATATATTGTTTCATATTATACAAGATAATGACATGATCACATGACAGCTCATCATTTGACCTTCTGCGAATTTACATATTTTTTTTTTAAACTAGTTTATTTCTAGAACTATTCATTACATAGAAAATAGTTTCAGACAAAATGTATTTGTAAAAACATTCTTAATCAAAATATCATATAAAATACAGGGTGTCCTATTTAAAATAACAGGTCAACACCCTGTAACTTTTTCATGGAGCATCCTGTATAATTTAAAATACTTTTAGGTTATGGAACAGACTGCATCAATAAACTTTTGTTGAATAATTTTTATGATACATCTTATAGTTCAGCCAATATCGAAGAAATACAGGAGTTTGGCCCATATATATATATATATAAGTCTCGATTTCAGAGACTTGATAGAAATAAGCCAACACGTGTTGTTGCAGAAATAAAAACTGTAATTAAAACATAAATGAAATATAAAAACATAACTTATAAATTCTATAGAACATAAAATAACCACCTGAATCAACACAATTGTTGGTACATCGATATAATTATATTTTGTATATTAAGTCCACACAAGCTTCTGCTTTCTCTGCTACATAACCACTAGCCAGAGAATATAATCACTAGCTCTCTTCCTGGTACCTGCGCTCTGTCTCCAATAGGTACCTCAGTCACCGTTGGTCACGTCTATGACGTAGACATCCAGGTGACTAAGTTTGGTAAGACGTCAAACTTACATCCCCCCATTTTCAAGAATGAAGGACGGGAACAGGAGACCCATGATATGGAATTAATTTACTAGCATGGAAAAAATTTGATTCCTTCTTTCTAACGCCGCTGTCTATAATATATATCAATTCCGATAATTTTCCTTTTATTTTGTAAGGGCCCGTTCTAATTGGGTCCAATTTATTTCTATTTAGTTTGTTGCCATTTTGTATATACACTAAGTCTCCTATTTTGTATTTGATGTTAACTTTATTTTTATCGTAATAGACTTTATTCTGTTCATGGTTTTTCTTCGAATTTTGATAGGCTATTAGCCTATTTTCCTCTAAATTATCTTCATTATTAATATTGAGCTCTCTTGGTAAAATGGATTTATCTACCCCAGTTAGTAAATAATTAGGCGTGAAACCTGTTGAGCTGTGAATAGTATTATTATATTCCTCAACGCATTTTTCTGCTATGATCGACCATGGGCAATCTTTGTTTTCAAATATTTTGCACCTGATTCTATTGACCAGCGTTTGATTGGCTCGCTCATTTAACCCATTAGAAAAAGCACAATCAACTGCGGTAAAAATTAGGGTTATTTTCCTAGATTTTAAATATTTTTTAAATTCTCTTGAGTTAATTCCAGCATATTGATCGGTAAATAATGTCTTTATAACATTCTCCTCTTTTATTGATCTTACTAATTTTATGAAATCTTTTGAGAGTTGTGTTTTTGAAGTTGTAATAAAAGCAAATCTTGTAAAATGATCGATTAGTAAATGTAGATATTTTTTTGTACTCTTATTACCTGCAAAACCCCCTATTGTGTCTAATGCTATGATTTCAAATGGCTTCGAAGCTGGGCCCAGCTGTGATAACAGAGCTTTAAAGTTACCAACCCTAGTTTTATTTTTCATACATGTATCACAAGACCGACAAAACATTCTAATTAATTTATACATATTTTTAAAATAAAATTTATCAGTTATTGTCAATATTAGTTGCTTTGTCCCTATATGGCCTTGTTTATTATGAACATTTTTAATTAAAGTCTTTCCAAATTCCTCAGTCACCCAGATTTTCTTTTTATTATTCAATGTTTTATATATTATATTCTTCTCGATTATATAGTCATTATCTAGTTTCAATTGTTTTTGATTATTAATTATCTCGTCCAATTTTAGGAAATTTACTATTCTTATCATTGATTTTTCATTGTCGTTACTATTTTCTAAAACAGGGTTTCTAGATAAACAATCCGCTTCTAAATTATTTTTTCCCGGATTATATATTATCTCAAAATCAAATTGGGATAAGTAATTTAAAATTTGTCTCAATTCAGGATCATTACATTTCTTAATATTAAAATTTTCCAATGGCTTATGGTCTGTGAAAACTGTAAATTTTTGTCCTATTAAATAATACTGCCAATATAGAATTGCTTCTTTCATAGCAAGACACTCAATATAAATTGCTCTTTTTGTTTTCTGTACTTCTGTTAGTTTACGTGAAAAGAAAAATACTGGTTTTATGGTTTTATCTGTTTGGGGTTGTTTCAATACTGCTCCTACCCCTTGTAAACATGCGTCCGTGTATATATAAATTGGGATTTCAGGATCAAAAATGGCCAAAATTGGGTCTGAACATAGATAGTTTTTGATTTTCTCGAAGTTATCTTGACAAATTTTAGACCACTTAAATTCTATATTTTTTCTCAATAAATTATAAAATGGTTCCAATATTATTGTTGACATGGGGATGTATTGTAGATAAAAATTAATTTTCCCCAGAAACTGCCTAATCTGTTTTTTAGTTCGCGGTGCTGGGAACTTTTTTATTGCGATGACATTATCATTCAAAGGTTTAACTCCATTATTTCCAATTTCGTGTCCTAAATATTCTATTCTGCTTTGTGCAAATTTACATTTTAATACATTTAATTTAAAGCCGTGTTTTTGAAGTATTTTCAAAGTTTCTTGCATATGTTTTATATGATCACTATAATTTCTTGGAATAAATTAAGATATCATCAATATAATTTACTGTAAATGGTTCTAAGTTATTTTTTCTTATTATGCTTGATAAAATTCTTTGAAAAATAGCCGGCGAGGATTTTAAGCCGAATGGTAAACAACACCATTGCCAGTGCCCGTGGTGTGTCACAAAAGCTGTCTTATATTATTCTTTGTTACGCAATGGAATCGACCAAAATGCGGAATTTACGTCCAACTTGGTAAAATACTTACAGTTCCTTGCCCGTAACGTTAAATCGTCAATTCTAGGAAAGGGTTGGCTCTCCGGAACCACTATTTTGTTGAGCTCTCTATAATCTATACACAAGCGAGATTTTTTTGCTTCTTCCTTTTTATATACTAGTGTAACCGGAGCAGCGTATGGACTACACGACTCTTCAATCAATCCTGCCTTCAATAGTTTATCGATTTGGCTTTCTATCTCAATTTTGTCTTGAATCGAACATTTATACGGTTTTTTTGATATGTACTTGTTTTCTGTTAATTTTATAGTAGCTTCATAATTTTTTATTTTACCAATATCAAATTTTTCCTTTGCAAAAATATCAACATATTTTTTTGTAAGTTTTGTATATTTATCTCATAAGAATCAATATTATTTATTAAATTCATGTTAACCTTGGTATTTCCATACCTCGTTCAATATTTACATTATTACTTTGCCATATTTTCAAATTCTCATCTTGAGATAGTTTGAATTCTTTTATACAATCTAGACCCAACAATATGTCATCACTAAATGAATCGCTCTTAACTATGAAAAATGAAAACTGTTTCTCTATATTAAAAATTCTTACTGGTACAGTAATTATACCTTCCGCTTTCGAAATTCCTGAAATTGTTTTTATGTTTTTACCCCCACTTATATTTCTATTCAAATTAAGTTTTTTCCAAAATTTATAATTCATCAAGGATATATTGGCTCCCGAATCATAAATACCAATGGCTATCTTATTATTGATCAAAATTTTTAATTTTATAAGTGGGGTTACTATTCGTTTTTTGCTTCCTCCGTGAGAGAAATTGCATCTTGAATTTCTATATTATTTGCTAATTTAATTTTGTCATTTCTACTCAGTTTTTGCTGTGCCATTTTTGTGCGACACATTTGCTCTGGATGAAATCTATTCGGAAAACCTACCTTTTCACAGTATGAACAAGGGCTATATTTCAACTGCGTTTTGTTTTTGTCGTCGCTTTTTCCATTTGAGTGATTATTAAATTTATTTATTGATGGTTGTATTTGTCTAAGTGTTGACATTAAATTGTCTATGCTTGATATATTTTTTTTATTTAATTGAGATCTCACAAAATGAGGTAGAGCTATTACTATCAAGTTAATTTGAGAAGAGATTGTTAGATCTGGATCTACATCAATTAATAAATTTCTTTTTCTTAAAGCAAAATCTAGGAAAGGCCCATTTAAATATTTAAATGTGTAGGCATAAGAAATCTCCAACCACGATTTTTGACTGAAAGTGTCTACAAACGAATTATTCCAGAATTCCCAGGCAAGTGTTAGTGAATTTGTCTTTAAAAAAATTGAAAACCATTCCCAAGCCGAACCTTCTAGGAATAGCCTTAAAACTTCAGGGAATCTGTTTTCTTTTATTTCGAGTCGTTTACATTCTGATACAAAAAGCTCTAACCAGGTTTCCGCATTGAAATTTTTTCCATCAAATTTTTCTAATATCATATTTTTTGAAATAGAATGAATTTGTTTTGTAGGGGACAAGGTTTCAGGTGTGGAAGTATTCAAAGAAATAGGGGGATGAGCCTGAATCGTCTCTAAATAATACCCATTAAAAAATAGATTACCTTCGTTATCCAGGTACTCTTCTCTTAGTTGTCCTTTCATCAAAGTTATCATAACATTTCGAAATTTGTTGCGTGTTTTCAGACTTCTAACGACCCCTTTGGTCACCGCATTTTCAAAAAGTCTTGGGTGAGCATCACTTCCTTGCCATTCTCCAGGAAATTGAAAAATTTCTGGTTGCCCCACCAACTGAATGGTTTTGACTTTAACTATCGTGGTTTTTGCATCCATCGCCTCTGACGCGAAATGGAATCTTGCCTTGATATCGTCCATATTGTGTTGATTTATAAGTCTCGATTTCAGAGACTTGATAGAAATAAGCCAACACGTGTTGTTGCAGAAATAAAAACTGTAATTAAAACATAAATGAAATATAAAAACATAACTTATAAATTCTATAGAACATAAAATAACCACCTGAATCAACACAATTGTTGGTACATCGATATAATTATATTTTGTATATTAAGTCCACACAAGCTTCTGCTTTCTCTGCTACATAACCACTAGCCAGAGAATATAATCACTAGCTCTCTTCCTGGTACCTGCGCTCTGTCTCCAATAGGTACCTCAGTCACCGTTGGTCACGTCTATGACGTAGACATCCAGGTGACTAAGTTTGGTAAGACGTCAAACTTACATATATATATATATATATATATATATATATATATATATATGTATATATTTTAAATATGTAGTTTAAAACTTCACTTTTGTAAAAATAATAATATTTATTATAATTTATAAGTTACAAAATATATAATAATAAAAATGAAGAAAAACAACGTGAACTGAGAGCTACTGCTTATTTGAACCAAGAACCTCGGGGAACCAGGTGCAATCGTATTTATAGTGATTTTATGTTGATTAAGCATCATGTGACTTGCGCTTGGTTCGTCCGTTACAAGTTCTAGAGCATGGGATCTGCAAGTTTGCATATTCTGATAAAACTACAATATTCTTAGAATATGGAATATTCCAGAGTATGGGAATTGCAAAGTTGCATATTCTGTGAGAATTTAAAATGTATTGAATTCTGAGAATGTTCCAGAGTGCAAAACTGCAAGTCAGTATTATCTCTGAGAATAAAACACGTGTCGTTGAAATATGACACCTGTGAGACTTGATCGTTATTATTGAATATGGTGAATTATATTGGGATATAACAGCTGCCCCTTATAAAAGAAAAATTGATGTTATACAGCATTTTTTTGGTTAGAATAAAAATTAAAATAAAATGTAAAAATAAGAGTATACAAAAATATATAAAAAATGTAAACGGTAAAATAAAAAAAATAAAAATGACAGAGTCAATAAATGTTCACTTTTAAGAATTTCACTTCACTTAGAAGGTCCTTTACACTGTAGTTTCGACATCAGGCTGTAGATTTGGTCGTCTTCTATAGATCATGGATTTTATTCTTTGTAATGTCTCGTTGGGTTTCAAGTCCGGCTCTGGATTTGGAGATATTTTCTTATGGAGTATAATTTTGAAAATTACATAGATGGTTGTTAGAATCACAATAATTACAATAGTGGAAACGGTGAACCAGGATATGTTTCTTTCGATGAAGGGTTTATTTATAAGTTCATCGAGATCTTTAGAATATTGTTCTAACTTGTACTTGGCTGATGAAAGATCGTCCATATTCATGTTATTAAGGTTGAATGGTTCCAGTTCTTGAACTAAAACTTTTTCTGGTATATGTAAACAGCAATTATAGTTGATCATCACCGGGTGTGGATTTTGTGAAACTTCGATGATGTTGCGTGTTTCTGCTTGGACTTTAGTGACCAATAAAGGCATAGCAGTTTGTAGTTAACTTGAAGATTGAATTCTTGTTTACAATAATGGTTTTGGTATTGGCTTGTTTGCAGTGAATTGTTATGTTAAGTGGCTCTGTTACTAGAATAAGCCAAATGTTTTCTTCCAGTTTTTGGACGTTGTAACCGTTTCGCAGTTTTCAGGAAAGTCTCTGAAGTTTCTAAAGAGCTGTGCCTCGCAGATAGCATTTGCGTCTATTGGATATGGGTAGACATTGGAACACAATTTCTTGTAGGGTGCAAGTTGTTTGTACTGGCTAGGATATTTTATTAGTGCATATGTCAAAGAATCATCATCTCGCGCAATGAATTTTTGGAGTAAAAGATAAAATGTGATGAATACCAGTTCTGCTATCGTATATAGGGATAGGATAGAGGTGGAAGATTGTGAATGTTTGAGGTTCAACTAATGGAATTTTTAAAACAAAAACGATTTCTGATTCTGTTTGAAATGCTTCTAATTCAACGATTTCTAAAAATTGGGCTATACTTGAATGTTTAGCCGGTAGTGGTAAGTTATTTCTTAATAGATTTTGAGATATTTCCTTTAATGATGTAATCAGATTATCTGGTTCGATTATGGATGAATGAATTATTCTTAATCTAGCAAATGTAAAGTCCGAAACACTGAGCGCGCTCTAGACGCTCTGCAGACGCCGGCATATGTCAAAATTACGTTGGCAAAAATGAAGTGCTCACAATGAACGTTGCGTGATCAGCGCGTTTAGTTGTCAATCTTTAATAGGTTTGATAGGATCAAAGTATAAAGAATATAGATCTTTATACTGTGCCAATATGTTATATGAAGTGGATGATTTTATGGAATTATGCTTTATCAGTCTTGCTGGTATATGATCGAAATTATCAAGAGAGGCAAAGACAATCATGTCGTTCGTGGATGAGACCAAGAGATCGGTCAAAAGATCGTGATAGTTATTTTGTTGGTAGTTTTTAAAAAATGAAAAATATGAACCCTGAAGAATTTTTTAAGCAGACCAGGATGGCTCGTCCATTATATGATATATTACACTTGTTCTTTAATAATATTCTTGTACTTCCTTTGCTTCTTGTCATAAAGAAATGAGTAGGTACAATTTAAATTTTTCAATTATCATTCATTGAAACCTGTTGAAGACATCATTATTAAACACACTCCTTCGACACTGAAATCTCAAAAACATAGAAGTCTTTTGTTTGGAAATGAACTGAGAGAACTTTTATATACCTTCCTATACTGTATGTCATTTAGTAAATGAGAATAATAACGATAACCAATTCCCCTCTCAGTAATTACAATTTCAGGTAATACGAAGGATCTTTGAATTCTGCATTTTGGTATTATTGAAATGAGCTCATTAACTAATTTACTAATAATTTTATTATATATATTGGAATGTGGCTAAGGTCTAAGTTTACAACATTGGGGACGAAGGGTTCGATTTGCAATTGCTAAGAATGAAATAATTACCTATACTAATATTACCAATGGATTATTCGGCTCAGAAACACTCCAGTTATCGAATTTACTAGAGCCATTTTGGAAATACCTGCGCAAGTTAAGTTATTAGGAACCAAAATAACGTTTTAAAAAAGATTTATTTGATTCTTTATAACTGACTTATATAATGTAACTTGTCACAATGGTTATGATGCCTGTACAAAATTATAAGTGAAGCTCCTCACAAATGGGAGCGGCTTTATAGTATTTAGTTGCAAGCTCAGCGTCTAGACATTTACAATGTTATGATATCTAGATGATCGTTGCACTGAGTATAAGGAATGCATTGAGTATCGGAATTTAGGCATATAACTCCTCCATCCTTAAGAGGAAACTTTGGGGTTTTTCCAAAGTCCAAAGTTGACGTTAAATACGTTTGTATATTATGAATTGGTTTTAGGGGGTTCTGGAAATGCCTTCATTCTGCTAGAATTATCTTTCTTAAGTCTAAAATACAATTTCTCTCTAAAATGGTACAATATGGTAAGCGTTATTCCTAAAATAATAATTATATAAATGGGTAAGTTAGAATGCGTCCAAATATTGTCTGTAAAAGAAATGGATTCTTCACTTTCTTGGTCTATAGTTAGCTTAGAAACTGTCTAACTGGTCTATGTCAAAAGATTTTAAATTCAACTGAAATGGTTTTGCACTGAACACTGCACTGGGTATATGTGGTAAATATACTGGCTCTTCTTGAATTGCTCCTTCCAGGTTGGTAAACTCGAACTGCTTGGTGGTAAATTTGCAAGAGTAAGGGACCTTCAATAAAAAGGTGCCCTTTAGTTTGTGGATTTCTTCGTTGCCACATTTTTCGTGCACTAATGTTTCGTTGGGTCTGGTGAGTATATATTTCTCATCGCTGATAGTCTCGACCAGGATATCGGAGATTTGTACCGGAATATGGGTACAACGGGGATCTTAATTTGCAGGAGGTTTCTGATGCATGTTTCCTGTTGGTAGTTCCTTTCGATATCTGACAATTTGCAGAAGTATTGTTGTTGTATCTTCAGACATTTGGTTTTGAGGTAGCGAATGAAATCATCTTCAATGGCCACATAAGAGGTAGGGGGAATAATTGTGGTTGATTCACGGGTAGGAATAGAGAATAGGTGGTAAAGGTTGTATGTTTTAGGATCTAAAAGGGGTATATGTAATAAGAATACCACATGCTCTTCGTTAATGTAATATTCGACATTGATAGTTCGTAAGAATAGGATAGAATAATTAATAATAGATAAATGTAAAACTTTCAAGCTTGCAACGCTTATAGCTGTTATTAGATTGTCTACAACTCGAGATAGATCTAGAATACTAATTTTAAATATTGTGAGTGTGTTAGTAACGTTTTGATCTTCTCCACGAACCATACTTAGAACTTGTTCGATTCTTTTGAAATTTGTTGTCATATTTTTAATAGTTTCTTCGTAATGCTTCACAAGCTGCTTATTTATAGAAAATTGTCTATTATAATGAGTAAGTATATTCTTTTGATTGGATTTGAGATTTTCCAACGCCTTGTCGTATCTTTCCCCATCCGATGCGTCAAGCGATCCGGAAATGAATTTAAAAACTGATCCTAGAGCGTTTATCATTCCGCGTTTTACTCTACTTCGTTTACGCATGATGTCAGGGTGAATCATTATCACTTGTTCCTTTAGTTGTTTAGCTTTATTTAGGACATATTCTAATTCTATTTGATCGGCCATGTATAGTTTGTTATGGGTTGTTACACGAAAGCTTGTTATAAGATTGTCTAGTTCTAAAAGTTTATTGCCAATGATTTTAATAGGGTAATTGTGTAGGAAGGTATGGTGGGAAAATTGTAGTCTAGTTGGTCCTAACTTCAGTGGTAAAATCCCAGGGTTGTTCTCGAGTGATTTTATCTCGATTTTAGGTACTAGTGCTTGGTTGTAGTGTGTCAGTATTAGTATAGTCAGAGTTTCACGAGGGGATCCATCTGAAACAAACGGAACGTATTGCTTCTGAAATTTCCTCAACGGTTTCACTTCTTGTTTATGATACACATGACCTTTGGTTGTCTTAATTTTAGTACCTAAGTCTTTTCTTACCTGTACCGGTTTGTACAGGGGTGTTATCTTATTCCTCGGTCTTGTGGAAATGTAAGCGTCTAAGGTGTTTATTTTGGGAGGATCAATGCGCTTTTCGTTTTGTTTTTCAATGTATTTGTCCTTTGTTTCCTTTGTTTTCTGGTAAACGTGTTCGTACATGTTTGTGATTCTTTTTCTTAAGTCGTCCATGTAATTGTCATACTGTCTTTTTGAGTCTATCTCTAGAATATCTCTATTGTCGAGATGTCCAAATAACAGTTCTGATGGTCGGAAGTTAGTTGTACTATGTATGGTCCTGTTATAAATGATAGCCGCGTTCTCAAAAACGTTATGCGATAATGCCTTTTGATTTTGGAGAGTTAGCGTTCTCATTAATTCTACAAGTGTTCCATGTACTCGCTCTATGGGACTATTTGCATTGGGATGTAATGGGGTCGTTACATGGTGTTTGATGTTATAGGATTCCAAAAGTTTCTTAAATAAATTTGAATTAAATTGACCGTCTGTTACTAAATTTTTAGGTAATTTATACCTTGAGAAGATTCTTAAGAATTTCTTTAATATTTCTACCATATTTGTTGAACTAAGTTCTTCATACATAAAGAATTTCGAAAAATTATCTATACATGTTAGATACTTATTTTTGTTGCATGAGAAAATATCTAAATATATTATTTCAAAAGGACCTCTTGCTGTAAACGTAGTTTCTAGTTTATATTTTGTTGGGTGTCGTTCATATTTTGCCTGTTGACAAATAGGACAGTTGTTCACGTGGAACTGGCAATCTTGCGTTATGTTGGGCCAATAGTAATTTCTTTCTATTTCCCATTGCAATTCACGCATACCTATGTGTGTAACGTTATGCAATTTATTGAGTATGTCTGTCTGTTGTTTCCTATCTGTTACTTCTCTTAGTATTAGTCTAGTAAATACAAATCTTAAATTATTGTTGAAATATTTATTTATTATAGTAGCAATTTCTTCATACATGCCGTTGTCTGGAGAATAAATTGCATTAACTATATCAGGGTTTGCGTATTCCTGTAAAATGTTCTGTATTTCATTTACATAATTATCCCTTGAAATTTGTACTTCGAACCTATCTTTGTTAAATATATTAATATTTTTGATCTTGGGTTCGTTGCCGAGTTTAAAGATAATCTGTCGTTTGAATTGATTCAACGGTTTGTCAGTAATCTTTAATTCTGCAGAGATGTCATCGTCTTGTGTATGAATGGTGTTATTGTCCGGAACTATTCTATCGGGGGATGTAAGTGATAGGTTCTCGCTTATATTATTCGGTATGGGATCATTATTGTTATCGTTGGGAGGTTTGATTTGAATGTCCGAAATAATTTTAATTTTGTGTTGTGTTTGTTTGTCTTTCTTGTCGTCATCATTAAAGATTTCATCTAAGTCAGTCAATTCTGGTAAAGGTCTTTCGCCGATATCTCCCGGATTTGCGAGTATGGATAGTAGATCATCCGGTGATTCGTTTATTTGCAGGGGATGCGCTTCTAGACGCGATAGAAAGTCTGCATTTGTGTTTAACTTGCCCTTTTTGTATACGATATGGTAACCGTACTCCATTAATTTCAGACGCCATCTCACTAATTTAGATTTTGGTTCTTTGATATTAAATAACCATTGGAGGGGTTTATGGTCTGATATTATGGTAAATTTATTACCGTATAAATATGGACGGAATTGTTTAGTTGCCCAAACAATGCTCAAACATTCCTTCTCTGTTGTACTGTAGTTCGTCTCATGTTCGTTTAATGTTCTAGAAATATATGCGATCGGTTTATCGTTACCTATTGTTCCTTGTGAGAGGACAGTTCCCAGGCCTACATTGCTTGCATCTGTTGTTAATATGAAGCTTTTCTTAAAGTCTGGATATGCTAAAACAGGCTCGTTGCACAAAATTTCTTTGATGGTTTCGAACAAGATGTTAATGGCTTTGCTATAGTCGCATAATTCTTCACGAACTTTCTGTAATAACCTGACAGTCCTAAGAAGCTCTTAAACTGTTTGAGGGTAGATTGTGCTTTTAAGTTCTTTATTTTCTCAATTAATTTAGGATTAGGTTTAATACCGTGTATGGTAATAATGTGACCTAAGTATTCAATTTCCTCTAGAAAGAATTCCGATTTGTCTAATTGAATTTTGAACCGGTGTTGTATAAGTCGTTCCAATATTGTTGTTAAATTTCTCAAATGTTCTTCTGTAGATTTCCCTAAAATTATTATGTCGTCAAGGTAAACGAGGCAAATCTTATTTAATAAACCCTTAAGAACCTGATTCATCACCCGTGCGAATGCCGCTGGAGCGTTTCTCAGTCCAAACTGAACGCGAAGGAACTCATAGTGTCCGTTTTCCGTTGAAAAGGCTGTCTTATGACGATCCTTTTTTCGATTTCGATCTGGTGATAACCCGATTTTAAGTCTATTTTGGAGAAAATTTTTGACTCTCCTAGGATATCGAGGATATTATTTATATTGGGCAATGGATACTTGTCTTTGATGGTGTTTTCATTCAGTTTGCGAAAGTCGACAACCATTCGCCATTGCTTCTTTCCATCTTTTCCCTCCTTTTTAGGTACAAGGAGAACTGGGGCGGAATACGGGGAAGTACTCTCCGTGATGATGTTATGTTCTAGCAACTCGTTGACTTGTTTGTCAACTTCGATTTTCTGCGAGTGCGGAAATCGATAGGGCTTGGTGAAAATAGGGTCGTTAGAATTCAAAGGAATGGTATGTTTAACAATTGAGGAAAATATCAGTTTGTTTTTGTCTTCGTAAAATGTGTCTCGGTATTCTTTTAACTTACTAAAAATTAAAAATCGTTCTTCTTCATCTGGAATATGGTCAAGTTTCTGATTCAATGTTATATTGGTCGTATCAACATTCTCATATCTTACAACGTGTGCATGGCAAACGTCGTATTCTTTTAAATTAATATGATTGGCTGAAATGGGTTTATCTAGACTGAGAATATGAGTTTCATTATCATTTAATTTTCTTTCAATAGGTACACAGACTTTAAAATTTCTGACAGTATTAATGTTTGCAGGTATTTCGTAATGTCCTATTGTTTGTTTCGGAATAAGAACTGTACCCTTTTGAATATTGGTTGGTACGCTTATGGTTTCTTGTTTAGGTTCAATCTGTGTTTGAAAATAGGTAATTGATGGAGGTTCATATCTAAACAAATTATACTCTACATTATTTAATAATATTGTACCGCTGTTATAATCCAATATCATATTGAGTTTTTCTAAAGTCTCTGTTCCTAAAAGTATGTCGAAATGTTGGTGAAAATTAAGAATATAGAATTTAAGAAATTGTTGTGGTTGGAGTAGATCGGTCACAAGAACTTCATTGTGTTCCGATTGGTTCAAAATGGTTTTAATTCTGAACACTTCTTTTGTAATTTCCTTAGAAAAATACTTGGGCTATGCGAGGGTTACATAATGAATTAGTCGCACCTGTATCTATTAATATCTTAAGGCCGTTTATGTCTATGTAAGGTAAGCTAGAAGATATCATATTATGATAGGTTTCTACTTGTTTGATTCCGAGGCATTTTGCTGAAAATTTTCGGTATCCTCGTAGAAATCGTTTTCATGAGTATATTGTATTTCATCGGGATCGTTACTGTTATAATCATCGTTATCGTTATCATATTCGTGGTTATCATAACTAGGATCTACAAAATCTACTTCGTTTAAATTTATCTGTGGATTTCTCCACTGCTTAAACTGTGGTTTATTAAAATTAGTTGTTCTATTAGTCCAATTACTACTAGATGGATTTGTGGACCGATTGATTGCACTGAAACTATTCTGTCGCAGTTGCATCGGTCGTTGATTATACATAGTATTAAACTGCTGACGAGGTTGTGTTACCGCCGCTGATGTAGTACCGTGGGTAGTACTTATGTTCGCATTTTGTTGACTAGCCGAATTGGTTTGTTGATAATAATTTCTTTTCTGGGTGTTGATACTATAGCTGGTCTATTATTAACGTTAGGTCTAAACTGATTATGTGATGGAATACTAGGAATCTTATTATATGTGATACTTTTACTAGATATATCTGTAGAATGTTTAGAAATATATTTTAAAATTGCAGAAACTGCTTCCGTAAGCGTGGTGAACTGCCTTACTTCTAATATTGTCTGGAGCATCGGAGGTGCGTTGTTATAAAATACCTCTAACGCGGTTTGTTCATTAATCTCAAAATGAACCTTTTTCTGTTCTGCTGAGAGATTAGGTTCAGCGTTGATCTTTAAATTAAGTGTCGTCTCCAAATCTTTAATACGCTCGATAAAGTCAGAAAGATTCTCCTTATAATTCAGTTTCAAAAATCTGAACTTATGGGCAATCGTCTGTCTGTCGGTATGGTCTCCAAATTTCGTTCTTAAACAGGTCTTTAGTTCATTCCAACTAGAGATGTCTGATCTCGTACTTACGAATTTTTCTGCGGTGTCTCTTAATTTATTCATAACTAAACAAAGTGCATATTCGTTCAAAGTGTAGTCTGTAGTTTCTCCGTATTTATTAATGAATACATCTACTCGATTAATAAAGACATCAAGAGAGTCTGTACTTCCATCAAATTTGGGAAGTACTTCGCCATAATTTCTGGCAGCTGCCATTAGGGTTTCTGTGGTTGGTGGAGGAGACATTGTTGAATTATTAATTAGATCTATATCCTTGTAAAAATTAAAAATTATCTAATTCAAGTAGGCACTGCTCCGAATGTAAGTCACTTAAATTCAGTGATTGCAATGAAAATCTTGAGTTTCTGGTTTCACTGTCAGAAGATTCTATCGTAATATCTGACATAAATTAAAATAAAATTGAAAGAACAATGTAATAAAGTGATTTTTATCCGCTATATACTGTTTGTTTTCGCATGTAATATCTTATTATATATATATGGAAAAGCACAAGAATGGGATAACTACTTGTTGCTATTGGATGTTCTCTCTGGGCACTGTAGGTTGCTGATGTATTTCACTATTTTACTTGTTTTTTGGAAAAGCTAATATACTCGGTTTTGGAACTTGTTTTCCGGTAACTTCTATCGGAAAAACTATCCTCTAGACTGCGCCAGTTTAGTTATTAGGAACCAAAATTACGTTTTTAAAAAAATATTTATTTGATTCTTTATAACTAACTTATATAATGTAACTTGTCACAATGGTTATGATGCCTGTACAAAATTATAAGTGAAGCTCCTCACAAATGGGAGCGGCTTTATAGTATTTAGTTGCAAGCTCAGCGTCTAGACATTTACAATGTTATGATATCTAGATGATCGTTGCACTGAGTATAAGGAATGCATTGAGTATCGGAATTTAGGCATATAACTCGCATGTGTGCATAAAAGAATTGCCCGTACTTTTATACATTTTTAGATTCCCCGAACCATTACTTAGTGCTGATATATTTCGTGAAAGCTTTATTACTTTCAAGTAAGTAACATTTTCATTCAAATTCAACGGTACCCGCCATTCAATTTCCCTTTATACAGAATTGAAGGTTATAAATAGCCGTTCAGCGCGTTAAAAGTTGGATTTTGCCCAACTTTCAAGGTCAAGACGCGACGCACGATCTAGAGAACGTTCATTGTGGCCAGCACCATAGATTGACGTATATCCAACTTTTGCCAGCGTCTACAGAACGTCTAGAGCGCGCTCATTGTGTTTCCTGCTTAATAGCATTCAAAATGTCATTGAGGTTATCTTCAAGGAACAAAAAGCTTTCCATCAGCTTTTCACATATTTCGAAGAAACTTAATTTTGCTTCTATAAGTGCCAATTTGTCGGATAGCTGGTGAATAGCTCTCTCAATGCTGTTCATATTTTTATTGAATTTAGTTTCATCAAATTTGAATTGATCAATAGTTATATTGAAATCGTCAATGATTGATCTTGTTACAGAGATTTGATTCTTCAAAAGGTTTTCTATTTTGTTTTGATCCAGTTTTAGCTCATTTATACATTTGACGTAGTATTCTCCGTCAGTTGCGTCCAAATTGCCTGTTATAGTCTTGAATATGCTTCCTAAGCCGTTAATTATTCCTCTCCTTTGTCTTTATGTGTCTGCAGATATTTCAGAAAATTTTGATTTTATTGATGAGGAAATTTGATATAGTAGGCTGGTATGAGTCTTAACTTCTGCACGGAAAGAATTCATGGCTGTGTAATTCTTACTAATTGAGTTTAAAATAGATTGGAGGATTCTTTTGTTATGCTCGTATGTCTCTAATAGAATTGATATGTTCTTGTGAACTAGTAACGTCCATTTGTCGTTTGTTATTGTTAGTCTTGTTTCGTCATGGTAGTACACTCCTATAGTGTTATTGATTGTATCAATACTGTATAGGCTACTGGATAGTGCTGATCCGAACAACACAAAAAACCTGAAATTTTATTTTCGAAATAAGGTTTCATTCTATCAAAGTTAACTTTACTTTTTTGATTTGTTCTGTTGTTAAGAACAGTGGCTGAATTTCTATGAACTTCAATAATTTCGAAGGGACCGTTAAATTTATTTTGTAATTTGTCCTTGATCTGCGATTCTTTAATGTAGACTTTGTCGCCTATATTGAATTAATATAGATTATTGGATACATGTTGATCAAAGCGGACTTTTGCCTTTTCTTTACTTGAGTTTATTCCACTTCTAGCTATTCTATAGTAATGAGAAATTCGGTTGTTTAGATCTCTAATATATTTTGTAATTAACTCTTTGTGATTGTATGTGTTTTCGGGAGGTCTACTTGAAGGGTTACCAAATACTAATTCATACGGTGTAAAACCGTGTGTCTTGTTCATTGAACGGTTGTATGAAATGATAGCGTATGGTAAGATGTTAAACGGGTGCTCATTTGGGTGTTCTGATGCATGCGTTCGAATCATTTCTAATAGTGTGGAATGGAATCTTTCGAGAGATCCATTGGATTGTGGATGTCCTACACTGGAATTAGTTACTTTTATATCAAAGAGAGTGCACTTGTCACGAAAAAGAGAGTTGTCAAATTCTCGACCAAAATCGCAATGAATTCGAGTTGGGGTACCGTAGTGTTGGAAATAAATCAAAAGTGTGTTGACTACACTTTTTGCTGTCTTGTCAGGTAATCCGTATGCTTGAGAGAATTTCGTGAGTTCGTCTCGTATAGTTAGTGCGTAATGTCTTCCGGGTACTTCTAGAATGTCTATATTAATCCTTTCAAACGGGGCTCTGGGTGTTTCTGTGATAACTAGAGGGCTGTTTAAGTTTTTCCTGCAAATCTTTGTTTTTTGACAAACTTCATAAGCTTTGATATGCCTTTCTACGTCCTTAGTTATACCGGGTCAATTGTATCATTCATGAATTCTACGGATAGTTTCGTTAATACCGCAATGAATACTGGTTTTTCCGTTATGGTACTGATCGAGAATGATAGGGATCTGATCTTGGTCTGGTGTTTTGAGAATATCTTGACATACTTTAAATTTAAAATCTTTTTCAGAGAATATAAATGAAAGTATCTCTAATATGGGGAGATCAGGATTATTTTCAACAAAGTATGTTGTATTGGATTGTATAGTGTCTTGATTTCTAAAAATAGAAGCGAATAAGTATTCGTTGACGGAATCGGGATCGTATGGAATTGGAATAATAAAATATTTTCTATTCCTGACACTTTTGCTTGATAATACATTGATTTTACAGTTGGAAAAGTCAGCATTCTCTTCAAAAATGTCTTCTATAATCTTGTGATGATAGTCTTTTAGATTGTTTTGTTGAAAGAAAGTTAAAATATTTGTTGTCTTGCTCAAAGTTGCTGGTTTGTAAATTCTATTTTTGAATAATCAATAAGTGACCTTAACTTATAAGCATTGACAAAGACTTTGAATTCTTCGTATACTTGTTCGTTGCTGATGTTATTAGATTTTTCGCATTCATTGTCTGAGTCTTCGTCATCGTCATTGTGTATGGGGAGGATTGGAAAATGAGAGCAATGTGCTTTTGACTGAAATTTAATATAATCGGAAATATGGTTGATTTTAATTCGGGAAAGAGCGTCAGCATTGCGATTAATCCTTCCAGGTTTATATTCAATTTGATAGTCATACTCTTCAAGCTTAAGACGCCATCTTGCTAAACGACTATCTGGGTCTTTGATAGAGAATAACCAGGTGAGAGGTCTATGATCGGTAATTAGTATAAATTTTCTGCCGAAGAGGTACGGTCGGAAATGTTTCACGGACCACATAATAGCTAATAGTTCCCTTTCTATAGTAGAATAATTTTCCTCAGCTTTGCAGAGGGTTCGAGAAGCATAAGCTATGGGGAGATCTTTTCCTACTGGTCCTTGAGAAAGTACGCTGCCAATTGCAAAGTTAATTGTATCAATTGTGAGAATAAAAGGATCGTCAAAATTGGGATAAATAAGAATTGGAGATGTGACCAGGGATTGTTTTAAATTTTTGAAAGATTCTTGGCATTGTATATCGAAATTGAAAGTTGAATTTTTTTCAAGTAATTTGTTCAAGGGTTTCGAATGTTTTGAAAAATTAGGAATGAACCTGCGATAATATCCTGCAAGTCCTAGAAATGATTTTATTTCTTTCGGATTTGTGGGTTGAGGAAAATTTTGTATGCAATCTACTTTTGATGGATTGGGTTTTACGCCATCTTTTGTTATTAAGTGGCCAAGATAAGCGACTTCCTTACGGAGAAATTCGCACTGATCGGGTTGTATCTTGAATTATGGAGACGTCGGAAAACTTCATGAAGTCTTTTGAGATGTTCATGGATAGTTGGAGAGTAGACGATAATGTCGTCCATATAAACTAAACATCTCTCGTTCTGTATACCTAATGGAATATTATCCATAACTCGCTGGAAAGTTGATGGGGCATTTTTCAATCCAAATGGCATTCGAGCAAATTCGTTATGTCCATTTTCAACGGAGAAAGCTGTTTTAGGAATGTCTTTTGAATCAATTTCTATTTGATGAAAGCCGGATGCCAGATCGAGGGTCGTAAAATACTCACATTTACCTAACTAGTCAAGGAGGTCGGAAATATTTGGAAGAGGGTATTTGTCTCCTACCGTCAGTTCGTTAAGTTTCCTATAGTCTATCACAACTCGCCATTTTTGAACGACTTCCCAAAAGGAGGAGGTATACAATTCGACTGTGTGCTTTTCTTTTTTTTTTTTTTGTTTGTGCGCGCCTTTCATATAGTAAACGTACTCCGATTTTGATGCATTTGAAAGAGGAGGCTTGAGAAATGGTCCCATATTCATAAAAACGGGAATCCGACATCTCGTTCCCACCGAAAACCGCCTCCGAAGGGAGTAGAGGGGGCAAATTTTGTCGAAAATTGAAAATCTGCGTTGATATAATTACAGATATGACAATATCCGGAAACGTTTAAATGGAACATTTTTTCAAAAGAGTAACGGTTTTCGACATAGAGACATTTTAAATTCTCAAATATACCTATTTTCGCTATGTGGAGAGGGCGATTTCTGTCGTAAATTGAAAATCTGTTTGCAGTACATGAAACACATAATTATTTGTAGCAACATTTATACTGAACATTTTTTTCGAGTAAAATCGGTGTTAAAATGGTAACAACTAAAATATTCAAGCGTATTTCCGCAGCGATGTTCTGAGATCTCAATAATAACAACTACAAGCAAGGAATATACGTGGGTAATAGAATAAGTACTATCTTCATTGGTATTAGTGAACGTTCAACGATTTTCGTGACTAATGTTACACTCAAAAGTGTGAAATAAATATTTTTTACAAAAAATTGGACCGACTTTATTAGTTGGTGCACTGAAAAGTATAAAATAATATTAATTCTATTGGGGCTGGTACTTGTGAAGTTGGTGCCAAAAGTTACCAATCTACCTGCAACTGCACAACTTCAAAAGTAACAGCACCAATAGAATTAATATTATTTTATACTTTTCAGTGCACCAACTAATAAAGTCGGTCCAATTTTTTGTAAAAAATATTTTTCTTTTCCTGATGCGTCTGATTTTTTTGGTACTACCCATACAGGAGAAGACCATGGATAATTTGATGGTCGAATAATACCTTGCGCTAACATATTGTTGATCTGACTCTTAACTTCTTGCTTGTGTATGTGTGGGTATCTATATGATTTCGTAAAAACGGGTTTCGCATCGTTGGTGTCTATAGAATGCTTGATTTCGTTTGTAAAAGTTAACTGGTCGTTTTCTAGAGAAAATATATTTTCAAAATTTAAACAGAGATCGATGACTTCCTCTCTTTCTTCATCGTTTAGATGTTCTAAGCGTAATTGTTTTAATATTTCAGATTTTCTGTCGGTCTGTTCGACAATAATTTCATTATTAAAATTATTAATTTTAAAATTGTCAAACGGTTCCATATGTAACTCTGGAATTTCGATATTTTTTGAGATAGCATTTGCATTTAAAATAGTTATAAGAAATTCACCTTTATCATTAATATTTACAAGAGAGTGAGGGATAAAAACCTTTTCAATTTCAAGACCGGTGACAATAGCGTCAGTATTTGTTAGTGTGGTTCTTAATTTGAAGACTTGTTCAGATCTGGTTCTAACAATACACGGTTCTTTATTGGTGTTTGAATGTTGTGATGCTTTCTTTCAGGATGGGATAATTTTGGATTGCTTTCGGGAATGTTGTCGATAACCTTAAATAATGGGACAATTTTGAAATTTGTTTCTAAGTTTTGATCTTTGAAATTAATTACTGCCTTATGATGGTGAAGCCAATCTGCTCCAACTCGTTCAACTCGTCCATCGAATTGGATATCAAGATCGCAAATGTAAATTTTATAAGGATCATTTTTGGCAAAAGGTATCATAACAGATTCGGAAATTAGAATCTTTTGGTCTGTTATTCCTTGGATAACAACATTTTCGGGGCTTCTATTTAAAAATGCTTCGCATGTTTTTGGTTTGAAGATTAATATGCCTGCTCCACTATCTACGAGAATTCTAAATCTTTTTGAGGAGTCTTCGAAATAGAGATTTTTAGAATTTACTGTAAATGTTGAGCTTACATGAACATTTGTTCTGGGAGGTTGGCATACGGGTGGAGGTTGTCGATAGTCATAGCTTGAATTGGGGTTGTCTGTTCTTCCAAAACTGGTTTGTTGGGTTTTGGGCTGTAGAAGTTGGGCGAAGAGGAAAATTTTGATCATGAAAATCTTCGAATTGTGATGTAGAATTTTCGCAATTGTTGGGGAAAGATTCCATCTGATAATAATCTTGCGGAAAATTGTTATAGTTTTCATCTTCATAAAAATCGGGTTTATAATTAGACTGTTCATGAGTTGTAAAATTGTTGTGATAATATTGATCTTCTATTGGATTATTAAAATGATGTGTACGATGTGGTTGCTGTCTTATATTTGGATTTGATTGAATGACAGATGGTCTTTGAACATTGGGATTGGGTCTAGAAAATTGATTGTTATATGGACAAGGTTGTCTATTTTGGGTTTGAGAAGATGATTGATTTTGGGGATTAAAGTTGCTGAAAGATGGTCGAAAGTTTTGTTGATAATTTTGAAATAAAGGCTGTAATGTTCTCTTTCTTGTAAGACAATCTTGGATCATGTGGCCTGGTCTTTTACAATATGAATATTGTGGAAGTTGGATAGGTTTTTTCATATTATTCTGAGGTCTATTCTGAAATTTTTGATTCTCAAAATAAGATAGTTGAAGTTCCTTTTTAATTCTATTCAAAGCTGAAAGCATGTCGCTTGGATTACTAGCTCTAACTATTTGACCTAATTTCTGTTCAAGTCCAGTTAATGCCGTTGTCAATACCATAGCATCTGTTAATTTAGTTTGAGCAATTTTTTCAGGTAAAGTCATGTTTTGTTTGTTGTTAGCAGAGTGAATTTTCGATTCATGCGTCTGCACACGAGCTATGAAAGCTATTGGTGATTCATTTTGCAACTGTTTCGTAAGTTGAAGATTCTGAATTAATGAGGTTAAATCTCGTGAATCTCTAAAGTGTGAATCTAAAAGATGTAAAATTTCTTCCCTTGTATTTGGGTTTCGAGAATTGACAAGTTCGGCTGCTCGGCCTTTAAGTTTATTCTTAATGTGTAATGTAAGGAGAAGCTTTTGATCTCCGGTTGCCATTTTGAATGCCATGGAACATGCGTTTGTGAATGTGGTTAAAAATATCTGATTACCATCATAATCAGGGATAATAGAAAATATCTCCGAGAGTTTGTATTGCTCCACAAAAATAATTTGTGATTCGGGGTTGACGTCAGCGTTCGCGTCAGAACTAGCTTGACCTCTTGTAGTAGGCATTGTGTTTTCAGGGCGAAAACGTAAATATAGGGGATAAATTTTGGATAAATGTCAAAACAATACGATAACAGAAATGTTGTTCAATCGAACTAATAAAATACGATAATAAGTGTAGGTAAATTGTTTAAAAAAAATGTTTCAATAATTGGTAAATTTTTTAAACGAGATGATTCTTTGCACTTACTTGACTAAAATCCTCATTCTTGGCAGAAGATGAAATCCTTTATTCTCCGTGAGCGTTGCTACGACAGGGTAAGCGTTCGCGTGTTCCGTTGTCGCCGGAGAGACCGTCTTCGTTGCTGGTGATGTGGATTGGAACTTGGTTCTCCGCAGCTTCGATTCTTTCTTCTTTTAAGATTTGGAAACCACCGTTGACACTTATACAACGTTGAGGAATCCTACTGACTGCGCCAATTTTATATTTGTAGTTTAAAACTTCACTTTTTTAAAAATAATAATATTTATTATAATTTATAAGTTACAAAAATATAATAATAAAAATGAAGAAAAACAACGTGAACTGAGAGCTACTGCTTATTTGAAGCAAGAACCTCGGGGAACCAGGTGCAATCGTATTTATAGTGATTTTATGCTGATTAAGCATCATGTGACTTGCGCTTGGTTCGTCCGTTACAAGTTCTAGAGCATGGGATCTGCAAGTTTGCATATTCTGATAAAACTACAATATTCTTAGAATATGGAATATTCCAGAGTATGGGAATTGCAAAGTTTCACATTCTGTGAGAATGTAAAATGTATTGAATTCTGAGAATGTTCCAGAGTGCAAAACTGCAAGTCAGCATTATCTCTGAGAACGAAAATATGAACAAAGAAAAATAATAAAACACGTGTCGTTGTCGTTGAAATATGACACCTGTGAGACTTGATCGTTATTATTGAATATGGTGAATTATATTGGGATATAACATATATATATATATCAAAATAACATTATTCTTTTGAAGTTTTCATTAACAAATAATTCAAAAATGTTCAATAACGTTCAATTGTAATAAGTTAAAAACGAATAATTATAATAATTGCTCAACGTTTCCTCCAACCTTAATGCACTTCCTGCATCGACGAATTAGAGTATTAACGGCCGCTGCTATTTGAACAGGATTATTTCTTAATTGGTCGCAAGCATATCTTATTCGTTCAACCAATTCTTCACGATTTTAGTTGATCCCAAAGAAAATAATCCAACGGATTTAAATCTGGGGAGCGTGGTGGCCATGCCAGTGGACCCGTACCAGCAATATTAATATTTGGTTGATTGTTGGGTAAACGTCCAATCCAACGGCGCTCATAATTTAAATTTAACCACTGCTTCACTGGTAGCCCATAATGAGCCGGAGCTCCATCCAGCTGCATCCAGCTGCATCCAGCGTTCTCCTCGTAAATTTATGGGAACATCTTCAAGTATATCGTGAAGATTATTATCCAGGAATTGGCGAAATATGTTTGAATATAGACGAGGTGGCAAAATATGTGGCTCACAGAGGTGATGGCTTAAAATACCTACCCAAATATTAACACTAAATTGATGTTGAAAATGAGCTCCCCTTATGCAATAAGGATTTTTTTCGCTCCAAACATTTAGATTGTGATAATTCACAATGCCTGCTCTTGTAAAATTTGATTCGTCTGTCCATAAGACCTTGTGGGAAAAACGTGGACTGATTTCTATTGTGTTCATAACGCACCTACAAAAATTTATACGATTTTCGGCGTCTTCAGAAGCAAACCTTGAACAGGTTGAAAATGAAAAGCCTTTCGATGATTTCGTTTAAGTGTTCTCAAAACTCGTGATTGTGATACATCGTGTTGCCGGACCACTCAACGAGTACCTAATTCTCTGTTTACATCAAACAGCTGAATAATTTGATCATTATTCCTTGGGGGTGCTATAGGTTCATTGCGATGGCGCAAACCATTTTCTGGAAAACGACGATGTATATCTACAAAGACTTATGGATTGGGAACTCTTCTATTGGGAAAGCGCCTTCGGTACTCTCCAACAGCTGCATTAGAATTACCATTACAAAATCCATAAACATAATGAATATCTGCATATTCTTTATTTGCAAAAATTCTAGGCATATTTATAAACACTTTTACACTTATAACAACTTTTTAATAACACATTAACAACACTTATGACAATTAACGTCAGTTCACATAAGAGCTGCCATTTTGATTTTTCATGGCATACTACGAAAAGATAATTACCTAATGCTTTCAAAATATCAAAAAAACACAAGAATGAAAATGGTTTAAAAATAAATCAAGGTATAGACCGAAGTAATTATTACAATTGAAAATTATTATTTGTAAAGTTTTGAAAACATTTAGGTGGGATAAAAACTCACTTAATAAAGAGTGGGCAGTTTGTTACTTCTAAGGCTTATGCAAAACCATAAGAAGGGTTTCTGTGTTAAATTTGAAATAAGTCAGAAAACTAAATCAAAAGTTATGAATGCAAATGTTTAAAAAATACGCAATTTCAATGCCCTTTATTTCCGAAACTAAGAGGTTTTAGCTAAAAAATTATATTGAGAACTAACATTATTTTTACAAGTTCCATCAACTCCCGAAGTTATCCAGATCAAATCTGAATCACCCTATATATATATATATATATATATATATATATATATATATATATATATATATATATATATATATATATATATATATATATATATATATATATATGGGATATTACGACGAAATTTGTTAACACGATAGAGGTCGCAGTTTTAAAGGCATCAAGTTCAAATTTGCTACAAAAATCAATCTTTCAAATATCTCGGTCGAGTGCGTTATTGGGCAATATCGGGTAAGTAATTTCAAAATGGCGACCGTTCAAACATTTAAAAAAATAATCAAAAAAGAGCCGTACTGTAAATGTCATCAAAAATAATTTTAGGTTATAGATACAATCAGTACCTACAACTTTTGTTCAAAGCAATTTTTCATAAAATAAACAGGTAAAAAAAAATTAATAAAGAAAAATAACAAATATTGATAAAACATGAACACTCAATATAAATTTGATGTAATTGTACATTTTCTGGAGATCTTTATATAGACCCTGATTAAAAAAATATATAGTATATTTATTGAAAAGAAATAGTCGAAAAAAATTCTGCCTTGAAGAGGAACTCGAACCCTGTCTGCTCTATATATTCAACAGCCAAAACAAAAACCTCTAACCGCAAGGCTATGACACATGTATACCAATGAAAAGTTTGTTCAAATTTCACTTCAATGAATTTTGAAAAATTTACCTTTTCGCTGACTGCAGGCCATCGGGATTTTTTTATTTATGATGGAATAAATGCGTTTTTCATATATATATATATATATATATATATATATATATATATGAATGAATTCTTGACTGTCTAATTAATGATGAATTTTTAATGATTGAGGTTGCAGTCAAAATGCCAATAAAATTAAAACTCAATTTCAATTTCTTATAATACATTATAAAACATAACTCTCTCATCTAATCTCAGTGACTGTTATTCCAAATATCGAATTATTAAAAATAGAGTGTTCCTTTATATATTTATTATATATATATATATATATATATATATATATATATATATATATATATAATGATGAATTTTTAATGATTGGGGTTGCAGTCAAAATGCCAATAAAATTAAAACTCTTTAATCAATGTCGAGCTTTCGGTAACGCTTGTTACCTTCATCAGGACAAAGTAAAATAACGAACAAGAACAAATTAATTATAACGAAAAATATTAATAATATGAACTACTTACAATCGTGAGTTTAATGAAATTTACCAGCTACAAACATTTGTTATTATGCATTTAACTTTATGATTGAGTTTTTTAAGTTTCATAATTACAAGTTACTATGGAATTACGCATACTAAGATCAATCTATGTATGTAGCTAATAAAGATGGAACACACTTCATAAGTTAATCACAGGAAATATCGTTTAAAAAATGGATATAATATAAAAATATGGCATTATCTTGTATAATATGAAACAATATATTAATTTAGAAAAACATCAGATGGCACACTACGATAATTATCATTATATTATATTATAATTTTAAAATATATGAGTAAATGGAACTAAGTCCATTTATATCCGAACGTTTATTTTTTTTAGTTTGACCTATATATGATAAATCAATAAACTTATTAATGTTTTTAAAGGATATAATATTACATTTGCAAAAAAGAATATAAAAGTAGTTTCTAAGTTATTTTCAAAAGTTAAAACACCTTTAAAAACAACAGAAAAATCTGGAATAGTATATGAGATCAATTGTAATGATTGTGATTTATCATATATAGGTCAAACTTCTAGGAGTTTATTAGGAAGAATTACGTCTCATAAAAGTGATATAAGATGTAAAAAGCTGTCATGTGCCTTGACCGAACATGCCATAAACAAAAATCACACTATAGATTTTGATAACTCAATTGTTCTGTTCTGAAAAGAACATTTTTAAACGAAGTTTCTTGAAAATGATTCATATTCAACAAGAAACAAACATTATGAATAAACGTTCGGATATAAATAGACTTAGTTCCATTTACTCATATATTTTAAAATTATATAATGATAATTATCGTAGTGTGCCATCTGATGTTTTTCTAAATTAATATATTGTTTCATATTATACAAGATAATGCCATATTTTTATATTATGTCCATTTTTTAAACGATATTTCCTGTGATTAACTTCTGAAGTGTGTTCCATCTTTATTAGCTACATACATAGATTGATCTTAGTATGCGTAATTCCATAGTAACTTGTAATTATGAAACTTAAAAAACTCAATTATAAAGTTAAATGCATAATAACAAATGTTTGTAGCTGGTAAATTTCATTAATCTCACGATTGTAAGTAGTTCATATTATTAATATTTTTCGTTATAATTAATTTGTTCGTTGTTTTAGATTGTCCTGATGAAGGTAACAAGCGTTACCGAAAGCGAGTTTTAATTTTATTGGCATTTTGACGGCAACCCCAATCATTAAAAATTCATCATTATATATATATATATATATATATATATATATATATATATATATATATATATATATATATATATATATATATATATATAAAGGAACACTCTATTTTTAATAATTCGATATTTGGAATAACACTGAGATTAAATGAGAGAGTTATGTTTTATAATGTATTATAAGAAATTGAATTCAGCAATTGATACTTTAATATATTTTGATGCAGTTACCATCTAAAAAAATTAAGTTTCTGTACATAATATATGCTGAATATCTGTACTTTGTGTGTACTTTATGGATTATGGTGGCTTATTAGACTCTTTCACAACTGCAGAACATCAGAACCAAAGATAGATGCATAGCTGGAAAAACCATGTATGATTAGTTCAAGTTTTGATTTCTAACTAATATTACAGAATAATGAACAAAAAATACAACTTGAAATTAATAGGAATAGGATGTTTTAGGTAAGGCCTTACTAGAAGTATGATTATTTTACCAAATAATATGTTGATAACAGAATAAATTTGAATTTTGTAACCAGGAAAACCAACTATTATCTCCTCGATACGTACTCAGTCTTTCCACATGCACTACTTTTGGCTTGGCTCTCGGCGAAAGTTGGATCCTGTACACCAAGTCATTAATCTTTTTGACAATGAGATATGGTCCTTCCCAAGGTCTTCGCAATTTCGGACTTAATCCTCTCCTTCGCTGGGGCTGGTACAACCAAACTGCATCGCTTTCGTTGAAAGAGTTTAACGACTGCCTTTTGTCAAGTCTCATCTTCATTTTGTCGCTCTTCAACTGAAGCTTTTGTCTGGCAAAATCGTGGATCACTCTAAGTCGCTCCTGTAGGTCAGCTACATAATGTGCAAGAGACACTTCTTCATGATCGTCGGCTGATGGTCTGCCAAACATCAGATCTACGGGGAGCTTCATTTCTCTTCCAGACAACAACATCGAGGGTGTATAGCCCGTGGATTCATGCTGGGAACTTCGGTAGGCCAGGAGAAAAAGAGGTACCAGTTTATCCCAGTTACGTTGGAGCTCATCCACAAATATTGAGAGGTATTGATTGATGGTCCTATTGTGCCTCTCGGCCATTCCATCAGACTGTGGATGAAGTGGGGTTGTTCTTGTTTTTCGTATCCCCAGCAACCTCATTAACTGCGTCCATACTTCGGATTCAAAATTTCTGCCTTGATCGATATGCAGCTCCAAGGGTACTCCGTGTCTGGATATCACGTTTTCCAGTAGGGCTTCGGCCACTGTAACTGCTTCCTGATTCGGCATCGGCACTACTTCTGGCCACTTCGAGAAATAGTCCATGGCAACCATGATGTATTATTTCCAGAATCTGTCGTAGGGAGTGGTCCTGCAATGTCAACCGCAATTCTTTCCCAAGGTTCACAGACACTGATTCATTTTTCCTCGGGATCATGTCTTCGGACCCTTCTTAGAAGTACAGAGGTCACATCTTCTGCACCATTCTTCCACATCTCTTCGACAGTTGATCCAATAATACCGCTCTCTCACACGTGCCAGTGTTCTATTTACTCCAAAATGCCCTCCACTACGACTGCCATGCAGTTCACGAAGTACTTCAGCTACCTTCGTAAGGAGTAAAATGGTTTGATACACAATGCTCCTACCATCTGGACTTTCCCATTTACGAGTGATCAAGTCATCCCGTAAGCACAACGAATCCCACAGAGCCCAGCACCCCTTTGACCGTCTGATCAAATCTGGAGATTTCTTGCCACTCAGGTCGTCGCTTTTGGTCTAGCCAGCCCCGTACTATCGTCAAATCTTTATCAGCGATTTGTTCTCTTCGAAAGTTGTCTCTCGTGATTTCCTCAGTAATTTCCGTTCCTTCATTCCTAATCTGCATTTGTTGGATATGTACAACATCCTTGGCTGTTTCTCTTTGTTCCTGTCTTTGACAGAATTTACAGGAACTACCACAAGGTCTTCGTGACAAGCTGTCAGCGTTGGCGTGACTTCTTCACAGAATCTCGTCGAACCATCCTTCTTCGTCACCAGCACAACTGGTGATGACCAAGGACTGCTGGATTCTTCTATGACGCCATCCTTCAGCATTTCCTGAACCATGGTGTTAACTTGCTGTTGTTTTACGAAAGGAAGTCTTCGTGGAGGTTGGCGAATAGGTACAGCATTTCCCGTGTTGATGCGATGTTCGACTAAATTCGTTCGCCCTGTAATTTTTCCTTGTACGAAAACATCAGCTTGCTTAACAAACTCGATGGCCTTTTTCTTTTCCTGTTCGCTAAGATGTTTCCAGGTCTTCTTGAAACTCTCAATTAGCTCTTGCGACAAATGTACATCTTTTGAAACGGGTTCCTCTTGCTCACATCTTGTTACACGGGAGACTGGCGAACAGGTACCGATTACTTCCCCTTTCTTCAATGTCATTCTGTTTACTTATAGATTGGCTACCCTCACTGGAATAATGTCGTTGGAATTAACTAAGCACCTAGTCAAAAGAGCTCCGTTCTCTTTGTTCTCGTTTGGTTCAAAAACCATTGTGTTAACTCCTTCCAGTTGTTTTTCCAGGTGCGCCTTCACGATCTTCTCACTATTTCCTGGTATTCGTGTATCTTCGGTGACGATTATTTTAACAGGACAGTTCTTGTTCGAAGATGCTGAGAAAAATATTTCCTCGTTGCTCACTCTCAACATTCTGTTTTTAAAGTCCACTGTGGTGAAATTGAAGGTTTCCAAAACGTCTAAGCCTACTATAAATTCATCCACTATGTCAGCCACGATTGCATTAATCTTTACTTGTGCCTTGCCAATTTCCAAAGTGGTGGTGGTCTCTCCAAAAACATTTATCAGATCTCCTTTTGCAGTTTCAGGTATTGGCTTGATGTTGTGCTACACGATAGATTCTTTGGAAACCATGTCGGGGCGTACCACTGACCTTGTTGCCCCCGTGTCGATGGTCAGATCGCATTTCTTGCCGTTGATGAAACCTTGGACAACGAGGCTCTCGCAGTTCTTCTTAATGGAGCGCAAATGTAACTTGGGGGCTTGATAATCAGTGGTCGCCAGCGTTCGCCCCCTTACACTGGCGAGGTGGAGTTTTCCTGAAGTCGGGTATTCTCTCTCTGAGCATTTCGTTCTGCAGATCTGGGTCGTCGTCTGCAGTTTCTACTTATATGTCCCTCTCGGTTGCAATTGTAACACTTAATCAGTTTTCTATATCCGGACTCCTTGCCACCTCGAGAGCAGAATTTCTGGAACATCGCCTCCACCTTTTTAAAGATATCTGCATTGTCTTGCGGTTCCTCCGACACCCTGACTTCTCTTACTTTGCTTCGACGATTCATCGAAGCATTTTTGGCAGCTTCGTATTCCAGTGCCTGGACAACTGTTTCGGCTAAGGTGTTATGCCTACTTAGTCTCAACGCTTGCTGCATGTCGATATCTCGAACTCCATCGATGAAGTATTGAACACTAATTTGCTCGATAAATTCGTCCGGGGCCTGTGGATAAGCCAGTCGCCCCATGCTCTCAATGCTACTGTTGAATTCCTGCAGTGACTCCGTTAAACCTTGAGCTCTGCTCTTCAGCTGACTCTGATACACTTGGCTAAGATATTTGTTACCGTATCTTAGCACCAAGGCGTCCGCAACAGCCGAATAATCAGTTTGTTGGCTTCAGGAATGTTTTGAATTATTTCAAGCGCCTTTCCTCGCAAAGCCAATACTAACGCCGTTGGTTTCTGCTGCTGATCCCATCCATTCGCATTGGCTGCAGCCTCAAACTGACGTTTGTACATAGCCCAGGATATTTCGCCGTCAAACGTTGGTGGTTTAAGTTTTTCATTGGCTGTTTTGATCGCCGAAGTGTCCAATTTGCTACATTCGTCTTGGTTGGTATCTCGCATTTTCTTCATCTATTTCTCTAGTACTGTTCCAATTTCTTCTCGAACTGTCGCAATTTCTTCTCGTACTTCTTGTTTTACGGTCTCGATTTCTTGATGGACATTTCGGAACAATCCTGCAATCTGCTCGAAATCTATCTGTCGTCGTACCTCTTCTTCTTTCTTTTCTTGTTGTCGTCGTTCTTCTTTTTTCTGTTCTTCTCGCAGCCTTCGCTCCTCTTCTTTCTTATCTTGTTGTCGCAGTTCTTCTTGTTTTCTCCAAAAATCGGAGAATAACTTAGTTAGTTGTTCGTCCCTTTTTTCTGTCTGCTTATGGGTGTTCACCATAGACAAAAGCCTCTTCACTCACTTATCCCTCTTCTAACACCAAATTGTTGCGTATGCGGGTTCGCAGATAAGTGAGAATAATTTAGAGTTAATAAATTAGCTAATTTACACTCGAAATAATATAAATTACAACTTAACTTTACTATATTCTCTCTAACTTACTCGGACTATTCTATTTATTCACACCGTCTTTTACATTCTGTCTTCTCGCCGACAATTCTCCCATATATATATATATATATATATATATATATATATATATATATATATATATATATATATATATATATCCGACAAAGGATCCAGACCGCCACTAGACGCTTCTCGAAATTCCTTTGTCGGCATTTTAGTAGTAGATGCCGACCTGCTGCCGTCGCTCTCTTTGTCAACGCCGCCCGCTTTCGATATTTCCAACCACAGCATAGATTTCGCGCTTTCTTCAAACGGATGCCGCCACTTTGTAGCCAATACCGGCGGCTGTTGCACATTACAATATTATGGTGCCACCGTATATTTTACGGGATTTGAGATTACAAATTTTAAACTTGCTACCTGAATAGAATATCAACAATGTATTATGATGCATGGATGACGGCTTTGCGATTACTGGAAGACTTGAGGGTTCTCCAAAAAATTTCTTCTTCTTATCTTATGGAGGAGATGAGTGGCTCCTCCCTTCACAAACTGACTCAATAATTCTTTCTTCTAAAATAAAAATTTCTAAAAATTGGTACATTCTTATGTTATCTAAATTTTGTCTGTGTTATTTAGAGGCAATTTTTAAAAAAAGATATTTTAATCCATTCATATCCATTTCAGTGATCCAGAATGAGAAACATATATTCCCAAAAATTTATATGAAGAACTTACAGAGCAAGTGTAATGTTGGCAAGGCCATGTTATTGCAACGTTTCTAGTAAAACATCTTCTTTGGAAATTTTTAAGCAAAAATAGGTACTTATATGGAATTTTTGACATCTAGGTCCACTGAATCTCCTTATTTTCGTGGAAACCCATTCCATTCGAGGATGTTCACTTTTACAACGAGGCACTTAATGCTCACGAGGCATTTCAATGTTAATATCACTTATTTCGCCTATCTAACACACATAAACACAATTTAAAATATGGCGCGATTTACAACGAACAGAGAATAAACTTCATAAAATCTTAGACAAGAGAAGAAGCATACTAGATAAAATTGATAGATTTCAAAAATATAGCCATCTCTTGTTTACTTTATGACATACTTATGCATGTTTGCTCCACTTTTATTTTGTTTTCCGCAAATTGCGTTTTCGAGAAAAAAGCAAATGAAAATCTGGATTGATTGTGCAATGAATAATGGTTTTCGGTAAACGAAAATAGTTTTTAAAAAAGTTTTATTACAAGTTAGAAAGCAAAAAACAGAATGAATCTTAGATCTAATTTACATATATTTATAATAGGATAAAAATGACGTATTATGGGTAAACGCATGCGAAAAGGTTCTTCGGATGGTTTCACGGAGTCAGCACTTCTAGTGTGAGAACGGACGATGATTTTCATACCGTCAGCGTTGTGGTTCCCATAACTAGTGCGAAAATTTGTTTTTTTCATTTTCTCAGCTTAGAGTGCATCAAATTACAAATTTCAAACTGCGTTCGATTACAACCAATTTGCGCCTTTCTAAAAAGTTTATTTCATTGCTAGAATATCTATTAATCTAAAGAAAATTGGTTTATTATATTTGATTTTCTGCACATAGTGGAGGTATGTTTTCTCTGACATAGTGTGACCAGATGTTTCAGCGAGAAATTCGCCAACAGATGTCTGCACTTGCGCCAAAATGCGCCCAATTAAAATCAATAAACGTCAGGCGCCAAATTCAATTTAAAAAATGGATCACTATAATTTTACTCAAAAAAGTTTTAAAAAAAGTTCTAAGAGATACAGATATATTCAAGAAAAAAACATATGTACATTAATAAATACAAAAAGAGATATAAAATGATATAAAATTCCTTATATAATGAAAACAAATAAAATACATTTTTTTATGATAACAGTTTATAAAGAAATATAAAAATTAACAAAAACAAAACCATCAGTCTTCAGTGAAAATAAAATATAAAATTTCTAACAAAAATAAATGGACTTTAGGTGAGGTTAATTATTGCACCTGATTAGAAATTGTCACCAGCAATTTCCAAAGCCGTGACCAGATCATCTGTAAAATCTTCCGTATCGTCGTTGTACATATTTGAGGTGAACAATTCGAGCATTTCTTTATTTATTTCGAAATTTTCGCAACAACGTTTCCTATTTTTAATAAAAACTCTTATTAGTATAATCGCTTCCAACATTTTAAGTAGCATTCGATTACGCGTTTTTGTTTTTACAAGATTCATTACAGAAAAAACGCGTTCAACCATCGCACTGATTTTCTAGAATATCCTTATCTTCGGAAGGAAGTAATATTGACATAAAAGGTAAATTCTGAAAATCCGATCTGTTTATTGTTTGCAAAGAATTTGAGGGATGCAATAATTTTATATTACTGTATATACCGAAATTTGATGCTAATCTCTGAACTAATTCTTGTAGTAAACACTTCAAAAATTCAAAGCATATAATCTTTATTTCTTGTCTGTCTTCATTTGATTTAGACAATAACACGTTAAAATCATATCCCAAATCAGCATTCTCTATAGACAAGTATGATAAATCATTAAATACACAGTCTTTCACATTTCTTAATAAAGAGTCTGCTTTATTTGAATGGTTAAGGGACAATGGTTTTATTATTCTTCTTGCAAGAGTTTCAATAGAAAGGAATAAACTGTAGTAAGCAGAGAACCAATGTCATAAGTTTCACTTTGAAATACTAAACTTAGTTCTTGCATATCGGCCAACACAGGCTTTAAGAACGTAAAATATAATAGAATTTTGTCATCATTTAACATATCTTTCAATGTGTTTACAACATAGCACCTTTCTTTTTGCATACTGAAGAAGGATTTCAATTCAAGCCAGTTTTCTATAATTCGCTTAACTACATTATACCTCGCTAGCCATCTTGTGGCTGAAAGTTGAACAAAATTTTTAGAATTCTTTTGTTCTCCTGAATTTATTAAATCAAAAATATTCTTATATTCAATTCTACGAACATTACTATGAGCAAACCAGTTATGAATCTCCCTCGCAATAAATTCTAAAGCTGTTGAAAGTTTATCTGCAGCTTTAGATACTGAAAGGTGAATTGAATGGCAACTACATTTCAAGAGGATAAGATCAGGGACGTAATTTTTAGTAGTGTGTTTAATGAATGATTACGTCCACAGAGATTATTGGCTCCATCGGTACCTAATGACATTAAATTTTTAACAGGAAGTTTATGTTATTCTAGGAATTTTATTAAATTTAGATGAAGATCAACTGCTGTGGCTCTTTCAATTAGTATTAAACCAAGAAAATCTTTCACAACTTGTCGATAAGGTTCACTAAAATAGCGAATACAGCCATATATTTATTTATTGCAATGTCTGTCGACTGATCGACTATTAGAGAGTATTTCTGTTGGCCAACATCCTTAACAATTTGAACCATTAACGCCTTACCAATCACATTCTTAATCAAACATCCACATTTTGTTCTATGGATTTTGATGTTTTGCAATGTACTTCCTTTACCATGCTTTTTCAGATAGGAATTCAGATGATCTACCGAGCGGATGGAGGAATGGAAAGTGATATATATGGCCAATTCTAATTCAGCCACCTTTTTCTTTGAAGTAGGTTTCACTATAAAGTTGAAAACTTTAGCACTTCTATTTCAATAAATACGACAATTCTTACCAAAATTAACCAAAGTTGTTTTCTTTGCTGAACAAATAGAGTTAGCTTTTGTAGTATGTTGTTTTAGATTCGCGTCTCTTCAAATCTGCAGCATGCGCTCGAAGGCTGACATGGCAATACAAACAGTAAGCCTCATTCACATCCTGACTTTGATAATTTGGCATTATCTTATTTTCTCTAAGCCATCCTTAAGTTATAAGAAAATCATTGCTACTAATGTAAGAAAACAATTTCAGTTACTAACCTTGCGCCCATTTTTCTTTCTCCCAGGAATTCTGGTATTTACGGAAGCGTCCCATGAAAGCTAATAACGTATTGATGTCCCCTTTTAAATTTATAACTTGAAATCACAATTACCGCTTGCACGTAATTCATATAGTCAATACTAGAAATATAACGATAAACTAAATCAAATATTTTTGTCGGTTTGGATTTAAGCGGCAAACGATAAAAGTTTATAGTGACAAATGACAATCGACTCACACCACGTCAATCTATCATTAGCTGTGTGCTGTGTCTTTGTCCAGACTTCAAACTTTTACGGCTCTATGCCACAGAGAATCATAGAATTAATAAGCAATTGTGCATTTGTGCGATATACTATGTATATGAAAATCCTTCTCAAAAATTAATAACTAAATTAGACTTTTTGTGTAGTTTAAACCGGCTTCGAAAGACTTTTCATTTGATAGAGGAGTGCTAAGTGATGGATCCGTAACAAATTAATAATCACTCCTCCCACAAGCATAGAAACATAAAACATACATAACATCCAGAGAACACTATAAAATCTATTATAAATACCATAGACATTTATCCAATTTGCTGATCTGTACCATTTCTTCCTTTCGTTGTTCTAGTACACTATCAACAATCAGCGCTATGTGGATCTTTTAGGAACCCTTTTTAGTCCACAATTTTGGTACCCTCTTTTCAGCACATTTGCCCATTGAAGATTATAGTCCTCTTCTACAGTCCATACAAAGCACCATGCCTAGCTCCCGTCAAGGAAACATGCAGCAAAACATACTTCGTCTGCAGCGGGCTTCAGAATTGTATAAAATTTCATATGCATATCTTTTGTAGATACGTCTTACGTAAATACGTAATTGTCAAGATTTTCATCGTACACATCGTACACAATAGTTGTCTGGCTATGATATGCAACTTCAGTAATCCCATGTGGCTACGTAGAGAAACATAGGAAAATTACTCTCCTTGTTTCCAGTCTTCTTGCTCTGGGGAATGACACCAAAATATGAAAAATTTACAAAATCCTTGACCAAACACCATTATTATTAGAGAGACTACCACTTAATTGTCAATACAGCATGCCACGTCAGAAATTCATAAATAATCTCTAAGCCTGTGCGCATGTGCAGAAAATCAAATATATTAAATGAATTTTCTTTAGATTAATAGATATTCCAGTGATGAAATAGACTTTTTAGAAAGGCGCAAATTGGTTGCAATTTAACGCAATTTGAAATTCGTAATTTGATCCACTCTAAGCTGAGAAAATGAAAAAACAAATTTCAGCACTGCACAATAAATCCAGATTTTCATTTGCTTTTTTCTCGAAAACGAAATTTGCGGAAAACAAAATGAAAGTGGAGCAAACATGCGCAAATGGTTTGCAATCATCCCATATAGATTTTATTCAATATAAACCATTTTAAAAATTTGATTGTGCTAATTCACAAGCCTCATAAACTCATAACTTTTCAATAAGATTAAGGTATTTTATGTTCTAAGTCACATTCTCTTTTCTCAATTTCGCAGTGCTATCGTTAACTTTGACATTTGAACAAGACGTAAAGCTCACGGTCTACACTTGAGATATAAAATAATATAAAAATCCATAGACATCTGAACACCTGTCTATGTAAAAATCCTAATATGTAATGTAAACAAATAAAATACGTTTTTTATGATAACAGTTTAAGAAGAAATATAAAGATGAACAAAAATAAAACCATCAGTCTTCAGTGAAAATAAAATTTCTAAATAAAATAAATGGACTCTAAGTGAGGTTAATTATTGCATCTGATTAGAAATTGTCACCAGCAATTTCCAAAGCCGTGACCAGATCATCTGTAAAATCTTCCGTATCGTCGTTGTACATATTTGAGGTGAACAATTCGAGCATTTCTTTATTTATTTCGAAATTTTCGCAACAACGTTTCCTATTTTTAATAAAAACTCTTATTAGTATAATCGCTTCCAACATTTTAAGTAGCATTCGATTACGCGTTTTTGTTTTCACAAGATTCATTGAAGAAAAAATGTGTTCAACCATCGTATTACTAATAGGTAAGCATAATAATCTATGCACAATAGTTGCCAATTCTTGAAAAAACAAAATGATGACCGATCATAATAAAAATAGGCTTTAAGCCAAAATTCTAATGTACTGTTGGGCCGTTCACCCCCAAACTCATCTTTCCAATTAACAGATGTTAATTTCCGCCACTGATTTTCTAGAATATCATTATCTTCGGAAGGAAGGAATATTGACATAAAAGGTAGATTCTGAAAATCCGATCTGTTTATTGTTTGCAAAGAATTTGAGGGAGGCAATAATTTTATAATACTGTATATACCGAAACTTGATGGTAATCTCTGAACTAATTCTTTTAGTAAACACTTCAAAAATTCAAAGTATCTAATCTTAATTTCTTGTCTGTCTTCATTTGTTTTAGACAATAACACGTTAAAATCATATCCTAAATCAGCATTCTCTATAGACTAGAAATATAACGACAAACTACATCAAATATTTTTGTCGGTTTGGATTTAGTTTATAGTGACAAATGACAATTAGTTGTGTCTTTGTCCAATGTCCAGACCATTAACAAATATAGGGAGCACAAGTAACACGAGTAGTGGGAGTAGCACAAAAAACATTGGATTATCGTATGTCATTTCGGTAGGTTGCGCAAAATCACGCTGGGCATCCTTATCTTGTATGAGCGAAGGAAGCTTAAATACAACAATAGACACTCAGTGAAATACTGCGCAATATACCAAATTGACAACTTATCATGGGACGTTATTTCAGTCACTTCTGCTTATAGAACAGGATACAGAGTTAGTCATCCTCCCTTTATATATTCTTGGTCCAGACTTCAAATTGTTACGACTCCATGGCTCTATGCAACAGAAAGTCATAGAATTAATAAGCGATGTTTTTCTATATATTAGAGCTTGCAGTTAGATAATTAAATAACTTGTTAAATTTTGAGATCACGAAGTTTTATTTTTGGTCTACATTTGATGGAGTGATTAAATTGAAATTCGCCAATTTAGGCGCCTGACGACTTAATTTATCGCCAATTTGGCGATAAATCGCCCAATCTGGTCACACAAATCCTCTCCGATATATAGGCATGCCCCTCCTTCTCGAATCTTCAACCGACATCTTCCAACGCCACGAACATTCCACCACTAAACCGAAGTAACCGAACTCACTAGATGCTTTGGGATATCGGTCATGATACTATGAAATGCTATGTTATAGTGAGTATCATGTGTATCGGTGACCAATATCGGTATGCCTTAAACACAACGATTGTTTTGTTTTGGATTTTGAAATCATCAAATGACTAAAGCTAAAGACATTACTCTTTACTTTCTGATTAAAGTTATAGGTAATGTTCTCTGTTACTAAGCGATTGGTAATCATACACTGCTGTGGACATGACCTATTCCTCAGCACTCCTCTTTCAAAGTCGGTGCAATTAATGCGTAAGAATCATAATATGTAAGATTTGTCTAGAAATGCAGTTGATTATTCTAAAACTTATCAAAAATGAAATAATTGGATAAAAAACTTTAGGTCCCACCGAGATTTGAACTCGGATCGCTGGATTCAGAGTCCAGAGTGCTAACCATTACACCATGGAACCTCCTTAATATAATCGGTTACTTATTTGAACAAAAATTAAAAGAGCTATATTTTTTTGAAATAATAGTAGACATTTACAATTATTTTACTTTTCATCATATATATGTATTTATCATCATTGTCTCTGTGATCATTCGATATAACAATCTAAAAGAACATTGATAAGCAGAGACAACCATTTGATAATCTATCTTAGATCGTTATCGTGGTTCGTACAATCGAATCATAACTCCAATCCAGGTATATGTAGGTATATATTCTCTGCTCCAATCATAGATAAGACATGATACTATATTTCTTGTTATAGTATCATGTAGGTAAGAGATGTTGCATTTACACTCCAATTTTTGTCACGTAGTCACGTGACATCAAATCAAACACAGAACTTTAGCCAATGCCGGTGCACGTTGCACAACGCTCGTCCCATGTCCTAATCCTAATTTATACATATTGTACCCGTTCTCTGTTTTGGGCCGTTTTCGGTACGTTTTTTCATTCAATTGATGGTTGACTTCAAAATTGACAAGTTCCAATGAACAAAAACTGACGATATTTCTATTGCAGTCCATTGTCGAGAAGTTATGAGAAAATATGTGTTAATAATTTCGAAATTTCATTAATACAAATCTAAACACTATCATGCCGAAATTTTTCTCGGATTCAACAGTGTTTAACTACACATGGGAACAAGTAGCCCAAGGATTCTGGAAAAGATACCCAAACCCTAACAGGTAACACTTTTTATAAGTCTGTACATGTACACCCGTGCTGTATGAGATAGTACCTACTTACATCTTACATTAAATTTTCTGCCTTATGATTGTTATCATTTTAAAGTTTAATAACCATCAACACAACATACATACATACCTAACTATGCTTTTGCTGTGTCAACACACTCAGAAATTTACGAATACCTACATACACATAATACGTGTATACAATTTGTTCAAGCTTTCTAATTTTTCTTAATAAAAGATCGGAGCCAACCTGAATGTTGTTCTGTTTACAGCAAGCATGTTCTATCAGAAGACACCATTCACAGGGAAGTACACTCAGGAAAGTTATTTTCAAAAAGGTTAATCAGTAAGACGAACAGTATTCCTAAATGGGCAGAACGATTTATGTCAAGCAAGCATGTTAATATAATAGAAGAGAGTATTGTCGACCCCCAGAACAAGGTCTTGGTAACCTACACCAGAAATTTAGGATACACAAAAGTTATGGTATGTGAATCTAATGCAAATTTGGGAATTATAAATTAAGAAAAAATTTCTAGAGTGTCACTGAAAAAGTTGTGTACACAGAAAGCGTAGAACATCCCGGCAAAACTGTTGCCTTGAGGTATGCCTGGATCGATTCACAAGTGAAAGGTTTCCGTAGAGCTATTTGTGCATTTGGTTATGAAAGGTTCAAGAAAAATTGCAATAAAATGGTAAAATTGAAAATTCCTTCAGCTAATATTTCTCTACTGTAAAACATATTTGCAGGCCGGTGGCTTCAATTATGTCCTCAACAATTTATATCCACATCATAACAATCTGCCCTCTGCAACGGCTACTATCAAAGCCACAGAAAAATTGAAGGATGCTGCCAAGACAGCTTCAGAACTAGCGAAGTCCAAAGCTGCCCCAATTTATGCATCACTACATCCCAATCAATCCTAAAATATAATATAGGTGAGCTGAAATATTTCAGTTTTCAATTTATATTATTAAGGAGAAGAATTTCTAAGTGGCTTGTCGCGGAACTAACGTGTGACAGAATCCATATATAATCTATGTCTTTAGCTATATAATAGACATTTGTAGACATAGTGGATGTATTGCAACGTTTTCATTGTTATATTTTCTATATATACAATGATTTCTTTGTTAGACATCTGAGAAGTACCTACCGATTATAAAATACTATAAAACATCCGCAAGAGACAAGAGCATTTTGAAAGTGGTATGTTGATTGGTGTCGCTGTAAAAAAATCTTTTGAAATGATGTTCAAATACTTTATTCACAACCGCCTGGTATGCATCCAATTAGTTCTGGCCAAGTTTTTGAAAAAAACAACATGGATTACTGGAAAATTTGCATCTATCAACTTGCATAGCTATGTTAACTTCACTTCATACTAAAATTACTAAACCAAGGTCATGAAGTCCACACGATCTATTCTGATCAAAGAGGCATGGCATCAAGGCACTAAAATGGGCTCCAATCTGAAGATATCGAAAATATTTCTCCAGGTTAGAGTCACTGGGCACATTTCTGTTAAATTTGAGGTTAAGTCTGATGTCTCACAGAGTTCTCACCTATACCTTATACTAATTAATATTTTTATAAATGACTCAACTCAACTTAAAAAAATACCTCGTTATGTCCTTTTTCCAAACGCATTTAAGTTTCCTTTCCAATCCTTACTGGGAGGAGAGCAACTGTGAACTGTAGACTCGAAAAGATCCTGGAGTTCATCGGCTGCAAACTCAACTTTAATGAACATTTTGACAGCATCATCTAGGCTTAATCACTCGGTTTGGCAAAGCATTCTCTTCGTATATGTATATTCTTTTAAGAGAATAATTCTGTCGTCTGGACACCCTACGTTGATAAATAAATATGAAAAAAGTGCTAGAACTAAATATCATAACAAAACTATAGACGGTATTTACAAACAACTGGATATGGAAAGCCTCGCCTTTCGAAGACAAGTGGCTGATCTGTGCTTCTTTTTATAAGGTTTTAAATGGTTTAGTAGATGCCTCCGAAATCCTTGAAAAATCCAACTTTATATATGTCCACGACGAGGTCTTACGCTAATTAAACTTTTACAGTCATCAAAATCTAGTTAACAAAGCTACTTTCGCAAAACGCCCTTTGATAGTTTTGCTTGCCTAGGTAATGAAACCTGTTCCAAATTATTATTCTAATTATACCTTTATCAACACTTTCTGATTTTCTGTAGTATAAAGCCGATTGGCGTTGAAATAAATAAATACAAAATATATTATATTGGTATCAGAATTACAAACACAGTTCAAACAAAATGAATTTTCATTTAAAACAAAATGTAAGAGTCATAATTATTTTAAAGATGGTGGCAAGTGCCTAACAGTAAAAATTTCCTTTGATGCAGCGATATTCCTATGTTTGCAATTCTGGTATAATATCGTAAATATTATTTTATACTTATCAGTTCATCATCTAATGCCCTGGTTTGTTATAGTTACTGTATCATTATTCATGTCCATCTCATTGTTTCAGTTATCAAGAGTTCATGCTTTACTGCGTAGTTTTATGTGTTATATGTTTATGTGAAAGCAAACAAAAATAAGGAAACGATGTATATTCTTATTTTTATCTGTCATAAATTAGTTCTGCGAATTCCAACTAGATAATCTTTCCGTTTCCAAAATTGTTAATTTTCAATTTTTTATAGGCTATGAGGTGTAACACTGGAATTTCGAATTATAATGTAGTTTATAAGATATCCACAAACTTAGTTGAATTTCTAGATCAAGTAACTTTTTGATTACATCCAATCTGCTTCATTTTGATACTTTTTTATATTATATATATGTAATTATGTACTTCGCTAGTCAAAACTGAAATAATAATACTATAATGAACATTATCTGTAGTCTGTATATATTGATGAACACAATGCTTGAATAGTGATTTATAGAAATCTATTTACAAGATCTACCTTAGATACACAGAATAAAAATAAGGCATTCGTTGTATAATGATTCCCTCGATGATGTATAATGATTAATATAATTTGGTTGAATGTTTAGAGAAATATACCTAATAAAATTTGGAATTATGTCATCTGTTTCTTTTCCGTCATTTCGTAGCCTCACGCATATAGATATCAACTCCATATTAGGTAAATTTCTTATAGAAATGTACCTATTGCGATCGTTCACACTTTTGAATTTCGAAAGAAAATCAACGGCATGTTGTTATATGTCTATAAGTTAGTCCAAAAAAATATTTGGTTCAAAAGTTTATATATATATATATATATATATATATATATATATATATATATATATATATATATATATATATATATATGGGATATTACGAAATTTGTTAACACGATAGAGGTCGCAGTCAGTTTTGGAGGTATCAAGTTCAAATTTGCTACAAAAATCAATCTCTCAAATCGTTCGTTCGTTATTGGACAATATCGGGTAAGTAGTTTCACAATGGCGACAGTTCAAACATTTAAAAGAAATATCAAAAAAGAGCCGTAGTGTAAATATCATCAAAAATAATTTTAGGTTATAGATATAATCAGTACCTACATCTTTTGTTCAAAGCAATTTTTCATAAAATACACAGGTAAAAAAATAAAAATTAATTAAAAACATAACAAATATTGATAAAATATGAACACTCAATATAAATTTGATGTAATTGTACATTTTCTGGAGATCTTAATATAGACCCTGATTAAAAAAATATATAGTATATTTATTGAAAAGAAATAGGCGAAAAAAAAATTCTGCCTTGAAGTGGAACGCGAACCCTGTCTGATTGATATTTTACTGCCAAAACAAAAACCTCTAACCGCAAGGCTATGACACATACGACAATTATATGTAATAACATGTAGGTATACCGATGAAGAACTTGTTCAAATTTCAATTCAATGAATTTTGGAAAATTTACCTTTCCACTGACTATAGGCCATCGGGATTTTTTTTCATTGGCGTTGAAACAACTTTCCTAAATTTCATATCCTTTACTTTATATAACGATTATTGTTTGTCTTGGCAAAATTAGGAGAAAAGGAATAACTCATGTTCAATTTGGCCAGGACCGGTAAAACACAACAGATTTTTTTTATGGATAGTTAATCAAAGAAATATTTTTTTTATATATATGTTTTTAATTCTATTTTTAAAGAGAATTTATTTACATATATGCATGTCATAAAAAAGCGAGATTATTCAAAGTGGTTCAAAATACAAGGTGGTTCTTAATAACATGCTAATATTTATTGCTATTCTTGGGTCCATTTTGAGAAAAAAACTTCATATAAACATAAGTCCTTAATTAAGGGCTTTTGAACTGCACAGAGCTAAAGTTTTAATAAAAAAGTATTTTTTCTATAACTTTGGTATGTTATTCAATTTTATAATTCTACCGTTTAAAAATGATTCTCTTAAATACATTTTTGTTTGAGATATATACATTTTTTTCTCGTGGTGTAGCGAGATGCTAATAAATGAATTTTGATATTTTTTATACGAAAACTGTACGTCAAACGAAAAAATCTAAAGAAAAAGACTTCTCAAAATGCAATAAGGATTTTAAAAAAATATTTAAGAAAAAGCAGTGGCGTATCAATTCACTTTGAAATGATAAAAAATCTATACTAATATATATACGAGTAACGACTCTTCGTATAACCACAAAAATCTAGAAAACTACTTATTTCGATGATTTTTTTATATTTGCGCGGGTGACATAGGCTATATTTTATGTGTGTCTGGGACTCCTAGGTTGAGGGTTCCATATCTGTAAGTAATTCCCAAAGAAGTATCTTTGAGCTCTATGGCTGAATTTTCGTGGATTTTTCGGCATATAGTTGTGTGTAATGTCACTGGACTGTTTTGTGAGAGTCTGTCAGTGCGACTGGAATTTAAAGGTGGAGGGTTCCATACCGGAAAATCCTTAAGACATATGTAGGAAAAATTATCATGCTGTTCTCTTTTGGTGCATATCAGTGGATTGATCTGGGTTTATGTTCGGACTGGTTCTACGTGCGAGTAGGTCTCACAGAAGGGTTTCATACTCAAGACTTTTAATTGACTTTGTGTTTTCATAGCACAACCTACGAAAGTGTTTGCCCAGGAAGTGCCGGGTAAAACAGCTAGTATGTTATACAGCAGAAAATGTCTTTTGATCTATAGAAGATGCGTATTATGTTTCACAAAAATATCTAGGGCCATACCAAAGTTATCACTAAAAACCAAAATTTTCTTGAAACTTTAGCAACCTGTAGCTCAAAATTTAAGATCTTTAGCGACATATGTTCAAAATATTTTTTTCTCTTTAAATATTAGCATGTTATTAAGAAACACCCTGTCAACCTACCGTATAAAGAGAGGACCAATTGAACCTATTCTGCCTTTAATTACGTAAATAAAAGGAATAATCGCGGTACATAGATCAAGAAAATATAAAAAAACGATTTGGATAAATGATACTTTTACGCTATGTTTACCAAATCATTTTTTTTTCTCAAAAACAAATAAGCAGAAAGCAAATGGCATAGTGGAGGACAGAATAAGGGCTGATATCGAGCTTCAAATCCTGTTACTTTCACGTTATCTCTAATTTTCAGTTTCTTCCCCAGCCTTCTTAGATTAGATTAGTTGGAGTGGCTGCGCGTCCTAGCCCACCGCGACCAGTTTTGGTCTATTGTAATTCTCCATTGCCTTATAGTTCAGTATCTAGATGTATTCTTTTTTGCAGATTTAGACTGTCTTCTTCCTCTTCCTGGCAGAACCTACACAGGTCGTCCTCGTCCAGGAGGTCTATTCTGTACACTAATCGTTAATCGACATAATCTAACGATAACAGTTGAAGATCGAAATGTCATTCACATAGATGTTATCTATATACTGGGTGATGTTATATTATTACAGATAGTAGAGGCAACATTATTTGGTTACGTTACAATAGTGAGAAAAATCAAATGTAGGTTATGTTGGATAAAAGAAGAAGGTATGGAAAATAGGCCGACATTTGGAAAGAAGCTTTTTTAATTTCAATCAATCGAATTACTGTATAATGATAGCATTCACATTATTGCTTCAAGAATGAGAGTTGCCAATAATTGAGTTTGGCAATACCTCAGTTTAGGTATCTACACAAACACAAGTGTATTGTTTGATCGAACAATCATATTGCAAATAGCTCTAACAGTGTTTGATTTCACTCTGTGAATTTTGCTGTGAGGGAGAAGAGCTTTGCTCAATTATCATACCACAAACTCGAAATCTATCTATTATATACCTATCATAGAATTAACTTTACGTTTTACACAAACTAATGATTCACCATCAGAGAGAAAACAGATCAATATTATATAATGATTATGAATAACATCGAAGGCAAATCCAAAATATGTAGGTACTTACGGTAGGTAATCTCAATATAAACAACAGAAATTCATAAAGAATTTCACCATCTCATCTACTTTCTTTACAATCAATTCTTATTTATCAGGAAAACATTTTTAATGTGATTCAATACAGCCCCAAGTACCTACCTACCTTAGTCGGTTTTCTAGATTTATGAATTACTCGGAAACGAAACAAAGATATTTTACATCTCAGAGTCTATTAGTAAATTCTGAATAAGCATATCTAAAAACGGGTGGAGATATTCAGTTCAAAATATATTTCTTCTATTTTTTAAACTTGCATAGATAAGGTGGGAAGTCGCGAAATATTCCTTAGTCATGCTTTGGATTTGTTCATATATTTATGAACCGTCTGTACCCAACGGCCGTTATACACCGATGGGAGTCATTTGGCGCGAGAAACAATTATTGGTCATCCATTCTTTTGTCTCAGCCAGTAATATCTCGAGATATACGGTTAAGATATGAACTAATAAATTTTCGCGCGACGAATTTGTGTTAGAAAGATCATTGTGAATTATAAACTTGGAGGGTTGATTTCTGCTCGTAAGTTTTGTGATAGTTTTCTGGTGATTTAAATTTCGATGATGGATACTGTTGCCGAAATGTAAGTATTTTTAATGTTCTCATAACATATATATTGTATTTTTGTGTGTATAGAAGTTATAACAATCATAATATTATGTTATTGGTAAATTATGATCCGCATTTCTGAAGCAGTAAAGTAAATTTAAGTTTTTCTACGCAATTTTCTTAGAAGACAAAATAGATGCACCCGAACTAATAAAGAACAACTTACTTCTTTGGTAGCATTTATGTGTAGCCACCCGAAATTCGCTACTGGGGCGCACCTTGGCTATGATGGTGTAGCCACAAATAAAGCAATGTGGCAAGAGCTGACCAATACTCTAAATCAGTTGGGGCACCCCAAAACTGCAGAGAGGTGGCAAACTGTGAGTATCAAATAGACACATATGAACTAATCGAAATAAGTTGTGAATAGTGACAAAAGTGCTTATCAGAAACAATTATCATAATATCTTTATACATATACAGGGATGGAAAATTATTTCTGGATCTGACGTCATAAGTTTTACCAAATAGATCACCCTATATATTTTTGTATTTTCAGAGTTATTTTCACATTTTAGATGATATAATAAGGTTCGGAGGATGTCCAACTTTTGGTTTTTTAATAGTTCAGTCAATAAATTCTTATTAAAACAAAATGAGCAGTCTAACATTGAGGAAAATGAAAAAATATATAGAGTGATCTCATTTGAACAAACGATCAATGACGTCATAGCTCTAAAATTATCTTAGCTGTTGCAAATCAAAATAAACACTATTTTTGTAAGAGAAGATTTTAATATAACGTAAAGCGATAAAGATGGTTCCACAAATTTGCTCAACTCTGTATATAGCCATTTATATAATAATTTCATATAATAACATTCTTTTAATTTACAGACTTATATTCTTAATAATTCCAATCTTTATCCAAGGCATACTAGAAACTTTGAATACATATTTTGCTAACCAAGCTTATCTTCCTAGTTAGGAGTACTATATGTCTAAAATACATCAATAATAAATCTATTAAATTCATTGTAAAGGAAATATTTTAAGAGCTAATACAATAGAAATTTCCTAAGTTTAATTTCATCATAATTCCCAGTCATTATTGGAGCTGCATTTCTTGTAGACATGGAGAGACATGAAATCCAAAGCTCTTGGTAAGGCTGCTAAGATCCGTAGTGCAAGAGCTAGAACGGGAGGCCTTCCGAATAATGAGCCTGCACTTAACGAGCAGGATTAACAAATTTGTAGCCTTTTCGGGTCAAATTATTGGGAGGGTTCCTCATGTGCTGACCTTTATCCTGAAGAAATAGTGAGTTATTTCAGAGTTATATACATACGTACTTTAGTTTAAATTTTATATCGCTTCACCTCTGTGACATTGCATTTCTCCGTACCAATTAAATTTCATTTCTATTCTCTTTACTAGATAAGTAATAACAATTTAAACGTACATTATAATTTATAATTCTAGACATTTTCTCACTTTTCTGGTTCAATAATTACATTTTTTAATCTTTTCTTGTACACTATTTGATATTTACCTTATTTCGTAGGAACTCATAGAAAGGCTGGAACAGGGGGATGAGGGAGTCTTTAGAGAAGAGCGAGTCTGTACTCGGGTGGCTGAAGCTCTGAATATTCCCTAATTGCCTATCGTGAGTAGTAGAGGTTTGTTTGCCTATTCATTACAAAATATAAGGTATTTATATATTTTTCTCATTTAAGTGCAAGAACATGGTGAGGAGAATTCTGAAAAGGGAGCGTCCATAGGTGAAGAGATGGAAGTTGCTGGTCCATCTTGGGCAACACCTAGACGGCCCTTGATTCCGAAGAGGCAATTAGCAGAAGAAAATACGCCACGTAATTAACCAATACATGTTTTTATCTCTCCTGCTACTAACTATAGCAATATTCTCATTGCTTTTTCAGAACCCAAAAGAATACGCCGAGAAAGAATTGGCGTACAATTGGCTGAGTTATTCGCAGAGGCAATGAGAGAAAATGCCAAAGCTAATCTCATCAACGCCAAAGCCAATGAGCAGCGAGCAGAGAACGAAAGGAGAAGATTGATTTTGGAGGAGACTCGTTCTGAAACAGACAGATTGAGGGTTATTAGTGAAAAGAACCAAGCTGATAATGAGAGGAGGAGGCTAGATTTGGAAGAGAGATGTGAGAGAGTTCTTCAAAGAGCCACAGGTATTAACTCAACGTTAATTACAAGACTTTTCTTAAAATATTTTTATTAGGCATCTTGGAAAGACTTGAGGAATTGCTGCAAAACAATTTGTAAATTGGAAACAAGTCAAGTACATGGACTTGGAAACAGTAAGAATAGAAAATCCAAAATCCTAATATTTTCTAATTTTAATCATATATATGCCTCTGAGATTATTCACTTGGAAACCGATTTTAATTCTAAATCATAATTTCACTTAACTATATCCAATTATGCAATAATTTAGATAACGTCAGTATTAATGACCGTACAAATAAATTGATATTTTAAGATGTATCATTCAGTTAACAAATTTCTTGCCACGATTTTCAGCTAATCTATTTTGTATTTATATGGAAGTATCACACCTTAACGTGCAATATTGTTTTTATGCATATTAATTTTTGTTATATATACTATGATTTTTTGAAACATAAGTATAATCAGTTATATTTTTAACACTTAACAACGTTGAATAGTTTCAGAACCTTATCTGTGATTTATATCGGCTGTTATTCATTTATTTAAGCTTTACAATATTTTCAATTTATAAATAAGTATTGTATAGAATTTATCGATTTATGCTTATTCTGTGATACGATCAATAAAATGTTTTTCTAAATACATTTTAAGATTTACTGTTTTAGTGATTAAGGAATAAAAAATCTTTTATTGATTAGTATCTTTCTTTTACCAAAGCTTTGTATAGTTTAAAATTTCAAATACTTGAAAAAATTATACAAGAATATATACGTAGGTATCAACAGATCTGCTCATTTGCGTGATTTTATCAAATAAGAATCAGTTATTTCTTTTGAAAAGTAATTAATCTACAAATGCAATTATTATAATTTAATTTAAGTCGTCTCTCTTTTTCTGCTGGTGAAACGCGATTGAAAATAACATTTTATTATTAAAAGAAACTTAGGTATATTGAAACGCGTTTTTTTTTTGTGGGAGGAAAATCCTTCATGGACACCTAGAAATATTTCCAGGTAGTGTCGGACTCTTACCGACTAAAAACCTCCCTCTTCTTCTATATATCTATATTTGTGTGTTCAAACAATAAGAATCTAATCAATTAGTTACCACTTTCCAAAGGTTCCATCAAAACTATAAATTGCAGTAAATGGTAATCCGCACTGACAGTTTCTAGCTGGAATTATGTTCCACTCTGAAAAGCAATAAGTTTAAATGGATTAAAATACTTCACATCGTAATCAGAACCAATTTGAATACCTAATATCAGACTATAATTCCAACATCAATACCTGTGTAATATTTTTGGCTGGAGTGATATCGCCATCATTATTAGTATTAGAGTATTTCTTTCCATGAAATTATCGCTGCATGATGAAATTTTTGGAGTCAGAACAAAAAATCATACCACTATAGCCCGATGATCATGGACCCACACATAATAGGTGTTATCTTACCTACGATTAAACAGTAGTTGGAAAATCAGAGACAAACGTAGGGTATCAAATTTAACAACAACTAGGAAATCATACATACAAAAGAAGATTGTTCTATCTTGTAAAATGTTGTTCGATGACACTATGCTTGATTCGCTGACCCAGAGCACGCAGCGTGAGAGGTGTACCGTCTGCGTTTTTCTCCCCCTGCGGATGGTTAAAGATGACTTTATTTACATCTAGTCCAACAGGAGCAGGTTGGACATCCTTCAAACGGTGGTCAATCCGCATGTTATGTAGAGCAGCACAAGCATTAACAATTTTTCCAGCCATGTCCGGTTCGTACATTAACACCCTCTCAGCGGAAAGGCACCTAAACTCAGATTTCAGCACACCAAAACATCTCTCAATAACGGACCTTGCCTTACACAAGGCCTCATTATAGGCAAATTGCGGAGTTCCAACAGCCTGATGTTTCAAAGGTGTCATCAGCCAAGGCTCAATGAAATAGCCGTCATCACCTAAAACCATAAAATGAATCCATAATTTATATTTGACATATTATATATACCGAATTTAGCAGAAAAATAAAACTCACCTATAAGCCATGATCCTCTTTCATCCTGTTCATGACGTCGCACAAGCGCTTGCCGGATACCACTATTATTCAAAAAAGGAGGAAATCATTTCTTGCCCCCGGATATCTGGCATTGACATTTAAAATTTTCAACTCGGGATCACAAACCTATATTGAAAGATAAAAAGAGTCATGCTAAGATTCTAAATCATTATATTATCATCTATCTAAGTTCATACTTTCATAATTTATGTGTAAACAACATTACTTACTACTTGTACATTAATGGTATGGTCTCCCCAATCTAAAAATTTTTGTCTTGCCAGATATCTTTTCTCTGCAGTTGTAGGGAATCTGACCCACGTTCGGACTAGGCTTGTGTTCAGCGCATTAGTCACATTGTGGATGCAGCGACTGATCGAGGGTTGACTAAGGCCAATATCCCACTGTTCACCTACAGCGTCTTGGTAACAGCCCTTCGCATAGAAGCGCAAAGTATATTATAATTTATTTTGCATGAATGCAGATGAGATGAATCTCAACAATACACAAAAGTTGAAAAAATAATATTCAAACCTGGTGCTCCACAGAAATTCCTTAAGGCCTTTGTTTCGTCAATACTGGTGCAAGTTCCTCAATCAAATCTAATGTGAGGTCAGGAGAGAGACGAAAAAGATCCATGAATTGGCCGTCATGCATCTCAAAAGGATCATGACTCGCTCTCCACGCACTTCTTTCCGTTCTTCTCTCCAAACGCCGTGCACGATGTTCCAAATTCATCACATCCAGTGCCAAGTAGCCCAAACAAATACGATGTGTGCTGAACTTATGTTAAGCTCTTCAAAAAAAATGAAATATAATAGAATTAAAAATCTCACCAACCTTGCTTTCTTTAGCAAATTATTTAGAAAAGTTATATTATTATGAGACATGGTGATTTTATATTCTTTGCTGTATTTCTATTTAGATATTCTCAAAAATACTATAACAATTTCAACAATGAATAAAACTGAACTTACTTGAAGCCTAAATCTAACAAAAAAGTAATCAACACAAGGAACTGAAATCTACTTACTTATTCGAACAACAGTAGGAACCCACTTATAGTATATATCGTATATCTAATTATGTTTGTTACATTTGACATTTAGATTGTAACAATAATAAACAAGTAACAATGAATTTGATGATTTCAAGGATGGTAGGTATCAATTACTAGGGAATATGTTATGAATAATCTTTATTTCCAAAGAAGTGCAATGAGATTTATATTATTCACTTTTATAATATCACAATGTAATAACTTATTAATATACTATATTTGGAATCGCATATACGTAACATATACATATTTAATGTAACAAATACACATTAAACTTGTTTGGTCGCTACTGCTAATTTAGAGTTAGAAGGACCCATAGATATATGTCTATGGAATAACCTTCTATAAAGGCTTCGGACTGCCTTTGTCCGAAGGTCCAATATGCTTGATGCCACTCTCGCAGCAACGTTTCTATTTTTCTGTAACATTAAAAATTAATAATTAGCTGGGTCACGTACCTACCAAAAATCATCTAATGGAATAGGAGACGGGACATAAATTGAGGCAAATGCAACACACTCTAACAATCTTATCAATGAAAGCAAATTCTGTATCCTTTTTATGGAGTTGATATATTGGTAGCATTCCATTGAATATTTTCTACATTTTTTTTACTTGTTCTTTCTTGCATCTCAAACCAATCTTACATTATTACTGGGATTTGCTTTTACATTATGATGTCCATCATCCTACAAAAAAATATATTAACTCTGGTATGGAAAGCAGCCCTAAGCACCAAGTAAAACAGCTGTATGCACCAAGTAAAGCAAACAAAACAAAAACACTCTGGAACATACACAATACACCAAGCCTTATCGATACCCACACATATTTATACCACCTGTCTCCGTTTTTGCTGACGGTCATATCGCATTTTTGCGCAAGTCTTTCCTTTTACCATAGCCCATATATTTCGTTGGAATCCAGTCTGGATTACTAGTATCTAACAGATTGGCTGGTTTGCCTGTCAGCGAATAAAAAAGGCAATTTTTAAGAATAATGATAATTACATTACATTACCAGAAATAAAATTTTTCGAACACACACGACTTTATTTTGGTTCCAGTAAGGTCTTCTCGTTTTATGACAGCAATCCAACGATCTCTTTTTATTTGCCTAGGTCATTATATTTCTTCCCCCCTTAATATTTACAGCCGGCACTCTAAAATAGGGAAGAATTAGTCAACCATTAATTCAGTCTCAACATAATTTTAGATATACCTACCTAAAAAACTTTACACCTGCATTCCGTGCAGCATTACTTTAACAATTGACAAGGCAAAAATTCGGCATATTTTACTAAACATCTAATTCGCAAATGTTTTTAATACAAATACATCCACAACACACAATCCAAGCTACAAAAGATTAACTCATCATTTATCATATAACTAAGAATTCCGTTTGACACGATGTAAACAGTGAGGTTGTTTTTCCTCTAATCGCTTCCAACTGTCAGATGCCGCACGAGCCCAATAGGTGAGACATAAATACGAGTACCAATATATTTTTACTTACTTTTGCCGATTGAAGTAACCTAAAAATAGAATAATTTCTCTTAAAACTTGACATTCAAAAAAGGATATGATACTTACCTAGAGAAAACTCACAACCATAGAGTCTTTATTATATTTCTGTGTTGACAACTCAAAACAATTTATAACAAAGCACAAGAGGTTATAGGTTATAGTTGAACATAAACAAACACATACATACACAACACACGTCGTACGGCGAGACGGCAAGACCACGTGACATCATCGACTGTCAGATGTTATCGTTCACAAGGATCTTCACTAAGAAGCTCTATAGACAGGAGATTCAACTGTCTATACAAAACCATGTGACGCGCTGACTCCCCAAACGACGGCAGGGTCGTGGCCTAAAATCGGGTATGCGCACGTGTCATATATCTTCGATATATTTTTAAATTCAAAATCAAGTCATGCTTAATCTTATTGTTTGACGTTTCAGTGTTCAAAGTTTTCAACTTTGTATTTATTTATTTATTTATTGTCAGAAGAAAGATATTTATTGTTGTATACTACTTAGAAAATATGGCTCACGTTTGTTATATTGAACAATGTTCCAGCAGTAATTAAAAGACAATGAGGAACCTGAGGAATGTAATTTTCTAAAAGTTTAATGTTGATCTTGACATTCTTGACGCATTCTAAAATCCCAATACTCTAACCTTATTTGAATTTCACTGTCACAGAGACACAGAACATAGATAAAATATTATATGACAAAGAAAACATATGGAGATGCGCACTGTCGTTATGCGCAAACCCGATTTTTAGGCCACGACCCTGCCGTCGTTCACAGCGTCACCCCCTCCTCAGGTGTTATTTCTCCTGTCTATAGAGCTTCTTAATCTTCACTTATCGCACTCAAGAGACCGCCCGATAACTTTTTGAACAGAACACCAAAAGGTGACGACATAGAATAATCATTTTTGGTTGCGGACTGGCATCAAATGACATATCGCCATGTATAAGTATATCTATATAATCATATTTATAATTACACCGATAAGCAGCTATCGATTAACGATTAGTGTACATAATAGACCTCCATATTGTTCATGTGCTTCGTAAGCCTACAGTGTCCTGACAGCATCCCTACCAATATCCTTGTCGTTTTCCGACTTTGATTCAGTATTTCGCGGGACATTTTGGCTGAGAGGCTTTTTAGGAATAATTTGGCTTGTCTCTGTCCTGTGGTTTCCTGACACAGTAGCGATACCTTGTTTTTGATCCATTATAATAATAATAAAGTTTAAGATTTATCTCCTTCAAGATGAGCATCAGAGCGTTATACCAAAAAACACGAGCAAAAATTGGAAGAATTTAGATACGGATACTGTATTAAAACGCAGCACTGGAAGCCCTAAGGAAAATAAAAAAGATAACAAAACACATATAGAGGACATAAGCGAGAACACAAAAGAGACCATAGAGCAAAAGAGACAACTGTATAATAAATGGATGAGTAAAAAGAGACCGGAAGACCTGGAATACTATAGGGAAAAAAACAAAGAGGTTAAGAGAATGATGTCTAAATGAAAAGTGGGAAGCGGCTTGCATAATCATCCAACAAAACTTAGGAGGAACTAGGAGTACAGAAGCCTGGAGAACAATAAAATCACTCAGAACTAACAACAAAGAGAAAACGCAGATAACATACATTAGAGAAGAACAATGGCAAGATTACTATAGAAAATTACTTACAGAAAATAGGCCGGAATTTGCAAAAGCACCGGAACAGACATACCAAGAAAGTACGACAAATAGAAGTTACTCTAAAAGAGATACAACACATAACAAAGAACATAAAAAATAAAAGGTCCCCTGGACCTGGAGGAATAGCACCTGAACTGATTAAATATGGTCCAGACAAGTTACTGGAGAGCAATTGCCGGAAGAGTGGCCAGAAGCCCATTTATCGTCAATTTTCAAAAAAGGAGATAGAAAGAAATTTGAAAACTATAGAGGAATGAGTATGTCATATCGACGATGGGCAGATTATACGGGAAAATAATGAAAGCAAAACTAGAAGGAAATATTAAAGGGAAAATATGTGAAGATCAAGCCGGACTCACAGCAGGGAGATCATGTATGGACCATATTTACACAATCGCAACTCATTGAGAAGAAATTATCCAAAATAAATCAGTTCACTTAGCTTTCATTGATCTCAGGAAGGCATATGATTCTGTACCAAGAGAGAGACTATGGCAAGCAATGGATGATGTCGGTATTCCAAATAACCTACTGCAAGCTACAAAAAACATGTACAGTCACAACTCAGTGGCAGTGAAAATAGGGAATAAGGGACTATTACAGGAATGTTCTACATCCACTGCCCTGTTTAAAATATACCTGGCGATGACCTTAAGACCTTGGATGCGTAAATCTGAAGTCAAGGGAATACTCATCCGAAACGAATACCTCTATACCTTTAGTTTCGCTGTCGATCAGGTAGGATGGCTCAAGATGACGAGGACCTTTCTTACATGATCCGTAAACTTATTGACGAATATTCAAAAAATGGTTAAAAATAATTACAAGATAAAGATAAATATATACACATAAAAACTTATTGTACAAAGGTACATCAATATATCAACATCACTCTAAATATATATATATATATATATATATATATATATATATATATATATATATATATATATATATATACCATAGACTATAAGTCTATGTATATACATACACATGTTAATATACATATGTACAAACATATATACTAGCTATACGAGCTATACGTATCCTATTGAAAGAAATCATTAACAGAATGAAAACATTTTTCAATCATGAAGAACCTTAATTTTCTTGGAGAATTGAAGAGTATTTAAAATCTTCAGGCAAATTATTGAAAAATATCAAGACCAGCACTATCTGGTGATCCATATGAAGTTTTATGCTTTGTTAATGGAATTTGCAAGTTCTCCTTGAACCTTGTGCCTTTATTATGCACATCTGACCTTTTGAGATATATTGTTGTTCTTAAAAATATATAGGCATTGATGGATATGTCCATTAATGAGGCATTTAGCAATTCCGCAGGAGGGTTCTGGTCCAAGCATGGCCTGTTCCGCTCCCTGCTTGGCTAGTTGGTCAGCCTTTGTGTTGCCATCATTTCCCTGGTACCCAGGCTAGGGTCAGTCTATTGTGACTATTACCTAGGCTGTTCAGGGCCTTGCGGCATTCCCATTTCAATCTTTTGATATGAGTTCAGCGCTTTTAGTGCTGCTGTGAGTAAAGGACGATTCTTTGGCGATTCACCTTCCGTCTTAACATTTCTTCTGCACACTATTGTATGGCAGTGATTGCCTGAAAGACGGTGTCATGCTTCCAGTCTTTCCTATCTGGTACGACTACTGCATATTCTTTTTTGAAGTTATATGTGGGGCCATTTTACCCGTTGGCATTCCCAATATTGGATCGGTCTTTATTTCTTTATATAACTCTTCGTAGACCTTACCGTGTTTTTGACTTATCGGTGTAGGTCCTTGCTGTAATCTGTGACTGACAGATCTGGCGTTCCCATGGACTATAATATGTAGTAGAGGCAGGTTTAGTATTACCTCCATGGCGGAAGTTGGCGTCGTTCCCATGGCTAATGTAATACTTAGGCAGGCCTGCCTCTGAATACCACTGAGCTGCCTCTGTCCTTGGCCACCACACTATTCACCCATAGGTTATCATGGGCCTAACGACCTGTGTGTAAAACCATTTGGTCATCCAGGGTTTTAGTCCCCGGTTCTTACCACACATCTGTCTGCACCTTCCTAGGGCGATTCTGGACTTGTCTATGGTTTGTGACTTCCATGTTAGCTTCAAGTCAAAGGTTACCCCTAGATATTTAACTTCCTCAGCATATGGAACTGCACCCCGTTAATATGAGACGTTTGTAGTCCTTGCAGTTTCCCTTTTTTTGTAAACGCAATCGGTGTGGTTTTGTGGGGATTATCTGAAAGTTCTTCCTCCCTAAACCAGTCGTTTACTATATTTATTGCCTTTTGTGTACGTTCTGAGAGTGTATTTGGAATTCCTCCTCTGTTGACTATGGATAGATCGCTTACCACAGGCAATAAATGCCTTAGTCAGATAATATGACTAGAAGAGTGTCTACTTGAACTGCCCACATAAGGGGCAATAGTATGCCTCCTTAAGGACATCCTCTGCCGTAATGGTTGCCTCTCCCAGGGCGGATGTAATTAACCTGCCCTTGAGACTTGCTTCGATCCATCAGCAGATTACGGGCTCTACTCCTCTTCTTTCCAAACACCTTGTTGAAGCATGATTCAATGCTCCCTCTATATCCAGAGAGGTGGCCACTGCGTTTTTTTTGTCGTAGATCGTAGACTTGCCCTGTTAATATTCATACTGACGCTCACTTAGGGGACAAGCTTTCAGAGCATTGTCTCTTATGAACCTATCTACAATTCTTTAGTAGTAGAAAGGACGTAAGGGTGATCGGTCTGTATGATTTGGGTGTATGGTTTAAAATGTTGCCCACCTTTGGTAGGTAAATGACCTTCACCTTCCTCCATACAGCCGGAGTGTGTCTAAGCTAGTCTAGCTTTGAAAATTTTGTTAAGGTGTGGCACTAGTACCTACTTTACCTTCTTGTAGGTAGATTCCTGGATAGATTCCATCCTCTACTGATGATTCGAAGGGTTGGAATTCTTCAATGGCCCACATTATTTTATCTGGCCGTGCGATGGCGGTGGCAATTTGCCAGTCCCCTCGCTTGGGTCTTCTTGCCTCCTCGCGCTTGGCAATTGCCAACGATCAAACTTGATAAATTTTGGCTCCCGGGAAGTGTGCTTTTGTAAGCATCACTAAAGTTTCGTCGGCCGTTTCTGAGTAGTTCCCGTTAACATTTTTCAGGAAACTAACCTTGTCCTTAGAGCCGTCCTTGGCTAGGACCTTGTGGATTCGGGCACTTGCAGAGGTCTCGTGGATCAGCCTACTTGGTAAGTTTTTTTTATGTAGCTTATCTTGAGCACATTTTATTCGTTTTTTGCTATCATATAGAATTAGCGAATCGATTCTCGTTTGTTTGTTGGTATATTTGAATTTAGGGGCCATATTCCTTACGATTTACATGTCATCATAACCTGGACCGGCTGTTGAACAAAATCAAGGACAACTGACCAATTTTTCTGAGGTGATTTTATTATTTCAAAAATTTCATATAATATGTGTTTATTTTAAAGTTTCAAGTTCACTCTAACTCTATTGTAGGCATTACTTAACACACCACGCAAGTTCCAAATATTCTCAAATCTCTCTGGTTGGGTATTATAACAGGAATCCACTGCCTTCGCCCATATCTCTGCCTGAAAATCAATTGAAAATTAGAAATATTTTTTTCCGAAGATTATTCTCATACATTCTTCGCTTTTGGGTCTATTGGTATTCTGATTGACCACAAAGTCCAGGCCCAATGTCTTGGTGGATCTGCTGTATCCTGATGATCTAAATTCGCTACATGCCATGTTTTACCGCCATCTGTTGTAACATCTACGCGAATAATCTTCTGTCCTCCACCTGACCATGCATAACCTGGAATAAAAAATACTAAGAGAATAGGAATCACTTTATTTCCATCGCAGGATAAACCCTTACTGCACCTTTAACAAGTATTTTACCATCTACCACATGAACATTTTCTTCAGGTGAGGGTTGACAGATAGCCGAAATAACTGGAAGTTCTTGAATAGCTGGTGAGGTTGAAAAATCGACAGTGTCCCAATCAGTGGATGGTGAAAAACCCTTGTAATCATTCTGTTGCCAATGGGAATCACTCTCTTTTTCGGAAACAATTATTTTACCTAAAATTAAGAAGAATAAAAGTATTGAAACACCTATGAACCAGATTTTTATACCTCCTATTATAATATTAAGTAAATGCTTTGAGAGAAAAAAAATGAATATGTCATTATCACTAGTTACCTAACCACTTAACGTTTCTTGCACCAACAACTCCAGGAACAATCACCCTAATTGGGAAGCCATGATCTCGTGGTATGGGTACACCATTCATCTCGTAGGCCAACAATACGTCACCTCTTTTATCTAATGCCCTCCAGATTGGTATCGATGCACCATACGTTTTCCCAGTAACATCCAAATCTGCCGCTTCAAACTATTTGTTATAAATAATGAGTTGAGTATTATAGAAATAATCATCAATGCATTAATATTTATTATATGTACAATAAAACTCGACCATAAGACGTTATCGTGGTGTGGAGATCAGCGTCTCAGCCAAACATGAGATTCCCAGTTCCATATCGGCGAAGCTATGAAAATGTTTCACAGAGCTATACAGTGGCAACCTCGTGAAAAGCAATGTCAAACTACTGGAGTAATTATTTTTGATACAGCCTTACAAGTAGTGCCGTTCAGAACCTGCGGTAAACTGCATGGTACAAATACACTAGGTATGTTCTTGCGCAGGTTTTTCGTGGTAGGGGATGCATTTTTCGACCGTTCCGTTAACCAGCCGCCGCCATATTGTTTGTTTACGTTTTGTTTCTAGTTGTACTGCTAGAATTAGTATAAATAACTTACAGTGGTACATTACACTATACATTAGTTTCAGCAGCAAAAAGTTGATGGAGATTCATTCGGCATTCTTGATCAAAATTATTTTTTTAACAATCTTTCTCATAGGCTAAAAATCTTTCTACTGTCAATGACATTTATAGAGAAAATATTTAATCATCTATGATACGTAAATACAGTAGAAGAGAAGAGATGTCCGTATAATTGATATACACAAGAATCGTTGCAAGGAATATATTTACAGTTTTCACATTTGAATTGCAAGGCGGGATAAAAGCAAGATGGCTTAGGCTGGTTAACATGTGCCAACTGAACGCAAAATCGTCCGTCTATGAGAATGATGAAATGATGATTTACGTGACTATCTGGACCCTTTATTTTTGAAGATAGAAAAAAAATATTTTTATAAAAAATTTAGCTTGTTTTTCATATTATCTTTTGAAATTATCAGTAAAAAAGTATCGAATTTTTTTTTTTTTAATGAAACACCCTGCTAAATACTTTATTATATTATGGAATCATGGACACTAACCGAGGCAACAGAAAGAAGACTTGAGGTTTTCGAAATGTGGCTCTACAGGACAATATTGAGGATCTCTTGGGTGGACCGAGTGACCAACATGGCAGTGCTAGAAGGAATGAATAAAAGCTTAGAAATAATGGACACCATCAAGAGTAGAAAACTTGGATACCTTGGGCACATTATGAGGAAGGAAAGTAAATACCGCCTTTTAAAATATGTTCTTCAAGGGAAAGGATATGGTAAGAGGCGACCAGGAAGAAGAAGAATTTCGTGGATTAAAAACTTAAGGACATGGTTCTCAAAAACTACCACCGAATTATTCAGAGCAGCCGTGAATAAAGTTATCATATCCAGGATGATCGCCAATAGGCACCTAAAGAAGAAATTAAGACCCCTTTTTATTTTCGGATTCTACGGAAAAAATCACATCTCATGAATGTCCATGTCCAAATGAAGTTTTTTGTATTAAATATTAAATGTCTGGATTTATTTGATTAATTTAATAAATCTTGGAATTGGCCACCAGTAATATCCTAAAAATATTCTAGGAGATCTTGCAAAATATTGTGCACTATATATTTTTTGGCGTCGTGTTAACCTAATTACTGTAGAATGTGTTTTATAAGACTTTAATTGAATAAATAAATAATATAATTTAGATTTTAGGTAACCCCACAGATAATAATCTAACGGGCTCAAATCAGGGGGCTGGCAGACCGTTTTATTGGGATCCATCTACCAATCCACATTCCAAGATTTTTTTATTATACATGAAATGCGATCAAAATTTACCGTAGAATTCGAAAATAAAATAAAAATGGGGGTCACATTTCAAAACATCTGTCCACCCACACGACTTTCCTTCCGCTCTCAATCAAATGCCATTGAATATAAAAATTGTCGGATCAGGTCTTGTGCTCATTCATTTTTTCAGCGTGCCAAGACAAACAATGGAGAAGTTTCATGATGTTGGTCATATTATATTCAATTAATGATATTTAAATATAGATCAAAACTAATCAATCAGTGAAAAAAATTAAATCCATGAATAAATAACTTAGAAATAGATTTTTGTCAACGTGTTTTAGTACGAAACGTTTCGCCTGTGACATCATCTGACCACGGAGTCGCGCTAGGGCTCTTGCTTCGTTTGTGTTTATTTAAGTAAAGTCGTTCGTTTCTTCTTTATTTTATTTGCGAGTTTTTAGTTCACTATAATGGAAGAAGGCTACGACAAAGTGATAATTTGCCTAGTATTGATATTTACACAGTGATGGACTTTTTTTCTTCAAATCACAACTGTGATTTCTATATAAAAAACGTTTCATAAACAGATTGTAGTTAAGTACTTACAGGGTGTTATACCTAAATCGTCATGTACAATACATTCGTCTATTGTTCGCCATGTACGGACAAGATATTAAATGTATTGATGTTTTCAGGGCTAGTCAAGCATCTTAACGAGATGAAGCTATTGGATACGTTCAAGTGAAACGTAAGGGCTCTAAATTCACATTTGTGATGAAAACGATGGAATGGTGGAAAGTGTAGTCAATCAAATCAAATCATGCTTTATTACTTTGAACCACTTTTTCCTTGTTATTATATTATTTGGTACACAGTATACACATTTATTGGGATATTTAACTGTCGTGCTTTGACACATGGGAACAATACAATATTTGAAGGATTTTTTTAACTTCATCCATCGTGTATTAACCAAAATACGATTTGGACGGCACAAACGACTACGCAATAATAAATTTGTACGTACTCGGCAAATACGCGCCTTATCTTTAGGTCAACCGACGTCACACGATAAAGCGCATCGAGTAATGAAACTATTTTTGCAGCGCAACTTCAAAGTCCCATAACTTTTTTATTTTTAGAGATATTTTAATGATTCTTTCAAATTTTTGTTTCATTTTGCTTAAATTGTTATAATCTATCGACAAGAAAAAATGGAAACTTCTTCGTTGTCGTATTCAAATTGACGTAGGGAGAATATGAATAAAAAGTAAATTGATGCTGCTTTTTTCAGGGATTACTGCAGGTGGTCGAAGGCTTTATGTAGAAAGTCTGTAGTAGATAAGTTTCATCAAAATCTTTAGAGTCCTTTTCGCGCCAGTTTTGAGCGATACGTTTTTCAGCTATTGCCTAGCGAGCAGGATGCCCAATGTGTCATCGGCGAGCTTTATCGATATCCTACAGAACAAAAAAGAAAGCAACAAAATCGTTCCATCCGTTCCCGAGATAATCTGGCACAGACAGACCAATGAATGAAAATATGAATTTTTGTACTAAGAGACCTCTGAAACGTACACATCTGTTGAAAACCAGAGATCGAAAATTTTACACAATTACAAAAATAAAAATTGATGAGTGTGAACACTTTTTCTAAAAATTAAAGGTTAAATATTAAACAAATTCATTACAACTTTTTTGTTTAACTGTATAGAATGTTTAAAGCGCTGAAAATTCAGGTAATTTCCCAACTGGTATAAACTGGCATACCGGAGTCAAGAGAAACTGATCTAGGGAAAAAATGCAGGAGAATAGGTAACGTTTTGTTTCATTTTACTTTTTCACTAAGGGTAAATCACATAAAATAACGCATGACAACCATTATTTTGTGCATCACGTACAGCGAAAACTATCTAAAAAGTTTAATTTCACTATAACTCTTATTTCTATACTGCGTTTGGCAATGCAGTGTGGCCGGGTGTAGGCAATGTTGTATTTTAAATAGGAAAATGGCACACAGTTACAGTTCTTTAATATTACCTGTAATATTTTCTTTTGTGATTCATTGGTTATTGAATATAAAAATGTAGATATAAAATTTGAACCCAAGCGGCGAAATTTGCCAGAGATACACTGCATTCTCAGTTTGAAATGCACTATACAAACGGAAACATTTTCTGATCAACAAATATGCCTAGAATTAATTTTATGGGTTTTTCAAGTATTTATCTCAAAATTTTAATTTTATATTTTTCCTATGTGATAAAGAATTTCCCCTGGTCTCTGGTCTTCTCAATAAGCATACAAAATATCATTCAGATAGGATATTTTTTTGAGGGAACATAGTTAAGAAATTAACAGCCCGAATCAGAATAATTCTTCTTAGAATATATTTTTATATTAATTACCTGTACGTGTTTGTATTTTTCATCATCTTCGTTGAGACCTGCTTTCTGTAAAACATAACGCAGTGGAACACCTGTCCATGTGGCATTTCCAATAGCTGCGAGTCCCCAGTTGAGGCCTTTCACCATTTTCACCTGAAAGCATGATATTTTGAAAAAACTTACAGTTTAAACAAGTCTATTATCAAGGTTTTGAATCTTATATTGAAAACTGCATACTTCAATAAATTATTAAACAAACAGAAATCAGTGGAATCTTTCTCTTTTTGAGCAACGAACCCCGAACGGAGGAAGTATACAATTCAACTGTCTGTTTTCTTTTGGTTTGTTCGCGCGTTCATTTGAAAGAGGAGACTTGGAAATTGGTCCCATATTCGTAAAAACTCGAACCTAAATCTCCTTTCCGAAAACCGCCACCGCAGGGGGTGGAGCGTACAAATTTTCTCGAAAATCGAAAATTCAAGTTACCAGAATTAAAGATAGGACAATATCCGGAAACGTTTAAATTGAACATTTTTTCAAAAGAGTTCAAAATCTCACATATGTAAATTTAGGCTATGTGGAGGGGGCGATTTCTTTCAAAAACTGAAAATCTCTTGGTACCATATGAAAGACAATAATATTTGTAGCAACATTTATAATAAACGTTTTCTCGCTAGAGCTACGGTTTTCGAGTTAAGCGATGGTAAAATGTTTAAATCTAAAATATTTAAGCGTATTTCTGCAGCGATGTTCTGAGATCTCTACATAATAACCAGGACAAGCAAAGTATATACGTGGGTAAAAGGATATTATTGGTATTAGTGGACGTTCATCGATTTTCGTGACCAATGTTACACTCAAAAGTGTGCAATAAATATTTTTTTTTAAATTGGACCGACGTTATTAGGTAGTTGGTGCACTGAAAAATACGAAATTAATTATATTGGTTATAATATTAATTCTATTGGTGCTGGTACTTGTGAAGTTAGTGCAAAAAGTTATCAATCTAACTGCAACTGCACAACTTCAAAAGTAACAGCACTAACAAAATTAATATTATTTTGTATTTTTCAGTGCACCAAATAATAACGTCGGTCCAATTTTTTGTAAGAAAATATTGATTTATCGACATCCTTGAATGTTTAAAACCATTTTTTTTGTGGACCAACCTGATTCATTTCACTTCGCCGGTTTCCAGCACACATTATTGTAGCAGTTATTGTCTGTTTAGGCATACTCTTAAGTTCATCTAGTGATAATTCTATTGTCTTTTGTTTCCCTTCTATTTCCACTTCAAGACGATATAATTTCGGATCTATCTCAGGTACTGGCAGGTGATTTCTGACATAGAAGAATTCACTAAAGAGATACATTCAATATTATTAGACTCATGCAGCAGGCAATGTTTTTTTATTCAATAGATTCGCAACTCACTTTGGGGTGCAAAAATTTTCAACTAGAATACTTGGTGGTGCTTCTGCGTTGAATGGTTTTTTACTAGTTGCTTTTAAAATAGAATGCCTTTTGGGATCATTTCTGTAAGGATCACTCATATCCTTTGTTAGGTCACCTACATCATCTTTGTTTACATTTCCTATTATTTAGATAAACGTGATAATAAATTGTAGTCGATCGCAACGTTATACTGCATCTGAATATTTGTATGTTGCATACCTATCCTATATTTTTCTAAGATTTCATATACATCGGTATTCTTGTGGATGCCATAAAGCATCCAAAAAGGTTCAACTGAACTACCAGCTGCCATCAAAATTTGGTTGCCTCCTGGATGACTTTCTACAAAATCTGTTATATCATAAACACCTTCTTTATATGTCACCCATACTCTTGATTCCCTGAAAAGAAAATATAAAGATACTGGATAACTTGGCCGGTTTTCCTGTATTTTTTTAATGAAAATTTTAGAGGATTTTCAACTGCTTCGTTTTTTGCATAAATATTTTTTAAGCGAAGTATTAAAACACTCAAAAATAAAAGGTTTTAAAGCACTCATGCCCTTAAATTGACTATCAATCATTTGGTTTTTATGGCGGGGATTTTGGGAGATAGTCCTTTATTCAACCAAAAAAAATTCAGAACTCCTTTTAATCTATTTTCAAATTGAGACCAATAATTTAGATAGATAATAAATAATTTGATTTTCTCAAACATGGCATAATATACAATTCAAAACGCATGAAATGAATAAAACAACATTCATGAGTATGTGTAGAATAATATTATGAATAGAATATCATTAAAAAAATAGTAGGAAAAAATTGGAGAGAAGAAACCAAAAACTGTTCTACAAAGCACTCAAGTTATTAAGAATAGAAAAGCAGAATAATACGCACAGCATCAGAAGTAACAAATTATAACAGAACAGAAGAAATAATAATAGAACAGAAGAATAATAAGATATTATCGAAACATGGAGAGAATATTTTAAGGAACTACTCAATGAAACACGAAAAGTGGTAGAATAGAATAAACTGAAGTACAGCATAAAGATGATGAAAATCAAAAAACAATGAAAGCACAAGAAGAAGTAATTAGGGACTTAAAGAATGATAACCGGATGTGATAGGATAACATCGGAAATTGAAAATATTGGGCAAAAAGGTGAAAACAGACTGTTAGATATTAGATATCTACAACAAGATATGTATGGAGTGAAGGAAATCTATTATTATGTATTATACCTAGGTATAGGGAAACCAACCATTTTTCGAAGTCGAATCAAAATAGCTATAAAATAGTTTAGTAAAATACAGGGTGTTCTATTTAAAATAAGTGAGTTCTCATATTCTAAACAACATGTAGGATATTCGAAAAAAATCTATACATTAACAAGTTAGGTAAAATTTTTCTCTACATTTTTATAAAAACATTATTATCTGGAAAATGATAAGTGATAGATATAGGAAAGCTTGAAAATAATTGGCATTATTTGTAGTGTAGAGCCAAAAATGCAATAAAATTTAAGGTTTTATACAGGGTGTTTCATAATATATGCGCAGGACTTGAAGATGTGATAGCTCGTCCAAAAATATGAAAAAAAGTTTATATTAACTTAACCTCTAAAATGCAATTTTTGAAATACAGGGTGTTGAAATTGAAAAAAATAATTAGTTTTTTGGGAATATATCCGGAAGCGTTTATCGTACAGAAAACAGCTTTTGTAAACATTCTCCACTCATAATAAGCTAAGTTTTAAGTCAGAAAAAAGTTTTTGTTAAGTCATAGTTGGTGAAGATTTTGAAGGAGTATTGGTTGTTTTTCTCCCCAATTTCTACGCCAATGGAAAAAGTACGGTTTTGGTTGTGAATTCTAAAGTCGACCGTTTTCGAGAAAAAACATTTATGTTGAAAAAACACGGTAAATTTTTTGAAATACAATTTTTTATTTACTAATTAAACAAAATTCATTTAAATGTTAGAACAAGTGACAAAAGCTAAAATTTAAAACGGTCGACTTTAGAGCTCACGACCAAGAGTACCTTTTTGTGTTTTGGCGGGTCAAATGGGCGCATCAAAACCGTACTTTTTCTATAGGCTTAAAAATTGGGGAGAAAACCAACCAATACACCTTCAAAATCGTCACCAATTATGACAACAAAATTTTTTTCAGGCTCAAAACTTAGCTTATTATGAATGGAAAATACTTACAAAAGCCGTTTTCTGTACGACAAACGGTTCCGGAGATATTCAAAGTTTCTTTTATCAATTTCAAGACCATGTATCTCAAAAATGGTGCATTAGGGTAAGTAAATAAAAACTTTTTTTTCAAATTTTTGGACGAGACATTACATGCTCAAGCCCTGCGCATATATTATGAAACACACTGTAAAAGAAAAAAAAAGCAACTATCATATGCTACCCTTTTGATGAGCACCCTGTACACTCGGAAAGAAGAATTAAAAATATAGATATTAGAAAAGACCTAGAATACGTAGAAGAGAGTAGTAGGGACACCTACAGAGACCACAATCTGTATCTATATTACCTTTAGCGGACCATATCGCGAAATTTTGCAGGCGAGTGCAATATCAACCAATGCATCTAATGCGGGTTATTGTAATTTTAAGGTAATTCCAGCTTAGACTGGAATTCTTCGATTCTCTATATTTTTTGGATCAAATTCTTGTCTTTATGGAAAAACTATCGATCGATTTCTAGAGATTCGCAAAATGATTTTTCAAAAGTATTTAAATACATAATGCAAATACTTTTTTAATTCGCTATTTCAAATGCAAAACAGTTTTCCTTTTCTATTTTGAATACAAAATACATATTTGCAAAATACTTTTTGATAGTTGTTACTTTCCTATATTTGGTCAATGTGTAGAACAGGTTTCCACCGATTTTTGACATTTTTTTTGACATTTTAGTTGTGTAGGTATATATTACACATTCCAATTAAAATTTTAGCCCGCTCAATTCACATTGTCGAGAAAAAAATTCTAAAGTTTACTATTTTCACCTCGAATTTCTCCTAACTCCGACTCATATGATAGGCCTGTGCGCCACTATGGACGGTTTACTTTGATGGCAAATTATTAATATTTCGTTGGTTATTTATTTATTCATTACTTTATTCCTTCAAATTGGAATTTATGTATCGGATCGCATCATCGCAAAATGGCTGTTTACACAACGTAAATAGCGGCAGGATGATTTTCCTTGCCTTTTATAATTTTTTATTGCTTCGAGTTAATTTAGTATTATATAAGTCAAAGTACTACTAATAGTATATCCCCCCTATACACTCCACCCTCCCGTAAGCTTGTTGGGGATTAACGGACTAAAATTTTAATTGGAATGTGTTCCTATAATATTGTTGCGTATGCGGGTTCGCAGATAATAATAATTTAGAGTTATTAAATTAACTTTATTTACACTCGAAATAATATAAATTACAACTTAACTTTACTATATCCTCACTAACTTACTCGGACTATTCTATTATTCACACTGTCTTTTACATTCTGTCCTCATGCCGACAATTCTCCCATATATATATCCGACAAAGCCTCCAGATCATTGGAGCGGCTTCTGGTCTTCGATGCGAAAGCCGCCACTGGACGTTTCTCGAAATCCCTTTGTCGGCATTGTAAGAGTCGATGCCGACATGCTGCCGTCGCTCTCTTTGTCAACGCCGCTTTCGATATTTCCAACCACAGCTTATATCTCGCGCTTTCTTCAAAAGGATGCCGTCACTTTGTAGCCAAACCGGCGGCTGTTCCCCTTGCACGTTACAATATATACCTACGCAACTATCCAAAAATAATTGTTCTACACATATACGCCCTATATTTATCCAAGTTGGAAGATTTTTATATTGAAATTATCCATTCCATGAGAAAGAATCAAATGTAATATTAAGATGGTAAACCTATCCTGGTTATGCAAATGATACATCTCCAAAATTTCTAGATTTAAAAAATTCCCTTATTATTATCTTTATTCATTTGAATAATCTGAATTCTAAGTTCCACCGTTTGTATTCGTTCATCAGTGTTTTTTATAACAACATCAAATCATAGTGAGTGTATATCGGTGATCAGTCTTGCTACGTTGTCGGAGAGATGAAATATTTTAATAGTTTTCTTATTTCAATAGTCCATAACTAGTGGTAGGTTATAGAACCAGCGTACTTACCGTACATAGGAAATAACTTACACTGATGTATGTTTACTAATTTCATCTAAAGAATATAGTGGTAGATCATTTTTGAATTTTCCTGGTATGCTATGACTATCGAGACTCTTTGCATGTACCGGTAAAGCTCTTTTCTTTGTTCCTGAAACAATAAAAAATCTGAACACACAAAACTAGAGAGAATTTCTTTACTCAAATAAATCTTCAATTTACGAAAGAAATTGTTTTCGTTATGGGTTCAGTATATCAACAAAATATAAATAATATACCATAAATTAATAGAGCCAGAGCTGCAACACCCGTAGTAGCTCCGATGATATTGAGTAATTTCTTTGAGTCAGTCTTCTGCCTGTAATAGTTACCGTCACTTTCTGTAAATTTATTGTTCGTTATATTTATCATAACTTGATAACTAGATCTTATGGAAAGTATTCGGGAACTTCCTCTGAAACTGAATAAAAATGAAATTAATGCAATTGGGTATAAAATGTCTCACAGTGATCTCTAACCTGCGAATAGAATGCATTTCTTGCCTTGTTTAGAATATACCAAAAACAGAATGTAATGTATCCTAACACTAAGAACTTATTAATTGATATAGAATGTGAAGTTGATGAATAATCTGTGAAATGAGTATTACAAGGCTATTGTAAACATACATCAAACATCTAATTGTTTTAAGAGATTGGAAAAAATGTGAAAGTGTTTATCTGTTATAAGTGAACTTTGTGGTCATGATTTAATTTAAAAAATGCCTCACTGATACTGATAACAAATAAGCTTATCTTCTAATGCTGCCTCATTAGCTTTTGCTGTGTGGATCATAAATCATAGCAGAGACGACATAGATAAAATAGTGTGGATTTTTAAAAATCAATTTGAATAACATAGACAGAGACAAACATGCATAGAACACTAATTTGAAAATCATACCAATCCAGAGAGAGACAATCCAAAAGTGAAAAATTTAAATTTTCAAGCATTTTCTTCTGTCTCAGATTAAAAGATAACAATACAGTAGAAACGGAGTTGCCTGCTACCATTTCAAAGATAAAAATCTTTTGATAAATGTGTCACAATATTTCCCTTTACAGGCTTCTGTATTTTAAATTACTTGTTTTCAGATACTTTAAAGTTGAATAAAAACATTAAAAAAATATACAGTTCACCTATATTTTCTCTGTTCGCTGTTAAAAGGTTACTTTTTCTGCTATGATATTTATTAGAGGTAAGGATTAAGGATACAGTATATAAAATAAACCCAATTCTGTATATGTTTTCCATTTATTTCGACTGGATCATGCTCAAAATATCACTAAAATATGAATATCAACTCCAATACAAAAGAGGAAATAAAGTGGGATAGCAAAATAATGACTCAATATCTATATTTAGTAGAATAATCTTTTGGAGAAACCACTAAACCGCGTCCTTTTCGGGCTCCTCTATACACCGTTTCAAGAATATCAATCATTTCTTGTTTATCGTCAAGGGGCCAGTTGATCTTGTTGTTATTACCAGTACCAAGATCTATCATAATATGTTTATTTCTGAAGAAGAACATCACTGTACAAGGATCGTAAAGTTCATACATCTTATTGAAATCTGGAACTTCTGTGATATCAACTAAATAAATAACTGCGAAATTTTTTACTTTTTCAGCAATGTTATATAAGACTTCATCCATTTTCATACAAGAAGGGTCCCAATCGTGACCAAAACGTATTACAACTACTCTGTCTTCCTCGGACAATATTGCTTGGTCCACTTGCCAACCGTTGTGTAAATGTGCTAACATATAAGACATTTTGAAAGTTTATTATCCTTTGATTATTTCGTCAAAAATGTAATAAAACATTGGCGAGACAAACTTAAAAATTCAAGTATTGGATTTTCCAGGATATTCTTTGAAAAGATGTACACAAGCAATAATAAACAACTACAGACTCTGAGAACACTACCCAGAGGACACTACTAAGAGAAAACATTGACTTGACACTTGACACCAACACCATGCGACAATCATTTATCAAGGAGCATAGAAGGTATGGAGGTAGCATTGGTTTAGATTGCATTGCGCGGCAGTGAAGTCACCTGCGAAGTATGAACATCATACGAGCGAATGCATGCTGCACTTTTCCTCATAATTGTGAAAAATGAGATGGTTTGGTTTATTCTTCTGCTGATAAGTTCAAATGTCAGGCCTTAGTAAAATTGGTGAAACGACTTAAGCAAGACAATATACTATTTACGGCAGTTCATTTGTCCAATATGGTTTTGCAATATTTTTCAAATCTAATAATCATTTATTTTCGTTAATAAAGACAATTGCGGCAAAATATGTAGATAAAAGATTTCATTTTATTGCAATAAATGTTATAGATATGTCTAAAACTAGGAGGCAGTTTTAAAATAAGTTAGTTTTGCTTAAAGGCAAAACTGTTGATTTTCTTTCAAATTCCCTTTGTTAACGTACGCACCAGTGTTCATACTTGACGGGTTGCCTAAATTCCACGCGGCTTCACTTTATAATTTCCTCATCTTCTATCCTCCTTGTCATTTATGACAGACACCACAGAATACTAATAAATTGACACCATGGTACAATTGTCTATGTGGTATAAAAGAAGCTATTTAAACAGGAGATACAACACCAGAGGAGGGGGTGACGCTGTGAACGACGGCAGGTTCGTGGCCTAAGAATGGGGTCTGCGCATAACAAAAGTGCGCACCTCCATGTGTCTTCTCTGTCTCCTTATCTATATATTTTATCTGTTCTCTGTCTCCTCTCTCTGTGAAGTTAAAATGGTTGAAATTCAAATAAGGTTAAATAATTGAACTTTTAGAATGTGTGAAGATCAACATAAACTTTTAGAAAATTACATTCCTCATTGTCTATTGATGATTACTTGTAAAGCATGCTTTATTTGAAACTTGACGCTTGAGTGTACATGAAAAAAGGCGCGCTGAACTGCAATATAAAACGGGCTCCAGAAAACTTTTAAAAGTATCATTAAAAAGTGGGTGACTTTTTTGTCTATGGAGTGACTTGAAATGTGGTAGAGCGGTGATTATGCGGAATATGAACAGATAGCAAATGACCTTCTCGTATATATGAAATATATGTACATATGAAAATCGTTATATATCTATTCTCATAAAAGTAACATCGTTGGATAGGATATTGAATTAGTAGTTATATTAAAGTATTGTTTCTTGTCTGTATGGGATTCCAAATTCAAAAAAACCATCCATATGAATGTATTGTGCATTTCATAACAGGTTCTAAGCTAGTATTGTCGTTCTCGCTCAATTTGCACTTAATCTCTTTAACTTTAACACCATCTCTCAATATGGTTATAAAATTATTCGGATCAAAGCAACTGTCTTCGATATGCAGATCTCAAATAAATACTTTTTCGTAGCTGCTCTCCTTTTTTGTCATATTTGAAATGATGACCGCAGCATCAAACCACGTAAGATATTTTTGAGAATTGCAAATTCTTAAAAATATGTTTTATCTATTCATTACAATAAACAAAAATACTGATATAAAGAAGATTTATTTAAACAAAATGCCATTAGTTCACTCAAGATTTTGAGCAATTTGAATGAGGTTCTACTGTTATATTTCTCAGACTTGCAAGAACATTGTTCAATTCAATAAACGTGAGCTATTAATATAAAGTTGAAAACTTATAAACACGAAAACGTCAACCAATAAGATTTGCCTTAACATGAATTTGAATTTAAAAATACATTAAAAGCAAATGACGCGTACTAACGTAGCGCGCAGACCCGAATTTACTAGGCCAGGACCCTGTCGTCGTTTGCGCGTTACATGGTTTTGTATAGACAGTTGAATCTTCTTCTTAGTGGTATAATATATAACCAGCACAAAAATACTATACAGCACTACGCCAGCCGATGAACTCTCATATATTGAAAAACTTTTGATACCAATCGATGTATTTTTAATTGCATTTTCCAAAAATATAAATATTTAAAGCTGCATACTCCACCGTTTTTGAAATTATTGTGATCAAAGTTGTTAAAGTTCAGGTTATGATATCTTTGAACCCTACCACTCTGGATAATCAAAAACTATATTTAAAATTGCCAAAATTTGCCAAACCCTTAGAATTTCCATTTAATGACTTGGAAATTAGTTTATTCTATTCTTCACGTCATCTGCGCTATTTTACGTCCTATGCTATGCTCTCAAAAGCAGAGAACAACTCAAAAGTCACGGTCCGTATTGTCTCTCTACGGACCGTGCTCAAAAGTCTCCATTGAGAGCATAGCATGGGACGTGAAATAGCCCAGATGATGTAAAGAATATATGGTTTATTAATTTCTTAGTCATTAAATGGAAACTCTAATTTGACAATTAAGTTTGTAGAAGTTGGCAATTTTAAATTTAGTTTTTGATCATCCGGGGGGTTGTCATGTAACTAGCAACTGCAATGCGACCGCGACTATTGCACAATCGTCGCTGTCAAAACGTCAGTTTGGTACAGTGTTGTCGCTCTGTCAGTCTTGAGCCTAAGCTAATACTCGAGTGAAAAGTAACAAAGTGAGGTTGGTTGCATGTATTTTTGAATAATAAATTACTTTAAATCATTTTCTCAATGAAACTGCTGCTTTCTCTTTTTTTATTCAATATTTTATAAAAAGCGTCTAATAGACTCTGGTAACACTGAGAACAACGCGATTACAACTAGTTGCTAAATTTTACATGATACGGGGGCCGGAATGGTCAGGGTCAAAGATATCATAACTTGAACTTTAACAACTTTTATCGCAATTATTTCAAAAACGGTGGAATATGCAGTTTTAAATATTTATACTTTTGGAAAATGCAATTAAAAATACATCGATTGGTAACAAAAGTTTTTCAATGTATGAAAGTTCATCGGCTGGCGTAGTGCTGGTCAATATATATACTTAAACTTCTATACCGCTAGCATTGTGGAAAAAAATACGCAAAAACCAAAGACCTGGAGATAGCTGGCGATATGCGCATGCGTCATGAACATTTTTGGCTAAAGCTACCTTTTGTGCCTTGGAGATTTGGGGATTCGGGTATTTGGTATAAAGTATAAAGTATAAAGAAATATACAGTAGTCCAACTCTCGGCGGAACCTTTGATTTTATTGACTAAAGGTCAAGAGCTGGCGGCCATGTTTTAATCTTAAAAAGTCAGTTCTGTACTGGAAATTAACATGAACTGTGGCAGGACCATAATTAAAACTTATTGATAAGAAATTAATTCACTGAACTGATATAATGGAAATTATAAATTGGTCCATAAAATAATGTTGTCACTATTTGTTTTAAATTTGAAATTGTTGGTTATAATTTTCAGAGTAGGTATAATACAATGAAACCCAGAAAATTAATTTCATTTAAGAATTAACAGAAATAAATAATCAAAAATTACGAGGATCTATAAAATCTCAAGTTGATTTGTTTTGATTGCTTTATTTATAGTTCGCAAAGTAAATTAATAAGATACCCGCTCGAGCTCCAAGGAGACTACCCTCCCGATGGATCTTGATGAGGGACAGGAGGAAAGAGAGGAGGAGGGGAACTAGAGGCTGGAATACCCAGCCCCTACACCCCAGACAACAGCACCTTCATCCCTTTCTCCAAGGTGGCGCAAGTGAACTTGCATCACGCGAAGGGAGCTTCAGCAGTGATTACAAGGCTATTTGCAAAATCCCAACTGGATTTTGTACTGATCCAGGAACTCTGGACAGGCAAAGCAGGCCAAATTAAAGGTTTGGCATCTAAAGACACAAAATTGAGCTATGACCAGAGGCAGGAGTCCCCTCGTGCCTGTGTGATCATAAGAAACAACAATAATTACACATGTGTTTCAGAATTCATGACTCATGACCTAGTTCCAATTCTAGTACACCTCAACACTGGGGGCATCAACCGAGACATAGTTATTGCATCTGCTTATTTCGCTGGAGACAATCCTGCAATACCTCCAGTCGATGCTCAAGAGCTAGTGCAATACTGCAATAGCAGACAACTGCCAGTCATCATTGGCTGTGATGCCAATGCGCACAATTTTATTTGGGGAAGCACGAACAACAACCCTAGAGGTGAGTGCTTACTTGAATATCTCTTAGCTAATAATCTAGAAACCCTTAATGTGGGAACAACCCCCACTTTTGTCACGAGAGCAAGAGAAGAGGTCCTGGACGTAACAATTGCCAGCCTTACTGCCAGGAATAACGTATTTGATTGGAGAGCGATGGAGGAACCTTCTCTCTCCGATCATAGGATTATAGAGTTTAGGATTGCGGGGGAAGTAACCTCACTGTCTCCAACTCGTAACCCTAGAAATACAGATTGGTCTAAATATAAGATCCTTCTGAAGCAAAACTTGGAACAGATCGAAAGTAATGGGGTCAAACACCCACACTGCAATCTGGATCAAGAGGTCGAACTGGTCAGTGTGGCGATAACGGAGGCATTCCAATCAAGTTGCCCACTCTCAAAAGCTCGACCAAGCAAGGAAGCACCTTGGTGGAACAAAAACCTGTCAAACCTCAGATTAGAGGTCCGTCGGCTCTTCAACAGGGCCAAAAGAGACGATAATTGGCAGGGCTACACCGAGAAGCTCACACAATACAATAAGGAGATCAGGAAGGCCAAGAGGCTTCACTTTCAAGCTTTTTGTGAAAAGATCACTTCGACTCCTACTGCAGCCAGATTGCAAAAAGTCATGGCAAAAGGGGCAATCAGCCCCTTAATGTCGCTCAAGAAGCCAGACGGGTCATACACACTTCCCAGGACGTGAACCCCTCAGTAGTATGGACGTAGCAATCCAAACCAAGAATCCTCGCAAGGAAGATTGGAGTATTGCTAAGAAGATATTCACAAGACAAAGGTTGGAATGGGCAGTCAACACCATTCAACTTTATAAATCGCCAGGAGTAGATGGCATATTCCCAATACTCCTACAGAAAGGAATGGAGGAGATCCTTCCCCATCCCCTGAAGATTACAAGAAGCTGCCTAGCACGGGGCTTTATACCTAGCATATGGCAAAGAGCCAAAGTAATCTTCATACCGAAAATAGGGAAGAAAAATGGGACTGATCCCCGATCTTTCCGACCTATCTGTTTAACATCGTTTCTACTGAAAACGATGGAGAAAGTAGTGGATAACTACATAAGAACAGAGATTCTGAAGGACAAACCACTTCATAAATGTCAGCATGCATACAGGGCGGGGCGTTCAACAGAAACCGCGCTGTATCAGCTAACTGAGGTCATTCAGAGTTCTCTGAACAATAAAGAAATCGCAATGTGTGCCTTCCTGGACATATCTGGGGCTTTTGACAACACCACACATGTGTCAATCAGGGAGGCACTCACACGGCGAGGAGTGAACAAGACCATTATCAAATGGATGTATGAGATGTTGAAGACGAGAATAGCTGAGGCCCAAGTAGGTGATCATACCACCTCTGTTAAAGCTACTCGTGGAACACCTCAAGGAGGAGTAATATCTCCCCTCCTATGGAGCTTAGTAGTAGACGAGTTACTCCACAAACTCACGGAGCTTGGCTTCACATGTATAGGCTATGCCGACGACATAGTCCTAATAGTCCGAGGAAAATTCGCGAACACCCTATGCGAATTATTGCAGGAGGTCCTCAGAACTATTGAGCAATGGTGCTTGTCAGTGGGGCTTAGCACAAACCCATCCAAGACCACAATTATTCCATTTACTAGGAAAAGGAAACTTCCAGCTATGAAACCTCTCACTTTGAGTGGAGACATAATAAGCTGGAAGGCTGAAGTCAAATATCTGGGATTAACACTAGATAGCAAGCTTCTGTGGAACAAGAATATTGAGGCTACTGCTAGCAAAGCAATAAAGGCCTTAATGGCGTGCAGAAATCTGACTGGTAAGACTTGGGGATGTAACCCAAAAATACTGCGATGGATGTACGTCATGATTGTAAGACCGATAATATCATATGGGTCAATAGCCTGGCATGGTAAGGCAAGTCAGAGCAATACGAGGAAAACCCTCGATAGAATACAAAGACTCGGGGTAAATTCACGATGAGATACACCAAACACTGTCCTAGCTGAATCCTACTGACTGCGCCAGTTAAAGTTTCTCCTTTGATTTTTCACTTTTTAAAAAATCACTAAGACTTTTTAACAATTTTATTTACGGAATAACGTTGCAAATAAACACAAGAATAATTTTCTACCAACTAGTTTACAACATTTACCTTAGCTATATTTATAATAGAAAATGTACTGACTCAGCTTTAAAGCTGCACGATATGCATTATAGTTCATTTGTTAGTCCCGTAACTCGCGCAAGCTTATATCATCCAAAACCCTATTACTGTTTATCTTTCTTCGTGAGGGACTTCTCACTCTATTAGCCTTCTAGGAGTATTATTTCTATGACCGGGATTTATTTTTCTGTGGGTAGATTTTTAGTACCTACTCTGAACGTAGCAAAACACCCTCTATAATCTGCTAGCTCAGTCAAAAATCGTTATGGAATCCTACTTCTAGGTACCAGGCTAATGCCTTATTATCAAAAATAAAAACGGCAGTATAGTACGATGTAATTTCTAAGGTCAAATGAAACTGCTGAAGACGAGTCAACAAACGGTCCAAGACAAAAATTTAAAATAAATTTCTTTTTTGTTGTTTTAGATGTTAGAATATCATCAATAGAAGGAAGGATTACATTATTGAATGAGCAATATAATAACTATGGCTTTCTGTATAAAATTTATTCTCTCGATATTTATGATAATCCAATAGAAAAATTGGTTGATGATTTGTATGTTAAATTCAAAAAAGACAAAGACTTTGATTTTGATCCAGTTGATTTAGGAAATGAGTTAATTGCTTTGAAACCCTTTAAAAAAAGAAGACAACAAGACTCCCCTTGATATTTTGCGGTATATTTCTCATAACACATTAATTACTATATTTCCAAATGATTCAATTGTGAATAGACTATTTTTAACGTTACCCGTGACAATGGCTCCTGGAGAACGAAATTTTTCTTAGCTTGAGATTAGAAAGAACTATTGACGGTCAAAAATGAAGCACGACAATTTTTTATTTACTAATTAAACAAAATTTATGTGAACGTTAGAACAAGTAACAAAAGCTAAAATTGACCGTGTTTTTTTTCAACATAATTGTTGATTTTTCTCGAAAACGGTCGACTTTAGAGCTCACGATAAACAGTGCCTTTTTGTGTAGAAAACATTGGCGGTTCAAATGGGTGCCTCAAAACCGTAATTTTTCCATTGGTGTATAAATTGTGGAGAAAAACACCCACTACTCCTTCAAAATCCTCACCAATTTTTTTTTTACTCAAAAGCTGTTTCCTGTACGATGAACGGTTTAGGAGATATTCAACAAAAAACTATTTTTTTTCAATTTCAACACCCTGTACTTCGAAAATGGTGCATTTTAAAGGGTAAGTTAGTATAAACTTTTTTTCATATTTTTGGACGAGCTGTCACATCCTCAAGTCCTGTGCATATATTGAAACAACCTACAGGTTGTTTATAGACGATCTTATTTATTATACATAATAAATAAGATCGTCTATTTTTTTAAACGATTAATAAAAAGGGCGCAAAAATGCTTTCGCACGAAGGAGTCTCCCAACTCCAACCTAGAAGCGGCACTAATAGGTATAATTTTACCATTATGAGCTCCATCAAATTCCTCTCTTGTCACTTTTATTTTGTAATTTGTCCCGGTACTTTCATCCAATAAGATTAATTCCATTATACCTATTATTTTGAATCAACAAATATTTTATTGGATCATCTATACATAATCATAATCCACAGAGTAAATAGGTTAATATAAATTGTAGGTAGTGTTCTCTGAACATAAGCAACCAATGCACTTGTTTGCACCACCTCCACGGGAAAAGCAAATTTAGCATTTGCAGTAAAGTTAACGCATGCGCAGTATCGTATCTAATAGCAAACTAAACTTGCGTCTGTGAATTTTAGACATCCATTTTTTTGCTGTCAGTGAACGAAGTGTGTTCTCGACCGCACCCTTGGTATTTACAATGAACCTAGTGTTTTTTTGTGTTTTGTTGCATGGCAATTAAGTAGGTACAAAAATAATATAATAATGGTGCAACAACAAAATCTTTGTCAAGATACAAATGTCTCCAAAAAGAGAGCACCAAACTACAAACAATAAGAAGGAGCACTCACATATCAACCACCTCAAGCACTTGCTTAACGTAATTGAAAAGTATAACAAGTGAAATTAGTTTTTATTGGACATTTCAGATTTAAACCGTACCGATGAGTACCTACTATTGCTATCCTTTTCTCGATTTTAACTATACTTATGTATATGTGTTTGCCAGCAACAGCAATTCCATAACAAATTACTGTTTGTCTACCACAACACAAAATTAAACTTTAAATTAACAATAACGTCTGACGTCTGACAATAGCGACATAACCATACGATCTTCAAGAAAGTACCTATATACCAGAGAACGAGACGTATATATACGCTCCATGCTCGTGCGCAATTCCAGTGACGAATCCCATTGTCGTTCCATGTCGACAAAATAATGATCTTGATTGAATGAGATTGAATGAGATAATTATAATTAACAATATTGGATCACACTTGGAGCTTAACAGGCGGCGAGATCTCTGCGATCTAAGTACGAATTCGAAATTTCAAGTCTCTAGACCGTATGGGGCCTGAGAAATCGCTGCGGAGTCCATTGATACAAGAACCGAAAGTAATAAAAACTATTTAAAAACATATACGTAGTTGAGTATAAAAGAACCGATGACGTGTCAGTAAAAGATAAAAAAGAAACATGGGAAAAAGTTTGTCAAGAATTTAATAGTGCCGCACCAAATTTTTATTACAGGTCAATGGAATCACTTAAATAGGTATTCTTTGAAAAAATGAATGGTTTGAGAAAGAAGACTGCTGAAATGAAAAAATCCCGATGGCCTGTAGCTAGCGGAAATGTAAATTTCTCAATATTCATTGAATACATCTCATTAAATAAAAAATCCGTATGTATGATAGCCTTGTGGTTAGAGGTTTTTGTTTTGGCTGTTGAAAATAAAGCAGACAGGGTTCGCGTTCCACTTTAAGGCAGAATTTTTTTTTTGCTTATTTCTTATCAAAAAATATATAATATATTTTTTTTAATCAGGGTCTATATTAAGATCTCCAGAAAATGTACAATTATATCAAATTTATATTGAGTGTTCATATTTTATCAATATTTCTTATTTTTTCTTTATTAATTTTTAATTTTTTTCTGTGCATTTTATCGAAAATTGCTTCGAACAAAAGTTGTAGGTACTGATTATATCTATAACCCAAAATTATTCTTGATGATATCTACACTACGGCTCTTTTTTGATATTTTTTTTAAATGTTTGAACGGTCGCCATTTTGAAATTACTTACCTATATATATATATATATATATATATATATATATATATATATATATATATATATATATATATATATGTATATATATATATATATACCTTATAGACATATAACAACATGCTATTGAAATTTTTTCGAAATTCAAAAGTGTGAACGATTGCAATAGGTACATTTCTATAAGAAATTTACCTAAAAGAATTATATAAAACGGGTGGAGCCCGTACCTTGCATGATGAATTGTTGATGTCAATTAACAAAAAAACAGTTTTTGTATTAGGTATGAAGTCATTTATTTCCAATACCGTAATTGGGGAAGAAATACAAAATACCGAGCATAATACTCCGGTAAACTATTACCTATCTCTTATTTTTGACATGTTACTTGAAATTCCTAAAATGATATGCCTTTAGAATAATTTCAAATATTTCACTGCTCCAAAACATTCAAAACTGTTAGTTTTGTTAATCTGAAGCGTTGGACCTAAATCAGATTATCCATATCTTCAATTCTTATTTGAATATCTTTATGTACATTTTAGAATAGTTTAGGTTTTGGAATATACCAATTACCTACCAAAGGATTTTTATGTTCTATTTATAAAATCAAAATTGTGCAACAATCTGTCTTCTTCCTTCTTTTTATTTATTCTTAAATATCCTTAATGTATGCACAGCCTTCGACTTGTTACAATTTTATTATACTGTAACGTGCAAGGGGAACAGCCGCCGGTATTGGCTACAAAGTGGCGGCATCCGTTTGAAGTAAGCGCGAGATATATGCTGTGGTTGGAAATACCGAAAGCGGCGTTTACAAAGAGAGCGACGGCAGCAGGTCGACATCTACTCTTAAAATGCCGACAAAGGAATTTCGAGAAGCGTCCAGTGGCGGCTTTCGCATCAGAGACCAGAAGCCGCTCGAATGGTCTGGATCCTTTGTCGGATATATATATATATATATATATATATATATATATATATATCTATATATATATATATATATGGGAACATTTTCGACATGAAGAAAAAAATGGAAGACAGTGTGAATAAATAGAATAGTCCGAGTAAGTTAGAGAGAATATAGTAAAGTTAAGTTGTAATTTATATTATTTCGAGTGTAAATAAAGTTAATTTAATAACTCTAAATTAGTCTCACTTATCTGCGAACCCACATACGCAACAATTTGGTGTTAGAAGAGGGATAAGTGAGTGAAGAGGCTTTTGTATAAGGTGAACACCCGTAAGCAGACAGAAAAAATGGAAGAACAACTTACTAAGTTATTCTCCGATTTTTCGAGAAAACAAGAAGAATTACGACAACAAGAAAAGAGAGAAGCGGAGGAGCGAAGGCTGCGAGAAGAACAGAAAAAGGAGCAACAACTAACTAAGGTACTCTCAGATTTTTCGAAAAAACAAGAAGAGCTACGACAAAAAGAAAAGAGAGAAGAGGAGGAGCGAAGGCTGCGAGAAAAACAAGAGGAAGAGGTACGACGACAACAAGAAAAGAAAGAACAAGAGGTACGACGACAACAAGAAAAGAAAGAAGAAGAGGTACGGCGACAGAGAGATTTCGAGCAGATTGCAGGATTGTTCCGAAATGTCCATAAAGAAATCGATACCGTTAAACAAGAAGTTAGAGAAGAAATTGGAACAGTTCGAGAAGAAATTGGGACAGTTCGAGAAGAGTTTGAGGAAAAGTATCTACGATTAGAGAACGAGGTGAAGAAAATACGGGATACCAACCACGACGAAAGCAGCAAACTGGACACGTCGGCGATCACTACAGCCAATGAAAAACTTAAACGACAATCTTGTACTTAAGGTGGCCTAATTTGGAGCTTCCATTGCGCATGCGCAAATTTCAAAAAAGGACGTCAACGTTGCCGGATCTTTTGCTGTAATAAGATATAAAGTGAATATAAATGTTCATTCAGGAGGTCAAACTACGTATTGAATTGATTGTTTTCTATGAAGAAGATTCATAGAAAACAAACAATAGGTAGAAAAATGATTGAAAATGTAATCTGCTTATATATTAATTCTATAAAATATGGAGGAACTTCTGCCTTGTATTTATTATTAATAGAGGTTAACTTATATTGAAAATATTTTCAAATAACTAATTTATTTACATATATACAATATAATATACTTTCTAGTGTTTTGTTAATTGCCTAAGCTTTGAAATAGAAGACTAATTTTATTGCTTCTGTTAGCATCACTCAAATAGGCACAACTTGAATGTTGCATTTATTTTATTATTGACATATATTATGTTATATGATATATTCAAAAGAATCTTCCACGTTTTTGTCTCACAGACTCATATCACGATTTTTATTCTTATAATGTTTCTTCTCAAGCTTGCAAATTCAACAAAGACGCATTTGCTACTTGCTTAAAAGGAGACCTGCATTTTGTTTACTATAAAGCAGGGTTCGCCAATATATATCAGATAAATATCATTGATATATATCGTGATATTTATTGGTTGATATATATATATATATATATATATATATATATATATATATATATATATATATATATCCAGATATTTATTTAATATGTTAATTAGGTTGGAAGCTTTTTACCTATATTATTTGGCAAATATACTAGACTACATATTTTTAGGTGATAGAAGCAGTTTGCAGGAAGAACACGCTTATGCATTTCTGAACGATATTAACCCAGAATTTGTCCCATTCGTTATTGCCTTAACAACAAAATCAAAGCCATTTCCCAAATGTATGTTTGTTGCCATTTCAAAAACACCGCTCCTTTGATATGTTGGAAAAGCTCAACTATACAGGATTTAGAATGGCCTGATAAGAATAATTTCGTAAGTCTATACAACCAACTACCTAATTACAGCCGTAGGGGCAACCGCAGGATTGGAAAGATAATTTTCCAAAAATCGTCTTGGTGACCAAAAAGCTGGAAAATTAGTATTTCAGTCATAACCAATCTAAAAAACAGACTATGTAGGTTAAAATGGATATGGCCAGAAGAAATTCATTTCTTATTAGATGCCGAAGAATCAGATGCTGATATGATGATAATGTCCCCTTATCCAGATATCAAGTTTCGTGAGGATAAATATGAGTTTATACTTCTTATTATATGAATATGAAAAAAATCGTTTTCTGTTTATTCTATGAATCATTAGAATATGGATATTTATTTTATCTGAGTTTTTGAAGTTTGTGTTAATTTTTGTTGTTTTGTTAGAAAATCTATAAATATATGCTCCTATATACCTTAATTACCATAAAAAATATCCCAATTCGATATATATATCGGATATATATCAATATATATCCGATATTTTGATATTTATATAAATATCATGAAATCCACGAAAACTGATATAAAGTTCCGAAATGTAGTTTGTGATGTCACAAATCAAAAGGGATAAATAAGGCATCTAGCTCACTCCGGACACTTTTTATTCATATTAATTAGCTCAAACACCTACATATGTTATTCAATACTTAGAATTTGAAATAAAAAATAAAAAGTTTCAACTGTTACAAAGCCCATAACATATAATATTAAATTTAAAATCTACAACCTTAACAGCATTTATGTCTACATATTAATACAATACAAATAAACTAATAATAAAATGAAAACACAAAAGAACTAAAGAAACAATACAATAGAAACTTGAAATGCAGATTTTTTTATTCTAATCATAGAATATAATAGATGCAAGAACATATACCTACTATAAAAATAATTCAAATCATTAGATGTAAGATCATAAGTATGCTAAAATATTCTGGTATCTGTACTTTGGGGAACTTTATTCTTTTACTAGACCTACACTTCCTTTCATAGCCGGAGCGAAGGCATTCTTTTTGTTGTAGGTTAATGATATTCAACGCATTTTTCTCCATCGCTGAAATAATGTTATGTGAACAAAACCAATGATATGAGATGATCTTATTTAAAATGTTCAGAAAATTACAGTTATGGGCATACCTATTAGAATGTATAGTATCCAGATAGGCGAAATAAATAATTTTGACCAATTGATTCATCCATATATTCAACTTTTTCTACTGTTCATCAACAAATGTCTTTTCCATGGTTACAGTTCATTCACATAAGGAACTGAAGATCAATATAATTTCTTCAGAAGGTTGTCGCATCATCATCAAAAGCGTGTACTATGTAATTGATAAAATAATTAGCATATAAATAAAATGAAAACAAAATGATGTAATATTATAGAGTTTTGTGAGTAAAGTCGCGAAAATCTACTTAAAAATACAAGGGACATGAACGAATAATAAAACAGTTTTTTTAGATTTTCTACGCTTCTGGTAGTAGAACTCGCAAATCAAAATTTATGCACCAATTTCTACTGGGTTCAATTATACAAAAGATACATACCTGCTTATATGTAAATGAAAAAGTAAGTGTAAGAAAATAGATTTTGATAAATACTAATCATTTCAATAAATACTTACGATATTCAAGAAGTTTAAAGTTTTCTTATATATATAAACTGGTACCTATCCTGTGTCCTGAATATTGAGCGGAATCTAGCATTTTGTTGGGGTGACACAAGACAGATCTTCAGCTGAAATGATTTTATGAATTATATTTTAATTTTTGAACCGAGAACAGAAAACTTACCTTGTGACTCTCATAATTCTAGCTCCAGCAGCATTTTATACTCCATGGGATAGATATAAAATGAAATTCTCAAAAAAATAAACTTATTTAGAAGGAGAAAATAAATATCAATTCAAACAAGAGAAAAAAACAGAATAAAAATAAATTCTAAAAAACAGAAAATAAAAATAAATTCTAAAAAAATCAAGACAAATTCAGAGCGGGTACAGCAGCGAAACCGCACGGAGGAACTCCGAAAAGTGAAACTCCCTCGGGACCTGAGCCCTCCACTGGAACTCTTGTAAATACGAGGGAAAAAGTGCCTCAGAAGTACCAAACTGGTCTCTGAACATCCTTTTTACTCGGCTCCACAAGCTTTCCACATTTTGGGTATGGATTTCAGGGTCATCGGGGTCGACGAAGTTGTCCCTGTGTACCACGAAACGATGGTCATATATTCCATCCTCTAAATCTCTGATCCTGTTATAGCTTGCCCAGGCATCACTCATATTGATGGTCCCGGGCAAAATGTATCTAGGGTAGGTACAATAAATAATAATTAAAAGCTAAATTAAAATAGAAATAACATACAAGCGGTTCTGAAAAAAACGCACAAAAAATGTATCATCATATTTCATGCTCCTGTTCGGTACCCAATCCATTGTTAATATGTATCTGCTTCATGCGTTTCTGATTTGTCTATTACATGTATTAATTATTATTATACGTGTAAAAATATTGTTCTTTGTTGTTTACTTACCGAAGAATTGGAGCAAGCAATGTCTCAGCCGTCCTGTCGGGTACCAAAACCATAAAGGACTTCTTTGCACCCCTCTCTATCCCTCCAAATAACCAGTGACCCTCTCGATATGCATGCACCCCGATGATATTTTTGGTGGAAGAAGTAGGATTCGTCGATTTCAACAATCTTCGGAATCCCGTCTTCATCAAAACCACCTATCATATCATCGTTAAGTTGTAGTGACTGAACACATATACCCCGACAAATGTTGAACCAGTCCACGACAGTGCGGGTTGTCATAGGACCTAGGTGAGCTTCTTTGATAATATGCTTATGCCTATATCCTTCGCACCAACCAAACCCTATCCTGGCTATTTGTACGAGCTTTAGATGACTCCGTTCAAAGAAGGAGTTTTTTCTAATGCTCGACATTCTTCGGCATCTTTTGCATCGCCATATATATCCGTCAATTCTTCCTGCACTCAAGATAAATGACATCAATATATGGCAACTGGGGCATATACTTGTATTAGCTAACAGCCGGCGTATTACCAGCCACCAGATAAAGCTAATACCAGCTACATCCAAGGTTCAAATCCTCGGTGGTTACAATTTCCGACCTAATTTGATCAGGAGTCATGATCTCATTAGGTCCAACGATATTAGTTTGTGCTGCAGCACCACGAACCATTTTTAATTATCGCAGAAAAAATATATCTAAAATTATACAACAAAGAGAATATATTGCCGTATTAGGATGTCAGTTATAGATATTACAACTTTTGAACTTACCTATGAAATAAAATAACACAATTGCACAGATTTATTAGAGCTCACAAGGTACTGTACAACGCTATATCAAAATTAAATAAATGATAAATTCCCCGCGTAACCGTTAAAACGTAAATGACATTCGATACAAATGATCTTCTTCTAAAAGTATCATTCGTCAATTAACAGCAAAACATCCGGCAACGTTGACGTCCTTTTTTGAAATTTGGACATGCGCAATAGGAGCTCCAAATTAGACCACCTAAAGTGCAAGATTGTCACTTAAACCACCAAGCCACTAACGTTTGACGGCAAAATATCCTGGACCATGTACAAACGTCAATTTGAGGCTGTAGCCAATGCAAATAGATGGGATCAGCAACAGAAAGCAATGGTGTTGGTATTGGCTTTGCGAGGAAAGGCGCCTGAAATACTTCAAAACATGCCTGAAGCCAAACAAACAGATTATTCGGCTGTTGCGGGCGCCTTGGAACTAAGATACGGCAACAAATATCTTAGCCAAGTGTATCAGAGCCAGTTGAAGAGCAGAATTCAAGGTTCAACGGAGTCACTGCAGGAATTCAGTAGTAGAGCATGGTACGACTGGCTTATCCACAGGATAGGCCCCGGACGAATTCATCGAGCAAATTAGTGTCCATTACTTCATTGATGGAGTTCGAGATATCGATATGCAGCAAGCGTTGAGACTAAGTAGGCATAACACCTTAGCCGAAAGTTGTCCAGGCACTGGAATACGAAGCTGCCAAAAATGCTTCGATGAATCGACGCAGCAAATTAAGAGAAGTCAGGGTGTCGGAGGAACCGTAAGACAATGCAGATTTCTTTAAAAAGCTGGAGGCTATGTTCCAGAAATTCTGCTCTCGATGTGGCAAGGAGTCCGGATATAGAAAACCGATTAAGTGTTACAATTGCAACCGAGAGTGACATATAAGTAGAAACTGCAGACGACGACCCAGATCTGCAGAACGAAATGTTCCGAAAGACCCGACTTCAGGAAAACTCCACCTCGCCAGTGTAAGGGGGCGAACGCTGGCGACCACTGATTATCAAGCCCCCAAGTTACATTTGTGCTCCATCAAGAAGAGCTGTGAGAGCCTCGTTGTTCAAGGTTTTATCAACGGCAAGAAATGTGATTTGACAGTCGACACGGGGACAACAAGGTCAGTTGTACGCCCCGACATGGTTTCCAAAGAATCTATCGTGCAGCACAACATCAAGCCAATACTGGAAACTGCAATAGGAGATTTGATTGATGTTTTTGGACAGACCGCCACCACATTGGAAATTGGCAAGGCACAAGTAAAGATTAATGCAATCGTGGTCGACATAGTGGATGAATTTATAGTAGGTTTAGACGTTTTGGAAACCTTCAATTTTATCACAGTGGACTTTAAAAACAGAATGTTGAGAGTCGGAAACGAGGAAATGTTTTTCTCAGCATCTTCGAACAAGAACTGTCCTGTTAAAATAATCGTCACCGAAGATACACGAATACCTGGAAATAGTGAGAAGATCGTGAAGGCGCACCTGGAAAAACAACTGGAAGGAGTTAACACTATGGTTTTTGAACCAAACGAGAACAAAGAGAACGGGGCTCTTTTTGCTAGGTGCTTAGTTCATTCCAACGACATTATTCCAGTGAGGGTAGCCAATCTATCTGTAAACAGAATGACATTGAAGAAAGGGGAAGTAATCGGTACCTGTTCGCCAGTCTCCTGTGTAACAAGATGTGAGCAAGAGGAACCCGTTTCAAAAGATGTACATTTGTCCCAAGAGCTAATTGAGAGTTTCAAGAAGACCTGGAAACATCTTAGCGAACAGGAAAAGAAAAAGGCCATCGAGTTTGTAAAGCAAGAAGCTGATGTTTTCGTGCAAGGAAAAATTACAGGGCGAACGAATTTAGTCGAACATCGGATCAACACGGGAAATGCTGTACCTATTCGCCAACCTCCACGAAGACTTCCTTTCGTAAAACAACAGCAAGTTAACACCATGGTTCAAGAAATGCTGAAGGATGGCGTCATAGAAGAATCCAGCAGTCCTTGGTCATCACCAGTTGTGCTGGTGACGAAGAAGGATGGTTCGACGAGGTTCTGTGTGGATTACAGGAGGTTAAATGATGTAACGAAGAAAGACAGCTACCTATTACCCCGAATTGACGATACCTTGAATACTTTAGCTGGATCCAGGTGGTTCTCAACTCTGGACCTGAAAAGTGGATATTGGCAGGTAGAGCTAAGCAAGGAAGATAAAGAGAAAACAGCCTTTACAGCTGGAAACGGCTTGTATCAATTTAATGTCATGCTATTTGGATTATGTAATGCGCCTGCCACTTTTGAAAGGTTAATGGAATTAGTTCTGCGAGGACTAACTTGGGAGACGTGCCTGGTGTACTTGGATGATGTAATGGTCATTGGCAAAGATTTCGACGAACATCAATCGAATCTGAAGAAAGTTTTCGCCAGGATCCGAAGTGCTAATCTGCAGCTGAATCCAAAGAAATGCGTTCTATTCCAGGAAAAAGTCAACTTTCTCGGACACGTCGTATCATCGAAAGGAATCGAGACCGATCCAGAAAAAGTCCAGGCAGTGCGAGATTGGCCCAGACCAAAGAACAAGCACGAAGTTAGAAGCTTTTTGGGACTCAGCAGTTACTACCGCCGATTTGTTAAGGATTTTGGGAAAATTGCGAAGCCACTACATCAATTAACTGAAAAGAACTCCCACTTTGACTGGACACCAGAATGCCAACAGCCGTTTCTTGAGCTGAAAAACCGTTTGACCAGTGCTCCTGTTCTTGCATATCCCTTGGATGAAGGATTGTTCGTGTTAGACACTGACGCTTCACAAAGGGGAATAAGAGCTAATCTTCCCCAAATACAGGATGGCGAAGAAGCTGTAATTGGATATTTCAGCAAAACGTTGGGAAAAGCAGAGCGAAAATACTGTGTGACCCGGAAGGAGCTGCTAGCGGTTGTATGATCCATAGAACATTACCACAGTTTTCTCTATGGACGGAAATTTTTAGTAAGAACAGACCACTCTGCACTACAGTGGCTGCTGAATTTCAAAAATCCGGAGGGACAGATAGCGCGTTGGCTGGAGAAACTGCAGAGTTACGACTTTCAAATTAAACACCGCAAAGGAAGAAGTCACGCCAACGCTGACAGCTTGTCACGAAGAACTTATGGCAGTTCCTGTAAATTCTGTCAATGGCAGGAACAAAGAGAATTAGCCAAGGATGTTGTACATATCCAACAAATGCAGATTAGGAATAAGGAAACGGAAAACACCAACGAAATCACCAGAGACAACTTTAGAAGAGAACAAATCGCTGACAAAGATTTGACGATAGTAAGGGGCTGGCTAGACCAAAAGCGAAGACCTGAGTGGCAATAAATATCCAGATTTGATCAGACGGTCAAGGGGTACTGGGCTCTGTGGGATTCGTTGTGCTTACGCGATGACTTGATCACTCGTAAATGGGAAAGTCCAGATGGTAGGAGCATTGTATATCAAACCGTTGTGCCCCGAACGATGGTAGCTGAAGTACTTCGTGAACTGCATGGCAGTCGCAGTGGAGGCCATTTTGGAGTAAATAGAACATTGGCACGTGTGAAAGAGCGGTATTATTGGATCAACTGTCGAAGAGATGTGAAAGAATGGTGCAGAAGATGTGACCTCTGTGCTTCTAAGAAGGGTCCGAAGACATGATCCCGGGAGAAAATGAAGCAGTATCTGTCAGGTGAACCTTAGGAAAGAATTGCGGTGGACATTGCAGGACCATTCCCTACGACAGATTTTGGAAATAAGTTCAACATGGTTGCCATGGACTATTTCTCAAAGTGGCCAGAAGTAGTGCCAATGCCGAATCAGGAAGCAGTTACAGTGGCCGAAGCCCTTCTGGAAAACGTGATTTCCAGACACGGAGTACCCTTGGAGCTGCATACCGATCAAGGTAGAAATTTTGAATCCGAAGTATGGACGCAGTTAATGAGTTTGCTGGGGATACGAAAAACACGAACAACCCCACTTCATCCACAGTCAGATGGAATGGTTGAGAGGCACAATAGGACCATCAATCAATACCTCTCAATATTTGTGGGTGAGCACCAACGTAACTGGGACAAACTGGTACCTCTCTTTCTCCTGGCCTACCGAAGTTCCCAGCATGAATCTACTGGCTATACACTATCAATGTTGTTGTCTGGAAGAGAAATGTGGCTCCCCGTAGATCTGATGTTTGGCAGACCATCAGCCGACGATCATGAAGAAGTGTCTCTTCTAGTTCACCGGGAACTCGCGAAAAAATCCTATATCACGAGTAGTGGGAGTAGCAAAAACATTGGGTTATCGTATGTCATTTCGGTAGGTTGCGCAAAATCACGCTGCGCATCCTTATGTAGTATGGGCGAAGGAAGCTTAAATACAACAATAGACACTCATTGAAATACTGCGCAACATACCAGATTGACAACTTATCACGGGACGTTATTTCAGCCACTTCTGCTTATAGAACAGGATACAGAGTTAGTCTTCTTCTCTTATATATTCTTGGGTAGAGCATTTGTTTACATATCTTTACGTGTATAACCTATAAACCTATACCACTGACGTAACAGTCAGGACACAGAATGGTGGCCGGCGATAATACTCATGTTACGTATATTGGCTGCCATTGATTTTGTCTTCACTTGGCTTCACCTGCTCTCCGAATGCGATGTCTCCTTTGTAATTCCATGCTCTAAGGTTAAAATTATTATTTGTTATTCTGTGAAGACACATATGTCAGTCCAACACAGAGAAAACATGGCCCAACATGCCATGTCAGAAATTCATAAATAATCTCTGAGCATGTGCAGAAAATCAAATACAATAAACCAATTTTCTATAGATTAATAGATATTCTAGCAATGAATTAAACTTTTTTGAAAGGCACAAATTGGTTCCAATTAAACGCAGGTTGAAATTTGTAATTTGATTAACTCTAAGCTTAGAAAATGAAAAAACAAATCTCAGCACTGCACAATAAATCCAGATTTTCATTTGCTTTTGGATGGAAATGAGTTGCAATCATCACATATAAATTTTATTCATTATAAACCATTTTAAAAATTCGATTCAGCTGAGTTAGGAAAAGTCGTGCGTACACGACAAGAGATGCTGCTCTGTATAGCTGCCGTGAAACGAAAGTGAAGCAAATTTTCCGGCGGCCGTCATTACTTTGGTGCTCACCTTGTTGTTTACAGCTAACTTGTGATTTTCATTTTTTGTGCTAGTTTTAAGTGAGAACAACGATTTTTTCATCGTAACACAATGTGAAATGCGAGGCTCTTGTATGCAAGAGTCGCTGTCGAAGAAAAGAAGATGGTGTTACGTTTCACAGCGTAAATAAAAATTGTTTACCTGTACATCAACATAAAAATTTTTAAAATACTTCTATGTAATAAATAATATAATAACGTAAACGTTTTAAGAGAAAAAATGGTATCTTTATTTTAAATTGAAAAATAAATAAATAAATAAGCTAGGTACCACTAGTGGCGTGTTGACAAAATATTTTTTGATTAAATTTCGTTTAAAATAGGAGGTTTTTGAGGTCAGGGAGTTTCAAATTTTAGATCATACTTATAAAATTAAATATGGCAAATTCGGAAATGGTCGATTTATGTCAAATCTTGCAAGCAATTTAGGTCAAATCTTGCAAGTCAGTTTTGAGATATCCTGTTTCAATGCATTTAGAGTTTAGATTACAGATATAATTGTCTCAAATATCATCTCTTTTGGGGTGGGGGTTTGGAGGTGCTACGAGAAGGAACTATATAAGTACGTCGAATTTCGTTTTTTGTGTTTGATTTGAAACCTATCACACATTTCTGTGGTGTTCGAGTTTTGTTCAACTTGATTTTAGAAATCCAGAAATATTTCAATAAACAGACAGGTCTTGAGAGGATTCATACGGAAATATCATAATAATAATGTGTCAACAATATATTGAAAATAAATTAAGTGGTATTTACTTTTTTTAAAATTGCAGATTTCCTATTGGTGACCCAGAGAAAATCAGTATTTGGATTACAAATATGAAGATTCAAAATTTTATAGCGAGAAAACTCAGAGAATATGCTCTAAACATGAAAAAAACTGGTTCTACAGAACCCTAAAGGGAAAAGTGGAATTGTTGAATCAAGCAGTACCGACAATATTTGAGGCGTTACCGAAGTCTGTTCAACAAAAAAAAGAAAGAATAACTCATTCAGTGGTAAGATTAACTCATAAAACTCCAAAAACTATTTGAAATGTGCAATAAAACCATTAATATATAATTGGAATATCTTAGAAAAAATACAAACAGCCGCATTCATAACCAACTCTTAGTTTAATACTATTTTAGTTGGTTCGATAGTTGGTAACGTGGTGGTAACGATAATATTATACTTAACAGTTAGTGCGGGTTTACGAGTTTCTTGGCGTGCGTGAGAAGCTGGCGCGCGCAAATTGCTTCGCGCACGTAAACAGATTAAACGTATGGTGGCAAATACGATCATTTACGAGTCATTAGCGTGCGCCACGGTCCGCTTACGTGAGATGCTGGCGCACGCGGAGACCGTCAAATATTTCCCGTGACAAATAATACAACGCGCGCGAAGCTCTGCTGGCGCAAAGATAAGGATCATGTGACCACAACGACCAATCACGACTAGACATTCGAAAAGTTGTCGTGCTGTCAAAAGTCAAAATCAATTGAAATTGAAATTATTATTCATTAATTTTAAAGTGTATTTGTGTTTTTGGCGATATACATTAGATTTAACCGAAATTGTAAAGTGTAGTTTTGATTTAGTTTATTTTGTGTGTTTGATTTCTTGAAATAATGTCATCTTCGGGAGAGAAAAGAAAAATAATGAAAAAGGAGGAGAAGGCCGCTGAGAAGGCAAAAGAGGAACGACTGAGAGATCTCCTGATAGTGAGAGTGGAACAAAGGCCCCAGTTGTACGATAAAGAGAACCCTGGATACAAAAACCCTCAGCTGAAAAAACAAGCTTGGGACGAAATATCCAGTGATTTAAAAGGTGAGTGAGTCTATTTTTTAAATACTTTTCTTCCTCATAATTATAGCAAAATGTTTAATAAAGTTTCACAGATAGACTCTATGCGTATGTGGAAATCTCTCCGGGATGCCTTTACAAGAGAGAACAGCATGCGGAAGATTGAAAATGTGAGTGGAGCTGCAGCAACCCGTCGAAAATCATTTCAGTTTTATGAACAGATGAAGTTTATCGAGGGCTTCATACGAAGAAGAGAGTTAGTACATTTAATTACAAATTTCGTCTAATGAGAGTAAACTTGACAGCCAACACAAATCAACAATTAAATTTGTCATAAATTAAAAAATCCCGATGGCCCGTAGTCAGCGGAAAGGTAAATTTTAAAAAATTCATTGAATTGAAATTTTAACAACCTTTTCATTGGTATACCTACATGTTATTAAATAAAATTGTCATAGCCTTGCGGTTAGAGGTTTTTGTTTTGGCTGTTGAATATAAAGCAGACAGGGTTCGAGTCCACTTCAAGGCAGATTTTTTTTTCGTCTATTTCTTTTCAATAAATATACTATATATTTTTTTAATCAGGGTCTATATTAAGATCTCCAGAAAATGTACAATTACATCAAATTTATATTGAGTGTTCATGTTTTATCAATATTTGTTATTTTTCTTTATTAATTTTTATTTTTTTACCTGTGTATTTTATGAAAAATTGCTTTGAACAAAAGTTGTAGGTACTGATTATATCTATAACCTAAAATTATTTTTAATAATATTTACACTACTGCTCTTTTTTGATAATTTTTTTAAATGTTTGAATGGTCGCCATTTTGAAACTACTTACCCGATATTGCCCAATAACGAACTCGACCGAGATATTTGGGAGATTGATTTTTGTAGCAAATTTGAACTTGATACCTTCAAAACTGCGACCTCTATCGTGTTAACAAATTTCGTAATATCCCATATAATATATATATATATATATATATATATATATATATATATATATATATATATATATATATATATATATATATATATATAACTTTTGAACCAAATGTTTTTTTGGACTAACTTATAGACATATAACAACATGCCGTGGAAATTTTTTCGACATTCAAAAGTGTGAACGATCGCAATAGGTATATTTCTAATATTTCTATAAGAAATTTACCTAAAAGTCACCAACACAATTGAAAGTATATTAAGAATTTAGAAATATATTATTCGAAGTGTAACTTCAAATATGTTTTTGTGCATGTATATTAAAATTTTACCAGTGATATCTCATCAGATTACAGATTTCTATAAAATCATGTTAGATAGAATTAAATTTCGTTAATATAGCTTGCAACAATGTATAGTTGGTTGTCTAACTCAACTCAACTCAAATTTTGAAATCAATTCTTGATTTGATTTGAATTAAATAGTATTATCCATACTAATATTATGAATCTGAAAGTGTATTGATTGGTTTGTTTGTCTTTCTTTCACGTTTCAATGGATTGATTTTTGATATGCTCGCAGTAAGAGGCCCGAGAATAACATAGGCTACTTTTACCCCCAAAAATTGATGGTTCTTGACATTTAGAGGGGTAAAATGAGGGAATACATTTTCTATGGAAAAATAATATTGGATAGACATTTCGACTTGAAAATTCAAAAGCGTAGGTACTCTCGAATCAAATAAGCAAACCGTATCTCATGATTTTTGGAAATTCAAACTCTGAGATGAATAATTTCATAAATTGATATGGGTGTCGTTTTTTGGGATGTTGATTGCGAGAACAGTATTTATTTTCAAGTCAGTTGAAGGAGATTTATTTGATTTTTGCCTGAGAAGTCACGGGCATTTGCTACTATGGTATATTTATAAATCATGTTGGCTAATCGGTACCAAATAATGTACAATCTAATTGCTCACTACTATTGAATAGCAAACAAAAAGAAAAGCGACACAAACTTTACTCTAGGACTCTATCAGCCTTATAAACTTTGTAGTGTTACTCTGATATTTCAATGGATATTTTTTAGAAGCATCTGTTCCATGGAAGATGGCGGAAAGGCATCAAGAATAGATGAAGAAGATGGTAATAGCCAACTTATTGAGGTAGAACTTGATATGTTTGATCCCAACTACTCCCCGGATAGGAGGGCTGTCGAGGAACTGTCTCAGTTTCTAACAGAAGTGCATGCAGGTTAGTAGATACATGTGTTTTATTTTTGGTGATAATCTAACGCAATATCGCTATTCATTTGTTCCAGAAGTACAGCCCTGTGAGAGAAGCAGCCCACGCAGAAGCCCTCGAAAAGTGGGAGAAAGTTCGATGGCCGCTCCCTCTACCCCCAAAAGACCCAAATATTCCACTCCTCTCAGCACAACTCCAATTCTGTCTCCCAGGAAGGACAAGACCACTTGCAATTCGAAGAAGAGCAGAAGCAAAATGGAGACGGACTTGGGGGAAGAAATCACCAGGGTAGTCGGAACGCTCGATCAGGCCATACGTACCCATCACCAAACCCTCGACACTTCCCAACAAAGTGCTGAGGTGATGCTGGGAGCTTCGATTGGGAACACGCTGGCCTCTATTTCCAACCCAGTATTGAAGAACAAGTGGGAGAGGAAATTTCGCCTTATGCTATGCGCTATGGAGGATGATATAGCGGACAATAATTAAGAAACTTTTATTTGTTTTTTTTTGTGTTATGTGGAGAATATTTTTTTTTATTTGTTTTTAATGAGGATTCTTATTTATTTTAATAGCTGTAAGATAGAAATTAATATTTTTATAATAAAGATTCAAAAATATCATAGTTTTTTCAATAATATTAACAGATGAGTCAACTTGAGTATTAAACTAATACGTTTCAGAGATTGTTGTTGATTCATATTTTTAATAAATTATCGAAGCTCTTCTACTAGGGTTTATTACATTTGGTATCACTAGTTTTGACAATCGTAGTACCAGTCATAATCTGTATCGCACTAGATTAAAAAAGCGCACTACGTACGTTGTAGAGAAACTCATAAATGGGTCGGCGCAAAACGGTCGCGCAAACCAGTTCAACGTACGCGAAGCAATCAGCGCGAGCCAGCATCTCACGCGCGCGGAGAAACTCGTTTAAGTTTAATACCGAGCTAGATTGGTATATGAGTATGTCTGAGATTTTTTTATTCTTTGCTTAACAGCCACAAATTGAGATATGTGTTGACTGTACTCTGTACTTCAAATTAAATAAACGTTTTATAAAAGCTACAGAATACTTTTATTTGTTGCAGGTAAGAAGAACCGTCTCATGTGAGCGTGAGGAGACAATGAAGCGTAAATTAGAAAACGAAAAATTTAAAAGTGCTCTAAAATCAAAAAAATAAAAGTTTTGACTCAGAAACTAAGACGAGCAAAAAAAGATTATTTTCTTTGAAGCGTCCTATCAAAAAGTTGAAAGCACAAAATTTATTGTTAGAGGAACATTCACTTTTATTCGACCACATGCCAGATATATGCGAAGAAATGGGCAGTCGTAAAATAACAAAGAAATTGTAGGTAAAAGTCCATTGTCTCAAAGTGGAGTGAAGTAAAATGTAGAAAAAAGGAAACTCACAGTCTTCTCCACAAAATATATTGCTTACATAATTACCATCAGAGACATGTTTCGAAACTATATAGTTTCATTATCAATCTTAAAAGGTTCTGTAATAAATTTGTACAAATTAATGATACTATGATACTGATGAAATATATCTTAGAAAAGATGGCTAATATGATACTCACGTGGAGATGAAAATAACTCAATCTCAAACCAAAATTCGTCAATAAATAAAATAAAATTCAGAATAAAACTTAACTTTTACATTGTAACCCCAAAAATAAAATAAAATAAAATTAAAAATCAAAAAATTAAAATTAATTCTAACTGGCCTGGACTACATGATTGCTAGTGAGGTTCGATGAGAAAGAGAAAAATTTTGGTTGGAGACGATAATTTATAGCTCATCAACCCCTGCGTGGTGCCATCTATAAATGACTGGACATAATTGATAAAGTTAATATCGTATAAAGATTGAAAGTTGAAGAAAACTCTATAATAAATAATATAATGACAAGTAAATAAATGAGGTTAAGGAGAAGCATAAATATAAATATCCCTAAACAAATAAGAGTGTTAAAGAATTGTATACAATCAAAGTTAGTCTGTTCATTAAGAGATATGATTAATGGGTTGTTGTTATTAGAATTGATTTCAAAGATTTCTAAGATATTCAACAAACGGCCCTTTGGTGACAGGTGTAATATTCTGACATCTTTAGTGATATCGAAGGTATGTTTATGATTAATAATATGATTCGCGAAGGAACTGTTAGAATTGATCATATGGAAAGGAGCTGTGAGAAACAATGATCGATATTTGTCTATCACTTTGGTGTGTTCTTCTATTCTGATACTTATTTTTCTACCAGTTTGACCTACATATTTGGCTGAGCAGTTTGGTGTGGAGCATGAAATCTCGTAGACACCTGATCTATCCAAGGGACTAACCTTATCTTTGCTGTTGACCAACTTATTATATAAAGGGTGTTCGAGCAGGATTTCAAACCAAACTCAAACCGTCAGAGGCATGCGCATTTTAATTTTAAGAAGACGGAAATTCATACGCGCATGCTCCACAATCACGGAACACAGTTGGAAACTGGTCCAAATTACTGCTCGAACACCCTTATAGTGTGTTCCGAGTGAAGAAGCATACCTTTAATTCTTGGTTATGACGTTGGAGTATGTTTTTGACTTCTTGGGAAACTTTGCCAATGAAGGGCAGTGAACAATATCTAGATGGTAAAGCAGGTATAATTAAATTTCTATTTATATGTTTTTGTAACTGTCTATGGTATAATCTATCTATGAATTGAATAGGGTAATCATTGTTAATACCGATTTGTTTAATGATGTTTAGTTCATTGTTAAAGTCTCTTGCACTCATAGGGATGGAGAATAATCTATGAAAAAATGAATTGAAGGAGCTCAGTTTGTGCGAAATCGGGTGACATGATGAGAAAGGGATGATGTTGTCTGTATGTGTAGGATTTCGGTAGATTGCGAATCCCAACTTATTGTTTGTTTTTGTAATGAGGATATCTAGAAAGGGTAGACAATTGCTAGTTTCAATTTCCATTGTGAAAGAGATCGCTGGATGTAAAGTATTCAAGAAAGTCAGAAACAGATGAAGTTGATTTAAGTTACCATTGAAAAGAACCAAACAATCATCCACGTATCTGTAGTAGAAAATGATTTTATCATAATGAGTGAAATTGTGGAATTGCATCTCTAAATTATTCAGAAAAAATTCAGCTAGTAATGGGGAAAGGTTACTGCCCATGGCTAAGCCTGTTAATTGAGCGAAAAATTCATTATTAAATTTGAAAAAAAATTGTTTTAGGACTATGTCTAATAGTTGACAGATGTTAAGGCAGTGGTGGAAATTAGTGCCTGTTTCCAAGAGGAGTTTTCTTACTAATTGGATGCAGTCATCTGGAGGAATACTTGGGAAGAGGTTAACTACATCAAAGGAAACCAATATGGAGTTATCAGGTATTACCAAATTAGATATTTTGTTTATAAGGTCTTTGGTGTTTTTTATTGAGTAGGGATTGCTGAATTCGGTTAATTCCCTAATAAGTTTATTGAGCCAAGCTGCTAATTTGGATGTAGGAGAGTTACAATAAGAGACAACTGGTCTAATGGGTATGTCTGCTTTATGAATTTTCGGCAAACCAAATAGTAATGGGGTAGACGGGTTCATGGGGATTAATTTGTCTTTATTAGATTCATAGAATAAGATGGTGTCTAAAGTGTTGTCCAAATCTTTTTTCACTCTTCTTACGTATTTGGTTACAGGGTCACAATCTAACCTTAGGAATCCGCCCGAGGAATCTATGATTTGGTTACAGGGTCACAATCTAACCTTAGGAATCCCCCTCAACTTCTTGAACACACTATATAATAAGTTGGTCAACAGCAAAGATAAGGTTAGTCCCTTGGATAGATCAGGTGTCTACGAGATTTCATGCTCCACACCAAACTGCTCAGCCAAATATGTAGGTCAAACTGGTAGAAAAATAAGTATCAGAATAGAAGAACACACCAAAGTGATAGACAAATATCGATCATTGTTTCTCACAGCTCCTTTCCATGAGATCAATTCCAACAGTTCCTTCGCGAATCATATTATTAATCATAAACATACCTTCGATATCACTAAAGATGTCAGAATATTACACCTGTCACCAAAGGGCCGTTTGTTGAATATCTTAGAAATCTTTGAAATCAATTCTAATAACAACAACCCATTAGTCATATCTCTTAATGAACAGACTAACTTTGATTGTATACAAGTCTTTAACACTCTTATTTGTTTAGGGATATTTATATTTATGCTTCTCCTTAACCTCATTTATTTACTTGTCATTATATTATTTATTATAGAGTTTTCTTCAACTTTCAATCTTTATACGATATTAACTTCATCAATTATGTCCAGTCATTTATAGATGGCACCACGCAGGGGTTGATGAGCTATAAATTATCGTCTCCAACCAAAATTTTTCTCTTTCTCGTCGAACCTCACTAGCAATCATGTAGTCCAGGCCAGTTAGAATTAATTTTAATTTTTTGATTTTTAATTTTATTTTATTTTATTTTTGGGGTTACAATGTAAAAGTTAAGTTTTATTCTGAATTTTATTTTATTTATTGACGAATTTTGGTTTGAGATTGAGTTATTTTCATCTCCACGTGAGTATCATATTAGCCATCTTTTCTAAGATATATTTCATCAGTATCATAGTATCATTAATTTGTACAAATTTATTACAGAACCTTTTAAGATTGATAATGAAACTATATAGTTTCGAAACATGTCTCTGATGGTAATTATGTAAGCAATATATTTTGTGGAGAAGACTGTGAGTTTCCTTTTTTCTACATTAAACAAAGAAAGGAAATACTCTACCGAATTAAGACAGTTTGCCATTACTTTGCTGTTCTTCTCTCCCAAGGGATATGATTACCTAAGAGAAAAGTTTGAAACATGCCTTCCTCACTATTGCGAGGTGTCTTAGAAATATAAACGGTGAACCTGGTTTCACAAAAGAATCCCTTGATGTTTTGAAGAAATACAAAGATGATTCTGAAAATTCTGTCTTGCTAGCTCCTTCAGTTGACGAAATGTCAACTCGAAAAATTGAAACAGAACACAAAAAATATTTTTTTAAATGTAAAAGATCAAAAATGTTATATATTCTATGACCCATGTCATATGATCAAGCTAGTGAGAAATACTTTTGGCGACACAAGACATGCGTTAATTGACGGAGAGGAGAACTCCGTAAGATGACAATATATACAAAATTTGGAAGAATTGCAAGAAAACGAAGGGCTCCATTTAGGGAATAAACTACGTAGTGCACACATTCGTCTTAAAGTTCAACTGTTAAGTGAATCTGTTGCAGACTCCCTTTCTTATTGTTCTGAAGAACTAAAATTAATGTGAAGCTACAGTGAATTTTATAAGAATTATGAACAAAGTTTTTGATATCTTGAATAGCCGCTCAATACAAACACCAGGTTCTAAAAAACCTTTGTGTAGGAGTAATATTTCAAACCTACATTTTAATAATGCAGAATTATTTATTAAACGGGGCTAAAAACTAGGCTTGTGGGTGTGCTATTGGATTGTATTAGGAACTAATTGAACATAAAAAAGCATGGATTATTTTAATTTATACAAGCTTTGTCGAAACCACTTTGAGCTTTTTTTTAAGTATACGATCTAAAGGGGGATGGAACAATAATCCCTCAGCTAGACAGTTCACTGCTGCTTATAAGCGTTTGCTGGTGCGAAGTGAAATAGGACCTGGAGGCTTAGGAACTTGTATTCCTTTAGAAGTTATTCCAATTTTGAGTGGGTCGAGCCGTTCGAAACAAAACATTGTGTCTCCAGAAGGCAGGCTACTAGATATTTTGGAAGAAGAATCGTTGCAATATGTTTGGAGTGACCATGACTATACAATGAATTTTTGTGTCATCAGTGAGTGTTCACTTCAAATTATAACGTACATTGCAGGTTTCGTTGTACGGAGACTAAAAACAACAATTAAATGTGTGGAGTGTGTTGATGCCTTATCGGGAGACAAATTGACTTTTTTAAATTCATTAATAACAAAAATAATCATGGGGGACTGACATACCAATTCAAAGATGTCGTTTCTATATGCAAAACGATCGAGCATTTTTTGAGAGTAGACGAACGGAATTTGTGTAAAGCAAATTTTGTTGCAAGTTTGAAAAATAAAATAATGCTTTACTGCATACACATTGAACAATCCCTGTGTTTGAAACGCTTGCGCTTTTTAAGCTGCAGCATCAGACATTTTTTAAAGGCTTCTTTATAAGCCAGCTTAAGAGCGCAAGACTTCTAACAGCAAATCCTGTCAAAAATGTTGCAGCGCTTTCTTAGCTAGATGTGTGTTGGACACAGGGATTATTTCACATGCTTAAATGAACATGTATTGGGAATGCCATCAAACCACATATATTTTTTAACCGAAGCTATAATTGATAAATATTTAGAAGTAAGATTGTATTTTATTGCCAAACAGCAAAGCCAGTTTGATAATAATATTCGCAATAAATTTCCTAAATTAATTTTATTCTCTGGACAGTAGTTCTTATAGTTAAATAGTTATTTCCTTATTAAAAATTAACAAAGATTGTTATGATTTTATTATTTTTATTCATACCGATACCTTGCGCTAGAATTTCGTAGAGAATAGAATAGGTACCATGCATGTGTTATATTTTATTATTAAAATAGGATCAAAACTAACATACATCTAGTATACCTACCAAATTTCACCAATTTTCTTGAATTAGAACCTTCAATTAATACTATTTACCATATTTTGCGTTGTCTAAGCTTTACCCGATGAAACGCCACTGGCAAGTATACCGTTCATTGGCGGCCATTGATTTGGTTCTCATTTGGCTTCACTTGGTCTCTGAATGCGGTGTTTTATTAATTTTTAATCTCTTTTCCATGCTCTAAGGCGATGATTTCAATTCTTCGCATGTGCGACTCATCGGCCATAGGATACCTTTATTCAACTTTATGTAGAAGCAGAAGTAGCTTTCTCTGGTAAAAGCGCATAGATGTCATAGTACATAAAGAAATTGATAGAAACGGTCAGAGATAGCCATTACATTGGAATTATTTGGGCATAGGCATAGTACATTCTGTTCAAAAGAGTAACATTTCAAATGAAAGTGGTCGTTGCGTCGTTTACGCATGTCGTAAATAATTTAAATTCAATTTTAATTCATAACCCCAAAACACTAACACACTAAATCACGTTCAAAAAGAAATGTTTGACATTAAACGTCAACAACAAGAACAAACGTCGAAATAACAATCAGCCGATCTGATCGAAGAATTTTTATGACGTTAAAATTTTATTTCACCTAGTTTACAAACGAAAAAAAGAGATAGGCAAGGTATGACGAAACCCCATTCGATGGATATTCATACTATATATGCAGTTTTAAATATTTATATTTTTGGAAAATGTTATTAAAAATACACCAATTGGTACCAAAGTTTTTCAATATACGAGAGTTCATCGGCTGGCGTGCTGGTCTTCTTGTGGGCTAAGTTTCGGTTTAGCGCCAACAGAAATTTGTAACAAATTATATGTCAATTGATTCAGTTAATTGAGAAAAATTCATTAAAAGTAGTCCCAAGGTGTGGAAACCTCTAATAACGAAGTTACCTGACCTGGAGCGAACAGGAGTGCTGGGTGGGGAAGACGTCCATTTTGAAGTTTTTTTAGCATATAGTGGTACAAAAGCTTTGTAGAAAGTGATTACAAAATGATAATTAACGCGATATCTCAAACTAAGAATCTTACTTGTGTGAATTGGTTTTCATTATGCGAAATAGTGAAGTGGTAAATAGGTGCCATGATTTTAAGCGTGCTACTGGGCAACTATATAATCCATATTTGGAGTAAGGTGTTTTTATTACTCATCTTGTTTTATTATCTCTTTTATATGTTATTTCGAATTCTCTTTCGCCTTGATATTTTCCTTGCCCTTGAAGATAATATTCGAATTTTATTATTGTCCGAGAAAATGTTTATGGTATAGTTATTCAATTTCACGATTTCGCGCGTTTACGTCGTCCCTACCAATTCGAATCATGGTTTTGTTTCATGTCGGAGATTTAAAGACATTTTCGAGATGTGGCAACACTGCGAGATAAAGTTTCTTAGTTGAGAGATCGCGTTAATTTACATTTTGTAATCACTTTCTACAAAGCTTTTGTACCACTGTATGCTAAAAAAACTTCAAAATGGACGTCTTTCCCACCCAGCACCCCTGTTCGCTCCAGGTCCCGTCACTTCGTTATTAGAGGTTTCCGCGCCTTGGGACTACTTTTAATTATTCTCTCTGATTAAACCGAGTCGACTGATATATAATTTGTTACAAATTTCCGTTGGCGGTAAACCGAATCCTTACCTTCTTGTGTAGAGACAACCTATGACTTGTAAGCAATTTTTGAAATATTAGTAACATTTGGTTCTTACACGTTGGTGTTCCCGTGATTCTTTGATGAAAACTAAACTGACGTGCGCAGTGCGCATCAGAGATCTGTCATTTTCCTTTACGTCAATTTTTGTCAATCGCCTTTGAACTATGGGTGTAAAATGGATGTGTTTGTATACAAGGAATTATTACCATTAACATTTTATGAAATGAATGTGATTGCGAACATTTCGCTATGGGTGGTTGTATAGGAATAACTCGCAGTAGAAGTGGGGCCATAGACGATTCTTCTGGTTCGATAACAAGGCCAAACTCAGGTATTTTTTTAACCTTGGGGTAACCTGAACTAGATTTTAAGTCCTAATAACATTTTTAGGAAATCAAAGAAAGAATCACCCTCTGTGCCATGAAACTATCAGGTGGAAATCGGACGTTCCATTAACTGAAGGTCAGTTAAGAAGCAAGAGAGATGAGTTCTGGGACACTGCTCCTGCCTTCGAAGGGCGCAAGGAAATATGGGACGCTCTTAGAGCTGCAGCGGTTGCTGCTGAAGCAATGGACTATGAGCTAGCTCAGGCTATTTTAGATGGAGCCAGTGTCTTCGTGCCAAATGGTTATCTAACCGAGTGCTACGATGAACTTGGGGCTCGCTATCAAGTTCCAATATACTGTTTGTCATACCCAATTAATATAGTTAAAGAAGACAATGGTAGGGATAGTCCAGCAGAGTGTTCCGAACCAGTGGAGGGTGGAACCGAGACTGTTTTGAAACTTAGACTGTCACATTCGTGTTCTGATGTTAAATTGTCTGTTTATTCCACTGACACTATAAGTATGTGCAAGAAGAAGTTACAGGTGAGTTTCCCCTACTGATAATATCTAAATGAAAGGCGTAATTTGTAATCTTCTAAACACAGTTGAATCTGTTTGTGCAAAATTTTGAGATAATTTGTTATCATGGAAAGGGCATTTTATTATTGTAATTGTTGAGCTGTTTATGATAAATAACTCTCATAATATCACAATCATTGGTTTATGTGTGGGATTTTATTCTTTTTATTTATCGCTGGATGAATTAATTTCCATGCGTTTATTGCTCTGTTATCGCGATTCCCGTTAAAACGATAAAATAAATTCTTGACTGTTTATTGTTCTATCATTGGTCTTACTATTTTTTATGATTCATGCGTTATAACGCGTATAGTGCTGTGAAAACATAGTTGTGTATTTTGCTGTTAAGAGGCCTCGCTACCAGCTGATCGTTTTTGATGATTTTTTCTGTTTTAATGAACAGTAGCGGGTACAGCAATAAGCTGAAAAATGTAGTTCCACTATAACTCTTTTGGTTTTAGAAAGAGATTTTTTTTCAAGGAACAAATATGCCTGGAATCTACTGTAGAATCGCGGATCATTTTTTTTATTCTCAATAAAAAAATAGTAGCAAATTCAACTGAAATTTTAGAATTCTTATTTTTGCTATGTGATCCGCGATTCTCCATGCTCTTCTCAGTAAGCATACAAAATTTTACCTTGATAGGATAATTACTTTAAGAGAAATAATGGAATTGCGATATCACTGTGTAGCAAGCCCCCTTAATGATAAATCACAAGCAGACAAAAATTATAGATAATGATTAATACTAGATAATTATCTTTAAAAAAGTTCTTATCTTTTCATACAAAAATAATATTTTTTAAAGAGTCAAGAAGGCATAGAGTCGTCACGACAAAGGTGGTTCTATGGGGGCAAGTTATTAGGAGATAAGCTACATGTAGAAGAGGCTAAGATACCACCTGGTTATGTCGTCCAAGTTATAGTAAATATGGAATCATCATAGTTATTTTAGGAATCTGATAAATCTCCGGGTGAGTTTTCTCGTTGTACCATATATTTTGTAAATTACCGTTTTTATCTTATTCAAAACATTTATAGTAATTATTGGCTAATTTCAAACTTGTTCCTCAAAAATTAACTGTACCTAATTGCAACATTCATATTTCAATCATGTTTGTTTGATTAATAAAATCGATTCCATCGTAACATGTTTCAATCAAGCTGAAAGACTTTTTCTATTTCATTGAGATTGAATCGATATGACCTTAATTTGAATTATTCCAAATAATTATTGAATATTGAATCTCTTTGTTACTACCATAATTATTAATTAATAATTTTACGTCTGTTCTATGCCTTGACCATTCATTTATAATCTACGCAGCTTGAATAACCATTTTTTTAATTGAAATTTTAATTACTTCATTAAAATTGAAATAATTCGTCTTGTAGTGCTTTAAAATGTTATTTGTTATTACTGAAGAAATATCCTCCTCGAGATCATTCTATAGTACATTTGACCAACTGAGAATGCAGTGTGGCGTCTTATGGACGCTAACACGTTGTTATACCGGGCTCGACCAACCATCAGGTCCTGTCTTAGGCAAATTTCGACGCTTGGGTTTAATTTTTATGTTCAATAATTAATAATGATAAAAAATGAATTGCAAAATTACATGAAGAAATATTTTTCCCATTTAAAATATATAGCCTATACCCGGCCAGACTGCATTCTCAGTGTGCAGTACAGGGTGTCCAATTTTGGGTAGTTTTGCGGGGTATCTGCGTTATTTTTATAGATAGAAAGTTGAAGTTTTTGCGACAGTGTGCTACTTTTTCATAAAACTAAAGATGCCGTTAACAAAATTTTAGTTTTTAAGATACAGGGCATTTTTGAAAATGTTGCATTTTCGTTATCCTTCAACTTATCGAAAAGTTAAAATAACTTTCTTATAGTTTTTTTTTCCGTAGAATGCAGTGTTGTAGATACTTTTTGTTACATATTTACTATTTTGAGTTATAATCCAAACATATGTTTTTACTTTCCTACGCTACTATAGTAGCTGTATAAGGAAAGTATTGTAATCGTGTGAAATTTTCGGTATCGAGATTTTTACAGATGTTGACGTTTCAGAGTTTTCTAAGTCTAATAAACATATTTGCAGCCATTGGTCTGTCTGTCTGTCTGTGACAGCATTATCTCGGGAACGAATCGGTGTATTTTGATGCTTTCTTTTTTATTTTGTTTGGTACCAATACCACTTGCCGTAGCATTGAATGAGAATCCTGTATACACTGGGTGTTGAGCTATAGTCAAAAAATGTGATTTGCTCAAGACTATAGCGCGAAAACGGCTCTAAGGATTTTGATTAAACTTGCCTAAAGTATTCTTCTGAGAGCCCTATACCACCCACATATAGCGCCATCTCTCAAAAAAATACACAAAAAAAGTTATGCTTGAATAAAATTCCGTATTTTCCACATGTTTCTTCAGATTCTGGCTAAACGTTTCATCTTGCGAAAAAATATTACATTCCCATTGTTGTTTGTCTTGACATGCTGAAAAAAATTAGTGATAGCACGATTTGACCAGAGGATTTTTACTTTACTATCGCTATTATCATCGCTATGTAAGGAGAGTATTGTAATAGTGTAAAATTTTTCATTCGCTCTAATATGCCTGCGAGCGGTAGGAAAGTCGTGTGAGTGGACACACCAGATTTTTTTAATGGAATACCCTTTGTATTTATAAACTATAAAATTTGTCTTTTTTTACCTTTTCAAAAATATATAATAGTATACACTTTTTCTCTGAAATACGCCAATAAATGATAATATTCTAAAATTAAATGCATAATTCAATGGTAGGCCATGAATAACAGTAATTAACAGTTGAAAGTTACAGATTACTAACGAAGAATTATTGAATACCTTGCATATAGGCATCTATAAAAATATAACATTTTCAAAAATATCTAGAGTTTTTAATAACAGTAAATTAGTAAAATTTTTGTAACATAAAGTAACAATTCAACAAACAAAAAATACATTAATAAAAAAATAAAAACAATTATTTAAAGGCTATGTTCAACATGACGGCGATTTGCACTAATGCAAAATTGCCACATCTTTGTAATTCTTTGTATAGCATTAAAAAGAACCAATTGGTTTCATTTCAGATTTCGAAAGGCTAAATGAATTGCATTTCGAAGTTCTAAGATTAGATTATGAATACGGCTGATTATATTTAAAACAATTTTTTTACATTTTATTTCGGATTGTTATTAAAGTTATTTTTTTAAATTTATAATTTATTCTCTAATGTTTGTCTTGAAAAGTTCAACTAGTTGTAATCAAGATCAAGAAGACCATGGAAACAAGGAGAGTAAACTTCCTATTCTTCTCTACGTAGCCGCATGAGATTATCATAGCGTGCAGAAACAAAATACATTTTATATACAATTATTGCTTGAGTTATGAAATATAAATTTATGCACCTGAATTAACTGAAATGTCACAATGATTTTGTGACGCCTATGAAATAGAAATTGCGTTGCCTTCGGACATACGCGCAGCGCCCTATCATCGTATGGAAGGAGATAAGCTTGACATACTGATGCCGTAGCTTAGATCGACAAACGTAGAGAATTTCATGATAATGAGATGCGATGAGACGTAGTATAGCGATATGTACGTAGCTCGTGAATGATTACACACAATAGCCATGATTCGTGAAACAAAGTATTTCTATTAAAGTAAATTATTTCTAGCATTTTTCTGGTAGGTATTTTGACAAGTAATTATCGTGAGTTAGAATAAGTGTTTGTTGAGTTGTTCATTCTTCATAGATAATGTGATCAAATTATTGCAAAAACATCAAGAAAGTTTAATGCAAGATACCCAAAAAGTACAAAAAGACAAGAATAAACCTATTAATAGAACAAATAAGTGATTTTCTGATTCCTAGAAGCTAATTCAAAATGTTGATTTACGAAACAGTTTCGTTACTCATCTTTGGGATGATAAATAGACTGCAGAGACGATTCGTTTACCTTGCTCTGTAAATTCGTTTAAAAATAATTATAAACTTTCATAGATATCATACTCAGTCTTGGCAAAACAATAATGAGTAAGTAGATTCATCAGAACCTGAACCTGCATTGACTGATATTGAGAAAATAAATCCAACGATATACATATGTATTTTGTGATCTTTAACTATAAAAACAGTATAATATCTAATTAATAGTCAATAACCAAGTGATAAGGGGACAGACGTTTTAATAATAATAATTAGTGAAGAAATATAAATAATTAAACATTTAAAATACATTCTCAAAATGACAACCGTTTCTTTCCAAAAATATAAGAATACGTTTCTCCTCCAATAAAATATCTTTTCTTATTTCACGTGCATCTATCTCATTAATACACTTTTTTCTTCAAATCTTTGCGTTTCAGATAAATTATTTTAAGGAATACCTCAAATAATTTTTGTTAAATAATAATTGTGTTTTATCACCATGGTAACCAGCAAATACCTACCATAAAAATGCTAGAAATAATTCACCTTATGATGAAGTAATACAATATAGGGTGTTCTATTTAAAAAGAAAACGCATTTTTGGGTCTTTATAGATCTGATGGGAAGAGCAAAAGTTTTGAGCGACCCTGTATAACATAAAAAGGAAAACTTCAATAATAACTAAGAAAGAAGTCTTTATAAAGCTATTACTGGAATTTGATCGTTTCAAAATTCTAAGATTCAGAGTAATGGGCTATTGATTGGAGCTCTGTTTTCAACAAAAAAAAGAAAATTAATTAATTCACTGGGAACTGTTAGAGATAGGTATGGGTATCAACGTCGCAAGGCTGAAAATCAGTCGAAAGATCTCTAGGTACCTATAATCTACATAATACAATTTTTAGAAGGATCCTACGAATTTGCTACAAAAATCAATCTCTTGAATATCTCGGCCGAGTTCGTTATTGGGCATTATCGGGTAAGTAGTTTCAAAATGGCGACCGTTCAAACATTTAAAAAAATTATCAAAAAAGGGTCGTCCTGTATATATCATTAAAAATAATTTTGAATTATAGATATAATCAGTACCTACAACTTTTGTTCGAAACATTTTTTCATAAAATGCACAGAAAAAAAAATAATTAAGAAAAAATAAGAAATATTAATAAAACATGAACACTCAATATAAATTAGATTTAATTTTACATTTTCTGGTGATCTTAATATAGACCCTGATTTTTTGCCTTGAAGCGGAACACTCTAACCGCTTGGCTATGACATGCGGTTAAAAATGGGCAATTGGCATGTACTGACGTGTAGGTATACCAATGAAAAGATTGTTCAAATTTCAAATAATGAATTTTGAGAAATTTGCCTTTCCGGTGGCTATAGGCCGTCGGGATTTTTTAAAGTTTGACCGGTCGCCATTTTGAAACTATTTGTTCGATCATAGTTATTAACGAACTCGAACGAGATATTTATACATTCGATTTTTGTAGAAAATTTGAACTTGATATCTTCAAAAATGCGACCTCTATCGTGTTAACAAATTTCGTAATATCCCATATATTTATTACACGGCATTTCACCGAAGTGCCTGCGGAGCTTTACGCGGATACGGTTAATGTTATCTAAAAATCCTTTAAGTAACCCTATCTGATTTTTAAAGGTCTATAACAAGAAAATATTTTCGTGTATACAGGGTCTGTCAAAATACTACTACTATAAAAACAGTATAATATCTAATTAGTAGTCAATAACCAAGTGATAAGGGGACAGACGTTTTAATAATAATAATTAGTGAAGAAATATAAATAATTAAACATTTAAAATACATTCTCAAAATGATAACCGTTTCTTTCCAAAAATATAAGAATACGTTTCTCCTCCAATAAAATATCTTCTTATTTCACGTGCATCTATCTCATTAATACACTTTTTTCTTCAAATCTTCAAAATCCTTTAAGTAACCCTATCTGATTTTTAAAGGTCTATAACAAGAAAATATTTTCGTGTATACAGGGTCTGTCAAAATAGTCGCAATCCAGAACAACTTTGTTTTTTCTTATAGAACATGTACAATCTATATTTTTTATCAGATTCTACATAAAAAAATAATATTATGTTCTTTATGTGAATTTAAGCCTTTTTCCATCAGTTGTCAAGTTAATATTTTTTTTTCGAAAACTTTTGACAGATTTATATCTTTTGACCTTGAAAAGATAATATTCTGAAGAAATCAAGTCATAATATTGCATTTGCAAAATTTTATTTAAAAAAGTGTGAATTTTCAAAAACGCCCTGTAACTTATGAACAAAAGAAGTTAGACAAAATCTGTTCAAGCCATCTTGAGTTTCACAAAAAAGTGACACAGGAACGCGAACACCGCAAGGTTCTATCTTCAACAACAACCGAGATACCTGGCTGTCTCAACCAAAATGGGATGCACTGTACATGTTCCATAAGAAAAAATAAAGTTGTTCTGGATTGCGACTATTTGGACAGACCTTGTATATCCGAAAATATTTTCTTGTTATAGACCTTTTAAAATCAGATAGGGTTGCTTAAAGGATTTTTTAGATAACATTAACCGTATCCGCGTAAAGCTCCGCAGACGGTTCGGTGAAACACCCTGTATATATATATATATATATATATATATATATATAATAAACTTTAAAAAAAAAGTTTTTTTGGACTTACAAACTTATAACACCATGCTGTTGAAATTTTTTCGAAATTCAAAAGAGCGAACGATCAAAATAGGTACATTTCTATAAGAAATTTTTAGTTAAAGTTAAATACCTAGGGGTAACCTTTGACCAGAAGATAACATTGAACTTACACATTGGAAAACCATACACAAGTCCAGAATCGCCCTAGGAAGAATGACCAAATGGTTATGTACACAGTTCGTGAGGCCAATAATAACCTATGGGTGAATAATGTGGTGGCCTAGGACACGTAAAAAGGAGCCCAGTGGCAGCTCCGTGGTATTCAGAGGCATGCCTGCCTAAGGTCCGATTTCGTAATCAAATTTAATCTCTTATTAATTTTAATAGTAGATTAAAAATTTCATCAATTTTTTGGTTGCACATATAATTCAAACTAACTTTAGAAAAACGAAAGAGACCGTTGTAAAAGTTATTGAAAAATGCACTATTTTTATTCCATCATCGAGATATGAATTAAACAAATTGGAGAATTAACTAATCTCCCATTAAGGATTCATTATGAAATCGGCCCTTAGTATTTCAGGGGCCATGGGAACGACGCCAACTACCGCCATGGAGGTAATACTAAGCCTAACTCCACTACATATTATACTCCAAGGGAACGCCAGATATAAAGAAATAAAGGCCGATCCAATCTTGGGAATGCCAACAGATAAAATGCCCCCACAATATAACTTCAAAAAAGTAATGCAGTGGTCGTACCAGATAGGAAAGACTGGATAGCAGGACCGCCCTTGAAGGCAAGTCTCAGCTGGTATACTGACGGCTCTAAAACCAACTCAGGAACAGGAGCCGGCATATACAGGATACAATGGAGGTATATGATCTCTCTAAGCCTAGGTCAAGGCGATGCAATGGTGTGCGGAAGAACTGTTAAGGGAATGCCACAAGGCCCTGAAGAGCCTAGGTAGTCACAATAGACTGACCCTAGTTTAAGTACCAGGGCACCAGGGAATTTATGGCAACACAAAGGCTGACCAATTAGCCAAGCAGGGAGCGGAATAATTTCAATTATTCGGGGAAGAGAAACCGAAGGCAGATAGCTACGTGAAGGACTAGACTGCTTAGTCTGCTAAAAAAGGATAAATCCAGATACTGAACTATAAGGTTGTAAAAATTTCAAGGGTATTGAACGACAAAAATCAATTTTCAAAAAAGGTCTGATTTGACAATCTTTATTTTCTGTCTGACTGTCTCTAAATCAATAACAACAATTGAACATCAAAATGACAAAACAAAATAATCTAACATTTCTTCCTCGCCGGGGCTGAGAGCTTCAATGTTGCCACTAAACGAGGGTCATCATCTTCAGTCGTCATCTTCAGTTTTAATTTTGGCCAATCTGCTAACCGGTCGTCTGCATACACCATTTTTTGTCCTAACGTCTACAACTCTGATCTTCCCATCAGGTCCTGGAAAAACCTCTTCAATCCTGCCTAGTTTCAAAAAATTTCTCACCAAATTATTTTCCTTAATTATTACTATGTCTCCTATCTTTAATTTTTCGCCATTATCTTGCCATCTCCCTTTTCTTGTCATGGTCGGTAGGTACTCAAAATGCTTCTATGGTAAAAGAATTCTTCACCAGATTATGTAAATCTTCATTATCGTTTTGTCGATTGCAAATATGAAATATTTGGAACATCGTTTTTTACTTTTCCGTGTAAAATCCATCCTAGTCTTGTTTTTGTTACAATAGGCGTGCCTTCCGGACCCTCATATACTTTCCTTGGAATTGTTAAATTAATATTGTCATATTCTATCAGAATCATTGGAGGCTTATCAGTGTTCGATAATGGTAATCCATTATACTGCTGCCAGTCTTGTATTTTAATATTCTGAATCGGTAATGATAAATTTTTGACTGATCTAACATCTCCGGAAATTTTTATGTCCAAACATTCTGAATCTTCGTGCCTTTTAACAATATCATTTGTCCATTGTACATAGAGAGGTTGTCTTGTTCCTCTTATTCCCAAATTTTTCAAGATAGCATCATCAATGAGTGTAATTGATGAGCCTTCATCGCAGAAAGCTACAGTATGTATTATGTTGCCATTATGTCCATAAAGACACACATTTATAGTTCTCAGTAGCACGTTTTCTTTTGATCCTGTTTTATATAGTTTTTTATAATCTTCCTTGTCAAGATTTGAAGGTTGCGTCAGATTTCCATCATTAGGATCATATGATTTTGTCAGTGTCATATTCCTGTCATGATAGAATTTTGACTGTTGTAGAGTGCTGTCAGCATAGTTTTCAGATTTAACTATTTTTTGCTCTGTGTCATTATTATCCTTGTGCAGTAGTCGATTATGTGAGTATATACATCCATTCTTTCCACAAACTTCTTGCATCGTCTGGTCTGGTGATTACTTTTTAAACATGAAAAACGTAATTTACATTCTCTTATCTGTTTCCATCTTGTATCTACATCATCTGATTTCAACTTTGAACACACATCTATCTCATGACCTTCCTTTCCACAATATTTACATTTGACAAAATTGTTGTTTTCTGAATGTGTTGCAAAGTATGTTTTTTCATGTATACATGTTTGCTGAGGTTTGTTCTTAAATTTCATTGATCTCGGAGTAGTAACATAACAAGCAGCATTTGCTATTTCTTCTAACCATTTGTGAAAATCTTCCAGGTTGAGATGGTTTTCTTTGTTCTTATACATTTTAGTTCCCCAATCCAATCTCATTGTCATTGGCAACTTTTGCATTAGATCTTTAATTAATTGCGGATTTTCTAGATATGCTTCATGTTTTAACGATTTAATTGTATTCACTACAGATCCGACATGAACAGAAAATTTGATAAGGCCTTCCATGTCATATTCTCAAATATAATTAAGGTTCTTCAACTTATTTAAAAGCACTTCAATAATATAATCTGCTCTTCCGAATCTCATTTCTAATGTCTTCATTACGTGATCAAGGTTTTCTGGACACATTAACGTCGCTTCCCCTCTTAAACATTTTTGCAGTTTAATTAACTTTTCTTCATCTGAATACTCACAGACTTTTGAAATTCTTTGGAACTGGTACATAAACGTAGCCCAATCTTCAGGTGAGCCATCAAAAATAGGAAAATCTTCAATGGTAATGGAGAACCACAATAGACCAAAACTGGTCGCGGTGGGCTAGGACGCGCAGCGACTCCAATAAATCTAATTTAATATAATACCTATAAGGGGAGCACGTAGCTGCGGGCCAACACTGGTCGACTTTGATCATCGAAGTTAAGCAGCACAATACGTTGGGAACGGTTTGGACGACTGACTGTTGAATTTGAAGCATTTTGGGAAGTAAAATTTAAAATTAGTAATAAGAGGAAACTAATATAATGAACAATTAGATATTGAAAGTATTTTTAAATTAAAACACGACGGACGAGTTCTTTTCTGCATTACTTCTAAAAAAATAATACGTTACACAATTATATTTATTGTTTACATAAGCTTTAACTAGTTAAAATAAGGATAGTTGCACTCACTAGATGATTTTATTTACGAAATTAATAAGAATTATAGAAGGGATAAACATGAAAAAATCATATAAAATTGGCTTTATCAGATAGATTAAAATACATAAATGCGAAATAAATTTCCAAAATATTTGGATTTATAAAATAAATAAATAATTCAAAATATTACATTACTTATATACTATCAAGTGCTGTTCTTATCTATTTCTTGTTACGGAGTGAACACGTCAGTCCAATGCTACTACTATACAGTGTGTCCACATTTCGATGCTCACCATTGGCATATCGGTTATTATAAGAGCTAGAACAACGGTTAGATGGGCAATGTTTTTCAGAATTAAATTCTCGCAACAAATAAAATTTCATATCCATTCTATCGCTTTTCGTTTCTGAGATATTTTGAAAAAACTCATTTTTGCCGATTTCAGTTTTGCTTAATAACTCGTTACAATGTTACAATTTTTAAACTTTGTCGTTGTTAAGTCACTTTTTGCGTTAATTCTTATGGTGTAAATATAACCAAAAAATCTTTATTTGTTTTCAAGTTACTAGCGCCATCTTTTGTTTTTCTTATGGCGGCCATATTCGATTTTTGGTTTGTTAGATTAGTTATAATAAATATTTTTTACAAAAAATTGGACCGACGTTATAGTTGATGCACTGAAAAGTATAAAATAATATTACTTCTATTGGTGATGGTACTTTTGAAGTTGTGCAGTTGCAGTTAGATTGATAGCTTTTGGCACCAACTTCACAAGTACCATCACCAATAGAAGTAATATTATTTTATACTTTTCAGTGCATCAACTATAACGTCGGTCCAATTTTTTGTAAAAAATATTTATTTCACACTTTTGAGTGTAACATTAGTCCCGAAAATCGTTGAACGTTCACTATACCATATCAATGAAGATAATACTTATCCTATTACCCACGTATATTCCTTGCTTGTAGTGGTTATTATTGAGATCTCAGAACATCGCGGCGGAAATACGCTTGAATATTTTAGTTGTTACCATTTAACACCGATTTAACTCGAAAACCGTAATTCTAAGGAAAAAATGTTCATTATAAATGTTGCTACAAATAATTATATCTTTCATGTAGTATCAAAAAATTTTCAATTTTCGAAAGAAATTGTCCTTTCCACATAGCAAAAATACATAATTAACATGCGTCTATCTCGAAAACCGTAACACTTTTGAAAAAATGTTCAATTTAAACGTTTCCGGATATTGTCCTATCTTTAATTATACCAACTCAGATTTTCGATTTTCGAGAAAATTCGCCCCCACCACCCCTTCGGGGGCGGTTTTCGGAGGGAAGGAGATTTCGGATTTGCGTTTTTATGAATATGGGACCATTTCTCAATCCCCTTCTTTCAAATGAATCCAAAATCATCAAAATCGGAGATCGAAAAAAAAAAAAAAAGCAGACAGTCGAATTGTATACCTCCTCCGTTCGGGGTTCGTCGGTCAAAAAGAGCTTTTAAAAATGCTTAACATGCCTTACTAAAGTTTATTTTTAAAGGATATAAGAACGAAAAATAAAATCCACTCATATTAACTGTTCAATCTTGCGACCATTTTCTTCCACACACTTTTGGCATCTTGTTCCAACAACATTACACACTCTCTGCAGTGTGTTTCTGTTAAATGTTCTTAGAACATCCCGCACTCGTTGTTCCAAAACTTTCCGATTCTGTGGAGGTTCCAAATTAAATACTTCATTTCGCAGGCCATTGTACTGGTCCATTGTTTGATATTACTCTTTCACCGAAAATTTCTGACAAGAAATTTCGCACGTTACGACCGTTATGGGCAGGACAGCCCTTATGTTGAAAATTTGTCGCAGGGCGGGCATTATTTCGTTCGTCACCATTTAAATTGTAGTCGAAGATGAAAGAACCTATAAAGTGATTATCTGAAATGAAAAGACACGAAGATAAGAAAATGATAATGATAATAGTCCTGAAATTTTCTTTGGATGACCAAATGTGGATTTTCGTTCGACCAATGGTGGTAGTTGTGCCTATTAAATAACCCAGAATTGGTAAACCGTGGTTCATCAGTCCAAAGTATTTCACATGTCTGGAGATACCACCTTCTAAATTGAAATATTATATTTCAGTCATTTACGATCAAGTCTTGTACAATAGTTGGCTTGTAAGGGTGGTATTCATTTTTCTTCAAAATTTTATGAACAGTGGATTTCACAGTTTTTATTTTTTGGTAACTCGACGAACCGACGAACTTGGGTTGTTCTAAACATTTTGTAAAAAGTTATTTCCACGAATGACATTGTTTGCTTGATAATGTTCACGTTTTTATTCAAAGCTTCCAAAATTCAAGAGATTTATGATAATTCTGCTGAAAAGTCCCCACCGTACAAGGTTGGGGTCTTTCTGGAAAACGTTGTGCGTATCTCGTGTAAGCATTTTTGGAGTTTCTGTTGGCTTTGAAGTACACTTCCCACATATCAACCTTTTTTTCATTTGTTGGCCATTATTACCACTTCAAATCTTACTAAAACTAGTTGAAACTCTCGGAACAATTCTACTTATAATTGTCAAAAGTGATAGTATTCAGAAAGTCAGAATGTGGAAAATTTCTTTTGTTTTACATCGACGAACAAGCGAATAAAACTTGTTAATTTCGTGTAGGTAGATAATTATTAAAAAATTACAGCCGTATTCATAAACAAATTAGTGTCTACTAAGAGTCTACTCTAGAAATCGTGTTAGATAGGCTAGTTGGATCTTAGTAACCACCAACTTTGTTTATGAACATGGCTGATATTGTTTAAATCGGCATTATTCGTTTTTATCTGCTTTAAAAATAAACTTTAATAAGGCATTTTGCACATTTTAGAAAAGCCCTTTTTATAACTAATCTATCAGACCAAAAACCCAATATGGCTGCCATAAGAAAAACAAATGAAGATATATTGGTTATGTTTACACCATAAGAATTAACGCAATAAAGTGTCTTTACAACGACGAAGTTTAAAAACTGTAACATTATGCCTTAACGAGTTATTACGCAAAACTGAAATCGAAAAAAATGAGTTTTTTCAAAATATCTCAAAAATGAGAAACGTTAGATTGGATATGAAATGATATTCGTTGCGAGCATTTAATTCTGAAAAACATTGCCCATTTAACCGTTGCTCTATCTCTTATAATAACATCGAAATGTGGACACACTGTACATATATAGAGTGAGCGTGTAAAGGTTGGAACAAATTCGCTAAAAGCTCAATTTGGCTATTGGGGAAAAACTCGATATGTCGATTTTGTTTTTCATTTACGCATTTTTGGTAAACGTGCCTGAGCTTTTTTGCTCAATAGCCAAATTGAGCTTTGAGCGAATTTCTTCTGACCTTTACACGCTCTCTGTATATCTAATCTAATTATATTAAACGAGCAATGCTTGTGTATATATGTATGTATGTATATATATATATATATATATATATATATATATATATATATATATATATTGTTTTTGGAGCTAATAAATCTTTATGTATCTATATATATATATATATATATATATATATATATATATATATATACATTTCGCATCAAATTTAACGCACCATTAAAATATTATACAATTTTAAAATTACTTTTCTCGAGAACTGCGCAATCGATTTTAATGAACATTTTTTTGAATTAAACTTTCGAACTCCTAGGAACGCCCTAACAATGTTTTTTATTTTCGGTTTTATCTCTATTTTCAAATGAAGTACATACTTTAATATCAAAGTTAGACATTTATCTTATTCAACTCAATTAAAGCTTAATTGTAAACATTGATAATTGAATTGAAATAATAAACACTAAAAGAGAACGAAGGAAGTCAATATCGGGTGTTTCCTCCCCTACTTCTGATAACCGCTTGACATCGACGATTCATATTGAAACCAGACGTCTAATAAAATCTTGATCGATATTGTCCCATATAGTCCTAACAATGTTCTCTATATCATTCAGAGAGGCAGGTAATGGTTGATGATCTCTTACTTGCCTACCCACATGGTCCCATAAATGTTCATTTGGGTTGAGATCTGGACTCCGGGGTGGCCAGTTCAAAGTCTGGCTATTCACCTCATGCGGTCTGGCATTGTCATGCATCAGTATGAAATTATCCCCTATATAACCAGCGAAAGGGACAACATGCTCAGACAAAATGTCTGTGATGTACCTTCCACTATTTAAAGGTTCACCGCGCAAAGAAACAATGTCTGTACGAGCTGTTAAGGATATCCCACCCCAAAACTTCACTGAGCCTCCATTAAACAACTGGGTTTGGCGAAAATTGCATTGCGAGTAACGTTCATTTGGTCGTCGAATTACCCTTACGCGTCGGTCTTTGCTGTAGAGACAACACCTAGTCTCATCGGTGAATAAAACTTGCTCCCACTCTTCAGAGCCCAGTTCACGTGCTCCCTGGCAAACAGAAGTCTTAAATCGTTTATGATCTGCACTCAACTGTGGTCCTCTCGCTGGAATTCTGAAGCTTAAATTCCTTTCTGCCAGACGTCTTCTTACAGTCGAAGTACTGACGTGGATATTTTGAGCAGCGTTTAGTTCTTCCTGCAGATGTCTTGACGTCACAAAACGTTGCCTTAAGGCATTTAGTTGTAAAAATCGGTCATGAATAACAGTTGTTACTCGATGTCGTCCTTGTCCACGACGCCTGTTGTGGTCGTTGGTTTCTTGAAAACGTCGAAACATTCGTAATATTGTCGAATGAGAAACACCCAGTCTGCTGCTCGAAAGCTCAATCCTTCCTGAATTAAAGTCGACGTCATCACACATTCATCACGGGATAAGTTTCTTGTTTGTTGCTCCATTTTTGCAATATTAACAATAACAAAGATAAATTACAAAGCAAACTAAAATGACTTCTCATTAAATGACAAGTAGTGTCACGTATTTTGATTTACCTAGCCTACCTAATTCTACACGATGGACAATACGGCCATGATTCCTTTTGTAAACTAGCAAACAGATGCCTTAGATATTAAATTCTGTATTTCATTTAATAATAGTCATAAAATTGTGAACCAGAAGGCAAAATGCTTAGAGAACATGGGGCTATATTTTTGGTTAGAAAGATAGCTATTGGTGTACCTGGCAAATTCCACAGGGTATGACACATATTAAGCACCAAAAAGTTTTATTTTCAAACACCCTGTATATACCTAAAACTTAATTTGAAACAAAATATTCGATTGTTAGTGCGTTCCTAAGAGTTCAGTTTGATTAAAATCGATTGCGCTATTCCCGAGAAAACTAATTTTGAAATTGTATAATATTTTAGTGGTGCGTTAAATTTGATGCGAAGTGTATATATATACATATATATATATATATATATATATATATATATATATATATATATATATATATATATATATATATTATTATAAAATTATTTGCATGAGGTGAATCTCCAGACTTTGAACTGGCCACCCCGGAGTCCAGATCTCAACCCAAATGAACATTTATGGGACCATGTGGGTAGGCAAGTAAGAGATCATCAACCATTACCTGCCTCTCTGAATGATATAGAGAACATTGTTAGGACTATATGGGACAATATCGATCAAGATTTTATTAGACGTCTGGTTTCAAGTATGAATCGTCGATGTCAAGCGGTTATCAGAAGTAGGGGAGGAAACACCAGATATTGACTTCCTTCGTTCTCTTTTGGTGTTTATTATTTCAATTCAATTATCAATGTTTACAATTAAGCTTTAATTGAGTTGAATAAGATAAATGTCTAACTTTGATATTAAAGTATGTACTTCATTTAAAAATAGAGATAAAACCGAAAATAAAAAACAAAACACTTAGAGATGACGGGGCTTTATTCTTCGTTAGACATACACCCACTGGTGCACCTGGGAAATCCTACAGGTGCGACAAATATTAACCACCAAACAGGTTTATTTTCAAACACCCTGTATATACCTAAAACTTAATTTGCAACAAACTATTCGATTGTTAGGGCGTTCCTAGGAGTTCAAAGTTTAATTCAAAAAAATGTTCATTAAAATCGATTGCGCAGTTCCCGAGAAAACTAATTTTAAAATTGTATAATATTTTAATGGTGCGTTAAATTTGATGCGAAATTTATATATATATATATATATATATATATATATATATATATATATATATATATATATATATATATATATATATATATATATATATATATATATATATATATATATATATGAATAATAATTTCACGCCTAGCTGGTAAATTGAACCTACATTTCGTAGGGTGCCGCAATAAGAACGAGGTTTGTCGTCTACATATTGCGTTTGTGTGCATTTTTTCCACTATACTGCTCAATCAGATTGATTACCAAACATAGCATCAGTCTCCCAGATATATATCATGATTTCGAGGTTGTTGCCTCTCATCAGTATATCGTAGGGTGAAGAGCCATATTTGATAATCAATCCTTATTTGGAACTCATACTTGTATCAATCTTCGGTATAGAACTGTCGGTGGAGACAAGTATGAGCGATATATTAAGCATGTATAATGGTGGATAATAACAATCGGCAATGGTTAATAATTAATTAAATAAATGAGGAGCTATCCGTACCAGATGACCATATTAGAATATGAATAATAATTTCACGCCTAGCTGGTAAATTGAACCTACATTTCGTAGGGTGCCGCAATAAGAACGAGGTTTGTCGTCTACATATTGCGTTTGTGTGCATTTTTTCCACTATACTGCTCAATCAGATTGATTACCAAACATAGCATCAGTCTCCCAGATATATATCATGATTTCGAGGTTGTTGCCTCTCATCAGTATATCGTAGGGTGAAGAGCCATATTTGATAATCAATCCTTATTTGGAACTCATACTTGTATCAATCTTCGGTATAGAACTGTCGGAAAATTATTATTCATATTCTAATATGGTCATCTGGTACGGATAGCTCCTCATTTATTTAATTATATATATATATATATATATATATATATATATATGGGATATTACGAAATTTGTTAACACGATAGAGGTCGCAGTTTTGGAGGTATCAAGTTCAAATTTGCTACAAAAATCAATTTTTAAATATCCCAGCCGAGTTCGTTACTGGGCAATATCGGGTAAGAAGTTTCAAAATGGGGACCATTCAAACATTTTAAAAACTTATCAAAAAAGAGCCGTAGTGTAAGTATCATCAAAAATAATTTTGGGTTATAGATATAATCAGTACCTACAACTTTTGTTCGAAACAATTTTACATAAAATGCAAAGAAGAAAAAATAAAAATTAATAAAGAAAAATAAGAAATATTGATAAAACATGAACACTCAATATAAATTTGATGTAATTGTACATTTTCTGGAGATCTTAATATAGACCCTGATAAAAAAATATATAGTATATTTATTGATAAGAAATAGACGAAAAAAAAATTCAACCTTGAAGTGGAACGCGAACCCTGTCTGCTTTATATTCAACAGCCAAAACGAAAACCTCTAACCGCAAGGCTATTACACATACGGCAATTTATATGTAATGACATGTAGGTATACCAATGAAAAGGTTGTTCAAATTTCAATTCAATGAATTTTGAGAAATTTACCTTTCCGCTGGCTACAGGCCATCGGGATTTTTTTACTTACATTCTCAACACGTAGTTGTAAAAACAAATGACAAACAATTAATCACAGATGAAACATATAGTTGTAAAGATAAAATAATAATTTAATATAAATAAAATTGTTAAAATATAGATAAAATTTGTAGAAATAAAACTTAATAATAATACTAAAGGTTGATATAAAAATGAAATGGAAATATTCATTTCAAATCTATATGGTATTTATTGTACAGAATTTCATCTATGAAATTTTATGTTTATATTGAGAATCATAGAGCAGATAAAAACACATGACAACATGACATTTAAGGCTTCATGCCCAACTGAATAGATGTCACTAAATTTATAAATTATGGTGTTTATTTTTATTCATACTTAATGAAATTAATATATATATATATATATATATATATATATATATATATATATATATATATATATATATATATATATATATATATATATATATATATATAGTTTGTTTTTGAATTCTTGCCTGGTTTAATATTTGATAAAATAGATTTTTGTTGGAGATGCAGTCATTTATTAAATAAAATTCTTTGAATTACGCCAAGTTTTCGAGAATGTTTATTCTCTTCCTCAGGGCAAAATTCGTAAATTTACATAAAATTAACTACAAACAGGAAAGATTTCATAACCATCAATCAGAAATGTCATGTAATTTTCTATAGTAATCTTGCCATTGTTCTTCTCTAATGTATGTCATCTGCGTTTTCTCTTTTTTGTTAGTTCTGAGTGATTTTATTGTTCTCCAGGCTTCTGTACTCTTAGCTAAGTTTTGTTCGATGATTATGCAGGTCGCTTCCCACTTTTCATTTTTTTCATTTTTCTATTTAGACATCATTCTTTTAACCTCTTTGTTTTTTTGACCGACTTCAAAAAAGGAAGAGGTATACTTTTCGGTTGTATGTTTGCATTGTTTTTTATGGCTGTTCTTCCTTTTGCATAGTACGTACATACGTACGTACTCCGATTTAGACGATTTTTGACCATTTGAAAATCGCAATTTTTCTCGAAAATCGAAAATCTATGAACCCAGACCTAAAGATGGGACCATATCCGGAAACATTTCAGTTGAACATTTTTTCAAAAGAGTTACAGTTTCCGAGTTTCGCAATGGTAAAGTTTGAAATATGTGATATGCGTATTTCCGCTATGTGGAAAAGCAATTTTTTTGCGGAAATTCAAGGCCTACCGAAAGTCCTACTTGTTATAATTTGTATTTAATTACACTAAACTTAGATTATCCCATCTAGAGCGACATAAGTAATAGAAAATTTTGTTATTGTTAAAGTAGGTTATATAACTCAAATAAAAATTACTGATACTTAGAGTGTTTTCTAATTTTGTTACGTAAAAATGAAGGTTTAAATATATTTTTAAATGTCTATAAAAACTAATGGCCGATTTCATAATGAATCCCTAATGGGAGATTAGTTAATTCTCCTAATTTGTTTAACTCATATCTTGACGAAATAAAAATAGTGCATTTTTCAATAACAACGTTAGTCATCTTATCTTTCGTTATGTTAAAGTAACATTAAATTATATGTCCAATCAAAAAAGTTATGAAATTCTTAATGTAGGATTAAAATTAATAGGAGATTAAATTTGATTATGGAATCGGCCCTAATTATATCGAGTTGCGGTTTTCACTAGTGTCTGTAATTTTTCACGCTCTTTCTTCCTAATGAAAAATAAAAATACCATTGCAACTGAGATTTTCGAGAATTTGTCGACTTTCTCATAAAATGTCGTCTATCCACTCGGAAAATAATCAAACTCAAAATGTTATTACTCCAGTTGAAAAGCGCTTTGAAATGAAACAAATTTATTCAAAATAGGTCATACCAAAAAAAAGTTATCCAGTTTTTTCAAACCAAAATTTGCTCCTCCCCCCACCCGTTATTTGACAAGATAGATAAAAAACTCTAATACAAAAAAGTTGTCTTATTTTCAGTAGGTTACAAAAAAATATTTTCAATATAGGTTGACGGGATAATTTTTGAATAAAACAGTGTTTTTTTAATGCGCGGTGTGAGTTACGCCCTCCGGCGGTAGGCTTTACAATTTATAAATATTTTCCAGCTTTTTCTTTTGACCGATTTCCCTCAAATTGACATGAACTAATTCGATTTAAGGTATTCTCAAATTTATATTGATAATAATTCTAATTTCCAAATTGTTGATTTGCCTTCAGATTGACAAGTCACATTTTAAAAACGCTTATTCTCATTTTGAAATTGAAAAGGTATAGAGTATAGATGTCTTTGTTTAACTCTTAGTGACCGTCGGATAAAGAATCCAGCTCCAGCAAGTCTTCTTGAGATTGTACTACTTAATCTGACCAGAAAAAGAAACAGATGCCAAAGTTCTATAGATATATCGTTGTTAATTTTTTTGTATAGATTTTTCGAAGAGTCCATAAACAATAAACATAGACTTTGCAAGGTAAGCTGTAAATCCCAAAGGCCTGTAACCAGCGGAAAGGTAAATTTCTCAAAATTCATTGAATTTACATTTGAACATCCATAGATTTTGTTTTTCTTTATTATTTTTTTTCTGTGCATTTTATGAAAAATTGCTTCGAACGGCCCTTTTTGATATTTTTTTAAAATGTTTGAACTAGGCCGAGATATTTAAGAGATTGATTTTTGTAGCAAATTTGAACTTGATACTTCCAAAACTGTGATCTCTATCGTGTTAAAATATTTCGTAATATCCCATATATAACTTTTGAACCAAAAGTTTTCTTGGACCTACTTATAGACATATAACATGCCACAGAAATGTTTTCAAATTTCAAAGGTTGAACGATCGCAATCGTTACATTTCTATAAGAAATTTACCTGCGCGGAAGACTTTGTCCGATAAGTTAGGTATACTGAAACACTCTGACAAAACAGATCAGAAATCAATTACTCTGGTAAGAATACCTCTCACGAATTACACTAAACTAACTATCAAAATAACATTATTTGCCGTTATAGATTGATAATGTGCAAACTTATATAGATACTTAGATTGGTATACCTATGTATTTATATCATATCAGATACCAAATCTCGTAGCTGTGTAAGATATTTTTTTTATATTCAACTTCAACATAACATATTTACATCATTACCTACTTTTTTCCCTCTGATTTTTCAAGCAATTGAACATCGCGTGTTTGACTAATTTTCAATTTGTTCCAAGAAATAATTTGCCTATTGATTTCTTTATGATTTATTAGGTATCAACCCGATTACATTGAAGGATGCTCATTTACCAACAATTTTTCCAGATTGCTTTGTCATAATGTTGTAGAAAAAGAAGACCATATCATGCGCGATTTCCGAACACTTGCAAACATGCAGAAACGGGGTTTTATTTTCAATCAACGACACTAAAAAGGTTTATTTTTAATGTACAGGGCTATCTCAATATTATATTTTATAATTATTATACCTATTTAAATTTATTTTTCATTGACTAATAGAAATATGTATTTATATTGATTTATGTAATATCTATTTGTATTTTATTAAATTTCATTTTTTTATAGATTAGGTTCTAAAATATGGAATTTTTAATTAATTGGAAAAAAAGTTTTAGCCTGTGCTAACGAAAATAATTTTGTATTTTTATAGCGAATATCAAAAATTTTTATGCATTTATCACACAATTCTTGACTGATAGTTTTGGGAGTACAAAGGAAATCCAATTTGGATATTATTGCCTTGTTTAGAAGGAATTTTACATAGGTATTTATATATATATATATATATATACATAAGTACACATGGAGTTTTGAACCTCACAAGTGATATTTTGAGATTAATAATCAAGTTATATACATTATAGGTTATTAATATCTTTGAATATATAAATCTTTATGATTTTTTTTTGGTTATTTTTCCTGTAATACGTCTTTATTATACCCAATGAAAAATTATTCTCACTGCAGGTAGTATTACAGGATAAATAGAATATATATTCATTTCATTTTGTTCTTAAATATGAAAAAATATTCAACAAATATACAGCAATATGAAGACTATTGAAGACATTAAGATGTGAGAGTTTTTAGTTTTGAATATTCAATTCAAGATGGAAATCCTTCGTATGATATCCCTCTAATGTTATTTTGTATATAGTTACTCTAAAAAAAAATAAGTTGTGATAATGTAACGTATTTCAGTGATATTTGAGAAAGACAATTGAATGAAAATATGCTTCGAGAAAAACAAATTTACCCTAAACCAGCATGTTTCATTATCACAATTTTTGAATTAGATTTTTGCTACTTGCGACTGGTTGATATGCTTATTGTAAAATATAATTTAATTGCAATAAATTTTCAATATAAGTGTATAAGAGACATATTATAAATAATTTGCTGTTTATATAATATATATTTGACTGGGATTGGATATAAGTTTTGATATAAGTAACCGGAAGGATGGATTTAAAGGATGAGCAAATTAAATGTTTTTAATATTTGCTGATTTAAAAATTAGCCCGAAACAATACTAAATTGAGTTATTGAACACTATTTATATTATAGCATTATAATACCTAACTTTCGAAAAACTGATTAGAAAACTCTTTTTTTAAATACTTTCTCGATACGATATAGACTCAAAAAAATCACTTAAATAATGTTTGGAACTTATAGATTCCCTTGTATTATGTTGTATTGGAAAACTATATAACTATTATAATAATAATATTGTGTTTTTGCATTATTATTTTATATACAAATTCAATACATTTTATCAACGGTACTTCTTAATCAGTGCTTTAAATACCACTCATAGTTTTCAGAATAAAACTTTTCCATCAGTCGATCCATTTTTCTGTTAATTAAATTAATATGTATATTTTCTTTTATGTAGATGTTTATTTTATAAGTGTAAGTTATCCAAATAAGGGCGTCACAAATAATACCGGTTGTCAACCAATTTATTTGGCAATTCTACAGTTAAATTTTCCTTAGTAATTTGGTTTTGAGAATGAATACAGCCATTCTGGAATGCTCTGTATTTTTCTATTACCTTTCTGTAACCTTCTTTTACCGTTAGTATTAGTGCTGGTACTAGAAGCCATGCTCGATCTCGACCAAGTACAGCTTGCTCATTTCTGATGCAATAGTTAAGATTTAGAAAAGTCAAACTGGCTCAGGGCTTGAGACTGAGATCGCATTTGACTTGCGAAGTTCTGATATATGATATAAGAGCCGAGCTTGAGTCATTGCTAGTACTTGAGTAATGACTATTTGCACTGGCATTAGACACTCCCACTTTCCAAAAATTATTTAATTAAATAGAAACGATATTCAAATCTATTCATAGAACTTGTTTTTGTGTCAATTCTAGAAGTAATGATGACCATCTGTTATGCAATCTTGTTTTAAAAAAGAGCCTGTTTGAACGGGATAGCTATTTTAATAAAAAAATGGTTTTGATCAATTACAAAGCATGTAACTTTTAAACTAATGGTAAAAATTACTTTTTTTGTATTCAAATTGGCAAGATAGAAATGCTAAAAAAGTTCATAGAACGGGAAAATTAAGGTATTTGGGTTCTAATTACCCGAATTAAATTTCGTTTTCATGTCTTGAATTTGCAAGAGATATCGTCTAATAAATTCGTTGACACCCTGTATAAGCTGTATCTTCAGAACCATAAAAATCTGAATATTAACTCGCTCGTTTCCATTGTTGGACTGATGATAAAAATATTATGTATCTAACATAAACTCGACATTGTCTTGTACACCAATGAAACATTTCTTGATTAACTAGCACATTTCAGATGACCCATATTCCAAATGACCGAATATATTAAAAAAACTATTAAAACGTCCGAACAAATATTTTAATTCAAAATATGCATCACAACATGAAAATTAAATAATTGTAGCAATGTTGCCATTAATTTCAAATTTGGAACACGTTTGGCTGGTTGATATGCAGACAACTCTTATCTCCTTCCTCGTAACATGAAAACTCTTGTTTGACTGAACGTCAGACATACTTCACCACCATTAGAAAACAATTTCTGCCATGTCGTGTGCTCGTTTCTCACTATATCGGGGTATCATGACACTTTCGGCCTAGCTTCATGTCAAATATACATGACATGCAAGATATATTCATATAATTACTTACTTAATTTGCAACATCTGCATAAAATTATATATAAATCCTTTGTTAAATTTGAGGCGAAAACCAACAAACCGTATTTTGATAAAAAAATATTACATATTAGTATTTTCGGCCATTTGGAATATGTTCGGTTTGGTTAATTGGAAATGGAAGAGTTGAGCTCTATGAATTGCTAGCAAAGGCTCTTAACTATATTTTCCTATTATCAAGTTTACTGATATTCCCGTTTTTTAATATAAAATGCTGCAGGAAAATAATTATAGTGCGTATATTAGAGTCATAAAAAGCAATAGAAATATCATTTTTCATATGAACCATTATCGCTAGAGAAGACTTTTATTCTTGAATTTAACGTCAAGAATCAACATGAAAGAAATTAATATACTGTACTTGTTGAGGATATGATTCTAAAGTTGTGAAAAATTTGAATATATTCGCAAAATATCACGTCCGACAGAGTTTTAGGCTCGTTTTATCCTCGGCGGATATGCTATATTATTATATTTGTCAGACAGCTTCTGGTTGTGACATAATTTAAAAATACTCGCGCTAAAGCAGACACTAAATATCGAAGAGACTGTAAGTGTCATACTACGAAACAATAAAAAAACGTAAAAGTTGACTTCTATGTAGAAATAAGAAGCAATATAAGGATTTGAGAGGGAACACTCACTCATTGTTGCACATTTTTTCTCAACAACGGGCAAATTTTGTTTTATAAGTGTATTTTAGTGTGTAAATAACTTTGAGAAGAAAAGTAAATAGAATAAAAAGTTTGTTACTTGATATTTTTATACAATGTTCAGTTCTGATGTCCTCTATCTTCCCCTTAATTTGGACAGGCTACTGATATTTTTAATTTTTCAAGTGTCTTATACGATAGCCAAGTGGCATAATAATGAAATTCTTTCCTTGGAAACAGTAAGACCTCTTTTGCATTTTCTTTAACAACATTTCGAGAATTATAAGTGTAATCATGGTATCTCAATGTGGAAAGCTGTACAGCTTAACAAATACTTATAACTGTACATAGCACTTCGCTATTGAATCTTTTTTTTTTCGAGGAAATTTTGAACAATTGCTGCAAATGTTGGCTCTTTTGAAAGTTCGTACATTCGTAGTATTTTTGACTCAAATATCGGCAATACTAGTACGTATTGTTATCAAAAAATAGCATAGTTTTTATCCAAGTCGTAACAATAATTTGTCTCGGACTTTTGGTAAAAATTATATTCCATAAATATTTTTTCACACGAACTAGAACCGACTATTAGCTGGTGCACAGGAAAATACGAAATAATATTAAAATCATTGGTACTGGTAATTTTGAAGTGGTGCACACTTTTATTATTTCCTATTTTTCAGTTCAAGAACGCCTTTAATACGTCCTAGTTCCTGTAAACAGTTATTCATTTCACATTTTAGAGTGTTGATAGAAAATAAATATATACAATGATTTTTTCAAGAACTTCCCACTCTCTAACTGTTGAATTTAAAATAATGTTCCATTGAAACATAAAGGACGCCGGCTATATCTCAGGATCCGTTAATCAGACGACCCTGAGATAACAATTATTAGAGAGAAATCTGTAAAAAAAGCTGGAAAATATTTATAAGTTGCTAAGTCAACCGTTAGAGGGCGTAACTGACACCGCGAAGTAGAAAACACTGTTTTAATCAAAATTATCCCAAGTTAACCTATATTGAAAATATTTTTTTTGTAAACTACTGAAAATAGGACAACTTTTTTATAAAGTTTTTTCTCTATTTTGTAAAATAACGGGAGGGGGGAGAGGCAAATGTTGGTTTGAAAGGAACTGAATAACTTTTTTTGGTGTGACCTATTTTGAATAACTGTTTCAATCTTTATTCATTGGTTTCAATCTTAGAGTAGGGAAAAGTGCTCTAAGGTTTCAATTTAAAGCGCTTTTTAGGCGCTTCTACCAAAGAACAGTAGGTATACGTCTCTATTATCTGCTTCTACTTGAATATTAACATTTTGAGTTCAATTATTTTCCGAGTCGGTAGATGGCGCTTTATGACAAAGTTCCAGATTTTTATGTTTTTCTCGAAAATTTCAAATGTAATGATATTATTTTTCATTAGGTAATGTAAGGAAATTAGAGAACACTTTGAGTATCAGTAATTTTTATTAAAGTTACCTATATTTTATATAACCTACTTTAACAATAATATAAAAACAGAGAAATACCACAACATACCGACAATTGTTTCGCCAACAAAGTTGGCTTCTTCAGGGATAAACCTGTTAATAACTAATAAGTACTTGAGTAGCGGTAGGAAAAAACTCGTTATTTTTTTTACCTGTGTAGAGTGTTCTATATTCCTTTGAATGAATACTACCACTACATGATTTAACATTTTATTTGAATATTTATACATTTGTAATACTTATTTGGGTAATCGTTTGAGTTCATGTGTCAGCCATATTGCTGCTGTTAATACCGTTAATGAACCAGTCTGATGTGTTGCTGCTATACTAGTGGGAACATAAGTCAACAATGTTGTGATTCCTAGACCAACCTGAAAGAAAACGCTTATCAGTAATTTCAGAAATCCAAGAAAATCTCAATAATGTTTTTTCAGAAGAATGTAGTGCCGGATATAGTTATTGGCGTCCTGTCTTCTGTGTTTTGCTATCATACATGTAAGCAAAGCATATATGTTAGACTAGAAGGAGCTCACAACTGAAAAAACTAGGCATCCAATGCAAAAACCAATATTTAAGGAAAATCCAAAATTATGGTACTACCACATGTCATCTAAGGAGTTTTATAAGCCAAGATGTGTTTTGCTAGGAAATTTGGCAAAAAGTTAAACAGACACTAATTGAAAAAAAATGTTGTTTCGGTTTTGTTGAGTGCAAATAACCTTATGAATTGAAAAAAAAATTCTAGTCCAAAATCACAAACAGTCACTTTTTATTTATCTGTATAGATATAAAAGGGTGCGTATGAGACGAAAACTACCTATCGTAAGCCTCAAGTAGTTCGACGGTACTAAGTAATAAAGTATTGTAACGTGAGAGAACACTTAGTATAGACTTAAAAAGGTGAAGCCAGCCGTAAATAATTGTGAAAATAAATCTAAACCAGTTATTGCAGTTTCCGATACAGTATATAATGGTAGTAATAATAAGAAAAAACGGTTTTTCAAGGTAGATGGATAATATTGGATATCTGGTCGTAGTTTTCAATTAGCATCATTTCTTAATAAAGATGTCGATATAATAATAATAAAGGTACTGCACTCTTGAGCAGAATTAACTTTTTCCGACAAACCCCGTATAGAAATGTAAGAAATTGATATCCATATATTTCATACTACACAAGCAATGGACAAGGATATGCTAAACAATATAAACGGAAAACACTCGCGAAGTCAGAGCTTTACTGGAAAAGAAAATGAACTAGGATAGGAATTTCAGAAGTTAATAATCGCTTATGAGCCAAGTGAAGATGATAAAGCCACCAATAATGATAAATTTTGGAACGAGCTCACAAGAATAATAGGCCGAACTAAAGGAAAAAAATATTTAATAGGAGATATCAATAGCAGAGTTGGACAACAGGATAGTGAATACAAAACAGTTATTGGAAAATTTGAAGAATTAACTAGAAATAATAATGGTAGGAGACTACTTGATTTTTGTCTCACAAACAATTTTATTATAACAAACACGTTTTTCCCTCATAAAGATATACCTACACAAATATACCAGAGAAGTACAGAGTTTAAATGAAAAATCAATAATTGACTATATAATAACAGAAAGCCAGTACAGAAAAACAATAACGGATACAAGAGTTAAAAGAGGAGCAGAAATAGGAAGTGACCACTATCTAGTAATAACGATAATACGGGAGAAAATCGAAAAACAGAACCCATCAACTAACAAGGCGCAAAGAAAAAGCACTCACAGTTAATAAAGTCTTATAAACTTAGAGATAAAGAAGTAGCAGGTAAATACAAAAATGAAATAAATATTAAATTCATAAATAACACAAGTACAGAAAGTAGAAACATAGAAAATGACGGGAATATTTAAATGTATAGTACTAAGCACAGCTGAAAAAGTATGTGGAGCAAATAGGAAAAATAATAATAGAAAGCAAACGGCATGGTGGACGGACGAGATTAAAAATCAACTAAAGAAAAAGAAGGGAGCCTGGAAATATTACTTGACAAAAAAACAAAAGAAAGTTAAGATATGTACCAAAAAGAAAGAAAAACCACTAAAACAATAATAAAGGCCTCCAAGAACAATCAATGGAGAAAATTTGGTGAGAAGATGGAACAAGACTCTAAAGGAAACCAAAAACTATTCTATCGAGCCCTTAAATCGTTATGAACAGAAAAGCAGCATTATACGCAGAGCATTAGAAACAAAAATGGTGAAATAATAACAGAAGAAAAAGATATTATGAAAAGATGGCGAGATTATTTTATGGAACTTCTCAATGAAAAACAAGAAGGGGTACAAATAGAAGAAACTGAAATACTACAAGAAGAGGAAAATGAAATAACCATGGAAGAACTAAAACAAGTAATAAAGGAACTGAAGAATGGGAAGGCTCCTGGATATGACAAAATAACATCAGAAATGATAAAAATATTGGACAGAGGTGAAGACAGACTGCTAGATATATACAACAAGATATGGACCGAAGAAAAACTACCGGAAGAAATCGTTGATTATCCCGATACATAAGAAGGGAGACGCAAAGGACTGCAATAACTACAGAGGAATAACCTTGTTATGTACAGCAATGAAAATGTTTGAGAAAATAATAGAGAAAAGAATAAGATCCAAGATCGAAAGTACATTGGAAGAATCACATAGCGGCTTTAGAAGTGGAAGAAGTACACAGGACCATGTTTTCAAGATTAAACAAATCACAGAAAAAGCAAGCCAAGAAAGAAGAAAAGTTTATATGGCATTTTTAGACCTAGAAAAAGCTTTCGGTTCGGTACAAAGACATAAAATATGGAATATTTTGAAGGACCGAGGCGTAAGCGGTAAGATCAATCAAGACTAACACAAAAAATATACGAAGGTAACAAACTCAGTAATTAGAAACAATATAGCCTCGGAAACATTTACAACCAGTACCGGACTAAGACAGGGAGGAAGCCTTAGTCCGCTTTTGTTTATCATATTCATGAATGATATTATTAAAAATGCAAGCCCAGAACCAAAAAATTAGAAATAGGACATACTCGACTAGAAAGAATATCAACAAGTGAAGGAGCATTTGCTGATGATGTGGTAATACTGACTGAAAGTGAGAAAGACCTACAAACTATTTTAAACATATGGAACACGGCATTGAAAGAAAACGGATTAAGAATAAATAAGAACAAAACCAGTCATGATGGTTGGAGAAAATATAGAAAAGCTGAATATAGTGATAGATGGAGACCATATAGAACAAGTAGATCATTTCCAATACCTAGGAGTAACTTTAGACGAAAAAGGGAAACAGGAAATAGATCTCAACACCAGAATACAAAAAGCCAATTAGCTCTAAAAAATTATAAACAAAAAAAAAATCAATAGAGATACAAAACTCAAAGTTTTTAAAACTATACATAGACCAATACTTACTTTTGGTTGCGAAACATGGGTATTGACAGAGCCGCAAAAAAGTAAGATTCAGGCGGCGGAAATGCGGTACTTAAGAAGAGTTAGAGGGGTCACCAAAAGAGACAATTAAAAATACAGATATAAGACAAGATCTAGAAATAAAACCAATCCAAGAATTCGTTGAAAAGAGACAGCTATCTTGGTGGGGACACCTGCAGAGGATAGACGAAAACAGACCAGTTAAGCCAGTATGGAGAGCTAGAATACAGAAGAATCGCAAAAGGGGCCGACCTAGGAACACCTGGGATAAAATAATCACACAACTACTGGAGAAGAGAGGGACGAACTGGGATATGGACACTAGAATCCGTTTATTATGACTCCGCCTATATTGACCAACAGATTATTATGACGTAATTACACTACGAAGTTTGGTTTTCATATAAAATTATTTACAAAAAAGTCGGATATAATGACTTCCCTTACAGTGACATACATGTCGAAAAATTATGACGCATTGTTTTTCGATTGTCGTTTGTGTTTTTTCATTGTACTGTGAAAAAATGTAATCTCAACGCCGTAAAGCATTTACGATTGAGGAGAAAGGTGCAATAATATGCAGATTAGAAAATAGAGAATCAAACTCATCTCTCGCAAAGGAATATGGGCGTGGGTCATTCGACAATCTCAATGATTTTTAAAAACAAGAACCGCATTAAGGAATCGTTCAATTCAAATGTTTTGAAACCGAAGAGGCTTCGAAAATCGCGACAAGAAAATGTTGATCAAGCATTAATTCAGTGGTTTAAAATCATGAGAAACAAAGGAATACCTGTTAGCGGCCCTATGCTACAGGAAAAGGCAAATGTTTTTGCCGCGCGTTTTTGTATTCTCGACTTCATTTGTTCTGCAAGCTGGATCAGTCGTTTTAAAGTTCGACATAACATTGTGGCGGGAAAAATTGTCCGTGAATCTTCGTCTATTGATCAAAATTCAACAACAAACTGGTTGACATCTGTGTGGCCGAATCTACGAAGACAATTTTCTGATGATGAGATATTTAATGCTGATGAAACTGAACTGTTTTATAAATTAATGCCGGACAAAAATTTAAAGGTGAGAATTGTAGTGGAGGCAAGTTGTCGTGTAGCAGCTAATATGAGTGGCACAGAGAAAAAGAAATTGCTCATTATTGGAAAGTCACAAAAACCAAGATGTTTTAGAAGTGTCAAATCATTACCTGTCGATTATGCTAACAATCGTAGAGCTTGGATGACGTCAGAACTTTTTGAAAAATGGCTTCGTTCATAGCAATATTGAAAATGATAATTTGACCATGGCGATGTCTTCTATACACAATAGTATCAGAGACTGTTTTTACAATAAAATGAAAAAACAAAAGCAGACAAAAATTACAGATTACTTTCATTAAAAATACTTAAACGGATTCTACTGTATATGTACAACTGTACAACTGTACGGACACAACCACCCACTAGAAGCGTGATCACGTGATTTCAAGCTTGTTAGCTTTCATCAGCGCCAAGCGCCACATAAGTGGAAGCTGTATCCAACTACCCAAAAGCAACTGGAAGTAGTCAAAAATTTTGAGACATTATCTACCAGTGGGACACAATTCGCGCCACCTAGGTATTGAGAGCACAATTACGTTTAACGTAAGTATGTATAATAATTAAAGAGATGTATTAGTTCATTAATGAATGAAATATATAAAATATAAAAATAAGATGAAGCGCTACACCTTTATGCTTTTGTTTAGTCGGACACAACCACCCACTAGAAGCGAATCACGTGATTTCAAGCTTGTTAGCTTCTAGTGGGTGGTTGTGTCCGACTAAACAAAAGCATAAAGGTGTAGAGCTTCATCTTATTTTTATATTTTATATATTTCATTCATTAATGAACTAATAGATCTCTTTAATTATATATATATATATATATATATATATATATATATATATATATTTCATATAGTGTTATAGGCAATGTAGAACTTTTTAATAAGAATGAATATTTTCATATAATGAATAATACAAAAGTTTTCCATTTGGTGCTGACTTAATTGGACACACTGTTTATTGACGGACACTTATTGGGATAAAAACTATCCTATCCTCAAGTTGGACCAAGCAATAAAAATCCACAAAATTCTTTTCAATTCGGTTGAGCGGTTTCGGAAATTATCGTGAACAAACATGGCGACATTAATAGGGTACTCCCGGTTGCGTATTTACATATCCTATACCAATTCAGTCACGACGGTGATTGAAATCGAGTCAGTTAAGTATGTCGCATTTAAGAAGGGAGAAATCTTCTTAAATGCGACATACTTATAGAATTTGTAAGACGAATTTAAGGTTCAATAGTGAGTAAATGACTGAAGGCATTTACTCACTATTGTACTAATTGTATAATATGTATAATTGTTTAAAAAAAATATTTACACTAAACCACTATTTACGGATTTAAAAGAACAAGATCTACCGAAATCTACATATATATACAGGGTGTCCTATCTAAATATAAACAGTTGAAGATATTTCCACTTAGGTAAACCTGAAGTACTTTAAAATTACAAATAACCGCATAAGATGCATGGGGTCATTGCACTCGCCTGCAAAGTTTCAAAGATATCGTACGTTTTAAAGGTATTCGCTTAGTTTCATACTTTATGCCAACCCTGTATCAGAGTCAACCGTGATTGTCTCTGCCTGTATAAAGACTAGTAGAACCCGGCAAACGTTGTCATATATCAGGCATCTACGTATACCAATTTGAATGGCGATCAGTTAGATAGTCAAAAGGCACTGTAGCACCATCTAGCTGCGTATTACAAAAAATTAGATAATGTTAAAACATTCCCAAAAAAATGGATAACTTAGAAATATTGTCAATGCTCAAACACCTAAACAAGTATACCAATTTTATAGCCATTGGTTCAATGGCTAGCTATGAGTATATAACAAAGAAACAAATATACATAGATACATTTATGTATCGGTCTAACGGTGTGGGAGTACACTGAGCACAGATATACCGCCCATTTTTTATATAATAGATAGAAGATTAGATCAACCCCACTTCATGAATATGACGAAAGGTAAATTCTACAGATAATTCTTAGAATGTGTGTAATAAAATGTACATACAGTGGCATACGGATATGTTACTTGAATAGTAAAAACAATAAATGATTCTGTTAAAACTCTTAAACAAATTTAACTGTTACATACATTTCTATAATGCCCAAATTACCTGCATATATGCCAGAGCACATAACGTTGCTGCCGCCGCGTAAGCCCTTCTCGGTAACTGCCTCCTTCTAGACAAGAGATACAATAATGTTATTAGGCCTAAGGTGGTCGTTCCTAATATTCTGTGATCAAACTGTACTGTGGTGGGATTTTCTGTGAAGTTTGCAAGTTTCGGAGTTAAAGCCATGATGTCGCTCGGTAACCATCTGTCGGCCATTTTTGGAAACGAATTGTATACCAAACCAGCATCGAGGCCGGCCACGAAGGCGCCTAAGAAATTGACAATTATATTTTAAAAAAATATTACGTTTAATGAGGCAGAATTGGCATTTCAAATCAGGAAAAACCGCCTGAACATACCTGATATGGCTGTAAGGAAAACCAATCCTTTGCATGTGTGTGCCAGCATTCTAAACTTTCTTGCTGCTTTAATTGTGGATTTCTTTGCGATTGCTATAGTTTCAGCTGGAAGAAGAATATCCAAGGCAGACCATGTAAAGAGACTGTACAATATAAATGCCAACGACAAATGTGATGCTAGTCTGTATTGCGATACTCTCGGAACATCATTAGGTCCTTGGAATCGATCTTGTTCCAGTCCTGATTGCACCATGTACCAACCCATCAATCCCTACAAATTAAAGCAAAAATGTTTAAATAGATTTGAAGATATTTTTCCATGGAGATTTCAAATTTGATTTTAATCAATAACAGTACGAAATGATATTGTTTAGAAAAGAAGTTATGATACAATATAATTCCTTAAGAAAACATCACCTGTGCCCCTATTAGAGATCCAAAAGCGACTATCCTCTTTTTCATGCTAGATGATAATCGTCCTCTTATCCAAAAATATGTTGCAGGTAATAAAAATACAGCGCCTATCGCTCTACCCCACATTCTGTGACCGTATTCCATGTGCCAAATAAATTTGAAGTCCTTAAGCGTTAAATCCTGATTCTTTCTGTAAAAATTATATCTTTATTGTTGAATTAATTCATTATATACTCGCTGTTGTCCGCGACCCGGAAAATCAATAGCCCCCCACTAGCTGCTAATATATCTGTTTTATATTTTTATTCCATAATAATGGCTTCTGCCGGTAGATATGAGGTTATTCCATTATATTATTGAACGACTTCCCAAACGGAGGAGGTCAATTCGACTGTAGGTCAGCTTTTTTTATGTTTGCTCGCGCCTTTTTAATTGTAAACACGCTCCGATTTTCCTGATTCTTTTTTTTAAATGAAAGAGGACTATTGAGAGCTGGTCCCATTAAAAAATGACATTCAAAATGTCCTTTCCCTCAAAATCTTCTCCCAGTTTGTGGTGCGAGCAATTTGTTTAAAAAATCGAAATTTTGAGACGGTAAAATTAGAGAAGAGGACATATCCGGCAACGTTTGAATTTGAAATTTTTCAAATCCGAGTGGTAAAGTCTGAAATATGTGTGTTTCCGCTATGTGGAAGGGGCATTTTTTTGAAAATTGTAACTATAAGATTGTCAATTTATTAAGGAAGAGTTTATATGTAGCAACTTTTAAATTGGACATTAAAAAAAATGGACGGTTTCCGAATTATAACCGTGGTATCGTGTATTTCCGCGATGTTTTGAAATCTCTGAATAATCAAGTACAAGCCGTCAACCCATGAATTCACGGGTTTCACCATGTAGAGATGGCTCTGAACATTCCAATAATATATATGCTGAAAGCCATTTCCGATCGTGCCCTTGAAATCAACTGAATGCAGTTTGCTATTTGAATGTGCTGCCATCCATTGGGAGGTAGGTATAATAATAAATATAACGATTTTGAACATGAGTAAAACTGTATGCATTTCCCTATTTAATATGTGTTGCCATCTACTGGGAGCTAAGCTAAATAGAAATAAAATTAATTGTTACGCTTTTGAACATGATAAAGATTTAGGTAATTTACATGTTGTCAGCTTCAATTCGGTGTATTGTATGTGTGGGTTTTCTTACGATAAACAGTCTAAAACAGTGGCCACAATTTAATATAATAGATAAGCAAAGTATTATCCATCTTCTTTGATGAATGTTGAACGATTTTCATCACCAATGATACACTCAAAAATGAGAAATAAACATTTCCTACAGAAAATTGGACCGACTTTATTTGTAGGGTGCTGGTACTTTAAAAGTTGGTGCCAAAAGTCTTCTATCTAAATACAATTGTACGACTTCAGAATCACCAGTACCAATAAAAGTAATATTAGGTATTTTGTATTTTTCAGTGCAGCAATTAATAAAGTCGGTCCTATTTTATGTAAAAAAAAGTTTATAGTAGTTCCATTTACATAATCACAATAACTTATTCACAAGTCAAATAAAATCTAACATAATCTCGATAGCTCGTTGGCTAGTGAGCGAGTGAGAAGTTTTGTGTGTCATCATCACTATCTCACTATATGGCTCGCCATGAAGCAACTTGTAAACGTGCTCAATGTCTTCGAGCCTCATGATGACATTGGGCAAGAGGCTTTAAAGAAAATATATAATCGATAGCTTGGATAGATTATATATTATCATAGACATCTGAACACCTAGACCAAGCATTTCATTCATAACATGTATCTAAAGACGATCTGTTATTGTTAGAGAATTGTTTTGGTATTTTCCATGTGTAAGAGAGAGACAAAATTTTCCTATAGGAAATTTTGGCAACAGTGTACCTGTGTAGAAGCGTATAAATGTGTAAAACATAGTAGCAGCACTCAAATTATGAATGGACAATATTCCGAATAGCGACGAAAGTCGACGAATTCATACGGACGCCTAAATTATATATTCCTGTGTTGCCGCACTTAACTCAGTCGATCGATATCGATTGATGATCGTCTTATTTCACAAATGAAAAATAATTATTTCGGGTTGTAAAATATAAATTTGGTACATAATTTAATCTGCAAGTGTGTCTGAATAATCAATTGTAACTATTACAACGACCACCTTTTAATTACGTCTGAGTGTATTTGATTATTACTTTATAAATTAGAAGTTGCCATGAAAAATAAGAAGTTTGGCAAATATGTTAATCGTATCGGGCGGACACGAACCATTATGGACCAGAAGAATAATGGTCTTGAGATGTTGGATCGCTCTGAAAGAGGCTATGCGTGGTCTAGGTGTTCAGATGTCTATGTATATTATAGAGCTTGCACGCACCTCTGGGAAAGCAGCCCGGCTTTCAACTTTTCTCCTAGATAGTTTGGAAGCTGCTAGTTCGCTAGCGAAAGAAAGTGATGACACTTGGCGAATTTACTATCAGCTTGTAAAAAGCCAAGCTAAGTAAACTAGCACAATGTCATCAAGACTTTAGCTAGCGAATAAGCAGCTTGCAAACTATCTAGGGGAAAAGTTGAAAGCCGGACTACTTTACTCGCTACAAGTTCGTGTGAGATACTGTTGGCTTGTAAACTACCTCTGCGTCATCTTAGTTGCTAGTTACTCTAGCAATATAAAAGGTTACTGCTGGTAGATATTGCGTAATTCCACTGTATTATTGACACGAAAAATAGAGTTAATAATAATAGAGAGGGAATTTAATAGGCACTACATAAGTGGAAATGCCATAGCGTTCTAAGAGATAAATATTATCGAGAAGGGAGTTCGTTCTTTGTTTAACAACAACCTCAATCAATCTTCTGTTTCTTTTCTAAGACTCTTCAGTTATTTTGATGTCATTTCTACTCATGTTCAAAACACGTAATTTTAAAACGAACCTAACCTCCCTAATCTCACCAGTGAGCGAGTGGGAAGTTTTGAGTGTAATCATCACTATCTCACTAGCTTTCCGGCTTTTAAGCTCACCAACAAGCTGCTAGAATGTCATCGAGATTTAACAAATCTCTCCGAGAATGAGGCATATTTTTAGTTATATAAAGGGTGTCCTAAAATAAGATAAGCAATTAAAATCTGTTCTCACGGCCTAGTTGATCTTTTTTAAAATACATATTTTGCCAAAAAAATTGAAAATTTCCCAAAGTAGACCCCAAAAACCTAAGAATTATTCTCAGACTTATCATTCTAAAAAATCACTGCGATGGCATGGTCACAAAAAAAAGTTATGGAGCTTGCACGCACCCCTGGGCCACTCTCTATATTTTACCACTGGCAACTGTCATCTCAGGAACGGTAAGTGTTTGAAAATAGCTTATATTAAAAAAGTCATAGCCAAATATGATATTTTCTAGTCTTATGGTTGTTCAAACTATAGTCTATCGTTTTTTTCATTCCTTTTTATTTGATATTATTATTTTAAGTCGCATTAACATCTATAGATTCTATATCGTGGGTAGAATGGTTACATTAAAAAAAAATATCTGAATGTATTCGATTCAGAAAAGTGGCCAGTACATTGTGATGTTTATCAAGATTCCATACTAACTTCTGTATGAATTCGATTCAGAATACCGGGCAGCACAAATTGAAGTTATCAACACATCATACTAGCTTCTATTCCCAAATGAAGCCACTGAACAAGAGCTTGTTGATCAAAGGCTGACAGTTTTTTTGAACTATTTGGACCAATGCAAGAGAGATGTATACAGCGAACACTTCTCACACCTAACACTAGATAGCAGTGACATTATTACGATATTGTCTGATACTTGATGGAAATCCATTTAGATTGGAATTGAAACAATATATATTAAATTTCCACAATTATATATTTTTAAAACACATAACAATTGTTTCAGCACACAGTAACTTTAGTTTATACTCACATTTGAGAAAGGTACAGTGTGCTGAAACAATTTATGTGTTTTTAAAATATATAATAGTGGAAATTAATATATTGTTTCAAATCCAATGAAATAATTACGCCCAAAGGACCCCTACGTTTGCCAAATTGCGCGACTACCACCACTGCTTGAACAAGTACATTATCAATATATTTATTACTAGAGATTAAATATATGCTAGAAATGCAGAAGTAATAGAGACCACAGCTTTCGAAAATGATGATTTTCGGGTCTCTAAACCATCTCTTTGAAGAAATACGAGTTGAATCAGTAAATTGTACCAAGAAGCTCGGTAGTGCGTTCTATACAGGGTGTATCATAAAGAATGGTCATACTCTTAAAGGCATATTCTATGGTCAGTTTTAAGTCGATTTGACAACATTTATTAATATACAAAAACGCACCCTTAAAAAGTTACAGCCCTTCAAAATTGCATTAAATCGATAAGTTTTTTGGCTGTAAAATCCAAACAGTACAAAATAATGGCTTGAAATTTAGTAATCTACCAATTGTTAGGTTCAAACTCTATTCACAAATGATTTTTGAACCTAGGAAATGATAGATGCCAAAATTTGTAGCTATTATTTTGTTCTGTTTGGATTTTATAGCCAAAAAACTTATCGATGTCATGCAACTTTGAGGGGCTGTAACTTTTTAAGGGTGTGTTTTTTATATAGATAAATGTTGTCGAATCGACTAAAAATTGACCATAGAATATGCCTTCAAGAGTATGACCATTCTTTATGATCTGTTCAATGATAGTTAGTTTGTTATTCTAACCTCAATCCTCGACAGGTTTCAACTAATTCGTCAGCTGAACAAGCAAAGTTTGAATATATTTTGTTTGGATACATGCGCATGAAAAGATTTTTTAGTAGCCTTGGAAACGCTCTTATGACATTTCCGTCACCAATGTCATATTGATCAAACCTATCACTTCTTTTAAGATTATTTCTAGTTTTTTATACATATTTATTTATTTCGAAAATAAGCACACGACATGGAGCAGCTTCACACAAAACTGGTCGAACATGCTCTCGTGGTGATACCTCCACCGCCGTCACGGTACACAATGAACGAGTGGCATTTAAACAACAGATACAGAAACCGCATTTGTTTAGACCAAGAACGATTAGCCGATTCCATCATTGCCAGCAGTGATAGGGCCATAGATGAGGTGCAAGAAAGGACCGACCTCAATAAGCGTGATGTTGATCATAAACTTGACGAGAAAATCAAAGGTATGTTGAAACAAAATCTTTTAACAGGACATCTGCACACATTAAGTTTTAGATATTGAGTTTAGTAAACAAGAAATAGAGAGACAACGCAAAGAAGTCGGTATTGAAATTGAAAATTTGAATATGTACTCTGAACGACTCAGGAATTGTGTATCTGCTGTACAGGACAATTTTAATATTGTAAAAAAATGTATAATTGTACGCGAAGGCCGTCTTGGGATTGATTTATGTCTGGATGTTATCGAAAAAGAGCTTAAATGTGAAGTGCGAGTTATAGAAGGAGTATTGAGCTTACTCAGAAGAATACTGGAACAAGCTAATGAACAGGTGTATATTATGAGATTGAAATTTTGTTTTACTAGACAAACATTTGTTATATCTTTTAATTTTCAAATTATTGTAGATACGTAGATTGCGTTCCAAAATTTACTTTATGGATAGAGATTTGGAAGATAAGGGTAACGTCCTCAAAATAGATACCCATAACAATTCCTTAACCAACACAAGTCTCAATCTCAGCATCTATCATGGACATTCACCATTGAATCCGGCTACAGTTACAATTCAAGAGTGGGAGATATATACCAGGAACAATATTGAAAATGGTGCCAAAGAGATTAATAGTGCCAGACAGCTTAGGTAATTTATCTCCAAAACCACATATGATTATAAATTTTGTTGATTGTTATGTAAAATGTAGATTTCTCCAGGTCATATGTTGACACACTTTTGCGTCAAGTATATGAAGATCTCAGAGCACAATATGAAGCCGTCAATAATGCTTTTCGGGCAAGAATTGAAGAACTAAAAGAGATAAAGACCAAAATGGAAGTTCAACACTCAGAGGTTAGTATTAGAGTTTTCTGAAATCTGTGCTGTTTCTCCTTGAAACTAGAATCGTGAATACCTACTCTTTAGGATGCTAAAAACTGTTTTATCTTTCCAATATTTTTTTCTCTCTAATAGCCGCCATTCTAAACTGTATCATTTTTTAACCCTCAATGCAAACTGAGAGGTGTTTTAAGTTTAACGTGTGTCTGTCAGTAGCAACGTAGCTCCGAAATGGATGATTCGATTTGGATTTAGTTCAGTTTTTTAATGAAAGGTGACTTGTTTGATAGATTTCATAGCTGTTTTTGTCGTTTTTTTTATCTAACATATCATTCATCTTTCATAAACCTATTTACAGGTGGTTCGTCAAACCAATGAAATTACCCGTACGATAATACGTCTTGAGAAGGCCCTGAGCGAAAAAGAGGGTTACATGGGCCTAGCCCATACTAGATTAGGTAACAGAGCTCAAAGACCTGGTGTTGAATTGTGCAAGGATGCTGTTGAACTAGCATTAGTGAGTGAAGTAGATCAACTGAGACGGAATGTTGTTATGTTGCAACAGAAATTGGCAGAAGCTCATGCATCCATAAGATATTTATTAAAAACACAAATACAATTGGAGGAAGATATCAACGTGAAAACAAATTCATTGAAAATTGATGAAGTGGATTGTATGACATTAAGGCAAAGCATGGATTACCATGCACACTGATACATTGTCATCATGATGAAATAAATGTTTTTACTCACAATTTATACTCTGGAAACTGTTGATATTTTCTAAATTCTTCTTTCCATTCTTCTTGAGTTCTAGGCATCTCTTCACCTAGTAACTTCCATGTCACCATTGACAATCCGGATTCTGTCAATCTTGTAACACCCCCTAAAATTATAACAAAATAATAGAGCCAAAATTCAAGATATCTATTGCCCTGATAATTCTTAATACATAAGAATGCGTTAATAGCTCAAAGTTAAGTCTGAATTTAGAATATTCTTCAGCGATTTATGCGTTGGCCCAATTTTGAAGCAGCTAATCGTCAAGAACAGAGAAGTCTGGTGGTTGAAAAATGAACAACAAATAATGTTGTAATGAGTTAAAAAGTTTATTTCCCAAGTATATATAAATATATTATTTAACAGTTCTTTTGATAACCTCTCTCAATATTGTACAAATACTAATTAATACTAAATAATAAGCTGATATACCTAAAACTACTGCTACAAAAACCATGCCGCTACATGTTAACAACCAATATCCGACAGCTTTGGTACCCTTGTTTGATGCAGCATCTGACCCTAAACGTACCGCTACAGAACCACTGCCTCTTAAACTGGTCTTTACCTGGAATGGTGATATTGTAATAATAATAATAAGTTTATTTTCCAGATATAAAGCAGGTATATAAATAAGGGGTGTTTCATAATTTTAAGTCGATTTCATAACATTTATCTATATACAAAAACGCATCCTTAAAAATATACAGCGCTTCAAAGTTGCATTACATCGATAAGTTTCTTGGTTGTAAAACTCAAACAGTACAAAGTAATAGCTTGAAATTTTGTTATCTACAATTGTTAGGTTAAAAAATCGGCAAAAAAGCAATCAAGTTTCTTAAGGAATTATTCTTTTAAAAATTTATAAAAAAAGTTTGCTAGATGTAAAGGAAACTAAAAATATGGGGATTGAAAAGGGGTGCCATTCCAATTTCACCGCCTTGTCTTCACTGGAACATATCAACTCTATTCGCAAACGATTTTTGAACCTAAGAAATGGTAGATACCAACATTTCAAGCTATTATTTTGTGCTGTTTGGATTTTCCAGCCAAAAAACATATCGATGTAATGCAACTTTGAAGGGCTGTAACTTTTTAAGGGTGCGTTTTTGTATGTAGATAAATGTGAAATCGACTTAAATTGACCATGGAATATGACATTAAGAGTATGACCATTCTTTATGAAACACTCTGTATATATCCCAATAGGGATGTATAAAAAGTATAAAAAAGCTCCTACTGTTAAAAAACTCATAAGAAAGTTCCATTAACTAGAAATTTTTAAGTTCCCTTTTGAATTAAACTATATTATTTAATTGTTTTATATACATCGGTATCTTGTATATCTGCATTGACATTGCATATGGTCCGGTCAATGTAGACGGCATTTTATTTATTTGTTATCTATACAGGCTGGTTCTCCGGGAAAGACATCGATCGACTGTAGACAAATTGGAAAATTCCAACTGACTTTTGTATTTTGTATGAATGAGGCTCTTCTTGTAAAAAGAAAGATTTTATTCATAATTCATAGTTTATTTTTAATTATTGATACAAAAATAACGTAAAAGTATTTTTCAAGAAAAGGCACTCGTTTGTTACTATAAAACAGACTACAACAACAAAACAAAAAAAAAACAGTACCGACATGAGCTGTGATTTTAAGTTAGTGATCTATGACAACAGTCAGCAAGTATAGTTACATGCTCTGTGATTCTCTAGTAAAATATATATTCTCCCCCTAGGGGACATAAGTCAAAAATATTTTCATGTTAGTTGTATTGCCGGTAATAGCGGAAGTAGATGCCAACTTTGTTATTTTTATTGGATTTCTTGTACAATTTTGAAACATTTTATGTATAATGTCCCATATCTAAGTCTAACCGTTTTTGAAATATTTCAAATTTTATGTCAAAAATTAAGTTTGCAATCCAAAACATAATTATCAATATTTCCTATGAGCAAGCCTTTAATATTTAATTTGTGTTGATTTTCTTGTCGAAAAAGATCAGTATTTTTATAATATTTTCACAATAATTTGTAGAGAGTGTCCAAAAAAGAATGTTAAAAATTAGATTCTATAAAACGTCAATTGTATTTTTTTTCCATTAAATGAAAATAACAGTTTTTTATTATTTTACTGTATTAAAAAGCAAAAATAAGGGGAACTATGGATAAGGTTGTCTATTTTTAATAATGAATCTATTGAAATCGCAATTTTGAGATATTTTGCCGCATATCCAACAAATTCTACAAGGCAAGTAGCATACGAATTAGGAATATCTAAGGCATCAGTTCTAAGGATTTATTTCATCCATGTACAGGATGTCCGGAAAAATGTGGGAAATCTCTCGGATCCAGATAGAACATGAAAAAATAAGATAACGTACGGAAGAATGCGTCCCTAAAGAACGCCTCTATCGTTTTTATTAAAACTAAAACTTGAATTCGTTTATTATTTTATTTTTAGTTTAAGGTTCAAGCTATCCAGATTTATGTTTTTTAGGTCTTTATAATACAGGGTGGAAAAAATTTAGGCTTTAAGGCATATAGTGTCCATCACATTATATTTTTATTAAATTATATCAAGAACTGTAAAAGATATTTAAGAAAAACCTATTTCCAGCTACGTTCTTTAGGGACGCATATCTCCGTAGGGAGGGCCTCTAGGAAAAAACTTTATAGAAACGTGTCATCTTATTTTTTCATGTTCTATCTGGATCCGAGAGATCTCCCACATTTTTCCAGGCACCCTATATATACAGGCTGTCTCAGCGAGACCGTTCATTAGAAATTTATTGGGTTCTGATCAAAATAATAAATTGAAAATTGAAATTTATATATAATCGTTTATGTTCTCTTCAACTAAAATATTTTTAGATTTCTGGTGCTTCCGGTTATACCGGAAGTCGGCATCTACTTTGTTATTTTAAATAGAACAACCTGTATATTTATTATACATTCTTTATAAATACCTTTATTTTTTTCAATTTGATCCATCCGTTTTGGAGTTATTCAATTTTTTCTAAAAAAATTGCGGTAGCAGACATTTATTCTAACATGCATAGAACACTAGATTTTTCGGATATCAATTTAGGATTCAAACTATGTGTAAACAACATGTTGGAGTAGGTTTTGCGGTCAAAAACGGTTGTCTACATTGTACGGTTACTTTACTATGGCACGATAATCTTTCGACATTTTGAAGAACCATAACTTGATTTTTTTAAATAGCACCCCTCATATTTTATTGTTTAGTCGTCTTGGGCGTTTAATTTTACATCTTTTATACCCCACCTATCCTATACCTGAGATTGATAGTTTAGGAGATAATTAAGTTTTTTCTTAAATGAGCACATATCTTGTCGATACTTAGTAGTGTGCCATGGAAAATAAATGAGCATTCTCAATAAATAATTTTTCAAGTCAAACGACAAATTAATTGGTATTGCGAGTGAAAATGTATATCAATAATGAAAACAATGTCTATATTAATCAAGAAATTCTTAATTTATTTTTGTGCGACGAAATTCTAGAATTTTTAACGAGAGCTATCCACATTTACCTCCAGTGACCAGAGGTAAATTTATAAGAATTGAAGAAAATTTGTGTGTTTTGAAAAAATTAATCATGTAATAAATATACAAAAAAGTTTAATTTATAAGAAGAGGCGAATCCCTATGCCTCAATTCGAACTGCCGAAAAAGATCTGGGAATCAGTACACCTTGAATTTAAAGAATTTAAAGAAGCATCACACTATTATGAGTTCTTTTTAGTGCAAGACCTTCATCTTCAAGATCCCTACTATAGAGTTAACTTGTCTGAGATGCTATATCTTCGAAGCCAAGACTGTTAGAATTAGTTCAAAATCAATATTATAACTTATAGTGTAATTAGCGCCATCTGTCAACTTGATGCATAACAATTAACGCTGATGTCATATATGTCAAAAAGGACAATATAACATGTCAAGTGGATAATGGCCGTTACTCTCGTATTTTATTTGTCTCGTTAGTTTTCATTATTTTGTATTCAGTTAATATAGTTTTTGTGACATAATCTTCAGAACTTTTTATTACCCGAACCATGCCTGAGTTTCAATAGGTTATGGGCCCAGACAACGTAGTTTAAAAGTAATTAAAAGGAAGATTACACAGGCGTGCAAGTATACAAAAATGGCGAATTACCAGATAGGTGTGCCTAAATTAAAAGGCCGGGACAATTATGATGAGTGGGCATTTGGAGCGCAGAATTTCTTAATCCTAGAAGGTTTGCAGCATTGCATTAAGGCGAGTACAAGCGCAGGGACAAGTGCTACATCGAGTACGACAACAGATCCAACCCAAGCTGAAGCTGCAGCGAAGCTTGAAGATGAGAAAGCTAAAGCCAAGTTAATCTTAATGATTGATCCTAGTTTATATGTCCATATTAAGTCTGCAGAGACAGCCAGAGATTTGTGGACTAGGCTGAAGGCTATGTTCGATGACAGTGGGTTTACAAGAAGAATAAGCTTGCTGAGAACGTTAATTTCTACAAGGTTAGAATCATGTGAGTCAATGGGTACTTATATTAACCAGATTGTAGAAACTAGCCAGCGATTACAAGGCACAGGTTTCAATATAGATGACGAATGGGTGGGTTCGTTGATGCTCGCAGGATTGCCTGAGCGATTTATGCCAATGATTATGGCAATCGAACACTCTGGCATAGCCATCACGACTGATTCCATCAAAACCAAACTTCTAGATATGGAAGGAAGTGACGTCAATAAGGCAAGCAGTGCATTTTATGCAAATAATAGTAAGCCATCTCACAAGAAGGGCAGGTCAACCAACAAGACGGGAAGTTCAACCAATGACAGTAAGGACAAGCTGAAAAACATACAATGTTTTAACTGTAAAGATTATGGGCATTATCAAACGCGATGTCCAAAACCAAGGATTAAGAAAGACAACAACAAAGAAACGAAAACTGGAAATGCTTTCAGTGTGGTGTTCTTAAGTGGGGCGTACAAGAAAACAGATTGGTATATTGACAGTGGTGCAACTATGCATATGGTGTCAGATACTCAGCTAGTAAGAGAAAAAGGTCCTTGTCAAACAAAAGAGATATTGGTGGCCAATAACACAGCAATTCCGGTAGTCTATTGTGGCGATGTCAAAATTACCACAGTTGTCAATAGTGAGACACATGACATAGTTGTCCAGAAAGCTCTCTGTGTGCCAGATCTTACGACCAACTTACTTTCGGTAAGTCAATTAATCAAAAATGGTAATAAGGTAGTTTTTGATTTACAGTGTTGCAAAATTTACAACAAGCACGCTGAGTTAGTAGCAGTAGCTGATTTAGTTAATGGTGTCTACAAGTTAAACATTTGGTCAGAAAAATGTTTTTTAACAAGCAGCAGAGAAGTGACAGCAGAAACGTGGCATAAGAGACTTGGTCATTTAAACAGTGCTGACCTAACGAAGATGAGAAATGGTGCTGTAAACGGGTTAGTATGCACTGAAAAAATAGACATTGGAAAGTATAACTGCACAACATGTTGCGAAGGAAAACAACATAGATTACCTTTTCCAAAAAGGGCTAAGCGAGCAAAAAATGTATTAGATTTGATACACTGTGATTTATGCGGCCCAATGGAAACTAAATCCATAGGAGGCTCACGATATTTTTTAAATTTAGAAGACGACTACTCTAAGTATGGGTTTATTTACTTTTTAGAGTCCAAAGATCAAGTAACAGAATGTTTTAAGGTATTCAAGAATCTTGTCGAAAATCAACAAGAAAGAAAGATAAAAATTTTGAGGTCCGATAACGGTGGTGAGTTTGTGAACAATGAAATGAATACTTACCTTAAAATGAATGGCATAATTCACCAACAGACAAACTCATATACCCCAGAACAAAATGGAGTTTCTGAAAGGCTCAATCGAACAATTGTAGAACGAGCAAAGTGTTTATTATTCGAGGCAGACTTAAAAAAGGAGTTGTGGGCAGAGGCTATTAATACTGCTATATATTTACGAAATAGATCGCCAGCAACTGGTTTACCAGACAATAAAACACCTTTTGAAATGTGGTTTAAGAGAAAACCAAACGTTAACCATCTTAGAATTTTTGGCAGTCCAGTGATGGTACATGTTCCTAAAGAGAAGCGTTTGAAATGGGACAGGAAGGCCGAGAAGAAAATTTTAGTAGGTTACAGTGAAACTGTAAAGGGATATAGGGTTTATGATCCAGTAAAGAGAAAAGTATCTACAAGCAGGGATGTGGTAGTCTTTGAAAATCATAAAGAAAAAGCCTCAGAACAACAGAAAGTTACAGAAGAAGATAAGGTACTAGTTTCAGTGGGGGATCAACAGCAAATTCAACCCGAGCCAATTCCTGTTACAGAACGTGAACAAAATGAAGGCTCAAGCAGCAGTTCCTCAGCCGATTGTGACCGTTTACCTGATGGAGACATGCATGATAGTGACAGTGATTATGTGTTGGATGGAGAAGACAGTGAAGAAGAGTATTCAGTTAATGATCTTGAGTCAGAGATATCTCAACCAACTAGAAGATCACAACGTATGCCCAAACCAAAAAACTTTGACGATTTTGTGTCCTACATGTGTACTAGCAGTTTGGAAGATGACCCTCAAAGTGTATTAGAAGCAATGTCAAGAGCAGATTCGACTCAGTGGCGGCAGGCAATGGAGGAAGAGATCAGTTCATTCAATGAAAACAATGCGTGGGAAGTGGTAGACATTCCACAAGATCGTAAAGTGTCTCTAGTTCAGTGCAAATGGGTTTTTCGCAAGAAAATGGATGCGGAAAATAGTGTTAGGTTTAGAGCAAGATTGGTCGCTAAAGGTTTCACACAAAAATATGGGATAGACTATAATGAGACTTTCAGTCCAGTTGTAAGACATTCGACTTTGCGTATGATGATTGCATTAGCTGTAAAATTAAAATTGGATTTAACACATTTGGATGTAACCACAGCATTTTTGAATGGTGAGTTAAATGAAAACGTTTTTATGCGACAACCGGAAGGTTTTATTGCTCCTGGGCAAGAAAATAAAGTCTTAAAATTAAATAAGGCAATTTATGGGCTCAAACAAGCGTCTAGAATTTGGTATCAAAGGGTTGAAGTAGTTTTAACAGAAATGGACTATCAAAAATCGAAATATGAACCTTGTCTTTTTAAAAAATCACGTAAAAATGGTGTGTTAACTGTTATTGCTCTTTACGTGGATGATTTTTTTATTTTTTCTAATTGTATTGAAGAAACAGAAATTTTGAAAAATAAATTAGGTTCAGAATTTAGAATTAAAGATTTGGGTAGAGCCAGACAGTGCCTTGGAATAAGAATTTTAATAGACCAAGAGAAAAATGTCATTACTTTAGATCAGGAACAATATATTGATAACTTATTAAAGCGTTTTAAAATGAGTGAGTGTAATACTGTGAGTACCCCCATGGAAAATAGTTTAAGTCTTGAAAAAACGCAAGTTTGCAGTTTTTCGATGCCTTACCAGCAGTTGATTGGTAGTTTAATGTACCTTGCCGTCATGACCAGGCCAGATATTTCATATTCGGTAAGCTACCTCAGTCAATTTAATAACTGTTTTAATGAAGAGCACTGGAAGGCTGCAAAACGTATTTTAAGGTACTTGAAAGGCACTAGAAATTATTGTTTGTGTTTTAAAGAGGATGATTTAGAGCTAATTGGCTTTGTTGACGCCGATTGGGCGAGTAATTCTTTTGATAGGAGATCCTATACAGGATTTTGTTTTAAATTGTCAAATGCAATGATTTCTTGGGGCAGTTCAAAGCAAAAAACGGTTGCTTTGTCTAGCATGGAGGCAGAGTACATGGGACTCTCCGAGGCTGCCAAAGAAGCTATTTATTTGAGAAGTTTGTTGGGAGATATATTAGGCAGGAAGTTAAACTGTACCACTATATATAATGATAATCAGGGTGCACATAAACTTGCAGGAAACCCTCTTTTTCACAAAAGATCAAAGCATATAGATGTGCGACATCATTTTGTTAGAGATGTTATTTCTAGCAAGTTAATTGTGATTAAATATTTGGATACTGATAACATGCCTGCAGATATATTTACTAAAAGTTTGGGTAGTATTAAACATTATAAGTTTGTTAAGTGTTTGGGTCTTATAGCAATGTAAATTGATGTTTTAAAGAAGGAAAAATATTGTTTTGATCTAGTGGGGGTGTTAGAATTAGTTCAAAATCAATATTATAACTTATAGTGTAATTAGCGCCATCTGTCAACTTGATGCATAACAATTAACGCTGATGTCATATATGTCAAAAAGGACAATATAACATGTCAAGTGGATAATGGCCGTTACTCTCGTATTTTATTTGTCTCGTTAGTTTTCATTATTTTGTATTCAGTTAATATAGTTTTTGTGACATAATCTTCAGAACTTTTTATTACCCGAACCATGCCTGAGTTTCAATAAAGACGAGAATTTAAAAAAAAAAATTATCTCAACGGACGAATCTTAAGCTTTCGCGTGGCTTCTCAACAGACCCAATTATATTTGGGCCTCAATTAATCCCCATGCGATCCGAGAAAGAAATGATCAGAAGAGGTTTAGTTTCAATGTTTCTCTTACTTCATTTATGACAGCGCGTTAACGGCACTGCGACAAAATTTTTAGTAGAACGCGTAAAATGTTTAACGAGATCATCCACATTTACCTCCGATGACCAAAGGTAAATTTAGAAGAATTTATGCATTTTTTACGTTTCGGAATAATTAATCATGTATTAAATAGAAAATAGTGTATTTCTTGATTTGTATAGACATTGTTTTTATTATTCTTATCCATTTTAATTCTTAATAGCTTAATTACTTTGTCGTTTGACTTATTTATTGAGAATGCTTATTTATTTTCCATTGCATACTGGGTAAGTATCGATGAGAAATGTGCGCATTAAAAAAATGTATTATCTCCTAAACTATCAATCTCAGGTATAGGACATGTAAGATGTAAAATTAAACGCCCAAGACGACTAAGCAATAAAATATGGGGGTGTCATTCAAAGCAACCCTACAACAAAGATTAAATACACCAAGATAGGACAGTCAGACAAGGCAGATAAAATGTGAGAGAGATAAAATTTGCTCACCAGCTCACCAATTTCGAGTCAGGTAGGCGATTTCAATGGCGTCGGCGCATCATTTCTTCCAAGGGTGTCATTAGCAACGATTAAATATTATTCAATCCTTGATATTACTCTTATTTGTGTCATTGATTAGATGTATTTCGCATCGAGAGATTCAATTATTTTATTTTATTCCTTGTGTCTATGAAATATGGAAAATGAAGAAAATTAGAATAAGATAGGTGCATATTGTATTTACAAAAACTGTAGTGAATGAGTGCTTTTCGAGATCCTAAGGATGAAATCAGGTAAGAATTTTTAAATAATCCTAATTTTCCAGTGATACTGAGATAATTCGAGCATTAAATATTTGAAAAACCATCGTGTTGATTTTTTCAATTATTGCTCACTCAGTATTATCTAAAACTATAATATAAAAAACATTAGTAATAGAAGATTACCATTCAGATGTCGAGAATGGCTTAAGGCTTCCGGACACCAAGATTTGTTACATCCTAACTTTGATACATCTAAAGCCTACAACAATCATCGTGTCTGCAGTGTCCATTTTGCTGTATATTAGATTATGAATATATTTTCTCTGGAAAAAATAATAATACAAGTTTCAGAGTTACTCCTAGAAAATATAGGAAACTATCTATTTTCATAAATTTATAATTATACTTACTTACTACATATTGTCAAGATCTGTATTAATAAAATTTTCTATTTCATAGTTTTGTTTTATTCCAATCCCACACCCACCAAATGTATTTAAGATTAGTTAAATCCTCATAATGATGTTTGATCGTTTCATTAAGGAGATTCCGAATGCTATTTAAAATGTTGGTTTGTTACAGGAAAATATTATCGTTTAAATTACTTTGTTGTGGAATAGAGATTAGGTATATATTTATATTATACATACCTAACTAATTATCATATATAATTATCAAAATCAAATAATTTAATATTTACTATTAAATTCAATTCAAATTCAATATCAAATAAAATTATTGAATCAGTACTAACTACTAACCCGAATGTACGCTCATGTAAATCTCATTTGCATACAATTCAGAGGTCTCGAGCCACTTGTCCATTAGCTCAGAATCTGAGCCTCAGATAAGTAGTTGAGGTGTTCGCATGTATGTGAGTTTTGAAAAAGTGTTGGGTCTAGCATAACTTTCTGGTATACTTATACGAGGACGAATTCAGATGTTTATTACAATATTTTATATATGAACGTTAACAGAAAAGGTCTTAATTTCTGAAAACGGCACTCAAGGTCACCAGGACCCGAGCTAAAAGATCAAAAGGAATTCCGCCGGGTGTCCTATCTTGGTGTTTCTAATCTTTGCCTACAATGTAGACAACCGTTTTTGGAAATATACAAATATTATAGTTGAAGAGAACATAATCGATTATATACAACTCTCAATTTTCAAACTTTTATTTTGGCCAGAACCCAATAAACTTATAATGAACGGTCTCGCTGAGACACCCTGTATATAAATATATATACTGGGTGTCCCACTAAGCGATAGACGGAAGATTCTGGCTAAACCGTTGGTGCTATAGAAAAATGTTTCCTACAAAAGTTGTCTCGATTTGTACGTCTCTCAAATTAAAAATATTTTCCAACATGGTGGACTTCCGGTTATACTGGAAACCGACACCAACTTTGTTATTTTAAATGGAATACCATATATACTATTATATTTTTGAAATCCCCTTTTAATTTTAAGGTGACTTTATTAACCATACATTATAAGTAATATGTACCGTTTTAGAGAAAACGGGCGCTTAAACAGAAAACAAGAGAAAACCGTGCGCCATTTTAAATAACTTAGAAACGAATGCACTTCTCTCTTCAGAAAGTTTTGACCTATCATTTCATTATCAAAAATATTGAAAAAGAAATGTAAAATTTAAAGAGCAATAATTTCATTATTTCAAATGGCGTGACCCATTTTTTCTCACATTATAAAATGCAAATTTGTTTTCCCTCTAAGAGAATATAAGGTTTCCCATATCTAAAGCTAAGTTTTCCTTTTATTTGAATTTTATTGAAAACATTGAAATTTGGGATTGTTATCTACCATGGATACCATTTTAAATAGAAACCATACGTGGATACGTGGATCGCAAACGATTTTCTAATATTTATTCAGCTTTCTGTTTTTTGTTTCTTGCATCAATTTTTTTATCTTTTCCGCGTAGTTTTATTTGTTGTTGGTCAATATTTCAATGCTATGTATTTATTGCAAATTTTCAGTAAAAAAACGTACTACCTCATGAAAGTCCTACCAGTTAAATTCTAGTTGAAGAAATGTGGGCCAAGGACTCTATCCTGTACTATTCCACCGAATATATTTAGTGACCATCTATTTAAGCGATTGGTACTCAACACATGAGGATTCACATTGTCATAGTAATGCGAATTATATCAGTTAACAACACCATTATTGTGGAATGTCGATATTCGTCAGTAAATAAGACAAAATCGAAGAAGTCGGGTTGCTCTTCAATTTTCCCCAATACGCAATTACAAAATAACGTCCTGCTTTGAAAATCCCTCCCGTAGATTTATTGATGCTGAGCTGAATGTGGTAAGGGTGAAACTTGTGCTTCCTTAGCACTCTATTTACTAAGGTCCTGCTAAGTCTTTCATGTTTTTCAAATCTTGCACTTCCACTATTGTTAAATATCCGTAAAACAGCTTGAAATGATTCCACACGTAGATGTCTTCTATCTGGGTATCGCCGGGCATACATTCTATATGCTAAGTGCGGGTTTACGCAGATTGCTTCGCGTATGTTGAACAGGTTTCGCGACCGTTTTGCGCCGACCCATTTATGAGTTTCTCTATGCGCGCTTTATTATTCGACTGCGACTGTCAAAACGAAGTGATGTAATAAACCTTTGGAAGAAGAGCTTCGATAATTTGTTACGAATTTGAGTCAAGCACAGCAATAGTTTAATACTTAATTTAACTCATCTATTAATATTAACACACAAAATAACCTAAATCAACATTGCACTTATAATTTTGATGAAATCTAATCTATATATATATATATATAACGCCAAAAACACAAATTAAAAATCTGAAAATATATAGTGAAGATATGCATAAGACACAATAAAATTGATAATTAATAATCTTATTTCATTTCAACTTTTGACAGCACGACTACTTTTCGAATGCCTAGTCGTGATTGGGCGCTGTGGTCACGTGGTTCATATCTTTGCGCCAGACAGAGCTTCGCGCACGTTGTGTTATTTGGGAAATATTCGACACTCTCCGCGTCCGCCTGCATCTCACGTTGGCGGACCGTGGCTCACGCCAATGACTCGTAAATGATCCTATTTGCCACCATACGTTTAATCTGTTTACGTCCGCGAAGCAATCGGCGCGCGCCAGCTTCTCACGCGCGCCGAGAAACTCGTAAACCCGCACTAACAGGCAATTTCCTAGGCATTCCCATATTAGTATTAGCACTTTTCTTATATTTAAAGTAATGAACCGAATAAGAAATAAGAAAACAAACGCAACAAAAACTTCAACAGGAACAATGAACAATAAGAACCAGGATAAAGACAAAAACAATAACAATGAAACATAAATGGTTTGCAACCCACGTGGCAAACTGACAGCTCCAGTTTGAAATAATATCCATGGTAACAAGCCCAAATTTCAATGTTTCCAAAAAAATGCAAATAACAGGAAAACTATTAGGCTCAGATATGAGCAATCTTATATTCTTTTAAAGGGAAAAAAAATCTGCATTTTATAGTGTGAGAAAAAATGGGTCGTTCCATTTGAAATAATGAAATTATTGCTCTTTAAACTTTACAAAGTTCAAATCACTTTCTGGTGGTGTTTCACATTTCTTTTTCAATATTTTTGATAATGAAACGATAGGTCCTTACTTTTAGAAGCAAGTGGCGAAAACCGCATTCTTTTAATTGCCTCTGTTTCTAATGTAACGTGAAAGATCACCCGAATAATAAAATACAACCACACACACGAACTCCAGAATATCGGGAAGAACACCCTAGAACTCCAGAAGCACCGAGAATATAGGGACCCGGCAGTGCCGCTTCTAGGTTGGGAGACTCCGTGCGAAAACATTTTTGGCGCCCCTTTTATTAATCGTTTAAAAAAATAGACGATTCTATTTATTATACAGGGTGTTTTATAATATATGCTCAGGACTTGAGGATGTGATCGTCCAAAAATATGAAAAAAAGTTTATATTAACTTACCCTCTAAAATGCACCATTTTCGAAATGCAGGGTGTTGAAATTGAAAAAAAAATTGTTTTTAGTGAATATCTCCGGAATCGTTTATCGTACAGAAAACAGATTTTGTAAATTTTCCACTCATAATAAGCTAAGTTTTGAGTCAGAAACATTTTTTTGTCAAGTCATAATTGGAGAAGATTTTGAAGGAGTAGTGAGTGTTTTTCTCCCCAATTTCTACGCCAATGGATTTATAGGCGCCCATTTGAACCACCAATGTTTTCTACACAAAAAAGGCAGTGTTGGTTGTGAGCTCTAAAGTCGACCGTTTTCGTGAAAAATCAACTTTTTTGTTGAAAAAAACGTAATTTTTAGTTTTTGTTACTTGTTCTAACGTTTACATAAATTTTGTTTAATTAGTAAATCAAAAATTGTATTTCAAAAATTTTCCGTGTTTTTAACATAAAAGTTTATTTTTCTCGAAAACGGTTGACTTTAGAGCTTACGACCAACAGTACCTTTTTGAGTAGAAAACAATGGCGGTTCAAATGGGCGTCTCAAAACCGTAATTTTTCCAATAGCGTAGAAATTGGGGAGAAAAACACCCACTACGCCTTCAAAATCTTCACCAATTATGACTTTTTTTCTTACTCAAAACTTAGCTTATTATGAATAATGGTTTTCGGTTAACGAAAATAGTTTTTAAAAAGTTTTATTACAAGCAAGAAAGCAAAGAACAGAATGAATCTTAGATTTAATTTACATATATTTATAATAGGATAAAATGACGTATTATGGGTAAACGCATGTGAAAAGTTTCTTCGGACGGTCTCACGGAGTGAGCACTTCTAGTGTGAGAACAGACGATGATTTTCATACCGTCAGCGTTGTGGCTCCCATAACTCCTCCCATCTGAAGAGGAAATGAAAACGGTGAGCTTTGGTTTCCCGTTTCGTTGGTTGTTGCTGCTGGTTTTCTGTACCATTTTCTTAGGAAAAATGCTACCAATCCGGCCATTGCAAGTAACGTAAGAGTTGTTGCTAAAATCCAGGTAGCTGGATGAAAAGTCTCTTGTGGGAAATTCATTGGTGTCTGAATTTTTTGTTTGAGATTTTGAATTTTATTTAGATCTAGTGTCTGTAGTGTTATTGGTTGGTCAACACTAGACACAGACAAATTCCCAATGTCAATCTTTGGAAATCGTAGTGGTTTCATTTTGGATAATTCTTGTTTGTTCCAAAACTCAAAGTTATTGATTTTAATGCCGCAATTAAAAGGGATTTGGATTAAGCTTGGTTTGTCTATGAGGTTGAATTCCTTGAAATTACACTCGTTCTGGAGTTTCAGAAGACTGCTTGCTGGAATGACTATTAAATACTCGTCAGTTATTGATTCCAGAATGGCTTCTTGTACATGGGCAGTAACAGTTTGTCAGTTTCGAGTTTCTACTTCTTTGATCAGGTTGGCTATGCAGCTTTCAGTTAATGGCTCGAGATGATTAGGACATATTTGGATATTGTTGATCGTAGGACAGGATTCTTCTGAGTATTGTTCTTCAGTTTTACCAAGTGTAAGGTAGGATAGTTAAGGTATGATTATTGACTGTTTTATCGGGATTGGAAAAAGATGGAAGCTTTCAAAGGTTTCTGGTGAGAAAATTGGTAAATGTATAACGAAAATTATTTTACTTCCAGAGAACGAAATTTGAAAGCTAGCTAGGGAGTAATAATCCATAGTATTCTTAAAAATAAGAAATCTGGATTGTCCATATATTTCTACTAAATGATCTATTACGTTATTTAATTCTTGTGCTGAAATTACGAAGCTATGAAGTGTGTTAATTTTGGCAAATGATATTGCGTTTTCTAAGTTATCGAGAAAATTTATGAGACTTTGACAATTAAGAATAATCTGGCCCAGAATGTTTTGAGTTTTTAGATAAATTACAATATCGTCAATAGTTTTATCAACATAGCCTTGGAGATATTCTAAGCGCATCTTGATCAGTTTTTGGTTTTCGCTCAAAATAGTTATTGTTGAATTATAATTATCAATAAGTTTTCTTGAGAGATATTTGTAACGAGAGTTCTTTTGCCATTGTGTTTTCATTTGTTTGGAGATCTACAATTGCTTTGTCATATTTGAATCCATCTTCTGAGTCGAGAGTGCCGAATAGCCATTTGGAGGTTTTTCCAACTAGATCGACTAGACCTCGCTTAGATCTCATATGCGGTGTTAAATTATTCAATTTGGTATTTGCTTCAGCTATTAGATATTTTGCATGGTTTAATATACTAGTATAAAGGCCTAAGAATAAACCAGGGTGATTGTGCGTAAGGTTTAGGGATTTTTCTATATTGGAGAAGAAATTGTCTAAGTTTATCAATTGGTCTTGTAAAGGTTTAAGTTCGAAGTAGTGAATAAAAGTATGTTTTGAGCTTATCACTTGAGTTTGTCCAATGTGGAAGGGAAGTAATGGACTATCTATGGGATTTATTTTGACGTCATTTCAAGGTACGTGAAGCATATGCAATAGGCAAATCTTGACCTACCTTACCTTGACTCAAGACTGCACCGATTGCAAAATTCGAGGCGTCTGTTGTAAGGTTGAATGGACGGCTGAAATCTGGGTATCGCAGGATCGGATAATTACATAAAATATTCTTGCATAATTCAAAAGTTTGTATAAACTCGGGAGTATGTTCAATTTTCTCCCCCTTCTTTATACAGTGGGTAAAGGGTTTTGTAAGTTTTGCAAAATTTCGTATGAATTTTCTATAGTATCCTAATAAACCGAGAAATGATTTTATTTTTTTTTGAAATTTTTGGTAACGGGAATTTCTTTATGGCTTCGATCTTCTTTGGATTTGGACGTATACCTTCCGATATGACCACATGTCTTATTAAATTTTTTATGTCTAACCTTTTTTTTCTTTCTGATTTGGAAGAAAATGTTCCATGTGAAAGAAATCGAAGTTCTTTTTGTCGGAATCGGGGAAGGGCAACACATTTATAGGGTTATCGAAAGTATGTTGTATAATTTCATCGCTATTGTTAAAAATTTCTATTTTTGTGAATCCGTTTTTTGCAATTGTTAATGTTTCGGGAATATGTAAGTTCTTAATTTTACATTCGGGAACTATAATATCACCATCACATTCGGATACAGGCACATAGAGGGAAGCAATTTCAAAAGAGTTCAGGGTAATCATTTTATATTTTTCTGTTTCAGGGTTCCTAAAAATAATTGGGATATTTGTTTTATTATTGGAAAACTGTTTATTTACCAAGTCAATCGAAAATTTAAGGTTTTGAAGCTCTTTTAATCCAATAATACCATCGAAGAAATTATGAAAATCGAAGAGAATAAGTTATTTGTTTATCGCTTTTCAATTCGGGCATTGCTGGAATATCAGCTCTAAAACGGACTTCTTTTTCTCCTACGCTTGCCCTTATTTGTGTTGGACAATGAGATACAATCACTTAAATATTTTTGTGCAATAGAAGGTTTTATGATAGAATTATAACAGCCGGTGTCTATCAATAATTTCATTGGAGGGTTTTGAATTTTTATGTAAGGTAAGCTGTTATTAATATCAGTGTACATTTTGGATGTTATTGTTAATGGAGAGGTGTTTCCTGGGCATCTATTAGAAAATTTTCAGAGTGTTCGACATAATTTGGGTTTTGATTTTCTGTAACGGGATTATCGTACCCTTCGAGATAGTTTCCTAAAATCTCTGGTTAATCGTATGTTATTTCAGGATTCTCGACAGTTTCCCCGTCAATTTGATAAAGCTCTTCTGAAATAAAATTACGTGGACCAGAGGATATGAAATAATTTCTAGAATTTGTATGTTTCTTCATACTAGGAAGTGTATAGCTGGTTCTGGTAGACATTGGTTCTGGTTTATTGGTTGGAGTTTTTCCGGTTGGTTTGATTACGTCTTTAGGAGGTCCGAAAACTTCTCTATTAGTGAACAATTTTTGTTGAATTGGATGGGATTGAAAATGTGGTTCAGGAAATTGAGATGGTCCTGGACTTTGTAAATTTTGGGTTTGAATGAAATTTTGTGGTGGGTGGAAGCGATATTGGGGTGAATAGCTTGATTGAATTCTTTGCATAGGGGATTGATGATATTGTGGTGGTTGAGGAGCGGTAAGTTTATGATTATTCAAAGGCATTCCAAATAGATTCTGGGTATATTGAAAATTTTGTTCTTCGATAATAATTGTAATGGCCACTTCTAGAGATTTAGGATCTTTCATTCTAACAAACAATTGCAAATGAGCAGGCAAACCACGAATGTAAGTTCTAAGGGATAATTGGTCGTATTGTCTCAGATGTATCTCTTTAGTAGCAGCATTCATGGATTGATTAGCAATTTTCTGTGCAAGGTTGCTTCTTAAAACTTGCAAGCGTTTGCCGAAGTCAAGAGAACTCTTTTTTCTATTAGGCCTAGCCATGAACCGATCTTGCTCTAAACATTCTAAATTTCTATTGTCACCAAAACATTGCTCAAGAGCCGCTTTTATCAACGGCCAACTAATTAGTTCTGGGCGTGATCCAACTAGAATTTGTGCCCTACCTACTAGTTTAGTTTGAATAAGTCTAATTAAATAATTTTTTACCCTTATATCTGTTGTATTTCTAAAAATATCAAAAAGGAAGTTACAAGCATGTATAAAATTATTAAGTAAATTAATATCGCCATCGTAATTAGGTATAGTATCAACAAACATTTTAAGCATATTTAAGCCGCTAATGATTTGTTCATTATTACTATCTGGCATTTTGTTACTAACTTTAAGTGTTGTTGAAAAATTATCTATTAAATCGTCAATATTACTCATAAATTATTACTCCTTTAAGGTTGGTTATGTATATTATTCTAGAAGTATCAAATTTTCTTATACGGAGAAAATAAGGAAATAACAGGAACTTGGACTTACTTTGTCGTTGTTTCTCTGTTGAGCGATACTGCTTTGGGTCCTTGCGTTGTCCTCAGGTGTACCAATCACTTGTGGAACTGGGGAGGTTCTGTAGTGCCAAGGGATGAAGATCCGCGTTAGTGTCCAAAAATACGTATTCTACCGTAGTTTAGCCAAAAACTGCACAAAAACGACTGACTGCGCCAACAATGGTTTTCGGTTAACGAAAACAGTTTTTAAAAAGTTTTATTACAAGCAAGAAAGCAAAGAACATAATGAATCTTAGATCTAATTTACATATATTTATAATAGCATAAAATGACGTATTATGGGTAAACGCATGTGAAAAGGTTCTTCGGACGGTCTCACGGAGTCAGCACTTCTAGTGTGAGAACGGACGATGATTTTATACTGTCAGCGTTGTGGCTCCCATAACTTATGAGTGGAAAATGATTACAAAAGCCGTCTTCTGTACGATAAACGGTTCGAAGATATTCACAAAAAACGTTTTTTTTATTTCAACACCCTGTATAAATGTCAAAAATATACCTAGAAAACATACTATTAAAAGATCAGATTCGTAAATAATTAAAAAAATAACATTTCCACTTTTCGATACATATAAAACGGACATTTATAAAGATTATATAAACAACACTGAAAAAACAAAACAACTCTCTTAACATAATTCTAAAGTTGCACTTTACGAACTTTTCTCCATGAGAATTCGGAAATAATATTATAATTATAAAACACCAGATAAACGGTCGTGCTCCATATTTGACCGTCAATATTTTTTTATAATCTTAAGCTTTGAAAAATTTCGCCCTCGAGGAGCCATTGTCACGGGTAACATTAAAAATAGTCTCATCACAATTCAATCATTTGGAAATACGGTAATTAATTTGTTATGAGAAATATACCGCATAATATCAAGGGGAGACTTGTTGTATTCTTTTTTTAAAGGGCTTCAAAATTAACTCATTCTACAAATCAACTGGATCAAAATCAGTCTCTGTCATTTTTGAGTTTAACATACAAATCATTAACCAATTTCTCTATTGGATTATCATCATTATCGAGATTTTCTATTTTATAGAGAAAGCTATAGTTATTATATTGCTCATTCAATAATGTAATCCTTCCTTCTATTGATGATGTTCTAGCATCTAAAACAACAGCAACGTATAGGACAATAAATTATTTAACGCTTCCTCTCCTGCCTTCAGATCAAAATCTTTAGTTTGCAACAATTTACTAACTACATTGACCTTAGAAATTACATCGTATCATACTGCCGTTGACAATATAAATTCAAAAGTTTTTATTTTTGATAATAAGGCATTAGCATGGTGCCTAGAAGAAGGATCCCATAAAGATTTTTGATTAGGCTAGCAGATTATAGAGGGTGTTTTACTCAGTTCAGAGTAGGTACTGAAAATCTAGCCACAGAAAAATAATTCTTAGAACCCCTGAAGCATAACTATGAAGTTTCATATAAAATTCGCTTTTTGGCGTTGGGACCCGGATTATTTCCGAAAGAATAACATACACCAGTAGGAGACGGATAACAACCCGAAGCATCGAGAAAATGAGGTTAGGCATAATAAATACCAACGCCGAGCAGAGAATAGTTAAGTTAGCTGAGCGTGAGTCTACACTAGTGCAGAGAACAGTGAATATAAATAGAGCGCTAAGTAATGCTGTGAATATAAATGTGTAATTATTAGTGTAAATAAATCGAACCAAGTTTAATTATAAATTACCGTTACATTGGTGTCAGTGTGGAATCAGTGAGTGACTGTAAAATTGGACAGACTTTAAGAGACTGCGGTTTCGTGCAGATTTGAGTGTTTTCGAGACTTTTTGTTAGATTTAAATTTAAGACTCTTTTGTTCGTTTTCATGTTGTTGTAAAGACTTTTTGTTCGTTTTTGTGTCAAAGTGAAGACTCTTCGTTTTCGTTCGTTTTCGTGTTAGTGTGAAGACTTTTCGTTCGTTTTTGTGTGAATGTGAAGACTTTTGCTCGTTCTCGTGTAAGTGTGAAGAATTTTTTTCGTTTTCGTGTTGAAGACTTTAAAAACTGGATATTTGACTTTGTTAATAAAGATAATTAAAAATGAAATTAGTGCAGTTAACCGTGAAACAACTCAAAAAACAGTTGGTGGAGCCGGGATTGTGATGATTCCGGTAATAAAGCGACCCTCCAGAAACAGTTAAGGGACACTTTGATTGAAAATGGAGAAAATCCTGATATGTTCGAGTTCCACTCTCCGGAAGAACTGTTACTGAAAGAGGTGAAGGAAGAAATTTCTAGAACTAATAATGAAAAATTCGAAGAAATTTCTAGAAGTAATAATGAAAATTTCAAAGAAATTTCTAGAAATAATAATGAAAAATTCGAGGAAGTAACCAGGACATTTGGAGTGAAATTCGATGAAGTCTCAAAAAAGTTTGAAGAAGTTTCAAGAACTCTTCAAGATGAAATAAAAGATGTTTCCAGAAAAAGTGATGCGAGGTTTGAGGAAGTGACCAGAACTATCGAGATAAAGGTTAAAGAAGCTGGTAGATATAGTGACAAGAAATTTGAAGAAATTTTAAGAACAGTTGACGAAAACTTTGTCATGACAGAGAAGAACATGGAGCTACTGCAACAAAAAATCAAGACATTGGAAATGGCAGTTGAGAATGCTGCCAAACTTTGATGTAAAGTGCTCCTGGTCAACCTATCGAAAGCATTTTGAAGCAATGGCAATGGCTAACCAGTGGACCGAAGAACAGAAAGCTATTTTAATCGCTGACATATATGATCACTTTATTTTGGGAATTGACCTTTTGAGGAAGCTTGGGGCTGTGTTGGATGTCAAAAATGGTGTCTTGAAGGTCAGCAATGAAGAACTGCCATTTCACAAGGATAACGAAGATGTTGTCCGATTGATAACGACTAGTGACGTAATGATACTCGGCTATAGTGAAAAATACTGATAACCAACCTGGACGGATTCTGCAAACCTGAAAATCTGAGACTGGTACAAGAAGTAAATAAATAGGAATTTCTGACAGATAAAGCTCTTGTTCAAGTAAGAGAGGTCGTTACTGTCAGAGTAATGAATCTAAAGCAGAGCCCCATCAAGTTGAGCAAGGGAAGTATGGTTGGAAATTGTGTTCCTGTATCAGCGATATGTTCTGTAAGAACGACTAATAAACCATCTAGGACCAGACATTCGAAAGAGCTGGTTGATGTGGTCACCAAGGCTGTCCAGGACTTAGACGAGAAACAATTACGAAAAGTGAAAGATATGCTTGTAGAATTCCAGGACGTATTTGCGATGGAAGAAGAATACAAAGGTAAAACAAGTATAGTGACACAAGATAACCACGGGGAACGCTCAGCCAAGAAAACTTCCATTGGTCAAAAGAGACGAAGCCGAGAAAATGGAGTCAATGAACCAGTAGTGTTCGTGAAGAAAAAGGATGGTTCTGAATTCAGTCACTAAGAAGGATAGTTATCCGTTACCCAGAATAGATGACACCCTAGATACTCTCTCTGGGTCACGATGGTTTTCTACACTACATCTGAAAAGTGGATACTGGCAAGTTGGAATGGATCCCGCAGATCGAGAAAATACTGGTTTCTCGATAGGATCAGGGCTCTGGCATTTCACTATGATGCCGTTTGGACTATGCAATGCTCCCGCTACATTTGAGAGGCTCATGGAAGCTGTTTTGAGAGGACTGACATGGCAAACCTGCCTAGTGTATTTGGATGACGTGATCGTGGTAGGAAAATCATTTGAAAAATACTCTAAGAATTTAAGAGAAGTTTTCCAACGATTACGTGAAGCCAACCTGAAGCTGAGTCCTAAGAAATGTCATCTGTTCCGACGTGAAGTAAGATATCTGGGTCACATCGTATCTGGGGGCGGCGTCACGGCAGATCCAGAAAAGATAACAGCTATTAAGGAATGGCCTATTCCCAAGAACAACCATGATATTAGAAGTTTTCTGGGCTTGTATACTTACTACCGACGGTTCATGAAAGGTTTTGCCAACATCGCTAAGCCTTTAACTAAATTAACAGAAGAAGGCAAAGAATATTCCTGGAATGACGAGTGTCAGAGAGCTTTCGAACAACTGCAAGAAGCTCTTATCAGCGCACCAATCTTGGGCTATCCTGGACATAACGGAAAATTCGTGTTGAACACAGATGCCAGTAATGTCCTCTCTCAGATTCAAGACGGGCAGGAGAAAGTGATTGCTTACTTCAGCAAGGTTCTGTCGAAATCAGAGAGAGAAATTATTGCGTTACCAGAAGGGAACTTTTGGGAGTAGTGATAGCCTGCGAACACTTTCATAAGTATTTGTATGGTCGCCGCTTTTTAGTTAGAACTGACCATGCAGGGTTGAAGCCATGGATTACTTCACAGAGTGGACAGAGGCGTACGCAATCCCTAACCAAGAAGCATCGACCGTCGCCGAGGTGTTGGTGATGGTTAATTTTTGGCGTTCCTCTTGAAATCCATTCAGACCAAGGAAGAAACTTCGAGTCAGCCCTGTTCCAAGATTTGTACAGACTGATACGTGCGAACAAGATCAGAATGACGCCTTTGCATCCTCAATCGGACGGAATGGTAGAGAGGATGAACCGAACCATGGGCAAGCACCTCTCTAAGGTTGTCTCAGACCATCAGAGAGGTTGAGATCAGTACATCCATTTGTTCCTGATGGCCTATCGTGCGGCTGTGAATGAAACAACTGGTCAGACTCCTGCTTGTTTAATGTTGGGGCGTGAGTTACGCCTACCCTGCGACCCAGAATTCGGCCGCAGACCTACAGAGGACAGTGTTGCAGGAGAAGGGTACGTCGAACAATTGAAAGCTAGAATGGATAAAGTCCACGAGCTAGACAGACAGAACATCCATCTTGCCAGTGACCGAATGAAGCACCACTACAATACTCGATCAGCTGATGGAATCTTCAACTTGGGAGACCTGGTTTGGCTCTAAAATGCCCAACGACGTCGAGGCCTTTGTCCCAAACTCCAGAGGCAATGGAAAGGTCCATTTGAAATCATGAAGAGGATAAATGACGTCATCTATCGTATCCGATTACCAAGGGGAAAACCTAGAGTGGTGCACATAAACCGACTCGCAACATACACTGGATCAAACAAACAGGAGGGAGCACGAGTGGCCCTTCAAGAAAAGAACGTTGAAGAGCAAAATGTCAGTTTCAACGATTTCATGTTCGACTACGCGGCTGGGAAGAAAGTCAGACTTGGTGTGACAGTTGAGGTTCAACAAGGTATTTTCAATCTACCAGCCGACGTTTCTATTGCCCACTGTGTAGCGGAGGATCTACGTATGGACCGAGGAATTGCTCTGGTGTTTAAAAGTAAGTTTGAAAGATTGGATGGATTGTCAGCCCAAAGACCAAGAGTGGAAAAAGTTCTGCGACTAGCAGATGGTAATCAGAACCTCTTCTATTTGGTTACGAAGATGTCTAGGGGAAAACCCACTCACAAGAACATCTGACATTCACTGAAGAGCCCAAGGAATGAAGTCAGGAATTATGACATCAAGAAGTTGGGTCTTCCGGAAATAGGCTGCGGGTTGGACGCGCTGGATTGGAAGATTGTAAGGAGCATGATCGAATACATCTTCCAGGACGCTGGCGTGCAAATTACCGTGTGTTGTTTCAATCCAAAAGGAGTTTACTCGGGAAAGACGATAGACTGTTACTTCTTCAACAAGGGTGTTTGCCTGGCAAGAACCAAGTGCAGATTTCGCCTTGCAGCAAGGTACTACCAAGGATGATTCGGGACGATCAGATGCTAATACACACACACACATACACGAACTCCAGAATATCGGAAAGAACACTCTAGAACTCTAGAAGCACCGAGAAGCCGAGAATATGGGGACCCGGATTATTCCCGAAAGAATAACATACAGCAGTAGAAGACGGATAACAACCCGAAGCATCGAGAAAATGAGGTTAGACATAACAAATACCAACGCCGAGAAAGCAAGTTTCAACTGGTACACTGACGGCTCTAAAACCAACTTAGATCTATAAAATAATAAAAAATCTAAAAAATAAAAGTTCTGTTGGGGATTCCTAGTTTACCTATTAAAATCCTTAAGGAAGTCTGTAAACTTATATCAGAACCACTGTCTTATATAATAAATTTTCTGGCGTGTTTTCAGATCTTTCAAAAATCCTCTAATGAAAAAATAATAATAATAACTCTAGATACACTGATTTCTCGGAAAAAAACATCTTTAATATCAGCGAACCAAAATGGTTGTAGGAAAGTCCACAGTAACAGCCTTATATCAAGCTATAACAATAGTACTCGATTTATTAAATGATAATAACTAACTGTTGCTATGATGTATATATTCAAAGCATTTGACACTGTCAGTCATCAATTTTAATAAATTAGAAAAGATAGGTATAAGAGGAAATGCTCTTGAAATTATGAAATCATATTTAGAAAATCGTACACAGCAGGTTCTAGAATATGACAATTTTGGCGCTCGTATTTCGAACTTTCCCATGTAACGGGAGAGTATACGAACCTTTATGCTGACACCACCCTCATTTTTAGTAAAGAGAGAGAGAGAGTATGTGACATTCTTGACCTGTACTTTTCGGATAACAGCCTGTTGTTAAATTTACCATAGACACAATGCTTGGTTACCTATTGGAAACCGCATCAATAACCATTACTTTTACCGACTAGGCTAATCTAATAAAAACATTACATACATTTCTTTTCTTGAGGTGAATATTGACAGACGATGTGATTGGAAGTAACACGTCCATAATGTCGCATCCATTACCTATATCTAAATACTGTTATGCCCTTAAACTATTAGCGAAAAAATTCAGCGTAGAGGCTGCCTCAAGAGCTTACCACGCGTTTATCGAGTCAAGGATACGGTACAGTTTAATCTCGTGTGAAACTGGGCGTATAAAAATTCTACAAAAAACATGCATACGAAAGTATTTTTATATATATTTAATTTTTAATATATTTCTGAGTGTGTATGCTCTCAATCTCATAAAAAAGTTAAAAAATATTCCGATGGATTTTTTGATGATACTGGCAAATCTACTTTGACGTTAGAATGGTTAAAAAGTCTTTAGAAAAGCGAATAATAACGCATAGATTCTGTACATAATAAAAATATATATGTATGTATTTTTTTATTTATTGTTATTTATTTAAGTAAATACTATTTTGGTTGAAGCCATGGTAATGAAAACGTATATTTACTTTTATTTTGGGTTTTGTCATTCTGGCAGGTATTTTCTAGTTAGTAACATGTTTTCTTATTTTTCCTTAACAATTTTGTTTGTTCCGGCTAATCTCTGTAACGGCTGAACCGAATCCGACATTTTCACAGGCAGGTAGCTAATTAGACGGGTACAGGGGTAAAAAGATGAATGTCACAAAAATAAGTTTTTGAGAAAGACGGATTTTTAACTTTGAAGACCTGTACAAGGTTTGTTGGTAAATATATTTTGTTGAAATAATTTTTTCTCAGTGCATGGTATATTAAAGTTCTTTTGTTGTCAATTTTTGAATGTACAGATTTATTTTTGATATTAAAAAAATATTTAGAGTCATCCGATATATGTTGGAGGTGGGTAATTGAGTAATTTAACGTTAACCATGTGCTAGAAATTTATTTTTATTTATTCGAACAGGAAAGATTATATATATTTAATATCCTTATACAAAAGTGTGGTACATAGATGGTAAACAAATTATTTTCTTAAAAACCTACAGGGTGTACCAGATACAGTAATATAAAATAAATATTCTTCAAACATACATCGTCTGCCAACATCTTGACAGGAATATTATTGAGTAAGTTAACTTAAAAGTCGTCATCTTCGGTAGTGTTGTTGTAAGGCAAGTTTTCAAAACACGCACATGCATCGGGACCACAAAATTTTTTAAGTACTTGCAGGTTTTGAAACTTTTTAACAGATATAGGAAGTTTCTCGTTGTATTTTAAATCTGGCAATTCAAATTGGCCAGGAGGCAACAAGTCTGTTTTCTTTTGCTTTCCTTTAGGCGGTACCACTACAGAAGTGGTGCATGGTCCATTATATGATTCACGATATTCTATCATTCTCGGTGCAGCAGTATATATTGTAAGTTCCTTGATTGGTCTGCTTTCAAATGGACACTTTTTATAGAAATAATTTGTAAGGTGATTGGTCCACGAGCGAAAAATATTTTGATCTTTACAGTCAATTTTTGAAAGTCCATTGCTATTGCCTCCACTCCTATACTTTTTTGAGAATTTAAGCGGGCTGCCCTCTTCCTCCTTTAAAATGTCTCAGCTTTTAGAAGATGCAGTTTATATTCTGCTTCCAAACCAGATAAGAACGTTTTTTGTGAAGGATCGTTTTCTAAACTTATTTTCTTGGCTTTGTGCTCATCGCAGGTACTGCAGGTATCCGTTCTAGGGTAACCAAAACTTATATTGAATTTAGTCACTAAAATGATTCTATAGGTTTCATAGGAGATGGTTTTATCAGGATTTTGCTGTAGAAATATCTTGAACATCTTTTTCACATTAAGATCTTCGGGAAAATATATCCGTTGCGAATCATGGAGACTGTAGTGTGATTTTCGGCCTTTGAACGATGCAATGTGCTCACAAATAGCAGTAGAAATTTCATCTGGGAGACGATTCTTTCGATTGGAATGGTGACCTCGTCCATCATGCTTAACATGTCCAAGAGTAACTAACTGCTGTTGGATATTCTGTAGCTGTTTCGCAGATATGCCATGCATAGAAAGCATAGCTTTGTAACATATTGGCACCTCAATTGCTATATTATCCCGTTGCACTCGAACTTTGTATGTGTACGAATATGAATGATAATCAACATCAACCACCCAAATGCAGATTCTGTTCATCATGATTATTAAATTCATTAAACTGTTTGATTATTTGCATCCTCTCTTCTTTCGTGACATTTTCGAAACATTTAAGCCTGGTACAATTACAGCTGGGGCCTGATTCATGGCTTCGCAACTTCAATAACTTAGCAACGTTCCTCACACGTCCATGAGATACTCGTTTCTTAGCTTTTAGAGGTGAAACAGCACTATTAACTTCAGTCTCTTCCTCGCTCATTGCAAAATATTTCGCCAGCACGTAGCACGAGAAAAAGCAATAATAAACGACAGCCTCAATTGCACATTAAATACTATCTAAGTAGTAAGTAATACAGTGAGACAGATCATGGAAAATAGCAATGCATGATTGCCAGATTTGTGGACATTCATCGTTTTCCCCCGGTTCGCTAGGACGTTCATCTTTTTTCCCCTGTACGGTATAATTTAAATTCGTCCTGGCTTGCGACTCATCTATTTTGCATGGTTTCAATGTTTTGTCGTATACTAACGGCATTTTATCTTATGTTCCCGCTAATATCTCAAAACGGGAAGTTTTGGACATTCATCTTTTTTCCCCTGTACCCTTCTAATGTTATAAGGAATAACTTAGGATGTTTCTATTTGAGAAAAAAATCTATACAAATAATTACATAAAATCGAAGTGTACGTTTGTCATTTAAAAATAACAGGTTTTAACTAATTGTATATTTATATATTTTTGTTGGTTTCGGCTAATCTCCGTAACGGCTAAACCGATTCTGATAGGACTTTCACTGGCAGGTAGCATGGTCTAAGCCGCGAGTAACAGTGTCCCCGCCCCCATATCATGTAGAATTTAGCAACTAATTGCAATCGCGTTGTTGTCTCAATGTTGCCACAGTCTATAGCATAGTACCAAAATTGTAGATAGTGACTCATGTTTGGGCGTGCTGATAGGGATTTCATAAAGCATTATTATATACATTAATTATTTTTAATAATAGCCGCACGTCTATGAATCGTCGATTTCTTTTCCTCTCAGACCCGCAAAGGTCTATGTTGAAAATATGAGTCACTATCTACAATAGTGGTACTATGGTATAGTATACGCCGTCTATAAAATATTGGATATAAAATAGAGAATAGCAATAATTTTGATAATTTTTACTCGAGTATTAGTTTAGGCTCAAGACTGACAGACTGACAACAATGTACTAAATCGACGTTTTGACAGCGACGATTGTGCGCAGTTTTGTTGCAGTTATTCTATTTATTACTCTAAACTCTATGGTTGCAGTTGCCATTTACGTGATAACCCCACCGGTGTGCTTGTTTGTGGTAACCTTTGAAATTACTGAAAGGATTCTAATGCGGTTATCAGTAGATAGAGCTTGGCTTGGAATAGCATATAGACCTTATTTCGTTTAAATCTGATGTCAGGAAAAACCTTTATACCTACTACTTTACAACACTATTTTAAATATTTCAAAAATAGAAAATTTCTGTCGTAAAATTACAATTCAATATACCGAGGCAATTTTCAAGTTATTGAATTGTTGTTTCAAATATGAAAAGATTCATAACTCTTGCCTGCTTGGAACGGATTGTGACCTATTACCAAAAATGTATTTTTAAAGTGTTATACGTTTTATAAAATTGCGGGTCCAACAGGTATAGATTTTTTTAAGCGTCTTGTATTTGATAATAATTGTATTTTTCGAAAATGATAATATTTCTAAATGAGAACATGTGTTTATTGTACAACTCAAAATTAAAAAAATATTTTAATGAATATAATTAATGGCGTACCTGTAAATTATTTCGAAGGGGCTGTCGCCAGAGAGCAGGTGTTACATAAGATCTTAAGTGCCCATTTCTTATGAAATCTCCAGATTTATTCCCAATAACCTTACTAAGTGATGGGAATGGGATACTCAGTGGACATCTGCATAACCTTGCAATAGTAAGCATCTTCAACTGGTATTGCGAACTAGAATACATAAATTACACATAATTATTTCAATGTACCTACTATTTTCGCAGATCAGATATTTTATTATTTAAGGGTGAATCTCAAAGAGCTTGCCCAGAACATTATCTACAAAGCACAATTAAAATAGTAAAATAAACTGTTATCATTCTTAATATTGACCTTAGGCCTTAGATAATATATAATGTGATTTGAAGGTATCCCAAATCCAGACAAAATATTTATCTGAATTTATAGGTTATAATTTCTGTAATTGTTACTGATTCCGATTCCATTAATAATGGTGGCATGGTGGTTGTGTTGTTTTGATGACTGAATTATTGAATTAAGTGTGGTGATAAGGAGAGATATAGATAAGCAGTTCGAAGGAAATCAAAAGTGTATTTCATTTGCTGAAAATGGACAATAAATTCAATTTGAAGAGTATCACTCCAAGAATTTTCGAGAATATGGAATATGGGACAAATTTGGAAAACCTCGACAAAGTAAAAGTAAGTATCAACGCAAAATTACACACAGCTGATCGCCTATTTACATTTATATATATTTTAAAGGCCTGGGTGAAGGCCAGAGAAAATACTTTATTTGCTTATCTGGAGAAAAGCTCTGAAACTCCAAACGGTACTTCAACGGTTCTCGTGGACTGTGTTGATAAAGGGTCACTTTGCACAATATTCGTACCAGAGTTTAATACTATACAAACTATTATATCAAAATGTGGAGAAAATTTTGAATGGTTTAGTAAAAATGGCCCATCTGATCGGACATCAATGCTGACTAAGTAAGAATGAAAAATTGTGCAATAGACGGCAACAACCTTATCGTTATTTTATAGATTGGCCGGTGAAATTGAGAGAAGTGCTGACCTTTTCGCTCAAATCGAAGCAGTTGCTAGAGGAGTTCCGGTCAATGAAACAAGAAATATTCAAGTGTCTTCTTTAGCCCAATGGTTCCACTACTATTCTAAGTTTCCGCTAAAGTTGAATTTGGAGTACAACACTTGGAAACCACAAGGTATTTTCGCTACTTTTACAATTGAATCATTATTTGATGAGTAATTTCTGCTAGAACAGCCTTCAATATTGATAACAAGATAATGCCCACAGAGTAAAAACAGAGACGCAAGTACACGTTAAATATTTATCCGTATAATCGTTCTTCTTTCTCTCTTGTCTCTGTCACTCAACACGTAAACCCATAATAGGTGGCGCTGTTGCTGTGCCTCTGTGTTATATTGGCTGCATAATAACAACCAAACGTCGTAGCGTATTGTGGGTTGCAGACAATTAAACATGTTTTACAGAACAATCACATATTTGACTTAGCAATAAAACTAATACAATAGCATGAACTATTTATTTCCACAATAATATAAATATTCAAATTAAACAATAAAATTAATTTCCACTTATATATTATTATAAACACATGACAATTGTTTCGGCACACTGTGCCTTCATCAAATATGAGTATACTCAATTGTCATGAGTTTATAATAAGTGGAAATTTATGTTAGTGTTTAATTTGATCTAACATATTTCCACCAAGTATCTGCCATTACTGTTATATTATTATATAGCAATATGTGGGTCCAGGTTTACCAGGATCATACATGGGCGAGTTTCTTCAATTTCCTTTCATTTTTTTCTTTTCTTATATCTCTGCATATTCGATTGCAGAACCAAGACAATCCTGTAAAATAAAAACTAATAAATAAATTCATGCTTTATGCAAACAATTACCTACTCTACAAACGCTATGTGTAATGCAGGCTCTTACAAAATGAGAGTGTTCAACACACTCATTCAAAAAAGTGAAATCAACTGTTTCTTCTAACAATTTCACAAGGACTCCTGAAAGTTCCATATCTTTCCTGCTATTTTTGAGTCTGACCTCCAAAATTGTGATGCACCTACCCACTGCAACCACAACTTGTTCAGCAGGATAATATAATCTGCTATTATTTGAAAATTCCTTGGCTGCTATCAGTTGGTTAAAAGGCTCTAAGTCATTAGAGGTCAGAACATTTGTACAGGTTGCGCAGGATAATTTATTGAAGAGCCTTTTTAAAATGAAGCCTGTAACATAAGCCACTGATAGGCTCTCAGAAGTTCCTGTTGACACCATTCTCCCTACATCTACTTCAACTTCTTGAAGGACAGTATTTATAAGAGATGTAGATGACCTTATATTTACATTGTTGACTTCTTTGTCGTTGCTTTGCACAAAGGATCTGAGGTCGCTCAGAATTTTTAGTTCATCCTCCTCACAATTGGTATTTCTTACACCCTGGTTTGTTAAGCCATTGATAACTTGGGTTTTGAAAGAACCTACAAACTGGGACACGGTTGGATTCTCATTGCATCCACAACCAGACCTAATATGACCAAACAGGTTTTCTAGGGCATCCTGGTTCAAGTACCTTGGCTTGAATGATTCCACTCCCATGGTTTTGAGTCTATTTGAAACATCTATGAAAGCCTAAAACAATAAATTTTATGTACATAGTGTTCATTAAAATATAAAGATTAAAAATAATGTAAGTAATCAAAAAAGGCAGCTAGTGAAAGGTAGAACAAAAGTAGGTACGAGATTGCGAACAAGTAAAGCTCTGTAGAAACTATTACAATTTCAAATTTGACATTAATATATAAACACTAGCAGATACCCGCAGAAATCCCTACAGTGGACTTCAAAATAAATACCATGTTTTAATCAATATCGAAAAATTAGTCAAGAACGATATATCAATATCAATTTTTAGACTGTAATTTATAAAATTGTTCACCCCATTTCCTACCCTCAGGGGTTGATTTGCAGAAAATCACCACATAAATATTTGCTTACTTGTTTTCAACAGTTCTTCTACCAATTTTCAAGTCCAAATGTCTATATCTATTAATATTTTTTCATAAGCAGGTTTTAAAAAAAACGAATACGTACTTGAAGGGTATAAAGCCATCCTTTTTGTGAGGGAGGCTTCCAAAAATTTGGGCCCTCAGCTCGACCTGTGTTTCGTAGAAATCGCCATTGTTTAATATTTTCAATAGATTCTGACCAGAATTTTTCATGTCCAGATTCTTTTGTCACTTTGCACTTGAAGGGCTTACAATCAGGTGGAATCAAGGAAGTGCCATTGCAACTATCAAATATGTTGTCAACATCACTAACAAACTTGCCAGTAGCCAAAGCTCTTGTTGGAAGCATTCCTAAAATATAATAATAAAGTAGAAACTAGATCTAGACTACGAGATGTTGAAAAAATATTTTTCAAATTTGAATAATACAAAAAAAGATTAGTTTTCATTTTTATTAGCAACCAACAATTATATACGATACAAATATACCTTTTGTTACAGCATTGTACAAACAAATTCCTGATCGACTAAGTGTTTGAGCAGCAATTTTAACTTTCATTGAATTTTGCCTCAGGGGTGCGAAGTAGAAATCTTTAACTTTATACATACTTCTGAAAATCAATGGTGACTTTTTGTCCCTTTCATACACTTCTACAATATCAGACCACCTTGCCTGTAAATCATGGATATTCACTGATGGCAGAATCTCACAAGCAGGGATTTGAACATTGTACTTTTTAAATAAGTTTCTTGTATATTTTAGTAAATGTGGAACATCAAATATTGTTGAGAGTATGTTCCCTTCATGTTTAAAATATGGATTGGTCTGTGTAGAACCCATGTCCTGTAGTGTTTTAACATTGGATGTTCCCATATCACACACTGTTGCTATCACTGGTATACCATTTGCGCTGAGAGCTGTTAAAATGTCCCTCAATATTCCTTGCATCCTTGAAGAATTTATACCACCTCTACTAAAATAGAAGGCAATAGGCTGCTTCCATGCTCTCACAATACCCTGAACCATGAAAACAAGGACATAGTTGGCATTTCTATTTGTCCTTTCAGTGCTAAAATCCTCCAATCCCTCTATGCAGTCGGAATAGGGGTTATATTGGACATGTTCCCTAATGGCCATCTCATCAAAAGTCAGGGTGCAAACTCGTTCATTTCTTGGAAATGTACTCAGACATTCTCCCAAATGTTTAAATATATGCGGATTTATCCCCACATTAAAAGTAACCTTTTGAAGCAGAGTGCTGAGTGTCCTTATAGAAGGAAATGCTAGTAATCTTTTTAGTAGTCTGTAGCATTTGGGACTTTTCTTGTAAATTGCTAATGCCACAATTTTATCGTCTAATGTCCACCTTCTACCATAAGGTGAACGTTTGCTGCATCGTATTTGAGAGATCAAAAAATTTGACATTATATGGGACATGCCTACAATATACAAATTTTAGTTTATTGTAAATATATTTCTTTGAAAATTAATATGTTGTATCAATATAATGTATTAATATATATTGCTAGCAAATTTTACCTTCAAATATGTTTTGGGATTGGAGAAATGTCTGTACATCCCCTAATTCTTTATTTTCTCTGCTACGTGCCTTACAAACTTTTTTCAGTTTTCTGATGTGATTCTCTCTACGCCTAACCATAGACATTAATTGTTTTTTTCTTGGTGAGATGTCAGACGAGCATAATCCTTCAATACTTTTAAATAACGATCTTCTTACACGAGGAGTACGGGGCGTTAGTTCAATTCCTGCATATGCTGCTGCAGGTTGTGTATGGATTAGGGTAGATGATTGTCGATCAGCCTTAATATTAATAGGCGAATTTAAATCCTTTTCGAGATCTACGCAGGTTACTGCAGATTGTGTGGGGGCTGGAGTAGTTGACTCAACTATTGGTGGTCCAGCATTAATAGATGGGGTAACTTGTGGCCTTTCAGCATAATTATGCTAAAATGGAATAAAAAATTTAATAACCCATTATTTAAATCAATAAAAACAAAAATTACTAACCTGAACTATAATATGTTTTGGCACAGCATCCAGTAAATTGAAATCCTTTTCAAAGTCTGCACATGCTGTCGCAGATTGTGTAGGGGCTGGGGTACTTGACTCGACTATTGGTTGTACAGCATTAATAGGTAGGGTAAGTGACTCAACTTGTGGCCTTTCAGCATAATTATGCTAAAATGGAATAAAAAATTTAATAACCCATTATTTAAATCAATAAAAACAAAAATTACTAACCTGAACTATAATATGTTTTGGCACAGCATCCAGTAAATTGAAATCCTTTTCAAAGTCTGCACATGCTGTCGCAGATTGTGTAGGGGCTGGGGTACTTGACTCGACTATTGGTTGTACAGCATTAATAGGTAGGGTAAGTGACTCAACTTGTGGTCTCACAGCATAATTATGCTAAAATGTAATGAAAAATACATTAACCCATTATTTAAAAGCAATAAAAAAACAAAAATTACTAACCTGTACTATATGTTTGGGCACAGCATCCATTTTCAATGTTAGAGCATTCTTGTGTGGCACAAATGAATCATTTAAGAAGTGCTCACTGCAAATTCTATGATTTCTGGACATAGTTCCTCGATAAACAAACCCAAGTCGCTCCAGCCACAAACGACACCTGAAATAAAATATATTACTATCGTTTTCTATATACTAGAAAACAGTATTCCTTGTATAGGTACTTATGAGAAACTTACAAGGAGTTTTCTTCAAAAAACATAAAAATAAGGATTCGTGAAGGAGTTTGAAACCTAAATACCTGTCAGGGTTGTTTGGGAAACAAAAAAGTTTTGATACCTCATCCTCGGTTTTACCACATACTATACATTTTAGAGCCATTTTGACGTTATCTAAAAGTAAAAGGCATTATTTCTTAAGATAAAAGAGAACAAGCTTCAAAAACTTACACAACGAATCATTTACAACTTAAATGTCGGTTCGCCACTTCGTTTTCAAGTAGTGGTTCCGTCACGAAATTTCTGTGCACAGATTACATCTCTGTGATTCCATGCTTCCGTGGTTCACAGAGTTGAGATTATTCCACACGGCTCTAAGTTTAAATCTATCATAGCGTCATCTTGAGATATTACTGTAAACTAACGAGTTGGAACTACAGGAATCTAATTTTATTCTCGGTCATAGCGCTCTCTGGCCGAGGTTTATCATGTGGGAGAGCGTGAAAGACTTATGCCAATTTACATTAGTAAAAAGAGATAAATTTAGATGACCATTTCGTAATACTGCCTGCGCCTCTGGTCTTTACTCTGTGATAATGCCCAAATCAAATTAATGACAAAATCTGAATTGGTTTGATTTTGATTGTTAACATTAAACAACATAACATAGAATTAATACTCCAAACCACAAAATCACAGAATACTAATAAATCTTAAGCTCGCTGCAGGCGGAGTATGTTTTGCTGCATGTTTCCATGACGGGAGCTAGGCATGGTGCTGTGCATGCTTCCGACGCTTCCGTGTATAAGAAAATGACATCGCGTGCACTGTTGTTGTTGCTTGAACTCGTGCATGATTTGATGATAGAACCGGTACTATTTTCGGTGATTATTTTCAGGCATCGTGCCTTGTCGGAGCACTCGGAACTAGTCGAGTCGTACTCAAAAGTTACTTTGCACATGATAACATGTTATTTTTGATTGTTGGGACATTTTCTCTGTTGTAACAATGATTCGAAATAGAGCTTGAGAATGTTCAATATTTTGTATCGTTTGTCACAGTCATATTTCTCTGAACTGCAAATAAGCAAGTAATCATGCAGCAATACATACTCCGTCTGCAGCGGGCTTTAGGAATAAATAATCCACTACTCCAAACCACAGCCCACAGCTCAAGCTGTGCTCCAAACATCAATCATCTATAGCATAGAACCAGGAATCATGAAGGAGGTAGTGTTCTCTGATCAGGGACTAGAGTACCATAGAGAACATGATCATACACATATTGTATGTTCTCTGATAGAACATAGAATTTGAATAGATGAAGCCAAGATAAGAAGCTCTATAGACATGAGATATAACACCTGAGGAGGGGGTGACGCTGTGAACGACGGCAGGGTCGTGGCCTAAGATCGGTTCTGCGCATAACGAAAGTGCGCACCAACATGTGTCTTCTCTGTCTCCGTATCTATATATTTTATCTATGTTCTCTGTCTCCTCTCTCTGTGAAGTGAAATAGTGAAATTCAAATAAGGTTAGAGAATTGAGATATTAAAATGCGTGAAGATCAACTTTTAGAAAATTACATTCCTTATTGTCTATTGATGATTGCTTATAAAGCATGCTATATTTGAAACTAGACGCTTGAGTGTACATGAAACAAGGCGCGCTGAACTGCAATATAAAACAGGCTCCAGAAAACTTTTAAAAGTATCATTGAAAAGTGGGCGACTTTTTTGTCTATGGAGTGACTTGAAATGTGGTACAGGGGTGATTATGCGGAATACATAGGTCGTGTCCACAGCAGTGTCTGATTACCAATCGATTAGTAATCAGTAATCAAGAGTTGGCGTCTTCAATGTGACAGCTATCAGAAAACCATAGTAACATAAGCTATATTTTGTTTCAGATATTTCTCAATTCTATTATGGACCTCTATCGTTCCGTTTACCACATAATCTTTTTCATTATAAACATATTGAATAGAAAATACGTTTTCTTCTTCCATTTTCAATCCCTCTAATATGTGTAATTGTCGAATTAAATTATTTCAAATCATTTGACAAGTGTCAGTTTGACAAATGATGCATCAGTAATCAGTCGTGTCCACAAGATACCGATTTTTGATTACTGATTACTAATCGATTAGTAATCAGGCACTGCTGTGGACACGACCATAGAGTAAATAGGTTAGGTTAGAGCGGAATATGAACAGATTGCAAATGACCTTCTTGTATTATAATATGTGAACATCGGTTTGATAGCATAACGCATATGACGAAAATTGTTATAGAAATAAGATCTGCTTTAATTATCTATTCTCATGAAAGTAGTTTCGTTGGATAGGATATTGAATAAGTAGGTTTATTTAAGTAGTGTTACTTGTCTTTATGGGATTCCGAATTTAAAAAACGATCCAAATATATTTATTGCGCATTTCATATCAGGTTATAAACTAGTATTGTAGTTCTCGCTCAATTTGCCCTTAATCTCTTTCTCTTCAACACCGTCTCTCAATATTGTTATAGAATTATTTGGATCAAATCATCTGTTCTCGATATGCAGATCTCAAATAAATATTTCTTTCGTAGCCGCTCTACCCTTTTTGACATGTTTGAAATGATGACCGACAGCATCAAACCACGTAAGATATTTTTGATAATTCTGCAGGTAACTATTAACTATTCATTAAAATAAACAAAAATACTGATATAAAGTTGAAAACTAATAAACACCGAAACGTCAAACAATAAGATTTACCTTGACATGAATTTGAATTTAAAAATACATCAAAGGCAAATGACACGTGCGCACTAACGTAGCGCGCAGACCCGATTTTACTAGGCCACGACCCTGCCGTCGTTTGCGGAGTCAGCGCGTCACATGGTTTTGTATAGACAGTTGAATCTCCTGTCTACAGAGCTTCTTAAGCCAAGAATATATAAAGGGAGCATGACTATCTCTGTATCCTGTTCTATAAGCAGAAGTGGCTGAATTAACGTCCCGTGATAAGTTGTCAATTTGGGATGTTGCGCAGTATTTCACTGAGTGTCTATTGTTGTATTTAAGCTTCCTTCGCCCATACTACATAAGGATGTGCAGCGTGATTTTGCGCAACACCCCGAAATGACATACGTTATTTTCTCCCTCCACGGATAACCCAAAGATTTTTGTGCTACTCCCACTACTCGTGTTACTCGTCCTCCCTGTATTTGTTCATGGATGAAGCTCAACTTGAGCTCAACCGTTCCATAAAACTGTAATTTGTGAACTACATAAGCTTATAGAACATTAAACTATGAATAGTTTTTTGAGCGCGGGTAAATTTAAATTTTAGGTATTGCGGTGGGTGTGATATCAAATAGGAATCCATTACCTCAATTGGGTTTATTCTTGGCTCCTGCTTTAGCCGCTGGCTATAATGTTATATTACAAGTAGGTATTAAAATAAGTTTGTCTGCATTTTTGATCCAAGAGTTAGCTAGAAAGGTTGGGTAAGTTGTAAGTGTTTTTTTATTAAGAAAAATAAATCAATTACTTTCTGGAATAGTATACCGGAAGGCACATTCAGAGTTATTCCATCGGATGAAGGAGAGCTTTCACCTTACTTGAGTAGTGAAAAAGTTGACATTCTAACTCTATTCCTAGAATTAAAGGACGAGCAATATCGAGGTATCAACCACTCCGACAAGAAAATAATTCATCGTGAGTATTTCAGTAGCGCTTATTTACGTGAATTGCACTATTTATATAATACAACATTTCTAGAATCACCTTGCAAAACTCCAATTATAGTATTTGAAGATTCCGATTTAGATTCAGCGGTTGAAGGTGTAATAGACATGACTTGGAAACGCAAAGTGGGTAGAAAAAATATTTGTTGGTATTTGAAAGATAGGTACTAATTCTTTTGTATCTTTTTACTAGTCTACCTGGTCCGCAAATACTTTACTTGTACAAGAGAATATTTCATCAAAAATGGTTGATAAATTGAAAGCCCGATTGAAATCTATGAAAGTTGGACCACCTCACGACAAAATGATAGACATCAGTTATCCTGAAGATGAAAATCTAAAACGACTTCAAAAATTAATATCGTTGGCAGAATCCAAAGGTGTTGAGATTTTCCAAACTAATGATGACAAGAGTTCGTGGTCTCCAACTATGTTGATTGGCGGGAAGATTCAAAACGATAATGAAGATTTTGAAAATAACGCTTTAACTGTACTGGCTTTTCGTTCCATTGATGAAGCTGTAAATTTGGCAAATAATTCTAGGCAAGGTATTGGAGCGACTGTTTGGTCAGAAAATATTGGAATCGTCAATGAAGTATCAAGAAAACTGAAAGTGAGTTTTAGTTAAGTTACATTACTCGAGTTTAATAGTCTTTTATATTTTATTTTGAAAAACAAACTAATTTTGATTTGTCCTGCCATTTTTCCTTCTTTGAGGTCAGCAATGTTTGGGTCAATAATAGCTTGAGCAATTTTTCTACTGACGTGACCATTACTCCATTGAAAGAAAGTGGATCAGGATGTTTAGGAGGTATCGAAGGTACAATTCTCATATTTTTTGTCATATAACAAAGATTTTGTGACTTTTTGTCTTTTCTAGGATTCTTCGAATACGTACAAATTAATAAGAATTCTAACTGTTCAACAATGAACAGGAATGTCCCGTTGAAAACCAATAGCATTATTATATCTAAAGTAAATTCGGCGATAAAGGCTCAAGGAAACTGGAATAAGATGGGATATCTCGAAAGAGGAAGGTCTTTGCAGCAGTACGCTGATGGCATCGATGATGAGCAAATCAAGAATTTAATTTATTCGTTCACAATTGGATTTCCGCACCTGGGTTTTTGTGCAACTAGCAATGGCTACCATTTAACTTCAATAAGAGATCCAAAAGGAGTCATTGTAATAGAAAAGCTCAGCATTAAAGTTCTTGTTGCAGCATTACTTCATGGAAATGTTGTAATTTTGATTGAAGATTCACCTGCTGACATATGCAACAAGCTCAGTCAGTATCTTCCAGCTGGTGTATTCACAATTTTGTCAAATACATTAGAAAACGTTAAAACCATCGCATCACACAATCAAGTCAATTGTTTTATCGGGAATGGAAATGCTATAATTGGAATATTGCCTTTCAAAAATAGCCTAATCTTTACTCAAACAAGAGACAATTTGGAAGATATTTGTAGGAAAGTAACTGTTAATAAGAATATTTGGTTGAATATTGGGAAATCTATTACATTCAATATGTGATTATAAGTTTACATTCTTCATTCCCATGTCCTATGTGACATAATGACAAAAATAATCCTTTCACTAAATATTTGCATTTTATTGTTTTCTTCATCCCGGCCACATGTTATGAGAATTATGAATAGTTTTAAACATTTAAAATGGCAGTTGAATTATCCTCTACATTAGAGAAACATGATAGGAAATAAATAAATATTATATTTCTGACGTTCCATTTCTAGAATTCCTACCATGTCATGGTAAGATCACTATGGTGTCTGTCTGTCGGAGAACATTGAAATTTTGTACTAAATCAGAGTTAGGTGACCGCAGCATGCACCGGGTAACCCAGGGGTGCGTGCAAACTCCATAACTTTTGTGCTAGTTAAGCTATGGATTTTAATTGATTAGTATACAGATGTTCCAAAGTAAGATACACAATTATGTTGCCTTTTTTCAAATGGCAGCCCCATATTTTCGTTACAGTTTTAAATTTGCCTAAACATTGTCAATATAACGCAATACATATCATAGACTTATCTGCAATAGTTTTTGACTTATGTCAATGTGTCAGAATAGCACCGTACATCGACCTACAAAAAAATCATATCTTTGGTAACATTCAAGATAACTTAAAAAACTTTTTTTATTAGATTCCTAACGCCCTTGCATATCTCAATCAAAGTTGAACTAAGCATCGATGTTGCGTTGCCCACTACGATTTTTTGAAAATAGCGAATAACTAATAGCAATAACTCGAATTTTTCAAATAAAACACCCTGTATATTATTAAGCCATTGTTTGGTATCTTTTATGGGCTTTCTGCCAATATATATTTTGAGGGCTTCAATCTGTAAAGTTTGCGAGATTTGTTGCAAAATAAGAAATGTTGAAAATTCTCAAAATCTCAGCTTAAATCAAAGAATTTAATTGATTACATTACACTATTGAATAAAACTCTTTGATTAGAGCCGAGCTTTCGAGAATGTTTATTCTCTTCTTCAGGGCAAACTACAAATCGTTACAAAATTATTTCAACAACAACTTAATCTATAATATAAAAATGAATCGCTGAATGTGTTACTAAGCGCAAATCTCGAGAGCAGCTTTCTTTCTTCTTTTTTGTTGTATCCATTATTATCAGAAGAAGGTTGTTATGAACGAAAAAATTAAGAAAGTTGAGTGGAACTTTAGTAAATTCAAGAACATTTATGAAAAATTAAAGACAATATTAATTGTACATACAGTTGTTTGACAGCTGTCAGTTGTTTAAAATAACTGTCAGCAATTGACAGAACGCGCGCTGCAAATATCGTTTAACATAGATGGATCGGTTGATAAATAATACTTTCATTTCAATTTATTATACAGTGAGTTTTTGAGAAGTGTTTATTCATCTCGGTAAGTTAAAATCAATCACACCTAATATTGAAAGAATGAAGCCCCTGGATTGTGTTACGGGAGCGGAAAAGTCAAATTGACGCCATTGGTACTGCCACCAGAGCCTCTGCATCAATGACCTATTAACAGAGATAGACGGAACTGTAAACAATATATTCTGTTGACATCATCCCTTGTTCGGCCACGCCTCATCGCATATCAGTACTCCCCCTATTATTTAAATACTTGGTGTTTTAGTTGTTTTTGAATATTCTATTACATTCTTCGGTTTCAAAACTTGAAAAAATGAGTAGACGTTGCAAACTGTGCAATAAAATAGAATCCAAGAACCCAGAAATAACTTTTCATCGAAGTAGACCGTCTAAATTAAAATTTGGTAACTTGAATTTTGAAAGAAAATTATTGACATATAAACGTGGGTCATGGGCGTAGTGAAGAAATTATTACCTAATCATTGTTATTTCATTAAAGAGATTTTTATATTGTTTGCGCTTTTCAAATCCCAGACTTTAAAAATGAATTATACACAGCTATTTTATAATATTGCTGAAACATACAACTTTCGGACATTTACTTTTGTTGAATATTAGGGAATCTGGATAATTTGTAATCCAGATAATAATAGGAACAACGTTGAATATTAAAAAGGATGACAGTGAACAAAACTTGTTTTAACAAAACATACTATTGTAACGTGAAAACTTACCCGAATAATAAACTACACACACAATGCACATTCCGGAAAACACGGAAGACATCAGAGGCAACGAGAATAAGTTCTGGTCTATTCTCGAAGCCATGTATTGAGAAATAACCTCCAGAAACAACGAAAACACTGGAACCATCTAGAGCTTTTTAGGTTAGATATATAAGGTTGATGGCAATGGCCAGTTAGTTAGTTAGTCCCTGTGTCCAACACTCATCTAGCTAAGAAAGCGCTGCAACATTTTTGACAGATTTTGGTATGAAACCCTTGCGCTTTTTAAGCTGCAGCATCGGAAATACCCCAACACTTATTTTTAAAAGCTTCTTTATAAACCAGCTTAAGAGCGCAAGACGTCTAACAGCAAATCCTGTTAAAAATGTAGCAGCGCTTTTATAGCTAGATGTGTGTTGGACACAGGGATTGATAGATAGATGACAATCGGATATAGCTCATAGATCAGACAGTAGGAAGAAGTATATAGTACGAGAAATAAGTGTGAATATAAATGTGATTATAGTCGTGTAGTATTGGTATAAATAAATAAGTGAAAATACTACTAATAATTTCAAACTACCAGCCGACGTTTCTATTGCCCATTGTGTAGCGGAGGATCTACGTATGGGCCGAGGTATTGCTCTGGTGTTTAAAAGGAAGTTTGGAAGATTGGATGAATTGTCAGCCCAACGACCAAGAGTAGGAAAAGTTCTGCGACTAGCAGAGGGTAATCGGAACCTCTTCTATTTGGTTACGAAAAAGATGTCTAGAGGAAAACCCACTTACAAGGACATCTGGCATGCACTGAAGAGCCTAAGGAATGAATTCAGGTATTATGACATCAAGAAGTTAAGACCCAACTTCCCGAAAATAGGCTGCGGGTTGGACGGGCTAGATTGGAAGATTGTAAGGAGCATGATCGAATACATCTTCCAGGACGCTGGTGTGCAAATTACCGTGTGTTGCTTCAATCCAAAAGGAGTGTACTCGGGAAAGACGATAGACTGTTACTTCTTCAACAAGGGTGTTTGCCTGGCAGGAGCCAAGTGCAGATTCCGCCATGGAACGGAAATCCAGCAAGGTACTACCAAGGATGATTCTGATCGGGACGATCAGATGCTAAGGAGGGGGCAGTGTAACGTAATGCCGGATTTATGCAGACATTTAACGTAAGATAATTTAAGGATTTAATGTAACATAATATAAGGTAAAGATGAAATATGCTGTTTACGTTGTTCGATTTATGAACGTCATTTAACATTTAATCTAACGTAACATAATTTAATAGTTGGTTAACTTTTATCTTTTATCTTACGTTACGTTAACTGAGCTCAGTTTTGGCGTTCTACACCGGTCACTGCGCACCGACAGAGCGACCAACTTAAAGGAACCAGCCGATACTATATAAAAGAACTAGGTGAATACAGTGGATAATAATATTCACTGCTGTCTTGTTTTCCCGGGTTTTGAACGTAAATATTTGAGAGTGTTTGAGATATAAATAGGATGAAGCTCTACACCTTTATGCTTTTATTTAGTCGGATACAACCACACACTAGAAGCGGATCACGTGATTTCAAGCTTGCTAGCTTTCATCAGCGCCACATAAGTGGAAGTTGTATCCAACTATACAAAAGCAACTGGAAGTAGTCAAAAACTTTGAGACATTATCTACCAGTGGGACACAATTCGCGCCACCTAGGTATTGAGAGCAAAATTACGTTTAACGTAAGTATGTATAATAATTAAAGAAATCTTTTAGTTCATTAATGAATGAGATATAAAACATATAAATAGGATGAAGCTCTACACCTTTATGCTTTTATTTAGTCGGATACAACCACCCACTAGAAGCGGATCACGTGATTTCAAGCTTGTTAGCTTTCATCAGCGCCACATAAGTGGAAGCTGTATCCAACTATACAAAAGCAACTGGAAGTAAGCCAAAAACTTTGAGACATTATCTACCAGTGGGACACAATTCGCGCCACCTAGGTATTGAGAGCAAAATTACGTTTAACGTAAGTATGTATAATAATTAAAGAAATCTTTTAGTTCATTAATGAATGAGATATAAAATATATAAATAGGATGAAGCTCTACACCTTTATGCTTTTATTTAGTCGGATACAACCACCCACTAGAAACGGATCACGTAATTTCAAGCTTGTTAGCTTTCATCAGCGCCACATAAGTGGAAGCTGTATCCAACTATACAAAAGCAACTGGAAGTAGTCAAAAACTTTGAGACATTATCTACCAGTGGGACACAATTCGCGCAACCTAGGTATTGAGAGCAAAATTACGTTTAACGTAAGTATGTATAATAATTAAATAAATCTTTTAGTTCATTAATGAATGAGATATAAAATATATAAATAGGATGAAGCTCTACACCTTTATGCTTTTATTTAGTCGGATACAACCACCCACTAGAAGCGGATCACGTGATTTCAAGCTTGTTAGCTTTCATCAGCGCCACATAAGTGGAAGCTGTATCCAACTATACAAAAGCAACTGGAAGTAGTCAAAGACTTGAAGACATTATCTACCAGTGGGACATAATTCGCGCCACCTAAATAAAAGCATAAAGGTGTAGAGCTTCATCCTATTTATATATTTTATATCTCATTCATTAATGAACTAAAAGATTTCTTTAATTATTATACATACTTACGTTAAACGTAATTTTGCTCTCAATACCTAGGTGGCGCGAATTTTGTCCCACTGGTAGATAATGTCTCAAAGTTTTTGACTACTTCCAGTTGCTTTTGTATAGTTGGATACAGCTTCCACTTATGTGGCGCTGATGAAAGCTAACAAGCTTGAAACACGTGATCCGCTTCTAGTGAGTGGTTGTATCCGACTAAATAAAAGCATAAAGGTGTAGAGCTTCATCCTATTTATATATTTTATATCTCATTCATTAATGAACAAAGATTTCTTTATATATATATATATATATATATATATATATTTAAATAAATTATTGCAAAAGGTTTATTAGTTTCATTTCATATTACCATTCATAACAGCAATAAATTATAATTTTTTGCCAGTGAAATGGCAGAGTTGGCATTCAAAATCTCGCGCCGTTTTCTTAATTCATGTGGGACCATGTCGGTGGCACTGGCTCCACTAGGTCTCAACTATTTACATGGAATCTGACACTCTTTATATTGTATGTTATCTCTGCTAAGCACAGTATCCTTTATAATGTGCTCTAAGTATATATATATATATATATATATATATATATATATATATATATATATATATATATATAATACTCCTATATGGCCAACGTGTCATCTAATACACAAGTGGAAAGTAATGCCATTAAAGATAGATAGAAATGGTTTGTTTCGCTTATAATGCGCGACCCCTGCTTCATATTAGGATATATGCATATTCAAACATGCGCTGGCAAACCACATTACACCTATAGGTGTTATGTGTTGCAAACTATCCCTATTTATGTGTTAATTTCACAAATGATAGCATAAGTTGAGATGCGCGAGAGGATGAGCAGAAACAACTGTGCGAGAGAGAAACGATTTTCTGTACCCTATTAAAAGCTTCAAGACCTCTCTCTTCACTGGTCATATAGGAGTATTATATATATGTCTAAGTATATTAGTAATACCAGAGACAACCATAGTTGTCTCTGGTAATACTGAAAAAAATAAAATATCCCCGTCAACTTCTTTCTGGTATAAAGTCCGTATATCTGTCAATTCTACGGTAATGCTTGGTTTTTATTTAGGAACACGCTGGTATACTCTGTTCTTTGATCATAGACATCTGTCTTTGATATAAGGCTCTGTGCCTTAGAGTAGGGAAAAGTACGACCGTAGGACCGTAGAAAAAGTCGTGCGTAATTACCATGCTCTAAGCTCTGTGCAAAAGAGGAAATTTGACTAACGTCTATGAATATGGGTTTTGTTTATATTTTGTTGCAAATAAAGTTTTCCCGGTTATATCTATAATGTTGATACTTTTTCATTGTATAGGCCTATTAATATTCCAGTTGTTAAGATATAGGAAAAGAATCAAGTTCTTACAAGAACTTCAAGAAAAAAGCGTTGAAAAATGCGAAATTGATCCAAAAGTTGATGCTGAACATGTCTTCAAGTTTGATCCTCCCGTTTACAGACAGAGGTATGGAGAGCTTTATTCAATTCTAATTGACGAGAGATGGAGAAGCCAAATTAGAAAGCTAGTAGATTTTGGCTGTGCCGAATTGAAGTTGATGGTTTTCCTCAAACAGTTAAGGACTTTGAATGAAATATTATTTGTTGATATCGATGAAGATCTTCTTGAAAGGTGGGGCAATGTTACACGTCCATTGACGATTGATTTTCTGAGGAGAAGATCGCAACCATTAGAAGTTTTCATTTTATTGGGTAGCGTCGCTGATCCCGATTATCGTTTACAGAATACAGATGTTGTTACTGCTATTGAATTGTGCGTACTCAAATTTCACGTTCGTACTTAAAATAATAACTATTATTTTGTAGAATTGAACATCTTTATCCCGATGTGCTCGAAGCTTTTCCTTATAATATCTTCAGCTACATTGAGCCTAAATTGGTGATAATCACTACACCAAATGCAGACTTCAACGTGTTATTTTCTAAAGACAGTAGCCGGTTCCGACATTATGATCATAAATTTGAGTGGTCAAGAGAACAGTTCGAAGATTGGTAGGTTATTTAAATATTTTTGAAATTGATTTTTTAATATTTAATTTTAGGGGCAATAACATCATTACTAGATTTCCAGACTACACTGTGAAGTTCTATGGTATTGGTGATGGTCCAAAAGGTACCGAGCACTTAGGACAATGTTCCCAAATAGCTTTGTTTGTTAGAAAGGATTTGCTTGATAATGCCTACATATCAAAATCATATAAAATATCTTGTATCTGTGATGACAAGTCTTCTTGCAAGGGGGGTGGAAATATATTGTGCTATTGTGTTTGCCCTATGTGCTCTCCATATTTTTCTTATGGTGTTTGTACATATCTCAGTCATTCCAAACAAATTATGTTGTACGAAATGGGTGACCAGAATAATGACCGGAAGGAGACTATAGACTATGGTATCTATTATAAGGAAATAAGAAAAGAGGAATTTCCATTTGAAGTTGATGATCGTACTGAAGAAGAAATTATTATGGATGAAATTCGTTATCGGATCAATACCTTTGGAAGGATCTGTGGTCGATTTTATATTGATGATAAAAGTAGATCAGAAATACCTGTGAAGGATTTGCTATATGGGAATGAAATAGTCGTGATGACAGAATCAGAATTAATGTAAGTTCAAAATGAGAATCAATCTAAACAAATATGATAATAAACTCTTCACAGTTTTCTCAAATTATTTTTAAACTGTTTTTCTTCTTTAAAAGGCTCAATTAGAAAAATATAAAATTACGGATAATTCATGAAAACGCCCAAAAATAAAATAAATACGAATTTAAAATTATATCTTTGTGGCTCAGAATTTATTATCATAATAATAAATACTGACTCATTTACAGGAAGCAAATATTCTGTCAGAAGCCTTTTAAATAAATTATTAATATTATTTTCTTATTAAAAATGATCTGTTCACCGAGATTCTTTTCTAGAAATGCATCGTAGGAAAAATTGTGATAACAATTGAAATATTAATAACGATTTTAAAGGTTAATCTGCAGTCAATCTGACAGTAATTTTCAAAAATCTGACGTTGATTATAAGGTATTTAAATTCTAGTAAGTAATTAAAATTCCTTTAAATTTTCAGTAAACTTCTCATTAAACACCAGTACAAAATTGAACAATGTCCTTGTCCTATGAATGGTGAAATTAATACTTGCGTCATACATGAACCGGAAATGGAAGAGACTAGTTCCATATCTGACGATTCTGATTACCTCAATGATGTACCAGAGAATTGTTTTGAATATCAGGATTCGGCATCAGATTGGGATGCACCTTGCAGTCATGTAGATAATAGTAGTAAGTTATAGAAATAAACGAGAATTTTTCTTCGTATAGTCAGATATTATTTTCAATTAGATAATGGGTGGAATGTGCCAAGTAGCAAATCTCCATCGGATTGGGATTGGGATGAGGTCCATAAAAAAGATGAATCACCGGCTAAATGTAACAGCAGTAACATGGATCCTGCTGAAGAATACAGAGATGCTGAGACTGAAGAAGAAACTCCACGTGATGCAGAGGCTGAAGAGGAGTTGAGTGGCGGTAGTGATAAGGAAGACGACAAAAAACATGAGGAGGGTCTATTCGATTCGGGATATCAGAAGTCTTCATCGCTACCGGACGATTCACCCGAAACACCGGTAACACCCCTGGAAGACATGGAAGAGACTGATTACTTTGAAGAAACTAGCAGTAATACACCGAGCTTATCGAGTACCGATAATAAAGTGCAATTGAAACGAGCTGTGGTTGTTGACAGATCACAAATACCATTACCAATGACATCTCCACTACATAATACTGCCGTTAAATGCAAAATTGATTTAAATCGAATCAATGAACTTGACAAGTATCACAATATGCCACCAGGCCGTACTTTTATGAATCATTTGTTAAGACCGCAGCCTGATCTTTTGAGGAAAATGTCCAAGGTAAGTGGTACACGACTTGCATCGTATTCTTGTACTTTTTTGGTTATTGCCTACCCAGGAACCCGTCCCGGGCCCATCTAAGTTACCGCCGCCCAAACGAAGGAAACGAACCAAGAGGCCTACAACTCCTACTGAGAATGATGAAGACAGCAGCTCCTATGATGACGTCAAATCAATTACCAATTGTCTTATAAAAAATACACTAAATAAATTAATAGTAGCAGATTCACCTGACGATGGAAAAGATGATTTGATTGAATTCAATAACAAAGCAGATGAGCCACAAAGGGAACAACCACAGAATGAGATTCCAGATGAGAAAGAAGGCGAAGAAGAAGACGGACCTAAAGATCAGGCTGAACATGATGTACTTGCTGTTGAAGGTCAAGAGCATATGGATGTTGAGAACGGGGATTTGGCTAACAACAACCGGGATAATGAAGGTAGATAATAGAATAACTTCTATCTCTCATGAAATATATTAGCTCATATATTGTTAGGTATATTGCTACAGGATTTTTTTGTAATTTTCGAATTTATGCAATACTCATTGAAGTGTGTTATTTTCTAAACAAGGAAACAACTATATTGCGAATATCGCTGAAGACAACATTGGACATGACATTGCAAATGATAATTTGGAAATAGTAGAGGGTGATCTTCAACCAGATCAAGCGGAAAATGTTAATATCGACAACAACAATTACAATGCAGAAAATTTGCAGGTAATGTAACAGCATTAATATTTTTTGTCAATTTTTTCTCTTTATTTCAACTCTACATCCTAATTCTAATGTTTATCGTCATAGGCAATTGAAGATCCAGCGATTATTTTCGAAGAAGCTGCCAACATTGAAAATGCGGAAAATGATCAACAAATCAATGATGAGAGCTCAGACGTTGCACGGGCAAGCAGAGAGGCCTTGGTCGATCCCAATTCCGAACAATCTCTATTGGAGGATTTTGAAATACCCGTACCAATGGAGGAGGTGGGACCAGCTGGCGGCAATATTGTTGGTATAGAAATTGGCAGTGATATCATGTTGATTGGCGTACTACCTACTCAAGAACACAACGACGAACATGGTAATAAAAATTATCTATTGAAATATTCCAGCGGCATAAAATTCACCCATTTATTATCTATTTATTTATAGTGGCTTAAGCAAAAATACATATTTCTTAAAAAAGTCCTTCAGCACCCCTTGATGACTGACAACGGGATGACCTTGCAAAATTACTTCGCGATCGATTTTCAGCTTTTCTTCTTCCATTCATGTTACCTAATGGATAAGTTATTCGAATTGCTTCTTCTGTGATCACTAGGTTATCCGGCGAAATGGGCGACCGACACGCTTATCATTTAACTTGCAACAGCAACGCGACTGCCGAGAATGGCACCTGCCAGACGTCAATTGTGGTATAACGTAAGTGCGACGAAGTGGTAACTGAAACCATTTTTACTTTCCTACGCTACTATACTAGCTGTATAAGGAAAGTATTGTAATTGTGTGAAATTTTCGGTATCAAGATTTTTACAAATGTTGACGTTTCAGAGTTTTCTAAGTCCAATAAACATATTTTCAGCCATTGGTCTGTCTATCTGTCTTATCTCGGGAACGGATCGGTGTATTTTGTTGCTTTCTTTTTTATTTTATGTGTCACCGATACCACTCGCCGGTGCCACTGAATGAGAATCCTGTATACGCTGGGGCTGAGCTATAGCCAAAAAACGTGATTTGCTCAAGACTGTGGCAAAAACGGCTCTAAGGATTTTGATTAAAGTAAAGTATTCTTCTGAGAGCCCTTTACCACCCACATACAGCGCCATTTCTGAGAAAAAGCACCAAAAAGTTATGCTTGAATAAAACTCCATATATTCCACATGTTTCTTCAGATTCTGGCTAAACGTTTCATCTTGCGAAAAAATGTTACATGACCATTGTTGTTCGTTTTAATCGGAGAATTTTTTATTCACTGGAATTCGCCTGCTAGGAAAGTCGTGTGAGTGAACACACCAGATTTTTTGAATTTATAATAGCAACCAACGACTGCTTAGCATTTAACCGCTTTAATATTTTTGCGACTAGCAACAAGTTTACAACTGGAGCCTATAGTGGTTCCTGTCCAAAGTCCTTTGTCTACATTGGAGAAGCGCATGCTCGCAGATGTCCGAAAACAATCAGCAAATATATTGACTTGCCATGTTTCCTGCTTATCATTCTTACCTAATCATGACTGTATTTGTGAGTTTATCAATACACCTCTTCTCTTGCCACTTTCTCATAAGTCGCCTTCTAGCGTCTTTTTTGCAATTAAGACATCGTGGCAGCAATACTATACGGTAAGAGTTCGACTGAAATAATTATAATAGTCTTCTTGGCCAGCACATCTAACTTCAGCCAGAAGGTCCTTTAGCTGATTCTTTCATATGATCCACTTCTCAGCCATCTCTCCAATATTACGACACTCTCCATAATATTTATTTAAGGCTTCTAGAATGTGGATAATGTTGTATTGGGCAAAGCCCATAATTTTCACACCTCGTCGTATACTACTTTACAGAAAAACGGCCCCAAATCAGATCGCTGGTAGTGCACCTCTCGTTATTGTTTCCAGTATGAGAACTTGATTTGCCTTGTAAATTATCTCATAATGTGTTCCTTTGTCTTTCTGTATATTGTTGTTTCTGTCACATTCTGACTAAGTAAGAAAATTAAAAGCGATCTCAAGATTGCATTCAATTTCAATTAACATCAATTACAATTACAAAGAACAAATAACACCTCAAATATCTATGAACTCAATGTTCTAAGTTCTATAACAATTAAATTTATAATCAAATTGTAAAATGAGTTGTACATTAAGTCGTTGCATATGTGGGGACTTATAGGTACTCTGTTTTTTTTCTGGTTATCCAAGAAGGTAACGATACACATGGCTTTCCACATTGGTTACTGCAAATCTTAGGAGCTCATGTGGTGGCAGCTGAAGAGACTAATCCTCAAGGTTCTGCTCAGGAGCCCCACTATTTTTGTCAAGGTGATGGGTTGGGTGAGTTTCTATTATTTGAAGTGAAGCGTCCCCTCTTAACAATTCATCTTAAAACTGATTAAAGTCATCAAGTTGTTCTGTAATAAAAATACAGTTGAGAATTGTAATCGCGGTCAAACCACAATTATATAAATATATGGAATATGCACTGGGCCAAGAGAGATGAAGATTTGTGGAGAGTCCGTCATTGTCGTACTAATATACTTATTGGCCATGGCATACTCCATGGCCATCTGTAAGCGCACTTGTTTTTCTGTCGGAGAGTGGAAGATCTACTCTCTTCAAGTACCATCTGTCTCTGGTATGCTTTTGCACCGGCTTGGCATGGCAGTGCTTATTCCATATAGTTCAGCGGGTCAAAAAGTTATAATAGAAATAGAATAGAATAAAACTTATCTTTGGTCAAAAAAATAAGTGTTCATGATTCCAGGCGTTCATCCATCTGTTATAGTTGAGGTTGAAGATGAAGACGATACAACCGATTCATCCAACAATACCGCAGAATTCGAGGATGTCGAACAGGGTCCTTCAACGCAGGATGTCAGTTCGATATCAGTGGATGCAGTCATTGGTGGCGATGCTACTACCTCTGAAGATACCAACACCGCCACACTGGACGCTGTGAATGTTGAGATAATCTCAACTGAATCGCAACAGTTGAACGCTGGATCCAGTTCAGAATCCGGCATTGGAAGCAGTAAAGACCCTTGAAGTACTATATTCATTTTCTTATATTGCTTTCTCTAATAATAAAAAAACAATGAGACTGCATTATGAATGATTTTTAATTTTGTGAAAGAATTTACTTTTTGATTTGTTGTTTTTCTTTATATAAAGGGTGAAATTCAGTATGTTTTTTATTTCAGGCATTATTTCTCAACATAGATATTGATTAATAGCTCCGTCAACCCAGAACATTGTAGAAATATTGCAAAAAGAAATACAATAACTATTTTCACATACTACTAATGACGCCTCCTGGCCGTGTTTTTATAATTTTCAGACCGAAAGTCCACAATCGTGTGATTTCTTTATTTTACATTTTACAACAAAAAATATTTAATTCAAAAGTTACAGTGGTAGTTATTTAGCTATTGGTTATACAAATACCCCTGTTATTTGATCAAGGCGTCCGCGGACTCGTGGGAGATTACCCTATCCCTATACGATATAGGCAGAGAACTATGGTACGTGAACGTGAATTTTAGATTGTAATTATGATGTGCACATAAAAGACTATGCTGCCTTCGTTAAATGAGCATAATAAATATATAAATATCATTTGAATAAAATTCATATTTTGGCAAAACACTGTTTGAATTAGTAGTCACTGAATTCTCCTATATCGTGTATGGCAATCTCTTACGAGTCCGCGGCCGCCTTGATCAAAAAGACGCAGCGACTCAGTAGTTTATTTTTTATGGTACACCCTATGTATCATTGGATTTTTGAATTCTTTGTCCTTGCAACGTGAAAGTGTTCGCTTATTGACGAAAAAATACCACCGCAGGAATGACGGCGCTTGTGTTCCTGATTAAAATTTGAAGCGACTAGCAAACTAGCAACGATTGTGATTAAAAGGAAAAAGCGATTTTGTCGGTTATAGTGATAGTTCGTACAATGACTGCATATGTCGCATGCTAATTTAATTGTATCTATCGAGCAATATCTATGGCGAATTCGAAAGCAGCATCGATATAAGTTTGAACGAAATTAATAGTACGACAGAAACAACACCAGAGGCACTGAAAAATATTCGATTCGTATATTCAACTGTCATCATCTTTCAAATCACGTTAGAGAAAATATACCTTTGTTAGATACTGCGTCCATAGACTTGGAAACGCTTAGATCTTGTTCTTATGTTATATGCTCTAATATATTCCGTACTTAGGAGAATTCCTTAAAACTCATGAAATCGAGAGATGTTCAGTGGAAACAGACAATGCAGTAATGGAACCGAAACACTCGACAAAAAATATGGTAATTTATGGTGAAATATTTTCTTAAAGCTATTAACGGCCATGAATTACACAAGATGTGCTTCACTTCTTTAAGTTTCGTTCAGAATGAAAATTGATAAATGAGGATTTCCTGAAATTCTTACCGAAATATATCTTGTCCTATTACAATTGCCATTTATAAACTAGTTCCCAAAGCTTTCAGTAGAGCTTACCTCATATCTTTTTTTTTGTCATTGACGATCCATACCAGACAGCAAAAATTTTAAAGTTGTTAATTATTATGGAATATGGGAGGGGCAAAAACTTCAAGGGCAAGAAACTTGATAAAATAGAATTATGTCTAGAGGAAAATTTATTGGAGAAAAATGTGGAAGCTACGAAAAACGAGAATATTGTAACGTACAAAGGGAACAGCCGGCATTGGCCACAAAGTGGCGGCATCCTTTTGATGCTTGTGCGAGCCATGGGGATATCGAGAGCGGCCGCTGACAAAGAGTGCGACGCTGTACTCACTAGAATGCCGACAAAGGCTCTCGAGAAAAGTCCAGTGGCGGCTGGTGAATCAAATACCAGAAGCGGCTCGAAATAACTGGAGTCTTTTTCGGGTATATATTGATAAACAATCGGTTACTAAATTTTCTATTCACATATCGAAATACACCATCCACAATAACAGGCATATCTCCAGCCGAAAATCTATTTAAAACTCGCCCAAGAACCAGATTCGACTTGATTAAACCCTCATTTAATAAGTCAAAGAATTTCGAACTTGACAGTGACATTAAGTATAACATAAAGTTATATTCCTTGAATGAAGATGTATACGTTAAAAATTTGCAGCGAAAGCTGTGGCAAAAGGAAAAGATTGTGAAAGTAATTAGCCACTCTACTTACTTAGTTAAAATTGATGATGAAATCAAATTTGTACATTCAAATGATATTCGTGCAAACCCTTATCAAAAAGTATCTAGCTCATACAATAGTGAAACTATTGATTTACCTATTATTAATATAGACTGTAATGAAAATCCATCTGTTGAAAATCATAGTTCTGGAAATAATACTAGAATTGGAACCCCTAGGTTAGACAGCGAAGTTATGGAAGTACCATCTGTTGAAAGTGTTGATTCGCAAAGTCCAAAAGCACCCATCATACAGCAATCAACAAGCACTAAATCTGTTACTCCCAAAACTTCGTTAAGAACACGCTCAGGTAGAGTTAGTAAACCTCCAACCAGACTTGATTTGTAATAAAAATAAAATATCTTGTTGAAAAAGGGAGAAATGTGAACTTATCTTAAATCCATTTAGGTTAATGTCTGAGTTCTGTGCTTTTGAGGTTCTATGATATTGTGGCTGTATGTTGTATGCCTAGTTCCCTCAGGATACATCCGATGGTCATGGTGTGTAATGTGATACAATGGCGTATTAAAGTTATGTTACCAATTTATCTATAGTCTAATTATTGAAATACATTACAAGTACCTTAGTTAGTTGTTCCTCCATTTTCTGTTCATCTCGCAGCCTCCGCTCCTCCTTTTCTCTCTTTTTCTTGTTGTCGTAGTTCTTCTTCTCTTCTCGAAAAATCGGAGAAGAACTTAGTTGTTCCTCCATTTTTTCTGTCTGCTTTTGGGTGTTCACCATAGACAAAAGCCTCTTCACTCACTTATTCCTCTTCTGACACCAAATTGTTGCGTATGGGGGTTCGCAGATAAGTGAGACTAATTTACAATTATTGAATATTGAATACAAATTCACTTTACTATTGAATATTCTTAGAAGCTTACTCTGACTCTTCAATTAAACTAATTATTGCACACTCTGTCTCATGCCAACAATTCTCCCAAATATATACCTGAAAAAGACTCAAGTTATTTCGAGCCGCTTCTGGTATTTGATTCACCAGCCGCCACTGGACTTTTCTCGACAGTGGCCGCTGACAAAGAGTGCGACGCTGTACTCACTAGAATGCCGACAAAGGCTCTCCTTTTATATCTGGTAATTCAGTCTGAGTGGTCGGTAGGTATTCGGATGAAAATATTGCTCATACAATTTTGGTTTTATTACACTTTTGATTCTCTAGTATCTCCGTTATGGAAGAATTAAAAAAATCATCCAAAAATGGATGTACGGCTGGTAATATCACAAACATACTGACCAATACGTTTAAAATTGAATAAAGAAATAATTATTTTACTTAAATACTTTAATAATAGATAAATAATACTATTCTTTTAACATAAAACATCAATCAAAACTACAAAACAAAATATTTGTCAAAAAACTAAACGTCATTATGATAATTTGATAACCGGACCATTTTCGCGATAAACATAACCGAGAATAACCTTCAAGATTATTTTAAGGTGGGGGTATAACCGCTCTATTACCGACAACAGATCACCGGGAACTCGCGAAAAAATCCTAAATTTGGTGTCAGAAGAGGAATAAGTGAGTGAAGAGGCTTTTGTCTATGGTGAACACCCAAAAGAGACAGAAAAAATGGAGGAACAACTAAGTTCTTCTCCGATTTTTCGAGAAGAGAAGAGGAACTACGACAACAAGAAAAAGAGAGAAAAGGAGGAGCGAAGGCTGCGAGATGAACAGAAAATGGAGGAACAACTAACTAAGGTAATACGCCATTGTATCACATTACACACCATGACCATCGGATGTATCCTGATAACTGACAACTGACAAACTAGGCATACAACCTACAGCCACAATATCATAGAACCTCAAAAGCACGGAACTCAGACATCAACCTAAATGGATTTAAGATAAGTTCACAGAATTAAAGGTAAGTTCACAACAGTACTTTCTGATTTTTCGAGAAAACAAGAAGACCTACGACAACAAGAAAAGATAGAAGAGGAGGAGCGAAGGCTGCGAGAAGAACAGAAAAAGGAGGAACAACTAACTAAGGTACTCTCTAATTTTTCGAGAAGATAAGAAGAACTACGACAGAAAGATTTCGAGCAGATTGCAGGATTGTTCTGAAATGTCCATCAAGAAGTCGATACCATAAAACAAGAAGTACGAGAAGAGATTGGGACAGTTCGAAAAGAAATTGGGACAGTTCGGGGAAAAGTACCGGATACTAGAGAAAGAGGGGAAGAAGAACCGGGATACCAACCACGAAGAAAGCAACAATAAATTCGTCGGCGATCACTACAGCCAATGAAAAATTTAAATCACCAACGTTTGACGGCGAAATATCCTGGGCCATATACAAACTTCAATTTGAGGCTGCAGCCAATGCAAATGGATGGGATCAGCAGCAGAAAGCGATGGCGTTGGTATTGGCCTTGCGAGGAAAGGCTCTTGAAATACTTCAAAACATTCCTGAAGCCAAACAAACTGATTATTCGGGTGTTGCGCGTGCCTTGGAACTAAGATACGGCAACAAATATCTTAGTCAAGTGTATCAGAGACAGTTGAAAAGCAGAATTCAAGGTTCAACGGAGTCACTGCAGGAATTCAGCAGTAGCATTGAGAGCATGGTGCGACTAACTTATCCACAGGCCCCGGACGAATTCATTGAGCAAATCAATGTCCAGTACTTCATCAACGGAGTTCGAGACATAGACATGCAGCAAGTGTTGAGACTAAGTAGGCATAACACATTAGCCTAAACAGTTTAATACGCACAAAAACGCTTCGATGAATCGTTGCAGCAAAGTAAGAGAAGTCAGGATGTCGGAGGAACCGCAAGACAATGCAGATTTCTTTAAGAAGCTGGAGGCGATGTTCCAGAAATTCTGCTCACTCACTCAATACAACCGAGAGGGACATTTAAGTAGAAATTGTAAGAGACGACCCAGATTTGAAGAACGAGATGTTCAAAGAGAGAATACCCGACTTCAGGAAAACTCGAGTGTAAGGGGGCCAGCGCTGGCGACTACTGATTCTCCTGAGTCCCCAAGTTACATTTGCGCTCCATTAAGGATAAACTGCAGAGTTACGACTTTCAAATTAAACACCGAAAAGGAAGAAGTTACGCAAATGCTGACAGCTTGTCACGAAGACTTTGTGGCAGTTCCTGTAAATTCTTTCAAAGGCAGGAACAAAGAGAAACAGCCAAGGATGTTGCACATATTAGGAATAAAAAAACGGAAATTACCGACGAAATCACCAGATATAACTTTAGACGAGAACAAATCACTGACAAATATTTAACGATAGTACGGGGCTGGCTAGACCAAAAGCGAAGACCTGAGTGGCAAGGAATCTCCAAATTAGATCAGTCGGTCAAGGGGTACTGGGCTCTTTGGGATTCGTTGTGCTTACGGGATGACTTGATCACTCGTAAATGGGAAAGATGTGATCTCTGTGCTTCTAAGAAGGGTCCAAAGACACGATCCCGAAAGAAAATGAAGCAGTATCTGTCAGGTGAACCTTAGGAAAGAATTGCGGTGGATATTGCGGGACCATTCCCTACGACAGATTCGGGAAACAAGTACATCATGGTTGCCATGGACTACTTCTCGAAGTGGCCAGAAGTAGTGCCGAAGCCGAATCAGGAAGCAGTTACAGTGGCCGAAGCTCTACTGGAAAACGCGATATCCAGACACAGTGCCTTTGGAGCTGCATACCGATCAAGGCAGAAACTTTGAATCCGAAGTTTGGACGCAGTTAATGAGGTTGCTGGGGATCCGAAAAACAAGAACCACCCCACTTCATCCACAGTCAGATGGAGTGGTCGAGAGGCACAATAGGACCATCAATCAATACCTCTCATTATTTGTGGATCAGCACCAACGTAACTGGGATAAACTGGTATCTCTCTTTCTCCTGTCCTACCAATAACCTACTTACAGAGATAGACGGAACTGTAAACAATATATTCTGTTGACATCATCCCATGTTCGGCCACGCCTCATCGCATATCAACTTCCCCCTCCCATAATTGAAATACTTTGTGTTTTGAATATTCTATTATATTCTTTGGTTTCAAAACTTGAAAAAATAAGTAGACGTTGCAAAGTGTGAAGAAAAATAGAAAACATGAACCCAGAAGTAACTTTTCATGGGTAAGTAGCCCGTCTAAATTAAAATTTGGTAACTTATATATTTAAATTTTGAAAGACAATTATTGACATATAAACGTCGGTCATGGGCGTAGTAAAGAAATTATTACCTAATTATTGTTATTTCATTAAAGAGATTTTTATATTGTTTGCGCTTTTCAAATCCTAGACTTTAAAAAAAATTATACAGACCTATTTAATAATATTGCTGAAACATGCAGATTTATTTTGTGGTATTAATTATTTCGACATAGCAAATGAAACCTAAAAGAACGAGACGCCACTGGTGTCATATTTTCTATGTGAAAGTGTAGTAAGTAACAAAACGTATTTTATCAATGAAATGTTCTGTCTATCTCTGTTAATAGGTCATTGTGTCCTACAGAAGCTCCCAGTACGAATCCACTGGCTATACACCATCGATGCTGTTGTCTGGAAGAGAAATGAAGCTATCTGATGTTTGGTAGACCATCAGCCGACGATCATGAAGAAGTGTCTCTTCTATATTATGTATTTTGCCAGAGAAAAGCTTCAGTTAAAGAGCGACAAAATGAAAATGAGACTTGACAAAAGGCAGCCATTAAACTCCTTCAACGAAAGCGATGCAGTTTGGTTGTACCAACCACAGCGAAGAAAAGGATTAAGTTTGAAATTGCAAATACCTTGGGAAGGAACATATCGCATTGTCTCACTTATCTGCGAACCCGCATACGCAACAATATAAACATGAAGAATATTTTTTACGAAAAATTGGACATACTTTATTATTGTTGCAATGAAAAATACAACATAATATTATATTTGTACTGGTACTTTTGGAGTTGGTGCCTTCAGCAAACAAACTACAATGGCACAACTTCAAAATTAGCAGCATTAATAGAATTAATATTATTTTGCATTTTTCTGTGCAACAACTAATAAAGTCGTTAAATTTTTTGTAAAAAATATTTAATTCACATTTTTTATTTTATTCCTGTCATGTGCTCAAGACTTTTCCCCACTCTAAGTTAATACCCATGTGTTTGGTATTTTTGAACTCAGATAACTGTCAGCTTTCTATTCATGACATTAAATTATAACCTTACTTAAAAAAAAATAATGACATCATAATTTGGAAAGTGGAGGGTATAAAATGATGCTGTTTGCATTAAAAGTAGAAAATGAAAAGTCGACCTGTCAGAGCTTTTTCTCTATATGTTAATATTGAATCGTTTCCATACTTTATGAACGCACTGTATATGTGTTTTATTGCTATCAGATAGAAGGCAGATACCCCATTTTTTACCGACGAACCTAAACATGTGTGTAAACTTACCATGACCATTTCAACGAAAATAAAAAACCAATTGTACCATAAATAGCCGTGAAAGAAGAAAAATTGCAGCCTTGTATATCTTGGAAAATTCCTGAGCTTTTTTCAGGTTCGTATAAGAACTGTTCCAGAACCGTCAGGAGTGTGCGCAGATCAAATATACATGTTCAAGTTTTACCTTTTACCGAACTAATTCAAGTACGGTTCTGGAACCAACGCTTCACAATCGGGTTGAAATTGGAACTATTCTAGGACAGACTCCAGAACTATCAGAAAAGATCCCAGGATTAGAGCAAGATTTGTTTTTCGCTTATTGATCACACATGCGCATTACATGGGCATGTTCGAGGTAGTATTCTCTGGCATGTTCGTTCTATGTATGTTAATAATTAATAACCTCCGATAATTAGGTAAACTCACCACGCACATTCACCAGTAGGTACCAGAGACAACCCAAACATTCACTATCCATTTTATTCAAATCATGAAATCATTTAAATTAACAAATTAGCATAGCAAAGAACAACTTTTCTTCTTGCAAAGTTTTTTGATTCGCTGATAGTTCTTGAACAGTTCCAGGTGTGGAAGATTGAGTAAGCAGTTCTGCGCAGGTCAAGAACTATTCCGAGTCCGAATTTAAAAATCTCAAAATAATCACAATTGAATTGACATAAAAATTTAATTTATCGTCTAAAACTTATACTGATTTATGATTTTAAATATGATGCACCCATAAAAGACTCGCTGCTTTCGTTAAATGAGCCTACATACATAAATATCACTTGAATAAAATTCATAGCTGGCTATACCTACACAGTTTGGAGGAGTAGAGTCAGAATATTCGTATAATGCGTAAGGTAATCTCCCACGTATTCGCGGCCGCCTTGATCAAATAACCGAGGTATTTGTATTACCAACACAAATTGATTGTCTGCTATTAGGTAAATTTCTTATAGAAATATAACTATTGCGATCGTTCACACTTTTGAATTTCGAAAAAAATTCAACGGCATGTTGTTATATGTCTATAAGTTAGTCCAGAAAACTATTTGTTTCTATATATATATATATATATATATATATATATATATATATATATATATATATATATATATATATATATATATATATATATATATATATATATATATATATATATATATATATGGGATATTACGATATTACGAAATTTGTTAACACGATAGAGGTCGCAGTTTTGAAGGTATCAAGTTCAAATTCGCTACAAAAATCAATCTCTCAAATATCTCGGTCGAGTTCGTTATTGGGCAATATCGGGTAAGTAGTTTCGAAATGGCGACAATTTAAACATTTAAAAAAATTTCAAAAAAGAGCAGTATTGTAAATATTATTAAAAATAATTTTAGGTTATAGATATAATCAGTACCTACAACTTTTGATCAAAGCAATTTTTCATAAAATACACAGGTAAAAAAATAAAAATTAATAAAGAAAAATAACAAATATTGATAAAACATGAACACTCAATATAAATTTGATGTAATTGTACATTTTCTGGAGATCTTAATATAGACCCTGATTAAAAAAATATATAGTATATTTATTGAAAATAAATAGACGAAAAAAAAATCTGCCTTGATGTGGACTCGAACCCTGTCTGCTTTATATTCAACAGCCAAAACAAAAACCTCTAACCGCAAGGCTATGACAATTTTATTTATTAACATGTTGGTATACCAATGAAAAGGTTGTTAAAATTTCAATACAATGAATTTTGAAAAATTTACCTTTCCGCTGACTACAGGCCATCGGGATTTTTTTTTATTGGTTTGTGCATATAGTATAGTATATAGTACACATACTCCGATTTTGATTCATTTGAAACAGGATACATGAGAAATGGTCTTGTATTCATAAGATCTCCAATTTGAATCTTCCTTCCCTCCAAAGGGGGATGGAGAGGCCAATTTCTCTCGATACTCGAAAATATGAGATGGCAGAAATAAAGATATCCGGAAACATTTAAATTGAATATTTTTTCATAAGAACGGCTTACGAGTTACATAAATGTTTAAATCTGAAATATGTATATCTCTGCGATGTGGAGGGGGCAATTCTTTCGAAAATTTATTATCAGAGACTGCCAAATTAAAGACCCAATTATTTGTAGCAGCCTATAAATTGTTTTTTTTATAGAGTTACGGTTTCCGAGTTAGAGCAATAGCGTTAATATTATTTAGTATTTTTCAGTGCTCTTAAGTCGGTCCAATTTTTTGCCATTGTGCAACGTACAAATCGAGAGAAGTTTTGTAGGAAACATTTTTATATAGCACCAACGGTTTAGCCGCAATCTTCCGTTTACCGCTTAGTGGGATACCCAGTACATCTTGAGTCCCTTAAAAATAAATGAATCTTTGATCAAAGAGGACGATGGTATAGGTGATTTCAAGTTATTTCATTGTTATTTTTTATTAAAGGATTTTATATTGTTTCATTTGTGGTTTTGTATGTACAATGTACAGTGCTTTCGAAAAGTAACGAATAAATTCATTATTTCTGAAATTAAGAGTATTTCGGAAAAATCCTCCGGCACGTCGATTTTGTTTGAAACACGTCACATCATTTACTCAGGTCTTGCAACTGGAGCTTTGTACATGGGACATCTGTTGAGGGATAAGTGCTACTGATGGCGAAGAGTTACGAAGATGCCACGAACTAGAGCTCATATAGCACCTTGCGCCTACTGTTACTAGAACGAATTACAAATTTACCAAAGAGAATTTACTCTGACACGAACTATGATATATTTTATCTAAGGAACTATGAACCGTAATTTAAAAAGCCTGTATTTTATTCTCTATAATGCAGATTATTGATTTAACTGACAAAAAAGGCAAATACGAAAATAATTTTAGACAATGGTTGAAACTTTTCCTTATTAATAAAGCGGCTTTTTGTGAACCTAGGTACGTACAGTGCATTTTAATAGAGAATGAAACTTGATGAACATATTTTTTAGATGCTCAAAGTGAATTCTCGGATCAAATATATTTTTCTTCGAAATGTTCTTCATATACATATTTTGAAGAGGTCAATTGCCTGTTGGGAATAGCACTTTGCCACTTTTTCAGTCCCTGTTTGACGGTATTTTAAAAACAGAATGTTTGATTTGAAGTACCCAGTGACGCTTATTACATTGCGGTAAACACAATAAAATAAAATTTTGGAAAAGAATTGCAATAATAAATTATAGTCAATGATTATTACGTAGATAGGTTATGTTTATGTATGTATTATTAGACTATTCCTAGTCTAAGTATGTATTCCTAATTTCTCATATGGTATTTTTTTATCCCTCTACAACCACGCCACCTGGTCTCTAGCTCATAAACTCATTAGCAGTCTAACTTTCATAGCATGAAGTAGTTAGGAAGACGCAAAACCTGAGTAAATGATCATAGTTTGAAATAAAGGGACTTTTTGACTTTGACATACGAACCATATTTGTGACGTAATTGCAAATATATATAAAGGGTGTTCGAGTAGTAGTTTGGACCAGTTTCCAACTGTGTTCCGTGATTGTGGAGCATGCGCATATTAATTTCCGTCTTCTTAAAATTAAAATGCGCATGCCTCTGACGGTTTGAGTTTGGTTTGAAATCCTGCTCGAACACCCTTATAATACTCCTATATGGCCAGGGAAGAGAGAGGTATTGAAGTATTTAATACGGTACAGACTTAGACTAGGAAATAGTCTAAGGTACAGACAATCGTTTCTCTCTCGCACTATTGTTTCTGCTCATCCTCTCGCGCATCTCGTATCTTGCTATCATTTGTGAGATTTATACATAAATAGGGATAGTTTGTATTGGAGGTCGGGGCGGGTTTTCTGCGGTTTTTTCTCGCCCCTACTGCCATGAAATGCACATCGCCTCAGGTAGATACCCGCAGCTCTATCTACCACCATTGTAATGTATAATCATTCCTGCCTGCAGAGGGGGCTATCCCCCTAAGCCAGGCCTCTTTTCTGTATATATATATATATAAAAATTAGTATTGTACAAATAGGAAATAAACGATTTTTGAACTTGAACTTGAACTTGTATTGGAGGTATGTTTTCTCTGAGTTTGTAGCAAATAACACCTATAGGTGTTATATAAAACAGGGGTCACCCACGCGCATTAGGAGCAAAGCAAACCATTTCTATCTCTCTTTAATGGCATCACTTTCCACTTGTGAATTAGATGAGACTTTAGTCAGTCATATAGGAGTATTATATATATGCGTAATTGTTATTCTTTTACATGGCGACACCAGAGAACGTAGACGTCTCTGTTCTCTGGCGACACCCAACTTCGACCATGCCAATAGGCCTTTTCATCATGTGATGAGCGCAAGCGCAGCAAGCCATATTGAAACGGCGGCAATTCAAAAGTTTCGTACAGTTTTGACAAGTAATGACTGAGAAAGCAATATTATCTATACGACTAAATGAATTATTCGAAAAAATCGTTAATAGTACTTCACTGGTATATAACTCTGAAGAAGCACTCATGTTGCGAAAAGTTAAGAAGATGATAAAGTGCCATGGACGTCCGCAAACCGCAGGAAAAAAGTGAGCTGATAGTGACATAAGCTCTTGTTTATTGTGTGGAAAATAATGAAAACAAATTATAATTATAATTACGTTTGAATAATTTATGTCAATCAATTATTAGCACTTGCAAAAGCATTTTAATTCATGTGGAAACTAATGACGGTTATAATTGATAAAATAAAAAAATAACATTTCAACCATATGGATATATTATGTGTCATTCTAGTTCTTACTATGATCACTGATCACATACAAGCAAATTATAGGTTATAACTCCTCCTTATTATATAACTATACGGTACCATTGTTTTATTTATTAATGTGTTGACATTCCTTATAACTCAGAGGGTAATTGGGATTTTCTTCTGTTGGACCACTTTCACCGTGAAAATGTAGTAAACAAATATATCTACGTATCTTTAGTAACATCAAACGATCGAAAATCTCTATCAATTTGGCCACATTTTTTCACCCATAAGTCCAAATTTGCACATTTTGAATATGTTTTTTGCCTGATGATGTAATAATTTTATTACGATATTGTAGGCAAGGTTTTGAAAAATGTATAAAATAATGGCTTTGTGTTGTCTTTGAATAATTTATACCGTGTATCACTCTTACATACTCCATAACAACACCGTATTGTTTGTTCCTTTCGTACAGATAACATAGTCAAAAACTATTGAAATTTCAATTTTTTAATTAGGAATCTTATTTTCTTATGTTTTTGTTATAATATTTTTTTGATTATATATAGATTATTTAACACTTGTTCGTTTTATTTATCATTTCACATGCTTGTTTACATAAAACAATACGAAAAAAATGGCCGCCACTAATGCATGCGCACAATAAAAAGTCTGATGAAAAAACCTATTGAAAGAGCATGTCATTCTACGTACACATCGTCAAAAATATTAAAGTTAAATAAAAAAAGGAAAAAACATAATGTTTCATTTTACTAAATTTAATGATTAATTTCACCATTTTTTATAAAATGACAAAGTCACTAGTCGATAAACAGTTCAAACACACGGTTTTTGCCAAAAAAATAAGAAATCGATAAAAAAATATAAAAACCCAAAAACAGTTTTTATCTGACAGTAATAAAAAACATTCTCGGTCGCTAAGGCTACCACAACCATAATTTTTGACGATGTGCACGTATAATGACCGCGCTTTCAAATGGCATGATCAAAACTGGGTGTGGCCATTTAAAAAGATTGTCGATGACGTCATATCACGAATAATGATTATGTCACAAATATGGCTCGTATGTCAAAAAGTGTTTGTTTAAAACATAATCGACGTGCCAGAGGATTTTTTCGTAAAACTCTCAATTTCTGAAATAATTAATTTATTCGTCACTTTTCGAAAACACTGTATAAATATCTCCAGTCCTGGTACTTTACCCAATAATTAGCTCCCGACTATACAAAAAATAGCAGTTCCCTAATATATACAGGTGGAAAAAAAATAAAAAATAGGTTTTATAAGGCATTTTAGATTTGAACCGTACCGATGAGTACTATTGCTATCTCTTGATTTCTTGATTTGATTTGAACTATACTTACGTATATCTGTTTGCCTGCAACAGCAATTCCATAACAAATTACTGTTTGTCTATCACAACACAAAATTGAATTTTAGTGTTGTCAACGTCTGACAATAGACCGATTGCATTAAGCTTTTATTTGAAATGTTACTCTTTTGAACAGAATGTAATATGCCTGTGCCCAAATATTTCCATGATAATGGCTGTCTGTGACCGTTTCCATCACTTTCTTTATGTACTATGACATCTATGCGCTCTTACCTGAGAAACCTGCTTCTACATAAAGTTGAATATTGATTGGTATTGCATCGCCAATGGGTCGCGCATGCGGAGAATTGAAATCATTAATGAAATTGGTCTATTGCCACAGCTGCAGTGGGATTCTCATTCACGAACTCGGGACGTCACGTCCCGAGTCAACGTTTTAAGTGATTGTCATCCAGAGAATATATACCTACTGTTGTCATCTCTACCTATTCGGTAGCTCCCGAGCTGCAGTGGGACCAGAGAACAATAACTAATGCATATATAGTGGGACCAAGATAAGAAGCTCTAGAGCTTCTTAGACCAAGAATATATAAAGGGAGGATGACTAACCCTGTATCTTGTTCTATAAGCAGAAGTGGCTGAAATAACATCCCGTGATAAGTTTTCAATTTAGTATGTTGCGCAGTAATTAACTGAGTGTCTATTGTTGTATTTAAGCTTCCTTCGTCCATACTACATAAGGATGCGCTGCGTGATTTTGCGCAACACACCGAAATGACATACGATAACCCAATGTTTTTAGTGCTACTCCCACTACTCGTGTTACTCATCCTCAGTCCTCCTCAGGCTAGTATAACTCCAATGCTCAAGGTCATTCTTTATTTTTACTTCTGACACCACTCGCCAGAGCGCTACACTAATCAAATATGGATTTCGATTGGCTGCAAAGTTCCATGTTCCTGATTGGCTGAACGAGAGACTGACAGGATAACATCAGATGCTTGTTTCATGGTTGAAATAATCTCATTCAAAGTTTCTAAGAAAGTTAAATGAGTTATTAATCGGATATTAAGTATTGTCAAGGGATATAAATAAGCGTACTTTGCAAACATGGTTACTTTATTTAGTTTTCTATCGTGGATCTCTAGCTATAATTCTTATTTCTCTGCGAAAATATTTTATTGTTGTGTTCCTAGTTGTAAGACGACAAGTGGAAAAGGTGTTAAAATGCATAGATTTCCACAAGATGAACAGGTGAGTACTATTTTTGAAACGCCGTTGTTAATTTGAAATATTGGAGTTAATTAGACCGTTGGATATTTTAAAATTAATGTTTATTTTACGAATATTTTGTGTCATATATTTCCGATCATCCTCCTCGTTTCAAATATTTACAATCCAATAACTTTAGTTAAATTAGTATTAATTTCAAAACCATATTTTTTGTTTTAGATCTATGAACAATGGATTCAAGCCGTCCAAAATCCGAAATTTCATGGTAAGGAGCCATGTAGTATCCGGAAAAGTTATAGAGTTTGCCATAATCATTTTGGACCAGAACACTTGATTCAGCATGGCAGAAGAGGTTCAAATTTAAAATTCACTGCTGTGCCTAATGTAAATCTCAACGAACCAGAAGATAATAGTTTTTTTATTGTTGTCCCTTCTATTTTTATCAAATATAAACAATCGTTTTAGTTTCTCCAGCCACTACATCTGATACAGAAAATACAAGTTATACGCCAGCGACCAATGAGATACCAGTTATCATTAATCCAACATCATTTGTAATAGGTGAGTATTTGTGTTACCCTATTCAGATTTGATTGTAAAATGAAATAATTGGAACTTTTTTTAATCATGATTAAAAAATTTCAGCTTCCTCGCCCAGTTCTGTGAAAGACTTGAATATTACTTCTTCGAGACCAACATCTAAAAATGAATCAGCAACATCTCGAAAAGGCAAGTACTTGTTGATTTTTTAATTGATTTTAAATTATATTATAGTACAATTCAGTTAAATTTGGTTTTAATTCGTAATAAAGATAATAAAATGCAGAAAATTTCATTAGGATTAATCGTCGTTATATTTGGAGTTTGAAACTACCTGTCGGCTAAATCATGTTAATGATCATAATCTGAATTCTAATATTATTAGGAAGTAGTTACTTTTGGCTAATTTACTTTTAAATGACGATAATGATATTTAATCCTTCGTTCTGAGAATTTGAAGTAATTGAACATTGTTCAATTCTATTATTTCTATAATGGCATTATCAAATACACTTCTACATATTTATATCATTTTTGTTTCAGGTATAAGATCTAGGAGTTCTCTAGGCGTACAGGAATAAGACGTGTTAAGGATTTGTCTCCGAAATTACTAGAACTGTATATTATGGCCAAAAAAATGCGACAAACTGCAAAGCGTTTAGATCGTGAGTTAGCAGGAGCTAAAGAGCGACTGAAGGAAGCTGAGGAGTTTTGCGTGTCAGAGGAGTTCTTGAATTCAAAGCTAAATAAAAAAACAGCAGCATTTTTCCTGTCGCAGTTGAAGCACCAAGGAAAATCTTCTAGAGGGCGGAGATTCAGCCTAGAAGAAAAGAAGAAAATCTTCGCATTGGCTTTAATGAAGCAGAGTCCCAAAGGATATAAATTCTGCCGTACGATATTTGCTCTACCATCCAAGAGGACACTGAATAATTTGCTGCATAAGGTCCCTTTTCAAGCCGGCATCAACCCAGCAATATTCGAGCAACTGAAGATATCCGTAAGCAATCTCGCCCCAGTGGATAGATTATGCACAATCATGTTTGATGAAATATCAATAGAGCCTTCGGTACAATATGATCGAAAATTCGATAAATTTGTTGGTTTCCAAGACAATGGGACTGGGGAGAGGGCTCCGTTGATAGCAGACAAGGCTATGGTTTTCATGGCCAGAGGGATTCATATGAAGTGGAAGCAGCCTATATCCTTCTATTTCAACAAGGGAAGAATGAAGAGTGATACACTGGCAAATATTATCAAAAGTAATATAAGAGCAGCAAGGAGTTCTGGACTACAAGTTGTTGCTGTTGTGTGTGATCAAGGAGCTGCCAACAGGTCAGCAGTTGCCTCATTGTATTTATTAGAAGAAATGTAGAGAATAGACTGTTTGGCTTCCTTGTGGATGAAGTAGAGGTTGTCCCACTTTTTGATCCCCCACACTTACTGAAATGTATAAGAAATCTTCTGTTTGAACATGACGCTGTCTTCGAAGATAAAGGAACAGTTAAAACGGCAAAGTGGCAGCACATCGTACTTCTAGCTTCCCTCGATGCTTTTGATGGTGAATACAAAATGCTTCCCAAGATTACACAAGCTCATATTGACAACTCAAAGAAAATGAAAGTAGCTTACGCCGCTCAGGTTTTTAGTCAAAGGGTTTCATCGATTTTACGTGGATTCGCAAGACGGTGTGAGTTATCATTATTAGCTATTGTTATCTAATGAGCATTGATTTATGTTGAAAGTAATTCATCATTTTAATATTTTATTTTGTTTGATTGACAGGCCCTGAGATACCTTGCGAAGCAGTTGATACTGCTGATTTTCTTCTAATCATGAATAAGGCTTTCGATAGTGTGAATGGCACAGCATTTGTAGAAAATGGTTTACGCTGCGCGGTTTCTGAAGAATCCCAACACCACGAGTTCTGGCTCCAATCCATAAAGTTTTTCCAGTCCCTGAAGTTCCTCAAATCCAATGGACAACGGTACACTCCTCCAACCGTTAAGGACTGGGTACAAACGTTGGCAGGATTCAGATATATTTGGAAAATCGCTGTAGGTAAGGGTATTAAGTTCCTTTCAACAAGAAATTTTAACCAGGATCCACTGGAAAATTTCTTTGGCAGCATAAGGAGTAGTGGTGCTCGCAATATAAACCCAACCTGCCAATCTTTTGTATATTCCTTTATTGATTAACAATTTGACATCATTGCATTCACCTGGTGCAAACTGTGAAAAGGACGATGCTGTTGCATTGGATTCATTAAAAACATTAGTTTTGACACCTGAACACAATTCAGAATTTAGTGTGCCTGATATCACTTTACCAGAAGTGACAGCTGGTCAAACTATTTTTCAAACAAGCAGCCTTGAATATGTAGCAGGATATTTAGCTAAAAAAGTAATTAAAAAGATTCCTATGAATTGTCACATTTGCAAACGTGATTGCATTGAACCACGCAATACAAAAAACTGCAAACTTATGTTACTGATAAAATTCAATGATAATAAAAGACAGCTGGTTTATCCATCTGAAATATTTTACACTACATTTAATGAAAAAATATATGTATTACCATGTATTTTACCTCATTTATGTCACAAAAACAATATTCTTTCTATTTTGAAAATAATAATAAATCAAAACGTTATTAATAAGTTTTCATGTGAAGAACATTCAATCTTCAAATTGGTGCTGGACGAAATCTGTCTTTTTCATTTAAATATTTGGTCCAGGAATGTGAATAAAATTTTGAAAGGTAAAAGTGATTGCCTTATATCCTCTGATCCTGTTAAAATTCAAGCAATAAATATTTGCCTTCTAAACAAAAAAATCAAAAAACGTGTAGCTTTGCTTAAAAACCTTCAGTTACCAAACTGAAATATTTTTTTTCTGTCATTTATAAACTTTGAATTTAAATATTGTATAATTTCTTGAAGCTGCGTAAGAAGGTTTGCTCATTTGGGTTCTATATTATATTATTTTACTTCTGTTTCTTTAAATATTACATATATTTTACTTGTTATTGTATGTTATTTTAAAAATTTTGTATTACAAATTCTATTATTATCTTTATATTACAATTTTTGTATTAAAAACTCTAAATTTCCATATTCTGTAATTTCTTACAACTTATATGTCTAGTTTATACATACCTATTATTATATTTATAAAGTTTATTTATTATTCGTATATAATATATGTATATTATATTAATAAAACATGCATTATTTATATTAATTAGTTTTAATTTCTTAATCTTCAGAATAAATGTTTTCAAGATAATGTTCTTTAATTTATATATTCAAGTAGTTGTTACTGGGAACAGCTGAGACTATCTTGAAAATATAAATAGATCATTATATTCTTGAGAACTAAGGTTACAATGATACATTTCAGAAATTTGAATAAAATCCCGCTCCCGCCATTTTGATGGTAGTTATGACACCAGCCGTTACAGACGGGGCGCTGTTTCAATGAACGAATTTTTGTCATTGAGTTGCCTATCTATCAGTGTAAATGCAACATCACTTATCTATGGTCCTCCTTATTGTAACGTGAAGACTTACCGAATAATAAACTGCACACACAATGCACATTCCGGAAAACACGGGAGACATCAGTGGCAACGAGAATAAGTCCTGGTCTATTCTCGAAGCCATATATTGAGAAATAACCTCCAGAAACAACGAAAACAGCACTGGAATCATCTAGAGCTTTTTACGTTAGATATATAATGCTGATGGCAATGTTAATGACAGTTGGTGATAGATAGTCAGTCATAGATCCCAATCGATCATAGATCAGACAGTAGTAAGAAGTATATAGTCCGAAAATTAAGTGTGAATATAAATATGATTATAGTCGTGTAGTTATTGGTATAAATAAATAAGTGAAAATAAATCGAACCCAGTTTTAATATAAATTCCCGTTACATTGGTGTCAATGTGGAATCAGTGAGTGTGAAAATTGGACAGACTTTAACAGACTGCGGTTTCGTGCAGATTTGAGTGTTTTTGAGACTTTTGTTAGATTCAAGTTTAAGTTTAAGACTCTTTTGTTCGTTTTCGTGTTGGTGTAGAGACTTTTTGTTCGTTTTTGTGTTAGTGTGAAGACTCTTTAGTTCGTTTTCGTGTGAAGATTTTTCGTTTGTTTTCGTGTGAATGTGAAGACTTTTTCTCGTGTTTGTGTGAAGAATTTTGTTCGTTTTCGTGTCGAAGACTTTAAAACTGTATTGACTAATTGAGTTAGTAAAGACAATTCAAAATGAAATTAGTGCAGTTAACCGTGAAACAACTCAAAGAACAGTTGGTGGAGCGGGATTGTGATGATTTCGGTAATAATGCGACCTTCCAGAAACGGTTAAGGGACATTCTGATTGAAAATGGAGACGATCCTGATATGTTCGAGTCCCACTCTCCGGAAGAGCTGTTACTGAAAGAGATGAAGGAAGAAATTTCCAGAAATAATAATGAAAAATACGAAGAAATTTTTAGAAATAATAACGAAAGATTCTGGGAAGTAACCAGAACATTTGGTGTACAATTCGATGAAGTCTCGAAAAAGTTTGAAGAAGTTTCTAGAACTCTTCAAGATGAAATTAAAGATGTTTCCAGAATAAGCGATGCGAGGTTTGAGGAGGTGACCAGAACTATCGAGGAAAAGGTTAAAGAAGCTGTTAGATATAGTGACAAGAAATTGGAAGAAATTTCAAGAACAGTTGAAGAAAACTTTGTCACGACAGAGAAGAACATGGAGCTACTGCAACAAAAAATCAAGACACTAGAAATGTCAGTTAAGAATGGTTACTGCAGTGGGAGCCAGACACTCAAAGGCGAAGATGACTTAGCCGTAGGAAGTATGAGGGTTAAGCTGACAAACTTTGATGGAAAGTGCTCCTGGTCAACCTATCGAAAGTAATTTGAAGCTGTGGTAATGACTAACCAGTGGACCGAAGAGCAGAAAGCTGTTTCGTTAACTGCCGCCTTACGAGGTGATGCAGCAGACATCCTAAGGTCTATTCCAGCTGGCCAAGCAAACTACCATGTCTTGTTTTCTAAATTGGAGAATCGGTATGGAGATAGTCATCTTCAGCAAGTATACAAAGCAGAATTACGATCTCAGGTGCAACATGCAAATGAAAGGGCGGAGAATTTGAGGGGGCGTAGCTCGTATTGTGCGGCTAGCATATCCTACAGCTGCCGATAGCTTCCTTGGTGAAATTTCGGTGGACACATTTGTAAATGAATTGAGGGAGAGCAAGCTGCAGAAGGCGTTGAAGCTGGCCAGGCCAGAATTGCTAGAAGAAGCACGGCTATTACTTTGGAGCATGAAGCCGCAAGCCAAACTTCCAGAGGGTACCGTTTAAGAGCAATCGAGGAAGAAGATCAGTCCAATAGAGAGTTCCTGTTAGACATGATAAGGAAACTAGTGACGGGAGCGCAGTTAAAGAAGAGAGAGCCAAGGTGTTGGAACCGTGGTGAGCTAGGGCACGTACGCCGCAGTTCTAAGAAGAAGGCGGCACAGTCGGAAAAACTGGAATGTGTCAAGATGGAAGACAAGATTTGTCCTATGCGACGAACAACCGTAGAAAATGAGGAATGGCAGCCCGGACAAATGAAAGTGGCCCAAGAGAATGACCCATGTTTGAGAGTGGTCTTGGAGTGGATGCGTCGTAAGGAGAGGCCGTCTTGGCAGGATATAAGCTTACGAAGCCCGGAAGTGAAATCACATTGGCACCAATGGGACTGTCTTGTGCTAAGAGATGATCTGCTGTATAGAACCTTTGAGTCTGAAGATGGCACTGAATCCAGATTACAACTAGTTATGCCAAGAAGCAAAGTGCCGGAGGTACTACGTCAGCTACATAACGGAGTTTCGGGTGGACATTTTGGTAGACTCTGCAGAAGGTTCGAGAACGATTCTATTGGGTGAATTGCAAAGAAGATGTGAGACACTGGTGCCGTAAGTGTGAATTGTGTGCAGCCAGCAATGGACCACATGGCAGAAAGCGGGCACCTATGAGGCAGTATAATGTTGGGAGTCCCATGGAGCGAGCTGCTGTGGGTATTGCGGGGCCATTTCCTGAAACGGACAATGGGAAAAAGTATATCCTAGTAGCTATGGATTATTTAACAAAGTGGATAGAGGCGTACGCAGTCCCTAACCAAGAAGCATCGACCGTCGCCGAGGTGTTGGTGAAAGAATTATTTTCACGTTTTGGCGTTCCTCTTGAAATTCATTCGGACCAAGGAAGAATCTTCGAGTCAGCCCTGTTCCAAGATGTGTGCAGACTAATAGGTGCGAACAAGACCAGATCGACCCCTTTGCATTCTCAATCGTACGGAATGGTAGAGAGGATGAACCGAACCATGGGCAAGCATCTCTCTAAGGCTGTCTCAGAACATCAGAGAGATTGGGATCAGTACATACTGTAACGTGGATAGGTATTCATGTACTTACGGTTGATATTCGTTTATTAGTTATTTATGCTACTATATTGCTTACAGTAGTTATTGCATGTATATTTCTTTATGTAGTTCTAGAATTATAGAATATTTATTCTGGATCCTTCCAGAAACTATATGTGAGGTACAATTTGTCATACTATTGTCAGTTTGACAAGGATCTAGAACATTAATTATGTTCGTCTAGATAATCATAGAACATTCTCGATGAATGTCATGTCATGATTCAGGTATATAAGGCCGTATCGATCACGGGACAGAGTCAGTCTTGTGAAGTCAGTGAGTCAAGTCAGTTGATAACAGTCAGTCTGTGGAAACAGAGGTTAATAGTAGTTCTGTCGGTGAAGACAGTGACAGTATAGATTGTCAAGGTGACAAGTGGTGACAGTTGTACCATAACAGAAAGCCGTGTACAGGGTGTTCTAAATAAATCATTGGAAGCAATCTGCGAATTTTGAGTATTACGCAAGTGAACTCACCCCACAACGTTTAGCACAGGGTTAAACGTTACAATTGGTGTCAGAAAAAAAAGGGATCTTCGCATTTTGTTGAGAATATATGGTGAATACCAGATCGAAAGATTACGACGAAATGGCAAATTTTGCAGAAATAATGAAGTTTCTAGAAAATCAAGAAAGAAGTAGACAAGAACAAGATGCAAAAATAACACAAATTCTAGAAAATCAAGAAAGAATTAGAAAGGAAGACCAAACAAAAATAAGTCAAATTCTAGAAAATCAAGAAAGAATTAGATATCAAGAAAAAGAAGAACAAGAAAGAATTAGACAGGAAGACCAAACAAAAATTAACCAATTTCTAGAAAATCAAGAAAGAATTAGAAAGGAAGACCAAACAAAGATAAGTCAAATTCTAGAAAATCAAGAAAGAAGTAGACAAGAACAAGAAAGAATTAGACAACAAGATAAAGAAGAACAAGAAAGAATTAGAAAGCTGGAAAAAAAAGAACAAGAAACAAGAATAAGACAAATCTTAGAAGAACAAGTAAGAGTGCGACAAGAAGATAAACAGGAAGTTGACCAGAAATTAGAGAAAGTTGACCAAAAATTAGAGAAAGTTCAAGAAGAAGTTGAACAGAAATTAGAAAAAGTTCGAGAAAGTTTTGGTCAAAAATTTCAATTAATAGAAGAAAAGATGTTGCAAACGAAACCTGAAGTGCCTCTGAGAAGATCTTCCAATGAAATTCAAAATGGTGTAGTTAATCCAGTAAAAATTGAAGCCCCAAAATTCGATGGTAAACAGTCTTGGTCAACATATAAAAAGCAATTTGATGCTGCTGCTTTGGCTAGTGGTTGATCAGATGAAGAGAAGGCCACTGCATTGATCTTGGCTCTACGTGGTGATGCATTGGAAATCTTAAATACCGTAACTGGCGGCGAACCTTCATATGAGATTTTAGTAGATCAACTTGAAAGGCGATATGGTGACCAACATCTACAACAAGTTTACCAAGCACAGTTAAAGTACAGGCAACAAAGGTATGACGAAACATTGCAGCAGTATGAAACTGATATTGTCCGGCTCGTTCGACTGGCATACCCTACAGCGCCGAGAGACATTATTGATAGGCTAACGGTACAAACATTCATTGATGGTCTGAGAGATTTTGAGATTCAGCAGGCCTTACGGTTGAGTGGCCTTACAAGAATTGAAAATGCCCTTGCACGTGCACTTGAGTATGAAGCTGCTAAACAGGCATCCAGATCTCATCTCCATCGGGGACAGATTCGACGAGTTAGCCTCATTAAAGAGGAGAAGTACAGAAAAAGTAACATCATTAAGCAAATTATTGAAATATTACGAAAAATAGATGGTCAATCAACTGGACATAGTAATCAGAGGGTGTGTTGGAACTGTGGACAAGGAGGACATATCAAAAGGAATTGTTCACACATTCAATCTATCAATGTGCCAGGAAATTTCAGTACTCCGAGGGTGTGTTGGAATTGTGAACAAGAAGGGCACATGAAGAAGAATTGTCCACTTCAAACTGGTCATATACAAGAAAATCTCGAAATCCGGAAGAGAGAAAATTACGCACAACAGAAATATCATTATTGCTCTAACAAAGACAGCTCAGATATCGAGCCTGGTGTTAAGAGGGAAGATGTCATACCTAGATCGAAGGAGAGCAGTATCTCTAGAGAGAGATCAAGCAGTAGAAGAAAGAGTCTTGTTAAAAGGCGCAGTATATCCAGATGTCGAAGAAGTACCAGACAATGTGTAGGCACTAGTGTTCGTGGGAAAAGCAATTCACGTTGCAGTAGTACACAAAGAGGCGCTGGAGGTAGAAGGTGCTTCGACCGTAATAGAAGGAAGCGCATGAGGCAACGCAATGACCGAAATAGTAGGCGCAATCGCAGTAGTTCAAACAATATTAAAGATAGTGAGATGTACTGTAGTGAATTGACGTCTCCTTGCCATATACCTAGATTGCGTGATCGTGGTTCAAGATCACGTAGTGGTGAAGGTTGTGTGGCCGCCAAGGATCGTGTTGGCTTGTATAGAAGCAGATCACCTGTTCGAGTATGTTCACCTGGAGGTAATCATAGTCCGGTGAAACATTTTGATGATCACCGAAGAGGATCACAAGTATCGCCAAGTAACATGTCTTCCTCGTGGGTCGAGAGCGAGGATTGGGACAAGAGGATCCAAGGAGCTCCCCCAGATGAGATTGAAGAATGCATTGGGATGATGTTTGATCGGGACGATCAAATCTAAGAAGGGGGCAGTGTAACGTGGATAGGTATTCATGTACTTACGGTTGATATTCGTTTATTAGTTATTTATGCTACTATATTGCTTACAGTAGTTATTGCATGTATATTTCTTTATGTAGTTCTAGAATTATAGAATATTTATTCTGGATCCTTCCAGAAACTATATGTGAGGTACTATTTGTCATACTATTGTCAGTTTGACAAGGATCTAGAACATTAATTATGTTCGTCTAGATAATCATAGAACATTCTCGATGAATGTCATGTCATGATTCAGGTATATAAGGCCGTATCGATCACGGGACAGAGACTGTCTTGTGAAGTCAGTGAGTCAAGTCAGTTGATAACAGTCAGTCTGTGGAAACAGAGGTTAATAGTAGTTCTGTCGGTGAAGACAGTGACAGTATAGATTGTCAAGGTGACAAGTGGTGACAGTTGTAGCATAACAGAAAGCCGTGTACAGGGTGTTCTAAATAAATCATTGGGAGCAATCTGCGAATTTTGAGTATTACGCAAGTGAACTCACCCCACAACGTTTAGCACAGGGTTAAACGTTACAATACATTTGTTCCTGATGGCCTATCGGGTGGCTGTGAATGAAACAACTGGTCAGACTCCGGCTAGTTTAATGTTGGGGCGTGAGTTGCGCCTACCCTGTGACCTGAAATTTGGCCGCAGACCTACAGAAGACAATGTCGCAGGAGAAGGATACGTCGACCAATTGAGAGCCAGAATGGATAAAGTCCACGAGCTAGCCAGACAGAACATCCAGCTTGCCAGTGATCGAATGAAGCACCACTACAATATTCGATCAGCTGATGGAGTCTTCAACGGGGTGTCTTGTTTAGCTGTATATTCCCCAACGACGTCGAGGTCTTTGTCCCAAACTCCAAAGGCAATGGGAAGGGTCATATGAAATTATGAAGAGGATAAATGAGATCATCTATCGTATCCGAAAGTAACCAAGGGGAAAACCTAGAGTGGTGCACATAAGCCGACTCGCACCATATGCTGGATCGAAAAACCAGGAGGAAGCACGAGTGGATCTTCAAGAAAAGAACGTTGAGGAGCGAAATGTCAGTTTCAACGACTTCATGTCCAACTACGCGGATCGGAAGAAGGTCACATTCGGTGTGACAGTTGAGGTTCAACAAGACCTTCTCAAACAACTAGCCGACGTTTCTATTGCCCATTGTGTAGCGGAGGATCTACGTATAGGCCGAGGAATTGCTCTGGTGTTTAAAAGGAAGTTTGGACGACTGGATGAATTGTCAGCCCAACGACCAAGAGTAGGAAAAGTTCTGCGACTAGCAGATGGTAATCGGAACCTCTTGTGTTTGGTTACGAAGAAGATGTGTAGAGGAAAACCCACTTACAAGGACCTCTGGCATGCACTGAAGAGCCTGAAGAATGAAGTCAGGAATTATGACATCAAGAAGTTGGGTCTTCCGAAGATAGGCTGCGGTTTGGACGGGCTAGTTTGGAAGATTGTAAGGAGCATGATCGAATACATCTTCCAGGACGCTGGTGTGCAAATTACCGTGTGCTGCTTCAATCCAAAAGGAGTTTACTCGGGAAAGACGATGACTGTTACTTCTTTAACAAGGGTGTTTGCCTGACAGGAACCAAGTGCAGATTCCGCCATGAAACGGAATTCCAGCAAGGTACTACCAAGGATGATTTTGATCAGGACGATCAGATGCTAAGGAGGGGGCAGTATAACGTGAAGACTTACCCGAAAATTAAACTGCACACACAATGCACATTCCGGAAAATACGGGAAACATCAGTGGCAACGAGAATAAGTCCTGGTCTATTCTCGAAGCCATATATTGAGAAATAACCTCCAGAAACAACAAAAACAGCACTGGAATCATCTAGAGCTTTTTAGGTTAGATATATAATACTGATGACAATGTTAATGACGGTTGGTGATAGATAGTTAGTCATAGATCCCAATCGATCATAGATCAGACAGTAGTAAGAAGTATATAGTCCGAGAAATAAGTGTGAATATAAATATGATTATAGTCGTGTAGTTATTGGTATAAATAAATAAGTAAAAATAAATCGAACCCAGTTTCAATATAAATTCCCATTACATTATATTTGTTCATGGGTGGGACTCTCACGAACTCGGGACGTTACGTACCGAATCGACGTTTTAGCGATGCTCATCCATTCACGCATTCGATAAATCCCACGGTCGTAAAATCACAGGTCTGGAATCGAAGGTCGAATTGCATACGTAGCAAGTGGGTGGCTTAGAGTCTTGTTCAAATGTCAAACTTAACGATTGCACTGCGAAATTGAGAAAAGGGGATGTTTCTTAGAACATAAAATACCTTAATCTTATTGAAAAGTTATGAGTTTATGAGCGCTGAATACAATATAAAGACCTATCGAGATGGAAATATGTTATCGTATACAGTTTGAACCGTCGTACAACTTTGCATTAGCCTTTGAATTGGTATTTTTATGTTTTGAGCAACATCCCCCTTCAAATGCGAACCACGTGGCAGAAATTTGAAGCTGAAAAGACTGGACGCTAACCGAACCACTTTTTTCACGCTCGTTTCAAGACCTTTCGGTATGACCGTCATAAATCCCGAGCTGATCTGTCAAATCTACTAGGTTTCTTTATACTGTGGTTGTACCCACATAATTCTATATACCTATAATTTGATCCTTGAATTTTTATTTGAAGCTCGGTATGGGGATTGCCGGTTTAGTACGCATGCGCGAAAGGGGAAGTGGCTTGGAGTCACATCATATGCAGAAAATATATACCTACATCATATGGTATCCATGGTAACACCACAGATTACCAAATAAGCTGTGCCAATGGTTAGTGTGATAACATAATTACATGTCCCTCCTCTTAGCAAAAAAAGTTCATGACACATGCGTATATCGCCAGCAATCCCCAGGTCTTTGGCTTCATTTTTGCGTATTTTTTCCACAATGCTAGCGGTATAGAAGTTTAAGTATATATGGGTTGTACCATAGAAAGGAGTAATAATTCTATGGGTTGTACTGTACCATTGACATATTAACTACCGAGTTGATGAAAAGTAGGGTTACAGTAAACTTTCTGTCTCTTTCTTTTTTACATACTTACTACATCTCTCTTAGGGTGCGGTCGAACGAGAGGCTAATCCGCCCAAGCCATACCGATGTTGCCACAGTGTGATGAATTCTTTGGCGGGAAATTTGAAATACGTGTTCTGTCAAGTCATGCATTGTCTCGTTAGATTTTTTTAAGTGAACCCTGCCCGGTCATTCTATTTAATAATAATTGATAATGCGGCACCTTATTTAAGAACCTTTCGTGAAAAGTCTATTTTTACCTACGGAACTGACTTATACCTAAGTATATGATTTTAGTTCTAAGTTATTTTCTGTTTAAGTAGCCAAACTGAGGTTTTTGCGAATTTTAGGAGCGTGATTATGATGGCTACAATTTATAATTATTTCAATGAATATTGGGGAATGATATGAGGGATTCTGTTAGTTTTTTAATTGTTCTGTGTTTTAATATATTTATATTTAGTATCAAGTATTCTGTTTGTAATCCATAATAATAATTGTTTTTAATATTTATTGTGATGTTAAAAATTTATATTTAATTTGTTTTAACAAATATGTAATTAACTATAGTATAGGTATACAACGTTAACCTTAATACCTAGAATATTAATACGTAAGATCCTAAAGAATTAATAATGGTGATCATTCATCGCGGATGTGCTTTGCACAAGGAAAAGTTCTTCTGGAGTATGCCTCAAATTCTCTTGAATCTCTTTCACTTCACTCACAGTAGCCCTCTTTAAACTAGTACTGACCGAAACACGTTTTTTTTTTGTAGAGACAAATCTTAGCTGAGGGTTGATAATCCTTTTGTTGGTGTTTTCTTTGCTTTCAAATTTATTTTCATTGGCGAGTATGCTGGGGCAAGTAGTTAAATTGTTGACAACTAACAAATTTTGATGAATTTGACTAATTACTGAATCGTCAAGTTTCTCATAATTACAGTTATCTAAATTTGCGAGTAGATTTTTTATTTTTCCAATATTTTTATCCTTGTTGAAAGTTTCCCTTGATAGAGTGGTTAAGCTTTCAGTCAGTGACATTCTTTCAGAAACATTTTCATGGCAAACCAACTGACCACAAATAGTTCCTTTTGATACCAATATATGTATGTGTTTACAAATAATTTTCCTCTCTTTGTAAAATGGACAGTCACAGGAGTACATATGGCTACATATGTTACAGGATACACATATTTCTCGACAGCACTTTTCATTTAATAAGTGATTAACAATATAAGACTTATTTTCATTTTTCTGAATTCTCCATGTAGAACCATTGTTAATAACCTCATAACTGTGAGACTCCAGTACTGCTTGTTTATGATATTGTGTGCATTGTCGAGACCTTTTGGTATACTCGCCTTTTGTTAGCCTTATGATTCTCTCAACACTTTTATCTCTTACGTATCTAATTACTGCATGAAGTCCTTTATCCAAGCGTTTGACAGTTTTTCTCTCTAGATAGAAGTATTTAATTGTTTTATGCATTGATTCCAAATGCATATTTGTATTTACTGAAGAGTTTTGCCTAAAACAGTACGCCCATTTTCTCATATTGTGGCTGTATGTATTTTTGAAGTACTCTCCGTAGCATCTAGTTTCACTGTCACCTAGCAAATGACCTATTGCATTTTGTAGTGATGTGTAGAAAATATCTTCACATGTATGTTGCTGCAAGGTCTTCAAAATTTTATAAGTTGCTGCACGTTTCTCCTTATTATTTATTTTTGTCAAGTTGGATTGCCATGCTCGATCTACATGCCATGAGCAATACAAATGTTCTGCATTTCCTCCCATTGTGTTAACCCATGCATTGAAAAATGTTTCGTCCATGTCTGACATGAATATTTTGCAATTAACAGTTCCTGAAACAAGTTCATAAATTTTAGACTCTAATGTAAAGGTGAGTGCAAGTATGATGAAGGTGATTACATAAAATTGATAAAAATAAAAAAATATTATGGAATATTAAATGCTACATACCTACTGATTCTCTAATTGAGGTAAATAAAATTATCTGTATACCAATGTTTTTCCGATTTGAAAACATTTCAGCTACTGGGAAGCCATGGTGAAATTCATCAATCACCATAACCGATGTCATTTCAAAGTCATATCCATTTAGCCCGTGTGTACTATCTACAGCTATGATATTAGGAAAGCTTTGGATCATTTGCCTTTGGAATTTATTCATTAGAATTAGACAAAAATCATTATTTTCTAGCAAACTGTGATCCTGACCCTGTGGTTTGTATAACAGGATTGGATTTTCTTCTAAGGAAATGCACTCCTGGACCCAAAGATCAATAGAAAATGCATCATTAGGATGCTTTTTCCCATCTCTTGACTCGATGTTAAAACTACTTTTGATATTTCTGACATCTTTGGCAGTTAAGAGGTCTATGCGTTTCAGAGGATCTCCAATTTTATCTCGTGTACTCTCCAAAATTCTGTTAATAAAAATATTTAATTAGATAACCAGAAAAAGGTACTAGGTAGCACTGTAAGTGTTAAGTAATAACTTAAACTTACCTTTGTGTGGTTACTCCAGAAATAAGTTTTGATGCAATACAATTTCTCTCAGGCTTGGGCAGTCTCATGTGTTTCAGCTCAAAATCATGACCATAATGAGTCTTCTGCCATTTAATATGACATCTCCTGTTTTCACATATTACTTTAATATAACTGGTGCATGAGTGGTTCATTTTACATGAACCTTGACATTTCTGCTGTCGCTTCTTCCGTGCTTCATCTTTTGTAATAAAGCCTATAAGAACATATATCATTATGATGTGACATGATTATTTTGCATAAATGCAAGATATGAAATAGAAAAACTTACTTGTTTTATTCCTGTTACAGTTGTAGTATAAAACTTCTCCAACAGTGTTTACTGCCTTACTTTTTAGAACATAATAGCAATCATTCACTCTTTCAATTTCATTCTTCCAATGTTCAAATTCTAAAACAATAATTAAAAATGTTTATTTCAAGTTATCTTCCAGAATAAAAGAAGTAGCTTACCATTCACATTCGCCATGACTGAATAATGTGTTTCAAATTGTTTGGAATGATTTTCTTCTAAATGGCAGATTAACTCTTTCCTATTTCTGAAAGTATTATTGCAATTATCTTCCAAACAACAATTAGACCATTTGCTATCACCTCCATAGGACCACGCTTTTGGATAGGTATTGTGAACTTCTCTCACATGTCTATTATGGGAAGACTGGTTTGCAAAGGTTTTTTCACATATGCTGCAAATAACTGGCATTTTTGTCAAACAATAGAAGAGCAGTTAAAAGTTAAACCGTATTATTTGAATATTATGACTCTTCTACTTCTACGATTACTCACGAAACAATGGATAGAGCGGTGAGTTTCGAACCTCAGAAAAGCATAACAGAGAAACTTGACGACTCAGTAATTAGTCAAATTCATCAAAATTTGTTAGTTGTCAACAATTTAACTACTTGCCCCAGCATACTCGCCAATGAAAATAAATTTGAAAGCAAAGAAAACACCAACAAAAGGATTATCAACCCTCAGCTAAGATTTGTCTCTACAAAAAAAAACGTGTTTCGGTCAGTACTAGTTTAAAGAGGGCTACTGTGAGTGAAGTGAAAGAGATTCAAGAGAATTTGAGGCATACTCCAGAAGAACTTTTCCTTGTGCAAAGCACATCCGCGATGAATGATCACCATTATTAATTCTTTAGGATCTTACGTATTAATATTCTAGGTATTAAGGTTAACGTTGTATACCTATACTATAGTTAATTACATATTTGTTAAAACAAATTAAATATAAATTTTTAACATCACAATAAATATTAAAAACAATTATTATTATGGATTACAAACAGAATACTTGATACTAAATATAAATATATTAAAACACAGAACAATTAAAAAACTAACAGAATCCCTCATATCATTCCCCAATATTCATTGAAATAATTATAAATTGTAGCCATCATAATCACGCTCCTAAAATTCGCAAAAACCTCAGTTTGGCTACTTAAACAGAAAATAACTTAGAACTAAAATCATATACTTAGGTATAAGTCAGTTCCGTAGGTAAAAATAGACTTTTCACGAAAGGTTCTTAAATAAGGTGCCGCATTATCAATTATTATTAAATAGAATGACCGGGCAGGGTTCACTTAAAAAAATCTAACGAGACAATGCATGACTTGACAGAACACGTATTTCAAATTTCCCGCCAAAGAATTCATCACACTGTGGCAACATCGGTATGGCTTGGGCGGATTAGCCTCTCGTGCGGTCGAAAACACACGTCGTTCACTGACAGCAAAAAATTGGATGTCTAAAATTCACTGACGCATTTTTTTTGCTATTAGATACGATACTGCGCCTGCGTTAACTTTACTGCAAATGCTAAATTTACTTTTCCCGTGGAGGTGGTGTAAGCAAGTGCATTGAGTGTAGAAGACGCCATATTGTTGTTTATGTTCAGAGAACACTAACTACCTCATATATATATATATATATATATATATATATATATATATATATATATATATATATATATATATATATATATATATATATATATATATATATATATATATATATATATATATATATATATATATATATATATATCATTTAGTACATATCTTTCAGTAGCGAAATCTTTACATCCTTTCACATTGATACGTGGGTCGCGTTCAACTTTAACTTCTAACTCCTAGGTGGCGCTGGAAGCGGCACGCTGTTTGGTTGTTTGCATCGCTTGTCGATGTAGAACCAGCAGTTTTCTGACTCTTTGGACACATCCCGAACCATATGTTCAGCTGATGAGATCCTAATAAGGTCGAAATCACAGTGATCCTGTTCTTGGTTCAAAAGTGATGTGTTCCATAGATAATGAAACAAAAAGGTGTTAGAAGTTACCACAATTGGTATCGGGATAGATCTCGATCCTTTGCACCTGTCAGCGATGATATAATTCAATGCGGGATGGGGCTTTTGTCCACCGAGTAGTTGTTTTCATCGTTGGTAGTTTATGGCTATGTGAGATTATAGCCAATAGCCATCTATCTACTGTAAAGACCGAAGTCATATAGTACATATAATATATATATATATATATATATATATATATATATATATATATATATATATATATATAGATATATATAGAGATATATATATATATATATATATATATATATATATATATATATGAACTACCTACAATTTATGTTAACCTATTTACTCTATGGTTTATGTATAGATGATCCAATAAAAATATTTTTTTATTCAAAATAATAGGCATGATGGAATTATTCTTGTTGGATGAAAGTACCGGGACAAATTACAAAATAAAAGTGACAAGAGAGGAATGTGATAGAGCTCATAATGGTAACATTATACCTATTGATTTTTTACGGTTGGTAATGGCGTTGAAAATTCAATGCCAAAGGTAGGACCCTAATATAAATCACCAGTTCAATTTCCCTGTAACTAACAGTTCATTGTTATTTATATCTTAAATAATTTCAGCCGTCGTTCCTTCATTCACGGATTGCGATTGACAACTTGTCGGTCGGAAACAAATTTGCATCAAATGCTGCCTACAAATAAATTTAATAAAAAACCGCTTGCTGTGTTTTATTGCTACAATTGTTTACAGAGTGTTCTCGACCCTACCCCTTGTCTAACTCTTTTTTTCGTTTGTAAACTAGGGCTGTGTTCGGGGAGTCGCTATCTGCACTATCGATAAGGGTGTTCGAGCAGTAGTTTGGACCAGTTTCCAACTGTGTTCCGTGATTGTGGAGCATGCGCATATGAATTTCCGTCTTCTTAAAATTAAAATGCGCATGCCTCTGACGGTTTGAGTTTGGTTTGAAATCCTGCTCGAACACCCTTAATGCAAACACTACCAATGCTGTTCATGGAGCTTATTGTGTGTTAGTGATAGTAAGCTCCATGAACACTATTTTGCGTTTGCGTTCACATTCTGTCATTTGCTGTCATATTGAGGTTAAGGAGTCGAGGCATAAAAATATGAATAAGAAAATTGACTATTTTTTGTCTATAGATACGTCCGAGAAATATTACAAATTGGAAATGCTTTTCCATCCGGAATAGAACCGATGTCAATACATGGGATAAATTTGGGTTGAAGTACATATAATAGCGAAGATGGTTCTTAGATTTTATTCGTATTCTCACTAAAACCGGAATATGTACACACTGAAACTACTTAGCAGTAATTTAATTATTAACTAGCATATCTATTTGCCATACCATGACATTTCAAACCTGCGCAAAGATCTCTGCTTGGACATCTGGTTTATCCATATAATTTTCTGCATGTTTGTGCAGCCCTCAATATTGGTGAGCATCTTGTTAGTTTTTGCATAGAATGGTCACTCTAATATCATTGTTATAAATAAAAACTACCACTTCGAATGTGAACTTTTAATAAATTTTGGGTTAAATAAATTAATATTATAATTCATTTCATTATTTTTTGGTACATACTGGTATAACGAGTATACTCTTTCAGAAGAATTTGGTGACCACTGCATATTAATTGAACCTGAGTTTCCCCAACACGTGAAAATATTTCAGTTATTTATCTAACGTATCCCATTGAGCAGACATTTATCCTTCTCCGCTTTAGACAACTGTTAGAATCATAAACGATTATCGGTTTGTTATGTCAGTGTCAGTATGACGTTTTATTGTCTGATATACAGTATTCCATTCATTTGTGGCTTGCAAACGCAAACAATATCCATACACTACCTCGGAAGAAATAGCGTTGATAGCATTCATTTATGACGTAACACACAAAAATTAATAACGTCACGATAGCGTTTGTAGTACTATCATTGAGCTCCGTGAACAGCTGATAGTGCGAGATAGTGCAGATAGCGACTCCCCGAACACAGCCTAGATGAAATAAAATATTAACGTCATAAACATATGTCTTCGATCAGATCGGCTGATTGTTATTTTGACGTTTGTTCTTGTTCTCTTTGACGTTTAATGTCAAACATTTATTTTTGAAAGTGATTTAGCCCCTTAACAAATATCAAATATGTCAGTGTCAGTGTTTTGGGGATAGGAATTAAAATTTATTTTAAATTATTTACGACATGCGTAAAATGGCAGATGAAGTCAGTAATCGTGACGAAACCCCACTCGATGGGTATTCAAACTATATATTTCAGTTAATTGCTGAATGCCTATTATTTTAACTGCATATCATTTTCAATAATGTAGCTACAACTCGTCAACCTACACTCTCTACATTAAGTTGATTGTTAATCGTTTAATTATCTTTATGCATTTCAAGTATTTTATTATTATTGATTTATTTTTGACTTGTATCACGAAATTGTGTTTGTTAACAAGAGTTATATTCTCCTAGAAACAATTAACATATATATACATACATACATAGGTTATACACTAAAGATACGTAAACAAGCGCTCTACCTATACCATTGACGTGACAGTCAGGACACACAATGGCGGGTGGCGATAATACTCATCTATATAGCACTCTACTTTTACTAGAATCTATATAGCGCTCTACTTTTACTAGAGCGCTGTATAGATGAGTATTATCGCCGCCCGCCATTGTGTGTCCTTGCTGCCACGTCAGTAGTATAGTTCAATAGGTTATACCAAAGAAGATAGATGGAGTACTAATTCTACGAGATTAGATACTACATAGAAGTGTACATCGTTTGTGAGCTTCGTTAACCAAGTGACGAGGGCGCTACCGTCGAAAAATGTGTATTTTGTTGGGTAATTCAACATACAGCTATCAGGCTACTGGAAACGGCTATAGGTAGTTTTGTGGCTTGCGGCCCGGTGATTGCCGTTGAGAGAAGTTCTGGAGTGTCTAATGCTTAATCAACTGCCCGTTAAAAGGAATTGTGTTTTGCGTTCTGCTAATTTCAGTTACATACATAAATATAAATGTATTATATATATATATATATATATATATATATATATATATATATATATATATATATATATATATATATATATATATATATATATATATATATATATAGAAATAGAGTGATTAGTTCGGGTACGCAGTCATAGGATTGAAGAAAAGTGGACTTTTTTTTCTGTTCTAGCTTTCGAGACTTTATTGGCTCTTCATCAGGAACTCTACAATGATTGACAAAATGAGAGAAATTATAATTATTATATTATATTATTATAATATTCAATATAATACGAAAGTGAGGTTTGAAATTAAGCACTGCTTTTCGCAATATCATAACAAAACTATTAACCTTGTATAATTACATTTAACGAAAACACTTTAAAACTGAATATAAAATTAAAATTGAATTAAATGAATATAAACTTATTACATAAGAGGAATAAGGAAATCATATTATTATAACCTATTAAGGAGCAACGTGGTTAAATGAATGAACAAATGACAGAAATCAACATTGAAATAATTTTATTGATAGCTGAAAAGACAGTGTTGTCGTTTTTTGAAAATCTAGTTAACAATCATATTAGAGGAAGCGTGAATTTTGAAATTAAGACTATTGTGAAAGGTTTTCATTGGTGTTATTAAGATGAGAAGGAAGACTTAACAAATAAGAATAAATGATGCTCAAGTTAGCAATGTCTCTTTTGGCATTAATAGCATAATATACAAGACCTTTCTAAAAAAGATCTTTTTTTAGGTTTCTAATATCACTCTTATGTGAATTAGAGAAGAATTAGACAACAAGATAAAGAAGAACAAGAAAGAATTAGAAAGCTGGAAAAAAAAGAACAAGAAACAAGAATAAGACAAATCTTAGAAGAACAAGTAAGAGTGCGACAAGAAGATAAACAGGAAGTTGACCAGAAATTAGAGAAAGTTGACCAAAAATTAGAGAAAGTTCAAGAAGAAGTTGAACAGAAATTAGAAAAAGTTCGAGAAAGTTTTGGTCAAAAATTTCAATTAATAGAAGAAAAGATGTTGCAAACGAAACCTGAAGTGCCTCTGAGAAGATCTTCCAATGAAATTCAAAATGGTGTAGTTAATCCAGTAAAAATTGAAGCCCCAAAATTCGATGGTAAACAGTCTTGGTCAACATATAAAAAGCAATTTGATGCTGCTGCTTTGGCTAGTGGTTGATCAGATGAAGAGAAGGCCACTGCATTGATCTTGGCTCTACGTGGTGATGCATTGGAAATCTTAAATACCGTAACTGGCGGCGAACCTTCATATGAGATTTTAGTAGATCAACTTGAAAGGCGATATGGTGACCAACATCTACAACAAGTTTACCAAGCACAGTTAAAGTACAGGCAACAAAGGTATGACGAAACATTGCAGCAGTATGAAACTGATATTGTCCGGCTCGTTCGACTGGCATACCCTACAGCGCCGAGAGACATTATTGATAGGCTAACGGTACAAACATTCATTGATGGTCTGAGAGATTTTGAGATTCAGCAGGCCTTACGGTTGAGTGGCCTTACAAGAATTGAAAATGCCCTTGCACGTGCACTTGAGTATGAAGCTGCTAAACAGGCATCCAGATCTCATCTCCATCGGGGACAGATTCGACGAGTTAGCCTCATTAAAGAGGAGAAGTACAGAAAAAGTAACATCATTAAGCAAATTATTGAAATATTACGAAAAATAGATGGTCAATCAACTGGACATAGTAATCAGAGGGTGTGTTGGAACTGTGGACAAGGAGGACATATCAAAAGGAATTGTTCACACATTCAATCTATCAATGTGCCAGGAAATTTCAGTACTCCGAGGGTGTGTTGGAATTGTGAACAAGAAGGGCACATGAAGAAGAATTGTCCACTTCAAACTGGTCATATACAAGAAAATCTCGAAATCCGGAAGAGAGAAAATTACGCACAACAGAAATATCATTATTGCTCTAACAAAGACAGCTCAGATATCGAGCCTGGTGTTAAGAGGGAAGATGTCATACCTAGATCGAAGGAGAGCAGTATCTCTAGAGAGAGATCAAGCAGTAGAAGAAAGAGTCTTGTTAAAAGGCGCAGTATATCCAGATGTCGAAGAAGTACCAGACAATGTGTAGGCACTAGTGTTCGTGGGAAAAGCAATTCACGTTGCAGTAGTACACAAAGAGGCGCTGGAGGTAGAAGGTGCTTCGACCGTAATAGAAGGAAGCGCATGAGGCAACGCAATGACCGAAATAGTAGGCGCAATCGCAGTAGTTCAAACAATATTAAAGATAGTGAGATGTACTGTAGTGAATTGACGTCTCCTTGCCATATACCTAGATTGCGTGATCGTGGTTCAAGATCACGTAGTGGTGAAGGTTGTGTGGCCGCCAAGGATCGTGTTGGCTTGTATAGAAGCAGATCACCTGTTCGAGTATGTTCACCTGGAGGTAATCATAGTCCGGTGAAACATTTTGATGATCACCGAAGAGGATCACAAGTATCGCCAAGTAACATGTCTTCCTCGTGGGTCGAGAGCGAGGATTGGGACAAGAGGATCCAAGGAGCTCCCCCAGATGAGATTGAAGAATGCATTGGGATGATGTTTGATCGGGACGATCAAATCTAAGAAGGGGGCAGTGTAACGTGGATAGGTATTCATGTACTTACGGTTGATATTCGTTTATTAGTTATTTATGCTACTATATTGCTTACAGTAGTTATTGCATGTATATTTCTTTATGTAGTTCTAGAATTATAGAATATTTATTCTGGATCCTTCCAGAAACTATATGTGAGGTACTATTTGTCATACTATTGTCAGTTTGACAAGGATCTAGAACATTAATTATGTTCGTCTAGATAATCATAGAACATTCTCGATGAATGTCATGTCATGATTCAGGTATATAAGGCCGTATCGATCACGGGACAGAGACTGTCTTGTGAAGTCAGTGAGTCAAGTCAGTTGATAACAGTCAGTCTGTGGAAACAGAGGTTAATAGTAGTTCTGTCGGTGAAGACAGTGACAGTATAGATTGTCAAGGTGACAAGTGGTGACAGTTGTAGCATAACAGAAAGCCGTGTACAGGGTGTTCTAAATAAATCATTGGGAGCAATCTGCGAATTTTGAGTATTACGCAAGTGAACTCACCCCACAACGTTTAGCACAGGGTTAAACGTTACAATACATTTGTTCCTGATGGCCTATCGGGTGGCTGTGAATGAAACAACTGGTCAGACTCCGGCTAGTTTAATGTTGGGGCGTGAGTTGCGCCTACCCTGTGACCTGAAATTTGGCCGCAGACCTACAGAAGACAATGTCGCAGGAGAAGGATACGTCGACCAATTGAGAGCCAGAATGGATAAAGTCCACGAGCTAGCCAGACAGAACATCCAGCTTGCCAGTGATCGAATGAAGCACCACTACAATATTCGATCAGCTGATGGAGTCTTCAACGGGGTGTCTTGTTTAGCTGTATATTCCCCAACGACGTCGAGGTCTTTGTCCCAAACTCCAAAGGCAATGGGAAGGGTCATATGAAATTATGAAGAGGATAAATGAGATCATCTATCGTATCCGAAAGTAACCAAGGGGAAAACCTAGAGTGGTGCACATAAGCCGACTCGCACCATATGCTGGATCGAAAAACCAGGAGGAAGCACGAGTGGATCTTCAAGAAAAGAACGTTGAGGAGCGAAATGTCAGTTTCAACGACTTCATGTCCAACTACGCGGATCGGAAGAAGGTCACATTCGGTGTGACAGTTGAGGTTCAACAAGACCTTCTCAAACAACTAGCCGACGTTTCTATTGCCCATTGTGTAGCGGAGGATCTACGTATAGGCCGAGGAATTGCTCTGGTGTTTAAAAGGAAGTTTGGACGACTGGATGAATTGTCAGCCCAACGACCAAGAGTAGGAAAAGTTCTGCGACTAGCAGATGGTAATCGGAACCTCTTGTGTTTGGTTACGAAGAAGATGTGTAGAGGAAAACCCACTTACAAGGACCTCTGGCATGCACTGAAGAGCCTGAAGAATGAAGTCAGGAATTATGACATCAAGAAGTTGGGTCTTCCGAAGATAGGCTGCGGTTTGGACGGGCTAGTTTGGAAGATTGTAAGGAGCATGATCGAATACATCTTCCAGGACGCTGGTGTGCAAATTACCGTGTGCTGCTTCAATCCAAAAGGAGTTTACTCGGGAAAGACGATGACTGTTACTTCTTTAACAAGGGTGTTTGCCTGACAGGAACCAAGTGCAGATTCCGCCATGAAACGGAATTCCAGCAAGGTACTACCAAGGATGATTTTGATCAGGACGATCAGATGCTAAGGAGGGGGCAGTATAACGTGAAGACTTACCCGAAAATTAAACTGCACACACAATGCACATTCCGGAAAATACGGGAAACATCAGTGGCAACGAGAATAAGTCCTGGTCTATTCTCGAAGCCATATATTGAGAAATAACCTCCAGAAACAACAAAAACAGCACTGGAATCATCTAGAGCTTTTTAGGTTAGATATATAATACTGATGACAATGTTAATGACGGTTGGTGATAGATAGTTAGTCATAGATCCCAATCGATCATAGATCAGACAGTAGTAAGAAGTATATAGTCCGAGAAATAAGTGTGAATATAAATATGATTATAGTCGTGTAGTTATTGGTATAAATAAATAAGTAAAAATAAATCGAACCCAGTTTCAATATAAATTCCCATTACATTATATTTGTTCATGGGTGGGACTCTCACGAACTCGGGACGTTACGTACCGAATCGACGTTTTAGCGATGCTCATCCATTCACGCATTCGATAAATCCCACGGTCGTAAAATCACAGGTCTGGAATCGAAGGTCGAATTGCATACGTAGCAAGTGGGTGGCTTAGAGTCTTGTTCAAATGTCAAACTTAACGATTGCACTGCGAAATTGAGAAAAGGGGATGTTTCTTAGAACATAAAATACCTTAATCTTATTGAAAAGTTATGAGTTTATGAGCGCTGAATACAATATAAAGACCTATCGAGATGGAAATATGTTATCGTATACAGTTTGAACCGTCGTACAACTTTGCATTAGCCTTTGAATTGGTATTTTTATGTTTTGAGCAACATCCCCCTTCAAATGCGAACCACGTGGCAGAAATTTGAAGCTGAAAAGACTGGACGCTAACCGAACCACTTTTTTCACGCTCGTTTCAAGACCTTTCGGTATGACCGTCATAAATCCCGAGCTGATCTGTCAAATCTACTAGGTTTCTTTATACTGTGGTTGTACCCACATAATTCTATATACCTATAATTTGATCCTTGAATTTTTATTTGAAGCTCGGTATGGGGATTGCCGGTTTAGTACGCATGCGCGAAAGGGGAAGTGGCTTGGAGTCACATCATATGCAGAAAATATATACCTACATCATATGGTATCCATGGTAACACCACAGATTACCAAATAAGCTGTGCCAATGGTTAGTGTGATAACATAATTACATGTCCCTCCTCTTAGCAAAAAAAGTTCATGACACATGCGTATATCGCCAGCAATCCCCAGGTCTTTGGCTTCATTTTTGCGTATTTTTTCCACAATGCTAGCGGTATAGAAGTTTAAGTATATATGGGTTGTACCATAGAAAGGAGTAATAATTCTATGGGTTGTACTGTACCATTGACATATTAACTACCGAGTTGATGAAAAGTAGGGTTACAGTAAACTTTCTGTCTCTTTCTTTTTTACATACTTACTACATCTCTCTTAGGGTGCGGTCGAACGAGAGGCTAATCCGCCCAAGCCATACCGATGTTGCCACAGTGTGATGAATTCTTTGGCGGGAAATTTGAAATACGTGTTCTGTCAAGTCATGCATTGTCTCGTTAGATTTTTTTAAGTGAACCCTGCCCGGTCATTCTATTTAATAATAATTGATAATGCGGCACCTTATTTAAGAACCTTTCGTGAAAAGTCTATTTTTACCTACGGAACTGACTTATACCTAAGTATATGATTTTAGTTCTAAGTTATTTTCTGTTTAAGTAGCCAAACTGAGGTTTTTGCGAATTTTAGGAGCGTGATTATGATGGCTACAATTTATAATTATTTCAATGAATATTGGGGAATGATATGAGGGATTCTGTTAGTTTTTTAATTGTTCTGTGTTTTAATATATTTATATTTAGTATCAAGTATTCTGTTTGTAATCCATAATAATAATTGTTTTTAATATTTATTGTGATGTTAAAAATTTATATTTAATTTGTTTTAACAAATATGTAATTAACTATAGTATAGGTATACAACGTTAACCTTAATACCTAGAATATTAATACGTAAGATCCTAAAGAATTAATAATGGTGATCATTCATCGCGGATGTGCTTTGCACAAGGAAAAGTTCTTCTGGAGTATGCCTCAAATTCTCTTGAATCTCTTTCACTTCACTCACAGTAGCCCTCTTTAAACTAGTACTGACCGAAACACGTTTTTTTTTTGTAGAGACAAATCTTAGCTGAGGGTTGATAATCCTTTTGTTGGTGTTTTCTTTGCTTTCAAATTTATTTTCATTGGCGAGTATGCTGGGGCAAGTAGTTAAATTGTTGACAACTAACAAATTTTGATGAATTTGACTAATTACTGAATCGTCAAGTTTCTCATAATTACAGTTATCTAAATTTGCGAGTAGATTTTTTATTTTTCCAATATTTTTATCCTTGTTGAAAGTTTCCCTTGATAGAGTGGTTAAGCTTTCAGTCAGTGACATTCTTTCAGAAACATTTTCATGGCAAACCAACTGACCACAAATAGTTCCTTTTGATACCAATATATGTATGTGTTTACAAATAATTTTCCTCTCTTTGTAAAATGGACAGTCACAGGAGTACATATGGCTACATATGTTACAGGATACACATATTTCTCGACAGCACTTTTCATTTAATAAGTGATTAACAATATAAGACTTATTTTCATTTTTCTGAATTCTCCATGTAGAACCATTGTTAATAACCTCATAACTGTGAGACTCCAGTACTGCTTGTTTATGATATTGTGTGCATTGTCGAGACCTTTTGGTATACTCGCCTTTTGTTAGCCTTATGATTCTCTCAACACTTTTATCTCTTACGTATCTAATTACTGCATGAAGTCCTTTATCCAAGCGTTTGACAGTTTTTCTCTCTAGATAGAAGTATTTAATTGTTTTATGCATTGATTCCAAATGCATATTTGTATTTACTGAAGAGTTTTGCCTAAAACAGTACGCCCATTTTCTCATATTGTGGCTGTATGTATTTTTGAAGTACTCTCCGTAGCATCTAGTTTCACTGTCACCTAGCAAATGACCTATTGCATTTTGTAGTGATGTGTAGAAAATATCTTCACATGTATGTTGCTGCAAGGTCTTCAAAATTTTATAAGTTGCTGCACGTTTCTCCTTATTATTTATTTTTGTCAAGTTGGATTGCCATGCTCGATCTACATGCCATGAGCAATACAAATGTTCTGCATTTCCTCCCATTGTGTTAACCCATGCATTGAAAAATGTTTCGTCCATGTCTGACATGAATATTTTGCAATTAACAGTTCCTGAAACAAGTTCATAAATTTTAGACTCTAATGTAAAGGTGAGTGCAAGTATGATGAAGGTGATTACATAAAATTGATAAAAATAAAAAAATATTATGGAATATTAAATGCTACATACCTACTGATTCTCTAATTGAGGTAAATAAAATTATCTGTATACCAATGTTTTTCCGATTTGAAAACATTTCAGCTACTGGGAAGCCATGGTGAAATTCATCAATCACCATAACCGATGTCATTTCAAAGTCATATCCATTTAGCCCGTGTGTACTATCTACAGCTATGATATTAGGAAAGCTTTGGATCATTTGCCTTTGGAATTTATTCATTAGAATTAGACAAAAATCATTATTTTCTAGCAAACTGTGATCCTGACCCTGTGGTTTGTATAACAGGATTGGATTTTCTTCTAAGGAAATGCACTCCTGGACCCAAAGATCAATAGAAAATGCATCATTAGGATGCTTTTTCCCATCTCTTGACTCGATGTTAAAACTACTTTTGATATTTCTGACATCTTTGGCAGTTAAGAGGTCTATGCGTTTCAGAGGATCTCCAATTTTATCTCGTGTACTCTCCAAAATTCTGTTAATAAAAATATTTAATTAGATAACCAGAAAAAGGTACTAGGTAGCACTGTAAGTGTTAAGTAATAACTTAAACTTACCTTTGTGTGGTTACTCCAGAAATAAGTTTTGATGCAATACAATTTCTCTCAGGCTTGGGCAGTCTCATGTGTTTCAGCTCAAAATCATGACCATAATGAGTCTTCTGCCATTTAATATGACATCTCCTGTTTTCACATATTACTTTAATATAACTGGTGCATGAGTGGTTCATTTTACATGAACCTTGACATTTCTGCTGTCGCTTCTTCCGTGCTTCATCTTTTGTAATAAAGCCTATAAGAACATATATCATTATGATGTGACATGATTATTTTGCATAAATGCAAGATATGAAATAGAAAAACTTACTTGTTTTATTCCTGTTACAGTTGTAGTATAAAACTTCTCCAACAGTGTTTACTGCCTTACTTTTTAGAACATAATAGCAATCATTCACTCTTTCAATTTCATTCTTCCAATGTTCAAATTCTAAAACAATAATTAAAAATGTTTATTTCAAGTTATCTTCCAGAATAAAAGAAGTAGCTTACCATTCACATTCGCCATGACTGAATAATGTGTTTCAAATTGTTTGGAATGATTTTCTTCTAAATGGCAGATTAACTCTTTCCTATTTCTGAAAGTATTATTGCAATTATCTTCCAAACAACAATTAGACCATTTGCTATCACCTCCATAGGACCACGCTTTTGGATAGGTATTGTGAACTTCTCTCACATGTCTATTATGGGAAGACTGGTTTGCAAAGGTTTTTTCACATATGCTGCAAATAACTGGCATTTTTGTCAAACAATAGAAGAGCAGTTAAAAGTTAAACCGTATTATTTGAATATTATGACTCTTCTACTTCTACGATTACTCACGAAACAATGGATAGAGCGGTGAGTTTCGAACCTCAGAAAAGCATAACAGAGAAACTTGACGACTCAGTAATTAGTCAAATTCATCAAAATTTGTTAGTTGTCAACAATTTAACTACTTGCCCCAGCATACTCGCCAATGAAAATAAATTTGAAAGCAAAGAAAACACCAACAAAAGGATTATCAACCCTCAGCTAAGATTTGTCTCTACAAAAAAAAACGTGTTTCGGTCAGTACTAGTTTAAAGAGGGCTACTGTGAGTGAAGTGAAAGAGATTCAAGAGAATTTGAGGCATACTCCAGAAGAACTTTTCCTTGTGCAAAGCACATCCGCGATGAATGATCACCATTATTAATTCTTTAGGATCTTACGTATTAATATTCTAGGTATTAAGGTTAACGTTGTATACCTATACTATAGTTAATTACATATTTGTTAAAACAAATTAAATATAAATTTTTAACATCACAATAAATATTAAAAACAATTATTATTATGGATTACAAACAGAATACTTGATACTAAATATAAATATATTAAAACACAGAACAATTAAAAAACTAACAGAATCCCTCATATCATTCCCCAATATTCATTGAAATAATTATAAATTGTAGCCATCATAATCACGCTCCTAAAATTCGCAAAAACCTCAGTTTGGCTACTTAAACAGAAAATAACTTAGAACTAAAATCATATACTTAGGTATAAGTCAGTTCCGTAGGTAAAAATAGACTTTTCACGAAAGGTTCTTAAATAAGGTGCCGCATTATCAATTATTATTAAATAGAATGACCGGGCAGGGTTCACTTAAAAAAATCTAACGAGACAATGCATGACTTGACAGAACACGTATTTCAAATTTCCCGCCAAAGAATTCATCACACTGTGGCAACATCGGTATGGCTTGGGCGGATTAGCCTCTCGTGCGGTCGAAAACACACGTCGTTCACTGACAGCAAAAAATTGGATGTCTAAAATTCACTGACGCATTTTTTTTGCTATTAGATACGATACTGCGCCTGCGTTAACTTTACTGCAAATGCTAAATTTACTTTTCCCGTGGAGGTGGTGTAAGCAAGTGCATTGAGTGTAGAAGACGCCATATTGTTGTTTATGTTCAGAGAACTCTAACTACCTCATATATATATATATATATATATATATATATATATATATAAATATATATATATATATATATATATATATATATATATATATATATATATATATATATATATCATTTAGTACATATCTTTCAGTAGCGAAATCTTTACATCCTTTCACATTGATACGTGGGTCGCGTTCAACTTTAACTTCTAACTCCTAGGTGGCGCTGGAAGCGGCACGCTGTTTGGTTGTTTGCATCGCTTGTCGATGTAGAACCAGCAGTTTTCTGACTCTTTGGACACATCCCGAACCATATGTTCAGCTGATGAGATCCTAATAAGGTCGAAATCACAGTGATCCTGTTCTTGGTTCAAAAGTGATGTGTTCCATAGATAATGAAACAAAAAGGTGTTAGAAGTTACCACAATTGGTATCGGGATAGATCTCGATCCTTTGCACCTGTCAGCGATGATATAATTCAATGCGGGATGGGGCTTTTGTCCACCGAGTAGTTGTTTTCATCGTTGGTAGTTTATGGCTATGTGAGATTATAGCCAATAGCCATCTATCTACTGTAAAGACCGAAGTCATATAGTACATATAATATATATATATATATATATATATATATATATATATATATATATAGATATATATAGAGATATATATATATATATATATATATATATATATATATATGAACTACCTACAATTTATGTTAACCTATTTACTCTATGGTTTATGTATAGATGATCCAATAAAAATATTTTTTTATTCAAAATAATAGGCATGATGGAATTATTCTTGTTGGATGAAAGTACCGGGACAAATTACAAAATAAAAGTGACAAGAGAGGAATGTGATAGAGCTCATAATGGTAACATTATACCTATTGATTTTTTACGGTTGGTAATGGCGTTGAAAATTCAATGCCAAAGGTAGGACCCTAATATAAATCACCAGTTCAATTTCCCTGTAACTAACAGTTCATTGTTATTTATATCTTAAATAATTTCAGCCGTCGTTCCTTCATTCACGGATTGCGATTGACAACTTGTCGGTCGGAAACAAATTTGCATCAAATGCTGCCTACAAATAAATTTAATAAAAAACCGATTGCTGTGTTTTATTGCTACAATTGTTTACAGAGTGTTCTCGACCCTACCCCTTGTCTAACTCTTTTTTTCGTTTGTAAACTAGGGTTGTGTTCGGGGAGTCGCTATCTGCACTATCGATAAGGGTGTTCGAGCAGTAGTTTGGACCAGTTTCCAACTGTGTTCCGTGATTGTGGAGCATGCGCATATGAATTTCCGTCTTCTTAAAATTAAAATGCGCATGCCTCTGACGGTTTGAGTTTGGTTTGAAATCCTGCTCGAACACCCTTAATGCAAACACTACCAATGCTGTTCATGGAGCTTATTGTGTGTTAGTGATAGTAAGCTCCATGAACACTATTTTGCGTTTGCGTTCACATTCTGTCATTTGCTGTCATATTGAGGTTAAGGAGTCGAGGCATAAAAATATGAATAAGAAAATTGACTATTTTTTGTCTATAGATACGTCCGAGAAATATTACAAATTGGAAATGCTTTTCCATCCGGAATAGAACCGATGTCAATACATGGGATAAATTTGGGTTGAAGTACATATAATAGCGAAGATGGTTCTTAGATTTTATTCGTATTCTCACTAAAACCGGAATATGTACACACTGAAACTACTTAGCAGTAATTTAATTATTAACTAGCATATCTATTTGCCATACCATGACATTTCAAACCTGCGCAAAGATCTCTGCTTGGACATCTGGTTTATCCATATAATTTTCTGCATGTTTGTGCAGCCCTCAATATTGGTGAGCATCTTGTTAGTTTTTGCATAGAATGGTCACTCTAATATCATTGTTATAAATAAAAACTACCACTTCGAATGTGAACTTTTAATAAATTTTGGGTTAAATAAATTAATATTATAATTCATTTCATTATTTTTTGGTACATACTGGTATAACGAGTATACTCTTTCAGAAGAATTTGGTGACCACTGCATATTAATTGAACCTGAGTTTCCCCAACACGTGAAAATATTTCAGTTATTTATCTAACGTATCCCATTGAGCAGACATTTATCCTTCTCCGCTTTAGACAACTGTTAGAATCATAAACGATTATCGGTTTGTTATGTCAGTGTCAGTATGACGTTTTATTGTCTGATATACAGTATTCCATTCATTTGTGGCTTGCAAACGCAAACAATATCCATACACTACCTCGGAAGAAATAGCGTTGATAGCATTCATTTATGACGTAACACACAAAAATTAATAACGTCACGATAGCGTTTGTAGTACTATCATTGAGCTCCGTGAACAGCTGATAGTGCGAGATAGTGCAGATAGCGACTCCCCGAACACAGCCTAGATGAAATAAAATATTAACGTCATAAACATATGTCTTCGATCAGATCGGCTGATTGTTATTTTGACGTTTGTTCTTGTTCTCTTTGACGTTTAATGTCAAACATTTATTTTTGAAAGTGATTTAGCCCCTTAACAAATATCAAATATGTCAGTGTCAGTGTTTTGGGGATAGGAATTAAAATTTATTTTAAATTATTTACGACATGCGTAAAATGGCAGATGAAGTCAGTAATCGTGACGAAACCCCACTCGATGGGTATTCAAACTATATATTTCAGTTAATTGCTGAATGCCTATTATTTTAACTGCATATCATTTTCAATAATGTAGCTACAACTCGTCAACCTACACTCTCTACATTAAGTTGATTGTTAATCGTTTAATTATCTTTATGCATTTCAAGTATTTTATTATTATTGATTTATTTTTGACTTGTATCACGAAATTGTGTTTGTTAACAAGAGTTATATTCTCCTAGAAACAATTAACATATATATACATACATACATAGGTTATACACTAAAGATACGTAAACAAGCGCTCTACCTATACCATTGACGTGACAGTCAGGACACACAATGGCGGGTGGCGATAATACTCATCTATATAGCACTCTACTTTTACTAGAATCTATATAGCGCTCTACTTTTACTAGAGCGCTGTATAGATGAGTATTATCGCCGCCCGCCATTGTGTGTCCTTGCTGCCACGTCAGTAGTATAGTTCAATAGGTTATACCAAAGAAGATAGATGGAGTACTAATTCTACGAGATTAGATACTACATAGAAGTGTACATCGTTTGTGAGCTTCGTTAACCAAGTGACGAGGGCGCTACCGTCGAAAAATGTGTATTTTGTTGGGTAATTCAACATACAGCTATCAGGCTACTGGAAACGGCTATAGGTAGTTTTGTGGCTTGCGGCCCGGTGATTGCCGTTGAGAGAAGTTCTGGAGTGTCTAATGCTTAATCAACTGCCCGTTAAAAGGAATTGTGTTTTGCGTTCTGCTAATTTCAGTTACATACATAAATATAAATGTATTTATATATATATATATATATATATATATATATATATATATATATATATATATATAGAAATAGAGTGATTAGTTCGGGTACGCAGTCATAGGATTGAAGAAAAGTCGACTTTTTTTTCTGTTCTAGCTTTCGAGACTTTATTGGCTCTTCATCAGGAACTCTACAATGATTGACAAAATGAGAGAAATTATAATTATTATATTATATTATTATAATATTCAATATAATACGAAAGTGAGGTTTGAAATTAAGCACTGCTTTTCGCAATATCATAATAAAACTATTAACCTTGTATAATTACATTTAACGAAAACACTTTAAAACTGAATATAAAATTAAAATTGAATTAAATGAATATAAACTTATTACATAAGAGGAATAAGGAAATCATATTATTATAACCTATTAAGGAGCAACGTGGTTAAATGAATGAACAAATGACAGAAATCAACATTGAAATAATTTTATTGATAGCTGAAAAGACAGTGTTGTCGTTTTTTGAAAATCTAGTTAACAATCATATTAGAGGAAGCGTGAATTTTGAAATTAAGACTATTGTGAAAGGTTTTCATTGGTGTTATTAAGATGAGAAGGAAGACTTAACAAATAAGAATAAATGATGCTCAAGTTAGCAATGTCTCTTTTGGCATTAATAGCATAATATACAAGACCTTTCTAAAAAAGATCTTTTTTTAGGTTTCTAATATCACTCTTATGTGAGCAAATTCAGTCTTTTCTTTAACCCGATGACTGCGTACCCGAACTCATTGATTTAATTAAATTTTCAATTAAACTATGAGAAATCTAGTTGCTATGAAACTTTCTAGATACGATATATACTAGGAGCTATTCATCGCACCTGTAGAGCTCTAGAAGAATCATATAATGGTATATGCTTCAAGCGTACCATCAATATTACCTTACCATCGATGATTGCGATAGAAGATAAATCTTTCACACTAGAATCTAACCCACAGTTAGTTAGTTTCATTCTTCTTGCCACCAAACAAACTACCAGATAAATCAAACACAGTATTATGAAATAGTTATAGTAGCTGAATTACCCTACTATTTGCTTAACACTTCCTGAATTGACGATGGCTCAAAGTGGTTGAAGTTTTTCTTTTTGTTTTCGATTTCACATAGCTGGACATTTATTATTTGTTAAATTTACCTATAAACACAGAAGACTGCTGTGTAGAGCTGGACGTATGAAATATGATGGGTATATAACTGTATGAATTTATCTGCAAGTTGATATGTTTACTGTTTTACCTCTGCTTCTGAAGCAAGTCTGTGAGTTCCTTAAACATTTATTATCGGTTAAAGTATACACAGCAGTTGCAGCAGCGTGCAGTAGTTCAAATGTTCTCTCACTGTCTAATAATATTATTTATGATTATTTATTTGCTGTAAAGAATCACTACTGCTGCTGTATTGTGAGATGATGCAGAATATTTCCTGTTGTATTTGCATATTAAATGAAAATTTATTGAACAGTGAACGTTGACGGAAAACACGGGAGACATCAGAAGCAACGAGAATAAGTCTTGGTCCAATACTGGAATCATCTAGAGCTTGCCGGGTCCGGATGTTGTCAATCAACATCTGGTAGGGGTGAAGTACCAACCCGGCGCGTCTCCAGGTGGCGGATAGGAGGGGGCCTCTAACGATGATTTTAATATGAGGATGAGGCCTGCAGGGAAATAAGGGGGCTCGTTGTGCCTAAAAACTCAACTGGCAGCCTCAATACAATACCCTGCCGCGGACCAAATTCACCTGTCCCAGCTGTAGTGTCGTGGCTAAGGGATTGCACACAGGTAGTACGATGCCAGGTGAGCTCTTGAGACCACCTGTTAAACCAACGCCTGGCTGTCTGTGGTCATGTCTCGCGGGCCAGTGCGGGGGGGGTCTTGGCTTGACCGCCTGGACCAAGAGGAAATAACCTCGTCAAAAATTCTAAATCCAAAGTGGGAAGCCAGGCTAAGGATGCATGGCTAGTTAGAGGACTAGTCCCTACTGGCTTCAACCTTGGAGCACCGGGGGGAACTCCATTGTAACAAACCCCTTACTTCTGCATGCGGGGCTCTGCAGAAGCGGACCGACGTGACCCTTGCTACTCGTGGGACCAGTTATGGACAAACCGAAAAGTAAACCCACCGGAGGAGAGGAGGAGAAAGCCTCCACCTCTTCATCCGGGCCCCTTGAAAAAGGGAAAAAGAAAAATCGCCTGCCATTCGAGCTGCCCAAATTAGGACAGCCCGGCGGTAGAGACGATCCACTGAGGAAGGGCCTCAGTGGAGCAGGAGTGCGGAAGTACCTGCGACTCCTCCATCAGGGCCTTGCACCTGAGGAGGCTAGAAAACAGGCTCTTCAGCACCCCATCAAACCAATCCACTCAACCCCGGGAGTAACCCCGACGGGTAAGGGGAAAGGCAAGAGAGGTCCGGAGCACATCACACCTCCGGAACGGCCTCACTCAAAGAAGCCAAAGACAGCTGCGGCAAAAACCGGGCAAGCCACTGGATTTGCAGCAGCAGTCAAGGCAAAGAAGGCGACCAGGGTAGGAATATTACCCAAGGAATACCCGAAGGTTATCCTGGAAGCCGAGCGGCTCTCCTCACTAGAGGATATGCTAGTGGAAGAGATGTGCCGCAGCGAGGAGAGGGGGATCCACTTCACCGGCATTCATTTCCGTTGTGGAATGATGCTGGTAGACTGTGGATCCCAGAAATCGGCGGACTGGCTCATGAAGTCAGTGCCGACACTTAGTTCTTGGGAGGGACCCGAGTTGGTGGCGTTGGGAGAGAATGACATCCCTAAACCCGTCACCATAACCGTGTTCTTCCCACGAAGCCTCGACATGGAGACGGAGAAAATCCTCCGACTCGTTGAGGTTCAGAACTCTAACCTCAGCACTGGAGCTTGGAAAGTTCTAAGCTCCAAGAAAGAGGGAAGTGGCAAGGTTCTCACGATTGGGATTGACCACCAATCGGGAGAAGCACTGAAAGCAGGGGGGTGCTTAATGAACTTTCGGTTCGGGCACATCCCTGTCTCAGGACTGGGCAAGAAACCAAACCCAGTGGTGGTTTCCAGAGATGCGGAGATACCCTCCACATCCCGGAAATCTGGGGAGCAGGGAGCTCCAGTTGACTCGGGTCGAACTGGGGCTCCGACTGACTCCAAGGAGACAACCGGGGGGACGGAGAATACCTCTGCACCCCTGGAGGTTGAGGGCCAAACCCAAGAAACTTCCTCGAATTCCGGAAAGGACACCTCCCGTATGGAATTCGAGGAAGGACAGGAAGAGAGAAGGCAGGGGGATTTATAGAGGCTGGACTACCCAGCCCATCCACCCCACACAAATAACCCTTCATCTTCACGAAGGCAGCGCAGGTGAACCTGCATCACGCGAAGGGAGCTTCAGCAGTGATTGCAAGGTTATTCGCAAAGCTAAAACTGGATATTGTACTGATCCAGGAACCCTGGATCGACAAAGTAGGCCAAATCAGAGGTTTGGCCTGTAAAGACTCAATATTGATTTATGACCAGAGGCAAGTATCCCCACGTGCCTGTGTGCTCATAAGAAACAATATTAAATATATTTGTGTTTCAGAATACATGACTCGGGATCTAACTCCAATAATGGTACACCTCAATATTGGGGGCATCGACCGAGACATTGTCATAGCATCCGCTTACTTCGCTGGAGATGGGCCAACAATACCACCAGCAGAAGTGCAGGAGCTGGTACAATACTGTAACAGCAGACAACTGCCAGTCATAATAGGCTGTGACGCCAATGCGCATAACGTTATTTGGGGAAGCACGAACAACAATTCCAGAGGGGAGTGCTTACTTGAATATCTCTTAGCTAATAACCTCGAAACCCTCAATGTGGGGACAACTCCCACTTTTGTCACGAGAGCAAGAGAAGAAGTTCTGGATGTAACAATTGCTAATGTTGCTGCGAGGAAAAATGTTATAGGTTGGAAAGTGATGAACGAACCATCACTTTCAGACCATAGGATTATCGAATTCAGGATAACGGGGGAGGTTACCTCGTCGACCTCAAGCAGAAATCCTAGAAATACGGATTGGTCTATCTATAAGATCCATCTGAAGCAAAACTTGGAACAGATCGACAAGAATGGGGCAAAACACCCGCACTACGATCTGGAACAAAAAGTCGAACAGGTTAGTGCGGCAATAACTGAGGCTTTTCACTCAAGTTGTCCACTCTCGAAAGTTCGAACAAGTAAGGAAGCACCTTGGTGGAACAAGAATCTGTCAAACCTCAGGCTAGAGGTCCGTCGGCTCTTTAATAGGGCCAAAAGAGATGGTAATTGGCAGGGGTACACTGAGAAGCTTACTCAGTACAATAAGGAGATCAGGAAGGCTAAAAGGCTTAATTTTCAAGCCTTTTGTGAAAAGATCACTTCCACTCCCACAGCAGCCAGACTTCAAAAAGTCATGGCAAAGGGGGGAATAATTCCCACAATGTTGCTTAAAAAGCCAGACGGGTCATACACTGAGGGAGAAGAGGAACGATCCACTCTCCTCCTCAAAACACACTTCCCAGGTAGTGAACCCTCAATCAGTATGGACATAGCAACTCAAATCAAGAATCCTCGCAGGGAAGATTGGGATATTGCTAAGAAAATATTTACAAAGCAACGGTTGGAATGGGCAATAAACACCTTTCAACCGTATAAATCACCAGGAGTAGATGGAATTTCCCCAGTACTCCTGCAGAAAGGAATGGAGGAGATTCTTCCCCATCTTCTGAGGATATCAAGAAGCTGTTTAGCACTGGGTCATATACCTAAAATTTGGAGAAGGGCAAAGGTAACCTTCATACCAAAAATAGGTAAAAAAGATGCGACCGATCCTCGATCTTTCAGACCCATCTGCTTAACATCGTTTCTATTGAAAACAATGGAGAAAGTAGTGGATAACCACATAAGAACGGAGTATCTGGAGAATAAACCACTTCACAAATGTCAGCATGCTTACAGGGCGGGCAGATCAACAGAGACGGCCCTGTATCAGCTGACCGAAGTCATCCAGAGCACTCTGAATAACAAAGAAATCGCCATGTGTGCCTTCCTAGACATATCTGGGGCCTTTGACAACACAACTCACGTGTCGGTCGAAGAGGCACTCAAAAGGCGAGGGGTGAACAAAACCATTATTAAATGGATGTATGAGATGTTAAAGACGAGAATAGCTGAGACGCAGGTGGGCAATCAAACCACCTCCGTTAGGGCCACTCGCGGAACACCTCAAGGAGGAGTAATATCTCCCCTTTTATGGAGTCTAGTAGTGGATGAACTACTCCACAGGCTTACGGAGCTTGGCTTCGAATGTATAGGCTATGCAGATGACATAGTCCTAATAGTTAGAGGTAAATTCTGGAATACCTTATGCGACTTGATGCAAGAGGGCCTCAAAACTATTGAACAGTGGTGCTTGTCAGTAGGACTAAATATCAACCCAACCAAGACCACAGTAATTCCATTTACCAGGAAAAGGAAACTTCCAACTACGAAATATCTCTCTTTACAGGGAGACATCATAGGATGGAAGTCGGAAGTTAAATATCTGGGAGTAACCCTAGATAGCAAACTTCTGTGTAACAAACACTTCGAGATTACTGCCAATAAAGCAACAAAGGCCTTGATGGCGTGCAGAAGACTCGCTGGTAGGACTTGGGGTTGTAACCCAAAAATACTGCGATGGATGTACGTCATGATTGTGAGGCCTATAATAACTTATGGAGCAATAGTTTGGCATGTCAAGGCAAGGCAAACCTATACGAGGACTGCCCTCGATAGATTACAAAGGCTTGCCTGTGTCTGTATCACTGGAGCCTTGAGAACGTGCCCAACTAGAGCACTGGAGATCATTACAGATCTCACACCTCTACATCTGGTGATAGATAGAGTAGCCCATGAGGCCATTCTAAGACTATCCAGGGAAGGTACTGGCCATGAGGGAATTAGGAATCAGAGAGCCTGGTCCTCTCTGACGAAATATATCCTGTCAGCTAACCTTCCCAGTGACGAGATGATAAAGAAAACTAGCATCGAGAAAACGTTCACCACGATGCTAAGTAGAAAAGAAGATTGGGAAAGGGAGTCTACATCCCAAGCCCTTAAGAAAAATACCATCAAATGGTACACAGATGGTTCTAAAACCACGACGGGGACTGGCGCTGGAGTATTCGGGCCTGGCACCAAATGCTCACTACCGTTAGGCCGCTGTCCAAGCATCTTTCAGGCAGAAATACTTGCAATCGAAAGATGTGTGGAAATGAACCTAGAAAGAAACTATCAGAAATGTGATATAGCCATACACTCTGATAGTCAGGCTGCGATTAAAGCACTGAGCTCCCATATCATCGATTCTAAGATAGTATGGGAGTGCCGAAGAAAACTCAACAAAATCGGAAAGAATAACAAGGTCTATCTAATCTGGGTTCCCGGCCACTCCGGAATCAAAGGAAATGAAGAGGCCAACACACTTGCCAAAAAAGGAGCACAAGCTCCTTTTATTGGCCCAGAACCTTTCTGTGGCACAGGTAAATGTACCTACAAGAAAGAGTTCCAAGAGAAGGAAGAAACCGAAAGAGAAAACCTCTGGCGGAATCTTCCTGGGCTGGATCATTCCAAAAAGTTTCTTGGAAACTTTGACACTGCGAGATCTAAGAAACATCTGGATCTTAGCAAGAATATGCTACACCTGCTCACTAGATTCCTTACAGGACATTGCCGCCTCAGGAAGCACCTGTCGAGATTGGGTCTAGCAGAAAACGACGAGTGCAGATTCTGCGGGGAAGAGGAGGAAACTCCGGATCACCTGGTGACGGAATGCCTCGCAATAGCCAGCCAACGCATAAAATGCTTTGGACAAGAAACTGTCAGTAGTGAGGAAGTAATCCGCTTGAAGCCATCCCAGATACTGGAGTTCATTAGAACTCTGGAACTGGAGGGCGAGCTGTAGAAATCGAAATAGCGAGAACAGCTCTGACGGGGGGCACAATAGACCTAAAGGTCGCAGTGCATTGAAACCCCCTTTCAATCTACAATCTACAATCTACAATCTAGAGTTTTTTTTTTTTTTTTTTTTTTTACGTGGGAAACTGTGAGAAATCTTACATCAGTTTGGGTTAACTCGTGAGAGTCCGCCCAAACCGCCTATAGCCCACTGGCCTAGGAGAGTCCCTCATGGATTGCGCACATGAGGGGACTGTCAGATTCTTACTGACTAAAACTCACAAACCCTTATACCTACTCTGCTTCGCCTTGTCCAAGGCTTCGAAGCTTCGTCCTCGCGGGTGCTCCACTCCAGCACCTCCCTTCGCTTCTTGTAGTGGTTCGCTTTCTAGAGCTTTTTAAGTTATATTATATATTATATATAATGCTGATGGCATTGACAGGATAGTCAGTTTTGTGATAGATAGTCAGCGAGTCATAGATCACATAGACAGTAGAAAGTCGTTATAGTCCGAGAAATAAGTGTGAATATAAATGTTTATATAGTCGTGTAGTTATTGGTCAAAATAAATCGAACCCAGTTTTTAATATAAATTTCCGTTACATTGGTGTCAGTGTGGAATCAGTGAGTGATTATAAAATTGGACAGATTTTAAGACTGCGGTTTCGTGCGTGTTTTTGAGACTTTTGTTAGATTTAAGTTTAAGTTTAAGACTCTTTTGTTCGTTTTTATGTTAGTGTGAAGACTCTTTAGTTCGTTTTTCCTGTGAAGACTTTTTGTTCATTTTTGTGTTAGTGTGAAGAATTTTTTTCGTTTTCGTGTTGAAGACTTGGAAAACTGTATTGACTAATTGGCTTTGTTAATAAAGACAATTCAAAATGAAATTAGTGCAGTTAACAGTGAAACAACTCAAAGAACAGTTGGTGAAGCGGGATTGTGATGATTCCGGTAATAAAGCGACCCTCAGAAACAGTTAGATTTAGATTTAGATTTAAGAGGGGGTTACATTGCACTGCGACCATAAGGTCTATTGTGCCCCCACCTGAGTTGCACTCGCCTATACGCGGTCTACAACTCGCCTTCCAGTTCCAGAGTTCTAATGAACTCCAGTATCTGGGTTGGCTTCAAGGAGGATACTTCCTCACTACTGCAGGTTGCTAGTCCAAGGCACTGTTTGCGTTGGCTAGCAATGGCGAGGCATTCCGTCACCAGGTGATCCGGAGTTTCCTCCTCTTCCCCGCAGAATCTGCACTCGTCATCCTCTGCTAGACCTAATCTCATTAGATGCTTCTTGAGGCAACAGTGTCCTGTAAGAATTCCAGTGAGTAGGTGTAGCTTGTTCTTGCTGAGATCCAAATACCTTTTGGATCTTGCAGTATCAAAGTTTTTTAGAAACTTTTTGGAATGATCCAATCTAGGGGTATCCCGCAAGAGTGTTTCTCTTACGGTTTTTTCCTTCTCCAGAAACTCCTTCTTGTAGGTGCTTTTATCTGTGCCACAGAAGGGTTCTGGGCCAGTAAATGGAGTTTGTGCTCCTTTCCTGGCAAGTGTGTTGGCCTCCTCGTTGCCTTTGATTCCCGAGTGGCCGGGAACCCAGACTAAGTAGACCCTGTTGTTCTTGCCTAGCTCATTGAGCTTCCTTCGGCACTCCCATACCATTTTAGAGTCAATGGTATGAGAGTTCAGTGCTTTAATTGCAGCTTGACTATCAGAATGTATTGCAATGTCACATTTCTGATAGTTTCTTTCAAGGTTCACCTCCACGCATCTCTCAATTGCAAGCAATTCTGCTTGAAAGACGTTTGGGCAGCGGCCTAGCGCAAATGAGCATTTGGTGCGATTCCTAAACACTCCAGCGCCTGTCCCCGTCGTGGTCTTAGAACCATCAGTGTACCATTTGATGGTATTCTTTTTGAGAGCTTGGGTTGTGAGCCCCCTGTCCCAATCTTCTCTGCTACTTAGCACCGTGGTGAAAGTTCTCTCGATGCTAATTTTCTTTGTCATTACATCACTGGGAAGGTTTGCTGATGGGATGTGTTTGGACAAAGAGGACCAAGCCCTCTGATTCCGAATTCCCACCATTTCTGAACCTTCCCTAGATAGTCTTAGAATGGCCTCATGGGCCAATCTGTCTATCACTAGATGGAGAGGTGTGAGATCTGTGATGATCTCTAGTGCCCTGGTCGGGCAAGTTCTCATGGCTCCAGTGATACAGACACAGGCTAGTCTTTGTATTCTATCGAGGGTTTTCCTCGTATTGCTCTGACTTGCCTTGCCATGCCAGGCTATTGACCCATATGATATTATCGGTCTTACAATCATGACGTACATCCATCGCAGTATTTTTGGGTTACATCCCCAAGTCTTACCAGTCAGATTTCTGCACGCCATTAAGGCCTTTATTGCTTTGCGAGCAGTAGCCTCAATATGTTTGTTCCACAGAAGCTTGCTATCTAGTGTTAATCCCAGATATTTGACTTCAGCCTTCCAGCTTATTATGTCTCCACTTAAAGTGAGAGGTTTCATAGCTGGAAGTTTCCTTTTCCTAGTAAATGGAATAATTGTGGTCTTAGATGGGTTTATGCTAAGCCCCACTGACAAGCACCATTGCTCAATAGTTCTGAGGCCCTCCTGCAATAATTCGCATAGGGTGTTCGCGAATTTTCCTCGGACTATTAGGACTATGTCGTCGGCATAGCCTATACATGTGAAGCCAAGCTCCGTGAGTTTGTGGAGTAACTCGTCTACTACTAAGCTCCATAGGAGGGGAGATATTACTCCTCCTTGAGGTGTTCCACGAGTAGCTTTAACAGAGGTGGTATGATCACCTACTTGGGCCTCAGCTATTCTAGTCTTCAACATCTCATACATCCATTTGATAATGGTCTTGTTCACTCCTCGCCGTGTGAGTGCCTCCCTGATTGACACATGTGTGGTGTTGTCAAAAGCCCCAGATATGTCCAGGAAGGCACACATTGCGATTTCTTTATTGTTCAGAGAGCTCTGAATGACCTCGGTTAGCTGATACAGCGCGGTTTCTGTTGAACGCCCCGCCCTGTATGCATGCTGACATTTATGAAGTGGTTTGTCCTTCAGAATCTCTTTTCTTATGTAGTTATCCACTACTTTCTCCATCGTTTTCAGTAAAAACGATGTTAAACAGATAGGTCGGAAAGATCGGGGATCAGCCTCTAATTCCCCCCCTCCTCTCTTTCCTCCTGTCCCTCGCCGAGATCCATCGGGAGGGTAGTCTCCTATCAGCTCGAGCGGGTATCTGGGTCTCGGATTATGGCCTCGACCCCCGCATTGGTTCGCCCTTCCCCCAGGACTGCAGATGGTTTCTCTGCCGCCCCGGCTTCTTTGGCAGAGCCAGCAGCGGCCTCGACCAGACCTGAGCTGGCAGTTTTATCCTGCACACCGGAGTCCGTAGATGTGGAGGGCATCTCCGCATCTTTTAGACCTCCCGCAGGATTATTTTTCCGTCCTAGCCCCGAGACAGACACACGTCCAAACCTAAAGTTTAAGACGCATCCTTCTGCCTTCAGGACCTCTCCTGATTGGTGATCGATCCCAATCGTGAGGACAGTACCGGTTCCCTCCTTTTTGGAGTTGAGAACTTTCCAGGCTCCGGTACTGAGCCAGGTGTTCTGTACTTCGACGAGTCGGAGGATCTTCTCCGTCTCCATTTCGAAGCTTCTTGGGAAGTACACCGTTACAGTGACGGGCTTGGGGATGTTTTTCTCCTCCACCGCCACTAACTCGGGTCCTTCCCAAGACCTCAAGGCCGGCACTACTCCAATGAGCCAGTCCGCCGAATCCTGAGAACCGCAGTCCACCAGCATCATTCCACAGCGGAAATGTATACCGGTGAAGTGCATTCCCTTCACCTCTCCACTGCACATCTCTTCCACTGGAGTATCCTCCAGTGTTGAGAGCCGTTGTGGTTCCAGGATTACTCTAGGGTAATCCTTGGGTATGATACCCACACGAATAGCCTTTACGGCCTTGGCAGCTGCAGCGTATCCAGTGGCATGCCCGGTTTTTGCTGCAGCTGTTTTCGGCTTTTTAGGCTGAGGCCGTTCCGGAGGAGTGATATGCTCCGCGCCTCTCTTTCCCGTCCCTTTTCCCGTCGGTGTTACCTTCGGGGTCGGGACAGTAGGTGGTGTGGAGTGCTGAAGAGCCTGTTTTCTGGCCTCCTCAGGTGCAAGTCCCTGATGGAGGAGTCGCAGGTACTTCCGCACTCCTGCTCCACTGAGCCCCTTTCTCAGTGGATCGTCTCTGCCGCCCGGCTGTCCGAGTTTCGGCAGGTCGAACGGCAAACGATTTCTTTGCCGTTTGGCATTTCCCTTTTTTACAGGGAGCCCGGATGAAGAGGTGGAGGCTTTCTCCATCTCTCCTCCGGTGAGTTGGGTTTTATGTGTATTGTAACGTTTAACCCTGTGCTAAACGTTGTGGGGTGAGTTCACTTGCGTAATACTCAAAATTCGCAGATTGCTTCCAATGGTTTATTTTCAAACACTCAGTACACGAGCTTCTATTATGGTACAACTGTCACCACTTGTCACCTTGACAATCTACACTGTCACTGTCTTCACCGACAGAACTACTATTAACCTCTGTTTCCACAGACTGGCTGTTATCAACTGACTTGACTCAATGACTTCACAAGACTGACTCTGTCCCGTGATCGACACGGCTTTATATACCTGAATCATGACATGACATTCATCGAGAATGTTCTATGATTATCTAGACACACATAATTAATGTTCTAGATCCTTGTCAAACTGACAATACTATGACAAATTTGTACCTCACATATAGTTTCTCGAAGGATCGAGAATAACTCTTCCATAATTCTAGAACTACATAAGGAAATATACATGCAATAACTACTGTAAGCAACGTAGTAGCTTAAATAATTAATAAACGAATATCAACCGTAAGTACATGAATACCTATCCACGTTACACTGCCCCCTTCTTAGATTTGATCGTCCCGATCAAACATCATCCCAATGCATTCTACAATCTCATCTGGGGGAGCTCCTTGGATCCTCTTGTCCCAATCCTCGCTCTCGACCCACGAGGAAGACAGGTTACTTGGCGGTACTCGTGATCCTCTTCGGTGATCATCAAAATGTTTCACCGGACTATGATTACCTCCAGGTGAACATACTCGAACAGGTGATCTGCTTCTACACAAGCTAACATGATCCTTGGTGGCCATACAACCTTCACCACTACGTGATCTTGAATTACTATCACGCAATCTAGGTATGTGGCAAGGAGACGTCAATTCACTACAGTACATCTCACTATCTTTAATATTGTTTGAACTACTGCGATTGCGCCTACTATTTCGGTCATTGCGTCGCCTCATGCGCTTCCTTCTATTGCGGTCGAAGCACCTTCTACCTCCTACGCCTCTTTGTGGACTACTGCAACGAGAATTGCTTTTCCCACGAACACTAGTGCCTACACATTGTCTGGTACTTCTTCGACATCTGGATATACTGCGCCTTTTAACAAGACTCTTTCTTCTACTGCTTGATCTCTCTCTAGAGATACTGCTCTCCTTCGATCTAGGTATGACATCTTCCCTCTTAACACCAGGCTCGATATCTGAGCTGTCTTTGTTAGAGCAATAATGATATTTCTGTTGTGCGTAATTTTCTCTCTTCCGGATTTCGATATTTTCTTGCATATGACCAGTTTGAAGTGGACAATTCTTCTTCATGTGCCCTTCTTGTTCACAATTCCAACACACCCTCGGAGTACTGAAATTTCCTGGCACCTTGATAGATTGAATGTGTGAACAATTCCTTTTGATATGTCCCCCTTGTCCACAGTTCCAACACACCCTCTGACTACTATGTCCAGTTGATTGACCATCTAGTTTTCGTAATATTTCAATAATTTGCTTAATGATGTTACTTTTTCTGTACTTCTCCTCTTTAATGAGGCTAACTCGTCGAATCTGTCCCCGATGGAGATGAGATCTGGATGCCTGTTTAGCAGCTTCATACTCAAGTGCACGTGCAAGGGCATCTTCAATTCTTGTAAGGCCACTCAACCGTAAGGCCTGCTGAATCTCAAAATCTCTCAGACCATCAATGAATGTTTGTACCGTTAGCCTATCAATAAAGTCTCTCGGCGCTGTAGGGTATGCCAATCGAACGAGCCGGACAATATCAGTTTCATACTGCTGCAATGTTTCGTCATACCTTTGTTGCCTGTACTTTAACTGTGCTTGGTAAACTTGTTGTAGATGTTGGTCACCATATCGCCTTTCAAGTTGATCCACTAAAATCTCATATGAAGGTTTGCCGCCAGTTACTGTATTTAAGATTTCCAATGCATCACCACGTAGAGCCAAGATCAATGCAGTGGCCTTCTCTTCATCTGACCAATCACTAGCCAAAGCAGCAGCATCATATTGTTTTTTATATGTAGACCAAGACTGTTTACCATCGAATTTTGGGGCTTCAATTTTTAGTGGATTAACTACGCCATTTTGAATTTCATTGGACGATCTTCTTAGAGGCACTTCAGCTTTCGTTTGCAACATCTTTTCTTCTATTAATTGAATTTTTTGATCAAAACTTTCTTGGACTTTCTCTAATTTCTGTTCAACTTCTTCTTGAACTCTCTCTAGTTTTTGGTCAACTTTCTCTAATTTCTGGTCAACTTCCTGTTTATCTTCTTGTCGCACTCTTTCTTGTTCTTCTAAGATTTGTCTTATTTTTGTTTGTTCTTCTTCTAAAATTTGTCTTATTTTTGCTTGATCTTCCTGCCTAATTCTTTCTTGTTCTTGTCTACTTCTTTCTTGATTTTCTAGAATTTGACTTATTTTTGTTTGGTCTTCCTGTCTAATTCTTTCTTGATTTTCTAGAATTTGATTTATCTTTGTTTGGTCTTCCTTTTCAATTCTTTCTTGATTTTCTAGAATTTGTGTTATTTTTGTTTCTTGTTCTTGTCTACTTCTTTCTTGATTTTCTAGAAATTGATTCATTTTTGTTTCTTGTTCTTCGTTATTCTTTTTCAGGAACTCTATTAAATCTTGAATATTTGCCATTTCGACGTAATCTTTGGATCTGGTATTCACCATATAGTCTCAGCAAAATGCGAAGATCCCACTTCTGACACCAATTGTAACGTTTAACCCTGTGCTAAACGTTGTGGGGTGAGTTCACTTGCGTAATACTCAAAATTCGCAGATTGCTTCCAATGGTTTATTTTCAAACACTCAGTACACGAGCTTCTATTATGGTACAACTGTCACCACTTGTCACCTTGACAATCTACACTGTCACTGTCTTCACCGACAGAACTACTATTAACCTCTGTTTCCACAGACTGGCTGTTATCAACTGACTTGACTCAATGACTTCACAAGACTGACTCTGTCCCGTGATGGACACGGCTTTATATACCTGAATCATGACATGACATTCATCGAGAATGTTCTATGATTATCTAGACACACATAATTAATGTTCTAGATCCTTGTCAAACTGACAATACTATGACAAATTTGTACCTCACATATAGTTTCTCGAAGGATCGAGAATAACTCTACCATAATTCTAGAACTACATAAGGAAATATACATGCAATAACTACTGTAAGCAACGTAGTAGCTTAAATAATTAATAAACGAATATCAACCGTAAGTACATGAATACCTATCCACGTTACAGTATTTTCCATAAAGTTCCCACGAGTAGCTGGGGACAAATCGGTCCACTCCTGCAGAGCCCCGCATGCAGGAGTAGGGGGTTAATACAGTGGAGTTCCCCCTTGTGCTCCAAGGTCGAAACCAGTAGAGACCAGTCCTCTATCTGACCATGCATCCCTCGGCCTGGTTTCCCGCCTTGGATTTAGAATTTTTGATGAGGTTATTTCCTCTTGGTCCGGGCGGTTAAGCCAAGACCCCCCCGCATCACTAGCCCGCGAGACATGACCACAGACGACCAGGATGCGTTGGTTTGACAGGGTGGTTTTGAGGTTAGCTCGAACGCACACCTGGCATCGTTGAGTGCAATTCCCTTAGCCACGACACTACAGCTGGGACAGGTGAAGTTGGTCCGCGGCAGGGTATTCGTGGCTGCCAATTGAGTTTTTAGTCTCAATGAGCCTTATTTCCCCGCAGGCCCCCTTCTCATATAAAAGTCATCGTCAGAGGCCCCCTCCTATCCGCCACCTGGAGACGCGCCGGGTTGGCACTTCGCTCCTCCCAGATGCTGATTGACAACATCCGGACCCGGCAGAAACAGTTAAGGGACACTTTGATTGAAAATGGAGAAGATCCTGATGTGTTCGAGTTCGACTCTCCGGAAGAACTGGTACTGAAAGAGGTGAAGGAAGAAATATCTAGAAATAATAATGAAAAATTTGAAGAAATTTCTAGAAATAATAACGAAGGATTCGAGGAAGTAACCAGGACATTTGGAGTGAAATTCGATGAAGTCTCGAACAAGTTTGAAGAAATTTCTAGAAATAATAATGAAAAATTCGAAGAAATTTCTAGAAATAATAACGGAAGATTTGATGAAGTAACCAGAACATTTGGGATGCAATTCGATGAAGTCTCGAAAAGGTTCGAACAAATTTCTAGAAAAAGTGACGAAAAATTCGAGGAAGTAACCAGGACATTTGGGGTGAAATTCGATGAAGTCTCGAACAAGTTTGAAGCAATTTCAAGAACAATTAACGAAAAATTTGTCACTACAGAAAAGAACATGGAGTTACTGCAACAGGAAATCAAGACTATGGAAATGGCAGGGAAGTGCTCTTGGTCAACCTATCGTAGGCAATTTGAAGCAGTGGCAATGGCTAACCAGTGGACCGAAGAACAGAAAGCTGTTTCCATAACTGCTGCTTTACGAGGTGATGCAGCAGATATCCTTAGGTTTATTCCGGCTGGCCAGGCAAATTACCATGTCTTGCTTTCTAAATTGGAGAATCGGTATGGAGACAGTCATCTTCAGCAAGTATACAAAGCACAATTACGATCTCGGGTGCAACATGCAAATGAGAGTCTGCAAGAATTTGAGGGGGAGGTAGCTCGTATTTTGCGGCTAGCATATCCTACAGCTGCCGATAGCTTCCTTGATGAAATTGCAGTGGACACATTTGTAAATGGATTGAGGGAGAGCGAGCTGCAGAAGGCGTTGAAGCTGGCCAGACCAAAATTGCTAGAGGAAGCACTAGCTATTACTTTGGAGCATGAAGCCGCAAGCCAAACTTCCCGACGGCACCGTTTAAGAACAATCGAGGAAGAAGATCAGTCCAACAGAGAGTCCCTATTAGAAATGATAAGGAAGCTAGTTATAGGAGCGCAATCAAAGAAGAGAGAGCCAAGGTGTTGGAACTGTTGTGAGCTAGGACACGTACGCCGCAGTTGTAAGAAGAAGGTTGTAAAGTCGGAAAACTAGAATGGGTCGAGATGAGGGGGCAATCGTCGACCTTCAGAAATAGTGCCCCAGTAATTACGGTCAATGTGTCATCTTTTGGCAGAGCCTTGAGTTTATACATCGATGGTCGAATCAATGGAGAAGACAGAACACTGTTAATAGACACCGGTGCAACAAGAACAGTAGCCAGGCCAGAGCTCATCACAGATCATTCCCGGATACTACCAACAAATGTCCAACTCAGAACAGCGACTGGAGAGAAAATAAGAACACATGGTGAAGCGAGCATGACCATCAGCATTAGCAAGATCACCACCAGTTTTAATCGCTGACATCTCTGACCAGTTTATTTTGGGAATGGACCTTTTGAAGAAGTTTGGGGCTGAGTTGGATGTCAAAAATGGTGTAGGATAACGAAAATGTTGTCCGATTGATAACGACTAGTGACGTAATAATACCCGGCTATAGTGAAAAAATATTGATGACCAACCCGGACGGAAACTGCAAATCTGGAAGTCTGAGACTAGTAGAAGAAATGAATAATAAGGAATTTCTCACAGCTAAAGCTCTTCTTCGAGTAGGAGATGTCGTTCCTGTCAGAGTAATAAATCTAAAGCAGAGCCTCATCAAGTTGAGCAAGGGAAGTATGGTTGAAAATTGTGTTCCTGTATCAGCGATATGCTCTGTAAGAACGATTAGTAAACCATCCAGGACCAGATATTCGAAAGAGCTGATTGATGTGGTCATCAAGACTGTCCAGGACTTAGACGAGAAACAATTACGAAAAGTGAGAGATATGCTTGTGGAATTCCAGGACGTGTTTGCGATGGAAGAAGAATACAAAGGTAAAACAAGTATAGTGACTCAGTAGATAAACACGGGGAACGCTCAGCCAATAAGACAGCAGCCAAGAAGACTCCTATTGGCCAAAAGAGACGAAACCGAGAAAATGATTCAAGAAATGAGCAAACAAGCAGTCATTGAGCCATCAAATAGTCCATGGACCTCGCCAGTAGTGCTCGTGAAAAAAAAGGATGGTTTTACAAGATTCTGTGTAGATTACCGACTTCTGAATTCAGTCACTAAGAAGGATAGTTATCCCTTACCCAGAATAGATGACACCCTAGATGCTCTCTCTGGGTCACGATGGTTTTCTACACTAGATCTGAAAAGTGGATACTGACAAGTTGGAATGAATTCCGCAGATCGAGAGAAGACTCTTTCTCGATAGGATCAGGGCTCTGGCAATTCACTGTGATGCCGTTTGGACTATGCAATGCTTCCGCTACATTTGAGAGGCTCATGGAAGCTGTTTTGAGAGGACTGACATGGCAAACTTGCCTAGTGTATTTGGATGACGTAATCGTGGTAGCAAAATCATTTGAGGAACACTCGAAGAATTTAAGAGAAGTTTTCCAACGATTACGTGAGGCCAACCTGAAGCTGAGTCTTAAGAAATGTTATCTGTTCCCACGTGAAGTAAAATATCTGGGTCACATCGTATCTGGGGATGGCGTCACGGTAGACCCAGAAAAGATAACAGCTATTAAGGAATGGCCTATTCCCAAGAACAAGCATGAGATTAGAAGTTTTCTGGGCTTGTGTACCTACTACCGACGGTTTGTGAAAGGTTTTGCCAACATCGCTAAGCCTCTAACTAAACTAACAGAAGAAGGCAAAGAATATTCCTGGAATGATGAGTGTCAGAGAGCTTTCGAAAAACTGCAAGAAGAGCTTATCAGTGCACCATTCTTGGGCTATCCGAGGCATTACGGAAAATTCGTGTTGGACACAGATGCCAGTAATACAGCCATTGGTACTGTCCTCTCTCAGATTCAAGACGGACAGGAGAAAGTGATTGCCTACTTCAGCAAGGTTTTGTCAAAATCGGAGAGGAATTGCGTTACCAGAAGGGAACTGTTGGGAGTAGTGAAAGCCTGCGAACATTTTCATAAGTATTTGTATGGTCGCCGCTTTCTAGTTAGAACTGACTATGCAGCGTTGAAGTGGCTCCTGCAATTCCGTAATCCTGAAGGACAAGTGGCAAGATGGTTAGAACGTCTTCAGGAATATGACTATGACATCGAGCACAGGGCAGGAAAAGTTCATGGAAACGCAGATGCCTTATCCAGAGACCGTGCAACTATAACTGCACCTACTGCTCGAAGATGGAAGAGAAGCTTTGCCCTATACGATGAACAACCGTAGAGAATGAGGAGTGGCAGCCCGAACAAATGAAACTGGCCCAAGAGAACGACCCATGCTTGAGAGTGGTCTTGGACTGGATGCGCCGTAAGGAGAGGCCGTCTTGGCAGGATATAAGCTTACGAAGCCCAGAAGTGAAATCATATTGGAGCCAATGGGACTGTCTTGTGCTAAGAGATGATCTGCTGTATAGAACCTTTGAGTCTGAATATGGCATTGAATCCAGATTACAACTAGTTGTGTCAAGAAGCAAAGTGCCGGAGGTACTACGTCAGCTACATGACGGAGCCTCGGGTGGACATTTTGGTATCACTAAGACTCTGCAGAAGGTTCGAGAACGATTCTATTGGGTGAATTGCAAAGAAGATGTGAGACACTGGTGCCGTAAGTGTGAATTGTGTGCAGCCAGCAATGGACCACATGGCAGAAAGCGGGCACCTATGAGGCAGTATAATCTTGGGAGTCCCATGGAGCGAGTTGCTGTGGATATTGCGGGGCCATTTCCTGAAACGGACAATGGGAATAAGTATATCCTAGTAGCCATGGATTATTTCACAAAGTGGACAGAGGCGTACGCAATGCAATCCCTAACCAAGAAGCATCGACCGTCGCCGAGGTGTTAGTGAATGAATTATTTTCACGTTTTGGCATTCCTCTTGAAATCCATTCGGACCAAGGAAGAAACTTCGAGTCAGCCCTGTTCCAAGATGTGTGCAGACTAATAGGTGCGAACAAGACCAGAACGACCCCTTTGCATCCTCAATCGGATGGAATGGTAGAGGGGATGAACCGAACCATGGGCACCTGCTAGTTTAATGTTGGGGCGTGAGTTGCGCCTACCCTGCGACCTGGAATTTGGACGTAGACCTACAGTGGACAGTATCGCAGGAGAAGGATATGTCGACCAATTGAGAGCCAGAATGGATAAAGTCTATGAGTTAGCCAGACAGAACATCCAGCTTGCCAGTGATCGAATGAAGCACCACCACTACAATATTCAATCAGCTGATGGAGTCTTCAACGTTGGGGACCTTGTTTGGCTGTATAATCCTCAACGACGTCGAGGCCTTTGTCCCAAACTCCAAAGGCAATGGGAAGGGCCATATGAAATTATGAAGAGGATAAATGACGTCATCTATCGTATCCGAAAGTAACCAAGGGGAAAACCTAGAGTGGTGCACATAAACCGACTCGCACCATACGCTGGATCGAACAACCAGGAGGAAGCACGAGTGGCTCTTCAAGACAAGAACGTTGAGGAGCGAAATGTCAGTTTCAACGATTTCATGTCTAACTACGCGGATCGGAAGAATGTCACATTCGGTGTGACAGTTGAGGTTCAACAAGACCTTTTCAAACTACCAGCCGACGTTTCTATTGCCCATTGTGTAGCGGAGAATCTACTTATGGGCCAAGGAATTGCTCTGGTGTTTAAAAGGAAGTTTGGAAGAATGGATGAAATGTCAGCCCAACGACCAAGAGTAGGAAAAGTTCTGCGACTAGCAGATGGTAATCGGAACCTCTTCTATTTGGTTACGAAGTAGCTGTTTAGAGGAAACCCCACTTACAAGGACCTCTAGCATGCACTGAAGAGCCTAAGGAATGAAGTCAGGAATTATGACATCAAGAAGTTGGGTCTTCCGAAAATATGGCTGCGGGTTGGACGGGCTAGTTTGGAAGATTGTAAGGAGCATGATCGAATACATCTTCCAGTGTGCTCGGGAAAGACGAGGGTGTTTGCCTGGCAGGAACCAAGTGCTGATTCCGCCATGGAACGGAAATCCAGCAAGGTGCTACCAAGGATGATTTTGATCGGGACGATCAGATGCTAAGGAGGGGGCAGTGTAACGTGAAGACTTACCCGAATAATGAATTACACTCACAATGCACATTCCGGTAAACACAGGAGACATCAGAAGCAACGAGAATAAGTCCTGTTCTATTCTCGAAGCCATATACTGAGAAATAACCTCCAGAAACAACGAAAACAACACTGGAATCATCTAGAGCTTTTTAGGTTAGATATATAATGCTGATAGCATTGACAGGATAGTCAGTTTTGTCAGCGAGTCATAGATCACATAGACAGTAGAAAGTCGTTATAGTCCTAGAAATAAGTGTGAATATAAATGTGTATATACTTGTGTAGTTATTGGTGTAAATAAATAAGTGAAAATAAATCGAACCAAGTTTTAAATATAAATTCCCTTTACAATATACTTACTTGAAATCAATCGATGGAAACAAATCGGGAAAATAGCTAATGCTTTTCCATCAGAATGGGGTGGGATTAAGGATGTTCATTAGATTGTTAAACGTGTATGAATATTAATTAGAGTTAACGGTTAATTTACTAACTTCTATTGTATGATTAGAAAATTTTGCTATTTTGACCAATATTTAAAATATTTGAAATGAATGATTGAGTTAAAAGCATATGACTTGACAAATTTACATAACAGCAAAATTATTGAAGCTTTCTACCTAAACGTGTCATTACATCTCAGTTTTCATTTCTGGTCATATCATCATTTTATATTGTAACGAACTTGGCTTCGGTGATCGGTGCCATAATGGCGGGCGTGTGCTTTTCGTCGGAAGGCGGAGCACCTTAGCGAGTGCGGACGTTGGTGGGACCCGGGTGGTGTGTTTCATACCACTATTGGTATTGGTCAGCCATGCATGCCTGGGTCAAGACATATTCCCGAAGCTTCTAGTTACTTCGCGCAAGTTCGGGAGAGCTCGCTTGGCATCGGAAAATGGGTGTAGAAAATACGAGAGCCAATCTGCTTGCATATATATTGGAGTGCTGCGGAGTCAGTGAGTCAGTCAGGGGCAATCGCCCGTTGCAGACGAGTAAGTCTGGGGCAGTGACTATAAATTGTAAAAAGTTGAATATAAATTGTACATAGTTGTAAATAGTGCAGTGTAAATATAAATAGTGTTAAGTTAGATAAATAGTGAATATAAATTGTATATAGTTATGGATATTTAGTCTGTGATATAAATACTTGTGTAGAAATAAATAAACATTGGAAATAAATATATCCCAGTCATTTTTATTTGCCCGTTACAATATTATAAGACAATATGCATGCATGGATATAAATCGTGAATCTAAACCCACTCATAAATATTTGCTGTAGTTGTTGGCTTGAAATTTTTTCACTTTTTTCTCGGTTTTACAGAAGATATGCTTTAGTTTCAAGTGAAAGAATTGTTGTTTCATTTTAGAAGCTATAACTTTTTTATTTACGTTTACTTTCTTTCAGTTAGACTGAGAATATATTTTTATTTGTTTTAATATGATATTCTGTATTGATTTCTGCTGAGTACTTGTCAACTAATATTATACTTTTAACTCAATCATTCATTTCAAATATTTTAAATATTGGACAAAATAGAGAAGCTTTCTAATCATATAATAGTACTTAGTAAATTAACCATCACCTCTAATTAATTTTCATACATGTTTAACAAACCTATGAACATCTTTAATCCCATCCTATCCTGATGGAAAAGGTTTTGCTACCTTCCCGTTCCCGAATGCTTTCCATCGATTAATTTCAGCTATATAAATAATAATAATCAAAGTTTTCGCTCAAAATTCTATTACAAGCTTCAACATGTTCAGAATCCTTTATTACATACAGGCTGTATCGTAAAAAACGCCCCACGCTGTAACTTCGTTATTTATTGGCAAATTTTAGAAATTCAAAAAAATAAATGAATGGTTTGATATACTCTACAAGATGACATCAACTTAAATTTATTTGATCTTTGGTCTTAGTGACAGCGATAGTCAACTTTTTTCCCTTAATGGAAGAATGTGCTTATTTTTACGTCATATTGTAGACAATTTTTTTCTAAATTCAACAGCAAAGGTAATGCTTAGACCTAGATCTTTAACTTGGAGCATGTCGGTCAATGTGCTGTTATCCATCATAGAAATTGAAGTGATCTTTTCAGTGTTATAAAAATAATCAAAAAATTGACAATTCAGTGAGACGATCTGACATTTTTCTAAAGGCAAGTTTTCATATGCGGAAATGAATGCGAAACAAAAAGCAACTTATAAAATTATGTTAAATAATATTGTAACGGGGATTTATATTAAAACTGGGTTCGATTTATTTTCACTTATTTATTTACACCAATAACTACTGGACTATAATCACATTTATATTCACACTTATTTCTCGTACTATATACTTCTTACTACTGTCTGATCTATGAGCTATATCCTATTGTAATCTATGACTGGCTATCTATCACTAACTAACTGACGGTGCTCTATGAGAAACTATCTATTACTAACTAACTGTCACCGTGGTCCGTTTGTTTATATTCACTTAACCTCCTATCTCGAAGCTTCTCGTCTAGAATAGACCAAATCAGTAGATTCTCCATGTTTCTGGATTCCCAGGATGTTATTACCAACATTCTCCTTCAAGAGCAATCGAGACGCCTCCAGGGCTCCAGATATTTGTGTGATAGTGTGTGTGTGTGTGTGTGTGTGTGTGAGTGTCTTTTATTATTTGGGTGAGTTCTCACGTTACACTGCCCCCTCCTTAGCATCTGATCGTCCCGATCAGAATCATCCTTGGTAGTAACTTGCTGGATTTCCGTTCCATGGCGGAATCTGCACCTGGTTCCTGCGAGGTAAACACCCTTGTTGAAAAAGTAACAGTCTATCGTCTTTTCTGAGTGCACTCCTTTTGAATTGAAGCAACACACGGTAATTTACACGCCAGCGTCCTGGAAGATGTATTCGATTATGCTCCTTACAATCTTCCAATCTAGCCCGTCCAACCCGCAGCCTATTTTCGGAAGACCCAACTTCTTGATGTCATAATTCCTGACTTCGTTCCTTAGGCTCTTCAGTGCATGCCAGATGTCCTTGTAAGTGGGTTTTCCTCTAGACATCATCTTCGTAACCAAATAGAAGAGGTTCCGATTACCATCTGCTAGTCGCAGAACTTTTCCTACTCTTGGTCGTTGGGCTGACAATTCATTCAATCTTCCAAACTTCCTTTTAAACACCAGAGCAATTCCTCGGCCCATACGTAGATCCTCCGCTACACAATGGGCAATAGAAACGTCGACTGGTAGTTTGAAAAGGTCTTGTTGAACCTCAACTGTCACACCGAGTCTGACCTTCTTCCGATCTGCGTAGTTGGACATGAAGTCGTTGAAACTGACATTTCGCTCCTCAACGTTCTTTTCTTGAAGAGCCACTTGTGCTTCCTCCTGGTTGTTCGATCCAGCGTATGGTGCAAGTCGGTTTATGTGCAACACTCTAGGTTTTCCCCTTGGTAACTTTCGGATACGGTAGATGACGTCATTTATCCTCTTCATAATTTCATATGGCCCTTCCCATTGCTTTTGGAGTTTGGGACGAAGGCCTCGACGTCGTTGGGGATTATACAGCCAAACAAGGTCCCCCACGTTGAAGACTCCATCAGCTGATCGAATGTTGTAGTGGTGCTTCATTCGATCACTGACAAGCTGAATGTTCTGTCTGGCTAACTCATGGACATTATCCATTCTGGCTCTCAATTGGTCGACATATCCTTCTCCTGCGACACTGTCCACTGTAGGTCTACGGCCAAATTCCAGGTCACAGGGTAAGCGTAACTCACGCCCCAAAATTAAACTAGCAGGAGTCTGACCAGTTGTTTCATTCACAGCCGCCCGATAGGCCATCAGGAACAAATGGATGTACTGGTCCCAATCTCGCTGATGTTCTGAGACAACCTTAGAGAGGTGCTTGCCCATGGTTCGGTTCATCCTCTCCACCATTCCGTCCGATTGAGGATGTGAAGGGGTCGTTCTGGTCTTGTTCGCACCTATTAGTCTGCACACATCTTGGAACAGGGCTGACTCGAAGTTTCTTTCTTGGTCCGAATGGATTTCAAGAGGAACGCCAAAACGTGAAAAGAATTCTTTCACCAACACCTGGGCGACGGTCGATGCTTCTTGGTTAGGGATTGCGTACGCCTCTGTCCACTTTGTGAAGTAATCCATAGCTACCAGGATATACTTATTCCCATTGTCCGTTTCAGGAAATGGCCCCGCAATATCCACAGCAACTCGCTCCATGGGACTCCCAACTTTATACTGCCTCATAGGTGCCCGCTTTCTGCCAAGTGGTCCATTGCTGGCTGCACACACTTCACACTTACGGCACACATCTTCTTTGCAATTCACCCAATAGAATCGCTCCCGAACCTTCTGCAGAGTCTTGGTGATTTCAAAATGCCCACCCGAGGCTCCATCATGTAGCTGACGTAGTACTTCCGGCACTTTGTTCCTTGGCACAACTAGTTGTAGTCTGGATTCAGTGCCATCTTCAGACTCAAAGGTTCTATACAGCAGATCATCTCTTAACACAAGAGAGTCCCATTGGCTCCAATATGCTTTCACTTCAGGGCTTCGTAAACTTATATCCTGCCAAGACGGCCTCTCCTTACGGCGCATCCACTCCAAGACCACTCTCAAACATGGGTCATTCTCTTGGGCCAGTTTCATTTGTTCGGGCTGCCACTCCTCATTCTCTACAGTTGTTCGTCGTATAGGACAAATCTTGTCTTCCATCTTGACACATTCCAGTTTTTCCGACTGTGCCGCCTTCTTTTTACAACTGCGGCGTACGTGTCCTAGCTCACCACGGTTCCAGCACCTTGGCTGTCTCTTCTTTCATGTCTAACAGGGACTCTCTATTGGATTGATCTTCTTCTTCGATTGCTTTTACACGGCGCCCTCGGGAAGTTTGGCTTGCGGCTTCATGCTCCAAAGCAATAGCTAATGCTTCTTCTAGCAATTTTGGTCTGGCCAGCTTCAACGCCTTCTGCAGCTCGCTCTCCCTCAATCCATTTACAAATGTCTCCACTGCAATTTCATCAAGGAAGCTATCGGCAGCTGTAGGATATGCTAGCCGCACAATACGAGCTACCTCCCCCTCAAATTCTTGCAGACTCTCATTTGCATGTTGCACCCGAGATCGTAATTGTGCTTTGTATACTTGCTGAAGATGGCTGTCTCCATAACGATTCTCCAACTTAGAAAGCAAGACATAATAGTTTGCTTGGCCAGCTGGAATAGACCTAAGGATGTCTGCTGCATCACCTCGTAAAGCAGCGGTTAACGAAACAGCTTTCTGCTCTTCGGTCCACTGGTTAGCCATTGCCACTGCTTCCAATTGCCTTCGATAGGTTGACCAAGAGCACTTTCCATCAAAATTTGGTAGCTTAACTCGCATACTACCTGCGGCTAAGTCCCCTATATCTTCGCCTTTGAAGGTCTGGCTCGCATTTTCATCTTTTTGTACACTGCAGTGACCATTCTCAACTGCCATTTCCAATGTCTTGATTTTCTGCTGCAGTAGCCATATTCTTTTCTGTAGTGACAAATTTTTCGTCAACTGCTCTTGAAATTTCTTCAAACTTTTTCGAGACTTCATCGAATTTCACCTCTCGAATTTTTCGTTATTATTTCTAGAAATTTCTTCGAACCTTTTCGACACTTCATCGAATTGCACCCCAAATGTCCTGGTCACTTCCTCGAATTTCTCATTATTATTTCTAGAAATTTCTTTATTTTCATCTTGAAGAGTTCTAGAAACTTCTTCCTTCATCTCTTTCAGTAACAGGTCTTCCGGAGAGTGGAACTCGAACATATCAGGATCTTCTCCATTTTCAATCAAAGTGTCCCTCAACCGTTTCTGGAGGGTCGCTTTATTACCTGAATCATCACAATCCCGCTCCACCAACTGTTCTTAGAGTTGTTTCACGGTTAACTGCACTAATTTCATTTTTAATTGTCTTTATTAACTCAATTAGTCAATACAGTTTTTAAAGTTTTCGACACGAAAACGAACAAAATTCTTCACACAAACACGAGAAAAAGTCTTCACATTCACACGAAAACGAACAAAACAGTCTTAAACTTAAACTTAAATATAACAAAAAGTCACGAAAACACTCAACTCTCCACGAAACCACAGTCTCTCAAAGTCTGTCCAATTTTACAGTCACTCACTGACTGATTCCACTCTGACACCAATGTCCCGGGGATTTATATTAAAACTGGGTTCGATTTATTTTCACTTATTTATTTACACCAATAACTACTGGACTATAATCACATTTATATTCACACTTATTTCTCGTACTATATACTTCTTACTACTGTCTGATCTATGAGCTATATCCGATTGTGATCTATGACTGGCTATCTATCACTAACTAACTGACCGTGCTCTATGGCTGTGTTCTGGGAGTCGCTATCTGCACTATCAATGCAAACACTACCGATGCTGTTCGTGGAGCTTAATATTGTGGCTTAGTGATAACAAGCTCCATGAACACTATTTTGCGTTTGCGTCCACATTCTGTCATTTGCTGTCACATTGAGGTTAAGGAGTTAAGTCACAAAAATATGAATAAGAAAATTGACTTATTTTTTGTCAATGAAGAGACTCGACTGAGAATATGTACAAATTGAAACTACTTAGCAGTAACTAGCATATCTATTTGCCATACCATGACTTTCAATTTCAAACCTGCGCAAAGATCTCTGCCTGAAGATCTGGTTTATCCTTATAATTTTCTGCACGTTTGAGCAGCCTTCAATATTGGTGAGCATCTTGTTAGTTTTTGCACAGAATGGTCACTCTAATATCATTGTTATGAATAAAAATTACCACTTCGAATTTAAACGTTTGGGTTAAATAAATAGTATTATCATTCATTTCATTATTTTTTGGTACATACTGGTATACGAGTATACTGTTGCAGAAGAATTTGGTGACCGCTGCATATTAATTGAACCTGAGTTTCCCCATCACGAGAAAATATTTCAGTTAAATTTTTTATTTATCTTATCCCATTGAGTAGACATTTAATCCTTCTCCGCTCTAGAAAACTGTCCGAATCATAAACGATTATCGGTTTGTTATGTTAGTGTCATTATGACGTTTGTCAGATGTACAGTATTTCTGGCTTGCAAACGCAAACACTATCCATACACTACCTCGGAAGAAATAGCGTTGATAGCATTCATTTATGACGTGACACACAAAAATTAATGACGTCACGATAGCGTTTGTGGTACTATCATTGAGCTCCGTGAACAGCTAATAGTGCGAGATAGTGCAGATAGCGACTCCCCGAACACAGCCTAGGAGAAACTATCTATTACTAACTAACTGTCACCGTGGTCCGTTTGTTTATATTCACTTAACCTTCTATCTCGAAGCTTCTCGTCTAGAATAGACCAAATCAGTAGATTCTCCATGTTTCTGGATTCCCAGGATGTTATTACCAACATTCTCCTTCAAGAGCAATCGAGACGCCTCCAGGGCTCCAGATATTTGTGTGATAGTGTGTGTGTGTGTGTGTGAGTGTCTTTTATTATTTGGGTGAGTTCTCACTTTACAATATGAAAATGTTGAATAAATATTTAGTTCTGTTATACTGCTGAATTGAAAATAAAATTGTCTACAATATGACGTAAAATTGAATAGATGCTTCCATTTAGAAAAAAAAGTTCACTATCGCTGTCACTAAGGGCAGATATCAAAAAAATGAAAATTACTGACATCTTGTAGAATATATCAAACCATTCATTTGTTTTTTTGAATTTTTAGAATCCGCCAATAAATAACGAACATAACAGTTATGTATATATATATATATATATATATATATATATATATATATATATATAAGCTGTATCGTAAAAAACGCCCCAAACTGTAACTTCGTTATTTATTGGCGGATTTTCAAAGTTTTGGGAAGCCTGAAATAAGCATCGTCAATATAATGAAGAGGTGGAGTTAGGCGTACTTGTCAGTGTTCTGGAAGAGACGAGAACGTCTACTCGTGAAATTGCTAGTGATTTGAACAAAAAATCAAAAGATACTGTAGATGGAGTAGTAAAAAACACAAGTTTATACTGTACGTTTCGTAAAAAGTGAAAGCTCTGGAGCAAAATGATCTCGATCGAAGAATTGAATTTTGACGTTTTTATTTAGACGCGGTTCGTGGGAATGGTAATTTCTATAGAAACATACTTTGGTCTGATGAGTGTACCTTTAGCAATAATGGCATTTATAATAGAAACACCCGATATTGGAGTCAGAAAAATCCTAGACTTATTGTAGAAAATAATTTTCACAGAAGATTGGGCAATTTTTTATCGACGGAATACTCATACGAGATAAATATTTAAGACCTTTTGAAGGAAAATATCAAAAACTTTATAGATGGCCGAACTCAATAGATTCTATTTTCAACAAGTTAGGGCTAATGCGAATGTAAATTTAAATTGGTTAAATAACAGATTTAATGCAAGATAGATTGGGACAAATTGACTTGTTCGGTGGCCAGCTCGTTACCCTGACCACACGCCACTTGACTTTTGGTTTTGGTGTTACCTTGAAGACTAAGTTTATCTAAATCAGGCTCAGAATGAAAACTGCATTAGAAGAAAAATAATCGAAGTTTGTCGAGAAATACCTCCAAATATTATAATGAACGTCACTTATGGAGTGATCATAAGGTGCGGGCTGTGTATTCATCAAGGCGGCACACAATTTGAACAATATTTGTGAAATAGGTTTCACTCTTATTTCAATGGCATTTGTTAATGAGTACGGAGTACTCAATTTTTATATTTTATTTTTTCAAGAAATGATTGAATGAATATTATGTTATGTTACATTGTTGAATTTAGAAAATAATTGTCAACAATATGACGTAAACACAAATATATGCTTCTATTAAGAATAAAAAAGTTGACTATCGCTGTCACTGATGGCAAAGATTAAAAAAATGAAAGTCGGAGACATGTTTTAGAACACATGAAACCATTCATTTGTTTTTTTGAATTTTTAAAATCCGCCAAAAAATAACGAAGTTATAGCCTGGGGTGTTTTTTACGATACAGCCTGTATATATATATATATATATATATATATATATATATATATATATATATATATATATATATATATATATATATATATATATATATTTGATAAAATAGATGGTTGCTGGGGATGCAGTCATTAAATAAATAAAATTCTTTGATTGAAGCCGAGCTTTCGAGAATGTTTATTCTCTTTCCTGTTTTTGGCTAATTTATTCTAAATTCACGATTTTTGCCCTGAAGAAGAGAATTAACATTCTCGAAAGCTCGACTTCAATCAAGGAATTTTATTGAATATATGACTGCATCCCCAAGAACGCCTTTTTATTTATTATAAAACCAGTCAAGAATACAAAATCAATATATATATATATATATATATATATATATATATATATATATATATATATATATATCTTAACGATGAGAGTAATTGGGAAAGTTGGGAAAGGCAACATAAGAAGAAGACTCTTTTAACTCAATCCGAGCTTTCGGAACTGCTCAGTTCCATTTTCAAGGATACTGAAAACATTTATTTTAAACAATACTTAAAACATATTCTTTAAATGTATATATTACTTACGTGGTTGTTTTCAAAGATGTTGAAAAATGTGAGGCATTAATATGGAATAAGGGGCAGTTGATGTATATAAAAAAAATATAAGTGTATATGTTCTTGTTGTAGAATAAAAAGACGGTGACATTAGAGTAAAAAAAATGTTTCTTAAAATTTATAAAATTGGAATAAAATACATATAGACAGATAAGAGAGGACTGACTGAGAAATTATTAACAATAACAAAAACAAAAATGAATTCGACACTTCTAGATATATGACTTTTCAGGGAGGACATTTGGTTTGCATAAAATTTATATTCCCTAGTTAATTGGATAAACGAACAACTTTTCTATGTATTAACTCAAAAAACACTTATGTTGGCAAATTGACCTTCCGATGTAAGTAAATATGAGTATATGGCACTCAAGTGCTTGACAGCAGTTTTTTTGTTGATTGTTTTTGTATGTTGGTAAATATATATACCATCTCCAAAATCTTTCTTTTGATTAGATTCTTCTCCTTTGCTAATATTTTTACAGAATCATAATCCATTTTATGATTTAAATCGTGTACATGATGTGCTAAGGTACATCTATCTGGGTATAGTCTGCTGTGACTTTTATGAGAACTTATCCTATCTTTAACGGGTCTTGATTTTTCTCCGATATAACTTTTCTCGCCATTCTGACAAGGGATGCAATAAACTACATCAGAAAGGGATAAGATAGGAGTTTTATCTTTCAATCGTGAGAAAGCTGTCTTTATGGAACACTGTTTTCTTGGCAATTTTTATTCTACCGAAAAGTCTAAATATCTTCGCAAGCTTAGACGTGATTTCTCTAATATAGGGTAGACTACAATATAAGATGGGCCCGTCATTCTCTGTTCGATTGTTTTCTTGGTTTCCTGTGGATGTTGTACCATATAAAATTTATTTTAATAGTTTTGGAGGGTAGACATTGTCTACAAACAAATTAAACAATATTTTTAAGTTTTTTTCATGTAGTGTTTGATCAGAAATGTTGAATACTCTATTTTTCATTTGTTTCATTAAGTTTAATTTAACTTGATGTTTATGATAGGACCAATAATTGTTGAATTTTCCAGATGTCATGGGTTTCCTATACCAATCAATGATAATGCTGTTGTCCTCTTTCCTAACAAATTTGGTATCAAGAAAAGGGACAGATTGGTTTTGATCTTCATACTCAAACGTCTGTATTGTAACTGTTGAAAATTTCTAGTGTTTCTCCAACAGCATTTTCTGGTAGAGATAAAATAATATCATCCACATATTTTTAATGAAAAATAAATTGAATGGTAGCACTGGTACAACAATATCCAGTAAATCGTCCATAACATAATTTTTGCTCCCATAGGAGTATCAAAAGTTTGTTTAAAATATTCTCCACCAAATAAAAAATAGAAAGGTGATCAATTCAAGGAATGATTATTTTTCGATGTTGCAAAAATTAGCAATGTAATCCCATCTATTTTCTATTGCCCGCAGGCATGATTTAAGGCTAATATTACTGAAAAGAGAAACCACATCTAAACTAGCTAGAACATAATTTGGAGGAAGTTGTAGTTTGTTGAATTGTTTTTTTACATCGAATGAATCCTTGATGTAATATTCATTATTTTTTTTATTTTAAGAAACACATTTTTTTACTCTAATGTCACCTTCTTTTTATTCTACAACAAGAACATATACATTTATATTTTTTTATATACATCAACTGCCCCTTATTCCATATTATTGCCTCACATTTTTTTAACATCTTTGAAAACAACCAACCTCACCTAACGTAAGTAATATATACATTTAAAGAATATGTTTTAAGTATTGTTTAAAATAAATGTTCTCAGTATCCTTAAAAATGGAACTGAGCAGTTCCGAAAGCTCGGATTGAGTTAAAAGAGTATACTTTTATTTATGCTGCCTTTCCCAATCACCCTCATCGTTAAGATTTATAACATTCAGCAATTCAAATTTTCTCACTTTATATATATATATATATATATATATATATATATATATATATATATATATATATATATATATATATACTCTTGTTATGATTCTTGGGATTTGGGCTTCTTGTATTGATCATTTTTAAGAAAATGTGTTTAAATAATAGTACATTTATTTTATGTCATTAGTAATAGTAATAATTAAAAAAAGAAATTAATAAAATTTGACGTTTCGATCCACTTTGTGGTCTTTTTATATTATAAGTTTAGAAAATAAGATAAAAATATATAATGATGAACTGAAATAGAAGATTATTGGTATAATTTCTTGGGTAATGAGAAATATTTAAGGATACATACCTACGACATGCATTGCTCATTACCCAAGAAATTATACCAATAATCTTCTATTTCAGTTCATCATTATATATTTTTATCTTATTTTCTAAACTTATAATTGAAAAAGACCACAAAGTGGATCGAAACGTCAAATTTTATTAATTTCTTTTTTTAATTATTACTAATGACATAAAATAAATGTACTATTATTTAAACACATTTTCTTAAAAATTATCAATACAAGAAGCCCAAATCCCAAGAATCATAACAAGAATAAATTACACAAGGCTCAAGAATTCCTATAAACAATATATATATATATATATATATATATATATGTTGTAACGTTTAACCCTGTGCTAAACGTTGTGGGGTGAGTTCACTTGCGTAATACTCAAAGTTCGCAGATTGCTTCCAATGATTTATTTCCAAACACTCAGTACACGAGCTTCTATTATGGTACAACTGTCACCACTTGTCACCTTGACAATCTATACTGTCACTGTCTTCACCGACAGAACTACTATTAACCTCTGATTCCACAGACTGACTGTTATCAACTGACTTTATAAGACTCACTGACTTCATAAGACTGACTCTGTCCCGTGATCGACACGGCTTTATATACCTGAATCATGACATGACATTCATCGAGAATGTTCTATGATTATCTAGACGCACATTAGATTTAGATTTAGATTTAAGAGAGGGTTACATTGCACTGCGACCATAAGGTCTATTGTGTCCCCTACCTGAGTTGCACTCGCCTATACGCGGTCTACAACTCGCCTTCCAGTTCTAATGAACTCCAGTATCTGGGTTGGCTCCAGTGATACAGACACAGGCTAGTCTTTGTATTCTATTGAGGGTTTTCCTCGTATTGCTCTGACTTGCCTTGCCATGCCAGGCTATTGACCCATATGATATTATCGGTCTTACAATCATGACGTACATCCATCGCAGTATTTTTGGGTTACATCCCCAAGTCTTACCAGTCAGATTTCTGCACGCCATTAAGGCCTTTATTGCTTTGCTAGCAGTAGCCTCAATATGCTTGTTCCACAGAAGCTTGCTATCTAGTGTTAATCCCAGATATTTGACTTCAGCCTTCCAGCTTATTATGTCTCCACTCAAAGTGAGAGGTTTCATAGCTGGAAGTTTCCTTTTCCTAGTAAATGGAATAATTGTGGTCTTGGATGAGTTTATGCTAAGCCCCACTGACAAGCACCATTGCTCAATAGTTCTGAGGCCCTCCTGCAATAATTCGCATAGGGTGTTCGCGAATTTTCCTCGGACTATTAGGACTATGTCGTCGGCATAGCCTATACATGTGAATCCAAGCTCCGGGAGTTTGTGGAGTAACTCGTCTACTACTAAGCTCCATAGGAGGGGAGATATTACTCCTCCTTGAGGTGTTCCACGAGTAGCTTTAACAGAGGTGGTATGATCACCTACTTGGGCCTCAGCTATTCTCGTCTTCAACATCTCATACATCCATTTGATAACGGTCTTGTTCACGCCTCGCCATGTGAGTGCCTCCCTGATTGACACATGTGTGGTGTTGTCAAAAGCCCCAGATATGTCCAGGAAGGCACACATTGCGATTTCTTTATTGCTCAGAGAACTCTGAATGACCTCAGTTAGCTGATACAGCGCGGTTTCTGTTGAACGCCCCGCCCTGTATGCATGCTGACATTTATGAAGTGGTTTGTCCTTCAGAATCTCTGTTCTTATGTAGTTATCCACTACTTTCTCCATCGTTTTCAGTAGAAACGATGTTAAACAGATAGGTCGATTGGCTTCAAGGAGGCTACTTCCTCACTACTGCAGGTTGCTATTCCAAGGCACAGTTTGCGTTGGCTAGCAATGGCGAGGCATTCCGTCACCAGGTGATCCGGAGTTTCCTCCTCTTCCTCGCAGAATCTGCACTCGTCATCCTCTGCTAGACCTAATCTCATTAGATGCTTCTTGAGGCGACAGTGTCCTGTGAGAAATCCAGTGAGTAGGTGTAGCTTGTTCTTGCTGAGATCCAAATACCTTTTGGATCTTGCAGTATCAAAGTTTCTTAGAAACTTTTTGGAATGATCCAATCCAGGGGTATCCCGCAAGAGTGTTTCTCTTACGGTTTTTTCTCTCTCCAGAAACTCCTTCTTGTAGGTGCTTTTATCTGTGCCACAGAAGGGTTCTGGGCCAGTAAATGGAGTTTGTGCTCCTTTCCTGGCAAGTGTGTTGGCCTCCTCGTTGCCTTTGATTCCAGAGTGGCCGGGAACCCAGACTAAGTAGACCCTGTTGTTCTTGCCTAGCTCATTGAGCTTCCTTCGGCACTCCCATACCATTTTAGATTCAATGGTATGAGAGTTCAGTGCTTTAATTGCAGCTTGACTATCAGAATGTATTGCAATGTCACATTTCTGATAGTTTCTTTCAAGGTTCATCTCCACGCATCTCTCAATTGCAAGCAATTCTGCTTGAAAGACGCTTGGGCAGCGGCCTAGCGCAAGTGAGCATTTGGTGCGATTCCCAAACACTCCAGCGCCTGTCCCCGTCGTGGTCTTAGAACCATCAGTGTACCATTTAATGGTATTCTTTTTGAGAGCTTGGGTTGTGAGCCCCCTGTCCCAATCTTCTCTGCTACTTAGCACCGTGGTGAAAGTTCTCTCGATGCTAATTTTCTTTGTCATTACATCACTGGGAAGGTTTGCTGATGGGATGTGTTTGGACAGAGAGGACCAAGCTCTCTGATTACGAATTCCCACAATGTCTGAACCTTCCCTAGATAGTCTTAGAATGGCCTCATGGGCCAATATCTATCACTAGATGGAGAGGTGTGAGATCTGTGATGATCTCTAGTGCCCTGGTCGGGCAAGTTCTCATGGCTCCAGTGATACAGACACAGGCTAGTCTTTGTATTCTATCGAGGGTTTTCCTCGTATTGCTCTGACTTGCCTTGCCATGCCAGGCTATTGACCCATATGATATTATCGGTCTTACAATCATAACGTACATCCATCGCAGTATTTTTGGGTTACATCCCCAAGTCTTACCAGTCAGATTTCTGCACGCCATTAAGGCCTTTATTGCTTTGCTAGCAGTAGCCTCAATATGCTTGTTCCACAGAAGCTTGCTATCTAGTGTTAATCCCAGATATTTGACTTCAGCCTTCCAGCTTATTATGTCTCCACTCAAAGTGAGAGGTTTCATAGCTGGAAGTTTCCTTTTCCTAGTAAATGGAATAATTGTGGTCTTGGATGGGTTTATGCTAAGCCCCACTGACAAGCACCATTGCTCAATAGTTCTGAGGCCCTCCTGTAATAATTCGCATAGGGTGTTCGCGAATTTTCCTCGGACTATTAGGACTATGTCGTCGGCATAGCCTATACATGTGAATCCAAGCTCCGGGAGTTTGTGGAGTAACTCGTCTACTACTAAGCTCCATAGGAGGGGAGATATTACTCCTCCTTGAGGTGTTCCACGAGTAGCTTTAACAGAGGTGGTATGATCACCTACTTGGGCCTCAGCTATTCTCGTCTTCAACATCTCATACATCCATTTGATAACGGTCTTGTTCACGCCTCGCCATGTGAGTGCCTCCCTGATTGACACATGTGTGGTGTTGTCAAAAGCCCCAGATATGTCCAGAAAGGCACACATTGCGATTTCTTTATTGCTCAGAGAACTCTGAATGACCTCAGTTAGCTGATACAGCGCGGTTTCTGTTGAACGCCCCGCCCTGTATGCATGCTGACATTTATGAAGTGGTTTGTCCTTCAGAATCTCTGTTCTTATGTAGTTATCCACTACTTTCTCCATCGTTTTCAGTAGAAACGATGTTAAACAGATAGGTCGATTGGCTTCAAGGAGGCTACTTCCTCACTACTGCAGGTTGCTATTCCAAGGCACAGTTTGCGTTGGCTAGCAATGGCGAGGCATTCCGTCACCAGGTGATCCGGAGTTTCCTCCTCTTCCTCGCAGAATCTGCACTCGTCATCCTCTGCTAGACCTAATCTCATTAGATGCTTCTTGAGGCGACAGTGTCCTGTGAGAAATCCAGTGAGTAGGTGTAGCTTGTTCTTGCTGAGATCCAAATACCTTTTGGATCTTGCAGTATCAAAGTTTCTTAGAAACTTTTTGGAATGATCCAATCCAGGGGTATCCCGCAAGAGTGTTTCTCTTACGGTTTTTTCTCTCTCCAGAAACTCCTTCTTGTAGGTGCTTTTATCTGTGCCACAGAAGGGTTCTGGGCCAGTAAATGGAGTTTGTGCTCCTTTCCTGGCAAGTGTGTTGGCCTCCTCGTTGCCTTTGATTCCAGAGTGGCCGGGAACCCAGACTAAGTAGACCCTGTTGTTCTTGCCTAGCTCATTGAGCTTCCTTCGGCACTCCCATACCATTTTAGATTCAATGGTATGAGAGTTCAGTGCTTTAATTGCAGCTTGACTATCAGAATGTATTGCAATGTCACATTTCTGATAGTTTCTTTCAAGGTTCATCTCCACGCATCTCTCAATTGCAAGCAATTCTGCTTGAAAGACGCTTGGGCAGCGGCCTAGCGCAAGTGAGCATTTGGTGCGATTCCCAAACACTCCAGCGCCTGTCCCCGTCGTGGTCTTAGAACCATCAGTGTACCATTTAATGGTATTCTTTTTGAGAGCTTGGGTTGTGAGCCCCCTGTCCCAATCTTCTCTGCTACTTAGCACCGTGGTGAAAGTTCTCTCGATGCTAATTTTCTTTGTCATTACATCACTGGGAAGGTTTGCTGATGGGATGTGTTTGGACAGAGAGGACCAAGCTCTCTGATTACGAATTCCCACAATGTCTGAACCTTCCCTAGATAGTCTTAGAATGGCCTCATGGGCCAATATCTATCACTAGATGGAGAGGTGTGAGATCTGTGATGATCTCTAGTGCCCTGGTCGGGCAAGTTCTCATGGCTCCAGTGATACAGACACAGGCTAGTCTTTGTATTCTATCGAGGGTTTTCCTCGTATTGCTCTGACTTGCCTTGCCATGCCAGGCTATTGACCCATATGATATTATCGGTCTTACAATCATAACGTACATCCATCGCAGTATTTTTGGGTTACATCCCCAAGTCTTACCAGTCAGATTTCTGCACGCCATTAAGGCCTTTATTGCTTTGCTAGCAGTAGCCTCAATATGCTTGTTCCACAGAAGCTTGCTATCTAGTGTTAATCCCAGATATTTGACTTCAGCCTTCCAGCTTATTATGTCTCCACTCAAAGTGAGAGGTTTCATAGCTGGAAGTTTCCTTTTCCTAGTAAATGGAATAATTGTGGTCTTGGATGGGTTTATGACAAGCACCATTGCTCAATAGTTCTGAGGCCCTCCTGCAATAATTCGTATAGGGTGTTCGCGAATTTTCCTCGGACTATTAGGACTATGTCGTCGGCATAGCCTATACATGTGAAGCCAAGCTCCGTGAGTTTGTGGAGTAACTCGTCTACTACTAAGCTCCATATGAGGGGAGATATTACTCCTCCTTGAGGTGTTCCACGAGTAGCTTTAACAGAGGTGGTATGATCACCTACTTGGGCCTCAGCTATTCTCGTCTTCAACATCTCATACATCCATTTGATAACGGTCTTGTTCACTCTTCGCCGTGTGAGTGCCTCCCTGATTGACACATGTGTGGTGTTGTCAAAAGCCCCAGATATGTCCAGGAAGGCACACATTGCGATTTCTTTATTGCTCAGAGAACTCTGAATGACCTCAGTTAGCTGATACAGCGCGGTTTCTGTTGAACGCCCCGCCCTGTATGCATGCTGACATTTATGAAGTGGTTTTTCCTTCAGAATCTCTGTTCTTATGTAGTTATCCACTACCTTCTCCATCGTTTTCAGTAGAAACGATGTTAAACAGATAGGTCGGAAAGATCGGGGATCAGTCCCATTTTTCTTCCCTATTTTCGGTATGAAGATTACTTTGGCTCTTTGTCATATGCTAGGTATAAAGCCCCGTGCTAGGCAGCTTCTTGTAATCTTCAGGAGATGGGGAAGGATCTCCTCCATTCCTTTCTGTAGGAGTATTGGGAATATGCCATCTACTCCCGGCGATTTATAAGGTTGAAAGGTGTTGACTGCCCATTCCAACCTTTGTCTTGTGAATATCTTCTTAGCAATACTCCAATCTTCCTTGCGAGGATTCTTGGTTTGGATTGCTACGTCAATACTACTGAGGGGTTCACTTCCTGGGAAGTGTGTTTTGAGAAGTAGAGCAGATCGCTCCTCTTCTCCCTCAGTGTATGACCCGTCTGGCTTCTTTAGCCACATTAAGGGGCTGATTGCCCCTTTTGCCATGACTTTTTGCAATCTGGCTGCAGTAGGAGTCGAAGTGATCTTTTCACATAAAGCTTGAAAGTGAAGCCTCTTGGCCTTCCTGATCTCCTTACTGTATTGTGTGAGCTTCTGGGTATAGCCCTGCCAATTATCGTCTCTTTTGGCCCTGTTGAAGAGCCGACGGACCTCTAATCTGAGGTTTGACAGGTTTTTGCTCCACCAAGGTGCTTCCTTGCTTGGTCGAGCTTTTGAGAGTGGGCCAGTTGGGATTTCGCAAATAGCCTTGCAATCACTGCTGAAGCTCCCTTCGCGTGATGCAAGTTCACTTGCGCCACCTTGGAGAAAGGGATGAAGGTGCTGTAGTCTGGGGTGTAGGGGCTGGGTAGTCCAGCCTCTAGTTCCCCCCCTCCTCTCTTTCCTCCTGTCCCTCATCAAGATCCATCGGGAGGGTAGTCTCCTTGGAGCTCTAGCGGGTATCTGGGTCTCGGGTTATGGCCTCGACCCCCGCATGGGTTCGCCCTTCCCCCAGGACTGCAGAGAATTTCTCTGCCTCCCCGGCTTCTTTGGCAGAGCCAGCAGAGGCCTCGACCAGACCTGAGCTAGCAGTTTTATCCTGCACACCGGAGTCCATAGATGTGGAGGGCATCTCCGCATCTTTTGGGCCTCCCGCAGGTTTATTTTTCTGTCCTAGCCCCGAGACAGACACACGTCCAAACCTAAAGTTCAAGACGCATCCTTCTGCCTTCAGGGCCTCTCCTGATTGGTGATCGATCCCAATCGTGAGGACAGTACCGGTTCCCTCCTTTTTGGAGTTGAGAACTTTCCAGGCTCCGGTACTGAGCCAGGTGTTCTGTACTTCGACGAGTCGGAGGATTTTCTCCGTCTCCATTTCGAAGCTTCTTGGGAAGTACACCGTTACAGTGACGGGTTTGGGGATGTTTTTCTCCTCCACCGCCACTAACTCGGGTCCTTCCCAAGACCTCAAGGCCGGCACTACTCCAATGAGCCAGTCCGCCGAATCTTGAGAACCGCAGTCCACCAGCATCATTCCACAGCGGAAATGTATACCGGTGAAGTGCATTCCCTTCACCTCTCCACTGCACATCTCTTCCACTAGAGTATCCTCCAGTGTTGAGAGCCGATGTGGTTCAAGGATTACTCTAGGGTAATCCTTGGGTATGATACCCACACGAATAGCCTTTACGGCCTTGGCAGCTGCAGCGTATCCAGTGGCATGCCCGGTTTTTGCTGCAGCTGTTTTCGGCTTTTTAGGCTGAGGCCTTTCCGGAGGAGTGATATGCTCCGCGCCTCTCTTTCCTGTCCCTTTTCCCGTCGGTGTTACCTTCGGGGTCGGGACAGTAGGTGGTATGGAGTGTTGAAGAGCCTGTTTTCTGGCCTCCTCAGGTGCAAGTCCTTGATGGAGGAGTCGCAGGTACTTCCGCACTCCTGCTCCACTGAGACCCTTTCTCAGTGGATCGTCTCTGCCGCCCGGCTGTCCGAGTTTCGGCAGACGATTCCTTTGCCGTTTGGCATTTCCCTTTTTTACAGGGAGCCCGGATGAAGAGGTGCAGGCTTTCTCCATCTCTCCTCCGGTGAGTTTGGGATTATGTGAATGTTCCATTAAGTTCCCACGAGTAGCTGGGGACAAATCGGTCCACTTCTGCAGAGCCCCGCATGCAGGGGTAAGGGGTTAATACAATGGAGTTCCCCCTTGTGCTCCAAGGTCGAAACCAGTAGAGACCAGTCTGTCTGGCCATGCATCCCTCGGCCTGGTTTCCCGCCTTGGATTTAGAATTTTTGATGAGGTTATTTCCTCTTGGTCCGGGCGGTTAAGCCAAGACCCCCCCGCATCACTGGCCCGCGAGACATGACCACAGACGATCAGGATGCGTTGGTTTGACAGGGTGGTTTCGAGGTTAGCTCGAAAGCACACCTGGTATCGTTGTACCTGAGTGCAATTCCCTTAGCCACGACACTACAGCTGGGACAGGTGAAGTTGGTCCGCGGCAGGGTATTCGTGGCTGCCAATTGAGTTTTTAGTCTCAATGAGCCCTATTTACCCGCAGGCCCCCTTCTCATATAAAAATCATCGTTAGAGGCCCCCTCCTATCCGCCACCAGGAGACGCGCCGGGTTGGCACTTCACTCCTCCCAGTAGACGCACATAATTAATGTTCTAGATCCTTGTCAAACTGACAATAGTATGACAAATTTGTACATCACATATAGTTTCTCGAAGGATCGAGAATAACTCTACCATAATTCTAGAACAACATAATGAAATATACAAGCAACAACTATAGCAAACAAGGTAGTAGAATGAATAGCTAATAAAAGAATAACAAACGTAAGTACATGACTACCTATCCACGTTACACTGCCCCCTTCTTAGATCTGATCGTCCCGATCAAACATCATACCAATGCATTCTTCAATCTCATCTGGGGGAGCTCCTTGGATCCTCTTGTCCCAATCCTCGCTCTCGCCTCCCGAGGAAGACAGGTTACTTGGCGGTACTTGTGATCCTCTTTAGCGATCATCAAAATGTTTCACCGGACTATGATTACCTCCAGGTGAACATACTCGTACAGGTGATCTGCTTCTACACAATCTAACACGATCCTTGGCGGCCACACAACCTTCACCACTACGTGATCTTGAACCACGATCACGCAATCTAGGTATATGGCAAGGAGCCGTCAATTCACTACAATACATCTCACTATCTTTAATATTGTTTGAACTAATGCGATTGCGCCTAATATCTCGATCATTGCGTCGCCTCATGCGCTTCCTTCTATTGCGGTCGAAGCACCTTCTACCTCCTGCGCCTCTTTGTGGACTACTGCAACGTGAATTGCTTTTCCCACGAACACTAGTGCCTACACATTGCCTGGTACTTCTTCGACATCTGGATATACTGCGTCTTTTAACAAGACTCTTTCTTCTACTGCTTGATCTCTCTCTTGAGATACTGCTCTCCTTCGAACTAGGTATGACATCTTCCCTCTTAACACCAGGATCGATATCTGAGCTGTCTTTGTTAGAGCAATAATGATATTTCTGTTGTGCGTAATTTTCTTTCTTCCGGATTTCGAGATTTTCTTGTACATGACCAGTTTGAAATTGTGGACAGTTCTTCTTCATGTGCCCTTCTTGTTCACAATTCCAAAACACCCTCGGAGTACTGAAATTTTCAGACTCATTGCTAGATTGAAATTGCGAACAATTCCTTTTGATATGTCCTCCTTGTCCACAGTTCCAACACACCATCTGAGTACTATGTCCAGTTGATTGACCATCCAGTTTTCTTAACATTTCAATAATTTGCTTAATGATTTTACTTTTTCTGTATTTTTCTTCTTGGATGAGGCTAACGCGTCGAATCTGTCCCCGATGCAGATGAGATCTGGATGCCTCTTTAGCAGCTTCATACTCAAGTGCACGTGCAAGGGCATCTTCAATTCTTGTAAGGCCACTCAACCGTAAGGCCTGCTGAATCTCAAAATCTCTTAGACCATCAATGAATGTCTGTACTGTTAGCCTGTCAATAAAGTCTCTCGGTGCTGTTGGGTATGCCAGTAGAACGAGCCGGACAACATCATTTTCATACTGCTGCAATGTTTCATCATACCTTTGTTGCCTGTACTTTAACTGTGCTTGGTAAATTTGGTGTACATGTTGGTCACCATATCGCCTTTCAAGTTGATCTACTAAAATCTCATACGAATGTTCGCCATCAGTTAGTGTGTTTTAGATTTCCAATGCATCATCACGTAGAGCCAAGATCAATGCAGTGGCCTTCTCTTCATCTGACCAACCACTAGCCAAAGCAGCAGCATCAAATTGCTTTTTATATGTAGACCAAGACTGTTTACCATCGAATTTTGGGGCTTCAATTTTGACTGGATTAACTACACCATTTTGAATTTCATTCGACGATCGTCTCAGAGGCAACATCTTTTGCTCTATTATTTGAAGTTTTTGATTAAAATTTTCCTGAACTTTTTCTAATTTCTGGTCAACTTCTTCTTTTTGCAACATCTTGTCATCTATAAGTTGAAAATTCTGTATGAAGTTTTCTTGGACTTTCTCTAATTTTTGTTCAACTTTCTCTAATTTCTGGTCTACTTCCTGTTTATCTTCTTGTCGCACTATTGCTTGTTCTTCTAAGATTTGTCTTATTCTTGTTTCTTGTTCTTCTTTTTCCTGTTTAATTCTTTCTCGTTCTTCTTTTTCTTGTTGTCTAATTCTTTCTTGTTCTTCTTTATCTTGTTGTCTACTTCTTTCTTGATTTTCTAGAATTTGACTTATTTTTGTTTGGTCTTCCTTTCTAATTCTTTCTTGATTTTCTAGAAATTGATTCATTTTTGTTTGGTCTTCCTGTCTAATTCTTTCTTGATTTTCTAAAATTTGTGTTATTTTTGCTTCTTGTTCTTGTCTACTTTTTTTTTCTAGGAACTTCATTATTTCTGCAAAATTTGCCATTTCGTCGTAATCTTTCGATCTGGTATTCACCATATATTCTCAGCAAAATGCGAAGATCCCACTTCTGACACCAATTGTAACGTTTAACCCTGTGCTAAACGTTGTGGGGTGAGTTCACTTGCGTAATACTCAAAGTTCGCAGATTGCTTCCAATGGTTTATTTCCAAACACTCAGTACACGAGCTTCTATTATGGTACAACTGTCACCACTTGTCACCTTGACAATCTATAATGTCACTGTCTTCAACGACAGAACTAATATTAACCTCTGATTCCACAGACTGACTGTTATCAACTGACTTTATAAGACTCACTGACTTCATAAGACTGACTCTGTCCCGTGATCGACACGGCTTTATATACCTGAATCATGACTTGACATTCATCGAGAATGTTCTATGATTATCTAGATGCACATAATTAATGTTCTAGATCCTTGTCAAACTGACAATAGTATGACAAATTTGTACCTCACATATAGTTTCTCGAAGGATCGAGAATAACTCTACCATAATTCTAGAACAACATAATGAAATATACAAGCAACAACTATAGCAAACAAGGTAGTAGAATGAATAGCTAATAAAATAATAACAAACGTAAGTACATGACTACCTATCCACGTTACAATATATATATATATATATATATATATATATATATATATATATATATATATATATATATATATAAATGAGGAGCTATCCGTACCAGATGACCATATTAGAAATGAATAATAATTTCACGCCTAGCTGGTAAATTCGTAGGGTGAAGAGCCATATTTGATAATCAATCCTTATTTGGAACTCATACTTGTATCAATCTTCGGTATAGAACTGTCGGTGGAGACAAGTATGAGCGATATATTAAGCATGTATAATGGTGGATAATAACAATCGGCAAAGGTTAATAATTAATTAAATAAATGAGGAGCTATCCGTACCAGATGACCATATTAGAATATGAATAATAATTTCACGCCTAGCTGGTAAATTGAACCTACATTTCGTAGGGTGCCGCAATAAGAACGAGGTTTGTCGTCTACATATTGCGTTTGTGTGCATTTTTTCCACTATACTGCTCAATCAGATTGATTACCAAACATAGCATCAGTCTCCCAGATATATATCATGATTTCGAGGTTGTTGCCTCTCATCAGTATATCGTAGGGTGAAGAGCCACATTTGATAATCAATCCTTATTTGGAACTCATACTTGTATCAATCTTCGGTATAGAACTGTCGGTGGAGACAAGTATGAGCGATATATTAAGCATGTATAATGGTGGATAATAACAATCGGCAAAGGTTAATAATTAATTAAATAAATGAGGAGCTATCCGTACCAGATGACCATATTAGAATATGAATAATAATTTCACGCCTAGCTGGTAAATTGAACCTACATTTCGTAGGGTGCCGCAATAAGAACGAGGTTTGTCGTCTACATATTGCGTTTGTGTGCATTTTTTCCACTATACTGCTCAATCAGATTGATTACCAAACATAGCCATTATACATGCTTAATATATCGCTCATACTTGTCTCCACCGACAGTTCTATACCGAAGATTGATACAAGTATCTCTATATCACTATACTGCTCAATCAGATTGATTACCAAACATAGCATCAGTCTCCCAGATATATATCATGATTTCGAGGTTGTTGCCTCTCATCAGTATATCGTAGGGTGAAGAGCCATATTTGATAATCAATCCTTATTTGGAACTCATACTTGTATCAATCTTCGGTATAGAACTGTCGGTGGAGACAAGTATGAGCGATATATTAAGCATGTATAATGGTAGATAATAACAATCGGCAAAGGTTAATAATTAATTAAATAAATGAGGAGCTATCCGTACCAGATGACCATATTAGAATATGAATAATAATTTCACGCCTAGCTGGTAAATTGAACCTACATTTCGTAGGGTGCCGCAATAAGAACGAGGTTTGTCGTCTACATATTGCGTTTGTGTGCATTTTTTCCACTATACTGCTCAATCAGATTGATTACCAAACATAGCATCAGTCTCCCAGATATATATCATGATTTCGAGGTTGTTGCTTCTCATCAGTATATCGTAGGGTGAAGAGCCATATTTGATAATCAATCCTTATTTGGAACTCATACTTGTATCAATCTTCGGTATAGAACTGTCGGTGGAGACAAGTATGAGCGATATATTAAGCATGTATAATGGAATCGGCAAAGGTTAATAATTAATTAAATAAATGAGGAGCTATCCGTACCAGATGACCATATTAGAATATGAATAATAATTTCACGCCTAGCTGGTAAATTGAACCTACATTTCGTAGGGTGCCGCAATAAGAACGAGGTTTGTCGTCTACATATTGCGTTTGTGTGCATTTTTTCCACTATACTGCTCAATCAGATTGATTACCAAACATAGCCATTATACATGCTTAATATATCGCTCATACTTGTCTCCACCGACAGTTCTATACCGAAGATTGATACAAGTATGAGTTCCAAATAAGGATTGATTATCAAATATGGCTCTTCACCCTACGATATACTGATGAGAGGCAACAACCTCGAAATCATGATATATATCTGGGAGACTGATGCTATGTTTGGTAATCAATCTGATTGAGCAGTATAGTGGAAAAAATGCACACAAACGCAATATGTAGACGACAAACCTCGTTCTTATTGCGGCACCCTACGAAATGTAGGTTCAATTTACCAGCTAGGCGTGAAATTATTATTCATATTCTAATATGGTCATCTGGTACGGATAGCTCCTCATTTATTTAATTAATTATTAACCTTTGCCGATTCCATTATACATGCTTAATATATCGCTCATACTTGTCTCCACCGACAGTTCTATACCGAAGATTGATACAAGTATGAGTTCCAAATAAGGATTGATTATAAAATATGGCTCTTCACCCTACGATATACTGATGAGAGGCAACAACCTCGAAATCATGATATATATCTGGGAGACTGATGCTATGTTTGGTAATCAATCTGATTGAGCAGTATAGTGGAAAAAATGCACACAAACGCAATATGTAGACGACAAACCTCGTTCTTATTGCGGCACCCTACGAAATGCAGGTTCAATTTACCAGCTAGGCGTGAAATTATTATTCATATTCTAATATGGTCATCTGGTACGGATAGCTCCTCATTTATTTAATTAATTATTAACCTTTGCCGATTGTTATTATCCACCATTATGCATGCTTAATATATCGCTCATACTTGTCTCCACCGACAGTTCTATACCGAAGATTGATACAAGTATGAGTTCCAAATAAGGATTGATTATCAAATATGGCTCTTCACCCTACGATATACTGATGAGAGGCAACAACCTCGAAATCATGATATATATCTGGGAGACTGATGCTATGTTTGGTAATCAATCTGATTGAGCAGTATAGTGGAAAAAATGCACACAAACGCAATATGTAGACGACAAACCTCGTTCTTATTGCGGCACCCTACGAAATGTAGGTTCAATTTACCAGCTAGGCGTGAAATTATTATTCATATTCTAATATGATCATCTGGTACGGATAGCTCCTCATTTATTTAATTAATTATTAACCTTTGCCGATTGTTATTATCCACCATTATACATGCTTAATATATCGCTCATACTTGTCTCCACCGACAGTTCTATACCGAAGATTGATACAAGTATGAGTTCCAAATAAGGATTGATTATCAAATATGGCTCTTCACCCTACGATATACTGATGAGAGGCAACAACCTCGAAATCATGATATATATCTGGGAGACTGATGCTATGTTTGGTAATCAATCTGATTGAGCAGTATAGTGGAAAAAATGCACACAAACGCAATATGTAGACGACAAACCTCGTTCTTATTGCGGCACCCTACGAAATGTAGGTTCAATTTACCAGCTAGGCGTGAAATTATTATTCATATTCTTATATATATATATATATATATATATATATATATATATAGGTATATATGTAACTGAAATTAGCAGAACGCAAAACACAATTTCTTTTAACATTAAATAAAACATTGAGTTTTATATTATTCACTATAGACGCATCGTGTCCTCAAAATGGGCAGCTTATTAGGCACTCCAGAACGACAATCACCAGCCCGCTAGCAACACAAAACTACCTATGGCCGTTTCTGTTCGCCTGATAGCCGTATATTGAATTATTTAACAAAATATACATTTTCGACGGTAGCGCCCTCGTCACTTGGTTAACGAAGCCCACTCGGTTTTCGCCTCAAATTTACTATACGATGTACACTTCTGTGTAGTATCTATCTTCTTTGGTTATACACGTAAAGATACGTAAACAAGCGCTCTATCTGAGGGCTTACTCCCGACTGGGTCGAGTACTGAATCAATCGAATTCGATCTCAAAACAAATGACAATCGCTACCTATCACGATGGTGGATCGAATAGGAACTAAGTAGGATCGAGATGCGGAGCCTATTTTCGGATTCCCATTCTATGACTTTGTGTCAGTTACTTGTTACTTCTAACCTCTAACCTAAATGATAACAATATAATATAATGAGAAGTGTTATTTTTTAATATTCAACTTTATTATGGCTCATTTTGCGTTGTTGTGAATTGAAATCATATGAAGACAATCGTGTCTACAAGTGTGCGAGAAGAGATTCAGTGAATAATTGGTTATTATATTAAGAGATATGGATATTATAACGATTATAGATATGGATTCTGAAGAATTGTAGAGAAATTATCCATGTCTAACAGCCGAAATCATATTTCACTTAAATGCAAGGTGAGTGTCGTTCTCATTACCTCAACTATGTTATCAAGTACCAATAATTTCATTTTATATCCTATGATGTACTTATAATTGGTTGAAGTGTTTATAAATTAGAAAATGAACTAGTTTACAAACCTTCAACTGTGGGTAGGTACACAACAATAAATTACTTTAAACATAATGAGTATATATATCATCATAAAAATTTTGTTTTCAGATTTTAATGGCATTATCTTCTTATGGTTCTGGCTTCTGGCAGCCACATACTTAAAGGATGAAGCACTAGCACTATTAAATGACATTATTCGGATTCAAAAAGCATTCAGTCACCAACTGAAGAATGAAATGTTGTTTATAAAGGTAAATAGAAGATGTGTAAAGCTAGATGGTGGCGATTGTTTCACTGTGTATTGTACTACAATCTACGTACTGACTGCAGCCCAAATAGTCAAGACTTGTTGCACAACAAATATGATCACCACAAACAACCACAAAATATCTGATAATTACAGTGAAGCCCTTACATGTGATAAAAAATTGTCTTGTCGTATGTACACACTATAAAATTGATTCTATTATGAATAAAGTTCGACTCAACAAGACTGCATGAATTTTATTTTAACAATTTACACATCTATATCTAGTTTATAAATTTAATAACCGCGATTCAAAGCTTGCCCATCCTCACCATTTTCAGAGTGAGTATTTCTTATCAGTCCAAATCTGAAAAGGTATACATTTTAAGAAATAATATATATAAAATCAAAAAGTTTACTGTGGTGTTCTTACCTTTTTAGCTCATTAATTTGCGACTTCTGTTGTGCCTTCCAAGGAATTCAATAAAAAAATTTTTCGAGCCATTTCAGTTTCAATCGACTGCAAATGGCTTGAACAATTTCAAGATCTTTAAATCTTTAGAATTTCAATTATATTTGCATATGTGTGTTGTACTGATAAGAGGTTTTAGAAGCACTAAAAATATGTATTATAATATTAATTATTCACAAATTTAAATGTAGGCAACACAATATTCATTAATTTCAAAAAATACTTCGAGTAAAAATTGTAGGCACTTACTCATGTTTTCTCAAAAATATTAGGATTAATTAAAACTTTTTTGTTAACCGCTTACTAATAAAGACCTTGAATATTTTGATTTTTATTAAAAGTCTTCAGTCACTCACTGTCACTACGCCTGAAGTATATGACGTGACACTTGACGATTTATTTCAGAGAACGCGATTTTCACATAACTCGATTGTGTTCTCGATCGAGTGAAAATTTTGGTATTTTGGTGGATCGAGTTCTAAGTCGAATAGAGTAGAGAATCGAATCGAGTTTCAGGAGTAACCCCCCTGTACCATTGATGTGACAGTCAGGACACACAATGGCAGGTGGCGATAATACTCATCTATACAGCGCTCTACTTTTACTTGGAGGTATGTTTTCTCTGATACTTTGATATGATAAACATGTGTGCAAAATTTGTAAAATTATTGAATTTGAATTGAGTTTTTTTATAGATTAAAAAATGTATTAACCATGGTATACCATTATAATGGTATCATGTATTATACTAATACCACGTGCGTCGGCACGTTTGATGTTCGATGATTCTGTCTGGTGACCTTGGCACTTTAAATCCTGGTAGGAAGTAAATATAGAGCAAAAATGAAGATAGTTTTGTCTGAAGCTGCATTTTTATTTAATTACCCTATAAAATACTTATTCCGACTATTTTTTGATTTAGATGATACAAAATTTCTATAGGCAGTTGCTATAACATAAAAAACTAGAACGTAGGTATATTAAATTTTCTTTATAAATGCACGATATTCATTATGGTATATACACTGACTCAAAGATTCAGTTATGGAAATGTGAACCTATATTTGAGCCTTTGCTCCTTGAAAAATCCTGAGAGTAGTAGTAGTAAGTGAATATTGAAGAAGGAAGAAGAAAGTTTTGATTGTTGCACAATTTTTATTTTATATATAGAACCTAGAAATACTTGGGTACTTGGTATATTCTAAAACTTAAACTATTCTAAAATGTACATATAAAGATATTCAAATAAGAACTTTACACTTGAATATTTACTTATAAGTTCATAAAAATATTTAGTCGTCTATTCGTTTTACTTGATTTAATCGTAAGAATATCTCTATATTAAATTAAATACACCACCAAAACCGACATTTCTGGATGTCGGTGAAACTTTGCGCCAAGTACACATTTTAAGTTACTCTGGAATTGAAAAGAAAACATTTTTAAATTAAAAGAAATGCCAAGATATTCATAAAATATGAGTAACCATTACCATTCTCTGTGATAATTTAAGAAAAATTCTATAACCAATTTCAATTTATCTAAAATATCTATTTTCATAAGAATAAAAATGAAATAAATAATTCCTTTGGAATTCAGAAAAAAAAATTGATCAGACTTGGCCCAATTTGTACTTGTATGTGTAGTATGTAAAGAAAGTATTGTAATCGTGTTAAATTATCGGTTTTGAGATTTCAACTAATGTTGACGTTTCAGAGTTTCTTGAGGGAGTAACGGCAAAGCACCACATTCAAATTTTTCACATAGCATTCTTATCATATTGTACTATTTCTAGGAATTGAGCAGGCTTGAAATGAATTATTTTTTTAAGTCAGACGTTAATTAAAATTGGGCCAAATCTGATCTTTTTTTTTCTGAATAAATATTTTTTTAAAATTGGTTCAAAAGGAATTATTTATTTCATTTTTATTCTTATGAAAATAGATATTTTAGATAAATTGAAATTGGTTATAGAATTTTTCTTAAATTATCACAGAGAATGGTAATGGTTACTCATTTTTTATGAATATCTTGGCATTTCATTTGATTTCCAAATTTTTTTTCTTCAATTTCCGAGTAACTTAAAATGTGTACTTGGCGCAAAGTTTCACCGACATCCAGAAATGTCGGTTTTGGTGGTATTTCAATTATTTTTGGGGTTTAAATTTAAAAATATTCTATTTTTTTAGAATAGGTATATTCTTTGTTATGTGTATACATTATAAGTGTTATCTTTAGATATAGTATTATTGCTATGACTATTAAAACATTAAACCAAAACACTGCGAATCATAAATAACGGAGGAAACAGTACCTATTTGTGAGCAATTTTGCTTAAAATATAACAGTTTTGTACCGACATTGTAGCCTCCTCCACCCCTTCAAGCCCAACAATTCCAATCAAGTAATTAATAGTTTATTAGAAATTCGGTATGTTTCGGTTATTGAATTTGTTTCATGTATAAACAATCGAAATAGTTATAAAAGTATCATTTTCCAGTTTATTTAGTAATAAAGATGCATTTTTAATATCGAGGCAGCGGTAGTGATCTAGGACAATACGTCATCAACCAATACTTTCATTAAATAATAATACTTAACAATAAAAATAATTATTTCCATAGTTTTTTATTTCATTCTTTACATGCAAGTTATGCTTAAAATCCTATTTAATCAAAATCAACAAAATATAATTACATCTATTTTAATTCTGTGAATTTCAAATGATTTCGAGATTCTTCTATTTCAAAGTTGAGAAAGAGCTGTATAGTATATGCCATCAGTCAATGTCATATTCCTGTATTGAGTCCGTATATCTGTGAATTTCCTAGGGCCACTTTAATCGTTTGTATTTGGGAAGAGGCTGCTGATTTAGTATTCCTTTACACATATATTCCTACAGATGTTGACTTTCAGTAATGAAGAGTTCTATCAAAGAACCTATGGAAGACCTAGAGAACGAAATTTTACCGAAAACAGGTTTCCCAATACCATTTTTCTTTAGATATGTTGACGATTGTGTATCAACCACTCCCAAAGGTAAAAAAAACTTTATACTAGATCTTTTCCACACATATCACAATAAGATAAAATTTATAATATAAACTGAACTAAACAATTCAATTAATTTTGTATACACAATCAAAACAATAAACGCACAAAATCGTACACTAAATATACTTGGCCTGGGAGATATTTGCATTTTAACTCGGAACACCCATTATCCCATAAGAGATTAGTAATCAATAATTTTGCAGACAGATCAATCAATTTCACAGATTCAGAATATCGCAAAAAAAATAATAAAGTCTATAACCTTCTGAAAAAAACATATATGTACTTAGTAATTAGAATCCAAAAACGAAAAGAATATGATTACCCACAGCATGAAATACCATGGAATAACTGGAATAGCGCATATATCGGGCAAACTCGAAAACACCGCATAAATCATATCAGAGATCATAAATATGAGAAAAAAATAAAACCGCATTAACAAATCGTGAAGAGAAAAAAACATACTTTAAATTATGATGAAACCAAAATATTAAGTACTGAACAAAATACATATTAACTCGTAATTCTGGAAACGATCTATATGAAGAAGAAACAAAACAGAGTAAACTATGAAACGAAAAAATGTAAATCAGTTTAAAAAAAAAAAATCTCCTAGCCTAATTATTGAAAAGCCTTCCGGTAACTAATATCTACATCCATTGTAAAATACACGAAGATATATATATATATATATATATATATATATATATATATATATATATATATATATAAAGGGTTTCCCAATAAGCGCGTCAGAACTTTAAAATGAAACACAATGATAACTACAAATAATAATCACGTGATTTTTATATTATTTTGAAGAACAATCGATGACATTACGTTCTGAAAATAATATCATTTAAATGTCCTCCTCGGCTTCGATTGGCTACATGCAGTCTTGAGACCCAATTTTCCACTACTTTCTCACACATATCGCGCGATAAATTTTCAATGGTGCGTTGGATGTTTTGTCTAAGATCGCGAATCGTTCTTGGCTTATTCTCGTAGACCAAAGATTTCAAATAGCCCCATAGGAAAAAGTCCAAGGGTGTTTAATCGCACGATCTTGGCGGCCAGTTCACATTACCATTTCTTGAAATAACTCGTTCAGGAAATTTTTCTTGCAACAAGTCGATTGTCTGACGAGATGTGTGACAAGTCGCACCATCTTGTTGAAAGTAAACATTGCTTATGTCAACATTTTCCAATTTAGGCCAAAAATATTCTGTTATCATTTTCCTGTAGCGCTCGCCATTCACAGTTATGTGATTTCCATGTTCGTCTTCAAAAAAATAAGGCCCGATCACGCCTTGAGCCCAAAAACCGCACCAAACGGTAATTTTCTGAGAATGAAGAGGCACTTCGTGAATCGCTTGAGGATTTTCTTCAGCCCAAATCCTGCAGTTTTGTTTGTTCACGAACCCATTAAGCCAGAAATGCGCTTCATCAGAAAAGATAATTTTGTTTTCAAAATCTGGATCGGTTTCTAACTGCTCTAAAGCCCAATTCGCGAAAGTTCGACGCAAACCATGATCACGTGGTTTGAGCTCTTGAGTTAGTTGAACTTTATAAGCCTTCAAATGAAGATCGTGATGCAGAATTCTCCACGTAGTCATCCGAGAAAGCCCAAGTTCTTGCGAACGGCGTGGAACGGAGAGATTCGGATCTTCTCTCACGCTCTGGCTTACAGCTGCGATATTCTCCGCTGAACGGGCGGTTCGACGACGCACAGAGTGTGACTTATCTGCAACTGAACCAGTTCTTTCAAACTTTTCAATCAGGCGATAAATAGAGCGTTCGGTTGGTCGATTACGTGGACCATACCTTTCTCGCAATGCACGAAACGTCTGGCGAACTGAACATGCATTTTGATGATAAATTCGAATAATTTCTACGCGCTGTTGAATCGTGTACCTTTCCATTATCATTTGTCACACTGTACTGAGCACAGCACTCAAAGTTTGAATTTGACTTTTCGATCCGTGTTAACGTTGTGGTAGTTGAAAGTTCTGACGCGCTTATTGGTAAACCCTTTATAAATATAAATGAAATAGATTTATTTGAATACAAACAACTTTGTTGAAATCTGAGTATGCATGTTGGCTTTATTCATCCTTCCTTCGTGGGAAAAGGGGACTCTGATGAATGTCAGCTTGATTTCTTCTAACGTTAGCCACTTCTGAGATCTCGAAACATAAGCTGGAAACGAATAATAATTAATGGTCTATTTTAGTAATAAAAAAAATAATAAAAAAATGAACACTATTTCTAATAATTCGATATTTGGAATAACAGTTACTGAGTTTAGATGAGACAGGTTTGTTTTATAATATATTATTAGAAATTGAATTCAGCAATTGATAATTGAATATATTTTGATGCAGTTACCATATAAAAAAATTAAGTTTCTGTATATAAAATTTACTGAATATCTGTACCTTGATTGGTACCTTTCCCAGATTTTAATTATGGATTAGGTATGGTGGCTTATTAGATTCTTTCATGACTGCAGAACATCAGAACCATATCTATGTCTATTCTTTGGCAGAATATATCAATCTGGGACTGATTGCACTAACGAAAGTATAACTTCCACAAATAATTATCAAATTCTAGTATTAAATCTGTATGTGGGTACTCACATGGCATTTTCAACACGGCTAAATTTAACGGTAATGTAGCTCAAGGGATATCTTCCTTCTGTAGAGTATAATCCTTCTCCTGTTGTACTATTTCGAAACTGTTATTCTTGCAAAGTAATTTCCAATGACCCACCTGCAAAGCACGGTCTGTAGTTCTGTAGAGAGACACGGTTGTCTCGATCAGCAGTTGACCAATCGGGAGCGAGCGCGCGTGTGACGTAGACCGTAGACCTGAATTTAAATCGTTTGCCACTCTCACTATGTATCGCCTATATGTTTACTATATATATATCCTAGTTTTTACATATAATAACAGTAACAAAAACAAGCAAACCAGTATTTTATTAAGGTAGGTACATACAAACATAAGAACAGTAGTAGTAAATTACAATTTCGGGAAGCATTGCTCATAAAATTGTTGAAAATCAATCTATAAACGAAAAACAATAGGTCGACCAGTTTTCCAGTTTAAAGAAGAATAGGTACCTCCTCATAGAAATTTTGATTCAGATATCTCTTAATATTAAAACTTGAATGACCAAATAAGCTAAATTGTGCGAAGGTATTAGTTAAAACCGAAAAAAGTGAGGTGTCCGTTTTTTTGTGTGTCAAATCAAGTCACGATTTTTTTCATTTTTGACCGACAAACCCCGAACGGAGGTATACAATTCGACTGTTTGTTTTTTTCCCTCCGAAGACTGCCCTCGAAGGGGGTAAATTTTCTCGAAAATCGAAAATCTGAGATGGCGGAATTAAAGATACCAAAATATCCGGAAACGTTTATGTTGTGACAGTTTTTATTCAGTTTATTATTAATTCAAAATTGTAGAAATCACCCTGTGACACTTAGTTTTTATTCAACATAATTTATTGTTGTAAAAATCACCCTGTAAATATCAAAAATAAATGTCGTTCTGTATCCAGCTGACATGAAGTGGAAAGCACGTAACAACCAAAAAGGGTAAGTTTGATAAATAAATTTCCACCAATAGCTAAGCAGATCAGCAGTATAAAAGGCGTGCTGCTTCGCATTAAAATTCAGTCAATTTCTTCGACTCATTCCGAAAACATCTCATGTCAGCTTCTGCAGGTTTTCCATATATACCGAGAGTTTTATTTCACTACTAGTCTTGCTATCTTGTCTTAATTCTGTCACACTAATTTTAAGTTTCAGGACTTATTTGGGCTTGTTCCCCAAGTAGTCGATTCTAGTAGGAGAGATTTCTCACTCTTCTACACTCTCACTTCCATCAGGGCTTACTTGGGCAGGTTCCCCAAGTAGTCGACTCTAATATTTCAGGACTTACTTGGGCTGGTTCCCCAGGTAGTTGACTCTAGTGAGAAAGGCTTGTCGCCGCTCTTACACTCCTACTTCCTTCAGGGCTTACTTGGGCTTGTTCCCCAAGTAGTCGACTCTAATATTTCACGACTTACTTGGGCTGGTTCCCCAAGTAGTTGACTCTAGTGAGAAAGGCTTTTCGCCCTCTTACACTCCTACTTCCTTCAGGACTTACTAGGGCTTGTTCCCCAAGTAGTCGACACTAGTGAATAAGGCTGCTTCCCTTACTCACGCACATCTTTTACCTAACTAGCTTTTAATCTCTGTACCTGGAGGACTTCTTCTTAGTGAATACGCGAAATTATTGTCGAGACCTTCTGTGTAGGACTGATACTCCATTAACTTGAGTATATTCAACTATTATTTGACAGTTGATACACCACCACTCGACAATTGGTGACCCCGACGTGATAAAAGCCCGACGTAATAAAAGCCCGACGTGATAAAACCTCGACGTGATCAAAGCTCGACGTGATACAGAGACCGACTGGATTCAAAGCGTGAATAATACTACTGTCGTAACTAACTACTGACAAGATTTAAAGACCTTATAAATGGAAGAAGATAGGAAAATGGAACCAAGTAATGCAATACAAGCGATACAACTTCCACTAAGACTTTAGATGATTTTTACCGCCAATAACATGGTACACCAAGTAAAGAAATTTAATTTGGTAGCAAGCGAACTACCTTATAAAATACTGAGCCAAGTCTCAGGATTGATTAAAGAACCAGGTGACAACCCATACGACGCTCTAAAGGAACGTTTGACAGCTATATTTAGTCAGAGCCAGGAGAAGAAGTTATTAACAATGTTGGAGGAAACACAATTAGGTGATTCAAAACCCTCACAGCTCCTTCGAACAATGCAAAATCTGGCTGGCAATAATGCATCAAAACTAATAATTAGAACAGTATGGCTTAGAGCGTTACCTCAGCGAGTTAGGGCTATTCTAGCTGTTTCACTAGCGATGATTTAGAACAAATGGCAAATATCGCCGATAAAATTTTGGAAACTCATTGTCAAAATCCTTCAGTTGCAGCTACTTCTTCTTCTTCTTCCTCCGATGGGATGAAAGAAATTATTAATCAACTGCAGAACCTAAAACATTAAATAGAAGAACTTAAACATAGATCTCGTAATAGAGGTAGAAAAGGGTCAAGATCCCGAACTCCTTCACGAGGAAGAAAGCCTTATTGCTACTATCATTATAAATTTAAAGAAAAAGCAACCAAATGCGTCCAACCATGTAATTGGAACGCAAATAAATCCAAAACAAATCAGGAAAAACTAACCTCGGCGGTGGACAAATCAACGGATAATACGATGTCCACCGCCGCAATGTCAGCCCAGAGATTATTTATTACTGATCGAGATACTGGTGAAAATTACCTTATAGATTCTGGCGCTTCAATTTCCGTATTACCAAATAAATGCAGTAAACGGAAACCAAACACAAATTATAATCTATATGCTGCCAATGGTTCTCCAATACCCACCTATGGAATTGAACATAGAGAATTAAATTTGGGAACAAGGAGACCTTATCCATGGGATTTTGTGATAGCAAATGTATCACATCCAATAATAGGGGCAGATTTCTTATATCACCATAATCTTTTGGTGGATATTAGACATCGACAATTGATTGATCAAGTTACTAAATTGAGAGTCATTGGTCGTGTCAGTTCGATTTATGCCGAAAAAATAAATACTATTCTCAAAGGAAATAATTATCAAGAAATACTAAGGAAGTATCCTGATATAACTAGACCGACAGTCATTGGCAAATCGCCAGATTCTGCAATTAAGCATTATATTGAAACAGATGGAGCTCCAATAAGTTGCAGAGCAAGAACAAATATGCAGCTGTTAAAGAAGAATTTCGCCGAAGGATGGAAGCAGGAATTTGTAGACCATCAAAGAGTCCTTGGGCCAGTCCGTTACATGTAGTAACTAAAAAAGATGATAGCCTTAGACCATGTGGAGATTACCGGTTATTAAACTCTCGCACCAAGCCAGATAGATACGGAGTGCCCAACCTTCATGATTTCACTAATCAACTATTTGGCACAAAGGTATATTCCACCTTGGACATTAATAAGGCTTATTTTCATATTCTAATAGCCGAAGAGGATATTCAGAAAACAGCAATAATTACGCCATTCGGACTTTTTGAGTTTCTTAGAATGACATTTGGTTTAAGGAACGCTGCACAAACTTTTCAAAGGTTCATGGATCATTTATTTAGAGATCTTCGATATGTTTTTGTCTACTTGGACGACATATTGATAGCCTCACATACCAAACAATAACACGAGGAGCATTTAAATGAAGTACTCAAACGTCTAAATGATAATAGATTGACCCTAAATTTAGCTAAACGAAACCTAGGGCAACCTTCAGTTCGATTCCTCGGTTATAATGTTTCCCCAGATGGTATCACTCCTCTAGACGATAAAGTCAAGGCAATAATAAATTTTAAGAAGCCAACTAATAAGTCTGAATTAAGACGTTTCCTGGGTATGGTTAACTTCTATAGAAAAAATGTACCAAACGCAGCGACAGTTCAGAAACCTTTGAATGAAATTTTGGCCGGCGCCAAGAAAAGAGATAAATCACTCATAGTTTGGACAGAGCAAGCAAATGAAGCCTATAAAGAAACCAAGCACTTATCAACGCAACAAAGTTATCACATCCAGCACCTGACATGCCATTATCATTGGCAACTGATGCAAGCAATACTGGAATGGGAGCGGTCCTTCAACAACTATTAAACGGAAAACAACAACCTCTAGGATTTTTCTCCAGAGCATTTAATAAGGCTCAGGTTAATTATTCTACATATGATAGAGAACTTTTGGCAATCTACGAAGCGATCAAATATTTTCGTCCACTTATTGAAGGAAGAGAAGAGAATTCTGTGTATATACTGACCATAAACCGCTAACCCACGCATTAATACAAAATTCTAAATCAGCCTGTCCATGACGTTTACGTCAGCTAAATTTTATCTCACAATTTACAACAAAAATAATTTATCAACCTGGTGAAGATAATCTAGTGGCAGACACATTATCAAGATTATCTGAAATATGTCTCCTTGAGAACCTTCATCTGTTGGCTAAAGCACAAGAGGAAGATGATAAAATAATCAAACAATTAAATCAACGGAAAAATATTAAACTTCAGAAAATAACAATACCAGGAACAGAAATATGTCTATGGTGTGAAACATCAACAAATTCAACGAGGCCATATTTACCAAAACAATTTCGACTACCAACCTTCCAAAAATTCCATAATTTAAGTCATCCTGGTATTCGAGCTTCAAGAAGTCTTGTTAACAAACGTTATTTCTGGCCAAACATGAACAAGGATATAGGAAATTGGTCTAGATGTTGTGTTCCTTGCCAGACTTCAAAGACCAATAGGCATACCATCACTCCACGAGGCACCTACGGTTTTTCAAGACGATTAGAACATGTCCACATAGATTTAATTGGACCATTACCTCCATCAAATGGGAAAAAGTATTGCCTTACGATGATAGATAGAAACACACATTGCCTGAAGTAGTTCCACTCAGCAATATAGAAGCTCCTACAATTGCTGTAGCATTTTATAAGCACTGGGTAGCACGATTCGGAGTTCCTGCAAAAATTACTACAGATCAAGGAAGACAGTTCGAATCGGAACTATTTAAAAAAAATTAACATCATTACTCGGTATCACTAGAATCAGAACAACAACATACCATCCTCAAAGTAATGGATGTATTGAAATATGGCATCGTTCATTAAAACCATCTCTAACAGCTCAGATTCAAGAAACTAAGAGTTGGACTGAAAGTTTACCTACTGTATTATTGGGATTAAGAGCAGGGCTTACTTGGGCTTGTTCCCCAAGTAGTCGACTCTAATATTTCAGGACTTACTTGGGCTGGTTCCCCAAGTAGTTGACTCTAGTGAGAAAGGCTTGTCGCCTCTCTTACACTCCTACTTCCTTCAGGACTTACTTGGGCTTGTTCCCCAAGTAGTCGACACTAGTGAATAAGGCTGGTTCCCTTACTCACGTACATCTTTTACCTAACTAGCTTTTAACCTCTGTACCTGGAGGACTTCTTCTTAGTGAATACGCGAAATTATTGTCGAGACCTTCTGTGTAGGACTGATACTCCATTAACTTGAGTATATTCAACTATTATTTGACAGTTGATACACCACCACTCGACAGTTTAAATAGAATTTTTTTTCTAAAGAGCTACGGTTTTCGAGTTATAGCATGTTAAAATCTTAAATATGTGTATTTTCGCTATGTGGAAGAGGCAATATCTTTCGAAAACTGAAAATCTAAGAATGGCAAATTAATGACCAGATTATTTGTAGCAACATTTCTTTGGAACATTTTTTCCATAGAATTACGGTAAAGTGGTAAAGTTTATAATATGCGTATTTCCGCGACGATGTTCTTAGTTTTCTGAATAATAGCAAATGCAAGCAGAGAATATATGGATAATGGCGAACGTTCAACGATTTTCGTGAAAATTGTAACACTCAAAAGTGTGAAATAAATATTTTTATAAAAAATTGGAGTTATCAGTTGATGCACTGAAATGTATAAAATAATATTAATTATTGGTGCTGGTAGATACTTGTGAAGTTGGTGCCAAAAGTTTTCAATCTAACTGCAACTGCACAACTTCAAAAGTATCAGCACCAATAATAGATTTAATATTGTTTTGTACATTTCAGTGCACCAACTGATAACGTCGGTAATTTTTTTTGGAAAAAAAAAATGTTTCCCCTTGAACACTTGTTACGTAATTGCGTTTCATTCCTGCAGCAACCGTTTGTTTTGTATTGAAATATTTGATTCTTATGTAAGTTCTCTGTAGCAGATATGATTGTATTACTTCTTCCGAAAAATGTGGATAGATCACTTTTTCCAAAATTAGTCATTTTTCATTTTCTTCACAATATTCTTGGTTTTTTGAAATGAAATGGTTTAATTGAAACGTAGAAAAATTTCGTCTGAAAGCTTCGTGCCCGCCGCCTGTTCACCTATAGTGATTTGTCACTTTTTATTACATTCAGCTTGATTAGAACTATGGTCGTGTCCACAGCAGTGTCTGATTACCAATCGATTAGTAATCAGTAATCAAAAAGTTGACGTCTTTAATATGACACCTATCAGAAAACCATAGTGTAACATAACCTACATTTTGTTTCAGATATTTCCCAATTCTATTATAGACATCTATCGTTCCGTTTACCACATAATATTTTTCATTATATACATATTGAATGGAACATACTTTTTCTTCTTTCATTTTCAATTCATCTAATATGTGTAATTGTAGAATTAAATGATTTCAAATCTTTTGACAACTGTCAGTTTGACAAATGAACTAATCAGTAATCAGTCGTGTCCACAAGATACATATTTTTGATTACTGATTACTAATCTATTGGTAATCAGATTCTGCTGAGCGGGTCTACCGGTTACGTCACAGATTGCTTCCCGCACCGAACGCTTCCCCCGCCCTTGTATCCAGGATTGAGACAACCGTGTCTATCTACAGCCCGTGCCTGTAAAGTACATATATGGTTATTCAAAATTACCACAACATTACAAAACTCACCTATAACATACTTAGTTTACATTTTACAGAAAGTAAATACCTATTTCAATTTAAAATTTCGATGATATCACTTGTCATTTGTCACACCTCATATTGTTCCATCCCGGTCGTACAAACAGGTCCGGAATGTAAGGTCGAATTACATAGAGATGGAAATATACATAGAGATAATATATAAATGGTAATAGTCTAGCTTAGCGGCTTTTGCTATAAAAGCCCTCAAAAAATCAAATGTTAGTAAAAATACAGGTAATAGTCTAGTTTAGGGGCTTTTGCTATAAAAGTCCTAAAAAATCAAATGTTACTAAAAATACATATATGGTAACATAACTTTTAATAAAATTGAGGCGGAAGACGCTATTTTTAATGATTTATTACAAAAAATAGCAAAATATGGTGGTTTTGGTACTTACGACTTTTAGCAGAATTTTCGATTTGGAATTTTCTTTTCAATCCCAAATAGTATATAACCATCCTTGTATTCTATTTAATACTAAAATTGTTTAAAATAAGCAAAAATATGCGTGAAAATAGTAAATATAAGTTCACATAAAAAGGATTGACGGTTGATTTATGTAGTATGTTTGACGACACGACTTGACGTTAACAGCATTGATATACAACTATTCCAACGTTGCCAAAACTAATGTTTATGATATTGAACTATTGAACATCTTTAAAAATATTCGATAACGAAAGCATAAACTAAGTAGTAAGATTTTAAATGTCTGAAGGTTTAGTTCTATGTTTAAAATTTACTAAAAATGAATTTTTCATAAATACTTGCTTTAGAGCAAAAATACGATACATATCATGGCAACTTTTGATGCTGAAGGTGACGAGTTTTGTTTTCAGGCTTTTGAAAATATGAATTCATTGATTGCTTTACGACAAGATATTGAGAAAGAAAGAAGAGTTCAGTACTTGTCATTTTAGAAAACGTTAAACTATACAAGACAAATTCGTATAATATACTAAATTCTGTTGTTATTGTTGTTAACTTTTCTAAAGCAAGTATTATTGGAAATGAAATTCAAATCATAGAATACATATTTATAAAATAATTTCATAGTACAAAAGTTATACTGACAGAGTATTTCATAGTACAAAAGTTATACTGACAGAGTTGGCAACATTGATATTAATAGAACTTGGTAGTTCAGGATGTACTACATAAGACAACCGTCAATTCGTTTTACTTCACTTTTTTGTGAACTTATATTTTATATTTTCACGCATATTCTTGCTTATTTTGAACTATTTTAGTATTAAATAGAATACAAGGATGGTTATATACTATTTGGGATTGAAAAGAAAATTCCAAATCGAAAATTTCTGCTAAAAGTCGTAAGTACCAAAACCACCATATTTTGCTATTTTTTGTAATAAATCATTAAAAATAGCGTCTTCCGCCTCAATTTTATTAAAAGTTATGTTACCATATATGTATTTTTACTAACATTTGATTTTTTAGGGCTTTTATAGCAAAAGCCCCTAAACTAGACTATTACCAAAATACATATATGGTAACATAATTTTTACTTTGTATTTTTAATGATTTATTACTAAAAAAAGCAAAAAATGTTGTTTTTGGTACTTACGACTTTTAACAGAAATTTTCAATTGGGGAATTTCTTTTCAATCCCAAATAGTATATAACCATTCTTGTATTCTATTGAATACTAAAAATTTTCAAAATAAGCAAAAATATGCGTGAAAATAGTAAATATAAGTTCACAAAAAACGGATTGACGGTTGATTTATGTAGTATGTTTGACGACACGACTTGACGTTGACAGCATTGACATATGACAATTCCAACATTGCCAAAACTAATTGTTTATGATTGAACATCTTTAAAAATATTCGATAACGAAAACATAAACTAAGTAGTAAAATTTTGAATGTCTAAAGGTTTAGTTCTATGTTTAAAATTTAATAAAAAATATTTTTTCATATATACTTGCTTTAGAGCAAAAATACGATACTACGATACATATTATGGCAACTTTTGATGCTGAAGGTGTCAAGTTTTGTCTTCAGGCTTTTGAAAGTATAAATTCATTGATTGCTTTACGAGAAAATTTTGAGAAAGAAAATAGAGAAAGAAGAGCTCAATACTTGTCATTTTAGAAAACATTAAACTGTACAAGACAAATTCGTAGAATATACTAAATTCTGTTGTTATTGTTCTTAATTTTTTCTAAAGCAAGTATCCTTGGAAATGAAATTCCATTCATAAAATACAGATTTGTAAAATAATTTCATAGAACGAAAGTTATACTGACAGAGTTGGCAACATTGATAATAATTGCACTTGGTAGTTCAGGATGTACTACATAAATCATCCGTCAATTCGTTTGACCTGACTTTTTTGAGAACTTATATTCACAATTTTCATGCATATTTTTGCTTATTTTGAAGAATGTTAATGTTCAATAGAATACAAGGATAGTTATATACTATTTGGGATTGAAAAGAAACTTCCAAATCGAAAATTTCTGCTAAAAATCGTAAGTACCAAAAACACAATTTTTTGCTTTTTTAGTAATAAATCATTAAAAATAGCGTCTTCCGCCTCAATTTTATCAAAAGTTATGTTAGCATATATGTATTTTTACTAACATTTGATTTTTTAGGGCTTTTATAGCAAGAGCCGTTAAACTAGACTATTACCATATAAATATTGTATCTCTATGGAAAGATGTTCACGGAGACAGTGAGAATCTTCTTTCATTTTTGCAGTATCCTTTGAATTGGTATTTTTATGTTTTAAGCAACATGTCCCTAGCAAATCACGTGGCAGAAATTGGTAGCTGAATGACTGGACGCTAACCACTTTCTACGTTCGTTTCAAGACCTTGCTATAGACCGTGGTTTACTCTTTGGAGGTAGTATTTAGTGTTCTCTAATCAAATCGAAAGGTAGTGTTCTCTGATTGGGCATGTCAAATATTTTTTTAAAAAAGTTCGGAAAGTAAAGCTACTCTTGCTAATAACTTTATTGTTATAAGATAAAAAAATCATTTGTACTTTAAATGAAATCTTTTTTACAACTTCAGGGATGATCCGAAGCATTTGTTATTGTATATGCTGCAGTTTTCTCTTATTAGAGCATTTTAACTTCTTTCCCCTCACGCCTCACCCAATAATTTCTGTATAAATACTTATTTACACTTTACTATCGTTTATCAAGTCTCGTGCAAATCATCATATACCGGGCGGTCTAAACCAAAAAGGAGACTTGGCGCAAGTTAACGATCGTAACTATTGATATGTATTTCTATTGAAATAGACGTGTTAAGAAATTTAAACTTCCCTAAATTATGTTGATCATTTAAACTCCTGGTGGAAGGCGAAGAGTTAACTGCAAATTAAATAGAGAGAGGAGCACAAAGATTTACCGACAACATTTTGTAAAATGTTTATTTTTGGGGTTTCAATCTCTTCTTCGGTAATATTTCTTGAGAATCTCTCTGAAATAATTTAAAATAAGTAGTAGTAATTTTAAGCAATAAATATTTACCTTCATTAGTAACCTCAGGAATGGTTGCTAAGGGTTTATATTTCATGGGAACAGCACCTAATAACAATCTCTTTAGAGAAATTAGAGAACGATAAATCTAAATGAAATAAAAATATTATTTACATTGCGATATCTTTGGGGGAAAAAATAATGTAAATTACATTCTTTACTTCTATAATTACTGTTAGTGCAATTTTTATAAGCACACGATTCACTACCCTATTTTTTATTTGGATTCGAAGTATCTATTGTCCGCTATACGCTACACTGGTATACGATAAAAACTCACGATAGATAATAAATAACTATATATTCAAAACTCAATGATTCAAAATCAGAAATTGAGAGTATTTAACCATATACTAATATCGTTAGTCGTTAATGCTCACGATAGATAATAAATAATTATATATTCAAAACTCAATGATTCAAAATCAGAAATTGAGAGTATTTAACCATAGACTAATATCGTTAGTCGTTAGGTTTTTATATTTCTTCTGTGACGTGAGAGCGCCATTACATCTCTACTAGCCAATCCCAATGCGGTATTTGTTTAACGATTGTCTCTTTAAATCCTTTTAATTGCTGGTAGTATTTTATCTCTCACATTTTCGTTTCTGTCTTGAGTGTCGCATCTGTTCCCTGTCTAATCTGTGCTAATACCACAGATTAATCTTCTTCAATCTGTGCTAATACTATGAGGCTTGCTGCAGCAGTCGGTATAGCAAAGACTCGTACATAACACATCGTAAATAACATTTCAGAGCAAACATTATTGGCTATATATAGAGCTATACGAACATAAGACATAGCCTGTCAGCGATGCAGATATAGAAAATTCAATAAAGAAAAATTGAAATCGGATAAGTAGTTCTCGAGATTTTCATCATGGTCATACGAAAAGTCCTTACTCGTTTATATTTGAAGCTCGCCTTATTAGTCCTTTTCTAATGCACTAAATACCGGTGAGGTGTGGACATTAATAAGTATTCTGAAGACTAGAAAGATACAAATGAATAGGTCGCACATGATGCTGCATCTCTCAAGATGGGCCATGGGTTCCGGAAAAGTAGGTACAATTTTCTAATACGTGCCGAAGACAGTAGTTGTCAACTCCTCAGCTTTTATTGTGTGAATAACAATTAAGGGCATTACGACTTACAAATGCCATGAGTCATTGTCTATTAAGACAATGCCGACACTGGGTATAGAAGCAAATTTTTTTGGGCATTCAGACTAATATTTACAACAGGATGCCATATGAATCATGTGTTTCATTAAATTTATTATGCTAAGTAGACAAGAAATATAAAATCAATTCAGGAACTCTTTATTGCTATGAGAATAAATTATTTTTATTTTTGTATTTAATATTATATGAGAAACAAATAATATTATATCTAAAACAAATGCTCCCGTAGTTTTGATATATCTGTGGACCATTATCTCCAAATTCATCCTAGAAAAGACATAGAAAATCAAAATCTGCATAACTACTTTTCGGAAAGAATTTAATCAAGTAATTTTACTCAGACTTATGGCCTGTCTTTCTTCATTAAAAGTAAGAGTGGTGCATGCCCATCATCATGGTAAAAAAACTATTCATTTTGACATGATTGAGTAAATGATTGACTAGATAATATTATCAATTAAAATTCCTCACCTTAAACAATTTGCAGACACAATCGAAATCATGTATGAACCTGAAACAAAAATTAAAAATATATTCTTACAAATCTGACCAAGTGTTGAAAAGATATATATTTCAAAAATGGTATCAGAACGCTGGGAAATATCTTCAGGTTCAATCAGTCCCGAAAGATGTTAGTCATCATTTGTATATGATCAAACTGAAAAAATGGCTTATTAATATAGAAGATTATTACCTCCATATTTGCAGCAGTTTCCAACCAATATTAAAAAAAAAACAAGGAACCAGCCTCAGTGGTAACTGCTTCTGCAAATAAAAACATCATAATATAGGACAAGTAATTTGATTTACTTGCATTACCACTTTAAAGTGGATTTATCAGTATAATAGTTATCTTCAGTTTTATTCAGTCCCGAAAGATGAAAAGCATCATTTTAAAAAAAGGATATGCAACAAAAGCATAGCCTAAATGTTATAAATATAAAATGTTCTTACCTACCATATCTTATGTAGCAACAGACGTATTTCTTAATGTCTTGAAGGAATCTTTTCACAGCCTGAAAAGAAATAAACTACCTATACAAATTTGAAGTAACAATTTACACAAATATATATAACAATTTTAGATCAGATAGGAGCGAAAGACAAATGCTAGAATGTAATCACAATAATATTCATTTGAACTATGAAGTCATCATTCATGATTCATTTTAATTAAAAAAGAAAAAAAATTGGAAGAAAAAACTTACCAAATATTATATATAGTACGATAGCAGGTTCTTGAATCATTCTGATATCAATGGAGAAACACTGAAATAGGAAAAAGACATTGAAAAATCCTCATATGCGTCAAAAAACACAAACATGTAAATGTTTCAAATTCAGATAGGAGCGAAAGACAAATGCTAGGATGTAATCACATTGTGATCATTTGAACTATGAAGTCATCATTATAAATTTTAATAAGAACAATTATTTAAATATAATTGGATAATGTCTCACCACTACTCCTGCACATCCACCAAGATCTGCAATTAAAAATAACCAAATAAGTAATTTTTCATGGAATTCAAAAATGTTGTTTACAATTATTAAATAATTCAGTTGGTAGTGCATGTAAAAAATAAAATCACAGCTGATCATTTCTTGGTGATAAAAATTCATCATGATTTTAATATTTATAATTAATAAAATCAGAATAACCACCTACCATTTTTCCAACACTCGAACGATTGAAAACGTCTGGAACACTGAAAAAGAAAACTTTTTAAATTGATGTAGATAGCGACAAAGACTTTTTTGATTCAACATTATTGTAAAATATTCAGTTGGTAGTGCATGTTGATATAATCACAGCTTATCATTTCTTGGTGATAAAATGTTCATCATACTAAAAATCTAGTATTATTTAAAACTCGTAGTAAAAAGAAAGGTCAACTCACCAGCTTATTCATCAAGCACTAAATGTCAAATGTACTATAGGTACAAAAAACGCCGAGTCTGAAAGAAGAGATCATTATTTAGAAAATGTATCAAAGGGGGATAAAATATAAATTACATATCTAGAAAATCAGACATCCAAGGAAGTTGAACTCTTCAATATAATTCAGTAGGCATTGATATCATCACAAACATCGATTCTGTTCTTAAGAAATCTTCAAAAACAATTACCAAGATATTTACCTGTTCAGTGTGGCTTTTTTGCTTTGCACTGCACAAATACTCTAGGTACGTCGATATTCTCTTTCTTATTAATAGTACGCCGATGAATGTAAGAATTTACAACAACATCAAAACCTGCACATCTTAGAATCTCTTCTACCAATTCTGTAGTAAAATAGTAACTCCTGGTACCATCTTGGCGCATATAAAAATTTTCACCGATTTTGTGTCCAGCTTTGAATCTCAACTGAGCCATATCATACAAACCATAATCTCTTAGCAGTAGCATTCCTCCAGGTTTTATTAATTTCAATATTCGTGATAAAGTTGGCTCGAACTTGACCGGATGTATGGCAGAAAGAACGAAAATAATAGTTGCTATGTCGACTGAATTTGGTTCAACATAATTCAATACTTCATCTGTAGTTATATCACATTGGAAGACTTGCATGTTATTAGGATTGAAAGAGTTATGATTTCGAACTATTTCAACAGCACGTGGTGATAAATCACAAGCAATGATATTGAACCCCAGTTTCTCTTCGACTAAAGGGAAGAAGAAATTACCTACGCCACATCCAATTTCAAACAAGGTTCTCGGAGAATTTTCTGTACCTCCTAGTAATTCTTCAAACTCTCTAGTGGTCCAGTGACGATCTTTGAAAAATCTATTTTCGTTCCTTTTATAAAATAAATCCCAATACTTCTTGGCGTCTTTTTCCAATAACCATGCAGTATGATCGGTAACTTTCCGATTGTTTTGCAAGTGGAGTTGAGTCTTTTCTTTATCAGATAACTTCTTCTGTACCTGGGTAGATTCCTCTTCAATCCCATCATTTTCTGTGCTTTTCATGATGAAAATATTTACATAATTGTATGTATGTGGTTTTGAAAATCAAAATTAGCGAACAAAATATGTAAATTATTCAACGATCGGCGAGAACGTTGAAGATAATTAATTCGCATCATATTCTCAATTTGAAGTAAAAATCAATAAGTACACCGTCTCGTCACTAACCACTATCACAAACTTTCACCTATAGCAATCAGGCCATAGAGCAATAAGAATCAGGCCACACAGATAATAAATAGGTTATATGATAACACCTCTGAAAAACCAGGAAAAAGGAAATATTGAGCATGTTGCAGGGTATTTATGTATGGCAGAAAAATCACGTGACTTGAACACACACATGCGCTTTGTGGCTTCAGCGCACCCACAAAATTAATTTCACGCGCGACTTTTAAATATTTTCTGAAACTATTTTCATTACATAATTAAACAGATATTTATAAATTAAAGAATATTTGAATGAATGGTCATTGATACAAAATATTTGGCACTGTAATTAATATTGAAATAAACAAATAGAACCCTGTAAGTACATGTATCAAAATCGAAATATTGTAATTTTTTTATTTTTTGCCATTCTTTTAAATTTATCCAATATTTAGACAAGAATATCGAAGAGCGCCTTGAATGAAAACTACTACTCATTTTATCAAATAAATCTATTCTGGTCGAATATGGCATTGAAAATATTAACAATCCCTATAATATAAGCTGCTGTCCTAAGATCTGTTCCAAGACCATAAATATTTACCAAATGATTAAGTTCCTAGAATAATAATGTTGATAAAGATAGTCCGTTCTTGCAATTCAAAACATACGTTACTTATGTCCCTTAAAATCCTTTCAGTCGATTCTTTTATAAATATACAATCTGCCGTTGTATCTTCTGATAAACATGATGTATTTCTTATCTCATTTGAAGTCCATTTGTCAAAAATGTTCATATAAATATTTTTTCTTGAACTAAAAAATTATCATTTGGTATTAAATGATACAAAAAATAATATATTCAACAAACCCCGTTTTAATTCCTTTACATTTCATGTTCCACAGGTACTCCAAATATGAAGTAATAGTACCACCTGAACAAGCATATATATCTGGAATAACTAACTTATTTTTCCCTATTAGAATTTGATGAGCGGTTGGAGTGATAGGTCCATCAGCCGCTTCTAGCACTACCTTAGCCTTAACGTTATCAGCTACGTAACATATGAGGCTTTTTTGATTAGCTGCGAAAATTAAAATATCGCACGATTCTGTATAAATATTGTCGTTGGTTTCCTCTTTTGCCAAGCCATAATTTTTTATGGAACTTGTAGCTGATTTATAATCAAATAGTTCCTTGAATATAAATGAATAATTAACTATACTAATAGTAGCTTTACATATACCTTCAGATCAATGCCTTTGGGGTCGTATAAATAGGCATCAATATCTTTAACACCAACACATATCGCACCAAATTCTACCAATAGCTCTGCAAGCTGACTGCCCACTTTTCCTATACCCTATTTAAAATAATTTTATACAAAAATGGAATTTATTATGCGGTCTGAAACCTAGTTTTTTGAAGATTATTCTTACTTGTATGATGAACGTTTTTCCCTTCAAACCGGTCTTCAGACCGATTCTACTCATCATCTCATCGTTTTGAATAAACGAATCAAGGCTGATAAAGGCTCCAAACCCAGACAGATTTTTATGAAATTTGAACACGTTATTAGTTTGATATTTACAAACCCCTACAATCTCATCTGAACGTCCTGTAATCATGAATTTAAACTTAATAATCTTTGAAGGTGTTCATACGAAAATTATTTAAAGTTTTATCTACCAATTTTTACACCTGAAGCATTTTGTGCTACCTGAGATATCCACATAATCTCTTTTTGGGATGAATTAATGTCTGGTTGAAAAATATCTGTTTCGCCATCTTAAGGAGAAATATTATTTATATATAAAATATTTGTTTTACTTCTGACATACAATATCCTTTCTTTATTAATTCCGAAGCATAGTTCTTAACTATGTTTTCCAATTCGCTGCAAGAATAATTCTTTGGGTTAATTTTGATTCCTCCTTGTGATCCAGCCATATCGATTCCCATACAGAAATTTCTATAAGCTGAAAGGACTGATAAACCTTTCATTTGGTCTCTTGTTATATTTTCGTGAATTCTCAATCCTATAAAAATATTTTTATTCTGATCATGAGTTTCGATAAGACACCTATTGTGAATTTTCACCTACCGCCTAAAACGGTCTTGTATCCAGTTGCCAAGCCGTAATGCACGCTGAAGCCTCTTACCACCTCCAGCTTCCCATTGTCCCTTCTGATAGGAAATCGAACATCAATGATGCTGTTGCATTGGTCTAAGACCTTCACTATATCTTCAATTTTTTCCATTACCTCAACATCATTGTTGTTTGCTTTAAGCAATTTCAGCTTCGATTTCAGAGTTGGGAAGATTACCTCATATGCTTTATGAAGAAACCAGTTAGTGCTATCGAAGAATGCCGCATTGGCCAAGTAAAATGAGTTTCTATAGCGTTCAGGAATTTCATATGAAATTTTGGTAACTCTGTTCGGAGGAGTGGTGATTTGTTTTGTTGGGATTACCTTGGAATTTATTATAAAAGCCATATGGAAAGCTAGCGTCAAAACAAAAATGACATCTGGGTGACATATTCAAAATCAGAACCGATGTGATTCCATTTTACTGATTATTATACAATTAAAGATTGATAAAAGACACATATATAATGATTTATTTATTTTTCAATAATAAATGGGGATATAATAGAAAAAAATTGATGTAAAATCATGTTATTGATAAACCCAATTGTAAAGAAGCCACTCTTTAAATTTTTAGTTTTAGAAAGTTAAACCGGCTTCAGAATATGTGTTGAAGATTTTTTCGACTGAGTTGATATAAGCAGCAGATCTCAAATCCATTCCCAAGTTATACGATTGGCAGGTCTTCATTATCGCCTGAAAAGAAATGATTACAGATATGTTGTATGAATAAAACGAGAATCCAAGAACAGTCCGCATCTCGTATTGTGAAGATATTTAACAAAACAGTTTGAAAACTTCATTGGATATGGAGATTCGTTGTTTTCAAAATAAAAATATGCTAATCTTGTTAATTCTGAAATAAAACCATGCCAAAGAAATCATGCAATTACTTTACAATAAAAGTTACTACGCAAAAAAGTGTGATTTGAAATAGGCTTTGAAATACTACTTACCTTCAAAAATACATAAGCAGATTTTATTTTTTTAATACATCACAGATCAATAACAATCTTTCTCATGGCGTCATTTACAGTTAACATAAGAAATATTTATATTGTTATAGGGATTGCCAATGATTACATACCGACATAAATAGTATTTTTTTATATTTGCGTGCTTCCCTATTTATTATTAGTGACAGGATAAAACTTAAAAGTAACAATATTTTTTTACCTGAGTTATGACAAATACACGCACATCGAAAAGTTTTAAAACAATTGCATGTTCCATATTCAATAAATAGAACACCCTATATACTTTTCAACAGAACGTAAAAATACCTCTCTGACTCAGCTATTTTTCAAATATTTTGATTTAAATTAGATGAATGGATTTTGATAATGCAAAGTTCCAGTTACCTTGTCTAAATGTTAAAATTAAATAATAAATGCACTTTGAATTGAGAAAACCTACAAGAATAGAATGGAATTGTAAAATTGAAAAACATTTGACTGTTCTAGATGGCAGGGAAACGCTTGTTGTTGGTCGGGTATAGGCAATGGTCGTGTCCACAGCAGTGCCTGATTACTAATCGATTAGTAATCAGTAATCAAAAATCGGTATCTTGTAGATGCGACTGATTACTGATGCATCATTTGTCAAACTGACACTTGTCAAATGATTTGAAATAATTCGACAATTACACATATTAGAGGAATTGAAAATGGAAGAAGAAAACGTATTTTCTATTCAATATTTTTATAATGAAAAAGATTATGTGGTAAACGGAACGATAGAGGTCCATAATAGAATTGAGAAATATCTGAAACAAAATATAGCTTATATAGCTATGGTTTTCTGATAGCTGTCACATTGAAGACGTCAACTTTTTGATTACTAATCGATTGGTAATCAGTACTAATCAGACACTGCTGTGGACACGACCAATGTATTTTAAATGGCAAAACGGGACACAGTGTTGCTGTTCTTTACATTTACCTATTATATTATCCTTTTTGATTTTGAAATTCATTGTTTATTGTTATCAACTATTGAAAATGAAATAAATTTTAAACCCAAGCGGCGAGTTTTGTCTGAGACTGGACCTGATGGTTGGTCGAGCCCGGCATAACAACGCACTGGCAACTATGGGCTCCATAAGGTGCCACACTGCATTCTGTTTGAAACGCACTACAGTAACATGGCATCAGCCTTTTACGGAACCGGGCATGTCTTGAGACATATAAATGGGTTCTTTGTTATTTAATGGGCTATGATTCTATTCCGGGGAATTGGATGATACATTTTTTTGTGTTTAACCCCATTTTGCGACGGAAAATTTCAAAAAACAGCTGTAATAACTTTTTATATTTTATATATTTCATAAATTAGGAAAGAAGGATCATTCATTCTGTTAGAAGAATTGAAGAGCCTACTATGAGATGCGTATGTATTTTTTATAGGTATGCAAAATCAGGCAACTTTCATATATTAAAGTTCAAGTTGCTTCCTTTCAATTATATTAACTCAAATATAAAAATGACCCAGATCAACATCCTTTTAGATGCTGTATTATGTACTAAAAAGCAGATGGGTCTTATCTAAATATAATTTGACAGGTAAATGAATGTTAGCACAGAAAAGCACGAGTGAGCAAGCTATATGATTATACATGAACTTTGGCTCAATTGCAATCTGGTCCCACTACAATTCTTCTTCTATTCATATGGGAAAATTTGAAGGAACTTTAGTCTCAGTTTATCTAATTATATTAAATGAGCAATGCTTATCTATATATGCAAATTTTATCTCGGAATCTGGTCTACCGATTTCGATGAAAATTGATATGTATGGGTTCTAGAGTGTATTGAATTGATTGGTTGTATTCACATTCACATAAAAAAACATTTTGAGCAATTAATATTCTTATTTTACCACCCATACAGATTATAAATGATATGTGGATATGAGTCCATTGATATCGTAGGACATAAGTAGCTCAATGGTTAAGCTCACGGCGAATTATCTGGAGATCCTCGGTTCGCATCCTGATCAACTTAATTTTTTTTAACAATACCCAATTTTAAATAAAACGTGTTTGAGTTTCTTATAATTTAATCGGAAATTTTCAATGAAATTTTTTTTACATTTCTAATCTAATATATTAACGACAAATTCTTGTATATACAAAGATTCTCAGAAACGGCTCTAACGATTTCGATCAAATTTTATATATAGATAAGGTTCTACTTTTGAATATTATATAAGTGGCTTTACTGAAAAAACGCGAGGTTGTCACCTTCGAGGTCCATAAACTTTTTCTTGAATAATTAAGAGCCGAGAAATCGATTGGCGTTACTTGCATTTTTAATGGATGTGACCCTCGAGGTCCACACTAGTTATTAAGGAATGGCTCCGCAAATTGCTTTAAAAATTTTAGTACGGGGTTTGGGGGTCGATCAGACGATTGGTAATACAGCTGAGTTCTGGTATGTTTCACATCCATATTTATTTGGAAATCTGTAAATTATGAGCTATGTGAACGATAAAATCAATATTTACCGATCTACCGATCGCAATACATTTTTACTAGAAATAGGTATGCACATGTCTGAACTAAGATTAAACATGCTTATAGACCCACTCTAAATCTTGTGTTACCCGAGCAAAGCTCGGTCGCCCATATATTTTAGATTGAATGTGGTTTGGTATGTATTTGAAGTCTACAGAATATAATGCCTATTCCACAGCTCACACACACACGAGCTGTGCCTATTCTATGTATTAGCACACTCAAAGAATGTCAATGAAAATTAATTAGTAATTCAAGGAAAATTAAGCACAAAGTCTACTCCAGATTCTTTAATGTTGCAGTTAGTTAAAAATTTAGAGGGAGAGACATGTGTTTATATAACTCATCTTCAGTTAGGTTAAGAATAACAAATGTGGAGAGAGGTTTTCATTTTATACACTACGATCTACGACTATACGGCCGTTCTTATATGAATTCAAACCATGATAATATGAAAGAAAGATAAGATCATGCGCATCTCCGGTGACGTCAGTCCGTGACAAAACATCAGATACAACCATAAAACGCATGTTTCAAAAGAGAGTTTAAGAGAGTCTTATATTTTGTTCTGGGTGGTTGTGACAATTTAGGGTTTTCTGTATCTAATACATAATGAATTTAAGATGTTTGTGGCTTTTGCAATATAATACCATACACAAGAAGGGAATAATAGACGAAGATCTAGTAAAATAAAAAAATTATTTGCCAGAATATCAATATTTATGTTCGATTCTCCCGTTTTGTCACGGACTGACGATATGCGTGCAGTGGTCTTAAACGCTTTCACGAACTGAGCATATCTTGTTTGTCCTAGTATCATGAATTCAAACCAACCTCAAAACCATAAGCATCGCAATATTAGTATTCTAAAAATTGGAATTCGCATGCCACAGCCTACATATTAGAGAAGGTTGTGTGCATGCTAACAACCAAAGAATAATTTAGAAATGATTCCAAACAGTTTCAATCGATCCATTCGCTTTAGCATAAGCTTAAGTCTGCTTGAAATTTTCCCATGTGTAAATATTTTTGGTACACAAGATTTTGTTCCTGTACACTAATAAACTCCTCTACGATTTGTTACTTGGTAACCATTTATTTTTGCATTTTATACAATTTGATTTTGTAATATGAATCATTGTATTCGGATGATTCAAAAAAATATATAGCTATACATGAAAGTAAGAAAAATAAAACTTAAATGCCGAATAATACAAGAGGTGCTGAATAGATCTGGATTCTATGGATATGATAACAAAAAATACTTGATAGAAGAGTATTCAAAATGTTCTGCAGTAAATTATTTATTATCACAATCTAGATATGTTCACTCTATACAATCTATAATGAAAAGATTTTTTTCAGCACCCACTTATCTATATAATCTACAATAAAAAATATGCATTGAAAAAATATCGTTATAAATATCAATATTGCTATTCAGTTGGGAACAGCTGAAATAACATCAATATCAATACATTGTGAAACATTTGAATACTCTTCGATAGACGAGGTGTTTGCAAAATAACCACAAAACAAATGAACAAACATCACAAAACATAAATAATAACACTGTCGTACATGGGTGGCTTTGTAAGAATGCAGTATTTAGAAATTCTAATTTCTAACAATAATTAAGTACGATTGTAACTTGTAATAGTGGGGCAAAACACCTCGTCAAGATATTATAGAAATGCAATATGAAATACACAGAACCAATTAAACAAACAAAAAAATTCATCATCGTTAAATTGGAACGATTAGTAGGCGAACCCAGCATCATGTATAGTGGTGAATATTTTATGCACAGAATTAACGTATGCTGCTGTTCTCAGGTCCAAGCCCAAATTATATTTCTCAGCTGTATCCTTAATTGCCTGGAATATTAACACAGAATATCGATTGTTTTCTTTGCTTCACTTTCTATATGATATAATTTTGAAATTAAATAATACAATTTAATTAAATGTAAATTTGGATCAGTGCCAATCGGGTGTAGCAACATTGCCAGCAAAGCAACCTAGACTTTGTAAAAATAGATACCTTCAAGCTATAATCGAAATAAATTTGGCAATTACATGTATCAGAATTTCAGTTGAAACGTGTAAGGCTCTCTGAAATACCATGTTCCCAATAAAGGGTTTCAATTTTCTGTCAAGTCCAACATTTTGGACTTACAAATAAATGCCATTTTCGCAATCAACGTCCTAAAAACCCTCAATAACGACACCTATATAGATTTTTAGATTTATTTACCCCCATTTCATCTCCTGCCTTAAGGAGTACTCCTAGAGTTTCAAGTCGAAATGTGTATTTCTTATTATTTTACCATAAAAAACTATACCCCATTTTACCTCCTCTGTACAAAATATCAGGTTTCAAATTTGCGTTGAAGAGGAGGCTTGAGTGACAGGACTTTGCTTTATATATAATAGAAGATTAGTACATTATTTTTCATTACAAAACTTATACCAAATCTTCTTGCTTTTGCTATTTTCATGACGAAGGTTCGTAACCCAAAAACATACCCTTCAAAGAAAGAATCTCTATGTTAGTACTTGTTGCTTGACGGTCTGCTTTCGATGAGTCAACATGTTCTTCTCTCGTGAAATGAACAAGTACACTTGTTGTTGTACATATTCACGAATAAATAAATAAAGAATAATATGAAGGTTTTATTTGGTATGGTTGCCATGAAATTGGGCCAATAGAATTAATATTACTTTATATTTTTCAGTGCACCAACTAATAAAGTAGGTCCAATTTTTTGTAAAACATGTTTATATATCATGTAGAGAAAAAATAACAATTAAATATGTTTTTTATATACTTTTTGCGGTTGCGCCACAAATAATTATGTGGTTAGAATTAATGAATTCTTGCTTTTCGCACATATTTCGTTACAACGGAGTAGAAGTAGTGACAAAGTTAACTATTTCTACAAGGAACTATCGTTTTTAGAGTTACAGGAATTTCTTTTACCAACAACATATGTTAAAACTTCATAGCTCCCCTTACATATCACTCAGCAAGTGGATAACTACCTTGGACGTTAAGCGCTAACATAACAAATGTTAAAAACTAGAAAATATCAATAATAATATTAATTATGACTTATTGATAATGACTGACAGTATAACATGCAGCTTTAGATAAATCTCAAATCATTTGTTACGTGAAAAACTACACCAGATCAGCACAAGTCTCTATACAAACAGAAAATGCTGAAAGCTTACCTTCGCAGACCTTTCCATTGTAAAGCTGAGACCACTATGGACAATATCCTTCTCGGAAGCACCAGCAATCTTCTTCTGGAAAGTAACTGAGGGTACGATAGGAATTTTACCTGCTTCGCAGAATTTTCTCTCAAGCGATTCTTGCACAGACTCTGTAATGATCAAGAAACAAAACAGTAGCAACATAAATTTATAATATACAAAACCATTAAAAGTAAGAAGATCTACTTACGTAAAAGGTGGTAGTTAGAGTCCCTCTCATATTTGAAAGTTAATCTACCATATGAGACATGATTGATGTTCTTTAACCATTCAAAGAATGATACAGTAACACCACCTGCATTCATATATAAATCCGGAATTACCATAACGTTTTTCTTGAGAAGGATCTCATCAGCAGCAGGTGTTAAGGGACCATTAGCAGCCTCTGCAATTACCTACAAATGGATATATTGAAAGAGAATATTTTTTCCACCACAGCTATCTCTTTTACCCTGCACTGTAATTTGTCTGCATTGTCTTTGTTGATGACTTTTTCGGAAGCAGCTGGTATAAGGATATCGCATTTATGGAACAACAAATTATCTTTGTAGGGTTTAGCATTTGGAAAACCAGTGATCGTACCTTTAGAGACACGCCAATCTTCTAGTTCCTGAAAAAAGCAATAATGGATTTTACTTATATAGATTTTGAATAAATAATAAATCTTACTTTGGGGTCCATGCCATTTTCGTTGAAGATTGAGCCGTCGTATTCAAGAATTCCGATAATCTTGGCACCAGCTCGGTGCAAGTATCTCATGGAATGAAGACCAACATTACCGAAACCTTGGATGATAACAGTTTTGTCTTTGATACCGGGAGTTAGGCCGCACATCTTGGCGTAACTTTCTTCATTGAGGAAGTTCTCAATACCTGAAACATACAGGGACATTGGTTAGATGTATTTATATAGTTATTTGCGATGTTATATACCGGGTGGTCCTTTTAAAGTGTTACAAGGTAATATCCAGAAAACTGCTGTTTAAAAAAAAATAGAGTGATGCAACGGGACGTTGGGAGGCACCATTTAGAAGCATCAGTGATTTTGTAACTCTCTCCACTTTTTAGGGGTAGGGGATAGGGATAACTTTTAGAAATTAAATGGAAATTTGTAGTTTTCTTTTCAGATAAATCAAAACATAATTTAATGTCAATGTCAATATGTTAATAACAAATTAAAATGAACAGTAATTATCAAAGGACACACTAAATACCTCGAAATGCGGAGACAATTTACGAAAATTGTTACAGATGTCAAAATATGTCAGCAGTGCATTACCATATGACAACGGCTCGTATCCCACTGCTTACTGTTATACTATTACATAAATTTTTTAATTTGTTATTAACATATTGACATTGATATTAAATTATGTTTTGGGTCAAACGTAGTTTTTTTCTGGAGATTAGGAATCTTAAAAGAAAATTATACCTGTCCATTTAATTTTTAAAATTTACCCCCCACCCCTAAAAAGTGGTGAGAGTTACAAAATCACTGATGATGCCCCCAACGTCCCGTTGCATCACTCCAATTTTTTTTAAATCAGCAGTTTTCTAGATATTACCTTGTGGCACTTTAAAAGGACCACCTGGGATGTGACAACGGAAACTGACAGGATAAACAAGTGAAATTAAAAAAAAAAAAAAAATAGTTTTTATTGGGCATTTAAGATTTAAACCGTACCGATGAGTATCTACTATTGCTATCCTTTTCTCGACTTTAACTATACTTATGTATATGTGTTTGCCAGCAACAGTAATTCCATAACAAATTACTGTTTGTATAGCACAACACAAAATTAAACTTTAAATTAACAATAACGTCTGACAATTGCGACATAACCATAGACGATCTTCCAGAAAGTACCTATATACCAGAGAACGAGACGTATATATACGCTCCATGCTCGTGCGTAATTCCAGTGACGGATCCCATTGTCGTTCCATGTCGACAACATAATGATCTTGGTTGAATGAGATTGAATGAGATAATTATAATTACCAATATTGGATCACACGTGGAGCTTATCAGGCGGCGAGATGTCTGCGATCTAAGTACGAATTCGAAATTTCAAATCTCTAGACCGTATGGGGCCTGAGAAATCGCTGCGGAGTCCATTGATACAAGAACCGAAAGTAATAAAAACTATTTAAAAATTTTAAGAGAAAAGTTGCATAACTCAAGTAAGTTCATAAACAGGGTGTTGCTTAATAACATTTTATTTAAGGATGTTACTCTTGCTCCATTTTCGAAAAACTTGTCTTAACTTTTGAACTACACGAAGATAAAATTTTAAGAAAAAAACATTTTTCTCATGATGACTTTGGTATGACCCAAGATATTTTTGTGAAACTTATTATGCATCCTGTATTCTTTGTTATTCTTGCTAGTGGCGTCCATCCGGGATATACAATGAATCATTTTAAAGAGAAAAGTGATCAGCCACTGCTTTAAAAAGTATTTTTGAAATACAGATTTCTTTCTGAAAAAATCTGATCTCTTGATTTTATTTCGTTTACGTACGGTTTTCTTTTATAAAAAAAATAAGATTCATCCATTTTCATCTCGCTAGCCCACAAGACAAAAAAAGCAATTTATGTAACTTTAAACAAAAAAATATTCAGAGAATAAATCTTGAATAATATAGAATTATAAAATTAAAGTAATCTCAATACATTTTTAGATGCCATTCCAAAGTTATCTTGAAAAAAAGTTTTTTCTTCTTAACTTTAGCACCCCCTGTACTGCAAAAGTCAAGACCTTTAGAGCATTATGTTCATATGAAGATTGAATGGGCCCAAGAATAACTCAATTAAATATTAGAATGTTATGCAGGAACATGATATATATGAAGAACTGCTAGGATTTTACGTTATGGTGAAAAAAAAGAAAGGTTTTATTTTGAAGAACTGGTACTTGAAAGTTGTTTTTCAAATTTGCAATTTGAAACTGTAAAAGAAGCTAACATTTCTGGCAGTATTAATTCAATGCTAATAATGTTGATCACTTACCATGGAATAATCCTCTACCAGTTGCAGAAATTCTACCATGGATACCGCCTTGGTTGATAGGTTTTCCAGTCACACATGCATGGTTATTGATGTCTTGGAAGCCAATAGTTTTGGCATAGGTGTCGGCTAACCAGGACATCTCCCTTTCACCGGTACCCATGTCAGGAGCAGGTACATCTATACTGGGTCCTGGAAATTACATATTTATATTATATTTAACTTTAAAGGAACTTAAATATAAGTATAAGTGTTTTTACTAACCAATGAAACCCTTCTTTACCAACTCCAAAGTAAATCGCCTAGTGATTTTCTCCAGCTCGTGCTCTGAGTATTTCTTTGGGTCAATCTTAACACCAGCTTTAGCCCCACCAAATGGTACATCAACGCAGGCACATTTAAAGGTCATTAGAGCTGACAAGGCCTTGACCTCATCTCTAGTAACATCCATGGAGAAACGCATACCTTTAACAAGACAAATAGAAAGTTAAATCTTGCAAAAATTGAGATACTACATTAAATATTGTTCCAGGTTCCAGTTCCTGAATAAGAATAAGCATTGCCGAAAAAAAGTCATTAAGAGAATCTATAAAAATAGAACATTAAGAATATTAATGATAGTTTAGGTAATGGAGGAAGTCAGTGTTTGGAAACTGAGCACAGCTATTGATTTAACTATGAGTGATTCAAATTACGATTAAAATCAAAGTAATTAATTTTGGCAAAACTGCATGTTTCACGTCCAAATCTCTCCCTGCCAAACTAAACATTTCTAAAAATCATCTAAATATTTTTTTCTCTTTAGCAAGTCAGATGTTAATTGAAAATCTTGAAAAACTACGTAAGTACAAATTTTCAGGTAATACATAATGGAATTTCGCAACCTGAATTTGTTTTTTTATTAATAATAGCCGGTTATGATTTTTTTTTAAAAAATGGGATGGTATCATAAAAATAATATCGGATTAGATGATTAAATTTAATACAAACAGGATATATTGAAGAATAATTAATTAGTTGTTGTGAAATTTGCAAAATTTCTTTCGATATTTCAGTTTTTACAGGTTGATATACTGACAAATATTTTATCTAATATAAATATGCTTTTACTGCATGAAATTATCTAACAAATAGTATTTCTAATTGATTTTAATTTGCAGGGGATTTGTGATAAATAACTTATCATGACCTTGAATCAAAAGATAAAAAATAAAAACTGACGCAATATTAAGCAAATGGTCGATATTCACAAAACAGCTAAATGATTACGTAGCTGTTTCTTTGAACATAATTATGATGTAGAAATCACGCCTTTCTCACTCGACCAATCAGAAAAAAGTTGAAAGTTATCTACTTTGGTACTCAGTATATTTATAGATGACCCACGCTCGTGTGTGTTATTTTTTATAGTTATATTTTGAGAAAGCATGTGACAATAATTTACAATATGTACAGAAGATTTGGTATACTGCCCGACCTAATTAAATAGTAACATACAAAAGATTATTTGACTTAATGTAGTATTTGATATTTCTAAAAGCAGGTTCAGTCATTCCTGGCGAAAACTGATTTTACTGATTACCTAGTGATTCTTGATATACCTAGGGATCCTAACAGACAATTTTCGTAAATGTTTAAGCCTTAATGAACCCTTGAATGAGGTAGCGGGTACGCATCACCACTAAAAAAAACTGAGCACGGGTATAATTCGAATTAGATGAGTAAGACCAATTGGGTAAAATGAATCAAGACCGAATAATAAAGATACGAGGGCTTGTAATGGTTGTGACGATTTGAAAGGCGTTCAAATTTCTAGGACACTTCTTGGTCTAATAATGTTATTATAATATATATTTTGGTAAGTTCTTTCAGGATCTCCAGAATTCCAGTGAATTAGAAGAGCCGCAAACAGCATCGTATATTTAGTATTGCTCGCTGGAGGTACAAAAACCAGTTACGTAATTCAGTCTATTTTGTTGTGCAAATTCGATCTTGCGTTCTCCTGGTACACTTTCAAACTAAATTAATCTCAAGTAAAATAGAAATAGCCTATTCGGTCAATTATGCCTGGCTCATTCGTTCGCAGTCTCCTTTGGATGAGCTAGCCCTGGGACATCACGCCTCTTCCACTGAGAGGTAGAGGAATCACCCACCCCCAGGTGCATTTTTTAACCGTGTTTTATTAGGTAGGCTTTCTGTAACCCCAAAGCACAAATGATTACTTATTCGATGAGACAACCAGGGATTCGAATGCGCGCCCGGCTTATGACCGCTCACTCAGTCCAACTTGCGCAAGGCTCTGCTCTGCTTGCTAAACTTGGTCACACGAACTCACTGTTCAAAATGCCATCTCTGTGCACGTCACCACCCGTACTATTGACACTTCTCGGCGCCCTATTCCACGCTTTATTCTTAACCTCATTAAGATAAAGCGAAAAATATTAAAAGACTATCGCAAAACTGGTGACCCTTATCTTAAGAACGAATGGAATCGTCTTAATTCCCGAATACGAATACTAATAACAAGATTCAAAGAACAACAGTGGCAACAAGCCACTGCTAATTTAAATTATCGAGACGGTTCCAGGTTCTGGGATAAGTTTAAAGTCCTCACTGGCCAGAAGCGCAGAGAGCACACGCATTTAGTCGTGGATGATAGAATTATTTCTAACCCGCTAGATAAAACCACTGTCTTTAAAAACCACCTAGAAACGGTGTTCCTCATTCCTGAGGATCCCCGTTTTGATAATCAATTTTTTCAATTCGCGCAACATCGTTACGAGAGATTCCTGGCAACTAACCCCCATACAATACCTGGCAATGCGGATTATGACGTTCTGACTAGACATGTAACTACAGACGAAGTGGATCAAATCCTCAGATTCTCAAAGAATACTGCACCGGGTCCGAATAGCATCAACAGGAAAATCCTTAAAAAAATTCCATACTCATTAATCCATCAATACACGCGTATTTTCAACGCGTGTCTTGATCACAACTATTTTCCGGTTTCCTGGAAAACATCCAACACTATCATGATTCCGAAGCCCAACAAACCGTTAACTAACATAAATTCATATAGACCTATATCTCTATTAGACTGCGTCGGCAAAATATTCGACAAAATTATCTCATCACGCCTGAGACAATACGTGGAGGACAGGAACATCATTCCTAGTTTCCAACACGGTTTCAGGCAAAACCATTCCATCCACGACGCAGTCTTAGAATTTATAACACATGCCACCACCACAATAAATGACGGTAACGCTACTCTGGCGATATTTCTCGACATTCAAAATGCTTTTGACAAGGTCTGGCACGCCGGGCTTGTGTCGAAGCTCATGGATATTAATCTCCCACATTCTTTCATTAGACTAATAGCATCTTTTCTAACAGATCGAGTCGTCAGAGTTAAAGTTGGGTCCCACCTTTCAGAGCCCTTTACTCCCTTAGCCGGCGTCCCTCAAGGGTCAATCCTTGGCCCTTTATTATATATAATCTACACTAACGATTTCCCTAGACATATCAAATCTATCCAATATGCGGACGATACCGTGCTTTTCACTTCATCCAGGAAAACGGAAACTCTCAATCATCAAGGATTAGTAATGATTGATGCATTCACACGCTTCTGCCAACGCTGGCGCATTAAGCCCAATCCGCTTAAGACACAGACTATCCGATTAACGTTGTGGGGTGAGAGATTAGATCTTTTGGAACAGGTGAACTACCTTGGGGTGCGTATAACCCGCACTCTATGGTGGGGCACTGACATCCAAGATACCTGTAATAAGGTCAAACAAAGGTCCTCTCTTCTCACGAGGTTAAACGGACGTTTTGGCAAATGTACCTCCGAAACATTAATTTTTACATATAAGACTTTCGTGAGGCCGTTGATGGATAATAAGTTCATACAGGCCTCCATCTCCTCCAAATACCACACCAATAAATTCACCACACTCGAGAGGAGGGTACTGCGCAGGTGCCTGAATCTCGAGTGGGACCACCGCTCAGCAGACCTATACAGATTATTAACTAATTACAATTTCTCTCCTATTTTCGACAGGTTCATCAATCTCCAGGACCGGTTCTGCCACCGAGCCTTCGGCCACCCAGGTCGGGAACATGCAAAGAACACCCTTCTATCAGCTTGGAGCCACAAAAACCGGCTCACTAGGAAGCCTCTTTACCGCTATCCCTTCCCACCTGTGTGCCTTATGGAGGCTATGATGGCACCACCACCTGAAGCCAGCAACCACATAGACCAGACACCACTATTATACAGACGTAGAAGAAATTAGGTTCGTCCCTGTTTGTATTCCGCCATGGACGTGGGTTTTTGCTGTGGTTTTCCCCGTCCCCAGCCTCACTGGGCATTTAAAGCATGGCTGGTCCCCCGGTAACATTCCACAGGTGTTACCCCGCGTGCCCTATTAACATTGTAACCATAGGCCAGTCTGAAAAGGGAGAAAGCTCCCTATCAGACAAGAAGAAATGAAATAAATATATACACTCAAACCATTGTAAAATTACAGAAACAAAATAAATGCTTTTTGAATTGAATTGAATTGCTAAACTTCGATGATTGGAATTCGGTCATTGCACATGTTTATTTTATTGATGATTCCGAAACTTTATTATCAAAAAATTAACCCGTGTTTTTTATTTTTTTCGAAATTTTAAATAATTAAAAAAAAGTTCAAAAATACTAAAAATTAAATTGGTTTAAAACATGTGCGTTTTAGCGCCATGTGACGTCACAGTTCTCGCTCATCTAGCATTGGCTGATCTTATGTATTATGTCGGTAATCATTGTGACAGTGACAATTAGTTATCAACATGTTGTGAGATTGAATTTTCGTTTTATATTTAATTTCGTCAACGCCAAGCAAGATTGTAAATTTTATATCCGGTGGATATGATGGACGCATATTAGACAATGAAGTTTGCAAAGCAAGTGACTATTATAGAGTTGCGCACCCGAACAAACTACTTTTTCAAGATTGGAGCCGGCAAATGTGACGTTTTAAGCGGGAATTCGATCTAGTTTTAAAATACGTGGACAAAGTGAAATTAACATTTCGATAATTAAAATATGTCTGAATTAATTTTAATGGCAAATTGCTTGTTTGTGGTGTAAACTGTATCGTTTAAAACTAATAAAACATAAAAAATCCAATGCATTCAACGATCCTATTCGCTCATTACTAGCCGTCTTGAAATACAAATAGAATAATGCATATTTTATATTTTAAAAGAGGTGAAAATTCCCAAAACTTCCCTAAATGGCAGGATTAAAAATAAATATTTTTTCTCAAAAACTTTCAAAGTCGGAGTGTTGAGATATGGAAACTTATTAAACAAAATTAAAAGCCAAAATCTTGTTCCCCCTGACAACCACCTCCAAATGGGGGAAGTGGGCAATTTTTTTCGAAAATGGACAATTTTATGTAACAAACTTAAAGGAAAGATAATTTCTAGAAACTTTGAAATGGGAAATTTTTCAAAATAATCAAGCGGTTCCGAGTTACAGCAAGAGGAATGTGCAAGATTCTATTTTGAAATCACTGAATGTAAGTGTACCTACGTTCAACAATTTTCATGAAATACTCAAAAACATTTTTGTATTTTTCAGGGCACCAACTCATAAAGTGGGTCCTAGTTTGTGTATTATGAGCTTTTATAACATTAAGAAAATCCACAATATCTAAATGAACGGAACGTGTGTTTAAGCGGATCATTAGCAGAATAGTAGATTGTCTCAATGATAACAAACAAAAAGCGTACTTATATAATCATCATTCTGATGAAACTTATATCAATTGCCTATTTGCATTGGCACACATTACATCACAATGGAAACTAACGTTCAATATCTAGCTGGTGTATCAGATTATTACCACAGCCAATGTTCTTGCATAAGTGATCGCGGTTGTCAGAAAGTCATTGCACTCGACAGGGTTATGGAATATACTAATTTGAATTGAAAAATTGTGGTTCTTATCTCTTAATACGAATGCAATGCAATAAAACACTCGAAATATACACTATCGGACATAAGTATTACAGCAAATCGGAAAAGAAAGAAGTAAAATCCTGAAATTTCATAAGAAAATAATTATCCATAAAAAAATATGATCTTATAATTTAATGTTTAGAAGGTTGCTATTTCTTGATTCAATATATGTTTCCTGTTTCTTGTTTAAATAAGTGTGTCTATTTTTCTGATAAATCAGAGTTTGCATTTCAAATCTACTAAAGCACCTTTTAGAAAACTACATCTGGAAATGGGAAAATGTATGTATCAAGAAACATTAGGCCCAGTTTCCTGGGAGCTTTTCATGGAAAACAAGCTGATCGAAGAATTTGTCTAATTCCCACCTACAAATTTCGAAAATAATCTCAAATTTTACTGAAGGCCGTCGATTTGATATGATACCCAGAAAAGAAAAGGAAATCTAATAGAAGCTATTGCTGAATGCTCAAAAATCTCAGAATTGGAGAAAATGGAATGAGAAAAACTTTTTTTTTCTATAGTCCAACATAAAATTCGGGACAACCAAAAATTAGATCAAATTTAATGTATGGTAATTTTTTCCTCCATAGTCCGATTTCATGTTTTTTAATATGTTTTTAACACTCTGTAGAGTAATTCTGCAATCTACACTGGGTATAGTTTTCTGCAGAGGTTGATTCAAGATTTTGCTGTTTTATGCTTCTCGGTAACGTTATCAATTTAAGAGATATGAATTTTTGAAATAATCATAACAAATAAACACTCTTTGATCAAGTTTATTACTTTCCTACGCTACTATAGTAGCTGTATAAGGAAAATATTGTAATCGTGTGAAATTTTTGGTATCGAGATTTTTACAAATGTTGACGTTTCAGAGTTTTCTAAGTCTAATAAACTTATTTTCAGCCATTGGCCTGTCTGTCTGTCTGTATCAGCATTATCTCGGGAACGGATCGGTGTATTATGTTGCATTCTTTTTTACTTTGTTTGGACCAATATCACTCACCGGTGGCACTGAATGAGAATCCTGTATACACTGGGTGTTGAGCTATAGCCAAAAAACGTGATTTGCTCAAGACTATAGCGCGAAAACGGCTCTAAGGATTTTGATTAAACTTGCCTAACACCCACATATAGCGCCATCTCTGAGAAAAAAGTACAACAAAAAATTATGCTTGAATAAAATTCCGTATTTTCCACATGTTTCTTCAGATTCTGGCTAAACGGTTCATCTTGCGAAAAAATGTTACATGACCATTGTTGTTTGTCTTGATATGCTGAAAAAATTGTAGTTGTAGCACGATTTGACCAAGGGATTTTTACTTTACTACCGCTATTATCGTCGCTATGTAAGGAGAGTTCTGTAATAGTGTAAAAATTTTTATTCACTGGAATTTGCCTGTGAACAGTAGGAAAGTCGTGTGAGTGGACACACCAGTTTTGTTTTAATTGAAACATAAAAGTAAGGATTTTAAAAGTTAGTACCTTGTGTTACTTCCTCTAGGTCTAATAACAGCTACTTAAGCTCGATTCATTACTCTAATTAGGTTTTGGATATCCTCTTGTGGAAATGGAGCTGTTGAAGTGTAAATAACTCAGCGTTTCCAGTTTCTTCTGCCTAACATGTCCTATAAATTAATAATGTCAGGACTACGAGCGGGGCAGTGGATACCGTTTATTCCAACTTCTAAATATTGGGCGACTATTCTGACATGTGGACGAATTAGTTACCGATAAATTGCAAAAATAACATGTTCAGCCAGAATTTCTTCAATGTACCTTTGGGCAGTTGAAGTTCCTCTTGCAATAAAAACAAGTTTTGTTCAAGCGTCAAATGAAATACCGCCCGACACCATAATCGATCCACCACCAAAGCTAACCCAGTCGCTAAAATTACATTGGGGGAATCTATCTCCTTGTCGTCTCCATACTCTTTCTTGTCCATCTCAGGGAAAATCTGGACTGGTCTGAAAAGAGAACTTGCCTCCACTCTTGAAGATTCCTCTCTTGCGAAAAAGAAGTCTATTAACTCGGTGCTGTCTGAGGAGCTCTAGTCCAGTTGTCGGTCTTCTGGTCCGTAAATTGAAATCATTAAGTCTTCTCCTTACTGTTATTTCTTTGACAGCAACTTGATAAACTCTTTGATGTTCATTTCTTATCATTACTGCACTGGTATGCCGATCTCTTAATAATGAAAGTCTTCCAGATCCAGGTCTTCTGCCATATCTTCCAGTCTCACGAAATCTTGCAACGGCTCTTTCCACGCTAGATTTTGTAGAACCTACCATATCTACCACTTCTCTATAGGAATTAACCAACATCATGGAGAGCAACGGCTCTATAGTTGCCTTCCACTTAACGAAGCGGAAAATGAATTTATCTACGACAAACTAATCTGTGCTATGTTACTCGGATCCTGGAAAAAATAACGTCATAAAGAAAGCCGTATTTTAAAAACGATAGGATATCCGTGTTTGTTGAATAAGAGAGAGACAAACATAAAAATCTTGTGTGTCCACTCACACGACTTTCCTACCGCTCGCAGGCCAATTCCAGTAAATGAAAAATTTTACACTATTACAATACTTTCCTTACATAGCGACGATAATAGCGGTAGGAAAGTAAAAATCCTCTGGTCAAATTGTGCAATGGTCATGTAACATTTTTTCTCAAGATGAAACGTTTAGCCAGAATCATTAGAAACATGTGGAAAATACGGAATTTTATTCAAGCATAACTTTTTTGTGCTTTTTCTCAGGGATGGCGCTATATGTGGGTGGTAGAGGGCTCTCAGAAGAATACTTTAGTCAAGTTTAATCAAAATCCTTAGAGCCGTTTTCGCGCTATACTCTTAAGCAAATCACGTTTTTGGCCATAGCTCAACACCCAGTGTATACATGATTCACGTTCAGTGCCACTGGCGAGTGATATTGGTACCAAACAAAATTAAAAAGAAAGCAAAAAAATACACCGATTCGTTCCCGAGATAATGCTGTAACAGACAGATAGACAGACGGACAGACGGACCAATGGCTGAAAATATGTTTATTAGTCTTAAAAACTCTGAAACGTCAACACTAGTAAAAATCTCGATACCGAAAATTTCACAAGATTACAATACTTTATACCTACAGCTACTATAGTAGCGTAGGAAAGTAATAATTCCAGAGGCTACAAAAATGTGCTGATTGCCAAAAAATAGTTTTTTAATATGTCACAGTCATCTTGAAATAATTTCATACATATTTTATCAGTTAATGTTAAAAATATGGTTATTCGTTGCCAATCTGTCATTAGGTGCTTGCTTAGGTGTTGAAGGATGTTACCGTTTAATAGAATACAAGGATGATCCTATACTATTTGGGATTGCTAAGATACTTCCAAATCGAAAATTCCAGTTAATAGTAGTAAGTCCTAAGAACACCATTTTTATTAACAAATCATTAAAAATGTCTTCTGCATCAATTTTATTGAAAGTTATGCTAACATACTTACATATATTTTTGCAAACATTTGATTTTTTAGGGCTTTTATAGTAAAAGCCGCTAAGCTAGACTTTTACCAAAAAGAAAACTATAGGAGTACTGAACAAATATAAACTGAAATAAAGATGGCTGTTGAATTTTTAGTTGTCATCTTCTTCATCAAAGCTTTTAGTTCCAATAAAAACTAATATTAATTAAATCTTTGCAATACTCACCTCCTTTGCAAGGAGTCCTGTGCGTACTATGCTGTGCCCTGTACCCTTTGATAATCTCGTACTCCCCATTATCCCTCTTGATTGGGAAAGCTACTTCTAGTACGTGATCGCACTGCTCCATGTGCGATAAAATACCCTTAACTTTGGCTTTCCTCTGCTGGAGAGTTAGCTTAGAGCCCTTAATCTTTCCCAAATCCTCCACCAGCTTGTCCTCGACAACGACACAGGCTTTATGGAAAAAGTATTCGACCATGTCAAAGAATTTTGGGTTCGGGTTGGTGGGCATGTCTTTGAGACGGTCTGGAATGACATGGTCGGCATAGGTACGACCCTGGTTGCATGCTGCAGGTACCACTCTGAGCAGAGTGCCCAGATCTGAGCAGCGAGATTTCAATGGGGTTATCTTGGTGAGGAACATCTCGTTTAATACGGGTAGTTTTCAACTATTCACTGTGCCGGGACAAGTTAAGTGATAGAACGATCTTATGTAATACTCGTCTATTTTTTTCTATCCGCATTTAGAACATGTCCCACTCTCACTGCCCGCGTTGCAATTGGAGAACGAGTACTGAGAATAACTCACTTTCTGAAGGTGAAATGTAAAATAGATTGTTAGGCGAACACGCTGCACGGTAGCTGAATTGTGATTGTGAATACGTTTGACAGTGACAGTTCCGCAAGTTTTCGACTTGTGCCTGCTGCGCGCTTTGCTAAAATAACATTGGCGTAGAACTACGATGGTATATAGGGGGATCAAATTCCAATGTAATATTCGAAACACCACAAATAAATATCACGTGGGGGACTGCTATTTGGGTAATCCTGCAGTTCAGGATTCCTAATTTGTAGTAAGCCGGCCGCCGATGAAATGTCCAAGCGCAGTTGCCAAGCTTACTGTTTTACTTCGCCTTATATACTTTTACTTGTCAATGCTGGTAGGTCAAATAGCGTATAATTTAGCGAAATCATTTTTTTTAATGATTTTTTGCACAAATAAACAGTCCTCGGCTCACTGAGTATGAATTGACTAATTTTATTACGGGAGTTGAAAAATAAGAAAGTTGAGATTTTTTTCGAAAAATGGTGGAGGTTGATTTAAGTGCATTATCTCCTTGTATAAATATCAGTGTACTGTGTTAGATAACTTGAAAGAATTCGACGAGCTGAACGACACCTGTTCTATTATATGTAAGTGGAAAGTTACTCACTGAACTTTGTTGAACAGAAATTCAGGCTAAGTGAATTTCAGATCACTTGAAGTTTATTCAGTAAATAAAATAAAATAAGAAACAAATTAAAATTGAAATAAGAATAACCTCAAAAAAGATTGGTTTATACCACGGTCATACAGAAAGGTCTTGAAATGAGCGTAAAAAAGTGGTTCGCTTAGCGTCCAGTCTTTTCAGCTTCCAATTTCTGCCGCTTGGTTCGCATTTGCAGGGGGATGTTGCTTAAATCATAAAAATACCAATTCAAAGGATAATGCAAAGTTGTATCACAGTATTAAGAAATATAAAAAACAGTATAGTTCGTTATACTGTGGTTGTATGATGATTCAAACTGTATCTGTTAACATCAGAGAAAACAAGTTAACATATTTCCATCTCGATAGGTCTTGATATTGTAATCTGCGCTCATAAACTCATAACTTTTCAATAAGATTAAGGTATTTTATGTTTTAAGTAATATCCCCTTTTCTAAATTTCGCTTGTGCTATCGTAGACTTTGACATTTGAACAGGACGGTAAGCGACCCACTTGCTACCTATGTAATTCGACCTTCTATTCCAGACTGTAATTGTACGACCGTGGCTTATACAGACGAAAATAAAATAAGAAATGAACCAACCAAATCACAGCTTTTTTGACAAAAACTTTTGTGTTGTATACAAGTTAAGTGTTCTCTGGTGGTTGATCATGCGCATTATCAGTTTCCAAACAAAATAAAAATAAAATAAGAAATAAAGATGAAAGTTGACCATCTTTAGTTCTCATTCTTATTTCTTAATTTAGCTTATTTCGCGCATAAACGCTCCCATGGAAATGAGCATGTTCAGCTTTCTTATTCTATCTTAATTTGTTTCTTATTTTATTTTAGTTACTGTATAAACCCACCTGTACTCGCTTCTTAAGCTGCCTTTTGGTTATTTGGCTATTTGGGGATTTGGAGATTTAGAGTGGTGGGGGAAACGTCAATGTTCACGGTATTTACAGCTTCGGTTATTTGGGTATTGGAGATTTTGACTTGACAGACGAATCTTTTGCGAAGGCTAACATCTTACAGAAATGACATCTGCCACTATATTCTAATTACCTTTTCCCTGGAAAAATCATTTTTAGTATAAAATTTTCTATTTACGGAAAAAAGCAATTGATGAAGACGGTCCAGCAGAAGATGTTTATGGTTTGATCAACTGGTCTTCTAAATTTGAAGTTGGTTTTCTAAACCACAGTCCTCAGTTAATATTTAATATCTGGGCGACCGAGCTTTGCTCGTGTAATACAGGATTTAGAGTGAGTCTATAAGGAAATTTAATTTAAAATGCAAGTAATGCCAATCAATTTCTCGGCACTTAAAACCCCTTTTTGCACATTTGTATCCAAATCTGCGAATCATTCAAGAGAAAGATTATGTACCCCGAAGGTGACACCCTCGCGTTTTGTCAGGAAAGCCACTTATACTTTTGAACATTATCTATATACCAAATTTGATCAAAATCGTAGGAGCTGTTTCTGAGATTTTTTTATGTATATATTCAAGAATTACTCATATTAATGTATTAAATTAGATATGTACAATTTTTTTTCATTGAAAATTTCCGATTAAATTATCAGAAACTCTTATTAACACCTTTAATTTACATAAAAAAATTAAAGTTGATCAGGATACGAACCGAGGATCTCCAGTTTACCAGGACTGAGCTTAACCAATGAGCTACTCATGTTGCGTAAGTTAGTGGGCACATATCCACATATCATTTATAATCTTTATGGGAGATAAAATAAGAATTTTAATTGCTGAAAACGATTTTTTATCTGAATGTGAATACAACCAATCGATTCAATACACTCTAAAACCCATACATATGAATTTTCATCGAAATCTGTAGACCAGATTCCAAAATAAAATTTGCATATATATATATATATATATATATATATATATATATATATATATATATAATTCAAGATTATCCTGTACCAGTCATATTATGATATTTCTGAATATGAATTCAATTGATACATAATCAAGATGATTATATAACATAAGCCGTTACTGGGTAAATAACTAGATTACGCTAGGACGTCTAACTGTGCCGTGCAAGTTAAGTTAAGTTAAGCATGGGCACCTTAAACATATTAATAAGGGAACAATAATAAAATACTGCCTTCCTCTATTTACGACTAGTTACTAGTATTTAAGGTTTCCTTATTTCCCTTATTCAACGAAACTAACCTCACAAAAGCATGAATTCATTAAAACCTTCAAATATTTGGTTTCTTTGTGTTAAAATTAGCCAAATCACTTTTGAACAACAAAGTAAAGACACAGACAAAAGTATTAAATTAGCTATTGCTGCTTCTTATCCAGAAAAACTGTCAATATAAAGAGTGCGTTCCAATAGATCTTTATTTATTCGAGAAATAAGGTTAAGACCTTATTAGAATAAGGCAACCCCTTAATAGGGAGTTATTGGAAATATTTTCTTTACGTCATGCAGCATGAAGGAGTTGCCTTATTTTAATAAGGCCGTAACTTTATTTGTCGAAAAAATAAAGATCTAATTGAACGCACTCTTTAAATTGACATTTTGTCTGAATAAGCAGCAGCAATAACTAACTTAATACTTTTGTCAGCGTCTTTGCTTTGTTGTTCTAAAGTGATTTGACTAATTTTAACACAAACAAACCAAATATTTGAAGGTTTTAATGAATTCATGTTTTTGTGTTCCCTAATACTGCATGACGTAAAAAAAAAATTTCAATAACTCCCTATTATATGTTATTCTGTGAAGACACATATGTCAGCCCAACATGCCACGTCAGAGTCAGAAATTCATAATTAATCTCTGATTCTGTGCGCATGTGCAGAAGATCAAATATAATAAACCAATTTTCTTTAGATAGCAAATCAGTTGCAATTGAACGCCGTTTGAAATTTGTAATTTGATGTACTCTAAGCTGAGAAAATGAAAAAACAAATTTCAGCACGCACAATAAATCCAGATTTTCATTTGCTTCTCTCTCGAAAACGAAATTTGCGGATAACAAAACAAAAGTGGTGCAAACAAGTGCAAATAAGTTGCAATCATCCCATATAAATTTAAGTCAATATAAACCATTTTAAAAATTTGATTAGACTTCACAAGTCTAAAAATTCAAGGGTCAAATTATAGGTATATAGAATTATATGTTTGAGAGCATAGCATGTGACGTAAAATAGCGCAGATGATGTGAAGAATATATGGTATATTAATCTCTGGTATAGGTAAACAATTTTTATTTACCTGTGAAACGTAACAGCTTGCGTAACACCATATTCTTTTTTTCGACAGCGACTCTTGCATCCAAGAGCCTCTCATTTCACCATCGTGCTAAGATGAAAAAATTGTCCTTTTTAATAAAAATAGCACAAAAAATGAAAATCAAAAATAAACTGTAAACGAATACGTAGCTACGGGTCGAATTCCGAGGAGATCGAAAGACTTACACATCGAAATCCGAGGATATCGAATTCCGAGCTGACCGAAACTTATCCCCACTCCAACAGGGCGATTTTACAAATGGATACCCTCTTAGAGGCTAGATCACGATACACATTTTAATATCATGGGCTAGAGAGGAAATCACATCCACCAACATAAAGTTGTTTCCAATCACAAAAGGCTGTTGATAGGGCTTCATAACGCAAACTTTAGTATTGTGAATTGTGACGTTCATTACACCAATTATATTCCTTGACGATTAAAAGTGATGTATTGTTAGTTGCCTGAACCGACAAATTTTGAAATCAGTCTAGTCAATATATACTATTTTTTTCTAAAACAATAGAGAGTCTCAAACGATTTTATTTATTATATTTGTGATTCGCAAACGATTTCTGATAAATTGAGCAGAAAATAGAGAGGTCCATTTTCAAGACGTGTTGGCTAATGGCTAGTGTTCTCTGATATTTCTACTCTACGCAAGGTACTCTTATGTCAGCGCAGTCGGTTTGAGTGGGGATAAGTTTCGGTCAGCTCGGAATTCGGTGTCCTCGGATTTCGATGCCCAAGTGTTTCGATCTACTCGGAATTCGACGCGCAGCTACATTTCGCTGTGAACACTATAAGTGCGGGTTTACGAGTTTCTTGGCGCTCGTGCGAAGCTGGCGCGCGCAGATTGCTTCGCGCAAGTAAACAGATTAAACGTATAGTGGCAAATAGGATCATTTACGGGTCATTGGCGTGCGCCACGGTTCGCCAACATGAGATGCAGGCGCACGCGGAGAGTGTCAAATATTTCCCCTGACAAATAATACAACGCGCGCGAAGCTCTGCCTGGCGCAAAGATATGGACCACGTGACCACAGCGCCCAATCACGACTAGGCATTCGAAAAGTAGTCGTGCTGTCAAAAGTTGAAATGAAATAAGATTATTAATTATCAATTTTATTGTGTCTTTTGCATATTTTCACTATATATTTTCAGATTTTTAATTTGTGTTTTTGGCGTTATATATATAGATTAGATTTCATCAAAATTATAAGCGCAATGTTGATTTAGGTTATTTTGTGTGTTAATATTAACAGATGAGTTAAATTAAGTATTAAACTAATGCGTATCAAATATTGTTGTGGTTGACTCAAATTCGTAACAAATTATCGAAGCTCATCTTCCAAAGGTTTATTACATTCCGTATCACTTCATTTGAGAGTAGCAGTCGAATAATAAAGCGCGCGTAGAGAAACTCGTAAATGGGTCGGAGCTAAACGGTCGCGAAACCTGTTCAACGTACGCGAAGCAATCTGCGTGCGCCAGCATCTCACGCGCGCCGAGAAACTCGTAAACCCGCACAGGTGAGAAAGAAACTAATGGCGGCTTCACTTTCGTTTCGTTCCACGACGGCTATGCCGAGCAGCTTCTCCTGTCGTGTACGCACGACTTTTCCTTTTTTGATCAAAATTTATATGGAGATCAGAGAGAACATACAATATTGGTAAGTACCCTGTTATTCTCTTGAATAATCGTTAATACGTCTTGTAGGTAGCACTAGGTAAATTTAATCATGGTTACGCAGTTACATCTTGCGATAATCGTTTTTCTGTTATCTATTCTATTATAAAGACTATACATTTTATTTTCAGTTCTTCTGAGAATGACATCAACCGGAGACAGTAATGGCCTAGGATTGTGGGCAGTGGGCTTAGAATTCACTTTGAAATTGATTTATGGATTTATATCTGTGTAGATCATTTTGATATTTAAAAATGGATATAACTCGACGAATACTACACCTGATAACAACCTTCACACGTAACAGGTACATATCATATTAATAAATGACCTTTGTGACTCATTGGATTACCCAAGAAGCCAATGTTTGTTGATGATATTAAGCTATACGCTTCCATTACCAGTTTAGATAATTGTGATATTTTACAAGATACAAAATTGGTGTATTAAAAATGAACTTAAATATCTCAAAATGCAATGTTCTAACCTTTACTCGAAAAATGAATACATTTCATTATCAATTTAGAATAAATAACGAGGTTCTAAAAAATACTGTTACAATTACAGATTTGGGCGTCAGTTTTAATCATCGGCTTACACCCAACCAACACATTAATTAAATTGTCACATCAGCTTATCGTGCATATGGCTTTATTATCAGAATTTGTGAAAACTTTACTACTATAGCAACATTATCAATGTTATATTACTGTCTAGTCAGGTCAGGTTGGAAGTAAATCAATAATTTGGAATCCTATTTACAAACAGTTACATTGATATTATTGATAACATTCAGAGGAGATTTTTAGAATATTTGTGCTTTAAGTTTATGCGTTAAGGTTAGTTTTTATCTCCTTGCTTTAGGAATTAGGTTTTCATAATGATAATTATATATGTATTATATTCGCTTATCTTTGTTAGAACACTTTTTATATTATTTTTGGTATTATATTAATTTTGCTCTCTAAATGATTTTTTGTACTGTTGGGCAACAAACGCTCTAATAAGAAAATTTAAGTAGATCTTAATATTCATTGATTTACTTGTTTGGAACCTTCATATCTTTGATTGAATATTCTTTTAAATGTATGTATAGAATTTATTATTAAAAAGTAATATGTATACATATAGGTCTTCGATTAATAATATGAAAGCTTTATACAAACGCGGACCTAAATGGTTATATTTTTTATATTTTCAGAGCTAATATTTATTTGTCTTCAATGTAATCAAGAATTTAATTTCTGTTTCCTGCTATTTAATTTTAGTTTTGATATATTTTGAGGCATTTATTTGTTTTTGATATATTTAAGATTGCTTTTATCTTCATTTTGTTTATTTGTTGTTTTTGTTATATTTTCAGAGTTATTATATATTTGTTCTATACTAATGTATATACTTCTTCTTATTTAATAGTTACTTTTTATGTATTCAGTGTTATTATTCATTTGTTTCTGATATATTTTTGAAATTCTAACTATTTTTCATCTGTTATACCTATCTGTACCCCAATATACCGTGCAACCTCTCTTCCATCCTGGCAAGATATAACTTTACACCTTCTCATTGGTTCTTGCCGAGCGGTAGTATAGATTTTGGTATTTTTCATTAGGGGAGGGTCTCCGCTGAATTATAAAGTAATCTAATTAATTTCATGCGTGAACATAATTTTAGTCAATCATTAACTTCAAATATTTAATTTATTGACCAAGTAGACATCCATTAGTATCTTTATATACTTCCTTCAATCCCCAATTAGTATTAATTATTAAGGAATCTTGTCATACTTTTTTAATAAATTAGTTCCCTATATAAGACTAGAAGTTTGCAACTTAATAAATTTATTATTGTTTGCACAATTTTTCTGCCTTTTAATTTATTTGTATACAATTGTATTAATCTTATATATTTTTTAATAAATCATTGCAAAGGTTTCATTAGTTTTATTTCATATAAACCATTCATTACACTACACAAAATATACATTTTTGCGAGTGAAATGGTAGATTTGAAATTCAAAATATCGCGCTGTTTTCGTAGTTTATGTGGGACCAAGTCGGTGGCGCTGGCTCCACAAGGTCTCAACTATTTACATGGAATCTGACTCTCTCTTTATTGTATGTTCTCTCTGGTGGAGATGAATCTCCTTCTAAACTATAAGCATAGTCACAGACAATCTATTCAATTGGAATAGATACTATGTATACTATGTATATATATACTATGCTATAAGCTCCGTTCTGACAACTGTCATTTTTTTTCTTTTGAAATGTAAACGTGAGGTTATGTTATAGGTATGTGATATATTCTAATTTGTAGTTGTAATTGTTGTAATAATATTCAGCTAACGTCGACATTACTGCATTTAAAAATTTCCATGATATACCTCAAATCATGGATATAACCACGCTCTTCAAAGCCTGCGTCAAAACTGTTCGCACAACTAATAAATCGCTTGGGATTGTAGAACAAAAATCGAAATTGCTTCAATCTAATAGAGATGCAAATCTTGCAAAAGCTAAGGAGATCAGCAAAAAAATTACGGATCTGCAGCATTTCTTTTTGGAAAATAAGGCAGCGTATCTGAACGTTATCAACTACTTATCGACTAATAATACCATGACAGAAATAGATAGACAACAAGTAGATACTGTGGCCGAAAATATAATAAGTGCATGTTCAACTTTGATCAGTGAGTATAAAAAAGAGATAACCAGTTTGAAGAAGAGCAAACAGAAAGAAGAACATTATATGAATATCATTGACAGTCTTGAACGATATCTTAAAACAGTATCAAAAATCTATACGGAAGCTAAAGCTGTCAGAGTTAAGAGAGTTATTGAAACTCACAAATTAACCAAATTAGAAACCACACCTAAAAATCAGGACCAAAGTAATATAGAATCTAAAATTTCTCTAAATGAACAAGTGCGAACACCTCCATCGCCGACTCAGGATTATACCGAGGATTTGTCAGCCGATGAATTGCAAATGTTCGAATCGGAGAATGAACTTCTTTATAATGAACTCAATAGTATATCGGACGAGGTTAAACAGATGGAGAGTAAAGTGGTACACATAGCAGAACTGCAGGAGTTGTTTACGGAAAAGGTACTCCAGCAGGAGCAGGATATAGAGAGGATAGCTACAACAGTTGTGAGTACAACTGAGAATATGCGGGGTGCTAACGATCAAATAAAGCAGGCTATCCAGCGGAATGCTAGTTTGAGGGTCTGGGTGTTATTCTTTTTGTTAGTAATGTCGTTTTCTTTGTTATTCTTAGATTGGTATAATGATTAAATAGCGTGGGTATTAATTTTTTGATTGTAATATATTTTTATTAAGGTTTCTATGTAGTTTTTATATAGATCTTATAGCTGAATGTTTCTGTTCCCTTGAATCATTATCAAGATACCAACAATATTTGTGAAAGTTAGGAAGTTTAAATATAAATTATAATGACTCAAGAAAGAAAAGACATTTCTAAAAATCAAATGCAATCTCAAGATATTGGTAAATTTGCATTTTATTTATTAATGTTTTTCTCAGTTAGAAAACTTCAATTTATGCAAAAAGTATTATTCAGAAAAATAAATAATTTCTTTCAACCAGTTTTCTATAAATTTTATCAGTCAATTTTATTCCTTTTTTCAACAATCTATGTTTTTTTGCTGCTTCTTCAAATAGCTCTGGATTACTATATTATGATGTAACATATTTTCAACTTCAAAACCAGCGTAGCGATATTTTCCTACTGAAATTCCTCTATTTCAAGCAGTGACAGGGGTTCTACCGTGTTAGTGATAAGTGGTTTCAGGGCTGCGATACAAACCACAGAGAATCATTTCCGATAATTTGTCCATTTGGCCGGGCAGCGTTTGTCTGATAATTTTTGATTCATAGAATATTGCTCGTCGTTCCATTTTCACAAATTCATTAACTTTAAAGCACAAGCTACCGGAAAACAAGCTGCAGTTCACCGTATAGCATTTCCTCCGAATAATTAATTTTTGGTCTTGCCCTGGTCGTCCTCGCGAGTATATTACAGTAAACGCTCGTGTCTATCAGAAGTGTCACACTTGTAAACCCCTCTGGTAAACCCGAAGTGTGTGACCTGCATAAAAAATTAACAACCGCAGTATCCGCTCTTTTAAGAAGTAGGTACTATCAAACATCCGTAGAAAATTGTGATAAGTTATTAAATCCTTCCGAGAGTTGAATTTTACTAGTAAAAATTAAATCTGGTGTGTCGACTCACACAACTTTTCTCCTGCTTTTTCTCAGACATATGCGTTACAGCAGGTGGAAAAGGGCTTTAATGTTTTAAGAAAATCGCTAAGAGACGTATTATCGCCACAGTCTTGAGCCAAAATTGTATTTCAGCTATTGCGTAGCAGCCAGTGCGAGCAGAATAACTAACGGTGTCACCGGTGAGCCATTTCGATACCCTAATTAAAATAAGAACGCAACAAAATCGGACCATCCGTTCCCAAGACCAACCAATGGACTCAGGGACCTAAGAAATATAAAAATCTGTTGAAAAATGTCCACCTAAAATTTTACAGTGAGTACATAATTTATACACACATACTCTTCAAACCCTCCAAGACCCCCCTGCCTTCGGTCCTGAATATTGCGAAAGTTGCAAAACAATTCCATATTATTTTTTTAATAGCAACCCATAGGTATATTAGCTCACGTTACAATATAGAGAAATAAAGATGTTACAAAAACGAAGTATGCGTTGGGACTGCTGGCAATTCTTATCTCTATCGCCATTTACCTAACAGGGTTAAAGACTTCCAAAGCGAAATTAATTATTGTATACCCTCCCTTATAGAGTAAAACTACTATAATTTTATGTTTTGAGTTCCGTAGATCTGATGAAAAAAACGGTACCCTCAAGGAGCTTAAAATCGTGTTCACAGGAAAACCTGAGCGAAAATTATAAACAAAAGATTCATCAGAATGGCATCAAGAATGTGATGACGTAGGTACAACAAAACATGATAATAATTCAACTTCGGATAAATTTAAGTAGAAGTACTTATCCTGATAATAGAAAAAAAGGAACAAATTACCCTCATTTAGACATGACATGAGGAAAAGTCAATTTAACTAATATACACCAAAATTCATTCAAGTTAAGGTACTGACATACATGCTTATAAGCATGCACAAAATTAGCAAGCTGTCAAACTAATCACATTTGATAGCAAAATGAATGCTTGTTTTAAGCATCAACCTGCTCAAAAATATAAGAGATTTTTAAGCATTCCGGAAATAAGCATGCACATTTTTTCGTCACAGCTTATCTATCAGCTCGCCAACTCTTTAGGCGGGAATACATAGTCGCCGAATGCAGGGTGAAAGTTAAAGCTTAATGTTCCGTGAACGTGTACCGGTACTAGTGGCGTTGTGCGAATAATTTTATTTGATATTGTGCGAATATGAGTGAACATAAAAGCAGAGACCTATGTCTGTGCTGCTAGAGGATGTATGGCAAAAAGCTTCTTTGTGAACCTGAAAAGCCACATAATGATTTTGTGAAATTCATATCAGATATTGAAGAAATCTTTTAGAACAATTTTGAAATTTGTGTCACTGAAGACAATATACAATATGTCCCATATATTAAAACTGTTTGAAATATTTCAAGTTACTACCCATGCCCACAATTTCCAAAAAAAATGTAATAAAATTGCTTTAATTTTTTATTTAATCAAAATATGAGATTAAGAATATACCTACCACAAATTAAAAAATGTAAGCAGAAACTTGAAAAAAATTAATAAAAACAAATTATTTGGCAAAACGATCAAGAATTTTGTTTGCCGTATTTATTCTGTGACTGTGATCTTATATAACTAAGTATGTGATGTAAATAAAATCTTATGTTCCTAATTATACTTTCTGACATGAAGATGAATGTTCTTCGTATTCATGTCATATATACTCAAAATTCTATAATAAGTTTCTGCTGAAAATTGATTTCATTTTCCTTGCATGAAATAAGATTTTTATGAATAGTGTTCTACAATATACGTACAGTCTACTATGTATATTCATTCATTTCAGTCAGAACATCATAAAAATTACCAATGGCATCATCAGTCGTAAAAGTAAATTTAAACCTCCGCCATTTCAAAGCTAACCGTCATATTTTGTTCATTTACGAACAAATTTTATCAAAATCTGTTAAAGTTCCTAGTATCAGAGAATCGAAAACTCAGCAATTTCTAAGAAATTTACAGACACAATGCTTTATTTCTTTCATAATACATCTTTCCTATCATTCAAGTTTATCATTTGTTCGCTAAATAGCAGGAGTAAATATTGTATTCTTTTCTGGAAGGATCCACCATGTTATGTTATTGTGTTCTATGAACTATATTTTCTATTATATATTGATATAAAATCTGAAATACGGAACAGTAATAAATTCTTAATACGGTTCTGGAATATACCACCCCAATATCATAAAATGGCGTCGTCAAGGTCAAATTTTCATGCTTCGCCAGATCATAGGTACCGCCAAGAGTTTGCTAGCTGTGCTAGTGAAAGCATGTGTGTCAGTCACTACCTTTATTCGGAAAAATTAGCATTTCGTCATAGGGCGAAATAATTGGAGATTGTTATTGGTCGAATAATGTTCTTCTGAAAATAAGTGTATTTACAAAGTTTATTGATTTAATTCGATTCGATCTAAAAATTACTTAAAATTACTCTGGGACTTTCACCAAAAAGAAAACAGAAAATATAACAATTTTTATTAATCATAAAAAGTATATATAATCAATTACCCTATTATGATATAAACATGAATATAATGTTAATAAAAATTCTTATAGTAATCAGGCAAGAAAAACTACACCTACCTATAAGAAGTTCACCAAAAAATAAATTACTATATAAATAATTCTGAAAAAAAAGGTTCACGAAATATAAATATATACAAATCGAAAAATAAATTGAGAAAAATTAAATACTGTAAATAAATCGTGAAAATAATTATGATGTGCCAAAATACTGCAAACATAATATACTAATTTGGTTGATTTCAACTCTGATCTGAATCTGAATAGCATGCACAATTATTGTTGAACCTTGACTCAGCTTTCACCTAGCCTTTAGTAGGTCTCAAACTATAAAAGAAGGCGAGAAACATGCCAAACTAGATCTTCAGCTCTTCCGTTTCCATAGTAAAATAAAATTAGAAATTTTCTGACTTTTTATGTTATAAAACAAACTGTTTTGAACTGTCTAACAATATAAAATTTGTAATACCATCGCTCTTCCATTCGGTAAGCACTACAATTCAAGTAATAAAATAAGCAACAATTTCTTTTATATACAAATAAATACTCGAGATATTAATAATCATTTCGGCAATAAAATTATTAACAATTACTATGACTAGTTGGAGTAAAATGAGAAAACAGAACAATGAATGAAATTCAATTATGTCTAATAAAACTGTTCTTTTGTTGTATATAATTTTATATAACGCTAGATAGATTTTATAAGTACAACCTAGAAAAAAGGAGAAACAATTACAAAACGGATTTTTAGCTTTTGATTTACGTGATGCTTCACATAATGCCTAAATGATTTGTATAACCAGAACTCGATTTCTATAATATACAATTAATATCCTGGTCTTATTTTATTTACAGAAAACAAACATAATAAAAATTCTATAAAATCTGATTTTTTAAAGGTTAGCACCAACTATGTATTTATATTTCGAGAAAACAAGAGAGTAAGAACATCTAAATATATCACCCATTGAGAAATTACACGCTCGAAGCGGGAATTCCCTTATAATTTTCACTTATTATTGTTGTTGACTGTTTTTTTCTTCTTCGACCGCCTTCCAATAGATAGGAAACGTCCAATGGTTGCTTTGTTGGCATCTTACCGAGCAAATTCAACAAAATTGTGTTCAGCCTTCCTTTCTGTTGATCTCTTGTCTGTGAGCGTCAGAATAATTATGAATTAAAATTTGTCAGAAATATGGGAAATATGAGAAATAAATCTCCAAGACTTGATTTAAATGTATATAATAATACAGGGTGTCTCAAAAGGTACGAAATATTTGAAATTGTAATAATATTCGAACAACTTTACTCACAACTTATTTATTTATAAAATAAAAATTCATCAAATACTGAGCGCACATGGATGAATACTCGACAGAGTAGATCAGGAGTGCTCGTGAACCGCAGCAATGGAAAATGGAAGCGTTAGTTGTATGGCAAGTTGCGCCATCTTGTCGAAAACAACTGTCAACATTGTAATCTGGTCGCTGACGGAGTTCTGGCCCAAAAAACTGCTGCATCATTGCGATATAACGGTCTGAATTCACAGTTACGGATATGCCTCTCGCGACCTCAAATAAGTACGGCCCGACTTGAGAGTGCCACCCATACTGTGACTTTTGGGCAATTTCCGATCATCCGAGAATATTATTCGGATTTTCCTGTCCCCAAATCCTGCTGTTATGCTTGTTGACATGAATTGTTGGATTGATATTACTAAATACCAAATGTCCCGACACGACTCTACAGCGCTATGCTCCCCCACAAATTAAATCTACTCAGTGGCCTGCTGTTTATTTACAATATATATATATGTTATGTTTATCGAAATTTCACCCTATTAAGATAACAAAGAATGGATCTTAGCAAATTTGTAGTCGTTTATCAGAGCTTTCCTTAGACAATGAAATCTACCTTATTCGTTATAGTGTATTGTCACTAGAAAACATTTTTTGACATAAGGCAGGGAAATCTCTTAAAAAAATATGCTGATATTTGTTTTCTACCGTAATAAAATAGCAAAACGATACCAAAACAAGCAAGTGAAAACCGCGCATCGACTTCTTGCACCTAGCCTAAAATATCGGAGAACGAAAATTTAATGAAAAAATTCAATGGATTTCAATTTTTTCTCCAAAATGTTTAATGAAAACCTTACATTTTGTGATTTATTCAAAAAGTTTGATGATAAATTGATCGATATTGAAATATAAAAATGAAAATCAGCAATGTTTGTTTTTTGTGTTACTAAAACTTCTATTTCAAAACTAAATGGAGCAAAATATTAACGTATGAAAGTTCTAATAAAAATTACGTGTACCAGTGTCTTATGAACTTACTTACCCTAGCTACTAAAGGCAATACAGGCACTGCGTTAACTACATCCTTAATAATACTCTTATTGTTATCAACAACTTTCGAAGTATCCTCCACCTTTTGCTTTCTACCACCAGCCGACTTCATCAATGCAGCATCCACATCATGAGGACAGTATGTTCTCGAGATTTTTAATCTTGTATCAAATCTAAAGTGATGAACAAATATCAATTATATTTCAATGGTCTCAAAAGGGTGAATATTTGCTTCTTTACCTTTCAAATGCAAAACTCTTGGTACATATTGGAAACTTGCTCTTGGATACTTTGCTGAACATTTTTGCTCCTTTATCCACTCGGTATTCACAGATGTAAATGTGCTCCTCTGGTGCTCCGATAGGTCTACCTTTGCAAAACGTGTTCAAGTCCATCACCCAGCAATGTGAAATAACCAATTCAACTGGCACCGCTTCATAGAGCGGAACCCTCATTACCTCATTTGGGAAGAACCTAAGATATTAATGAAAAAAAAATATTTGTATCTCGGTAAATTTTTAGGTTTGAAGCAATAACTTTTGTGGTTTTAGTTTTATCATCAAACATTTGTGTAACAAGTTGGACTTACTAGAATGTCTGGGTTGTGCACAATCGCCACAGATAATAAAAGAAATTTTTGTCATGCAAGAATTTCAATACCTTCTCAAACCGAAATGATTTATTTGCAACGTTCAAATTTTCATCCTAAAGTTTTCAATTTCCTAAAACCATATTGCTTGGCAATGTCACAACACCAATACAATATTTCATTATAAAATCCGCTAATTTTTCTTTTAGATCATATAGAGATAGATCTCTAATAGCAAAAACATTTTTAGTTGGCTGGCTTAGCTAGATGAACGAAAATAGTTTACTTACTTTCTTGTTGGTTCATGGTAAGTCTCGTGCGGTCTCAGATAGTGGTGACCATAAGCCATTCTCTTGCCTGTGTCCTTCTCCTTCCATAATCTTTCTACCCTGAATATGTCGAGCTCGTTGTGATCAATTTTACCAATGGTATCGTAGGTATGTTTACGATCTGTACCTGGTATTGTTATGTCACGCAGCACATAGACAGTATCACCTTGTCGTATCTGCATCTTGCCACGCATTAGAGTCATGTAAAACCTACAAGAGGCAATAAAATGTCTATAGAAGTGTTATTGGACGGGAATAAAGAACAAAAAACTTACTGATGACCATGTTCTGTGTACTCATCCAAAGGTATTTCATAGTCTACTTCCCGGGGTACACAAATCTCGCAGTGATAACTTGCAGCTGAAACATCTGCCTTGACACATTCACAATGCTGCCATACTAAGCACCTTTCACATTGGATCATTAGACCTTCATCTCTGGGAATACCACATATACATCGGATAATGTCCTCCTCTTCACCTTCAAAGACCAAACAGATTTATAGATCCATAAAATTAAAAGAAGCATCATAGATTTACTTACTTTTCTTTCTGTTCCTCACAAAGTTTGACGGTAATTTCTCACCTAATGTATCTTGGAATTTGGTGAGGCTTTGGTGTTTTGTATCACTATAGAGCTTCTTCAATTTAGCAGCTGCGATACCAATTTCACTAGTACGACCATAGAAACGAATGTAGTTGCTGAACAATTTATTGAAATCCTCATCGAAACTGTTAGGATTTTTGTAGACCCCGGTAGCGATGTTTTGCTCAATTGTTGAAAGGTCAATAGGATCAGTTATACGAGTATAGAAATCGGGCACTTTACGCTTTGAAGGCATTTGTATGAAAGGCGCACTGAGAAGATTGTCTTTCTCGTCTAAATAATTAAAAATATATTTATAAAGAATATCGTTTAAGAAATATATTATCTTACCTTTTGCCGTTGTAACTGCTATCGAAATTTCTTTCAAGAGAGCAGCAAGCTTCACAGTCTTATTGAGCTCTGGATCATCTTCAACTTGGGCTAAGCGGCGAGTTTTCATATTTCTCGGTTTTTGTAGAGCATTCAAGTGATTCAAGAATGAGCTGGAATCTGTTGGAGTTGATGTCTGCTGTCTAGATAATCCAGATGCTGTACTCAAAGATCTGTCTCGTACTTTCCTCACCTATAATAACAAAGATATAAAACTCTTGTGAATAACAGAAATATGTTTTCAAACCTTGGACAGGTTCCTTAAGAGAAAACAATGCCTCTCTAATATGAAACATTTCTGTTGGTGACTCATGGGCTTCAGTTGAACCATAGCTAGAGTTTGTTGCTGATGCTGTTGCACCACAATGTTGGTCTTTGAATCAGCTTTCTCGCATCGATCATCGGACGTCATAGTAGCAACAACATTATTACCCATTTTTTTCTTCGCTTCCGTCTTGCGAGGTCTCCCAACACGTCCGGGATGTTTGGGTGGGTCTTCAGGCACTTTTCGCACCCTTTGTGACTTGCCGCCGATAACACCTCGACACTGGTCACTGCCACACTTGCACTCTTGCCCTTCGGCGGGATTAAAGAGAGAAAAATTGTAGTCGTAAGTTAATTCTTCGTCAGCCTGTAAATTTGAAAAATATATTATATAGCTGGATGTCACAACTACAATAAGGAAATAGTACCTCAATATCACGGAGAGCGAATAAAGCCATCCGGAATTGTCCATTCACCTGCCATTTCTGCATTTCGCAGTTGGGGGCACAGGAATGGTTGACAAATCGACCATCACCACCCATCCGATGTCCGTCGATAACCATTCCACTATCCAAATGTAGGCAGTAGTGGTGAGTATCATTGATATAAATGGTGCCCATACGCTCCTTAAACTCTTGATCAGACACTACTTCACCAACATACTCCAGAATAAAGTCGCCAGTCTTGATGGGTAGCTTCGTCCTTACACCCCATCCTTTAGAGTCGGTCATAAACTTCTCCAGACCTGGTGACCATTCATGTCTCTGTATCTTCTGATTTTGACACTTGTGGCTAACTGGACACTCTGCCAGTACCAAACGATTGATGCAATCATCTCCACAACCGCTAGCTGGTTTACAATTGCATGTTTGTGGTTCACATGCTCCAGTTGTATTTTTGACATTGTATACGTTGGTGCGTATCTTGCGGTAATTCCATGATGGTACAATGTCCCTTCCTTATAAATCAATCATTAATGTTAAGCATAATGAAAAAAACAAAGATTATGGTTCATTACCTGGTAACTGTGAATGAGTATGCTGCCACCAGAGATCGTAGGGTAGCTGAAATGGCAGCTCTCGACACATCAGATATTTGCCACAATGATAAGGTGGTGGTAGAAGACCGTATGGATGTTCTTCAGGATTATATATCAATCGAGAAGCTTTCTGGATATTTTCTGTTCGTTTCAGTCTTACCGACTCACTGGAGGAGAAAATCATTAAATAAATAATATGTAACGGAATATTTATAAAGTTATTCTACTTACTCATCTTCCTTGTAATAATCCGAAAACAATCCTGCAACCAGATACTTCTTCCTCCATCTTGGAACTTTCTTCCCCTTCTTTTCATCGCCCGATGCAGATGCTCTATCCTCCTTCAATCGTCTCTCGACAGATCTATCGATACTACTAGCAGGTGAATTGTCTCTCAATCTTCGCTTTGGATAGCTGTAACCGTTCTCCAAGATCATATCTTTACCACGTTTTCGTTTTTTTTTATCTTCAAGCCTCAAACGAAGTCGTTCTATACTTGATTCCAGAGAAACTTCCAGATCTAAATCAGGATCATCCATCTTAGTCTTGCTTCTGTCACTGCTTCGCGTATCCACTGAAGTCGCCGGGGATGAATCTCTTTGACGTAGTGTCATCCTATCAGATTTGGAGTCGTCATCAAAGTCAATGCGCTCATCTTGTGGTAGACTTTCACATTCGCTCATCAGTTCCCATCGGGAACAACTGTCAGCAAATGTTTTTTTCTCGGAAACATTATATGTTATGGATTCAACATTTTCTGTTCTTTGAAGGAATTTCGTGTATTCTTCTCCATCTTTGGGTACACGATCGCAGGCGTTGGACAATTGAGGAGATTCTTGGATGGATGTGGGCGGCGGTTCGAGTACTTGAGGTTTTTTCTTTTTCTTTTTGACTGTAGGAAAACCTAAAACAGATTGTGATACATTTGAAATTAATGAAACATTTATAAGAATTTACTACTTACCAGTTCTATTGATGGCTCTTCTTTTGCGCACTTTTTTCTTGACAGATTCAGGTGAAAGTTTGATATTCTGCTCAATACCTGGAGGCACAGACTCTTTTACATCACTTTTATCCATATTCACTTCATCCGATTTAGGTATGATATTTCTTTTCACTTTGAGTTCCGTGATGAAACTTTCTATGGTAATTTTCGGTTTGAGATTCTCGTCTCTTTCTACAGATTCTTGTTTGAACTCAGGAGATGTAACAACAACATCCAGGTTATTATTAGCCATTTCTAGTCTGTGACGCTTTTTCGGTGTAGTCGCTGTGATTGAGCTGTTACTGTGAACCACCTCTTTCAGAGTAGGTAATGATTCGGTGTTGGCTTTGAGTTTATTGTTAGAAAATCGATGGATGCATGCCTCGATCGCTTCATCTATGTGAGTTCCCACAACTTTGACACTGTTTTTAACTTCATTTGTTTCGTATTCATTATTGTTTATATTTGGTACCTTTGAAGAGATATTGTTAGTACTCGCTTTTATAACAGGAACATATTTTGTAGTTGTTGGTGATTTTTGAGTCTCTGACTTTGGTGTGGTGTTTCCAGACTTGGGCTTCTCCACTTTCAATTTAATATTCTTTTCAGTTTTCATTTCATCGTCTAATTCGATTTTGGTATCTTCATTTTTGCTTTCAGTACTGCTGAGTAAATGATAATGCCTTTTCTTCAAAGGTAGTCTCTGCTCATTGCAGTTATTGACTTTGTTGATAGTCGTGTTAATGCTTTTTGTTTTCTTTTTCTTTTCAGAGTATTCAGTTGTTTTTCGTTTCTTTGTTACTTTCTTTAATGTCTTCAAAAGTTGTTCAGGTACGTTCTCTTTCGGTTGCTTTGTAGCTATAGCACAACATTTCACAAAATCAGCAATTAGTTTGTCAATTTCAAATGTGATCTTGGGATCATTAGTAGTTATTGGTTTCAGAATTTTGAATTTGTACTTTTTATGTTTCTTGTGTTTATGTTTTGAATGCATCAGTTTAGGTACTTTTAGAGTATGATATTTAGCCTTTGTATCCACTTTATTTTTAATTGTAGGTACTGGTGCTCTTGGCTTGGATTTTGTTTTTAAAGGTTTTACAATTTTATCTGAAGATTTTTCGATAATAGGTTTTACTTCTTGAGTTTCAGTATGGTTTTGCCTATTTTTGGGTGGCCTTCCCGGACCTTTTCTATGAATAGGGGGACGGCCAGCTTTTCTCCTTGGCGGGTATAGTACTCTATCTGCATTTGCATATAAAACTCGGTCGAACCTATTTGATGTTAATGGAGGTTTAGTAATTTCCTTACATTTATTTTGAGAACAACTGATTTTATTGTTTGTTATTTTGTCATTTTTGTTAGATTTTTGTAAAATCTTGTCATTTTTCTTCACTTCCCCCTTAGGTTTTTGTTTTATATTCGGTGAAAGAGCTGGTTCAGGACTTGAAATGTGGTCTGGACTATTCTGTATCCCAGAATCAGGTGATACATTAGGATTCGCACAATATTCCTGTGCTTTCTCATTCAATTTCGTATCTTTGCCAACTTTCTTAGGCCTACCTCTACGTTTCTTTGTACTTTCCATGTCATTTCTATTATTGCTCTGAGTGTCTACATTACTAGAAGGCAGCGTTGAGGGTTTCAGAACTTCGCTAACAGCTGGAATTGGAGCAGGGCATGGCGTATTCAGCATTTGCGTCTGAGCAACGAACTGCTGCAACAAACTGTTTGCATACAAACTGCTTGGATTTGGAGGTGCATGTGTCTCTCCTTCACTGGAACTTTCGGTTGTTCTCTGGATGAGCGCGTTGACAGCTTGCTGAGGCAGTTCCATATCAGAAGAACCAGATAGATCACCGGCGACAGGTGAATTTTTATCAGCACCCACGAAATCGTTGAAGGCGTCAATCTCCTGTTGATCGGGTAAGATGGCAGCGAGATCTTCCTGACGGATTTCTTGTAGACTGCAAGATGCTAGCATGGCACTGTCGGCGTCTGAATCATCTGAATCGGAGCTGGAATAGTTGGAACCTCGACATAGAGGCAGTGATGCCATCTGAAACAAAAAAAAATAATCAGTTCATTTTAGAGGAATACAAAACAACAAAAAAAATGGATAAAACCGAATGAATAATAGGGGATGAAAGACCTTTTGGTATATAATGTATTTGTATAATTAACCTCAAAACTTTGTCAAATAATTAAATTATATCAGAGAAAGTCGCTCATAAGAGCCAAGCTTCCTAACCTTATGCATGATAATGATCAAATGTTTGGCGTCCACATCCATAATTACGATAAATAAATTAAAAACAACGTTTACAACATTCAACACCAAAATAAATGCACAGAAAAGAAAACAGTCACTTTATTAAACGCAATGCAAAAAAAACTTCAATAACACGTAACATTATGTTGTTACACGCACAAATGTCGATGGCGCTATTTTTTGTATTAGGTTTTAAATAGAGGAAGCGTGAAAGAAGCAGCACAGAAAATAAGGGGGAAACTTCCTTTCACTAAGGGTTCTTAGAAACGAGTGCGAGAGTTTGTGGCGTAATATGCACGTCGGTGGTGCATGTAGGGTGTATATCTGTCTTTTTCTACCACACACACGCAAACTCCAATAGTTCAAAGGGTTGAAAATACATGATAATCTATTCTATTATAGTCCAGTCCCATCAGGAGATATCAATCGTTAGTTTAATGAACAAGCTTATCGATGAAATGAATGAATTCAAATTAACATATTATTGAGAAATATGTAAATTTTAATTAACGTTATTTCCTTAAATATACATATCTGATCTATTAATAGTATATTATACAGATATATAAAATATAGGAAAATATTACATTTTACTTATTTTCGTAAATTATTGATTCAAAAGTAAATGAAAAAACTATCAGTGTTGAAACCTCATATAAAATTTGCATTGAATTAATAAAATTGCACTAAACTGAACCAGAAGGGTGACAACGAAAATTGAAGAGTGCCTGAAATGAATACCTTTGCTGTTATTGGCGCGAATATATGCCATCTGCTGTCTCTGCCTTGCGTATTAATGCGATATCGTACAAGAAAAAGCATGCAAGGTGCAAGTTGTTGAGAGAGAGAAAATGCTGAAGGAGTGGACGGTGTTCTATAGAAAGTTTATTTCAATGAACATTTTTGTTAGCTCAAAAGCTATAAAAAAATAAAAAAAATTATAAAAGTCTATCAAAAATAACACGACATTTGCAAGAACTGAATGAATACAGGTTAATCCAATCAAATAATAGAGTTGAAAAAAGCGAAACAACCGTTCCCAATCAAGGTAGCTAAATTGAAAAGCTGAACTTACATAATATCTTCATCACTTCACTAATCTACGATATATAAACGGTACATCACAAATGATAGAATAAATCCCATTCAATTTCCACGCTAACGAAATTTGTTAACTCATGAATAGATTGGGCTAACCGCGACTACCATCTCAGTACGAAAAACATCTTGAGAGATTATCCGCACATGGCAGCATATTAATAAACATCTTGTGTGTAAGAGAGAAAGAGATATGTGTATTATAGAGAGAGGATAATTTCTAAAAAATACGCAGCTAGCACAACATACCAGTGAGTTATGGTTTCGTTTATAAACATTTTACATTACATAGTAAGCCAAACAAGTACGATTGCAAATTGAAATGCGAAGAAACAAGAGAGCAACTTCGGCTACATGAAAGATTGTTGACATTTTCTCAGGAGACAATTCTGTGAAAAGTGGTAATTATTTCCTTGAACAACTTATTAGGTACCTACGCCAGGAGTGTCAAAACAGAAAGTTTGGGAACGGGCAAACCTAACTAAAATTATATTACCATATGGCTATTTTCAAAATCTGACAGGTCAATTCTTTTATTTGAAAAGTTATGATGATTTCGAGATGAAAACACAAGTGTTGTATTAAACAAATGTCAAATTCGGTGCATTTGAAAGTTTCGATAAACAAAAAGCTTGTTGTGATATTATATTATTATAAGGTATAAATTCTAACATTAGACTTGATAATATAATTAAAGAATACTTCCGGTGCTGTCAGACTTCCGAAAAAGCTGAAAATAATATTATTAGGGTTCTGTATATCCGATGAAAAAAAACATTATAAGGTGAATCTACATAAAGGAAAAAAGTTGAAATTTGGTACCTGCTAATAGGGATGTAACTAACGGATAGCCCTTCTTAGGATCCGGCCAAACCGGGTACCCAGTCAATTAAGACCCGGCAAAACCGGGAGTATTACAGAAAGCTATTAATTTATCTTCATTACAATTTGCCATTATTTGTTGTTAGTTTTTAAATGTTCTATTAAATCTGTTTCTTTTATATATTTTTATCATCACAAAAATACACGTCGATTTTGTTTTAAACAAAGGCACTTTTTGACATACGACCCATATTATTGACGTAATCGTTATTCGAGATATGACGTCATCCATTTTTTTTATTGCCACACCCAATTTCGGCCATGCCATTTGAAGGAGCATGTCATTCTACGTACATATCGTCAAAAATTATGGTTGTGGCTTGTGGCCTTAGCGACCGATAATGTTTTTTATTACTGTTGGATAAAAAATTGAAATCGTACTTTTTTGGTTTATTATATTCCTAATTGATTTCGTATCTTTTGTTTGGCAAAAGCAGTTTGTTGGAAACTGTTTATTGAGTAGTGACTTGTCATTTTATAAAAAAAATATTTTTTACAAAAAATTGGACCGACGTTATTAGTTGGTGCAATGAAAAGTATAAAATAATATTAATTCTGTTGTCGGATTCCCGTTTTTATGAATATGGGACCATTTCTCAAGGCTCCTCTTTCAAATGAATCAAAAATCATCAAAATCGGACTACGATTACTATATGAAAGGCGGGCACAAACCAAAAAAAGCACACAGTCGAATTGTATACCTCCTCCGTTTGGGGTTCGTCGGTCAAAAATTGGTAAAAGCCTTTACCTATGACTTCCCTCGACAAACCACCCCGCTTCGAGATGGAAACAACCTCGTCGCTTCTACCGTTCTTATATTGACACTTAATATATATATGATTAACGAAAACGCTTACATTGCGTCGCCGGTAGTCCTTCAATATGCATACCAAAATTCGTTGTCCTAGGTCAAGCCGTTATTGAGCTACACCGCCAACAGACTACAGACACACGACAGACAGACCGACGGACTTGAGAACCATGATTTTCGTGATCTAGGAACCCCAAAAGGTAAATATCAGCAAAAATCTCGAGGGCGATTTTTTACGTGAATACAATACTTCCCTTATTGAGGGCAGTAAAAAAATGTGAAATTAATAATTATCATTAAATTTCGTAAAATTAAAAATTATGTTTTTTCATTTTTATTTAACCTACATACGCTAATGCAATCATATTTTTGACGATGTGTACGCTCTTTTAATTATTGGGTGTCGCCATTTAAAAAATTGTCGATGACGTCATATTTCGAATAACAATTGCGTCACAAATATGGGTTTATGTCAAAAAGTGCCTTTATTTAAAACAAGATCGACGTGCCAGAGGAATTTTTCGAAAGCCAGGTAATATTTTCTTTTTCTGTTTTTCTTGGAAATAGGGCTCGATGATTGAATAATAAAGGAGAACATTGTTGGTGTAAATCAAAAGTTTATTCCTTGTTAATGAAAATAATTAAAAATCTAAATACGTTTCGACCATTTTTGTGGTCTTTATCAAAGTTATAAATAAAGAATAATTCTCTTTAACATAAAATAGAATACTATGGTATTTATATTTATATAACAATAATAAAAAATAAAAACCTAGAAATGTTATCCGCTGGCTAGAAGCCGTCGGGATTTTATAAATGGCAACATTATGATTTTATATCATTTGTGAACAGATATTTTATCTACTTCTATGAAAACTATATTAACACAAAATTAAATTGGTAAAAATCTGGACTAAGGTAATAAAATAGGAAAAATAAGATGAATTGATATCTAATGATCTTTCATCGTTTTTCTTTTTAATGTGCCGTCACTGAAATGAATGTGTTGCAGTAGACTGCAGATTATTCCAATATGATTTGACTGATTCCTTAAGAATGGCATATCCTGTAATGTATTGTTGTTTATTGTTTTTAGTCCATCATCTCATGCATAGAATTCAGCTCTCAACGTTTTTATTATGTACCTATGTAAAATATATTTTTCTTAGTTTTATGACCTTTCCAGATGCACATATGATGAATCTTTTCACATAATATCACAAAATAATCATATTCATTCATCAATAATTCATGATTTGCATATCGATCTCAGTCACTGACTAGTCGGTCGTCTACTCCATAATTAAAGATATAGTATTTTTTTCCATTACGCCACTAGGTAATAATAAAATCTCAAAGCGAACAAAACCCCTAACCCCCCATTACCAAGCTGAGCCCCTTTATGTGCGCGTATCGTTGTTGTTTTCCTTTCCGTGAAAAACACCAGATACAAATCATACAGTCATATACGAGTATATAATATAACATTATTGTGGCCATCTTACAAAAGCGCCACCAATGTAATAGATCACTTTGAATACGTCATACCGATCCGAAAAAGGAATATTAAATGGGCACGCAAGTTTGCCAATGTTTTTTAACTTTTACTTCGTAGGGTAGGATTGTGAGCGATTAATTTTTTTTCATGATAAAAGCTATTCACGAATCATCAAAAGGCTTTTTGAAAATTGCTCATGCTATAATTATTATCCACCAGATAAAATTACCCAAGTTCAATAAACAATCATTGATAATCATTTTTGAAAACGGCTAGGTGGAATTAAATTATTATTTTGGATGTCGTTGCTCTGAAATTTTCCTACCTGCTGGCTACGAATTTTTTTATTTATTTTCGGACAGTTGAGAGATGGCCCCAGTTTTTTTAATCAAATACGCCTTCTCCCAAAGAGGGTGGAGGGCGGCAATTTTTATATAGCAAGCTAAAGAAAATATAATTTTTCGATTAAATTAAGGGTTTCCGAGTCACAGCAATAATTTGTAAGATTTTTACCGTTTCATTTCGAAATCGCTGAGTATAAATGTTCAAAAATGTTGATGATTAGTCGGTGCCGAAAGTCTCCTATCTACTTAATTGAACAACGTCAAAATTACCAGTAATATTAGAATTATTATTATCTCGTATTTTCTAGAGCACTAACTAATAAAGTCATCATAAATTTCATCGGAATTGGATGGAACGCTTAGTCAAGTTCTTTTGCCTTTGATACAAACCAAAGTTCCATCGGTTGAATGGTACACGAAAACACATGTAGAGAATAAACTAGAAAATATCTATTATTATACATTGGTAATTAACTGAAATTAATTTCCAGTAGATGCTACTTTAGAAAATTCTAATTTAGACACTACTGCACAATTCAAGGGCCTGAACAAAATATTTTTCTAGTCGAATATCTCAAGAAACCTAATATTGACGTCGGACTAGTTTATAAGCTAGATAATTATTTAGCAGTATGCTACTTCCGAGCATTATTTTGTTAATAAAAGAAAATGCCCCAATTTTTAAATCAAAATTTGGTACTATTGGTACAAAGTTCGTATCCAGATCAAAATAAATTTAAATTACAATAATGATCATGATTAACCATAAAAAAAAATCATAGAAAATATTCGTGATCGGCCAAGTGTCACTGAGTACATGTAACAGTTTTTAACAATTTTGCCAGCATATTAAAGTTGATAAATTGAGCTGCCTCAACAACTTTTTGACCGACTTCTCAAACGGAGGAGGTAAACAATTCGATTATCAGCTTTTTTATCAAAAACCGCCCCCGAAAGAGGTGGAGGCTGCAATTTTTTTCGAATACCTGAAACGCAAAAATTAATGAAGGATCATACTCGGAAACATTTACATTGGATGTTCTTCACAAAATTGGATTTCCGAGTTACAGCAATAGTAAAGGCTGAATTATGTGTGTTTCCGGTGCTTTGAAATCTCTTTCTAGTGAACGTTCAATAATTTTAATGACTATGAATACGAGATGAATAGGTACACTAAAAAAGTGAAATAAATATTTTTAACAAAAAATAGGACCGACAAGTTAGAGCACAAAAAAATTCAAAATAATATTATTTCTTCTGGTGGTGGTACTTCCGAAGAAGGTGCCAAAAGTCTTCTATTCACCTCAGGTCGGTCCTTCTTTTGTTAAAAATATTTATTTTCTTTATGGTCGAATATACTGATGATTTGTTTTCTCACTACCAATCGAATGGCCAGTTCTGGCATAATCTAAAGTGACGTCATATCATGAGGGCAAAATTGGTTATCTTCGAAGGTGGCTTTTCAATGAATCATTGTTTTGATCAGATAAGATGCTGATACTTTTCTCCATTATGATAAAAGATAGGTGTTTTACTTGTCTATCTATATTTGTTACTGAGCTGGTTTGTATTTTCCAGCAATACTTGCTCTAGCATTTATTTTCTCGATATAAGATGATGATGCAGACATTGAAGCATAAATTAGAAAACGAAAAGTATAAAAGTGCTCTAAAATCAAAAAAGATATTTTTGACTAAAAAACTAAGACAAGCAAAAATAAGATTATTTTCTTTGAAGCGTTTGTGAAAGAGTTGCAAGCACAACATTTATTGTTAAAGGAACATTTACTTATATTCGACCACATGCCCGATATATGCAAAGAAAGAAATACGCAGTCTAAAAATAAACCAAAAAACAGGATACTCTCCCGAATTGAGACAGTTTGCCATTACTTTACTGTTCTTCTCTCTATGATTACGTAAGAGAAAAGTTCCAAACATGCCTTCCTCACCAGACAACTATTGCCAGGTGGTTAAGAAATTTAAACGATGAACCTGGTTTTACAACAGAATTCCTTGAGGTTTTGAAGAAACACAAAGATAATTCTGAAAATCCTATTATGCTAGCTCTTTCAGTTGAGGAGTGGGACAGAAAAAAGTCATGGGTATGTTGATTTTGCTCCTGATGTGCAAAATGAAAAAATGAAATATGGCGAAAAAGTTTTGGATCCCAATAGGATTTTTTTTCTTCTAATGGGGTATGCGCTAGGTAGAAAGCGAATCTTGTCGCAAAAGCTATCAGTTTAATATCTGCACAGGTAGTATCATTGACATTTGATGGGGCAAAGTCGAATATCACAATGGGGAATATTTTGGGAAAGATCAAAAATGTTATATATTTTATTAATTTTTTTAACAAATACGTATTTTAAGTGTTTATAAAAATGGCTTACGAGGAATCGATTTCTTATTTTTGAAAAATCGTTTCAATCCACTGCCCTGTCATTTATCATCTCCTCGCATCATTTCCTCGATGATCTTGTATTTCTCCAGAATCTTGATCCGCAGCAAACCAATTTCTCTCGGCGAAACATTGCTCTGCTTAGGATCATTCGTATTCAGTTTCTTCTCGAAACTCAGTTAGTCGGATTTATTAGTTGGCTCGTGCAGAGCGCGATGCAGTTCGGCTAGTGCTGCTTGCAAGACTCCAGGTGTGCCTTGAGCAAGGTTGACTTGGCTTCCTCCTCGAACTAGAGCTTGTAACCAAGGTAAAACATTTTTTTCCTCAAATAGTTTGACTTACCACTTCAGATCACTCATGTTTTCCAGCTTCTTTTTGTACGACTTAATAATTTGCTCATATATAAAAACTTTCGCCTGCTCCTTCAAAGCATCGGTTCCAATTTTCAGTAGATTCGCCTTCTCAGAAAATTTTTGCATATTCTCTTGTATCGACTGCAGTTCCGGTTCCTTTTCCAGGAGCTCGATTCGCAGACTATTCAACAGTTCGTCCTTCAAGTCCTCGATATGTTTACACAAGCCCGAGAACTTGAGACTGCATCCGGCATCGTTGGGATTTTCAAACTTGTCGTCATCAACAGAGTGCTTTTTTCTTCTTGCAGCAACGAAAGTTGTTTTTCGAGCTTGTGTCACGAATGCCATCATTATTGCCAGTCACGAAGGAGTAAAAACTACTGGCAGATTTCTTCCTGTCTAATTCATTGGACATTTTCTGCCACAATGGGTCATGCTTGCTCAAAACTGTATTGCCTGGCAATATAACTTGTGACTTGTACTCGAGAAGCGTCTTTTTAACAATAATCGGATCCACACTAGATGGAGGTCCTTGACGTTTCATTTTGATAACACTTAATTTACTCGATACGAACCTTAATGCTAGACTTCTTTCTGCAAAGAATAACTGTTCGAACAATCACGATTATTTATCCAACACGATTATATAACCCAACTTTGTGAAAACGAGGAATGCAAATGACAAGAGAAGAGCTAGCAACTAGCAAACTCTCTAGGCGGGAATGCTTAGCGCCGATCGTCGCGCATCCAGCCATTTTGTGATACTGGTAGATTGCCTCGAGATTGTTGCACACATACGCATATTCGCAATATTAGTGGCGTTGCGTCACAGCTTACCTAAAAATAAGCTGTGGCTGCGTCGTAGACTGCAGTGTAACTACCGCGGGCTTATTTCGTAATTGACAACTGCAATGCGACCGCAATTATTTTACAGTTTTTGTTATCAAATAAAAGAGCATTAAAATCAGGAATAGGGCATTTAATTAGCATTTAAATAGCACTCAATTCCTGTGTATGCGAACATTCATTTTTCCAATTTGGCTTTGTTGAAATGTTTTCTTATAATTTCTAATGATAATCAATGAGCATTAAATTAGCATTTAAATACTGAGTGATCGTGAGCACTAATAGAGTAAACTTGAGTAAAAAAATAATTTGGCTTTGCTGGCTTCCAATGAAGCCAGCAAAGCCACGGTTTTTTTTTAAAAAAGAAAGAGCATTAAAATCAGGAATAGGGCATTTAATTAGCATTTAAATAGCACTTAATTCCTGTGTTTTCGAAAATCCATTTTTCCAATTTGGCTTTGCCTGCTTCATAGACGTCAGAAGACATACTTTAATTGACGAAATTTGAAATAACTGCAAGAAACCAAATGGAGACATCTAGAGAACAAACTACGTAGAGCATACATCATTTTTTATAGAAAAATGAAGTTTCGTCTTGTAGTTGAACTATTGTGAATCTGTTGCAGACTTATTGTTCTGAAGAACTAAAATTAAGAGAAATTGATGGGTGTGAAGCTAAAGTGAAATTTATTAGAATTAGTAACCAAATTATTGATATTTTAAATAGACGATCGATAAGAACAAAATGTTCTAAAAAACCTTGGTGTAAGTCTACATTTTGATAATGAACAATTAGTTATAAACTCGGGTGGAAAACTGGGGTTGTGTGTTTCACTGAAGAGTGCTATATGAAGATCTAGTTTAAAATAAAAAAAAACATTATTTCACTTTATACAAGGTTGGTCACGACCACGCTGAGAGTAGGGGGATGGAACCATAATCCCTCATCTAGACAGTTCAGTGCTGCTTATAAGCGTTTGCTCGTGCGAAGTGAAATCCGACATGGAGGTTTAGGAAAATACGTTCTTTTAGAAGTTTTTCCAATTTTGAGAGGGTCAAGTCGTTCGAAAACTCCGGAACAAAACATTGCATCTCCAGAAAGCAGGGTCCTAGAAATTTTGGAGAGGTAATTATTGCAACATGTTTGGAGTGAACATGACTATATAATGAATTATAACGTACATTGCAGGTTGCGCTGTACAAAAACTACAAACAACAAGTTAATGTAGGTAGTGTGTTTATGCCTTATCTGAAGACAAATGGCCTTTTCTAAATCCGTTAATAACAAAAAAAATCTTGGGGGGCTAACACACCCGTCCAAAGATGTTGTTTCTATATGCAAAACGACCGAGCATTCTTTGATAATAGACGAACGAAATTTGTGTAAAACAAATTTTGTTGCAAGTCTGAAAAATTAAATAATAACAACATTTCACATGCAAGTCCTAATACACACGATATTGGATATTTAATTAGAAGATTTTTCTTTATATACTGATAAAAGTACTCGGCCAATTTATGGAGAAAGGAATAGCTAAACTTATATGTGGTAATAATTCATCTTTCAATAATTAATATCAAAGAAGCCATTGTGTGTACAATTTTGAAAATACATAAGACTTTCAAATTAGCTTTGTGAAGCTGCCCTCCCAAATGCGAAATTCGCGCTCAAACTTTGGGATATGTTTGACCATGTTTGCCCATAGATTAGTTTTTTTAGTTTGTATTTAAATTCATCTAAATTTACGAATTTTGTCCTGACGAAGAGAATAAACATTCTCGAAAGCTCGGCTTATCCAAAGAATTTTATGTCATAAATGAAAGCTCGAAATCACTGCTTTGTTCGACGAAAAAAGGTCATCAAGTTTGAATGCATCATCTTATAGATAGATATCTTCTAATAAGGTAATAAAGTACGCTAGGTGGCGTAATTAAGCTCCTAATACCTAGAGGGAGCGGATTTTGCCCCACTGGCAGATTTTGCGATTATCTCCAGTTTGTTTTTGGTGTGTCGGGCACAGCTGCCACTTATTTGGCATAGATGAGAGCTAACAAGCTTGGAATCGCTGCGATCCGATTCTAGTGGATCGCTGAGCGCTGATGAGTTCTGACGCAATTAAAGCATTGTTTTTAGCTAATTTATTCTAAATTCAGGACTTCTACCCTGAAGAAGAGAATGAACATTCGCGAAAGCTCGGCTTAACTCAAAGAATTTAATTCAATAAATGACTTATTTACATTATTTATCTTTATATATCTGTCCTTTTCCCACAAACTGAATCCGAGAAGAAGAGGGCGCTGAAGGCAAATATTTTCTAACAATGCGAACTATACTATACTACTACTATACTATAAGTTCTGCCGAAATTGCTCAAAATGAAAGTCGGCCTTATCATTGATAGATTGTTGATGATGTCCATAAAGTTAGCAGAGCAAGGTGAGCAGATCACATCATAATTAAAGGCCAATTAGATGCTAATTAAGTGCGCAAACCGCGATTTAAATGCTTTTCAACTTTTTCGGGAAATTGAAGATCTGCTAACTTTAGATAAAATTAGCAGATCATAGCCGAAAATTGTAGTATACTCATCGGAAGCATTTAAAAACCTATTTAAGAATTAAATGCTCTAAGAAAAAGTGTAAAACATTTCGATTTTTTTTTTGATTTTTTAGTTTTGTTTTCGGACAAAGATCGAACTCAGCAGACCAAGGCCAGAAATCATAGTATACAAATCGCGATAGTTGTAAAACCTTATTGGTAATTGAAGGCTCATTAAAGGCTCAAAGAAAAAGTACAAATCAATCGAAACGCCCACTTTTTTTTGAAAATTTGGGATCTGCTAACTTTGGATGAAGTTAGATCGGCATCATTGTTAAACTTAATAATTAATTAAAGGCTCATTAAATGCTCTAAGAAAAAGTGCAAGACGTATCCAAAGAAAAATTGTTTTAATTTTTGACCGACTTCCCAAAAGGAGGAGGTATACAATTCGACTGTGTGCTTTTTTTTTGTTTGTGCGCGCCTTTCATATAGTAAACGTACTCCGATTTTGATGATTTTTGATACATTTGAAAGAGGAGGCTTGAGAAATGGTCCCATATTCATAAAAACGGGAATCCGACATCTTGTTCCCTCCGAAAACCGCCCCCGAAGGGGGTGGAGGGGGCAAATTTTGTCGAAAATTGAAAATCTGCGTTGATATAATTACAGCAGATAGGACAATATCCGGAAACGTTTAAATGGAACATTTTTTCAAAAGAGTAACGGTTTTCGACATAGAGACATTTTAAATTCTCAAATATACCTATTTTCGCTATGTGGAGAGGGCGATTTCTGTCGAAAATTGAAAATCTGTTTGCAGTACATGAAAGACATAATTATTTGTAGCAACATTTATACTGAACATTTTTCCCTTAGAGTTACGGTTTTCGAGTAAAATCGGTGTTAAAATGGTAACAACTAAAATATTCAAGCGTATTTCCGCAGCGATGTTCTGAGATCTCAATAATAACAACTACAAGCAAGGAATATACGTGGGTAATAGAATAAGTACTATCTTCATTGGTATTAGTGAACGTTCAACGATTTTCGTGACTAATGTTACACTCAAAAGTGTGAAATAAATATTTTTTACAAAAAATTGCACCGACTTTATTAGTTGGTGCACTGAAAAGTATAAAATAATATTAATTCTATTGGGGCTGGTACTTGTGAAGTTGGTGCCAAAAGTTACCAATCTACCTGCAACTGCACAACTTCAAAAGTAACAGCACCAATAGAATTAATATTATTTTATACTTTTCAGTGCACCAACTAATAAAGTCGGTCCAATTTTTTGTAAAAAATATTTATTTTTACCAAGTTCGAACTCAGCAGGTCATGGCTGAAAATCGTAGTAAATAGATCGGGATCGTTGTAATTTTTTTTAATAATTAAAGCCTCAATAAATGTTTCACAGAAAAGTGCAAAATATTTGAAAAAAAATATTTTCTTATTTTTTTCGGACAAAGTTTAAACTCAGCATATCAATGCTGGAAATCATAGTATACAGACCGGAATCGTTGTAAAACCTAATTGGTAATTAAAGGCTAATTGAATGCTATGGGTTTCTTTGCTTGCGGTTAATTTTTTGTTTTCACGGTTAATTTGCGGCTAATTATCGTCTAATTATTCAATACTTTGTTTGTTTGCCTGCCAAATTTGCCATGCCAACTTCAAAGAGGTCTATAATCTGCTGACCTTGCTCTGCTAACTTTATGGACATTTGTTGATGCTGTAAACAATTGGTAATTTGCTCACTGTTTTCAACAAAAAATAATATTAGTTAAGTAAGTATTCCAGTTTTTGTGGTCCATGTGAACCAGGTGAATATATATATTTTCAGCTAATCTACTGAGTATATGCATAAATATGTTGTTTATTATTGTGAGATTATATGCCTGCCAACTTCAAAGAGGTCTGTGATCTGCTGACCTTGCTCTGCTAACTTTATGGACATTTGTTGATGCTGTAAACAATTGGTAATTTGCTCACTGTTTTCAACAAAAAATAATATTAGTGAAGTAAGTATTCCAGTTTTTGTGGTCCAGGTGAACCAGGTGAATATATATATTTTCAGCTAAAAATATACTTGCATGAAAATTATGAAATCAAATTTATCTTCGGATAAACAACATTCTCTCTCTAGATGATGGATAAATGTTAATATTTTAATTACAATTACGCAGATGAAATTGTAATCCCTGCCGTTATAGAATTAGCATCTACAATGTACCGACACCACAGTTATTACTTATTAACACATTGACAGAAGTATGTGCCACACTGGGATTGGAGATAAACAACACAATAACTAGAATAGTTGTTTGTAGTAGAACTTCAGAAGAACATAACATCGCGCCTGCATTTTCAAAAACTGTGATTCCATCCAAACGTTGAAAGCTAGATGTAGGTATAGGTAAAGAAGTAAATATGCAGCTGGACCAGTAAAGGTATCGAAACAGTCAGAACATAAATTATCCGTTTTTATAAGGCTTCGAACAAATAAACATGCATCGGTGGGCGGTGGCTGTGAAATATGAGCCGTGTTCAGGAAGATGAAATCTTGGGTAAGAAATGTAAACGATTGGACAAACACTACACACACAAACCTCAAAACCGAGAAGAATTTGCCAAAGAGGTCATCAATCTCAACAGAGATGGAAAAGTAATTAATGTTGACACAGGTACGTTCTATTTTGTAATATCTTAGATTTTCTCTTAAATTAAGATTATACAATCATAAATATCCACAGGTTTACGTATAAACCTTCAAAATTTATAGCACAAAATGGATGATGAATGAGAAGGTATCCTCTGCAGATCTTAGCAAATTTTATTAAAATCTGCAAAAATATAGAGGGTATCTTATTTGAATATAAAAATTCGGCTAAGTGCGAGTCAAACCCCCACACGAAGATTTTCGTACCATAGTAAAAACAACATTCCACTGTCTACCTGTGCATGAGATACAGATGGCTGACAGACGGAAGGACTTAGTATTTGCTGTTGTAGCGGCAATAGAAATACACACTCTCTGAAAATGTCAGCTCTCTACCTTACACAATTTATGAAATAAAGCCAGCAGACAGACGGACGGAGGGACGGCGAAGCATCAGTAATACGGTCCGTTTTCAGCAATTTTGTACGGAGCCCTAATGAAAAGTGAAGGTTATTTCTGATTATACCGGAATTACATAATTTATTAATAAGAAAAATCGCATCAGATACAACCCTGCATAAATACCTACGTGGTTTCAATTATTTTTTAGTTTTTTATCAATTATTCCTCATTGCTCACAAATAATGATAGAATTTTATTCCGGTTTAAAAAACTTGACCTTTTGAACAAACTCATTTTTACAGATGTTTTCCGCCCACGATATTGACGACATTGCTTTAAACTTCGAAAGTGCTTCTACACTGTAGGTCCAATTAAAGTTTTTTAATTATTAATAATTGTCTACCTGTTGCAACTACCTAATTCATTTCTGGGGGGCTTATAAGCTGAAGTATTCTCACCAGTATACCTTTTACTTGTTTAAAAATGGTTTCGAGAGGACCAGATTTTCAGGCTTTTTTTATAAAAACGGAGCATTAACACCGTTGGAAAATAATTCATGTCCTTGAAGTTAGCACTATCATTATCGAATTTCGATTCAGCGAGAAGTGGATTAATTGCCGTAAATTTGTTATGGAAACTAAAAATATGTCGCACTTTTTTTTGTGTGGTGATGCTAACTTTACATTAAAGTTAGCACTACCACCCCCTAAAACATAAAATTTTATCCGCTTTCGACTGTATTGTGCGTAACTTATTTGTCGCAAATGAGTTATGACGTGAAAAAACTAAAAAAACGTTACTTTAACTTTTTATCTCTTTATAAGGTGTGGTAGTGCTAACTTGAGGTCAAGTGAATACTACTACTTCAATCTGGTATAAATATTATGATCGAAATCATAACCGATTTTTATTTTTCGGCTATTATAAATATGAAAAAGTGCGAACAACAAGCTATTTCAATTTCGGTTTCACATTAAATCAATATGAGATGAATTTTCTCGATGTACAATGCATAACTAATTCAAAAACGCCGAGTTTCAATTAGTTACGTTTTTTCGAAACTAAATTAACTTTGAAAATGTTTTTTTAAAGGGTGGTAATGCTAACTTTAACTTGATCAAAATGAGCAAATGCAACTTTGACAACTGTTACATAACGGAACCTGTGAGAATTAATTTGTTACAAATGAGCTATGACGCAGAAACGGATGAGAAAAAAATATTTTCTTTTTATTTTCGTAAAAATCTGACATGGTAGTGCTAACTTGAGCTCAAGTGAACACAACTTGTCCGAAAAAATCCAAAATATGTGTTTCCATTACGTGGTGAAGACATTTTTTCGAAAATTGAAAATATGAGACGGCCAAATTAAACAAGAGATTATTGAGTAACAGCAACATTTAAATTGGACATTTTTCAGAAAATGTTGGTACGGATTCCGAGTTACAGCAGTGGTACAGTCGAAATATGTGTACTTCCGCCATGTTTTGGAATCTCTGAAAAAGTATTGGTAAACGTTGAATGATTTTGATGACTAATCTTAGTGGGTGCCAAACCATTCTATCTAATTACAACTGCAGAACTTCAAAATTACCCGTAACTACCAATATAATTCTATTTCGTATTTTTCATCGCACCAACTAACAATTTTTTATATGTAAAATTGAACTGTCGGAAATACTGCAATAAAAGGGAAACTGAGAAATATTCTGGAATTCAGAAAATATATTTTTTATGAAACTTTGGAAATCAAAAAAACATCAAAATTTAAAAAATATATCCTTAAAGATAAGGAAACTAAATAGCCAACCAATTGCCAACTTTATACACCCTATGCCATGAAGTCACAGAGATGAAAGATGAAACTCGTCGTGTGAATTTTCGTACACGTATCTAGCAAAATGCGTCTTTACGCAGCAAGCCTCTTTACTTTAAAGATACAGCAAGCAGATTATTATAAGCAATTTCATTATTTCATATAACTGCATACTGTATTAGCACTGGTGAGAATTATTAAATTCTAATGAAGTTTCTGCTCGGGTTTCTGTTATTAAAGGTACCAAAGACAGAAGCGTCTTCAAAGATAAGTTTTGTTTTCGCCTTCCCATTGGGAACCACCTCCACCACGTAAATTTTGGTTAGTTTCTAGACCTATATGGAAGATCGGTATCTGTATTTCATCATAAATTTATCTTTATGCCAAAATTGTTTAGATTATTGATCTCTCTATTCTCATATCCTTGACGTAGACTCTAATGTAATTTTCGAATAAATAATTTCATCGTGTAAAGATTCTGAATTATAGATTTGAATTTATCAATTATTATAGATACTATAAATAACATTAAAATTGTATTCGACCAAAAAAAAATATCAACACCGTAGCCTTTTGTCGAAAATTTCAAGAAGTTATGCCTAATTTAGCAATTAATTAAATTATAAACAATCGATTTAATAGAAAATCGGTGTAACACGACACAATAAGAGGCGCACCTTTTTTTATAGGTAAATTGTCGGCAACAAACATTCGTATTTTGATATTGCTAAGTGGCGGTGAGATTTTACTGAGACTTGTTGCAAAATGAATACGATTAGCGTAATTGGAAATACTATTTGTCTTTTAAATTTCAGTGCTTATTCACGACAAATATGAAAAAAATAATCCTTTTTAAAATGGTATATTTGGTACCTAATACCTACAAATGAATAATATAGGAATTGATTTAATAAATAAATAAAAAAATGTCATCAAAACCCCTATTCCAGTAATAATGTAAAAATATCAATAATAAGAATAAGTCTATTTAAATAATAATGTGATTAAGTCATCAGCTAGGAACTTTTTTATTTACCTTTCAACATCACCTGTTTTCCTAACTAATTTGGATCCAGTATACTGGTCCTCAGTGTTGTGTGATGTCAAATATTTGACACCCTAAGTACTGGTGTTCCGTATATCGTCAGCTTGCCAAACGCTTCCAGCTGTGTTTGTATTTTGTTAATTAATCAATCTCATATTAAGTTTAGTGATATCAATATTTTATAAATAGTGCTGATGAATCAGTGCAACACCGACACATAATGGCGTCAGTTGGTGACGTCATACTGGTCAGTATGCTGGATAGAATTAAGGAACACATGCATCATTTGATTTTGAGAATGCATTGAATACAAAGTTTGGCCGTGTCCATAGAAGTAGTGATTACTTGATTACCATACTAAATTTAATACCAAAGATCTGCTCTCTCTCAGAAGATGGCTGCACACGTGTGTTTTTTACTGTTCATGCAATGTATCTGCTGATTTTTTATTAATATAATAATTTACATATAAAATGTTGAAAAATTAAAAGTGCTTTTCCGGAGATATATTTTGTCGATGTGTTTTAAACAAATTTCAGTCATTGGTAAGAAAAATATTTGAAAACCAACCGGACGATATTACCATGAAACACCAGTTAGCTCACACTCAACGCCAACAACCACCAAGCCAAACCCATCAACAAGACGCTACCGCAATTACATAAGATCAGGCATATCAATTCCTCAGCTCACTCACGATAGACACAGAGTCGATCAGCAACAGATACGACTCCCTACCCATCGAAGACGACGAAATCGAACCAAATGTTCAGCAACCTCTTGAAGAAACCACTCCTACCCCTCCTGACATACCTTCTACTTCGAAAGGTCAAACGAAAAAACAAAACCTACCAAAACTAAACACGCGACCAACGATAAAAGCAACAAATTAAATCCATAAAACGAGATACCAACAAAGCAAGCCAACGCAACAGCAAACGATAATTCTTTCTTGCAAAATGACAACGTCAACTCCGTACCACGAACGACTTTGGCCAATCAAAAAAAGCATATTCCTAGACAATCCTGACGACTTCGGGAAAATTATTATTATTATTTTAAATCTAGATGATGATATATATCAACATTTCTCTCATGCACTTCCTGAAGAGAAAACCTCACTCATTACTCAAGGGTGTCCCGGAATATGTTGATACGACTGACATTAAACTACCTCCAACGAGGAAATCAAAGACATAATCAACAACCTTAATAGCAGGATACCACCAGGATACGACAAATTGATCAAACAAAATACTCAAGACACTGCCCGACAAAACTACAACAGATTTACAAACATATTCAACTCATGCTACAAATTGACATACTTCCCCAAGCGTTGGAAACATGCACACGTAGTAACGTTTGAAAAATTGGGAAAATACCCATGATATCGTCAAAACTACCGAACTACCGACCAGTTAGCTTGCTTTCCAGCAGGGGGCAAGTACTCGAACGGACAATACTTGACAGACTCAAAAAACATGACCAAGAACATAATATAATACCAGAAGAACAATAAGGCTTCCGAGTACTCTACAGACCTCCAATTCCTAAGATTCATAGAAAACACGAACGATAAGTGGAGCAAGAATACGAACATGCAGACTTAACCCCCTAATGAATAGGAAAAGCAAACTAAACCTCCATAAGAAACTTAACCTAACAATTATAAGACCCATAATGATTTACGTATGCTGCGCATAGGAACAGTCGTCTCACAGAAACAAAATAGACAGATTTCAGAAGAGGTTCTAAAGAAGACTAAGTAATTCTCCTTAGTATATGACGAATAGACTAATACACTCTGACATTAAGGTGGAGACAATAAACGAACACATTGAAAATTTCACGACTAACGTACACAAATGTATATAAACCCTTCAAAACTAAAACAACAACAAATACTCAAAAAACAAATAAAAAGACCGACAGACATCCTCAATGACAATTTAAAAAAATACACGAAACCACAGACAGCTCGCCTTAATAAAAAACCTAATAAAAAAGAGCTATGCCATCACCAAGTGCTTGAAACAAAGTGAGTACACACCAACAACAAATGAAAGACCAAAGAAAACAAAAGCATAGCCAAAACAAGACGTACCTTAAAGGTACTACCAAAAGTACCAGCACAAACAACAAAAAAGAAGAACAAAGAAAAAGAAACAAAGGATAGGTTATGTTACACTCTTATTTACTGATTATCTGTCAACTCTCTGATTACTAATCAGTGGTCGTATCCACAACAGACTGATGAGCAATGGGAGACATAGCAAAATGTCACTGAATAATATGCTGGCGCTTATAAAAGCAATCATCGCGTTCATATTGACATAAGCGTGTGTAGTATGGGGCTTTGCATGTAAGACAGCGAAAAATAATACAAGCCCTTAGAATAGCACGCCATACCTACTACATGTAAATTAGTAGAATATATGATGATATGGAATGGACACCAGCCCTGTCAATAATACAAAGAATTGCTACGGGTAGAATGGAAAAAGCCGCCAACCATCAAAAAACGGAACATTGAAGACATGCTCAAAAGATAAGCAAATGAGGACATATTTTCATCTGAAAAAACGATTTTTGCGACATATGACATTTATGGTACCTATAACCAAGGGTGTTAAATCAAAAGTAATCTAGGGGCAAACATGGTGAAACGATGGGCAATTATATCTCAAAAGTTGAGCGGCAATTTTGCATTTGTGGGGCAGCTTCAATAAGTTCAAAGTTCGAGAAGGTGGTGAAGTAGAAACGGGGGGAAAGGGTTTTAGTCCGTAAAAATTCGACGCCGTTCCGATTAATATTTTCGTTTAGTTCGTCTTTTGAGGATTTCCTACACCTCGATTCAAAATAAAAGGCTTCGGATTCATCCTCGAGCCATGTGATTATTAGATGAGTTCCAAAAAAAAAGAACTCAGCGATCATACACTTGATTCAAATGTGATGTGTTCCGAATAAAATCAGAGCAAAATGAGATGGAAGTTTGCAGTATAGTGTCGGATAACATTTCGAAAATACTGCTTCTACTAGCGATGATGTAATCCAATGCGGGCAGGAGTATCTGCTCACCGAGTAGTTGTTATCATCGTTGGTAGTTAGGTAATTATAGTAGTATTACCTATATAGTTACTAAAGAGCGCAGTCATTTATTTGAACGAGTATAGATTAAAATAAATTTATGAGAGTGAAAATGTTGAGAGCTCAAAGCTCTTCTGCGCTACTTCATCGATTAACAGCAAAAAACAAAACGCGGTAATAACCGAACCAATATCCGTTCCTCTGGAGCATAAGACAAAAATAAACAATATAAATATCAAACCTAACTGTCTCTGTCGCTCGTGTGTGTTCACTTGGAAGCAGGAATGAGCGCATGGCTTGTGCAAAAAAATTACAAAATAACTCGCGGTTCTCGATAATTAATTTTTAAAAGGCGGAGTAATACATCGGAGGTGAAGAGAGCAAGGAGACGGTATACAGAAGGAGCAATGGTCCGCGTCCGCAACACATCGAGTTACATTTATTTGTAGTTACGGCGTTAAGTACGACTAAACTGCACAGGTTACAGAGGATTGTATAAAGTATAAGACTCAATCCGTCAGTAGATGCGTATTTCAGTTTTGAGAAGACCGAATTAAAATGTGCCTGATTTGTGAAGCACAGAACACAGTTGGAAACACTTTGAAAAAGATCCAAATTACTGCTAGAACACCCTTATAGTTTAGTCATCGATGATAACCATAATAAGCAGAGATAAAAAGAGAGAATATGTACCTATTTGATATGAAATTTTCTGGTGGGTCCAAACTTCAAAAATCTCTTCACGTACGAACACCTTACGTTTGTAAATTAGGTTCAAGAGCAAAATACTCCAAAATAAATAAAAATTCATCTTCTATTTACAAGTAACGTATTTTTGTTTAAGGGCCGATTTCATAATGAATCCTTAATGGGACATTTGCAACATTAGTCACCTTATCTTTCGTTCTTTTAAAGTAACTTTAAATTATATGACCAACCAAAAAAATTATGAAATTTTTAATCTAGAATTAAAATTAATAGGAGATTAAATTTGATTATGAAATCGGGCCTAAGACTTTTTGGATCTCTTAATTGAAGATTCAAGCAAATGGGGTTTAGGTTTTTGTAAATAACACACAAACTATTGACGTTAATTGAAATTTAAAAAAATCTTATAGGTCGCGTTCTCCAAACAAAAATATCAACTAATGTAATTTTAGCTTTATGGACCGACTTTATTAGTTGTTGCCTACAACAACAAACTACAACGATTTTCGTGACTAATGTTATACTCAAAAGTGTGAAATAATTATTGTTTACAAAAAATTGGACTGACGTTATTAGTTGGTGCACTGAAAAATGCAAAATAATATTAATTCTATTGGTGCTGATACTTTTGAAGTTGTGCAGTTGCAGTTAGATTGATAACTTTTGGCACCAACTTCACAAGTACCAGCACCAATAGAATTTAAATTATTTCGTATTTTTCAGTGCACCAACTAATAACCAATTAATAACTTTTGAGTGTAAAATTAGTCACGAAAATCGTTGAACGTTCACTAATACCAAAGAAGATAGTACTTATCCTATTACCCACATATATGCTTTGCTTGTGCTTGTATAGATCTCCGAACATCGCGGCGGAAATACGCATTAAGTATTCTAGATTTAACCATTTTACTACCGTTGTAACTCGAAAACCGTAACTCTAAGGGAAAATTATAATTATAAATGTTGCTAAGAATACCTATACAAATGTTTATTGAAGGGAAGGAGATTTCGGATTCAAGTTTTTACGAATATGGGACCATTTCTCAAGTCTCCTCTTTCAAATGAATTAAACAAAAAAAATCAGTCGAATTCCTCCTCCTTTTGGGTTCGTCCGTCAAAAAAACTTCAACAATTATTTAATTTTATACAGAACTTTTGACAACGACGCTCGAGGAGGTATCATCTTGTATTTTTAACTTCCCAGAGGAAGTTAATGTAATGTGGCCGATTTTGTGAATTCCCAGCCTTTGCATATCTCCACGTTTCAAAGTCACCAGAATCCAACTTCAACGTTTTTATCGAAATGTCTGTGTGTGTATGTACGTATGTGTGTATGTACGTTCGGATTTTTTCTTCTCCATTATCTCGCGAACAAATGACGCCATTAATATTGGGGTGGGCTCATTCGACGCGTAATTAAATATTTAAGAACTGAAAAAGTTTCCAGCAATTCAAAAACTAAGAAAATTCCGACAGCCTGTAGCTAGCGGAAAGCTAGATACACATCCTTACCTTTGAAGATTTTCAAATCTATTGGGAAGTTCGTCGTGTGGACCTCGTGGGTCACACTCATTCTAGACTAAATAATATCAAACTAATAATAATGAATTATTTAAAAAACGAAAAAAGTTTACACATATGTGTGTATAGTATTTTAACGGGAATTTATATTAAAACTGGGTTCGATTTATTTTCACTTATTTATTTATACCAATAACTACACGACTATATACACATTTATATTCACACTTATTTCTCGGACTATATACGACTATTCTACTGTCTATGATCTATGACCGACTGACTATCTATCTCTAACTCTCAACGTCCGTGATCGACTGTTTATATCCACTTAACCTCCTATCTCGAAACTTCTCGATCGTTCTAAAATATTGTTCTGGATGTATTTCTCAATATATTCCTTCGAGAGTAATCGAGGTGCTTCCGGGGCTCCAGAGTGTTCTTCACGGTAATTTGCACACCAGCGTCCTGGAAGATGTATTCGATCATGCTCCTTACAATCTTCCAATCTAGCCCGTCCAACCCACAGCCTATTTTCGGAATACCAAACTTCTTGATGTCATAATTCTTGACTTCATTCCTTAGGATCTTCAGTATATGCCAGATGTCCTTGTAAGTGGGTTTTCCTCTAGACATCTTCTTCGTAACTAAATAGAAGAGGTTCCGATTACCATCTGCTAGTCGCAGAACTTTTCCTACTCTTGGTCGTTGTGCTGACAATTCATCCAATCTTCCAAACTTCCTTTTAAACACCTGAGCAATTCCTCGGCCCATACGTAGATCCTCCGCAAGTTTGAAAAGGTCTTGTTGAACCTCACCTATCACACCGAGTCTGACCTTCTTCCGATTCGCGTAGTTGGACATGATGTCGCTGAAACTGACATTTCGCTCCTCAACGTTCTTTTCTTGAAGAGCCACTCGTGCTTCCTCCTGGTTGTTCGATCCAGCTTATGGTGCGATTCGGTTTATGTGCACCACTCTAGGTTTTCCCTTTGGTAACTTTCGGCTACGATAGATGACGTTATTTATCCTCTTCATAATTTCATATGACTCTTCCCATTGCCTTTGGAGTTTGGGACAAAGGCCTCGACGTCGTTGGGGATTATACAGCCAAACAAGGTCCCCCACGTTGAAGACTCCATCAGCTGATCGAATATTGTAGTGGTGCTTCATTCGATCACTGGCAAGCTGGATGTTCTGTCTGGCTAACTCATGGACTTTATCCATTCTGGCTCTCAATTGGTCGACGTATCCTTCTCCTGCGACACTGTCCACTGTAGGTCTACGGCCAAATTCCAGGTCACAGGGTAGGCGTAACTCACGCCTCAACATTAAACTAGCAGCAGTTTGACCAGTTGTTTCATTCCCAGCCGCCCGATAGGCCATCAGGAACAAATGGATGTACTGGTCCCAATCTCGCTGATGTTCGGTTCATCCTCTCTACCATTCCGTCCGATTGAGGATGCAAAGGGGTCGTTCTGGTCTTGTTCGCACCTATTAGTCTGCACACAACTTGGAACAGGGCTGACTCGAAGTTTCTTCCTTGGTCCGAATGGATTTCAAGAGGAACGCCAAAACGTGAAAAGAATTCCTTCACCAACACCTCGGCGACGGTCGATGCTTCTTGGTTAGGGATTGCGTACGCCTCTGTCCACTTTGTGAAGTAATCCATGGCTACCAGGATATACTTATTCCCATTGTCCGTTTTAGGAAATGGTCCCGCAATATCCACAGCAACTCGCTCCATGGGACTCCCAACATTATACTGCCTCATAGGTGCCCGCTTTCTGCCAAGTGGTCCATTGCTGGCTGCACACACTTCAAACTTACGGCACCACTGTCTCACATCTTCTTTGCAATTCACCCAATAGAATCGTTCTTGAACCTTCTGCAGAGTCGTAGTGATACCAAAATGTCCACCCGAGGCTCCGTCATGTAGCTGACGTAGTACCTCCGGCACTTTGCTTCTTGGTACAACTAGTTGTAATCTGGATTCAGTGCCATCTTCAGAGTCAAAGGTTCTATACAGCAGATAATCTCTTAGCACAAGACAGTCCCATTGACTCCAATATTATTTCACTTCTGGGCCTCGTAAGCTTATATTTTGCCAAGACGGCCTCTCCTTACGGCGAATCCACTCCAAGACCACTCTCAAACATGGGTCGTTCTCTTGGGAGATCATCTCTTAGCACAAGACAGTCCCATTGGCTCCAATATTATTTCACTTCTGGGCCTCGTAAGCTTATATTTTGCCAAGACGGCCTCTCCTTACGGCGAATCCACTCCAAGACCACTCTCAAACATGGGTCGTTCTCTTGGGAGATCATCTCTTAGCACAAGACAGTCCCATTGGCTCCAATATTATTTCACTTCTGGGCTTCGTAAGTTTACATTTTGCCAAGACGGCCTCTCCTTACGGCGAATCCACTCCAAGACCACTCTCAAACGTGGGTCGCCCTCTTGGGCCAGTTTCATTTGTTCGGGCTGCCACTCCTCATTCTCTACGGTTGTTTGTCATATAGGGCAAAGCTTCTCTTCTATCTTCGAGCAGTGGGTGCAGTTATAGTTGCACGGTCTTCGGGATAAGGCATCTGCGTTTCCATGAACTTTTCCTGCCCTGTGCTCGAGGTCATAGTCATATTCCTGAAGACGTTCTAACCATCTTGCCACTTGTCCTTCAGGATGACGGAATTGCAGGAGCCACTTCAACGCTGCATGGTCAGTTCTAACTAGAAATGGCGACCATACAAATACTTATGAAAGTGTTCGCAGGCTTTCACTACTCCCAACAGTTCCCTTCTGGTAACGCAATAATTCCTCTCCGATTTTGACAAAACCTTGCCAAAGTAGGCAATCACTTTCTCCTGCCCGTCTTGAATCTGAGAGAGGACAGCACCAATAGCTGTATTACTGGCATCTGTGTCAAACACGAATTTTCCGTCATGCCTCGGATAGCCCAAGATTGGTGCACTGATAAGAGCTTCTTGCAGTTGTTCGAAAGCTCTCTGAAACTCATCATTCCAGGAATATTCTTTGCCTTCTTCTGTTAGTTTAGTTAGAGGCTTAGCGATGTTGGCAAAACCTTTCACAAACCGTCGGTAGTAGGTACACAAGCCCAGAAAACTTCTAATCTCATACTTGTCCTTGTGAATAAGCCATTCCTTAATAGCTGTTATCTTTTCTGGGTCTGCCGTGACGCCGTCCCCAGATACGATGTGACCCAGATATCTTACCTCACGTCGGAACAGATAACATTTCTTAGGAGTCAGCTTTAGGTTGGCCTCAGGTAATCGTTGGAAAACTTCTCTTAAATTCTTCGAGTGTTCCTCAAATGATTTTCCTACCACGATTACGTCATCCAAATACATTAGGCAGGTTTGCCATGTCAGTCCTCTCAAAACTGCTTCCATGACGGCATCACAGAGAATTGCCAGAGCCTTGATCCTATCGAGAAAGCAGTCTTTTCTCGATCTGCGGAATCCATTCCAATTTACCAGTATCCACTTTTCAGATCTATTGTAGAAAACCATCGTGACCAGATTATCTAGGGTGTCATCTATTCTGGGTAACGGATAACTATTCTTCTTAGTGACTGAATTCAGAAGTCGGTAATCTACACAGAATCTTGTAGAACCATCCTTTTTCTTCACGAGCACTACTGGCGAGGTCCATGGACTATTTGATGGCTCAATGACTCCTTGTTTGCTCATTTCTTGAATCATTTTCTCGGCTTCCTCTCTTTTGGCCAATGGAAGTCTTCTTGGCTCCTGTCTTATTGGCTGAGCGTTCCCCGTGTTTATCTTGTGAGTCACTATACTTGTTTTACCTTTGTATTCTTCTTCCATCGCAAATACGTCCTGGAATTCCACAAGCATATCTCTCACTTTTCGTAATTGTTTCTCGTCTAAGTCCTGGACAGTCTTGATGACCACATCAATCAGCTCTTTCGAATATCTGGTCCTGGATGGTTTAATAATCATTCTTACAGAGCATATCGCTGATACAGGAACACAATTTCCAACCATACTTCCCTTGCTCAACTTGATGGGGCTTTGCTTTAGATTCATTACTCTGACAGGAACGACATCTTCTACTCGAACAAGAGCTTTAGCTGTCAGAAATTTCTTATTATTCATTTCTCTTACCAGTCTCAGACTTCCAGATTTGCAGTTTCCGTCCGGGTTGGTCATTAATATTTTTTCACTATAGCCGGGTATGATGAGCTCTGGCCTGGCCATTGTTCTTGTTGCACCAGTGTCTATTAGGAGTGTTCTGTCTTCTCCATTGATTCGACTATCGATGTATAAACTCAAGGCTCCGCCAGAAGATGACATATTGTCAGTAATTACTGGGGCACTATTTCTGCAGGTCGACGATTGCCCCCTCATCTCGACCCATTTTAGTTTTCCGATTGTGCAACCTTCTTCTTACAACTGCGGCGTACGTGTCCTAGCTCGCCACAGTACCAACACCTTGGCTCTCTCTTCTTTGATTGCGCCCCCGTAACTAGCTTCCTTGTCATTCTAACAGGGACTCTCTGTTGGACTGATCTTCATCCTCGATTGCTCTTAAACGGTGCCCTCGGGACGTTTGGCTTGCGGCTTCATGCTCCAAAGCAATAGCTAGTGCTTCTTCTAACAATTTTGGCCTGGCCAGCTTCAACGCCTTCTGCAGCTCGCTCTCCCACAATCCATTTACAAATATGTCCACCACAATTTCATCAAGGAAGCTATCGGCAGCAGTAGGATATGCTAGCCGCACAATACGAGCTACTTCTCCCTCAAATTCTTGCAGACCCTCATTTGCATGTTGCACCCGAGATCGTAATTGTGCTTTGTATACTTGCTGAAGATGGCTGTCTCCATAACGATTCTCCAACTTAGAAAGCAAGACATGGTAGTTTGCTTGGCCAGCTGGAATAGACCCAAGTATGTCTGCTGCATCACCTCGTAAAGCAGCGGTTAACGAAACAGCTTTCTGCTCTTCGGTCCACTGGTTAGCCATTGCCACTGCTTCAAACTGCTTTCGATAGGTTGACCAGGAGCACTTTCCATCAAAGTTTGGCAGCTTAACCCTCATACTACCTGCGGCTAAGTCATCTTCGCCTTTGAGTGTCTGGCTCCCACTGCAGTTACCATTCTTAACTGCCATTTCCAGTGTCTTGATTTTTTGTTGCAGTAGCTCGATGTTCTTCTCCGTTGTGACAAAGTTTTCGTCAACTATTCTTGAAATTTCTTCGAATTTCTTGTCACTATATCTACCAGCTTTCTCGATAGTTCTCGTCATCCCTCAAACCTCGCATTACTCTTTCTGGAAACATTTAATTTCATCTTGAAGAGTTCTAGAAACTTCTTCAAACTTTTTCGAGGCTTCATCGAATCTTTCGTTATTATTTCTAGAAATTTCTTCGAATTTTTCAATATTATTTCTAGAATTTTTTTCCAGTAACAGCTCTTCCGGAGAGTGGAACTTGAACATATCAGGATCGTCTCCATTTTCAATCAGAGTGTCCCTTAACCGTTTCTGGAGGGTCTTTTTATTACCGGAATCATCACAATCCCGTTCCACCAATTATTCTTTGAGTTGTTTAACTGTTAGCTGCACTAATTTCATTTTGAATTGTCTTTATTAAAACAGTTAATTAGTCAATACAGTTTTCCAAGTCTTCAACACGAAAACAAACAAAATTCTTCACACTAACACAAAAAATGAACAAAAAGTCTTCACACGAAAAACGAACTAAAGAGTCTTCACACTAACACAAAAACGAACAAAAGTCTTTAACTTAAATCTAACAAAAGTCTCAACACTCAAATCTGCACGAAACTGCAGTCTCTTAAAGTCTGTCCAATTTTATAATCACTCACTGATCCCACTTCTGACACCAATGTAACGGGAATTTATATTAAAACTGGGTTCGATTTATTTTCACTTATTTATTTATACCAATAACTACACGACTATATACACATTTATATTCACACTTATTTCTCGGACTTTTCTACTATATATCACTAACTCTCAACGTCCGTGATCGACTGTTTATATCCATTTAACCTCCTATCTCGAAACTTCTCGATCGTTCTAATATATTGTTCTGGATGTATTTCCCAATATATTCCTTCGAGAGTAATCGAGGTGCTTCTGGGGCTCCAGAGTGTTCTTCCAGAATGTGCCGATACTATATTAAATTCTGAATATTCTCATTATTTATAAGAACAAGAGATATCCAAAAACATAAATAATCAATACATTTGCCATACCTATGTAAGAATAGGTTTTCCAAGAATTAGTTTTTTTAAATTGAATAATATGGCAAAGTCGGAAGAATCTCCAAAATAAAATATTTATTGTAGCACATGAAAAATTTTGTGTCCAATATGAAGCTAAGAAATATGGCTAATACAATAGATGAGGATAATGATTTATCTACTTTTTAGGCAAACCTGCCTATATTTTAAAAGAATGCGCAACTTTTCCTCGATTTTTATCGATATTTGTAGCAACTAGTAATAACTGTGATATTGCATTTCCTCATAGTAATCAGCCACCCTGTATACACTCGAATATTTATTTATTGATATACCTAACATAATTCTACAGTTTTGGTGGGAAATAAATATCGGGGTTACTTATTGAGAGCAATTTATCTACACCGTTGCTCCAGCTAATACGCACCCACTGAGAAAAAAAAACCGTCTACGCCGCTGCTAAGACAAGTTGGCCTTGACTTCGACAAGCGCGCGGCTGCTACCGCTGCTAAGTACCGACAACAAACAAAAAGTTCAACAAGAAGCAATAATGTTAATACACGCCGGCCTGGGTGGATATTAGGTACAAGAGTTAGATTAATCTGACATATATTTTATTTATATAAAGGTACGAGAAACAAAGCGTGGCAAAGTGGTCAGTGGCTGAAATCGGTATTTGAGCCTAACATACATACTGTCATAATCAGTAATAGCCGTTCTACCCCAAAATGTTATTAGTCCTGCAGCTATACAGGGTTTACCGAAAGTCAGTACCAACTTTCTTATTTCAAACAGAAACCTATATTTTTATCCACATGGTTGGACTGGCTTTTTAATTCTGACTGACTGAATTCAACTCATCTTATAATAACCGCCTAAACCAAGTGGGGAAATTGTAGGGTTCTATTTGAAATAATCTATTAAAATCAGCTCGTATACTGAAATAAACTCTTCACATTTGTAGAGAATGAGTTCATACGCATTGTCTTGTCTTTTAGGCTTTCAAGTTCATTGTGACGTAGAAATTAATATCCTTCTCCTAGTCGGTCGACTAAAAAGCGAATGAACTTCGGCGATAATATCTAATTTTGCGTTGAGTAATCTCAAGGTTAGGTTACAATCAATCTTTAACCAACCATTAAAATACTTTTGAGACTCTAGGAAGCTATTATTTTAATGCCACCACACTCTTTCACGCTTCACACAATCAATCAGGTTTGGAACTAGTATGAATAATGGACATAACAACAACAAAAAATACACTTTGTATTTCAATATCCAAGGAACTGACCTCGAAGGAAGATAAAATTGAATAGGCATAATTTTTTTGTTTCGCAAGTAAGACAAACAAGCCGTGCTTTGGGAAGTGTTTTGCCAATAATTCTATATTGTTATCAATAATTCATATACTTACTCACAAAAAAAAAGGAAAATAATTTACTTTGTGCAACCTATTTTTGATGTTGTATCAATTAAATTAGAATATTAATAGAATGCGATAAAGTTAAAATACTGGAATAAATATAATAATTAATCATTAAAAATAAAACATTTCCAAAATGCTACCGTAAGAATAATCTTGTAAAAATAATCATTCATTTTACTATTATTATTCATTTTTTTAAATGTTCTTTAAGTAATTAACAGACAATGAAAAGCCTCTCCACCAGTATAAATAGAAATCAGTGAACCAACAATTCTACGACTTAGGGGTTGTTTTAAAGTTAATAATGCCTATTCTGGAAGCATCCGATAAAAATTAACGAAAGTTAATATTTCTCAGAAAATTTACTAGCACCATTTTTTTTCTCTAAATTGCAGAAAAGCCTCCAAAAAATAGTTTATTTAATTCGAATGCATCTTATAGTTGCTAAAATTAAGGACAGACGTAGTTTTTTAAAAACCTTGAAAATACAGTTTTGTTAACAGAATACAAACAAATGTCTTATTTTTTTAAGAAATATTCCGAGATATGAATGGTATAAGTAATTGTTCATTTGTATTTGGTAGGGACAACAGATTAATCCAGATAGCATGAAATTCACAATATTACATCCATTAGGGCAAGTGTGAGAGAGAGATTGATTGATTTCGCGGCCATCGGTTGTCATTTACTATAATTCTGATGGGCTCATATTATAGGTATAGACACGAGAGTTGACAGAGTTGGGCGTGTCCGTAGATGTGATAGTGAACGGTATTTAGGTTTAAATACCTCGACTTCTTTCCTGTCCCGCACTATAAATGTGTCAACTTTCAACGAATAGGTTATGTTTTGAAGTCGCTTTGTCTCTCTCATAGAGCAGTAGAGTAGACTGCGCATGCGCAGTCGATCATCATTTCCATGGTAATAACCACGGTTGTATAATATAAGGTCTTGGAGTTTGGGTAGGCCAAATTGTCATGGATATTGAAGATATTTTTAGTTTGCATTATAGCCATTTTGGGTGTGGCGCTAGTCGCTAGAGTCAATGTGTCAGTTGCTGGTATCTGTTTAAAATTAATATCAGAGACAATCATTCGTTTAATCGATTTTATTATGTAATAAATAGTTCACTTACCGTTTCTGAAATTAATTTGAATTCAGTACAGTACAAATCAAGAATCATATTTAAGAAATTGTCAACGACACTAGATTACAGCGACTTGCGCGGCCAAACTTAGAATTACGAAAAACGCCTTCAATAAGTGTGACACTTTTTTAAGTGGAGATGCAAGACCTTATATTATACGACCGTGGTAATAACCAACAATGACAAGTTTGAAATCAACTGATTCTGATCAATGCCAATCATTCAATTTAGCAACGTTGGGTTTCCGGCATTTTCCGCTAATCCACTTGTGACGCAATGCCACTAGTTAGCTTAGTTACTTAAATAGACTATCCCGAAGTATTCAAAGAGGAGATTAAACTCGTCATAATTTTCAACAATTTCAAAAAAAATCCCGACGGCCTTTAGCCAGTCGAAAGGAAAATTTCTCAAAATTCATTAAATTGAAATTTGAACATCCATAGATTATTTTTTATTTTATCTGTGCATTTTATGGAAAATTACTTCGAACAAAATTTGTAGGTATTGATTAAATCTATAATCCAAAATTATTTTTGATGATATTTACACTAGAGCCCATTTTTGATAATTTTTTAAAATGTTTCAACGGTCGCCATTTTGAACTTACTTACCCGATAATGCCCAATAACGAACAAACGAATATTTAAGAGATTGATTTTTGTAGCAAATTTGAACTTGATACTTCCAAAACTACGACTTCTATCGTGTTAACAAATATCCTATATATTTATAAAAATTTTGAAAGGTTTTTTTGGACCAACTTGTAGACATTTAACAACATGCCATGTAAAAGAAACAGTTGATTATTGTCAGCAGTGATCTTCAATAAGAATTTGTTCTGTCCCCATAAGGGCCTATTCTCACCTAAGCGGTATCGAGCGAAGCGGCGCGGCGCCAAGTGAAGCGCAGGGAACTATTTCCACCTAATAGCGGCATTTGGTAGCAGCTGAAACGAAACAGTTGAAATTTTTTGTTTTCTTTTTACAGAAGCAACAATAATAACTTTTCTTTATTATATTTCTATGAATTACACGCAAATTATTGTGAACATCATTTTGAAGCGTCGCGCCGCTTCGCTCGTTGCCGCTTACGTGAGAATAGGCCTTAATTCGACAAACCTTCGAAATAAATTGGCTTCATATCGACCATCGTCTTTTAAAATGGTGTAAGACCTTCATCATAGCTGCCCTGTTTTGTATACTTAATGAAGGAAATGAGACTTCTGTCTGGTTATTTCTTTGTTTCGGTGTAATTGTTGCAGAACATGAGCGTAACATGGAGAAAGACATAAGGGGTGGGTCAAAATCATATCTAATATTGTTTCGTTTATTATTTTCTTACCAGAATGTTACGGTAATAGGTCTTTGTCACAAATCGACGCCTCAAGAGTCTCATACAATCGTTTTTAGGAGAAGTCTGTGTATATAAATATGTACGAGTGGCTAATTTCAACTCGTGAACTAATATTAAGATTGTAATCAAACTGGTTTGGTTTGATTCATAATTTGATAAATAGAAATTGAGTTTTCATCAGAAGCAGAGATAATCCATTCCTACATATTGAGATCAATTTTATACAAAAATATTTTTTACAAAAAATTGGACCGACTTTATAGTTGGTGCACTGAAAAGTATAAAATAATATTAATTCTATTGGGGCTGGTACTTTTGAAGTTGTGCAGTTGCAGGTAGATTGGTAACTTTTGGCACCAACTTCACAAGTACCAGCCCCAATAGAATTAATATTATTTTATACTTTTCAGTGCACCAACTATAAAGTCGGTCCAATTTTTTGTAAAAAATATTTATCTCACACTTTTGAGTGTAACATTAGTCACGAAAATCGTTGAACGTTCACTAATACCAATGAAGATAGTACTTATTCTATTACCCACGTATATTCCTTGCTTGTAGTTGTTATTATTGAGATCTCAGAACATCGCTGCGGAAATACGCTTGAATATTTTAGTTGTTACTATTTTAACACCGATTTTACTCGAAAACCGTAACTCTAAGGGGAAAATGTTCAGTATAAATGTTGCTACAAATAATTATGTTTTTCATGTACTGCAAACAGATTTTCAATTTTCGACAGAAATCGCCCTCTCCACATAGCGAAAATAGGTATATTCGAGAATTAAAAATGTCTCTATGTCGAAAACCGTAACTCTTTTGAAAAAAATGTTCCATTTAAACGTTTCCGGATATTGTCCTATCTGTAATTATATCAACGCAGATTTTCAATTTTCGACAAAATTTGCCCCCTCCACCCCCTTCGGGAGCGGTTTTCGCAAGGAACGAGATGTCGGATTCCCGTTTTTATGAATATGGGACCATTTCTCAAGCCTCCTCTTTCAAATGAATCAAAAATAATCAAAATCGGGGTACGTTTACTATATGAAAGGCGCGCACAAACAAAAAAAAAACAAAAAAAAAAGCACACAGTCGAATTGTATACCTCCTCCTTTTGGCGACCGCAGAAAATTTATCATGAGATTAATTCACATACGTAGTTTCCAGCTAATCTTTTCAAAATGGGTTAAAATTTACTCCTTGCTCGTGATATTATTGGTATAGGACCTTATTTCTTCGAGAATGATCAAGGACAGCGTGTCACCGGAGCGGTTTGATGAGAACGTTATTTTCAGAAATGGCCAAGTTAATTATCCAGCAAGATTTTGTGATTTGACAACGTGTGATTTCTTCATGTGGGGTTTCGTGACGCCGAAGTCTACACAAACTATCTAAGAACAATTGAGAATTTAGAAATGTTATTCGTAAGATACCGGCCCAAATGTGTGAAAACGTGATGATAAATTGGACTAATCGAATTCGCTATTGTCAACAAAGTCGACTTTAATATCGGTAAAAATAATAATTTGAAATATACCTAGTTGGTTCAAATAAAATGAAACAACGCAATAATATTTGAGTTCTATTTCATTTTATCTTAAAGCACTAGATGGATCACCAATCAACCATAAAACATATTATCGACAGTCTCTCGTAACATAACGCAACATTCAGCAGCCTTTTCGCCCTCCCTCTTCACAACCATATCATAATATGTATGAAAGCAATAAGAGATCGTTTCTTGAAATAAGTAGTAGCGGAGGTAGTCCTCGAAGGGTTCATCCACACTTCCCGTCCCGGCTCTTTGAATATTCTTTTGTTTGTGATCGCCAAGGGCAAGATATGGCCTACTTAAGACTCGGAATTAGATTTACTTACTATTGAAACTTCTGCTCATCGAATATTTTCTGTACCTAGTAGGTATATACAAGCAAGTAAACGATAAAGAGAAGTACGAAATAATTGAAGAAAAAAGTACTTAAGTAATTGTACCCACATCTGAACATATAATTTTTTACATATAGGCAGAAAAAAATTTACTTTCAATGCTTAGGAATCCTGTCGGGAATAAATTGTAAATATTAAAAACAATATAAATATTACATCTATTAGGTAATAATTATTGTAATATCTGAATTTCTCTTCACAACCTATTTATTCCAGATAATTGACAATACACACGAGTTGAAAATTACCACAAAACTGATAAAACTCGAAAAGTGAGTAGGTACAGTAGTATTAAATCGATTGAATACTCCCCTGAGGGTGCATGCCGAACGAATGAACCCCGCTAAGCTAGCTGATGATTGCTACCCCATAACATAAACACACCAAAAGATATAAAGAAAAAAATAATAACAAAATAACCTTGCAGGGATCCATTTCCAGCAGGTAATCCTGATTATTCCCACCATAAGAATTCACTAAGCTGCTAACATATTCCCACACCCCTTCGGCCAGAGCTCCACTGTCCATGGTAGCTGCCCCTGTCTCCACATGTCGCACCATAGTTGTTAATAATACATAAACACACAGAAACAAAAACACAACAATAGTTTCTTCCAAGGCAGGATTAAGATATTTCACAAAGGTCCCAAATATTCAGAAACAAATTTGGATTTGGCAACATCGTACGGTACATAATAGTCAATTAAGCATTTAAATCCTCACATGACAGATACACAGAATAACTTTTAATAATTTTCGTATTTACGTTAATTCACTAGTAAAGGTTCAGTTAGGTTTTCGTCGACTTGATTTTGAATTTAGTCAGAGAAAATAATCATTGTTTCGAATTGAGTAATACAATAAATACCTATATTTTAGTTTATTTAAATTTCAACTAAAAAATCGGGTTTACAAATAGTGTCAAAATGTTTCTGCCGAAGCACATTTAAACAACAATCGCATAAAAGTGCTTAAAAAACTATCACTCCACAAGTTTGTCTTACATGACGAAGAATATTGTATAAAAGTTATTCTAACCTCGAAATTGAGACGCGCCGCGTAAACTTTCCGATGATTCACGCCTCGCGTGCGTCAATTGTTTTGAAAAGTGCGCGCCGCCGGTTTCTATAGATTGCAAACATGAGATCGTTTTGTTTGTTCGCGTAGTGTGGGAAACCAACTACGGATTACCGATCAGAGCTACATAGAGAGAGAAAGCAAGATCGACGCGTGCTAAGTATAAATGAGTATGACTGAAATGGAAACGTATGGTAATCTTAAAATAAGGAGATCGGTGTTGCCATATTTACTACCACAGACGGATCTAGCAGAAATTAATCTACTTTTTGAATTATCTGTTATACAAAATACATGAAGAAAGCGATAGTGTGCATATTTATTTTCATAATAGATTCTACAAAAATGATACTGCCGACGTACATTTCCATGATTGTGATTTGGGTAGGTACATATGTATAATCAAGCAACACTTGCAGCAGACATTGTTGCAACATCACGGTCTAATTTATAATAATCTCAGATTTAGAGCTTCTCCTGTACGGTTTGTTCCAACCCTGGTCCCTGATTGTTTCCAACTTGTCAGCCAACTTATCTGTTTTATGAATACCAATACAACAATAATCATGTATCTAACATAGCTGGCCATCTTGTTTCTGATGTTTGTAATCAGGGATCGGTAGTTGGAACAGATTTTATTATTTTTTATATCAAATAAGACAGACTTTATCTTTATTAGTTGGCGCACTAAAAATACAAAATAAGTTTATTTCTATTCGTGTTGGTAATTATGAAAGATGCAGTTGTTAGTAAATAAAAAGCTTTTCTTTAATCCAGTCATATAAAATTTTCTGATTTTGATTTTTAGGTAAATTTCTTATAGAAATGTACCTATTGCGATCGTTCACACTTTCGAATTTCGAAAAAATTTCAACGGCATGTTGTTATATGTCTATAAGTAAGTCCAAAAAACGTATGTCCTTAAAGTTAGCACTACAATTATCGAATTTTGATTCAGCGAGAAGTGAATTAATTGTCGCTTATTTGTCGTAAATTTTTTATGGAAACAAAAAACTTGTCGCACTTTTAGTTTTCTTTTTTTAGGTGGTAATGCTAACATTATATTAAAGTTAGCACTACCACCCCTTAAAAACATAAAATTTTGTTCGTTTTCGACTGTATCGTGCGTAACTTATTTGTCGCAAATTAGTTATGACGTGAAAGAACTAAAAAACGTTACATTCGTTTTTTATCTCTTTATAAGGTGTGGTAGTGCTAACTTGAATTCAAGTTCATCGAGTAGAAAATGGTTTTTCCCGATATCTAATAGTTAAATTTGGAACATTTTTGTCGCTAATTAGTTACAATCGATTTTGATTTTGTGACTATTATAAACATGAAAAGTACGGACAACACGGTATTTCAATTTCGGTTTCAAATTAAATCATTGTGAGATGAATTTTCTCGATTTACAGTGCATAACTAATTCAAAGACATCGAGTTCCAATTAGTTACGTTTTTTTCGAGACTCCATCATCTTTGAAAATATTCTTTTCAAAGAGTGTTAATGCTAACTTTAACCTGATCAAAGTGAGCAAATGCAATGAATTTTCTCGATTTCAGTGAATAACTAATTTTTCCAATGTCTTTCGTAAAATTGGTTGTTATCCTCATTTTAGTATTTTCTATTTTCTTCACGAAATTCGATAAAAGTATTAAATTTTTTAGCAAAGTACTCTAGAACTATTCCATACCTATCAGGAACTCCGATAAAATATTAAATTTTTACTAAAGTGGTTGTTCCCCCTATTTTGGTATTTTTCATTTTTTTCACGTAATTCGATAGAACTATTTAAATTTCATGGAAAGTACTCTAGAACTATCTAATATCTCCAGGAACTCCGATAAAATATTCAATTTTCGCAAATGTGGTTGCTAACTTCACAGGACTGCAGTTTTGGAGGTATTAAGTTCAAATTTGCTACAAAAATCACTGAATATCTCGGCAGAGTTCGTTATTGGGTATTATCGGGTAAGTAGTTTAAAAATGGCGGCCGTTCAAACATTTTAAAAAAGGGCCATAGTGTAAATATCATCAAAAATAATTTTGGTTTCTAGATATAATCAGCATCTACAACTTTTGTTCGAAGCAATTTTTCATAAAATGCACAGAAAAAAATAAGAATTGATAAAGAAATAAAAAATTGGTAAAACATGAAAACTCAATATAAATTTGATGTAATTGTAAATTTTCAGGAGATATTAATATAGACCCTGATTAAAAGAATATATATTTAAATTATTGATAAGAAACAGGCGATAAAACAGCCTTGAAGCGGAACGCGAACCCTATCGGCTTTATATTTAACAGCCAAAACAACAACCTCTAACCACAAGGCTATGACACATGCGGTTAAAAATTGACAATTTGCGTGTAATGACATGTAAGCCAATGAAAAGGTAGTGCAAATTTCAATTCAATGAATTTAGAGAAATTTACTTTTCCGCTAGCTACAGGCCGTCGGGATTTTTTTTGACCCTTTCACCCTCAAGGGAAAGGAGATGTTCTTTTTTAAATATGAGATTATCTCTCAACGCATCTCTTCCCAATTGAATAAGAATCATCAAAATCGGTGCACGTTTAAAAATGAATAATTGGACAATTCTATAAGTTGTGGATTCTGTGCATAGAGTAGACATCCTATTAGTCAATAGGTTGATGTTCTGTACGAATATTTGAAATGATTTTCATAAAAATCAACACAACCGTCAGAAAATAATAAAACCCATATTTAGATAAAAGTAAGAACACAAAATGTCATCATCAATATTTTAATCACAACACCCTATAAATAGGTATATCTATTTTCCCAAAAACAGAGAACTATTAGTTTCTATCGTGCCCCTTTCTATGTTTATTATCCAACCTACAAAGTCCGATTATGACAAGGCTTGCAGTGTGTTGCAAATTATGTCTTGAGTCAGTGGTCAATGTGTGTAAGTAAATATATGTCAGTTTTTGCCGGACAGTTTAGCATAATGGTTCACTTTACGGAACACGCAGTTTCCGTTGTCCTCACCCTTAGGTGCCAGAGAAGAGAGACGTACCTACCTCTGCTAATACAAGTCAATATTTTCCAATCCCGTTAAAAACTTAGTCACCGTCACCCCCAAGCACTAGTGTACAACGAAATACGATGAGTTACTTGAGGTGCAAATTGATCTCAAATTATTTTTTTATTGGTGAAGAGGAACAAACCACAGGAACCAAATATCTATATTAATTTACCTCGGGAACCGCTTATCTTATGGAAATAAATAACCCAATAAAATAATATATTTTTTCAATCTTCAAAATATACCAGAATTAGTTCAGAGTTGTTACTATTCAAAGTCAATTTGGAACAATTCATTAATTGAGAAGACTGTATATGGTAGTTAAATTTTATATACGACAGTTCGAAAAGAGGTATTTATTGAGACTTACTAGATAAAAATAAATAAATAAACATACGTTAAAGACTATAGCAATATATACCATTGACTTAAAAATCGAATCATAGCTAAAAATCATACAATGGTAATTATGAAACATATTTGGATAAACTATTCAACAACAGTTGTCGCTACATGTACCATTCTTCCAATTTAATTTTGAGAATTGCTATTGATTATTTTCAAAGATCAGAATATGTCTCAGGATATACGCTATCATCAAAATTCATCTTATATTTTTCGTATAGCCAATTATTTTATTTTAAATATTAAGTAGAATAACTCACCTTTTTTCTTCTTTGCTTAGTTCTAGGTTTCACGTTTCTACTGGCATTCTTCGCATCTTTTCTCGCACTCTTATTATTACCCATCTTTTCATCCCTTTTCTCCATAACCCTACCCCTTAATCGCCCCACTGTCCTTTTATTATCCTTTATATTTTTAACATTATTTTTACTTTTCTCAGCATCACCTTTCACCGAAGCACTATCACTAGTTTTGTCCAACTTCGCAGCAACTGAGGCAATTGGAGCCAAATTTTTGTCCGGCATGTTGCTGCTCTTCTCCGACTCCGAATCACTGGATGGGGCACTGTCTGAGCTTGAGCTGCTGCTCTTAATAATGAAACCCGATTGCGAGTTTTCTTTTTCTACTTGTTTAATTGACGATGGTAGTTTCACGTTGGTCGGACTTGGTTTTCTAATAGTGGCAATGGTCAATCGCAAAGCATTTGTTTGAGAAGAAGTTACCGAAAACTCTGGACTTGGACTTCTTGATGATGTTCCTGGACTCGAAGATGAACTGTCAGAATCTGAGGAATCAGACTGGCTACAAGATTGAGATGCATCTGTCCCTGAATTCTGTAAATAATAATAAGCATTACCTATGTGAAGCAGATATTAAATATTTTGCCCAAATATCTTCTCTTACACTAGAATCAGCCTCTGAATCAGTTTCCGAATCACTGTTGTCATTATTTGGAGCTGTGGTGCTAGGTTCAACACTCAATTCAGTGCTAAATGCTGCTATATCTACCGTGCTGGGTAAGTCGGTCTCCTCGGATTCATCAGCAGGTTGGTGCACCACCGAAGACCATCCGGGGAATAATTCTGCGCTTGTGGCATCATTACCGGCCATTTTAATGACATCTTAAAGAAGTAGTTAGCATTATTAAAAAATAAATTCGAAATATACCCTATTATTTATATGCAGAAGAAATAAGTAATTCATTTGATGTGATTGCAATGGTTTCTGAATCAATATAATCTAAATTTTCTTTGAATATAGTTTCAATTTGATGAGTAAAAGTACCATAAGATTAAAGTATATTTTTACCAAAATAAATGTATGTATTAGTATAATAACAGGTTACTTATTTTTTTGAATTATGGAATATAGATATATGGTATATAAGTTATCATCTTTCTTTTACATATACAAAATAGATGGCAAACAACAAAAGCCAACAATTATTTATAAAAATACAATTGATCATAGTGTTGACCAATTTAGAATCAGTTCAAAATTGGCGCCAAATAAACGGTAAAAAAAACAATAAAAAAAAACTAAGACCAAGACCATAACACGATGATTTATGTTCTATTTTGATGTCATATGAAAGTTCAACTTACTTGTTAGGGAAGATGTGCTTTATCCGTAACGGATAAATGAATCTCAGGATGAAAACTTATGATAAAAGTCCGTTTCCATGTTTATTTTCTCATATAAAAACAAGATGGCCACCAGCTGATTCTTATAACACATTTTTCTTCGTTATTCCATAAACAACAAACTTAGCACTATAATTTTTCTCAACAAACATTCTTAAACTAGTATCTCACTGGTTCCTATCACAAAGACAGATTTTCCATAAATTTATTGCCCTCTAGAGTTGTCAAAATTGCGCAACAGCATAACTTTCATCATACAGAAATATGTGCAGTTATGCCAACTAAATAACTTGAACACGAAGTACGAAGAAACCTCCGAATATGGAAAAGAAAGTCAATACTCTAAAAATATTACTATGCCACTATAAGACGTTTGTGAACTTATTATTTTTTTCTGAGAATATTATTGTTAATTCGATCGGCTGTCGGCTACTCCATGTCATAAAATTCTATGAAATGAATAAGTTTATGATGTATTTGAAAAAATATATAATTATGTATTGTAAGTTGCATACGTCGCAGGTAAAGAAATATAAATTATAAATAAATAAAATTACATTAAAAGGAAAAACAGAATCTCTTTCAAGTGAACTCGCAACAACCGTACAACCTCGTTAAGCCGAAGTAATTAGAGACATTCATGATTTCAAATTGTATTATTGTATAAACATTACAAAACTTAAATACAAACATAGACGTAGTAAAATTGCAAACTTAAAATAAGGGACTTCTTAGGTACATACGGACTTACTAACAAAAAATCTAAATTATTTAGAAGTAGAAGTAAGCAAGCATTGATTTTTGATTCAACTCAAACATACGTCGCTTCAGTGTTTCACGATTTAACGAATTTGATGTGATTTCTTCTTCTTCCTCTACATCCTCGGTGGCTCCCGCAACTCTTTGATCAATATTGTCTTCTGTAAAGATTTCGTCCTCATCGTTCTCAAGGGCCCACTCTCTAACTTCACTTGATGTTATTTGAGTAAATTGATACTATAAATCGTGTCTGTTATAATATCTGTTTCTCTTCCAGTTCCAATTTCTCTTGTAGAATTCGGTTTCTTCACATGTTGGTCCATTCGTTGCATTAGTGGGGTGCAATTCGAGGAAAGAAATTAAGTCTGGATCTGTTTATTATCAGTCACAAATTGCTCGTTATTGTCAGAATGACTCGGAGTATTATATCTGAAATTATAAGGGCTTTTGCCCTTGCATTGTTTTGACCTTTTCAAACAACTGGCAGTGACGAATACAGTTCTTAAAAGCGCGAGGGTTCTGGGCTTTTCCAATAAAAATAATTTTAATTTATGCCTTCCTGTCGCAATTGCGCATGCCATTCTCAGAATTTCTCGTCGAAAAGGTTCCACGGCTGATACATCTTTTCTTCAGGAAAGAAAAAGGAACTAGCTTTAAAATTATTCCTCGTCAGTTCTTAATGAAAAAATCTTGCTTTTTGACATGTGTCCCTGAGAGCAGCGTGTGCCTTAATCTTTCTTGGACAAACCATGTGTGTAATGCTGAATCTACGTTGGGATTATCAGACAGTTTAGTCCTACGCTATTCTGGTTCTTTAATCGTAGACGTTACAAATTGTTCTATCTTCATTCGTTACGTCACAAATTGTGGATTTTTCATTCACCTTTTTTTAACTTTTTCGGGATCGCGTATTTTCATTGCAACGTATAAGTTATGTGCACTAAGACCAGAGGCAAGTAGGTATATAAGTATCACTGTAACACGCGTTTATTTTAACTGCCGATTGCAAATGGCTGTACATTCAGCAGGCAACGGGTTTTGGTTGCTGTAATTTATCGTGCTGTTCGGATTACCGAGGAAAAAACTTAAATAATTTTTGTTCAGATTACACGGGTTTTGGATTGACGAGGTTGTACTATTATAGGTTTTCATTAGTATTTCATGATATTTGAATCAATTGACATGAGTGAGGTATTTAAAATTTAGAATTTTCTATACTTTCAAGTCTATAAAAATGAAAATGTGACTTTCTTTTACAATGATATATAAATAATAGCAATATATTTTATTCTATATCTTGTAACTATTCATCAATCAAAAACTGTGAAATATTGGCACTGTACTGAGGCGGCAGCGTTTTCTTCAGTTCAAGTCTATCTAACCATTTGTAGTCCACATATTTCGGTGATAAAGTTCCTCCCAAATATCTTGCAAAGTATATGAATACCTAAAATATTATAGTCAGAAAAAAATCGTAGATTGATTGTAAAAAATATTCTCACTTTTGCACCCACTATACCAGTATTATCGAATACGTTCTTAGGGTACTTATATTTGTAGAAGCCTGTAGGAGCATTTCCATATATCTGTGTTTTCAGTTCACCTCCACAGCTCTGTTTTATTATCCTTTCAGCCGTCTATAAAGGAAATGATTTAAGATATATACTCAGTAGGCTTTTTTAAAAAACAAAAACCTGTCTTAAAGTCTCTCCGTCTTCTCGTTTGCTCTGAGGTAGAAGAAATAAGTTCTTTTCACCCAGTTTCTGGTTTACTACTAGAATAAGATTTTTGTCCAATTTTCTTCTCAATGACTTCACGTCATTTTTTGAATCTGCTTCTGCAAAATAAAATTAGTTTTTATTGATATTCAATCTAATAAGACAGAAAAATCAACCTGTCGTTCGGCTGGCTGGTTTAAACATTGATGATTCTTCAGTCCAAGCATCGACACGATCCTGGGCCGTTTGCTTAAGGTTCACATCAGCTTCTGCTACTTCACCACCTTTTTTGAGATTTTCAATATACTTTCTAAAAGTCATTTTTTATTGAATTGCTAGTTATAATCGAAATAAATCCAGAATCTTACAAATCAGTTTCGTGTTGTAGTTCGTGATCACATTTCAAACTTCTTTCATATTCTATATCTTCCATCAGCTGCTTGTATTCCATCTCTATTTCGTTAAGCTCTTGTGTTATAACAGGTTTCCTCTCAACACAAACTGCTGTGAAAAGATCCCATTTCTCGCTGATTGATGAAATTGTGCCCACCTGTCCTATAACTGACTGATGAGATGATTGAGATTGATACAAAAAGACGGGATCTATACCTTTCGAAAATAATCTAATTTGATTTGAGAACTGGATGATTTTCATGGTCGATCGCATCATATTGAATAATGGAACCATACTTATATCTCAGACATGTACTTAATCTATTATTATTGATGATGAAATTGATAATGGGATGATGGATCACTGTAATGAATCTGGACAAATGAAAATGTGAGTGCAGTTGAGACCATAGAGTAAATAGGTAGGTTATGGCACATAACACACACACAAATAAGAGAAACTTATATTGTCACTTTTGTTTTAGTTTTCTAGGCAACCAACATAACTTAATTCCTAAGTTTATTAAACACGAATGCTTGATAGCGCTCAGGGCTGTGGTTGAACCACAGAATACTAATAAATAAGAAATGCTATCTGTGTGTAAACTAAAGGAAACACACAAGAATATATAAAGGGAGGATGACTAACTCTGTATTCTGTTCTATAAGCAGAAGTGGCTGAAATAACGTCCCGTGATAAGTTGTCAATTTGGTATGTTGCGCAGTATTTCACTGAGTGTCTATTGTTGTTTTTAAGCTTCCTTCGCCCATACTACATAAGGATGCGCAGTGTGATTTTGCGCAACCTACCGAAATGACATACGATAACCCAATGTTTTTTGTGCTACTCCTGTTACTCGTCCTCCCTATATTTGTTCATGGAAACACAGTTGAAGTTTAAGAGCCGCCATTATTCTGGAACAATGGTAACAATTCCTATTTTTGCGATGACAGCTAGAATAGCGGGAATTTCAAAAGTTTTCTGTTAATCGGTAGGGAATTAAGGTTATGTTCCAAGTTGAAGGAATATATTTCAGAAATAAAAGGATCAACTTTTGCAAACAATTTATTAAAAACATAGCAATACAATTTATGGAAAATACAATAACATAAAAGTCACACAGTACCTTTATCAAATATGAGTACTAAACTAAATTCGAAGTGAACAACGCCTACGCCTATTTAACAAGATATGAGGATGATACTTATAATGCTTAATGACTATTGCTCAAGTATTTTGAATTATATATTTAGTAATTGGCTAGACATGCTGTCTATCTGGTCATTGAGGTGATTACCTGAATATTTACGAGTATAGATTTCTAATGATTCGAGTGAATTGATTTTAATCTTTTATGATTTCTCACAAATTTATTGATAATTTCAAGATATCACATTCACAGAATGAAGGAATCAAATTATATTTACTTGAATCATAAGAAATCAATATTCGTAAACAATCATGTAACCTCCTCAATGACTAGATCGTTGGCAAGTGTAGATCATTACTAAATACATAATTAAGAAGTAGGTACTTAATAAATTGTTATCAAGCATTTATGTAGTATGTTTGACGACACGACGTTGACAGCATTGACATACGACAATTCCAACATTGCCAAAACTAATGTTTATGATATTGAACATCTTTAAAAATATTCGATAACGAAAGCATAAAATAAGTAGTAAGATTTTAAATGTTAAAGGTTTAGTTCTATGTTTGAAATTCACTGAAAACTAATTTTTCATAAATACTTGCTTAAGAGCAAAAATACGATACATATCATGGCAACTTTTGATGCTGAAGGTGACGAGTTTTGTCTTCAGGGTTTTGAAAATATAAATTCATTGATTGCTTTACGAGAAGATATTGAGAAAGAAAAGAGAGAAAGGAAAGCTCAGTACTTGTACTTATTAGAAAACGTTGAACTATACAAGACAAATTCATATAATATACTAAATTCTGTTGTTATTGTTCTTATTTTTTTTCTAAAGCAAGTATCCTTGGAAATAAAATTCTATTCATAGAATACAGATTTATAAAATAATTTCATAGAACGAAAGTTATACTACCAGAGGTGGCAACATTGATATTAATTGCACTTGGTAGTACAGGATGTACTACATACAACATCCGTCAATTCGTTTGATCCGACTTTTTTGTGAACTTATATTTACAATTTTCACGTATATTTTTGCTTATTTTGAAGAATGTTAATGTTCAATTGAATACAAGGATAGTTATATACTATTTGGGATTGAAAAGAAACTTCGAAATTGAAAATTTCTGCTTAAAGTCGTAAGTACCAAAAACACAATTTTTTGCTTTTTTTAGTAACAAATCATTGAAAATAGCGTCTTCCGCCTCAATTTTATTAAAAGTTATGTTACCATATATGTATTTTTACTAACATTAGATTTTTAGTGCTTTTATAGCAAAAGCCGTTAAACTGGACTATTACCAAAATTTGGAATTGTAACACTTGTTTTCAGTTATCCAGCGGGGACAGAGGTTATTTTGAAAGATGAATACCGTGGATGTCAGACTTGGGCGCATGCTTACTTTTACTTCCTAATTTGAGTACATGAATGCTACATTTTTATACTTGTTAATTGATAATTGTTATTTAATACTTTTTACTCGATAATTCTTACATGATGCTGCATGAATCCACACTTACACAAATAGATTAAATCTGAAGCTGACATTCCAAATTCCAAACAATCCTTCACTCACCTGAAAGAAATATAAGGTAATAGTCTAGTTTAGGGGCTTTTGCTATAAAAGTCCTAAAAAATCAAATGTTAGTAAAAATACATATATGGTAACATAACTTTTAATAAAATTGAGGCGGAAGACGCTATTTTTAATGATTTATTACAAAAATAGCAAAATATGGTGGTTTTGGTACTTACGACTTTTAGCAGAAATTTTCGATTTGGAATTTTATTTTCAATCCCAAATAGTATATAACCATCCTTGTATTCTATTTAATACTAAAATTGTTTAAAATAAGCAAAAATATGCGTGAAAATAGTAAATATAAGTTCACATAAAAAGGATTGACGGTTGATTTATGTAGTATGTTTGACGACACGCCTTGACGTTAACAGCATTGATATACGACTATTCCAACGTTGCCAAAACTAATGTTTATGATATTGAACTATATATACATATCATGGCAACTTTTGATGCTGAAGGTGACGAGTTTTGTCTTCAGGCTTTTGAAAATATGAATTCATTGATTGCTTTACGACAAGATATTGAGAAAGAAAGAAGAGCTCAGTACTTGTCATTTTAGAAAACGTTAAACTATACAAGACAAATTCGTATAATATACTAAATTCTGTTGTTATTGTTGTTAACTTTTCTAAAGCAAGTATTATTGGAAATGAAATTCAAATCATAGAATACATATTTATAAAATAATTTCATAGTACAAAAGTTATACTGACAGAGTATTTCATAGTACAAAAGTTATACTGACAGAGTTGGCAACATTGATATTAATAGAACTTGGTAGTTCAGGATGTACTACATAAGACAACCGTCAATTCGTTTTACTTCACTTTTTTGTGAACTTAAATTTTATATTTTCACGCATATTCTTGCTTATTTTGAACTATTTTAGTATTAAATAGAATACAAGGATGGTTATATACTATTTGGGATTGAAAAGAAAATTCCAAATCGAAAATTTCTGCTAAAAGTCGTAAGTACCAAAACCACCATATTTTGCTATTTTTGTAATAAATCATTAAAAATAGCGTCTTCCGCCTCAATTTTATTAAAAGTTATGTTACCATATATGTATTTTTACTAACATTTGATTTTTTAGGGCTTTTATAGCAAAAGCCCCTAAACTAGACTATTACCAAATATAATATTAGTTTAAAGATTCATGTTAGAATTAAAAAAGCTTACCTAAAATAAAATTTACATTTATCACAGCTTACGGCAATATAATAACAGCCCATAATAATAATATAGGAAGATTTGACATTGTCAATTTTCAGTCAGAAATAGACGGTTATTATTTTGATTCAAAATGTTGGCTAATCTGAAAGACTTGGAGAATTGGGATTGACACACGTCAAATGTGTTTCGAGGTCACCGATACAAGTTTCATACCCGTGAATAGAACTGCAAGAATGTGTATTAATCTGTTCCTGACCTTGACTACCCCCGATGCATAGTTAGTACCAGAGAAAACATACCTCCAAGACAATGGTAACTCCCATGTTAATCTTTTTGATCATGTTTTGACCTTGAGTACACTAGCGCTCAATCAGTACACTCACGAAGTTACGTGTGGCGGCAGATTTAAATCGAACATTCAAATTAACGGTGGAATATAAAAGTTACGCAAAGTAGAGAAAGGAATAAAACATTCAGAAATTGTTGAAGAAAGTTAAAAAAACATTATATAAATGCAGCATAGATTTTTTATTAACTGTTCTACAACAATTTCTGAAAGTTTCACTCCTTTCACTATGTATAAGGGGAATTAATAAAGTTATAATAAATACACGAAAAGTTTGAAGTAATTTTTTTATTAACTTGAAGGTCGCCAATGTAAACATCAACATACATTACTATTATAATATACTTATGTAATAAACTTATTATTATAATAAATTATTACCCAGAACACTGTCAAAATAACTGCTTTTGTAAAACATTATACCACCAGGACCCGGACGCTGGATACTTCATATGCTTTTGCATTGCTCCATTTCTTCTTCAGTCCTCTTCCGCTGCTCCACAATTAGACATATAAATAAAAAAATTAAACATCTGTGCCGTATATTACAAGTAAACTGAAATAATTATAAGCAAAATTCAGCCATACTCACATTTATGCACTCATTATGCTCTCTACACCACCAGGACTCGGCCGCTGGATTTTTATCTGCCCTTGCATTGGTCCATTTCTGCTCCAGCCTTCTTCCGTTGCTTCTCTATTAGACATGTAAATAAAAAAACAAATTTTAAATATCTGCACCGTATATTACAAGTAAACTGAAATAATTATATGCAAAATTCAGCTATACTCACATTTATGCACTCATTATACTCTCTCTATACCACCAGGACCCGGAAACTAGATTCTTCAAATGCCTTTGAGGTGTTTTACTTTTGCCACATCCTTCTTCCGTTGTTCATCTGCAAACATTCGATTTTGCCTTGTGCACCACCATTTCACTGCAATAAAAAATACATCATTACAAATCTGGGCTGATATGAGAGAGAGACAATCAAATTTAAACGTTCTCTGAAGTGTAACTGTAATAGCCGTCGATTTTATTAGGGATCTATTGAGTATTCTCTGATCTCCTTGTATAATGAGCTAGACGGCAATCTTAAACATCAATACATTTTAAACTATCAATCATGCCTTACAGCTTGTATTTAGTGGCATTTTCTTGGCATACCAACTAACAACTGAAATAAATGAGATACGAATGATAAGAATAAGATACTAAAATAGTAATAGAGAATAAAATTCACATTCAACAACTTTTCTATATTTTTAGCTTCACCGGAGTACTAGTTGGTTCTTTCACTTACAACATGGGTCCCTAATTTACCTGGTAGAAGTAAATTAACAGTTGTTCCTTGTATGTTATTTGCGATCTCTTTTGTTTACTCTGATCTCTATTTAATGAGCTTGACGGAAAGCTTAATCAAAAATACGTTCGAAAATGTCAATCAAAAAGCTATTCATGATACACATACCTTTGCTTAATATTCCTGTTTAAGGATGAACTTGCTTGAATACTTGGTATATGTAAATTGGGTTGCTCTCCATTTTCCTCCGTATTTTCTTCATGCACTACCTAATTACAAATGTTTTCCTGGGTTTTATCAGCTTTCTCGGCAGTCCTACAGCATGTCTTTATTGGCATTTTCTTGCCACAGAGCCATAGCAACTACCAACACTGAAATAAATGAGATACGAATGATAAGAATAAGATACTAAAATAGTAATAGAGAATAAAATAAACATTCAACAACTTTTCTATATTTTTAGCTTCACCGAAGTAGTAGTTGGTTCTTTCACCTACAACATGGTACGCTAATTTACCTGGTAGAAATAGATTAACAATTATTCTCTACATATTATTTGCGATCTCTTTTATTTACTCTGATCTCTATATAATGAGCTTGACGGAAAGCTTAAGCAACAATACGTTCGAAAATGTCAATCAAAAAGCTATTCATGATACACATACCTTTGCTTAATATTCCAGTTTTTTGCTTGAAAACTTTGTATATATAAATTGCGTTGCTCTCCATCTTCCTTCATATTTTCATCATGCCATACGTAATTACAAATGTTTTCCTGGGTTTAACCAGCTTTCTCGGCAGCCTTACAGCATTGTTTAGTGGCATTTTCTTGCCACTGAGCCTTACGAACACTGAAATAAATGAGAAACGAATGATAAGAATAAGATACTAAAACAGTAATAGAGAATAAAATTCACATTCAACAACAGAGAATTGCAGAGAAAACGTGCATATTCTCTCATTTCTCAGATACGTACCTTCAAAACATCCAATAGCTACAACAAAACCAGAGAAAACATACCACAAATACAAATACCAACAACTCTTCAGAAAAATGAGGTTAGAGGTTTTAGATAGATAACATATTATAATAGAATATTTACGTATTTAAATGTTTCCGCCACTAATTGTCGGAAGCGATACTAGCGATCAATCGGTACACTTTGGCAACTTACGGTCAAAATTTTCCCAGTTGTTGGAGAAATCCCTTTCAGAGAACACCACCAAAGTCCTAAACTAAACCGGTTTTGTGTTTTGTCCATCAGTCTTTCATTGATGTTCTCTCTTATCTTTGGTCATAAAACATATCTATCGGCATAGTCATTTGTTCTATGACAACGAAATTGTAAGAAAGGGGAAGGGGTAGTTTGCAAACTGCAGTTTGGTGTTCGAGCAACAAAATCCCAAACCACTTGGAAACTGTTTCAAACCGCACATGCGCATTTTAAACAGTTATCAAACCGTCCCAAACTACTGCTCGAACAGCCTTATGGCATGGTAATAAATAATAAATTCATGACGCATGCGTATATCGCCAGCTATCCCCAGGTCTTTGGCTTCATTTTTGCCTAATATTTTCCACAATGCTAGCGGTATAGAAGTTCAAGTATATGTTTCAGCCACTGCTGCTTATAGCACAGAATACAGAGTTAATCATCCTTTCTTTATATATTCCACAGTCCCTAGAGATATTCTTGTATCAGAGACTTTTAAATTCAAACTTATGTCATGCCAAATCTTATTGTTTTGCGTTGACGTTTCCGTATTTATAAGTTTTAAATTCATTTATTGATAAAAAATATATTCACTCTAATATATTACCCATAGAAATAATACTCCTAGAACGCTAATAGAGTGAGAAGTCCCTCACGAAGAAAGAGAAACAGTAATAGGGTTTCAGATGATATACGCTTGCGCGAAAGTCTATCTTATATATTCGCTTATGTACTTTTCTCAAGAACAGTGTTGTCAAACTTGAAGAAATTTCTCGTTTTGGAAGATTTTGAAATAGAAAAGAGAAGTCAATACCTACCTTCAAATATTATTTTTTGATTTATATAATATCAGAAACTTAAAATTTATCATGCTTTAAATGAATATATAAAAAAATATTTTCTTTTAATTACGAGTACCTATACTAAAGCATTTTGTAATTTGTTCCTTAGACTAGGCAACAATGCCATGCCAGTCTTGTTGTTGGACGCCTTTGATATACCGGTAATGTGATATAAATTGTTTCCTGTGGTAAAATAAAATTCGTAGAAGATGCTATCGATTAGACGTTATGTTTCATATAATATATAATATACCATGGGTAAGCACCAAACACGACGAAAATGTTGTTGTTATGTCTATAAGTAAGTCTAAAAAATTTTTTTGTTTATATATGTATATAAATATAGGTATTGTAACGTGAAGACTTACCCGAATAATAAACTACACACACAATGTACATTCCGGAAAACACGGGATACATCAGAGGCAACGAGAATAAGTCCTGGTCTATTCTCTAAGCCATATATTGAGAAATAACCTCCAGAAACAACGAAAACAACACTGGAACCATCTAGAGCTTTTTAGGTTAGATATATAAGGTTGATGGCAATGACCAGTTTAGTTTTGTGATAGTTAGTCATAGAGCACGGTCAGTGACAGTTTTGTGATAGATAGTCAGCGAGTCATAGATCACATAGAAAGTCGTTATAGTCCAAGAAATAAGTGCGAATATAAATGTGTATATAGACGGGTAGTTATTGGTATAAATAAATAAGTGAAAATAAAACATGCTGTTAATTTTTTTTTTCGAAATTTAAAAGTGTGAACGATCGCAATAGGTACATTTTTAAAAGAAATTTACCTAATATTAATAAAGAAATAATCTATGCCTGTTCAAATTTTGAGAAATTTACCTTTCCGCTGGCTACAGGCCGTCGGGATTTTTTAATGTTTTATTTTATAGAGTTATTATTCCTCACCAGGACAAAAGTAGTTATTATTTGATTGAAAACTTCTTATCAATTTTAAGTACTTTACTTCAACTCTATCTAAATTGACTTGAGAAAATTTAAATATTAGCTGATATTGAAATTAAATATATTGGAAACTAGCTGACCCGACAGACGTTGTCCTGTCTTAACAAAAGCAAAAACAATATCTTGGTTCTCTAAATTTCCACCCATGACAACAATAGCAACTTCATTAATTGTTGCCATATTATAGCGTCTTGCTTGTTGTCCTCAGGCGTCTTATCGGCTTTGCTCACAATTTTGTGGTAATCAGATGGCATGCGGTTTAATGCAGTCTTGTATAATACAACCAATTCGTTGTCTGATGGAAAAACATTTGAAGTTGCTCCACTCTTGGTCTGTTCACCGATTTATTGTGTGCATAACGCTGATCGACTTGTTTTGCTGAATCGCCCATGAAATAAATTTGCAAAAATTGTACCACCATGTGACTTTCAAGATCGGCTGCTTTTGGTTATTCATGTAGCTACAAACCTACTGTACGCTACTTTAATTGATATATGATTTCAATTGAAAATTACCAACGTATTCAGGCACGTGGTGGTAAAAGTTTATTGTTTTACAATATAGTTACCTTGGAAGTTAGCATAAAATTGTCTTGAATAACTTTTGTTGCGCCAAATGACTTCATTTGAAAAAATTACTGTATTCCTGTATATGAGTTAAAAATGTATAGAATCTGTCCCATTTCCGTAAACCACTGAATGCAGAGGCTCTGGTGGCAGTACCAATGTCGTCAATTTGACCTTATCGCTCCCGCAACACAATCCAGGGGCTTCATTCTTTCAATATTAACCGCGTTCTGTCAATTGCTGACAGTTATTTCAAACAACTGACAGTTATGTTAAACAACTGTATGTGATGTATGTAAAATTAATATTGTCGTTAAGTTTTCTTAAATGTTCTTAAATTTTCTAATGTTCCGCTCAACTTTCTTAATTTCCATCCTCGTACTTCAAGGAATATTATAAAAAAAGAATTAGCAAAATCGGTTCAGCTGCTCTCGAGAATTGCGGTTAGCAACACATTTAGCGATTCAGTTTTAGATTATAGATATCTTTATTTTCTAAACCAATATAACAAAATAATTTATTTTTTAATAAACTGGCTTAAACCCCATAAAAACTTTCGGTATCGGTAGTAAACCGATCCAGTATGGGTCCCTGATTTATGTATATAAATAATATATACATATATATGCATATATATTTAGTAATATTGAGTAATATTTATCTACCAGCTAAATATACAAAAGTGTCTATTTTTTATTATGTTGGAGCATATAACGATTATTTAACACAATGGAAATGTTTTATAGTTTAAGAAAATAAAAAATAATATTTCAGTGTGAAAACAAAACTTTTTTATTGACCCCTGTAGGTATCGTTTGACATGCCGTCCTATAATCATTCTTTGACACATGCGCATTAGTCTCTAAACCCTATCATTTCTTTCTAATATATGGATTTGTTGTCTCTCTTTCTTCGTGAGTAGATCTGCTTATATACTCCTATATACTAGCCTTCTAGGAGTATTAATTCTATGATATTACCAATGGAGGGTATAGAAGGAAAGATATCTTAGTTAAAAAAGAGAACCGATTTTGGTTGCAAATAAGGGTCGCGCTGTTGGTTGTTAAATTGAAAATTTTCAAATAGATCTATAAAACGCGGGAAATATTTGCATTCACAGAATACTATTGAAAAAATTACTTATATATAACTTGGAGGTATGTTTTCTCTGTATATAACCAACAAATGTATAAGAAAAAAAGAAATAAGAACTTTTTGTGTGATAATGGTCATTTATTTAACAGGCACGAAACATATTTCAATTTCAGTATAGTAATCTAATCAAATTTAAAAATAAGCAACATATGATTAAAAACAGAATTAACATTCAAGGTAAGTCGCTACTATTTAAGATTATCTACTCTTATATAGGTAGGTACAACGGTACATAGGGAAAGGTCCATTTCTTCTTAAATTATTTATTTCTACAGATTATGTTTCGTACATAAATATATGATATTTGAAATCTATTAAGAATGCAAATTATCTGCAAACTTTGCGCTTTGGAGTGCTTTAAGCCTTAGCAAACTTTATAAATTGTTGAGATTTGTTGATCGTTTTCCAGTGTTACTGTCAAAAATGTTTTTGCTTAGCTGCTTTAAGACTATAGCATATTTCAGAGGCACTGAATATAAATAAAATAATAGTAATCCTTTTTATATTTCCTCTGGAACATAAATTTATATCATGTTCAAAAAGTAACCAAAGTAGACAAGAAACCAAGTTATTTTTAAATTCAAGCAAAATTTTTGTTGCAGATGAAATTAAACCTACGAACATTCTAAATAAATTTGAAATTCAGGTTTGTTGGAGCTATATGACAATCAGCGGTGTACATTTGTTACTTACTTTTACAGATACGTTCTCATTTATGAACACACGAAGCTTTTCTGGGTATTTTAAAGACTCTACGAAAATCATTTCGTTCTTATGAAACCTTTAATATCAAGTTGGAGGAATATCAATAAATCTTTGGATGTTCTTAAATGTCATTGAGGTCTAAAAAAGCAAATAGAGATTTCAGTAAAAGGGTTCGCATGAAATTAGTACATAAATAACAGTCCATGACCTAACAAACCTTGTCAGAATTATTTGTTTTCGAAAATACTTTCACGTGTATAGGCTGGTATATCTCTCTTCATTATCGAAAGAAGTTTTTGGAAAGCCCGATTGTTATTTTCATGTAGATAAAACATTAAAAAAGCGAGTCTTGGGGTTTATTATCAGAGTTTTTTATTTTCTGTTTCTTTGTCAGCAATCCTGAAGCATTCTTTGATAATAATGAATGAACGTTTAATAGAAGGTTGGGTTTCCAACTGTAGGAGCGGTTTGCATACCTCCAGATTAGAATTCTAAATTTGTTGATTTTTTTTAAAGGAAAGTATTAAATGTTCATTGTGGCAACGTCACCTCGTTATCATATTTTCTGGGTTCGGTGTTGTTTGTATTAGTATTTGGTAATAACAGAGATAACAACCCTTTAAATTGATAATTTGAAATATATTGCTTTGGGGACAAATGTATTTTTAGGATAGAGGACCATTGTCGTAGTATAATAGCGTCCTGTAAAGTAAGTGTAATTAATTTAATGATCATGAAATTTTTCGTGAAAGCTCAAAACTTCAGTTACCTGCGGTTCTTTAAATAACCTTGCTTGTTGTAAATAGACTGTTTATCGTATTTTCCGATCCTTTGACAAACCAGTTACACCTTCACATTCCGCAAGACAACAGTTTTTTTCATCGCCTTTTATTGTATATTTTTAATATTTCGTAAATTGATTTTAAAAGTATCAATTTATAGAACAAACACTTTGTATATGAAGACTGCTGAAGATAGCTATATAAATTTATTTTGATTAATGTAACTAACTTCAACATTCATCTTATCGACAATCAGCGCCACCACCTATTTTCTCTACCCTTATTTGCATACAAAATTTGACCACAATTTGAAGGCTTCGTACATAAGAGATTGCTGTCCTTGTATACTGTCCATAATATTACCTGTGTATATTACTCTGAAAATATGGCTCGCGTTTGTTGCATTGAACAATGTTCTAGCAAGTCGAAGAAAGATAACAGTAGAACTTTATTCAAATTCCCCAAAATCGTGAGTGGTACTAATGGCATTTTGTTGAAAAAATCTTCTCTTATCTGTATTTTTGTTTATTGTAATAAATAGTTAATACTTATGTTAGTATTAATTATTTTACTAGAATAGAGTGAGCTGTTCATAGTTTTTGCACATGCTGTGTTTTTTGTTGTTCGTTGTTATTTATATTCTTGTCATATAATAAAATGTCAGAGTCAGTGTAAAATTGTGAATTATTTTGTATGTTAGGATCTGTTAACTTATTTTGAATTTAATATCAATAATTTGATGTTTAAACTACCTCAAGCCCACACGAGTTTTCCAAGAAAAATTTCATCAGGTTATGGGCCCAGGCATGTGGCCGTGAGGAATTGAGGTAAAGACAGTAAAGTCTGATCATCCAGGAAAAATTAATTAAATAAAGATGGGAAGTATACGCTCCCAACTTGAATGTTTAACGGAAGATTCAAATGTATATGTAAATTATGAATCACGGAGGAAAGTAAGAAGATTTTTGACGTTGCTGTCGGAGTCAATATCAAGCCTGAAGGAGGTGAAGATGGTCAGAGTGTATCGTCATGGATTACTAAAGATATGGAAGCTCAAACACTTATTGGTGTAAGTTGCAATAGTTCAATTGCTATGAAAATTTCGAAATGTACATCTGCCTACAGCATGCTAACAAAATTAGATACTTTATACGGAAAGAAGTCTGATGTATCCATTGAAGGCTTACAACGACAATTTTTTGGATACAAATATAATGAAGAGAAGTCAGTTATTGAAAATTCTATACAAATTCAACAATTAGCAGACAGTCTAGCAGCAGAAGGTGAGCAATGAAGGACTCCTGGATCATGCAAAGAATTTGTGGTATATTACCACCGAAACTATACCACTTTCGAACAGCCTGGGAAAATGTCAGTGGGTCGGATAAGAATTTAAGCAATTTATTTGATCGATTAAGACTAGAAGAGGACAGATTATATGAAAGTCAGTTAACACCTAAGTCTACATCTCAAAATGCCTTTATATCAAAGCACAAAAGTAATTCAGACACATCAAATGGAAGTCGAAAAAGCAAACATCCAGAATGTTTTAAAAGTGGAAAAATTGGCCACATAAAGTCATAATGTCACAGAAAACCATGTGAAAATATTTTGAATGTTGTAAAAATACTTATGGCTGTAATAAATGTAAGTGTAAAGGACATTTTGCAAAAGATTGTCCAAATGTGCACACAAATCAGCAAGAAGACAAGTCAAGCAAACAATACAAGAATGGCAGTAATAGACGGGCGTATCTTCAATAGATTCACTTAACAAGAATTCTGAAAACTGTTGGTATCAAGATTGTGCTGCAATACAGCATATGAGCTCACATAAAGAATGGTTCAAGAACTATAAAACTCTTGAACAACCGTCCATGATTGTAATTGGTGATGCAACCGAACTAGAAGGCTTCGGCATAGGTGACATTGAACTTGAAGCTTTTGACGGTCAGACATGGCAAAAAACAGTCTTACAAAATGTATTACATACTCCCAAAATGCCCTTCAATCTTTTCTCAATCAGTTCAGTGCTGGATAAGGGCTACAGACAGTCAGCAAATGCAGATAAATCAGTATTCAAAGATAAGAATGGTATTGTAGGTGCCAGGGCAGAAAGAGAAGGAAAGTTGTACAAAACGAAATTTCGTCGAGAGCCTGAAAAATGTCTAGTTAATATTTCCTTAAGAAAATGGCATGGAAAGCTTGCGCATCAAAATGTTACACATGTTCGAGATGTACTGATAAGTAGAATCAAATTTCTAGATGATTGGGACGGGTATGTTTTTCCAGGGTGCACTTATGGAAAACAACACAGAATACCACATCCTCTGAATCCAAAAACGTCAGAAAGTCAGCTTAATCTAATACATGTAGATCTATGTGAAATTAACATTCATTCTTTAGGAGGAGCTAAATACTTCTTGCTCTTCAAAGATGATTACTCTCATTTCAAAACTGTATATTTCCTGAAACATAAAAATGAAACAGCTGAAAAATTAGAAACCTTCTTGAAATTAGTCGAAAATCAGTTTAACAGAGAAGTCAAGACAATAAGTTCAGATAATGGTACTGAAATAAAGAATCGCGAAACGCAACGAACAGTCATACATGCTCGAGGTCTGAATGAAAATCTAGTGACACAAAAAACTATGTCGTTTTTACAATGATACATACTGGCACAAGTACAGTAAATCGTAAAAGTCTAGCTGATCTTTGGTTTGGAAGAAGTATAGACATCAACAAGCTAAAATCATTTGGATGTGACTGCTATTTATTAAAAGAAGGTAACAAGAAAGGTAAAATGGAGAAGAAGTCAATAAAAGGTTAATTTGTTGGTTATGATGTCGATTCTCCAGGCTTCAGAGTCTTCATAAATGAAATGAAAGTTGTCGTAAGTTCAAGTAAAGTAGTTTTTGATGACAAAACAGGACTGAAATAGAAATGCTATCACATGAGACGTCTGACGCTGAGAAATCAGACTCAAGCTCAAAATATGAAAGCATGGAAGCTGAAGAAACTGAAAATAAAAATTGGTCTCAAAGTCGGGAAAGTGAAAGTCAATCTGATAGTTCAGTCCACCAGTATCACCTGCAAGAAGAAATCTGAGATTTAAAGGTTATGTGAGTGATACAGCATTAATATTACAAGATCCTGAAGAAAGTATGTCTGGTGAAACAAGTGATATTCCCGTCATAGAAGCTCTTAAAGATGAAAACTGGAAGAAAGCAATGTCAGAAGAATACGAGTCATTGAAAACATGGATATTATTTGAGAAACCCAAAGATATTACACCTCTAACTTGTCGTTGGGTGTTACGCAAGAAAGACAATGGAAAATATAAAGCAAGACTCGTTGTCAGAGGCTTTGAACAGAAACAAGTCAAAGATTATTTTGATGTTTGTTAGTCCTGTTGCTCGTTTAATGTCAATCAGGTTAATTTTGAGCATCACTGCATCTGAAAGCATGAAGATAATGACATTCGATGTAAAAACAGCTTTTCGAAAAAGCTTTTACTACGATGCTAAGTAGAAAAGAAGATTGGGAAAGGGAGCCCACTATCCAAGCTCTCAAAAAGAATACCATCAAATGGTACACAGAAAACCACTACGGGGACTGTCGTTGGAGTATTCGGGCCTGGCAAAAAATGCTCACTATGGTTAGGTCGCTGTCATCGTTCAGGCAGATAAGTGCTTGCAATCGAAAGATCTGTGGAAATAAACCTAGAAAGAAATTATCAGAAATGTGATATAAATATATATTCTGACAGTCAGGCTGCGATTAAACCACTGAGCTCTCATATCATCGATTCTAGGGATGGGTTGGGAGTGCCGATGAAAACTTTACGAAATTGGCAAGAAAAACAAGGTCTGTTTAGTCTGGATTCCCGGCCACTCGGGAATCAAAGGGAATGAAGCAGTCAACACACTTGCCAGTAAAGAAGCACAAACTCCTTTCCTTGGCCCAGAACCTTTCTATGGTACAGGAAAATGTAACTATAAGAGTTTCAGGAGAAGGGAAAAACCGAAAGAGAAACACTCTGACGGAATCTCCCTGAGTTGGATCATTCCAAAAAGTTTCTTGAAAGCTTTAATACTGCAAGATCTAAAAATTATTTGGATCTTAGAAAGAATATCTACACCTCCTCACTGGATTTCTTACTGGGCATTGTCGCCTCAGGAAGCACCTAACGAGAATGGGTCTAGCAGAGAACGACGAGTGCAGATTCTGTAGAGAGGAGGAGGAAACTCTGGATCACCTGGTGACAGAATGCCTCGCCATTACTAGCCAACGCAAAAAATGCTTTGGACAAGAAACATGAAGAAATGAGAAAGTAACCTCTTTGAAGCCATCCCAGATTCTGTATTTCATTAGAACCCTGGAAATGGAGGGAGAGCTGTAAACTACGTAATGGAGAGAACAGCTTTGATGGGGGGCACAATAAATCTCAAGGTCACAATCTACAAACCCTTCCTCCTCCTTTTCTTCTTCGTCTCCTCCTGGAAGCTTGGAAGTTTGGTGTCCCGGTGTCCTTCCTTGTGTCACCTGCGCATTCTTCTATTCTTCTTTATTCTGGTGAGTATCTTCTTGCTTTACGCTCGTCCTCTCCAGATCCCTATTCTTCGGATCCTCTGGTGATTTTTCTTTCTTTAGCCTTTATTGACTTATTTTTGGTATCTTATCAACATCGCAGATGAAGACAAGCCATTCTGATTGTCAATATCTGGTTTGTCAGTAAGCACAACCAATAACGGACAACCATAATTTGAAGTAAACACAGCACCCGTCTAAAAATACGTCTTTGCTCTAGTCGGACAAGAGCACTATAGAACAACAACAACAGGTAATAGGTTCACGCTTCACCCTAATACGTGTAGACGTGTAGAGTTTTAAAATTTTCGAGTATTACGACTACGGTGCTTTTTTGATATTCTTTATTCCAAGGCAGAGAATCGAGTACCTAACTTTTAGTTTTTGACCAACTTTGATAAACGGTGGAGGTATAAAATTCGACTATAAGTTTGCTTTTTTATGTATCTATGCATAAAAAATTAATTTAATTAATATTATATTCAAAATATATACCTAGAATATTATAATATAAAAATGTTGTTTCGTCTTTGCAAACCACCTTATGAACTTTCTGAAAATTCTAGTCTAAAATCACATAAAGACACTCAAATTTTATTGATTAGCATAGAAAATGCTTGTTTGACGAGCAAATAACCTTACGAATTAAATACTTTTATTTAAATAAAATTCATATTCTGGCAACACACTGTTTGAATGAGTAGATTCACTGAATTCTCATATGTTGTGTATGGTAATATCGCACGAGATCGCGGCCTCCTTGAACAAATAACAGGGTTACTTGTATTTCCAGTACGATAGATATAAACGGCTGGTCAACGTAAATTTACATTATTTAATTTTATGTACCTAATTGTAACAGATATTATTCATGTATTGATATATAGATTATAAAGAATTGATATATATATTAAATGAAAAAAAAATTGTCAGAAGTGGGATTCGAACCCACGCCCACAGAGTGGACCAGAAAGCTCTCAATCTGCATTGCAGACAAGGTATCCTTGAGTCTGGCGCCTTAGACCGCTCGGCCATCCTGACATATGTTCTCAACTCTAAAAGTACATTTATAACAAAATTAATTACTTATGTTTGGAATTATTTTTGACTGTTGGCCAAATTTTGTATGTGTGTTAGTTGGATCCCACATCTTTTTATTTTTATTTTCATATCAAGTAAATTTCTGTTGATGTTTAAATCGATATCAGTAAAAATCGAGAATTATTAAATACCAATTAAAATAATCACAATTAGGATTTGTTCCGTAAAATTATTTTCATGTTGCACTAATGCCATATATCGATTTCTCCTTGTATATTATATCAATTTTACCTGGAAGCTATTTTAGTGTGAAAATGAGGAACACATACACTACAGCTATTTTTCAAATTGGGGGCATAGTCGGTACTAACCCATGGATGAAATTCAGTCCAAAAGTTAGATTTATAAAGTTAGGCACCATTATACAGTTGACAATCTTATTATTTCTGATAGTTAATTTCATTTTTTCCATTAAATCTGAAATAGATCGCGTGAAAAATATAGATGTGATTTCTGTAAAAATTTTGGATTGCTTGGAGGTTTTCTTTTCATCTGCTTTTCCTTTAAATAATCTTCTGGATGCTTTAATTTTTAAAAGAAAGCTGTGGCATGATTTCTTCAGAAACTATTTCCATGTCGAATTTATTTTGATGAATAGATTGAAGAAACAAATTAATTACCACAGGCTGTTCCTGATAACTTGCTTCACAGGTTAAGTGACATAAATGCTGCTATTGATGATAATATTAATCTTTTTATCTTTTATTTATTATATTTAAGGTCATCTATATTATGTGGGTCTCACAATGTTCGATTACGGTTCTGCATTCTCAAGAAAGAAGAAAAACGAAGATTGGGAATTTATTTGGATAACAGCTGACCTAATACAGACTTACAATACCTTCGGGTCCATGATTTTAATGATAACATTTGCATTTTGCTTAAAGTCACGTTACAAGGAGCTGAATAGCCATTTGAATGAGTTAGTGGTTAATAGATGGTACAATAAATACGATTTGATATTAGAACTGGTTAATATTGGAAAGATTTATAGGTAGGTATATTTCATTGGGTGCGTTTAGCGGAAAATAGTTATCGCAGGCACTACATAGCTATCGACGACGCTAAGAAAAAGTTTTGGACAGAGCACACCAGCTAGGCCTGTGGCGTGCCTTCTGTGCAAATGCTCCCACGTCTCTACTTTTTAGTACTTACATATAATTCTATATCTTTTGTTAAATTTGAGGCGAATACAAAAATAGTTTTCGCAACCATGTGACGTGGGCGCCAGCGTCATCAAACTGTCTTTAGATGCAAATTTTAATATACGGGCAAAAATTGTTTTTTAAATCTTTGATACGAATTACAGGCGAATAAAAAACGCATGAATATCTTGAGGAGACCACGAAAACATATGCTAGAAGCCTTTCAGATCGAGATGTGATCTGCACAGTACTTACTGTTCGCCTGATATGGCCGTTAAGAGATTTACAATTAGTTTACAATTTTTTGTCGGTTTTCGCCTCAAATTCGGTACACCATCTACACTTCTATGGGTGCTAGACTTTTTTATTCTTTCTGATGCTAGCATCATATACTGTGTTAAATGGGAATACTGCACAAAGGGTTTCCCTTCGTTAAATTTACCTAAACTATTCTTTTTTGTAATTTTGAAAAGGACATGGTAGTTGGTCGAGCCTGGCATAACAATGAGCTGGCGCTGACAAAAATGGGTTCCATTTCCGTTTAAAACGTAATCTAACTTGTTTCTTTTTATAGCGCTAATGACCTCTATTTAGCGCCGACGATAGCAATATACCAACAAACGCACTCATTGACTGAGCCCCATATGGTAACGACTACAGAAGCTTCTCCACAGAATACTGCAGCAAACTGTTAGGATATACGACTTCATATTTGGTTGGCCAATACTATTTCTTTTTGGTTTCACCATAGCGGGTACGCTGCAGATAATGAATCACCTCACAGTCATAGATGAAATGTCGATTGATCAACAAACCGAAGTTGACATTATGCAGGGTATATTGTGGGAGGTAAGGTATATAGACAATTTATTAATTTAATTCCTTCTTCCTTATCAACATTTTCTTTTCTGTTTTATGACCTGGAGTTCGTGTAGGATTATGATATAATAGTAGTTTATGCTACAAGTGCGTAAAGGTCTGATTTAATAACATGAGCCTAGGTATGACATATACCTAGAATCGAATGTTGTATAACGATTGTCAGTTTCAATCCTTTGCTCACATGTAGGTTAACATCACCTGACTTGGAAGTTAAATTTCATAGTCGTTATTTCTTTGATCACTGCGTTGAAATTTTTGATAGGAGAAAAACTGAATGCTGCTCGCGTTCGAAAAGTCATTGCTTTTCGCAATAGTGCGTAAGCCAATTCATGATGCTGTCGGAAAAAAATACTTTAGTGTCATAAAATGGTCAAGGGTGCCAATATCGAGTACTTTCGTCTCGATAATCAGTTCTCCAAAGATTAACTTTCCAGGCAGGTGTTACGAGAAGATGTAGACGATATGCTATATAGCCGTCTCAATTTGGTCCAGTCGGCGCAATGTCATGCGCTTAGTAGAATTTGAAATTACCTGGGGAAGATATGGCTATCCGCGCTTTCTACTAGTTATTAATATAAATAAGGACTTTTTAAATGATATTACATTTACAGTATGAATAGTGCAGGTATTGCTACACATTATTATAAATTTTTCGAGAGTTATAGTACATATCTAATAAAGCAATATGGCCATGAAACGAAATTATATTTGAAGATATTTGTGTAATTAAATATACTGGATGGGAAATGTTATCAAATAAAATGCAATATAAAACATATCAAGCACATAGGGGTATTTTGTTTATAAATAGGGAATACAGGAAAAAACTAAAAAATGCGTGGAGATAATATATAGGTGCTTATTAAAACATGTCTGAACTCAAATATTTATTTTTCCTACAATAATATGTACAAAAAATTAATATGTAACTTTTTATGAGATAAATTATAATGTTATAAAAAAAACATATTAAGGAGAATTGTAAAAAAAAGTCTAGGAAATCGAAAATTATGTTAATTGATTACTTATTTGTGAACAAGTTGTTGTTCACATATTTGGTAATTATTCCAGCTGTAACGAATCTAGAAACGTGATTAAAATAGGGGAAGATTTATTTTATGTTAGTTTATTGGAAAATATTTGTCTTTAATTATTCACATTATAAAAATTTTTTTGCTTTTATTTTTATTTACTTATAAAATATTTTCTATAATATGAAATACATCAAAAAATTAATATACAGTTTCAAACATTTTTCTATTTTTTTACAAATTGTTAGAAATGATTCATTTAAATTCTTATTCGGAAGAAAATTCTTGATCTGAAGAATAATTGTTTCATTTTTGGAGTGCAATCAATATTTAAAACACAATGAAGTGATTTATGAAGGTGGGTACCTACCCCTTAGAAATAAGCAACTGCTCGGAATTTACTCAATTGATTTTCTTTTCCAATTTCTCTATGTGCAGTGGATGCTGTTGGTTCAGCTTTTTCAACTAGTGGCAAATGAAACCCACTAAATTTTGTAATCCGTCATATGGAATAGCAACCAGTTCATGATCCAAAGAATTACAAAATGGAATGTATTGTAATGTTACCCAGACACACGCCACTGCTCGATGCGACGTGCTCTAGGTCTAATGTTATGGAAGGTCCTCGATGCACCGCGATTTATCTTCCAGAATCATCGCGCGCAGTCGGAATATGTCGGGTGACTTCGAGAATCATCTGGGCGATTTATTCGATACATTTAAATACGGTCACGAGAGCTTGAAACGTGACAACCAAGTGAAATAAATATTGTGATATAAATTGTAAATAGTTAGTTAATAGCAAAGATAATGACTTCCATTATCTTTCTTAGTAGTGAACAGTATTAAATATAAATTGTAATACTTGTGTATGTGAATATTTATCCACAAAAGAACAAAGAACATTACAATTGGTGTCCAGTGTGGGGCGAATAGAAATTGTTGGACATTAAAATAAATTAAAGACATTTTGTAAAAATGCCAAAATTGATGGAGCTGAAGGTCCCGGACCTTAAAAGTGAATTACAGGAGCATGGCAAGGAGATTACTGGTAGGCCTTCAAGATCGACTTCGAAAAAGACTTGAGGAAGGTAAAGACCCAGAAAAATTTGGCACGGAAATTAGAACAACAAGAAGTAAATTTGAAGCACAAACCAGAACAACAAGAAGTAAGTTTGAAGCAAGTACAAGTACGCTTGGAGCAGGGATTAGAACAACAAGAAGTAAGCTTGAGGCAAAAAATAGAACAAGAAGAAGAAAATTCTAGATGTTTGGACGAAGACCCTTGAAACAAAATTTGTACAAGCGGGGAAAATTACTATGAAACCTCCTCAATTTGATGGGAAAACATCGTGGGCGAACTTTCTTCTACGGTTCGAAGCAGCAGCCAAGGTAAACGGATGGTCATCTAGTAAGAGAGCCACATCACTGACAATTTCTTTGCGAAGAGAAGCGACAGACATCTTGCAAACATTATTACCGGCGGAAAAAGGTAATTATGAGCAACTTGTCAGGTGTTTGGAAATGATGTATGGCCAGGCTCACCTTGAACACGTCTTCCATTCTCAAGGGGTCGCTGCCAATTGTCGAACGAATTTTATAAGAGTTCTAAGCAGATATAGCTCGCCTTGCTCGTCTGGCATATCCAACGGTGCCAGAGAATGTTATGGAGAGATTGGCAGTTCAAGCATGCATGGATGGGCTTCATGGCGGCAAAACGACACAAGCCCTAAAAAATTGCACATCCCGATCGCTTGGTGGATGCACTAGCTCGTGCAATAGAATACGACGCCGCGAAGAAGAGCTGTAAGATCCAAGCTCGCGAACGGAGGATAGAAGAGGACCACTATTCGAAGAAACAATAAGGCGAGTAATGAACGAATCTATCGCCTCTTCTCTATCGAAGAGAAGAGGCGATCATCGACCCGTGTCCGGAATGCGAAGAAGAGCTGTAAGATCCAAGCTCGCGAACGGAGGATAGAAGAGGACCACTATTCGAAGAAACAATAAGGCGAGTAATGAACGAATCTATCGCCTCTTCTCTATCGAAGAGAAGAGGCGATCATCGACCCGTGTCCGGAATGCCTCATGAAAGATTGCTCAAGCGGCATCCATGAAGCATCAGGTGAACAGTTTGTTTGTGAATGGTTTCATAAATGGTAAACAGCTACAAAAACTATTGTTCAATGTAATGCGGTAACAGGGAACAGTTATGTAAAACCATCTAGGTGGAGGTGGCGTACAGCTACGGGCGACTCTACGAAAATCCATGGTGAAATTGAGATAAAAGATTGGTAACACATATATTAGACATCAAGCTTTGGTAGCAGATACAGAGGAGGCGATGATAGTTGGAATTAACATCATAGGTTCGAAGGGATTCCAACTGGACTTGAAACGTGGCGTTGTCCAAGTCAATGAGGATTTTCTTCACCACCGACAAGAAGAAGCTGTCAGAGTAATACTATCCAGCAAATCGGCCGTGGAATAGCGATCGGAAAATGTCTGATTCGAGCTAATGATGTGATTCCAGTAAGGTTGATGAACGTGAATGTCTTTCATAACTAAGACGGTGTTCTTCGCTTTCTGCAATACTAAGGAGTTCGAATGTTACCGTCGATACCCCTGCTCGGTTATCTGATAAGCTTTCGAAGAAGAATGACTCGACACGATTCCGTGTGGATTATCGGCAAATTAACAACGTTCCAACAAAGTATCCATTGCCAAGAATTGACGACACATTGAACACTTTGGCCGGATCCGAGATATTATCTACGCCTGAATTGAAGAGTTGCCATTGACAAGTCGAGATGGATCCCAATTAAGGACCGAGAGAAAACTGCATTCATCTTTGGCTCCGGCCTGTGGCAGTTTACAGTTATGCCGTTTGGATTTCGTAATGTACCAGCTACATTCGAGAGGCTAAAGAAGAATGTTTTGAAAGGACTGTCTTGGGATACCTGTTTGGTACTTGGAACAAGTATTCCTGCGACTACGTCAGTCAGGTCTCAAGTTTAGCCCCACGAAGTGCCAATTGTACCAAAAGGAGGTTCGGTACTTAGGTCATGTGTGTCCAAAGAAGGAATAGCAGTCGATCCTCAGAAGATACAAGCCCTCACCCAAGTTTAAGCACGAAGTAAGAAGCTTCCTCGGCCTGTGTACTCACTATCGACGGTACGTATCAGGATTTGCAAATATCGCCAAGTCACTAACTAGGCTCACGAAAGACGGTTGCAAGTTGCAGTGAGGTAATGAGCCTTAAAAAAATTGCTAAAGGTACTGATTGAAAGGCAAAAGGAAGATCAGCAACCGACTTGACAACAGCTTTCACGCTATTCCCCTGCTAATTCGTATTGGCCATATTTTAGAGAACGGCATTTTGAAACGAGTTCTCGAGAACCCAGTTGGTAGTATCAAAGTGCAGGAGGGTTGACATTTTGGAAGATCCACTGTGGCACCCAGCGGAGGTCATTTAGGCGTAGCCAAGACTTTGGAGAAACTCCGTGAGTAACTTTATTGGGTCAACTGCAAGGAAGACGTGCACAACTGGCAGGGCCGGATTTAAACTTAATGCCGCCCTTGGGCACCGGAAAAAATCCGCCCCAATACTGGAATTTTACTTAAGATTATAGTTTATATAGTTTATTTTTCAATATGGAAAATTAAAATAACTAATTTATTGAAGAAACTTTATTACATGTTATGTATTCCAAAAACATAAATAAATATTTGTTTTTTTTCTAACAATTATTAATTTGACCCTTAGTCTAAGGGCGAATCTTAATTAATTATATTACATTAAGTTTTTCACAGGCAAACACGTCTGACTTTTTGAATTGCGAATTGGTCGATTAAATCTTCGCAATCTAAACGTTGAAGTAGGTACGTCGGATTCGATACATAGTGTAACGGGCATATAAAAATAACTGGGCTTTATTTATTTTCAAAGTTTATTTATTTCTACACTAAGTATTTATATCACAGACTAAATATCCATAACTATATACAATTTATATTCACTATTTATCTAACTTAACACTATTTATATTTACACTGCACTATTTACAACTATGTACAATTTATATTCAACTATTTACAATTTATATTCACTGCCCCAGACTTACTCGTTTGCACCGGGCGATTGCCCCTGACTGACTAACTGACTCTGCAGCACTCTCCAATATATTGACAAGCAGAATAGCTCTCGTATTTTCTACACCCATCTTCCGATGCCAAGCGAGCTCTCCCGAACTTGCGCGAAGTAACTAGATGCTTCGGGAATATGTCTTGAGCCAGGCATGCATGGCTGACCAATGCCAATAACGGTATGCAACACACCACCCGGGTCCCACCAACGTCCGCACTCGCTAAGGTGCTCCGCCTTCCGACGAATCAGTGGCGGCTCGTGACATTTATAGCAGAGGAGGCAAATTAATCTACTATAGGTCATCAATAGAAGCAAAATCTATGAAATTCTCATCTAGAATACTCATTTTCGATCGCCTGTTAAATATTCTAATAAAATAATCAAATGATATACCTGTACACTTAACTTGTTACTCGCGGCTTCTTCAGTGCTAACTACCAGTGAAAATCCTGTTGGAATCGGCTTAGCCGTTACGGAGATTTGTCGGATAAAACATGTTATTTGAAATTACAAACATACGCTTCGATTTTATTTATTTGTATAGATTTTTGTAAAATAAAAATAGTTATTACAAAGTTATTCCTTTTAAGATTAGCTACCTGTAAGTGAAAATCCGGTCGGAATCAGTTCAGCCGTTACGCAGATTAGTCGAAACAACCAGACAGACAGGCAATAATTATAAAAATTTGGTTTGTTATTAGTGGCATTCAAAGGTACCTACTTATATATCTACATATATGCAATTGGTTAGGAGCTGTTATTTCTATATTACAAACAGACACTTCAATTCTATTTATTAGTATAGATATAAATAAATACTTTCTAGTCATAATAAATTAAGTTTCTCTCACCCTCACTCACCCTTAAAGCACGCCCGAAATCTTAAATAAAACACGCGATACCCGAAATTTGAAATACTATGACTAGTTTACTGTCAACCGTGTGATATGCGAATCAGTACCACAATGATCGACGGACAATGCAAAGTGGGCGTGTCGGGTGGAGGCCAGACTCCACAGAGTCCGTAAAATTTCATACGCTAATATCGACAACCACCAAATCCAAGGTCACACTGCAATAAGATTTGTACATGTTAAACGGAGGCAAATAATTTTCAGCCTCCTCTGCTCGAAATGTTGTCGGTTGGACGTCTATAATTTTGTCGCTGTGTACTTAGAAATGCGGTGACGCGATGGTGCTCATTTAGTGATGTCCATGATAAGTTAATATGTAGGCATGCTATTTTCGTTACAAATATAACGATCCTGATTTTTGATTTTATAAATTATATAAAATATACCTTTCATAAAATGTTTTAGATTTGATACGCTCCTACATCAAAAATATGAATTTGCCTTAAATTGTAGAGGAGGCCCGGCCTCCCCTGCCTCCTCTGAGGAGCCGCCACTGCGACGAATCGCACACGCCCACCATTATGGCACCAATCACCGAAGCCAAGTTCGTTACGATAGAATAGCTAGAAAAGCTATTGAGTCTATTAGCAGTCATTGTAGAACGTAAGTTTTTAACTCTCTTCAAACATGAAAACGTTCGTACTGCGCTACAGTTTGTTACAGCTAATGTCATAAAGATTCGATAGGTGATTTCCACGTTTGGAAACTCAGTGTACAGGTCGTTTGCAGGCAACAATTTCAAAAGATCGGAAGGCGAATTCTGTTTCATCATTTTTTCCGTGCAATAAGCATGGAAGTTGGAAGTGCACAAATTCGTCATTTAATGAGGACTCGAGATATAAAGAATAAACATTTCTTAAACTTTCAACTTGTTTACGAATTTCCCTATTATCCAAGTTGCCAAATTCAGTGATAACTGAGAACTTTTCCAGAACTTTTTCATATGCTGCACATCTTTTGTGCAATTCAGAATCCAGATTGCCATGAAATGAAATTAGATTAAAAGTAGGTACCTATTAACTCTAGAATGACCCGGACCTGACATTGTCCATCCCGTGATTCATCAGAGTAATTTTCTCTTTCCTTTTCTAGAAACTGTTCTTTTATATTCTTGAATTTCCGATATTTTCAAAACCGTTTTCTCATAGATTTCAAATTAATTTCGGGTATCAGCAACAACTTTGATTAAACCATGATAATCATCGATCACTTCAGCAATTTTACAATCAACTTTTTCTGGATGTAAATAACACGTTGAGAATTTTTAACAGTAGCTATTGTAACATATATCAACAGTTACGTTCGTCTCCTTTTTGGTTTAGACCGCCCTGTATATAATTTTGATTTCTGACTTAAAACAATTGTTGTCATTGTTGAAAGGATAACCCAGGATGAACCGTTTAGCCAGAATATGAATAAACATGTAGAAAATATGAAATTTTAATTGAGCACAACTTTTTTTTCTGCTTTTTCTCAGAGATGACATTTTGACAGGGTGGTCAAGGGCAGTCAAAAAAATATTGTAAAAAAGTTTCATCAAAATCTTTTGTGCGGTTTCTACGCTACAGTCTTGAGCAAAACAAGATTTTTGGCAACGAGTGCGGTAAGGATTCACATTCAGTGCCACCGGCAAGCAGTATTGGTACCGAACAAAACAAAAAAAACAACAAAAACCATCGATCTGATCCCAAGATAACCGTGTTCAAGACAGACAGTCAGAACAATGGCTGAAAATATGTTTTTTGACCACAAGAAACTCTAAAACGTCAACATTAGTTGAAATTTCAAAACCGATAATTTAACAAGATTACAATACTTTCTTTACATAGGAAAGTAAAAAATTGGGCCAAGTCTGATCAATTTTTTTCTGAATAAATATTTTTTTAGATTTATTGAAAATTGGTTCAAAAGGAATGATTTATTTCATTTTTATTCTTATGAAAATAGTTATTTTAGCTAAATTGAAATTGGTTATAGAATTTTTCTTAAATTATCACAGAGAATGGTAATGGTTACTCATATTTCATGAATATCTTGGCATTTCATTTGATTTCAAATTTTTTTGTCTTCAATTCCAGAGTAACTTAAAATGTGTACTTGGCGCAAAGTTTCACCGACATCCAGATATGTTGGTTTTGGTGGTATACCATATACCAAATACGAACAGAATCGATACGACTTGAAACTCGATGCGATATGCGATGGGATATTTCATATATGAAATATCCCATCGCATATCGCATCGATTTATAAATCATACTTCGTACTAGAGTACGATTGTACTGAAAGTAATGATTAACGATTAATAGAATTAATTAATTATATTGAGCAATATTCACATATTTTTCATTTCAAAATTTTTACCGCGTAAAAAATTTGCCGCCCTGGGCACTTGCCCCGACTGCCCCTAGTGTAAATCTAGGCTTGACAACTGGAGCAGGAAATGTGCGTTCTGCGCAGCTAGCAATGGACCCAAAGACGTCCAAAAGTGCCTGTGCGCCAGTACAATTTTGGATGTCCATTCGAGAGAATTGCGATAGATGTAGAAAGACCCTTTCCTGAAAGTGAAATTGATGACGTCGCTGGTGAAAATAACGTTTTTGAACTAAACTTGAAAATGGATGGAGCTCATGAGATAATGCGACACAACATCCAGACCCCAAGTGATCGCGTGAAGACGGCGTATGACATCGGAGCTTGTGATTCGAGATAGGAACCTGGTAATCTTGTCTGGTCCTCGAGGGTCGCACCTATTAAATATAAAAGTATCACCTATCAAATTCTCGGTCCCGAAAGCCTCTTGCTACAATTTTCTATCGAAATCTGCCGAGCTATTCTAGAAAAAGAATGGGGACTTCGAGAGTGCCACCCTCGCGTTTTTTCAGTAACCTAAACAGATAAACTAAAAAAATTAAAACCTTATCTACATACCAAATTTGATCAAAATCGTTAGAGCCTTTTCCAAGATATAGTTATACATAAAATATCACCAATTTATGTAAGGACCTATAAAAAGAAGAATCCAAATTATGTTTGTGTGCATATAAGAATAATATAACCGGAGTTGTGTTACTCACATGGTCGTCCATTTTTTAGTAGTATATATATATATATATATATATATATATATATATATATATATATATATATATATATATATATATATGATATTTCTAAATATGAATTCAGTTGATATATAATCAAGATGATTATATAACATCAGCCGTTTCTGGTAAATAACTAGATTACGCAAGGACGTCTAACTGTGCTATATAACGTCAACAACTATTAGGGCAATACCTACAATTTCACATTGTTACAATATTGCATAATACCACTATAAATGTACAATCAGATTGATTACCAAACAAAGCACCGCCACCCAGATAAATATCATGATTTCATGGTTGTTGTCTATCTTCAGTTTGCCGCAGAGCATCGAGCCGTGTCTGATAATCAATCCTTATACGTGTTCAATGTATCGCTAATATTAGTCTCCACCGTCAGCGGCACGCTGAATATTGATACTAATATGAGTTCAATATAAGGATTGATTATCAGACACGGCTCGATTCTCTGCAGCAAACTGAAGATAGGCAACAACCTTGATATCATGATATTTGTCTGGGTGGCGGTGCTTTGTTTGGTAATCAATCTGATTGAACATTTATAGTGGTATTATGCAATATTGTGACAATGTGAAATTGTAGGTATTGCCCTAATAGTTGTTGACGTTATTCAATACCGGTAGGGGTGTTTGCCCTCGCAGTAGTTGTTGTCGGCACAGTTAGACGTCCTAGCGTAATCTAGTTATATAAATATAGTTATATAAAAATGGAGATGCTCTACACCTTTGTGCTTTTATTTAGTTGGACACAACCACCACTAGAAGCGGATCACGTGATTTCAAGCTTGTTAGCTTTCATCAGCGCCACATAAGTGGAAGCTGTATCCAACTAAACAAAAGCAACTGGAAGATAGTCGGAATTTACCAGACCAGATCTACCAGCGGGACACACTTCGCGCCACCTAGGTATCGAGAGCCTAATTACGTTTAGCGTAAGGATATATGTAAATTGAAGATATCTATTTCATAAATGAAAGAATATATAATATATAAAAATTGAGATGCTCTACACCTTTGTGCTTTTATTTAGTTGGACACAACCACCACTAGAAGCGGATCACGTGATTTCAAGCTTGTTAGCTTTCATTAGCGCCACATAAGTGGAAGCTGTATCCAACTAAACAAAAGCAACTGGAAGATAGTCGGAATTTACCAGACCAGATCTACCAACGGGACACACTTCGCGCCACCTAGGTATCGAGAGCCTAATTACGTTTAGCGTAAGGATATACTAGTAGTCCCAATCTTTATTTATTTATTTATTTTCAAAAAGCTATAAGAACATAAAATATAGACTATGTTTCATGGTCATACGAAAAGTCCTTACTCGTATATACACGGTGTCTCAGCGAGACCGTTCATCAGCAATTTATTGGGTTCTGGTCAAAATTATAAATTGAAAATTGAGATTTATATATAATCGATTATGTTCTCTTCAAATAAAATAGTTTTAGATTTCTAGTGCTTCCGGTTATACCGGAAGTCGACATCTACTTTGTTATTTTAAATAAAACACCCTGTATATTTTTATATTTTTGGATATACTTATTCTCAATATTTATAAATATTTTTATTTTTTTCAATTTGATTCAGCCGTTTTGGAGTTATTCAATTAAAAAAAACAGACATTTATTCAAACATTCATAGAACACTAGATTTTATTGGATATCAATTTAGGATTCAAACTATGTGTAAACAACATGTTGGAGTATGTTTTGTGGTCAAAAAGGGTTGTCTACATTGTAGGGTTACTTTACTATGGCACGTTAACTTTTCGACAATTTGAAGAACCATAACTTGATTTTTTTAAATGGCACCCTCATATTTTATTGCTTAATCGTCTTCGGCGTTTAATTTTACATCTTTTACACTCCACATGTCCTTTACCTGAGATTGATAGTTTAGGAGATAATTAAGTTTTTTCTTAAATGCGAACATATATCGTCGATACTTACCTATTGTGCCATGGAAAATACATAAGCATTCTCAATAAATATTTTTTCAAGTCAAACGACAAAGTAATTATGCTATTACGAGTTTAAATGTATAACAATAATGAAAACAATGTCTATACCAATCAAGAAATTCTTAATTTATTTTTGTGTGACGAAATTCGAATGAGTAGAATGTTTAACGAGAACTATCCACATTTACCTCCAACGACCAGAGGTAAATTTATAAGAATTGAAGAAAATTTGTGTGTTTTGGAAAAATTAGTCATGTAATAAATATATAAAAAAGTTTAATTGATAAGAAGAGGGAGAGCTGTAGACCCTGGCCTATTTCGAGGCGAATCCCTATGCCTCAATCCGAGCTGCCGAAAAAGTTATGGGAATCAGTACATCCTGAATATAAAGAATTTGAAGAAGCATCACACGATTACAAGTTAGTGCAAGACCTTCATCCTCAAGATCCCTACGACATAGTTAACTTGTCTGAGATGCTATATCTGCGAAGCCAAGAAGACGAGAATTTTTTGAAAAAAATTATCTGAACGGACAAATCTTAAGCTTTCGCGTGAAGGACTTTTCAACAGACCCAATTATATTTGAGCCTCAGTTAATCCCCATGTGATCCAAGAAAGAAATTTTCAGGAGAGGTTTAGTTTCAATGTTTCTCTAACTTTTTTTAGGAGAAGCTGTTGGTATCAACTGGATAGAGCTCCGGCCCATTGCACCCAAGAAGTATCTCAAGAACTCACCTTAATGTTTGAAGACAGGTGGATAAGGCGCTTAGTACCATGGAACTGGCCTGCAAAATCTCTAGAGTTGACACCTTTTGACTTTCACCTTTGGGACGCATCAAGGATCTGGTCTACCAGACACCAGTGAATACGAGGGAAGAATAATTATAAGCACGCATGCGAGCGGCATTCGACTGGCTCACTACTCAAGAAATACGAAGAGCAACATGAGGGAGTTTCTTCACGCTTAACATTCTACTTCAATGCAAAAGGCCACTATTTCGGAAATTTATTATAACCTATTTATAGTTTATTATAGGTTATCATTTATTTTTTTACATAGAAAGTGCGACAAACTTTTCTGTAGAACGTGTTGAATTTTCAACGAGATCAGTTATCCACATTTACCTCCGATGACCAAAGGTAAATTTAGAAGAATTTAAGCAATTTTTTTACGTTTTGGAATAATTAATCATGTATTAAATAGAAAATAGTGTATTTCTTGATTTGTATAGACATTGTTTTTATTATTGTTATCCATTTTAATTCTTAATAGCTTAATTACCTTGTCGTTTGACTTATTTATTGAGAATGCTTATTTACTTTCCATGGCATACTAGGTAAGTATCGATGAGAAATGCATTACAAAAAAAACTTAATTATCTCCTAAACTATCAATCTCAGGTATAGGACATGTGGCTTATAAAAGATGTAAAATTAAACAACGAGACGACTAGGCAAAAATATGGGGGGTGCCATTTAAAAAAACAAGTTATGGTTCTTTAAAATTTAGAAAAGTTAACGTGCCGTAGTAAAGTAACCCTACAATGTAGACAACCGTTTTTGGCCGCAAAACATACTCCAACATGTTGTTTAAACACAGTTTAAATCCTAAATTGATATCCGAAAAATCTAGTGTTCTATGATTGTTTGAATAAATGTCTGCTACCACATTTTTTTTTAAATGAGTAACTTCAAAACGGCTGGATAAAATTGAAAAAAATATAGGTATTTATAAAGATTGAGAATAGGTAGGTATATCCAAAAATATAAAAATATACAGGTTGTTCTAATCAAAATAACAAAGTAGATGCCAACTTTCGGTATAACCGGAAGCACCAGAAATCTAAAAATGTTTTAGTTGAAGAGAACATAACCGATTATATATAACTCTCAATTTTCAAATTTTTATTTTGACCAAAACCCAATATACTAATGAACGGTGTCGCTGAGACACCCTGTATATATTAGTATAGAAAAGCTGTAAGAACAAAAACTATAGCATAGTCACCGGCGCAGATATAGAAAATTCAGTAACTTTTTTTATTTATATATATATATATATATATATATATATATATATATATATATATAAGATTGTTTATCAATGTATTACTCCCGTTTATACTACTGGAGTGGACTATGCCGGCCCATTAAAGTTAAAATCCAAGCCCAGCAGAGGTGCTAAAATCTCTAAATGTTTTGTGGCATTATTTATATGCGTTTCATCTCGTGCCATCTAGTTAGGGTTGGTATCAGATCTCACCTCAGAGGCCTTCATTGTTGCCTTTCGAAGATTTGTGTCCAGGCGAGAAAAACCTGCCAATTTGTGGTCTGATAATGGTTTAAATTTTGTGGGTACCAATTCTGAATTAAGGGAGAATGTCAAGTGTTTGCAGGATTATAATAATGAGCTTTTAAACGTTTTTGAAAATGAAGGGGTCAATTGGAAATTCATATCCGCCAAAGCTCCCAATTTTGGAGGCATCTGGGAAGCAGGCGTCAAGGCATGCACATTTCACCTCAAACGTATAGTTGGAAATGAAGCTCTGATATTTGAACATTATTGCACTTTGCTTTATCAGATAGAAGCTACCTTAAATTCCAGGCCCTTAATTCCTCTCTCTCTCCCGATCCAAGTGATTATGATGTCCTTATACTTGCTCACTTTCTTATTGGTAAAAGATTGACTAGCCTACCTGATATGAATTTTAAAGTCTTTCCAAGTTCCAACACATCCAAAAACTATACCAAAAATTTTGGTCCCGTTGGTCCAGAGTATCTTCTTTTGCTACAACAGAGATACAAGTGGAAGTTTCCACAACGAAATTTGGAGATTGGAGAACTTGTCCTCATTAAGGAAGATAATCTTCCTCCGCTGAGTTGGAGACTGGGACGTGTTACTGAACTACACATTGGACCTGATAAGCAGTAGTAGCCTCAGTGAACACTACCAGTGGTGTGTTTAAACGACCTATATCAAAATTGTGTCCCCTTCCTATGAATGAGGAAGTGATTTAGTGATTTTTCTTTGAAAATGATATTTTGTTTATTGTTATATTATTTACTGATATTTCCTTCTTCATTATTTCTTTTCTTTTGACACCCTTTGGAAATCATACTTATGTTGAAAAAGTAACCCTTTCAAGGTGGGGGGCATATGTTAAATACATATTTTATTTATTTACATTTCACTTAGTCTAAGAAAGAATATGTAAACTTGGCAACGTCTACCAATTGATGTTCTAAGTGGCAGCCGTGTCCACCTTCTGTTGAAAAAGAGAGTCACGATCACCAATGGCGAGACGATGCAGTAGTGTTTGTATTTGTAATGCAAAATAAACGGTTAAATTCTACCAAAAGTTCGTGGTTTTAATACAAAAAAGTGTTATAACAAAATGCTGAAGCTTAGGTATAAATCCCAAACAAAGTCCTTAAACTAAGTATTTCTCAATGTCATCTGTATACGGATTTCCTTTAGTAAACACTTATCTGAATAGAAATACTTTGTACACAATCGAGTCTGTTTCATCCAATATGCATTACCTTCAGTAAAGTGCGATCACATAGAAGGAAGAAGAAGAAGAGCTCAAATTTTGCTCCCCTTGGAGGGCTGCACACGTTGGGCAAAAAATGGTATTATATCAATTGATCAAGATCAGGAAGTAAAACCAACATCAGCTCATCGTATTGAGTGTTCGGCCATAGGAGTTAATGTAATGACTTGTCTTGGAGGAAACTCATTAGAATCACAGATTGGTGTCCTCAAGCGATCTGCTCTAGCATTAAAACTGGGTCGTATGAGTACGCCCTCCCGTCAAATCAGTTATCTTGAAGAGCATCACTTGCACTCGACACCGACCACAGCATTCGCAGTACTTAATGGGAAAACTCCCATCCTCCCGAGTCATTCCTTCGCAGCCATTTCTTCACTCGGGCGTAGACTATGCAGGGCGTTTATGCTAAAAAACATGGAATGGAACAGCACGCCTTCGATCAGAGTTCACAGTTTTTGTTTGCATTTTAACATCCGCTCTGCATCTGGAGATCGTAAGCGATTTTATTCGAGTGGCGCTTTCATTACAGCTAATAAAAGATTCACTTCACGAGCTAAAACTGACGATTTATTTATTACTCTGAAACCGGTCAAGATATGCAAATTCAATTTGATAGGTTCAATTTTTCTAAAGAATATGCGAATACTAGATACAATGAGGCGAAAAGTTGAATCTTGTGTCACGTTTGGGGGAGGCCACTTTGAATATTTGTTCTAGCTTTGTGCCCATTTAAACTCTTATTACTGTTATTGTTCTGGTTTTATGTTATTGTATTACATAGTACTTGATATGTATAAAAGAAAATGAAAATACACGTTAATATGTTTTATTTTTTTGCATAAAAACTAAATAAGACAAGAGACTTTTTTGTCACAAATTGAACGAGGAATACAAAATTGTTTTCATTTGAAATATCTCAATGGCGTACCATTTTTTATTTTTATCTCGGAACGAAGCATTTGCGGAAATATATCAATCTGTCATTATTCTTTCATGCAGAATCACCCCCTGAAGTTTATCGCACTTATCTACTAACACCCTGTATCTAATAAATTAAATCGAGCAATTCTTGTACATTGTAACGAGTTTGGTACCTATATAGTGTCAACGCCATTCCGAGGAGGCGTGTGCGATTCGTTAGAGGGCGGAGCATCTTGACGAGTAGCGAAGTGACGTGAGTGTAAGGCATTCTGCTATTGGCCACTGATACACGCCAAGGTAAGATTATATCACGTAACATCTAGTGAGTTCGCGTTATTGGTGGATTATTCGTTGGAAGATATCGGTGGAAGCCTCTAGATGGAGAGGGCTTGCCTATATGTATATTGGAAAGGATTTGCTGTGGAGCTCACTCAGTACGGTGAATACGGTGGAGACCGTCAATATGCTGGAGACCATAGTACGTTGGAGTACGTCGTGTACGGAGCAGTACGGCAGTCTGCTCTAGTTGGATCCCTAGTAAGGGTCCATCAACAACAGAAATAAATAATGCTCGGTTGAAATACGGTCGTAAATAGTGTAAATAAATATAAATATTTAATATAAGTTGCACACACAACAGTGTATATAAATAAGTAGCTTTTGCCCGCGACTTCGTATGGGTGGTAAACTGCATTCAATTCATGCGGTAGTTATTTCGTGATGTGTGTACATACATTCTGACAGATATACGCGGCAAAATGGAACCTGTAATTTAAATTGGACCTCTAGCAATACATCGGTGAAAATTGCATTCAATTCCATGCAGTAGTTATTGCGTGATGCGCGTAGAAACATACACACAGACAGACAAAAATTCTAAAAACTGTTGTTTTAGCTTCTTTTTCTCTAATAAAGACCCCCCGTATTGATATGTATAGATGTATATACACTAATATATGTATATTTTCTTGAACCTGTTTTAATCTAATGTTGGATTATTTTTGGGGTTGAGGTTCCATGACTAGTTAATTAGAATTTAAAAAAAACTCCTGGTTGTATTTTTTTTGGTATTGACGTTTCGACGGGATGTTTCTTGTTTTCATCAGAAATATTTAAAATTGTATAAGACATACAAACATAGCACAACAAATAAAAATCTAAAAAACATAAATACAAAAATTACCATGAATTATTATCGAGTAAATTACAATTCAAAAAATTACCTCATGCATGTCATCAGTTTGTCTATGTATCATATTTATTTATCTTTAAAACTAATTTCCTTAATTAAATATACCATCAGACCAAAATAATCATCTAAGCTGTGGACAGGTGGCCATGAAGAAATTTTTTTCTATTTGTTTATATTATTGACTGAGAAATATCAAGCTGTTTATTCTACTATTGCTTTTGTCTAGTAGGTGGCCTTATTTAATATTTTTTCTCCTTTTTTATCAGTATATAATTTATAATATATTAAAATAAATTTTATTTAAATTAGTAATCTGTTTTATCATTTAAGGAATTTGGTGTGTTTTTGATATAAATCATTTCCAGGATTTCTCTTTTCTTTTATTATATTCCGATCATAAAATTTTGGTGTTGTTATAATCAAAATCAATGCTGTGGGTGTGTTGTGACTCTATTTGTGGCTTTTTATTCGGTTTTCCAGATATTGTTTTGTTTGTCCTATGTAGACTTTATTACATGTTGGTTCACTACATGGGATTTGATAAATTACGTGTGTTTTTTTGCGGTCTGGAATTTTCGCTTTTAATTTGGAAAAATATTTGAAGCCAAGGATTTGTAGCATTTGTGTCCAATTAATTCTTAGATTGAATGGTGCGACTGCATGTGCTAGTTGTTCTGACAAACCTTTGAGGTATGGCATAGCTATGTATTTTGCATTGTTTGGGATTTTTTGGGGTTGATTATGATTATAAAATTTGTCAACCTGCGTTCTAAAAATTGTGTCTATTAGTTTTTTAGTTACTAGTTAGTTATTAGTTACTCAAAACTGCTGTTTTGGCTTTCTCTATTGCTGTGGGGCGGAATTCAGGGTCTGATAAACGGATGGATCAATCGGCAAGTCCTATGACAACTGTTTTTTTTATGAGAGAAAGGATGATTTGATTTAAAATTTAGGTATCTACCTGTTCAACAGCTATCACCATAAACTCCAATTTACTATAGAAAAAGAAAACGATAATAAAATAAATTTCTTAGACCTCACACCATAGAGTAAATAGGCCTCACACTGCACACTAACAATAATGTTATCAAAACGGAATGGTTTACAAAAGAAACATGTTCTTTTTCAACAGAAGGTGGACACGGTTGCCACTTCGAACATCAATTGTGAAAGTGAAATGTAAATAAAAAAATATGTATTTAACATATGCCCCCCACCTTGAAAGGGTTACCTTTTCAACATAAGTATGATTTCCAAAGGGTGACAAAAGAAAAGAAATAATGAAGGAGGAAATATCAGTAAATAAAATAACAATAAACAATTTATCATTTTCAAAGAAAAATAACTAAATCACTTCCTCATTCATAGGAAGAGGACACAATTTTTATATAGGTCGTTTAAACACACCACTAGTAGTGTTCACTGAGGCTACACGGCACTGCTTATCAGGTCCAATGTGTAGTTCAGTAACACGTCCCAGTCTCCAACTCAGCGGAGGAAGATTATCTTCCTTAATGAGGACAAGTTCTCCAATCTCCAAATTTCGTTGTGGAAAGTTCCACTTGTATCTCTGTTGTAGAAAAACAAGATACTTTTTGGACCAACGGGACCAAAAATGTTGGTATAGTTTTTGGATGTGTTGGAACTTGGAAAGGCGATTTGCTAGACTTGAGTCCCCAAGCACGGCTGTATCTTGCTTGAATGGGATTTTAACGATAAACCTGCCATCCATATCACGTTTTTTAGTTTCAACAAAGATTGCCTCACATTCCTTTTCCTCATTGGAAAGAATAGGTTTGAGTGAATTTGGAGGCTCCTCCATGATCCAAAACTTCTCAACAAGATTGTGAAGATCATTTTCAATATTTAGATTACAGTAGTTAACTTTCACAGGCAGTGTGATTAACAAAGACCCAGAAACATTCCAACCAAAACGAGTCTTCTGCATTGTGGGTTGGTTAAGACCCAAACTGAACTGACCAATGCACAATAAATTGTAAAAAGTATCAACCCCCAACAAAAGATCAATTGAGCCCGGCTTGAAAAAACCTGGGTCAGCCAGTTTGAGATATTTAGGGTTATTCAACCGTGAAACGTCTATTTTCTGTCTAGGAATAAAACCACTAATATTAGGAAATATTAAACTGGAGATTAATGTACTGAATGAATTGTGGAGTGATTGGACCTGCACATTACACCTATGTTTAATAGGAGAGGTTACCTGATTAATTCCAACGATCGAAACATCAACATTATGTTTTTCCAATCCCAATTTATTGAAGAATTCCTCAGTCACAAGGTTTGACTGAGACCCAGAATCCAAAAGTACCCTGGCGCAGAGATAAAGACCATTTTCTGTTTTACTTTGCACCAAAGCAGTAGATAATAAAGTATGACTTTCATTGCAACTAAGAGATGACATGTTCACAATTTTATCCGTGTCAGAAGATTGTGAGACTTATTCTTGGGTTCCATCCTCAGAATCATTGCCAGGCTCCTTATTGTAGTGTAACAAAGTGTGGTGTCGAGCATTGCATTTCCTACATGCACCCGAAGTACACTCCTTACTGAACAAATTGGGACGCAAACAGTTTAAGCAAAGCCTCTTTTGTTTAGCTTTGTTATACCTCTTATAGACAGTAAACTTAAGGAAGACACTTCAATTCATGATACTATGACCATCACTTTCAAAAAACTGCAGCCCTTATCGACAACCAAAGTTTTAAAGCTTTTAGATTTGGACTCTACCTAGATTTACTTTTGGGAGCATTTTTATTTTCAATAGTTTCCAATGGATCTACCTTGGACTTGAGAAAAACTTTGCATTGCCAAGGTAGGCAATTGATCCTTTGGTTCATGCTCCTCCCAGTCTCGAGCTGTTACAGGGTCTAATTTCCCAGCCATGAGAAAAATTATCAACACATCCCACGTATCCACAGGCAATTGAAGAGTTTCAAGCGACCTCACATTTTTTATTATGTTATTTAACAACGATCTCAACCCATTTGATGATTCATTGAGCATGTTAGGTAAGGAGAAAAGACATTTTAAGTAATTATGGACTAACATTGATTTATTATCATACCGCTCACACAACAATTCCCAGGCAATGGTGTAGTTGGCTGAACTTATCTCAAAGCTTCGAAGAAGATCCATAGCATTTCCTTCAAGCACACCTCGTAAAAAGTGAAATTTTTCAGTGTCACTAACATTGCCATTGTTATGTATCAGCGATTTGAATGTCCCTAAACTCTAACCATTTTTCGAATTCACCAGCAAACTTTGGTAGGGGTATTAAAGCAAGTTTGGGACCTGATTGAGGCCTAATACCTGCATTAGTGTTGGCGCACAAGCCACTACCATTTTCCGAAACATTGTCAGGAACAACAGAGATTTCTTTGAGCATATTCTTAGCAGTGGCCAAATTTTTATATTAAGAATCCTCAAACTGCTCCCTTTCGATCATTCGCTCGTCCAGATTTTCAGAATTTAACTCAATAATGTTTTGGTGTCAAATTCTGATAGAATGTCTGGGAGCTTGTCAAGCCTAGTTTCCATTTCTAGTAATTTTATAGACTCAATATCATCGCCAAGCAAAGTCAAAGAAGTTAGAAATTTGTTAAAAGAAGTTAGTTTTGACTTGCATATTTCCCTCTTTTTAACGTTTATTTTAAGTTCTGCTTCTTCAGTCAATTATTTTATAAAAAAAACCAATGTCAAATGTTTAAACCAGTGTATAGATTACCAATATGTATGTGTACTTTTCCAAAAAAATCAACAACCAATATCAAATGTTTAATCCAATAAGTATAAAGTTAAACAATGTGTACAAATATAGCACAAATTTGTTTTTAATTTTTCAATTAATAACCACCAGAATGCGAAATAATAAATAAATAAATAAATAAATAACGTTTATTGACAATTTGAGAATTTACATTTTTGTCAACAAACAACAATATTAAAACCTACGAGACCAAAAAGTCTGTTTGTAGGATAATTATAAATAACATATTTTTAAATCAATTAATAGCTAACTGGTAAGAAACAAAGCATTACAAATGAATAAAAGTATGGAATATAATATGTAGATATAAGTTCTATTACCTTTGAATAATGTTTCTGATGAATTCCCTAGAGTTACTTCTTAAGAAATTATCAACCTCATTTTTAAATTTTCTGATTGTACTTATATTTTTTATAATTTTGGGTAAATAATTATATGCTTTTGGTCCTATGTACATACAATTTTTTTGACCTATATTTTTATTTTTAAATGGTATAACAATGTTTTGGTTCTGTCTAGTGAGATGACAGTGAGAAACAATATTGTGATCTTTTTTATTCTTAAATTGATCTATTACAAGAATTTTTAAATAAATTTGTATTGGATCAAAAATATTAATTTCTTTATATAATAAATTACTTGGATATCTGCTATTTTTCTTCAATATTATTTTTAAACAACGTTTTTGTAAAATTTCAATTGGTTTTAAATGTGTTTTAGAACCCCCAACCTATTAAACCATATTCAAGATGTGGTTTGAATAGACTGAAGTACAACATTTTCATATATTTATAATCCAATATATTTGATAGAATTTTCATTTTAAATAATATTCTTCTTAATTAAGCACCTAGGTATGTTGTGTGTCTTTCCCATTTGAGATGGCTATCTAAAATAATACCAAGATATTTAATTTCCTGTTTTGAGTAAATAATTATTTCTAAATTTATTGAGATTTCATTGAATTCCGGAATACCTTTACCTGAACTACAAAAAGGAAGAAAAAATGTTTTATTAAAATTAATTGAAAGAAGATTTTTGTTTAGCCAGTTCATAATATTGATGAAATCATTTTCAATTTCAAGTTTTAAATGTTTCCAATTTTCGTTTTCATAATAAATGACAGTGTCATCAGCAAAGGAAATAATTTTACTAGTAGTTTCTATTGAAAAAAAGTTATTAATATATATAATAAAAAGTAATGGACCCAAAACAGTTCCTTGGGGTACACCACATGATATAATTTGTGTTTCACTTATTGTACCATTTAGTTTAACTTGTTGTTTTCTATTTGATAAATAGGAACAAATAAGATCGTGAGCTAAGCCCCGTATTCCAATTTGTTCTAATTTTTCAAGTAATAATTTGTGATTGACTGTGTCAAATGCTTTAGCTAAATCCAAAAAAATACCTATAGATGGTTTTCTATTATCAATTGAATTATAAATCAGACAGGTTAAATCTTTTATTGCATCTTGGGTTGATTTTTTATTTCTAAAACCATATTGCATATTGGAGAGTAATTTATGCTTTTCTAAAAAATGATAAATTCTATTTTTAATTATTTTTTCTAATATTTTTGATACATTTGATGTTAGAGAAATCGGTCTATAATTTGTCATATCTGTTTTGTTTCCATGTTTATAAATTGGTATAACTATTGATTTCTTAAATTCTTCTGGAAATATTCCTGTAGATAATGATTTATTAAATATATTCGAGACAGGTTCACTGATATATTTACATAAAATTTTTAGTGTTTCATTTTTTATCTGATCAGGACCTGGTGATTTGTTATTTTTTAATTTATTTATAATATCTTCAATTTCATATTTATCAGTTGGATATAAGACTATTGTAGATTTTGATATATTCCGGATTTCATTCAAGTTGTTAAATTTTGATTGTTTCATATGTTCTACTAATTTATTTCCAACATTACAGAAAAAATTATTGAATTCTGTACATATGGAAGTTGGATCATTAGTTATTTCATTTGAAGAATTTTTAATTGCTCTGACATTATCTTTCATTTTATTTGAGGTTAATTGGTTTATCACATTCCACAATTTTTTTGAGTCACTGGTGTTGTTTATTTTATTTTTGTAATAATCATTTTTGACTTGATTTATCATTTTAGAAAGAATCTTCTTATATTCTATATACTGATTTCTTAAGGTAATATTATAAGGGCATTGTTTTAATTTTCTATACAGCTCATTGTTTTTATTCACTGAGATTATAAGTGATTTTGTAATCCACGGTTTTCTCTTTCTCTCTTTACTTTTAATTGTAGTTAGATTTATTGAATTTTTAACAGCATCTTGAATTATGCCTAAAAATTTCATAACTGCGAAATTTACATCATTTATATAGTTTGATATAGTGAAATCCAAGTTTATTCCAATGCCAAATGCTTAACAGATATAAGCTACCAGTAATAGGTTTTTAAGAAAAAAGGATACACCAGTACTCATCACTTCCCGATTTTGCTTTTATGTGTATGTTTGACTTTTTACCAATAGCCACGTTTATATTCCAATATCCAATAAACCATTAAAAAAATCCAATAAATCCAAAGTAGTTGAAATTGTTGGCAGGCGAATAGTATTTATTTTGAATCCGCAATCCGCCGATCAGCTGTTTTCTAAGTGTCAAGCGCACACTGCAAACCGTCGACAAGAGAAGGATAGCCTGCTGCTACGTTGCTAGCTTGTCGTTGGACGTTGATAGCTCGCTAGCTCGCCGTTAGGATCGGACAAGATCGGATCAAACAATAGACCGATGGCATCAAGCGTAAATTGTTTCCGGATGCGCGGCGGGAAGTTTGCAACGGCCACTTTTATTTGAAATGTTGCTGTTTTGAACAGAATGTCCTATGCCTGTGCCCTAATAATTCCATGCTAATGGCTGTCTGTGACCGTTTCTATTATATTCTATTCTTTATATACTATGACATCTATGCGCTTTACGAGAGACAATTACTTCTACATAAAGTTGAATAGAGGTATCCTATGACCGATGGGTTGCGCAAGCGAAGAATTGAAATCATTAATGCAATTGGTCTATTGCGTCTTTTCCACCCAAACGAAATAAACATTTTTTTCGTAATCTTTCGTCCACATATTTTCTGGACAACCTGTATACAAGCGGTAGTGTCTAGGATACTCACTAAGAAAGAATTTTACAAAATTTTATTTCATAATGACACCGGGATTAATCCCTACTCTCAAAGGACAAAACTTATTCTTCATTTATTTATTGTATTCCCATTTATGTATTTCTTTTTTAAATTCTATGATTTCGATAATTCGAGTGTTTGATAGTTCACCTTGAGCAGGGTTCATTAGATATAGTTGCTTATGAAAATTATAGTCATTTTTAGATAGTTTTTATTACTTTCGGTTCTTTGTATAGATGGACTCCGCAGCGATTTCTCAGGCCCCATACGGTTTAGAGTCTTGAAATTTCGAATTCGTACTTAGATTGGAGGCATCTCGCAGCTTGTTAAGCTTGACACTGATCCAAGTGTGATCCAATAATGATTAATTATATTATTGCGTATACGGGTTCGCAGATAAGTGAGACTAATTTACAATTATTAAATAAACTTTATTTATACTCGAAAGTAGAATAACAAAAATTGCAAATTATCTTTAATATTGAATATTCTCTAGCTTACTCTGACTCTTCTATTATTGCACACTGTCTTTTACAATGTCTCTGTCTCATGCCGACAATTATCCGAAAAAGACTCCAGATATTTCGAGCCACTTCTGGTCTTTAATTCACCAGCCGCCACTGGAATTTTCTCGAGATCCTTTGTCGGCATCCTAGTGAGGATGCCGAAATCCCCATGACTCACGCATAAGCATCAAAAAGATGCCGCCACTTTGTGGCCCAGTACCAGAGGCTGTACCCCTTGCACATTAAACTGCTCCCTCCGTTAAAGCTGTTCGCCAGACCGGTGGATTATCTCCTCGATGCGGACTCAGCCTTTCCACATGCACCACTTTTGTTGAATCCTGTACACCAAGTCATTATTCTTCTTGACAATGCGATATGGTCCTTCCCAAGGTATCTGTAATTTCGGACTTAATCCTTTTCTTCGCTGTGTACAACCAAACTGCATCGCTTTCGTTGAAAGAGTTTAATGGCTGCCTTTTGTCAAGTCTCATTTTCATTTTGTCGCTCTTTGACTGAAGCCTTATTATGTCAAAATTGTAGACCACTCTAAGTCGCTCCTGTAGGTCAGCTAAATAATGTGGAAGAGACACAAAGTAATTTCGCTCTGCTTTTCTCAGCATTTTGCTGAAATACCCAATTACTGCTTCTTCGCACTTCTGTATTTGGGAAAGAACAGATCCTATTCCACTTTGTGAAGCGTCGGTGTCTAACACGAAGAGTCCTTCGTCCAAGGGATATGCAAGAACAGGAGCATTGGTCAAACGGTTTTTCAGCTCCAGAAACGACTGTTGACATTCTGGTGACCAATTAAAGTGGGAGTTCTTTTCGGTTAAATGATGTAGTGGCTTCGCAATCTTCCCAAAATCCCTAACAAATCGGCGATAGTAACTGCTGAGTCTCAAAAAGCTTCTAACTTCGTGCTTGTTCTGTGGTCTGGGCCAATCTCGCACTGCCTGGACTTTTTCTGCATCGGTCTCAATTCCTTTTGATGATACGACGTTTCCGAGGAAGCTGACTTTTTCCTGGAATAGAACGCATTTCCTTGAATTCAGATTAGCAATTCGGATCCTGGCGAAAACTTTCTTCAAATTCGTATGATGTTCGTCGAAATCTTTGCCAATCACCATTAAGTCATCCAAGTATACCAGGCACGTTTCCCAAGTTAGTCCTCGCAGAACTAATTTCATTAATCTTTAAAAAGTGGCAGGGGCATTGCATAATCCAAACGGTATGACATTGAATTGATACAGGCCGTTTTCAGCTGTAAAGGCTGTTTTCTCTTTATCTTCTTTATTTAGCTCTACCTGCCAATATCCATTTTTCAGGTCAAGTGTTGAGAACAACTTGGATCCGGCTAAGGTGTTTAAGGTATAGTCAATTCGGGGTAATGGTCCTTCTTCGTAACATCATTTAACCTTCTGTAATCCACACAGAACCTCGTCGAACCCTCCTTCGTCACCAGCACAACTGGTGATGACCAAGGACTGCTGGATTATTTTATGACGCCATCCTTCAGTGTTTCTTAAGCCATGGTGTTAATTTTCTGCTGTTCAAGAAAGGAAGTTTTCGTGGAGGTTGGCGAATAGGTACAGCATTTCCTGTGTTGAACCGATGTTCGACTAAATTCGTTTGCCCTGTAATTTTTCCTTGTATGAAAACATCAGGTTCTTGCTTCACAAACGCGATGGCCTTTTTCTTTTCTTGTTCGCTAAGATGATTCGAGGTGTTATTGAAATCATCCTTTATCTCTTGGGGCAAATGTGCATCTTTCGAAACGGCTTCTTCTTGCTCACATCTTTTCACACGGGAGGCTGGCGAACAGGTATCGATGACTTCCCCTTTCTTCAATGTCACTCTGTTTACAGATAGATTGGCTACCCTCACTGGAATAATTTCGTTGAAATTAACTAACCACTTAGTCAAAAGAGTCCCATTCTCTTTGTTCTCGGTTGGTTCAAAAATCATAGTGTAGTAACTCCTTCCAGTTGTTTTTCTAGATTCATGACAGAATCGTTGTTACTGTGATTTTCCTTGATAATGATATCTGTAAATTACTTTCTGGAATGATAGTAATTGATTTTGTTGTAGCGTTTGGATAGCTTAGTCGTAACTGACTCCTTCACCAGCGTCTAAAATACCAAAGATCCATTTGTCAGTTCTACATACAATATTAAATAAATCTCTCCTGTTTCTGTTACCCCTATGTGGATGAAGATTATCATATTTTCTCTCTTTTGTTCTAAGTAACATGCTGTCAGCTAAACCGTGATACGATATATCATATTTCCTCTCGTTGTTGAATTTAAATCTTTGATGCTATTTCTAATTATGTGAAATGTGTTTTTTGAATTAATTATTTGCTCAATTATAGGGTGTAAATCGATATAATCTAAGAATGCATTTTTTGTATATACTAATTTAAAATCTCTTAATTGGATAGGGACAATGGGTTTGTCGACTGTTGTTATTTGTATGTCAGAGTCAGAGTCCAGGCTGGGAACTAGTTGTATCTGAAGAATCAAGTAGAGGGTTGATAGCAAATGATAATGGGTCTTCATTATCTTCCTGTAACAAAGGTTTCATGGTTTTCTAGCGAGATTTATGTTATAAGTTTTTTGTGTGTTTTAAGATTTATACTAGACTTATCTAGAATTTTCAATTTCTCAAATTTAGGTTAGGTTAGGTTAGGTAATTTTTTATCTCTTGATTTAGTTTTATTAAAGGCGTTTCTCTGACTATCGAAATCTGGTGGATCATTTCTATTCAGATTACGTTTGGACATTATTTTCCTTATTATTTTGGACGTACTCAGAAATTGCGAGGTGATCGTATGTCATATGGGTTGTGTTATTTATATGGAATTTTCAAAAGGAGTAAATTTTGTGATGCTATGAATACTATTATTATACCCCAATAGCGCTCGTCTTATTAATTTTTTCGTAGTAAAAGTTTTGTTATCTTCTCTTAATCATCTGAAGTGTTTCTATACTGGTGGAATAGAATCATTCTACAGGTGAATTTGAATTGCTGTTCCTTGCTGTAGTGTGTTGTAAATCGATACGATGTAGCGTACAGAATTTTTCAAGATCAAAATTCTTGAATTCGGTTCTGCGATCAGTTGTAATTTTTTCGAGAATTCCGTGATGGGATATGAAAGTTGTCAACCACTGCAACTTCTGTTAGTGTTCTCATCCATATCCCGAAAATGTATCAACCATCGTTAAAAAAATTTCGTTTGAAATTTTAAATGTGTCTATATGGCTATTTTTTAAAGGTTTTGAAGTCGTAGGCTTCGAGTTAACTTAATTATTGGTGGGGTTCTATCATATCATCATCATTTATGCCTCTATGTGATGTTTTTCCGACATGGTAATAATACAGTTTTTCGTTTTGTTTGTCCTGTGTTCTACGTCAGTTCGTACTTTACTGCACTGGATTAATTTATATGACCAATTCTTGAATGTTCGATGAATAACGCTTGAAAAAATCTGTGATAATATATATATGTAGGTTCTATCAAAAGAACGAATCTAGTCTGCCATCAAAAGCAGAGACCGATGTCATAATCGGCCACACAGCCAAACAGTAGGCACATTTAACAATAACTAAACATGCATAATATAGATGTGTGCGTTCTATCAAAATAACGAACATAATAGATATGTTTAAGAATAACAAGAAAAATATATTATATCATTACAATAACCATGAAAAAACTACTGTAAATAATGAAATGGTCAATAATATGGTGCGATATAAAACCCAGTTATATTCAAAGCATTTAATAAAAAGCATGCAGGTAGTAGGTGTAAGTTCTGTCAAAAAATTATAACATACCTATTTTGCTACCGAAAGCAAATGCCGACCGCAAAATCTGTTACACCGCAATACCCTGGGCATATTTAAAAATAATTATTATAATATTAATTACCTTCATTCGAAGGTTTGTCCGAAGATCTATTCTTGGTTTCTGCGGCGTCCATATTGTCTTTCCAAAAGGAATCGTAATCCGTACGGATACTTGATGATTTTTAACTTTGTAATAATATTTTGCGAATCCCCTGGTGTAGAGCGACTACGCGCCAGCCTCGGCATTGCGCACAAATGATAGAAAACATATACACACTATTTTAAAAAAACACTAACTTAAAATCAATTAAGCAACGCAACGTGATCTCAGAACACAGAAATGAAGACTGAAGCGAGGGACTTGTGTGTCCCGAAGGAGGGTAGACGGGGGAGTCAGTTTACTTTAAAATGTGTGATCGTAGCACCAGGAACGAAGGTACTACATAGTTTATTTACAAGACGATGCCCTGAATATAATCAGTTATTATATGATATCACCTAATGATGATGATTCATCGAATATGACAGTAGTACTGAAACCGCCCATAGTTCTGACAATAGTAAAGAAACTGCCCATACCTCACATGAAAACCCCGTATTGGATATTCCTATTTCTGAAAGATCATTTAATACAAACAATAATCAAATGTATTTAACAATATGTGACACCCAGGAAACACAATTTCGAAGACAAAAAGTCTTCGACAACACGAGAACATATGTAACTCTAGCAAAAATTAACACTGAATTGCATAGAGCTGAATTTATTAAAAATACTGAAATCCTAAACAAACATACCCATTATATTTAGACAACCCTTTATTATCACAGATTTTTTCAAGCGTTATTCATCGAACATTCAAGTATTGGTCATATAAATTAATCCAGTGCAGTAAAGTACGAATTGACGTAGAACACAGGACAAACAAAACGAAAAACTGTATTATTATGATGATATGATAGAACCCCACCAATAATTAGGTTAACCCGAAGCCTACGACTTTAAAACCTTTAGAAAATATCCATATAGACACATTTAAAATTTCAAACGAATTTTTTTTAACGATGGTTGATACATTTTCGGGATATGGATGAGAACGCTAACAGAAGTTGCAGTGGTTGACAACTTTTATATCCCATCACGGAATTCTCGAAAAAATTACAACGGATCGCAGAACCGAATTCAAGAATTTTGATCTTGAAAAATTCTGTACGCTACATCGTATCGATTTACAACACACTACAGCAAGGAACAGCAATTCAAATTCACCTGTAGAATGATTCTATTCCACCAGTATAGAAACACTTCAGATGTTTAAGAGAAGATAACAAAACTTTTACTACGGAAAAAATAATAAGACGAGCGCTATTGGGGTATAATAATAGTATTCATAGCATCACAAAATTTACTCCTTTAGAAAATTCCATATTAATAACACAACCCATATGCCCATATGACATACGATCACCTCGTAATTTCTTAGTACGTCTAAAATAATAAGGAAAATAATCTCCAAACGTAATCTGAATAGAAATGATCCACCAGATTTCGATAGTCAGAGAAACGCCTTTAATAAAAATAAATCAAGAGATAAGAAATTACCTAACCTAACCTAAATTTGAGAAATTGAAAATTCTAGATAAGTCTAGTATAAAGCTTAAAACACACAAAAAACTTATAACATAAATCTCGCTAGAAAACCATGAAACCTTTGTTACAGGAAGATAATGAAGACCCATTATCATTTGCTATCAACCCTCTACTTGATTCTTCAGATACAACTAGTTCACAGCCTGGACTCTGACTCTGACATACAAATAACAACAGTCGACAAACCTATTGTCCCTATCCAATTAAGAGATTTTAAATTAGTATATACAAAAAATGCATTCTTAGATTATATCGATGTACACCCTATAATTGAGCAAATAATTAATTCAAAAACACATTTCACATAATTAGAAATAGCATCAAAGATGTAAATTCAACAATGAGAGGAAATATGATATATCGTATCACGGTTTAGCTGACAGCATGTTACTTAGAACAGAAGAGAGAAAATATGATAATCTTCATCCACATAGGGGTAACAGGAACAGGAGAGATTTATTTAATATTGTATGTAAAACTGACAAATGGATCTTTGGTATTTTAGACGCTGGTGATGGAGTCAGATACGACCAAGCTATCCAAACGCTACAACAAAATCAATTACTATCATTCCAGAAAGTAATTTACAGATATCATTATCAAAAAAAAATCACAGTAACAACGATTCTGTCATGAATCTAGAAAAACAACTGGAAGGAGTTAACACTATGATTTTTGAACCAACCGAGAACAAAGAGAATGGGACTCTTTTGACTAGGTGGTTAGTTAATTTCAACGAAATTATTCCAGTGAGGATAGCCAATCTATCTGTAAACAGAGTGACATTGAAGAAAGGGGAAGTCATCGATACCTGTTCGCCAGTCTCCCGTGTGAAAAGATGTGAGCAAGAAGAACGGCTTCTTCTTGCTTGCTTCTTCTTTCGAAAGATGCACATTTGCCCCAAGAGTTAATGGATGATTTCAATAACACCTGGAATCATCTTAGCGAACAAGAAAAGAAAAAGGCCATCGCGTTTGTGAAGCAAAAAGCTGATGTTTTCGTACAAGAAAAAATTACAGGGCAAACGAATTTAGTCGAACATCGGTTCAACACGGGAAATGCTGTATCTATTCGCCAACCTCCACGAAAACTTCCTTTCTTGAACAGCAGAAAATTAACACCATGGCTAATGATGTTACGAAGAAGGACCATCACCCCGAATTGACTTTACCTTAATATTATAATAATTATTTTTAAATATGCTCAGGGTATTGCAGTGTAACAGATTTTGCGGTCGGTATTTGCTTTCGGTAGCAAAATAGGTATGTTATAATTTTTTGACAGAACTTACACCTACTACCTGCATGCTTTTTATTAAATGCTTTGAATATAACTGGGTTTTATATCGCACCATATTATTGACCATTTCATCTGTTTTTGATAACAGAATCTAACATGCCAATTACTTACAGTAATTTTTTTATGGTTATTGTAATGATATAAAATATTTTTCTTGTTATTCTTAAATATATCTATTCTGTTCTTTCTTTTGATAGAACGCACACATCTATATTATGCATGTTTAGTTATTGTTAAATGTGCCTACGGTTTGGCTGTGTGGCCGATTATGACATCGGTCTCTGCTTTTGATGGCAGACTAGATTCGTTCTTTTTATAGAACGTACATATCTATATTATGCATAATGTTTAGTTATTCTTAAATGTGCCTACTGTTTGGCTGCGTGGCCGATTATGACATTGGTCTCTGCTTTTGATGGCAGACTAGATTCGTTCTTTTGATAGAACGTACACATATCACATATGTATTATGCATGCTTTGATGGCATGCTTCGAATATGTCATTTCTATTCGTCAACATTATTTTTGATAAATCATTTGTCTTGCGAAACGGCCAAATCTACCGAAAGTTCCTCTCTCTAGAGGGAGACGTATCCTCTGACACTGCCCCCGGTAAAAAAAATCCCGATGGCCTGTAGTCAGCGGAAAGGTAAATTTTTCAAAATTCATTGAATTGAAATTTGAACAACTTTTTCATTGGTATACCTACATGTTATTACATAAAATTGTCGTTTGTGTCATAGCCTTGCGGTTGGAGGTTTTTGTTTTGGCTTTTGAATATAAAGCAGACAGGGTTCGAGTTCCACTTCAAGGCAGAATTTTTTTTCGCCTATTTCTTTTCAATAAATATACTATATATTTTCTTAATCAGGGTCTATATTAAGATCTCCAGAAAATGTACAATTACATCAAATTTATATTGAGTGTTCATGTTTTATCAATATTTGTTATTTTTCTTTATTAATTTTTATTTCTTACCTGTGTATTTTATGAAAATTTGCTTTGAACAAAAGTTGTAGGTACTGATTATATCTATAACCTAAAATTATTTTTGATGATATTTACACTACGGCTCTTTTTTGATAATTTTTTTAAATGTTTGAATGGTCGCTATTTTGAAACTACTTACCCGATATTGCCCAATAAGGAACTTGACCGAGATATTTGAGAGATTGATTTTTGTAGCAAATTTGAACTTGATACCTTCAAAACTGCGACCTCTATCGTGTTAACAAATTTCGTAATATCCCATATATATATATATATATATATATATATATATATATATATATATATATATATATATATATATATATATATAAACTTCTGAATCAAATGTTTTTTTGGACTAACTTATAGACATATAACAACATGCCGTTGAATTTTTTTCGAAATTCAAAAGTGTGAACGATCGCAATAGGTACATTTCTATAAGAAATTTACCTAAAAATGACCCGATATGCAGCAACAATCAAGATTTTTCAGAGGTGCTAGGAATGAGGCTGGCATCGCTAAAGCTTATGGGGCCTCAATTCACCAACAGATTGCGGATAGATGGCTCCACATCTTTCAATCGGGTTTGGAAAGCGAAAAGAAGAAGGAGTTATTTTTAAAATATCCCGCTCTCGATAATATCCGTTATTTTGAAGCTCTAAAATTGAACCCTATGGTTCTCAAGCCATTAATTAGTCGGTATTGAAAAGAGGCGAGCGTATGGGTAACAAACAAGCCCAAATCGATACAAGTCTTGCTGCAATAGGGTCGGTTATTTCCAAGTCATTGGAAAAACAAGAGAGGGGAAGACAACAAGACCATTATAGAACGCCTTAGTGATGCCGGTCGACTTTTATCTAACCTTCATCACTCAGAAAGTATCACTAGGGATTTGGTATTCCTAAATCTGAATATAAGGAATGGAAGACACGTTGTCACAGTCAATCATTGATGAATGGCTTTTTGGAGGAGATTTGGAGGAAAGACTCAAAAATGCCAAAAATATTCAGCAATCTTCGAACCAACTCAAAGCTAGGAAAATTTATTTTTTATTCAAGGACTTCGAGTACTTTAAACTTGAAAAGTCTACTCAAGAAACTTCGAGGAACAATGCAGAGTGGACGTTATCAACAACAAGTTCCCACCAACAAGTACCCCCAGCAGTACTGTCTACGTTGTTAAGACAAGTACACCGCTGAGAGCAGGTATCGCCGGAAGTAGAGGTAGGAAGAACAGTAGGAAGACTAAAATATTTTCATAATTGTAAAAAAATACTAATAACAAACATATATTATGTTGGTTAAAGAGGGTTAAATTGCCTTTTATTAAGAAATCCATATAGGCTTTGGCGCCTAAAGATCCTAAATGGTCTTTAGAGGAACAAAATTTAGTTTCTAATTCCATCGAAAAGATGTTAAAATCTGGGGCGCTTTCTAAGTTTCAAGCTTGCAAAGGCCAATTTTTATAAAAATATTTTTTTTATTCCCAAAATAGATGGCACATTTCGCTTTATATTAAATATTAGAAAAATAAATCAATATAATACAAAAACCAGCCACTTTAAACTAGGGTACCATTGAGTGGTTGCCTGTTTAATGGACCGTAATTACCTCATGGAGAAGATTGATTTACGGGAAGCCTATTTTATGGTTACAGTGTACGAATCTCATAGAAAATATTTAAGATTTTCATTCAAGGGAATTTTTATGAGTATAATTCTCTTTGCTATACTACAAATTGAGCACCCATGATTTTCACGAAACTTTTAAAACCTGTTATTTATTATCTTAGAAAGAAAGGTTTTCTTTCAGTGATATATTAGAATGATTTTTTATTGCTGGATGATAGCTATACAAAGCAAAGTTGTTCGTTTTGAGGTGGGTCCAGTTGAAAATTTTCTGGGGAGTCTGTATGACTGACAAAATCTATTTTATCGTAATGAGCAATCTCTTGATTTGAACAATCGTATTCCACATGAGTTTGAGTATAGGTTTCATCATCGTAAAAATTTGGGTATTGATAGTAGTCTGTATATCTATATATGGGTATCATTATCGTGACCATATTCGAAGGAACATAATTCTTCAAAGGTGTACTTTGGGCATTATTAGATTGATAATTAGTATTTTTTTTTGTAAATTTGGACGATTCTCAAATTGTCGTTGACTATTTACAGTAGGTGTTCTGGAGGTGGAGGACATTCAGTAGTTTCTCCGCTTGTATTAAATTAGTAATTACTTACTCTCTGAACTACTTTACTACGTAATAATTGTAATCGACGGCCAAAGTTAGGAAGATATTTGGTTTTATGCGATATTGTCCTTGTTAAATCTTGTATTAGGCATTCTAAATCTCTAAGATCGGATTTGATCCCATCCCAATTATTTAGCTCTACACGATTTCCTACCATAACTTCGGCTGCTCCTATTAGTTTATCTTGAATACAGTCCAGGATATGTTTATGCAATTCGTTATCAGTAAAGATGTTGTATGATGTTACTAAGTTGTCAAAACGATTTATAAATTTGTTCAAATTATCGCTATTACCATCATAAGGTTTTATCTTCTCAACTCTGGATTTGAAAAGATCCCAGTTGATTTGTGGTGCTGTAGGAGTCATTTTTACTTCTTTCTTAATATCTGGTTCTGAACTATTACTATCTGGTCTATTTTGTGTAATTTGAAAATTATTAAATTTTTCTAATAATTCATCAAATTCATACAAATACTTAATATAATTTCATTAATTCTTTAAATACTTAAATAATTCTCTTTTATCTCTGTAGCTATGAGAAAAAATGTGATAACTAAGCTATCATTTCCATAAATCCTTATAGAGAGGGTTGGAAAAGACAAGAAGGAATCAGGCACGACTATTTAGAACCGACAAGCTATTTTCTGCCTAACTCCCCTATATGGGTTGATAAGTGTATGGCTGTGCAAATAGTCAGTCATTTTAGAAAAATAAATTATTTACAGATTGATAATGGAATCTTAGGAGGAATAGTAACACTTCTATTGTAATTTTCTATTTGGTTTCAGGGATATTGAAAATATTCCATAATGTTCAGTTTTTCTATCTTTTATATTATAAGGTGTCCCGAAAGTTCGGAAAGAAAAAGATAGGACGTACTTAGGGAGCAATAAATATTTTTTTCAAAAAATTGGACCGACGTTATTAGTTGGTGCACTGAAAAATACAAAATAATATTAATTCTATTGGTTCTGATACTTTTGAAGTTGTGCAGTTGCAGTTAGATTGAAAACTTTTGGCACCAACTTCACAAGTACCAGCACCAATAGAACTGATATTATTTTGTATTTTTCAGTGCACCAAATAATAACGCCGTTCCAATTTTTTGTAAGAAATATTTATTTCACACTTTTGACATTAGTCACGAAAATCGTTCAACGTAATGGCAGAGGTAATGGTCTAAGTGACCGTTACATTTGCCATTACCCATGAATATTATTTGCTTTACTTGTCACGAGTATTATTTGGAGATCTCAATACTTTGCGGTGGAAATACTGATGTACTCATATTTCAGACTGAGTTTTTATGAACATGGGACCATTTCTCACGGAGCACGTTTAATATGAAAAAGTCGCGAACAAATATAAAAGAAACATGCAGACATACTGTCGAATTGTCGTCCGCTTTAGTTCGTCGGTCAAAAATAATGTTAGTACCTACTTGGTGCTGGTACTTTTGGAGTTGGTGCCTACAACTAACAATAACGGCACAACTTCAAAAATACTAATAGAATTAATATTATTTTGTATTTTTCAGTGCCCAACTAATAAGGTCGGTCTATTTTTTTAAATATTTATTTGAGTCCATATACGAGATTAATGAAACAGGAGCGAGGAGTAAATTGATGTTGGGGTACCTCAGGGTTAAATCTTGGGACCCATACTATTCTTGATAGTTATCAGTGATTCACATTTTTCAGTTTTTTAGTATTATGTTTCAGAACTACTACTGGCTTATGACTCTGACTGATTTCAGAGACTGACTCTGATCCGTGATCAATGCGGCATTTTTCTATAGCTGAATATGACATGACATCGTAAGAGATTATTCTAGATGCATTTCAGTGTGAGACAATTTACGAAGGTTCGATAATAAATCTAGTAATTAGAGAATTAATTAATGAAATACTCAAGCAACAACTATGCTATGTAACTATTGCTTTAGGACTAGGAGGTCATATTTATTTAAGCTAATGATACCACTATATGTAGTTTAGTTGTGTCTGCAACAACTCATGAACAAGTGAGGGTTAAAGTTCAGAAAGTAGTGAAATTCTTTAAATATTGGTGCGATCGGAACAATGTAGCTTTGAACTTGGAAAAAACTTTAGTGTGCACTTGTGTGACAGAACGATTGTTCAGTCTTCTCTCATGACCCCTATCGACAACCAAATTATAGTACCTAATAAATACTAAATTCCTAGGCACTGTTATAGATAGCAACTTAAATTTTGTAGACGAAGTGGACCGAGTTTGGAATAAATTGAATAAAGCCTATTTTATTATTTTGTGAAAAAAATGAAATGAATGTATGAAAAATGAAATGTCAGTAAATACAGTGATCCCAGTATAATATGCACAAGTATACTTAATATTAAATCAAAATATTGTTGCTTGGGGTCAATCCACCGAGTGCTCTAGAATATTTGTGACTCAAAAACGTACCTATCATTCGACTAATTTGTGTATTGAAAAGTAAAGTAATATTCACAGTGCCTTCAATATACATTTTATTAACCATATCTCTGAAAGGGTTCCAGTTCCAGAAGAATTGCGATTTGCACAGCTACATTACTAGAAATAAATTCTAACAAATTATATATTTATGTAAATATAACCGCGTAAACGTAAACTATTTCCCGCTATGCTGGTTCCGAACTGTACAAAAAAATACCTGTTGTATATAGTAAACGTACTCCGCTTTTGATGATTTTTGATTCATTTGAAAGAGGAGACTTGAGAAATGGTCCCTTATTCACAAAAACTCAAATCCGAAATCTCCTCCCCTCCGAAAACCGCCCCGAAGCGGGCGAATACTTATGCGTATTTCTGCAGCGATGTATCGAGATTTTAATAATACCTACACAATGCAAGCAAAAAATATATAGGATAATAGGATAAGTACTATCTTCTCATTGGTATTAGTAAACGTTCAACGATTTTTGTAACTAATGTCATTAGTTGGTGCACTGAGAAATACAAAATCATATTAATTCTATTTGTGCTGGTACTTGTGAAGTTGATGCCAAAAGTTATCAATCTAACTGTAACTGCACAACTTCAAAAGACAGCACCAATAGAATCAATATTATTTCGTATTTTTCAGTGCACCAACTAATAACGTCGGTCCAATTTTTTGTAAAATATATTTTTATTTTAATGCTATTTCTGTTATATACATTTATGATGACTTCCTTTATTCAATTTTGTATTGGATGAAAAGTTACACATACTTACTTATTTAGTTACTTACTAAACAAGAGAGTAGAACAAATAGACACTAAAATGAATATTAACAGAAAGTAAGTGATAAACTATCCACATAAAAATATTATTACCTGAAGAGTAATCTTTGGACCCCATTTTAAGAATAATGATGAGATTTGGCTTACTGAATGATTATTTGGCAAAGGAGTTTACCAAGATAAAATCAATGAATAATGTGTGTTTCAAATACATTAAATCAAATAAAGTGAATTTATGTTGACACTGTTTATATTTATTGATGTACTGGATCAGAAAAATAAATGCTCTGGTGGTGCAGTGGTAACGTACTTGCCTTTCGTACATGTGACCGGAGTTTGATTTTTGATCACCGCATTTCTATCCAATAATTATACTCTGTGACAGAGGAACCTCAATGGTGAGCTTAGATATTGAGGGTGTTCGAGCAGCAGTTCAAACCAAACTCAAACGGTTAGAAGTATGCACATTCCAATTTTGAGAAGACCAAAATGGAAATGCGCATGCCTCACAAACACAAAACACAGTTGGAAAGTGGTCCAAACTGCTGCTCAAACACCCTTCTATTGAGTTTCGACCACTGGGCAATCTCATTAGGATTTTTTTTAGAATTATTTTATTGATTGAATTATAAATGACCCTTTATATAATTTTTGATAGTTGAGTTTTGAAATGTAAAAACAGTTGAATAGGAGAAATTAAATAGAAGGAAAGAAAAAACAAATTAGATTTTCTTTCATGACAAGAAGAAAAACTCGATAAACATTGTGCCGATCACATTAAGCCGATACTTATAGGCACAAATTTTAGGTAATTATAAACATTGTGCTGGTCCTTTGAGACGGATACTCATAGACACACCTTTTATGTTATTATAAACATTATTCTGGTCCTTCACTTTACAGAATGGCAAATGGAGCCAAGAAGTGAGAAGGCTAAATCCAGAAGTGAAAATCTGGACCGTATCGATATCCTAGAAATCTCTGCTGAGCGAGATGTCGCGGAAAACAAGATACCTGCAATCCCGTCCAGTAGAAGTGAAAGAAACAATGACGAGGTTGAGAGGAATTCGGCAGCTAAATCCATTAGGTCTAACGCCATTAGTACTTGTAGAAGAAACATTAAAGAAGCTAAAGTAAGAGCTGATAAACAAATGGCTTAAATATTGTTCAAACAGATAGAAATGGAGAAATCAAGGATAGAAAATACTGGGAAAGCCTGTTTGAATGAGGAATATGACATATTCTATTCACCTTACTAGCGGAAAAGGAACATACTGTGAACAGCAGACCTCTTACATGTGTTTCTTCAGATTGTGAAGATCCCGAGAGTCTTATTCCTAATCTCTCTTTCTCTCTATCTGTTTTCTGGAAGTAAAATGAACCTCAATTTGAGAAAATGCTGGCAGTTTTCATTGCAATTATCAGAAATCAGAATCATTTGATCAGCCGAAGGACCAAATGGATTCAAGAAAAGAGAAACTTGGAGAAGGGAAAAACAGTTGTTTTCATTAATAACAAACTTCCACAGAACAATTGGCTCCAAGGACAATTGGCCTCTGGGAAGAATAATTCAACTATATCCAGGACAAGATTGAAAGTTTCGTGTCGTTGACATCATGATTCAGGATAGCATTTATCGTCGACCTGTTGCCAAGCTGTGCCCAGTTGACAGACATGTTGGGAGAATGTTAGGATTTGTTTTAGATTTATTTTATTGATTATTGATTGACTGATTGAAATTATAAATGACCCTATATATGATTTTTGATAATTAAGTTTTGAAATGTAAAAACAGTTGTATAGGAGAAAATAAATAGACGGAAAGAAGTAAAAAAAGTTAGATTTTCTTTCATAACAAGAAGAAAAACTCAATAAACATTGTGCTGGTCACATCGAACCGATACTTATAGGCACACCTTTTAGGTAATTATAAATACTCGTATCAATTATTATTTTGATATAGGAAGTTCAAGTTCAAGTATTTAAGTGGGTATGTAACTTCATGGAAATATTATCTTTGATAATATGCTTTTAATTTAATAATTTAATAGATAAAATAATTTATAGCTCGTAAAATACATAATAATACATTATACAATGTCTGGTGGCCACGAAAATGTCCGACTTTTGTAGCAGACAGCTAATGCATTTATTCTAATGATTTATGACTAGGTACATATATCAATTTCAGTGCCACAGAACATAATCATAAAAACTTAGTCTGGAATAATTGACAATGCTGACATTATTTCTACTTAACAATTATCAAAAAATACTTTTTATCATTGGTTGTAATTTTATTAAGGTATCCTTATATCGATTGAAAAATTATATTGTTATAGTGTTGCTATATTTACTTGTAAATAATTTATTCGAATTATTCATACTAGTAGAATGTATAAAATTTTTCGTAGTTCTTTATCGCAAATAATTGAAAACATATTACACTCATGTGCTAAATATTTGGTGATATTGGGGGTCTGATAACTTTTATATTTTTGTCAAATTTTCATATTATTTTTTTAGTAAATGGTAGATAAAAAAAAAAAGCAGACAGTCGAATTGTATACCTCCTCCGTTCGTCGGTCAATGATCTTATCTTGCACTATTATTACCCGCTACTTCGCCCGCGGAAAATCAGATGGATACCCTATGTACCTATATCTTCCTTCTTTGTATAGTTTGGCATCATAATTATCTAGGTATAGATTCTATTATGTAAGACAGGACAGGGACATATACATAAATGGTTAGGTACTATTTGTTAGCTTAAGGAGATAGACATATGCCGAAACGGACTTTTCTGCGTATAGAAAAGTAAAAAAATCGTAATTTTGAAGAATTAGGAGGAGGTATACAATTTGACTGTTTGCCTGCATGTTTTTTTATGGATGTTCGTGCCTTTTTAAATAGTAACGGGGCTCCAATTTTCATGATTCTTTTTTCATTCTAAAGAGGAAAATTGAGAATTGGTCTTTTCCCTAAAAACTTCTAAAAAGGGTGAAGGAGGCAATATTTTTTAAAAAAATCGTAAATTTTAGTGCATCTGACAGTTTTTCAATCCCTATTTCCAAGCAATCAATGATACAAAAAAAAATTACTCGAAATATCGAGCCAAAGGCAGATTTGACTTTATAAAAGAAATTTGGGGCTTTATAATAAATTTTCTTACATATTTACTAATAATTGCTAAAGATTTAGAAAATATTTTAGAAGCATTACAGTTAAGTATATATGTACATAATGTATTTTATAGTATTTTTCAATTAAAGAAAGAACATAATAAACAAAATCAGGTATTCTCATATACAATCTAGTTCTATTCTGCAACTTCATTACTGTAGAATTCAAACACATATTTGTGAATTGTTTTATCTTTTCATCATATAGTTCTTCACTCACGTCACCACGGGTTGCCGAATAATCACTATCATTTTCACAGTAACGATTTTCACTATTTTCGCTTGAGGGACCATCATATGTATTTCTCAGAAGATTAGTTTTTTGTTTTTCTGATTTTTTTCACATTCTAATTCTTTGATAGGAGACAACCTACTCCTAAATTTAGTTTACCTTCTAATTGTTACAGGATGGGCTTGTACGGAAAAACCTCTTTTTGACTGAAACTTTTTTGTGGCAAAGTATTTCCAGAAGTATCACCCCTTTCAAAGTTCAACTCCATGTCAGCTTATGGTTAAGGTTGAGGGCTGCTTTTATAATTGCCACTAGCTGAGTCAGACTGTGTACTCATGTAGAAGCTATTGCATCATCAATAATATTTCTCTTGTCCCTTGGAGGAACTTTTTGCCACCCAACATTTAAATAAATCTTAGCTATAATAATTTATTCAATCAATATTCATAGCTTTCTTACCAAATAAACCTAGTAATAAAAGATGGTACGCTTTATATTGGTATAGTAAAATAACAGACCTTAACTTTGATTTTTTACCTGTAATAGTATCAGAATATTTTTTTTAAAACTTAATTATTGCTATCCTGGACATAATATACTTATATTAAAATGATTTTCACATACAGAAATAGCAGTGTTCTATTGTTCTTTGGAGAAATATCCCCAATATTTCCTCTTCATGCTCCATTTTGATCGGCGATTTTTATCTTCAGGTACGCGAATAAAAATTTTAGTTTTCACGATTGAACTAGAACACAATACAGTACTTAGAGTATAATAAGTATTTTCCATTCCATACAAAACAAGAATAACTAAAATCGAATAAACAAACCAAATATAAACAACAGAATACAAAAGCAATGTGAATCAAATGGCAAATGGCATGGTTACGGCGGCGCGACTCATCTCGACGCAAAGAGTGACGTCACAGCAGCTCTCGCGTGTTTGGCCCCTTTTAAATTAGCTTAGCGTGGATTTCAACTTTAATAATTTATTGTAAAATAAGATTTAAGGGCTGAGGTTTGTTATAGGGTATTTTTATACATGAACACACATAATAATAAAATAAAAAAATATAGGCAAGTTCCCAATTCTATTGGTGCTGGTACTTTTGAAGTTGTTGCTAAAAGTCTTCTATCTAAAGCACCCGAAAACATATTTTCTCTACGTTACAAAAACTCTATTAGAATGTTGATTACCCATAGGGTTGTACAACAACCATTCTGTTTCCCATGTATAATAACAATAACTAATATGATTGGATTATAAAATATGATTGTGACATCTAGATTTCACTTACTAAATTTCTCTTTTTTTATTGGGACTTCTTTTTAAGTTTTTAAGCCATTTATATTTGTTGACAAAACCTGTGAGTCAAAATGTGTACAGTAACAGCATATATTTTTTTCAGTTATAGATACATATAAATATTATATCTATGTTCAATATTGAAAGTATAATTATTCAAACAGACACCCATTCTCGGCACGCTATATCATAAACAACTCGATGTATTCTCACCATTTGTGCTTTGTGACAATTCATCAAATTTTATCTTTGCTCACAGATTAGGGAAGAATATAGCTTTAGAAAATGTTAAATTTCGAATTATTACGATTATAGATATGCAAGTAATCAGTTTACTCTTCATTATCGGTAGTTATTTTGGTTCAAACCCGTGGACAAGATTTGGAAAAATCATATTACTACCTAATATCAAGTCTATCGTTATTTACGTTTTGTATCTATCGATACTAATGCATGATTTGGCTATCTCAATATACTATGAGGCAGGTATTTTTAGGGCTGGCCCAAAAATGATCACACAAAAAATACTGAACTGCTTAAAGATGCATTTGACAGTTATATATCCACTGATTAATCTTCTGGATACAATATATTTCAAAAAGGAACAATGGAATGAGTATTTTAGAAAGACGACTCAAATTGAGAACGTCTGCCGATTAACCATGAAGAAAATTCCAACAAGTTGTTCTAAAATGATGTTAGCCTTGGTGGTATTGATACATGTATATTTTTCAATAATGATCCTTTTGGAATACTATGTGACTTACCTCACAGAAGCCGGTGACCACAGTTGGTACCTCTTTACAACTTACAACCTTTTCGAAATGTACAATGCTTCCATCTCAATTCTAGTTCAAATTGAACTAGCTTTGTTGATGTGTCAATATTACAGGGAACTACACAATTACATTCAAAGTCCTAAATTGGGAGATCTATACATTTACAATCATAGTGTATTGTTATTGCGAACGCATAGATTATTGAATGAGTTAGTTTATATATACAACAGATTATTTGGCTGGAAGATAGTCTTATTATATGGATTTGTTATCATCAATTTGTTGCAGATATCTTGCATAGCAATTTTTTTTGATAGATTTGAACTGGATGTGAGCGCAATTACAGACCTTTTGCACGGACCCATACTCTTGGTAATATTTTAATCCTAATCTTAATAATTACATTCTCAATTTATAGTTATCTTTTATTTTTGAGTAGTATCTTTAAAATTATAGTTTTTGATAAATAAATATCTATATGTAGATTCTTTTGTGCTTGTATGACAAAAGATTTTATCAATCTTCAAGCTCTCTTCGGTCGAGGCCACTGACCAAAATTTTTACCGAGAACGCGACTTGGATAAATGAAAATACCCACGTCGCGATTTGGTTTTTTGTATTCGGTCTGAAGGGTATTTCAAATTCGATAGACTCTTAGACTTTTATAGAGATCTACTAGTGATACGAATTTAAAATTTTGGTTGTAGCCTTAGTCAACTACGATCTATCGGATCAAAATCCTTTGTTGTCACATCTACCTGTGTCAAATGGCATATCCTATACCTATTATTTTATTTTTTGATAGAACATCCGTTATAATGGGACATGTAATATTATTATTACTCTCCGGATGGAACGTTATCGATCAGACCATTCCTCAGATACTAATTATTGAAATATTTCTTACACGAAAACATACAAATCTAAAAAAAGTATTTCTAGGTAAATCTATTTACAATGGTCTTATTATCAAATACATAGGAATCTTTTGAAAAACAGATAACTTAACTAGTATTCTTTCTGAACTGCATCAAATTTAACACCGTATGTCCAAAAAATATGTCTGCGAGAGTGGTTATCAAAAAAAGCCAAAAGTAAATTCTCTTAAATACAATATACTGTACCATAGTATTTGATATAGGAATAGAGTCTCCCTCTCTCTCTATCTCTCTCTCTTTCTTTGTTAATGGCCCTTGCTACCTTTTTGGTGCATTTGGCCAAGGAATAGAGTAGAATACATTTTATGTTTTGATATATGATAGTCCTTTACCTACCTATCTCTTACGTGTCTCTAATAATTTGCATTTTTTTGTAAAATGATTCAAATACGCTAAATTATATATTTTATCTTCTTCTAGTGATGTCTTTGTTCATTTAAACGCAGATATTCATAATTGTTCACAAAACATGCTGAATTGTTGACCTTTGGTTTTCACCACCCCTTTTAATGCCAGTATTACACGATTTTTCAAATCAGTTTTATTTGTGGCCGTAATTTTCTATACATTCTCTATTATTTTACCCCAGAGATCAAAATCTGAGGTAGTGACCAATTCCAAGGATCAATTTTTTCTAAAAAGTAATTGACACTAGGTAAATCTTAAAATGTAGATATTTCTCATTATACCTGTATTTACAATTTCTTCAAATGTCTATGCAAACTGCATATTTTTTGTCCCCCAATCTCCCTATCTTATGAGAATTTCGATTCGTCAGATTAAATTATTTTCTTGAGAAAATCTGAAGCTTACATTTTTTTGTTAGAATTATTTCGTAAAACTGTTTCGTTGTTGAGGAACCTCGGGATAAGGCTTTTGTAGTGATATATTTGATGCTTTTATAAGATTTTCCAAATTGAGGTACTTATCAAGGATTTCCATATGCTGTACTTCGTATTGATAAGTGAGGATTGGCATGAACATTTCCAAGATTTCATCTCCTATCACAATCACTTTTGTTTGGTTTCTTTGAGTAGGTACGAACTCTCCCAAAGTTGAGAGATACAGAGTTTGTCTCTTTATTTGTATTGAATTCTATTCCAATCTAAGATAAAAATGTTTCATTTCATGTTTTTTGTCGATTCATATTCCGCAGAGATTGGTGAAATGTGAAATCACGGCTGCTGCGAATCAAGAACTAACTTTATTAAAATTTCGTTGTTCTTCCAATCTCTCACTAACTCTTTAGCTTCTAAATATTTCATCAACTGTCTGAAGACTCTGGAAATTTAAAATCAAAGTCTTGAACTTCATTTGCTTTGAACTATTGCAAATTATACTTTAAGATGTGAGGTGATTAATACTTACTTCATCGAACAGAATCTCACTCACTCTTCTAGTACAGATTACAGATGCTCTAGATCTACTGCCGTTATCATCGTATCATACGGTACATACAATGAAAAAAAGAACCCTTACAAGATGTTTTGAGATCTCTAAATAATAAATAACAAGTACAAACTAAACCTACCTATAACTTTTTGGGTATTAGTAACGTTCAACAATTTTCCTGACTAATGTTACACTCAAAAATGTGTAAATTAATATTTTTTACAAAAAATTGGATCGACTCTATCAGTTGTTGCACTGAAAAATACAAAATAATATTAATTCTATTGGTGCTGGTAATTTTGATGTTGTGCCGTTGTAGTTTGTTGTTGTAGGCACCTACTCCAAAAGAACCAGCACCCATAGAATTAATATTATTTTGTATTTTTCAGTGCAAGAACTGATAAAGTCGGTCCAATTTTTTTTTTTAATATTTTCCACCTGATCAAACCAATAGCATTAAACTGTCTCGCATTTCTTGCTCGCAAATGATGGGCAATAGGTATCAACATATGTTGGATACAACTTTAAAATAAACCTAATAAGCTTACCATACCGACTCAGGTTGGTACTTACGGTTTGTATGCTTGTAAACTGACGATTCAAATTAAACAAAATATGTGAGATCATTGATCATTTAAGGATAGATGTTACCATGTCCAATTTGAGGATTTCAAATATCATTGAATAATGTGAACAGTCTAGCTAGACTAGCTAAACATGAGCTTTATAAAAAACACATACCTATTCATCATTGTAGTATATTTTTTTAAAATATTATTCTAGGCAAGTATCCATACTCTGATATACTCTGATTGATATGTACATACTTTAGTAGTAAGTCCATTTGGAAAATAATGTGCGCATCAGTAATGACAGTCCTTAAAGAAAAGCCGATATTTTGATACTATTGGTTCGAGATCTATTCATGTATGTATTTTGGCGTCAAATTTGATAACGTCTCATTTTTAATTCGTCCATTGCAATAGGTTATTACTGTACAAAATTTATATTAAAAACGTGTCTCTAAACTACCGGTAGAACTTTTTAGCTATAATTACCATACTTTTCAAGTGATCGATAAGTATTCAGCTTTAATAATTTAATTGCACATAATTTTGAATGATATTATTCATGTTAGCAGAGCTATCACGATTATATACTCGTTTTTATGATTCCCCAAATGATATTGACACGATATGAAGAACAAAAGTGTTTGAATTATTGTAAAATGAATATATCTTTTCCAGACAGTACTTGCTTATAGATTTAAATCCAAGTTATGGACGAGAAATTGTTACGTATACTTTTCCAAATAGGTGGTTTTTTCGGTGTCAATCTATGGACTCCATTTGGTAAACCAATCAACAATTATAATATAAAAACATGTTTCACCTATTCAATATTCACTATTATATTCTTTCATGATTTTTTCTGTTCCTGTCGTTATTGGCAAGAGCGATTCAATAATCCAAATAAAACAAAGTTAATTGCTTTGGAAATAATTGGCTGTTTCAAAATGTACATAACCATTTTGGCTGCCCAGTTGAATATTTTGGATGCATTGTTCTTTAAAAGAAGCCTGTGGAATGAATATTTCCAGAAGACATACCAAATCGAGACGACTTTTCGTGTTATTATGAGACATGAAAGGAGTATTTGTTCTAGACGCATGCTAGTACTGACTGTGATTTTTAACATCTACTTCTTCATGTTGATACCGTCTCAATTGTATACGGCACATGCAGCTGGTGAAGGATATATTGACTGGTACTTCTATATGATCTACAGTCTACTAGAAATCTACAATACAACAATTGCAATTCAAGTTCAAACTAATCTTGTTCTCGTTATTGATGGTTATTTCAGAGAGGCACATAAATACCTTAAGGGTATGGTTTTGGATAAGATGATTATAATTGAGAAAGAGTACATTATGATTGGTGCGAGAAATGTCCTGATAATCCATCGATTATTGAACGAGTTGATTGAGTTGCACAATCGACTTTATGGTTGGAAGATGGTGATATTGTCAGCTTTTGTAATGATTAATTTGCTGCAAATATTTGGAACCTCAATATATTTCAATAAGTTGGCTTTGGAAGTCAGTGCGCTCACTGATCTTTTGCACGGACCCATTGTTCTGGTAATATGAATAACTATGTCTGAAAAAATAATGATTTAATTGTTTTTTGACCGACGAACCAAACAGAGGAGGTTTACAATACAACTGTATGTCTGCATGCTTTTTATATTTGTTCATGCCTTTTGCATAGTAGGTAAACGTGCTTCGATTTTGATAAAAAAAATCATTTGAGAGAGGAGTAGTGATAATCAATAGTAGACATGCTCTTCCTCTCAAAAATTGCCTCCAAAGGGAGTGGTGGGGGCAATTTTTTCCGAAAATTGAATATCCGAGACGGACATTTTTAAAAATAATCATAGGTTTCCGTGTTACAGTCTGAAATATGTGTTTCAGCTATGAAGAAGGGACATATTTTTCCGAGAATCGAAAATTCGACATTGGAAAATTATAAAGGGGACCATATTCGGAAACGTTTAAATTGAACATTTTTTCAAAACAGTTACGGTTTTAGCAGTAAAGTCTAAAATATATATATCTGCGCCGCGATGTTTTTAGATCTCTGAATAATAACAAGTAGAAGCTAAGCCTTATACGTGGTAATATGATAAGTACTATCTTCTTTGGTATTAGTGTACATTCAACAATTTTCAAGACTAATGTTACACTCAAAAGTGTGAAATAAATATTTTTTACAAATACTGGCACGACTTTATTGTGCCTTTGTTATTTGTTATTGTAGGCCCCAACTCCAAAAGTACCAGCACCAATAGAATTAATATTATTTTGTATTTTTCAGTGCATCATCTAATTAATTAATATTTATAATCCATTTAATTTCATCGAAAATTTTATATGTTGTTTTTAGACAATCAGATGCCTTGATTTTGACAGGTTCCTATAACGACAACCTGAAGGTCTCGAAATAAATAAGTGATAATTTTCCTGGCTAACAATAGTAGATTATTTTGACAAATATCTATACATCAATAAATCTATACATATTAAGTGTGTCGCAGGTTGGTGCTGCATGTAGTACTATCTCGGTTATTATAAGAGCTACAAAATCGGTTAAATGGGCAATGTTTTTCAAGATCCTATTGCCATTTCAGAACTGCTATTATTCAATTGTTTTCGGTTTTTGAATGAATCGCGAAAAACCAAAATGGTGAGTTTTTGACAGTTCCTCTTATCTCCATTATTTGAGAACATAGGGTATTTTGGTTTAGACAATCTATGGACACTTTTTTAAGATCTTTACTATAAAAAATAAAACAAAAAATATCTCTTTCTAATTTTGAGATAATCACTATAATTTTGTTTTTTCTTATGGACGCCATATTAGATTTTTATTGCATTAAATAGCATTGATTCCCTTCTCAAAAAAGTATCACAATATGGTATTTTCTTTCAAAATAAGGCCGGAATAACTAAATCAAAACAATTTGAAATTTTGTTTGGAATCTTCTTTGTTTGTTGAGCTTTGTGTTTTCTGTAGCCCCGTAATGGGTATTAGATATGCCTGTTGAAAACTTTGCAATTGGTAAATCGAGTTTCGTCAGTCCATAATATGTTCATGGAAAAATTGGCATTTTCTCGCATATGTTGCGAAATCTTACTCTTCGGGGAAAATCATTCGCCGATAAACCTGGTACTATTGTGGGTTTGTAGGTATGGATGATATTTATTAACGGCCAGTATTCGATGAACAGATGACTTAGGGATATCCGTTTTATTACAATTTTTTTAAATTGATGATGTGGTAGTGTATTGTAATTGTAACACAGCATCAATTCTCCCCCCATTTTTAACAGCATATTTAGGATTATTGGGTTTGCAAAACTTTCATAATTTAGCAAATTTAGTAGGTACCAGATCCCTAAAATGTATTGCGTTTTGTTGATGCTATACAGAAAATTTATTTTCATAAATTTTCGCAGTTGTCTTAGAGTTTCTCTGGGCTACTGGTATAATTAACAGCCATGTTTCAAAATAATAACATCGTAATGGAAATTGAATTAAACAAAAAAATGCAATTAACAAAATGATAATGAATGAACAAAATCTAATGAAAACAACACAGACGACAGTTCAAATTAATACAGGTTCTAATACATATTGTGGGTCGCCTACACGACCAAATTGAGTAGAGCAGCAAAATTAATTAAAATTTTTTTTGATATCAATATTTTGGCCTTACTTTGAAAGAAAATAGCACGTTGAGATACATTTTTGGAAAGGGAATTAACAATACTATTTAATGCAGTAAAAATCCAATTTGGTGTCTATAAGAAAAAACAAAGTTATTGTTATTAAGTATCTCAAAACCAGAAAGAGTTATTCTTTTGTTTTATTTTTCGTAGTAATGATCTTAAAAAAGTGCCCATAGAATGTCTAAACTAAAATATTGTAAAAAACTCACCACGATTTATTCAAAAATCAAAAACAATTGGCAAAATGTAATAGCAGTTCTGAAATGGGAATAGGATCCTGAGAAACATTGCTCTTTCAACTGATTTTGTGACTATTATAATAAACGAGAAGTGCAGTTGCAGTTAGATTGAAAACTTTTGGCACCAACTTCACAAATACCAGCTTCAATAGAATTAATATTATTTTGAATTTTTCATTGCGCCAACTACCTAATAACGATGGTCCAATTTTTTGTAGAAAATATTTATCTCAGACTTTTGAGTGTAACATTAGTCACGAAAATCGTTGAACGCTCACTTATACCATTAGCCATGTAAATTTTTTATTAGTACTTGTTATTATTCAGAAATCTAAAAACATCGTCGCGGAAATAGGCATATTTTATATTTTACCACCGCTGTAAATCGAAAACCTCAACTCTATGGAAGAAAATTCAATATAAATGTTGCTACAAATAATCAGGTCTTCAATTTGTTTGCCTCAGATTTTCAATTTTTGAAAGAAATTGCCCCCTCCACATTGCGAAAATACACACATTTCAGATTTAAAAATCGCTGTAACTCGAAAACTGTAACTCTTTCAAAAAAATGTTCAATTTAAACGTTTCCAGATATTGTTCTATCTTTAACTGCCGTCTTAGATTTTCGATATTCAAGAAAACTAAATTACCACTCCACCACTTCGGGGGAATCAAAAATCAAAAAAACTTACCTTAACTATATACGGCGCAGACAAAAATCAACAGGCAGTCGAACTGAATACTTTCACCGATTGGGTTCGTAGGTCAATAATATTAATTCTATTGGTGCTGGTACTTGATAAGTTGGTGTCAAAAGTTTTCAATCTAACTGCAACTGCACAACTTCAAACATCGAATAGAATTAATATCATTTTGTATTTTTCAGTACACCAACAAATAACGACGGTCCTATTTTTTTTAAATATTTATTTAAGATGTTACTCAGTACACATAAACGAAACAAACACATAATCATTTATACCTACAAGTAATTTATCAAACAAAAAAAAAATCGGTTCATCCGTTTAGGACGTACGACTAGAGTTAGAGTTAGACCACATTCTTTCAGAGCTGTCATATAGGTATTTTCCATGTCAAGGGTCAGATAACCATGTAGTTCTTTGAGATGAGACCTTTTGGACCAGAGAGCTCTTTCTATTTTATTCTATGCTTGGTCTAAATGGCTTAGGTAGTCTGTACACTCCCACCAATAGTCTGTGTTGGGGGGTTAGAGACTCTCTTGGTAAGACATAAATTTTACAGTCCTTAAAGTTCTTCTTAAGTGGATTATCGGCCAGGATGAAATATGTCTGCGATGTTTTTCCTCCATTTTTTCATGTTATGAGATGTTCAGATTTATTTTGGAAGGTAGTATTGATAATACGTCTACCAGCAAACTCTAGGACACATTCTACCTCCTTGTTTAGACTACCATATCCAAAACCGCTCTGAATATCTTCATATGCATTGTTGGTTTCACCCACTTTACCATTCAGATCACCCATGAGGAACTTTAACTATACTAAATCACATATTCGTCTGTAAACGCCAAATGTTCAAAAAGCGGTCCAAAGTAATCTCTTCACATATCAATATATAGGTTATTTTATTAGTGCTGATAATTTTGAGGTAGTGCAATTATAATAGGCAGAGAGAGACTTTTGGCTTCAACTTGAAAAATACCTACTTGCACCAATAAAATAAATATTAAAAATAATATGTATAATATGTAATAATAATGGAGAATAAAAAAGAATTCTCCATTACCCATCTAAAAAGTCGGTCCTATTTCATGTAAAAAATATTAACTTCAAATTTTTTTATGTTATTAGTCCTAAAAATCGTTGAAAAATTACTGATATTCACTGATTTTAAAATATAGTGGCAATAATCTTGTATAAATCATTGAATTTTTACAAAAAAAAATCCTCCTCCGCTTCCATCTCTTTTGCGGGAACTTTTATTTTGGGAAAAAGACATATAGGATTTCACAAATTGATAGATAGATAGTTATTTTCGAATTTATAATACTATTACGGATGAGGACAAAACTAAATTGCTAATCCTAATCTTCTGCGAATGTGGGGTTCTTATAAAATTACCCACGGCAATCTTCATTTTGTCTACTATCGAGCAACCAAGCTTTAATATAATGGATTTTTTTGAATCTGTAAGAAGCCCTTAGATTAAGACCTTGAACCGAACTATAAAAATATTTAATGTACCTTACGGTTATAAATTCTGTGATGTCTGTCTTTCTGACCTTGTAAATTGGGGTCGAGATAATCAAATAGGTATAAATATTTTTCCCAAATGATTTAGTGGAAAAAACTATCATAATGCCCCTTGCATTATGTCTCCTTGTGTTTGTATCTAAGTGTTGTAAACATAAATATGTATTATCAAGAAAATCTCAGTATAATTTTCGTTGTCGGTCTATTCAATAAAAATAAACAATAGCATCTGGTCAATTTCTATGAATAATAATTGTAATCATCGTGAAATTGCCCATTAAAATTGCAGTGCTCCATTTAACGTCTACCTTGTGGGTGGGGCTGGTTGTCGGTGGCACTCATTTTTTACAACGCTTACAAAATAATGATCCCGATCGTGTTATCGTGGCTGCTTCAGAATCACGTTTGGATTAACTGACGTAGGTGAATCGAACAACATGAATGATAAGCTACTAAGTAACCTAACAATTATAGCTGACAATATTGCTTGTATACCAAAGACAAATAATAGGCAATCAAATATCTTACGTTCCAATCTCAGAACTCGATTAATCTACACTTTATGTGTCACCATGTTACTTCACGATTTGGTCATATCTGTGATGTATTCGATGACGAAATTCAATAAGCATTCCAAGATGGTCTCATTGGAAGTTCTAAATGTTATCAAAATGCATATAACAATCATCTATCCAATGATTAACGTGCTGGATGTCATGTCCTATAAGAGAAAGATATGGCAATACTATTTCAGAAAGTCTAATCAAATTGAAAATTTAACCCAGTTTTCGAAGACGACCAAGTTCACCCAACGATTTACCATATTGATAATAATATTACATGTTTACGTGTTGGGTATGTCGTTCATCGAATTTTACTTAACATATCTGGCTGAAGACGGCGATCACACTTGGTACATATTCACCATATACAATCTATTTGAAATGTACCACACATCAATTTCCATTCTGATACAAACAAACCTTGCTATTGCCATGACTCGATACTATAGAGATTTACATTATCATCTCGAGTATAATGTTTTTGGCAAGTTATTTTTTGTTCAGCGGCACCAAATTTACTGTGAATTAAAACGTTTACAATGTATGTATAGAATGCTGAACGAGCTTGCTCATTTGTATAATCGCCTATATGGATGGAAAATGTTACCTTTCTTTGGTTTTGTCATGATCAATTTATTGCAAATCTTCAGTGCTGCAATCTACTCTCGACAGTTGGTGTTTGATGTTAGTGCCCTGACTGATCTAATGCATGGACCCATTTTACTGGTAATATGATCATTATTCCATATTGAAATTTTACTTACTTCCTGCATTCCTGTCTTGATATTCTAGGATTAAATGGGATTTTATGTTTACTCATCAGATTGTAACGTAATTAATTGTTTTGACATATACATACAAACATAGAGTTGATGCAGTGGGTTTATGTCCTATCCGTCTGATACTTTATTAGATCTATTTTAACTAGTTTCCTAATCTAGAGTCTTTACTGATAAAAATATCAGGCTTAATAATCTAGATAGAGAGTCCTTCTCATAGTTATTTGCCTTCGATTTTTCTTTCCCGAGTATTTGATACCACACACCTTCCAATCCAATCAAAAAATATTTGCACTGCAGTTTGCTCTGCTACGTCTTTGTCTACGTTTCAGCGTATAAGTACACATATGAAGCTGAATTATTACTAAAGAAAATCTCTCTGCTATAACGCTTATAACTTTGGATTTAAAAATGTTTGAACTTATTTACCTACACCTAGATGGATGCACAAGTCTAAAATATACATTTTGGAATCGGTCAGGAGATTTAGTACCACAGTACCTAATTTAATGTTTTCAAATCAATTCAATTCAATTAATGAATTGAACGATGCAAGTTTACGTTAAAACTTGGCAGCCATACCCCTGGAAAAATGCGCCATTCGTTTTCTTACTACAACTTTATATGAGCATAAGTTTGTTAGCTTGCAGTACTTTCACTGAAAATCTGTATCTAAGGCTGAACTCTTAAACTGATTGTAATTTCTGATTAAAATTCACTCCTACTCAAAATTACCCAAGCCTTGGTTTTGGAATCATCAAAATCATTTACAGTGCTTTTGCTTTGCCTGAAACATCTCCGATAGGAAGTGAATAATATCTAAGCTTCCCCATTCCTGGAGGACCCGTGAACTGATTTTTAACTAAGTTGCATCTAAGAACTAGAGCTATTCGGATTTGCATGTATGTATAAATTTTGTAAAGAAATGTAATCTGCTACAATATTTTGTATAGTACAAATGTACTATACAAAATGTACAGTCGTTGTTGTCAAACATTATGTTGGAATGTCGTAATTGTAACTGGAAAAAGTGCAACTAGCAAACTTTTCAAAAAATTTCAAGTTGCAACCAGATTACAACACAACCGCGATGCGATAGCAACAATTGTTTAATTTTACAGAATCAACTTACCGCTAAAACTTCTCTATCAAATTCTCAATATATCTTTACGTTTTATAGTTTGTTTATACAAAGATAATCTCGCGAATGGATAATGCATATACTAATTCTGTTGCTTTCTTTTTTGACCGACTAACCCAAACGGAGGAGATATACAATTCGACTGTATGTCTGCATTTTTTTAATAGATGTTCGCGCCTTTTGCATGATGAACGTGATCCGATTTTGCTGATTTTTTCTTCATTTGAGAGAGGGGTATTGAGAATTGGCCCCATTAAAAAAATCAATATTAGACACGCTCTTCCCCTCTAAAACATTCCCAAGGATGTGGTGGTGGCAATTGCACTGAAAAATACAAAATAATATTAATTCTATTGGTGCTGGCACTTTTGGAGTTGGTGTCTACAACGGTATAACTTCTAAAGTAGCAGCAAATTAATATTATTTTGTATCTTTCAGTGCATCAAATAATGAAGTGGATCCAATTTTTTGTAAAAAAATATTTATTGATTTTTAGAGAACCTAGCCTAAATGCCTGTGGTATGCAATAGCGGCTCTGCAATAGCCAAAAACCTTGTTCTGTTAAAGATTAAAGCGATTAAAGCTCGAAAACTGATTTTGATAAATTTTGCAAATTATTTTCATAGACCCTCGTCATCCTCTCAGAGTCGGCACATGTCCTTGGAACAGCAGAGAAAAAATCGAAAGCACAATGAAACTTTATATTTTGTACCTTATCATTTATATTGTGGCTAAATATTTCATCCAAAATTAAATATGATCACTGTTGTACGTATTGGCACACTGAATAAAAATTATTGGTATCAGTAATTGATCGAACGACCTTCATATTCGACTTGCGCTATCTCCGAAAATATCAATTACTAAAAAAACGAAATTTTCTAAATAATCCGTATTAGTTTAGGAAGAATTTATGTTCTTTTCTGCTGGTGTTTACTAAATTCAAATAAGTAAATTAGAATTTACATACGTAAATGCGGTTAGGAAGTCGTCCCATTTCAATCAACTGTCGATTGATGATATGATTATATTTTTCTTGTTCTCATATATTATTCGTATAGCATTACACTAATTATGTCATGTTAAAATTCACGTGTACACAACCTCATATAAATAAATGATTCGCATTTTTTCTTCGTATAGGTACCTACATGGACATTTTTTAACGGACAATATTATCATTAGGATCCACGCAATATTCATGCTATATATGTGCTTTAAAAATGTTAGAAATATATTCATCCGATTGAATGATAAGTTTAAGCAATTAGCAATGAACAAAAGATACCTCAAACTTATTTATAAAGTTTCTCAAACTTTTGCAGCAGTACCATGGTGTGAATTTTCGGGAAACAGTATTTCATATCCAATAATAGGAAAACTTCTACATTCCATCACATTTGTTTTAATAACAAATGATATAGTTGCTACAACATTGTTTCAATTACAACAATTTCAACGTGACATGCCTTATCCATCCATAAAATTTTTGGATTGTCTGCAAATGGAAGGAGCAGTATTATTTCCCTGGTGTAATATCATAAAATCTCTCATACTGGAGAAGCTCACCTGGAGAACGCTTTTTGCTCACTATTTCCACATTGACGATATTATAGTGAAATTATCGAATGGATCCAAAATCTCCTATATTAAAATAATTTGTATCTTCACCTTGACTCATACCCTATTTTTCATGATGACTTTCGTCAGTTACTACATGCTCCATGTTAAGATGCTTCCGATCGCAGAGATATATTTTACTACAATGGACCTAATACAATCGTACAACATATTATCATTTTGCCATATTGTTGCAACATTAGGATTATGTTTGAGCCATAAATATAAGGAAATTAATGCTTATTTGCAATGGCAAACACCTACTTCCTCACTCCAGCATATACAACATATAATCCCCAAATGCCATTTGGTGGGAATACTTTATAGGAAAATGTATGAAATTGTTGGCATTTTCAATCAGCTTTTTGGTATTCAGATTGTGTTCTTTTTTGCCTACGTTACAGTGAGCGGACTCGCTACGCTAAATCATCTGATATTGTTTGAAGAGGTGGAATTCGATGAAAAATCATTGGTCTATATATTCCGGGGTATAATTTTTATGGTAATTTTTTTTGGCTATAGCATATACAAGTAGCATATACAAATCCTATAGTTTAGCTAAAAGGTATGTTATTATATGATGTCTGAAAGTTTTTCAATTTTTAAGCAAGTCAATAAACTTTATTGACAATGATCCTTATTTTTGATAAAATGAGAATTACTCTTTGACTATATAATTATCACACAGGTTTTTAAATATTCCAAAGACAAACTCACTTCTGTTTGTTTGACTTTCAACGTTCCGATACAACTGATATCATAATGAGCTGCCTACATTCGCCTTTCAAAAATGGACAATGAAATACTGAAAGGGTGGTTTAGATTTAGTGGTATATTTGGCTCAATCCCTATTTTTAAATTTACAGATGGGTATATCAAAATAACTAAATATTCAACTTACCTTTCTCAAGTAATTTTGGTTTTCACTCTATTACTGGGATTAATGGAAAATATTGACTTCGTTTTGTATTTTACGAGTAGAAATGAAAAAACTGGTACAACAAATTATTCTGGTGTTTGTTTTTTCATTAGGCTGGTTTGCGTTTATCTAAATATTTTCTTCAATAGTTTCAATGCGATATTTAGAAAATTTTATTGGAGCCAGCTATTGAGTGACATTTTGGACATAAACACAATGCTCAATACAAAACTGAAAGTGAAACCAAGATCATCAATTTGGAAATTATGTTTATCTTTACCTTATATTGGTGCAATTATCGTAACTATAGTGACAGAACAGTCCATTGAAGCTGCATTACACTTGATTCACTTGTTAGTATTGCTAATCAGTATTCTGCTCATTTGTTTAAACCTGAGAAATTTTTATAAAAAACTGACGTTATACTTGATTGTACTCTGCAAGAGAGAAAAAAATACGGTTCTGTTTGCAAATGAAATTAACAATTTTGCAAAATTGTGTCGAAAAATCGTTGAAGTTATTGAGATGTTCAATGTACTATTCGGCGGAATCATCATAGCATTGATTGGAATTTTGCTGGCTAGTCTGCTGAATATTATCTTCATTTCGATCATCGGTAAATCTTCGATGGTCTATTTTGATGTGACTTACAGCATTTCTAGTTCGGTAATTGATATTTTAAATTTATTTGAGACATTTGCCTGACCTAGATATGTAATAGGTGCCTAATCCAAAAACTCGCATTAATCTGTAATAATTCTTATTTAAATTTGTGGAGTGACTATAATTTTTTATAAAAAATGCTAATATTTAAATTTAATATTGAATTAGCATAGGGAATATGTTATCTATATTTTTTGGTTGTGCCAATCTAAAACCATACTTATCTACTATTAATACTACGCTTAAAATTGAACATTAATTCACTGATTATTTAATTAAAAACATTGTTAGTATTGTATGTTATTTCCCTATTGGCATTATTATTTTCTTCACTAATTGCTAATTGCAAGTCATACTTAGCTGAATTAGCATTGTTTTGATGATTTATTGAAGCCGTATTTTAGATATTTTGGTGGTTGAACAACCATATGTTACCTCCTTACACATATGGCTCATGTTTTATATAAATCTATGAATAAGTTTTATTTATCATTCTCATTAATATTTTTTTGGGAGAAGGTTAAAATTTTCGGGCGTCAAAAAAATGTAGTTGAGAACTTGAGAAACCGACAAACCAGCAGTTACAGTCAACAAAAGCTGTTTGAAATAGTAAGATAACCTTTGTCATTTACGATGAACAAACATAGTAAATGAATATGAAGATCAAAACAACTAAAATCAGCCCAAGAGAGCGATCCATGTTTGAGAATATTTCTAGATTGGATGCAACAAAGGCTGTCTTAGCAATAAATATGAGCGTCAAGCCGAAAGTGTAGTTTTATTGGAGGTCTTGTATTGAAAAATGGTCTTCAAAATATCATTTTCATGTCAATAGTACTGAATCCAGACTACACCTAGTTGTACCAACAACAAAAGTGTCTGGACGAGTAATTGTGCCAGCTATATGATGAACCTTCGTGTGGACACTTTAGATTAGCGGCACCGCTTCTATTGAGTGAACTGCCAGGAGGATGTGAGACGATGGTGCCGGAATAAAGTAAGTGCAGCCAGAAATGGACTCATTGGCAGTAATTATGACCCTACAGTCATCAGCTAATGAAACCTTTGGCGTGGAAAACTTGCTCTTTTATCCACAATAGTGTTGAGGTCTCTGTCCTAAATTTCAGAAACAATGAAATGAAGAAACTATCGTATCCGGAAGTTACCAAGAGTTAATAATGAAGCAGAAGTGGCCTCCTTTCCAACAGATATTTCCATTTGGATGAATGGATGAGCAAATGGACATATGTTTCTATTCTTTCTGGTTTTGAGGAAGATTTGTGCAGAAAAGTTATAAAAACATTTGATATTTGTTGAAGAAACGATTGTATGTGATTTGGAGAAACAGGATTGGTAGATTGTAAGTAGTATGATTGAAATGTCTTCCAAGACAACGGTTTGCGAGTTACCCCGAGAAGACGATAGGCTAGTAGGTACTTTTTCAGCCATGATGTATGCAGGACGGGCAACAGCTATCAATTACAATATCTTCTCTATTTTTCGATGAAATTTCAATTATGTAATTATTTAACATAACTGTGACATAAACGATTTCCGAGCATCTTTATTCATTCTTACACAGAAGTTTCACGTTACTCGTATAATCCACAATACACACAATTTTCATTATTGAAATTTGTTTTTCAGGTAGGATGTGTGGTAATCATCCTCTCATGTGATTCAGTTGTGGTGGAGGCGCAGAAGATAGTGCCTCTTTGCCTTAAACTGTCCGAGAAGCTGCCTTACAAATCACAAGAACGTCAAGAATTATTTTTGCTGGCACAAAAATGCAAATGTTATGTACCCGTTTTTTCAGCAGCTGGTCTCTTCACCATAAGAAGAAACACAATATTTAGCTTGATTAGCATTACTACCACATATCTTATTGTTATTATACAATTTAATAACAGTAATACATAATCATGTGAAGTCAAGATTTTTCTTGTTATTTGTAATGATTTTATTTTTAGTTCTAAGTGTAGAAAGATATATTACGTATGTTTTTGTACCTACTCCTGGACGTAGGTCTCCTCTCGTACTCTCCATTGTTCTCGGTACCATTTAATGCCTGCTGTCTCTTTGATCGTTTCGGTGGTCTCCCACCACTTCGCTTCTAAGTTCCTGGTCTCCAATTAAGCAGGTGTCTTGGCCATCTATAGTTGTCTTTCCGAGTCTGTCAGGCTTACCCCAAGCATCAGACGTTCTAGGCTGTCTCTGTTGTTCTGAGTTTATTAGCCGATTTATTTTTATTGTCTCCATAGCGTATGCCATGACCGGTAGTATACCTACCCCTTTAGATTAATTTGTCTAGCTCTAGCTCTATGTCTTAAAACGTGTCCTAGTTTTCCTACTGCTATCCACGTCATTCCTATTCTTCTGTTGTATGATTCTATCTTTCTAGCCTTATTTCATGGTCTAAATATATGTATCCCTGAAAATTTTCTTTTATGTCCATAATACCAGTTTGGTTCTCTGTTGACTTTATTTTAGTTTAACATTCATCTGTTAGCTGAACTTTGCTGACATCGCCTCAAGTTCACTTATCATCTTAGTTACGTTGTTGATATCTTGTCTATAAAGGAATCGTCGGCAAAACGTAAGGGGCTCAAATATCTGCCATCTACATTTATCTCATTCCTTTCAAAGTTTAACGCATTAAAGATGTCTTCTAGATTGAGTGTAAATAGTTTTGAGGAAATGATTTTTCTTCGTTACAGGTATTTTTTTTGGTTTTGTGGTCTGAGGAAAGATTAACTTTCATTGTTGTTTTTATTATATGTTTTGTAGTTAATCTTTATACCTACCCAGAGTCTATCCTGGCTTTGTTCATGGTTCTGAAGATTCTCCGTAGTTCTGATGGCAAATCGCACTTTTCAACCAACAGACTTACCGACTGTATAATATGTTCTACAGTGCTGAAGCCTCGACCCGTAATAACGTTCTACTATTTCCTTTATGTACTTTTTTCCTCTTTAATACTCCCCATTTGGTATATTCGTGTTCTTCATCGAGTCTTGGGTGTCTTAAAGATTTTTATATCTTCATTATTTTCAATTACCAAATCTATTAGTTCCGTATTTGAAATTTTTGTATCTTCTTTTTATATCTTTATTCAACTGGCGGTACCTATTCGTTAGTTCCTTTGGTCATTTTTCTTTTTTCTGCTATGAGCTTTTTTGTTTCGCTTTTAAATTTGTTCTTTTTCTTACTATTCTTAGAGAAACATATCTTATTAGTTGTTGTAGTGATATCAGTCGTTATTCTATTTTCTATAGCGTTAACTTACATTATTTCAAGTTTTACAACGTCGGATAATCTTTTATCGAGTCCAGCCTGATATTTTTGGTAATTGGTAATACATTTTGATTGTGTATACGGTTGAAAATATTGGTTGTATTTTGTATTGTTAATATTTTTTATTGTGCCTTAGTATTTATTTCCACTTTTGCCTATCACTGCTCTGTGATCGCTGCCGGTATCTAGTCTAAGTATTTAAAATTGATACATCTTTCATGATGTTTTTATTGTTTGTTAAAACATAATAGATTTTGCTGTACTATAGTCTGTTTCTTTTTTGGAAGAAATATGTCATACATAATAACTTTTCATTTTGTAGGTAATTTAGAACCATTTCTTTTCGATCATTGGCTATTTCCAAGCCAAATTTTCCTCTAAATTGACTATTTGTCGTACTTTCTTCGCCTATTTTAGTATTCAAATTTTTCAATATTATTGTAAAATGTTTTTTTCTCAGATTTGTCAGCTTTAGATAGTTCTTTGAGGAGTTGTTCTGCATCTCCTTCACTTGAGGCACTTGTTGGGGCATATTCCTGAATACTGTGGAGGCTATACCTTTGCCTTAATTGATAAAAATATGAATAACTCTTGAACAAATTGATTTCATTCTGGTCACGAGATGTCTAATTCGTTTGTGTATCATAATAGCGACACCTCCCATTTGCATATTGTTCTCTAGGTTATTCTGAAATAAAGTAGATGTCCGAACTGCAGTGTGGTGCATTGGCGCATTTTCTCTCTAGTAAGCTGGCCTCGCATAATCCAAATACATCCCATTTGATATTTTTTAGTTGTTCCAGTAATTCATCTAAATGATATTTTGTTCATAAATAGTTTTTATTACTTTCGGTTCTTGTATCAATGGACTCCGCAGCGATTTCTCAGGCCCCATACGGTCTAGAGAATTGAAATTTCGAATTCGAACATAGATCGCTGACATCTCGCCGCCTGTTAAGCTCCAAGTGTGACCCAATATGGGCCAATATTTATTAATTATAATTATTTCATTCAAGCAAGATCACTTTATCTTCGACATGGAACAACAATGTCTGACAATGGGATCCGTCACTGGAATTACGCACGAGCATGGAGTGTATATTATACGTCTCTGTTCTCTGGTATATAGGTCCTCTCTGGCAGATCGTCGTATATATTACATTTTGGTTTTGTGTGTTGTGGTAGACAAACATTAATTTGTTATGGAATTGCTGTTGCTGGCAAACAGATATACATAAATATAGTTCAAATCGAGAGAACAGAGAAAACATACCTCCAACGAGAGAAGGAGAGCAATAGTAGGTACTAATCGGTACGGTTCAAATCTTAGACGCCTAATAAAAACTATTTTTTTTTCGAAAATTCCACTAGTTCTGATGTTGTATTTGACTATGTTCAATTTTGTTGATCGTGTATTAATGAGTGCCATCCCCGAAACCTTGAGGCTGACCTTTTTAAAGGTGTGGGATTTTTTTCATATTCGCCGTGTTCAGATAAGTTTGGAGGATAAAATATCCATAATCATTCTCGCTGGCTAGACGTGTTGAAGGATGTTCTTAGGAATAAGAAGGAAAAATATGTTTGAATAGGAAATTTGAAGATGGGAAAATTGATTGTCCCTTATGGTCTTGGGTGATAAAACAAGGCCCGTGTGGACAGTGGCGCATCCACGAAGTACACCTGTACTCTATTGGGATTATAGATTATTATTTATCCGTTACCTTCATTCTTGATTTGCTGGTCCTGAAATGTAGTAAAATGATAATTATTGCAATCGCAGTTTTTATTCTCTGATTCTTTCGATGTTCGTATCAGTCACTAATATAAATTCACTTTAAAACAAGATAATTATTACAACATTTCTTTGGGTAGTAAATGTAATAGCTGTATTAGTAATCTGATGAATCTAATTGCATACAAATTTGATTTTATTGTGTCTATGAAAACAAACAAAAAATCAGTGCGTGGCCATCAGTGTATGACAAATAAAACTGGACGATACACTCAAGTATACAACAAGAAAAAGTATATGAAAAATACATGAAATAAAATAATACATGAATCACCGTTATGGTATTCGTCTTTATTTGAGTTTTAATAGCTTATTTCCTAATTATATTTATAAAGTAAGACAAGGCCTTTTTTATCTATGTTATATTTTTGACAACACCTTAATATATAGCAACAATGATATAAATAATATAAAGTAACACTCCCTCCCAGTAATGAACTTCTGTTCATAACTTTTTTTTATTGACTTCTAAAATAGATAGTTTAGCTAATGGTCGCCGAAATATTCCCATATTTGTTTTCACATCGACGATTCTAACTTGACCATCAGTACTTGGATATAATTTTATAACAATTCCCTTAGGTCAGACATTTCTAGAGAAATTGGAATCCATAACTATCACCAAAGCGTTAATTTTTATTTTTCGCTCCGGAGTAGCGAACTACTTTGTTATTTTACTTAAAACGGTATGTATTCTCGTATCCATCTGCGCCAAAAATGATCGGGTAACAATTGGGAGATTCTCCAGTGCTTCCATGATAATAAATCGTCTTCATTGAATTTACCAGGAATCTGTGGTCCGCTTGAAGTTCCAAATAAGAAGTGGTTAGGTGTCAATGCTTCATTATAAGCATGATCTGTTGAAACATGAATTAACGGACGGCAGTTGACGGTATATTCCGCTTCTACGAATGACGTTTATATAACTTCCACAACGAAGATTTTACAGATTTAACTAACCGTTCCCAACTCCCTTCCATTTAAGGATTAAGGGAGGAATGTAGTGCCATTCTATATTACTCGTTGATAATGCTAAATTAATCTTATTTTGGTCTAAATGAGATAGAGCATCTTTCAGCTCTTTATGAGCACCGCGAAGATTTGTGCCACTATCTTAGTAAATTTTCATAGGACAGCCTCTTCGCCCAACGAGTCTAAGGATTGCCATAATAGTTGAATCTGCGCTTAAAGAATGATCTACTTCGGTATTTCTAAATGTATAACAAGAACATTGTGCCAAAATAATCCATCCCAACTAGAGTAAAAGGTCTCACGAATGAATTTAAATAACAAGAGGGTAGATGATTCATTTCAGGGATTTTATATATTATTTTTACACCACTGATAGTTGTTCCAAGAACTTCTCACAGCAGATCATATATTTAGAATCCAACAACGCTGCTTAATTTTGTTTATAACAAACTCTTGTCCATTATATTTAGCTTTTTGATGATAATGGAGGATCAACCGCTTTGAGTAATATTTTTTTGAATCTAAGATTATTGGGAATTTGGTATCTTCAGTTAAATCATTCGAATTAACAAGTCTACTAATAACTCAAAGAATGCTGCTAGTATCTAGAATTGAAGATAATGTGAAGTTTCTACTTGAATTTTCAATTTTGGTATTATTCTTTAGCTTTTTGATTGAAAAGTTTTCATGTTGAGCGTATTTATTTTTTTTAAATATTTATTTCAACGGGGACCAGTTCGCTGGTAATATTTGATTTTCTTTGAATTAGTCCGATAAACCTTAAAGTCCAAGCAGTTGTACGAATGATGAAAATCTGCATGCCTTTAGAAGAATTTGATTCAAACCTGCAGAATCTTCTGTGGTAAATTCTATAAATGTCCTTCTTATCTCTAATTCATTTGTTTCTAATATATTATATTGGGTCAGGCCATTCCTCTATTCCAAGTTTCAAGAATTCAGGACAATTTAGCCACCTGCACTGTTTGTGCCATTCATTTCTACTATCTTCTCGAGTAGCTTCGTTGGCAACATTTTCATTAGTATCTACTCAATTCCAAAAAGTTTTTTCTTGCATCTCTGCAACTCAATGAGCAAAAACGGTTGAAACAAAATAGGATCCCTTTTAATTCCGTTTTTTACAGCAAAATGAGGTAGATGCCATGACAAGTCTTTATTTGATTCAGTTTCTTCTTCGCTCAACTTCCTTGCGTATCCCTTTTCCAGATATTCTGAGACCTTTTTTCTGTACTCTATACCATATTGTGGGTTTCTATTTATCTTCTTCTCTTTACACTTAAGTCGATGCTCTGCTGTGAGGTAGATGTATGTCATTACTTTTCCACTAAAAACCAGTTTCTCATCTACTTTCACTGATTATTTGCGTTGTACGATCTAAGATTGCTATTGCTCTAGAATCTTCTAAATTATATAAATTCTCGTAATGTTTGACACCCAAACTTTCAATTTTGAAGAAATTCTTAACAAGTTCATTTAAATCATCATTTTCATGTTTAACAAATAGAGAAAATTCATCATCCGAACGCTCGTCATAGATTTTGCATAAGTTTCCGTGGATAATCCAACCTAATCTTGATTTTGTTAGTACTGGTGCATTTTTCCGCCTTCATATACTTCCCTTGGAATTATCAAATCAATATTATCTCGTCCAATAAAAGTTAAAGGTTTTAACAGATGACGAAAAATTAACTTGTTTTAGATGATCCCATTTTTTTCTCATATTAGTTACATTCACCGATTGTAAAGGAAGAGATATATTTTTAACAGTCCTAGTATTTTTCAACTCGAATTTTTATTGAAACTCTCCTTGAATCTTCTTCTTGACAGGTCATAGAGTTTGTCCTCCGGATTCTCAGTGGATCTGTAGGTCCGGTAACTCCATTTTTTTGGCTGCTTGATCCTCCAGCATGCTCACCGTTGAAGCTTCGTCAAAAAGTGCAAAGGTTTTGAAATTTCCATTTGGGCCACTTACTACAAGTGGTGTGATTCTCAGGAGAACTTCAGGTTGGTTTTTACCATCAATACAATGATTAGATAGTTCCTTGGTGCTTTTAACATCTTTGTGCAAAAGAGGATTATGTCTTAAAAGGCAACCATCAATATCACAACTTTTCCTAAGATGTCAAAATTTCGTATGTGAACAGGTAAGGCATCTGAAACATACTTTATTGTTCCTTTCCCAGTTCCAACGATTTTCAATAACTAACTTTTTGAAGACATTGAATTTTATTACTTTATGAACATCTTCATTGTAGAATTTTCATTTTGAAGAGACGTGGTGCATATATATACATCTTTTTTTTTAATTCTTGGTTTGGACTACTGGCGTACATGGCAGCTTCACTTATCTCTTCGAGCCATTGAGAAAAATCTAAAATATTAATAGGGTTTTCTTCACCAGACTTTTTTTATCCATTATTCTTTCCCCCCATTCAATTTTCAACTTCGAAGTCAGCTTTTTGATGAGGTCATTCATTAGTTGAGGATGACAAATATATTCTCTACCTTTTAAATTATCTACAGTACCTAACAGCTAAATTTTGTACCTTATTTGAGAAATCTTCCAAATTTTCCATACACTTTTTATTCAACTGCGCCTTCTTCAGAGCTGCCTTTGTTCAGTTTCTTTATTTTTTCTAATTCAATTTGTTGTCACCTTATAGAACTACTACTACTACTTGTAGTCAATGAATTCGTCTTCTTTTCCTTTGTTTTCAAGGTATCAAAAGTATCTTCATTCTTGGATGTGTAAGTCAAAGGTTTTTCATCCTGTTTTTGCCATAATGAATTGTCTTCCAACACCTCATCTTTGGCAGCAATTTCATTGTCTGCTCTATATCTTTCAGATATTTTTCCTTAGTTTCCCTCTCATTTCTACTCAGGGATATAGATTTGGACATGTTGCACAGGTTTGTTTTTAGGTATAGCTGGAGAGTAAGGTATTTCCAATTACATTTATAAAGTAAGGCAAGGTCTTTTGTGTCAATGATTTATTTTTGATAACTTCTTAATACTTAATAACAACAAAACCTACTGAATTACTAATATATAAATAATATTCAGTAACATTTATATAAATGTATTATATAATAGTATCGGCTTATTTATACAGGGTGTTCCTAAAGGTATGGTATATATTGAAGGAGGTGATAGAACACGTAAAAATAATGCTAGTTCTTCATACAAAGTTTTGTCGAATACTCGATAGTTTTTGAAATACAGGGTGTTAAAGGTTTTTGAAAATTAAAGTTTTGTTTTAATTTCTCTTGACGGGTTAATTCAAATGTTTTGATATTTGGTACCGACAGTGTTAAAACTATTTACATAAAAAATGGTGTAAGCTTTTCTTCTTCACTTATATTGCTTCCAGATGCAGCCAAACGCTGTATATACTCGTACAATCAAATTTTAAGAAATAGGCCATGCTCAGATTTATATCATCCTTCTCTGATTGTAACTCTCTGCGCAGATATACCTAGTGTTTTTCATGATATGTTGTTTTGAGTTAATAACAGCAATAAAGGTACTGAGCAATAAATAAGTATATAACAGACGCCAAATAAGGTCGGACTTCAAAAATGTCCTGCTGCGGATGCCACACAATGCTGTTTTATAAGTAAAATATTTTTTCGTTGGTGCACTCGAAAATACAAAATAATATTGATTCTTTTGGTATCATTAAGATAATTTTTTATCCTTTATTTAATGTTAAAGATCTAAATCTCTGGAAAACATCTACTAGTTTCATAACTGATTTTCTCTTGGTATGTTGAAAGGAAACATACCTGAAATAAACCTGAAATTATCTAGAACTCTTTGAGGTATACTTCTGGATTAGAAATAAATTTCAATATTTATATAAAAAACTTATCGAAATGTGATTTATTTCATTTTTATTTCACTTTTACCTTCATATTCCAAGTTATTTACAGATGAATGATACCTTTTAATTACTTTTTCAAACTTTCTCCCGGCTTTACAAATAAAGTAAACGTTGAAATTGTTGCTGAACTATCGACGACTTTGACTATCATCATTATAGCATTTTAGTACCATATTAGCCATGAATTCTCTCAAATCGCTGTTTCCTCTAACCGCCTTAATTGCCATGAATCCATATGCCAGATTCCATAATAATATGTTGCATCTTTCAAAATTGAACTATGTAGTTCAAGCTGTCTATGTATCCTTAGTCACGTGGGTTTCAGTGTTCTTCATAAAAATCAATACCGACTATCAAGATCCAAATGAAAAGCACTATATGAAACTTATACGTGGTTTGAGAACACTATTTCTTATCACATTTTCATACAACAGGATCTTAGGTAATTTGGTACATGAAAATAAATGGAAGCAAGTTTTCCAGAATTTAAACTTTGTTGAAATTTATTTGGAGGGAAGCATATCTAAGGGGATACGTCATTTCTTCACGAAAATTATTTTTATCTTTCCTTTGGTTAGTTGTTGTTTGGTTGTCTGGAAACTGGGTTTCCATCAATTCAAAATAGTTTTTGGCTACACAATTGCAATTATTCTTGGACAAACTGTGACACTGCAAATGTTCATAATATGTCGTTATTTGAAATGGATATATACAAACCTTCGAAGCTATTTGGAATTTGTTCTTGTTTCCAAGAATCAGATGCAGAGTGAGCTGATTTTTGCAAGAGAAGTTCGAAACTTTGGCATGATGATTAGGAAGATGGAGAAAGTTGTGGATAACATCAATCAAATCTTTGGAATAACAATAGCAACTTTATTCGCCTATTGCCTTGTTGGACTAATACAGTTGATCAATGATGCTCTTTTTACCAATGCCGGTGTGCCTTATATGGATGTTTACTTTAGACTGATTGTTGATCCGGTAATCATTATTATATTATTTTATGATTCATAGGCTAAATATGATATGTTGTGGCACAAGCAGACACTAAAATCAACTTACAAAGTCGGTTCATGTAAACAAATGCACGCGTTGATCACGCAGAGATGGCCAGTCAAAACACCTTATTTTATTCTAAGTAAGGCCGCATTCAGGGTAATATGAAATTATCGTTGAAATAATTTAGAAATAAAGGTGGTATCTCTTTCTTGGGTTGGTTTAATTATGTTTAATTATTACACAAGAAAAGCTTAAATAACAAAAACGAAAAACAAAAGCTATTTATGCAAACAAAACAATAACAATCATAAATCAAAGACCAACTCGATGTACTCGATGAACTGCACACTGCTATAATAAGTCTGCACCTGTTCCTGTTAAGGTGCTTCTCCACCAAGCGCGCCAAACGTTTGCAATTGCTTACAACTATTTGAAAACTCAAAATTTGCTTGGTGGAGACGATAATCAAGCGTATTCGCAAACGCTTGCAATCATTTGCTCGTATTCCGACCTGTTTCGGTACATCAAAGGGATTTGTTGTTGGTCTGTGTGCTCTGCGTTTTTGGTGGAGACGCACATGAAGCGACAACGCGTTTAGTCGAGCTAGTAGTAGTTAGTGTTAATGTGCACGGAGACAACAAGGCATTCGGAGCAGACTACATTAACTATTAAAACTTTTCGTAAATAAAGTGTGACAATGACAAATGTTTGCAATTATGACGCGTGGAGTGCAATTGCAAAAGATTTGGGAACTACTATTGATATTGTGATCAGCAAACTAAATTGCCTGCTCTCCTCTTTCAAAAAGGTAAAAGCGAAACCAGAAAGCTTTATGAAGATTGGGAGTGGTACGTATATTCTTCGTGGACTGTGTTGCATCCAAGAAATCGGATGTCCAAAATCTATGCTTTCTTCTTCTTCTCTTTTCACTGTTCTCTTTTGCGAATATATTCTGGATAATTATGAAAGCTGCTGCTGCATGTTTTCTGCACGGGGCCATTTTGGCTACTGTAGAATCGAAGACAAATATTTGCAAACGTACAGTTGTTTGGCGAAAATTTACCCAGTGGGAACCGTGAATGGCTTACAACAGTTTCTGGCATGCGGTCATCGCGCATTTATCATTGTTTTGTCTGGACGCAACTGTAAGTTGATTTTAGTAAAGTTTCAAACATGGTAAAGCTAAATCCTTGTTATTTGATTCTTACTCATTATTTCGTAGTTAATCACTAGCAAATGATGTATGAGGAAATATGTTGAAAAACAGTTCTAAACGTGATATTTGTGAGCAATTCAGAATTATATGTAAAACTAAGTTATCGGTTTAAATAAGATTTACATAAAAACACGTAATTCATCCATTATTTATCATTGATTTGTAACATTGATATGGAATATGAATGTCTATTTTGAATCAAGGGTTAGATTTCAAGTAATGTAGCGTATGATTTGTGCTAAAATCTGGTTTATCCTTAGAGTACTTAGATAATAGAAATCATCTAGTAGTAGTAGTAGTAAATATTTTCTGCCAGCCGACTAAATCGGTCAGATTTTTGGCGACATGTAGAGCCGTCTTTCGGCTTGTGAGCTTCAAGCGTTGCGTACCAGAACCGAACCGAAAATGACTGAGTTACTGTGTGCTGCTGAGTATCCAAATTTTTCTAAATACATCTCTGGCGAGTACCTGACTATCCATTACCAGCTGCAGCGATAACGATAATTTGGCAATATTCGTATCGTATATCCCAACTTTCGGTACTAGCTTACGCGGAATGCGAGCGGAGAAGGAATAAATAATATGGAAAAAACCTATTGGGATGGCATATTGAATCTGCTTAATAGCTTCATCCATACGCGCGCATGATATCCGTAGCCTTAGGACCATACTTCTAAGAGTATGTCATGAGACCCCACTTTATATAAGCCTTCGTTTTTGCATGATTTTTAAACTTGTATCTTCTGCTCATTGTATGCAATTTTTGAAAATTACCTTAGATTCTTGTTCCAAGATATAAGGAGATATTTTTATATTTCCGGTAAGGTTTCCGTATTTGGCTAACTGAAGTGTATTGTTGTATCAATATTTTAATACTTTTTTGATGCGAACTCTAAACACCATTAAATTAATCATTATTGTTATCTTTCCGGAAATCGCAATTCTATTAATTGCCAAATTAATACTTACTCCGTATTTTCCACCGGACTTTATGCCGCAAGTTTATTCAACGAGTCATCCCTACCAGTTTTCTGTAAACCTCTGTAGAGGTTGAGTCTCAGCGTGGATGTCTGATGAGGAGGGTTTGTGTCGGTTGGATTTGGAGTAATCATCTATTTCTGGCAATGGAGAATATAGATCTTTATCCTCTGCTACTATGGGACTGAGACACATGAAAATGTCTTGCTTGTCTAGTCGCATATTCATGAATATCACTATTTCTAACCATTAAATTAAGTAAATAATCAGGTAATAACCTATTCTCTATAGAAATGTTGAAGGAATTGATCAGCACTTGTCCGCTTCTTTGGGGCTTGTTGATGTTGGAGGCTGACGTGTACATTGCTGTGTCATCTGCAAAGAAAATGGTGTTATTTACGTTCGGAAAATCATAGGTGTATATTATATATAGCAGAGGGCCTAATATAGACCCCTGTGGTACGCCAGACAGCTGAGTGAAGGGTTCAGAAAGGGCTCCTAGGTGTTTAACTCTAATGATCCTATTTGAGATAAATGAATTAATTAGACGGATGAACTGATGGGGCAGGTTGATATTAGATAGTTTGGTGATTAGGCCGGCATGCCAAACTTTATCACATGCGCGTACGATGTCAAGGAAAATATCTAATATGGCGAGATTGTTATTTAGGGCTGTGGTGGTGTGAGTTTGAAGGGCAAGAAGGGCGTCGTGGGTAGATCTAGCCTGTCGAAAACCGTATTGGATAGGAGGAAGTATGTCATATCCTCCATTAGGTGTCGGAGACGACATGTTATTATTTTGTCAAATGTTTTACCCAATAGTGCAATGGGCCTGTATGAGTTAGGATTTGATGGTGGTTGGTGGGGTGTCTAAGTAATATTTATACTATCAATATATGCAGATTCGAATTGACAGATTTAAAGATTTATTCTTTCCAGTTTTCCAGCTACAATTACAGTATTGCCGAGGTGCTGAATTTGTACCTGTTTTTAAATATCGGATAAATAAGTAAATGCGACACATTTTTATCAATGCAAAAAGCTACTTTGCCTATGGTCCAGTTTACATTGCTTTTTCTCTAGATACAACTCTCGAAGGTTTCATACTTCTATCAAATCAAAAAATTTCACTAGATTAGAAGAAGAATAACTTCACCTACGGTAATGAGTGCTTTTTATTTATTTTTGTCTATTAGTCCAGTAGACAGGGCAAAAGAAGTGCGGTTTGCTATAAAGAAATCGAAGTTATTTTAACTTTCACAAGTTGTTTGGGGGTGCTGTGGGATGATTCTGTCAAGTTTTCCAACTCGAGGATCCTGTGCTATCTTGGAGGGGGCCAAAAAATCTCAAAATTTTTGGACTTTTTCTGATGTTTTGCTCATAAACTAAGTGGTTATCGACAAAAAGGTTGGTTATCAAAGTTGTAGAACATTAAGTTTGCTAGTTTGTAAACGTAAACCTTTTTCTAAACCTGATATTATTCGAGATACAGCCGATCATAGTCAGGGGAATTTTCACAAAATGGAAAAAAACGAAGGTTTTGGCTCTCTAACTATCAAGTACCATCAGTTCTACGGTAATTATGGTAATCACTCATCAATATCGACATGTTGCAACAGAAAGGAAGGTCCGCTTTCCAAATGCCAATTTCTGTGATTTCGAGCTAAGCCGAAGGGTTCCGAGTAGCTCAGTTTCGTTTCGGCCGTGTCTGTTGTTATTATTCTTCTCGTAATACATTTTCAGTGATTCTCGATTGCATATTTTTTCTTCGAGCTGTTATTGAGTGTTGCGCTACAAATCATCATTTGACATGGCATCTTCTTCAACGACAAGTCCAGAGACAGGTCGGCGTTTCATTTGTGAGGAAAGATTGGAAGGTGAGGATGTGTCTGTAGTAAAGAAGAGATGAGTTTTTGCGCTTCTTGCTTCTACTGTTAAACAAAATAAGTAGCAATATTAGCTGGAAGGAGTGGAAGCGACTGCTATTCACCTTGGCTGCCACAAAAAATACGTCAACGAGCAAATTCTATTTGTACATTTCCGTCGAGAAAGTCAAACTTCTACACCTCCGTCCAAGCCGACTCGCTCAAGTAAAACTGCATTTTCATTTGATTTCAACAACAAGTGTTTCTTTTGCGAAGAGTCGGTTACTGAAGAATACAGACAAAGGCAGAATAAATTACCATTCGAAGGGCACAATGCTTTGGTCAAAGTGACTGTACCTGAAATGGCAACTACGATTCTATCGCACGCAAGGCAGCTTGGAGATGAGTGGGGAGAAAACGTTGGAAATCGTATTGGCCCTTTGGAGGGTAGGAATACAGATTTGGTTGCGGTAAATGCAGAATACCACCAAAAGTGTATTAAAAACTTCAAATTACCTAATACTTGAGAAGAGAGGAAGAACCACGAACATTGACTTGGGACTTGGGATTTCAGCTTGAAGGATCGTATGTTATGCAAGCGAAGGAAGCAGTAGTTGACGTTTCAGGCTGGTCAGTTGTGCTCCGTAGTATGCAAGTACTGCGTGGGCACAACATGCAAAAACAGCCCTCAGGCTGGCACCAACAAGGTGAGTGAGGGAAATCACCCCCTTACTCTTGTACCAGACGTAGCCATGATCCTAAACAACATTGATAACGACGACGACGAGGATGGTGCAGCAGCCCTCAAGCGATCTATTGTTGATAGTCTCATGAAGTTTTCATACATAAATTATATAAACTTGTATTATTATTATTATTGTATCAAATATAATCTTTAAATTATTTTTGATTGATTTCAGTCACCTAGTCTATGTTTTTTAGATTATGGGTTGACAGTATAGGGTGATGAATATTGATGAGTGATCACCATAATTACCATAGAATTGACGGTAGTTGATAGTTAGATTCGTTGTATCTCAAATAATATCAGGTTTAGAGGAAAGTCTATACATACAAAATTATGGCAAATTTCTACAATTTTTAAAATAAACGTTCTGGTCAAAAACCGCGTGGCGTGAAAGTTATGAGCAAAAAACTGGAAAAAGTCTGAAAATTTTTAGGTTTATCGGCCCTCCCCAAGTTAACACAGGGTCTTCGAGTTGGAAAACTTGACAGAGTCATCCCACAACATCCCAGAACAACTTGTAGAAGTTCCATATCTGCTGTACAGGGTTTCGCATTTTGGGTACCTACTTTTGCGAGGTATCTTCGTTATTTTTATAGATAGAAAGTTGCGGTTTTCACGACAGTGTACTACTTTTTCACAAAACTTATCATGCCGTTAACAAAACTTTCATAGCCCTGTTAGTTTTTAAGATACAGGGCATTTTTGAAAATGTTGCATTTCGGGACCCCCTCGTATCTCCGTTATCCTTTAACTGATCGAAAAGGTAAAATAACATTCTTATAGATTTTTTCCGTAGAATGCAGTGGTGTAGATAATTTTTATTTACATATTTACTATTTTTGGGTTATAAACCAAATTATATATTTTTAGAGTATAATTTTTCTCTTTTTTTACCTTTTCAAAAATACATAATAGTAGGTATGCTCTTTTTCTCAGAAAATTAAATTAAATGCATAATTTAATGGTAGGCCATGATTAACAATAATAAACAATTGAAAGTTACATATTACTAACGAAGAATTGAATATCTTGCATATGATAAAAGCATAAGATTTAAAAAAAATATCTATAGAGTTTTTTATTACAGTTTTGCACAATGAGGAAAGAATTCAACAAATATGAAAAAATTACATTATTAAAAAAAGAAAAACAAATGTTTAAAGGTAACGTTCAAAATGACGACCATTTTATCTAATGCAAAATTGGCACATCTTTGTAATTCTTTGTATAGCATTAAAAAGAACCATTTGTCTCATTCGCACACTTCGAAAGGCTAAATGAATTGCCTCTCGAAGTTCTACTATACTGTTTTATATACTTTATTTTGTATATAGGACGCGGATGAATAAATGATCAACTAAATTTGCTTTTAAACAAGCAAATATCTCAAAAAATGGTTGCCTTCTTTATGGATATCTAACAAGCACAAAAGTATACTGGTAATAGAGATTTTCACAGACATAATAGCTTACTTACCTTTGGAAATATAACTCCAAAGCTTCTTCAGAATTTTCGTTACTCTGTATAAAACATACCAGCTTTTTTTTTATAAATTTCATACACTGTCATCATTCGAAGAAATTGATAGATATCAATTAAATAAAAATATCAAAAGAAAGAAAATAAACTGATTTGTGAACCAAAAGTCGATACAAAAACCAATAAGATAAACAAATATTTGACATTTATCTTTGTTTCTTGTCATAAACAATAACCATGGCCTACAATTGAATTGTGCATTTAATTTTGTCTTTCTTTGCGTGTTTCTGAGAAAAAATGCTAACTATTATATATTTTTGAAAAGGTAAAAACGACAAATTTTATAGTCTATAAATGTACAGGGTATTTTACCTTTTCGATAAGTTGAAGCATAACGGAGATACGAGGGGGTCTCAAAATGCAACATTTTTGAAAATGCCCTGTATCTTAAAAAGGCTATGAGATTATTTTTAACAGAATCTTAAGTTTTATAAAAAGTAGCACACTGTCACTAAAACCGCACCTTTCTTTCTATAATAATAACGGAGATATCTCGCAAAAGTACCCAACATGGGACACCCTGTACTATATATCTAGTTGATGCTGTGGACCACAGCCAGAGGTAGTCACTAATTACTGAAATGATGGCACATATTATTATGAGGGGACCAGCAGTCTATCAATCTTATATTTCATGCTGAACTACCGGATTACTTCTGATATCCACGTATTTCATGCCTAACGTTACAAATGACCAGTATTAGTTATCCTTTGATTATATTAATAAGTCGTCAACAAGCTTCTTACTGCTAAATATTATTTTAATTCATGTCATTTATTATAAAAGATGAATGTGACAGTACATAATAAATATTTTTCACAAAAAATTGGACCGACTTTATTAGTTGATGTACTTAAGTTTGACCATAAAGTCTTTTATCTACCTACACACAAACGCACAACTTCAAAATTTCGAAGTTGTGCAGTTGTAGTTAGTTGTAGACACCAACTCCAAAAGTAACAGCACCTATAGAATTAATATTATTTTGTATTTTTCAGTGCATCAACTAATAAAGTCGGTCCAATTTTTTTTTTTAAATATTTATTTCACACTTTTGAGTGTGACATTAGTCATGAAAATCCTTGAACGTTCACTAATACCTGAGAAGATAGTACTTATTCTATTAACCATGTATATTCTTAGTTTGTCTTGTTGTTATTCAGAGATCTCAAAACATCGCATTGGAAATTCACATATTTCGGACTTACCACTACTGTAACGCGAAAACGGTTACTCCTTTGAAAACATGTTCAAATTTAACATTTCCGGATATGGTCGCATCTTTAATTTTGAGTTTTAATATTTTTTATTGGAGGGAAGGATATTTCATATATGAGTTTTTTCTAAAAATGGGACCATTTCTTAATTCTCCTCTTTCGAATGAATCAAAAATCATCAAAATCGGAGCACGTTTACTATGCAAAACGCGCGAACAGCCATAAATAAAAAAACATGATAAAAAAAGCAAACATACAACCGAATTGTATACCTCCTCGGTCAAAACCAACTATGACAGGTAACTAGCTGATTTCAGTCTATTCTATTTTTACAATATAGCAAATTTTGACAGTTTCTGGAAATTCACCTTGTAGCATAGATCAACAACTGTTTTTTTAACTATACCTACAAATAGATATGAACTTGCATGTAAATAACTTAAGGAAAGCTACCGCTACTAATAAACAAATAAATCTCTAAATAACTTTTTTCCAGGTGGGTTGTATCGTAGTGATACTATCGTGTGATATGGTAGTTTTGGAAGCTGAAACTATTGTGCCTCTGTGTTACAAATTATCGGAAATTATTTCATGTCATCCCAACGAAAGAAAGGAGCTGCTTATGTTGGCTCACAAGTGTGAAGAATTTGTTCCAACCTTTTCTGCTGCAGGATTTTTCGACATTCGTAAAGATACAATCTTCAGCTTCATAAGCATCGCTACTACATATTTGATAGTCATAATCCAGTTCAACAGTGATGGCGATTAATTAAATTGTATGCATATTTATTAATTATTGTGTAATCAAATAATGTTATTTAGGCTTTTAGACGGGCGTCTAGGAGTCTGGACTAAGACTTCTCTTAAGTATTTATGGAAATTTTCGTTTGAAGTATTATTATTCAGTAGCAACGCTACGGTAACTACATACCTACCTAATGATGTTGATAGAGTTGATAGAGATATTTTTTTCGATTTGAGTCTATTACGAGTATACACTACCGATTTTTTAAATTTATGTTTCATAGGTATAACAATAACTGAGTAGTAGATTTAAGCCAGTTCCAGGCCGCCTCCCGCCAATACGGCAGCTCAATGTGCCCTGTTAAGCTAGCAGTGACAATTTAGCAGAAACAATCGAAACCGCCATGGGAATTTGTTGCAGAAATCGAGTTGAACCACTGATTTTTTTTATTACACCACCTGAATGTGTTGCTTATTTGCTGCTGGAAGATAGTATAGAGAAAATAAAACAAAACAAAAAAAAAATATAAATAAAAAAAAATGCACAGTATTTCATCCTAATGCTACGCTAATCTAAAACTCAAAAAAAGTAAATAGGATATCCACTGATTAACTTGAAATCAAGTTTTGTTATTGACGCTAATAGAATACCTCCATTTTCTCTCTTTATTTATAGCAGAAATCTTGTTTCTCATTAGGTAGTCTTTGTTAGTGCTTGAATAACTAGCAACAAAATACAAACAAAGAATATTATTTGTTGCTGGTTATTCAAGCAAGCACTAATAAAGACTTATCCAATGAGCAACCAAAATTTCTGACAGAAATTAAGAGAGAAAATGGAGGTATTCTGATAGCAACGCCAAAAAAAATCAATTACAAGTTTAATATTGGTAATATTCTTTGTTTGTATTTTGTTGCTGGTTATTCAAGTACTAATAAAGACTTTTACCTAATGAGCAACAACATTTTCGCTAGAAATTAAGAGAGAAAATGTAGGTATTCTGATAGCAACAAAAAAAATCTATTACAAGTTTATTATTGGTAATATTCTATATTTGTATTTTGTTGCTGGTTATTCAAGCACTAATAAAGACTTATCCAATGAGCAAGAAAATTTCTGCTAGAAATCAAGAGAGATAATGGAGGTATTCTGATAGCGACAACAAAAAAAACAGTCACAAGTTTATTATTGTTAATATTCTTTGTTTGTATTTTGTTGCTGGTTATTCAAGCACTAATAAAGACTTATCTAATCAGCAGTAAAATTTCTGCTAGAAATTAAGAGAGAAATGGATGTATTCTGGTAGCAACACCTAATAAATCCAATTACAAGTTTATATTTGGTAATATTTTTGTTTGTGTTTTGTTGCTAGTTATTCAAGCAATAATAAAGACTTACCTAATGAGCAACAAAATTTCTGCTAGAAATAAAGAGAGAAAATGAATGTGTTCTAATAGCGTCTATAACAAAACTTGATTTTAGGTTAATCAGTGGATATCCTACCTATTTAGTTTTTTTTTGAGTTTTTTTATATTTTCTTTATTTTCTTTATACTTCCAGCAACAAATTGGCAACAAATTCAGGTGGTGTTAGTTTTCTAAAAAAAATTTACTGCTATGTTACACGTTAAGATAGCATAACGCGATTTTTTCAAAACTGGTTCGAGCAACAATATCGGGATTTTAGCAACTAATTAGCAACAAATTCCTATGCCGGTTTCGATTGTTCCTGCTAACTTGTCACTGCTAGCTTAACAGAGCTGCCACAATGTGCGATAGCTTTGTGTTTGATGTTAGCGTCGTTGTGTGTGACATTGAATTTCAATTGTTTGAGGGACAAGAAATAAAGAATTGGCCGTTCAACCTTTCGTGAATTCGTTATATGGTTAGTTTTGCGACCTTGAAATTCGATCTTGAGATTCGAATGAAAATAAACACAAGGAATATGGAGTCGAAGACAAGTTGGTGGATGTTCAGCTGAATGCACTACAGCTCATCATTGTGACCTATACTCCTCCCTTAAAAGTAGTATAGTAAAGTGGGGATTTTGGGGTCCGTTAACTTGGCCCCCACATATTAATATTTTGCTTTATAAACTACTGTGCAAGCTTGCACACACCTAGCACACTCTAGCACAACAAAAAATAGAGCTAGCACAACTTTCGTTTAGAATATAGTAGGAAAAGAAGGCCGGGGGGCATCTTAACAGTTGCCCCCCATAACAAATTTTTAAATTTTTTATGCTGTCAAAATATGCATCATAACTTGCACAATCTAGCACAAGCAAATTTGATGCTAGCACACTTCATATAACTTGAGGAAAAAATTTCAAAGAAAAAAATTGCCCCCCACAATAATATTTTGGTTTCAAATAAATTGTGCAAGCTTCTACACACCTAGCACCACCTTGCACAACCAATATCAAAACTTGCACTGAACCCAATAACTGAAGAAAAAATAGTAAAGTAAAAATAGTAATGAAAAAATATCAGCCCCCCATATTAATATTTTGGTTTCAAATAAATTGTGCAAGCTTCTACACACCTAGCACAACCTTGCACAATCAAAATCAAAACTTGCACTGCACCCAATAACTTAAGAAAAAATAGCAGCCATATTAATATTTTGGTTTCAAATAAATTGTGCAAGCTTCTACACACCTAGCACATCCTTGCACAACCAAAATCAATACTTGCACAGCACCCCATAACTTAAAAAAATAGTAAATTAAAAATAGGAGCCCCCTTATTAATATTTTGGTTTCAAATAAATTGTGCAAGCTTCTACACACCTAGCACAACCTTGCACAAACAAAATCAAAACTTGCACTGCACCCAATAACTTAAGAAAAAATAGCACAACCTTGCACAACCAAAATCAATACTTGCACAGGACCCAATAACATGAGAAAAAATAGTAAAGTGAAAATAGCAGCCCCCCATATTAATATTTTGATTTCAAATAAATTGTGCACGCTTCTACACACCTAGCTCAACCAAAATCAAAACTAGCACATCACCCAATAACTTATGAAAAAATAGTAAAGAAAAAATAGCAGAAACCCATATTATAATTTTGGTTTCAAATAAATTGTGCAAGCTTCTACATACCTTGCACAACTTTGCACAACCAAAATCAAAACTTGCACTGCACCCAATAACTCAAAAAAATAGTAAAGAAAAAAATAGCAGAAACCCATATTAATATTTTGGTTTCAAATAAATTGTGCAAGCATCTACGCACCTAGCACAACCTTGCACAACCAAAATCAATACATGCGCAGCACCCAATAACTTAAGAAAAAGAGTAAAGTAAAAATAGTAGGCCCCCATATTAATATTTTGGTTTCAAATAAATTGTGCAAGCTTCTACGCACCTAGCACAACCTTGCACAACCAAAATCAATACATGCGCAGCACCTAATAACTTAAGAAAAAGAGTAAAGTAAAAATAGTAGGCCCCCATATTAATATTTTGGTTTCAAATAAATTGTGCAAGCTTCTACACACCTAGCATAACCTTGCTCAACCAAAATCAAAACTTACACAGCACCCAATAAGTTGAGAAAAAATAGTAAAGAAAAAATAGTAGCCCCCCATATTAATATTTTGGTTTCAAATAAATTGTGCACGCTTCTACATACCTAGCACAATCAAAATCAAAACTTGCACAGCACCCAATAACTTATGAAAAAATATTAATGAAAAAATATCAGCCCCCCATAATAATATTTTGGTTTCAAATAAATTGTGCATGATTCTACAAACCTTGCACAACCAAAATCAATACAAGCGCAGCACCCAGTAACTTAAGAAAAAAGAATAAAGTAAAAATAGCAGCCCCCATAGTAATATTTTGGTTTCAAATAAATTGTGCACGCTTCTACACACCTAGCACAATCAAAATCAAAACTTGCACAGCACCCAATAACTTTTGAAAAAATAGTAATGAAAAAATATCAGCCCCCCCATAATAATATTTTGGTTTCAAATTAATTGTGCAAGCTTCTAAACACCTTGCACAACCTTGCACAACAAAATCGAAACTTGCACTGCACCCAATAACTTAAGAAAAAATAGTAATGAAAAAATAGTAGCCCCCCATATTAATATTTTCGTTTCAAATAAATTGTGCACGCTTCTACACACCTAGCACAATCAAAATCAAAACTTGCACAGCAGCCAATAACTTATGAAAAAATAGTAATGAAAAAATATCAGCCCCCATAATAATATTTTGGTTTTAAATAAATTGTGCAAGCTTCTACATGCCTAGAACAACCTTGCACAACCAAAATCAAAACTTGTACAGCACTCTTTAACTTAAGAAAAAATAGTAAAGAAAAAATAGCAGCCGTCCCATATTAATATTTTGGTTTAAAATAAATTGTGCAAGCTTCTACACACCTAGCACAACCTTGCACAACCAAAATCAAAACTTGCACAGCTCCCAATAACTTGAGAAAAAATAGTAAAGAACAAATAGCAGCCCGCAATATTAATATTTTGGTTTCAAATACATTGTGGAAGCTTCTACACACCTAGCACAACCTTGCACAACCAATATCAAAACTTGCTCAGCTCCCAATAGCTTGAGAAAAAAATAGTAAAGAACAAATAGCAGCCCGCCATATTGATATTTTGGTTTCAAATAAATTGTACAAGTAGTACCCTTTGGAGTATTAAAAAATGGAAACTACAATGTTCTGAAACATATAAAAATCAAAAATATACCTGTGACTCTTTCAAATACATGTGGGTTTGATTCAGTTTTCCCACTGTTGGCATGCTGTTATTGTAACAGCTATTCTTTCTAAATGGTTATAGATTTAAACTTTGAGAATTCGTCGATATCAAAATTTATTGTAAATGTTGTAAAATGTGGAGTGTCTAAAAGAAGTTATCGCTTATGGGCGATAAATAGAATGTAGAAAAAAAGATTATGATTATCTCTAAGCTCTAAACTAAATCTAAATTTAACACTTTATAACAGTTAAAAACAAAATATCTAAAAAAAACTATTTTTCTTTTCGAGACTAGTACCACTAATATCATCGAAAGCTAGTTTTACTGTCTACAACAGTATGATCCAACCACATTTTGATTTGTGTTCTATCATACTCTATCTTTTAGAAAACAACAGTAAAGTCGCTCTTCAAAAACTCCAAAATCGTAGTATGAGATTAATTCTCAGGTAGGATAGGGAAAGTAATATAAACGGTTACCGTATGTTCTCCTAAGGAAATAGACATAATATACTGTCACGAACTAAAATAGGTATTTTGATTTATCTTCAAGGTTTACCTAAACAGCTTAAGCCGCACCCGAAAACAGACTTTTTAAAATTTTATTAAAAAAATTAAGTTTTCAGTATAATACAAACACGTAATTAGAATGTATTGTACATATATATCATCTGCAAAAAATCCTAAATAACAGTGTAGAACGTATCAAAATCTGTTGCGAAGTTTAGAAAATGAAACCGGAGAAAGGACTGGCAGAAACAGATAGTGACTTTATTTAATATTATGCAGATGTATATATAGATATTTTCACATAATTTTAAGCAAGAATTTTTTTTTCTTAAGCCATGAATATAAATGAGTAGACCGTGTCCACAGCAGAAACCTGCTACTGCTACTGCTAGCTAGCAGGTTAGCGGATATCTAAGAAACACACTTGGACATTTTTGGTTAGCCCTAACCTAGCTGTCATATCAACTATTGAAATTCAAAAATGTAACAAGAAAATGGCAAAATATTTGATTTCAGGTCAATATACGAATAGAGGAATCGTATACGAAACGACTGTGACATAACATGTTCACAAATCGAATTATAAAGGGTAATTTTGAAATGGTATCTGGTGAATATGGGTTAAGTTTCTTGCTAGCTGTCAGATATACTGCTAATTTGCTCCGCTAACCTGCTAGCTAGCAGTAACTAGCAGGTGGGTAATGTTGACACGGCCAGTAATAGGATTAGCTATTATCTTGTTTGGTATAAGTGAACGTTGAACGATTTCGATGACTTATGATATACTCAAAATTCTGAAATAAAACTTTCTTACAAAAACTAGGACCGACTTTATTAGTTGGTGCAATGAAAAATACAAAATCATATTGTAACGTCTAACCTTGTGCAAAACGTTGTGGGGGAATTCACTTGAGATCTCACCTCAAACTTCGCAGATTATATCCAATTGTTTATTTCCAACACTTGGTATACACCTTCAAGTCTAAGGTAAAACACTTTGCGTCTTAGTACTTTTTGTCACAACTTGTCACTTTAACAATCGCGTTTCAGAATTACTATCGACTTATTGACTGATTCCATGGACTGACTGTGACCCGTGATCGGTGCGGATTTATACTGTAGTTTGTAATTTGAAGAATTAACTCCGTTGCTCCCCTCATTGTTTTCACACCAAATTATTGAGGTCAGTATTGCTAATTTGGACCACGTTGATGCCAAGGGATTCCAAAGAAGATTCGGTTATCGTCCGAAAGTTCGTGGAGATGTTTGGTCAAGATTCAGAAAATAGTATTCGAACCAGCTTCTTCAATGAGTGACTGAGGAATCGAGGATACCTACAGAACTCAAGGTAGGAGATTTGGTTCTTATCGGAGGAGAATAATTATATAATTATTTCCTGGACATGACGGCAAAGAAAGGAGTAGCGAAAATGACCGGCAACGAAGCTCTCGATCGTCCAATATATATCTATTACTACTTTTGTTTATCTGCTGCTAAATAATGAAAACAGTAAATGAAAAGATAAACAAATTTATTGATAATATACACATGCATAAATTTAAAATGAATGTGTCTTTGGCGGATAATTAGAGCATAGATATATTTGCACATAAAAATAAACCTAATCAACCTAACTAAAGTATTCTGTTCATTATAAAACTGAGCAAAGTCGATAAAACTGTCATGTGAGTAATATGTTCCATCGTTGAAGTTATTACTCCTAGAACTAGGTGGCGCAAAAACAAATACACTTTTAAAAATATTTAATTATAAGAAATAATTAATAACGGATTACGATTATTATTCGGATATGAATATCCTCGAATCGCCATAATTCGATTATTGAAATATATCGACTATGCCCATCACTAATTATAACGTATCAATAATAACTATTGAAAACTTTATTAACGGATCAGCCTCATTTACAGCCTACGAAAAAATGTGTGTGTTGTGCGCCAATAGACGTTTTCACTTCAAAAAACGCAAGACACGCATCTTCCACCTCTGCTCCCAGTAACAGCAATGAGGATTTAGCACTTTTTCCATCCGGTGCAATTAGGATCGGAAATACCCGTGGCCCGTCAGAAACTGGGTTCATCTCTCCGTGTTTCCGTTTCACCCACGGACCCAGTTCTTTTATTAGTCTTGCCGTCCACCGAACTGTAGACGCCCTCTCCCATCTGCGCTTCCACCGTATCAGGGTTTCTGGGCGAACTACCTCGGAGGCAGCGACTCTTTCTATTTCGACACTGAGCTGGTATATATGACAGCGTTCCTCTGCCAACAAGTCAATTGGGATGACTCCAGCCAAGATCGTTATGGCGTCCTCCGAAACTGTTCGGTAAGCGCATGCAATTCTAAGTGCTATTCTCCGCTGTACCGCTCCATCCGCGTTATATATTTCTCTATGCCCATAGCTCCCGCCCAGATCTCCGCTCTGTGCAGAAGAATGGACTGGACGGTTGACATAAGCAACTTCCGCCTATCCGGTCTAGGGCTCACGACGTTACACATAAGTCGGCCTAGTGAAGCACTCACCTTCTCTGCCTTATCACAAGCCATGCGGATGTGCTCCCAGTAACTCGGCTTGCAGTTTAATGTAACACCAAGGTACTTTGCCGATCGATTCGGTAGCATAACTTCAGTGCCTATTGTGAAGGGTACCACTGTCGTACCACAACGTTTCTAGCAGTTATTACGGCTGCTACATCATCAGCGTGAGTCACAAGGTACGCATTATCTGGCATGCTCAGGCGTAGCAGGCCATCGTATGAGATATTCCACAAGTCTGGGCCAAGTATAGAACCCTGTGCAGCCCCAGAGGTAATTAATTTAGTTCTTTGTCCTTCTGCTGTCTCGTATTGAAGTCGCCGGTCCCGAAGATAGTCTCTCACGATGGCTATCGGTACTGGCTTATTACTCAAGCGCTCCGAGCACTTAAGCCTACCTTAACAAATTAAAGGCGTTCCTCACATCCAGCGTCACCAATATGACTAATGGCCTAGCAAAAGGACACGCCTGATCCGCAAGACTGACAGCAGCTACCACCTCGCTGATCGCGCTGATGGTAGAATGACCCCTGCAAAAACCGTGCTGGCGCTCAGAGAGGTCTCCCCCTGCCTGTATGGTCTGTAAGAGCCTAGGCTTCAACAGCTTCTCATACAGTTTGCCTGTTGTGTCCAACATACAGAGAGGTCGGTAGCTGGATGGAGAGTCTGGCGGCTTCTTCCTTTATTCGAAAGAACCAGCCTCGCAACCTTCCAGCGAGAGGAAAAAACACCCGCCTTCATGCACTCATTGTACATCTTCAACAGGAGAGATGGGTAAATAAGGTCGATCTCTTTCAGGAGCTCGACCGGCACTAAATAGGGTCCTGGGGCTCTTCCGTTCTTCATAGAGCTTGCAGCGGTCATTAGTTCGTTCTCCGAAAACGGTGGTATATCTTCTGGCTTCACTAGGAATGCTGGATTGGTACCCAAGGGATGATCAGGAAAAAGAGTGTCCAAGATACTGCGTACTTTTGCCTCCTCCATCTGGTTGTCAGGGCAGTTACTTCGAACTATCGTAACTATCTTGTAAGCTTTACCCCAAGGATCCTTATCCACATCCTCGACTAACGCCTTCCAGCAGCGGGATTTGCTGGCCTTGATCTCTTTAGTGAGAGCTTTCTTGGCTGCTTTGTGCCCTTTGGATCTGAGAGCAGATTCCGGTATAATTATACAAATAAAAATTATTTGACTTTATTTATTATTATGGAGATTGTGAAAAAGTTATTTCAAGAACATGTAATACATCGCTATGCGTTATCCACGAAACAGAAATTAACAGCAACATCTGTTAAGAAAATTATAGAAAACCTCAAGAACTTAAGAACTATAAAGCCTGTACGTAGAAATAAACCAATTGTTAACAATGAAAATATTGAAATCGCAGTTTTGGGATATTTTGCCGCATATCCAACAAATTCTATAAGGCAAGTAGCATGCGAATTAGGAACATCTAAGACATCAGATTAAGCAAAAACATTCAGATTTAACCTTCTTGAGTTTTAAGGATTTTATGAGATCCCAAGGTTCATCCATACGCATTTTCGATAGTTCAGCATATGAATTTATTTTACTTTGTTTGCATGAAAATTGTTTCTTTTTGGATAAAATTATTGGTTCGAATGAAGCTAATTTCACCAAAAAGGGGGTATTTAATAGACGTAATTCCCATTATTGGGGTGATTCAAATAAAAATCCATAAAGAGAGCCGAACTTTCAAGAATCCTTTCGTGTTTGAGGTTTATTTTGCCATAAGAAACGACGGCATAGTAGCCCTTCTATCAAGATAATCTCAATGGTAAGTTAGCATACAGAGAGCCGAACTTTCAAGAATCCTTGTAGTTTGATGTTTATTGTGCCATAAGAAACGACGGCATCGTGTTACGCTCTATCAAGATAATCTATTTTTTAAGCTTTCTAGATAATAAATAAGTTGTTTAAGATGAACGCTATCGCAATATCTTGAGAAATTTCGAAGAGAACTATTTAGATAACTTTCCGCTGGATGAATTTAAACATCTATTTTATCAACATGATGGGGCGCCTCTAAATAATGGTCATTTACTCAAAAAATCCCCCGACCTATCCCTAGGTACTTGATTTTTTGTTTGGGGAGCAAGTCAAAAACAAATTTTATTAACACCGCTTTAACCACCATATAAGACTGCATGCGACGAGTCAGAACAGCATTTGAAGATCTTAATCCGCAATCAGTAAGATGAGCCACCCATGAACAGTTCCTGCTTAGGTGCCAAAAATGTCTGGAAGTTCAAGGGCGTCATTATGAATATTCATTAGAATACATGTACTTGAAATAACTTTATCACGTTCTCCATAATAATAAATAAACTCAAATAATATTTATTTGTATAATTAAGTCTTCTGGGCATGATACTTACTAAAAATTTTCAACTGAGTATTAGTATTGAAATTTTTTACGCTTGTTTGACGTTTATTGACATTTGTTATTATTTTCTAATGCAATCATGGCCCACACCTTTAAAGATGTGTAGCATTTTTACATAGAAAAAAAAATTGCCAATTATTAAAAAAACTACTAATTTTGGGTATAGATAACCTTATACAAAGTTCCCCTTGTTATTGCTGCTTAATACAATAAAATAATAAAAAAAGGATTTTCCATTGACGTTTTTTTGGATCTAGTTTTCAAGCTTCTTTTTTTATCACTATAAAATGTTTATCAAATTATCATAAAAATACTAATAAAGTAGATCTTCTTCTACAAGAAAATCAACCCAAAGTAAATATTAATGGCTTCCTCATATGATAGATAGATAATTATGTTTTGGACTGCAAACTTAATTTTTGCCATAAAATTTGAAATATGTCAAAAACGGTTAGACCTAGGTATAGGTCATTATACATAAAACGTTTTCAAAATTGTACCAGAAATCTAAAAATGTGGTAATTGACAGGGTATTCCATTAAAAATAAAAATGTTGCCATTTACTTCTAGTATTACCGAAAGTGCGACTAAGATGAAAATATTTTAGACGTATGTCCCCTAGTGACTTTAGTAAGTCTCTAAATTTTCAGACTGTTTGTACTTATGTTTTGTCCACAATCGATCGGTGTGTTTCCCGGAGATCCTCCCCATATATTTAATATTTTTCCCAAGATGTCGTCAAGAAAATATAAATTGATTCTCTGAACAAGTTATCCAAATGCTTCCTGTGGAATTGCTAGACTAGGGGCATATCCAGCAACAGTGGATAAATAAACAGGCGCAGTGACGGTGGCAAGAAACCCCAGGACAGACAAGCTACATTATAATTCATAATAACATAATATATAACATCGACCTGGCCGATGACAACCTCTGAAGGTTTTATTAGGAAAAAGAGGAAACCGGCGTGCACATTTTTATGAGTGCGAAGGCCTGGCAGTGGTGCGGTTTTACCTTCATAGGGATTAAAACAGACGGCAGAGGGCTACGTGAAGTATCTAGGCTAATAAGCCTAAGAACATTTATAAACTTTAATTAAATAGAGAACCACAATGAAAAGGTGCTGGTGGAAAAGACTTCAAAAATTCACTTTATACAATCTAATCTTATCTAAGTTTTCCAAAGTTTATTATACTTTATGTACCTCAGGTTACCCTCAGTGCAGGAATACCAATCGTCTGGACGAATATTTGAAATAATTATTAGGAATTCATTGTGATATACATAGTTTTCTATTCTTGACACATCTCGACGGTTCAAGACCCCCGATTGTCGAATACAGTGGTTTCCAAGGATTTATTTTGTATATAGTAAGAAACAAGAAAAAGGTATGAAACTTGCCATAGAAATCAAGTTAAATTCCCTAAGCATAACTTTCTAAAATATGCGTCTTTGCACAGGACGGCGTTATTATCACTCAATGTAGACGTTAGCTTACTATTTATTAGCATAGACCTGTTAGCAGAAAATTATCTTATTAGGTAGTTTAATTTCCGGTCATATACCTAGGTACTTACGACAGTATCTAGGTCGTTTGTAGCTGGTTCTCTCTCGAATATCTCGAGATTGATATCGACTTGTGACTAGTTACCTTCAATGTAAGCCACACTCGCACTTACCGTATTTCGTGATTTGAATTACCGGTATACTGCGAAGTTCGTAGTGTGTACCTCGAGGGATACATTCATTCTGCTGGCTTATTTATTAAAACTATGCTGTCACGGGTCATGGTACTCTTTTAAGATAAAAATGGTATGTGTATCAGCAATCAGAAAATCATTTTACAGAAGAATGGCAATAATCAAATATTGGTCAGATTTAGGTGGGTATAGGGCTATCATATATCTAAAGATCTGGAATATTCTACTCTATTCATTCATAGAATAATACAACATGTTGTGTTTAAGAAAATTTAGGTACGTTTGGCTACTTTTTATAACCCCAACTCAGGCATATTTTTTAGACACCCTGCATTAAAATGTATGCAAACTTTATACATCTACCAGTTACCTTAATCATTATTTATAAGCTTTCCATAAATTTTAGATTTGGGTGCTTTCGCGCAAAAAAATTAATATCTTAAGAATGGATTTATATGGGTATAGGATATTATAAACAAATACATATACCTTTAAACTGGATATTTTGCCAAAAAATAAATATAGGGTATGCCATTTGAAATAATGATGTTGATACCAGATACGGGTAGATGTGACAACACTGCAAAGCTCAAAATATTCTGATCCGATAGATCATAGTTCACTATGGCTTCAACAAAATTGAATCCGTATGTCTAATAATCCATCGAGTTTAAGATAACCTCTATAGCATTTAATTAAAAAATATGTACCTCAAAATACCCAAAAATTGATCCAAAATAATTTCCCGAAATGTACCTTATGTTAAATATGAAATATCCAATTCCAAATAATAACTAACAACTGACCTACAGAAAACGGAATTTGAGATGCAGGAACCTGTATTGAATTCATAAATCTTGATAATAAGACAAAGACAAATAAGAATTTGTTCTAATTTTTCTGTAAAAAAATGTTTCCCCAACAAATTTAGCTTTCAGTCGTTTGTATCGTGAACCATCTGTGTACCAGGTCAAGGCCCCTCTTTCCGTTTCCACAGGCAGAGGAGTCCTCATCCATTCATCCACTTTTGGTATTTTTATTTCGTAGTTTCTGCTGCAGCAGAGTTGTGTTCCCATATCATCGACTGGAATGTCTTCTAGATGTGGAATTTTGTTTAGAATGCTGCAGTGTCCTGTCACTCTCGCATATCTTGTTTTGCTTGTTCTATGAATTCTTAGGGCTTCATCTAATGCATACCTCTGGATATACATAGTACTATTTCCTTCCACTCTATCGCCTTTTCAATCCTTCCAGTGAGATCGTCCAGTGCATTAATAGTCGATATGCTTTTTTGGTAGGCATACTGATTTTAATGGATTGGGTACCTAGGTAGGCATCCTTCTCTGATGTGAAGGTCCAGCATCTTCTCCATACTTTTTAGACAGAAGGAAGATAGGCTTATCGGTCTAAATGATTTAGGCTGTTCGATTGCTCTCCCAGCCTTTGGTATAAAGGCCACCTTTACTCCCCTCTATACTTTCGGTATCAAACTTTTTTGAATCATTATAACTTTACTTCGTCACCACCTGGGGACTTATGTGGTTTGAAACTGTTGGCAGCTCATTCCACGTTGTCCCTTGTGATGATTTTTTAGATGTATTCATTGCCCTTGTGATACCTTCGTAACATGGGGTTGCCTCTACTTGATTGTTTGCTGTTCTAGAGTCCGGGAAGTGCGTTTGAAGCAGAAGCTCCAACGTCTCTTTCCTGTCCAGGGTGTAGCTGCCATCTTTTTTTACCAGATAGCCTAGGTCATTAGAGTGTTATCTCTTTAAAAGCCTTTGGATCCTGGTAGCTGTGGGGAGTGCTTCTATCCCTTCACACATTGATTTCCAAGAGTTTCTCTTAGACTGTCTGAGAGTTTTGTTGTATTTGGTGAAGGCTGAGCGATAAGTATCCCAGTCTCCGTGTTTTTTAGCTTTGTTGAATAGGCTTTTCGCAAGCTTTCGGCATTGTTCAAGCTCCCCGTTCCACCAGAGAACCTTTTTATTAGGCGCCCTTTGCTGAATGGGGCAGCTTGTTTCGAGGGCACTGTTCAAAATGCAGCTTTTTCAGGTCTTCAATAGTTTCGATAGATCCAGTCCTTAGGTTCTCCACCTCAGACTTCATGTGATCCTCGAAGGAGGTTCAATTTGTTTTTTGGACTACTTTTCTTTCTTTTCCTGTTGGAGACACTCGGATTCCACCTCAAAAAGAACATAATTATGATCTGATATCGAGGCTTCATCCGAAACTCTCCATTTGGAAATTTTTGTAAACATGAGGGCATTTGAAAACGTAATGTCTAAGACCTCTTGTCTTATTTTATTTACGAACGTAGGATTATTTCCTTTGTTTGCAATTTGTAAATTATTTCGGGTTAGAAATTCAAAGAGACTTTCCCCTCTACAATTTATGTTTGAGCTTCCCCATGCCAGGTGATGGGCATTTGCGTCACAACCGACAATAAAGTTCAAGTTTCTTAACATGCAAAAGTTAATTAATTGACTTACCTCCTTCGGTGGGGCTTCTCGTTCCTCTCCCGGGAAGTAAGCTGAGGCGCAGATCAGTTGTATCTTCTGTGCCCCAATCATCAGGTCAACCAGCACTGCAACTAGGTCTCTCCCGACAAACTGGGTTACGGGTGTAAACTTCATTCTGGTACCTAGGATTATGGCCGCAAGCGGCCTTTCTCCTTTGGTGCAGTATATCAGTTTGCCCGTACTTTTTGGGATCCCTCTTATTTGAACCCTGCTGTAGTTTGGCTCCTGTAACAGACCAATGTCAATTGACTCTCTATCCACCACCCTCTCTAGGACACTCATGGCCGCTTTGGATCGGTGGAGATTTATTTGGGCACATTTAATTCCCCTCACCTTTGAGTTGTCCTTAAAGGACCCTCTTCTTGTGGCTCTAGGCCCTATAGCCTTTGAGCTGTCCGCTCCTTCAGCGACCATCAAGTAGAATTTTGGTCAGGATCTTTCTGGGTTTCCTCTTCCAGATCTCTGTCCTTTCCTCCTACAGGACTTGTCGCTGCTTGGGAAGCAGTTTTTTTCAAGTTAAGCTTTACTTCGCCAAACTTGAAGTTGACAATAAGGCCATTGCCTCTGATGGTGGGTCGACGGTGAAGGAGAGTAGGGCTGCTGTCCTTTCCTCAGTCCTTCGTAGAACCCTCCAGTGCCCAGCCCATCATTTTAGGACTCAATGAATCCCATGATATCGTCGGTAGTATCAGAGTGGCTATCCCTGAAGTAACCAGTTATCACCGTTGATCGAGGAAGATTTTCCTCTCCCACGGCAACAACACTTGCTGCTTCCCAGGGTTTGAGCTCTAGGCTCTTAAGCCACTCTGCAGTTTCCTTATTTTTACAGGAAATAAGGATCCAACCTGGTTTAAAGTTGGCATCGAGAAAGCAGGGTTTGAAACCCTCAACTCTCCTCTGCTGCTTTACCCTTTCCAGAACGTGCCTCTGGACGGCCTTTAATTGGTCCATAGTCAGGAGTTCGTCGGGATATTGGGTGTGCATGATGCCAACCCTAAAGCAGCGTTCCTGTAGGATCCAGCATTGAGTGAATTCTTCCGATCTTCGCCTGCCTCCCCAGAAGCAGCCTGGTCGAATCTTAACCTTTGATTGAAATTTTCCACTATATGTTGACTTCTATTAGGATACAGAAAACTTAACATCTTTCCCAAACACATCAAGAACATTACTAACTTAACAGGAGAAGCAAGAGGCAGAAATCAACATATAGTGGAAAATTTCAATCAAAGGTCAAGATACTTAATTTATAAATTAAAATAACACATGATAAGATTCAAGATCTGGAAAAAGCTGTTTCAAAATTGAAATGTGATATTATTAAAATAATACTACTAAAAATTATAAGAGAATTCTTCAAAAGACAATCAATTCATTATAACAAACATTTTTTCCAGATGAAACAAAGTCTCATTTTAAAATTACAAAGACAACCAAGATTATAACTTTAATATTGATGTCCCATCACATTGGATTAAGAACTTATAGACTTACCTAGTGAAGTTAAAAATTTCTTAGCACTCGGACCCAAATTTTGTTTAGCAGCTTCTCCAAAAGACATCAATATTCGTAAAATGTTAGCAGATAATAGATCATATTTCAAAAGCTGTTGATATAAATTTAAAAAAAATATTTATATCAAAGATTTCTAATCTAATTACGAACTATTTTCTTAGAGATGTTCACAATAAATCACAAGTACGTGTAGTATTCGATAAATGTAAGCAGTTTCTCAAAGACCATCCTGAAGTGAAAATCATAGAGTCTGACAAAATGAATATTACAACCGTCATGACTGAACAACAATATGATAACCTAGCACTTACACATCTTCAAAATCAACAATACTATAAATACTCTATCTTAGCTCTACCATCCAACAAAAAGCTAATATATTTGTAAGTCAACTTGAAAAGAAAAAAATGATAGATAAAACTGAGAGCTCACGATATAAAGTATATAATGGTATATGTAGCAAGTTTTATGGTTTACCAAAGATACATAAACCTGTACTACAGTTAAAACCAATAATTTCTGCATTAAACAGCTCTAATAATGGAATCTCACAGTTAATAACTGATATCTTGTCTCGTTCATACGATTCCAACAACCATTATTATGTCAAAGACTCTTTCCAATTTACTGAATTTATTAATGAATTTCAATTGCCAAATGATTATGTAATCTTAAGCTTAGATGTTAAAGCCCTCTTTAATAATATTTCTTTCCATATGGCAGAGCAGTAGTAATAATAAATAGTATACTATAAGCCAACATTGCGATATTCCTAAAAAAACAATTTATTGAACTTCTTAAATTTGTTTTTGATACGAATGTATTCGTTTATAAGAACACAATTTACCAATGGGTAGTGCAGTGACACCAATTATTTCTCAATATGTTATGGATGAACTTGTTAATCATTGTCTTAACCGTCTCAGTTTTAATGTACCTTTTTTTAAAACAATTGTTGGTGATATTGTTCTCAGCATACCTAGCAATGGCAAAGATGAACTTCTAACAGTATTTAATAGTTTCAATCCACTTCTAGAATTCACTGCAGAATAAGAAGATATACATAAAACAATTCGCTTCTTAGATACCAAGCTACATCCAAGAAACTAACGATGAAAAATAGAATATTTAAAATAAGTCATGCTACGAGAGAACGAGATTTTAAAATACTTAAAAACTTATTTATCAAATGTGAATATCCGGTTCCATTGAGTAACAAATTATTAATTAGTAGTTCTCAAACAACTCTAAGGGAAACAGTGAATCAGGTAACACAACCTGTCAATATAAAATACTTCTCTCTACCACATATTAATGAAATAACACCCAGAATAAAAAAGATTTTTTCACCTTTTAAAGACATCAAAATATCTTATAGTAACACAATAAAACTTAAAAACATTTTTTCTAAACTAAAAGACAAAACTGACAAAATGCTGATGTCAAAAATAGTATATAGTATAACATGCATGGATTGTGATCGATCAAGAGTACATTGGTGAGACAAGTAAACATTTAAAATATCGTATCACATAAAAGCGACATAAGATCTGTTCTTACATGTACAGGGTGTCCCACATAAGATCCTCTATTCCCTTATCTCGGAAGATATTCTATATAGGAAAAAAAGTTAAATACAAATTATTATTGTTTTTAAGGTAACTCTTATAGTATATACTTTTCACGTATACAGGGTGCTCAGTTGTCCATGGACTGGACTCAACTCTTGAAAATTAAATGGGACACCCTGTATATTACTTTGGATTTGGATTCCTCATAAAAAATAAGAATGACTTTCAATAAGATATTATATAGCTATCTCTCGTGGTTTAGGATTTAATAGCAGTTTTATTTATTTTTTTGCTAAAAACGTATTTATTTAAGGTAGTCGAAAAAAATATAAGTATATCATATTTGGTTAATATGCCATTTTCATGTTTAAGACAACATCCCAATACATAACTTTAACTCTTTCCTATGACTACAAATTATACAGGGTCATCTCAGAAATTGATCTGATCTTGATATATAATCATCTATAAGTCGATAATTTTAAATGGAACACCCTATATATCATAGCCGATTTAGATTGTTCACAAAAAAATAAGATAACTTTGTATAAAATGCCCTATACCTATCTCTAGCCGTTTAGAATATATTCGCTATTAAACATTTTTTATGTAATAAACATACCTTTCGTTTGAATTTAGTGAGGAAATACGTTACAAATATTTCTTAACGGGCTGACTGTAACAGACTTTCAACAATATACAGTAGTTTAGAACTACAACTAATATATCTGTATTTTTTGAGAGAATAATTCACTAATAATCACAAAATTAAACAAAATATTGCATGTAATCAAAATCAACTAACGCTGCAAAATCCAAACTGCCATGGAAAATAAATAAAGTGCTTTGGAAACCAACGTAAATAAGAACTGTCAAATAATAATTTTGGTTTGTTGTGCGTTAAGTTTATCTTTAGCTTATAATGTCTTATAGTGCCGAAGAAAGGTTAAATTTATATCAGTGCTATATCCAAAATAACAAAAGCATCGCACTGACTATTAGAGCATATCGTCAAAAGTATCTGGAAAGAAGAATATCGGAAAGATCCATATTTCAGCGAATTGAACGAGATCTCGAACAGCATGGTGTTTTAAAGTATGGAAAAAGAAATAAACCTAAAAATATCTTGGATGATAAAACACAATTGAATATATGTATGTATTTCGAAGAATTTACAGAAAATTCCATCAGAGATGCAGAAAAAGACTTAAATATTGCTAGAACTGATATCCATAGAACACTGGGAATGAATAATTACAGAGCTTTTAAGTTCGCTAAATTACAACACGTAGAACCTAAGGATCATATTCTTCACTTGGAATATTGTAACTTCATAATGGATTGTCATTTTCGTGACCGTAATTTTTTTAACAATATTTGTTAAACGGACGAAGCGATATTCACTACCTCAGGGATAGTGATGCTGCTAGACTGGTCTTGGTCTTGCAGTCTTGGTCTTGCAATTTTGCAAGACCAAGACCGAGACCAAGACCGTCTATGCAAGACCAAGAACCAAGACCAAGACCAATACTGGGACGCAAGACCAATACCAAGACTAACCTGGTCTTGGTCTTGCTGCAAGACTTGTAAGACTCTTGCATTTCCGTAACCAAACACCAAATTGGTAGGAAACATATTATTTTACTCAATGATTAGATAAGAAACGCTAATAAATAACCTAGTTAATTTAATCTTTGAACTCCCTTATGATCGATCTTTATATTACAGATTCTAAAAATATTGAATTAAAAGTTGTTGGGTGAAAAGCGAGTTCATTTTGCCCTTCTAGGATTTCCGGATTTCAAAAAATTCTTAAATACCCTATACCTATACCGTAATTTCAACCCTTCTAGGATTTCACTTACCGAACTGGTTTCAAAGAATCCCGACAGTTTGTAGCCAGGGGAAGGTAAACTACACGGTTTTTTATTTTTATTATTTTTTCTATCGCGCAAAATGTTTCAAGCAAACGTTAAAAATCATCTATAAATCTGATTTTTTTGATGACATTTATCCAGTGGCCACTTTTGGAGATATTTGAAATTTTATATTGTCCTTATTTTGAAACTATTTAAATAGATACCTAGTCTTATAAATGCGCGTATTAAATCTCTAACTGTTTTTAATTTTCATTTTTTGGAAAAAGCTTTCTACAAAAATAGAAGTTAGTTTTATCAGAAACACTTTTGATCGCTTTCAGAGATTGTTTCTATTTTATTGAAGAAAATGAAACAAAACCATTGTAGAATGAGCAAGAGAATGAGTTATGAAATAGAAGTATGAAGTAGAAGTATGTAGTAAAATGAGTGCTGAGTTGGGAGGGATGATAACAAGAAAACACAAGCAGACTAAGTCGCGCTAGTAAGATACGATTCTCATTTGTGATTATTAATTTATAAACTTTTACGCATTTCACTTGCCCTAACTTAATTCTAGGCACCTAGTTTTATTATCATTACTTATTCTACATTACCAGGCGTGTTTGTTCTGGACAATGAGAATTTTTTTATACGGTCGATATTTATCCATTTCGAATGATAATATAATTATAGGCAATCTTATAAGATTATGAATTACATACTTCCCATACATATGCAGGGTTCTTCTTCATTTGGATTAAGCAATTACGGTTTAGAATCGCAACAACTTTTCACACTTATAAAAAGATCAAAATTTTTGCAAGAGTCTTGCAAAGTCTTGCAAGTCTTGCAGCAAGACCAAGGCCAATACCAAGACCGTATATGCAAGACCAAGACCCAAGACCAAGACTAAAGATTTGATGCAAGACCAAGACCAATACCAAGGGTGCAAGACCGAGACCAATACCAAGACCATATCGGTCTTGGTCTTGGTCTTGCTTTGCGCATCACTACTCAGGAATATTTAATAGAAAGAATACTCACTATTGGTCTCAAGAAAACAAAAACAATATTAAAACTATACAACATCAAGGTCGCCGTATTGTTCACTGCTGGTGTGCGATTTACAGGAATCAAATAATAGGTCCTTTATTTCTGGATACCCATTTAAATGGTGCGAGGTACCTGGAGCTACTGACTGACAATATCAGACCGTTACTAGAGATGCATGGTAACATAGACAATATTATTTACCAAATGGATGAAGCACCTTGCCATAACACCATTCAAGTAAGAAATTATTTGAATGAAAACTATGCAGCGGTTATTGGGCCAAATGGAAATATTCCTTGGCCTCCGCGGAGTCCAGATTTGACACCTCTGGACTATTTTCTATGGGGAACATTAAAGGATAGAGTTTATGAAAATAAACCTCAAGATATCGATGACCTAAGAAATCGAGTAAGGGAAGAAATTCGAAATATCAATGATGGTGCTGCAGTAAGAGAAGCCCTAAGAAAACTAGAAGTCATCTACACAACTTGTATTGCTCAGAATGGAGGCCATGTAGCACATTTACTTTAATTCTCCGTTTTGTATAAGGTATTTTTTATTGGTTCTTTCGTTATATGTATTTGTTTTGTTTGTTTCACTATTTTTTCATCTTCTTGCTACTTCATATTCACAAAATCGTATTGTTAAATATTAGAACATTACTTTATTTGTTAGAAAATCGTTGAAATAAAAGATTTGTTTTACCGGTTTTTGGATGAATTATTTTCTCAGAAAATAGAGACCTGTTGGAATTATAAACTACAAAATATTGTTGAACGTCCGCTACAGTCAGAGCGTTAAGAAGTATTTGTAACGTATTTCCTCTATAAATTCAAACGGAAGGTATTTTTATTCCATAAAAAATGTTTAATAGCAAATATTTTCTAAACGGTTAGAGATAGGCATAGGGCATTTTATACAAAGTTATCTTATTTTTTTGTGAACAATCTAAATCGGCTATGATATATAGGGTGTTCCATTTAAAATTATCGACTTATAGATGATTATATATCAAGATCAGATCAATTTCTGAGATGACCCTGTATAATTTGTAGTCATAGGAAAGAGTTAAAGTTATGTATTGGGATGTTGTCTTAAACATGAAAATGGCATATTAACCAAATATGATATACTTATATTTTTTTCGACTACCTTAAATAAATACGTTTTTAGCAAAAAAATAAATAAAACTGCTATTAAATCCTAAACCACGAGAGATAGCTATATAATATCTTATTGAAAGTCATTCTTATTTTTTATGAGGAATCCAAATCCAAAGTAATATACAGGGTGTCCCATTTAATTTTCAAGAGTTGAGTCCAGACCATGGAAAACTGAGCACCCTGTATACGTGAAAGGTATATAATATAGAAGTTTCCTTGAAACCAATAATAATTTCTATTTAACTTTTTTTCCTAAATAGAATATCTTCCGAGATAAGGGGATAGAGGATCTTATATGGGACACCCTGTACACTATCACAACATATTAATACTTACAAACATAATGTGAACTATGAAGGAGTTGAGATTCTAGATATTGAAAACAATTTATTAAAACGTAGATTTCTGGAGATGGTTAATATAAATCAAACACCAAATTGTATGAATACTCGTACAGATATAGAGAAACTAAACATAATATACACATATTTGTTATATCTTGACAAAAAAAGTAATATAATATCTAAGTACTTCACAATATTATAGAACAGAATATGTATTTATATATCTTTGTGTATGTATATCTGTATTTATTTATCTATATGTTTGTATATATGGATATCTATGTATATATGTGTATATGATTATTATATTATATATTATTATATTATTTATTAATGTTATATTTTATATATTTACTCACATTGTATGAAACTTGGATGACATATCTAAGAGAAAGTAATCTAAGAAAACAAAAAGTTGAAAATTGACAATCTACTAACAAATTTACAAATTTACTTCTAAATTAACAACTAAATGTCCAGAAATGATCTATATTACTAATATTGTGATTTTTTATCCTGTATCCGCATTACGTTATTTATATAATCTCATTTCTTGTAAGTAATATTTTTTTGGCACTTAAAAAAAAATTACACTACCGTAGATATTATTAATATTGTAGATTCCCTGATGAAGAAACAATAAAGTTTCGAAAGCTCGAATAAAAGAAAAAGAGTTTTCTTTGTGCCCAGATACTGCAAAACCCGTTATTATATAAAAAAATATATATACAGGCTGTTTCAAATTCGACTCTCACCATTGGGATCTTGGCAAAGTTGCGCATTTATATGCTCAACAATACGCCAACTTTAAAAATTTCGAGTAGTTCCGGAGATATCCGGAAAAAACGTAATTTTCAGAAAATCATTTCAATTTTTTCCTGGCTTTATTTCTTAATGAATTTCTAAATAAATAGCACATTTACATTGTCACTTTTTTCACTCTTTCGAATGGTATTAACAGTTTTGTAACCTGACGTTTTGCCTATGTGTAACTATCATGAACTTTCCATTTTTCCATACACATTAATCCATTTATAACCAATATACATATATACACATACATATATGTACCTATATATAGATGAAGGACTGGTTTTAACTGATTTTATAGTAATTAACTTTAAAATGTTAGGTTTCCATAAACAATATTAAACAAATTAGATCAACTTATTAGTGAGTGAAATTTAGTTGATCAAAGGGAATTATTCTCTTAAAATTCATTATATGTTTATTTGAGATTAAATGTATAATCTATTTATGAAAGGTTTTCATAACATTTACTGTTCTCGAAAATATGCATGCTGATTAGTGAGAGATATCAGCTTGTTTCTGGAAAAGTGAATGATTTTCAAAATATTTCATTCTCATGTCGTATTGTGAGAGAATATGATTTTATATATTATTTTGAATATTTATGAATATTTGAAAGAACGTTAAGGAGTCTTTTAGAATTTCAAAACATCTATTTCACCCAAAAATTTAGAGGTTGATTAGTGAGAGAAATCGGCCTTTTGATGGAATAAGTATCAGTGCACTTTGAGAATAATCATGTTTATATGTTTCGTATTGTGAGAGAATATGATTACACTTATAAAGAAATTTGACATAATATTATGTACCATTTTCTTTTAACTGTCAGTTCAAGCCCAGAATAAAAGTAATTTAGTCTATGTATGGGTATATATGTAAGTATTTATTCAATATTCTTAAATTACATTTTTATTATTATTTTTTTTTTAACTGAACCTGTATCTGCCTTGATAATAATTTTAATTTAATTGTGCTCCTTGTTCATAGCCACAAACATATAAAGATCATTCAGTAATATTCATTTTTATCAACAAAATCTAGATACTTCCTTACTTATTGTGTTACCATGACAAATATAAATAATGACATTTGTAATTGATGGCTATGAAATCTTTCCAGTTTTTGGCTAATTTATTCTAAATTCACGATTGTAAGTATTTTTATAATACTTTAAGTTGTTGTTGAAATAATTTTGTAACGATTTGTAGTTTGCCCTGAAGAAGAGAATAAACATTCTCGAAAGCTCGGCTTTAATCAAAGAATTTTATTGAATATATGACTGCATCGCCAAGAACATCTTTTTATTTATTATAAAACCAGTCAAGAATACAAAATCAATATATATATATATATATATATATATATATATATATATATATATATATAATATATAAATAGGATGAAGCTCTACACCTTTATGCTTTTATTTAGTCGGATACAACCACCCACTAGAAGCGGATCACGTGATTTCAAGCTTGTTAGCTTTCATCAGCGCCACATAAGATGATATATATATATATATGTTATATTAGATTATATGATGTCGTAACTTCTATAACAGACATTGTTGCATGACCTATATTGTATAAACGGAATTTGATGACAATGCATCTGGTACTTGCTAATCTTGATATCCAACTCTGCAAGATAGAGCACCGACAACAAAGTTGCAACCACCCATACTGTGTTTCCAGACACGTACGGTGATAATAAGACATTTCAAGAGCTTCACACAAATTGCAAACTCTACATTTTTTATAATATAAAGTACGAGCAACTTTCGCGCTCGAGATATAACATAATTATTATCAGACCAGTAATCATCTTAGTACATAAGTAACTTAGTTAATATAATATTTTTCTGTAACTTATAACTTTCAATAACTAAAGTGTAAAATTGTTTTTAAAAGGTAAATTTCAAATAAAAAGATATAAAAATGGCGCAGTCAGTAGGATACTCTCTACACGAATAGAACACGAGAATTCTAACTATTTGTGGTGATTTCCAAATCTTCAAGAGAAGTGAACTTCAAGAAAAATCAAGAAACCACTACCAGTGAAATTCTTCAGAGCGAGAAGACGGTCTCCCCGGCATCAAGGAACACGCAGACGCTCACCTGGTGTAACACAGTTCACGGAGGAAAGATTTCATCTCCCGCTGACGAATGAAGAATTTGCTGTAAGTACAGAGAATCATCACGTTTATTATTATTATTATTATTATTATTATTATTGCAATTGATAATCGATTATTTCGGTTTTCCCAAATTGTTATTTTATATTGTATACCATTTCTATTGTCATAATTCCAAATTTTATCACGCACCATGGTTGAAACAAGAAGCCAAGCCGGTGATTCAGACAATAACCAAAATCAAGACCCCATCCAACATGTAATAACTGAACCATACAAATTATCGGAGATTTTCTCAATCATTCCCAATTTCGATGGAAATCAAATCATGCTCACAACATTTTTAAACGCTTTCAATACCGCTTTTCAAATGGCTGTAGGCGATCAGAAAAATCTGCTCGTTCTACATATAAAGAACAAACTTAGAGGTAGAGCCGCGGAATTAATTAATTCACGCAACCCAGATTCATGGGACGAAATCAAGTCACTCTTAGATGCTCACTTTGGCGACTCAAGGGATCTTACCGCTTTGATTCAAGATCTTCAAAGAATTAGACAGTTGCCTGGTGAATCGCCCTTAACTTTCGTCGTGAGATTAAAAACGAACGAGCAAAAATTCATGCTTCCATCAGAAAGCAGAATTTAACTAACATCGAAAAGACAGCTCAAATTCAAGTTACTGATTCAATGGTACTTAACAACCTACTAACCGGCCTAGATCCGAAACATGGACAAATAATCCGAGCTAGTGACCCAACCAATATGCTTTCAGCAATAAATCAGATCCGTCGAGAGCTGCAACTATCTTATTTTGAACAACAAAAATATCAAAATAGAAACCAATTGTCAATCAATATTAAGAAACCAACCTTACATCCACAAATTAAACAATGTTCATATTGCAAACGGAACGGTTATACTTATAATGAGTGTATTAGTAGGCAAAGTCAACATAATAGCCAGAATTTTCCAAGCATACCAAGACCGCAATTTCAACCAAATAATTTTAATACACAACCTTTTAGACCCCAATTCAAAAATCGACCCCAGTTTCAAAATCGACCACAATTTCAAGTACGATCACAACAAAACCAAATTCCCCAGAACACACCATCGATAATTAGGCCAAACCCTAATATTCATAGACCTTCAGCAATTCAACCAAATCCCAGTTTTAATAATTCCCCAAATAGAGCACATCACTTGAACCCACAAGAGTATACGCAACCAGAATATTATCAAAACGATTATTATGACCCAGCGTATCAATCATACGACCATAATTACCACAGTGATTATAATAATTACGACAATGACTACAATTCCGACTATTCTAACACTTACAAACCATCATACTCTTACGAAGAAATCCCTCAATCTTTACAACCTCAGGATTTTCAAACATCCCAAACACAAGACCAACCCCAGGACACAATTTTATCCAAGATCCGATATCAGAGATTTCAACGAAAACCAGAAAACTGATTCTGACGGACGAGACACCACTAGAGCACCACTTTGCGTAAAACAATTGTTAACTGTAAATTCGAGAAACTTATTTTATATGAAAGATGCAACAGAAACATTTAAAATTTTGATAGATAGTGGAGCTGAAATTTCAATCTTTAAGCCAAACACTTGTAAAAATTATAAAATTATTATCGTAATTCAAGGAATAACAACTGAAAAGGTTCCTATAACCGAATCAGTACTTATACCTTTTGGCATAAACGACCCTCATAAAGTCTATATATGCAACTTAGATATCGACTTTGACGGTTTACTTGGCTCCGATTTTCTTCAAAAATATGAATTTGTATTGGACATAAAAAATAAGCAACTCATTACAAACTTTAAAACCATACCTCTTTACCAAGTTAATAATGATAATTGTAGTGAAACGCAGAACACAATTCCCACGAATAAAATAACAATTCCACCCCGAACAGAACAAGTCTTTATACTTAAAACAAATAAGCTAGCTAACACAGACGCAGTCTTATTGAGGCAAGAAATCGAAAGAGTTTTCATTCCAAACTCTATCGTTAAGATAAGAATGGAGAATTTCTTGTGCCAATCTTGAACGCCAATGCCATTGATAAGACTATCGTATTTTCTGAACTAGAATTCGATTTATACGAAGACGAAAATAATTTTAGTATATGTAACATCAACACCTCTACAGACTACGAACATACCGACAGACGATACGAAATTATGAATCAGCTTAGATTAGAACATCTCAACGACGAACAGAAAGAACTTTGTCTTGATTTTGAAGAAATATTTAGAAAACGACAATTTGACATTTACTAACGAAGTTAAACATGACATAGAGACAAATAATTCTAAACTCATTTACACCAAGTCCTACCGCTATCCACATAAACATAAGCAGGAAGTTAAATCCCAAATTTCCAAGATGTTAGAGCAAGGAATCATAAGACCATCCAATTCACCCTGGTCTTCCCCTGTATGGGTTGTGCCCAAAAAAATGGACGCCTCTGGGAAACAGAAATGGAGAGTCGTAGTGGACTATAGGAAACTGAATGACGTGACAGTAGGTGACAAATACCCCCTCCCAAACATATCATATCTCCTAGACCAACTTGCCAAATGCCAATATTTCACAACGCTCGATCTAGCATCGGGTTTCCACCAAATAGAGATTAACCCTAAGGATATTCCAAAAATAGCCTTTAATGTCGAGAATGGACACTTTAAATTTGTCCGAATGCCATTCGGTCTTAAGAATGCCCCCTCTACATTTCAGCGCGTCATGGATAATATTCTTTTAGGAATCCAAAACGAAAGATGCCTCGTCTATATGGACGACATAATAATATATTCACCAACTATCCATAAGCACATTGCACGTCTAGAAGAAGTATTCACCCGCCTTAAGAAAGCTAATCTTAAAATCCAGCCAGACAAGTGCGAATTCTTAAGAAAAGAAGTTTCGTACTTAGGTCACTTGATTACGAAAGAAGGCGTTAAGCCAAATCCCCAGAAAATCGAATGCATTCAGAACTTCCCTTAACCCCGAAATCAAAAAGAGATTAAATCATTTCTTGGTTTAGCTGAATATTATCGCAGATTCATTCCGAACTTCTCTAAGATCTCAAAACCTCTCCCCCTTCTAAAGATCTCCCAATTGCCTATGCGTCAAGAATTCTTTGCAAGCCTGAAACAAACTTTTCAACTATCGAACGAGAGCTTCTAGCGATAGTTTGGTCTGTAAAACACTTTAGACCATACCTTTATGGAAGAAAGTTCATTCTTATCACCGACCACAGACCCCTTACGTGGCTTTTCTCTATAAAAGACCCAGGGAGCCGATTAGCTCGTTGGCGACTTAAATTAGAGGAATACGACTACGAAATTCGCTACAAGCCTGGTCGTATTAATAAAAACGCAGATGCATTATCTAGAATTAAAGTCAATAACATAATAAAGTGCCTCAAATTTCAAGAAAGACTATCTCAATATTCTATACTCCCTACCAACGAAACAGACGACGAAGTCGACCAAACTATAGACATTTCTAACGAACGCATTTGCGAAGAATTTAAGACATTTGTAGAATTGTATAAGACGACTTCACTGATAGACTACTCTAAGATAGAATATACTAATAACAAACTTCTGAACAAAACAAATAAAAACATCATCACCTTTTTTCAACAGAATAAGCTTAAAGACACCCATTATAAAATAATAGATGACATATTCGAAGAGAATGCAGAGTTTACGGATAATGAAGTAAATATACTTACTAGTAAAACTATCCAAAATAGAAAATATTTCATTATACGATCCAAATTTTGTCAATGAACATCTTTTTACAGCCTTGTATAAAAGTCAACAAGAGCTCACCCCGTCCACAACATATTTCGTTGAGAATAACCCCGACATCCCAGTAATTAGATTTAGATTTAGATTTAAGAGAGGGTTACATTGCACTGCGACCATAAGGTCTATTGTGCCCCCTATCTGAGTTGCACTCGCCTATACGCGGTCTACAACTCGCCTTCCAGTTCCAGAGTTCTAATGAACTCCAGTATCTGGGTTGGCTTCAAGGAGGATACTTCCTCACTACTGCAGGTTGCTATTCCAAGGCACTGTTTGCGTTGGCTAGCAATGGCGAGGCATTCCGTCACAAGGTGATCCGGAGTTTCCTCCTCTTCCCCGCAGAATCTGCACTCGTCATCCTCTGCTAGACCTAATCTCATATGATGCTTCTTGAGGCGACAGTGTCCTGTAAGAAATCCAGTGAGTTGGTGTAGCTTGTTCTTGCTGAGATCCAAATACCTTTTGGATCTTGCAGTATTAAAGTTATTTAGAAACATTTTGGAATGATCCAATCCAGGGGTATCCCGCAAGAGTGTTTCTCTTACGGTTTTTTCCCTCTCTAGAAACTCCTTCTTGTAGGTGCTTTTATCTGTGCCACAGAAGGGTTCTGGGCCAGTAAATGGAGTTTGTGCTCCTTTCCTGGCAAGTGTGTTGGCCTCTTCGTTGCCTTTGATTCCCGAGTGGCCGGGAACCCAGACTAAGTAGACCCTGTTGTTCTTGCCTAGCTCATTGAGCTTCCTTCGGCACTCCCATACCATTTTAGATTCAATGGTATGAGAGTTCAGTGCTTTAATTGCAGCTTGACTATCAGAATGTATTGCAATGTCACATTTCTGATAGTTTCTTTCAAGGTTCACCTCCACGCATCTCTCAATTGCAAGCAATTCTGCTTGAAAGACGCTTGGGCAGCGGCCTAGCGCAAGTGAGCATTTGGTGCGATTCCCAAACACTCCAGCGCCTGTCCCCGTCGTGGTCTTAGAACCATCAGTGTACCATTTAATGGTATTCTTTTTGAGAGCTTGGGTTGTGAGCCCCCTGTCCCAATCTTCTCTGCTACTTAGCACCGTGGTGAAAGTTCTCTTGATGCAATTTTTTTTTGTCATTACATCACTGGGAAGGTTTGCTGATGGGATATGTTTGGACAGAGAGGACCAAGCTCTCTGATTCCGAATTCCCACAATGTCTGAACCTTCCCTAGATAGTCTTAGAATGGCCTCATGGGCCAATCTATCTATCACTAGATGGAGAGTTGTGAGATCTGTGATGATCTCTAGTGCCCTGGTCGGGCAAGTTCTCATGGCTCCAGTGATACAGACACAGGCTAGTCTTTGTATTCTATCGAGGGTTTTCCTCGTATTGCTCTGACTTGCCTTGCCATGCCAGGATATTGACCCATATGATATTATCGGTCTTACAATCATGACGTACATCCATCGCAGTATTTTTGGGTTACATCCCCAAGTCTTACCAGTCAGATTTCTGCACGCCATTAAGGCCTTTATTGCTTTGCTAGCAGTAGCCTCAATATGCTTGTTCCACAGAAGCTTGCTATCTAGTGTTAATCGCAGATATTTGACTTCAGCCTTCCAGCTTATTATGTCTCCACTCAAAGTGAGAGGTTTCATAGCTGGAAGTTTCCTTTTTCTAGTAAATGGAATAATTGTGGTCTTGGATGGGTTTATGCTAAGCCCCACTGACAAGCACCATTGCTCAATAGTTCTGAGGCCCTCCTGCAATAATTCGCATAGGGTGTTCGCGAATTTTCCTCGAACTATTAGGACTATGTCGTCGGCATAGCCTATACATGTGAAGCCAAGCTCCGTGAGTTTGTGGAGTAACTCGTCTACTACTAAGCACCATAGGAGGGGAGATATTACTCCTCCTTGAGGTGTTCCACGAGTAGCTTTAACAGAGGTGGTATGATCACCTACTTGGGCCTCAGCTATTCTCGTCTTCAACATCTCATACATCCATTTGATAACGGTCTTGTTCACTCCTCGCCGTGTGAGTGCCTCCCTGATTGACACATGTGTGGTGTTGTCAAAAGCCCCAGATATGTCCAGGAAGGCACACATTACGATTACTTTATTGCTCAGAGAACTCTGAATGACCTCAGTTAGCTGATACAGCACGGTTTCTGTTGAATGCCCCGCCCTGTATGCATGCTGACATTTATGAAGTGGTTTGTCCTTCAGAATCTCTGTTCTTATGTAGTTATCCACTACTTTCTCCATCGTTTTCAGTAGAAACGATGTAAAACAGATAGGTCGGAAAGATCGGGGATCAGTCCCATTTTTCTTCCCTATTTTCGGTATGAAGATTACTTTGGCTCTTTGCCATATGCTAGGTATAAAGCCCCGTGCTAGGCAGCTTCTTGTAATCTTCAGGAGATGGGGAAGGATCTCCTCCATTCCTTTCTGTAGGAGTATTGGGAATATGCCATCTACTCCCGGCGATTTATAAGGTTGAAAGGTGTTGACTGCCCATTCCAACCTTTGTCTTGTGAATATCTTCTTAGCAATACTCCAATCTTCCATGCGAGGATTCTTGGTTTGGATTGCTACGTCAATACTACTGAGGGGTTCATTTCCTGGGAAGTGTGTTTTGAGAAGTAGAGCAGATCGCTCCTCTTCTCCCTCAGTGTATGACCCGTCTGGCTTCTTTAGCGACATTAAGGGGCTGATTGCCCCTTTTGCCATAACTTTTTGCAATCTGGCTGCAGTAGGAGTCGAAATAGAGCAAATAGCAATAGAAATGCTTTCATTTATATTTTCCGAGAAAGAGATAAATTTTAAAATTTATCAAGACCTTGTAAAAATCCCCGATGAGGACGAAAAGACAATTATTCTTGACCAATATCATAAAGGTAAAACCCATCTCCACCGAGGTATTAACGAAACCATTCGTAGAATAACAGAGAAATATAATTGGCCTGGAATCACAAAAGACGTCGAAAAAATTCATCAAAACCTGCGACACCTGTCAAAAGATCAAAACTTGTAGAAACAATTTAGATAGTCCCCTCGTCATAACAGAAACCCCAAGATCCCCATTCGAAAGAATTAATATCGACATTTTAGAAATTCCATGAAGGACCTACATACTAACGATACGTGACGAATTGACAAAATTTTCGCAAGCTTACGGACTACCAGACTAATCTGAAAAAAGCGTAACCAATACACTGCTACTGTATTTTCAACACTTTGGTACCCCTATAAGAATTCAATGTGATTACGGAAGAGAATCCGACAACAGTTTATTTAGGGACTTATGCAGTTTATTTGACATTAAGCTCACACACTCCAGCGTTGGACACCCACAATCCAACGGCTCCATTGAAAGGTTCCATGCAACTCTTCTCGAAATGATAAGAGTCCATGTAACAGATCACCTTCACGAACACCCCCTGAATGTACTACCTTATGCAATTATATGCTATAACCGATCTTTTAACAAAACCCACGGTTTCTCACCGTATGAGCTTGTTTTCGGTCACACAGCCAGCAGACCACCTGAGAATACATACAATCATAAACAACTAATAACTAAATACGTCCGAGATCTTAATAATAGGATTTCATATTAATACAGTTTAGCTCGAAAACGCATAGAAGCACAAAAAAAGAAAGCTAAAGAACGTTTCGATAGACATGTTCGAGACAATACTAACAAATATAACATCGGAGATAAAATTTACATTAGGGAATCCCAAATTAAAGACAAGTTACAAAACAAATTCAACGGACCTTTCACAATACAAGAGATTCACAACAATTCAGCTACTCTCATTAACGCCAACACTAACCAAAAGATAAAAGTTAGCTTCGACAGAATGAAACCCTATTTAGAGCCTTAATTCATTTTCAGGGTTATCCTGCTGTTCGGATCAGCATTTTGCCAATACAACATCGAACCGATCAAAAACACATTAGGTACCTATTATCACGACGAGACAAAACACCATAACGAACAACCACTGGACCTTATTAGTGCACAAAAACATCACCCTCCTACTTCAGGCTTTAAATGCCAACACAAGAACGAATCAATTCTCAATAAAGATCTCAGCAAGCTCGAAAGAGCAATCCACCAGTTGTCTGATAAGTTAGCACTGATTAATGCCCAACTGAAATTCTTTGAAATCTGCGAAAAACTAATGGAAAGTTACATCTATCTAGAAGATAACCTTAATGATATCTTGAATGCCATAACATTTGCGAGATTGAATATAATACATTCTTCTGTAATATCACCCGATAGTTTGATTGGTTCTCTTAAACAAATATCACAAAATTTAATAAAAAACAACTTACCGCTTCCAGTTAAATACTCAAGCATTGCTGAATATTTAAGAATCATAGATCTAGAAGCATTTCAAACGAAATCTGATTTGGTATTTGTTCTGAAGATCCCTCTAACTGAACAAAAAGGCTACACCTTATTCCATTTATATCCAATCCCAATTTATGATAATAGAACTGGTTTTCACCATTTGTTATCATTTTCAAATAAATACATTGCGCGTGACGATGATTCTCGCACTTACATAAGCATTAAAGATATTAGTGAAAGAAATATTTCTTGGTTTTCATATCTAACCATAACTTTAATAATATGTCTCATAACCTTCTATATTTGCCTCGAATGCAAAAAAGTGGATCCCATTTCCTAGAAGAAAACCTTTAGCCCATGAGGAGCAAAAATGCAACAAAGGACTTCCAGGAATCCCAAACTTTATCGTAAGACCACCTCTGCAAACCGAAGAAGGTAAAGAAGAAGAAGCCTAACGCTGTATAACACCAATTTTTTATATATGGGGATAGTTGTTATATTAGATTATATGATGACGTAACTTCTATAATAGACATTGTTGCATGACCTATATTGTACAAACGGAATTTGATGACAATGCATTTGGTACTTGCTAAACTTGATATTCAACTCTGCAAGATACAGCACCGACAACAAAGTTGCAACCACCCATACTGTCTTTCCAGACACGTACGGTTCTAATAAGACATTTCAACAGCTTCACACAAATTGCAAACTCTACATTTTTTATAATATAAAGTACAAGCAACTTTCGCGCTCGAGATATAACATAATTATTATCACACCAGTAATCATCTTAGTACATAAGTAACTTAGTTAATATAATATTTTTCTGTAACTTATAACTTTCAATAAATAAAGTGTAAAATTTTTAAAAAGTAAATTTCAAATAAAAAGATATATATATATATATATATATATATATATATATATATATATGTATATTTTTTTTATTTTGTCATTCTATTTAAGGAATGTCTCAGCCGAGCTGGTATAATTCCGCAGGAACTTTTCGCTCCCAGAGCTCCTATTCACGATAGGTATTACCTTGAAGGTTTTCATTTTCCATATTCTGGTAATTCCTGATCCAATGCCTGATATTTTTGGACTTTTTCCCTTTCCTTCTCGGCTATACGCGTCTCCCGGTATGGCTATATCAATGATGTGGATTCGTTCGCTCTCTATCACTAAGATACATATATATATATATATATGTTATATTAGAAATATTCAGATAGTTGTTATATTACAAATATCCAGATGTATTATATTTTAAATATTTAATATTCTCGATTTATCCGTGGCGACAGTCTGTCGCTGGTATTTTTATAAAAGTCACGTACAATTATTAAATTTCGTCTTTCAAAGCTAACATATTGCCTTACAGTATGAAACCTCATATTTTAGCTTCCTGTCATAACAATCATATCATGTAACATAGGATTATTCCTAGAAATTGTAACGGTGCAATCTAAATCGTTTATAACATTCTAGAAACTGCTTAGCTTGCACCTAAAAAACTATATAAGTAGACATCCAAGAGCGATCGTCGGATTAGTACGTAAAAAAATTTAGTAGAGTAGAACTCTTTGCTGTACTTGTCTCATTTTCGGCCAGTTATTTCAAAATTAAGTCGACTAATAAATTTGTTAAAGTAAATAAAGTTTTTTTAAAAAAGTCTTCAAGGAAGAATCCAATATAAAAATTTGGCGCAGTCAGTAGGATCCCTCAACGTTGGTATCCAATCAACGGTGGTTTCCTAACCTTTAAGGAAGAACCAATTCTCCAAGCTGAAAGAAGCATATTACAAAGAAGAAATCAACTACATAGTTTAAGAAGAAACTGGTGCAGAGGACGGTCTCTCCTACATCGGGAACAGGCAGCAGATAGCAAGCTAACCCGTTGGCGCTACGCTTGAGGAGCCGGATTTCATCCCCACCGAAATCACAGAAACCCCTGGTGCCGAGACGATCTCTCCGACTTTGGGGAAACGCGGACGCTAACCCGAAGGAGCTTTACGGAGTAGGATTTCATCTCCACCAACAACCAAAATTCGTTAATATTTTTTTAATATATCTGTTTTTGAGATTTGATATATTTCCAATACGCTTATTAAATAAATAAATAAATAATGCCAGAAACACGATCAGGTGCTACCACTGGCACTACTAGTTCACAAGACGTCGAACCTTGTAAATTATCTGAGATATTTTCAATAATCCCAGAATTCGATGGAAATCAAATTTTCCAAAACACCTTCCTTAACGCCTGCAAAACAGCACAAAATATGGCTGTAGGACAACAAAAAATTCTGTTAACCTTACATATTAAAAATAGATTACGTGGTCGCGCAGCAGAACTAATCAACTCGCGAAACCCTGAAACATGGAAAGAAATCCTAGTGTTACTCGAAACAAACTTTGGTGACACCAGAGATTTAAATTCACTGATACAAGACCTTCAAAGATTTAAACAAACTCCAGGAGAATCTGCTCTTAGTTTTGTGAGTCGGCTTCAGACTCACGAGGCCAAAATGTTCTCTTGCATTGAAAAGCAGAACATGTCCCAACCAGAAAAAGATGCTCAAACAACCCTTATAAATTCAATGACATTAAACACACTTCTAACGGGCTTAGAATATAAGTTAGGACAAATAATCAGAGCCAGTGATCCGAAGGATATGATATCCGCAATTTCAAGAGTAAAGCGAGAGATACAACTCTCCTACTATAAGTCCCATAGATCTCAAAATAATAAGCCTACAAATAACGTACCAATTCCGAGAAAAATTCCGAGTCCCTAATGCTCATATTGTCAAAGAATAGGACACACTTCTAATGAATGCCGACAGAGAACATTCAATACACAGAATTTGTATAATCATTTTCCTAAAAATCCAAACAACACCCAAAGACAATTCACACAGCAGTCAAATTTCGCAAATAACTCCCCAGGTCGAAATCCGAGTTTCAGGCCAAATCCAAACACGAAACAAAAGCCAAACCCAAATTTCAGACCCAATCCAAATTATAACCCCAACCAATCAAAGTTGACAAACCCACATAACCCTAACTTTAACTTCATGAGGCAACAGAAAACTTTCCACGTCAACGAACAACCCGCAAATCACTATAATGATTATTATAACGATCCCAATAATTACTGTTATCTAGAAAATGACGACGACAACCACGGACTTCAATATTATCAAAATCTGGAAAGTGACAGAGAAATTTGTTATGAAACTTCCCATATTACCCAACCAAATATGGAAAATTTTCAACAGGATGCTACTCTAGACGACCCTCCTATAGACAGAACCCCAGTGAAAACAATAACATCCCAAATTCAAACCCTAAATTTCAATCAGTCACAAAGCCCGAACAACAAGAAATATATCTAAATTCCCTTCACACCGTTAGCTCAAGAAATCTCTACTATATTTACGATGCAACCAAAACTTTCAAAATTTTAATCGACACAGGTGCCGGTATTTCAATCTTTAAACCTAGAGCTTGCGAAAATTATACCAATAGATCCCCAGAAAATATCATTATTCAGGGCATTACAGATCAAAAAGTTATAGTTCACCAATCTGTTATCATTCCATTTGCTGATAACGACCCTCATAAGATCTACGTATGTGATTTAGACATTGAATTCTAGGTATAGAGTTTCTAGAACATTATAACTGTATAATAGATGTCACTCGTAAACAACTTATCACTAGTTTTAAGACTGTACCTCTTTTTAAAGCAGGGGAAAAATCAAATAATTTAGAACATTCCAATTTGAAAAAAAAACATGAAGTGTCTAATAAAATCTTTATAGAACCCCGAATAGAAAAGATCTGTAAATTAAAATGCAATCTCGAAAACACAGATGCTATCCTGCTAGCAACTGAAAAGGATAAAGTAAAACTGCCTAATGCTTTAGTTGTCAATGAAAATGGTGAATTTTTATGCTCCGTATTAAACCCTAATGAAATTGAAATGTGTGTAGATATTATACCAAAATTAGAACCTATTCAAAATTTTTCATTAAATAACTGTAATTCTAGCAATATAGATAGTAATAGAAATTATGACATTCAAAATTTATTAAGATTAGATCATTTGAATTTCGAGGAACAGGAAAAAATTACCCGACTTTGTCTCGAGTTTTCTGATATATTTTATTTAGAGGGAGATAATTTAACATTCACGAACGAAATTAAACATTCAATCGATACAAGTAATTCAAAACCAGTATTCATGAAATCGTATCGTTATCCCCAGATTCATAAGCAAGAAGTTAAGTCACAAGTATCTAAAATGTTAGAACAAGGAATTGTTAGACCATCAAATTCGCCTTGGTCAAGCCCCGTCTGGGTAGTCCCTAAAAAGATAGATGCATCGGGAAAGCAGAAATGGCGCGTTGTTATTGATTATAGGAAACTTAATGAGCTTACTGTCAATGACAAATACCCCTTGCCAAATATCACCGATCTGCTAGATCAATTAGGTCAGTGTCAATACTTCACAGCTTTAGATCTTGCATCTGGGTTCCACCAGATTGAAATAGATCCAAAAGACATTCCCAAAACTGCTTTTTCCATAGAAAACGGACATTACGAATTTGTAAGAATGCCGTTTGGTTTGAAAAACACCCCGTCCACTTTTCAAAGGGTCATGGACAACATCCTTACTGGTATCCAGAATGAGAGATGTCTTGTCTATATGGACGACATTATAATTTATTCTAGAACAATCCACGAGCATATGTCCCGTCTTCGAGAAGTATTTGATAAACTTCGTAAGGCAAATCTCAAAATCCAGCCTGATAAATGCGAATTTTTACGCAAGGAAGTTGCATACTTGGGACACCTTATAACCAAAGATGGTGTTAACCAATCCCGATAGTCAAATGTATTATGAATTTTCCGAGACCCAAAAACCCAAAGGAAATCATAAGTTTCTTAGGTCTAGCCTCCTATTATAGACGATTTATTCCCACATTTTCAAAAATTTCCAAGCCCCACACTAAGTTACTTCAGAAAGATACCCCTTTTAATTTCGACACGGACTGTGAAACAGCTTTTGAAGAATTGAAAAAAAGTCTTATTTCAACACCTATTCTGATTTATCCAAATTTCAACGAAACATTCGTTATAACGACAGATGCAAGCGCATTCGCGATTGGCGCTGTTCTAAGTCAAGGTCCTATAGGTAAAGATCTACCAATAGCCTATGCTTCAAGAACCCTTTGCAGTGCAGAAACAATATATTCAGTAATAGAAAGAGAACTCCTTTCAATAGTCTGGGCAGTCAAACACTTCAGACCCTATATATTCGGTAGAAAATTCATTCTCATTACAGACCATAGACCTTTTACATGGCTATTTTCAATCAAAGATCCCGGCAGTAGACTAGCACGCTGGAGATTAAAACTTGGGGAATATAACTACGAAATTCAATACAAACCTGGTAGAATTAATCAAAACGCTGACGTTCTGTCAAGAATTAAAATAAACCACCATAATGCAGAATCCTTTTCAAAATTTCAAGTCGAATATAATCTACCACTCTACCCAATGAATGAAGATACTGAATCAGGGACTTCCAGAAATAATAACCCTGAAGAACTGGACAGTAATTCAATATACAAAGAATTTATTACTTTCAATGACTTATACAAAACAAAATCTTTGATTATTCAAAAGTTGATTTTGTTAACGGACAACTTTTAGACAGTAGAAAAAAACATATTTTGACATTCTTTCGACAAAACAACTTAACTGACCTTCATCATAAAATAATAGACGACATTTTTGAAGAAAACTCAGAATTTTTCGATCTGACTATTAATGTATTTTCCAGCAAAACAGTAAAAAACTGAAAGTATTACATAATTCCAATACCATACAATCCAGATTCCTCAATAGAATATCTTTTTGGATCATTGTACCGAAATAAAAACAATTTACCTCACAACCAAACAATTTATGTTGAAAACAATCTCGATTTGCCTGCTCTAGAAATACTATCTTTCATTTTTGCTGACATTGATATAAATTTTAAACTCTGTCAAAACTTAACAACAGTCCCAGATCAAGACCAAATTCCAATAATACTCGACCAATTCCACAACGGAAAGAGTAACTTACACCGCGGCATCAATGAAACAATTCGACGTATCAGAGAAAGGTATAATTGGCCCGGTATTACTAAAGATGTGGAAAACTCTATTAGAACATGTGAAATATGCAACAAGATCAAAGCATACCATAAAAATTTAGATAACCCTCTTGTCATTACTGAAACTCCGAAAATACCATTCGAAAGAATAAACATTGATATCCTTGAGGTCCCGAAACGAAATTATGCCCTAACCATCAGAGATGAATTAACAAAATTTTCACAAGCATATGGAATTCCTGACAAATCAGCCAAATCAGTTGTCACAACTCTTTTACTATACTTTCAACACTACGGAACACCTTTACGAATCCAATGTGACTACGGTAGAGAATTCGATAACTCACTTATGAGAGATTTATGTAACATGTTCAATATTAAACTCACATTCTCAAGCGTCACCCACAATCAAACGGTTCATTAGAAAGATTCCATTCAACCCTCCTAGAGATGATTAGAATTCATGTTACCGAACATCCCGGAGAACACCCATTCAATATATTACCATATGCAGTTATCGCTTATAATAGATTCAGTAAATAAGACACACGGTTTCACGCCATATGAACTTATATTTGGGCATACTTCTAGCAGACCGCCAGACACCCTCTATAACCAAATAGAATTGATTACAAAATATATACGCGACCTCAACAACAGAATATCGCATTACTACAAGGTAGCTAGAGAAAGAACAATAATAGCAAAAGGAAAAGCGAAAGAGAGATTCGATAAGCACGTTTCAAACAAATTACCAGAATTTAGAGTTAGTGATAAAGTTTACGTTAAAGAGGCACAAATTCAAAACAAACTCCAAAATAAATTTAACGGACCTTTCGAAATTGTAGAAATATATAAAAATTCCGCACTTCTCAAAAATCAGAAAACTAGTCAAAATACTAAAGTAAATTTTGATCGACTCAAACCATATTATGAGGCATAATTTGTTTCAGAATCATCCTAACACTGTTCGGATCAGTGTTGAGCCAATTCACAATAGAAACAATAAACAATACGATTGGAGTCTATTGCCCTGACGAAACTCGAATCTCGATTACGAACGATGAGTGGACATTACTTATTAGCAAGAAACTTTCATTACTGAAACAGACCTTTGATAACAACAACAAAATTCTTGATGCTATACTCGATACTTTGAGACCAACTTTTCATTCAATGAACTCTTTCAAATCAGAAGTTAGAACCCACGTCAATCTATTGACACAAATATCGAGATCGATTGCGGAAAAATTTGAAGAACTATTTGCAGACACCAAACGTCAGAAAAGAGGTATTCTTAATGGTTTAGGTTCAATATTCAAGTCAATTACAGGAAACCTAGATGCTTCTGAAGGAGAATATTACACATCTTGCATTAATAAAATACAGGAAGACCAACACCATATAGAAAATCTTATGAAAAATCAGATCTCTGTAACTACATCAGTAATCAAAAACCTTAATGAAACACTTCAAAAACTTCAATTCGATGAAGCAACATTTAATTCGGATATTGAAAAATAGAAAGATCAGCATCTTAATAACAAAGTATCTTTACTTGAAGTAAAGCTAAAGTTTTTCGAAAGTTGCGAAAAATTGATGGAAAGCTTTTGATATCTAGAAGACAACTTGAATGATATTTTAAATTCAATTACCTTTGCTAGGCTTCAAATTATCCACACCTCCATCATCTTCCCGAAACACCTTATATCCTCCCTTAGAAATATCTCAAAATTTGATTAGGAGTAATTTACCTTTGCCAGTCAAATATTCCAAGATCGCGCAATATTTGGAAATTATCAAATTAGAGGCCTTTCAAACTTCAGAGAGCCTTGTATTCGTTTTGAAAATTTCTTTAGTAGAACAACAGACCTTCACCTTATTCCATCTCTATCCTATTCCGATATTTGATGAACGAACTGGTTTACATCATGTTTTATCATTTTCACAAAAATATCTTGCGCGAGACGATGATTCTTTGATGTATGTACCCATAAAAGATTTAAGTGTTTGCGTACCATTGGCACCAAGACAAAAACTTTGTTCAGGGCTCTATGCTTATCCAATAGACAACATATATATATATATATATATCTATATATATATATATATATATATATATATATATAAAGATGTTCTTGGGGATGCAGTCATATAGTCAATAAAATTCTTTGATTGAAGCCGAGCTTTCGAGAATGTTTATTCTCTTCTTCAGGGCAAACTACAAATCGTTACAAAATTATTTCAACAACAACTTATTAGTATTATAGAAATACTTACAATAGTGAATTTAGAATAAATTAGCCAAAAACAGGAAAGATTTCATAGCCATCAATTACAAATGTCATTATTTATATTTGTCATGGTAACACAATAAGTTAGAAAGTATCTAGATTTAGTTGATAAAAATAAATATTACTGAATGATCTTTATATGTTTGTAGCTATTTGAACAAGAAGCACAATTAAATTAAAATTATTATTAAGGCATCTGCCTGGTTCAGTTTTTTTTAAATATATATATATATATATATATATATATATATATATATATGTAATTTAAGAATATTGCATAAATATATACATATATACCCATACATAGACTAAATGACTTTTATTTTGGGCTTGAACTGACAGTTAAAAGAAAAAGATATATAATATTATTTAAAATTTCTATATAAGTGTAATCATATTCTCTCACAATACGATACATATAAACATGATTATTCTGAAAAGTGCACTGATACTTATTCACTCAAAAAGGGCCGATTTCTCTCACTAATCAATCTCTAAATTTTAGGGTGAAATAGATGTTTTGAAATTCTAAAATACTCTTTAATGTTCTTTCAAATATTCATAAATATTCAAAACAATATATAGAATTATATTCTCTCACAATACGACATGAGAATGAAACATTTTGAAAATCATTCACTTTTCCGGAAACAAGCTGCGATATCTCTCACTAATCAACATGCATATTTCTAAAACAGTAAATGTTATGAAAATTTTTCATAGATAGATTATATTTAATCTCAAATAAACATATAATGAATTTTAAGAGAATAATTCTCTTTGATCAACTAACATTTTTCTCACTAATAAGTTGATCAAAATATTTCTATTGTTTATGGAAACCTAAGATTTTAAAAGTTAATTACTATAAAATCAGTTAAGACCAGTCCTTCATCTATATATAGGTACATGTATCCCATACACATTAATCCATTTATAACCAATATGTATGTTTGTATATATATACAAACATATTGTAACGGGGATTTATATTAAAACTGGGTTCGATTTATTTTCACTTATTTATTTACACCAATAACTACTCGTCTATATACACATTTATATTCACACTATATTTCTTGGACTATAACGACTTTCTGCGATACTATAATTTATGAGCTATATCCGATTGTGATCTGTGTCTCGCTGACTATCTATCACTAACTAACTGTCATCGTGGTCCGTTTGTTTATACTCACTTAACCTCCTATCTCGAAGCTTCTCGTCTAGAATAGACCAAATCAGTAGATTCTCCATGTTTCTGGATTCCCAGGATGTTATTACCAACATTCTTCTTCAAGAGCAATCGAGACGCCTCCAGGGCTCCAGATATTTGTGTGATAGTGTGTGTGTGTGTGTGTGTGTGAGTGTCTTTTATTATTTGGGTGAGTTCTCACGTTACACTGCCCCTCCTTAGCATCTGATCGTCCCGATCAGAATCATCCTCGGTAGTAACTTGCTGGATTTCCGTTCCATGGTCCGCAGATTCCGATCTGCACCTGGTTCCTGCCAGGCAAATACCCTTGTTGAAAAAGTAACAGTCTATCGTCTTTTCTGAGTGCACTCCTTTTGGATTGAAGCAACACACGGTAATTTGCACGCCAGCGTCCTGGAAGATGTATTCGATCATGCTCCTTACAATCTTCCAATCTAGCCCGTCCAACCCGTAGCCTATTTTCGGAAGACCCAACTTCTTGATGTCATAATTCCTGACTTCATTCCTTAGGCTCTTCAGTGCATGCCAGATGTCCTTGTAAGTGGGTTTTCCTCTAGACATCTTCTTCGTAACCAAATAGAAGAGGTTCGGATTACCATCTGCTAGTCGCAGCTTTTTTCCTACTCTTGGTCGTTGGGCTGACAATTCATTCAATCTTCCAAACTTCCTTTTAAACACCAGAGCAACTCCTCGGCACATACGTAGATCCTCCGCTACACAATGGGCAATAGAAACGTCGGCTGGTAGTTTGAAAAGGTCTTGTTGAACCTCAACTGTCACACCGAGTCTGACCTTCTTCCGATCTGCGTAGTTGGACATGAAGTCGTTGAAACTGACATTTCGCTTCTCAACGTTCTTTTCTTGAAGAGCCACTCGTGCTTCCTCCTGGTTGTTCGATCCAGCGTATGGTGCAAGTCGGTTTATGTGCACCACTCTAGGTTTTCCCCTTGGTAACTTTCGGATACGATAGATGACGTCATTTATCCTCTTCATAATTTCATATGGCCCTTCCCATTGCTTTTGGAGTTTGGGACAAAGGCCTCGACGTCGTTGGGGATTATACAGCCAAACAAGGTCCCCCACGTTGAAGACTCCATCAGCTGATCGAATGTTGAAGTGGTGCTTCATTCGATCACTGGCAAGCTGGATGTTCGGTCTGGCTAACTCATGGACTTTATCCATTCTGGCTCTCAATTGATCGACGTATCCTTCTCCTGCGACACTGTCCACTGTAGGTCTACGGCCAAATTCCAGGTCACAGGATAGGCGTAACTCACGCCCCAACATTAAACTAGCAGGAGTCTGACCAGTTGTTTCATTCACAGCCACCCGATAGGCCATCAGGAACAAATGGATGTACTGGTCCCAATCTCGCTGATGTTCTGAAAGAACCTTAGAAAGATGCTTGCCCATGGTTCGGTTCATCCTCTTTACCATTACGTCCGATTGAGGATGCAGAGGGGTCTTGTTCGCACCTATTAGTCTGCACACATCTTGAAACAGGGCTGACTCGAAGTTTCTTCCTTGGTCCAAATGGATTTCAAGAGGAAAGCCAAAACGTGAAAAGAATTCTTTCACCAACACCCCGGCGACGTTCGATGCTTCTTGGTTAGGGATTGCGTACGCCTCTGTCCACTTTGTGAAGTAATCCATAGCTACCAGGATATACTTACTCCCATTGCCGTTTCAGGAAATGGCCCCGCAATATCCACAGCAACTCAGCAACATTATACTGCCTCATAGGTGCCCGCTTTCTGCCAAGTGGTACATTGCTGGCTGCCCACACTTCACACTTACGGCACCACTGTCTCACATCTTCTTTGCAATTCACCCAGTAGAATCGCTCCCGAATCTTCTGCAGAGTCTTGGTGATTCCAAAATGCCCACCCGAGGCTCCATCGTGTAGCTGACGTAGTACCTCCGGCACTTTGTTCCTTGGCACAACTAAATGTAGTCTGGATTCAGTGCCATCTTCAGACTCAAAGGTTCTATACAGTAGATTATCTCTCAACACAAGAGAGCCCCATTGGCTCCAATATGCTTTCACTTCAGGGCTTCGTAAGCTTATATCCTGCCAAGACGGCATCTCCTTACGGCGCATCCACTCCAAGACCACTCTCAAACATGGGTCATTCTCTTGGGCCAGTTTCATTTGTTCGGGCTGCCACTCCTCATTCTCTACGGTTGTTCGTCGTATAGAGCAAAGCTTCTCTTCCATCTTCGAGCAGTGGGTGCAGTTATAGTTGCACGGTCTTCTGGATAAGGCATCTGCGTTTCCATGAACTTTTCCTGCCCTGTGCTCGATGTTATAGTCATATTCCTGAAGACGTTCTAACCATCCTGCCACTTATCCAGGATTACGGAATTGCAGGAGCCACTTCAACGCTGCATGGTCAGTTCTAATTAGAAACCGGCGACCATACCAATACTTATGAAAGTGTTCGCAGGCTTTCACTACTCCCAACAGTTCCCTTCTGGTAACGCAATAATTCCTCTCAGATTTTGACAAAATCTTGCTGAAGTAGGCAATCACTTTCTCCTGCCCGTCTTTAATCTGCGAGAGGACAGCACCAATGGCTGTATTACTGGCATCTGTGTCCAACACGAATTTTCCGTTATGCCTCGGATAGCCCAAAATTGGTGCGCTGATAAGAGCTTCTTGTAGTTGTTCGGAAGCTCTCTGACACTCATCATTCCAGGAATATTCTTTGCCTTCTTCTGTTAGTTTAGTTAGAGGCTTAGCGATGTTGGCAAAACCTTTCACAAAACGTCGGTAGTAGGTACACAAGCACAGAAAACTTCTAACCTCATGCTTGTTCTTGGGAATAGGCCATTCCTTAATGGCTGTTATCTTTTCTGGATCTGCCGTGACGCCGTCCCCAGATACGATGTGACCCAGATATCTTACTTCACATCGGAACAGATAACATTTCTTAGGACTCAGCTTCAGGTTGGCCTCACGTAATCGTTGGAAAACTTCTGTTAAATTCTTCGAGTGTTGCTCAAAAGATTTTCCTACCACGATTACGTCATCCAAATACACTAGGCAGGTTTGCCATGTCAGTCCTCTCAAAACTGCTTCCATGAGCCTCTCAAATGTAGCGGGAGCATTGCATAGTCCAAACGGCATCACAGTGAATTGCCAGAGCCCTGATCCTATCGAGAAAGCAGTCTTCTTTCGATCTGCGGAATCCATTCCAACTTACCAATATCCACTTTTCAGATCTAGTGTAGAAAACCACCGTGACCCAGAGAGAGTATCTAGGGTGTCATCTATTCTGGGTAACGGATAACTATCCTTCTTAGTGACTGAATTCAGAAGTCGGTAATCTACACAGAATCTTGTAGAACCATCCTTTTTCTTCACGAGCACTACTGGCGAGGTCCATGGACTATTTGATGGCTCAATGACTCCTTGTTTGCTCATTTCTTGAATCATTTTGTCGGCTTCGTCTCTTTTGGCCAATGGAAGTCTTCTTGGCTGCTGTCTTATTGGCTGAGCGTTCCCCGTGTTTATCTTGTGAGTCACTATACTTGTTTTACCTTTGTATTCTTTTTCTATCGCAAATACGTCCTGGAATTCCACAAGCATATCTCTCACTTTTCGTAATTGTTTCTCGTCTAAGTCCTGGACAGTCTTGATGACCACATCAATCAGCTCTTTCGAATATCTGGTCCTGGATGGTTTACTAATCGTTCCTACAGAGCATATCGCTGATACAGGAACACAATTTCCAACCATACTTCCCTTGCTCAACTTGATGGGGCTCTGCTTTAAATTCATTACTCTGACAGGAACGACATCTCCTACTCGAACAAAAGCTTTAGCTGTCATAAATTACTTATTATTCATTTCTTCTACTAGTCTCAGACTTCCAGGTTTGCAGTTTCCGTCCGGGTTGGTCATCAATATTTTTTCACTATAGCCGGGTATTATTACGTCACTAGTCGTTATCAATCGGACAACATCTTCGTTATCCTCGTGAAAGGGCAGTTCTTCATTGTCGACCTTCAAGACACCATTTTTGACATCCAACACAGCTCCAAGCTTCTTCAAAAGGTCCATTCCCAAAATAAACTGGTTGGATATGTCAGCGATTAAAACTCTGTGCTTGGTGGTGATCTTGCCAATGCTGATGGTCATGCTCGCTTCACCATGTGTTCTTATTTTCTCTCCAGTCGCTGTTCTGAGTTGGACCTTTGTTGGTAGTATCCGGGAATGATCCGTGATGAGCTCTGGCCTGGCTATTGTTCGTGTTGCACCGGTGTCTATTAGCAGTGTTCTGTCTTCTCCATTGATTCGACCATCGATATATAAACTCAAGGCACCGCCAGAAGATGACACATTGACTGTAATTACTGGGGCACTATTTCCGCAGGTCGACGATTGCCCCCTCATCTAGACCCATTCTAGTTTTCCGACTGTGTAACCTTCTTCTTACAACTGCGGCGTACGTGTCCTAGCTCGCCACAGTTCCAACACCTTGGCTCCCTCTTCTTTGATTGCGCCCCCGTAACTAGCTTCCTTATCATTTCTAACAGGGGCTCTCTATCGGACTGGTCTTCTTCCTCGATTGCTCTAACACGGTGCCCTCGGGAAGTTTGGCTAGGGCTTCATGCTCTTCCTGTAGCAATTTTGGTCTGGCCAGCTTCAACGCCTTCTGCAGCTCGCTCTCCCTCAATCCATTTACAAATGTGTCCACTGCAATTTCATCAAGGAAGCTATCGGCAGCTGTAGAATATGCTAGCCGCACAATACGAGCTACCTCCCCCTCAAATTCTTGCAGACTCTCATTTGCATGTTGCACCCGAGATCGTAATTGTGCTTTGTATACTTGCTGAAGATGACTGTCTCGATACCGATTCTCCAATTTAGAAAGCAAGACATGGTAGTTTGCTTGGCCAGCTGGAATAGACCTTAGGATGTCTGCTGCATCACCTCGTAAAGCAGCGGTTAAGGAAACAGCTTTCTGTTCTTCGGTCCACTGGTTAGCCATTGCCACTGCTTCAAATTGTTTTCGATAGGTTCACCAGGAGCACTTTCCATCAAAGTTTGGCAGCTTAACCCTCATACTACCTGCGGCTAAGTCATTTTCGCCTCTGAATGTCTGGCTCTCACTGCAGTTACCATTCTTAACAGCCATTTCCAGTGTCTTGATTTTTTGTTGCAGTTGCTCCATGTTCTTCTCTGTCGTGACAAATTTTTCGTCAACTGTTCTTGAAATTTCTTCAAACCTCGCATCACTTTTTCTGGAAACATCTCTTATTTCATCTTGAAGAGTTCTAGAAACTTCTTCAAAATTTTTCGAAACTTCATCGAATTTCATCCCAAATGTCCTGGTTACTTCCTCGAATTTTTCATTATTATTTCTAGAAATTTCTTCGAATTTTTCATTATTATTTCTAGAAATTTCTTCGAACTTTTTCGAGACTTCATCGAATTTTTCACTATTATTTCTAGAAATTTCATCTTTCACCTCTTTCAGTAACAGTTCTTCCGGGGAATGGAATTGGTACAAATCAGGATCTTCTCCATTTTCCATCAAAGTGTCCCTTAACCGTTTCCGGAGGGTCGCTTTATTACCGGAATCATCACAATCCCGCTCCACCAACTGTTCTTTGAGTTGTTTCACGGTTAACTGCACTAATTTCATTTTGAATTCTCTTTACTAACTCAAGTAGTCAATACAGTTTTAAAGTCTTCGACACGAAAACGAACAAAATTCTTCACACAAACACGAGAAAAAGTCTTCACATTCACACGAAAACGAACGAAAAGTCTTCACACGAAAACGAACTAAAGAGTCTTCACACTGACACAAAAACGAACAAAAAGTCTTAAACTTAAACTTAAATCTAACAAAAGTCTCAAAAACACTCAACTCTGCACGAAACCACAGTCTCTTAAAGTCTGTCCAATTTTATAATCACACATCTCACTGATTCCACACTGACACCAATGTAACGGGGATTTATATTAAAACTGGGTTCGATTTATTTTCACTTATTTATTTACACCAATAACTACTCGTCTATATACACATTTATATTCACACTATATTTCTTGGACTATAACGACTTTCTGCGATACTATGATCTATGAGCTATATCCGATTGTGATCTGTGTCTCGCTGACTATCTATCACTAACTAACTGTCACCGTGGTCCGTTTGTTTATATTCACTTAACCTCCTATCTCGAAGGTTCTCGTCTGGAATAGACCAAATCAGTAGATTCTCCATGTTTCTGGATTTCCAGGATGTTATTACCAATATTCTTCTTCAAGAGCAATCAAGACGCCTCCAGGGCTCCAGATATTTGTGTGATTGTGTGTGTGTGAGTGTCTTTTATTATTTGGGTGAGCTCTCACGTTACAATATATATACACATTCATACATATATAAACATAAAATAAATATTAGATTATTAGGTACCTATCTCTTTTCAAAATAACAAATTGTTACATGTCAAGTATAGGTACATATTACATACAAAACTATACATAATTATCTATACATATTTTAATTTTGAGATACATCTGGAGAAAAAATATTATAATTATCATTGTATAATTTTAGAATATAAGAATAAATGGAACTAAGTCCTTTTATATCTGAGCGTTTATTCAAAGTGTTATTATGTTTCTTAATATTCACCATTTCTAAGAAACCATGTTTAAAATATTTTTTCTCAGAACATAGTGCAATAGTGTTATCAAAATCAATACTATGTTTCTTACTGATAGCATATTCAGTCAAGGCACAAGATTTTTTATTTCGTCTAATATCATTTTTATGAGATGTAATCCTTCCCGAAATATTTCTGGAAGGATTACATCTCATTAAAGTGGAAAGGAAAAAAGTCCAAAAATATCAGGCATTGGGTCAGGAATTACCAGAATATGGAAAATGAAATCCTTCAAGGTAATACCTATCGTGATAGGCGCTCTGGGAGCGATAACACCAAACCTGGACAAGTACCTCCGGGAATTAAACATCACGGCCAACTACTTTATAAAAGTACTTTATTTAATTTTTCGAATTTTTGGGACAACGGGGCCAACTTAAGATACGTCGTCAAAAAGGTAATAAAAAGGGCTATTCAAATGTGTAGAATGCCAATATGGCTCCCATAAGAAAAAAGGAAAGTTCATGATAGTTACACATAGACAAAACGTCAGGTTACAAAACTATTAATACCAATCGAAAGAGTGAAAAAAGTGGCAATGTAAATGTGCTATTTATTTGTAAATTCATTAAGAAATAAAGCCAGGAAAAAATTGAAATGATTTTCTGAAAATTCGGTTTTTTCCGGATATCTCCGGAACTACTCGAAATTTTCAAAGTTGGCATATTGTTGAGCATATAAATGTGCAACTTTGCCCCAATTTAACCATCTTCGTATGTTCCTAAAATTTGTTGGTAAATTATGTTCTTATAAACGAATACATTCGTATCAAAAACAAATTTAAGAAGTTCAATAAATTGTTTTTTAGGAATATCGAAATGTTGGCTTATAGTATTCCACTTATTATTAATACTGCTCTGCCATATGGAAAGAAATATTATTAATGACGGCTTTAACATCTAAGCTTAAGATTACATAATCATTTGGCAATTGAAATTCATTAATAAATTCAGTAAATTGGAAAGAGTGTTTGACATAATAATGGTTGTTGGAATCGTATGAACGAGACAAGATATCAGTTATTAACTGTGAGATTCCATTATTAGAGCTGTTTAATGCAGAAATTATTGGTTTTAACTGTAGTACAGGTTTATGTATCTTTGGTAAACCATAAAACTTGCTACATATACCATTATATACTTTATATCGTGTGCTCTCAGTTTTATCTATCATTTTTTTCTTTTCAAGTTGACTTACAAATATATTAGCTTTTTGTTGGATGGTAGAGCTAAGATAGAGTATTTATAGTATTGTTGATTTTGAAGATGTGTAAGTGCTAGGTTATCATATTGTTGTTCAGTCATGACGGTTGTAATATTCATTTTGTCAGACTCTATGATTTTCAGTTCAGGATGGTCTTTGAGAAACTGCTTACATTTATCGAATACTACACGTAATTGTGATTTATTGTGAACATATCTAAGAAAATAGTTCGTAATTAGATTAGAAATCTTTGATAAAAATATTTTTTTAAATTTATATCAACAGCTTTTGAAATATGACCTATATCTGCTAATATTGATGTCTTTTGGAGAAGCTGCTAAACAAAATTTGGGTCCCAGTCCCTAAAACATTTTAATTTCACTAGGTAAGTCTATATTTGTTAAGTTCTTAATCCAACGTGATGGGACATAATATTAAAGTTATAATCTTGTCTAAGTATTTGTAATTTAAAAATAAGACTTTGTTTCATCTGGAAAAAATGTTTGTTATAATGAATTGATTGTCTTTTGAAGAATTCTCTTATAATGTTTAGTAGTATTATTTTAATAATATCACATTTCAATTTTGAAATAACTTTGTCCAGATCTTGAATATTATCATGTGTTATTTTAATTTCTAAATTAAGTACCTTAAATGTTAACCATTGATTGAAATTCTATATGTTGATTTCTGCCTCTTGCTTCTCCTGTTAAGTTAGTAATGTTCTTGATTCCATTTGTGATTTGTTTGGGAAAGATGTTAAGTTTTCTGCATCCTAATAGAAGTCAACATATAATGGAAAATGTCAATCAAATGTTAAGATTCGACTAGCCAAGCAGCCGCTGCTTCTGGGGAGGCAGACGATTGGAAGAATCCACTCAATGCTGGATCCTACAGGAACGCGGCTTTAGGTATTAGGGTTGGCATCATTCACACCCAATATCCCGACGAACTCCTGACTACGGACCAATTGAAGCGTCCAGAGGCACGTTCTGGAAAGGGTAAAGCAGCAGAGGAGAGTTGAGGGCGTCAAACCCTGCTATCTCGATGCCAACTTTAAACCAGGTTGGATCCTTATTTCCTGTAAAAATAAAGAAACTGCAGAGTGGCTTAAGAGCCTTGAGCTCAAACTCTGGGAAGCACCAAGTGTTGTTGCCGTGGGAGAGGAAAATCTTCCTCGACCAACTGTGATAACTGGTTACTTCAGGGATAGCCACTCCGATACTACCGACGATATCATGGGATTCATTGAGTCCCAAAATTATGGGCTGAACACCAGCAACTGGAGGGTTCTGCGAAGGACTGAGGAAAGAACAGCAGCTCTACTCACCTCCATCGTCGACCCACCATCAGAGGCCAAACTCAAGAGCAATGGCCTTATTATCAACTTCAATTTTGGCGAAGTGAAGCTAAACTTGAAAATACTGCTTCCCAAGCAGCGACAAGTCCTGTAGGAGGAAAGGACAGAAATCTGAAAGGGGAAACCCAGAAAGATCCTGACCAAAATTCTACTTGATGGTCGCCGCGGGAGCGGACAGCTCAAATGCTAGGGCCTAGAGCCACAAGAAGAGGGTCCCTGTACTCTTTCACCAGATTTTACAACAATTCCGCGCCTGTACGGATCACTTAAAACTCATAAATCCGACAATTTTTAAGAAATCCCTATTCGCCCTGTAGTTGCCTACAATAATTCACCCACATATAATCTTGAAAAATGGTTACATAAAATCTTATTGGAATTATACAGAGACAGCTCCACATTTTCAATAAAGAACAGTTTAGAATCAAAAAGATTAAAAACGTCAATATACAAGACACAGACATCCTAGTATCATTGGACATATCCAATTTATACACCAATATACCTACAAATGGACTGAATAAGTTGATTAAACAGAAACTGAACAATAGCAATTACACAAACACTTATTCACGCGAAATACTCAGCATATTAGATATTTGCTTAAAACAAAACTTTTTTAATTTCGACAACAACAGCTACATATTGAAAGAAGGCCTTAACATGGGCTCACCTATAGCTCCTTTACTAGCGGAAATATTCTTAAACGACTTGGAAAACAACAAAATTAACAACAACAACACATTCACGAATAATATCTAATTCTATCAAAGATATGTAGATGATACTTTAATCCTATGGTCAGGAAATCGTGAGCAGCTTCACAATTTTGTTAACTACGTCAATACCCTACATCCGAAAATAAAATTTACTTTGGAGCTAGAGAGCCCAAACAAATGTATTAACTTCCTTGATCTAACAATCACAATATCTAACAACAATCTTGAATTCGACGTTTTTCGCAAGCCAACACAGACGGACTCACTCATCCACAACACATCATACCACACCTTTTCCCATAGAATCGCAGCATTCCATACCTATATCCATAGACTAGTATCGTTACCACTTAGCCCTGTATCTTTCCAAAAAGAAACAACAAATAATAAAACAACTTGCCGTTGCAAATGGTTATGGCCCACAACTTATTGATAAATTAATAATTAAAAAACAAAACAAAATAATACAAAATACTGTATACTTAGATAATCATAAAATTCAATCAAATAACATAACCAAATTTGTTACACTCACCTTCACAGGCTCTACCTCATATAAAATCGCGAATTTCTTTAAGAATTATTTTCGGGTCTCTTTTACTAGCTCGAACACCATACAGAAGATCCTGTTCAATATTATAGACAAACTATACATTCTTAGCAAATCAGGCATATACAAACTTACGTGTGGTTCATGCCCGTCTATATGAACCTATCGCAATTTTAAAAAACGTATAACAGAGCACACCAAATTCAAACATTGCAATAGCACACGCTTCTCCCAATTTTCGGAACAACTTCTACCGTCCAAACACACCTACGATGAAGACTCTGGTCTAAAAGTACTACACTATGCTAATAAAGGAAAGAGTCTTATTATATTGGAACAACTTGAAATCATGAGATACAGTCATACTCACCGCAACATTTTAATAAATTCACAAATCAATTTCGCCACTCCACCTATTTTTCTCTATTTTTTGAAAACCCCCAAAATCCTGCAAAGAGGATAAATTAATGTGTTGAATCGAGTTGAATGATTACAGCCGGGATTAAAGTTTATAGACGAAAACAAACATTTGAAATTTGAACCGAAGCCACTTTCTACCCCTAACGTTCTACTGTCTCAACAACAATAACAAGGCCATGTGACTTTGTGTCAATCATAGAACACAAACAACCAAATATTATAAATTTGCTAAGGAAACTGTAACATCTCTCAAGTACCAATTCACCTTTAGCTGCCCATTACTAGATGTCACTTTATACAACTTATACATCATATATTTTCATTTTCATAATCAAATTTTATTATATACTAGTCAATCAGTTTTTAATATGTGTGTGTTCGTCATTTTAATTTTTATTCAATAACTTTACACTCTTTTTAACTTTACAAACTTTATTATACACATATTACATATACATATTACAATACAAATAATTTTATACATGTTTTTAGTGATAGTCTTTTTGTTGACAACTACGTGTTGATATTATGTTTTTATACACATTTTTCCATTCTACTAACGTAATACAATCATTGCATATCGCCTTCAGCCTGGCCGCCTGATGATGGAATTTTAATTTAATTCCGAAACCGGTAGCTAATAAAAAGGATTTGTGAGAAAAAGGCTCCTTATTTCCCCACATTAAAACAGAAATATGGACTCAGCCTGGGACTTCCATCGCATGTATATATATATATATATATATATATATATATATATATATATATATATGTATGTCCAACGTTGACTTCAGGGACTCAATTTTTTGTTGACTGATCATTTCCGAGACAAATCGTGTTTTCCAGGACGGTCTTGGAAATTATATTGTACTTATTGTAAAGTTCAGGGACAATGTCCTGGAACTCAATTTTTATGTTGACCTTTGTTCATTTCAAAGACTTTCATATTATTGCATTTGTTTATTCACTAATTTCATTTAATTAAATACCGATTTTATATCATTTCCAAAACTCCTCATGTCTCTAGATGGTAAATTGTATTTTTGCTTTATAGCATTTTCTCTATAGTACTATGTGCTTCTGTTTCGCCAGAGATTTATTATTTTCTTGACACTATAGGTATAACAATTCCAAAAATTAGTTTTACTATTCAAAATCTCTCGTTCTTGTTGATGAGCTGATGACCGATTTTGAGTAGGTACGATAGGTAATTGTAAATCATAAAAACGGGGTTATTAACTTTGGTGAGTACAAAATCGAAAGTCTGGCGCAAGACTTGCGGTTATCGTGCTACTGGGCAGGTTATTAAAAGCCATAAATAATCCCTAAAAAGTCATATTTTCGAGATCGCTGGAATGTTGTAGTAATACCTGTGTCAGTATACGTGTGTTCTATTCAGCAATATCCTAAATGCGTACAGTATTCTTAAGCAAAATAACCACCGCTCTGGAAACTCTCAGCGGGTGGTTTATTGTGAATAAAGCTTTTAAGATAATCTATTCACGTTATGAGAAAAATTCATCTGTTTTAGAAAAATTATTCAATTATAAATGTATGCAAGCAAAGTATAACTTATTTATACCTAACAAATGTTCAGAAAGAAGAAAAATGTCCCGGAAGTAATCATTTTTATTTACTTGAATAATCTCTAAGAAGTCATAATTTCGAGATCGCTGGAATGTTGTAGTAATTCATGTGTAAGTATTCGTGTGTTGCATTCAGCAAGATCCTGCATGCATGCCGTGCATGACGACTCTCAGCGAGTGGTTTAGTGTACAGCTTCTACGAATATCCATTGATTTTTTTTAGAAAAATGCATGTGTTTTAGAAAAACTATTCAATTTTGATGATAAGCAAGCTAAAGTATAACATGTATACTCAACAAATTTTGAAAAAAAAAACGAAGAAGAACAAGTTAAATGTTTATAATTTTACCTGGGTTAAATTGAAATGCGCTGCATACCGCGACTATTTTATTCCCTTATTTAAATTTACTCAATTTTATTCTAATTTATTCGGATTCATTCGACTGTACTCGAATTTATTTGAGTTTTTTTGGAATTCATTGCAATTTATTTTCAATTATTATAATTTATTCAAATTTATTGGAATTTATTCGAATTTATTCAAATTTATTGGAATTTATTCAAATCTATTTTAACTTATTTTCATTAGAATTATTCGAATTTAATCGAACTTATTTTCATTTATTAGAAATTAATTAAATTTATTCGAAGTTATTTTAATTTATTCGAATTTGATCAAATTTATTTTTATTTATTCGAACTAATTTTAATTTATTCGAATTTATTCAAATTTATTGGAATTTATTAGAATTTATTCGAATATATTCGTTTTATTAATTTTTTTCTGAATCTATTTCTATTTATTTTAATTTACTCGAATTTATTGGAATATATTCGAATTTTTTGAATTAATTATTTTTTAGAATTGAAAAGAAGAAGATATTGAACATGTACCTAATAATAAGGAATACCTACAAAAGTCCATTTTTCTCATCATTGAAATTTTGACCCCTAAATACAGCTCTGATCGAAAAAGTGTAGATGACAAAATAGTTGATCCATCGTCTCATCTTTCAGATGCTCTCAAAATATTACTACCTCAATGAATGAAAATTCCGTTAAAAATGTGAAAAACTGAAAATACGTTTTTTCGCATTTTTCAACTTTGAACCACATTTCCTCCCTTAAATATGACTTTTATCATAAAGGTGTATAACAGTAAAGAGCTAGTAAATTCATTAGGCTTTGAGGTAAAACCAAAATATTTTTCGCGTTAGTCTCCATAATTAAGCCTAGAAGCCAAAAATCAAAAATCCCCTCGACCAAAATCGTTCGCATCGTTTTCTCTTTCGAATGCCGTTTTCACTAACTCGCTACTATTCCGCTAGGGTGAGATAAATCGAGTCGGAGAAAAACGACGATGACCGAGAAACAAACGGCAAACTGAATAAGCGCTGCTATGCATATATGTGCAGCGCTAGAAATGTTCCGAAAGTAATACAGAATACATTTTTTATTTACTCAAATAATCCCTAAAAAGTTATATTCTCTTTCGAGTACGATTTACTTTAATGAAAAAGATGTTTGAGATCATATTGGAATTTACGGCCGTAAACAACGTAACATGTCAGTCCTTTCTCAAACATAAAACTATCATGATCAAATCGTGCGAGGGACCGGAAAAAATTATGCAGTAATATGTATGATGTATAATATGATGTATGTATAGTATGATCATAACACGCGTCTACAGTTGTGACTGAAAATATGCAAGCTAAAGTATAACTTATGTATACCCAACAAATGTTGAAAACAAGACGAAGAAGGAAAATGTCCCGGAAGCACCTGGTATATAGAAACTCCACCACTCCCGAATTATAGAGTGTATAACTCTAATATCTTACAGCATCATTTCCTGAAGCCAAAAGAATGACAATGGAAAAGTGTTTTCTGTTTTTCCATAAATAAAAACGAAATCGTAACTTTTCGGCTTTCCTCATATATGTCCGTAAATACTCGAAATATTACGGTGCTCTTAGCAACAATATTGGGCGCCTGAATGCGGAACTTTTCGCCAATTTAACTGACCTCAAATCACTTACACTTAGGTGTAACACGGTCCGTTTTAACACGATCTTGTTTTCTGCATCCCGCTTTTCTACACTGCGGCAGCATGTTGAAAATTATCCCGGCAAAACGGATAGTGTAAAATCTGCACACCGTGTAACACCGGGTTATGGTATTCGAAAAAATAGATTCTTCTTCGAATTTTAGGGTAGTCTGGCAGGACTTTTTAACCGCCAAAATTGTCTGGGATTTATATTTTCGTATTCTATGACTGTGAAAATTCAACAATAAAATAGTTCAAACTTGCCTAAGGAAGGGCGCTTACACTTCATTTTTTCCAATTGCAAGTACCTAGCTGCGCAGTAGCAAAATAACCGTAGGCCGACAGCCAGACTTTCGATTTCGTATTCACCAAAGTTGATAATTTCATTTTTTTATGTTTTCAATCTGCCTAAAGTACCTACTCGAAAAAGGTCATCAGCTCCTACATGGAATGCTTCCTCATTTATGTTTCGATATTGAATAACTAGTCCTTTCAAAGCGATTTCAAAAACTGTTCAAATTTGTCAATTTGATACATTTCTTGACAAATTTTATGAAAACAAATCAAAGAATGAGATTCGAAAAATATGGCGTACCTAATTACAGCAGCGGAACGGTCGTCAAAACAGAACGACTCAGATGTCGTGGGTCGATCTATTTGAAACGAATAAAAGTATCATTTGGTAATACGCGTCCCAGAAGTTACTGGAATATGGAAACTTTCTTATTTCCCTTAATAATCCCTAAAAAGACCCGTTTGATGTTAGCCGACAAAATCGGCGTGATTCAATAAAATAAATTTTAATCGTTCAGAGTTCGTTTAGAGGTGACACGAGGCCTAAATTTAACATTACCAGGTTATTGGTTAATTAATAAAAAAATAACGAAAATATGACCGTGAAGTTAGCCGACAGATATTCAAATATCATCCTCTTATCAAAATGAACTATCTTATTTTATAAAAAAACCGTTTACCGCCGTTTGCTGCATTAATAGCGATACCTAATTCCCGCACATGCGCATTTTTGCGCTCAGCTCAGCAGCTGTCATTCACTGTCAAAAACTGTTATACGTGACGCATACCAGGGTTCACATAACACTTAAAATCAGGGTTGCCAGAGCTATTACTATAGTAATAGATCTATTACCTTTTAATACGATCTATTACTTCATTACTCGTCACCAAAAATCTATTACCTTTTCAAAGTCCCACAGAATTATTGCACTTTTTTACTCGTTGCATCGTTTTGACCAATAATAATTGTCCCAGTGTCATCTATTATAATTAAATCACACTACACTGTTTTAAAATCCTTAGTGGTAGTTAATAGTAGAAGTTTAAAAGTAAAAAAGGTATCGGTAAGTATCGGTATATTCAATATTTCACTTGAAATTACAAATTGCATCGGTTTTTTGTGACACATTTTTTGCGTTGTAAGTATTTTTGATCATTTTACTCTTTTTTTCCTGTTGATTCTATTAGGTGAAGTGATTTTTATTTAGATACTATTATTATGTTTATTATTGTGTAATATTTTTGATTCGATTTGTTATTGTTGCTACTTATTGATGTACATGTATATATTTATATTATATTTTTTATATTAGGTTCGATTTTTTTTCATATTAGTATTCCATTTTTCATGTAAATAAAAATGATTTTCTGGAGGCTATTTTATTTATCTTCCTCTACCGGCTGGTGATAATAACAAAAAAATTAATCTATTACTTTTTTAAGAAATGTATTACTTTTTCCACCGCTTGTCTATTACTTATTCTGGGCAAGCACTGGCAACCCTGCTTAAAATATAATGACAACTCATATGTGTGCCCCTGAAACTAAATTCTAGGCAACCATACATATAAAGGGTGTTCGAGCAGTAGTTTGGACCAGTTTCCAACTGTGTTCCGTGAATTTGGAGCATGCGCATATTAATTTCCGTCTTCTTAAAATTAAAATGCGCATGCCTCTGACGGTTTGAGTTTGGTTTGAAATCCTGCTCGAACACCCTTCTTATGTTCTTATTCTGCACTTCCTTAGGATGACGCCACTGTATTCAAATTCAATATTATTTTTTCTATTATCAATTGGTTGAGTATTTTTGTAATTTGCATTGCTTGAAAATGGCTGTTTATGTGAAAAAGTGTGTGGTGCCGAAATGTGGAGACACGCTCCAAAAGACATAGAATTACCAAGAACAATGGGGAAGTTTGTCACAAGTGGATTTCTCAAGTGAAAAATAAAAAAACTAGACAACAAGAGTAGGGAGCAAATTTATCACACTTTGATTTGGATTCTACCGGCGAGGATCGAGTACCTACTGAGAACAAGAAGAGTCTTAGTACTAAATGCTTTTCCTTCTTAATGTTTACCCTCCACATCAAGGTAAGTAAATCATAGTCAATAACAAATGATAATTTGAATAAATTTCAATAATATTGTGACTGAAGGTTTTGACTCTCAGTAACTAGTTACATAGTTATATGTAGAATTCAGTATATTTTTTACACTATGTCACCTTCGGTATTCAGTGATTTACTTATTGCCCTATAGAAGAAGTACATAAAATACCTGTTTGTATATCCTGAATAAAAGACTTGAATTTGATACTTGCGCATAAATAAATAATAACGTACTATTTTCTGATCTCACATAACGTTCTTTAAGGAAGATACTGGTTTTTATTATTCAAAGCCTTCCATTTTTTTAATTAATACATCAATTTATTTTATAGAGACTTCAGGAACTATCCCGTGATTTGCTCTAGAGGAGGCAGCACTTCATGTTGGAATTTCCTGGTGATCCGTCAACATTTCGTGAAGGTAAGCTAAAGCCATCCCATAGGTACCTTCCTAATTCTCATAATAAACAGAATAGGTATAATTAATCTATAATGCGTATGCTTTTCAAAAGATTGCCATGATCTTGAGGAAAGGATAGTCAATACGCCAACTACCACAAATCCAGACGAATCTTCATTGGCAACAGAAGGAAAAAGTGAGAAAATGTGTTTTTATTACAGTAGCTCAATAATGTGTCCTTAATCTAGCTCAGTTTAGTCTCAAGTTTTATCTCTAGTCATTGTACAAGGTGTATACCCCACTCAATATAATATTTTTGAAGTATTTTTTGTAATATATGTAAATATAGGTATTGTTTTTGTATATCCATTTATATTTAAGATTGTTTATATGTATGTTTTGATATCTTTTTTGTTTATTATACTTATTTTGTGAATGTTATATATATTATGAATATATTTGACTTCAGCAAAACCTGTTTTTTCTTTCAACAATTTTAACCCAAAAATCAATTTATATGGTTGCCTATATGTATGCAACCGACAAATGCTTACAGCTGTTGTGCTGTTTTAATTCTCTGCACACCCGCTGCTGATTTTACAACAGTTCTTAACATAGGAGTTGCCGTTATATTTTAGGTGTTATGTGCCAGTGTTTATTTGTGTGTCTATGTTTGTTACAGTTTATTAGTAATGGTTTGCAATTAAATTGTTAACGCCATCCTATTCAATATGTGAATAAAAACCAGTAGAATGGTAGAATTACTAAATAAACAATGATATTGAATGTTGAAAAACGTCAAATCTAATGTCAAATTTCTTCTTCTCTATGATAAGTTGGTTATTCGAAGAGTACTTATCTAATTAAGAATTCCTCGAGAATGTGGCGATGACGACGTTAGTCGATCCGGATATTTCCTTTGACTGTCAACCCGACTAACAGTTGCCAATAATTATAAACTCACTCATAACAGAGAATATATGACTCATAAACTGTAATCATGGAGGGATTATAAAGCGGACCGATCTTAGCTTGTTGTGAATGGGCCTGCGTGGTTTCAAAAGTAAGCGATAATCGGGTTCGCTTTCTGACCACGGTGTCGCTGACTAGCCTGCACGCCCGAATGCACAGATTGGCTAGTCCTGGAAGTGACGTGCAAATACCAAAGTTGACTAGCTAGTAAGCCACAAATTAGATTCTAAGGTTATATTATGACAAAAATACCATCAGCTGTGGCATTGAAACGTCACTTGCAGACCCGGCAAATCAGCGTCTTCGGGCGCGAGGGTAGTCAGCGCCATCGTGGTCAAAACGCGGACCCGATTATCGCTCAATTTTGAGGCTACACGTTTAACATGAAGATCAGTCACCTCCGTGACCTGGGCACCCGACCAAAATGTTTTCTAAGTAATGATATACAGAAAAATGTCGGGTTGTTTGCGCATCCCAGAAGTATGCTTGAAATAAACGCGCGTCTTAGCATAGATGAGTAATCACAAAATGAAGAGTGGGTGCTGTGAAATTTTTCAATACGAATTTTCCACATAAAATATTAATTTTTATTATGTCTGAGCATACTTGTCGTAGGCCCTTAATGAGATCTCTCGTCTGATCTATCAAAAAAGTCCAGAGGTTCAAAACTAGTAGAAAAAAGTTATCACAATTTTGAAGGATTTGTATTATTTTTCTGTGATTTTAGTCAATCAAATACCTACAATCTTGAAGAAATCCCCAAAATAATAATTGCGTGACGGTAGCGCGTCACAAAAATACGCTTAGAATAATTGTACGTGTAATAAATATTGATTAATTGCAAAATTCATCGCGGGTGCTATGCAAATTCTTAAAAAAATTGCAATTTTGCAAGACCAAGACCGAGACCAAGACCGTCTTTGCAAGACCAAGACCCAAGACCAAGACCAATACTGGGATGCAAGACCAATACCAAGACTAACCTGGTCTTGGTCTTGGTCTTGCTGCAAGACTTGCGAGACTTGCAAGATTCTTGCAGTTCCGTAACCAAACAAAAATTGGTAGGAAACATATTTTTTTGCTCGATGATTAGATAAGAAACTCTAGTAAATAACCTAATTGATTTAATCTTTGAACTCCCTTGTTATCGATCTTTATTTTACAGATACTAAAAATATTGAATTAAAAGTTCATTTTAGTCTTTTAGGATTTGCGGATTTCAAAAAATTCTGAAATACCCTAAAAGTAATTTCAACCCTTCTAGGATTTCCCTTAACGAGCTGTTTTCACAGAATCCCGACAGTTCGTAGCCAGGGGAAGGTAAACAACACGGTTTTTTATTATTATTATTTTTTCTATTGCGCAGAATGTTTTAAGGAAACGTTAGAAATCATCTATAAATCTGATGACATTTATCCAGTAGCCACATTTGGAGATTTTTGAAATTTTAGGTTGCCCTTATTTTGAAACTATTTTTTCGATCATGCTTATTAACTAACTCAGCTGACATATTCGCAAGACTGATTTTTGAAATAGATACCTAGTTTTATAAATACGCGTTTAACAAATCTCTACCTGCTTTAAATTTTATACAAAAGTTGAAGTTAGTTTTATAAACCAGAAATACTTTTAATCGCTTTCACTCAATATCCACACTGAGAGATTATTTCTATTTTATCAAAGAAAATGGTACAAAACCATTGTAGAATGAGCGAGAGAATGAGTTATGAAATAGAAGTATGTATGCATGTAGTAAAATGAGTACTCAGTTGCGACGGATGATACCAAGAAAGCACAAACAGACTAAGTCGCGCTAGTAAGATACGATTCTCATATGTGAATGGTGATTATTAATTTATAAACTTTATTAATTAATTACGCATCTCATTTGCCCTAACTTAATTCTACGCACCTAGTTTTATTCTCATTACTTATTCTAAATTGGTTTGGTACCATTGCAATACCAGGCCTGTTTATTCTGGACAATGACGTTTTTTTTATACGGTCGATATTTATCCATTTCGAATGATAATATAATTAGGTACAGGCAATCTTATAGATTATGAATTACATACTTCCCATACATATTGCAGGGTTCTTCTTCATTTGAGTTAATTAATTACGGTTTATAATCGCAAAAAATAATCACACTTATAAGAAGATGCAAATTTTTGCAAGAGTCTTGCAGCAAGACCAAGACCAATACCAAGACCGTATATGCAAGACCAAGACCCAAGACCAAGACTAAGTATTTGATGCAAGACCAAGACCAATACCAAGGGTGCAAGACCAATACCAAGACCATATCGGTCTTGGTCTTGGTCTTGCTTTGCGCATCACTAGTTACAGTTGCCAAATGTTTGCGTAATCTTGTAGCGCCTATGGATTTTGGATTTTCAATACCACTCTTACTAGCATGTTTATACAAAACTTTGGCACCGTCTATAAAATTATTGCCTGTTGTATGAAATAAATAGTCATTATTATTATTATTCACAAAAGCCCCTTATATACAGGGTGATTTCTTTAACGTACCCATTAGAAGATTTTCACTTATAAATTGAGACAAAAATATGAAAATTTGATCATGACTATAATCAATAATATTTACAAGACGATGGAACTTCCGGTTACACCGGAAATTGTACTAAATTTGTTTTTTAAATGGAAACCCCTGTTTTTTGTTAGATATTTTAATTCCGCGCATTTATTTTTGTATGAAAAGCCCCATCATTTTGAAAAATTTCTTGTTAACCACTTCAAAAAAAAATTAATACGTCAAAGTTAAAAAAACAAAACTGTTCTTAATAACACATACCTATTTTTCAATCGTCATTAGGTAGAAAATTGAATTTTAGGGGAATTACAAGTTTTTTTAAATTATAAATACGATGTTTCAGAATTTTCTATGCGAATGTGTTTTGTACGAATTTCAAAAACGTAAAACAATAGCTGTTACTGATACCACGTTTCAGCTGTCAAAATGATAGTTTTGAAAGTTGAAGTACAGAACTTCGGTTACAATAAATATTTTTTATAAAAAATCGGACCGACGGTATTAGTTGTTGCACTGAAAAGTATAAAATAATATTAATTCTGTTACTTTTGAAGTTGTGCAGTTGCAAGTAGATTGATAACTTTTGCCAAATTCACAAGTACCAGCACCCATAGAATTAATATTATTTTATACTTTTCAGTGCACCAACTAATAACGTCGGTCCATTTTTTTGTAAAAAAATATTTATTTCACACTTTGAGTGTAACATTAGTCACGAAAATCGTTGAACGTTCACTAATACCAATGAAGATAGTATTTATCCTATTACCCACGTATATTCCTTGCTTGTAGTTATTATTGAGATCTCAGAACATCGCTGCGGAAATACGCTTGAATATTTTAGTTGTTACCATTTTAACACCGATTTTACTCGAAAACCGTAACTCTATGGGAAAAATGTTCATTATAAATGTTGCTACAAATAATTATGTCCTTCATGTACTGCCCACAGATTTTCAATTTTCGACAGAAATCGCCCTTTCCACATTGCACATTGCACAGAATTTAACATGACTCTATCTCTATTTTTTTAAAAATGTTCAATTTAAACGTTTCCAGATATTGTCCTATCTTTAATTATACCACCTCAGATTTTCAATTTTCGATTCAAATGAATCAGTGTTTGTTTCAAGATAGGATAGGATAGAGAAGAACGCTGCCACGTTCGCCGGGTTTGACACCACTTGATTTCTACTTGTGGGGGAGAGTCAAGAACGAGCAGTATAAAACAGAACCTATAGGATTTAATAGAGAAGATGAAATAAGAAGAGCCACAAATTATGCCGTCCAGGAACGTTTTGTTGAATGCTAAAACCAAAACGGTGGACATACAGAGCAAGTTTTGTTTTTGTAATTTGTTTTTCGAGTTCTTACGTTTCATGAATAAATGATTTGAAGGTAAGGTAATAAACGTGTCCTTAATACTAAACTCGATGCTAATATCAAAACATTTACTTAATTATTTTGTTCAACTTGGGTTATTATTTGATTGCTACTGTTGAGTGGATTTTTGTTCCAGTAAGAATAAACCTTAAGATGAATAAGAATGGTGACATTCAATTTTAACGTTGAAGGAACGGTTTAGCCAGAATATGAGAAAATATTTAGAAAATTTGACAATTCATAGTATTTGTTAGAGAGAAGATATAATAACTAATAAAATTTTCTAGAATTATTTAGTTTCCATAAAAAAATTATAAGCATAAAGATCGATTTAGATTCAATCAGTCGATTCAAGAAAATATATTTCTTATTATTAGATATTATCAAATTTGTTCCAGTTGCTCTTATATGTATATATCAAATACAATTTTCTCCTGAAGAATCTGTTAGTTGAATTTCAATTGCGTTCAAAAAAGTTTAGTGTGTAATGAAGGCGTATATCGAATAAAATGTATCTTTTATTTATTTTTGAGATGTTTATATAAATGCAAGAAACAGACATTCATATATTATGATCAGCGACATAAATTCAACAAATTTTTAGTAAACAATCCAACTGGACATTTTCAAAAAAATAGTATTAGATACTATGATGTATAATTTCAATTTAGATATTCTAACCTTTGCTAGTATTATTTAAAGAGAGAATATAAATGCGTTGCCAAATCTGGACGGCTCAGGTTTGATGGTAGAAACATAGATTTAGATACATATATACATTTGTATATGTGAATGGCTACCACAGAGCCATGGTAGGCTTTTCGCTGAACTGAAAGTTAGATATTTCATACAAACCTGAGCCAAATTTCGGAGTGAATAGTTGGCGCGTAAAAATGTGTCGGTTATATTATCAGGTGACAGGAGCGAACGTTTCGTATTGGATACGACTGGGTACCACTGGAAACTAGCGCCAATAGTTTTTTGTAAGATACGAGTCTTCTAAAAGGCAAAAACAATTCTGAGCCACATATACGGCTCAGGTTTGTTGCTCTGGCTCAGGTTTGATAGAAATCTCTCTCTCTCTCTATATATATATATATATATATATATATATATAAAATTTGCAGAAGGTATATTGGGGATGCAGCAATCATAAAGAACACTCTATAAAGTTGTCCTAAGCTTTCGGAAATTTATTTTCCATCTTCAGAGGATCTACAAAGGTGCATTTTATGTATTAAGATTTTTTCTTTTTTTATATATACATGCAGTATCAAAGGTTTTACTTACACTTTGTTGAGATTTTTTTTTTTTTTTTTGGTTGAGTTGTTGATATATAAATAAAAAGATATAAGATCACAGGTAATGTACATTACAATTTAGACAAAAAACAAGTTATTACTAAGCACATGTCTCCTACGAACTAAGTCTAATGATCATTAATTTCATAATATAAATAAATAAAATCTAAAAAATGAGTTTTGGTATATGTCGTGGTAGTTTGTTGAGTTTAATGTAGGCAACACCTATATCGTATTTTTGAATTGTTATTACCTTGGACCCTATTGATGATTCCTTCTGCTCAAATTTTGATCAGTAGCGAGTAAATGGTAGTAGATCTCAGTCAAATGACTAATGTCCGTTCTTTTATTCATACTATGTGGCTCTTGTGATATAAGAGCCATTTCTATAAATAATCTTTTTTTAAGGTTGCGCTCGTTGTGCAGAATGTTGATATTATCATAATTCATTTCGTGCTTCAATAGATTTACATGTTGTGCAAGGGCACATCTTTTGGGATGTAGCCTTGAATCACTTCTGTGTGCCGTTATGCGACTCTCAATGGTTCTCGAAGTTTGTCCAATATATATCTTCTCACATGACCTACAAGGTATTGCATACACTACATTAGAACGGTTTTTGATGTCTACTCTTCCTTTCAATCGTGTAAAAATTGTTCTTATGTTCATAACCGTTCTGTTCGCTATGTTTATGTCATTTATCGGATGTAATAATCTCGTTACTCTTGGGGTAATGTTCCTAAAGTAAGGCATGGAAGCAAAAGTGCTAGATTGGCCAACTGTACTGGTATCATTTTGAGGGTTTTCTAATTCCTGTCTTCTCTCTCTGAGATTTGATGTATTGTTGGTAGTCGATGGCGTGCTATATAGAATCTTTTTTAGAAGTGTTGTTGGGTAAGAATTATCTTTGAAGAGGTTGTAAAGATCTTTTAAGTTTTTGTGATGGAATGTTGGATCTGATATATTTAATATTCGGTTTTTCATTTGTTTTATCAAGTTTGTCTTCATTGAGTGTTTATGGTATGAGTGGTAGTTCAAGAACCTTCCTGAGCTACAGGGTTTCCTGTACCAATCTATAATTATGGTGTTTGAGGATGTTCTGATAAACTTCATATCTAGAAAAGGTACCGAGTTAGATTCATCCTCAGTTTCGATAGTAAATTGGATATAAGGGTCGTAACTGTTGAATATCTCTAAGATCTCATCTGTGCTTCCTCTAGGTAATGCGATGATAATGTCGTCTACGAACTTTTTTATGAATTGTAGATCAAAGGGTAATACAGATACGACTATGTCTAGTATGTCGTCCATAACGTATGTAGCTAGAATGGCTGACAAACTTGCTCCCATTGGTGTACCAAATACTTGTCTGTATATCTTATTGTTGAAGGTGAAGTATGTGTTTTCAAATAAGAATTCGATAATTTTCAGGAACGTGTCTTTGTTTATGTTGCAGTAGTTTGAGATTCTATACCAGTTTTTTTCGATTGTTCTAACCGCCGCGTCTAAATAGATGTTGCTAAATAGGGATACCACGTCTAAGCTGGCTAGAACATATCCTTGTTTCAATGATTTCTTGTTGAAAGTGTTAAAGATTTGAAATGAATCATTGACATGGTAATCATTATCTTGATCATATGCCTTGGTTAAGATCTCCGCTATATAAGTTCCTAAATTTTGTGTTGGGGCACCTATTGATGCTACGATTGGTCGCATACTTAAATTTGGTTTGTGGACTTTCGGCAACGCGTAGAATTGAGGCGATATACCGTTGTAACTCATCAATTTCCGTCTTGTAGTAGTATCTATTTGCGATGAGTTCTTAAGCTCCGTGATTAAGTTGTTACATTTTCTTTGTATTGAATGCGTCGGGTCTCTAGGTAGTTCGACATAAGCACTATTATTGTTTATTAGGTCTCCGCATAGTTGTTCATATTGTTGTTTATTCATTATTACTGTTATATTCCCTTTGTCTGACGACGTAAGGACAATGTTTGGATTATCCTTAAGAAATTTCCTTGATATATTTAGCAATTTGCGGAATAATGTTGTTTTTTTGTTCGAATTGTTTAATTCATTTGTTACTATGTTTGTTGCTTGCGCTATGATGCTGTTCCTAGTCACTCTATTGGTAATAGTTGCTGTAATACTGTCTATATCCGCCAACAGGCTCCTTATTGGGATATCCTTGCCTAGTATCGGTTCTATACTGAACTTAGGACCTAACGATAGAAACTGCATAATATTTTCAGGAACTTCTATTCCGCTGATATTCTTTATCCAATTAGATTTAGTTTTAAAGACGCTTTTTAATTCAATCTCTTTTAGATAGTCGATTTTCTTTATATTTTTAAATTTAATCTTATGAAATAACTTATTAAATTTCTTTTGCTGTTTCGCAGCGAAATTTTGCCAGGTAAACTCATTAGTGTTCTTGATGATCTCATTTCTCAAAATAGGTAAGGTTTGTTCTAATCTGTTGATGATCTTATGACAATTTGAAATCTCTAGGTTAATTAGTTTGTTTCTGAGTCTATAGTTGTAGTTAGTAATATTACTTGCTTGTATGTCCTGTCGTTGTAGTAAGTTTTCGATTGGTTGGAGGGTGGCTGCGATGTGTTGTGGTTGCAGTCCTGTGTGTTTACAGTGTAGTAAAAAACATCTCCTATTGTACTCTTTGGCTAATTTGGTTTTGGTTTTCTCATATAGCTTTAATTTTCTTGTTGCGGTGTCACCATATGTAGTTGTAATGATGTTGTAAAACCCCATGTCGATGATTTACACAAGTTTGTTATTTGCTGAACAGTATTAAAATTTGCAGAAGGTATATTGGGGATGCAGCAATCATAAAGAATACTCTATAAAGTTGTCCTAAGCTTTCGGAAATTTATTTTCCATCTTCAGAGGATCTACAAAGGTGCATTTTATGTATTAAGATTTTTTCTTTTTTTATATATACATGCAGTATGTAATAGTAGTAGTAGTAATGTAGTGTATGCAATACCTTGTAGGTCATGTGAGAAGATATATATTGGACAAACTTCGAGAACCATTGAGAGTCGCATAACGGCACACAGAAGTGATTCAAGGCTACATCCCAAAAGATGTGCCCTTGCACAACATGTAAATCTATTGAAGCACGAAATGAATTATGATAATATCAACATTCTGCACAACGAGCGCAACCTTAAAAAAAGATTATTTATAGAAATGGCTCTTATATCACAAGAGCCACATAGTATGAATAAAAGAACGGACATTAGTCATTTGACTGAGATCTACTACCATTTACTCGCTACTGATCAAAATTTGAGCAGAAGGAATCATCAATAGGGTCCAAGGTAATAACAATTCAAAAATACGATATAGGTGTTGCCTACATTAAACTCAACAAACTACCACGACATATACCAAAACTCATTTTTTAGATTTTATTTATTTATATTATGAAATTAATGATCATTAGACTTAGTTCGTAGGAGACATGTGCTTAGTAATAACTTGTTTTTTGTCTAAATTGTAATGTACATTACCTGTGATCTTATATCTTTTTATTTATATATCAACAACTCAACCAAAAAAAAAAAAAAAAATCTCAACAAAGTGTAAGTAAAACCTTTGATACTGCATGTATATATAAAAAAAGAAAAAATCTTAATACATAAAATGCACCTTTGTAGATCCTCTGAAGATGGAAAATAAATTTCCGAAAGCTTAGGACAACTTTATAGAGTGTTCTTTATGATTGCTGCATCCCCAATATACCTTCTGCAAATTTTAATACTGTTCAGCAAATAACAAACTTGTGTATATATATATATATATATATATATATATATATATATATATATATATATATATATATATATATATATATATAAACTTTTGAGCCAAAAGTTTTTTTGGACTATATTTTTTATGACAACTTAACAGAAAATCCACCCAATCCATCTGAGATATTTACTTTCTCAGAGATTAGGTACAGTAATTTCGTTAACAAATTGGTTGTAAAAATTAAGAGGCCGAAAATAGAAATAATCATTATTGCCGAGCATTCCATCAACTTATCGCGGTTGGCGATTAGTTGTGTAACCACATCATTTATCCTATAATTCGTTAAGAATCAGGGCATTACACCCCCAATCACAAGGAAACGATCTGCGCTATGTTGTGGGAGGGTGTTGTGCTAGTACGAGAAATCCAGAAAGTTATATTGGAAGGTGGAGTCAACGAATCCTGGTAGGCGGATCTTAAATTTGTCAGGGGTTGATTCTGATTAGGGATGCTGTATATGCATTGACATCTGTAAACTTCGCATTTATCCTTCGCATGATACGCGATAACACATACATGTTATATCTGACAGATTCGGCGTGAATAATAGATTCCGAGATAAATTTCAACACTCAGATATTTTATTGGACATTGCAATTATATTTTATTATTAGAACATAATTAATTATATTTAGTGTACCTAAATAAGCAAATGTGGATATTTTTTATTTTTTTGATTTTTTGTCTTGATTGTGAAATGATGTGAGTTTGTGACAATTATTCAAATGGCTACGATGCAGGAGCACAAGTCCTTCCTTATCAAGGATCTGCTAGGAGATGTGCTATCGAATTCAAATAAAGGTAAGAGGAAGTAGATTTTCCTAAAAAATATGCAATAATTCTCTTGAAAAGCTACCCAATGAATTCTTCGGTAAATTTTGTCCGTGACCAAAAAATCTTTTTGGCGAAGAAATATATTATTACTTCACAATTATGGTGCAATTTTTTATTGATAATTCCTTCATATATTTTCATATCTTTTGTCTGCATTTTTTCATTGTGTTTATCTTAGCTTGATGTGATAAATACGTCTCTTTTTAGTTTACGATAAATCTGCCCTGATACATAAGAACGCGGTATGTCACGAAAACATAGTGAGAAAACATTTTTTTTGTATTTTCTGTCAGCCTTTACTTGTGTATAAGAAGACGTAACTTTTTGAGTGAATAACTTTTATTTATGAATGTAGTTTATTACTTAAATAGCTACTATAAAAAATAGTACAGTTTTTTTAAATTTCACATACCGCAATATTTGTAATTAAATTAATATTATAAGGTTAAACGCGGTAAGTTCGATTACCTGTTTTACCGCGTTTTACTAGGGAGAGTTAAGATTTAGTGAATGTTACAGTAGTTACCTCCATTGAATTAATTATTTTAAGAGAATATTAAATATACTCGAATTAACCAAATTTAAAAGAAGAAATAAAAATGAAAATAATTTTAAAAAGCTTTATTACATTATTAATTCAAACGTTTTTTAATAATAATATATAAATTGATATTCATTTTTAGGCTTCGCATTCGGGCAAATTTTTCCAAAATATTTACTTGCTTTCTGGAATGATACTATTTAAAAACTTGAGTAGGTCATCTTTCTTAGTTTTAAGAAAGCCTCGTGGTCCAGAAAGGCAGGGTAATGGGAAAACTCAGCCCGATTTTTTCATTGCCTTGTTACATAAAAAACCCAAGGTCTTCAATTCATCGTTTGGATCAAACGATTTTTTTTACTTTAGGACAAATGATCCACGGAAGTTGTTTGCTGTCTTGTTTTACTTTTTTGCTGGAATCTTAAATCTTTTCATAAAACAAAATCAGTAACATTCATAATTTTAACTGGTTTGTTTTTCATTCTAAGGATTCAATTTGATGATGCCATAAAACTGAGACCGGGCTCAAAGTAGTTTAACAACATTTTTCTGGCTGAAATCTCTGTAAAATGTTAACCAAAAACGTCAAAAGCACCAGTTTTTGTTCTGACTTGAATGATTCTGCAGCTAAGACACAATGCAATTGACCTCTCTTTGACTTAATATCAAAGCACTAATTATATCTTCCTTATTTCGTCCTGGAATTGATTCATCCCACAAGACTGCAATAGGTTGTAATTTCTTTGTATTGCCAAGAGCAACAAAACTTTTATTATAGGCAATAAGGCTTTTACTAATAATAACTCTTTTGAAACCATCTATTCGGGGAAGCATGATTACTTTTTGCAGATTAACGGAAACGTAAACAGCATCGCCATTAGAAGACATGCTTGCTTGTTCTTGAAGCTCTGAATTTAAAGCAAGGTTAATATGTAATTGTCATTTATCACAAACATTATGTACATTCTTCTTGAAAGTTATCTTTAGAGTGGCCATGGAGTTTATATTCCACACAAAACTCGCACTCCTCATGGCCAAGTTTTGCGAATGAAATATTCTTCTTTCTAACATACCTAGAAATAATCAGCAACTTTTGTATTTGGGAACATAGATTTAAAATCCTCATATATACATCAAGAAGTTAACTGAAACGTCTCTAGGAAGGTACAATCTCGTCTATAGTGAGAAATTGTAGGATTAAAGGAGTCCATATGCTTGTTAACGATGTTGTTATGTATTTATTTGGAGTTTTGCCTCTCCCATTGTTTATAACTTGTAACATATTTTTAGGGGTTCTCGAAAGAAAATCATTACGGAGTCTATCATTCTTTTTATGAAACCCAAGTGTGGTTAGGTAAAATATTTTGCATACTTCTTTTGATTCACCTTTTTTATCCTTTAGAAAGTATATAGAAAGTATATAGGTATTAATTAACATCAGTTTTACGGCGCTTTTGAACATTCAGCCTTGCTAAACTATGATTTCTTATTTCTTGTTCCATCAAACTCCAAAAGTTTAAGTTAATTTATTGTCTTTGATTTCCAGATATTATTGAAATGCACTTTTTCTTAGAGGCATGAACTCAACACGGTGTTTTTCAACTAGCAATTTTATCATGCTTGCTTTTTCTAATCTAATTTCTTTTGTGCAGTTCGATTAAGTTTTTAGTGGTAATATTTTCGATGGCTTTTTTCATTTTTCTTTCACCGGTAAAACCCTCTTCTCCTTTATCACCGTCCCTCCATCGTAATTGTTATGTGCATCTTTTTCGTGTTCCAATTTGTTAGTGTTTTTTTGTTCACCTTTTTTAGTTTTCATTTCTTGATTATCTTGGTAAACATTATTTTGAACTATTCCTGATCCTGTATTTGGCCCATTATTTAGTAAAAAAGTATTATTTGAAATAGTACAAGATGCTTCTATTTGCTTAAATCCACAAAAGACAGTTATATTTTCTGCTAATAATTTTGTTAATGGAGTAAAAGAGCTTGTAATTCTATTGCCAGTCGACATACCATAGTATATGATGTTGACCTTGAGAGTTCACTTCTTTGAAGCTAAATCCAACATTACAAAGCTTCTACTACTAGGGTTCATCATTCTAAAAAAAACTGACACTGTTAGCAGTATAAGGGCCGATAATGAATCCCAAATGGGAGATTAGTTAATTCTTCAATTTGCTTAACTCATATTTTGATGATGGGATAAAAATATTGCATTTTTCAATAACTTTTACAACGTCAGTCACCTTATCTTTTGTTATTTCTAAGTAACTTTGAATTATATGTCCAATCAAAAAAATATTAAATTTTTAATATGGGATTAAAATTAATAGATTAAGGGCCGATTTCATAATCAAATTTAATCTCTTATTAATTTTAATCCTAGATTAAAAATGTCATATTTTTTTGGTTGGACATATAATTCAAAGTTACTTTAGAAAAACGAAAGAGATGGTAACTAACGTTGTAGAAGTTATTGAGAAATGCAAAATTTTTATTCCGTTATCGAGATATGACAAACAAATTGGAGAATTAACTAATCTCCCATTAAGGATTCATTATGAAATCGGCCCTAACATTTTTTCGTGTCACCTCGATAGATTATTACCTATTTTCTGATAAAATAAAACATAAGAAATAAGTTACAATTTACCATTCAGAATAATAACATAAAGCAAAACAAAATAGTTATTGTACTGTCGTCTCAGAATTACCTATTATCCAAAAGTGATGAATGAACATGTGTTACCACGGAAATTCTAGGAGTTACTAAGAAACAGCGCAGTATATTTTGCCTACTAAGAAAGTCCGTATTTGATAAAGGATAAAGTCAGTAAGTAGCATTAAACATAATGACTAGAGAAAATACTAAACTAAATAGAGTAGATAATTAGATAAAATAATTACTATTATGCATAATAGCTAGTTTGAGTTGGTTAAAGTGAGAAGCCAGGAAGTACTCACTTACAACCAAAATAAACTGAAAATATAATTAGTTATCTCAATAAGAAAAAAAGTCAAAGTAGAGACGTTTAGGTCCTCTAATCTATAGTGGTGGCATAAATACCTACATGTTTTTTTCGTCAAAGCCGATATGATGTCGCATCTGAAAGGCAAATCTATTCTATAGCTTAAAATGTCGTTAGAATCTAATCTGTAAAAATAACAAATTATATTTTTGACAAACCAAACGGAGGAGGTATACAATTCCACTGTTTGCATGTTTTTTTATGGATATTCACGCCTTATAAATAGAAAACGTGCTCCGAATTTTATGATTCTTTTTTCATTTAATTGAGAATGGGTCCCATAAAAAACAACATTCAAAATGTCCTTCCCCTCAAGAGCTTCTCCCAACGGGGGTGAAGGAGGCATTTTTTTCGAAAATCTAAAATTTGAGGGGACAAAATTAAAGAAGAAACCATATCCGTTAGCGTTTAAATTGGACATTTTTCAAATACATCATAGGTTTCAGAGTTACAGCAGTAGTAAAGTCTGAAATATGTGTGTCAATGCTATATGGTAAAATGGGACATTTTTCAAAAAACATACGCTTTTTCAGTTACGGCAGTGGGAAAGTCTGAAATGTGTGTAATTCCGCGATTGAAATCTCTGAATAAGTTTACCTTAGCAACGTATCATATGTGGATTGGTGATATACCCACTGAGTAAAGTTTCCGTCACAACGAGACTTTTTAAGCAAATTTGAGGTCAACTATCTCTAGAACCAAAAGTGATATTGACGTAGGACTGGTTATGTTCGATGCATAATTATGTAACAATGTGCTAATTGTTTTATATAAAACTGTGAAAATTATTTTATTTTCTTTAAATATTTGGTCAAGTGGAAGTCAGTTTTGCGTGGAGAGGGTTTTAAACATGATCGCATTTTCGCATAGTTTTTCCTGTAAACTTTGACCACAGCTCTAGATTTTATTTTCCAGAATATTACGCTCAGAAGCTTCGAAGATAATGGGAGACGATTAATATTCGTATATTTTCCTTAATCCCGTCAATCTTCTGTATTCTGTTTTTTTCTTAAATGTAAAGATTATTTAGAGCTCATTTCATATATTCCATGCATCTGAAGATCTTTGAATTAGTGTACAAATCTTCTATATCATATATTGGCTCCAAGTTATTTTTATTGCATTATCGAATTAAGTCCGTTTTATTTTTTTAAGTTATTTAATTTATCTCCTAATCACGATGTCTGGAATTTTATGCTCTATCTGTTATTGATGTTTATCGACAGCTAATGCAATATGTAATTACTATATTCCTACTTTGTCAGAACAGGTTTCAAAGTAGATAATGGAAAAATTTACGGAAAATAATCGCAATATCTGACCAGAGGTCTTTACCAAAACTGAAGTTTGAGAACATAGTAATCACAATTCTAAAATATATTTAGTGAATATTTTCTTCAAGTCGCATTTCTTTGCGCCCTTATATATTGCTGGAAGTGATGAAGTTTCGCCTGAGGCCGTAATTAGTCCAGACTTGAACCCACTCAAGCGAAGCGACACTGCCGCGCCTTCCTTCTCCAATTAGACTCATGTTCCTGTTGTTTTCACGGGCATTATGCGTTTTAAGCAGTTTATTCTTTCCTTTAATGAAAACGAAAAATAGGCTTTGTGCAAATGTTCCATAAGTGGTCTACCACTATGATGATGGTGTGTGTATTCCTCAATTGTTTTGATGTGTTTTGTTTCCTGCGGTCTCTTTTTGTTTATTATGAATACGTGCAAAGGCAGCATTTGTTGTTGATGTGGCCTAGGGCCTGCGGGCGTCATTAGTCGCGCGCTGGCGTCATCGTTTTCTCTAATTAATTCCAAAACAGAATCTGTGGTGACAGATGAAAATATTGTTGAAGTTTTAAAGCCAATGGGCATACTTGAGAAGAATAACGGAAGAGAAAGAAGAATGGATAATTTGTTGTGTCACAATCAATTGAAGTTACCTACTTTGGAGGGAGTGATCAAGGAAATAGGAAAGCCTTAGGGATATGAGTATTAGTCGTTTTTGTTAATAAAAAAATATCTGAATGTTTTCATTGACAGACTGTTATAGCGTTATCAAATTTGTCAAGATCTCGGTCGAGTTCATTAATGGGTATGAATGACCAAGATTCAGAATGGCATATATTCAAAATTAAAATCTATAAATTTTGTCAATACAATGTTTGTAGAAAGTTGTCTACAAAAATCAAAAAGAGCTTAGCTGTGACATTAAACGGCCTGAAAGGAAGGGCGTGACAACGTTACAATCTATTTAATTTCCTTAATGGAAGACATGGTATTTTCTCTTCGCATAATAAATAATTACTTCTGATGTGTTCTGTTCAATATCTTCTTTGATATTAGTGAAGGTTCAACAATTTTCATGACTAATGCTACTCTCAAAAGTTTGAAATATTTTTTTTACAAAAAATTGGACCGATTTTATTAGTTGGTACACTGAAAAATACAAAACAACATGAATTCTATTAGTGGTGGACTTTTGAAGATGTGCAATAGTAGTTAGATGACTTTTGACACCAACTTCAAAACTACCAGCACCAATGTAATCAATATTATTTTGTATTCTACCAACTAATAAAGTCGATCCAATTTTTTTGTATAATATATTTATTATGTACAAGAAAGCAAATATGAATGATTTTTACGTTGTTTTTTAGTTTTTCAATTAAAACGGTGGGGTTACCATTTATTGATGACATCACGATACTCACAATTGGTCAGTTATATTTTTGTTCTTCGATAGTCGGATAATCCATAACTATTTGAAATGAACTCCAACTCTTGAAAAGCAGACAAAAAACATAATTAAAATTGGATTAATTTTTTTCTGAATAAATATTTTTTCAATCGGTTTTCTTAGATAAATATTTTTTTTTAATATCTCGACATTTCATCTGATTTCAAAAATGTTTGTCTTGATTTTAGAGCCACAAGAAACGTGTACTTATAAAAAAGTTTCACCAACATTCAGAAATGTTGTTTCGCCTTTATACTAACAAGAATATGATGTGGACACCTGTACACTTTATGTTAAATAAAAAGAAAGAATATACTATACCTAATAAATGCAATATATTTCCCTAAAAAAGTATCTTCTACCTACCCCAGCCGAGGGGTTTACCCCTTGGTGTAATTAGGGGGCAGTTCTCGTGAAATCACTTCTAATTATAATGTAAAGCAAAGGTTTTCTAGAGAAGAAATGAGTGTTTTCATACCCTCAAATTTGTTGCTACACATTCATTGTTAACTCACAAGTTAACAATATAGGTTCACATAATAAATTATTTATAAATACAGAATACTACCTCCATTAAAAAAGCACTTCTCATGGATTAATGACGCGATGAAATTGACAGTCATTGGTATCTTCTAGTATCGTTCGTGCGCGCATTTTATTTAGTAAACTTACTCCGATTTTGATGATTTTGGATTATTTGAAAGAGTAAACTTGAGAAATAGTCCCATATTCAGAAAAACGCAAATCCGAAATTTCCTTTCTTTCTCGAAAATCGAAAATCCGAGATGGCAGAATTATAGATACCAAAATATCAGGAAAAAAATTGAATATTTTTTCAAAAGAGTTATGGTTTTCGAGTTTCTGCGATGTTCAAATTTAAAATATGTGCGCAATTTCGCAATGTCGAAGAGGCAATTTCTTTCGAAAATTTAAAATCTGTAAATGGAAAATTAATGACCAGATTATTTGTACCAACATTTATATTGATCATTTTTTCCATAGAGTTTACGGTTTTCAAGTTAAAAGAGTGGTAAAGTTTATGCGTAATTCCGCGACGATATTTGTAGGTTTCTGAATAATAAAAATACAAGCAAAGTGTGAAATTAATTTTTTTACAAAAAAATGGACTAACTTTATCAGTTGGTGCACTGAAAAGTACAAAATAATATTAATTCTATTTTTTGTAAAAATAAACAAACCTGAGGTTATAACAAATATTTCATATTTTTGAACTTCAGTTTGCATACCGAATAACCTTTCAAAATAATTGAAGTGAATTATTAATTACCTGATTGTTCATCAATTCTCAATTTCAGTTCTTTTGAGTCATTTGGATATTCTTAGTCTAAAAGCCCCTAAAAATATATACATTTCAGCAGTTGTAAGCAAAGCTTGTCTAAATAATATGTATATTTCCCGAATTTTAATCAAATTAGTGTATTTGAACCCTTTCCAGTTCATTGTCTAATAGTTTCAATTAAAGCAGGTAAGTATTATTTGTCGTTTCGGGTGAATGTTCTTTGAAATAAACACAAAATCGTTTCAAAATCAAATAGAATTGAATCAAAAACATCTTCACTAGAGAACAATAATTAGAGTATGCGCAATGCACAAGTTCACTAAATATACAGCAATGGCATAACATATGCACAAGACAGAACAGATATTGACATCATTTGTTTATGATATGACAACTAACAACTAATTCCCATCTGCCTCTAGCAAATACATGTTCTCATTTCAAAAGCCTACTTCGGGTGATTTCTTTTTGGTCCACTCGATAGAAGCTATATTTTTTTAATTATGTTTGATTGAATCTGAAGTAGATTCATCTACTGGGGACCTCGTATGTGGCTCACATTCTGCTGGTTTTGATTAAGAAAACTTTGTAAAGAATTTTATTGGTATTTTTTATTTATAATTTTTGCAGATTACCGGTCTGACTCGGATGACCAGGATGATATCGGCGAGCACCACGGACTCGGCAACGACGACGATGAAACCACCTCTTTGACTCAAAAATCTTTCTTTCCGAGCGTTTCTGATGGGAGCAGTGGTCCAGAAACGGCAAAAGGACGCAAACCCCGTCGTCGTCGCACCGCCTTCACGCACGCCCAACTTGCCTATCTCGAGCGAAAGTTTCGTTGCCAAAAGTACCTTTCAGTGGCTGACAGGAGCGATGTGGCTGATGCCCTTAATCTTAGCGAGACCCAGGTGAAGACATGGTATCAGAACAGAAGGTAAGAAAATGTTGAATATTTGTTCTTTTTAAGATCCTGCCTTAAATCTAAGAATACTGTTGGCAAATAGTCATTCTAAAATGAGGCCCATATCTACATATCCTTCAACTTAGTAGAGTCCAGGTAAATGTCGAATCGTATATGGGCATGCTCAAAATACCGAATAAAAGTAGATGAACCAGTTGAGAAGACCAAGAACGCTTTTGAGACTCGATGGTTTGAGTAACCGTCACCAAAATGACGAAAACTGGAACCAAATTTCTATATGAAATAATTTCTTATAACAATTCAAGTTTGTTTCAAAATAGGTGTCTGAATGTCAATTATTCATGAACATTTTCCAGAGCTACACCACAAGAAAATATTTAATATTTAATGGAATGAAATACCTACCTTAATTGAAAATTAGTTATTATTTCCAAGATTGAAACGTTCAAAAACCCCCACCATACTGATGTATTTGAACTGGTTTGCTGAACCAACGATGTTAATCAACTAGGTTCATGAACAGGATCGATTGTTCGATCATGTATGGGCCCATTAGCCTTATTGCTACCACCCGACTTAGGTCCTCTGTTCCTTTATACAAGTAAAATAAGCCATTAAATTTGTTTTTTTAATGATTTTTTGTGTAAAAAAGTCCGTGCAGACCCACAAAATAATCATAACTCCGGAACTTTTTATGATAACCATACCAATTCTTTTTTGTCGATTATATATTTAAGTGAACCAAGAATTGATGTTCTCTGACCTATTACGTTCTTTCAACAAGAAAAAATATTAATGACAACTTTTTGAAAAACAACATTTTTGAAGAGTTTTCCGTCTAGGTTTTATTGGGTTTGTGGGATCTACTTTGTGAAATTTTCGAGATTTTTTGCAAAATAAGTAGGTATTGTTGCTGGTTGTTGCGAAATAAATGAATCGAGTAGGCCACCCTCGTAAAATTTGAAACAATTGTGTACTTTTAAATAACTTATTTTACTCGTGAAGAATAGTGAAGAATTAAGAAAAATGGTTTATTCTGTTGGCAAAGCTGGTAGAAATTTTTAGCAAGCAAAATCTACCATTGAAAATATCCATAAGTGGAAACTTCATATACTTATATAAACATATATTATATATTTTTTAACCGTGGTCTGCTTTCCTGTGAAGCATGTGGGCTGTTCAATTAACCCTCTTAAAATTTAAATATAAGATAGCTATTTAAGTAGCAGTTCACTAAACTTTACGTTATTGAATAATATGTTATTATAATTGTTCATCTTCAAATTATTCCTTGTTTTACAATTTTGGACGATTTGGAAGAAATGTTTACCTTTATGGATTGGTTCTCGATATATGCCAAGAGGCTGTATTCTTCGAAGAGTGGTCTAGAGTAGAGCCTTCGTAGAACTTATAAAAGATATGATGATGCCTGCCTATACATTGAGAGAAGATTTCGCAGTCTGGCAGTAATAAATATTCCAAGCAAGGGACAAGCAAAATCGGATAGTGGATAGTAGATATACATTTGGTATAGTTGAAGGCATAAGTGGATATGAATAGCTGTTATATTGGTGGAAATAAATAGATAAACACATTCTTCTCTATATGCCCGTTACAATATGATTATAGGAAATCATTCGCATTTTCCTTCAATAAATTTATTATTGCAAAGCAAAAGCTCTTAAATATTAGAAGGTATCATTCAATTCAAGAACAAAATACCTAGTCAGTATTCATCGATGCTGTCTAAGATGGTCAATCCATCTGTTCCTATAGTCATCAATATTAAGTAAGCTCTACAATAATAACAATTTCTTTTGTAAGCACTGTCCAACGTCACTAAGTATGTCTTTTCCAACTAGAGTACTTTCAGAATCTGGAAGCATTGTTTTGACGTAATTCTATTCATTATCTTCTCTTTTCACAATACAGAACCTACAGTTTACTTGAGGGTCTTTATTAGGCAGAATACTCGTGGCAAGTTGTAGTTAGATAAAATACTTTTGGCACCTACTTGAAAAGTACCAACACACACAATAGAATTAATATTATTTTGTATTTCTTAGTGCATCAACTAATAAAATCGGTCAAATTTTGTGAAAAAATATTTATTTCACACTTTTAAGCAGGTACCTATTACATTAGTCAGTCAAATCATTCAACCTTGACCAAAGAAGATAATACTTATACATATTAAGAGATTTCAAAACATTTCGGAAATACCTACACATAGGTATTTCATCATTTACTACTGCTGTAACTCGGAAACTTCTGATTTAAAAAATCCAATTTAAACATTACCGGATATGGTCCCTTCTTTAATATTGTCGTCTCAAATTTTCGATTTAGTAGAAAGATTTCCCCCTCCACCCCCTTTGGGAGTCGAATTGTATACTTCCTCCCTGTGGGTCCTCGGCCAATAACATATAGGTACCTATAGTCATATAATACCTATTGTCCGTATTTCTAAGCATGAATTTTTTGACATATATTATTTAATTTATTATTTTGTGCTTCGGTACTCTGTGGGATACAAACTGTAAGTAAAAATACCTTTTACTTTTCTCATGAAATTTTCATTCGTATAAAATAAAATAAAATAAATATGAACTGTTGGATAAAATTCAGTGTTGCCAGTGTCACTAAAATCTTAGTTGGTGCACTGAAAAATACAAAAAAAGTAATATTAATTCTACTGGTGGATACTTTCGGAGTATTTCACCACTTTTTGACCGTTGAGATTGAGATGAGATTATGTTGATAGAATGTTTAAAAGAAAATGGTTTCCGAGTTAAAGCAGTAAGTATAAGCAATGTAACTATTATCTTATTTGATGTAAGTGAACGTTGAAAGATTTTGATGATTATAGATATACTCAAAATGATGTCACCACAGCTATAGGGTTTGATTCTCGGTCCAGTTTTGTTCTCTCTGTATGGTTCTGATTTGAGTGATGTGCCTAAGAACTGCTTCATTCACATATACGCAGATGCAAATTGCGGTTCAACAAGCAACCGATCATCTTTCATGATATTTTAAATATTGGAAACAAATTTCATGATAAATCTACTTTTCATTGATGCTGGACTGATTCGTATCAACTTTCAAATTAATTCCATATTTTTGATAAACTACTTGGTCAAACGGTTATTTAGCCTTTATTGGGTCTGTTTGACTTGATTTCACAGGATCATAGCCAAAATGATTGAATGATTGGAACTCATCGGAATATGTTCCCTTGTCTGTGTACTCCTATTAAAAGTTATTAGATTCACATTGAAGTCCGACATTACTATTGTTAATAAACTTCAAACGTGATGATCAAAGAAACTTGAGAACCGAGGCTTTTAATTCCGCCATAAAGTTACAGTACAGATACAGTATGTATTTGTTTGGAAATTGATTGTCGATTATAATCGTAAATGTGTTGTTGCAGAACGAAATGGAAACGGCAGAATCAGTTGCGTCTGGAACAGCTGCGCCACCAGGCTTCCGTAGAAAAGGAACTGATGAATTCTGGAACGATGAGGAAGAGTGGTGGGGAACCACCTCCACCCTGTTGCCCTCCAAACAGTATGGCCAGGTATGGGGCTCAGTCACCGTGCAGTTTTCTGAGCACAGCAGCGGCCGCCATTTTCCACAATGTCACATATGTTCATGGTTGCCAGTTATAGACTTGAGTGTGTATGTGAATGTTATCTAGTTTTTCAATTAGTTCAAGACATTCCAATCCAAAGTGATTGTTTTCGAAGGCCCAAAATAAATTCATCCATATGTTTTTGCACAAATTCTGTCAATGGAGAAACGATCGAACACAAAATATCTATCTTCTTTTGCCTTCCGGTCTTTATGAAGTTTCCACTGGACAAAAATAATAAAGAAAGAAGTAACTCATTCTGTTTGAAGTCTTTTCTCGTTGTGTAACTCAGAGATAATTTGCAAAATTATCCATTTTTGTAAGTAATCTGAAAGTAAATGCTTCATTAATTAACACTAAATTGTTTGATCATGAACGATCTCAGGCAGAATAATATCTAGTTGTTTTGAAAAACAATATGTTCAAAGGTTTCTCTAATCCAATCTCTATAGCATTGTAGTATTTTGAAATATCTCAAAATTAGGTTAAGCTAGTATTTGAAATAATAAATAAATTGCTATTGTTTCTATTAGGTTTATAAAAGAGTATGTGAAGAAGTGATCTTATTTGATATTTTCTCAATTTCTAGTCAATAGAATTATACAAAATTAGTGAATTATAATTCATTTATATTATTTATATTGTACGTAAGTGTATAAATTTTATGTTATGTTTATTGACTTTTTTCGTTGTATGAATAAACATAAAATTCAATCCATTTATTATATTGTTTTTAAGGCATCCACCGACTTCTTTCATGAAAATACCTACGTAATATTGATAAAAAATGCATAAAATGGGGAAAAATCAATATTGAATTTGCGCATTTTCTGCAATTACTTACAGAAAAATTTTAGTTTTGAAAACTTTATGATGTGTTTGGGCTTATCCAAATTTCTGACGTATAACAAAGATTGTCTTTTGAAGTCACTTTTTTAATTACATAGGTACTATTTTTTTGTATCCTTCGGAATCTCAAAGGATAATGAAATAAAAATATTCCTAAGAAAAGATCAGGAAAACAATGTCTTTAGTATCTTTCACAATCACTAACCACAACTTATAAATCACAAAATTTCAGGTCTTTTATTTCAAATGTTTTTGTATTAGATAATCTCTTATTAATTACCTATTACGAGTATAGGAATTAATATAGATATATCACACATGATTTAAGATTTAATTTTATGCATATGAAATGATAGGCCTGTTAAATAATAATTCACTGTTGAAATACACTGCGATGTATTTTTAATCGAGCTACGCCTTACAACAGAAGTCATTACTGGATAACATGCGGCTGTTCTATTGTCTGTGTGAACCCTCAACACCCTTATGGAATACAACACACAAATCTTCCACTCAATTTCTGATGAACCACCCTACAGTGGGCAATTCATATACATATTATTGCAAACATTCAGGGATTCGCCTCTCTTTATTATTTTGCGATCTTATATGAAGTAGTGCCCAGGGGTCCGCCTGCTATACCCATGTTATACATTGTATACCAATGAGCAAATAACTGTTGCCAAAAAGTAAGTGGAGGGTGCGTTTCGAGGCCAATTAAGCGATAATTTTTCGATAATTGACACGTGTTTCTGGATTCCGACATATTTAACATTAGGACCAGATGGTCAGTCAGTTAGGATTATGATTATATGTACCTACATTAAGGAAACAAACAAGCCTCAATTGTTCGGAGCCTTATTACTGGATAAATTTGATGTAGCTTCTTAACTAATTCAGATAACAAGAGAGTTACTAATAATCAGGTCGACTTTTTGGCATCGCTGTTAAAGAAAACTGAATTCAACTTCAGCTTCTTCTAAGAAATCCTCAAGAACCTAAGAAATTATTGATTTTTTAAATAGACCTGAATTAAATGTGATTCTAAATTTACTGTAACTTTCGCCCACAAGGGTCAGGGTTTCAGTATCACCGGGATATATTTTGTAGTATTGGTGAAAAATTTTTGTTGTCCTGTTATCAACCGATGCTTACTTTTCAGAGTTCCCCGATTCCAAAATCACGGATGTTCATCCACTAGTCTGTATGTCTGTGCCAAGACATTTGTTTTATAGGGTACGGATACTAAGGACAAAGGATGAGGCCTATAATTGTTTGGCCGAATATCGGATACCTACTCGGCCAGCTGCTACGAGGGTGATTAGATTAGTTATACTATAACACTAATTTATTATTTTGATACTCTGTGAAGGGTAATGTGTAATGATAATTTATCATCAACTACAATATCTCTCTTTGTGGCTTATTTCTTCTAACTTTTCTTTTAATAAAAGCCGTCATAATAATGAACTACAACTCAGGTACAAAAAACACAACAAGTTACTATTTGGTAAAATTTCTCATATCTTTTTATTTTTCTTCCAATTTTCATACTTTTCCAAGAAAAAAGAATAATTTCATATACCTACACTATTTGGTAGAATTCTATCATTTTAGTTATTATATAGGAGGGACTAAAAGATTGTAATATAACACTAATTTCAAAGCAATCTGGAGTCATTACTTGACCAAAGCTTTCAAAATATCAATTATAGTTAAGATTTACTCTGATCTTGATGACTTTTGATTCATTTGAAAGGGGAGGCTTGAGAAATGGTTCCATATTCATAAAAACGCAGATCCGACATCTCCTACCCTCCGAAAACATCACCCGAAGGGGGTGGAGGGTGAAAATTTTCTCGAAAATCAAAAATCTGAGGCAGTTTTATTAAAGATAGGAAAATATCCGGAAACGTTTAAATTCAACAATTTTTCAAAAGAGTTACGGTTTTCGAGTAAGAGGCATGTTAAATTCTCAAATATGTGTATTTTTGCTATGTGGAAAGGGCGATTTCATTCGAAAATTGAAAATCTGTGAGTACTACATAAAAGACCTAATTATTATTTGTAGCAACTTTTATAATGAACATTTTTCCATAACAACCGCAAGCAAAGAATATACGTGGATCATAGGATAAGTACTATCTTCATTGGTAGGTATTCGTTCAACGATTCTCGTAACTAATTTTACACTCAAAAGTGTGAAATAAATATTTTTTATGAAAAAATTGTTGATGTACTGAAAAATACAAAATAAAATTAATTCTATTGGTGCTGGTACTTGTGAAGTTGGTGCCAAAAGTTATCAATCTAACTGCAACTGCACAACTTTAAAAGTAACAGCTCCAATAGAATTAATATTATTTTGTATATTTCAGTGCACCAATTAACTAATAACGCCGGTCCAATTTTTTTATAAAAAATATTTATAATCTGGATAAACGATTCCTCCCGTGACAAAATTGAATATGACCATTCTTGTTTTTCTTGGCAAGCTGGTAAAATTGAAGAACCAAAAGAATATATATATAATTTTGTAGTTGTCAGTGTTTCGAAAGAAATCCGATGATTTTTAAAAAAGTTCGTCATTAGCTTAATAGGTATATTAAAATTTTGTCTTGGTTGAAAGAATGACAAGTTAATAAGGATTATCAGCTTCTTCTTTCAGAGCGAAAAATAAATTAAACTAGCAGTAAATATCTAGTTAGTTTGCAGATATATTATTTCTCCAATATTCGAAATTAAAAATTTTCTCAAGTTCATATACCTCCCTAATAATTTGTAGTCGTAAAAATCTGATTAGCAAGTCTAAAAACCAGACTTCCTTATTAGTAATTTGATTAAACTCGATTATCTTTAGTTTTGCAATTTTGATTTATAGAAATATTTATTAGTTCTTTCATATTTCAAAATTTTGAAAATTATTAACTAAGGATAGCTCTAATTTCAGAAGAAGAGAGGTATTATGTAATTAGTAACACTAATAACATTTTGGCCATGGAAAAAAGTAAAACAGGTAGCTATGATTCATAAACCTCTATAATACTTTGCTTAGACTTACACATTTATATAATTTTTCAAAACAATTAATAAAATATTTCACACATAAACATTTATCAGTAATTTAAAATTAATAATTGTTCAAATTATCAATGAGACTGTATTGTATCTAATAAATCTAAAATTTTTGATAAATTTGGCCTATGCAAAGGATCTCTTTGCCAACAACTATGGTAGATACTGTCATATTCTCCATTTGGTTGATTCAGGTCTGGCCTCAAGTTTGACTTCACAACCTTTCGAAAAAACAGAATTCATGATCTGTGTCATTAGAAATGATTGGTACCTTTCATCGATTTTTGCGTCTACGCATTTATATGCAGTTAAAATAAATTTTACAATTTTATTTGACAATTGCTTTCAAATCTATGCGCATTTAAAGAATGGCAAACTTTACTAATTATGTAACATAAAATCGAATAATTTATATGATGGTGAGATTTATAAATCCGTTGAATGAAATAGTTATAAACTTAATGTTTTTGCAGATACACGCTAAAAACGATGAAATGCACCATTATAATTTCCTCACCAAATATATCACAGCTTCTACATTATCAAACTCACTGTACGGTACCTTTTTATGCTTCATCTGCCAAAAAACAATGCCCAATGAATATATATCACATTTCACTGTTGGTTTATTGCCTTGCAACAACTCTGGAGCTGTATAAAAAACAGTTCCCTGAAAACTTCAAGAATAATATCGACATTTTTACTCTTATATCCGTAATTTACATTATTTATAAAATTCTCCGCTTCATTTATGGGGCAAGAGTTTCCAAAATCGCATAACTTACAAACATCATCACAAACGAGAAGATTCTGTGGTTTAATATCCAAATGCAGTATACCTTTTTTGTGACAATAGTTTACTCCTTCACAAATATCTTTAGAAAATTTGATTAGTTTCTCGTTTATGTGGTTTCCAAAATTTTCAATATACGTTTGCAAGTGGCAAGATCCGTGGTGATATTCCATAATAAGAATGCAGAAAATATCATTTGGGTTTTCTGTTATATCAATCATCTTGACTATATTTGGATGGTCTAGATTTAAAGCTTGCCTTTCTCTACAAGATTGCTGGTTTGATTTGATTACTTTTACGGCAACTGTTTTACCTATGAACATATATAATTTTTAACACTTATAATGAGCGAGAATATACTGACTTACCCCTATAAACACCTCGAACGACTTGACCAAAATTACCTTTCCCTAGAATATTGAGAAGTTTTCCTTCTTCCAAACCGTGCTTGGAAATATTGACTTTCATTGGAGTATTAACCATTATATCTTCTTTTATGTTTCTCGTAAAGCTTTCTTCATTTGAAGCGCTTACTCTGATTCTCACTGGACTTACATTTTGGGTATGGACTGTGGGGACGTTGTGATAGTCTAATTTTCTTACGATTGTTTTGCTGCTGGGAGTAAAATAATTAGATTGTCTCTAGTCATAACTATGGATTTTTGTTCAAAATTGAAATGTAATAATTGATACTCACTTCTTATTGCAGACTGATGCGCTTTTTCCGTCTGTTAAATAACCATTTTCAGTTGAAATGAATCTCAATCTTGCTGAATGTGGAGATATAAACTTTGGGGAAAGAATATTTCCCAAACTTCTAACTGGGGTCCCCATTTTCACTCACACACAATTGTTTGAATTTATTCATAGACTATAACGCATCTGCTCACCAACAATATTTCTCCATGTACATAGTCCCCAAACTTTTTCGTTTTCTGCTGTTTACAATATTCGAAATAAGAGCTAGTTTTCATTGGCTGGCTGAAATGTTTTCTATTTGTTAATCTCGGTTCCACAGACAGAGGCGGCCTTAGTTAATTTTCAAGTTAGTGCACAATAAGATATTGCAAATCAGTAGGTTTTCAAACACATTCTGACAATCTTTACTCAATTTGAAGCATAAAACCCGCTGCATGTATGATCCCTCCAGGTCCATAAGAACTTCCCAGGAGATCAAAATTTAAAATGAGAGAAGAAAAAGTTATAGGTAGGTATACAATAAAGTTTCTGTCTATGAATTCGGAATAGATTTTTTTATTGAGTTTATATAGGTATCTGTAGGTACTTCAACACAACCTAAACATTAAAAATTTTGTTTTTGTATTTGCTGAAACATCATTCATTAACATATAAAAGATACTTAAAAAAACTTTCTTTTTCATCTGAACTTCTTCAAATCAAATCAAAATCAATCCACCGTCAATATTTGCACAAATGCTATCGAGCAATAATATTAATCAATATTTTCATCAATAATCCTTCCTGTTGTATGCTCAAGAGTTTCGGCGTGTTTCATTGGTGTCTTTTCTACTTCTTCAAATCAAAAATAATGTCACAGATTAATCGCAGGGTAAAAGATCGCAAGAAATTGTATTCTTCGAATACAATGAATGTAATGAATAGGTACTAGTACAGATAAAATATCTAAAAAAACATATCTTTCACACATGAATAAAATAGTTTTGGAGACAGTTATCTAACGATAATAAATACCTATGTTTTGTCTAGGTTTATGGTTTTTACACATTTTTAGAGAAGTGGAACATCGACAAAAATTTACCCATTCTTTGACTTTTTGGAATGTTTAATTAATTCTAATTTTTATTAAAGCACAATGTTTTCTAGAGGTGGTTCTAATGGCATTCGATATTCCCAGGTATAGAACTCCATTAAAATGCAATTAAAGTGGGGCCTAGAGAAGAGGACTTCATAGTATAATTAAAATAAAATTCCATGGCTCTGAGCCATCAGATAGGTTAACTTCAAAGACTTTTAATTTTGATTAGTTTTTTTGGAAAAAATGATTGACACAAAAATTGTAGGTACAGATAAATATATATAACTATATATTTTTGATTACGCTTAGTCAAGGGCTACTTTTTAAGTTTTTTTTAGTTTGATCCACCACCAAATTGAAACTACCTACTACCGAGCGAGATATTTGTACAAACTATTCTATGATGTAGGTATTCCAATGCGGGTTTGAGTATTTGCTCACCGAGTATTTGTTATCAGCGTTGGTAGTCAGGTAATCATAGTAGTATTATCTATCTATTCACTGAAGACCGAAGACATTTATTCGAAAATAAATTTGATAAGACGCAATGTTTATCCCCGATGCAGCCATTCTGAACACCACAAGTCTTCCTGTATCTAAAAGATTCCGTTTTCTTGAATGATATGATTATTTCATCTGAAATATATAATTAAAAATTTGAGTCTATAATTCCTTATACCGACATATTCAGAAGTCCATCAATTTTTCACAACAATGAATACTGACATGTCTTGGTGACCTGTATCAGTGGGAGCTTCTTGACTTGGGAAACCACAGCTCATTGTTTGGTAAGCTGTGGGGAAACTGTGATTAGGTAAGCTTGGCCTGAATGGGCTGACGCAATCGGCAGCAAATGGCATTAGAATGTGCACTGGCATCACATAAACAGGTGAAGGAGATTAATCCGTTTATTTATTTCACTTGAACTTTCGAAAAATTGAAAGCTTCAAATAATGTTGTAATCTAGGCGGGAAGAAGTACAGAAATGTTGAATTCAGATTTTTAAATGTTTGTATTTACTCAAATTCTTCCATTCCCTTCATTATTCCCTTGTAATGGTGTTTCGGGCACAATTTATGACAAAAATTTCAAAGTCTATATATAACGAGAATACGGCACACAGAAAAAGATGGTAAATGATATCGCGTTGTGAGTTTAACTCGGTCGCTGAATACTTCGTGCCCTTTTGAACTTTTTCACTGTGGAGCTGAGCTGAATGGAAGCCTGTATATGTATAGGTAGATACACCAGAAATATTATACAGAACGTAAGCGCAGAGATATATACAAAACTGTAACAATTTCACCCATCAATGCTTACGGTAACAGTTAGATAGGAAGATGGACTTGAAAATATTTTTTACAAAAAATACAATTGACTTTATTAGTTGGTGCATTGAAAAATACAAAATAATAGATATTAATTCTATTAGTGCTGGTAAGTTTAAAGTGGATCAGTTGTAGGTAAAAAGAATACGTTTGGCACCAACTTCAAAAGTACCAGCATTTATTTCACATTTTTGAGTGTTTCATTAGTCTTAAAAATTATTGAATGAGATTTTAAAATACAGCGGTAACAATATTGCACTTTTAGTGCTGCAGCTCAGAACTCTAAGGTTTGATTGGAAAATGTCCAATTTAAATGTCTCTATAAATGATCGTTTCTTTAATCCTCCTTAAAAATATCAACTTTTGGGGGAAGGATTAATAATTGTATTTTGCCAAAACTATAATATAATTTATATTTATCTTCTAATAAATTCAATAGTGGGTTGGCACCTTCTACATACAATATAAATATACAATATAATACCTATTATACCTACCTAGAAATAAACCACAGCTTGGGCTGCAATATATATATATATATATATATATATATATATATATATATATATATATATATATTTTATTTTGGTAGGTATACAGAGAGTCCAAAATTTATGATGGATGTATGGGTGTCTCGGAAACGGAGATAGAAAAACGTTAAGTGGATAAAGTCTTGGATAATTTTGTTGGTATCTTAATGCCCTCTAGAGAATATTTCTAACTACTTGGATTTAACTTTCAATTTCAACATTTAAGTTGTCTTTAACCAACTTTTTTTCATATGGGCTTCATATTGGATTTGAATGGAAATTAAAAAGAATGTTCTATTAGCTTTTCGGTGACTCAGAACAATCGATAAAAAGAAGTTTTGTCGATGGAAAAAAAAGAAAATATAATTTTGTTAACGTGGGTTCGTAAAACAATAGAACGCAAGGATATCTATCCAATTTCACCTTTAAATCTAAAATATTATTCATCAAATTAACTTCATTATAACATTTTTTTCTTAAATTGGTTACAGAATTTAAACCGATGAAAATTTTTAGTAGGTCATAAATGTATGAACTTATTTAATCAAATTTCGTTTATTACTAGTAAAAGAATATTTTTCAAAAAGAAAATAGTTTAACACGTTAAACATTTGATTTTAAACGGTTGTCAATAAATAGTTAACACATTTGAAAAACAAGATCTTAATACAAGTAATTCTTTCTTGTAATCATTTAAAAAATTATTTGTGTACGAATCTTTTCCGAACACGTCTTATATTCAGAATCATTTGAAGCAGAATGTGAATAGAAGGATGAACGACAATGATCATTTTAATGAGAATCCTACATCCTGTACAAGATATTTTATTATTGAATGCCATCTACAGAATAATCCAAAAGAATAACCTTTGCGCTATAATAATACCTACAAACCCACGTCGCTAAATTTATACCAAAATCATAATTCTCATTTTTTTAACGAATGTTATACATCATTAATGGCGTCTAGACGTTTTGGACAAATATAGAATTGGAATTAAAAGTTATATACACAAACATATTCTTCGTAAAATGTTGCTATGATGGTTTGTTCAATTTGATTTTTTATGGATGATGTGAGTTATACCTAAATATTTTAAAGAAATACGTGATTGTTATTTTCTTAAATAAACTCAAGTAGTAATAAATAAAGGACATTGAGCTACAAACAGAATTATCTGAAATGTTTCCCACTTAACTATTTGATTTCTTATATATCTAGTTTCTGAGATAGCCATACATCCATCACCATGTTTGGACACATTGTATAATTCAATATATAATATTAAATGAATATTTATTTTGTTTCTTACTGAACCTGCATCTGCTTTAATATTTTCAATTTAAATGTGTGAATTGTTCAAATGGCTAAAAACACAAAGAACATTCATAAAAGTTCTTTTCTAACTGAAAAGTCTAGATAATTTCAACCAATGTCCTACCATGACAAATATAAATATGAATTATTTCCTACTTGTAGCTAAATCCTCCTCAACACCAGAGTAAAAAAACTTTATCCAAAAAAACAAAATTTCGAGCGTGACAGGATCCATAATATATATTTTTTGTAATAATATAATATTCAAAAGACGTAGGTACATATCCGCATGCACAGATATCTCATGCACAGCATGAAAATATCAAATGAAAATTGAAATGGGGATCACGTGGGAACTAGGCTTTCGAGACTGCAGGTTTCGGGACATCGAAATCTGTTGCTTTTGTCAATTCAATTTTTCATGTAAGAATGTCAGGTATCAATTAAAAATTAAATGCAGAAAATTACCAAGCAGACACGAAATAAGTATCAAAATGCTTTTAGAACCCGAACGGACCCAAGTCAATTTCATTTTTCATAATATTGATAATCGATACTATCAGTTTCTGTAAATAAAAACCATACCTAAGCTCAAGTACGTGCAATAGGTATATGAAGATTTCTATTTTGACTGCTTAGTGAGAAACAAATCAGGACGTGAAGGGAAATGGAAAAGTTGGCTGTAATTTTTACTAGTGAGAGCGACATATATAACATGATATACGATCATCACCCGTTCTATAGCTGCGATGGAGTCAGGGTTAGTTACTCGTAGTGGCGTAAATAATATGGCTTTCGCATCCATTCCAGTCTGTAAATAGGAACTTAACCAGGCCCCAAACTCTTGACAGTAATGATCCTAAAATAAATTTAATTGGAAAACATTTCCAATGCTTTTGTTCGTCAAGTATTCTGCAGTGCAGTTTTCCTTTTTTTTCTACCATTCGGAGAAAAAACCTTTAAATTTTCGCGTGAATTGCGAGTGCGGAAAAATTTAATGATACAACGTTTTCTCAGTAAGCTGGATTTTTGCTCGTTTAATGCTGATGTTTTAAGTATTTCTGAACCACATTTTAAGGTAAATTTCTTATAGAAATCCTTAAGAATTTCTAAAAAAATACCTAATATACCTTTGTGTGTTGCCCTTATCCCCTTGTAACGCTGATGGAGGTTCAAATTCGTTTGCGCTTATTGGTATTTAATAATAGGTAATTTTTTTGTATTTGTCTGATCAAAATACCTAAAATTATCGAGATTTATATCATCCTGTCTATTTATTTATTTATAAATAGGTGTTATCAGAATATATATATTAGATTTAAAAAAAATGTTACATATAATAATAATTGAGAACTGTTTAATTTTAAATGATGAACAATATCTCATCCAAACCAAAAGCTACGTCCGAGACTCCAACGTCTGGGAGTTTTCCGGCAAACTCTCAATTCCTGACAAATTAACCCTCATTTACAATGTTGTCTACTTCAATTAAGTCGAGTTGAGTCGAGCCTTCCGTTTTCATATCGTACCGTCCTACCAGATTTTATGTTATATTCATTTTTCGTGACTGTGCACTAAATTCGGTCCGCCTCAAGGGCCACCATTAGCATGCAAATCAACCAATTCGGGATTCATGTTATTCCCGGATCGTGTCTCTGCAGCTCCTGCCACAACAACTCACTTATGATATGGTAGGAGAATCGCATCTCAGTGGCGTGCATATTAAAAAAAACTCAAATATCAAAATTAAAGACTGATTAATCATGAAAATTTTCAGATACATCGATCCATAAAAGAGACGGCTCTTAGAGAACCGATAGGAAGATTTCACTGTTTTTATTTTTTATTATTTTTATCACTTTTAGGGGGAAAATGCTTAAAACAAAAGTTGTATGTAAATAACATATCTATAGCTCCAAAATATTTTTAATCACATTCTGTTAATAGCTACTTTTAGAGATTTTTTTTTAATTTGGTCGGCCACCATTTTGAAACTACTTTTCCGATCATGCCTTTATGAACTCGACCAAGATATTTGTATAATCGATTTCTGCAGCAAATGTGAACTTGCTGTATTTACTAAAATGTTTCATGGTTTTTTTTTCGTAAGGCCCTTCCTTTCAGAATTAATCGTGTTTTCAAGGATTTTCCTTGATATTTCCGAAATAATGAAATCGAATTTAATGAAACTTGGACAGTATACTGAGGTTATAAGTATTGATACTATCAAATTATAGCAATATTTCAAATTCATCTTGGAAGCCAGGGCCTGACCACCCCTAATATACAATGCCCTCAAAATTTGGTATACCTCCTGTTTTCAAGAAATACACATTTTATCAGAATATTGCAGATAATTTAAACCACTTTATTATTATTTGTATTGTCACGCAAATTGTAACTATCTTGGATACGTTCATATTATCATTACTTATGTACTGGGTATAGGTACTGTGATGTCCTTCCCCACAACAATATCTCCCAAAGATGAGACCATATCCGGAAACGTTTAAATTGAACATTTTTTCAAAAGAGTTACGGTTTTCGAGTTGCATCAATGGTAAAGACTGGAATATGTGTATTTCCGCTATGTGGAGGGGGCAATTTTTTTCAAAAATTGGAAATATGAGATTTAATTAAATAAAATATTATATGTAGCAACATTTAAATTGGACATTTTTCAAAAAAAGTTACGATTTTTGACCGACGAACCCCGAACGGAGGAGATATACAACTCGACTGTCTGCTTTTTTATTGTTTGTTCGCGCGTTTTATAGAGTGAACGTACGATTTGGATGATTTTTGATTCATTTGAAAGAGGAGGTTTGAGAAATGGTCCTATATTCATAAAAACACAAATCCGAAATCTCCTTCCCTCCGAAAACCGCCCCGGATGTGGTGGAGGGGTCATATTTTCTCGAAAATCAAAAATATGAGGTGGTATAATTAAAGATAGGACAATATCCGGAAACATTTAAATTGAACATTTTTTAAAAAGAGTTACGGTTTTCGAGATAGAGGCATATTAAATTCTCAAATATATGTATTTTTGCTACGTGGAGAAGACGATTTCTTTAGAAAATTGAAAATCTGGGGGACTACATGAAAGACATAATTATTTGTAGCAACACTTATAATGAATATTTTTTCCATCTAAAATACTTAAGCGTATTTCCGCAGCGATATTTTGAGATCTCAATAATAACAACTACAAGCTACAAGCAAAGAATATACAAGGGTAATAGGATACGTAAAATCTTCAGTGGTATTAGTGACCAATGTTACACTCAGAAGTGTGAAATAAATATTTTTTACCAAAGTTGGTGCCAAAAGTCTTCTTTCTATCTAACTACAATCGAACAACTTCAAAATTGTCAGCACTAATAGAATTAATATTATTTTGTATTTTTGAGTGCATCAACTAATATTTGGTAAGAAATATTTATTAAAAAAAACAACTGAAGTGACAATCTTGGCACATAAAATTTTATAAGAGAAAGCCTTGAACCCTTTCTGAGGTATTTTTTCGGAGGAAATGTATACTGGATATTGAAATTTCCATATAATGCCATCTCTCAGCACTCCTCTTACCAATGAAATATCTTTACAAAAATTGATACTTCCTCGCTGAGATAGGGCATTTTTATGCAATTGAAAAAAATATATTCAAATAAAGAATTCATTCCCCCACAGCCTATAACCTCTATTAACTATTATCTAGTGCTGCCCGCTTGATATACGCAGGGCCGAAAGTTCGAATCCAACTACATATATTGTTTTACACAATTTGAATTATTGTAATTATTGATGAAGGAAAAAGGTGAACAACAGGAATATTGACGACAATGTCTGTATATAATATTTTTTAATATTTGTATGCGTTTTCTATACGACCCAGGGGGCATTGAGCTATCTACCATTATCACTCAAAATTGTGAAATAGATAACTTGAAAAAACTAAGACTGATTTCATAAGATTATGCACCTAAAAGAATACAAATTATTACATAATGTAAGAATCATAAGATCTTTTTTGGTTTGTGCGCGCCTTTCATATAGTTAACGTACTTTTGATGATTTTTGATTCATTTGAAAGAGGAGGCTTGAGAAATGGTCCCATATTCATAAAAACGGGAATCCGACATCTCGTTCCCTCCGAAAACCGCCCCCGAAGGGGGTGGAGGGGGCAAATTTTGTCGAAAATTGAAAATCTGCGTTGATATAATTACAGATAGGACAATATCCGGAAACGTTTAAATGGAACATTTTTTCAAAGGAGTAACGGTTTTCGACATAGAGACATTTTAAGCTCTCAAATATACCTATTTTCGCTATGTGGAGAGGGCGATTTCTGTCGAAAATTGAAAATCTGTTTGCAGTACATGAAAGACATAATTATTTGTAGCAACATTTATACTGAACATTTTCCCCTTAGAGTTACAGTTTTCGAGTAAAATCGGTGTTAAAATGGTAACAACTAAAATATTCAAGCGTATTTCCGCAGCGATGTACTGAGATCTCAATAATAACAACTACAAGCAAGGAATATACGTGGGTAATAGAATAAGTACTATCTTCATTGGTATTAGTGAACGTTCAACGATTTTCGTGACTAATGTTACACTCAAAAGTGTGAAATAAATATTTTTTACAAAAAATTGGACCGACTTTATTAGTTGGTGCACTGAAAAGTATAAAATAATATTAATTCTATTGGGGCTGGTACTTGTGAAGTTGGTGCCAAAAGTTACCAATCTACCTGCAACTGCACAACTTCAAAAGTAACAGCACCAATAGAATTAATATTATTTTATACTTTTCAGTGCACCAACTAATAAAGTCGGTCCAATTTTTTGTAAAAAATATTTATTGCTAGTCATCTCTTGGTACCTTGGTAGAAAGTTTAAATAGGCCAAAGATGTTTCGGCTTAACAAAGTTAGTGTTAAGAAAATTAGTATACCAGTTTGCCGAGGCTAACAACATTCATCATAGGTTTAATAAATAAAAAAAGATGGCAGAGCGAGGCAAAAGCACAATCCCGAGTTACTGCTTCTTGATAACCATTCGTCACACCTTTCTCTGGACGCAGTCAACTTCAGTCGAAGCAATAGTATTATCATTCTTGGGTTTCCGCCACAGCCCACTCACAGACTCCAGAGCTGCGAATCTTTTATGATTAACAATCCAGGAAATAATGAGAAGAACGTGGAAAATTTGTTTGGTGAAGCCTATAACAAAACTGCGACAAGTGGAAATGCTGTCAACGGATTTGCAAAATGTGGAATACAACCTTTCAATCCTCATTTTTTCGATGACAGCGACTACGCTCCTGCAGAAACTACGTATAGAGAAATTTTGCATAATTCTTGGTAAAATGTTAACCCTTCCGCTGTTGAAGAAGATTTAGACTCTTACACAGACCAGGAAGATTTACTTCTTGCAAGCTTGAGAGAAAATATCGTGACGGAAGAAGGGAAATCTTCAGCAATTCCATGCACATCCACGTGAAAACCCGACTCACAAACAGATCCTTTAAAGATTCACCTCTTGCACATCAAAGAGAGAAGAAGGTATCAGAAGAAGGAAAAGTCTTCACCTCTTCCGTCCTCTTCCTGGCAAGTGCCCAGTCCGGTTGAGAAAGTTAAGCGGAACTTGCTAAAAGCCATGACTTCAGATTCAACAAGAAATGTTTCACCGTGGATAAGAAGACCACTTCCAAAAGCTGAAAGATCGAAAAAGACTACCGCAAAGTGTTTTATATAGTTTATATCTTAATAAACCGTTAATAGAGCTTTGTCTAAATTTTATATGCCTTCCTGAGGTTTTGTATGAAAGCCGTTACGGTTTCTGCTTAATGTCGCCAATTTAAACCACCTTCCCCTACGTCTATGTAAAATCCTTCCCGGCATCATTTCGATTGTATAGTTTACCCTGTAGTTAGAGACCAATTAACATATCATTCAAGATGTCGCTCGTTACCCGCGACCTCCTGCCGGCTTCGAATAATGCACGCTGATTGGTGCGTCACTGCCTCCCGCGTCGACGGCGATCACGGGGGTGGAGAGGATTTTGATTTAATCGTGGGTATAGCTTTTTACGTAGCGGATGAAGCTGGAAAGAACTTCTTGACTATATACCACTGATTACAGATGCACGATGTCTTTTCGCGTTCGGCTATCGTTTCAATTCATTCCAAAAAGGGGCGCAATTTTCTTGCTTTTGAACTGAATGAAGGGAGCAATGATATATCATAAATTGAGCTATATAAATTCTTGTGAGTGGAAGTGTTTCTCGTCATCGATATAAATGGTGATTGGTGATTTAAAAAAAAACAAATATCGATTTCTTTATATTTCTTAGATTTTGCTTAGCTTTCATCTCAGTTTGTTCTGCAAAACAATCGATATGGATATCAACTGATCATTAACTACTATTAACTTTAATTTATAAGACCATTGAAAATATTCATTATTCTTGGTACAGCCAGCTCCTTCGTGTCTCTTTCATTAAAATTTTCTTGGCATCTAATACCAAAAAATCCAAAGGTATTATTACAAATCAATTTAAGAATCGTCTTGATAGATCTGCTGATAATATTCACAATAAAGTCTGCGACATATGTCTGTGGATCACTGAAGAGAGTGAAAATATCTGGAAAATGTGAAGTTTTTGTATATTAGATGCATATTTTGTTTAAGTTAGCATTTGGATCTATTCTGTAAGCAAAACATTAATTTTAAGGGCTGTTAAAAAATAATAAGTCAATCGTTTATGTTTTTCGAATTTCAGAGACGTATTCTTAAGGATTACGTTTTTTGACAGTCCTAAACTATTTATAGGAGACCTTAGAGTTAATTTTCTGCATAAATATGCCCGAACATAATTTAATCGAATGCTTTTAGAATAGGCTCTGTTAATTCTTAATCTAATTTATTTAAATCACTTTGTTCCTCATTTCCTTACAAAACATATCCATGAATAATTAGATTTCCTACACTCTAAATTCTACACTGTTCTAGGCTACTTGATTTCTCAGATACGAACCTCTAATTTGATAATCATATTTAGTAATATGAGAAGACACATCACTGTCATTCATTTTGCTTCCATAACCATTTCCTATTCCAAATATTTTCCTATCTTTGCTCTTTGAAAAGCTTGCAAATTCTTTTAAAGTATGTAGTAACTGAAATAAGTAGCTACCGTCTTTATTTTCTGAATTTTGTTCTCCGTAAGAGTTGGCAACAGGTGATGTGGCATATGCAACATAATCTAGTATAGTTTTCTGAATGCTATTTTGACCGCTATGTATAATATGTCGAATACAGTATTCAAGTTTCTGTAGAATGTTGTCATGTATTGTGTCTTTAGATTCTATTCCATCTCGACGTGCTTCTTTAATTTGATTACCAATTTTCTTTAAAAGTCTATCGCCAATTTTCAGGTAATTATCTTTCAGTTCTGATTCTTCAATGATCACACCACTATCATTATCAATATTAGAAAACACAGAATCTAGAGCTGCTTCAACGGTGTTGTCTACTATCAAATGCAGTCCGTTTCGAAAGTCATCTCCAAAGCTGAATAAACTATTCTTGTCACTAGTAATCGACGACTGTTTGGTCCTTTCTTCAGAATTTCTTGAATCGTCCGACTTCCATATTTGCCTGTCAATTCCATTTTAGTGTCAACCATTCCCATATTATTGTTTTGTTTGATTTCTCAATCTCTATCTCCCCTTTTATCATCACTATTATGTTCTGCATTCGACATACCATATGTTATAGAATCTACTCTTTTATTTAAAATGTTCTTTACTCTCTCTTGCACATTATCAAAAATAGTTCGATCCGAAGTCCATAAGCGTTTCTTTTTATTTCCATCAACAGAGTCAATGACTGGAGATTTATTTTTACTGAGTCCTGCAACTTTAATTTCAGATACATTTTTAAACTTTTTCCCAATATTCAGCAACTGAGGTAATATAATATTTTTGGTTGTTTCTACTTCACTATCTACTTTTTTATAGACACTACGCAAAATATCACTTTCTAGGGACCACAAGCTTCCATTTTTGTTGCCAAGATCATATTTATCAGTGCCACCTATGTTGCTACCATTATAACTTCCATCTTCAAAAGTTTTCTTGATTTTATTTTGTATTACATTTTTGAATGGATTCTTAATAACTTTTTCTAAATTAAGTTGTTCTTCAACATTATCACTTATCTTTTCATCTTCTTTATCCATTATGAATGATACAACAGGATCCAATGCTGGCCTAATATATCAACTATATCACGTCCCGAGTTCAATTTATTTTCCCCATTGATCATATTTTTCTCATATTTTTTGTTCAAATCGCCAGGTCTTATGATATTATTTTTCACACTGTTACTAAGACCTGACAACAGGCCCCCTTCCCTTGTCAACACATCTTTGCTGTTTGATTCATTCTTATTAGTATTATTGAGAGTGAAAAATTTCTGAGGATTTCTAATAAAATCACGTCCAAGGTTCAAGAATCTGGAAGCTTTTCCGATATTACTTTTAATTTTATTTTTTAAATCGAATGCTACTGGTCGAGTTGTATCGACGTTCTCCTGATCTTCCTTGATTCTCTCGTCTCTTGGAAGAGGTACGTCGACGTTAAACCCAAGAGTATAGGGGTAATTTTAATCTTTTTCAAATTTGACCGCCTTATCAATATTACCAGATACAGACTTACCAATTTCTTTAGCGTCGTCTTCAGTGCTGCTGGTGGTATTTTCCGCTTCATTTTCAGTTACATTTCCAGTATCAATAATTTTTCCAACAGATTTACGAACTGTTGAACTTAATCCATCTATGATTTTATTGCTAATCGAAAGAATACTTCCGTCTCGTTTTACCCTCCTAATTAATTGGTGATTCTCAATGTTATGGTGCAGAGTGCTATCTTTTAAAAATTGTTCATTATGACCTGTAATATACTATTGAGAAAACCTATAAAGTTTATTTTTTTAGTAAAACAAACAAGATAACTTACTTCAGTAAGAGTTACTAAAATGAAAAAAATTGAACCAAACTTCATTTTCACAATGCTTTGTTCGATTGCCACAGAAAATCAACCAAGATAGAATAATTTCATTATTTTCATGCATATCTTATTCTTATCACATTTACAATAAAGAGTTGATTGAATTGGAACATTAAATGCCTGATAACGTAGTTTCTGACTCTCGTGACAAACTATTTGAAATACTCGGAATTGTATTAGTATTTTTACTAAAGCCAGAACCGACTTTATTCGATGGTGTATTGAAGAATAAAATAATTTTAATTCTATTGGCAATGTTAATTCTGTATATTTGTGTCATTATAATCTTTGATCGTCCACGTAGATTCAAATATTTCAATACGCAGCGTAGCAATCATTAACACTTTCAGCACATCCCAAGTCCAGTATTTCGGAAACTGTTAAATTTTTTGAAATCAAGATATCAAACCTTGTCGGATATGATATCTTCTTTAATTCCGTCGTCTCAGCTAGGCCACTGGATTACACTCTAAATAATGTAAATATTAATTTTGGATAACTTTACAAATGAATAAGATATCGGCATGCATCAAATACCAAACAAATTTCATTTTACATTATAAGTAAAAAAAACGAGTAAATTCAATCATTGTTTTTGGGTGGCATTCATATTGTCATGTTGCCAAAACTGATCCAAACCATGACTAAATTTGATGACACGTAACTGAATGTAATTTCTTATTTTACCTACCTACTTTCTTAGACTTAATAGTATCGCTATCAAATTTAATCCGATTGAATTAGCGCACCCACCTATTCATAATATTTTGATACAGGATAGTATTTTTCTCAGTTATTACGACAGCTTGGTGTTTAAGCATCAATTTCTTATTGAAAGTCATTTTTGCCTAGCTGATCTCGAAGAGTTTTATTGGAGCACAAAGCACTCGTTGGCGTCGTTGTAAACTAACGAGGAAGAAGCGGAGAACACAATGCGTTGAGTGGACACACACGGGCCCATTAGATGCTGCCGAAGGACCAAGGATCGCCGCCGGAGGCCATTAGCAGGCGCAGCGGGCGGCTCTTCTGTAGCAGAAGAGGCTGCGCTTCCCGATCAAATCACAATGATCGGTGGATTGGGTTTGTTAATTTTGCACGTGTCGCAGAAATAATTCGAATAGAATCATGTGGTTTTTTATTTCTTGTTTCTATTGTTTTTGGAGATAAGAGAATTGATTTGGTTTCTGGTTGAGTGGCAAGTTTTAGAATTTCAAGCCTATTCAGCCAACTGATTTCGAAAGTTGTAAAGTAGAAATGGATATTTGGGATATAAAAGCTTTTGTTTCATGTAGGGCTTTGAAAGATTGATAAAAAATAGAAAGTTCATAAGATAATTTTAGTCTCTTTATGTATATCCGTAAGACTTATAAACAGTCAGATGACTTAATCATGAATAAATAGAACGTTTCCATGTCCCAAACATTATGAACAAATAACATCAACTTACGAATTCTGATTTTGTGCGATAATTTTGTCAGGCGAATTATAAAATTAATAGACAAATTAAGTTGAATGTAGCAGATCAAATAAAAGGGCTCTTTATGAATAATTGAAATATTTTTTTAATAATCAAATAAACGGTTTTTAATTAAGGGAAATATAGTAGAATTGGCCGTTCACTAATACTCAAGAAGATATAGGCTTGGCTTGTATATACCTATTTGTTATTTACTGTTCAGAGATCTCAAAACATCGCGGAGCAAATATACATATTTCAGACTTCACTGCTGTAACTCGGAAACCGTAACTTAATTTAAATGTTGCTACATATAATCTTTTATTTAATTTGGCCGTCAAATATTTTCAATTTTCTAAAAAAATTGCTCTTCTACATAGCGGAAATCCCGCATATCCCGTATTTCATTACTATTGCGAAACTCGGAAACCATAACTCTTTTGAAAAAAAAATCATTTTAAACATTTATATGGATATGGTCCCATCTTTAAGTTTGCCTTCTCAGATTTAAACGGAAGGAGATTTCGTATTTGAATTTTCTAAATATGGGACAACTCCGCTCTTTCAAATGAAACAAATATCGTCTAAATCGGAGTACGTTTATAAAACATACATCATACAAATAAAATTAAAAAAGCAACCATACCATAGATATGATCTATTTTAGAGGCCGTAAGTAAATCAATATCAGTTTGACTTTTGTATCCTTCAATAAATAATTCTTGTTCTAAATAATCATTATTTTATTGTTTATTGTATGACCTTTATTCCTGTTTTTTTTTTTCTTGCACAAGTCTCTGAGAAACTCTTATTAAATTTCTTGTAACCTATGCAAGATATAAATAATTATTTATTTTCAGTAAAACATATACCTACAGTGAAATTTAAAATTATTTTTATTTATAAAGGATATTCGAATTTCTGACCATTTTCAATAATACATAAATTTATTCCCTCTATCTGTCTATCGACATTTTCAAGCATTTTTAGTGTTATAAATCAGATTTAGATCAGACGATCTAGCCGGCCACGGAACTGTTCCTCCTAAACCAATCCTCTGCTCTCCAAAAACTTCAAACAAGAAGTTTATCAGTAATCTAGCTGTATGTGCAGGTGCACCATCTTGATGAACCACATTTGATCCAAATTAACCCCCTCTCTGGCATATTATATTAAAACTGGCAGATGATTTTGTAGAAAATTCAAACAGGTATACCGCAGCATATAACCTTTCTTCAAATAAAAATAACCCTAATATATTTCTGCCTATTATTCCACCCCAAACATTGACTGATCATTGTTTCTGGTGATTTACTTTACTAGCAAAGTGTGGATTTTCTTGAGCATACCTACATATGCATGTTTATTCTGTTAATATTTCCATATTTTTCTTTTTCATCACTTGTAAAGACTCTTTTACAAATTTCTTCTCTTTTTTCGTATGCTACAGACCCTACGTTATTTCAAATGTTTCTCGTAGCAGATTTAATGTTTTCACCTGAGGATGCCGTCTTTGTGGATACCTTGGGGCATAAATTCTGCTAGCCAGCAAGGAGTTTCGGTAATTTTCCATAAGAACAGATAACATATCAATAGGTACATTCTTCTTGAGAAAAAATCATTGTCGTAATTATAAACGGACGGAAAAAAAACAAATAACAGGAACGATGGAAATTCATTTGGTTTTAGTAAAACTGTACAAACTAGAATATTATGAGACCTCACCATGCAATTTTATAAAGTACTTTCATTAAAAGATCTGGAAAATATTTTTTTTTGCTAAACTATAAGAATAAGTTACTTTGTACACCTACCAAAGACTATTTTAAATTTTACTAGAATCCAGTGAAACATATTTATTTATATCCGTTCCATCAGAAAAACAAGAGTTATGTATAATTACATTACATTACAATTACCTATAGTAGGAAACACCCTGTATACATGAAACTATTTTTAAGATATGAAGCATTAGATTTGAATAGGACTTTGTAAAAGACCTTTATCCTAAAGTTGCTTCCTTAAGGAGAAATCCACCGAATAACAGAGTTTGGACCACCCTGTATATAATATATAGAGTTTTATATTTTTTTGCCTCTCGAAAACGTGACCGACCGACCAAATAATATGTATTCTATTGGAACTGCTAATTTTGAAGTTGTGAAGTTACAGGTAGATAGAAGACTTTTATCTTCAACTTCAAAAGTACCAGACAAAAAAAATAATATTTTGAATTTTTATTGGCGGTCGGTCTTCGTTTGTGCAAAATTATTTATGTATGTGAAAACAAAGAATCATTTAGTCGCGTTTTAGAATTACAGTCATATTCTTTCAATCGTCTATTATCGAACAATATCTACCTATCACAAACTTTTTATTGCAATAAGTAAGCCTAAACTCAGTGGCGAATACAAGACCGGGCGGATAGCTCGTCTTGTCATTTCTTCTTCAATTATGATCAATCCATATCCATAGAGTCAGTTTTCGTTCATTTACCCTTTAAAAAATTTATAATACAGAGACCCTCTATCCAGGACCATGGTCACGCTGACGATTTAGCCTAGTTGAACAAAAGACATAGCAACAAATAAAGATAGAATATGTATGACGATAATAATAATATTGGGTTTTATCATTCAACTACGATGAAAAGTTTATCGTCTATCTACGACATGTAAAAGATATACATTAGAGGCGTAAGTTCAAAAAATTATATTGTTATATATATAATACTAAACTTTATTCATATCGAAAATACTTACTTGGGCGCCACCGAAATTCTCCCTGGGATCTAACTGATAATAGTGTTTCTTAAGATAATTAGTAGCGACGTAATTATTGCAATAAAACTACCTTATGGAATCCCATTGTGTACGACCTTTTCAACCATATTAATATTATTAAATTGTCTAAAGTCAGGCCCTTCTTTATTTCCCAGTAGTTTTATTGAAATTAGATAAAATCTTAATATCTTGAAACACCCCATACCTGCTTATATCTTTGTTGCCCATAAAAGTTATCGACTAAATAAATATGTATTCTAATAAAATAAAACTTAATTTACATATTTACTTTGGTATCTTATACAGGGTGTTAATTAATGTCATGTACTTATTTTATTGGGTGATTCTTGGGCTAATTTTGAGTCGAAAAGCTCTTACATATTATAAAGGTATGTCCTCAGAAGCTTGTTTCCCGATATACAGGGTTCTAAGGTTTTATTTTTATTTACGTTTTTTTGAAATAATTCAAAAACCGTTTGCGATATTAGATTAAATTCCCGGATGAAATATTGAGATATAAATTCGTATTTATTTAACAGAAAATATTTATTAATTTAACCAGTGGCGTAGACATGGGTATGTCTTGGTGGTAGAGATCGCAAAAAATCAAAGAAAAATACAAGAACATAGTTCGTACTGATATTTTATTGTTTATCAACCTGTGTACGCCATGTCAGGTGAAGCGGAAGAGGGAAAAGAAGAGTATTGTGTCAAAACCCATGATTTGTAACGATTTGTATTCCCGCTGCCAGGTAGATTTGGTAGATTGTCAATCTCAAGCTGATAGTTAAGACACATATTTGTCCTTGTATATCAGGATCTTTTACAAAATTTGTCATATTGCGACTACTTCAAACTAAACGTGCAGAAGAAGTTGCTTACTCCTTGTCGATATTTTTACAATTTTTGGAGCCCCAGTGATTTTGCAATGTGATAATGGCCGTGAATTTTGCAATAAGGTTATTGAAGAATTAAAAACTATGTGGCCCGAACTAAAGCTGGTGTACGGCAAACCAAGCCAGAGCCAAGGTAGCGTCGAACACGCCAATCAAGATGTAGAGAACATGCTAACCACCTGAATGTTGGAAAACAAAACAGGATATTGGAGTCAAGGTTTAAGATTCATAAAATTTATGAAGAATACTTCTCTGCATTCTGGGATAAAAAGATCTCCATATGAAGCCATTTTCGGGGGCAAACCAAAAATTGGATAAAAAACTTCAAATATTCCTTTAGAAGCTATGGAAAGTGTAACAACTGAAGAAGTTTTGGATATCGAAATTGTTAAACAGAAGAGGTCACAGAAGAGCAAGAAGGAGTATTAGTAAAAAATCACGTTGATGGCCAAGTTATCTCATATCCGATATGCTGTACAAGTTTCAATCCCATGAATGAAGAAAGTTCAGATGGTAGAAGACTAAATTCAGAAAGTATCTGCATTTTTTGCATTAGAAGAAATATTGCTGTTGCCAGAAAAGGCGCTCATGATGGTTTAGAGGTACAGGCAAAACGTATGAAAATAATATTAGATAGCACCCATCCAAAACCGAAAATCGGATCAACTGTAAGAATGCCCGATCCAGACGTCGATCGAGGCAGAGGAGATGCTAGGTCAGTTTTAGCTATAGTGCTTGAAGATACTGAAGATGGTTCTTACCGCTTGGGGACAAAACATTATAGCCGTACAGAATTTAGTACGTGCCCTGCTAATACCTTGAAAATTGGAGTTAACAAAGACAGGGAAATCCCTCGGTGGCTACTGTTCAGTCGACAGGGCATGGGCAGGGTTTTAAAAAATGTAATGGTCGCAAAGTAAATGTACTATGTAACTCTAAATGCCATAATAGCTTAACTTGTACAAACAAATAAAAAAAGTAATTTGTATTTTTACGTATACGTCGTAATTTTTATGTATTAACTTTGACACACAATAAATGAATGGTGTGTAAATATCTTAGAAATATACAAATGGCCTAGGTTCGGATAGACTGTATATAAATAGACTAGACCTTTCACAAACGGACTAGACACTTTGTTGAATATGAATTTTATCTACGGACTGGTCCTTTTATAGATGGTCTGTTATCCATAAACGGTGTGTAACATATCTACCACAAAAGATATCCTGATCGTTCGATTCCCGATAGTAGAACGTTTACAAAAATTCCCGAGCGCGTGTCAGAATATTATGGAAGTTTTCAACGCAGCTGTCCGAGGGCAGACCTTTTAGTGTTAGACACCGGCGATTGAAGAGGCTGTTTTACAAATTATCCAGAAACTAGTACCAGAAAAATTGGCAGGCATTTAAATGTGTGCCACGTAATAGTATGGGAAATTTAAAAAAAAATATATTTGTTGTATCGTTCCATATTCAAAGAGTTCAGAAACTCCTACCACGAGATTTTCAATCTAGCATGGAATTTCCTCGATGGTGTCCTAAAAAAAATTTGAAAATCATCAATTTGAAAGACAAGTTCTGATGAAGCGGATTTTTCCAGAGAAGAAATAAGACATTTCCATAATAATTATAAGTGGGCCGAAGAAAACTCACACGCTGTAAGGAATTTAATTTTCAGGAACAATGTTCACTTAACGTGTGAGTCGGTATCATTGGTGATTATTTAATAGGGCCTTTTTTCTACCAAGACGTCTTGACGGAAATTCTTAAGCCGATTTTCTTCAAAATCATTTACCCGTGTTACTTCAAAATGCATGATGATGTTCAGGCTCATTTTAGCATTTTAGTTCGTCAATTCCTAGATGAAGCTTATGAAAATTGCTGGATAGATCGTGGAAGACCTCAATTATGGTCACCTACATCGCCTGATTTCAATGGTTTAGACCCTTATTTATGAGATATCTAAAAACATTAGTGTATTCTACTCCAATTCAGACTCAAGAAGAACTTAGAAATAAAATAATTGAGGGGTGAAATACCATACGCAACACAGGTATTTTTGAAAGACAACCAGAAGGGGGACATTTTCAATATTTTCCTTAGTACCTAAAATGTTGTTGTCTTATTTATGAAATTAGAAAGTTAATTTTTGGTATTAATTAAATTTCACATAACCAGGTAACCATTTTATTTAAAGTAATAAGTTCTACGGCAAAATCACAAGAAACTTTTTTTGTTGGCGTACTACTTCTTTGAATAGAATTGTAAATATTTTCTGTTAAAAACATGTATTTATACCACAATATCACAATCTAATATCGTAAACGGTTTTTGAACTATTTGAAAAAAAAACTTTACAACCTTGTATATCGAAAACCAAGCTTCTGAAGGCATACCTTCATATTAACTTTTCTGCTCAAAATTAGCAGCCGCTTTAATACTGGAAGGTTACAATAAATAACTTATTTGAATTTGAATAAAACAAGATGGCCACCACAACAAGTAAAGTTGAAAATTCGTGCAGAGTTTTTAAGTGTCATCCGACTTCTAAAGTTCCTAAAATAGTTATCTGTATCATTTGTGAAAACGTATATCATGAAGGTGACTTTAATAAATATACAAAAGGTCGTTATTTAAGTGATATGCTGGTTATTTGCCCGAATCACCATCAGGACAACCTAACCACAAAAATTTAATATGATGTAAACACACTAGATGAGAACACACGAAAAATGATTACTCAAATTAAATTATATGAAAAGGAAGAACTACCTAGCGAGTTATGCAATAACATATCTCTAAATCAATCGAGAAATCAATCTGGTATAAGTAAAGCTGCTGATACTAAAGAATTAACAACTATCAGAATGGAGAATGAGTTGCTCAGGCAACTTAATACTGAACTTCAAGCAAGAAATAAGATTTTGGATGCTCTTATCAGTAGTGACTCTTTCATTAATAAACCTCAAGGTACCACGTATGCTGGTGCTGTCAAAAGCAACACACACATACATGTTAAAATACCAAAGATATTGGTTAAGCACAAAGATATTTTTTTATTTATTTTTTTTTTATTTTTATTTATAATAACAATGAGACGCTTGTTATATTGCATCTTATCATCTACATTATGTTAACAAGATGTATTAGCATTCCGACAATTATGATGTCATCCTGCAAGCTGTACCTCAAAAGTGCAGAATTGCATATTTATATAATGTTACAATATTAGTTAGCTCCTTAGATTAAGTCAGTCTACATGTAACTTTCATTCAATAAACTTCTTGTAAATTAGAATTAAAATATTCTTTTTAAAAATCAGTTCGTCGGATTGAAAATTATAAGTGGCGCAGATAGATCGGCTTTAGTTTTCGTGGGAAATCCATATTTGGACAGTCCTGTGAGTTTCAACTCTTCAACGAAGCAACGAATCTTCCTCCTTGTGTTTTGGACATCCAGTTAGGACAACCAAGAGACATCCAAATTCGCAACGGACCGATGCTGTAAGTAGAATTTGTTTTGTTCATGTCAGACTCCTCTGATCCTATTGATTGAATTGACGAAAGCGATAGAGAATTAGAGCCTAGTTTAATAGAATTTTTCAACAATCTTAGTCTTAAATTTAAAACAAAAAATACCTCATTAATTTCAAATATGCCTCATGAACAACCTCAAGTTGTACACCATGTACCTATATTAGATATTAAAGTTTTATCAATTAGCCTCAATAAACTGTATAGATTTATTAATGCCTGCGAATCCATATTAACGCAATATTTTGATTCCGGTAATTTACAAAATTTTCAAAATACCTTATTACTTAACGGTATATTAAATAGACTCGAAGGTAGAGCAGAAGAAGTTATAGCGATAAATGGAGCGAATAATTGGTTAGAAATTAGAACGGCGTTATTACAGAATTTTGGAGACCAATGAGACGAAAACTGTTCAAATCAAGACCTTGTGAATATGAGACAAAAGATAAATGAATCCCCACATCAATTCCACGAACGGATTACACATATTTTAAACACCATATGCAATTATGTTGATTTACATTCGAAAGATAACGGCGAGCGGATTATCAAAAGAAATTTCTTTACAAAGCAAGCCCTCCAATCATTTCTTGCAGGTTTGAAAGAACCACTAGGTCCTATATTTCGAGCTATGCGGCCAATCACCCTAGTTCAGGGGGTACAATTCATAACAGAAGACATAGCAATACCAACATATCAGTTAGGAATCTCCCACAAACTTCACGATCTCTCGTTCATCAAGCCCCATTTCGATCGCAATTTCCCCAAAATTATTTCCAAAATCAAATTCAACCACCTCAATGGCAAAACTTCAATCAACAACCTATATCTCATCAATTTTCTAGAGTCCCCAGTAATATTCAAAGAATTAATCAACCACCAGCGAGATTTCCAACAAATTCGCAAGTATTTCCAAAACCACAAACCTCCAATGTCTGGAAACCAAATCTAAATCAACCACAACCCAAGCCCACCCCTATGAGCATTTCGACTCGAAATACTACACCTAATTTTAGATGAAATAATTTATTTTCTAATAATGGCCAAAAACTAAGCGTAATCGCCGAAGAACTGTTCTGTACAGAATTCGATGATGGTACTGGAAACGAAACTTTTGAATATTATGACGATCAAAATTATGAAAATGTAACAGAAACCCAAAACGAAGAACAAAATTTTCAGGAGATCGAGGACAACAACGAAACAATATAGAAATTAACATTTCTACGGACAAAAAAGAGCTACCGTATATCCAAATTTCGAATCCACCTCAGAAATTGCTTTTAGATACAGGATCAACCAAATCTTTTCTCGATCCAACTATAGCATTTAAATATTATAAAGACAGTATATTCAATGAACCTTTTGTAGTTTCAACCATTTTCCAGTCATCCCACCAAAAATATTGTGCGGAAATACCCATTTTTTCAGAATTTAAACAGAAAGACACTCTCAAATTTCACTTATTCAAATTTCACGATGTTTATAATGGACATTTGGGATTGGATAATTTGAAATTATTAAATGCCCATCAAAATTTCCCAGATTCTTTTTTAGTCACCATGCACACTTCCGATAAAATACCAACAATCAAATCCAAAATCCATTTTCAAAATAAAGTTAAGTCCCGATTCTAAAGAATTTGCACAAATTCCTGTGAATCAAAATGATGGCGAAATAATCATTCCTAGACAGATCATCCAAAACTGTGAAATTCCATCTATGATTTCTAAAGCGAACGATGGCATAGCCTTAGTAGAAATTATAAATAATTCAAGCGAAGATGTATTGTTAGCCCTCTCCGATCCAATCAAAGCAATTCCATTTCACGAAAATAATTATGAAATTCATTACACCGATGTATGCTTCAAACACAAAGACAAAAAGGTTCCGATTGACAATCTAATAAGAACTTCTCATATGAACTCTGAGGAAAAATACTCAATTCTAAAATTATGCAGAAAGTATTCAGACATTTTTCACACCGAAGATCAACCACTATCATTCACAAATCAAGTAAAACATTCCATCAAAACTAAAGACGAAATTCCTGTTTTCACCAAGTCTTATCGTTACCCATTTGTTCATAAACCAGAAGTAAAACGCCAAATTAATTCCATGTTAAATCAAGGAATTATTCGCCCAAGTAACTCTCCGTATTCATCTGGAAAGAAGAAATGGCGCATAGTGGTAGATTACCGAAAATTGAATGAGAAAACCATCGATGATCGTTACCCTCTCCCTCAAATCAGCGACGTTCTTGACAAATTAGGAAGAGCTACGTATTTCAGCACCCTCGATCTAGCTAGCGGATTTCATCAAATTGAGATGAATCCGGAAGACATACCAAAAACCGTTTTTAATGTCGAAAACGGTCACTTTGAATATGTCCGGATGCCATTCGGTCTAAAGAATGCGTCTGCGACTTTCCAAAGAGTGATGGAAAACGTTCTACGAGGTCTTCATAATGTAATTTGTCTCATTTATCTCGACTACATAATTATATTTTCCAGTTCATTACAAGAGCATTTAGTAAATTTATCAAAAGTTTTTCAACGTCTACGTGAAGCCAATTTCAAAATTCAATTAGATAAGTCGGGGTTTTTAAAAAAGGAAACTGCCTATCTTGGCCTCATCGTAAGCTCTGAAGGTGTCAAACCCAACCCAGAGAAGATAGAAGCAATCAAGAAATACCCACTTCCCAGAACTACCAAGAAAATAAAAGGATTCTTAGGACTTCTCGGATACTATCGAAAATTCATCAAAGATTTCGCTAGATTGACTAAGCCCCTTACAATATGCCTTAAAAAGAATGCTAGGATAGAACATACTCCTGAACTCATTAAATGTGTGGAATGAAGGAATGGTGTATGTTTGCTGTAAGAATAACAATCATGTTGCAAGAGCTAAAAAAGTGTTATGTGATAAGCTTGGCAGTGATTATTGGGTTGAGATTGAACAGAAAAAAATACCAAAAGTTAAATTCATCGATGTTAATAACAATTTAGCTAAGGAGGAATTAGATACCGCCTTTAACATTTTGGCAAAAGGACACTCATTCTGGAAGTCACTCCTGAAACGTACTTTTATTTCTCAAACAATGACTTTAAAATTTATATAGGTCATCAACAATGCCGTGTTTTTGACTTTTTTAACAATAATTTATGTAATAAATGTGGTAGACTGAATCATAATCATAAAAAATGTCAAAACTCAGTTAAGTGTCTAACTTTTGCTGATGATCATCTAACTAGTGAATGTAAACATGAAGAAAAAAAATGCGTAAATTGTGTTTTTTACAATGATAAGTATCGAAAAAACTGATCATTGTTCAAATGAAACTTGGTGTCCATATCTCACATACAAATTTAATAATCTGATAAATAATTGTGACTATCCAACCCAACCTAAAATTCCAATATCGATAAGGTAGCGAATTTTCTAAAATTAAATACTAATGGGTGATAATTTAAATATTCAAATTGAAGATAGTTACAGTGATTTGGATAGTTTAAACAGTTCTCTGAACAATGAAAATTTAGTACATGTAAACGTGAGAAGCATAAATTCTAACTTTGGAAAGCTTGAAATATTTATTGAAAACTTTTTTATTCCTAGATCTGGCTAAAGCCTTCGACACTATCGCTTTGGAGATACGGCATACGTGGTATACCGCATCAACTACTGAAAAATTACTTGCGCGATAGAACACAATGTGTTAAATTAAATAACTATACTAGTGAAACTAAAACTATTAAAGTTGGGGTTCCGCAAGGCACGCCGCTTCTGTTTTTATTATATATAAATGACATTTTTAAGGTGTTACCAAGCAATGCTATAGTTTCTTATGTTGAAGACACAGCTATTTCTTGTACTGGTAATAATTGGAATGAAGTACAATAAAAATTAACTGATTGGCTTAGGTAATAGGATAGATATTATGGCTTAGGCAAAACCAACTTTCACTCAATGTGGAAAAATCTACATTTATTACCTTTGGCAGCTACATAGACAGTATTCCAAATAAGTTCGATTTGCAAATCAATGGTAAGCCTCTGACAAGAATTGATAATTTTAAATATTTAGGGATATATTTTGATAAGCACATGAAATGTGATAAACATGCCTATGAATTATCGAAGAAGCTTAATTATTTCACTTTCCTCTTTTACAAGCTTAGCCAGTTACTTGATTCTTCTATATTAAAGATTATATATTATGGACTGTTCGAAAGCATAATAAACTATGGCATTGTTGCATGGGGAGGAGCCTATGATAATTCAATTAAATCTGTTACATCTCTTCAATATAAAGTAATTAAAAAGCTAAGTATAAATAATTACAATAATATGCCCTTGGTAATAAGAGACTCGTTTAAGCTAGTACTATGATAAACTGACAAATACAAGATCTACGTTACTAGTACTACCAAAAATTAACAAAACTATTAGTACACAGAATGCTTATTATGTAGCAATTAAATATTATAACAAACTCCCTACTGATATGAAAACAATAGATTGTAATAAAAAAATTTAAAAAAAGAGAAATTACTGGATATGAAACCTTAATGGTTAATATGCTTGAATAAGGTATTGGAAAATGCGAATATTTAATTGGATATTTCTTTTTCTGATAATTATTTATAATTTTGTATTTCTTTCCTTTAAAAAAAATACTTTTTGTACTTATTATCTCTTTGCATTGCATTATCGACATAAATTTTGTAAAAAAGTCTATGTATAATAAATACATTTTAGTTAGTAAGTTTCCGGCCCTACATACAGGTAATATTGTTACCTCTGTAGGAATTACATTTGTAATTACTATCTGGAATAAATATTGAATTGAATTAAATTGAATTTCCGTTTTATGATATTAATTTTTGATTGTTTTGTTGCTAAATTAGCATTTTTGATTTTACAATAAGTAAACGTCAGGAAACTTCTCAAAACATCAACAAATGTTGGATAAAACTTAAAAACTAAAGGTGAGTTTATACAGTAAATAAAATAAAATAAGAAACAAATTAAGATAAAATAAGAAAGTTGAACATGCTCATTTCCATGGGAGCGTTTATACACGAAATAAGCTAAATTAAGAAATAAGAATAAGAAATAAAGATGGCCAACTTTCATCTTTATTTCTTATTTTATTTTATTTTGTTTGGAAACTGATAATGCGCATGATCAACCTCCAGAGAACACTCAACTTGCATACAAGACAAAAGTTATTGTCAAAAAAGCTGTGATTTGATTGGTTCATTCTTATTTCTTATTTTATATTCGTCATCTGTATAAACCAATCTTTTTTGAGATTATTCTTATTTCAATTTTAATTTTTTTCTTATTTTATTTTATTTACTGTATAAACTCACCTTAAAATAGTTTTTGGTTTTGGTTAATTATCGAAAAAACATCACCTTGCGTGGTACCTTTACCGGCTCTTACTTGTGGAAATTGCATTTAGAGCAATTATCTTCGTCTCGAGATTTTGCAATTATTGGGAAAATAATTTAATTATTCTAATTTTCATTTCATTTCATTGCTTGCATGTTTTTCTATGGATGTTCGCGCCTTTTAAATAGTAAACGTGCTCCGATTTTCATGATTCTTTTTCATTTGATAGATGACTCAATAATCCTCTCAATTGATAAAGTCGGTAAATTTTTTTAAAATTTGAGCCAATGTAACTGTTATTTATACCTGCTGGAATTATTACTTCTGGTAAGTAATCTAAGATGTGTTTATAAGAGCACAATAATCGTTGATCCCTTACCCTGCTTTACCTGTTCTGGGTTCCTACGTTTCCTAGAACTCAGGAGGAACTCGGCGTCTCCGACCTACCTATCTTCTTGTGACTTTTTACATTGCCGGATTTTTGTTTATTTTCCAGCTTTCAGATCATTTCCACGACCAAAACTGATTCTGACTTGATATAATTTCATGTTCTGTTGGCAGGATAACTAAAATAGGAGCTCTTAATACAAATTAAAATTAGAAAATTATCATCAATTCTAGTAAGAGTATATATTTTAAATATTGTGGACATGTCACTGGTAACTTATGTACAAAGGGTAGGATCGCAGTGTCGGTATTGTGAGAATCCAGAATCCAGAATAGCTTTCCTTTTATTTTCAACTAATCGTTTTGCTTTTTAAGACGGGTACAGTTGTGTCTCGTAAAACATGTAATTTTAGCCTATAAAGCATGTTTTGCCTTGTTTTAAGTTTTTATTTTGAATCAATTAAAAATATTAATCTTGATATTTCAAATTATTTAGGAATAAATTAGACCGCAGCTTTTCATGGCATATTGATACCGATAAAAATACATTTTACCCTTTCAAAAATTATAATTTGTATACTGTGTTTAAAAAAATGGCATCAAGCTAGTAGATGAAAAAATAAAATCTCAAATAATTAAAAAACTATTAGAGATACGTGTATAGAACAGAACCATAGCATATTAAATTATCAACATCCTGTATGGTATAAATGTTTTATTAGTTGGTGCACTGAAAAGTACAAAAAAATATTAATTCTATTGCTGCTGTTTCTTTTGAAGTTGTGCAGATTAGATTGATAACTTTTGGCACCAACTTCACAAGTACCAGCACCAATAGAATTAATATTATTTTGTATATTTCAGTGCACCAACTAATAACGTCGGTCCAATTTTTTGTACAAAATATTTATTTCGCACTTTTGAGTGTAAAATTAGTCACGAAAATCATTGAACGTTCACTATTGCCAATGAATGTAGTTCTTATCCTATTACCCACGTATATTATTTACTTGTAGTTGTTATTACTATTGAGATCTCAAATACGCATAAGTATTCTAGATTTAACCATTTTACCACCGCTAAACTCGAAAACCGTAACTCTAAGGAAAAAATGTTCATCATAAATGTTGCTACAAATAATTAGGTCTTTCATGTAGTACCCACAGATTCAATTTTCGAAAGAAATCGCCCTCTCCACATAACAAAAATATACATATTTGAGAATTTAACATGCCTCTACCTCGAAAATTGTAACTTTTGAAATAATGTTCAATTTAAACGTTTCCGGATATTATCCTATCTTTAATTACACCACCTCAAATTTTCGATTTGCGAGAAAATTTGCCCCCTCCACCCTCTTCGTGGGCGGTTTTCGGAGGGAAAGACATTTCCGATTTGCGTTATGGTGCGTCGATGGCACGTTGCAGTTTTAGTTACATGATAAACCAGGCCGGATTCAGTAAAAGTAGGTACCTATACGAGTATTATTGATAAAACTTCACTTTGGTTATTTATTATACAAGGAAAATTTTTTTTTCTGTGACGGAAAAAACGATGACTTAATATTGAAAAAATATTACAATATATTAAAAAGAAAATTATCCAAGTGAAATTTTTAAGCTTTAAACTGGTAGGCTGTTGTACTTATAGCGATAATTAGACCTGCGTTGCTGAGGAAACCTACAAAGAAATCAAATATGTGTCAATTTATGTTTGTGATTTGATTTATAAATTGAGAACTTCTTGATTGTTTGTTTGTTAAAAATGTCTGATTTCGATTTTTCGATTTTCTCTGACTTCACCGGAGTTAGTAGAAGCGTCGAAAGTAGCGTCACAAATTATTGTCAGCTAAATAGCTATATTTATGTGTATATATGTACCCGGGTAAAATGTAATTTTATAAAATGAGATACTTTGTCACCTCTCCGTGACCTGTCAACAGAGACAAAATGTCAAACTTTTTTTCGTGTCATAGAAAAAATAGTTATTTTTTGTTTGGTTCTGGAAATGCAGATAGAGGAAATTATAGGTTCCATTTAAAAATATATTAGTTTGGCAGGGTACAGATTTTTAGAGTATCTAGTTTCAATATTTAATAGTTCTAAATTATTCACAACAGAGAAGTAGAGAATGATTGTTGCCAGTATATAGGTACTCGTACAACTTCGGTAATAGATACAAAAAAAATATTTATTTTTTATTATTTAGGTATTTATACAGTGCTTTCGAAAAGTAACGAACAAATTAATTATTTCTGAAATTGATGGTTTCTCGAAAAAATCGCATGACACGTCAATTTTGTTTTAAATAAAGGCACTTTTTGAGATTCGACCCATATTTGTGACGTAATCGTTATTCGAGATATGACGTCATCGACAACTTTTTTTTAAATGGCGAAACCCAATTTCGGCCCTGCCAATTGAAAGAGCTTATCACATCGTCGAAAATATGATTACATTAGTGTATGTAGATTAATTAAAAAAAATAAAAAAACATATTTTTTTATTTTACTAAATTTATAGATAATGATTAGTTTTACACTTTTTTAATAAATTGACGAATTAATTACTCAATAGACAGTTCAAACACACTGCTTTGGCCAAAACAAAAGATAAAAAATTGATAAGCAATATAAGAAACCAAAAAAAGTACGATTTCAAGTTTTTATACAACAGTAACAACATTTTCGGTCGCTAAAGCTACCGTCAGACAATCATATTTTTGACGATGTGTACGTAATGAATGACATGCTCTTTCAAATGGCATTGTCGAAATTATGTGTGGCGGTTAAAAAATTGTCAATGACGTCATATATCGAATAACGATTACGTCACAAATATGGGTCTTATGTCAAAAAGTGCCTTTATTTAAAACAAAATCGACGTATCAGAGGATTTTTCGAAAAACTCTCAATTTCAGAAATAATTAATTTATTCGTTACTTTTCGAAAGCACTGTATATTATTTATACTCTTAAGTCATAATTATCCAATCCTTCAAAAATTATAGTCATTATATGAGAACTTTTATGTCTCCTGTATTACGTTTGGTAAAAATAAAACAAAGCACTTCAATTGAACTTACATTTATATTCCAATTCTAACTATTCTCTTCTGCATATGTCTATTAGAGATATTCATATTCGCTTATTAAATCATCCGCAAACTTCAATCAGAATGCTAACAAATAGAAGCTAATCAGCATTCAACAAAAACAATCCATTCGTCCGATCAAAAGGTCAATATTCCTTCTAATCCCTTTAATATCGGCAATCCACACATGTACAGATAATGGGGGGCTAATCACCGCAGAAATAACACAGTTGAAGTTGAGGCGGCCGGAAGGAGAAAGAGAGGCTGTGCACCACAGCGCCGCCCCTGTACCATTGCTATTGTCGTTTATAAAAGGTTTTGCCGACGCTTAAGGGGCGGCGACGATGATGATCATCATCATTTCCGTACAAATGGAGCTCTGATTGGCCATAATTTGTTGCCGCCGCCGTCGTTGTGACAGTAGCACAAACACACAGAGAAAGCAGTACCTTCAATTTGCCTGAATTAGCCTCCATAACGAGACTAAAGGTGAGTTTATACAGTAAATAAAATAAAATAAGAAACAAATTAAAATTGAAATAAGAATAACTTCAAGAAAGATTGGTTTATACAGATGACGAAAATAAAATAAGAAAGAACCAATCAAATCACAGCTTTTTTGACAAAAACTTTTGTGTTGTATGCAAGTTAAGTGTTCTCTGGTGGTTGATCATGCGCATTATCAGTTTCCAAACAAAATAAGAAATAAAGATGAAAGTTGGCCATCTTTAGTTCTTATTCTTATTTCTTAATTTAGCTTATTTCGTGTTTAAACGCTCCCATGGAAATGAGCATGTTCAACTTTCTTATTTTATCTTAATTTGTTTCTTATTTTATTTTATTTACTGTATAAACTCACCTTAATACATTCTATAATGAGCCAGGGCCGGAGCTAGATGTAAATGACTACGACATAGGTCACTATTACATATACGCGTTTTGTAGAAAATGTCTGCTGCAAAAATATCTCAGCACTTTGAAATACCTATACTTACATGTAAACTTTCGGCCAACTCTTGGGATAACATTTCCTACCCTACCAGAAACCAAGAACGCTACCCATGTTGTTAAGGGAAGAATTTTGATCGTGTAACATTTTCGTTGTACGCTTTTCAATACGTGATAACGTATAAAAAAAGATTTTCAGTCATTGCTATATCTGCTTGGCTGTATGTGTTTGATGACAGTAATAAGATTATCTTGAAAACGGATGTACCAAGTTTGTTGATTTTTGTTTTGTAAGGTATCTGCCCCGCAGGCCTCTGGCACATGATGGAGAGCTTGCTTGCAATGATTATCTGCGCAATAGCTGAAGAACATATTTTACTGAAGGCTGTAGAGTATAACTGGCTCAAAAGATTTTGATGAAAACATCTTCCTGGGAGCACTTGACTGTCCTTCTCATGGTGCAAATCTACTTACCTGTTTATAAATCTTCTGTCTTAATTGTTGAATTTATAATGACCATTATAGTTTGTCTCGATTAATGGGACCATTTTCATATTACGTGGAATATGCTTGAAAGTGCGTCATGTGAATGGACAAATAAGCAGATTTCGAACCCTAAAGCCGGGGCATAAATAGTAAGGTAGAATATATGCAATTTTCATTCAGTAGGTATATATTTTTAATGTTTCTTTTCCAGAGATCACCTCTAGTGGATAGTCAAAGGTTTGCAGGAGAATAAATTAGGTAAGGTCCATCAAAATCCTTAGGGCCGTTTTCATACTAGTCTTGAATATAACACATTTTCTTCAATCTTGTGCCAATACCGAAAGGACTTCGTACCTAATCTACAGAATAGAAAGGAAAGCAACATTCATCTATATATACATCATTTCTCGAAAAAATACAGACAGAAAGGCAAACAGACAGGAGTCTCTGAAACGTAAAGATACGTTGAGAATTGGATACCGAAAAATTTTCATGATTAAAATACTTTCCTTACTTCACTACTCATTGTAGCGATATGAAAGAAAAAATTAATACCTACGTAACAGATGAAGAAGAAGACGGAGGATGTAAATGGATGATCTGAAAATCAAGAATCAATGAAATCAGAGACAGTAACAAAAAGAGGAGAATGATAAGAAATAGAAGATCTTTTAGTAATTTTTTTATCAAAATAATGCTATCAACTTAAGCATCATGCCCAGACAAACAACAATGCTCATAAGAAAAGTATTCAACTTTTTGGCATAGTCGGGTGACGTCATAATTTATCATGTGGGTAAAATTGGCAGTTTTCAAAATTGTCTCCCGCTAGGTTTATTATATTATAGTATTATTCACTCAGGCAAAGTTATCAGACTATTTGTCGTAGGATATAAATTTAGCCAGAATAAGAAAAAAGAAAAAATATGAAATTTCATTTGCGCAGTACTTTCCTGTTTCTCTCAGCGAGGCGCCTTAAGGAAATCGTCAAATGCCTGAAAATACATTTATTAGCTAGTAAATCGTAAGTTTATACTGAATAAAATCAATTTGACTGGATTACAACCCTTTTCTTAGAAAAGGTAATGATTAGGTGAAGTTTCTTGTAAATATACTTACCTATAATAAGAATATCTTTGCATGCTATATTCCGGCTCTGTACAACAATATACAGTTTATAGCCAAAACTCTTAATTTGAATGACAGTCTCATGCTAGTTTTTATAATAATAAAAAGAAGAACTACAGTCGATTAGTGAGTCACAAAAAAATTGGATTAAATTTATTTACCTCTTACATTTTACCTAACCTAAACTGATAATAAATAAGCATAAGAAACTAAATATACTCAGTCTAGTCTACTGGGTACTACTTTTCCCAATTGATCCCCAGATACCGTTTTGTAACTTTCAGTGTTTTCATTCAATTCATCTGCAATAATGTTGTCCAAATCTTGTATAGTTTCGGGCAGTTTCAAACCTTTAGTTTCTGGTAGTGGTAACACCAGGATAGCTTCCAAAAGAGCAGCCAATGAAAGTACTAGCAATGGTAAAAAGGGTTTGAGCTCTTCAAGAGCTATAATCAAAGGCGCTAACATGGAACCCATTCTAGAAAACATAACCGAAGCACCAACTCCAGCGTTGCGTAATACTGTCGGATATAGCTCACCGGTGAACAAGTATAAGGCTGGCATCGAAACCTAAAACTATATTATTGGTCTCACTGAAAACGATTTATTGTGTCTACCTACTGATATTCCAACTAGTCCAATAGCTGCAAACATTACCCTTGGCCAATCGTAAATGACAGCTCCTTTCGGTATAAATAAAATGGCTAGACAACATGATGCTGTTACCAGATGGGCTGTGGTGATCGTGTATCTTCGCCCACATCTACTGACCAGGTAGACGCAGAGTACAGTACCCGGAAGAGCTATGAATCCACTGGTAGCTACAGTAAGATATATGTTGCTCCCAACATGGCCCAAATATTGGGAGAAAGCATAAAATGTTATACCACAAATGCCCCTAAAAAGTAATAATGATGAATAATCAATTTGTGAATAATTATTTATTAGCTACCAGTTCAAGTAAAGGAGTGAGCTCCGTTTCTTAAGTTCAGGTGTACTGAATAGTGCACCGAATGAGGATTTATTTTGATCAGTATGAGATAGGTTTGATAAATCTGTAAAGGCTCTTTCTACTTTAGCCGGATCCATTTTGTTGACCTTAGCAGCTTTCTGAAGAATGGCAATAGCTTCTTCTTTCCGCCCAACAGCTAGTAACCATCTTGGTGATTCAGGAAATCCCCTGCGATTTGAATATTATTGTTATTCTAAAAGTAATCGACACCATTTCCGAATTCAGCTATTACTTACCAAATGTAGAAGATGTATAGGGATGATAACAACGCCAACGTGAAATGAAACCATCTCCAATCTCTCAAAACGAAAGCGATTGCAGCCATGATGGAGTTTCCAAAACCGAATGGTATTTGATATAATATTGGAACGATTGTCCTCCATTTTCCTCCGACAATTTCCATACACATAACAAAAGATGTGACCATTGTGCCTCCATTGCAGATAGCTAAAAGGAATCTGAAGATGATAAAGCCCCAATACCATGGCGCCCATGAAGCAAGGATTCCAAATAATGACTGTAAGATGATGCATGTGATCAGGACGGTTTTTCTTCCTTTACGATCGGCAAGGATGCCAAAGAAAATATTTCCTAAACAGACATAAATTTTCATAAATATATTGCAAAGTGAAAATGTTTCTAGAAACAGAGCAGAATATACGTTTGTTGCATAATGAAGGTACTTCATGGAATACAGCTCTAGTAATCCTTGAATTACCTGTGAGAATGCCTAGCATCAAAGTCATTTGAGTCAGATCAATAAGACGTTGGTGACCACATATGAGATCCCACTCCGAGACAATTGTCGATCTAAATATTGTTCTGTTATAGCTGTATCCAAATTCACATGGAATCGTTTCAGAAGGATCGTTTTCGAAGTCCACCATAGCACAGTAGCCAGTGTTCAATCCTTCCTAGGATATGAAATTTTAAATAAATAAATAAATTTTAATAAATTCATAGAAATATTCACATATTCCACAATACGTACCTGCTTTAGTGAGATAATACCACTGGGCCTGGAAGCGTTTATCCAATCAATGTCTGACCAGCTGTTATATTTTTGTGGTTGCTTGCACCAAAATTGGGTTGGTGGTGCAAGAAAAACAATGCTGAGAGTGAACCAAGCAATTGGGAATTTCAACAAGGACATAAGGACGGAGATTTTAAACTGCCATCTCCCAAAATCACCAATAGTGTCCTTAATCGGATCTTTGTCATCTTTGAATGCGGTTTTTGCACCGTTACCTAAAATATTTCTTCTCTCAAATTCAGTGGTACATTTAAAGATATCTATCTGGTATAAAAAACCATCACCTAAATTGGTACCATATAAAGGAAATTGATCAGGTTTTTCTAAAGCTATATTCTCTTCATTATTCATAATTTTAAATGTATCATATCAATTCATGAAACTACAGGTAATATTGACTAATCTAATCTAGCATTTTTGAATCAAACTTATATTAAAACAATTTATTTGACATAAAATTACATTCGTGTCAAAAAAAATATTTGAAAATTCCATTCAATACTGCCTGTAAATGAGAGTGAACATGAAGTGAACATAATAATAATGTGAAGATGTTTCCTGATACAATATAATTTTCTCCTGTACACACGTAACACTTTCTCCAAGTTATAAAGACATAACAATGATATAATTACGAAACATATTAACCCAAATTTCTTATTTCAATAGACAAATATAATTAACAAAATCTACATGTGATGTGAGAAAATAAATTCATCGCTGTCCGATAGCATCATAAAACTTTCACTTTCGCCCACATTAACATGGATTTAATTCGGCACCTTCAAAAACCCAAGACCACTTTCGCCCATTTCAAGTGCACTTACCACTTTCAGAAGACATTGATGGGGCACTAGAACTGAACAAAACACCTCAAAGGAACAGGGACAATAGCTTTCTATCTGTTGTGGGTACGCATAATATTATTGTAGCATGTAATTTGCAAAAGACGTTGGAAGACTTGCGAAAATGAGACTGCACAAATGTGAAAGTCGGATGTCAAAGTAGTACCGATTTTTTTTAAATGGTAGTGGTCAGGGGATATATAGGAAGTCATGTGTACCAGGTATGTACGAATATTTCCCAAACTAATAATTTTCGTCAGCAAAAAAAATAGTGAGCAGGCGAAGCTTGGATTGATTGTGATTATTTTATTTAAATTGGTTTGCACTATGATGAAGTTAAAAATTTGAGAGAAACAATTTATGAATAATCATTTATCAGAATATTGATAAAGTTAACTCAGAAATAGTAGATATTTCTAATTGACTAGTGCTGTTTGGCCAAATTCTTAGTGCCTATTTGTTTATAATTTCATTTTAAAGATTAATTAATTGCAGGTAACATACTATAATTTTCTACCATTTCAGAGCTCTCAAAAAATATGAATTTTTTAAACAGTAAACAGCACATTCCAATTAGCATTATGCCGACCTCTACCGTTCAATAGCGCTAGCAGCAGCTGCACTCTACTCTGGGCATAGAATACCATGAACGACTAACAGATATCCAAAATGAATTTAAAAAAAAATATTTTTTCGATTTCTATTGATGGCAATCGTTTGTAAGTGTTTGTAACACTTCTCTTTTTGTTTATGAGTCAATAGTTAATGAGTAATTAGATTGTTGATTATTTGATACCAGATAGCCAATTGGCTTTAAAAATAAATAGTAACAAATATGTTTTATACACTCAAACGATCAGATATCGTTTGTAAGTCTCAAATATAATAATGAAATCATTTGTGACTCTCCGCTTTTTCCAAAAAATTAAAATTGATTTCAAAATTTATAGATTTATAAAACTAACTTTACACATCTGTTAAAGTGTTAATTTCTTCACTTCTTCACTTTAACAGTGGTGTAAAGTTAGTTGTCTAAATCTACAAATTTTGAAATCAATTTTGATTTTTTGGAAAAAGCAGAGAGTCACAAACGATTTGAGACTTTCAAACATGGTCGTTTGAGTGTATAATATATTTGTTACGATCTATTTTTAAAACGTGTTGGCTGTCTGGTATCAAATAATTAACAATCTAATTACTCATTAACTATCGCCTCACAAACAAAAAAAGTGTTACAAACACTTACAAACGATTGCCATCAATAGAAATTGAAAATTATAATTTTTTAAATTTATTGTTGGCTATCTGGTAGTCGCTGCGTCATTGGCAATTTTTCGAGACACGGTTGAGGGTCTGTGTTCTTCCACTACGCGGTGGTCTGCCTTCGAAAACAATTGAAATGTGAGTGATTTGTATATTTTTCCGGTGTAGCGGTTAATGAAAGCTTCAAAATGATGCTTCGTTCATGAAATTCGATGAATGCTTACAGCATACCAACAAAAAAGGCTTGGAGAAATAATATATAATATGATAATACACAAAAACTGCTACAGTGACTCTAATGACAGCAAGACAGGCCAATGGCATCGCCATTTTCAAAAACTGACGATTTCGTCATCAAAGTGACTAACGAATTCGCAAAGAACCCTAGAAGATTATGTTTCAATTAATTTTCTATGTAGATACCAATTTTGGTAATAGTCTAGTTTAACGGCATTTGCTATAAAAGCCCTAAAAAATCAAATGTCAGTAAAAATGCATATATGGTAACATAACTTTTAATAAAATTGAGGCGGAAGACGCTATTTTTAATGATTTATTACTAAAAAAGCAAAAAATGGTGTTTTTGGTACTTACGATTTTTAGCAGAAATTTTCGATTTGGAAGTTTCTTTTCAATCACAAATAGTATATAACTATCCTTGTATTCTATTGAACAGTAACATTCTTCAAAATAAGCAAAAATATGCATGAAAATTGTGAATATAAGATCTAAAAAAGTTAGGTCAAACGAATTGTTGGATGATTTATGTAGTACATCCTGAACTACCAAGTGCAATTAATATCAATGTTGCCAACTCTGTCAGTATAACTTTCGTTCTATGAAATTATCTGTATTTTTTGAATAGAATTTTATTTCCAAGGATACTTGCTTTTGAAAAAATTAAGAACAATAACAACAAAATTTAGTATATTATACGAATTTGTCTTGTACAGTTTAATGTTTTCTAAAATGACAAGTATTGAGCTCTTCTTTCTCTATTTTCTTTCTCAATATTTTCTCGTAAAGCAATCAATAAATTTATATTTTCAAAAGTCTGAAGACAAAACTTGTCACCTTCAGCATCAAAAGTTGCCATAATATGTATCGTAGTATCGTATTTTTGCTCTAAAGCAAGTATTTATGAAAAAATATTTTTTATTAAATTTTAAACATAGAACTACAGCTTTAGATATTTAAAATCTTACTACATATAGGATTTTTTCGTGAGTGTATTTTTACTAACTATATTTATGTATTTTTATAGCAAAAGCCGCTAAACTAGACTATTACCCCAATTTTGTTTGTTTTTTTATTAAAACTTTTTTTTTGATTTATCTCTTCAGTTCTTTCATGCTGCCCCCCTAGCTTAACGTCTGGCGACGCCCTTGTCCTATTTTTGATTGAATGCTGAAGTCACATGGGTTCGTCCGCTATTAAGAGGCTAATTCTGCGTGTGTTTACATCGGTTGACGTAAACATTTTCTGGCGTTTTGTTTTAGTTTGGTTAAAATTGTGCATTTTTTATTACTTCATAATTGTTAAGACCAGTTAGTCTGTACAGTAAGTGGTTGAGCTTAGGCAATAAACGTATAAGTATTGTAATTCTAATAATATTTCGTATTTTTGTATAGGCTAGAAAAATATGTTGTTTTATTTTAGGTTTAGCTCGCAATGCCTGGATACTGGATGTGCTGCACTTCTGACAAAAAAGGCTTCATTATGAAAACGTTTCCCAAAGATCCTGCCCGAAGGAAGCAGTAGTTAATAAAAATGAAAAGGGATACATGGTGTTCTACGGATTATTTCTGTTTATGTGAGGTTAGTCTATAATGTTGTATGATATCAAGTCATGAAAGGTCTGATTTCCTAGTAATTTGTGATGAGGACTGTCAAGACAGATACAGAAGGTGTGTAGAATGTATCCATCATGAACTTCTCTATCAAGAGAGATAGCAGTGAGAATAGACGAAGTCTGTCACATTATGATACAGCTTTCTAGGAAACCAGACTTTTTCTTATTGTATTATCTTTCTCGTGAATAATAACTGATATTTCATGAAATTGAAGGTGTATTTTGCTCCTGACATGTGGGAAAAGACTCGTGAGGATGGGATGGAAAATTAATGCTGTTCCTACAATCTTCGAATTTGCCCCACCAAAAAAAAGCAGTCAACTGCCAAAAGTATGTTGAACCTTCGAAGTCCAGCTACATAAAGTTACAGGTGTAGGTGAAGCTGGATTGGAACCACAACCATCTACTTCACGTGATGAAATGTTGGCCAGTACAGCAGTTTCATGTAAGAACGATAGTCAAAACGAATAATTGATTAATCACAAACAGTATTTAATGGAAGAGCGTTTTATTAGCTTAATTGTCTTATTTATTTTAGACAGAATTAATTAATAACACAACTGTTTTTATTTTCTCTGCGCAGTAGTTAAATAATACATGTCTGTTATTATAGGTGCCGCAGAAGTTTTTGAAACTGAAGAACAGGATACAAGCCTTACAGAAAGTAACTCCCCCGTCATTGAGAATATTGCTTTGCATGAGAAACTGATACAATATGAGCTGATCTATTTGTAGTAAAGAGCTAAAACTTCTAAATTACGTTGTCTGGTTATGCATTATAAAAGGTCCAATTAGTAGTCTGTATGATTTTTTAATAACAATAAAAATTTAACACGATTACATATCCGTTTTTCATTTCGTTAAGTCAATTCTGGATCATTTCTTTCACCAATATCACCATGTTTCTACCTACTTCATTTCATCTGATTTCAAACAAATTCCTAAATTTGGGAATTAAAGCAAAATGGGGGTCTTCTATAGTGATTGTACAAGTATAAAGTCACTGTAGGGTCTTCTAGCCACTGTAAAATAAATGTATCTGTTGAATCTGAGCTGCAACATTTGCGGATTATTATTTGAAATTGCCTCTTCATGGCGGATGGGGCGGAGCTCAAGCACGTTTGTCGCCACTGTCATTGGAATCACAAAAAAACTGCGTATTTGTAGCGTCACCTATTAGTTGTGGTAAAATTAAACCTCTTTAATGCGATGTAAAGCTAATAGTCTAATCGTAAATAAATCAAGAATTTTAAATCCTGTTTTGAAATTTCTCAAAGATAGGGAAATAGAGAAACGCAAGTGAAATAGTGACGCAGGCAATCACGAACAATAATATTGTTTTAGAAAAAGCTAAATTGATTTCAAAATTTGTAGGTTCAGGCAACTAACTATACATCACTGTTAAATCGTCAATAAATACAATTTATGTATGGAACGTTGCAATAGAAAATAACATAAATTGGTGTCAAAAGTCCTATATCTACAATTTCACAACTTCAAAAAATACCAGCACCAATATAAACAATATTATTGCATTGTCACGATTCATACACAAATTATCAAATTATATTTATTGACGATTTGAGTAACATTGTTGATTTGTTAGTTGCCTGAATCTACAAAGTTTGAAAACAATTTAGATTTTTCTAAAACAATAGAGAGTCACAAATGATTTCTTATTATTATATTTGTGTTTCACAAACGATTTCTGATAAATTGAGTGAAAAATAGAGAATTTAAGGTATATTTTCAAGACGTGTTGCCTAATCAGTGTTAATTATTTAACAATCTAATAGCTCATTAAATATTGAGTCACAAAAAAAACAAACGCATCACAAATGTTCATAGACGATTCACAAACGATCTGCATAAACAGAAATTTAAAAATTTTAATTTTTCAAGTTCGAGTTGCCTATTCAATATTTGGTTCCCTTAAATGTAACCTTTGGTGGCGAAAACTATACCATAGCACATTCCGTATCGTCTAGCTTTATCTGTTGTTCCCGAGATGGCGATAGCTGCCTGTTTGATCTACAGTAACTTTTCACAGGGAGTTTATTTGATCCCTAGTTCCGATTTTAAATTTTAAATATCATTGTAGAGAAAAATAAGTACATATTAGTCTGAAAGTAATTCATCTGTTGGAAAAATGCTTGAAATTTAAAAATTTGAACTATCTACAATTTATCCCTCTCGGAAAGCGCACATGTGCATCCAAGCTCGCCTTCAATACTTGCGCTTGCGGAGGAAGCGCTTGTGCGTCCTGGGCTCGGTTGAGACGTGGTGGTACGATTTTCGCATCCACAGAGAGATGGTTGTATTTTTGTACGCACATAGAAAGAGGTTTAGGCTTGCGAAAAATTACTTTCGTTCTCGTTTTTTTTTTTAATTTTTTTTGCTTATGATTTTATTTTACAATGAGATATATGCTCCGCACATGGCTAAGATAACTTAACAGGAGTTCGAATGGCGAAAGCAGAGGAAGATGCATATTACTTTAGGTATTTATTTCTTTTTAGATAGTTCAGTACTATGGTTTTGTACCTATATGCAATTTAGTCAGGAAAACTGTAGTTCTTATAAAGGTTAAAAAGTAATAATATACAAGTATGAAAGATAGTCTTATACGATTCAATAATATTATAATTATAAACTCTTCATTTTATAAATAATAGGAAGTTGTTTAATCAGCTAACTATATTATCTTCTTAATGTGAAGCTAGCATCTTCAAGAAATGATCAAATGTGATGAGATAAATTAAATAACACATAACTGAGTGTAATATAGCCTCCAGCTATACGTAAATATAGAATATAGCACAATATTATCCAAGATTGGGGTTTTTATACATCCGTAATATTCCGGACATATCTAGGAAAATACAGAATTGACCAGTATGCGGGGAGAATTTTAGGCCGTCCGGAATTTCCACAATTTAGGTTAATAAATAAATAAAAATCAAATAATGTCGATCAGTCGTATTTGTAAACAGTTCTTAGTTAGATACTAGTACACATATATCTGTAACAATGATCTAAACCTTAGAAAGAGAAAGGATCAACACAAACCTTTAACCGGAAAGGTGGCGACTGAGAGACTACTATTGTTGAGTGCTAGGAAAATAACTGCATCTTTGAAAAAATATGCAAATTTTAATAGAAACTGTTAATTTGATCTTATTGCAGGGCAAGCCTATCATTTGTTCTTTTTTTAAATAGCATAATTCATATAAAATAAGAATTTTAATTGATTTCATCAGAAAATTAACATACATTTTTTAAGCCGCCTCAAGATACACATAAATTGTCCTGTAGTACAAATAAATTCTTTAGACCACTTCGGTACAACACAAAAAACATTGAAACAACACATTTAATTTTATTTACCAAAAAACTGTATTTCCAACAACCGCTTATTTTCACCTTTAGAAATGCATGACTCACTGCGGCTTGGAACATTTTAAGCAAATTTTTCTTCAAAACTATGCTAACAGTGTTCTCTTCATGACATTCCGCCTTTTCACTTTCCGCATTTTCGATTTCAAAATTTAACGAGGCCCTGTTTCCACTAACAGTGTCCTATTCCCTCTTCTCCGAAACTTCAGAGGCACTGTCATGTGCGGATTGCAAATACTCATCTTCTAGGATTTCGTCTGTATCACTTGCATCATCTTTGTCTTCAACAACCCACTGCATGCCATTTTCTTCAAAGTTTTTATCGCCAAAACTCACCTTTTTGTCAGTCCAGCCATTATTTATAATTTAAAAAAACTCACACTAACACTGATTTTAATTTTTATTGTCTGTCTAAATTTCGTTAGAAATTCAAAAGTGGTAACTAAGTAAGCTGTTCAATCACTTAAGGATTACATGGCCGTAGGCGTGTTTGTTTACAAATAATTTACAAATGTTTGCGCGCAGTAGTCTGCCAGACGCCACCTTTCCGGTTAAGGGTAAAATATCAAGGTGAACTCTCTCTTCGAGAATAAAAAAAAGACAAAATAAATAACAAACATAATATCTAATTCTTGAGATTCGGAAGTACAGGCCTTGAAAATATTTTCATATGTTTCCATGCATAACAATTTCTGGCAGAAACGGCACCTGCATTTTGTTTTTCCATCTTTACGGAAAGCGCGTCTTTTTCTCGTTTTCGTTTTTGGAGCTTAATCCTTAAAATAATCGATTTTATTTAAAGCTCCCTATAGGTATCTCGATACGAGAATATTACGCAGAGTAAAATAAATCTAAGCGTTAACAAAAACCGTGATGTTTTGTCTTCGTTCGGGATAATCTCAGAAAATACTCAACGGATTGTGATATCGTTTTTACAAATAGAGAGAGAAATTATCAAGGAAGGTTGTATTATGAACATTTTGCGAAAATAAGCTATCGTATGATATTTATGATTTATGTCGAAAAATTCTTTCTCCAATTTTCATGATAATTTTTCCATTTGCAAGAGGACAATGGTCCCACTGACCAAAATTCGACATTCAACATGTTCTTCCCACTAAAAACCTTTCGGAAAGGGGGCGGAGGGAGCATTTTTTTTCGAAGATCTAAAATCTGAGACGACAGAATTAGAAAAGAGACCATATCCAGCAACGTTAAAATTAGACGTTTCAAAAAATCATAGGTTTCTGGTTAACAGCAGTGATAAGGACTGAAATATGTGTGTGTATAATGTGTAGGTACCTACCTATTATGACTATCCAGTAATCCAGTATCCACTCCAGCGTTGAGTATGACAAGTGATATTCTGGCGAAACGTCTGCTATATTAGCACGAAATTACGAATGGATATACCTATTCCCAGAACATGAACTCTTAATTTTTAATGACTGTGGCTGAATATTTTTATTAAGATATTAATCTTCAATATACTCTTATTCATAAGGGATGGTCATTTTTCATATATTTAGTGCTCCGGGAAATACTTTTCAAATCTTTGAAATCTTTAATAATAGTTTTGTAAAATATTCCACAAGACATATTTTTTAAATCATATTGATTAAAAAAAATACTTGACATACTCTACAGAAAGTGTGTTCCTTTCTTTTGATAATTGGATTCCCATTTCCACATTGGCATTTTGTGCCTGCATCGCAAATTCGCAAAGATAACGCTATAATAACATATCTTGTTTAACTCAGTGAATTTTCCTGATCTAGCTGTTAGGAGAAAATAGTCCATTGATGATTGGCATTCAGCGCAAACAATAACGAAATAACTATTAGGTATATTTACATGAAAGTCCTGAATGCTATTCAAACCTCCGGAATTTACTCTGGAGTTTTGATTTATGGATCTGATAACCCTACGCAAGAACGAGAAATCTATACCTATAAATAAAAATAAAGCAGACAGTCGAACTGTATACCTCCTCCGTTCAGGGTTCGTCGATGAAAAATATAAATATTTCTTACAAAAAGTTGGACTGACGTTATTATTATAGTTGGTGCCCTGAAAAATACAAAATAATATTAATTCTATTGGTGCTGTTACTTTTGAAGTTGTGCAGTTAGATTGAAAACTTTTGGCACCAACTTTACAAGTACCAGCACCAACAGAATTAATATTATTTTGTATTTTTCAGTGCACCAACTAATAACGTTGGTTAAATTTTTGGTAAAAAAATATTTAATTCACACTTTTGAGTGTAACATTAGTCACGAAAATCGTTGAACGTTCACTAATACCAATGAAGGTAGTAGGTACTGATCATATCAATGTATATTCTCTGCTTGTAGTTGTTATTATTTGGATCTCAAAACATTGCTGCGGAAATACGCATAAGTATTTTAGATGTTACCATTTTACCACCATTGTAACTCGAAAACCGTAACTAAGGAAAAAATGTTCATTATAAATATCGCTATAAATAATTAGGTCTTCCATGTAGTACCCACAGATTTTCAATTTTCGAAAGAAATCGCCGTCTCCACATAGCAAAAATACACATATTTTAGAATTTAATATGCCTTAAACTCGAAAACCGTAACTCTTTTGAAAAAAATGTTCAATTTAAACGCTTCCGGATATTGCCCTATCTTTAATTATACCACCTTAGATTTTCGATTTTCGAGAAGATTTGTACCATCTACCCCCTTGGGGGCGGTTTTCAGAGAGAACGAGATTTCGGATTTGCATTTTTATGGATATGGGACCATTTCTCAAGCTTCCTCTTTCAAATGAATCAGAAATCATCAAAATCATATTACGGTTACTATATAAAAAGCGCGCATGAACCAAAAAAAGCACATATTCGAATTGTATACCTACTCCGTTCGGGGTAAGCGCATCACTCGACAAAGGCTAATTCTTTTTTTTATAATGTTCATCATTGGTTTATAAGTTCTGCAAAATTGGAAAACTCACCTGGAAAATAATACTTAGTACAGGGTGTCCCATTTTGGGTACTTTTGCGGGATATCTCTGTTATTAACACGCTTTTATTAGCTTGGTATGTATGTACATAACGGAATCTTTGGGCGCTTCACCCACTTCAAAAAGTCGGATCGACTTGAAAAGGACCGATGACAATACCATAAATATGCATGTGCGAGTTGGACTCCTTGATGGAGGGTTCCATACCTATATCTCTGAGCTCTATGGATGGATTCTCGTGGAATTTTGGATATGCATGTGTGTTGAGAGGATATGTGATAGTATGTAAGTGAGAGTGGGACTCTTTTGTGGAGGTTTCCACACCTATGGGTTTTTTTGATTTCTGGATTAATGTTCGTGGAACTTTATATCTATATGTGGGTTGGGAGGTTTTGTGATGTTGTGTATGGCTTTTCGATGAAAGGTTTCATACTTATAGCTGTGTACGTGCGAGTGGGACTTTTTAATGAAGGGTTTCATACCTATACCTCTCTGAGCTTTATGGATGGATTTTTATGGAATTTTCGAGATGAATGGGTGGAATTTAAGAGTGGGACTATTTAGTGGACGGTTCCATACCGTCCTCTTATATATGACTATGATTGTTTATATCTCACTCCCTACATTCGTGCATCGCTTTAATAGCAAACCGAAATAAAAAGTATAAAATAAATAATAGTTTAAAGAACTAAAAAACACGCATCAACAGCAAACCAAACTAAAAATTAGAAAATAAATAAGATATCATTTTAATGTTAAAAAGCGTGGGATGCTTTCTAAGTTAATTTTATAATGATCCACTTTATATCAGTATCTATCAACATAAAATATTTACATCAATGGACATCAAGCACCCCACGCTTTTTCACATCAAAATGATATCTTATTTTTTTATATATTGAAAGTTGCGCTTTTCGCGACAGTGAAACACTTTTTCGTAAAACTAAAGATGCTGTTAACAAAATTTTCATAACCCTTTTTATTTTTAATATAACAGAAACTCGCAAATAAATTACTTGGTTATTGTTTATTACAAGAAACAAAATAAATGTTAAATATTTGTCTATCTCATCGGTTTTTGGATCAACTTTTGGTTTTTATAAAGCTGTTTATTGTCCTTCTTTTAGTATTTTTATTCAATTGATACATATCAATTTCTTCGAATAATAGCAGTGTATGAAAATTATGAAAAATATGAAATGCTGGTATGTTTTATATAGACTAACGAAAATTCTGAAGAAGCTGAAGAATGTCCTGTATCTTAAAAACTAAAAGAGCTATGAAATTTTTAAAGTCATCTCTAGTTTTATGAAAAAGTAGCACACTGTCGCGAAAACACACTCTGTACATCGGTGATAAAATGTTACTTATTGCAATAAAGGTCAAAAGAGCCCTTATCTAAGTTACAGTGATATTCTTATGTACAGAGTATTCAAAATTTATTTTTTATTTCAAAATGGACACCCTGTATATTTTTATGTCATGAGATGCGGAATCAATAAATAAAGATTTTTATAATTACCTACAACCATATCGTAATTCCGAACGCATTCAACTCTCAATTCTTAGTCTTTATCAAATGAAAAAAGAAACATGAAAACCAAAGCACGTTCACTATTTAGATGGCGCGAACATCCACAAACAAAAAAAAAAATACAAACACTCGAAATGGTTTTGGTCCGTCGGTCAAAAATACAAGCTCTCAAAAATTCAGCTTTTTCTCTGCATCTCACCTCTTGCTTTGACTCACATGTACTTAATGAAATTAGCGTTAAGGTTTCGAAACAATCCCATACCGAATAAAAATTCGAAAATTTTATTGTCACAAACTTTTGGGTCGCAGAAGTAATTACGTTACTACTAGGTGCAATACTAGGTGCTCCTAGTTGCTACAAGCATTGAATTATTATTCGACTGTTTGCATGTTTTTATTTTTCATTTTTTATGAATGTTCGTGCCTTATAATCTTCCTAGCGTTTAAATAAATTCCGAAAAATTTTTCGAGGTGTAATTTTCTTAAAAAAAATCGCTCTAAGAAAAAAATTACGGAGAATAATTCAAGCTCGCGGACAATTCGGTAAGAAAATTTTATACCAAAAAATAGTTTTAAAAGTAAATATAATTTTTGACACTTTATAAATAATTTTTTTTGTCAAAAATAATCTACACTTGTTCTTCTGGCATCTGCACGTGACAGCTTTCAAGCTAGGGAAATTATCATTTATTAGTAGCTGTCACGTGACCGAACAAAAAATATCTGATTGACCTATAATCTCCCTAGAGCTTGAATAATTTCCGAAATTTTTTTCAAGGTGCAATTTTCTTTAAAAAAATCGCAATTGAGAAAAAAATTACGGAGAATAATTCAAGCTCGTGGGAGATTCGGTACGACAGTTTTATCTATACCAAAAAAGTAAATACCACTTTTGAAAGTTCATAAATAAATATTTCTCAAAAATAATCTACGCTTGTTCTGCACGTGACAGCTGTCAAGCCAGGGAATTTATCATTTATTAATTTTGCGACTGATTTTTTTTTGGAAAATTCAGGTTGTTGTCATGGCAACCTGTCAAAATCAAGACATTTGATTGGCTTAAAAAACATGTATCATACTTCCATGATTATTTTTTAATATGGATTGGATGAATTTCATATTAGGATAGAGGACTATTGAGAAGTTCCATCCAAAAAACGACATTGAATATGTCCGTCTCCTCAAAAACTTTTTCAAAGGGAGTGGGGGCAATTTTCTCCGAAAATCGAAAATTTGAAATGACAAGGATAAAGCAGAAACTAACGTTTGAATTGGACATTTTTATCATAGGTTTCCGAGTTACAACAGTGGTAAAGTCTCCGCTATGTGGTGGGGGCATTTTTTTCTAGAATTGAAAATATGAGGAGGCCAAATTAAAGAAGAGATTATTTGTAGACAATTTTCAAAAAATATACGATTTCCGAGTTACAACAGTGGGAAAGTCTGAAATATTTGGATTTCCGCGATGTTTTAGAAATCTCAGAAAGTATAAGCAAAGTATTATCTTCTTTGGTGAACGTTGAATGTGTTACACTCAAAAGTGTGAAATAAATACTTTTTACAAAAAAATTAACAGACTTATTAGTTTAGTTGGTGCTCTGATATTAATTCAATTGGTTTTGGTACTTTTGAAATTGGTGCCAAAAGTTTTCAATCTAACTACAACTTCAAAATTACCAGTAGCAATAGAATTAATATATATTATTTTGAAATACCTGGGCAACCGAGCTTCGCGCGGGTAACACAGGATTTAGAATAGGTCTATAAGAGTTACTAAGGATGTTTAATCTTAGTTAAAAAATGTGCATATTTCTAGTTAAAATGTATTGTGATCAGTATATCGGTAAATATTGCTTTTATCGATCACATAGTTCATAATTTACAGATTTCAAAATAAATATGAATGTGAAAAATACCAGTATGAAAGTATCGTCAATCGATTTTTGGGCTCTTAAAACCTCTTTTCGCAATTTTTTATCCAAATCTACCGACCCATTCAAGACAAAGTTTATGGACCTCGAGGGTGACAGCCTCGCGTTTTGTCAAGAAAGTCACTTATACATTATCTATTTCTATACCAAATTTGACCAAAATCGTTAATGGGTAAATTTTTTCATTGAAATAAATAATGTTTTTGGTGTTTATAGAGATACAATTAAAATAAATAATACATAAGTGCTTGGTTATCAACAGATTCAATATGGTTCTGTGAAGCTAGAACCATCAGTTAGCGAATTTGAATTTTTGACCGCCTTCAATTCGACTGTTTGCATTTTATATCTATTCTCACGTTTCCCCAAGTAAATGTACTTCGATTTTGATGATTCATTTTTTATTTGAAAGAGGAATGTTGAGAACTGGTTCCAACCAAAAACAAAATGAATCAACAAGGCTTTCCTCTCAAAAACTGATCCCAAAATGGGTGGTGGGGGCAACTTCTTTCGAAAATTGAAATTGGTAATTTATTAAAAACTTCAACGGTTTCCAAGTTACAGCAATATGAATGTGCTAGATTGATGCCGCTGTACAGTAAAATCGCTGGATATAAATAAACATTCAACAAATTTGATAACCCATAATACATTAAAAAATGCGAATAAAATATTTCTAATTTCATAACAAAAATCAGGACCGTCTTTTATTATTTATGAAAATACAAAATAATAATAATTCTGTTGGTGATGGTACTTTTGGTGGCAAAAGTCTTCTATCTATAATCTATAACTGCTCAACGTCAAAATTAGCAGTACCAATTAAATTAATATTGTTTTTAATCTTTTAGCGAAAAGAAAGGATAAAAATTTTGAGTCATTAGAAATTAATAACCAAAAACATTCGCGTAATCTCTTCAATGACCATATCGATGGTATGTCCAGCCCCCTACTGTATATATTCCTAATTGTATTTAATAATAATATTAATTATTACAATATAATTGTTACCTCATTAGCTTATAATATTAGTAATTAAGATTTATGTTAACTATCCTTATTATACAGGGAACCCTTATAATCTTAGAATTTAACATTTACATTTGAGAAAGGCATAGTGTGGCGAAACAATTGTTGTCATGTTTATTGTTCTTTACTTTATTTCTAATTTATAGTTATAGTTATTTGTAATTACATTTAATTGAATTGTAGGGTTCAGTTGAGTAGCCATTGGCTAGACTTCGCCCTTTTTCTTTAGAAAATAAAGACATTATTATTATTATTATTATTATTATTATTATTATTATTATTATTATTATTATTATTATTATTATTATTATTATTATTATTATTAAACAATATATTAGTAGAAATTTGTTATTGTAACACTACAGGTATCTAGATTTCCATATTAAATGAAATTTGGAATTATAATACTTAATAGTATGTATAACATCAAACCTATGTGAATATGAGCGCCGCGAGAGTTACTGCTTATAGTTGCAACAGGTAAAAAAATAACTAAAGGTGTGGAACTATAAATTGGCACTCTTATCATAGCTAAACTACCTGAAATACTGCCAAAAATCACACAAAGCAATGCAGCTTAAACATTATCTTGTTAGAAATATGCTGAATAAAGAGCTAGCGCCAAGAAGGAATAAAAATAACACTGGAAATGGATGTTACAAAAAGACAGTGTCAGAAGAGTCTGAGGGCCAATTTAAAGTTCCAAACTTTTTAAGTCATTTTTAACCTTTTCCAACATTAAGCAGTTGTTAACACTCGCAGCACTCATTTTCACAGAGACTTTTTGTTATGCTATCTTCTTGTAATATTTATACGTTTATAGTTGTATCCATTTCCAGTGGATAAAAGTTCCTTACTTACCTTTTTATTTTAAATAAATAATTTTTAAACATTATTGTTTTATTTTATTGTGAAAATGTATTCTAAAACTAGATTTCCTGAGTTCAAACATTTTTCCCTTTCATGAAAATATTTTCGATAGTTTAGCTCCAATCATTTCCAGCTTAGATAGCACAGAGTTCTTTTGCAACGATGTGAAATTCTCCATTTTAGAATACATATACCCTGTACATTCAGCCAGTCTAAAAAATTAGGTAGAAAATTATTAGTGATTAAAATGTGTGGAACTTCAATTTGGCCCTACCATGTTTACCATAAATACTATTGTCTAGCTGTGTAATATAAATGCATAATATTTGTTCTAACTGAATAAAGACCGGTTCACCATTAATTGTTTGTGATGGCTTGTGGTTCCAAATCTAAAATCTCTATCTCTTTTTATATCCATTTCGAAAATCCATGTTATCGTTTCGGATTAGTACAGTCGTATGGAAATAATTGTGAATGAAATTCTGCTGGATAATGAGATTTAGAGTGAAATCCAAATAAACAATTCTGATGACGTGCCAGAGATAGGAGAACACGTGCGCAGATCTAAACTACTACTGGGGCGAAAGCAATGGGGTGAAATCATTTGAGCGTGTTACCAATGCTTCAGCTGGGTTCTGGGTTGTATTGAAAAAAATGCAAGTGTACGTGAATATAAATATTTTTTACTAAAATATTACCGACTTTTTTTAGTTGGTGCTCTGAAAAAATATAAAATATTATTTACTTCTATTGGTACTAGTAATTCTGAATTTGTGTAGTTTTAGGTAGACTTTTAGCGCACACTTAAAAAGTACCAGGTCCATTAGAATTAATATTATTTTTTTATTTTTCAGTGCACCAGCTAATAAATTCAATAATTTTTTTGGGGCAAATATTAACTTCACTTTTTTATTGTATCATTAGTTATCGTAATATAGTTAAATGTACCCAGATATACCTAGTTTGTTCCTTTATTTTGTTGTCTCAAATTTTTATTCGAAAAAAATTGCCCCTACCACCTCCTTTGGGGAGAGTTTTTTGGGTGGAGGACAGTGGAGGACAAATTTTGTTTCAATCGGACAACGTTTACTAAGCGAAACGCGCGAGCAGACTATGTCCAAAGATTAGAAACACCTCTTTGCTATTGGCAATTGGTGTATTCATTCTTTGCTATGAGAAAGTTTTTCAGCGATTGCCAAGCAATTAGCGTCAGCAAGATGTCCAATCTGTGTCACTAGCGAACGGTATTGGCAACCTACAAGACAAAAAAGAACCCAACAAAAACGGTTCAACCGTTATCAAAATAATGTTGACACAGACGTACGTACAGACCCATGGCTAATAATTTCGTTACTAGGCTACTTAGGATAGCGGTAGAACAGAAAAATGAGCTGTGCAAAGATCCAGGTCCAATTTGTTGATGATTATGAGCAACCAAATAGATTAAAAATGGTGGACCTAGAAATTTGCAAAAATATACTTCACGGGCAAACAATTTCATGGATTGTGGTACGAAAACATAAAGTCATCAAAAGTCTTGAGTATAGAACCCTTCTATGAGACCTACTTGCACGTATAACCGGTTCGAACACCAGATCCATCCACAGACATGCACCAAGAAAGAAAGAACATTATGATAATTTTCCCTACATGTGTCTTTGGGATTTTCTCAACCTCAACTCTCAACCTAGGAGGCCCAGACACACTTACAGCCAATAGACTTTCAGATAGGGAACCCACCACATAGAGTCCTACGGACACTGATAGTTTAATTGTACTTTTACTAAGGTATAAAATACTATCTTTAAATTTTGGTATGTGTGCAAACTTTGTAAAATTATTGAATTTTTAACACAGTAGGTATTCAAAATATATATTTTATATATTATATTTTTGTGTTGAATTTTCAATATTTTGTATTGGATATTCAACTTTTTTTAAAGTGTACATAATATATTAACCATTGTATCTTTTTATATCATGGTATTAACCTAATACGAATGAGGCTTGCTGCAGCAGTCGATATAGTAAAGACTCGTACATATCACATAAAATACATTTTAGGGCAAAAATTATGGTAGTTATAAGTAGTTATTTTTTTGGTTTCAACTTTAATTCATTTAAATAAACAAAAGTAAGATATAAAGAAAAAAATTAAAAAACATTATTTGCTATGGCAATCACGATTTTTATCAGCTATCGATAGACGCTGTCGCTAGGCAATGGCTAGGCATTACCTACGCCGCTGAGCAGTAGTCCCAATCTTTATTTATTTATTTATTTTAGAAAAGCTATAAGAACATAAAATATAGCCTGTCACCTGCTTAGGTATAGAAAATTCAAATTTTTTTTTTATTGAAATCGGATATGTAGTTTTCGTTATATATATATTTTTGATTCATTCACATAATTTCTACCACATCATTTTGTTGGAAACAATCAAGAACTAAGAATTCAATTTATTTTATATATCAAATTCAGCTTTTGTTAGGTTAGATTTTATGGGACGTCGGATTGTTTGATTACATATTTAGGTATTATATAAGTTCATAATGTGGAACTCCAGGGTCTTAATCGTTCTACTGCTTACAATTTCATTTAAAGTTGGTACCTATATATAATACAGGATAATTAGATTATTGACACATTTTTACTTTCCTACCGCTGCCGAAGTAGTTATATGAGAAAATTATTGAAATGGTGTCCAGTTTTTAACAGTTTTTTAGGTTTCAGAACCTGAGAAAAACAATATATACATTGGTCAGTCTGTTGGTACGACCTATATGTTTTGTTGTTACCATGCTTGTTTTGCTGGGTACCGGGGTCGCTCTTCTCTGGCACAAGAAGGGGAACTATGCTTGCTAAATTTAATGTGCAAAGCGTGCTGTAACAATGTAGCGTGATTAAATCTGCCTAAAACATTTTTCTGAAAACCTCTGGCCATCCTCTCGATAAACATCACTGAAAAAAACATAAAAAATTGTCGAATATAAAAATCGTCTGATCAAGTTGTAGAATTTTTCCTGCGTGCCAACAACCTTTAGTCGGCATATGTATAAATAGTTCATTTGAGCAAAACCCGCTTTCTCTCAGAGATACGACATCAGATGGTGTTACAGGAAGAATGTTTAAGAAGATTTCCATCAAATTATTTAGAGCTATATACTTGAAAAAATTAAGTTTTGCGGCTACTGCCTAGAAAGTATTGTGAGCACCATGTCCATTTTGAGTCACATGCTGGCGGTATCCATAGACCGCAAAACAAAAAAGAAAGCAACAAAATCGGCCTATCCGTTCTTGAAATAGTCTTGGCAAAGAACGACATACAGGCAGACAGCCCAACAGGGACCCTAAAACACTCAAATCAAATTTTATATTTTCTACATGTTTTTTTATTATGTGTACCTACACGTTTATCTGGCAAAGAATGTGATATTGTTGTTTTTCTGGAGTTTGAGAATTCTACTCGTTTGAATGAACCAAACAGATTTTTAAAACTTGATTTTTTAGCATATTGGCTCGAATGTTAAAATATATAGCCGTGTTTCGTCAGGATTTTTTCCCTCTATCAAACACTCCTGATTCGATCCTGCACCAGGTGTTCTCCTTGATACAGTAGCTTCAGGTCGAAGGTGTAATTTGTTGCGAGCCCCTTCTTTCATGTCATTAAATATAAATATGCCACTGTTAATGTAAAGCACAGCACTTCCGCTCAATTTCCTACACTGACAGGCCATGTAGTATCCTTTCACCAAATGATGAATAGTGCCATAAATTTGAAGAGTGGCATGGGATATGGATTTTTGATTGGTTCTTGGTTAGATTAAGTTTATGATGGACGTAAACATTCATACAAAAGGAGATATTTAATTGTGGGGTGGAAATTGATTATGAGATAATATAGGATATAATAAATTCATAATGTATTTGTGAACATCATTAGTTGCTTATTAATAATGGTTGTAGCAGATTATAGCGGTATTGAGTGAAATACATAATAAATAACTTTAAATAAAATAGAAACGACTTCATTAGTTGATGCATTAGAAAAATTAAATAAAAATACATAATGTAGGAACCATAAAGATTTTGAAATTGGTACCAAGGGGTGCTTATCAGCTATACAGGACTAGTTTTCTCATGTTATTTATTTCACAATTTTCAGTGATCATATTAAAAAATTCACACGCATCTTGGGCAATGTTGAAACAACTTCTACAAGACAATTTAATCAGGTAAAAGAAAACAAATGAATATTATAAAGTATATATAATAAAATTAAACATTGCCGTGAATATTCCTCTAATCTATCTTTTCCCTTCATGAATAATCTCAATAATTCAAATAACAAATTAGGTATTATTTCCTTAATAATTATATTCGCTACAAGAATTTTAAAGTAATATACATGGTTGGAATCGAACCTGCTAGGACCCTGCGCATATGAAGCGGGCTCCTGTACCATTGGACTATAGAGGTAGGGTGTTGTAGGAAAATGAACTCTCTACATGGATATAACGAAGTATTTTTTAAAAACTGTATAAAAGTACAGTGATTATTAATGGAAAGGCAATTACTTCAGATTTAAAGCTTTTAAATATTGGTTACTATTATTACGAAAGATATAATTTTTGAAAAAAAAAATCTAGCATTTGAAGGTTGTTTTCCAAGGAGAGAGCTTAATGCAAAACTAAAAATCAATCTTTTTCTTTTAAAAGAAAAATTAATCATCAAAATTGTTGCATCTTTAATATGTAAACCGAGGGTACATACATGAAAAAAAAAATCAATCCTGAGATAAATTTTATATATATATATATATTTATATAATAAAAGAGGTCTAATTGTTCAATAATGAAAGAGATATATAATATATGTAGGGCATCGTCATATTTATATATATATATATATATTATACCTGAGTATAGGGCATGTGGAGTACAAAAGATGTAAAATTAAACGCCATAGTAAAGTAACACCATAATGTAGACAACCGTTTTCAATCGCAAAACATACTCCAACATGTTGTTTAAACATAGTTTGAATCCTAAATTGATGTCCGAGAAATCTAGTGTTCTCTGATTTTTTTAATGAATGTCTGCTACTGCAATTTTTTTTAAATTGGATAACTCCAAAACGGCTGGATCAAATTGAAAAAAAGTAAAGGTATTTATTTATGAAGTTGAGAATAGGTGAATCCAAATATATAAAAATATACATAGTGTTGTCTTCATAAATAACAAAGTAGATGCGGACTTCGGGTATAACCAGAAGCACCATAAATCTAAAAATATTTTAGTTGAAGAAAAAACAATCGCCTTGTGATAAATACAGTATCTTCTAACAAACAGTGCAACTCTGATGGAGGATGGTGGGCGAGGAATCATCCATTTGAGATGATTTTTTTAAATGTCAGAAATTTGCTTCCATAAAGTAAACGTTTAAAAAAAATGTACTTAAAATATTTGTGTCAGTTCCTAAATGAACTGGTGTGATCTAGCATTCGAAGGGCTTTTTCGAAGAGATAAGCTTTATCAAACCCTGAAAATTTGGATATGAGACCATTTCTCAACCATCTTCTATCAAATAAAAAAATCATCATCAAAATCATTACATGTTTACAGTGAGAAAAGAGGTTACATACTTACATAAAAAAAAATCCCGATGGCCTGTAGTCAGCAGAAAGGTAAATTTCTCAAAATTCATTGAATTGAAATTTGAAAAACCTTTTCATTGGTATACTTACATGTCATTACATGCAAATTGCCCGTTTTTAACCGCATGTGGCATAGCCTTATGGTTAGAAAAATGGGACTCGAGTTTTTGCATTAGTAGTTCATGATTAATGAGGTCAAACGCTTTGGTTAAATTAAAATAAATATCAGTTACTTTATTGCCTTTATCGAGTTGATCTATTATATGTTTAAGAGAATAATAAATCCCAGATTTGGTGGACCTATTAGGGAAAAAACCATACTGATTCATCACAAATATATCATTTTCAATGAAATATGATAAAAACCTGTTATAGATGAGGCGTTCAATTATTTTAGAGAAAGCTGATAAGATAGAAATTGGTCTATAGTTTGAAATTTCAGTTTTATTTCCTTTCTTGAGTACTGGAACAATCTTTAGTGCACCGTAAGCGGATGACAAATAAGATTTCCTACATGTTTAAGTACAACAGTTGGTATCTCATCAACACCCACTGAACATTTTGGCGGTAGGGCCATTATGGTAAGTCGTACCTCATCGGGACAGGTTGGTTGCAAAAACATTGTGGTTTCGTATTGGTTGAACCAATTGGGGTTCTGTTGGTTGGAAGGAGTACCTGTATTTGTTCCATATCTAGATCTAGATATATCGAAGTGATCACTGAAATGATAGGCAATCTGCTGCAGATTTGTAACACATTCATCATTTATTTTGAGGTTGATACTTCCGAATTTTTTTTCCGTTTTCCTGTTACGTTATTGAATATGGTACACGTACTACATTGTACGCTATTTTAGCTTTGATTGTATTCTCTTTTCTCAGTCTTATACTTTACGAGCAAATATTCGAGCTTGGTTTCTTTGTACAGTAGATTCATGTCGCGCAATTCCCGTGACCACGCTCTAATCTCGGGCGTTTCAGAAGAGGAAATCCAATGTCAAAATAATAATAGAATCTTTGGTTCAAAATAATAAGATTTAACCCAATTCACGTACATAGAATGTGTCTCCTGTCTGAGTTAGAGGGTGTTTTATTTAATTGTTTAAAAATGATTATTCCCCATTACTTTTAAACTGTTTGACTAATCTTTATCATGTTTGGCAGGAAGTGTAGACACTGCAAACCTTACTACAGGGGTAAACGAAAGATTAACCCTTCCTAAACTCTACGCCACTGGCGGAATTGTCATTTTGGTACAACTTTTCTTTTCTCCAAAACTTTCTGTGTAAATAACACACTCTACCTTTGTAACGATAAAGTCATTGTTTTTCGAGATATTTAAAGTTGAACATAAAGCTGCACTGCTGCTTTTTTTGTATTTATCATTGCGGTGTTTTGGAGTCATCGGTTTGCATTTATTATGCAAATGAACTTTTACAGTTAATTTTTAGGTTTAATAGGATTATTAACATACAATTTTATTAATACGTAATTATCAAAAAGTCTTTTACACATTTTTGCTACAATAGATAAAATGAACAAAATTTAAAAATACTCAACAAATGTTCAACGTTACCCCCATTTACCTCAATAAGTTTATCTATGCTCTCACTAAACGATTAAATAAAAATATGTTTGGCTGATTAGCAAACAACTTTGCGAAATTTACTATTTGGTGCCATAGCTCTTGAGTCTTGACGATTATATATTTCTTGTGAGCATAAAATGCTTTCATATGCCCCCAGAAATAAATATCAAAGGATTTACCTACGGCAGTCCTAGGCGGCCAAGGGAATTCACTACCTCTACCAATAAAACGATGAGGAAATTGCTGATCCAGATAATTCCGTACTATTAAAGGATAATGAGGTGCTGCTCCATGAACCACATGTCTCTTCTTCGATCCAGTGGTAATCCCTCTAGTTCTTCGTAAAGTTTAGTTTGTGGAGAGAGAGAGAGAGAGAGAGAGAGAGAGAGAAATGCTTTATTGTCGAAAAAATATAAATTTTGTAGACAAAGCAAAATAAAAATATCAAAATCAAACACTACAAAACAAAACAAAGGCAAAACTAAAAATTAAATTAAAATTAAATAAATTTATATAATATAAAACAAAAATATAAAAATATAAAGATGTAAAAATATAAGATAGTAAGTATCAGAATGAAACCTACAGCTGTATATTCGGTTAGAAAGTAAGTTAACATACAGCTGTAAATTCAGTCAGAAGGTAAACACTAACTAAATCACAAAACAAAAACAAATTTTGTACAAACAATAAACCAGTGCGTGAGCTGAGCAGAAACGTGCCTTAGTGAAAGAAGTCGTTAACTGCATAAAAGGCATTATCCTAGGTAGTAGGTATTTAATTGAATCTGGGATAAGCCGTTATAGATTTAATTTTGTGTGACAGATGATTTTACATTACAAAAGACCCTTAGGATATCAAACATCAAATAATATTCACTAAACCAGTGGGTGTAAGAAGCTTAATATTAAGTATTAACAATTTTTAACAAAAAATTCGCTTACTGCATAAAAGGCTCTCTCCAGTAAGTATGATTTCAAAACCTTTCGAAATTCAGGAAAAGATCTTATGGATTTGATTTCAAATGGATACTACAGATACGAGTTACCCACCATTCAAATTTGCTGGTAGTTCATAAGGACCCAAAAAACTATCTTCAAATATACCGTACCATATATTAACCTTAAATTCATGTTGAAAATGTGATTTTCGGAGACAGTTGAGATATTGAAAATCCGCACCAGTTACGAAAATTTTATTGCTAAACAGCCAAACATATTTCTTAGAAATAGAAGATCATTTAGTGAAATAATAGATAAACTTATTGAGGTAAATGGGGGTCACATTGAACATTTAAGTTAAACATTTTTAAATTTTGCTTACATTATTTATTGCAGAAAAAATGTGAAAAAGACTCTTTGATATTTACGTAAACGTAAAATTGTCTGTTAAATTTCTTATTAAAGCTAAAAAATCAGCTGTAAGTTTCATTTGCGTAATAAATGCAAACCTATGACCAAAAAAACACCACCATGATAAATACACTAAAATTGTGCAGCAGGGCAGTGTTATGTTCAACTTTGAATATCTCGTAAAATAATGACTTTATCGTTACGAAGGTCGAGTATGTTATTTACATAGAAAGTATTGGATAATAGCAAAATTGCGCTAAAATGACAATTCCGCCAGTGGCGTAGAATTTAGGAAGCTTTAACCTTTCACTTACCCCTGTCGTACGCCTCTGATAGTAGCCAGAAACGTTTAATTACCATAATTTAGTAAGGTTTGCAGTGTCTACACTTCTTGCCAAACATGATAAAGATTAGGCAATTTTCGGTACACTCTATTAAATCCAAAATAATTTTACATATTTTCTTATTAAATGTTACCTTCTAGAATTGTTGATTGGTAATTATTAATTGTCATTGTGACTTTTTTCTTTATACCAACACGGTTCTTTCTAATGTGACGTGCCTCCTAACTGATAGCCGATTGTCTCTATCAGAAAATTAAGGAATGACACAGCATAATGGCGAAATTGATAGCTGCTGTCTGCCCAACAAACGCCTTTTCTGAAGAAGTAGCAGTCTAGCGTATTCTCTGAGTATACTCTTTTGGGTGTAAATCCAAAGATGATTTCGATCATATTTCATGCAATCTTCCAATCAAGATTTTCCAGCCCACACCCTATCTTAGGTATATTTGATCCAATGTATCTAATAAAACTAGAGAAAGAAGATCCACGATACCGCCACTTATAGGCACTAGCAGTATAGAAGTACTAAATGTATGGCTGATCCCTTATTGTACTTTTCGAAATCTAATATAAAACATTCAATCATTTACGATTTAAAGATCTAGGATAGTGCAAGATTGCTGCCGCTATATTTTAAAATCACTAAATATAAAAAATCGAATGATTTTCGTTATGGAATTAGTCCGATAGCGGTAGGAAAGTTGTGTAAGTGGACATACGAGATTTTTATGTCGGAAAGTAGTGGAAAATAATTTTCTCATCTTTAGTTGAACCATCACCCCAACTGTTCATGGTACATCTTTTTGAAATTAGAACGGATAGATAATGTTACAGACTCAGTGTTATGGTATTCATTGAATTGTTTTGTTCTTACTAACTAACAAGTTATAGTGAAAAAAATGTTTTTCCTCGAGATAGCGAATACGCTCATTTGACAGAACCCAATACAATCTGCTGATTTAATTCTCAAGTATGATATGCAGGTTGGCCAAACATTCAATTGTCAAGATAACGCATCTCAATTTACTGTGTATACACTAGATGCACATGCAGCAGTGAAACTCTCTCTAAATTAGTAGCTATTGAATCGGTAATGGCCTTTTAATGTACTCTCTCTACAGTGCTACCCCTCTATGTGAAGAGTAACTGTTGTTTCGGAGGGTGTTTAGTTGATACATATGTTTCTACATATTGTTCTCTCACACGAGGGATGCGGGGTTCAAGGGCATAGGTGGAGTAAGTAAGGCATTCCAAAAAGGGGCGCAAAATTTCAATAAAAATTTGACCGCAACATTACCAAAGATAAATTGACGATATGCAAATTTGGGTTAAGAATTATTGCAGGTTAGTGAATATTGTACAATAATGAAGGTTTGGGAGCTATTTTTTGTTGCGTTGCGAGCGATCCAATTCATATTATACATAGTAGGTATATATACAAGCTATACAAATAGCAAAACAAAATAACTCCACACATAATCAAAATGCAAATACAAAAAAAAATCCCGATGGCCTGTAGTCAGCGGAAAGGTAAATTTTTCAAAATTCATTGGATTGAAATTTTAACAACCTTTTCATTGGTATACCTACATGTTATTAAATAAAATTGTCATAGCCTTGCGGTTAGAGGTTTTTGTTTTGGCTGTTGAATATAAAGCAGACAGGGTTCGAGTCCACTTCAAGGCAGATTTTTTTTTCGTCTATTTCTTTTCAATAAATATACTATATATTTTTTTAATCAGGGTCTATATTAAGCTCTCCAGAAAATGTACAATTACATCAAATTTATATTGAGTGTTCATGTTTTATCAATATTTGTTATTTTTCTTTATTAATTTTTATTTTTTTACCTGTGTATTTTATGAAAAATTGCTTCGAACAAGAGTTGTAGGTACTGATTATATCTATAACCTAAAATTATTTTTAATAATATTTACACTACTGCTCTTTTTTGATAATTTTTTTAAATGTTTGAATGGTCGCCATTTTGAAACTACTTACCCGATATTGCCCAATAACGAACTCGACCGAGATATTTGAGAGATTGATTTTTGTAGCGAATTTGAACTTGATACCTTCAAAACTGCGACCTCTATCGTGTTAACAAATTTCGTAATATCCCATATATATATATATATATATATATATATATATATATATATATATATATATAAACTTTTGAACCAAATGTTTTTTTGGACTAACTTATAGACATATAACAACATGCCGTTGAAATTTTTTCGAAATTCAAAAGTGTGAACGATCGCAATAGGTATATTTCTATAAGAAATTTACCTAAAAATCCCGATGGCCTGTAGTCAGCGGAAAGGTAAATTTCTCAAAATTCATTGAATTGAAATTTTAACAACTTTTTCATTGGTATATCTACATATTATTACATAAAATTGCCGTGTGTGTCATAGCCTTGCGGTTAGAGGTTTTTGTTTTGGCTGTTGAATATAAAGCAGACAGGGTTCGAGTCCACTTCAAGGCAGATTTTTTTTCGTCTATTTCTTTTCAATAAATATACTATATATTTTTTTAATCAGGGTCTATATTAAGATCTCCAGAAAATGTACAATTACATCAAATTTATATTGAGTGTTCATGTTTTATCAATATTTGTTATTTTTCTTTATTAATTTTTATTTTTTTATCTGTGTATTTTATGAAAAATTGCTTTGAACAAAAGTTGTAGGTACTGATTATATCTATAACCTAAAATTATTTTTAATAATATTTACACTAATGCTCTTTTTTGATATCTTTTTAAAATGTTTGAATGGTGGCCATTTTGAAACTACTTACCCGATATTGCCCAATAACGAACTCGACCGAGATATTTGAGAGATTGATTTTCGTAGCAAATTTGAACTTGATACCTTCAAAACTGCGACCTCTATCGTGTTAACAAATTTCGTAATATCCCATATATATATATATATATATATATATATATATATATATATATATATATATATATATATATATATATATATATATAAATATATATATATATATATATATATATATATATATATATATATATTTATATATTTCTGAATCTCTTTTTTCTATATGACGCCATAATCGTGGTAATTTTTTTCTTTAGTTCTGGATTCTGTACATAAGATCAAGATAATAAAACTAAGATTATTTCAGTGAAAGAAAATTTATCTATTGCGTGACACAAACTTTTCGATAGCTACTGTTAAAATAGCGCCTAAAGAGGCAGCTATCGTAGAGTCTCTATGAGCGCAAGTTTGAAATTTTTGTGTAGTAATCCCTCATAGATGTCTATTCTTACAAGGAGCAATATGTAGGTAACTTATTCTTTCACTTGTTCACCGTTTATTACTCTAGGAAGTTATTTGCATTTATAATTTGTAATATATCTAAATAACTAGTTCCATAAGGTCAAACGTGTTGTGGCAGGTATAGAGAAAATCGTCAAAAGTTGTCAATCATTGAACCTGATTGAAATCACATGAAAGTCTATTTACTAATTTTAGTTTGTCAAAGTTACTGTTTTTGAATATTTTATAAGAAGTTCGCAACAGGGATGATTAAGCAAATGCGTTCCGTGTTTAAATAGACGGCGTTATTTAAATAAATAAAATTACCCAAAAATAAAAACAAAGACACAATTGTATTTATTTTAGTGTGATCACTTGCTTGAATTTCTTTTGACAATCATATTATAAGTTTCATCTTTATTGGGAACGAGACAATATTTTAAAAGTGTACCGCACTGACCGCTTTAGAGCCTTCAACCAAAAGCTCTAGACTGGAAATGCTTGTCAAATAGAGAAGCGTGAAGAGAGGATTAAATGACAAATTGTGAATAGGCTAGATATAGTATTTTTTATTTGATATTAATATAGTGGTATATATTTGCGTACCATATACACAAAAATGAATTTGCTCATGCGTACTAATAGATACTTGGGCATTTTGTATAATTTGAAATTATTTTTAAGACCGTTATAGATTTTATTAACGTATTCATGTCTAGGAACAATAAACGTTCCGTAAAAAATATTTGAGCAAACTTAATCGGTAAAATAAGGTGATATTTATGAACGTAATGCTCAAAACCCTATCTAGATTAGCCCTACCGGCTTGTAAGAAATGTAAAAATATTTGAGAAAAAATCTAATTTATGGTAAAATAAATCCTCTGGCTACCACCTACCCATAACGACCGATTATGAATTTCCTGTGGTTACTGCCATTATTTATACCTCTCCTTACCGATCACCGATAATTCTAAAATCTCCCTCCACTAACGGCAGTAAAATTCGAACCTATAATTAAAACAATGCATTGTACCTAACTAAACTATTTCCCACTGATGTTTTCAATTACACAATGACTAATATTTAATAATAATAATCAATTTCAACATGCAAAATCAAGAATGTTCGAAGGGCAATTATTGTATGAAACAATATCGCATGGCTTCACAGATTCGATACCGAGATGAAAAACCAGAATAAAAGAGTGTTATTTTTCAACCTTTGCACCAATGCATTATAGGTACAGTCTCCTCCTTAACGGTCAAAATTTGATTCCTTCAAGATTTTTGAAGAAAAAAACAATAGTAATGTTTCCATCAATAGCTCTAAATTCTAGAAGAACAAGAGGATTTTCTGTTTTGGGCTCTTCGTTATAATTACCTTGAATGCCAGTGGCCTCCTTCCCGAATAGTTAATAGTTATTGTTACCCCAATTATGCAACGAACAATAGATGAAGAATATTCTAACGAAATTGTATGTATTGTATTCTAATACACCGGAAGAAGCTGACGAAAATTTCTATCTTTTGATGGCAAGTGAAGAAATAGTTAAAAATAATTTGGAAAAAGAACATTTTACAAAACTATGGGAAAGAAGATTAGAGTGGTCTATTACCTATAGAAGCAATTTACCTACAAGAGGGTATAATACGAACAATTTTACTGAAGCTTCTATTCGTATCTTCAAAGATATTATTTTACAACGTTCCAAGGCTTTTAATAGTTGTGCACTAGTTGATTTCATTGTAACGACATTTGAACACTACTATAATAGGAGATTACCAGAATTTGCAAACTCACGACGAACTAAACATCAAATAGATGACAAAATTTTATTTTTTTGTAGGAGAGCAAAAGACATCGACAAATTGTTAAAAATTGGCGATCATGTAGTATCGGCAACAGAAAAGTCTTTGCTTTATACTGTTAATATAAATATCGCATTTTATGGTTGCCCTCAAGGTAAAATTGGAGCATTTTGTAAGCACGTATGCGCTTTAGAGCAGCAGTGTGGATTCCTTTTTAAAAATTCTCCATCTTTATTTTACAAAGACAATGTGAAATGTCCTGGGCAATACAAAGCTGTAACCTGCTGTGGGCAATTTGTGTTTATTTCTCATTCAATTACACTTAACTTAAATTACCCCATCTAGAGCAACATAGGTCATTTTTTTTTAATTATTGTTAAAGTAGGTTATATATAAATATTTTTTTACAAAGATTTGGACCGACGTTATTGGAGCACTGAAAAATACGAAATAATATTAATTCTATTGGTGCAGTTGTGCAGTTGCAGTTAGATTGATAACTTTTGGCACCAACTTCACAATTAATAGAATTAATATTTGGTATTTTCCAGTGCACCAGCTAATAACGTCGGTCCAATTTTTTGTAAAAAATATTTATTTCACAATTTTGACTGTAACATTAGTCATGAAAATTGATGAACGTTCACTAATACCAAAGAAGATAGTACTTATAGTATTACCATGTATAAAGCCTACTTGTTACTTTTTATTATACAAAGATCTCAGAACATCGCAGCGTAGATATACATATTTCCGACTTTACTGCTGTAACTCTAAAACCGTAACTCTTTTGAAAAAATGTTCATTTTAAATCTTGATAACTACGTGAAATCTCTTCTTTAATTTGGCCGTCACATATCTTCAATTTTGGAAAAACAAATCCCCTTAAAAATAGCGGAAATACACCTATTACATATTTCAGACTTTACCATTGCTGTAACTCGAAAACCGTAACTCTTTTCAAAAATTGTTCAATATAAACATTTCGGGATATGGTCCCGTCTCTAACTTTCAAATCTCGAATTTTAGATTCTAAGAAATATTTTCCTGAGGGAAAGGGCATGTCTAATATTGTTTTTTTTTTCAATGGATCCAATTCTCAATCCTCCTCTCTAAAATGAAAAAGAAATCATTAAAATTGGAGCACGTTTACTATGCAAAAGTCGCGAAAAAAGATATAAAGAAAATAAATATGCAGACATACAGTCGAATTGTATACCTCCTCCAATTTGATTCGGTGGTTAAAAATATAGGTAACTCTAATAAAAATCACTGATACTCAGTATGTTCTCTAATTTTGTTACGTAAAATTGAAGGATTAAATATATTTTAATAAGTCTATAAAGACTAATCATATCGATTTGCGGTTTTCACCAGTGTCTGTAATTTTTCACACTCTTTCTTCCTAATGAAAAATAAAAATACCATTGCATTTGAGATATTCGAGAAATTCATAAAAATCTGCGATTTTGTCATAAAATGTTGTCTACCGATTTGAAAAATAATCTAACTCGAAATGTTATTGCTCCAGTAGAAGCGCCCATCATTTGACAAGATAGAGAAAAAACTTTAATGCAACAAAGTTGTCTTTTTCTCAGTTGGTAACAATTTTTTTTTTCAACAGGTTAACTTGGGATAATTTTGAATAAAACAGTGTTTTTTAATTCTCGATGTGAGTCACGCCCGGGTCATCTGATTAACGGATCCTGAGATATAGCCGGCGTCCTTTATTAATGGGTCACCTTGTACATACCTACCTATATTTTAAGCACGCAGAAAAATATAAGGAATCCTAATGAAACTATGGCAAATAATGTGTTGTACCGATAATAAATATGTAAGATTAAAAAACTAAGAACATCCTTATCAAGTCATCTTTCAAACAAAAAAACTGAATCAAAATCGGTTAATCCGTTTGAGAGCTACGATGCCTCAGACATTCAGACATATACACTCGTTAAACTCAACTACCTAGAGAAAATTTTCGATCAAGTAACTCTTCTAACAAAAAATGAACCAAATCCAAATCGATCCGTTTGGGAGCTACGGCGCCACAGACATCTTCACTTACAACAGTGGGTCCTTATATGATTTAGTTTTTCGCCAGATTTTCTACAAACACACTCTACCGCTAACATGCATTTTCAAAACAATGTAGTTTGTTGCTTCACTCGTTTTAACTCGAAATGTTATTGCTCCAGTAGAAGCGCCCATCATTTGACAAGATAGAGAAAAAACTTTAATTCAAAAAAGTTGTCTTTTTCTCAGTTGGTTACAATTTTTTTTTTCAATAGGTTAACTTGGGATAATTTTGAATAAAACAGTGTTTTCTAATTCGCGCTGTGAGTCACGCCCGGGTCATCTGATTAACGGATCCTGAGATATAGCCGGCGTCCTTTATTAATGGGTCACCTTGTACATACCTACATATATTTTAAGCACGCAGAAAAACATAAGGAATCCTAATGAAACTATCGCAAATAATGTGTTGTACCGATAATAAATATGTAATATTAAAAAACTAAGAACATCCTTATCAAGTCATTTTTCAAACAAAAAAAAACTGAATCAAAATCGGTTAATCCGTTTGAGAGCTACGATGCCTCAGACATTCAGCCATATACACTCGTTAAACTCAACTACCTAGAGAAAATTTTCGATCAAGTAACCTTTCTAACAAAAAATTAACCAAATCCAAATCGATCCGTTTGGGAGCTACTGCGCCACAGACATCTTCACTTACATCAATGGGTCCTTATTAGTGATGCGCAAAGCAAGACCAAGACCAAGACCGATATGGTCTTGGTATTGGTCTTGCACCCTTGGTATTGGTCTTGGTCTTGCATCAAATCTTTAGTCTTGGTCTTAGTCTTGCATATACGGTCTTGGTAATGGTCTTGGTCTTGCTGCAAGACTTGCAAGACTTTGCAAGACTCTTGCAAAAATTTTGATCTTTTTATAAGTGTGAAAAGTTGTTGCGATTCTAAACCGTAATTGCTTAATCCAAATGAAGAAGAACCCTGCATATGTATGGGAAGTATGTAATTCATAATCTTATAAGATTGCCTATAATTATATTATCATCCGAAATGGATAAATATCAACCGTATAGAAAAATTGTCATTGTCCAGAACAAACACGCCTGGTAATGTAGAATAAGTAATGAGAATAAAACTAGGTGCCTAGAATTAAGTTAGGGCAAGTGAGATGCGTATAAGTTTATACATTAATAATCACCATTCACAAATGAGAATCGTACCTTACTAGCGCGACTTAGTCTGCTTGTGTTTTCTTGGTATCATCCGTCCCAACTGAGCACTCCTTTTACTACATACTTCTACTTCATACTTCTATTTCATAACTCATTCTCTTGCTCATTCTACAATGGTTTTGTACCATTTTCTTTAATAAAATAGAAAGAATCTCTGAAAGCGATCAAAAGTATTTCTGATAAAACTAACTTCTATTTTTGTAGAAAGCTTTTTCCAAAAAATTAAAATTAAAAACAGTTAGAAATTTAATACGCGCATTTATAAAACTAGGTATCTATTTAAAAAGTCAGTCGTGTGAATATCTCAGTTGAGTTAGTTAATGAGCATGATCGAGGGCAATATAAAATTTCAAATATCTCCAAAAGTGGCCACTGGATAAATGTCATAAAAAAAATCAAATTTATAGATAATTTTTAACGTTTGCTTAAAACATTCTGCGCGATAGAAAAAATAATAAAAATAAAAAACCGTGTAGTTTACCTTCCCCTGGCTACGAACTGTCGGGATTCTTTGAAAACAGCTCGGTAAGTGAAATCCTAGAAGGGTTGAAATTACGGTATAGGTATAGGGTATTTAAGAATTTTTTGAAATCCGGAAATCCTAGAAGGGTAAAATGAACCCGCTTTTCACCCAACAACTTTTAATTCAATATTTTTAGAATCTCTAAAATAAAGATCGATCATAGGGGAGTTCAAAGATTAAATTAATTAGGTTATTTATTAGCGTTTCTTATCTAATCATTGAGTAAAATAATATGTTTCCTACCAAGACCAGGTTAGTCTTGGTATTGGTCTTGCATCCCAGTATTGGTCTTGGTCTTGGGTCTTGGTCTTGCATAGACGGTCTTGGTCTCTTGCAAGTCCAAGACCAAGACTGCAAGACCAAGACCAGTCTCGCAGCATCACTAGTCCTTATATGATTTAGTTTTTCGCCAGATTTTCTTCAAACACACTCTACCGCTAACATGCATTTTCAAAACAATGTAGTTTGTTGCTTCACTCGTTTTAACAATGGTTGCTATACCTTCAGTGAGAAGACGCGCTAACTTTCTTAAATTGAGTGCATTTGAACAGTGCATGTTTATGGGGCTGCGGAAAGCTGGAATTTCGTTTCGGCAAATAAACAATAGGATTAGTCGAAATGCATCCACGGTACTTTGAGTATGACTACGGAGCAAAAGCAACAACGCAACAAAGTCGTAGACGAACTGGTGCTTTCCGAAGAACTACAGACCGTGAAGACCGCCTCTTAAGAGTGGAATCTCTACGATCAGTTTATCATAGGATCATATCATTTAGCTTGCATTCTTATCGACCGCGTCTCATGTTGCCTTTGACTTAAAGACAGAGAGGAGAGATTGGTGATCAAGAACTTGTCCAGTGGAATCAGGAATCAAATCGATTGGAGGTAGTTTTCAAGTTTTCTCTGATTTGTGGTCAGTGACGAGTATTGATTTTGTTTATGGGGACAGAAGAAGAAGATATATTCAAAGACATGAAGAAATGCAAGAAATTCAATTGTGCCTATAATATGACGCTTATACAAAGAGTTATGGTATGGGCAAAGTCTATCTAAGGAGAAGTCCGGTCACTTGTTTATTCTCGAAAAACGCCGACGTTTTCTGCGGAGCGGTCGTAAATCATGTTTACTAGCACTACTAGTGATACGAAGGTTATTTTAAGTAAAATTTTGTAACTACTGGCGTTGATATTATTTCGAGATGCTCTTAAGAGGAGAGATCAAATTTATTTTATACGATAGTGTAGATTCTGTATACTTATTTGTATAATATTATTATGTATAATTTTTATACTATTTCTATTTGGCGTTTATGTCGATTGTAATCAAACGATAAAACTTTTGTTTTTATTGTATTTAAGGTACAGTACGTAGAAAAAATTGATTTATTAGGAAGTATTTTTAAAAAAAGTTCAAAGAATAAAGGTGAGTAGGTATTATTTTTATGTAATAAATTTGATTATGTCGAAAGTAATGAGCAACAGGCAACAAGACAAAAAAACTAAATTAAATTACTTACTTGTAGGTACTTAACTAAAACTACACGAAACAAGATTACATTTTTTTAAATAGTTAATTTTGGGTTTTTTATTTTGTTTTTGGGATTGTAGTTCCCTGCTTGCAAATTTCAGAGTATAATAAATCCTCACCCTTGTATACAATGACACCAGGTAGTCTTTTGGGAAATTAGGACAAGGTTGTTAAAACCGTATAGAAAAAAAATTAAGTCATTTCCTATGCTACCCATGGTACAAGATGGATTAAAATGTTCTTTAAAAATATTTTCTATAGATATGATATATTCTATGACATTTTTGGAGGCACTGTTAATCCCCTAGTAATCACAACATATTGTAGATGTCTCACACGTATCACTATTGCAAAAATCGACAAGAATATTACACATGGGTATGCTTTAGAAGACATTTTTTCAAAAAGTATCCACCTACATACACTAATGCATTGCCTTCTTCCGTTATTAAATTTTGATAATCCTTAATTCCTATCTTTATTGATCTATTTTCTCTTGTTTTACATAAACAGTCACAGGCGTATTCATAATCGAAACTTAGTATGCTACTAAATTAAGTCTAACCTTAAATTAGGTTTATGACTCTTATGTCAGTGTTATGGTAGGATTGTGTTTTATTTTTTATTTTAATGCAGTACTAGCTAGTATCAAACTAAGATTGGATTATGAATACGCCTGTCAGTTTTTTTACTAAATCTGTTGCTATGGTAACAAACATTTCATTACTATTACCGTTGGCTAAACAATTGGATCCTTCCTTCCTGTTCAGCTGTTAAACTTGCTCTCTAATAAAGCCTAGATCGTCTTTCTACTGCTGCCATCTTGAAAAATATATTAATTCTCTAGGATAAGTTTATTACCGCAAGCATTTTTCTTATCTCACTACTGTTCGATCAATCAAATAAAAAAGGGCACTCATTTTGTATAAATCTAAGCAACAATAAATCCCATGAGAACGCATCATAGATATTCAACAATTACGAATATTAAAAATATCCAGCTCGGACTGGGAATCATATAGGTAGCCATGGTACAGGTCTTATTGTACCATGTAGGTAGTGTTCTCTTGGTAGCGGACGCGGCGACGGCAGGAGGGAGATTTTCGTCGCCTGAAGCGAGTGACTGGACTTCTCCTTGGATAGACTTTGGTATGGCGTCCATTAGATTTCCTCCAAAGAAACATGCATCCTTATTGTTTCAAATCTATTTACCTATTCTACCAAAGGTATCGTCAGCAACTAGAAAACCCAATTTTCCATCAGGATAATGCCAGGCTTCCTTCAGCGGCAGTCACTACTAGGCATGATCTATAAACTGAACCAGGTTCCTTCTTGTCTCGGAAGTTACCGTTCTTTCCTGGTCTTGTGCTCTTTCATATGTATGGGATATGGTAGAAGATTGGGTGAACTTCCTCGATAAATAATGGATTTGCAATTATTTGGGATCCAATTCAACAATAAGACATTGACAACCTTATTTGAAGTAAGCTTCTGAGGGTTGAGGATTGTAATAATTACTTAAAAGGGGCTCAGGCATATTATAAAATTTCCAGGCAAAGAGTAGGTAAGCAAATTATGTTAAAACTCTGATCATAATTTGATTTTTCCATTTCACACAATAAATAATTAGTACGAATTGGTGTATTAAAATGGGCGAAAAAATTAGCGATTTGTTCCATTGTCGATGTCTAACTATTTTCACTAGTCAGCTATCTGGTTTATGAACACCAATACTTAGATTAGGCGCATTGTAACTATGTTTTCCGACTAACTTTGATAATTCGTAAACGTCCCTCGAGCTAGCATAGCAAAGTGAGTTATTTTTGTGAAATTTTCGATGTTCATTTATGAGTTGAATGTGTGACGGAGTGTAATTGCCCGCGGAATTCCTTGATTGTGGGTTTCATACCTATGAATATTCGAGCTTTCTGGAAGGATTTTCGTGGAGTTTTCAATATGTATGTGTGTTGGGAGGATATGTGAGGGGTTCTAACTGTGATAACGCTACTTGCGATAGGAGTTAGATAGAAATCGTCACGTAAGGACAAAGCGCCACGCCCCACGCCCCCTCCATAATGCGATTTTCTCTCGCTTGAGCTATCTTTCTTTTTCATTCTCTCTCTCTCTTTTTATTATATACGAGTGTGAAAATGTGCGTGCATGTAAGATCTATTCATGTAAGTATATAATAGATTCGAAAAGACAAGCACTGTGCTCAGTCGGTTGTATAATCTTAATAGTAGATTTCTATATCAAATGAAAGGGTTTAAGGACAGCACAACTTTTTTTCTTTTAAGATTTGAGAGTGTTCTTAGCTAGTTTTTAAGTGTAACGTGATTATCTGTCTGCAGTATCGTAGATTCCAAAAGGAGGACCGATTTTGATTTAGATTTTTTGTTTGAAAGGTGATTTGATCGAAGTTGTTCTTAGATAATATGATTAAAAAAAATATTTTCAGCTGTTTAAAGATCATCTGCGTATTAAAGTTGATGAAAGAAACTGAAGAACTCCCACAAGTCTAATCAATTCGATATTTGATATCAAATACTATTACTTCAATGATATACTTGGTTTCACGACTGTTGGCGTCTGCCTTGAAAACACGAAAAATGGATCAATTCAACTGACGGAGTAAATCAGTGGCGTAACGATTTCGAGCTAAGATATGGCATTTAAGGAAGTTCATATAATTAGGGGAAAAATATCTATTGATTAAATAATCAAACATAATAAGTATGAAAGATTTATTATCAACAATAATTCAGACACACAAATTACAAATTTATTGCTTGAGTTATGAAATATAAATTTATGCAGCTGAATTATTAAAATGTCACAATGACTTTGTGACGCCTATGAAATAAAGATTGCGTTGCCTTCGGACATACGTGCAGCGGCCTATCGTTGTATAAAAGGACATAAGCTTGACATACTGATGACGTAGCTTAGATCGACAAACGCACTAGAGAATTTCATGATAATGAGATGCGATGATGATAGCTCGTGAATGATAACACACAATAGCCATGATTCGTGAAACAAACTGTATTGCATAAACATAATTTTGATCTGATGCTGAAGGTCCACTGTTTGTGGTGAATTAGTGCATAAATATGTAAAGTGTATGAGAGAACTACGTACGCTGCTGAATATTAAGGCCCGATCGGGCACTGTACGGATATGCACGTGATAGGTTATAGAATGGGATAAGGCTTTATATAAAGTTATCAGAGCAACTTGGTGTAATTTAAACACTTCTTTGTGTACTTGAATGGCATATTAACTGCTCATAAAGAAAATCGACAAATTGACGAAGTGCTAAATGTTCTAGCGACTTTTAAAGCAAATTGACTTTATATGGAAATCTAAAGACAGCATTCTGATCATTTAAAAAAATATAGGTACCTACAGGGCAACTTCCCCTCTCATTGGGGCTGTCAGTTTTGGATTATTTTTAGCAATTAGATACTTAAAAACTCCAATTTAAGAAGTAAAATGAATCTTGTTTCATGAAGTAATAGATGACTTAGTGAAAAAGCTCTACTAAAGACTGCACGCGAATTTGCATTTCCTATAACAAATCGATTAGTATTTATTTGCAGAATATTAGTTACAGAACCTATTCTATCAGAATGCATATTAGTGTAGAATTTGTATTATGAATTTAAGGTTCAATAGTGAGTAAATGTCTACATTGTTTCAGTCATTTAATTATGTCGCATTTAAGATAGAGATTTCCCCAGCCCTAAAATATTCAACAATATAAAAAAAATTCATGTACCTACCTATCCTATTATTTATTTTATTATGTTTATATTTAAGGGTAAGGGAAATTGATTGAGATGTGTCTCAATATATTCGGACTAGCCCCTTTATTTTATCTCTTTAGTAATTAAAACTAAACTAGTAGGTATTTATTAAAATTTCATTAACTTCACTCACATTTTGGTAAAAGTTTGTTAAAAAAATAATATAGGTAGATACACATATTATTTCGTTATGAAAACCCAGTAGATAAGTATAAAAAATGTATCCTTTTTTAATATTATTAAACATTATTAAGTTAATGTTTTTACCAGGCCTGAACCAGGTATTTTGGGCCGACATACAAAATGTAGATAGTTTCATCGTAATTTAGTAAACTTCTAGTGACATTACACATTGAGTTTGCTGCCAAATGCTTTTCGACTTTCGTTCGGGCCGGGGGGCCGACTACTAGTTACTATCAAAAATTGCGAAACTAGTGGCCGGCCATCTTGTTTTTACACTGAATTTATAGAAAGGCATCCCATCGAGTTGAGGTTATTTGACTAAAAATCCATCCATCACTTATAAAAGCTCTCGATGTTGTACGTTGTACCTACAGCAATTGGTACTTAGTGTTAAAGTTCACAGACTCGATGTTCTGCCCAAGATGTTTGGCACTGCTTGACGAACAACAACTTTTTGAACGGTTTTAGCAGAAATTCAGTTGGATCTGACCTAAAGCGAAGTTGGTATCCTTACAGTTCATAAACTGGAGATTTTGAATACCCACATAAGGAACTTGAATGCTTGCGATTCAAAATATATATAATTAAAGGGGTATGTGGCCGATCAATAGATGGGGCCCATGCCCCATGGTCTATATTGGATGGGGCCGGCTTACTGGCACATTCACTCTATAGGAAATGTAAATTCGCAGACTGCACACCAGATACCAATACCTATAATTCTCTTAAGTGCCATAAATCTCAAAAATGTTACCTAACAATTTATAGTTTTTTCGATATTTATTTAGGCTTGCTTTTAAGGACGTACCAAAACTCGTCCCCAGAAATAAAATGAAGTAATTTGTTAATGTCTTACCTGATAAAGTATCCCAAAAGTTGTCCCCAAGAAGAGTGGGTCCTCAAAAATAGATTCTTGAATTTGTAAATATAGCTTCTGATTAAAATCTATAGATTAACCTTTTCATATAATATTTTTTCTTATATTTATATGTAATGAAAAACTCAGTAAGTACCACAAAACACATTTTAGTTGAGAATCTGTATAAGACTTACCTACACTTATTTATTTAATTTATTTATTTAAGAATTCTGGTAGGAAATTAAAGGTCCGTAATTAGTATGGGGACGAATTATGGTTATAGAAATTCGGCTACCTGCTCGGGGACGAATGCAGGGCCGCCCGATTTTAATTGATCTCTCCTTTAGGTATACCTACCTAGGTATATGTAGGTTTTTATTTGCTCTCATATATTTATTTGTTCATAATATTTTCTTAATACCTAACTCTATTTTTTACTAGGTTTAATAGTTTTCAGTAACAATATAAAAACAGAGAAATACCACAACACACCAACAAATTTCTTATTGTCACCCGACAATTGTTTCGCCAACAAAGTTGGCATCTTCAGGGGTAAACCTGTTACCACAATTGTAGGGTGACAATAATAAATTTATTGGTGTGTTGTGGTATTTCTCTGTTTTTATATTGTTGTATCTACGCCAACGGTTCCAAATCCCAAACACTATTTAGCTTTTAGTAAGACTATCGGTAAATAAAAATTGACTTGTTAACAAACATAGGCTCACTATAAAAAAGATATAAAAGGCTGTTATGACATGGTGATTATTATAATTGTTAATATGTTGTAAGCTTGTGTTTCGAGTACCTACCCAAGGAAAACATAGGTAGGAACCTCCACATGTTCTTGAATTTGAACAAAAAATAAAACTTATTCACCGGTATTAGAAGAAACATGTTTTATACTTCAAAAATTATCTTGAAAGAGGTTTCTTGATGTTTGAAAAAAAAAGAGAAATCCAATTTTAAAACCATAAAAATGAATGATCTACATTTACTCAGTTATTTTCATATCATCCTCTGAGACCAGACGATACTGAGGAGAACTGCAATATAATGAAAATACAAATCGTCGCGTTTCGCGTCACATAAGTAGTAGGTACCTACTTCATTTTAAATTATGTTATTCATCAGACATTTAGATGCCATTGGAATCGCAGATTTAAAACAAAAGAAATTCTAAGAACATAGTCCTGAGAAATCGATGGCTTATATGTATAAATTTGAGGGCGGAGCTATCACCGCTACTGACTAATCAGCGTAGCGGGACGCTGCCATTATCTTTCTCCCCTCCAAAACACTAGCCTCCCGGATCATGAAATCCGGTTGTGATGTAGTCCACAAAAGGACACCACCACTTGAGCCACGTGTCTTCACTATATGGTCACGTGTCACATCACGTGCGTCCAATTTGATTGACAAATAGAATAGTAAAACATCGAGGCAAGTGTTTTATGGTGATTTATGTTTTAGATGATTCGAAAAGTGCGTGTAACAACGTATCAAATTTTCATGAATGTGCGTGGAAAATCTGGAAATGTTTAGTACAATGGAGAATCTTGAAATGGACCCGGTGAATAGACAATATTTTTTCGATAATAACGTCTTCATAAATGGTGGTACAAATAGTAATGGTAGTACAACGGGTTCATCAAATAGTAGTGATTTGTTTATGTACGATGAGAATAGCAGTGACTCTGTAGTGTCGAATTTTTCATATAGCAGTGATCAGGAAAACAATTCAGATTGCAAAGAGTAAGTTTTTTAAGCAATAGCTGAATACCTTATTTTGGAGATTATTTTTTCAAGAGTATCTGGTTAGGTATTAGTTAACATCATAGTATTAGGTACTAATAATATAACCTACCTACTCTATGGTTAGATAGTAGGTACCTGGATATGTAGAGTGAATTATGTGTTATCTTATCATTCATCATGATGAGCTATCAAGATTAGCGAGTAGATACCAATAACATAGTTCGAAAATTATTCATCTAAAAATGTCGTCCTTATTCCCATTTTTTCGTACTTAATAGTCACACAACTAAATTTGCTAATCATACACAAGTAGATTCTATAACAATGAAATATAACTATTTAGAAGAGAGGGGTACAAAGCTGAATTGATAGGTAAAATATAGAATTTTGTAAGTCTGAAGTCGGTTTCTTCCTGCGTTATAAACTTTGTATCACTTAGCGGTACCTAGGTAAATCCTAACCACAGCTTATCAAACTGAGCTGTGTCCTAACTAATATAATAAATGCGAAAGTAAGATTGTTTATTAAGCTTTCACGCCAAAACCACAGAACTGATTTTGATGAAATTTGGTTCAGAGATAGACTAGCCATTAGGAAAGGACATAGGCTACCTTTTATTGTCCGTGGGAGTCTATGTGGTGGGTTGGTCCCCGACCAGAAAGTTGTATATTTTTGAACTCATGGCTGGATTTTGATGGTCTTTTTATCATGTATGTTAGTAGAATTTATTGGAATGTTCTAGTAGTGGCTGTAAGTGTTACTGGGCCTCCTATGTGGAGGGTTCTTTGCCTGTAATGCCCAAAGAAATATCTCTGAGTTCTTTGGCTGAGTTTTCGTGGATTTTTCTCTATGTTTTTGTGTAGTATGTCACTGGACTGTTTTGTGAGAGTCTGCCAGTACGAATGAGACTTAAAGCTGGAGGGTTCCATTCCGGAAAATCCCTAAGACATAATATGTAGGAGACATTCTCATGCTGTTCTCTCTTGGTGGATGGATCTGGGTTGGTATTCGGACTGATTCTACGTGCGAGTAGAACTCCGAGGTAGAAGGGTTCCATACTCAAGACTTTTTATGACTTTATATTTTTGTACCACAATCTACTAAAGTGTTTGCGCGGGTAGTGCCGGGTAAAACAGCAAATATTTTTATAAAAGCCACATGAAATCAATAGGCGTACAACATGCCACTTCCAGATCCAAACTGTGAACTTTCCATATTTAGACTTTAAATTGGACAAGGACAATCAATCCTGCAAGAAAATATACGAGAAATAGTAGTTGTTGTACTTCCTTCCTGAGGGCTTTGTTCTGCCATACCCTACCGTAGAAATATAAAATATAAATCGGAGAAAGAAAAATATATTGAATTATTAGTTTTTTACTGGAGCTAATATTTAAAAGAACTCTACCTAAAGATACCCTAATATGATTTAATTGTCTTTGGCCGTTTATCTTTTACATTAATAAATTAACCCATATCATACCAAATACCTATTGTCACGATAGTAGGTAGGTACAGAATATCAGATTTGGTTTTAATTTTATAACTTTATTTTAGGTTATTATTACATATATTATTATATATGTATTTATTTAATTTTATTTACAAAATACACTTAAATCCACCTAAAACAACCTTATTCGATACTAAGCCCTTTGAAACAAGCAGATACGTCAACATAATATTGTGGAGAATTGAATCCATTACAATAACTTTCTGCTAAGCAATTAATTACCTATAGGTACCAAAAGTAGGTACTTCTTCAACATTCAAAGGGACTAAACAAAAGTAAATAAGGAAATAATATATTAAAATGTTCAATTGTCAAAGAAAGATTTGCTAGAATTTTTACTACTGGTAAGTTGTTGTTTCAGATAATATATAAGGTTATGAATCTTGTTTTTTAGTTCTTGCACTGGAAAATCCAAAATAATATTAATTCTATTGGTGCTGGTACTGCTGGTACCTTTGGAGTTGATGCCTACAACAACAACGGCACAACTTTAAAATTACCAGCACCAATAGAATTAATGTTATTCTGTATTATTCAGAGCAACAACTAATAAAGTCGGTCCAATTTTTTGTAAGAGATATTTATTTAACATTTTTGAACATTAGCTGGAAAATTAGTCACAAAAATTGTTGAACGTTTAGGTACTAATACCCAAGAAGATATAGGCATAACTTGTAGATACTTGTTATTTGTTATACAGAGATCTCAAAACATCGCAGCGCAAATATACCTACCTACATATTTCAGACTTTATTGCTGTAACTCGAAAAATGTAACTCAATTCAAATGTTGCTACATATAATCTTTGCTTTAATTTGGCCGTCTAAAATCTTCAATTTTCGAATAAAAATTCTTCCACATACGCAGCTGAAATACGCATATCATATATTTCAGAAGAGCCAAAAAAAGCCTAATTGTATTGTATACTTTCTCCTTTATTTGAAGTCGGTAAAAAAAGGTTTCCCCATAAAAATCCAAAATTTTATTAGTTACTAATCCTGTGATGTTGAATAGACACTGTCTTTGATTTCAATTTCGATGAATTGCAGAAATTCTCAATCAGTGATAATCTAAAACTTTGAAAAGCGGTACGCATTAGATTCCAAAAAAGCGAAACGACATATATAAAAAGAACTCAAATTAAAGTTAAATTATTTAATAAAGTTTATTTTGAGAACGAGGTTTAGAATATAATTCCATATAGGTACCATATAGGCACCAATGTGGATGCAGAAACAGATAATAAAAGATGAACACGAAAACTAAAAAGAACGTACGAAATGATGTTGAGTGTCGAATGACGTTTGTTATTTTGTGGACCAAACAATAAATTTTCAATATTTTTGGCCAACTATGGGCCTATTTGTGACTACTAGCCCCTTGAGCCTTACAATTATAGACTACTGCTTCACACATATGTTGTAGAGATGTCTTTCGAGACAAGACCGTCCCATCAGGACTTCTACAATCATCCCAAGTCTGCCACTTAGCAGACTTGTGGCACCTTACTGTGTCTAGCCCTTGAAAAGAAGCTTGGAATATCGGAACTCCGGTAAGGCGTCCCTCTTTTTTGAGTGCGGCCGAGCTCAGAGATCCCATTCGCCTCTTTGGTTGCTCATTATCGTCTTTTTCAGGCTTAGTGGCCCACCATCATATACCAGATAGTAAAATAGTCCGCCTCCTTATAACCTAATAACCTAGGATTATTCTAGCTGAAGGTGGATGCGAAATAAGAAAATATAGCCAGGTACAGAAAGACACAATAAAACATGTGAAAAAATAATACAACTGAATGAGTTTAAGGATTTCAGAATAGAATACAGTGGAATAGACTGGACAAGAGCACGCTGAACAAGTATCTACAAGTTAAAAAGGATGTTAGTCAGAAAGATTCAAAGTTGACAGTGCTGTTCAGTGCAAGTCTAGATGAAACAATGAAGCAGCACTTGATATAGAAGACGAAGAATAAAGTCAAGCAAGAAGGATAATAAGAACTTTAATGGAAACAAGAAAAATATATGGACCTGACTAAACACTGCACTCATAATGTGAGGTCAAAAAAATGTCGAAAACAAAATATACCTTATCTAGAAATCTACGGGGGCTACAAAAAAAAATTAAATACAAAAGTTGTTTCTACTAAAATGATCTTTATTTTTTTCTAATTCTTCTAATCGTCAATTTGCTATATACAGGGTGGTGAAACAAAGTTAATTTTTTTTAAATGGAACACCCTATATTCTATTATATTTTTAGATAGTCCTTTCAAAGACAAATTCAACGATTTATATGAGTATAAGTCTGTGAAGCACCGTTTCGAACTTATTATCGATCATCTTCAGAATTCAGGTTATGTTTAAACTATCATTGTTGGGTTGCTCGTTAACTTTTTAAATTTTTATCCACGGTTTATCTTTAAGAAAATAACGCTTCTCTCCAAGCAATGATCAACTTTAAAATATTCTCTTGAGATACGCGGTGCTGCCACGATTTGCAAAATGATATTTTTCTCAATTTTCTTAACTGAGACACCCTGTATATTATTAGATTTTCAAGTAGCCACTTTAATAGCAATCTCAATTATATAATATAGCAGAAGTCCCTGACTTACCGTTTTGGCTTAATAAGCAGATAAATTTAAAAATTGAGTACCTATACCTTAAATAATTAAGATATGAAACTGGGAATTAGCTCCTTAATAACTTGTTCACAACCGTTTTATGGCGTTGTTAACAAGTCATATTATAAAAAGAATATCAAGCTTTGCACAATTTTATTTCTACGTCTAAATGTCTACGTAAAATGCCAACAAAAATTTATCATTAACTACTAATGCGTATTACTTACAAGTAAAATTAATTAAATTAGATTTTCAATATGTTCGCCGTTTTGAAGAATATAAGCAGTATAGGTATGCTATTTCTAAATGGTATATGCTATTTGGCTAATGCGCTGGAAGAGCGTTCGTAGCTTGCCACAGCTCATCGTGAGCGCGGCTTCGAATCCCGCCAGAGCCATGGTTTTTTGTAAACTGGACCCGTGCACAGGTATCCTGTATACCTCTTCGGGATTGTATTCCAGACATTAAAAATAAAAAAATAAAAATTCTAGATTTGGTATACTTAATTTCTAAATGGTATAAGGCATTTGAGGCGTAACTCGCTGAATTCATAGTTTTGATAGTTTATTGCCGAGCGAACTCGTTGCTGCACTTCCAAAACTGTTGACGGTTTATCTCTGTAAACCATATCTTTCCATGTGCCCCACAAAAAAGTCCACCGGGTTCAAATCTGGACTCCTCGCTGACCAGGAGATGATTCCGTTATCACTTTCGCCCCAGAAACAGCTTTGTATATCTACTGATAACATATTTCCAAATATCATTTGGACAGATGAAGCAATAATTACAACGTATGCGGTGTTATTTAATAGAAAAGATACGCATTATTGGAGTTTGGATCTAGAATTTTAGGACCCATATTTCACCAAAAAAATTTAACATCAGTCGGATATTCAAACTTATTAAGGAACGAAATTTTGCCACTTTTACATAATACTGTTCCCTAAAGAGAACATCCAAACTTAATTTGGCAGCAAGATGATGCTCCTTGCCTTCGAAGTGCTGCAATCATTCGTTTTTTAAAAGATAGATGAAAGAATTGGTTTACAAAGATAAACCAAACCGTCAACAGTTCTGAAAGTGCAGCAACAAGAACGCGCGGCAATAAACTATCTGAAAGAAACGAATTACCCCTCAAATGCCATACACCATTTAGAAATAGCATATACCATTTAGAAATTGCAAAGTCTATCTTTGGAAATAGCATATACTACTTGTATTCTTCAAAGCGGCGGACATAGATATTGACAATCTAATTTAATTAATTTTACTTGAAAGTAATTTGCATTAGTAGTGAGTGTTAGTGATAATTTTTTGTTGTCTTTAAACGTAGACATTTAGATGTAGAAATAAAATTGTGCAAAGCTTGAAATTTTGTTAATAATATGACTAAAACGGTAGCGAACCATTGAACCAATTGATAAGGAACTAATTCTCTTTTTCATATCTTAATAATTTAAGGTATACCTACTATATTATATAATCTAGATTGCTATTAAAGTGGCTACGCGAAAATCCAATAATATACAGGATGTCTCATTTAAGAAAATTGAGAAAACTTTCATTTTGCGAATCGTGGCAACACCGCGTGTCTTAAGAAAATATTTTAAAGTTTATCATTGCCTAGAGAAGAGCATTATTTTCTTAAAAGTAATACGTTGATGAAGGTTTTAAAAGTTAACGAGCAACCCAACAATGATGTTTTAAAAATAACCTGAATTCTGAAGATGATCGAAACGGTGTATCACAGACCCATACTCATATTTATCGTTGAATTTGTCTTTGAAAGAAAATATAATAAAATATAAGGTGTTCTATTTAAAAAAATGTAACTTTGTATCACCACCCTGTATGTAACAAAGTGACGATTAGAAAAATTAAAAGAGATCATTCTAGTAGAAACAACTTTTGTACCTAATTTTTTTGTAACCCCTTTAGGTTTCGAGATGAGTTATAGGCCCCTCTTGAACGGGCCATTCTGTATATATATAATAAAATTGTACCAGGCCGATGTCTGTATATTAAAAATAATATGGGAGGTCTTTATTAGAGCAGAAGAAGCCAAAACAACAGTTTTTAGGATTTTTGCCTGTCGGTCTGTGTGTTTGTACGCGCATCGCGAATTGAATGCAGTTTTCAACGATATATTAGAAGAGGTCGAACTTGAAATATAGGCTACAATTTATCGCGTCTGTCTGTCTTTTTGTATGTTTGTACACGCATCTCGCAAAGACTACTACATAGAATTGAATGAAATTTTCACCGATGTATTGCTAGAGGTCTAACTTAGAATATATGTTCCATTTTACCGCATCTGTCTGTCTGTCTGTATGTTTATACACGCATCAAGCAAAAACTACCGGATGGAATTGAATGCAATTTTCAACGCGCACGAAGTGCTGGTGGAATAGCTAGTTTAACATAAGGATAGAAATCACAGAATGAAACCCAACAATATCATCAATCAAAGCAAAAAGATCGCTGTATGAATAATATTATCTTATTTAATTTTAAACTTATCTATATAATAATACGTGAAAAAAATTCTTTGAACCCCATATTATAAATAATGTGGTCACAGAAGAATATGAGATTAAGCATAGTCAAAGCTTATATGGCGAAGGAGTGTACCAAGCTAAAATTAGTTGATAATATATGTTACATATACATTAAATTAAATAAAGTTAGTTTACGTTGACCAGCCGTTTATATTTATCGACGTGTAGGATTATGAAAGTAAATGCACTGGTGGTGTAGTGGTACTTGTCTTTTGTACCTACAATACCTAGCCCGAGTTCGATTTTTCGACATCGCATATATTTTACAATAAAAAAAACAAAAGATTATATCAAATAATTAAAGAGGAATACTCGTTGACAGAAGAACCTCAATAGTGTCAAACTTAAATATAATGAATAATTACGATCAATAAAGATGAATCCATAGTTATAAAAAAGCAAAAACGGTTAGGTATGTATCTACTGCTTTGATATCCTTGATCCTTGGATCCTTGGATTTTTTTATTATAGAAATAGGTTAGAGCTCATAAGCTAGGTAGTCTGAGGGGAGGTTTTGATGACAGGCTCGAACGGAAAATAGAGCTTCAACTAATACCCGTGGTCTTCGTAATAAAATAAAGTCGCCTGCCTGCCTTGGATGATACATTGAAAATTTTCAGTTATTGAAATTTATTCTGTTGATACTAGATTCAAATAAAAAGTTGAAACTTTCTATATATATATATATATATATATATATATATATATATAAAGCCTATATTCTGCTCTGAGTTCTATCTACCCGTGAAAACAGCAATAAAATTCGTTCATTAATTTCAGAGACGAGTGCAAACAATTCATATTCATTTTATGTTCTATTACATTTCTCTTATACTCTCTACATCTTCGAATGAGCAGATATACCCAGTTGCAGTTGCATAACTACGCCAGAGAACTAGTGTTCGGTAAGCTTAGCCCTAAATAAAAAACTAAACACAATAAACAGTCACATTACATGTTTGACTGGGACCTTTAAGACTTGTGTGCCTGGGTTCCTGGAACACCCGCAGTTGCGCCACTGCCATATTCTAATGTTCTATTTATGTCTAGATTTTTCAACATGAATTTTCAATTTTTCATATAGTACTATTATTATTATTATGGAAAAGACGGGTATTAGGGACATTTCCCTTTATGGGGCACCTCGACCTTAAGGTCTTTTGTACCATCCCGTGATGTACTGGGTTTCTGGGTTTAAGTTCAGCTCCTTGAAATAATTAATTAGCACCACATGCGTTTAGGTCTTCATAGGTGGGAAACGCCCTTCGTAGGATCCTTAGTCTTTTATGCGCTAATATTTCGCATTCAGTTAGTAGGTGATTTACAGATTCTATTGCTTCTGTGCAAAATCTGCAGGAATCATCTTTAACAAAACCCATCTTTTTTAGATGGTTTTTGATGGGATAATGACCCGTGGTGATTCCAACCAAGTTTCTCAGGTCATTTCTTTTAAGGAGAAGTAGGTTATTTTCCTTTGAGTATTGCCAGTCTATCAGGCGTTTGTCCTGATTGGTTTGCTCTAGGTCGTACCAGTACTTGGTTTTCAGCCTTGATTCCCATTTTTTGTTTCTGTTTTGACATGTTTTTTTGCATGTCCGCAGAATGGCCCAGGGCCTGTTGGAAGCCTTTCTGAGCCTATTCTGGCCAGAGAGTCAGCTTTTTCGTTGCCATAAATGTTCTTGTACCCTGGTATCCATATGAGGCAAACTTTGTTGCTTTTGCCAATTGCACAGGACCTTCATGGCATTCCTCCACTAGTTTTGAAGTTTTAGCAATATTTGCCACTGCTTTGTTGGTGGCCTAGCTATCACTTGCTATATAGATCCTAGCACCCCTGTGATTTCTTTTGCGAATTACGTGAGTGCATTCTATAATAGCCATTATTTCTGCCTGAAAGATTGTGCAACTCCCGCCTATTGATCTGTGCATTTACGTGAAGGGTCCACAGACACCCAGGCCGGCTTTGCCATCCCTCAGTGAACCATCTGTGTACCAGATTAAGGCTCCTCATTCCATTTCCACAGGTAGAGGTGACTTCATCCATTCGTTCACTTTTGGTATTTTTAATTCGTAGTTTCTGTTAAAGTAGAGTTGAGTTCCCATATCATCAACTGGAATGTCTTTTAGATATGGGATTTTGTTTAGAATACTGTCACGATCGCATGTCTTGTTTTGCTTGTTCTGTGAATTTTAAGGGCTTTGTCTAATGCAAACCTCTGAATATGCAGATGCAGTGGAGTCAAGTTCAAGATGACTTCCATTGCCGCAGTTGGTGTTGTGCGCATTGCCCCTGAGAGTCCTATGCAAGCAAGTCTTTGAATTTTTTTTGAGTTCATTTTGAATTGAACTCTGTTCTGTTTTCAGCCACCAGACTGAGGCTGCATATGTTACAACCGGTCGGGCTATTGTAACATAAGACCAGTATGCCATATTAGGACTGTCCCCATGTTTTTCCCAGTAGCTGTCTGCATACTTTGAGATTCATTAGGGTTTTTTTCTTTATATGTGTAATTTGTCTATTCCAGTTCAGTTTTTGATCCAGGTATACTCCTAGATATTCAACTTCCTCGGAAAGCATTATTTCTTTGCCATCTAAAAGTAATGGGACTTCAACGTCGACCTTCCTTTTTTGGTGAATGGTATGTTAACCGTCTTTTTGGGATTGATGTTCAGTCCCCTACCCCTGCACCACCTTAGTACAAGTGCGAGAGCATCTTTCATCAGTGTTCTAAAGGTTTTCATATCCTTTCCTGAGATTATTAGGATGATATCATCAGCATAGCCGATAGCCCCATAGCCCATCTCAGTTAGTTTGCAAAGGAGTTCATCCACCACGATGGACCACAACAATATTATACTATATCGTATACTATATCTTTAAACAAATTTAGCTGTACAAAGATATAAAATATACTTATATGTTGATACGCGACCATTGGGATCAGCTTAAAATTTAACAATTTGCTTTAATTATTATTATAACTCGTTGTAATTATTATACAAATGTTTATGTTTCTTCAACAGTTAACTTAAAAGCGTCGTCACATAATGTAATAAATTATTTTGTTACAGAAGATTACACCGACATCGAAGACGCAACAAATGCCCGCAACAACAAATCCAACAACGTCAAGCTGCCAATCTGAGAGAAAGAAAACGTATGCAATCCATAAATGACGCCTTCGAAGGCCTTAGAGCACATATACCGACACTACCATATGAGAAAAGACTATCCAAAGTTGATACATTGAAATTAGCTATAGGGTATATTAATTTTCTTAGTGAATTGGTGAGAACTGACAAGAATTCCAATTCGGAATATTTTAATGGCCACAACAGAAATATACAAAGGGATGAGCCGAAAAAAATTATCGTTAGAGGTAAGTTTATATCAAAATTGAAATGTAGAATAAATACATCTTAATTTGTTTAATCGTCGATTTTAGTATTTCAGATGTCAAACATTGTTCAAATCGATATATATCTCAAACTCACTTTTCTACTCTATTTCTAATTTACAAACCCAAACGGAGGTTTGATTTGTGCGCGTGCTGTATATATGCTCCGCTCAAAGACCGAATTCGGCCAATTACCGAAGTGTGTCCTTGCCCACAACGCGACGTAGACATATGAGTATAGCCCTTCTTTAGAATAAAGCAAACGTGATTATTTCCACGTCGCGATCTGGATAAGAATTTTGGTCAGTGGCAGATTTCGATCTTTGAGCCTAAACAGTTTCTCTCAGTCTCGCGGACACCTACTAATTATATTGATTATATAGTATATTGTTATTCGGTATAGTAATTTTATTTGATGTGAGTTGGATGAGTGCATGTATACGTAAAAAAACTGAAGTGATCCACGAGTGGAAGGTGATAATCATTGCATGACACTGAGTTCTATTACCAATCAATATATTTGATCTGTGGTATATTCGTTATTGGTAAACATTTTTTGTATTATCTTGTTAAGTCAAACAGTGAACACAACTCCAGGCCATTCATCAATTTTGAGTAAGCAACCAACAATACATATACCTGTGACAGTAGTTGTGGCCAATATTGGGATTGGACGATTGGAGATATGAGTGGAAACAAAATAAAACTGCGATCTTAATCCCAATCAAACAAAAACCAAGAACCATCACCCGCTGATATTATAAAAAATCTGCAAGCTCAAATAAAAAAGCTGGAATCGGAAGTTTCTACCAAAAACGATTATATAATTAGGCTCAAACGGACATCCCAATCGTTTGAATCCGATGTTTTAGACGCGGAAAATAAACACTTAACCGAATTAAACCTACACAAAGAAAATATTAAACTACTGGAATCAAAAATAAAGCAACAAAAAGACGAAATCGATGTTTTTTCAAACCACGTTTGTCAATGTCAGGAATGTGACAAAATAAAAAATGAGAAGCAAGATCTCAAAGATGATGTTAAGCGATTCTACACAGAAAATAAAAAACTATTGGATGAATTAGATATACTTAAACTTCAAAATACAAACCTACAATTAAAAATAGACAGTACTACAATTATTAATGACAATAAACTAAAAGAGGACTATAATGAACTTAAAGAAATAAACCATCAAATGTTAAATTCAATAAGAATCCTTGAAATAGAAAACAAGTTATATTCAAAAGAGGCGGAGCAACTAAAAAGGAAACTAAATGTGCCTATCGAGGAAAACCAAAAATCTGTTTGTCGAGACACTGAACAAGTCAGCAGCCTGGCGGGAAACCATACCAAGGAGAAAGCTAATATCGTAATATTAACAGATGAGTATGGAAAAAGGTTATACTGGCCTCTTAAGAGTACAATAGGAGATCAATATAACGTTTTGTTAATATGTAAACCGAATGCTAAGTTTTTGGATATTGTTAGCAATATAGATAGTACTATTAGGACTTTAACTAAAAGTGATTTTGTCATTGTATTGGCTGGAAAAAATAATAAAAATCTATCTGCCCGTGATCTGAACAAAGTAGCTGATAAATGTTTTTTTACAAATTTAATTCAGTGTAGCATTCCGACAAACCCGGTTTGGGATAACAGGTTTGAAAACATCCAGCGAATAAATGACAAAATTAGCAGTATAGTTGGAAATTTAGAATATTTCAATAATAGCATTAGGCATCTTAACCTAACTGATATATTTGCAAGTGATAATTTTATTAATAAATCAATCTATTTAAATAATCGTGGACTTAGAAACTTGGCACATTTAATAAAACAAAAGATAAATAACTTTTTCAACGTTAAAGTGACAAACTTGCTTGAGATAAGTACAGCTCCAGTAAATTCGACCGCAGAAACATTAAATTTTCAATAATGAGTGGATTTCAAGTAAACCCTTGAAATCTACTCCTGTCAAACGATGTAAGACTAGCAGTAAATCTTCTCAGGTGAAGAATAATCTTTCAGTTTTCCACATTAATATACAGGGACTCTCAAATAAGACTGATGAACTAACAGCCTTTGTTAGAGATTATAGTTATGATATAATATGTCTTAGTGAGCACTGGTGCACTGAAGATATTTTGAAATGTGCAAATATTGATAATTTTAACTTAGTCTCCTTTTATAGCAGAAATAAACGTATTCATGGTGGTGTCTGTATTTATTCACGAAAAGGAATTATCTGTAAGGAGGTGAATGTAAAGGCATATTCTAAAGAAATCGATGCAGAGTTTTGTGCCATTGATGTTTGTAATGGTAAGATTCTAATAATTACTTTGTATAGGTCCTGCAATGGTTGTGTTGACACATTTTTGCGCTTGCTTGATGGTTTGCTGCACAATTTCCATGATATATACGAAAAAATTATTATTCTTGGTGATTTCAATATTAATTTCCTAAGAAACACACCTAATCTCTCGGACTTAAAATCCTTATTAAACAGCTTTGGTATGAATACCACTATCTCCAAGTTTACTAGAGTTTCTGCAAAAGCTTCTACTTGCATAGACAACATCATCACAAATATTTCTGACACTTATTTTTCTGCTGATGTTCATGACCCCTGTCTGTCGGACCATTTCGGACAATTTATATCATTAAATTTCAATATTTGTATTAGAAATGAGGATTTTAAAGTTAGAAGAATGACTGATAAGTCTATTAGACAATTTAAAAGTGATCTGATGTCTCTGAATTGGTCAGACTTCTATGATTGTAATGACGTCGATCAGATGGGCACTTTTCTCACCACTAATTTTAAATATCTCATTCAAAGACGATTCCCATTAAAAACTATTAGATCCGATCGACCTCCAGTGTGTTTTTGGAACGAAAAACTTAGAGAAAAAAGAGAAACTCTCTTCTCGATTAGGATTTTAAGAGATGCAACAGGAACAACAAACTATAAGGCGCTCTACAAATGGTTACACAAGGATTATAGAAATTCAGTAGCACAGGCAAAAAGAGTGGCATTTGGTAACTATATAGAAAATGCTACTAACAGATCTAAAAGTGCCTGGAAATTAATAAATTTCGAACGTAATAAATCCCATGCGACTAGTACGTCCCCTTATTTAACACCAGACGATTTCAACAACTATTTCGTATCGATTGCTTCGGAATTAATTAAACATATATCGATAAATTCTGACCTGCAAAATGATCTTGTGCGAAACATTCCGATGGTTTCCAAATCTTTCGCCTTTTTGCCTATTCATGAATTAGACGTTAGGAAGGCTATGGACGCTCTTAAAAAATCAGCTGCAGAGGATGTGTATAATGTAAATAGCATACTCTTAAAACACGTAACAGATGCTATGGTTAAGCCGTTAACATATCTTTTCAATAATTGTTATGAGAAGGGCATTTTTCCAAATTCATTCAAAGTATCTAAAGTGGTGCCAAGCTTTAAAAAAGGAGATAGGGACTTAGTCGAAAACTACCGGCCTATATCTATTGTTCCTATTTTTGGTAAAGTATTTGAAGCTATAATTAAAGACAAACTATGCAGCTATTTTGATTCAAATAATCTCTTAAGCGACACTCAGTTTGGCTTTCGAGAGGGACGATCCAAAATTCAAGCGCTAGGTTCTATTGTACAGAATATAGTCGACGGCCTTGAGAAAGGAAATTATGTTGGTCTGATATTATGTGACTTGAGTAAAGCCTTCGACTGTATTTCACATAAAGTTCTTTTAGAGAAGCTGTATCGTTATGGTGTGCGGGGTAACACATTACAATTAATCAAGTCTTACTTATCTCTTAGGGAGCAGTGTGTCTCGATGAACGGAAAAAGCTCTGTTTTTCATGTATTAGAAAGTGGCGTTCCTCAAGGCTCCGTCTTAGGACCACTACTATTTATAATTTATATTAATGATCTGTTTTCATTTTTGTCGCCAGGTCAGTGTGTCTGTTTTGCAGATGATACGTCCATTCTTTGTAGTGATCAGGATATTGATGGTCTTAGAAATACTTGTAATCTGATGGCTCAAAGGATGGAGCTCTGGTTCTCCCAAAACTGTTTAAAGCTGAATGCAGACAAAACACAGAAATTGTTGTTTTCAACTGACAGGAAAATTATAGAAGGAAAGAACGCTAAAGTTCTAGGTCTAATACTAGATGAAAATCTCAGCTGGACTCCACATATTGAGATGCTAAAAAATAAGTTATCTTCTTCACTTTTCCTCATAAGGCGATTAAAACCCTTATTACACCATACATCAGTACTTAATGCCTATCACTCCTTGTTTCACGCACATCTATCCTATGGTATTGTTCTCTGGGGAAACTGTTCCAACGCCATTACAATTTTTCGATTACAGAAAAAAGCTGTTCGAACAATTGCCGGGATTGGTCATCGCGATCATTGCAGGCCTTATTTTATCAATTTTAAAATTCTAACAGTACCAGCCATGTATATTTGGCATCAACTGATAGAAATTCATGGAAGTAAAGACAGTCTACAGCTAAACTCAGACTACCATCGGTATGGCACCAGATCGGCAAACCTAATTAGAAGAAAAAGGTTTAAATATAAAGTGTGCTCAAAAAACTCACTGGATATCGAGCTGTTTAATGTTCTTCCTCAGGCTGTTAAAGACCTTGAACTTAAAAATTTTAAAAATGTTTGTAAGAAATTATTGCTCAAATATGCCTTTTATTCACGTTCCGAGTACTTAGAAACTGTAAGTCCTAGTTTGTTAGTTTATAAGTAGTCTACACACCATTCTAGTATTAAATTTTAATTGTATAATCTATTAGTTATTTTAATCTGTTGACTTGCTACAATTGTAATTTCACAAAACGTAGTTAAATAAAGATTATTATTATTATTATTATTATTATACATAGTAACCGTACCCCGGTTATTGATGATTTTTGATTCATTCGAAAGAGGAGACTTGAGAAATGGTCCCATATTCATAAAAAATATGTATACTTTCCAAAAACATGTCCTGACCTTGATAACTAGTAAGTATAGGGAGTTACTGTAATGAGTCAAATTTTAGAAAACCTGTGATATCTACAACTTCTAACCGCTCTCAATAGAATTCCATCGCATATAAAACAATTTAAAACAATAAATATACCGTAGCACGGAACCCTTATTTGATTGGTTGTCTTTATCTAATTTGAGGTGTAGATCTACTGGGAAGTAGGGTAACTCAAGGGCCCCAGCCATATAGATGATTCTTCTACAGAGTCATTATTAATATTCATAATAGCAGTTATTTGTATCAAAACATATTTGATAAAATTTCAACTTCATTAATATTGATAGCCAAGTTTAAGTTCCGAAAGGACATCACATAAGCAAACTGTTAATTACTAAACAGTTAAAATTTAGATCTTCAGAATCTCTAAGGAATAGTCTAGGCAAATATTGCAAGATCATGAAAAACATATAGAAAAATTTGATGAAAGTGATGAAAAACTCAACAATTCGGAATAAATATTTTTTACAAAAAAATGGTATCAGAAAGCTTCTATAACTGTACAAAAAATCCCATCAATTGTCGAAAATGTTGATTTCATTGATTGTCGAATGACATTATCAGGAAAAGTTTTGTGGTGGGTCTTACTGAGGCCCATGGTCTACCATTTTTAAAGATATTTTTATATTATTCGTGACAGTTCTGATTGCTTAAAGATTAGTAAATATCTTTTATTAAAACGCCCTTTGTTTCTTCATATTGGGCATTCCTTAGGATTTAAGAACCATTTCGTCTTGAGTGGGCCTTGCTAGACTACACAGTACCTACCTTACCAATAATACGTATCACTGAACCAAACAAGATACCTAGTGGAATTGAAATATTATCATAGTATTTTACGCGTCACGTGTCCTACATCAGCATGACTAATATTCGTATACATACAATAGATATATATATATATATATATATATATATATATATATATATATCTTCACAGAACAACAACAATAATTACATAAATAAAGAAATAATATACCAATAATTCCTCACTTGTGAGCCACACAGCAGCAGCACGAGTAATACAATAAAACGTTAGGGTCGCGCTTATCATAGTATGGATATCACAACAGAACACAAACCGTGACATCGCACTTAGAATTGATTATTGGTGGGGTCAGAGGGCCCCCAAGCCCTATATGGTATGCACACCTACTATTGTGGACTGACGGTGTCCCCGCAATTTATATTTGCTTCATTGCAGCTGTTTCCTGTGTCTTCACTCAAAACATTGAAGTTTTTTTTTCAGTAATATTTCTCATTTATTTATTGTAGTAGGTACTCCATTTTGTCTGGTAGACTACAAACTTCTTATTTTATTAATTATATTGTAGAAACATTTGTCTCTGAAATGTACCCTATAAGGTGTTTTCTACCTGCCATTGAAAGTACTGTCAACATCGGCTCAGTCGTTTCGGAGATTAGCCAAGACACCGGTCGTGCAAAAAAAGTCTTGCAACTCTAGGGAGTTGGAACAGGCCAAAGTGTCATGTATATTGAAGTTTTTTCAAATTCTTATTACGAATTACCAAAAACGCCTTCAAGAAGTGTGACATTTCTGCTACTGGAGTTGCCGGAACTAATATTATACGATCGTGGCCCAGACAAACAGAAAGTTATACAAATTATTTAAGCACGCTTGTTTGGGTTTAATTGACGTGGAAATGCTCAAAAAGGTCTCTATTACTAAATCAAACAGGCACTTGATACTTTCAATTTGATGATTTGGTATATTCTTCTTTCATACCTAGCATTTCGTACACAACAAAAATTAATCTGAAATATTCTCGTTTCGTACGCTGAAATACCTAATTAACCCATATTCGGCTTCTCATTTCGCACACCGACCATTTTGATAGCCCAAAGATTGTTGGTACCAGATACCTATAAAGGCAGGTAATAGCGATTTTCAGGCAATTTATATAAATGGTGTTCAAAGTTTTTCGAATATTATAGTAAACGTTATCATCTCATCAAATTAAATCAAGCCACACTATGTTCTTTACGTGGCGCAAAATTAGGTACAGCTATATCTACAAACGTGCTCGAAAAGAACTCCTAAAACCACAGATCTACAATTAAAAATGATGGCTGCAAAAGACGCTGCTTTTTGCGTCAAAGATCGATTATATATATATTTTTTGTCCCCTTATAGCTGCATTAGCAGGAACATCTAGTTATTAAATATTACGAAAATTGTAACTACCTGCCTATACAGGTAGATACCTACCTACGATACCTAGTACCAAAATCCTTTGGACCATCACAAAGGTAGGTGAACGAAACGAGAAGCCGAAAAATGATTAATTATTTTATTACAATAAAACTATATATTTAAGTCAGTCATAATATAGGTAGATAATTTATTCAAAATTAAAATTATGGAGGTATTTAGGAAACAAGTAATCTTACATTCTAAACTTAGTTCTGTTTCGCTATCTCTCTCATCATCAAAATTAATTATAATCGGTTTAATTGTTTCTAAAATAACTTCAATATTTCAATATTTTCAATAGTTATTACACGTTAATTATTTAGTAGAAAAAAGATATTTAAATATTATTATACTGCTATATTATGATCCGATCCTGACCGACAGTTTATTGCATGTTTATGGACGACCTCTGGCAAAACGTTCGAGGCAAAAAAAACGTAGTCAACCATTTATTGTGAAAAGCACTATTTTTTTTTGTGTACGAAGCAAGAATGAATCAATGATTTTCAACGCCATTTTTGTTTTCAGTTACTTTCAAACATAACATAACCTACTGATATTTAGATTTAGTAAAAAACATTTATGTAATATATGCATTAAAACTAGAATATTTCATTTACAGGATCCGGAGGTTTGTACACGGCTCATTCACTTTCCTGGTCCAGGATAAAAGAAACAAACCCCAATGGGATAATGCATGCCAAGGTTTGGATGCCAGAAGACCCTCGCGCCAACAAGGATAGTTCTTCTTTCAGTATGTCAGACTAATTTATGTATATTTATTTTTACTGTGTTATGACGAAAACTATCTAGTCAACCCAAACTATCTAGTCGGTCATTGATAAATATTCAAAATATTCTGTTAATTAGCTGTGTATATTTAATATGTATATAAATAAAAGATATGTTTTAAATGAAATGCTTTTTTGTCTAACCTTAACAATAAATAAGATACTGCACGACTGAACGATTAAAGCTAGTTTGTTGTATAAGAAAAACCTTAAAATACAGACTTTCTAAAGGTATAAATTATTATATTCTTGATATATTTCCAATTATTTTCTAGTTTGCATTTATTTCATGTTCTGAAATCCATTTCAAATGACATCATGTAAATCAATGATCAGGTATGCACATATAAGCAAATATCTAAATATGAACCCTAATATGCAACCAAATGTAGGAACTCAATATCACATAGATTCGATTTCTTTCAAATGGTGCTTTGTTGTTGCCGAGAAATATTAATTTAATTGTATTGATTAGTAGTTACATGTTATCGTATTAACTGATGAAAATGTTCGGCAATCACCTCCATACAATAGTACAGCAACTGTTAAAAGTGTACCTGGAAAAGAAATCAAGAAGAGATAAATGGGGCGATCTTGCAGTCCATTCGATAGCACCCCTCCTCCCAATCCATCTGCCAAGAAACGTATCATTCAGAAACTACCGTAAAGGTAATGCATAATGGGGAGGAGCCCCATCTTACTGAAATATCGATTGATTGCATGGTAACGTTGGTCGTTTTCGTTTGACAACATCCTCCAACAACTCTGAGTAGGTAATAGTAGTAGTAGTAGTAGTAGTAGTAGTATTTATTGGCCACATAAAATACAAAGTACAATAGGCAGGTCAAAATTTCACAGACAAATCATTAAAGATTAAAATTAAGAATAATAGTGTTACAGATAAAATGAGAATATAACAAGTTCATAATATTTAAAAGGTTAAGAAAGCAGTTGGAATTGACTACGTACAAATATAAATAATAGGCATAAAATAGCTAAAAAGAGAATGACAAACTCATAATACATAAATAGTTAAAAATATAGTTAAAATTGAGTGTAGGTTAAATTCAGTGCATTTGAAATTAGATACATACATATATAAATAGATAAAAAATTCAGTGCTTAAATATCAATGTTAAAAAATTCTTCTAGTGAATAAAAGCAATTGTCTAGGAGATACTTTTTTGTAGCACTTTTAAAGGTGTCATATCTGCTAATTTCCTTTAAAAAGGTTGGAAGATTATTATAAAGAGATATACAGTTGTAAAAAGTGGACTTTCTAAAAGTTGTTGTTTTATGAAGTGGTATGTCCAACATGCGACTTCTTGATGGGTAGTTATGATGACTTCCTAATACTTTGAAGTTAGAGAAGTTGCTTTTCACAAATAAATGTTACACACTTTAAAATGTAAATAGAATGGAATGGTAAGATAGAGTGTTTTTTGAAGACAGCCCTACAAGATTCTTTGTAATCTAGATCGAATATTAATCTAATTATTCTTTTCTGAGATGCAAAGACTGTCTTATACTCAGTTGCCAACCCCCATGTAGCAATATTTTTAGATATGTGGCTATATGCAAATGCATAATATAAGTTTACCAGCCTATTTTTGTCTAAAATTGGTTTCATTTGAAGAATTGCATAGTATGCTTTGTTGAGCTGCTTACAAACAGCACTTATTTGGGACGAGAAGCTAAGGTCTGAGTTAAGCCATGTTCCAAGTAACTTCACGTCGTCACTAAATGTAAGGTTTTTACAGAAACTCTTTGGCACAGATTTTTACAAATGGAAATTTATGTAGACTGTCTTATCCGCATTCAGAATAAAGCGATTTTTATGGCACCATTTTTTCATTTCATTGTGAGCTTTCTCAACATTTCTCTGCAATTCCTCAAGTGTTTCTCCACATACGGTAACTGTTGTATCATCAGCAAACATTGTTACTTGTCCTGCGGTTATATGATTGGGAATGTCATTCACAAAAAGAAGAAAGATTAATGGTCCCAAGACGGACGGATCTATCTTGGTGAGAATACTTCTTTGAGAAAGATAAGATTCAAACCACTTTAGAATGGTACCTCTTATGCCAAAACAGTTGAGTTTTTCTAATATGAAATTTATGTTTAGACAGTCAAAAGCTTTGGAAAAGTCAAACATAAGTGAAACAACATATTTTCCTTGATCTAAGGAAGTGTAAACATAGTTCAGTAAATGGTACATGGCCGATTCCGTTGATTTGTTTTTCCTAAAACCATGCTGGGAAGGTGTTAGTAAATTAAAACGTTCTATAAAACTGATTACAATTTTGTATACGCAACGCTCAAGAATCTTCGAAAATTCAGATAAAAGAGATATTTGACGGTAATTATCTATTGTTTGTTTGTCACCTTTTTTGTGGAGAGGAAACACTAGTGAAGTTTTCATTAAATTGGGAAATTCTCCTTCCACTAGAGATGAATTGATTAGGATCGTTAAAGGGGTGATAATATAGTCATGCATAATTTTTAGTAGCTTCGGTGAAATTTCAACCAATCCAGAGCATGTTTTACTTTTAAGTGATTTTATGATGCTCGATACCTCAGTTTCGGTTACGTAAGGGACAAATATGCTATTTGGAGAATAGTCATATACAGTACACGCATGTGAAGAGTTTTCACCGAAAAGCTCATCTGTTTTGTTTTTACACATACTTGAGAAGTAGACTGCAAATTTATCAGCTACTTCCTTTTTATTTGTTATCAGAATTTCATCACATTTTAGATTTATTGTTTCGTTATTTTTATTATTTCTATTTAAATTTTCATTTATTATTTTCCAAGTTTCTTTGACTTTATTAGTAGCTGAACATATTCTATTAGTTGTATGCTGACATTTTGCTTCAATTAGTCTTAGTCTATACTCACGTTTATTTTGTAAATATACATTTTTTGTTTCATGACAGTTTAATACTGACATTAGCCAATAGAAGTAATGTAAATTATCTTTAATCTGTGCGAGCTCTGGCGTATACCATTTGTATTTGGAGCCTTTGAAAATTTTCGTCATTTTTACTAGTGGGCAACTGACATCAAGGCACCATTTGATATTTGTGACAAATTCTATGTAAGCGTCATTTACATTTTGTTTCGAATAAAAAGTGTTCCAGTTAAGTCTACTTAGATAGGTGAGTAAGTTTTCTAAATTACCTGTTCTCAAGTCACGGATCTCATAATTTGAATCTAATAATTTGTTTTTTGATTTGGATTGGCTGAGATTTATTAAAGAAAAAATATGTGCAAAATGATCACTTAGGTTAGGGTTAATAACATCGCAAAAGTAATACGAACTAGGTATATTTGTGATTACATAGTCAATGATGCTAGTGGATGTTATTCCATTTAGATTTGTAAAAACACGTGTATGTTTATTTGTTGTTACCTTGAGTTTAAAAGATTCCAGTATATCATTTAATATTCTCATCTCTTGAGTATTTTCATCAAAATGGATATTAAGATCACCAGTTAAAATTAGATAGTCAAATTTGTTTGTTACAGCGTTTAGGACTGAATGTAGGCGTTCCTCAAAAATTTTCAAGTCTCCCTTTCCTGGTCTATATATATTTATTATTGCAATATGATAGCCTTCAGTATGGTAGTCAATAGGTTTGTTCCAACACCCTTGTAAACCATACATTGTACCGTCCGGTTCATGCGCAGAAAGAGAAAAGAGTTCCAACGAACTCTTGACGGTTTACTGGACGACCCTTGTTGGCGTTCCAGCAGAGTAAGGGAACGTTCGGGAATCGGTTCTCGTACGGTCATTTCGATACTTGGTTGAATCTTCGTACGCTATGGACTGACTTGCCCATTTTGCCGTTTGTGAGATTTTCGCCTGCAATTCTATTATTTATGGAACGTATACCCTCCATACTATCATTACTTGCTTGTTTGTGTTGAAGTGGTGACTAGTTTTGACATTTCACAAATAGAATAACATAAAATTATTCAAAATTAAATAAACCATGAATGCCAATAGAGATAGTGATTTTTCATCAGTGAATCATCTGATTTGGAATTTCTTATAAACGAAACCCGACTAAAAAATGAAAACTATTTAGGCGTGAGTTAAATTTTTCTAAGTTGAAATAAAAGGTTTATATTTGTTAGAGGATAGAGTGCCCAGTACTCCGACACAGTATTGTTTGAACACTAAGTCTCGAGAAAAATAGCAGGTAGCTCTTCTGGAATTTTTACCCACATCATTTTTATACCCCTGACTTCAAAAGTACCTAGTTTGTCATGAAACTTTGCATATAAATCTAAGAAACCTTGTGGAATTTTGACTCCACTTATAGTCCATTTTCAAATTTGTTTCCAACTAAAATTGCAATTTTCTATGAAGAAGGGCAATACTGAATTTTATTATTTTAAGTTCATTGACAAATTACAAACGTTTTTGTATGTACATGTTTTTGTGTATAAGCTTGGTGAAAAATAACAAAAACAATATCAAAAGCAAATAATGAAAAAATAAGGTTAGCTTCAAGATGTCAAGGTCAAGTGTCCAGATCTTTCGGATGAGTTCACGAAACCGTTCCAACGCGTGACCACCATGGCACGATTACAAAACCGTGTAATGTTAACGCCTGCGCACAAAATCGATCCACACAGTTTCGTGACAGTTCTGGGACCATACAAATATAGCGTGTTGGAACGAACCTAATAGCACACATTTCGATATGACATTCCGAGGACAGTTTGCTTATTAGAGGAATTTCACTAGCTCTAGTTGTGTTTTTTGCAAAAATAGCTGATCCTCCGTGAATATATACTGCTCTAGAAAAGTGAGATATTAGGTTATAATTTATTAGTGAAATGCATTCAAAATCGTCCCGATGATACCAATGCTCGCATATGCACATAATTTCAATATTATAATTATATAAGATTACTTCTAGTTCTGTTAGTTTGTTATTTAAACACTGAATATTCACGTGGAAAATGTTGACATTTGAATGATTTTCATGGTAATTAAATATATCTATTTTACAGATCTTAGAATTTATTGTATCAGAACCTACTTTTTGACTGCTGCTAGACTCCGCAAGTGAAAAAACTGTTGAATATGTGCTCCCTTAGGCCACTAAAATGATGACTGTATACACTGACTTTAAAAGAGGAGTAAATTTCGTGAAACTTTGACTTGAGTGAAACACACTTGACTTCAGGGAAGTGAGATTTTACATAGACGGTCAAGATCTCAGGAGTCATTAATGGGTCCACTTTGTAAACGTGGATTTCCTTAAACATAGGAATTCCTTTGAACTGTATCCCATTTATTTCAATATCTTCATTACTACCAATGACGATATGTCTCTTATGTTTACGTCGAGATATTTTCTTCCATTCCCCTTCTGTATCTTCCTTTGTCAAATTTATTAATTCTTGACATATCTGGGCAGTTTCTACTTCCAAAATTGCTCTAGACACTTCTTGTAATGACATTCCAGGGTTTTTCGTATATTTGGCAACACTGCTAGTCTCATGGCTTTTAACTAGTTTGTTTTCGCCTAGTTTATTTTGCACCAATTGTTTTGTCCTAGATGATTCATGTTTATTTTTATTATTAGAAGGAAGAACAACGTTATTATCACTTCTGCATATTTCAGCTGTCGGTTTTGATATTTTGTTTGTAGTATCTTCAAAGGCTTTAGAACTTTGTTTATTATTTTTTGGTGATACCACCATACCTGTGTTCTTGTGGTTAGCATATCTTTTTATTAATGCATTAGATGTTTGGTTGTCATTTTCACTTGCACATTCCATTTGAGACAGCTTATCCTCCAATGATTTGATTTGGCAAACAAGAGAAGTTATGATTTCGGTTTCTTTCTGTTTCACAGCTACTTGCTCTTGTATGAATCGAGTTTAAATAATAAATTGGTTATTAGCTTTCATTGTTCGAGAGTGCCATTGGATTACAATATAGGCGTAAACATTTACTACTCGTTCTGGCCTTCTTTTTTGAAAATAGGTAGGTAGGTATCTCTATTTAAATTTCCCGGTAAAATAAATGGTCCAATTATGCGATCACTAAAAATACCAGTCCACACGTTCCATTTTTCAGGATGTTGAGTATGGACCTCATGGTACATCCTTGGATTCGTGTCGGACCAGTAACGACAATTATGTCGATTCACATTCCACTGAGAAAAAAAGAACATTCGTCTGAGAAGCAAACATTAAAAAGGTATTTGGGATTATTTCTATTTTGTTCGATCATTACTTCACAAAATTGTAAAAGGCGATCATTATCGTCTTCATTCACGTCTTGAAGAAGTTGAATTTTATATAGGTGCCATTTTTCTGGTATTAATAGGGCTCATACTAATTTGACTCAAAACAGTTACTTGTACTGCCTCATTTCTCAACGAATTTTCTATATTCAGTTTTTTATTTGCAACTGAACCAGTTTGACGGAATTTTGCTGATAATTCTAGGATGCAACCATGATGTATGTGTCTATTTGCTTGTCTCTCATTGAACAAAGTTGATGTTACTCTTGCACCATTGATTGTAAATACAATTCAATAATTTCTCTCCGCAATAGTATGAATCATTTTTTATCGGATCACACAAAAATAAAGAAGTATCGACATCATTTACTTTACTGTAAATAAAGTTGAATTTTTCACTGATATTTGTTCGTTTAAAACATTTTTACTTTCCTACGCTACTACTGTAGTAGCTGTATAAGGGAAGAATTGTAACCCTGCGAAATTTTCGATATCGAGATTTTTACAAATGTTGACGTTTCAGAGTTTTCTAAGTCTAATAAGCATATTTTCAGCCATTGGTCTGTCTGTCTGTCCGTCTGTGACAGCATTATCTCGGGAACGGATCAGTGTATTTTGTTGTTTTCTTTTTTATTTTGTTTGGTACCAGTATCACTCGGCGGTGGCACTGAATGAGAATCTTGTATACACTGGCTGTTGAGCTATAGCCAAAAAAGGTGATTTGCTCAAGACTGTAGCGCGTAAACGGCTCTAAGAAATTTGATTAAACTTGCCTAAAGTATTCTTCTGAGAGCCCTTCACCAACCACACACAGCGCCATCTCTGAGAAGAAGCACCAAAAAAGTTATGCTTGAATAAAATTTCATATTTTCCACATGTTTCTTCAGATTCTGGCTAAACATTTCATCTTACGAAAAAATATTATATGACCATTGTTGTTTGTCTTGACATGCTGGAAAAAATGAGTGGTAGCACGATTTGACCAGAGGATTTTTACTTTCCTACCGCTATTATCGTCACTATGTAAGGAAAGTATTGTAATAGAGTAAAATTTTTCATTCACTGGAATTTGCCTGCGAGCGGTAGGGAAGTCATGTGAGTGGACACACCAGATTTTTTTACTCACAAACCTATTGGTAAATACGATAACCAGTCGAATGATTCACACTCTATTGGTCGGTGAAACCTAGCTCAAATTTAAAAAATCTGGTGTGTCCACTCCCACGACTTTCCTACCGCTCGCAGGCAAATTCCAGTGAATTAAATATTTTACACTATTACAATGCTTTCCTTACAAAGCGACGATAATAGCGGTAGAAAAGTAAAAATCATCTGGTCAAATCGTGTTGCCACTCATTTTTTTACAGCATGTCAAGACAAACAACAATGGTCATATAAAATTTTTTCGCAAGATGAAACGTTTAGCCAGAATCTGAAGAAACATGTGGAAAATACGGAATTTCATTCAAGCATAACTTTTTTTGTGCTTTTTCTCAGAGATGGCACTGTATGTGGGTGGTAAAGGGCTCTCAGAAGAATAATTTAGGCAAGTTTAATCAAAATTCTTAGAGCCGTGGCTATAGCTCAACACCCAGTGTATACAGAATTTTCATTCAGTACCACCGGCGAGTGATATTGGTACCAAACAAAATAAAAAAAAGCAACAAAATACACCGATCCGTTTCCGAGATAATGCTGTCACAGACAGGCAGATAGACGGACGGACAGACAGACAGACCAATAGCTGAAAATATGTTTATTTGACTTAGAAAACTCTGAAATGTCAACATTTGTGAAAATCTCGATACCGAAAATTTTACACGATTACAATACTTTCCTTATACAGCTACTATAGTAGCGTAGGAAAGTAAAAACGAAGAGCCATTTGAAAGAAAATGTAATGCTTTTTTGTTTCATTTTCACATAAAAACCCGTAAACCTTTCTGGGCTGTTTTCGATGGGCCACACTGTATTCGAAATTCAAAATCAATGGGAAAATGAACTTTATTTTTAAATAAGTAGAACTACGAAACCTCTAAAATTGTTGTTCAGGACATTGAACTCTGCAAATTTTATTAAAAAAAACATATATGAATTAACAATGTTCACATTTGCTAACTCATTCTGTAGTATTGCTGTAAAAGAGATTAAGTAGAATATAAAGATCCCCTCTTCAATAATGAACTAAATTTAATACCGAATTAATTCCAGTGGTATGAACTATAATGGAAATTTCAAAATCCCCTTAGAAAGGCGTGAACTGCCCTAATGCCACTCAAATGTTACCCCAAGAGTAGATATACTTTAACATAAACAAGCTGATATACGCAGCTGGATATCATACCTATTATTTTCTGCCCCCTTGTAAAAATATTGTTTAAAATAGATCGTCACACCACCCATAAAATGCACATCTTTATATATCGATAGGAGAGTATTCATTTTCGATAACATTAAATGTTATTAAAATTACAGGTTCCTTACATTTTAAATATAAAAAATTTCTCTTAGTTCCTTTAAATTTACCGGCTACCACAGAATTTTTGACTTTTACCATCAGAATTTATCAAATATTTGACTAGGTCGAAAAAAATCATCGAATCATTAAGCATTTTGTAGGGGATGGACAAGAAATATCAGAGCAGAGATCTGACCACTAAAAAGTAGATGTAGTATCTCTATACTTTATAGATGTTTCATTTCAGTTAAGCAATGAAACACACAGATACACATGAAAATGATTTGGCATTGAAATAGAAGAATCTTTTTCAGGACTTAAAATGAATTTAACATGGTAACTGGCTAAGACTTTGGTAAAACAAACAAATTTCCCGTATGTTCATTAGGTGCCCATAATTTAACTTTAGTAATAAATTATACGAAAAAGTTACTGTCGGTATCTCGGTATAAGCAGCACACCACTTAATGGTCAGCAACTTCAAGTGGATGAGAGTATAGTCGAGTTCGATAATAATTGTAGACACTAATTACCAAGAAATCTGAAAGCATTGTTGCCTGGTTGTGATGCAAGATATTTTATTACTTGTTATTTTAAAAATGTAATGCAGCCAAGTACCTACTAGCATAGACGTAAGATCAACATATTGTATTTGTTAAACTATCTCCCTGCTTCCTGCTAATAAATTGTATTCAATAACATCAATATTTACTCAAAAAAGAGTTAAGTGCATATCATCCAAGTTGTAGTAACTATATATAGGCTACTTCTACTGCTGAAATAAGAATTGCAAAACTGCAAACGTGTTGTAGGTACTGTTTACAAATATTAGTATACAGGATGTTCACAGAAGATGGTAGCATATTCCTACCTTTCAATATCTGCGCCACTGGAAGAGCCAGGAGGACACGGAAACGTCAATATCATTTCCAAGAATGTATGCCTTCTATTTTCGAACTTGAATAGGTATAGTAAGTGTAACAGAATACAATTTACCCTCATTTCTGGTCAGGTCTTGAATGATCTGCAAAGCGAAGAATCTCTTTGTTTGCAATGAGAACATGAACTACGTACTATGCTATTAACTAACATAACGTTATTCAGGAGATTCCCTTAGGTGTCAACGAGAAAAGAAGGAAGAATTTAGAACTAAAAACATGGTAGATAATAAATAAACAACTCGGGAAACAACCACCCTGAACATGGAGATGGATGGAGATAAGGAGAAGTAATTAAAATCGCCTAATAAAACCGTGACCAGATTTAGTCGGTTCTATTTTTATTTTTCATTTTTGAATAATTCGTTACTCCTGAAAATTGTTGAAAGTTCACTTATATTCATCTATTTCTTTATCTTTATGAAAGTACGTTAGTGTGACTTGTTTGGTCTGTGTTTGATGGAAATTACTGTGTTTTGGAATAAAAATAATCGTTCGCTATTATAATATAAGGATTCATTAATGTGAAGTAGAACAATCATTAAAATTACAAAACGGAACAATTATGTACACGTAAATTTTGCTTTACTTGCAGTTATAGTTGTTAGTTTCATGGAAGCAGAGATACAAGAAGTGTTTGAAATGCGATCAAGGGTGATATCCTCGTACTCATCGAGGTAGTTAAGAGGTGGAACCTAGAGCATTTGTGTTTAATGTTTCACCTACCAATAAAGTCGGTTGTTTTTGAAAATTTAAATTTAATTTACGTAAACATGAATTTCCACCAATAGTAATTATCTCTGACAGAATAAAATTTTCAGAAATCAGTATCTTGACTGAAAATCTATAATAGGTTGTGATCATAAATATAAATAAAATTAAAATTACTTTGCCTGTCATGCCTACAATTTTGTTCATATATTTCTGTGTAAATGATAATAAAAGACCAGTATGGAAGAATAGTGTATTTCTATTCGCCGTTTTAAATCAATAATATACCAGTTCTATGGATTCTTTCATAGTTATAAAATGGAGATCGTTCTGCTAATACATTTGAAACAATAACGATTAGATTAGATAAGAAATTACTTTATTTCCCATTCCATTTTTTCCCAAGCTAATCTTCTATCCACTTTCTCGACCAGTCCAAAATTGTTTGTAATATAGACAAATCCTGATCCTTTAATGGGAAAGCGCTAAAAATGCATTGTCATGTCCTTATTTTTTCTCCTGTGACAATCATATACACAACAATTTGTATTAAAAAACAGTTTTTAAGGCATGATAAGTGAAACTCACGTGTTAATGGATAAACATGTAAACAAACGATTACCTGTCTATACTCAGTTAGCACTTTTGCCAGCAGAGGGCGTACGCTTGGCTGGATTCGCGTATAACCAATCAGGGTGCCCATATTACCTACCAGTAAAAAATCTGGTGTGTCCACTCACACGACTTTCCTACTGCTCGCAGGCAAACTCCAGTGAATGAAAAATTTTACACTATTACAATACTCTCCTTACATAGCGAATAGCGGTAGTAAAGTAAAAATCCTGTGTTCAAATCGTGCGACCACTCATTTTTTGCAGCGTGTCAAGACAAACAACAATGTCATGTAACATTTTTTCGCAAGATGAAACGTTTAGCCAGAATCTGAAGAAACATGTGTAAAATACGAAATTTCATTCAAGCATAACTCTTTTTGTGCTTTTTCTCAGAGATGGCGCTATATGTGTAAAGGGCTCTCAGAAGAATACTTTAGGCAAGTTTAATCAAAATCGTTAGAGCCGTTTTCGCGCTATAGTCTTAAGCAAATCACGTTTTTTGGCTATAGCTCAACACCCAGTGTAAACAGGATTCCCCTTCAGTGCCACCGGCGAGTGATATTGGTACCAAACAAAATAAAAAAGAAATCAACAAAATACACCGATCCGTTCCCGAGATAATGCTGTCACAGACAGACAGACGGACAGGCTAATGGCTGAAAATATGTTTATTAGACTTAAAAAACTCTGAAACGTCAACAATAGTAAAAATCTCGATACCGAAAACATCACACGATTACAATACTTTCCTTACACCGGCTACATGACCTCATTTTTATAAAACCGACCAAGCCAAGCGTTCGTATAAGAACTGTTACAAAATACAGCAAGCAAGATCAAGCAAAAAATTTTTAAATTTATTTCATTTTTAATTTCCTACGCTACTACAGTAGCTGTAAAAGGAAAATATTGTAATCTTGTGAAATTTTCGGTATCGAGATTTTTACAAATGTTGACGTTTCAAAGTTTTCTAAGTCTAATAAACATATTTTCAGCCATTGGTATGTCTGTCTGTCCGTCTGTCTGCCTGTGACAGCATTATCTCGGGAACGGATCGGTGTATTTTGTTGCTTTCTTTTTTATTTTGTTTGGTACCAATATCACTCGCCGGTGGCACTGAATGAGAATCTTGTATACACTGGGTTTTGAGCTGTAGCCAAAAAACGTGATTTGCTCAAGACTATAGCGCGAACACGGCTCTAAGGATTTTGATTAAACTTGCCTAAAGTATTCTCTGAGAGCCCTTTACCATCCACATATAGCGCCATCTCGGAGAAAAAGCACAAAAAAGTTATGCTTGAATAAAATTCCCTATTTTCCACATGTTGCTTCAGATTCTGACTAAACGTTTCATCTTGCGAAAAAATGTTATATGACCATTGTTGTTTGTTTTGACATGCTGAAAAAAATGAGTGGTAGCACGATTTGACCAGAGGATTTTTACTTTACTACTGCTATTATCGTCGCTATGTAAGGAGAGTATTGTAATAGTCCTCTATCAAATGAAATAGGAATAATGAAAATTGGAGCACATTTCCTATTTATACCTAAGGCGCAAACATCCATAAAAAACATGCAGATAAACAGTAGTATTGTTTACCCCCTCCGTTTGGTTCCTCGGTCAATAAATAAGAGGTGAAGCTATGGATATGATAAGTGAACAGAGAATATATATCAGAATATGCATCTCTTCTTTTTCTTAAAATTTAACTTTATTGACAAGGAAAACAGCTGAAAACCTTAAGGTAATATAAAGCTTCTTTATTTATTTGAGAAATTTTTCAAACGGAGGAGTGTCTGCTTTATTTATATCTGTTCGCGCCTATCGCAAAATACCTAAACCTGCATTTAAAAGAAGACCGCTAAGAAATTAGAAATCCAACGTGTCCTTAACTCCCAAAAGATTTCTCGGAAGAGACCATATCCTGAAACCTTTAAATTGAATATTAAAACCTTCATCGGTTTCAGAACTAGAGCCCTTGGAAGAGGGAATTTTCGAAAAGATATTGTAAATCGTTCTACATTTTTTCCACAAAAACTAGGGCCTGCTTTATGAGTAGACCCAACTAAAAATATGAAATAATAGATATTAATTCTATTGGTACTTGACGTTGGTACCAAAAGTCTTACATCTGCCTATAATGTTGCCGCTTCAAACAAATATGTTCTACCTAACTTTCCAACGATTTACACGAGTTATTATTTTTCGTCTGATTTTGTAAACTAGACCATAAAAATATATTTTATTTTTAATATTCCGGTAGGAACAGTTACTTTTAAAAATACTCACGGTTATTCCAAATTGTCTAAGAAAATCAAAGTGGTTTGGCGCAGATTGGAGTATTTCATACGTTTCTCATCTTATATTCGTTATTGAGATACCACTTAGGACCTAATTTATTAAATGATGAACTAAAACGTGTAAAATAAAAATACATAGGTAGGTAAGTGATATAAATATGTTTTACAAAAAAGAGTGTCGACTTTATTAGTTCTTGCACTAAAAATTTCAAAATAAGGTGAATTATTTTTGGTAAAAAAATACCAATTTAAATATTGCTGGAAATGAGCTTTGCTTTAATCCTCCCAGATAAAATTCTGCATTACCCTCCCTGGGAGTATTCTTGGGGGAACAAAATATAGGATTTTGTCCAATACTATAAGACCATCTCACAAAACTCCTCCTCCGAATAAAAACATTCCTTGTCGATCTTTAAAATATACTTAATGTCACAAATGAAAAAATGAGCGAAATTGAAATTCATTTCTATTTCCTTAAAATAGGTAAATAACTAGATATGTTATGAAAAATACCTTGTATATTACGATATTAATTCTACAGTATGAAACTTGACTTTGTTTTTAATTTCAATTCAAATCTTCTTGCTAGGTATATCACCAGACAACGAATATGTCAGTTAATCACCAGGTATATCTAATTTAAAGACACAGTAGATTAGAGTTATTGAAGTAAAAACGTTCCTGAGCTTATTTGAATATATCTAACTATAAACGTTCACATGAATTCCTGGGCACTATAGATCGGAAAATACATTTTCATATAGATTACAGATGTATTTGTTAGCGCCACAGAGGAATGTCTCCCTACCGCTTCGCCATCTTGTAGATCGTGGGAACTAACAGGTTGAACCAATAGAAAGCTTTGAAATATATCGACGTAGAACGTCGGGACGTTGCTCGGAGCCTGGGAAAATCACAGGTGGATTTCACTTCATATGACTGCTTATGAAGGACTCATTTGTTTTGTGAAGAATTGGCAATTTTCATAAGACTAACAGAATGAATGACTAAGCTGCAATAACTATTTAAACACTCCTTCTTCACTTCTGTAATTAAAAAAAAGATTTCTTTTTTTGGCGATGATTGGGAAAATTGGAAACATTTGATTCATTCACATGTACACAATTTATCAAGATAAAATGTTTATGAAATTTTTTGGGTGACGCTGTCATAGTCATAAGCTTGCTTTGTTAGGAAAGAAAATTAGCATGAATAATCGTTTGTACCAATTAGGAAAACATATTATAATAAATGGTTTTGTCCATAAAAATAAGTAAGAGCATAAAAACCAAACGAAGAGTAGACATGGTGATTGTTTAAAAAAAATATGGTTAGGGGCAGTTCGTATCCATGTCGTATATTTTCAATTATACAATTGAATTATCTATGCCTTTCATGGAATAGTAAGCTATTACGATAATATTAATATATGACCAATCATTGAAAATTTATCACATATAGCAAATTTGTTTCCATTTCACAATGTTTTATTGTTTACACTCGACACAAACAATGAAGGTATAAAAATTCAGAAGGCGTCTTTTTTTTCAAAAACATCCATATATTTAACATAGAAAAAGATAGTCAGTCCTAAAAAAACGAGGTTATTCCCGCCTGCTAGATTAAATAAAAAAATGTATTATCGAAAGACTGAAAAAAAGTAAGCAGGATGAATTAGTGAAAATGATATTAATGATACTGATAATGTAGGTTAATCTTTTAATAATTTCAATAGTAGTTTAGCACCTTCTACATATTGTAATAAAATCACCAACCAAGATAAGAGGCATGGTGCAAAATAAAGAGTATTTTTGAGATAACCACACTTCAGTTTGGGCTGCAAGCCTAGGTTTCCAGTTTAGTATATATATAGTATATATAGTATATAGAATGTGTCCAAAATTAATAATGGATCTATGGGTATCTGAGAAACTGAGATAGAAAAACGTTAAATGGATAAAGTGTTGTATAATTATTTTCGTAGCTTAATGCCCTCTACAGATTAGTTCTAACTAGGTTACAATGAGGTTTATTAAACAAACTTTTAATTTCAACGTTGAGGTTGTCTTGGGGTGTGTGGGCTGCGCTGCAGAACTAGTATCGCTTGTTTAAGACGGTTGTATCAAGAGTCATAAGCTGGAGATGGTTTTAAACAAATGATTCTCACAGGGCGGTCAGCTCTCACATATGGCTCCACGTGCCACACCCGGTAACTGCATCAACCTGCAGGCCAAACTATGTGAGGGTTGCCAGATATGGCGAGAAGATTTGTGTTGGAAAGCAGTAACATTAAAAGTAATTCTTTGGCGACTTCTAGATATAGAAGCAAAAACGTCAACAACTTACATAGTTAAAGACTTGGCAAGGATTGTTTTAATGATTTTAATGATGCGATGAGGAAGGCAACGGGCAACCTCATAACTCTCCCCAGGAAATATCGTCATCATGGCTGGAAAATCACAAGCCCAGGCCCTCAGTCCCCGGCCGGTCTTAAGTGACCAGATGGTGCTAAGAATCTCAGGACCAGTCATGAAGAAGATTGCTACTTGGAATGTACAAAGTATGTTTCAAGCTGGAAAAGTCCACAATGCCATCAGAGAAATGGGATGATTAGCGATAGAAATTTTAGAAGTAGCGAGGTGAGATGGCCTAACACAGGTAAATGCCAGATAGACGACTAAGATGTCTGCCAAAACCACGATAATGGCGTAGCAATCATTTTGAATAAAGACATCCAAAAAAACCGTTATCTCTTTTGCTCCTGTGTCGGATCTTTACATATTTTTTCTTCAAAATATCTAGAAATTCTAAAGACGACTGCGAATGATTTCTTGGATCACCTGTCACTGGAAGAATACCAGATCTCCTATTATCAGCTAGATGGAGCTCTTTGCACGGGGGAAGTAACAGAGGAGTTGCTTCAATTATTCAGAGACCGTTGGATTAGACGTTTGGGTCCCTGGGTTTGGCCGGCGAGATCACCCGATCTAACGCCACTAGACTTTTACTTATGGGGACTCTAAAACTAACTACAATATGACACCGGTAGTCACCAAGGATGAACTACGGCAACGTGTGATCACCTACATAGGGAGTTAGAACCAGAAGAGCTAAGGAAGGCTACAATTTATTCTAAGAAATTTTTCGTCTAAATGAACTGACTATTGTGAAGTTTTCATAATGACATTTTCCATGACATTTCAAGACTAGAAAGACAAGAAAATCAAATTTTTATAGCAACTTGCTTTTGATTCGAAAACCTTACCATTTAGGTATAGGAAAGGGACTTTAATTATCTAACAGAATATTTGACAATATACAGGGTGTTCTATTTGAAAAAATGAACTTCATTCATTTTTGTATAAGGCGGTAATATCGAGATTTTGGAATCCCCCTGTAAATTGTAGAAGAGATTATTCTACACAGTACTAGTACCCAGGATAATAAATACCGCAGCAATAAGAATTTAAATAGATCTCTATTTTGACCGAAACATATGGGAAATAATTAATATATTATTATTATAATTATTTTACAAATATGTTCAAAAACTAATAGCGGACTTGAAAATATAAGAATATATAGGGTATCGCATTTAAAATATCAAAGTTGCTGCTACTCTTCGATATAAACAGCGACACTGCAACGCTGAAAATATTTTAAATCGATAAAACATTGTCGATAACTTGTGTGACCAGATTTTTAGCAAATACTTACTTACCGTTTTCTTAAAACGCCTTATACTTATTCCATCGACCGTGAACCCTGTATATATATATAGTTGGATTAATCTTGGGGTTGAGGTTCCATGGTTACTTAATTAGAATAAAAACTCCTTATTATACTTTTTTATATTGACGTTTCGACTTAAGGTTTATCGTCTTCATCAGAAAATTATAAAATTGTATAAAAAATAGCATAACAATAAAGAATTGTATGCATAACCTCAGTAGGTCTAGGAATAATATTTAATATTAAAAATTCATTTTCTTGAAATACAGCGTGACAAAATTAAATCATGATTATTGTGGGAAGTGGGGCTTGTGCGGATACATCTTCTAAAAGTTTTCTTCTTTTGTATAAAAGATAGTCAAAATGTTTGTCTGAAGCCTAATGGTATGTCATTAAATCGGTTCGTTGTAACCGCGAATAAGGTAGAATTTTATTTTATATTAAATAAAAATTTGCGCAATAAATTTGTAATCAATAAAAAAAATTTGGGGTATAAAACTTTAGGTTTAGGATTTTCTATAATTATGCAAAATAATTGAAAAGATATTGCCAATGGTCGAAATTCGACAGTAATTGATTAAATTTAAGATTGAATACTTTTGATGTTCTTCTGTCAAAGATTATTTCTCTATAAATATTGGATATAATATTTCGAATTTTGTTTATAAAAAAAATGCGGTGGCAAAAAATCGAACCCTGGTCAGCCATATGAAAGGCAAGTACGTTATCACTGTGTCTGCAGGTGTTTTCTCGGTCCAATGTCTTAAATTACAAAGACATGATATTCCGACCCTCTTTTGCCATCTATCTTTCCCTGCATAACAAGCTGTAGAATGCTATATTTGTCGTTACGCATTACATGACCAAAATATGAACATTTTCTCTGTGTGATAGTCTTCATCACTTTTCTTCCTTTGGAGAACTGTTTCATTTGTTACGAGGTGTGTCCAAGATATTCAAAGCATCCATCGATAGCACCACATTTCAAATGATTCTAAGCGCTTGCATGCTGCGTCCAGAGTCCAGGCTTCGAAACCATACACTGAAGTGGTGAAAACGTAACTCTTTATGATGCGAGTGCTTAGTTGGAGATCCAGCTTCATGCTGCATAGTAAGGTCCTTATCTTATTAAAAGAAATTTCTTATTATAATTTTCTTAGTCTGCTCCCAGTTTTCATTCAGATGTACGTTTAGATACTTTTGTATTGTACCGTTTGGATCTGAGAGCCAATAACTTTAAAGAAAGAGTATTATTATTTTTGGATAAATTCTTGCATGTATGACTTTTAGGAACATTTTCAATATGTAACTTATTAAGCATATAGATCTGTATTCTTCGCACTTTTAAGAAGTTTGTTTCTTCGGGATAGGAGAAAACGTTGAAAGTAGCCATTCGCTCGGGATCACACGAGTATCATATAAGTACCTGATTGAAGAAGTCAGTCAAAAAAATCCAGATGGTCATCCTCAATCAGCTTTAGGAGGTCGCCGCATACTTCATCCGGTCCCAGAGCCTTGTTGCTCTTTACTCTCGTAAAGTCATTGGAAACTTCTTCTGTAGTGATAGTGGGTCCCATTTCAACTGCCACTTCTCTAGATCCCCTCTTTGTTCATCGTTGTATAAGAGCTGTAAGTAATCTTTCCAATTTCTTACTCTATCATCAGTATTCAAAATGATCAAACTGTCTTCATCATTAAGAATTTCATTATTTCTGCCCTCATACATGCCGACAGTTTCCTTAACCTTTTTATGCAAGTTAAATAACATCTCAATTTTGTTACATTTCCCAGCTAACCAGTGTTCTTTTGCTTATTTGAATTTTCTTGTCACCTGCCTATGCAGTTGTTTATATCGTGTCATCTTTATTTTTATATAATCCAAGTTCTTCCATAAGGTCGAGAATTTCATCTGTCATACAGTTATTGTTTTTTTGTCTTGGATTTAGTAGTTTAGATTTAGCTGTATCTATGATAATATTTTTAACGGCAGTATATAATAAAATTGTAACAGGCCGATGTCTGTACATTCAATATACCTATTTAAGAAAAAATAATATGGGGGTTCATATTAGAGCAACAGAAGTCTGTCTGTCTGTATGTCTGTACGCGCGTCATGCAAAAAATACTGCATGGAATTGTTAAATGCAATTTTCATCGATGTATAGCTAGAGGTCTAACTTAGAATATAGGTTCCATTTTACAACGTCTGTCTGTCTGTCTGTTTGTACACGCAAAATCTACCTCTTGAAATTGAATGCAGTTTTCCACACGCACGATGTCGCGGGCAAAAGCTAGTATAATGTATTTGATTTTTAACTATACCATGTATATTCTCAGTTGGCGACTTCCATCTCTAAAGTCTACGTGGTGGTATTTTAAAGAGGGTATTCATAATTTCTTTGCAAAACTGGATCAATTTTTATCCTATTTCATTTCTGGTTCCCAAATTACCAGTCCGTACTTCCTTACTACATCTCCATCAGCTTCGCTGCCGACCTTCCCCTTAAAATCTCCCATAATTAGAGTTATTTTGTCTTTGTGAGTTTGCTTAATTGCTGTTCTTCTGTTGTAAAATGTTTCTAGTTGATCCTCGCTACTTTGAGCAGTTGATGCATAAATTTGGATCACATTTAGTTTGCATGGTCTTGGTTTAAGTTTAATCATCGGCACAAAACCAAGGACGGTTTCGTTAATTTCTTTGGTCATTATTATAGCAACTCCGTTTTGATGCTTTGTGTTGTCTTCTCCTGCATAATAAATTTGATGATAACCAGTCCAGTACCTGGCCATCTCATTTCGCTTATACCTAGAAAGTCAATATTCAAACAAAGCATTTCTTTGACCGTATTTGCTGCCTTTCCATTCTGAAACAAAATTCGTCCGTTCTACGTGCCTATTCTCGTCATTGTTATGATTTATAGGCTATTGGCTGACCGGCAGATTCTTCGCACCCTCTCCCCACTTAAGGGGTGCCCGGGACTGATGGCCATAATTCTTTGATTCTCAGTCAATATAATATCCCAGGGAAGATTATACCTAAATAGTTCCTAGGTTTGTAAATTCAGCCGCCCAATGTGGAACAAACGCAGTTTGCAGCCGCTTCTCTGAAATTGAGGTGCTGGTTTTGGTCCACCAAAGGTATTTGATTTCCCCAGTGCCATCCAGATCTGGAAGGCTTTCCCCTATCCGCCATCTGGGGAGGCGCCCGATGGAGGACTAGCAGCCCCACATAGGATCATATACATCGATAAATATAAACGGTTTCAACGTAAATGTACTTTATTTAATGTAATGTCTTTGTAACAGATATTGTTAAACAAGTTTAGCTTGGTGCACTCTTTCGCCATATAACTTTTAACTATGCCAAATATCATATTCCTATGATACCGCATTATTCACTTTGGCTGCACCGCGTTGGGTACCTTGCCTCACTGCACGCTATTTTGGACCCAAACTATATATATTTTATAGTTTTATAATAAAACTGTCACGTTTGATCTTACTGTTATCATAAAAATGACTAGAACGGAACACGGAACTTAGATTCGATTCAGTTAATTGTGTCAAATTATCCCGCAAGCTATTGGATCGATTTTCGAGCTTTTTTTTGTTGAATGTCGAGCCCCCACGCCTTAAGCACAATATGGGATTTTGTTGACAATAGAGCGGATGCGCAATAGCTGAAAAACTTGTTTTGCAAGAGTGTAGATCGAAAATAGCTAGCAGTAACAGTTCTGATGAAATTTAAGTAGTATTGTTAGAAGATAGAAAAAACCGGGCGGAGTGAAGTGCCAACCCGGCAAGTCTTCAGGTGGCGGATAGAAGAGGGCCTCCGACGATGATTTCAGATGAGAAGGAGGTCTGCAGGGAAATAGGGGGGGCTCGTTGTGCCCATGAAATTAACTGGCAGCCCTCAATACAATACCTTACCGCGGACCAACTTCACCTGTCCCAGCTATAGTGTCATGGCTAAGGGATTGCACTCAGGTAAACGATGCCAGGTGAGTCCTCGAACTAACTTCGAGACCACTTGGCTTGACCACATAGACCAGGAGGAAACAACCTCACCAAAAATCTAAATCTAAAGCGGAAAACCAGGCTAAGGGATGGATGGCTAGTTAGAGAATTTACTGGTTTCAACCTTGGAACACCAGCGGGAACTGCATTGTAATAAACATCTTACTTCTGCATGCGGGGCTCTGCAGACACTGACCGTTACGAACCTACCTACTCGTGGGTCCAAACATGGACAATATAGACCGAAAAACAAGACTCAATGGAGAAGAAGGGGAGAAAGCCTCTAGCCATCCAAGCCCCTAGGAAATGGGAAAAAGGCCAAACGGCAAAAAAAACGTCTGCCGTTCGATTTGTCCAAAATGGGACAACCGGGCGGCAGAGACGATGCACTGAGAAAGAGTCTCAGTGGAGCAGGAGTGAGGAAGTACCTCCGACTCCTCCATCATGTACTTGCACCTGAGGAGGCCAGGAAACAGGCTCTTCAGCACACAACCCAATCAACCCAACCAGGCCCGAGAGTAATACCGACGGGAAAGGGGAAAGGAAAAAGAAGCCAAAGACAGCTGCGGCAGAAACCGGGTAAGCCACTGGATTTGCAGCAGCGGTCACGGCACAGAAGGCGATTGGAGTGGGAATATTACCCAAGGAATACCCGAGGGTAACTCTGCTGTGGAATGATGCTAGATGATGGGAGATTTTGGATCTCAAGAATCGGCAGACTGGCTTATAAAGTCAGTGTCGAAGCTGAGCTCTTGGAAGGGACCCGAGTTGGTGGCATTGTGTGAGGATAACATCCGTATACCTGTCACCATAACCGCGTTTTTATCAAGGATCCTTGACATGAAGACGGAGAAAATTCTCCGATTGTCGAGGTTCCAAACTCCAACCTCAGTACTGGAGCTTGAAGGTTCTAAACTCCAAAAATGAGGGAAACGAAACAGTCCTCACGATTGGGACCGATCGCCAATCGAGGGAATCTCTAAAGGCAGGAGGGTGCACAATGAATTTTCAGTTCGGACGCATCCCAGTCTCGGGGCTAGGAAAGAGAGGGGGCCCTTCAAAGGTTTCTAGAGATGAAGAGATGACCTGCGTCCTTGGGGACTGGGCAAAGCCTTGTAGAGGTTGAGAGTCTGACCCGAGACCAAGAGAACTACTGGAATTCCGAAGAGCATAGAATTAGAAGATTAGCAGGGAGAGAGAAGGGCGGGATATATGGAGGCTGGAAAACCCTCTCTTCCACCCCAAAAAATAGCCTTCCCTTTCACGCAGGAGCTTCAGCAGTGACTGGAATGTTATTTGCAAAGTTACAATTCGATATTGTACTGATCCGGGAACCCTGGATTGACAATGTAGGTCAAATCAAAGGTTAGGCATGTTAGGACTCAAAATTGATCTAGACCGGAGGCTCTCCACGTGCCTGTATGCTCATAAGAAACAATACTAAATATATTTGTGTTTCAGAATACAGGACTCGGGATTTGGTCCCAATTATGGTACACCTCAAAATTGGGGGCATCAACTGGCATCGCTGGAGACAGCCCAACAATACCGCCAGCGCAAGTGAAGGAGCTAGTGCAATACTGCAACAGCAGACAACTGCCAGTCATAGTAGGCTGTGACGCCAATGCGCATAAAGTTATTTGGGGAATCACGAACAACAACTTCAGAGGTGAGTGCTTGAGACAACGTGGGGACAACCGCACTTTTGTCACGAGACAAAAGAGAGGAGGTTCTGGACGTAACAATTGCCAGCCTTGCTACCAAAAAAGATGTAACAGCCTGGAAAGTGATGAACAAACCATCACTTTCTGACTATAGGATTATCGAATTCAGGATAAGGGGGAGGTCACCTCGTCCTCACGTCGAAATACAGATTGGTCTGTCTATAAGATCTATCTGAAGCAAAATTTGGAACAAATAGAAAGAAATGGGGCAAAACACCCGCAATATGATCTGGAATAACGAGTAGAACAGATAAGAGGAATTTAACTCAAGTTGTCCACTCTCGAAAGTTTGAACAACCAAGGAAGCACCTTGTTGGAACAAGAACCTGTCAAACCTTAGATTGGAAGCCCGTCGGCTCTTCAATAGGGCCAAAAGAGATGGTATTTGGCAGAAGTACACTGGAAAGCTTACTCAGTATAATAAAGAGATCAGGAAGGACAAAATGCTTCATTTTCAATCCTGTTGTAAAAAACATCACTCCAACAGCAGCCAGACTGCATAATGTCATCGCAAAAGGGTTAATTAACCCCACAATGTCGCTAAAGAAGCCAGACGGGTCATATACTGAGGAAGAAGAGGAACGATCGATTCTTCTTCTCGAAACACACTTCCCAGGTAGTGGACCCATAATTAGTATTGATACAGCAATTCAAACCAAGAATCCTCGCTAGGAAAACTGGGATATTGCTAAGAAAATATTTACAAGGCAGCAGTTGGAATGGGCAATAAACACCTTTCAACGGGGGGGTCATATACCAAACATATGGAGAAGAGCAAAAGTAACTTTCATACCAAAAATAGGGAAGAAAGATGGGACTGATCCCCGATCTTTCAGACCCATCTGCTTAACATCGTTTCTACTGACAATGGAGAAAGTAGTGGATAACCACTTAAGAATGGAGAATCTGTGAAATAAACCACTACATAAATCTCAGTATGCTTACAAGGCGGGCCGATCAACAGCTCTGTATCAGCTGACCGAAGTAATCCAGATTACTCTGAATAACAATGAAATCGCAATGTTTGCCTTCCTAGATATATCTGGGGCCTTTTTTAATAATAATAATATAATAATGATAACGTTTATTCAAAAAAAAACATTGAAAGTTCATACATAATGGTACAATTACAAAATAAACGAGAACCCACAAAGCCATAGGCTGTCCGCGTGGTAAATATGTATAAAATGAATCCTCAAATAGTAATAATGATAATAAAAAGCAAGTCCCGATTTTTTTCACGCATACAAATCCATACCGTTCAACGTATTCTCACCAAATTTTGCAGACGTACTCCACGGGCTCTCGGACGTGTCGTAGATCTATTATTATCTATATCTATATAAAATAATACATTTATTTATCGAATCGCGTTTATTTTGACAACGGCGGCCATTTTGATTTTTCATTGGCAGGTATCATAGTGGCTGTGTTCTGGGAGTCGCTATCTGCACTATCAATGCAAACACTACCGATGCTGCTCACGAAGCTGATTGTGTATTGTGTGTTAGAGATAGGAAGCTCCATGAACACTATTTTGCGTTTGCGTTCACATTCTGTCATTTGCTGCTATATTGAGGTTAAGGAGTCGAGGCACAAAAATATGAATAAGAAAATTGACTTATTTTTTGCCTATGAAGAGATTCGTCTGAGAAATATTACAAATTGAAAATGCTTTTCAACGCGGAATAGAACCGGCGTCAATACATGGGATAAATGTGGGTTGAAGTACATAATAGCGAGGATAGTTCTTATATTGTATTCGTATTCTCACTAAAGCTGGAATATGTACAAATTGAAACTACTTAGCAGTAACTTAAGTACTGACAAGCATATCTATTTGACATACCATGACTTTCAATTTCAAACCTGCGCAAAGATCTCCGCCTGAATTGCTGGATTATCCTTATAATTTTCTTCACGTTTGTGCTGCCCTCATTATTGGTGAGCATCTTGCGAGTTTTTGCACAGAATGGTCACTCTAATATCATTGTTATAAATAAAAATTGGCACTTAGAATGTAAACTTTTAATAAATTTTGTGTTGTGTTGTGATAAATAATCGTTATCATTCATTTCATGGTGCCCTAATATCAAGTTGGGAACTGGTAGAAAATGCGTGGATATTTTTGACCCACGTGAAGGAATGCAGAACAACACAGGGTTGCGAGAAAAGCACATAAAAGCCTTGAGCCTGGTGACAGTGAGTGGTGGTAGTACCAGTAGGTGTTCCGAAAGGCTAACTCTCTCTGATGTTCTGCCGGAAAATTGGCAAGTAAAACTTTCCTAACATGTTAGAAAGGTTTTTGATTGATTCAGATTAAAGAGTTTCATGGATTCAATAGCGGAGTGAATTAGGCATATAGCCACCTTTGTTGTTGACCGCTTTCGTAATCAATTGTTAATTGATTGAAACTAACAATTAATTGATAGTTAGTTGATTAATTAATCAATCAATCTCGAATTCGTAGTGTTTTCTTACCAAAACCAAAATAGGCTGTTGATGATTTTTTTATAAAAACTATCGGAAGGAAATAGTTTCTACGAAACAGCTGTGGCCAGGAGAATGGCACACTGGGAATGTTGTTTCAACATTCCTGACTCGTAAGGACAATAATATGTCCGAAAAGGTTGAAAAAAATCTCAATTATTGATTTAATTTGAGGAATCCATGTATTGCATTCTTTTCTATATACGAAGCTGGAGAAATTCAAATGGATGATAGGATTTTAAATGCTTATTGCCCCGATGTATTGAGAAGAGTTGACCATCTCTGAATACTCTTCATTGAGGATCGATGTCAAATCAAGTATGCATCTGGTGCGTTGTTCCCCTTTCTGCAGACTATATTATGTCTGTCTCGATTGAATTCACATACTGAGACTCAGTTAATTAATAGCCAATAACCTTTGAAAATAAAATCATTTCATGTGAATTCCAAAATGTATACAATGCATGAAAAGATGCAAATCTTAAAGTGGTATTTTGGAGGTCACTCGATGCAAGATACTATAAATTTGTTTATTGTGGCATTTCCGTCATAGTCCACCATTTTTCGAATTATTCAAAAATTCTAGCAATGTGGATGTGTTCAGAACTACCTGAAGTGTCAAAATGTTGATGAGCCACCACGTGTAATACCATTCAATGAAGAACGTGAGAAGTAACTGTTTGTGCCACTGTTGACGCCAGTGAACCTTGTACAAGTCGAGAAATTGCAAATCAAGTTAATATGAATGACAGAACTGTTCGGCGTATTTTGAAAAGGAATGGATACCATTGTTACAAAGTTCAAAAAACTTAGGAAATTTATCCCCGGGACCATATTAAATGGATGGAATTTTGTGAAACCATGATGGAAAACCAAAATGACAATGATTTATTTTAGAAAAACATATTATTTACAGATGAGTCATCATTTTCTTTACATGCGAAACACAATCCATCCGTTGTACGATATTGGTCTCAAATCAGCATCGAAGTATTCCTGTGCGTACTCAGTACCCACAAAAACTCAATGTTTGGACAAGAATGTTAGGAGACTATATGATAGGTCCCTTCTTTATCGATGTTAACCTGAACGGTGCTAAATATCTACAGCTAATGCAAAATCAAATTATGCCGGCAGTTTAGCTACTTCCTATTAATTTAGGGTTTAGGGGACATTTGGTTTCAACAGAATGGTTGTACAAGTCACAATGCACGACCTGTGACACAATTTCTCCAAAATACGTTTCCTAATCGATTGATATCTATACATGGTACGATCAAGTGGTCTCCCAGATAACCAGGTTTATCTCCCAATGATTTCTTTCTTTGGGGATATCTGAAAGGATATCAGCATGAATTTCAAAGAGCTACAAATCTTGATGAATTAAGGGGAAAAATTAGGTGTGTCTCCAAACTATAAATTTTCTGTCCCTATTTGGCTTTTTCAAATTTCTGTTCGCATTTATATGGTATAATATATTCTTAATCTGGCATACACCTGTTAAATATAATCATAATTGCAGTTCTGACGTGGATGTGAAAAGCTAATATTTTTAAAACTGCTTACTAATTGTTTTACAATATTATTTGAAACACAAATAGGTTAACCTGTGAGTTTCTATATGCTTTCTCATACGTAAAAAATGAAGTTTCTTCCAGTTCATTATATGAATTAGCAAATTTGTTAGATATTTCGCAAGAATATTTAGCCAACAATTTTTAAATTAGGAAGCCACATAAATATCTTGTAAAATTTGTCTCTAAAATGTCAATTTAGTATTCACTAGGCTTTACTGTAAATTCCGTTTGTTTTTTAGTCTGATCCAAAAATGGAACTCTTTCTGCTTCTGGAATGTCCATTACTTTTAATAAAATTGACGATTCATCTTCTTCAAAATTTTCAGTCCCTGAGTGCATTAATTTTATACAGAATAGTTTTCGAAATGACCTAATGAACTGTATGGGCGTTGGATTAAAACTATTTCCATTTTGTTGTCTGATGGAACCAAAAAAAATCTCACGATAGTCTTGGCTGAATCTTCTGGTTAGGAAATATTCCAACTCTTCCAATTTTCTAAACATTAATACATTTTTGACCGACTTCAAAAAAAGGAGAAGGTATACAATTCGGTTGTAAGATTGCTTTTTTTATGGCTGTTCGCGCATTTAGTATAGTAAACGTACTCCGATTTAGACGATTTTTGTTTCATTTGAAAGAGGAGAGTTGGGAAATGGTCCTATATAGAGGAAAATCAAATCCAAAATCTCCTTCCTTCCGAAAACCGCCCCCAAAGGGGGTGGAGGGGGCAATTTTTCTCGAAAATTGAAAATCCGAGACAACAGAATTAATGAAAATTCCATATCCGGAAATGTTTAAATTGGACATTTTAAAAAATAATCATACGTTTCCGCGCTACAGTCTGAAATATGTGTTTCAGCTATGTGAAAGGGGCAAATTTTTCCGAAAATCGAAAATTCGAGATTTGAAAATTAGAAAGGGAACCATATCCGCCCCCGTATCACGTAAAATTTAGCAACCAGTTGCAATCGCGTTGTTGTCTCAATGTTGCCACTGTCTACATATAGCATATCAGACCCTCTCTATAAAATATTAGATAAATAAGCTGTTTTATAAAGAACATTATAACAAATAATTCATTATTCACAAATACATGCAATCGATGGTCTATAATGCATGCAATCAACTTCGCTTTAATACTTTTATTTGAGCATAAGCTTAGGTTCTACATTGAATGAGCGGCAACACTGTACAAAATTGACGCTTTGACAGCGACGATCGTGCGATAGTCGCGATCGCGTTGCAGTTGCTATTTACGTGATAACCCCGCCGGAAACGTTTAAATTGAACATTTTTTCAAAAGAGTCACGGTTTCCGAGTTTCGCAATAGTAAAGTCTGAAATATGTGATATGCGCATTTCCGCTATGTACAAGCTAAATCTACCTATATTTTTTTGGGTATTAGTGAACTTTAAACAATTTTCAGGACTAATGTTACACTCAAAAATATGAAATAAATATTTTTTTACAAAAAATTGGACCGACTTTATCAGTTGTTGCACTAAAAAATACAAAATAATATTAATTATATTGGTGCTGGTTCTTTTGGAGTTGTGCCGTTGTAGTTTGTTGTTGTAGGCACCAACACCAAAAGAACTAGCAGCAATAGAATTAATATTATTTTGTATCTTTTACTACTAAGAAGAAAAGAGGAGTGGGAACGGGAGCCCACAATCCAAGCTCTCAAAAAGAATGCCATCAAATGGTACAAAGATAAAACCACTACGAAACTGGCGTTGGAGTATTCGGACCTGTTACCAAATGCTCACTATCGTTATGTTGCGGTCCAAGCATCTTTCAGGCAGAAGTGCTTACAATCGAAAGATGTGTGGAAATGAACTTAGAAACTTTCAGAAAAGTGATATAGGTATAAATTCTGACAGTAAGGCTGCGATTAAAGCACTGAGCTCTCGTATCATCGATTCTATGATGGTATGGGATTGCCGAAGAAAACTCAATGAAATAGGCAAGAAAAACAAGGTCTGTTTAGACTGGATTCACGGCCACTCGGAAATCAAAGGGAATGAAGCGGCCAACACACTTGTCAGAAAAGGAACACGAACTCCTTTCATTGGCCCAGAACCTTTCTGTACAGGTAAATGTACCTACAAGAAAGAGTTTCAGGAGAAGGAGAAAATCGAAAGAGAAAATCTCCCTGAATTGGATCATTCCAAAAAGTTTCTTGGAAGCTTTAATACCGCAAGATCTAAGAAGTATCTGGATCTCAGCAAGAATATGTTACATCTCCTCGTTGGATTTCTTACTAGGCATTGTCGCCACAGGAAGCACCTAACGAGAATGGGTCTAGCAGAGAACGACGAGTGCATATTCTAAGGGGAGGAGGAGGAAACTCAGGATCACCTGGTGACAGAATGCCTAGCCATTGCTAGCCAACACAAGAAATGCTTTGGACAAGAAACATGCAGAAATGAGCAAATAACTTCCTTGAAGCCATCCCAGATTCTGGATTTTATTAGAAACCTGGAAATTGGAGGGGGAGCTGTAAACTACTTAATGGCGAGAACAGCTCTGATGGGAGGCACAATATACCTAAAGGTCGCAGTTCAATGAAAACACCTTAAATTTACAATCTACAAGACAGAAAGAAGCTCTTAGTTGAAAAACGTGTTTTAGTTGGTAAATACTGCAACGGACTAATAACGTCAACTATTTTGATGAAACTTGACTAAATTATATTCATGAAAGTCCTCAACCATACTCTTAAGACGTTGCGACATTCTCTCGACATAAGGTCATCAAATGAAAATGCCGACATGCTGGATTCAGCATCCGCCGGAGGGCTTGCTTAGTCCGACTCGTTTGGTGGTGAACTGTGATCAAATCATCGAGTTCGTCACCAGGGACAACATCGATTGATATATAGAAAACTATAAATTAATCGAATTTGAAAATAAAGAACAATACTAAAGTTGATAGGGGCTACTCGGCTAAAATATTTGCAACAATCTTTGTTATTTCAAATGGAATGTCCTATATATTATTTACTTTATAAATTAATCGTTTAATTCTTAACACAATCTTTTCTGACATGGCTATTTCAAATTTTGACTAAATGTGATGCTCTCCTATCGGTACAACTACAGGAACCCAATGATATATGTTAGTACAATGAACAATTTAATGTATTATTTATTGTCATTCTTATCATATTCATTTTACTACAAAATTTAAAAATTTTGACCCATGTGAATTTTACACTTGATAGTATTTTCACTTTAAAATAGATATAGTTTGTTTCACGAATCATGGCTATTGTGTGTAATCATTCACGAGCTACGTACATATCGCTATACATCTCATCGCATCACATTATCAAGAAGTTCTCTACTACGTTTGTCAATCTAAGCTACGACATCAGTATGTCAAGTTTATCTCCTTCCATACAATGATAGAGCGCTGCACGTATGACCGAAGGCAATGTAATCTTTATTTCATAGGCGTCACAGTCATTGTGACATTTGAGATAATTCAGGTGCATAAATTTATATTTCATAACTCAAGCAATAATTGTATATAAAATGTATTTTGTGTTTCTGCATTATTGTTGATAATAAATATTTCATATTATGTTTGCTTATTTAATCAATCGATATTTTTTCCTCTAATTATATGAACTTCCTTAAATGCCATATCTTAGATCGAAATCGTTACACCACTGATTTACTCCCGTCAATTAGATTGATCCATTTTTCGTGTTTCCCCGAAGACGCCATTATTCGTGAAACAAAGTTTAGATATATTCTATTTATAATATAATTTATCTCTTTTCACCCGAAAAGGAATATATTTTACATTGACAATTATCAATAAAGATATAAAAAATGAAAATGAAAATAATATAAATAAATTATATGTTCTTAAATATAATTCTGTGATTTATCTTTAAAAATAGTTCTTCCACTAGTTTATTTAATTTAAGATTGATACATTGTAAATAATTACTTTGTTGAATGTCTCATCCTTTTGTAGTTAATTACCTTTAATATGAATTTATTATCAATTTATGAATATACTTTGTGTTATGTATGTTTTTATATATAAAAAGGTGTTAGTTTTGTGAATTTAATTGCTCAACATTGATTGAATACCCTATTAATAATATCAAATATGAGCTAACGAATATCAAAAATTGGGCAAGTTTAAGATTTTATCATTACTGTATCTCGAAAATCGTAAATTTTTTTGAAAAATGTTGCTACATGATATAATCTCTTCTTTAATTTGGCCGTCTCATAGCGGAAAAACACATATTTCAGACTTTCTCACTGCTGTAACTCGGAAACCTATTGTAATGTTACCCAGACCCACGCCACAGCGCAATGTAATGTTACCCAGACCCACACCACTGCGTGATGTGACGGTCTCTGACTAATTGTTGTGAAAAAGAGAACACTGGCTACTAGCTCATTGTGGAAACACCTAGATGGCACCCGAAATATCTTCCACCTGCATCTGGAGCTTCCGAGAAGCATCTCGGCGTCTTATTCGATAGATTCACTATACACATTTAACGGTATGCTACGTTTTAAGCTCAATTTGCTCAATAAGCTCATGATGTCACGATGTCACTTCGTCGACAAGAGAAGGTTGAACATGTTCGAGTGGTAGTGGTGTATTCGGGCTCCTTCGCAACCAGCGCAAATTTGAATCTATAGATTGAATTACTGTATGATTTGAATATTTATTTTAGTAAGTATTGAAATAACGCAAACTTTGAGACAAATAATCAATTCATATATATTATAACACAATTATTGAACATTAAAATGTCTTGTGGTGTAGGTTCTTTTGAGAACAATCTTTTGAATACCAAAGGAATAGAGATAAAACACCTTCGTTTTCCGACAAAGAATGAATAAATATGTAAACTCTGGGAAATAGCGTGTCATAGAAATAGTAAAATCAATCTGAAAACGCTAGGTAAGAATATAACTATTCCAATAAATAGCGTGATCATCGTTTACAATTCACTTTAGGTCGAATATGTTCCATTCATTTTAAAGTGGATAGCTATGTTCCGCTAAAGCAAACCATTTTGAATTATAATCTTAGAACTTGTCTGAAAATCTGAAGCTGTTCCAAAACTACAACTTTTTTCGCCTACTGATGAACAAGAAAATGAAGAAAAATGTGAAATTAGGGATAAGTTAAGACAGCAAAGCAAACTTTTTGCTAAAGTTAACGAAGCGCAAGTTCCAATGGATTTATTCAACGATAATATACTAGTATCGGTAGAAGTACTTGAATAACAGAGGTGAGTTTAATTCTGGATTTGCTAAATTTAAGACATTTCTTGAGAAGAAGCATTTATATCTTGATTCTAGATCTTGTAAATTGCCCTGTGAAAAGTATAGAGATATTCCATTTATATGTGGGCTCACAAATCTACAATGAAGAAGAAATCCTATAACTGTCCTAGCAAGTGAAAAATGTGACCATGTGAGCTTACTGATTTCTGAATGATATTGTTGCGTGAAAAACATATACAATCATTTGCGTTTATTTATTCGTTTTGGTATATATTTGATCACTTACACCGACCATAAAATAACCACTATGATCTGTGATCACTTAGGTACCTTATTTGTTACTGTTGACTGTTTAGTTGTGTACTTTCCATTTTTGTTTCAGATCAATTTTATCCCTTGTTTGTAATTAACGACAAGGTAGGTATGAATTCTTTATTAGGTATTTGTAAATAGTTTAAGCAAATCAATGATTTTTTTGATTGGCAATTGTGTTGTGAACACAAGAATTCTTGTATTAAATTAATGAACTAAACAAACTTACTTAAATTGAATCACGACATTATAATAGATATCTACCTGTTATAAACTATAAGAACATTGAAATAAATTTAAACATAAATGATTTATCCTCTATTTTCTTCTATTATCCAGGAAATACCATTTAAAATTGTAATAATCCATTAATTTTAACTATACATAATGTGTATCGTGCTGTGCTGTATATAACCAATAAATATATCAAACCCAATCACGGTATTCTAGTCGGAAGTAAGATGGGATGCTCCACACATCGATAAACCATATTTTCAGAAGTAATTCGAATATCTATTTCCAAAATAACTTTGGAAAAACTAGATAATTATCCTATTGTGAATTCATATTCGAAACCGTTCAATATTCAATTTGAAATTTGTCTGTGGTCGTGACGTCATATGGTTGAAAAGTGGGAGGAGCTAGATGCTGGTGGATGAGCCTCGGCATACCATTGTTTTTATATCATGGATAAAATTAAATACGGCAACGAGAGCACGGCAAGTCAGTTAGTTTTGAACGTGCCAACCAAGTGAAATAAATACTTTGATATAAATTGTAAATAGTTAGTTAGTAGTAAACAGTAATAAATATAAATTGTAGTACGTGTGTGTGAATTGTGATTTTTCATTATATTATATAAATAGACGTTATTAATCAGTGTGTATGTGAATTTCTATCAACATAAGAACGAAGAACATTACACTATGTTTTGTTTTTAAATATCCAATTTAAACGTTGCCGTTGTTTTAATTTTGTCGTCTCAAATTTCCGATTAAAAAAAAGATAGCCCCCTTCATGCCTTTTGGGAGAAAATTTTGAGGAGACGAACATGTTGAATGTTGATATTTTTTTTTTCAAATGGACCAACTTTCAATAGTACTCTATCAAATCAAAAGATCAAAAGAATCATGATTTTTTGGTAAATTTCTTATAAAAATGTACCTATTGCGATCGTTCACACTTTTGAATTTCGAAAATATTTCAACGACATGGTGTTATATGTTTATAAGTAAAACCAAAAAACTTCTTGTTGAAAAAAATACATTATATATATATATATATATATAGAGTTTCTCTTGTATGGTATAATGAAATTATACCCTCTTTGTATATTTTAGCACTGAAGATGGGAATAAAGATTCTCGAAAGCTTGGTGCGTAAAAAGAGTATACTTTTTTAGTCTCATAATAAAATTTCGGCAGATTACCCAGTCCTTCCACTTATTTATTCTAATAAACACTGCCGTACTTCAAAATATATATATATATGTAAGCTTGTATGTTACCAAGCTTGGCTATATCATTCGTTGACTAGTGAGTGGGAGTCAGTATGTAACAAGACTCCGAACTGTTAGCACTGTTATTACTGTATGAAAATTACGTAGAGGTTAGCTATTGGCAATTGTATTGATTCAGGTTAGTTTTAAGTTTATTTGTTCACTGTAACATTTTTGTTCGATGCTAATTTGCACTTATTATATTTCAGTTGTTTACTACATCATACTTGTTTCATTCTAACCCTACTTCTCCAGTTAAGTCCCTGCAATAGTGACTTACAAATCAATACAATGGGGATCAAAGCAAAATTTTACTTTGTCTCTGAGGCTGGTACAGAGATGAAAAACACTGTTGTTAAAGTGAAAAGAATTCAGCTGCTTGGCCAAAAGGAAAGTTTTTTGTTTCCAACAGATAAGCAGACTAGTGCCCAACATACTCTACTTTTTGAAAATCCAATTGTCAAAAAGGTTGTTAAAAGTTTAAGACTTCGCAATAAATTTCGCAATATTACGCTGACATTATATGAAGATCTTCAAAGAATTTATGTTGATGAAGAAGGTAATGTTGTGTTTCACGACGAATATTTGGAAGAGAATAATACAATGCTGGAGCCAGATGTAAACAGAGAGCCAACAACAACACATGAAAGAAAAACAAGCTCGCTGATGAAGGATATGGTGATTGAAAAGTTCAACGGTGAGAGTACAAATACAGGTGTTTGGATGAATTTATTTGTGCAGGAGTGTGACAGAGTGGGCATTGCCAAAAATAAATACGCGGAAGTATTAAAATCATTTTTAGAGAAGCCTGCATTAGATTGGTATAGTATATTTGTAAAGCAGAACTCTTTACTCAATTGGGAGGCATGGAATAATGCATTTATTGATACTTTCTCTGCACAATCCTGGACAGATATAGCATACGCCTACAACTTTAAGTTTTATAATGGCTCGCTATTAGAATATGCATTAAAGAAAAGAAGATTATTATTAGAAGCGGATGATAGCTTAACCACAAACACACAAATTAACATGATAGTTATTAGTTTACCAAATTTCATTCAAAATAAGTTAGATAAACAATCCATTGTAAACATAGAAAATCTGATGTCAAGACTAAAACAATTTGGTAAGATTAACGATTCAAAAAATGAGAATGTAAACAAGCGAAATACAATTGAAAAGAAACCATGTAATATATGTGATAGGTTAGGTTTCAAAAATAGATTTCATTTAGAAAATGTATGCCGTAATAAAGATAGGCAAATTAAAAATTTTAAAAATGAAAATATCAAAGTTACAAATAATAATGAAATACAGGAGGTAGTAGCTAGTTTTGAGGAGGCAAAAAACGAATAGTCCTCCCACTTATTAAAATTAAGATTCTTGCAAATGGTGATCCAGCATTTGGTTTATATGACTCTGGATCCAATGTCTCTTTAGTAAATAGTACGTTTTTGAATAATAAAAGTAATATCAAACAAATAATAAGTGGGAGAGATACTATTAAGGGTGTAGCTGGAACGGCGATAACAAAGGGGACAGCAACAATACGTATTAAAATTTGTAATTTAGAAAAAGATTTTCAGTTTTTTATTGTTAATGAAGGTATTGATTGTGAATTCCTACTGGGATTAGACGCAATAAAAAAATTTAGGCTCTGTCAAGACGAACATTTGATTATATCACAAAAACAAGAACCAAGAAATTTTAATAGACAAACTAACATTAATGAAATAAATTCTAATACAATGGATAATATTATACAAAAAAAAGAGGAAATTTTTGCCAAATCAAAATTTGATATAGGAATAGTAAAAGATTATGAAGCAACTGACAGAAAATAAATATATTTCAAAGAAACCTTATAGATGCTCTTTTGAAGATAAAGTAGAAAGTGAGAAACAAGTGGAAGAGTTGCTCAATGCTGGTTTAATAGAGGAGTCAAGCAGTCCTTATGCAGCTCCTGTAACCATGGTTTTCAAGAAAGAAGAAGGTAAGAGATCACGTATGTGCATTGATTTTAAAGAGCTCAACAAAATTGTAGTGCCAGAGAGTCAGCCTTTTCCAAGGATAGACGATATCACTGTTCGCGCCAGAAACTGTAAATTTTTTTCAAAATTGGATGTTAACTCAGCGTTTTGGTCGATTCCGGTGCGCGCAAAAGATAGACATAAGTTGGGTTTTGTGACTCATCATGGACACTGGCAATGGAAATGTTTACCTTTTGGTTTGAAAACTGCTTCCGCTATTTTTCAAAGAGTTCTAGCAGCTGTAATAAGGAAAAATAACTTGGATGCTTTTGTAGTAAACTATATAGATGATATACTGGTGTTTTCTAAGACTTACGACGATCATGTATGTCATGTAGAGCGAGCACTGCAAGTTTTACATGACCAAGGTTTTAAATTGAATAAAAACAAATGTCAGTTTGCTCAAAGAAAAATAACATACTTGGGACATGAAATTGGAAACAATATGATTAAGCCAATAAATGATAATTTAGTGGCTATTAAGAAATTCCCTATTCCCAAAACAAAGAAACAAGTTAGACAGTTTCTAGGCAAGGTAAATTTTTATTTGGAGTTCATACCAAATCATGTAGTTTTACTAGATCCTTTGAGAAATTTGTTAAGGAATAATGTACACTTCGATTGGTCTGAAGAGTGTAGGAATAGTTTCAACTCAACTAAAGAATATTTATGTACTGTTCCAGCCTTGGCAATTTTTGATCCAGAGGCTCCAATATTTATTTTCACTGATGCAAGTATGAAAGGAGTTGGAGCAATATTAAAACAGCAACAGAAAGATAACATTTTGAAAACAGTGTTCTTCTTTTCTAGAAAGTTGACAGACGCTCAGAAAAGGAAGAAAGCTATTTTTATAGAATGCCTTGCCATTAAAGAAGCCATATTGTATTGGCAATTCTACTTGATTGGGTTCATTGTATTCTCGGACCATCGGCCATTAGAAAATTTCAATATAAAAAAAAGTAACGATATGGAACTTGTACAGATTTTGAATTATATTTCACATTTTGACTTTGAAATTGTATATAATCCAGGCAAAGACAACATTGAAGCAGATTGTTTGTCCAGAAACCCGGTTTTGGAACCACGTATGGATACAGACAATACAGATAAGGATTCTGTGATTAGAACTTCAAACTATTGAAACTGAATAATATCAAAGAAAATCAGAAATTGTTAAAAGCCGATGATAAATGCATTATTAAAGGTAACATAATATATAAAATTATAAATAATAAAAAAAAAATATGGATCACTGAAGAATTTGGTAAGTCTCTTATTAATGACTTACATGTTGATCAGGGGCATATAGGCACAAAACAGTTAATTTTAACTTTTGGACAAAAATTTTATTTTAAAAACATGTATAAGCACATAAGATTGACTTGTAGATCTTGCGAAACTTGTATAAAAAATAAATCAAGAATAGGCTGTTTTAAAGCACCGTTGTCTCAACTAGGGCCAGCAAAGGATCCTTTCGAAATAGTGTCTATAGATACAATAGGAGGTTTCAAAGGTAACAAAAGCACAAAAAAATATTTACACTTGGCGGTGGATCATTTTACAAGATTTGCGTACATAATAACTTCAAAGACTCAAGCTGCAAAGGATTTTATAAACTTAATCAAGAAAGTTGAAAAAGATGGAAGCATTAAACTAGTTTTATCAGACCAGTATCCTGGTATAAATTCAGCACAGTTTAAGCAATATTTAAATAAACAGAAGATAGCATTGGTTTTTACAGCGGTGGATTGCTCGTTTTCTAACGGATTAAACGAAAGGACCAACCAGACTTTGGTAAACAGAATAAGATGCAAAATTTATGACAATGGAAATAAATCATGGCCCCAGGTAGCAGAGGAATGTGTGAAGGATTATAACAACACAATTCACAGTTCGACCGGATTTACACCTAATTATTTGCTGACAGGACTAAACTATTCATTTTTACCGGATGAAATAAACGACAATAACGTGACAAATTTGGTCAGAAATAGAGAAATAGCTTTTAGAAAATCAAAAGAGATTCACAATCAAAATAAGGAATATTATGATAAGAAGGTAAAACAGATAAATTATAAGGTAGGAGATTTAGTTTATGTACAGAGCGTTAACAAACTGAATAGAGGTAAAACAGATCCAATTAGAATAGGTCCTTTTAAATTAAAAGAGAAAATTTCTGATGTAATGTTTTTGTTAGATAGTAGATTTAAAAAAAATGAGACCAATATGTTTCATGCATGTTTCACTGTAACATTTTTGTTCGATGCTAATTTGCACTTATTATATTTCAGTTGTTTACTACATCATACTTGTTTCATTCTAACCCTACTTCTCCAGTTAAGTCCCTGCAATAGTGACTTACAAATCAATACAATGGGGATCAAAGCAAAATTTATATATATATATATATATATATATTTATATATATATATATATATATATATATATATATATATATATATGTATATATATATATGTGTATATATATATATATATATATATATATATATATATTTGCTTTTTTGAAAAGTAAGTTTTTTAAAATAATTCTTAATAATTTTATTTAAAATAATGATTATAAAGTTGGACATAGTCTTGTCCATACAACAATAAGTTACCAACTTATTCTGATACAAATTACAATATTTATACAAAAACTAGATGACCCGGTGAACTTCGTACCACCTAAAATCTATTTTATTATAAGGTTTATGCGATTATTAAGCCGAGAATCAATCTGTTTCGGGTACGGTTTGAATTTCAATAGGTGATTATATAAAAATTGCATTTATTTAAAGTTAATTCAATATATTTTATTTATATGAAATTCCATTACCAATGTCCAGAAACACCTATGCATTTTCGTCTTACTGCAAAAACACTCGCATGTTTATCGTTAATTGTACTGTCTTCACATGCCGCCACAATTTGATGATTTTAAGCAAGCGTTTAGTTCCTCAGGATGGAGGATTAACTGGAAGACTCTGGTGAAAATCACCAGACAACAGTATCGTGGATCCACTAAAAATGTTTTGATTGTCTCCAATATCTTTCAAAGTTCTGTTCAGCGCCTCCAGCGACATTTTGTGGGCCATCGTGCATCGTGTTCAGTGGCAATTTCAAGGCAGAATGTACAGTTCGTCCGCCTTCTAGTAAATTTGCTGCTATTCCCGATGAAGCCAATGCTAGGCAACTTCATTCTGGAATCGGATTTTTGCCAAAGGGAGTGAAATTAAGAACGTTTTTCCGGTCCCCCCTGGAGCCAGAAAATAAATTCTACCAATTCCATTGTTCGCAGCTTCTGTCAAAAAGTCGTAAACAATTTTTTGTTGTTGATTCAATTGTGGAACATTTGTACTTTGTACAAACTGCTTCGGCTAATGCTTCGGTGTCGTATTGTTGTTCTCTTTGAAACTCTTGGTTAAATGCATTGTGCATTGGACGTTTGGGTGATATCATACCCAAACATGACAACTTATTCGCCATCAACAAACACATGTCTTCTATCATAAACAATGTTTATTGTAAACTTCTGCCATCATTTGTAGGGTTGGAGTTAAAGATTGACAGCGCACATTATGCAAAACATCTTCAGAAATATCATCCTTATTTTTGACCCACAAATCGTTCGGATTCGAAGATAAACATGTTGATTTGATAGTTACAAAAAATGTACGAATTTGATGTTGACACGGTTCACGGTAAGTTGCACACGTATTTCCATATTTACTGTTCTCAGCAATTGAAACGAAATCGGACCAAAAACATTCACCAACAACAATTGTAGATAATAGCATTCGTTTTTAATTTGATGCTCACTGTAGATGTGGCCCAAAGCTTCTGAAGCATATACATGTAGATGTTCCTCAACCGGTGTTCCTTGTTTCCGCCGACTTACAGTATTCCACACTGCTGTGAGCTTCAAAAGTTTTGGACAATATTGGCGAGTATGGCGCACTCCAACGATTATCCACAATAATGTCTTGTCCTTGGACCTACATAACTATAGATCGTCCATTGTCCGCAACTAATTGGTGACGATATAATGGGTATCCGTCATTGCCTATGATGGTGTCATCAATTAAGTCAGATTAGGTCTTTCGGATATCACTTGAAATACTTACCGTCGATCATACAGGGTGAGATATTCTTGAAAGATCGGCAAGGTCCATGTTCATTGTGTTGTGCTCGATGTTATTTTGTTTGATGTTCACAAACACGTTGAATTCCTAATCTATTAACTTCTCAATCGTTTTCAACTCTAGAACGCGATTCGGACATTCAAGTACGACTATTATCATTATCAAAACTAATAGTATTTAAATTTCACACAACTTCACGAAATGATTGACAGTAACTAAGTATTATTCTAGCATCTGTTAGACAAAAGACGATAGGTACACCACTATGCAACTTATTGAAAGTAATACAAACAGGCGATTTCCATACAAAATTACCAGTTTAGAATTTTATGATTTTTCAACTGTTTTTATGTTTTTTTTTTTTCTCTTTTAAACCTCCACTGTTTTAGGGCGAACAAAACAAAACAAAAATTATTCAGATCGGTCAAGCCGTTTTTTAGTTTTAGCGAGACTAACGAACAGCAATTGATTTTTATATATATAGATAGTGCTGACTATGTTCTTTTAGTCACGTAGTCCATTCCTGAGAACGTCGGTTCGTCAACCGGATGGTGGCGTTATGCTTTATCAGCGTCTAGGAAATATGGCGCCGATATCAGAGCATGGCAATGCAGCTATCATAGGTCAATGATCTTGAACTCTACAATGTCTTCATAGATGGTTATACAACTCCCCTAATTATTGAAAAGTTCGTGCAGTAACTTGTATGCAAGACTGATGTGTTCGGTCGTGGGGATACCATTTTCTTCCTCGGGAACTTCTAGATTTGGTCTTTTTTGGAAGCAAACTTCTGGTCCTCCTCGAAGACGTTGATGGCTTCTCTTGAGACTGTTGGAGCTTATCGTTTGCAACATCGAGCTCCTCCATATTGATTTTGTATAATTTGAAGGCATTTAGTTGGGGAAGTTGAATCGTATTTTGGATGTGGTTGCAGCATTCGTACGTGATAAGCACTGGGTGTGGATTATCATCAAAGTCCGTAAACCTTTGATTGTCGGCTTGAACTTTCGTAATTCCTATGAATCCTTGACATTCAGATTGCCACTTGATAATTGAATTTTGTAATAATGTCTTTGTATTTCAATTTGGGCAGTTTGGAGTGACTTATAGTGGGTCTGAATTTATAACAAACTATCATTGTTTCTTAACTTGTGCACATTGTGTCCTTGGCTGTAAACTATCGTACTGTTGCATATTTCTGGTATTTCTTGGCGGTTCTTCAGCAGCTGGGCTTTGCAAACGGCGTTATTGTCTATTGGCTAAGCATATAAAAGTTTTTTCTTGGACCCAGGTCTTTACAATTTATGGGGTCCTTGACAGAAATGTACATTAAATCGTTTCTCGAGATATATTTTTGTGAAATTGAAAGGATATGATGCATTCCAGTTCTTTTATCCAATATTGGAATAGGAAATAGATGATAACGGGTATACAATTGTTGTTCTACAAGAGGTATCTAAAATGAATACATCATTGCTGATATGCTTGCAGCTCTATAATTTCTAGATATTGTGCAACTTTTGATAGTTTCACAAGTAATGGCAAATTATTCCTGATGAGATTTTGAAAAATTTCCTGAAGGTCGTATATAAGATTGTTAGATAAGTGTATAATTCTCAATCGTGCGAAAGTTATGGCGTTCAAAATATCATTAAAGTTATCCTCAATTATCAAATAACTAAGTTTGGCTTCAACAATTGCTAATTTGTCATTCGATCTTTGTCAAATCTTCATTGAATATCTTTCTGTCTATCTTTTAACAAGTTTTCCATTTGATGTTGATCGGCGTTTAATTTATAGATACTGTTTGTATAGAATTCACCGTCGGCTGCATCTAAGTTTAATGTTATAGTTTTAAATATACTACTAAGTCAGTCAATTACTGCTCTTTTGTGTTAATAAGAACTTCGTTGAATTCTTTTTGATTGACTTAGAAAGGTTAACGTGTGTCCTGTGTCCTAAAGTCGGAATGGAAGAGGTTCACGGAGTGATGCGCGGGTTTTAAAGTATTGTGTCAAGTATTATGTTATTGTTATTGAAGGCAGTCAGCAAGGTCCGTAGAGAGACACGGTTGTCTCAATCAGGGGTACTAGGGCGGGGGAAGCTTTCGGTGCGGGAAGCAGCCTGTGACGTAGCCGGTAGACCCGGCTCAGCGATTGCGTATCTATCTAGCATATTTTATCTATGGTATCTAGGCTGGGCTCCGGCGTTCTACTGGCACTTTTGTCTGATTAATTAATTAATACATACATACTTCTAATCTGTATGTAATAAAAAGTGACAAATCACAATAGGTGAACGGGCGGCAGGAGCGAAGCTTTTAGACGAAATTTTTCTACGTTTCAATAAAACCATTCCATTTCGAAAAACCAAGAATATCGTGAAGAAAATGACTAATATTGGAAAAAGTAATCTATCCAGATATATCTCAGATCTTACATAAGAATCAAATATTTCAATACAAAACAACTGGAAGCTGCAGGAATGAAACGCAATTACGTAACAAGTATTCAAAGAGAAACAAAAAAAAAAATTTTAGGAGAAAATTACCGACTTTATCAGTTGGTGCACTGAAATGTACAAAATAATATCAAAGTCTATCTCCTTAGATAGACTTTGATAATACTAAATCTATTATTGGTGCTGGTACTTTTGAAGTTGTGGACTTGTAGTTAGATTGAAAACTTTTGGCACCAACTTCACAATCATCTACCAGCACCAATAGAATTAATATTATTCTATACATTTCAGTGCATCAACTGATAGGTAACTGCAGTTTTTTTATAAAAATATTTATTTCACACTTTTGAGTGTTACATTTGTCACGAAAATCGTTGAACGTTCGCCATTATCCATATATCCCTTGCTTGTATTTGCTATTATTCAGAAAACTAAGAACATCGTCGTGGAAATACGCATATTATAAACTTTACCACTTTCCCGTAACTCCATGGAAAATCTGTTCAATATAAATGTTACTACCATTAATCTGGTCATTAATTTCCCATTTTCAGTTTTCGAAAGAAATTGCCTCTTCCACATAGCGAAAATACACATATTTCAGATTTTAACATCAATCAAAAATCCAAAATCGGAGTACGTTTAGGTACTTCATAAAAGGTGCCCACGAACCAAAAAAAAGCAAACAGTCGAATTGTATACCTCCTCCGTTCGGGGTGTGTCGGTAAAAAATGAGAAAAATCGTGACTTGATTTCACAAACAAAAAAACGGACACCTGACTTTTTTCGGTTTTAATTAATACCTTCGCATAATTTAGCTTATTTGGTCATTCAAGTTGTAATATTAAGAGATATTTGAATCAAAATTTCAATAAGGTAGGTACCTATTCTTCTTTAAAGTGGAAAACTTGTTGACTTGTTGTTTTTCGATTTGTACGCACCCCGAACTTTCGAATTGCAACAATTTGTGATTTTCTTTTCATATTTTTTTTCGTTTATTGATTGATTTTCAACAATTTATGAGCAATGCTTCCCGAAAGTGTAGGGCAAGTTTTTGCTTTAAGCGGTATATTGCATGCAATTTTCAAGATGTCCGGTCTGCCAGTATCATTTACTACTCTTTACTGTTCTTATGTTTATATGTACCTAACTTAGTAAAATACTGGTTTTCTTGCTTTTGTTACTGTTATTATGTAAAAACTAGGATATATGTAATAAACATATAGACAATACATATTGAGAGTGGCAACCGATTTAAATTCAGGTCTATGGCATACGTCACACGACCGCTCGCTCCTGATTGGTTAACTGCTGATCGAGACAATCGTATCTCTCTACGGACCGTGGGCAGTCAATAGAGAGTTTTTGGATACCGTAAGTATAAATCCGGTAAACGTTAAAATCACGTGGTTTCATTACCGTCTCTGAAGAAGCGTATACGAAAGTAAGGGTCGTTTTGGATAACGTTCGGTCCTAACGCTAACGCTAAACGGGTGTGACTCACACCGTGTGAGTGTGTAGTGTATTCGTATTTAAGATATCATAACACAAGACTTCTCTTAACAAACACAGGTCGTCGGTAATACTAAATCGCAACCTTTGTTTTGAAGTGTCAATGGTTCGCTCAATGAAATACGCGTATATATTAGATGTGAAACTTATAAAGTGAAATAAGCCAACAACTTTAAATAGTTGTTTGTTTCAACTTGAAGCTGGCGCAATGGTAAAACTGACAGCTCATACCAACAAGCAGGTCTGCTAACAGAATATATACGATTTTCCTACTTACCGTTAACGTTAAACCAACACGCTAACCTAGGCAGATTAGCGTAATACGGTAAACGCTATTCGCTAAAAGCTAATGATAGTACACAATGCGCAAACGCAGAAGCATGTCACGTGATTTTAACGTTTACCGTATTCCCACTTACGATATCCAAAAACTCTCTATTAGTCCTGATATGTCTTTATGTACAAGAAGTATCCATTTTTCGTTGGAAATAACTATTCTCTCTTCGTCATGATAAAAGAATCCAAGAGTGTTATTGATCGGTTCTATCAGATATTAGCAGAAGGTCGTTGTGACTATAATGAGGTACCTGAAAATAATTAAATTTCAGAGCATAATTTCATATTGTCGAAATTTACTTTCAATTTTTTGTTAGTGTTGGGTTTTTTTTAAGGTTGCTGAATTTTGATGTAGTTCAAGAATTTCGAAAGGGCCATTGAATTTATTGGTAATTTATTCTTTATTTATGATTCCTTAAGATATACTTTGTTACCTTCTTAAACATTTGAATCATTATCATGAACTTGTTGATCGAACCGAATTTTAGCTTTCTTCTTCTGTCTATCGGTTCGGGCTCCGGCTGCTTTATAAAAATGAGATAAACGGTTGTTCAAATCCCTGACATACTTAGTGATTAGCTCTTTTTCATTGTATATTTTTTTCTGGAGGTCTGCTAGAAAAATGTCCTGCAGAGTTGTTATAACAAATAACGGCGTACGGTAGTATGTTGAAGGGATGTTCGCGAGGATGTTCTGCTCGATGGATTCGAATCATTTCATTCAATGTTGAATGAAATCTTTCTCTTGACCCATTGGACTGAGGGTGTCCTACGCTGGAATATGTAAGTTTAAGGTCGTATAAAGTGCACAGATCTCTGAGAAGGGCATTGTCAAACTATCTTCCATAGTCACAGTGTATCCTAATAGGAGTACCGTAGTGTTGAAAGTAGAGTATAAGATCATTAACAACTGACTTAGCGGATTTGTCTTGAATGGGATAGGCTTGGCTAAATTTTGTCAGTTCATCCCTCTCAATGCATAATTTCTCGAGGGAATTTCAAGGATGTCTATGTTTCTTTCAAAAGGTGCTTTTGGCTTCTCAGTTATAACGAGAGGTCGATCAATGTTTTTCCTACATGTCTTATTCTTCTGGCAAATTTCGCAGTTCTTAATAAACGTTTCGACATCTTTAGTTATGCCGTTCCAGGTGTATTTCTCTTTAATGCGTCGAATTGTTTCATTAATACCTCTGTGCAAATTCGTCTTGCCGTTATGGTATTGATCGAGGACAGTCGGTATTTGCTCAGGGTCTGGTGTTTGTGTTATGTTTTGGAAAATTTATAATTTAATCTCTTTCTCAACATGTATAAAAAATAGGATCTCTAAAACAGGCAGATCCACATTTGTTTCTACACAATAAGTATTATTGGGTAAAAGGAGATCTTGGCTTCTATACAACGAACCAAACAAATATTCGTTGATGGTATCTGGATTGAACGGTAAGGAAACAAGAAAATATTTTCTATTCTTAACTGTCTTACGGGATAAAACATTTATTTTAAGATACTCGAAATCAGTATTTTCTTCGAAAATATCAGTGATGATCTTTTCGTTAATTTCGGTGAGTCGATTTTGTCTAAAGAAGCTAATAATGTTTTACTTACTTTTATCTAAAATTTTTCCGTTTCGAAAATTCAAATTTGGAATAGTCTATTAAAGATCGAGTTTTATAAAGTTGAACGAAGTTATCGAATTCTTCGTACATCTTATTGTCTTCAGTGCTTTTATCTATCTTTTCGGGTTCTTCGTCGTCGCTACATTCGGTGGATATAAGACTTGGAGTTAGTTGCTCTTTAGCTTGGAACTCTGAAAATTCCTTAAGATAGTTTATTTTTATTCTGAGAGCACATCGGCGTTTTTATTGATCTTTCCAGGATTATACCGAATTTTGTAATCGTATTCTTCTAGCTTCAGTCTCAAGCGAGCTAGTCGGTTGCCGGTGTCTTTGACAGAGAAGAGCCATGATAATGGACTATATAGATGGATAGTATAGGATTATATCGTCCATGTATACCAAACACCGTTCGTTTTGGATCCCTAGTAGAATGTTATCCATCACTCTTTGAAAGGTTGATGGAGCGTTCTTCAGTCCGAAATGCATTCTTGCAAATTCAAAATGTCCGTTTTCAACCGAGAAAGCGGTATTCAAGCTGATCTAGCAAGTCGGAAATATTCAGTAGTGGGTAGTTATCGTCTACAGCTATTTCATTCAGTTTCCTGTAGTCAATAACTACTCTCCACTTTTGTTTTCCCGAGGAACAACCCGGACTGGTGAGGAAAAAGGAGAATTAGAGGGTCCGATTATTCCCTGATCGAGCATTTTATTTATTTGAGATTTCACTTCCTCCTTGTTTATTATTATTTATTTTATTGTATCTTCCCCAAGGATAGTTATAGGAAAGATAAGCGACTCACTATATTCCACTGTGTTAGGAAATATGCTCTCTAGAGTCGAGGAGATTGGTGTGGCCTAACTTCTCACTCTTTCGCACGTACCTCAATCTTTCTCTGTCATACTGCTTAGCATAGCATCCGCCTAGAAATATTGACATATTTTGATTTGTCTATGGTTTGATAAATACAATACAAAATTATAAGTTATAAGCCAATATCTGGGGACCAAGATTTGCTCGGGTAAAACAGGATTTAAGATGGGTCTATAAGAGTTATTAAGGATATTTAAACTAACGAATTACAAAATGGTTAAAATGTATTGCGATCGGTAAATACTGCTTTTATTGTTCACATATTCGTAAGTTATAGATTTCGAAATAAATATAAACGTGTAATATGAATGAGAAATATACCAGAACTCAGCTGTATCACCAATCGACTTCTCGATCCCCAAACACTATAAATACTGAAACTTTTATCTGTGGAGCCATTCTTGAAATAGCTAGTGTGTACCTCAAGGGTCACACCAATTAAATATGAAAGTATCGGCAATCGATTTCTCGACTCCGAAACCCCCTTTTTGCTAATTTTTACCAAAATCTGCTAACCCTTCCTTGAAATAGCTAATGTGTATCTTAAGGGTCGTAATATATTGGATATGTACAAATTTTCATTAAAAATTTCCGATTAAATTATTAGTAACTCATATTAACATCTTTTATTTTTGAGAAATGGGTTTTGTTAAAAAAACTCAAAACTGATCACAATGCGAACCGAGGAACTCTAGGTTAATACCCGAAACCTTAACCATAGGACTATTTTTGCCCTATGAAGTTATAGGGTTCATACTCATATCTCACCTGTAGAACTCGTAAAATGAGAATATTATTGGCTGAAAACGATTTTTCTTGTGAATGTGAATATATCCAATCGATTCAATAAAGTTTAGAACCCATACATATGAATTTTCATCGAAATCGATCGACCAGATTCCGACATAAAATTTGCATATGATGCACATGATCTTATTCTTATTTGAAACTTTAATTGTAATTTATTATAATATTCTTGCAAAAAATAATGTCTTTTTATAAAGTTGTGGCTTACGGGCCAGTTTTATTCATTCATTAGTTATGACTATTATTTTGACCACATACCACCACAGTTTTAACGGATTTCATTATCTTTGTAAAAATCTTTTTCGTTCGCTTTTCATCAACCACGAAATACATTACGAATTATGGCTTGCTCAGATTAAAATTATGCAACTTGTGAATTATTGTGAGAATAATAACTTATACTTAGTTGCTTTTACCTTGCTATATTATCTATTAACTAGTAACATAAACATAAATAACACACACACTAGACACTACCTGCAACTACCTGTATGAATGACATTTCACTGGTCATCGACACCAATTAACAGCGATTGGCTCGATTCTATTTCATATCTCTCTCTAATCTCATTAGTAGACTCGCCCATCAACACGACAATATACAGCATGCTTTCTCAAACAGTTTATACCTAGTTCCTAGTCCTTCTTATATTATTCTTGATCATCTTCCGTCTGGTCAATTTGAAAAATAAATAGGTAGGCCACCACGCCAAAAATGGGGGATGTAGGTACGTATTTTGGGGAGTACATTATGAAAATGAAATCAAAAAAACAGTTAAGAGAGAGTAATATTCTATCTATTTCTATAAATTTCAAGCTTCTTTTTTCTCTTTGTACTTAAAATTGATCGCCTACGTTCCCCGCATCGCACGCACCGCATATATCGTTTTCACCTAGGACATAGCGTTTACGATATCTTTCAATAACTACTTAATTATATTATGAAGATATGTAAACTAGGTGACTAAGTTGGTTGTTACAGGTGAGTTTTGTAATGTTTTGATAATTTTGAATAACTACATGAGTAATTGCAGGTGGACCATTGGAAATTACTATGCAAGAATATCATTTTCGAAATTGTACAACAGGAAAAGGATTATATTCTACTAAAGGAAGATATCCTTTAAGCTACATTACCGTGAAATTTAGGTGTATTGAAAATGTCATGTGGGTACATACGGATTTAATACTAGAATTTGAAACTAATTTATGGAAATTATACTTTCGTAGGTTCAATCAGTCCCAGACTGTTATATTCTGCAAAAGAATACCTCCCTGCATTCTATGTTATGAAAGAGCCTAATTAGCCACCATAATTAAAATCTGAGAATGGTACCAATCAAAAGACATATACCTATTCAGCAAACTTTATGTACAGATGGAACAAGTAAGTGTTTAAATTTTACAAAAACTTATTTTTTTAATTTGGTAACTGCATCAAAATATACTAGAGAGCGACGGATAATGGCGCTCACCTAAGAAATAACCCCCACCCCTAAGAAACTAGAACTGATTTTTCTATGCTGTCTTCGCCAGACATTTGATTTGAATATATAAATGCTATATTTAATCAGGAATTGATATTTAAAATAGAGTGTGACACAAATTACTTTTTTTTTGAGAGAGAGCCATTGCCCGACGCTAGGGTTGTGGCGCTCAGGTGAGAGTAATTACGCTCAAAAAAATCAAATCATAAAATCATATTTATTGAATAGTAAACTAAACTATATTATAGAAAATACACAGAGGTGACTAGGTAAGTAAGACAAATTAACATGAATGCACTTATTTTCGTACTTGGATTAAATTTTTTATCAATATTTGAGGTATGCAAAAATCGCAAATGTAACCATGTCGTCGATCTACTCCTGTGCAGCGTGCATGGGACCACTGCTCACATGAAGAACATCTGTACCAAAGCTCGTTTTTCCCAAACTCATAAATAATAAAAATTCTAAAACCAGTCGTTTCCGAATAGATTTTACTTACCAAGTTCGTTATCAGACATCTCAATATCATCTAGTTCATCGTATAAAATCGATAAAATTTATAAAAATAAAACTTTAGAATCAACGACTTTTTTAATTGCATTTTGTTGAGTCCCAGAGTATCCAGCTATTGTTTATGTTAAAAATTTTTGTTGGGTTAAATTTATGACTGGTCATAACTTTTTCTAAATTTTGGAAGAATCTGTCCACTTCTATTTTCTTGAAAGCTGTAACTCTGTTTTTCAAGGTTGCTTCAGGATTTCTGTAACTCAATTCAGTATTCCTAGCCATAAACCCATATAATCAATCTTTTCCCGCTAATCTATTGATGTTTTTGAACGAATTGGGAATAATAAGAGATTTTATTGGTCTAACGTTCCCGAGATTTTGGCATCTGGGAATCCAAAATAAGAAAGAGAAGTAGAGAAGTAACTTCAAACCAAACGGTGGCAATACCGCTCACTTTGTGCAATTGCGCTCAGTCTGAGCGAAAATACCAGAATGGTCGAAAAATTCCAACAACTCTGAAAAAACTCAAGTTAATGTTATGAAAAATAGCCTTGCATATTTCAAAAGAAATATCTGTAATATACTATTGCAGATTATTTGATGGAAAAATATTATAAAACGATTTCACAAACCTTTATTGAAATAGCAGTTCAAATTATATATATATATATATATATATATATATATATATATATATATATATTCATATATATTCAATTATATGTATATATATATATATATATATATATATATATATATCACTATGCAAAACACATTTATTCTCAGAACTCGATTATTTCAAACGTGAACAACGTGGAGCGTTCACAACGTGCTTGCCCTACTTTAATAAAGATGGCGCGATGTTTGGCAATTCGATTGAATGGTGGATTTGGTTTAAAACGAATGAGTGCAATTGCCCGCTGAGCATCATTAGTCATTACCCTTCGCTCCCTATTCAAAAATCAATTGCTGACTTCACTAACCTCTTTCAAAAAACAAAACTCTCTCATCTAAACTCAGTAACTGTTATTTCAAATATCGAATTATTATACTATTATTATACTAAAATTGATAATTAATTATTATTCGTTTTTAGCTTATGTGTCCAGATCTCCGAAATGGGTATCGTTAAAAAATCAAGCAGATGATATACATCAGAATCATCAGATTAAAAGTCCCCATCTTCTACGAAGGAAGAATGAAGCCAACATGAATATTCAGATTTTATGAAAGTGATTTGAACTCTTATAAATCTACAGCCTATTTCATATACACTGTGAGCAAATAAAGTTGGAACACATTTCAATCAATTTATATAATTTTTTTTTTGTTTTCAAGCCGATTTCAATAAAATTTGGACACAGTACGAATGCGTCAATTCTTGAACGGCTGCTATATATATATATATATATATATATATATATATATATATATATATATATATATATATATATAATGAATTGTAAATTCTTGACTGTCTAATTAATGATGAATTTTTAATGATTGGGATTGCAGTCAAAATACCAATAAAATTAAAACTCTTTAATCAATGTCGAGCTTTCGGTAACACTTGTTACCTTCATCGGGACAAACTAAAATAACGAACAAATTAATTATAACAAAAAATATTAATAATATGAACTACTTACAATCGTCAGATTAATGAAATTTACCAGCTACAAACATTTGTTATTATGCATTTAACTTTATGATTGAGTTATTAATGTTTCATAATTACAAGTTACTATGGAATTACGCATACTAAGATCAATCTATGTATAATAAAAATGGAACACACTTCAGAAGTTAATCACAGGAAATATCATTTAAAAAATGGATATAATATAAAAATATGGCATTATCTTGTATAATATGAAACAATATATTAATTTAGAGAAACATCAGATGGCACACTACGATAATTATCATTATATAATTATAATTATCGTAGTGTGCCATCTGATGTTTCTCTAAATTAATATTTAACTTTTAATTAACTTTTCCTACTCTTGGTCGTTGTGCTGACAATTTATCCAGTCTTCCAAACTTCCTTTTAAAGACCAGAGCAATTCCTCGGCCCATACGTAGATCCTCCGCTACACAATGGGCAATAGAAACGTCGGCTGGTAGTTTGAAAAGGTCTTATTGAACCTCAACTGTCACACCGAGTCTGACCTTCTTCCGATCTGCGAAGTTGGACATGAAGTCGTTGAAACTGACATTTCGCTCCTCAACGTTCTTTTCTTGAAGAGCCACTCGTGCTTCCCCCTGGTTTTTCGATCCAGCGTATGGTGCGAGTCGGTTTATGTGCACCACTCTAGGTTTTCCCCTTGGTAACTTTCGGATACGATAGAAGACGTCATTTATCCTCATCATAATTTCATATGACCCTTCCCATTGCCTTTGGAGTTTGGGACAAAGGCCTCGACGTCGTTGGGGATTATACAGCCAAACAAGGTCTCCCACGTTGAAGACTCCATCAGCTGTTCGAATATTGTAGTGGTGCTTCATTCAATCACTGGCAAGCTGGATTTTTTGTCTGGCTAGCTCGTGGACTTTATCCATTCTGGCTCTCAATTGGTCGACGTATCCTTCTCTTGCAACATTGTCCTCTGTAGGTCTGCGGCCGAATTCCAGGTCACAGGGTAGGCGCAACTCGCACCCCAACATTAAACTAGCAGGTGTCTGACTAGTTGTTCCATTCACAGCCGCCCGATAGGCCATCAGGAACAAATGGATGTACTGATCCCAATCTATCTGATGTTCTGAGACAACCTTAGAGAGGTGCTTGCCCATGGTTCGGTTCATCCTCTCTACCATTCCGTCCGATTGAGGATGCAAAGGGGTCGTTCTGGTCTTATTCGCACCTATTAGTCTGCACACATCTTAGAACAGGGCTGACTCGAAGTTTCTTCCTTGGTCTGAATGGATTTCAAGAGGAACGCCAAAACGTGAAAAGAATTCCTTCACCAACACCTCGGCGACGGTCGATGCTTCTTGGTTAGAGATTGCGTACGCCTCTGTCCACTTTGTGAAGTAATCCATGGCTACCAGGATATACTTATTCCCATTGTCCGTTTCAGGAAATGGCCCTGCAATATCCACAACAACTCACTTCATGGGACTCCCAACATCATACTGCCTCATAGGTGCCCGCTTTCTGCCAAGTGGTCCATTGCTGGCTGCACACACTTCACACTTACTTACGGCACCACTGTCTCATATCTTCTTTGCAATTCACCCAATAGAATCGCTCTCGAACCTTCTGCAGAGTCCTGGTGATTTCAAAATGCCCACCCGAGGCTCCATCATGTAGCTGACGTAGTACATCCGGCACTTTGCTTCTTGGCACAACTAATTGTAATCTAGATTCAGTGCCATCTACAGACTCAAAGGTTCTATACAGCATATCATTTCTTAACACAAAAGAGTCCCATTGGCTCCAGTATGCTTTCATTTCAGGGCTTCGTAAGCTTATATCCTGCCAAGACGGCGTCTCCTTACGGCGCATCCACTCCAAGACCACTCTCAAACATGGGACGTTCTCTTGGGCCAGTTTCATTTGTTCGGGCTGCCACTCCTCATTATCTACGATTGTTCGTCGTATAGGGCAAAGCTTCTCTTCCATCTTCGAGCAGTGGGTGCAGTTATAGTTGCACGGTCTTCTGGATAAGGCATCTGCGTTTCCATGAATTTTTCCTGCCCTGTGCTCGATGTCATAGTCATATTCCTGAAGACGTTCTAACCATCTTGCCACTTGTCCTTCAGGATTACGGAATTACAGGAGCCACTTCAACGCTGCATGGTCAGTTCTAACTAGAAAGCGGCGACCATACAAATACTTATGGAAGTGTTCGCAGGCTTTCACTATTCCCAACAGTTCCCTTCTGGTAACGCAATAATTCCTCTCCGATTTGGACAAAACCTTGCGGAAGTAGGCAATCACTTTCTCCTGCCCGTCTTGAATCTGAGAGAGGACAGCACCAATAGCTGTATTACTGGCATCTGTGTCCACCACGAATTTTCCGTCATGCCTAGGATAACCCAAGATTGGTGCGCTGATAAGAACTTCTTGCAGTTGTTCGAAAGCACTCTGACATTCGTCATTCCAGGAATATTCTTTGCCATCTTCTGTTAGTTTAGTTAGAGGCTTAGCGATGTTGGGAAAACCTTTCATAATCCGTCGGTAGTAGGTACACAAGCCCAGAAAACTTCTAATCTCATGCTTGTTCTTGGGAATAGGCCATTCCTTAATAGCTGTTATCTTTTCTGGGTCTGCCGTGATGCCGTCCCCAGATACGATGTAACCCAGATATCTTACTTCACGTCGGAACAGATAACATTTCTTAGGACTCAGCTTCAGGTTGGCCTCACGTAATCGTTGGGAAACTTCTCTTAAATTCTTCGAGTGTTCCTCAAATGATTTTCCTACCATTTTCATCCAAATACACTAGGCAGGTTTGCCATGTCAGTCCTCTCAAAACTGCTTCCATGAGCCTCTCAAATGTAGCGGGAGCATTTCATAGTCCAAATGGCATCACAGTGAATTGCCAGAGCCCTGATCCTATCGAGAAAGCAGTCTTTTCTCGATATGCGGAATACATTCCAACTTGCCAGTATCCACTTTTCAGATCTAGTGTAGAAAACCATCGTGACCCAGAGAGAGTATCTAGGGTGTCATCTATTCTTGGTAACGTATAACTATCATTCTTAGTGACTGAATTCAGAAGTCGGTAATCTACACAGAATCTTGTAGAACCATCCTCTTTCTTCACGAGCACTACTGGCGAGGTCCATGGACTACTTGATGGCTCAATGACTCCTTGTTTGCTCATTTCTTGAATCATTTTCTCGGCTTCGTCTCTTTTGGCCAATGGAAGTCTTCTTGGCTGCTGTCTTATTGGCGGAGCGTTCCCCGTGTTTATCTTGTGAGTCACTATACTTGTTTTACCTTTGTATTCTTCTTCCATCGCAAATACGTCCTGGAATTCCATAAGCATATCTCTCACTCTTCGTAATTGTTTCTCGTCTACGTCCTGGACAGTCTTGATGACCACTTCAATTAGCTCTTTCGAATATCTGGTCCTGGATGGTTTACTAATCGTTCTTGTAGAGCATATCGCTGATAAAGGAACACAATTTCCAACCATACTTCCCTGGCTCAACTTGATGGGGCTCTGCTTTAGATTCATTACTCTGACAGGAACGACATCTCCTACTCGAACAAGCGCTTTAGCTTTAGCTGTCACCAACTGTTCTTTGAGTTGTTTGTTGTTTCACGGTTAACTGCACTAATTTCATTTTCAATTGTCTTTATTAACTCAATTAGTCAATACATTTTTTATTGTCTTCGACAAGTAAACGAACAAAGTTCTTCACACAAACACGAGAAAAACTCTTCAGATTCACACGAAAACGAACGAAAAGTCTTCACACGAAAACGAACTAAAGAGTCTTCACACTAACACAAAAATGAACAAAAAGTCTTTACACCAACAAGAAAACGAACAAAAGAGTCTTAAACTTAAACTTAAATCTAACAAAAGTCTCAAAAACACTCAAATCTGCACGAAACCGCAGTCTCTTAAAGTCTGTCCAATTTTAAAATCACTCACTGATCCCACACTGACACCAATGTAACGGGAATTTATATTAAAACTGGGTTTGATTTATTTTCACTTATTTATTTACACCAATAACTACACGACCATAATCACATTTATATGCACACTTATTTCTCGTACTATATACTTCTTACGACTGTCTGATCTATGACCGATTGTGATCTATGACTAACTGACTATCGTGTCTATGCCATCAGCCTTATATATCTAACCTAAAAAGCTCTAGATGATTCCAGTGTTGTTTCTAGAGGTTATTTCTCAATATATGGCTTCGAGAATAGACCAGGACTTATTCTCGTTGCCTCTGATGTCTCTGTGTTTTCTGGAATGTGTTTGTGACATTTGTGAGTGTAGTTTATTATTCGGGTAAGTCTTCACGTTACAATATACATATACATACATATATATATATATATATATATATATATATATATATATATATATATAATGGAGATGCTCTACACCTTTGTGCTTTTATTTATATATATATATATATATATATATATATATATATATATATATATATATATATATATATAGGATGAAGCTCTACACCTTTATGCTTTTATTTAGTCGGATACAACCACCCACTAGAAGCGGATCACGTGATTTCAAGCTTGTTAGCTTTCATCAGCGCCACATAAGTGGAAGCTGTATCCAACTAAACAAAAGCAACTGGAAGATGGTCGGAATTTACCAGACCTGATCTACCAGTGGGACACACTTCGCGCCACCTAGGTATCGAGAGCCTAATTACGTTTAACGTAAGGATATATGCAATTGAAGATTTCTATATTTCATAAATGAAAGAGTATATAATATATATAATAATGGAGATGCTCTACACCTTTGTGGTGGTGATGTCCAACTAAATAAAAGCACAAAGGTGTAGAGCATCTCCATTATTATATATATTATATACTCTTTCATTTATGAAATATAGAAATCTTCAATTGCATATATCCTTACGTTAAACGTAATTAGGCTCTCGATAACTAGGTGGCGCGAAGTGTGTCCCACTGGTAGATCAGGTCTGGTAAATTCCGACTATCTTCCAGTTGCTTTTGTTTAGTTGGATACAGCTTCCACTTATGTGGCGCTGATGAAAGTTAACAAGCTTGAAATCACGTGATCCGCTTCTAGTGGTGGTACGTCCAACTAAATAAAAGCACAAAGGTGTAGAGCATCTCCATTATTATATATATTATATACTTTCATTTATGAAATATAGAAATCTTCAATTGTATATATATATATATGACACTACAGAGCCGGATCTAGGGCTTAATTTATATTGCAGTGCTATTTTTATCGTTGCAATAATAAGCGGCTGTTATAAGTAAACATGTTTTGAGCTCAATCTTACCATTAAACATCGGCACACCAAATAAGAATAAAATAATCCAGACGAAATTAAAAATAATATTCCTTTTTTTCCATTTTTGTTAGAAGGCTTCATAACGCATGTCAACTTTAGGGTGTCATAATGTCAGAATTATTTTATTTAAGTTAGCCATGGATTACCTTGTCAATGTCATGTTTTTGGAACGGCTAAAAATTTATGAAATTGATAATAATCATAAATATAAAGTAAAAAGTGAAAAGTTTTCAAACATTATTTATTATAAACTTATTTTACAAAAATCATTGAGCATATAACTCCCTTCACTATTGACGACTTCTGGCAACCTTCGCTGCCACTAAATTGATCACAGCAGCTTATTATTGCAATGTCAAAAATAGCACTGAAATATAAATTAAGTTCTAGATCCGTCCCTGTTGTGTCATTCTTATACGAAATAAGAGCAACCGTTCAAGAATTGACGAATTCGTGCCGTGTCCAAATTTTATTGAAATCGGCTTGAAAACAAAAAAATGTAATAAGTTAAAATGTGTTCCAACTTAATTTTGCCCCCAGTGTATATACAGGGTTGGGGAAATTTTGCGGACCGGCACAATTACAGGAGATGCAGAAGAAATAGCGAATTCAAGTTTGCACATTTCCTTACAGCTACAATTGATCTATCATAATAACCACTAACATCATAAACTGTCATATGTCAGTGTCATATGATATTTCCTTAAATGGAACACCCCATATTTTATTGGCTTTTCTGAATCATCATTCAATTTTTGAAACAAAATACACACACATATTATAGGAGTTATGTGCATTGCAGTCTGAGATGGACGAACCCGTAGCGCAATCATAGATTTGTTGATAGAATTCTTCATTGTACTTAAAGTATGTTGTGCTAAGTGTCACTTTGTTGTTTTATATCGTTCCATCCTTTTTGATAATTTTTTGGGCTAAATCTATGGGAATATTTGTGTAAAGGGATACTACATCAGTAGCCCTAAATACAAACCATTAGCCTGGCCAGGGTTAAATTGGCCGTGGAAAATGGAGATATACGGACTCAATATAGAAGTATTAATATTTAATTTAAATTCACAACTTTGAAATAGAAGAATCTTGAACAGTTCTGTTCGTGCTACTGTGGCGATCGTATCGTTGTTTCTCTAGTGTGCGAATGCGTGGATGTCCTGTATTGACAACTAAGATAAGTAAATATTTTTTAAATCTCTACATTCCTAAAATACCTACTTTATAAAATCTTACGGAAATGGGAGATAGTTCGGGCGGGGATGACCCGCCTGAGAATACTAATTCTCTAAATCCATCAAATAAAATAGATGAGAATAATTTAAATGATAAGATTACAGCGAAAAATATTGTATATGACTTTGATAATAAATACCAATCAACTGATAAAGACCCATATTATGTTATGGTGGAACATCAGGAAAAAAATGTGGGACGGTTATTTCCTATAAGAATAGGACATTACTTACTTGGTGACCAATATTTGAGGCACAATATTCTAAACATGAAAGCAATTGGTATCAATAGGGTTAAAATCATTTACAAAACTCAAGAAGCAGCTAATAAACTAATAAATTATAATGCTTTTGTTATCTATCGGACCCAGTATATTGTTGTTGTACTGCATTCCTTGACTGTTGTGATGGGCTAATAACAATAACAGGTGATCTGGTTTGGAATGCGATGTGTGAGCACATTCGGAGAAATGCTTTCGCTGGAGAATAACTTACGGTCGTGATCCCGTATTTAGCATATTTTCGAAGTACTATTTAATAAGTTATTTTGTTAATTCATTTGTTCTTGTTTGAGGTGACTGTTGCTTAAATTAAATTCATTTTTTGCGATACTTGCATCATTTCCTCTCGGCGTATCCTATACATAGGTTACGCTTTAAAGAATAATAATTTGATATCTTATATACCAAAGTATTAAAATCCTAAAAAAGGGATTATAAGGGTGGACACCATTTTCACAGAAAAGGAAATTTTGGATGCAATAGAAAGTAATATTCCCGACAAAGAAGTTAAACGTATGAAACGTAGAGTATACGATGAAATCAAGGAACTACATCGCACGTTGACAGACAAATGGTTATCTTGACATTTTTAGGAAATAACATTCCGGGAAGCGTTAAAATCAACATGGTTAACTTTTCTGTAGATCCATATTACTACCCCGTGGTACAATGTTTTAAATGCTTACGCTATGGGCATACCAAACCAGTGTCGAGGAAAAGCGAGGTGTAAAGTTTGTGCATCCGATAGCTGTCAAAATGACCCATGTCAGAATAAAGAAAAAATATATGTGCATTGCAATAGCTCCGATCTTAACTCCATATCGCGAATTTGCCCCGTATATAAGAAACAAGAAAATATTAAAAAGTTATGGCAACAGAAAATTTAACTTTGAAGGAGGCTGAGTTTATTTTTGATAATCCTTCATATGCAAAAATTGCCTCACACAATAGATTCTCTTTGTTGGACCAGACTAACTTTCCTTCCTTTCCAGAACCCCAATCAAATTTTGTGTTACAAAAACCATCGTATAAAAGTTCACAACAAAATAAAAACTCTCAGGTAAAAAATCGTAAAGCCGTATTTCCCCTTTAACCTCTCCCTCTCCAACTGTAATAACAAATAAACCCAAATTTTCAATTCTTCCGAACCCCTATGGAGATGAATATATCCAACATAAAGAAAAAATTATACTTCTAACTATTCAACTGGTCCAAAATGTAATTTATAATAAGCATAAGCAGACCTTCGATGAAACCACTTTTAGGAATAATATCTCAAATACTAGAAATGATACCAGCAAATGATCTCCAGATGGATATATCAAGCAGAAATGATGATGGAAATCTCTCTGAATACTAAAAAAGTTCAATGGACCGAAACAAACGTAACTATAAGATTAGCATTTACCAGTGAAGTATAAAATCTTTCATACCTAGAAAGTCAGAACTAATAAATCTAATCAACGAACATAATATCAATATCGTCGTTCTCTCAGAAATTTGGTTGAAAAAACTAATTGTATCAATATAAAGAATTTCAATACTATCCAAAAATGCAAGCAAGATGGATACGGCGGTGTAGCGATCCTTATTTCACAAAATATAAAATATGAGGAAATAGTAGTCAACAGCACACATAACCAAGGTATTCAAATATGTGCAGTTGAAATTAATAATGGTGAATTAAACATTGCGTCAATTTATAAGCCTCCAAACGTTTTTGCTTACACATCTGACTGGGATAGTATTTTTAATCAATTCTTACACAAAACTGTATTCTGCGGTGAGTTCAATTGCCACCATAACTTATGGGGCTGTCGAACAAACTCCGCTCAAGGTGAACGATTAATAAATGCTTTAGATAACTGGGCGCTGATTGTTACAAATGACGGTAAACCAACTCGAAATACCCGTCCAGGACAAAATCCATCTGCTGTAGACGTTACCATTCTAACGCCTGATATTATTGATAAAATTTCTTGGAGAGTACTTCCTGATACGCTAGGCTCAGAGAGAGAAAAAGAGAGAGAGATAGTTGCAGGTTTGGACTGAAGATTCCCATGCCTTTACTGTCCCTCTTCTTAGACCCATCAGTGTATACGTTTATTCTCGGCACATTGCGTGGGTCTGTTTCTTCCCAACAACAGTGGTATTTGTATTTGCTGAATAGGGGTGCAATGCGGTCTGAGCTGACCTCGAGGAGTGGTATTCTGGCGAGGCCCTCCTCCAAGATAGCTGTATGGATTTTCGCGCTCTCGTGCACCCTTAATGTTCCACCATCTTTCAAACGAAGGACGGTCAGTAGTGCTGCCCCCTCCAGATATAGATCTAGGGGTGGCAGGCACAACAACGCCTCTAGCGCCTCATGGCACCAGTAACTGTGACGCAGACAGATCTCTGTAGTCTGTCCTTCTCAATTTTTAATTTGGTGCGTGGCCACCAAACTACTGAACCGTAGCATAATGGACCTTATCACCGCTGTGTACAACCATAGGGTGACATTTGGCGATAGGCCCCAGCTTTTACCTACAACTCTTCGATATTGCCATTGAGCTGCACTGGCTTTGTCCAGTTTGCTGTCCAGATGTTTTGCGCAGGTCCGTTTTCTGTCGATAACCACATATTTCACTTCGTTGGATAGCTTGAGCAGGGTTCCATTTAGTGTAGGCATTTTTATGTCGCCCACCTTTCATTTTCTGGTAAAGAGCATAGCCTCTATTTCGTGGGGATTCACAGAAAGAGACGTGCGAAGTGTCCTTTGTATCAGTTCGCATAGTACTCCCGTGTGCTTTCTTGTCAGCAGTATGACTATATCATCCTTATATCCTGTGGTGTATAGGCTCTCGTCGTTCAGGGTCGTTAGAAGGTCGTCTACTACCATATTCCATAGCAAGGGGGAGAGTACCCCTCCCTCCCCCCTTAGACAATAAGGCTGTTCGAGCAGTAGTTTGGGACGGTTTGATAACTGTTTAAAATGCTCATGTGCGGTTTGAAACAGTTTCCAAGTGGTTTGGGATTTTGTTGCTCGAACACCAAACTTGCGGTTTGCAAACTACCCCTTCCACTTTCTTACAATTTTGTCGTCATAGAACAAATGACTAGGCCGATAGATATGTTTTATGACCAAAGATAAGAGAGAACATCAATGAAAAACTGATGGACAAAACACAAAACCAGGGTTTAGTTTAGGACTGTGGTGGTGTTCTCTGAAAGGGATTTCTCCAACAGCAACAACAGAGAACACTATACTCTAAGAAGAAGAAGACGCTTCAACTGCGCCTGTCTCAAACTGAGTTTGGAAATCGTCAAACTACTGCTCGAACATGTTAAATGTTTAATCATCGAAAAGAAATATAATAATCTTCCATGTAAACGTACAATGCTTAGCTAATAAAATTGACGAACTAAATGTATTTTTTAGTAATAATAGTTTCGATATTGTATGTTTTAGCAAACATTGGATAGTCAATGCTGATGTTTTATCAACAACAGGAATATTCCTGTCCATGATACACACAACACGTCGTAGACGTCTCGCCGTACCCAAAATTCGGTAAAAAAATCTCCGAAAATTTATGAAATTATACAGTCAAAACCGCGTAGTGCCAAGGACCATAACTGTGAAAACTACATCGGAATTGGTGCAACAGTTCAAAAGTTAGTGCACAAATTCCATAACACGGATTAAATTTATATCCAAATAGAGTGCACGTGTGCATCACATCTAAGACTATAAATGCAAAAGTGCGACAAGTGCCACTCTTCGATTTTGGGCAACAAAACAAGTGAGTTTTTCTTGACCATTTCCTATTTCTACTGGACATAACTCTCTCAAAAAAGCAGAAAACAGCTCCAGAATGCGAATTAGAATCCATTAATTTTCTGTAAATAGTCAATTTCCAATAACAACACAACATAAGATCATCTGTTTCATTCATTATTATTAACCAACATCTGCATCAGCTGATTTCTGCTGGAACATTTGGAAGAATATAGCCAGGGAGCTATAGTGCTTTCATGGGAAGATGGCTGCAGCTGAGAGTGTATGTGTTGATAAGCCAAAAAATTTATGCAAATACTGCAAGAAAAATACGATAAGTGGTCTAACGTGTTTAAAATGTGACTCAGTGTACCACAAAGCGTGTGCAATAAGATCCAAAACTTGCTGTGAGGTGACCATCAAAGAGAAATATCTTGCTGACGCGAATATGACAGATGATTTGTTCGTGACTGAAGATTATTCTCTGATGAAACAAATCATAGCCGACAAGTGCACCATTATTGAGGACAAGGTAACTCTAATAACATTATTAAATGAGAAAATTTGTTTTCTAGAAGAAAAGTTACATAACTACGAAAATAATACCATATCTATTCCAAACAAACAAGGGGCAGGACCAGCAAAAACATTCGAATCCACTGAAAAAGCAGTGTGTTCAAAAAAAGAGACTGAACAAAAAACTAAGAATACAACCAAGCCAACAAAAAACAGTGTGAGCAAGCCCTACCCAAAAAATGAATTCGTCAAACTACCTGCCATGGAATGTCTAAACAGTCACAATATACAAGGTGGTCCGCTTTTAGACCCGAAACAAATGGCAAGTGAAATTCTGACAGTGCAAACAGTGCAGAAATGTAACGAAATCATCAATTTAGAAAGTGATATTAGAAACGGTGCAGGTGCAACTTCCAACCAGCTAGTATCAAGTCTTAATGGAAATGACAATTCAAACTGGCAAACGGTCCAACGGAAAACATCTTTCAAGCGCAAGCTTGGTCAGTCGGAAGATGATGGCAAATTCAAAGGGGCAAAACCCAGAGTTTGGATGTATATTTATAGAGTAGACGAAGATGTTACCGAAGAAGATATCAAATCATTCCTGAAGATAAAAACAGATGACAAGAAAGAACCCTTCCTGGTGAAATATCTCAAAAACGAAAATAATCTGAAATCTTTCATGGTAGCTGCCGATTACAAATTCAAAGAAAATTTCTACACCCCGTCTTTCTGGCCAAAAGGGGTTGGATATAGGAGATTCAATTTCAAAAAAGATGACATCATTAGAAACGACAATCAACCAAATTCTTTTTTAGGCCCACACAAACTCCGACAAGTTCCTACATAAAAAAATCCAATCTAATTAATGTGCACCCAAGAGACTTGAGAGCTAATGATTCTTTGAGTATATTTCACATAAATACACAATGCCTATCAAATAAATTACTGAAAATTGATTAATTTCTAATAGATTACGATTTCGATATCCTTTGTGTCTCTGAACACTGGCAATCGGAAAATAATCTGAAAACTATCAATATTCCTGGCTACATATTAGCTAGTTAATTTTGTAGAAAACAACGTGCGCATGGTGGTGTCGCAATTTATCTAAAACAATCAATAAAAGCTAAACCCTTAGATGTTACTGCATATTGCGAAGAGCGACATGCTGAGTTTTGTGGTATCGAATTAGTAGATTCAAAATTATTTATCATAACCCTATACAGGCCCAGTGGCTCAATTGTTGATATTTTCATGGAAAATTTAGAGTTGTTGTTAGACAGATTTGTTCATCTTGACAGCAAAATCATATTACTAGGCGATTTTAATATCGTCTTCAAAATTAACGCATTACCTACAAATGAGTTATTATGTCTTGTAAATTCGTATGGATTAGCACTTACAATTGAAGAAGAAGAAATTTGAGCTCAAGCCTTTACAAATCTGGGGTCTTGGAACCCTGCCTCTCAGATCATGCTGGTCAATATATAATAATTGCTGTAATACCCAATATTTCAGTCAATCACACTTACAGTAGGAATATTACAAATTCTGGATTCAAATTATTCAATGATGAATTATCTCAGATAAATTGGAGTGATATGAAATTAGATTCTGATGTTGACTTTGCAGCTTCCTTTTTGATTTCATGTTTTCATGGGCTAATAGAGAAAATATTTCCACTAAAAAAGAACAAATTTAATAAAAACAGACAGCTGGTGCCTTGGTTCAACAACGATCTGAGATCACAAAGAAACACACTGATGAGTTTTAAAACTGTATGTGATTCCACCAAAAACCCACGAGACATCAACATATTTAAGTGTTACAAAAAACACTATGAAACACAGTTAATTTTAACTAAAAAAACAGCTTTTGATAAGTCTCTCAGATGCTGAAAATAAATCGAAAGCAAGCTGGCGCTTGATAAATTTTGAAAGGAACAATTCTAAGTGTAAATGCGACACTTCAACGGACAAACTATCGTCCGAGGATTTCGTTAATTTTTTTTTCAAACATGGCCGAAGATATAATCAAATCTTTACCACATATACCCACCACAACATTCCAGAACTACAAAAATTTTCCCGCTCCATCTTCCTCATCTTATCTCTGAAAAACTCAAGATGTCTAGATATCCATGAACTTAGTAGCAAAATCTTAAAAGGTACTATTGACACAATTGCAGAGCCCCTAACAAACCTAATAAATCAAATTTTCGAAACTGGTAAATTTCCAGACATTTTCAAATACTCCAATATCATTCCTCTTTTCAAAAAAGGGGATAGGGATAAAACAGACAATTATAGACCCATTTCTATCATCTGTATTTTTTCTAAACTGATTGAAATTATCTTAAAGCAAAGATTATCCAAGTACTTCGAAGACAGCAAGTTTTTTTGTAATGAACAATTTCGAAAAAATCACTCAAAAACTAGTGCAACAATGGGGGTGGTTGAACAAATAGTTGCGGGTCTTGAACAGGGAAATCATGTGGGTATTACTCTCTGCGATTTATCTAAAGCTTTTGATTGTGTTTCCCATGAAATCCTTCTTGAGAAACTCAGCTACTACGGAATCAGAGGCTAGCGTTTACCGACAACAAAAAAAGCTATTAGAATTCTGTGCAATGCAAAATATAGAAAAACCTGCCGACCACTGTTTAAAAATTTAAAAATCATGACTCTTCCTTCCATTTAAATTTGGAATACTTTGGTAGAAATTCACAAAAGAATTCCCACATTAATAGCACAATCAGACATTCACCAAAACAACACCAGAGGTGCAGATAATATAAGAGGACCTAGACATAGGCTCAGTAAATCACTAAATAATTCACTGAATCTGAACCTCTACAACATTCTTCCAGGGGAAGTTAGAAAATTAGGAACATTTGCTTTCAAAAAAACAATAAAATTATTTTTGCTCGATAATCCCTTCTACTCTCTTGAGGAATATGTTATATGTGTAAAGCAAGGTGTAACTATGCTCAGGGAATCATGACTTGTCAATAACTTCTAAATTATTTTAAATAATTCTTGTATGTGATATCCATTATGTCTGGAATAACATATTAATGTATTACTCTATTCTATTCATTTTATTTTATTTATTTATTTACATATATTCTAACAAAAACTTTTTTAATACTTGTGAACTACAATTTTACTAATTTTACTATTTTTGTAACTGCGACCTGTCATAAATGTATTTTGTGTACATAGCATGATTAATAAAGTATCTATCTATCTATCTATCTATCTATCTATCTATCTATCTATCTATCTATCTATCTTTAAATTTACACAATTTTAATCTTGTGTCTTCGTTTTGTAGGGCTTCTTTTCAACATGGTGTGTGCATGTATGCTCGGGTCGGTCTCAATGTTAGAATTATCGATATTAGCGATTTTGTTATTGAATTAGGTGCTGAATTCTGTGCATTGGAAATCTATGATCCTAAAATAATTGTCATTTGCACATACAGATCATCTTCTGAAAGGCATGATGTTTTTTTTAAGCCAATTGGAACAAATGCTCGATTATTTTATGTCAGAATATACAAAGATAATTATAACTGGGGATTTCAATTACCATTTTAACAAAATGTCTAATACACTTTCTGAACTCATATGTACTCTTGATAGTTTTGGTATAAAACCTATCATCTTTGACTTTACCAGGATTACCAAAACTACTAAAAGTTGCTTAGATAATATCCTAACAAATTTGGACGATAATATTTATGTTTCCGTATCTTAGATCCCTGCATATCTGATCATGCTGGTCAAGTTATGGAGATTCAAGTAACATGTCAAATAAAGATAAATACCAGTTCGCGTAGAATGATAACAAAGAAATCACTTTAAAATATGAAGATCTCATTACAAACTTTAGATTGGGACACCTTTTATATGTCTTCTTATAGAAAACTTTCAAGAGAATATTAATAAATATTTTCCTTTGAAAAAATATGTCAATAAGAAAACACCGCTTAATTGGTATAGTAATACTCTGAAAATAAAAAGAGATCAACTCTCGGCTATTAAGACTATCTGTGAAGTTTCCAGTGATCCTAATCATCGGAAAGTACATAATTGCTTACAGAGTACAGAAATAGTATTGAAAGACATAAAAAAGATGCGTTCGAAAAATTTATTAACAATTCCTCCAATAAACAAAGAGACATATGAAAATTAGTAAATTCTCAGCGTAATTATAACCAAATGCAACCAAACGACAGTATATAATATCAATCGGCTGTGTTAACCCTAATATTCCGTATGAGTTAATACAAAAAATTGCGAATGCGACTACTTCATTCTTTATGACAGCGATTGATCTTGCTCCATATGTTTGTTAAAAAACTCAAGCAGTTCAGATATTTATGATATAACTGTCATTTTTATCAAAGAGTTCGCGGATATAACTTTCAAACCACTTACATATATTTTTAACTAGCTGACCCGACAGACGTTGTCCTGTCTTAACAAAAGCAAAAACAATATCTTGGTTTTCTAAATTTTCACCCATGACAACAATAGCAACTTCATCAATAGTTGCCGTATTATAGCGTCTTGCGTGTTGTCCTGCAGGCGTCTTATCGGCTTTGCTGACAATTTTGTGGTAATCAGATGGCATGCGGTTTAATGCAGTCTTTAATAATACAACCAATTCGTTGTCTGATGGAAAAACATTTGAAGTTGCTCATCACTTGGTCTGTTCACCGATTTATTGTGTGCATAACGCTGATAGACTTGTTTTGCTGAATCGCCCATAAAATAAATTTGCAAAAATTGTACCACCATGTGACTTTCAAGACCGGTTGCTTTTGATTATTCACCTAGCTACAAACCTACAGTACACTACTTTAATTGATATATGATTTCAATTGAAAATTCCCAACGTATTCAGGTACGTGGTGGTAGAAGTTTATTGTTTTACAATATAGTTAACTTCAAAGTAAGAATAAAATTGTCTTGAATAACTTTTGTTGCGCCAAATGACTTCATTTAAAAACAATTATTGTATTCCTGTATATGAAATAAAAATGTATAGAATCTGTCCCATTTCCGTAAACCAATGAATGCAGAGGCTCTGGTGGCAGTACCAATGGCGTCAATTTGACTTTACCGCTCCCGCAACACAATCCAAGGGCTTCATTTATTCAATATTAGGTGTGATTGATTTTAACTTACCGACATGAGTAAACACTTCTCAAAAAATCACTGTATAATAAATTGAAATGAAACTATTATTTATCAACCGATCCATCTATGTTAAACGATATTTGCAGCGCGCGTTCTGTCAATTACTGACAGTTATTTCAAACAACTGACAGTTGTCAAACAACTGTATGTACATAAATGTTCTTAAATTTTCTAATGTTCCGCTCAACTTTCTTAATTTTTTCGTTCGTAAGAACCTTCTTCTGATAATAATAACACAACAAAAAAAAGAATTAGCAAAATCGGTTCAGATGTTCTCGAGATTTGAGCTTAGCATCACATTCAGCGATTCATTTTTATATTATAGATATGTGCATTATCACCGGCACTTTTCCCGATCCGTTTAAATTAACCAGAGTTGTACCCATTTTCAAAAAAGGATTTTATCTAGCGGTCAATTCGATTTTAGAAAGTGGTTTTCCGCAATCAATGCTGTAGCCAAAGTTGTAGAGGGTCTTGAAAAAGGTGAGCTTGTTGGTCTTACACTTTGTGATCTTAGCAAGGCCTTTGACTGTGTCTCTCATGACTTGCTGGCAGAAAAACTGTCTCGCTATGGCGTATGAGGAATAACATTACAATTAATCAAATCTTATCTATCCGACCGTAATCAATGTGTAGCGTTAAACTCGAATAAATCATATTTTAAGCTCATAAAAAGTGGAGTGCCCCAAGGCTCTGTTCTTGGTCCACTTCTCTTTGTAATTTATATGAATGATTTATATTACTACCTTATGCCTAATAAGTGTGTCCTTTATGGAGACGATACATCGTTATTGAGCAGCAATAAGGACATTATTTCTCTGCTACATCTGTGGCTCAACTTGAAAGTCAGGCGAATCTCTGGTCCTCGAACAATCGGTTGAATCTTAATTTAGAAAAAATTCAGAGAGCTATTTTTTCTAGTAGCTGTAGTAGTTGCACTGGTGATACAGGTAACCTAGTAGCTATAAAAATTGATTACGCCCTAAAATGGACTCCACACATAGTTACTCTAAAAAAACTAGCCTCTATTGTTGTTATTCGCCAACTCAAACATAACTTGAATGATAAAACACTATTGAACGTATATTTCTCCTTGTTTCATTCACATATCAGTTATGGTGTAATACTATGGGGTAACTCGACTTCCGCTCACCAAATATTTAAAATGCAAAAGAAGGTGGTACGAGTGCTCACTAACTATTTTTAAAAGGCTCGGTATTATGCCTCTTCCATCTGTTTTTGTTTACCATCAACTACTCGAAATACATAAGAGTAAAAATACGTTCGAACGAAATGGATCCTTGCAAAATTATAATACTAGAGCGTATCTGAATTTAAGAGCAAAAGAACAAAATGTAATAAAAATTGTTACCTTTGAATCTCCAACATCTTGAATTTAACCGTTTTAAAGCCATAATAAAAAACACATGCTCAAACATTGTTTTTATTCTGTTAGGAATACATGCATTCATTCACAATGCCTGCTAGCCTTTTTTGATTTAAATGTTTTTTTTGTATTATCTTTTTAATGTTAATGCACTCATTCGCAATGACTGATATTCCTTCTTTAATTTATTTTCTTTTGATTATTATATTTTTAATATTATTATTATCTACATGTTATATATTTCTTTTTTAATTGTGTGCACTATGTCAAATTATGATACATGTTTGTATCCCTATTGACTTACTACAATTATGTATGTATTTACAAAAAAAGTAGTGAAATAAAGTATCTGTCTGCCTGTCTATCTGAGGACAGCCCTTTGTGACACTTCCCGAGACAGTTGAGCCTGCAACACTAATTTTAACTATTCTACTCTCGATTATATTTCCTATTCACCTGCACAAACCTGGCGGTACGGTTCTCTCCCGAAAAGCTTTGTTGACTGCTTCGAAGGTAGATCGATCGAACGTGCCTTCGATATCTATGAAGACTCCTAGGGAGTATTCGCCATTGTCCAGGGCCACCAGAACGTGGAGAACCGATTCCGTAGATTTCCCTGGTGTGTAGGCGAATTGGTTGTGGTGTAACGGTCTTTGGGTTAGGACGTTACCCCTGATCAAGCCGTCGCATAGCCTCTCCAACGTTTTCAGTAAAAACGAGGGAAGGTAAATTGGACGGTATGATTTGGCAGATGAGTATTCAGTCTTGCCTGGTTTCGGTAGGAAGACTACACTGGCTATTCTCCATTTCTCGGGTACATGTGCAAATGCAAGGCACGCCCTGAGGATAATCACCAGTTTGTCCAGTACAGTTCCCAGTCCCCACTGAAGGAGATCCGGGAAAATCCCGTCCGTGCCTGATAACTTATATAGGGAGAATGCCTTGATGGCCCGTATTGTTCCGGTAGGATTCGACTTCCTCCACCAATTGCCAGTCCTCAGCAGAGAGACGTCTCGAACTGTGAGGAAGTTTCGAAACGTTCCCTAGTTATATAGACCCTGTGAAATGAATTGACACAAGTATTTCTTCTGTGTCTATAACAGTGTCCGTATAGATACCGTCCTCCTTTCTGACACAGCCCATTTGTCTAGGATCTTTGGAGATCACCTTAATCAGTCGAGATGCTACTGGTGTACTTTCTGTCTCTTTACAGAAGCTTCTCCGCAAGTGGGTCTTTTGATCTTAAGACCCGAGCTCCACCATGACGCGGAGCCAGGTCTGAGCTGTCCTTTTCTCAGGGGCGAGGCGTGCTCATAGGTACTCATAATCCGCCCAGTGATTGCGTTGACTCGCTTGTCTAGGTCGTTTACAGACATCTGAGTGGCCGTCCCATCATTGCCCATGGAAGACTCCAGGTGCGTTAGGACGCTTCCCTGTCCGTCTTCCTGGCATTCCGGTATGGCTCCTTTGATGTTTTGACCGCTAAGAGTCTCATTATTATCCATTTGTGGTCAGAGAGGGTGGCTTCGGAGCTGACCCTCCATTCCACAATTGATTTGGAGATCTCTTGTGTCGCGATTGAGATGTCAATCACCGTCTGACACCGCGAGGTTACGAACGTGGGATTTCCAACATTGTCCCTAACAGGTGTTCTAGTAATGCCCTTCCACTGCTGTTGCAGTCACATCCTACTATACGGTGTTTTCTCTCCTACTCACAGAAGTCGACCAGCTTCGCCAGCTCCTTGCCGGGGGAGTGGCTCTGTGGCGTCTATTGGCAGGTAGTATGAGGCTACCTATCACCTCTTCTTTGCCCTTTCCGAAGTCCAGGTGCACTTGGACAGCCGTGAGGTCACGTCCTGGGAGCCCTGTCAGTAGGATGGCTTCTATATTACCTGAAAGGGAAACACCTGTCTTTGGTCTTTCATGAATTGCTCCAACAAAGGTTTTCCTTTGGAAGGAACTGTCTCTCCATTCACATACCCGGTTGCCTGTGCTCCAAGGTTCTTGGATAAGAGCTATTGCTGTCTGCTCAGCCTCCAGGTGACGACGTAGGAGAATAGTCGCCCCCCGGGAGCGGTGCAGGTTTGCCTGAACTATGGCCAAACCGGTGTTTTGGCCATCAGGCTTGTGCTGGTGGGTCGATGATTTCACCTGATTCCGGTGCATCCATTTCCATGGGCTCTTCCTGAGCCAAGGCAGGCTCATCTCCCTCTTTTAACTTGATCACCTTGCAGGTGACCTGAGCAAGCAGGTAAAATAATTTGCCTGCTTCTTCGGCTAAGGCATCTCTCTCTTTTTTCAAGAGTCCGAAAACAAGGAGTTTGCCCTGAGGCTCTTACTTGACGGCTTCGTGGAAGAGGATCCACACTGGTATGCCTGTCTTGATAGGAGTCGCCTTGGTTAGCTCAGGCAGCTCATCTTCTGGGAGTACGGTCAGCCTTGCTCCCTTCCACAGAGGTTTCATGGCTTCTTCCGCTTTACCAGGAAGTCTTGTGCAACTTCGTCCGTGCAGGTGATCCTCATTGCTCCCGTTGCGAAGCCACAGCGCTTGAAATCGAGAGCTCCCTGCACCATGTCGAGTGCGTTAGCCACAATGTGGCTGAGCTCCTCCTTGATAATTGTTGCTTTTTCCTCGGTGAGGGGGCAGTTTCCATAGATCTTCATTGTATTCATCCCTCGGGCTCCCCACCCGCCACGGTGCCCGCACTGGTGACGCTGTATCAGCGCCAGGGCTACCCGAGAGATATGTCCCCGGTACCAGTCCCGCACAGACAGTAGGAGCGGTCGCGAGCAGTACCAGCGCCCCAATCCCCCGCCGTGTGATCCATGCTCCCTAGGGACTCACCCAGCCGGCCCTCTGACAGGACAGCACAGCCGATTGATCAAGGTGGGTTAGTCTTGACCATCCGTCTAGTGGAAATCAGGGCCAAAGAGGAGTAGTGCTGGACCTCCGGCCTCCCGAAGCGAGTCCCGGAGCCGGCTCAGCCACCAGGATCCCGTCATCCCACGACACGGATCGCCCTGCACGGCACAAACACAGGGATGCCACTAAGTACCCGGTAACCTTGTCGCAGCACAGAGAATGACGGGGGGTTTTTCTTGGTTGCTCCTGGGAACTACTTGCCTGCTAATCCTCCGCGGCGAAATTCGCCGAAGAGTACCAACGCGTCTTCCTTTCAGGACGGTATTAGTCCAGACCGACTACGTGTAGTCAATCTAGGTATCCTCTCGCCCCAGGAGAGCCCTTTTTTACTGAGATCCGGTTTGTGGAGGATACCCCTTACTACCCTCGATTGGGGCTGTAGGACCTTGTCGTTGTTTCGGGTGCCTGGTTTCCTGTGGGGCTACTGACGTCGAGCTGCTATAAGAGAAAGAATGAATGAATGAATGTGCATCCATATAAACGGGCTCTGCTTGTATGAATGAAATGATGATCTTATCCTTTCCCTTGAATGTGAACCCAATGCAGCATGGGCTCAGTAAAGACTTGAACGCTTCGTGGTCAGTTCGAACCTCGGTTTGAACTGGGCACGAAACGACGTGTTAAAAGCGCTGAGGAAATCACTCACAAGCAGCCCCCCGATAAGTCCGGAATCCACCTCCAAGGCAAGGGAGCTCGTAGAGCCCCAACAGGCCATGGAAGTGGAACCTTCACAGGGAGCAAGTAGGATGAGTGGAGCTGCAAAGAAGAGGCTTAAATTCCTCCTTCGAAGCGGGATGGGCATTGAAGAGGCACGTAAAAAGGCCCTAATGCTCACACATAAGCACTCAGCTTCGGCAAAAATTCCCAAAAGGATGAGGTCTGAAGAGTCCTCGCCTATGGAAGCCTCGAAGAAGAAAAAAAAGGGAAGACGGGCGTAGGAAATCGAGAAGGGCCAAACGCCGAATCGACTCCCTCGACCAGCCAAGCAGCTGCTGCTTCTAGGGATGCAGCCGAGAAGCGGAAGATTCCACCTAAGGCTGGGTCCTATAGGAACGCGGCTTTGGGTATTAGGGTTGGCATCATGCATACCCAGTATCCGGCTGAGCTCCTGACCACCGATCAATCGAAGACCGTTCAGAATCACGTCCTGGAAAGGGCCATGCAGCAGAGGAAAGTTGAGGGCGTCAAACCCTGCTAACTTTAAACCTGGCTGGTTCCTTATTTCATGCAAAAATAAGGAAACTGCAGAGTGGCTCAAGAGCCTGGAGCTCACACCCTGGGAAGGAGCAAGTGTTGTTGCCGTGGGAGAGAAAAATCTTCCTCGTCTATCTTGCTGACTGGCTACTTCAGGGATAGCCACTCGGAAACGACCGGCAACATTATGGGATACATTGAGTCCCAAAATGATGGGCTGGACAGCAGCAATTGGAGGGTTCTGCGAAGGACTGAGGAAAAAACTGCAGCCCTACTCACCTTCACCGTTGACCCAACATCAGAGGCCAAACTCAAGAGTGCTGGCCTACTTATCAACTTCAAGTAAGTAAAGCTAAACTTGAAAAAACTGCTTCCCAAGCAGCGAAAAGTCCTGTAGGAGGGGAGGACATGGATCTAGAAGGGAAAATCCAGAAAGATCCTGGCCAAAAACCTACTTGATGGTCGCTGCGGGAGCGGACAGCTCAAAGGTTATAGGACCTAGAGCCACTAAAAGAAGGTTCCTTGTGGATAATAGTTCTAAGGTAAGGGGAATCAAATTTGCCCAAATTAACCTCCACCGATCCAAAGCGGCAATGAGTGTCCTAGAGTCAGTGGTAGATAGACATTGGTCTGTTACATGAGCCAAATAAGAGGGATCTCAAAAAGTACGGGCAAACTGATTTACTGCACTAAAGGAGAAAGGCCGCGCGCGGCCATAATCCTAAGTAGCAGAATAAAGTTTACACCCGTAACCCAGTTTGTCGGTAGAGACCTGGTTGCAGTACTGGTTGACCTTGTGATTGGGGCACAGAAGATGCAACTGATCTGCGCCTCAGCTTACTTCCTTGGAGAGGAACGAGAGGCCCCACCAAAGGAGGTGAGTCAATTAATTAAATCACTGTATATTAACAAACTTGAACTTCATTGTCAGATGTGCCGCAAATGCCCATCACTTGGCATGGGGAAGTTCAAACATAAATTATAGAGGGGAAAATCTTTTTTTCTAACTCGAAGTAATTTACAAATTGCGAACAAAGGAAGTAATCCTACTTTCGTAAACAAAATAAGACAAGAGGTCCTAGACATTACTTTTACAAATGCCCTTATGTCTACAAAAATTTCAAAATGGATGAAGCCTCGATGTCAGATCATAATTATGTTCTATTTGAGGTAGAATCTGAGAGACCCCAGCTGGAAACGAAAAGAGCAGTACAAAAAACAAATTGTACCACCTTCGATGATCACATAAAGTCTGAGGTAGAGCTCCTAAGGACTGGATCTATCGAAACTACTGAAGACCTGGAAAAGGCTACAAATGACCTGACCAACAAGTTGAACAGTGCCCTCGATATCAGCTGCTCCGTTCAGCAAAGGGCGCCTAAGAAAAAGGTGCCCTGGTGGAATAGGATAGAAGAACTCTTCACAGCATCCAAGATCCAAAGGCTCTTAAAGAGTCAACACTCTAACGACCCAGGTTATATGGTAAAAGAAGATGGAAGCTACACTCAGGACAGGAAGGAGACACTGGAACTCTTGCTCCAAACGCACTTCCCGGACTGTAGGGTAGTAAACAACCAAGCAGAGGCAGCCCCGTGTAAGGAAGGCATCATAAGGGCAATGAATATATATAGAAAAATAATCTCATGGGACAAGGTGAAATGGGCTGTCAACAGTTTCAAACCACACAAGTCCCCAGGAGGTGATGAAGTTGAACCTATAACGATTCAAAAAAGTTTGAAATATATAGATCAAAAACTCACTGAAATCTTAAGAGTAAGCCATGCTCTGGGTCGGGTACCGAAAGTATGGAGAGGAACAAAGGTGGTCTTTATACTGAAGGCTGGGAGAACAATCGAGCAGTCTAAGTCGTTTAGACCGATAAGCCTATCTTCCTTCTCCCTAAAAAGTATGGACCTTCACATCAGAAAAGGATGCCTAGCCAGGTATCCACTCCATAAAAATCAATATGCCTACCAAAAAAGCATATCTACAATCAATGCTCTTGATGACTTCACTGGAAGGATTGAAAAGGCGATAGAGTGGAAAGAAATAGCACTATGTGCATTTCTGGACGTTCAAGGAGCCTTCAACAATACATCCTTCGAGGCCATTGAAAACGCCGCCAGAAATAAGGGAATAAATCATGTTACTGTCAGATGGATAAAATCAATGCTGACTAGCAGAGAAATTACAGCAAACATAGGAGAAGTAACCAAAACGATAAGGGCTGCCAGAGGATGCCCCCAAGGAGGGGTTCTATCTCCTTTGTTGTGGTCCATTGTGGTGGATGAACTCCTTTGCAAACTTACTGAGATGGGCTATGGGGTTATCGGCTACGCTGATAATATCACCTTAATAATCTCAGGAAAGGATATGAAAACCTTGAGAACACTGATGAGAGATGCTCTCGCACTGGTACTAAGGTGGTGCAGGGGTAGGGGACTGAACATCAATCCCAGTAAGACGGTTCTCATACCATTCACCAAAAAAAGGAAGGTCGCCGTTGTAGGGTTACGTAGTTACCTATAATTACAATGTCACTGTCTGTACTCATTCTTATAACCATTGATAAACTTGAACATAAAGACTAAGACTTAATTCGTAGGAAACATATGTTAGTAATAACTTGTTTTTTGCCTAAATTGTGATGTACATTACCTGTGATCTTATATATAGACCGTCATATATTTTTGTACCTACCTAGATTATTTCTTTTTGTTTATATTTTAACAACACAAATTCAATCATAAACAAATCTCAACAAAGTGTAAGTAAAACCTTCGATTCTGTATAAAAAATCTTAAAAAATCATAATACATAAAATGCACCTTTGTAGATCCGCCGAAAATGGAAAATAAATTTCCGAAAGCTTAGGACAACTTTATATAGTGTTTATGATTGCTGCATCCCCAATATACTTTCTACAAATTTTAATATTGTTCATCAAATAATATATATATATATATATCTTCCTATCAATAGAGCGTCCGTACATTGACGAATTGCATTTAATAGAGCGTCCCTGGTAATTGGGCGTCCGTATACGCTCTATTACACATCAGTGTAATTCTGGTCAAGACGACCAACTTAAACGATGGAACAAAAATAGGAAGGACGCTCCATGCACGTCCCAAGGGATCTTAGATCGATATTCGAATATAATTAGTTCGATATATCTGGCGCAGCGCGGCGCTGAAATATTCATTTTTGAATACGTTGACTTTTATTCCATCGCGTATTGGGCGTCCGGCAATCTGGCAACAAGGAAACTCATGCATTTCATTTCAATGACATTTCAACTTATCTGGGGCCTTCTGATATACATTCGAATCACTTATAAGTTAATCATTTGTAATCATGTGGATAAAACTGGTGCCAGACGAATCTATAGAAGAAAAAATCGCTCAAGATAAAAATCATTCATTGAGAATCTTTTTATTTATACCTACTGTGTACATAAATTTAATGTTTTTAAATCAAATCAATATTCATTGTATTAGGGACAAAGCTAAAGCTAGCAGAGCAAAGTGAGCAGAATCAAAAATACATATTTGGTGCTTGTAGAGCAAATTAAGTGCAGTATGCCGAAATTAATTGCTCTTTTAGTTTTTTGGAAAATGGCTGCTTTGCTAGCTTTCGACTAAAGCTAGCAGAGCCACATTTAATTTTTTTAGAACTTCTTTTATAGTGCTTATAGGGCTAATTAATTGCTGTATTCCGCAGTTATTTATTCTTATAGTTTTTCGGAAAATGGGTGCTTTGCTTTTAAAAATCAACTCTTTCGAGAAAATCTTATTTGGTGCTTGTAGAGCTAAATGAATGCTAATTATTTGCTGTATTCCGAAATTAATTGCTCTTATATTTTTCTAAAAATAGCAGCTTTGCTAGCTTTGTATCAAAAGCTAGCAGAGCAACCTTTAAAAACCAACTATTTTGAAAAATTTTGTAGGGCTTGTAGGGCTAATTATGTGATAATTAAGTGCTGTATTCCGAAATTAATTGCTTTTATAGTTTTTCAGAAAATATCTCTTTTGCTTTTAAAATCATTTTTTTCGAGAAAACCTTATTTGATGCTTGTAGAGATAATTAAGTGCTAATTAATTGCTGTATTCCGAAATTGATTGCTCTGATATTTAAAAAAATGGCTGCTCTGCTAGTTTTAGATCTTGAACAGAGCTACCTTTGAAAATCAACATTATTGAGAATTTCTGTTTAGTGCTCGTAGGGCTAATTAAGTGCTGTAGTCCGAAATTAATTTCTCTAATAATTTTTTGAGAGAGAACTTTCTTTCAAGGCAACGAAAAAGGACAATTTTGCTATTGTGGAGATATTTATAACTTTAAAGGTACAACGGAAAACTTGAAAGTACTTAGGTAGATTTTCTTAGTATAGTTTGACCTTTCTACTTAATTTTATGTAATCAATTTTTAATTCCAGTTTAAAATTGAGATTTTACTGGTTTTGACTTTATTATCTGTTCTAATTAAGAAATGTACAATTCTGATTCTGGAAAGCTTATTTTTTGAAGGAACGAACTGTTTTCGATTGCTAACTGTGTATGTTCCTACGACAGTGAGATAGGTTTACCGGTGGCTAAGTTTGTTACTAACCACGTCGGTAAGTATTTTTCTTACCGATATATTTGTATTGGCGGAGATCTTGTAGAAATTATAACAATTAATTTCGGGATACTGCACTTAATTAAATAAAATAGGAAATATGTAAATTTTATTGTTTTATATAAAAATTACCTCAAATAATAGTTACTTATATAGATTATATGTTTTTGCTCTGAAAGCGACAATCTCTGCCGTTTTCTAAAAACTATAAAAGCAGTTAATTTCGGAATGCAGCATTTAATTAGCAATTAATTAGCTCTACAAGCACAATATGAAATTTTCTCGAAAAAATTGTTTTTTAAAGCAAAGCAGTCATTTTCCGAACACTTTAAGAGCTATTGATCTTGGAATACAGCACGTAATTAGCCCTAGAAGCACTAAGAAAGAAGTTCTCAAAAACGTTGATTTTTAAAGGTTACTATGCTAGCCTTAGATCTAGAGCTAGCAAAGCAGCCTTTTTTCAAAAAAGCTATAAGAGCAATTAATTTTGGAATACAGCAGCTTATTAGCACTTAATAAGCTGTAACCATCAAATAAGATTTTCTCTAAAAAATATTTTTAATAGCAAGGCAGCCATTTTCCGAAAAAAATATAAGAGCAAGTAATTTCGAAATAAAGCACTTAATTAGAACTTAATCAGCCCCACAAGCACTAAATAAGAAGTTCTCAGATAAATATTTTTAACGGTTGCTCTGCTAGCATAAGATCTAAAGCTAGCAAAGCAGCCATTTTTGTAAAAACTATAAGAGCAATTAATTTTGGAATACAGCAATTAATTAGGACTTAATTAGCTCCACAAACACCAAATAAGATTTTCTTGAAAAAGTTGATTTTTAAAAGCAAAGCAGCCATTTTCCGAAAACCATAAGAGCAATTAATTTCGGAATAAAGCAGTTAATTAGAACGTAATTAGCCCTACATGCACTAGAAAGAAGTTCTCAAATAATATTTTTAAATGTTGCTCTACTAGCTTTAGACCTAAAGCTAGGAAAGCTGCCATTTTTTAAATAACTATAAGAGCGATTCATTTCAGAATAAAGAAATTGATTAGGAATTAAGCATAAGTACCAAATTTGTATTTTTGATTTTGCTCACTTTGCTTTGCTAGCTTCAAGGACCTGATATTAAAAATCTAAAGTCACAATTAACCCCGGTTCAAACTACTTCGAAGGGACCAGGACGTTCGAAAGCTTCGAATTACTTAACATATCGAAACAAGTGAAATTTTGAAAAAAAATAAAAATAGTTTTTATTGGGCATTTAAGATTTAAACCGTACCGATGAGTACCTACTATTGCTATCCTTTTCTCGATTTTAACTATACTTATATATATATATATATATATATATATATATATATATATATATATATTATATATATATATATATATATATATATATATATATATATATATGTGTTTGCCAGCAACAGCAATTCCATAACAAATTACTGTTTGTCTACCACAACACAAAATTAAACTTTAAATTAACAATAACGTCTGACAATTGCGACATAACCATATACGATCTTCCAGAAAGTACCTATATACCAGAGAACGAGACGTATATATACGCTCCATGCTCGTGCGCAATTCCAGTGACGGATCCCATTGTCGTTCCATGTCGACATTATAATGATCTTGGTTGAATGAGATTGAATTCTATAATTATAATTACCAACATTGGATCACACTTGGAGCTTAACAGGCGGCGAGATGTCTGCGATCTAAGTACGAATTTGAAATTTCAAGTCTCTAGACCGTATGGGGCCTGAGAAATCGCTGCGGAGTCCATTGATACAAGAACCGAAAGTAATAAAAACTATTTAAAAAGTGGAGTCTATTAATAACATAATATCTGAATCAAAAATAAACAAAAGTCAGTCCGGCAACTCTTTTGAAGATTCCATAAACAATTTAATGCAAAATTCTGCGAACTTTGTTGTTAATGTCTTCGATTCTTTCGTGCAAAAAATACCAATAAATCATTAGACTTTTTACTTACATCCAACTAGTCAAACAGAAATATTGAACTTTTTACTTCATAGATGATTATGTGGTGAGTAGGTAATCCTTTTTTATACTTTTTTCTACATTGGTATTACTATTATTGTCTTTTTATAACATGTTAATAACTCTTGTCTTAAACTAAGTTATTTGTACTTTGTCACTTGTATGTTTATTATTTCTTCATCTGAAGCGTATTATACTTTGCATACATGCCTAATTGTTTACATGAAATAAATATTTCTATTTGATGTTGGAGACAGAAATAAAGACGCAGATGGAAATGAGTTTACATTTTAAAATTATTAGCATCTATAATTCCATTTAGCATTAATTGATTTATAGAATATATGAGAATTGAGTGATAATCAAGTTTAAGGAATAAAAAGTCAGATGGAAAACTATTAGGAGAAACAACCAATACTAGGCAGCCGCTGGTGGTTGCATGTGATACTCAGCAAAATACGAGAAATATATTTTAGATCACTTTTCATCAGCCCATTCCACTGCACAATATGGCAATAGCGCTGGACGCTGCATTTACTGTAAATGAAATAAATATACACCGTGGGGATGCTCTATTGTTTGTAAGATTGAAGTTATTATATACATTGGACGCCTCATTACTGTTTTTTGAAAGGACGCTAGAATGATACCGAGATGTATATATATATATATATATATATATATATATATATCTTCCTATCAATAGAGCGTCCGTACATTGACGAATTGCATTTAATAGAGCGTCCGTGGTAATTGAGCGTCCGTATACGGACGCTCTATTACACATCAGTGTAATTCTGGTCAAGATGATCATCTTAACCGATGGAACAAAAATTGGAAGGACGCTCCATGCACGTCCCAAGAGATTTTTGATTGATATTCGAATATAATTAGTTCGATATATCTGGCGCAGCGCGGCGCTAAAATATTCATTTTGAATACGTTAACTTTCATTCCATCGCGTATTGGGCGTCCGGCAATCTGGCAACAACGAAACACATGAATTTCATTTCAACGACTTTTACACTCATATAGGGTCTTCTGATATATATTCGAAGCACTTATAAATTATTCGTTTGTGATCATGTGGATAAACCTGGTGCCATTCGAATCTATAGAAGAAAAAATCGCCCTAGATAAAAACCATTCTTTGAATTTTTTCTTATTTATACTGTATATTTAAATTCATTTTTTAAAAATCATTATTCAATATATTGGGAACAGACTGAACTAACAATACGAACAATATTGACGTACTACTACTGACAGACGTTTCATTTAAAATTGAGGACATAAACTCTATCGTATCGTATTCTGCGAGGATATAGACTAATAAGTCATATTCGACAGATTTGTATTCATGGTGGAATTTATACTAAGACCAATTTAGATTTCCATAACATTTGTGTAAAAGATCTTTGCGCGAAGATAGATGCAGAATTAACACAGCTTAAAAATATGAAAATTAGTTTTTGTTGTGCCTACAGATCACCGGATGGTGATAGTAATTTTTTTTAATATTATCTGCACAGAATATTATCAGAAAAAACTCCAATAATCAGGTACAGGCTGTCGGTGACTTTCAATTATAGCTTTAAGACTTAAAACCAGTGACAATAAATTAACTGAATGCAAACATATTTTTTATCACATGATATGCTAGAAAAAGTTTTTGTTGACACCAGCGGATAACTAAATCTAGAGAAACTAGAGTCGATAATCTGTTCACAAATTTAGATGATAACATTTTCATTCTTGAAGTCATAGAGCCGCACTTGTCCGACCGAATTTTATCATGTGTCGACCAATGTCAAAAAAATCTATCTCAAGTTTCACAGCTGCATTAGATGAAATGATCTGAAATATATGCCATTTAGATCCAGAAACAAAAGCTGCTCATTTAGTTTACTCTGTCAGATCTTTAAACATCTCGTTTTCCATAAAAAAAGTTATGTATCCCTGAAAATAACTTTAAAATGTTGAGATTTCTACGTCCCTAAAGCTGGCAGAGCAAAGTGAGTAGAATCAAAAGTACAAATTTGTTGTAGAGCTAATTAAATGCTGTGTTCCGAAATTAATTGCTCTTATAGTTTTTTTTTGGAAAATGGCTGCTTTGCTAGCTTTAGACTAAAGCTAGCACAGCAACCTTTGAAAACTTACTTTTTTAGAACTTCTTTTATAGTGCTTTTAGGGTTAATTAATTGTTAATTAAGTGCTGTATTCCGAAATTATTTATTCTTATTTATAGTATTTCGGAAAATGGATGCTTTTAAAAATCTATTATTTCGGGATAATCTTATTTGGTCCTTGTAGAGCTAATTAAGTGCTAATTAACTGCTGTATTTCGAAATTAATTGCTCTGATATTAAAAAAATTGCTGCTTTGCTAGCTTTAGATCTAAAGCTAGCAGAGCAACCTTTGAAAATCATAATTTTTCAGAACTTTTGTTTTAGCGATTGTAGGGCTTATTAATTGCGGTACTCCGAAATTAATTGCTCTAATAATTTTTTGAGAGAGAACGTTCTTTTAAGATAAATAAAAATGTCAATTTATCTATTGTGGGGATATTTATAGCTTTAAAGGTACACCGGGCAACTTGAAAGTACTTAATTTTATGTAATCCATTTTTAATTCCACTTTAAAATTGAGATTTTAATGGTTTTGAATTTATTATCTCTCCCAATGAAGAAATGTACAATTCTGATACTAAAAAGCTAAGGGATAAAACTTAATTTTTGTAGGACCGGACGGTTTTCGATTGCTAACCGTATATGTTCCTATGACTGTAAGATAGGTTTACCGGTGGATAAGTTCATTAGTAACCACGTTGGTAAGTACTTTCTTACGGATATAATTGTATTGGCCGAAATATTATAGAAATTATATAAATTAATTTCGGGATACAGCACTTGATTAAATAACATAGGAAATATGTAAATTTTATTGATTTTTTATAAAAAATACCTCAAATAATGGTTACCGATATAGTTTATATATCGGGTGTATAGATTATATAGTTTTGCTCTGATAGCGACAATCTCTGCCATTCTCTAAAAACTATAAGAGCCGATAATTTCGGAATGCAGCATTTAATTAGCAATTAATTAGCTCTACAAGCACGAAAAAAGTATTTCCCGAAAAAGTGTTTCTTTTTCAAAGCAGTCATTTTCCGAAAACTTTAAGAACAATTGAGTTTGGAATACAGCACTTACTTAGCCCTATAAACACTAAAAGAAGTTCTCGAAAAGTTGATTTTTAAAGGCTGCTCTGTTAGACTTAGATCTAAAGCTAGCAAAGCAGCTATTTAAAACAATTAGCACTTAATTAGCTCTACATTCATCAACTACGAATTTCTAGAAAAAAATAATTTTTAAAAACAAAGCATACATTTTCCTAAGAACCATAAGAGCAATTAATGTCGGAATACAGCACTTAATTAGACCTTAAGCACTAAAAAAGAAGTTCTCAATGAATATTTTTAAAGGTTGCTCAGCTAGCTTAAGATCTAAAGCTAGCAAAGCAGCCATTAAAAAAATGTAAGACCAATTAATTTCGGAATACAGCAATTAATTAGCACTTTATTTGGTCTACAAGTACCAAATAAAATTTTCTCGGAAAAGTTGATTTTTTAAAGCAAAGCAGCCATTTTCCAAAAATCATATGAGTAATTAATTTCTGAATAAAGCACTTAACTAGAACTTAATTAGCCCTATAAACACAAAAAAATAAGTACTCAAAAAATATTTTTAAATGCTACTCTGTACGCTTTAGATTTACAGCTAGCAAAGCAGCCATTAAAAAAAAACTATAAGAGCAATTCATTTCGGTATACAGCAGTTAATTAGCAATTAATTAGCTCTGCAAGCACCAAATTTATAATTTTGATTCTGCTCACTTTGCTCTGCTAGCTTCAAGGACGAGACAATTCTCCTGATATTAAAAAATCTTAAGTCACAACTAACCCAGGTTCATACTATTGCCGAAGTGACAAGGACGCTCGATAGCTTCGAATTACTTAACATTAACAAATCGAAAAAACTGGAGTTTAATAATAAGATAATATCTGAATCAAAAATAAGCAAAAGTCAGTCTGGGGAATATTAACTACAAATTTAGGTAAAACTAATAACCCAAGGAATGAGAGCAATTTATCCACTGAGGACTTTGCCAACTCTTTTGAACATTTCATAAACAATTTAATGCAAAATTCTGCGAACTATATTGCAAATCCCTTCGATTCTTGCATGCAAAAAATAGCAATAAACCATTTGACTTCTTACCTAAATCCAACAAGTTTATCAGAAATATTGAACATTGTTCATAAACTGAAAAATTCTAGAGCCGCAGATAAATAAAAATGTAGCGATTTCTTTACCGAATCTATTTAATCTTCGTATGAGTACATGTATTTTTCCAGATATTCTCAAGGTTTCCAAAGTTACACCTATCTATAAAAAGGGAAATACTCTCAGGTAACTGAAGCTGAATGTAGATAAAGATTATCTAAGAATGGCATATTTTGTTATGTTTCATAGCATAATAGTGACCGTATGCCTTGATAATCTGGAGAAACACATGTCACAGCCCCAAAATATGCATTGCACAAAAAAAGTCATTCGAATAATAACATCCAGCAAATATGATGATCACTGTAAGCCATTGTTAGAAAAATTGAACATCCTGCAATTACCATGTTGCTGCATTTTGCAGTGCCTGCTTCATATAAAAAACATGCCAAAGAATCCAGCACAATTATGTTAACTCTTATAATACAAGAGAAAAAAAACTATATCTGTCCTCCATTATTCAGACATAGGCCCATAATTCCTATAAATTTCTGGGCATAAAATTGAATAATGCTTTGCCAAACAATTCAAGGACAATAATATGTCTTGTGCATCACTCAAAATTAAGATCCGTAAATATTTAACATAACACCGTTTTAACTTCTTAGATGATTATCTGGAACATGTTGTAAGTACATTTATGTAGGTAATCCTTTTTTTACCCTTTTTTCTAGATTGTTATTACTATTATTTTCCTTTTTTAACATGTTCATAATCCTTGTCTTGAATTAAGTTATATGTACTTTGTCACTTGTATGTTTATTATGTCTTCATCTGAAGCGTATTTTAATTTATTTTATTTGGTGTGATCTATATCACTATCTAGGACAAAAGTATACATGCCTAATTGTTTACATGAAATAAATATTTCTATTTCTATTTGATGTTGGAGACAGAAATAATGACAAAAATGAAAATGAGTTTACATTTTAAAATCATTAGCATCTACAATTCCATTTTGTATAAATTGAATTATAGAATATATGACAATTGAGTAATTATAATAAAGTTAAAGGAACAAAAAGTCAGATGAAATACTATTCGGAGAAACAACCAATGCTAGGCAGTCGCTGGTTGTTTCAAAATACGAGAAATATATTTAAAATCACATTTCATCATCCCATTCCACTGCACATTTGGCAATAGCGCCGGACGCTGTATTTACGGTAAATGAAATAAATATACACCGTATGGACGCTCTATTGTTTGTAAGATTGAAATTATTATATACATTGGACGCCCAAACGGCTATAGAATGAACGGAGCTCACATTGATGGCGAAGTGAAATATATACGGCAAGGACGCTTCATTACTGTTTTTTGAAAGGACGCCAGAATGATACCGAGATGTATATATATATATATATTTTGGAAGTACGGCAGTATTTGTTAGAACACACTAAACTCTATGATTGGGTAATCTGCCGAAGAATTTTATGGGGCTTAAAAAAAGAATACTCTTCTTGCTAACCAAGCTTTCGAAAAATATATTTTCATCTTCAGGGCTAAAAAAATATACAATAAGGGTGGAGTTTGATTATCACCAAGAAAAAGAAACAAATCAACATACAAAATATTAAAAAGAGTCACCAACTGTTTAACAAATTTTTGCGGTAGCCCAATTACCCGTATCAATCATTATGAAAAGTTAGTCTCGGGAACTAGAAGATTTCTGAATAACCATAGAAATTTGTTGGTTTTAAAGGCTGACAAAGGTAATGTTACGGTTATCATGTACCAACAAGAGTATACTAATCTTTGTAAAAGGCTATTAGATGACGTCAAATACTAAAAGAGAGTACCGAGAGATCCATCACTTACATTACAGGGCAAAGCAAATAAAATCCTAGCTGAGATGCTCAAACATAATTATATTGATAAGGTGACCAAGGCAAAATACACTGTGTATGACTCACTCCCTGCCAGATTTTATGCTTTACCGAAAATTCATAAAGAACCTTTAATGCTTAGACCTATTATCTCTTCTATTGGCACGCCCAAATCGGGCTTATGTAAATTTATTACTGAAATTCTAACGAACGCCAACAAGAGTAATGACTATTTTGTCCGGGATTCATTCCATTTTGCAGACTTTATGAATGATTATCAACTACCACCAGAGTATGTATTGATCAGTCTTGATGTTTCATCTTTGTTTACTAACATCCCCTATGAGCTTGCTGAGTCCAGCATTAGAAAACATGAAATACAATCCTGTTGTAGTCTTAATCTAGAGTTCTTTCTTTCGGCACTGAAGTTCATTTTCGACAGCACTGTCTTCACTTTTCAAGGAGAGATATACCGGCAAGTTTTTGGTACACCTATGGGCTCCACTATCTCACCAATTATTTCAGCTTTTTTCATGGAAGACTTGCTGGATAATTGTTTGCCAAAACTACCTTTCAAAATTCCATTCTTGAAAAAGTATGTTGATGATATAATTTGCTCAATTCCTGTGGAATCGGAAAACATTGTCCTACAATTTTTTAACGGCTATAATGCCAATCTAAATTTTACCATAGAGAAGGAACATAATAACTCTCTGCCCTTCCTTGACACCAGATGTATCCGCACTGAAAATCAAACTGTAATATTAGATTGGTATCAGAAACCAACGAGCAGTGGTAGGTACATCAATTATTATTCATATCACGATGAAAGAGTCAAAATAAATTTGGTTTTGGGGTTAAAAAATAGGATTAAACACATATGTCACCCTACTTTAATAAACAAAAACATTGACAAACTATATCAAATATTACTTGATAATTCATATCCCACCAAACTTCTCCGCAAACTTTTGTACAGCAGTCCATCTTCTGACCAAAGCCAAATTTCAATCCAAAGAGAGCCATCTCAACAGGTCAGTCCATCACGATATTTCTCAATTCCTTGGATAAGAGAGCTCACTCCCAAGTTGATCGGAATTATAAGGGATGTCCTGGCTAACAGTAAAGTTGCTAAGAGGAATGTGAACTTATTAGGCCGTCAGTTCTCTAATATTAAAGACAAAATACCTACCGGGAAAACCTGTAGCGTGGTCTACAAAATTCCTTGTAACAACTGTGACCTAGTTTATATTGGTGAAACAAAGAGGCAACTCAATAACAGAATTATCTCACACAGGAGCGATTGCAAGCTAAGTAAACTTAATTGTGCTTTGGCCCAACACACACATGATACAAATCACAACCCTAATTTCCAGGAAGCTTCTATTTTAGTGAATGAATCGAATCATACCAAAAGATTGATTCATGAGATGATCGAAATCAGTAAGGAACCCAAAGCCATGAATAAATGTTCCAATGTTCGTGGCTTGAGCTCTATTTATTCCTATTTGATATCAAAATATTGTAGCAATCATCAGCAACAAACAATCATTCATAGAGTTTTGTAAAATGCCTATGTTTCGTTGTTTATTCTAGTTATTTTTGGTCTTACTTTCTTAAGTGTGTGTGACAGAACAATCACTTGTCTTATTGCCTTGCATTTAGCCGGGATAAATTCGAAAAGTTCATTTATTATTCCCCCACTTTCAAATGAGAGAGAAAGATGTATTTTTCATTTTAGAACATTTCAGTAATTTTGTAAATAGAACTATAAAATAGAGAAGAATCATTTAATTTTAAGAAATTTTAATTTTGTCAAATGTCTTAAGTGTTATATGTTTTCCGTCCATATGGGCGAAGGAAGTCCTAACTTTGTCTTTGCTCATTTTTATTTTGTAACCTCGTTTGCAAAAGTAAGTTTTTAAAATTTTGTATGTTGATTTGTTTCTTTTTCTTGGTGATAATCAAACTCCACCCTTATTGTATATTTTTTAGCCCTGAAGATGAAAATATATTTTTCGAAAGCTTGGTTAGCAAGAAGAGTATTCTTTTTTTAAGCCCCATAAAATTCTTCGGCAGATTACCCAATCATAGAGTTTAGTGTATATATATATAAATGAGGAGCTATCCGTACCAGATGACCATATTAGAATATGAATAATAATTTCACGCCTAGCGTATATATATATAATATGCTTGTCAATCAAATATGTTTGATCCAAATAAAGCCAATGTGTTGCTCTAAAAGAAGAGAATATTTATTGATCTTCAAATCTAACAGTAAGTAAACAACAACTAAAACTATCACTAATATCTTACCTAAAAGAAGAGAAACAACATTTAAAGCTATCGCTTCACAAACTTCTGTCTGTTTCAAAATTAATCAAACAGTTGTCAATCTTTCACTTATGTGTCAGGGGTTAGTGTTAGTGTGCGAGGAGTTTAAAATTAATGAAGATATGTATAGAGATCTTCATTTACATATATATATATATATATATATATATATATATATATATATATATATATATAATTGAAGATTTCTATATTTCATAAATGAAAGAGTATATAGGTAATATAATTAAAGCACAAAGGTGTAGAGCATCTCCATTATTATATATATATATATATATATATATATATATATATATATATATATATATAATTTTAGTAATTCACTGCCGAGAGTGTATAACCAAAGTGACAAACATTCATAGGGTTGCGGCACTATGGGCTGTAGGATAATGAAAACTCTTTTTCAATTACCAACGTTTCGATAGCGGTGGCTATCTTTTTCAAGGCTGTATTAAAATAAAAGAAAGTTACAAAGAAGTACTTAATTAAAGGGATATAAGAATCATTGAAATAATAATCAAGAAAAATAGTTATGTATAAAAACACGTTATACCAATTCCAACTTACATTGATTTGAGTGTTAAATATAGATAGGTACATCATTCATTCTTATGTTATCAGAACTAAATTGAATTTCTACATCTAATATTAGAATATTGAACTCAACTGTACGAGAATTAAGGTAGAACAGAAAATTATGGTCATAAATAGAAAAAAACTAGAATAAAGAAACAGGGGAAGATTGTATTTTTACTTTTTATTTAAATTTTTGAATACATGGAATTCTGTTATGTGTCTTGGACACGGTATTTTCTCTTCATGTGATTGGATGTAAAATTAAAGAATGGACTGTATATTTAACATTTATTTCAACATGCTACTTTCACAAACAGCGAGAACCGTCCATCTTGTTCGATTCTCAAAGTCAATCTATTCTTTTACATTTTAGAAAAGGATGGAGACAAGTATGGCGGCACATCGCTTTTACCTCGCAAATATAGATGGCGCTAGGTGCCTTGAAATGTGTTATTAGTGTAGACATCCCGGCGGCCTTGAAAACTAGTTTTTCAAAAAAATGCATTAAAAATAACATAGTTATAAAAAAGAGGATATGAACTAAATGTACAATATAGATGAATACATGATCTATTAAAGAACAATCTAATAAATGATCTAAAATGGACTACTAACAATGTGTCTCGTCCTCAGACTCGATTGGAAGTACACTAATTTTAGTTACTGCACGCTTGAAAACACCACTGCTCGTTTTTACATTGACTACACGCACAATACCGCCTTCTGCAGGAAACAGTTGATCGATTCTGCCGATTTTCCACAATGAAGTTGGGGTGTTTTCCTCTTTGAGTAATACCATTGATCCTACCCGCAAGTGATTGGGTGTAGAGTGCTTCCATTTTGTTCTCACTTATAGAGAAGAAAGATATTCTGATGACCAGCGCTTCCAAAAATGCTGTAACAGAGCCTGGAGCCTCTGATATCTGCTTAACCTTTATTCCGGCATATTCTGATAATCCTCTGAAGGCAAGGTGTTCAAAGCTTCACCGATTCGGTAATGTGAAGGGGTTAGTGGAAGAAAGTCATTGGGGTCATTGGATAAAGGAATTAAAGGTCGTGAATTGAGAACTCCTTCGACTTGCACTATTATTGTGTTGAATTCCTCATATGTAAGGTGTGCCTTACCTAGAATTCTCTTTAAATGAAATTTGGCTGACTTAACGGAAGCTTCCCAGAGTCCACCAAAATGTGGTGATTTGGGGGGAATGAATTTCCAAGAAATAGTATTAAGTGAAATAAAATTTGTAAATTTTGAATCCTTTTCCAGATTCTTCAACAAATAATATTGAGCTCATTACTGGCTCCAATGAAATTAGATCCATTGTCTGAATATATTTGTTTGCAAATTCCTCGACGAGAAATAAATCGTTTCAAGCAGTTTAAAAATGATTCTGATGTCATGTCTCCAGCTAATTCGAGATGCGTGGCTTTAGAGACAAAACATACGAAAATACACAAGTAGCACTTGACAATTTTTCTGTTTCTAAGTTTCCCATCCCTTATGTAGAATGGACCAGCATAATCTACGCCTACGATTGAGAATGGCCTACATGGTCTAACTCTTTCCTCTGGCAACACCCCCCTTTGATAATTTGTGTCGGTTGGCTTAACTCTAAAACAAGTTATGCAGCGATGCAATACACTTCTAACTACGCTTCGGCCACCTATGGGCCAGAAGTTTTGTCTTATTGCAGCAAGAGTGGCTTGAGCACCAGCATGCAAATTTCTTACATGCTCATGTTCCATGATTAATTTTGTAAAAGGATGTCGAGATGGTAGTAAAGCAGGATATTTATATAAATATGGAATATGAACATTTGTCAATCGACCCCCAACCCTCAAAATGTCGTCATTGTCAAGAAAGGGATTGAGCGATAGCAATCTACTTTTATGTGGCAATGGTTTTCTCCGTTTCATGTGATCAAGCTCGACGGAAAATTCTGACATTTGGACCAATTTTATAAGAGTTTCAGTGCTTAGATTGAGCTCTATAGGTGAGAGAGGCCCAATACGTTTTTCGTTTTGGTGTCTTGTATTATTGATAAAACGAATAATATAAGCTATGACCCGTTGGAGTTTTGAAAATGTAGAAAATTTTGAGAACATGTCTAGACTTGATGATAGCGCATGTAGTGACACGCCAACAGTATTTTTTCGTTTTTCTGGTATGATCTGATCGTTCTCATAGCCTTGAGAATAAATAATAAATAATAAATAAATAACGTTTATTGACAATTTAAGAAATCACATTTTTGTCAACAAACAACAATATTAAAACCTATGAGACTAAAAAGTCTGTTTGTAGGGTAATTATAAATAATATATTTTTAAATCAATTAATAGCTAATTGGTAAGAAACAAAGCATTACAAATAAATAAAAGTATGGAATATCATATGTAGATATAAGTTCTATCACCTTTGAATAATGTTTCTGATGAATTCTCTAGAGTTACTTCTTAAGAAATTATCAACCTCATTTTTAAATTTTCTGATTGTACTTATATTTTTTATAATTTTGGGTAAATAATTATATGCTTTTGGTCCTAAGTAAATACAATTTTTTTGACCTATATTTTTATTTTTAAATGGTATAACAATGTTTTGCTTTTGTCTAGTGAGATTAGAGTGAGAAACAATATTATGATCTTTTTTATTCTTAAACTGATCTATTACAAGAATTTTGAAATAAATTTGTATTGGATCAAAAATATTCATTTCTTTATATAATAAATTACTTGGATATCTGCTATTTTTCTTCAATATTATTTTTAAACAACATTTTTGTAAAATTTCAATTGGTTTTAAATGCGTTTTAGAAATTCCCCCAACCTATTAAACCATATTCAAGATGTGGTTTGAATAGACTGAAGTACAACATTTTCATATATTTATAATCCAATATATTTGATAGAATTTTGATTTTAAATAATATTCCTCTTAATTTAGCACCTAGGTATGTTATGTGCGTTTCCCATTTGAGATGGCTATCTAAAATAATACCAAGATATTTAATTTCCTGTTTTGAGTAAATAATTATTTCTAAATTTATTGAGATTTCATTGAATTCCGGAATACCTTTAACAGAACTACAAAACGGAAGAAAAAATGTTTTATCAAAATTAATTGAAAGAAGATTTTTGTTCAGCCAGTTTATAATATTGATGAAATCAATTTCAATCTCAAGTTTTAAATGTTTCCAATTTTCGTTTTTATAATAAATGTCATCAGCAAAGGAAATAATTTTACTAGTAGTTTCTATTGAAAAAAAGTTATTAATATATATAATAAAAAGTAATGGACCCAAAACAGTTCCTTGAGGTACACCACATGATATAATTTGTGTTTCACTTATTGTACCATTTAGTTTAACTTGTTGTTTTCTATTTGATAAATAGGAACAAATAAGATCGTGAGCTAAGCTCCGTATTCCATTTTGTTCTAATTTTTCACGTAATAATTTGTGATTGACTGTGTCAAATGCTTTTGCTAAATCCAAAAAAATACCTATAGCTGGTTTTCTATTATCAATTGAATTATAAATCAGACAGGTTAAATCTTTTATTGCATCTTGAGTTGATTTTTTATTTCTAAAGCCATATTGCATATTGGAGAGTAATTTATGCTTTTCAAAAAATGATAAATTCTATTTTTAATTATTTTTTCTAATATTTTTGATACATTTGAAGTTAGAGAAATCGGTCTATAATTTGTCATATCTGTTTTGTTTCCATGTTTATAAATTGGTATAAATATTGATTTCTTAAATTCTTCTGGAAATATTCCTGTAGATAATGATTTATTAAATATATTCGAAAGAGGTTCACTGATATATTTACATAAAATTTTTAGTGTTTCATTTTTTATCTGATCAGGACCTGGTGATTTGTTATTTTTTAATTTATTTATAATATCTTCAATTTCATATTTATCAGTTGGATATAAGACTATTGTAGATTTTGATATATTCCGGATTTCGTTCAAGTTGTTAAATTTTGATGTTCTACTAATTTATTTCCAACATTACAGAAAAACTTATTGAATTCTGTACATATGGAATTTGGATCATTAGTTATTTCATTTGAAGAATTTTTAATTGCTCTGACATTATCTTTCATTTTATTTGAGGTTAATTGATTTATCACATTCCACAATTTTTTTGAGTCACTGGTGTTGTTTATTTTATTTTTGTAATAATCATTTTTGACTTGATTTATCATTTTAGAAAGGATCTTCTTATATTCTATATATTGATTTCTTAAGGTAATATTATAAGGGCATTGTTTTCATTTTCAATACAGCTCATTTTTTTTATTCACTGAGATTATAAGTGGCTTTGTAATCCACGGTTTTCTCTTTCTCTCTTTACTTTTAATTGTAGTTATATTTGTTGAATTTTCAACAGCATCTTGAATTATGCCTAAAAATTGCATAACTGCGAAATTTACATCATTTATATTTGAAAAATCTGACCAAGATTCATTTTCAATTAATTTTATTAACTTATTGTTGTTAATTTGAGTGTAATATCTAAAGTGTTTAATATTACTGGAATTAAATTTGCTTTTTATAATTATTTGTATATAAGTTATATAGTGGTCTGTAATATCCGACTCAATGGTCGCTGATATTATTTTATCATAATTGTCATCATTAGAATTCACAAAAATATGATCAATGCAAGTATTTGATAACGATCTAGTTACAGAGTTTATAGATGAAACAAATCCATATTCGCTAGATTTAGATTTATATTTAAGAGGGGGTTACATTGCACTGCGACCATAAGGTCTATTGTGCCCCCCACCTGAGTTGCACTCGCCTATACGCGGTCTACAACTCGCCTTCCAGTTCCAGAGTTCTAATGAACTCCAGTATCTGGGTTGGCTTCAAGGAGGATACTTCCTCACTACTGCAGGTTGCTAGTCCAAGGCACTGTTTGCGTTGGCTAGCAATGGTGAGGTATTCCGTCACCAGGTGATCCGGAGTTTCCTCCTCTTCCCCGCAGAATCTGCACTCGTCATCCTCTGCGAGACCTAATCTCATTAGATGCTTCTTGAGGCGACAGTGTCCTGTAAGAAATCCAGTGAGTAGGTGTAGCTTGTTCTTGCTGAGATCCAAATACCTTTTGGATCTTGCAGTATCAAAGTTTTTTAGAAACTTTTTGGAATGATCCAATCGAGGGGTATCCCGCAAGAGTGTTTCTCTTACGGTTTTTTCCTTCTCCACAAACTCCTTCTTGTAGGTGCTTTTATCTGTGCCACAGAAGGGTTCTGGGCCAGTAAATGGAGTTTGTGCTCCTTTCCTGGCAAGTGTGTTAGCCTCCTCGTTGCCTTTGATTCCCGAGTGGCCGGGAACCCAGACTAAGTAGACCCTGTTGTTCTTGCCTAGCTCATTGACATTCCTTCGGCACTCCCATACCATTTTAGATGGTATGAGAGTTCAGTGCTTTAATTGCAGCTTGACTATCAGAATGTATTGCAATGTCACATTTCTGATAGTTTCTTTCAAGGTTCACCTCCACGCATCTCTCAATTGCAAGCAATTCTGCTTGGAAGACGCTTGGGCAGCGGCCTAGCGCAAGCGCCTGTCCCCGTCGTGGTCTTAGAACCATCAGTGTACCATTTAATGGTATTCTTTTTGAGAGCTAAGTATATTTAGATAATTTTGTGTAACTTCATTTTCTTTAAGTAAATCTATATTTATATCACCTAAGAATAAGCTATATAAATAATCTTTTGGTTGTTTTTCCAACATATTTTCTAAATCATACAAAAATGTTTCAATATTTGAAATATTTGGTGATCTATAGAAAGTATTTATATAAATAGTTTCTTTATTATAATTTATTTTTAGTTGAATTAAATTACTTTCAGCTATTTTAATAAGTTTATGTGAAATATACAAATCTTTTTTTATGAAAATTACTACTCCATCATTTTGATTGGTTATGCCATCATTATAAAATGTAATATAACCATCTAATTTATAAAACTGGGTATCTAATATCTTCCAAGTTTCTGTTAATACTATACAATCAATTGAGGTATCTATTTCTTCAAGAAATATAGTAAATTCATCAAAATTTTTGTTTATACTACGAATGTTATTATCCAAAAGTTTTAAATTAGTAGTATTTCTATTAAGTGATAAAATTGTTTTCATTTCATGAGTATTTTTTAGTTCCACATTTTTAATTTTTGGTATTTTAAAATCATTTATATATCTATCCATAATAATTATAATAAAAAATTGACTTAATATACACTCTTAAATTTAAATATTTTTATCTATTCAAAATCAATCTGAGACAAATGATTTTTCTTATAATATATGAATGTTGGACAAGATTGACTATGAGCTTCATGATTAGTGTCATATTTTTTCCCAAATTTATCATTTGAATAAATACAATTATTGCAACGCATATTATTGGATATACATGTTTCTAGATTATGATTTCCACCACATATTGAGCAGACAATTAAGTTTTTACAATTTTTGCTTATGTGATGAAATCTTTGACAATTTCGACATTGTGAAATACCATTATCATCATAAAGTGTCAAATTTTGCCATCCAATATAAATTTTATTATTATTGTCCAAAAATTTCTTATATAATTTTCCATTTATATCTACAAAAATTGTACAACTTTTTTATCCTGATAGTATTTTATGAATTGTATTTTAAAATCATCATTTTCATTAATCAAATTATTTTGGATTCTTATTGCTCTTTCAATTTCTTCTTTATCGAGAATTTCTTCATACTTAACATTAGGAATCTTAATTTTTGGTTTCATCAATCTTTTTATAGATGTTCTGTATTTATTGTTTAATTTGTTGTTAATCACTTTCTGCAGCTCTTGGACGGTTTCACCAGAGCATTTTAATTCGATGCTACCATTTTTTGATTTTCTTATTGAGTTAATTCCCAATTTTAGTTTTTTAATATCCATCTGGTTGTATCCTTGCTTATCTAGTGTGGCCCAGTCCACCATATGGAGGAACGGAGTAATTGTGAGGCTGTTTGTCCAATTGATATTGCATCTGCTGGATTATCCGAAGAGCTTACATGCTTCCAGTTGTTCGTGGGTGAGATTTCCTGGATTTGAGAAACCCTGTTGGCTACGAATGTTTTCCAAGTATTGGGTTCAGCTGCGATCCACGCAACTACAATAGTGGCATCGCACCAGTAATTTATATCGTCTATTTGTAATGAAGTATTGTTTAAAAACTTATGCGCGAGTTGCGCTGCAAGTAATGCTCCACACAATTCCAGTTTGGGCAATGAGATGGTTTTCATTGGTGCTATCCGTGACTTGGCACATAATAGATTGACTGAATAATTGCCGTAAGTGTCAATGGGTGAAATGTAAAGGCATACTCCATAGGCTGTTTCTGAAGAATCGCAGAAACAATGCAAATGCACAAAACATGTCTGGGTACCTGAAAATCATTCACGAGGTGAATTTCGGAAATGAATTGCAACCAGGTGGTATACAATAAAACTGGTATTGTTTCATCCCAACCGATTTTCAATTTCCACAGTTTTTTCAGTATACTTTTAGCTTTGGTGATTATGGGCCCCAAAAGTCCTAACGGATCGAAGATTTGGCTTATGATTGATATTATTTTTCTTTTGGTTATGTTGTGACGGTAATTATCACTACTTATATTATATTTTAGAATGTCGTTTTGTGAGTCCCAATAAAGACCTAACGTTTTGGTTGTTTTGTCGTCAGATATTGAATGGATTGTATTTGTATGATGATCTGTTATGTCCGAGAGAATGTCGCTATTATTCGCCACAAGTTTTCGTAATATGAATCCATAAGTACCCAGAGTATTGATCAATTGTTGTATCGTTATTTTGGCTTCAGCAATGGTAGGACATCCCGTTAACACATCATCTACATAAAAATCCTGAATAATTGTTCGACTCACATTTGGTGCTGATTCTTCGCAGTCTAATCCGACCTGTTTCAAGCAACAAGTTGCAAGATAAGCTGCACAGCTAGTGCCATATGTTACGGAGTAAATCTCTCTGTTCTTCTTGTAAGATGATTTGCCTGTACATTTTTTCTATATCTCCTGCGAACACGTAATTGTGTTCTCTAAATCGTAGCAATATAGTAAATACTTCATTTTGAACGTTTGGTCCCACCTTGAGTGTGTCATTGAGTGAAATACCTGTATCTGTTTTGCATGGTGCGTCAAATACCACTCTAAGTTTTGTGGTTGGGCTGGATCCTTTGTGGACAGCGTGGTGTGGGAAATAGTGAATGAATGAGTCTGGAGTTCTATAAGCTTCATCTTCAACTTGGCTCATGTGACCAAGTGCAAGGTATTCATTGATGAATTTTGAGTATTCTGTTTTGAGTACTCCGTTTTTATTCAGATTGTGTTCCAAGTTATGAAATCTCTTGAGTGCTACATCATATGAGCTCCCAAGCTCGTTGATATTTTTATTCATTGGCATCCGTATCTTGAAACATCCAGGTTCATCTCGTGAAATGTTGCGAGTAAAATGTTCTTCACATTCAGTTTCTTCCCTTGTGTATTTTGTTAGGTTGTTGTAGCATTCTTCAATAATCCAGAATTTTTCCAGCTGTCCTTGCAATGATGTAGATAGATTACATATGACTGCTCCTACTGATACTTCATTCTGATATGTATCATGCATCTGAATGTTATCAGGTGAATAACAGGGAGCTGTACCAGATAAGATCCATCCCAATTTTGTTTTATGCAAAGTAGGACGGTTGATTCCTAGTTTTATTTGTCCTACACATAGTAAGTCGAAAAATATGGATGCTCCGAGCAAAATATCAATTGACCCTGGTTGAAAATAAGTTGGATCTGCTAGTGTTATACCTTCAGTTATATTTATCTTACTTATGTCTATTTTGGTATGGGGTAAGTCATGGGTGATTTTATCTACCACAAAAAATGGCAATGTTGAACTAATTATAGCATTTGTTCTGTAGTTGATGTATGTTTCTACTTGTTGTATGCCTGTTATGGGTATATGTATTTTTTGTTTATTCAATTGTAACCTGTTTCATAACTCTGTGGATAGAAAATTTGATTGTGATCCTGAATCCAATAATACTCGGCATTCATGTCTGTCACCAAATATATCATGAATATATGCTATATCAGTACATAATAAAATGTCTGTTTCCTGTTTGTAGGATGTAATGAGTGAGGTATGCGTATTGATGTTCCTGTAATTTGTTTGACCGTGCTGTTGATTTGATGTTTGCTGTGTATGAGGTTGTGTGCTGTCTAATTGTTGTGACGTGTTTGATGTATCGGTCTGTCTTATGTTTTTTGTAGTGGCTATTAAGTTTGAACCCGCTGCATGTGTTGTCGAGTTCTGTTGAGATGATGGATTCTGGGATGTGTCAGTATGTAGTAATGTGTTGTGTTTTTCGCCACATTTCTTGCACCTGTGAGGTGTTGCACAGTTTCTTACCATATGACCTGTTTTGAGACAATTGTGGCTTAACTTTAATCTGGATACCTGTTTGCTTGGGGCGAACGTTGACAAATTTATAAAATCTCGACAACTAAATATGTAATGGGTGCCCTTACAGAAGTGACAATATGGAGAAAATGTAGAGACATTGACTGAGGTACGGGGAATTGATTTTTTTGAGTAAGTTTTGTTGTCACTATCCTTGACTACAGGATTCATACTAAAATCCAAGGATTCCAGTAGCAGGCACTTTTTGTTGAGGAAGCTCTTAAAATCCTCATATGTGGGCGTTACCCTTTTGGCGCTTAGCTTTTCCCATTCGCGCTTAGTGATGGTATCCAATTTTGATGCGAATAAATAAATTATTAGTGTATCCCGTGTATCGAGCGGTTCACCGAGTGTTTGAAGTGCCCCTAAATGTTGTGCTAGACCGTCTAATATTTTTCGCAATGGTTCGTGTGATTCTTTTGTACTGAAAGGCCACTGAAAGAGAGCCATGACGTGATTACGAATTATTGCGTGTTTATTTTCAAAGCGTTCGGTTAAAAGTTCCCATGTCTTGGTATAATTGTCCCCAGAAATATCCAGCGTTTTTACTACCTGTTCGGCTTTACCTTTCAAGCAAGAAACCAGATAGTGAAATTTCGTAATGTTCGAGTAATTGTCATCTGAATGTACTAAAGCAATGAAGGTATCTTTGAATTTCAACCACTGATCGTATTCGCCACTGAAAGTAGGCAGCGTGACTGGAGGAAATTTGAAATTGGTTTTTATTCTGGTTCCGATAAGTTCAGAATTTTCGTTCGAACTTGATTGTTGAGACATGTGAGCAATGTTGATTGCTTGTGCTTATTTGGATGTTTCCCGAGTTAACACTATTTGAATTGTTCTGTGCTACCGGTGTTTGTGAGTGACTCGAAACAATGTATTTCGCTAAGGCGATTACTCTAAAATATTCTGTTTCAAATTCAGCTTGCTTAACTGTATGCTCATTAGAAGGGTCTAAAAGATATAATTCTGTATAAATATCATTATATTCCTTGAAAATATTATGGATTTTTTCCAAACGAAGCTCTAATTCGACTATTAAATTTGATTCATTGTAATCATCTACAAATTTAGAAAAACGTGAAAGAGAATTCCAGATAATTTCTCGTTTACTACTAAGCTCCTTAACCCTATCTTCTTTCTTAGTCATTGTTATGTATCAATGTGATAATACAAGTGTATGAAGGAAAAAGGATAAAGTATAATGATGAGTGAAGTGAAGAATCGGTAAAGACTTACACAGCTGCGTAGACTTGATTAAGTCTTTCTTGTTGTCCGAATGCTGACACTGCTCGTGTACTTGCTCTGGCTGTTGTAATGGAAATAACTCTTTGGATAGCTGCAGATTCCACCATCCACAACTTTATGCAAAAGTACAATATAGATGAAGTTGAACGGCTCACTTGTTGTATTGTTCTACTAGCTTGCATCCACAGGTTTTGTTGCTAGTTTTGCTTGAATGTCGATTGAAAATGAATTATGCACAATGCATATGGCTGCTTGTTGAATGCTTGCGATGTGTTAATTGTGGCTTTCCACTTTCCACTGCCATCAACTGATTGTATTTGGCTGTGAAGGACCAATGTTATGTGTCTTGGACACGGTATTTTCTCTTCATGTACTTGGATGTAAAATTAAAGAATGGACTGTATATTTAACATTTATTTCAACAAGCTACTTTCACAAACAGCGAGAACCGTCCATCTTGTTCGATTCTCAAAGTCAATAGTCAATCCAAGAATGTATAAAGAGAGGATGAGTAACTCTGTATGCAGTGCTATAGGCAACAGTGGCTAAAATTACTTCGGTGATAAGTTGTCAATTTGGTAGGTTGCGCAGTATCTCACTGAGTGTAACTACCTCACTCACTCACTCCCTTTGCGTACGTGCAAGATGTCAAATAAGAAAAGTTATGCTAACCTATAACAACAAATCCTATAACCTAACCATTTAACCTCTCTATAAATCTATGCTATTCATTAGAAAAGTCAGTTGAGGTAATTTTTTGTCATCAAATTTGAATTGTGAGCAATATAAAATCATTGTTGTAATGATATAAAATCAATTAAGAATGTTAGTGCTTTTGTGAACGAGAGCATTTTATTCCTGTGTTCCAGTCTTCTGTAAAATACTCTATGGATATGAATTAAAAGGGCTCTGCAAGAAGTCTGAAAGTGAAATTACCAAACAAGCATTGGGCGGTATTTCTTAAGGATTGAAGAAAATATTGAAGCATCTGTACTTCTTTCTTTTGATCAAAATATGTGAGGCGACGTATATCATCAGGAAGATTTATTAACTTGGATGACTTGGGATATTCCAAATTAGATCCAAGATGTGGAAGAACTTTCACTGAATGAATGCCTAACTACTCAAGACTCAAACTCGTTCTTGCTCATACTCCAACATAAGGAATAAGTGATAGTAGTTCTTAATGTTGTTTAATTTTCAGATTCCATTTTTTTGTATGTTAAATGTTTATCGCTATCATCTGTAGCTTTTTTATGAATTCGATTGTATAATATTGGTCGTGTCATTAATTTCCTTAATTAATTGTTCCAATCCAATATTTATTCTAGTGGAATCTGTGCTTTTAATCTTACATTTTTCTTTTACTTTAGGTATTGGGCTCAAAAAATTAAACTGTGAACGGTAGGAAAATGAAACCTCATTTTTTATTAGTAGAAAATGTATTAAACGTAAGACTGAAAAATGTTGATAGAAAAATTAAATTAATTATTGGTGAAACATTTTAGTTCTTTGATTTCTCTTATTACATATGTACCTACCTATGTTACACTCAAATACATAAATTCTTATCCAGAACGCGACGTTGAATTGGGTTTGATTTTTTTCTAGTAAAGGAAACACATTTGCCTATGTGTCGTTGTGGGCAAGGAATAATTTTCAGAGGCAGAATTTGGTATTCTAGCGTAGCATATATTTATTTTAGTAGGTATTTTATTGTGAACCTGTGTGAAAAAAAGTGTTAGTCCTACCTACCTATATAATAAATTGAATGTGAGATAAGACTACTCACGGAATTGAATTCAAATAAACTTGCACAATTATTCTCTTGGACTTGGCTGCCTGCTTTGATGCCGCATTGAGTCACACAACATGATGGCGGAATTTTCTTCAATTATTTGTAAGCACCACTGTACCTGTACCTCAGCAGCCTCAACTCTTGTACTGTCTCTATGATACTAAAATATGTATAAACTATAAACCAATATAATAGAAATTTTAAACAAACATAACGAACGACAATTGATTTCAGCTTCTAGCTACATAAAAATAAACAAATAACTATAACATATATCTTTGACTATAACTGTGGCTTGGAGGCAGGTAAGGATGGAGACAAGTATGGCGGCACATCGCTTTTCCCTCGCAAATATAGATGGCGCTAGGTGCCTTGAAATGTTTTATTAGTATAGACAAATTCAAACTTACTGTCTTTTATTTTGTTCCTTGATTTGTGTGTTCTTTGTTAATTTTGTCTATGGGTTGCATGTCTGACGTCTAATGTCTAAGCTGTCAATTAAGAATTAAAAATGAAAACAAACAGCAAACATATGGCACAAAGTTATAATATTTGTAGTTTAGTTTCCTTTCGAAACCAAATAATGTAGGAAATGACCAAACAACAACAGCCAACATGTATGATCTAGGATGTAACAAGTTAAAGTCTGGTGAGTAATCTATGTTGGAAATGTATATTGCAATTGTTTATGCATGTTCATTCTCTTCTAGTGCATTTTCTCTTCTTTGTAGTTGTGGCCTTTTATGAAAAGACAACAAATAGGAGTAAACCTGACTCATCTTCAGGGCTAAAAATATAAAATAAGGGTGGAATTTGATTATCACAAAGAAAAAGAAACAAATCAACAAACAAAATATTACAAACTTACTTTTGTAAGCGAGGTTACAAAATAAAAACGAGCAAGGACAAAGTTAGGACTTCGCCCATATGGACGGAAAACAATTAACATTTAAGACATTTGACAAAATTACAATTTCTTAAAATTAAATGATCCTGAGCACGCCATATAGATTTTTTTCCTCCTCTCTTTTATTGCTCTATTTACAAAATTCACTGAAATGGTTGTTCTAAAAACATTATGAAAAATACATCTTTCTCTCTCATTTGAAAGTGGGGGTGATAATAATTGAAATTTTCGAATTTATCCCGGTAAAATGCAAGACAATAAGACAAGTGATTGTTCTGTCATACACACTTGAGAAAGTAAGACCAAAAATAACTAGAATAAAGACCGAACATAGGCTTTTCACAATACTCTATGAATGATTGTTTGTTGCTGATGAACAATACTGTTTCTTCGACTGCTTGATCTCTCTCTAGAGATACTGCTCTCCTTCGAACTGGGTATGGCATCTTCCCTCTTAACACCAGGCTCGATATCTGAGCTGCCTTTGAATGATATTTCTGTTGTGCGCAATTTTCTTTCTTCCGGATTTCGAAATTTTCTTGTACATGACCAGATTGAAATTGTGGACAGTTCTTCTTCATGTGCCCTTCTTGTCCACAATTCCAACACACCCTCTGACTACTATAACCAGTTGTTTGACCATCGAGTTTTCGTAAAATTTCAATAATTTGCTTAATGATGCTACTTTTTCTGTAGTTGTCCTCTTTGATTAGGCTAACTCGTCGAATCTGCCCCCGATGGATATGAGATCTGGATGCCTGTTTAGCAGCTTCATACTCAAGTGCACGTGCAAGGGCATACACAATTCTTGTAAGGCCACTCAACCGTAAAGCCTGCTGAATCTCAAAATCTCTTAGACCATCAATTAATTTTTGTATTGTTAGCCTATCAAGAAAGTCTCTTGGTGCTGTAGGGTATGCCAGTAGAACGAGCTGGACAACATCAGCTTCATACTGCTGCAATGTTTCGTCATACCTTTGTTCGCTATACTTTAACTATGCTTGGTAAACTTATTGTAGATGTTGGTCACCGTATCGCCTTTCAAGTTGATCCACTAAACTCTCAAACGAATGTTCGCGGCCCGTTAGGGTAATTAAGATTTCCAAGGCATCACCACGTAGAGCCAAGATCAATGCGGTGGCTTTCTCTCCATCTGACCAACGACTAGCTAAAGCAGCAGCATCAAATTGATTTTGTTTACCATCAAATTTTGGGGCTTCAATTTTTACTGGATTAACAACACCATTTTGAATTTTATTGGACGATCTTCTCAGATACACTTCAGGTTTCGTTTGCAACATCTTTTCTTCTATTAATTGGAATTTTTGATCAGAACTTTCTCGAACTTTTTCTAATTTCTTTTTGAACTTTCTCTAATTTTTGGTCAAATTTCTCTAATTTCTGGCCAACTTCCTGTTTATCTTCTTGTCCCATTCTTGCTTATTCTTCTAAGATTTCTCTTATTCTTGTTTCTTGTTCATCTTTTTCCTGCTTTCTAATTCTTTCTTATTCTTCTTTATCTTGCTGTCTAATTCTTTCTTGTTCTTGTCTGCTTCTTTCTTGATTTTCTAGAATTTGACTGATTTTTGTTTGGTCTTCCTTTCTAATTCTTTCTTGTTCTTCTTTTTCTCGTTGTCTAATTCTTAATTGTTTTTCTTTGTCTTCTTGTCTAATTCTTTCTCGTTCTTCTTTTTCTTGTTGTCTAATTCATTCTTGTTGTCTAATTCTTAATTGTTCTTCTTTTTGATTTTCTAGGTACTTATTACTTATTTCTGCAAAACTTGTCATTCCGTCGTAATCTTTCAATCCGGTATTCACCATATATTCTCAGCAAAATGCGATAATCCCACTTTTGACACCAATTGTAACGTTTAACCCTATGCTAAACGTTGTGTAATACTCAAACGTTCGCAGACTGCTTCCAAAAATTTATTTTCAAACACTCTGTACACGACCTTCTGTTGTAGTACAACTGTCACAACTTGTCACCTTGACAATCTAATCTGTCACTGTCTTTACCGACTGAACTACTATTAACATCTGAATCCACAGACTGACTGTGTTCCGTGATCGTCACGGCTTTATATACCTGAATCATGACATGACATTCATCGAGAATGTTCTATGATTATCTAGACGCACATAATAATGTTCCAGATGCTTGTCAAACTAACAACATTGTGACAAACTGTACCTCACATATAGCTTCTGGAAGAATCGAGAATAAATCTACTAATTCTAGAACTACTCAATGAAATACACAAGCAACAACTATTGTAAACAAGGTACAGTTTGAATACCCAACGAATGGGGTTTCGTCATGATTCCTGACGTCATGTGCTATTTTACGCATGTCGTAAATAGTTTGAATTAAATTTTAATACCTAATCCTAAAACACTGACACTGACAATCCTGACATATTTGTTATGGGGCTAAATCACTTTCGAAAAGAAATGTTTGACATTAAACGTCAAAGAGAACAATAACAAACGTCAAAATAACAATCAGCCGATCTGATTGAAGACGTATGTTTATGACGTTAAAATTTCATTTCACCTAGTTTACAAACAAAAAAGAGATAGACAAGGTGTGACGAAACCCCATTCGATGGGTATTCAAACTATAGTAGAAATAGATAGCTAATAAAACGAATAACAACCCTAAGTACATGACTACCTATCCACGTTACAATAGTTATCTTGTGATGTCTGACCTGAATATTCGTTGTCGTAATATGAAAGTCAGAAGCGGGACTCTGTGTCATGTAGTATCCTATTTTTCGAAAATGTGGTAATGTTAATAGAATCTAAGCGATTAATAGAATACTATACGACACAGAGTCCCGCTTCTGGTTCGTTATAATCAGGGTAATAGGGATCATATCATTCGTAGTTCAGGTGGTATGTTCTGTTCTGTTGATATTTATTATGAATTGGGTTAGGTTGGACCACAGAAGGTCTGATGTTACCTAAATTCGTATTTGGCCGCCTTACAGAGGGTCAATCTACTGAAATTTGGGTTTGGTTGGAAATTAGATTGGAATCGTTGCTGTGACTGCGAATCATTTTGTTGAGAATTGGGCTGTTGTGGATGACGTTGTTGAAAGGATCTTATTTGTGGTTGAAAATTTGTAGGTTGAAATTTTATTTGTAGCATTTAAAATATCAGCAGGGTCGCTGGCTCAAAAATTTGTGCTAATTTCGGTTCTAGCCGGTAGGAGCGTTTTCAAGGCCATTGTTTCACGAGTTTGTGCATTTTTCTCTTCTTGAGTGAAATTTTGCTTGATGATCGAAACATACATTTTCGCTTCGTGCGTTTGAAGTCTAGTGATAAATGTTAAAGGCGATTCGTTTGTTAATTGTTTCATGCGTTGTAGGTCCTGTATCAGTGATGACAGATCTCGAGCATTAGTCACGTTCATTCCGGAGAATGTCGGTTGACGGTGGTGGCGTTATGCTTTATCAGCGTCTGGGAAATATGGCGCCGGTATCAGAGCATGGGAAAGCAGCTATCATAGGTCAATGATCTTGAATGGATGGTTATATAACATATATATGTATACAGCGTGATTCATAAAAGGTGCGCAGGACTTTAGAGGATGATAGTTTGTCTAAAAATATGAAAAAAAGTTTCTATAAACATGGGTCGGCAAACGCACCGTTTTCGAGATAAGGGGGGATAAAAAATCGTTTTCTTGTGAATATCTTTAGAACTGTTAAAGAACAAAGCGCTCATCTATTGCACACATTTTAAACTCATAAATACCCTTATTTTAAGGTGCAGACAATTTTTTTGAAAAAGTCAGTGGCGTAGATTTAGGGTAGGGTAAAATAAGGTTTTGTTTGATTTTTCGGAACCACCGATGTTTTCTAAGCAAAAAAGGTACTCTTGCTCTATTGCTCTAAAGTGATTCATTTTATAATCAAAAACATAAAAGAAAAAATTACCAAAAATTTATTTTAAAATGTTAAAAACTAGCTTATGAACACAAACTATTTTAACAAAATAAAATAAAATTGTATGTTTTTGATCATAAATAACCTTTTTCTCGAAAACGGTTCACTTTAGAGCAATAGAGTATAAATTAAACAAAACCTTATTTTGACCCGTGGCGTAGATGTTAAAGGGGTTTAAATACAAAATATACCCTACATCTACTTCACTGACTTTTTCAAAAAAATGTCTGCACCTTAAAATAAAGGTATTTATGAGTTTAAAATGTGTACAATAAATGAGCGCTGTACCTCTAACAGTTCTAAAGATATTTACAAGAAAACGTTTTTTTATCCCCCCGTATCTCGAAAACGGTGCGTTTGCAAAGCCATGATTATGAAAAAAAATCATATTGTTGGACAAAATATCTTCTCCTAAAGTCCTGCGCATCTTTTATGAATCACCCTGTATTTATACAGGGTGTAAGATAAGTACGTTAAAATATTCAAGTAAGGAATTCCTGAGACAATTTTAAGAATCAAAGTCTATATAAACTTGTGTCCGGAAATACTTCGTTTCGGAGATACAGGGTGTTGAAATTCAATTATGACAAAAACCAACCATGTTCTGAAAAATTCCAAGAATATGTATCTCGAAAACAAATCATTTTTCGAAAAACATTTCATAGGAAAAAAGTAGTTAATTTTGACGGGACCTACCACATACTTAGTTTTTGTTGTTCTCAGCAACTTAGCGCTCTAGGACGAAAGGGGGAAGTTTGCCATTTGCGCTATCGACTTAATCCTCCCTGTACTTAAGTTATTTCTTGAACTTATAGGTTTATATCAAGAGGATTATATTTTTAATAAGATACGCAATGCCTCAAAATATCGTCACGGTCCATAAACGTGAAAAAAGCTGAACAAATACGCCGTTGATAATATGTGTTTGAAGATTGGTAATAGATATTGTAACGGGGATAGGTAGTCATGTACTTACGATTGTTATTCATTTATTAGCTATTAGCTATTTATTTCTACTACCTTGTTTGCTATAGTTGTTGCTTGTATATTTCATTATGTAGTTCTAGAATTATAGTATAGTATAGTAGAAGCACAACAGAAATATCATTATTGCTCTAACAAACAAAGACAGCTCAGATATCGAGCCTGATGTTGAGAGGGAAGATGCCATACCCAGTTCGAACGAGAGCAGTATCTCTAGAGAGATATCAAGCAGTAGCAGAAAGAGTCTTGTTAGAAGGCGCAGTATATCGAGATGTCGAAGAAGTATCAGGCAATGTGTAGGCAGTAGTGGTCGTGGGAAAAGCACTTCACGTTGCAGTAGTCCACAAAGAGGCGCAGGAGGTAGAAGGTGCTTCGGCCGCAATAGAATGAAGCGCATGAGGAGACACAATGACCGAGATAGTAGGCGCAATCGCAGTAGTTCAAACAATATTGAAGATAGTGAGATGAACTGTGACACTGTGACGTCTTCTTGCCACATACCTAGATTGCTTGATCGTAATTCAAGATCACGTAGTGGTGAAGGTTGTATGGTCACCAAGGATCGTGTTAGCTTGTGTATAAGCAGATCACCTGTTCGAGGATGTTCACCTAGAGGTAATCATAGTCCGGTGAAACATTTTGATGATCGCCGAGGAGGATCAAAAGGAACACCGAGTTATATGTCTTCCTCGGGAAGTGAGAATAAGAACAGGGAGAAGAGGATCCAAGGAGCTCCCCCAGATGAGATTGTAGAATGTATTGGGATGATGTTTGATCGGGACGATCAAAGCTAAGAAGGGGGCAGTGTAACGTGGATAGGTAGTCATGTACTTACGGTTGTTATTTGTTTAGTCTCTATTTATTTCTACTACCTTGTTTACAATAGTAGTTGCTTGTATATTTCATTATGTATTTCTGGAATTATAGTAGATTTATTCTCGATCCTTCCAGAAACTATATGTGAGGTACAATTTGTCATACCATTGTCAGGTTGACAAGGCTCTAGAACATTATTATGTGCGTCTAGATAATCATAGAATATTCTCGATGAATATCATGTCATGGTTCAGGTATATAAAGCCGTGTCGATTACGGGACAGAGTCAGTCAGTCAGTCTTATAAAGTCAGTTGATAACAGTCAGTCTGTGGAATCAGATGTTAATAGTAGTTCTGTCGGTGAAAACAGTAACAGTTTAGATTGTCAAGGTGACAAGTGGTGACAGTTGTACTACAACAGAAAGTCGTGTACAGAGTGTTTGAAAATAAACCATTTGAAGCAATCTGCGAATTTTGAGTAATACGCAAGTGAACTCACCCCACAACGTTTAGCACAGGGTTAAACGTTACAGTATGTTCAATTCCAAATTTTCAGAGAGCCGTTGACCAAGTAGCTGCTTCTTTGAATTGCAGAATTTCCAAACCGCTCCAACACGTTTTGCATTGTCTCTCGTCTCGGTTGTCTTGCATTAGGATATCGTGTCTTATAGATTCTTGTAGCTAAAACGGGATTCCGCTCAGCTTCAGCTAAGACGAAGATCATGTTCATGGCAACAATCGAAATCCAACAATAAATAAGGTGACTTAATAATTTGTGAAGTTTTTACGTAATAACTTCGTATTCATTGACTTTTCCTTATACATGTTGCACATTTTCGGAAAGCTTAATCATTATTGCATGAATGGAACTCTAGCAACGACTGCTCAGGAAAAAGCGAACATTTTTGCGCATTTATTTGCAGGGAACTCTACCTTGAATTCATCGGAAAATCAACCCCCGAACATTACACCAGTTGACAGTCATATGCCCGAGATCACCTTTCATCAACGTACCATCAGAAAGATTTTATTGGGCCTTAACACCAACAAAGCCTGTGGATCTGATGGAATTCCACCGATTGTTTTGAAGAAATGTGCCCCGGAACTAACACCTGTCCTCTGCAAGTTGTTTAACATCTCTTACAAATTGGGGATATTCCCGTCCAACTGGAAAAATGCAAGAGTACAACCAGTTCCTAAAAAAGGCAAGAAGACTCTAACCTAGCAACTACAGACCTATCGCACTGCTATATATTATTTCGAAGATAATGGAAAAAGCCATCGGCATCGAGCTCATGAAATATCTGGAACACTCAGGAATTATCAATGATAGGCAATATGGCTTCCGTCATCAGAGATCAACGGGTGACCTGCTTGCTTACGTCTCGCATATATGGCAGCAATCTATTGAAAAATATGGTGAAACCTTAGCCGTGACTCTAGATATCTCCAAGGCATTCGATCGTGTCTGGCACCAAGGACTCCTCAACAAGCTTCCATCTTATGGCTTGCCTCCCCAGCTATGTTCTCTGCTAGCCAGCTTTCTTTCAAACAGGTCTCTCCATGTATTGGTCGATGGAGTTTCATCTGACTCTCTTATCATAAATGCTGGTGTTCCACAAGGATCAATTTTAGCACCAACACTTTCTACTGCATATCAACGATTTGTTGAAGACAACTTCGTGTCCAGTGCACAGCTTCGCGGACGATAGTACCCTCCACACAGCCTTCTCTTCCAGAGCTCCAATACCAGCCCGCCAAATCAGAAGCGAACGAGGGAGAAATGTTAACAACATAAATATGGACTTGGCAACAATTCTCGAATGGGGATCCGATAACTTGGTAGATTTCAATGCGAACAAAACACAAGCATGCCTTTTCTCTAGAAAGGCCGATCACACTGTGCCCAACATAAGCATGTCAGGAGTAACCATAACTTTGAAGACATCCATTTCGATGCTTAGTATTACTATCAGCAATAACCTTTCTTGGTAAAATCAGGTGAGATCAATTGCTAAAAGTGCATCCCAAAAACTTGGTTTTCTGTTTCGGGCAAGGAACTATTTCACTTCCAGTCAGCTCCTTATGATCTATAAGGCACAGATCCGACCTGTCCTGGAATACTGTTCCCATATTTGGAGTGCTGCACCTAAACATATCCTTAAATTGTTGGATTATGTCCAAAAAAGAACAATTCGTCTCGTCGGTGATGCCTCGCTCACAAACTCTCTCACTTCACTGGAACACCGTAGAAAAGTTGGTGATCTGGCTTTATTTTATAGATATTTTCACGGGCGATGCTCTTCCGAAATATCAACAATTGTTCCTCCTTTGACAGTCCCCTTGAGATTAACCCGCCAACTTCAGGCTTCACACCCCTTCGTGGTATCTTTGGAGACCTGCAGATCATCCCTTTTCAAAGACACATTCATCCAACGAACAGCAAGGCGCTGGAACACATTGCCTAGGCAGGTGTTCCCTGAAGCATATAACCTCCAGAAATTTAAGAAGAACACTAATTCCTACCTTCTTTCCCTTGGTTCCCACGATGTTCTCTGAACATTACAGGATATCCCTTTTCGTGGGAACCAGAACATAAAAAAAATATAATGTATTTATATAAAGGGCGTTCCATTTAAACAAAAAAAATCTTTCATGATTTCGCAAACTCAATCACCCTGCATATCTGCTTAATCCTCTCGACATTTTCATTCAATATTATTAAACTACAGGACATAGAAAACAATTCTGTGATAAAATTTCTTCAATATCTTACACAGCAACACCACCACCGATCGTCCAAATACATACCTTCTTACGTATAAAAGTGCCCATAACTCGTAAGCGCCCCATACTATGTTGTGACATTTTGATATTTGAAGGGCTTTCAATTTATGGTATCAAATATGGAGTGTTTAATTTAAAAAAAAAACGTATGTTTTATGAGCCACCCTTTGGATGCGCAGCCTGTATAAATGAAAATAATTTTAAAATATGCACCCAAATAAGTTGTATCCAGTCCCGAAACCGCATGTCGATATCTTTCTCCGTTTAGGAGTAATCCTACTTTCTCGCACCGCTGGGACACCCTATATGTGATATTACGAAATTTGTTAACACGATAGAGATCGCATTTTGAAGATATCAAGTTTAAATTTTCTACAAAAATCGAATGCATAAATATCTCGGTCGAGATCGTTAATGGCTATAAACTTAAAAAAATACATGAAAAAGTAACCATTGACTAAATGTATTCGAATTTTTTTAAACTATAGATATAATCTGTACCTACAACTTTTAGTTGAAGAATTTTCTCCTAAAATTGAAAGATAAAAAAATAAAAATTAATAGTCAAAAATTATTTCAAATATTGTTAACAGCATGGAAGCTCAATATGAAATTAGTAATAATTTTATACTTCCTAGGGTTGGTAAATTAGACCTTGGTTGAAAATTTTATATAAAAAAAGGATATTTATAAGAAATAAGCAAGAAAAGTAAAAAACAATGATCAACCACGCGGATTCGAACTTGGCCCCTGGGCGTATCACCCAGCTACCAAAGCCCATGGTCTATAAACTCAGTTTATAGATCATGACCCAAGCCGACAAGCCATGCTGACATCGATAAATTAATTATCAATCGCAGATTTTCAATGTAAATTGAACATATGTGATGTTAAAAATCTATTTGTTTAAGAAAACTATAGTTTACTCCAGATTCCTAGATAGATACACCATTTTATTGATGTAGTTTGAAAATGATTTATGAGAAATTTACCTTTACCATAGCTACAGGCCATCGGGATTTTTTAAATAATGAATCACGTGATGTTATAAACTGCACAACAAAACACAATAAAAATAATTGTGTTGAAATAGATTTTTTTTATGCAACATATAAAATAAGAAGAAAAAAATAATAACTCGAATGAAAGCAATAGGAATGTCGTGGCATGGAATATCTTGTTTGTTCTCACAAGAGATGTCATGTTTAAATTGTAAGAATTGTGTTCCCGTAATTTATAAAAAAAAGTTAATGGAACATTAGGGACAATTGTTAGAAAAAAGGTACCTCAAAATAATTAGTGATTCTGCAAACAGAATTAGGAGCACAAAAAACTTTTAAACCGCCCGCTGAAGAAGTCCACTGAAGCAATTATTTCGCAAGATTTCTATTCTGCTCGATCCACGGTAACTCTTAGCTACTATTCATGGTTTTTCTTTTTTAACGTGATATATATCAACAAGGATGTCCGAAAGGTGATGAAATCATAACAAAACTTTACAGTGTCTAAAATCATAATTCATTTTTCAATTTCAAATATACTTAATTCAAAATATCACACTAAAAATTCCAATCAAAACTCATCGTGAAAACTCTTGGCAGTATCGACCATTTTAGATTTCAGAAACAAATCTGGATGTGCGAGAATCTCATCAAGAGACAACATATTGTCATGATCATTATCAGCCAAGGCTAAAAGTGCTTCTGCTTCGTGTTCACTATGCCTTGGACTTTGCGGTGCTACATAATGAAGAAGTTCCCGCCTGTCAGCTTTTCCATCACCGTTTAAATCAATAGCTTTCCTAAACTCCAAACGGCGTTCTTGCTCGTCCTGTCTCACAATGAAAGTTTCCTCACCATTACCTGAAAAATGACAGCATGACATGAATAGAAATGTGACTTTATAAAGATTAATACCTGTCTGACATCTATTAACAGGTACGTATACTATTCGGTATGTTACGAAAAGTTATTTTATTTACGACTAATATATAATGTAATTTTATACTTGTGGTTTTAGCAGTATAATACTATATATTATCCACTTAGGGAATAATGAAGTGAACAGGTATCAATAGATATTCATTATTCCCTCTTGTACGCCAATCACAATTTCTCAAATTAAATAATACTATGGAAACAATACACACAAAATCGAAAGTGTCAGCGGCAGTCAAACGCATATCTACATAGATTTTGTGTGTATTGAGATTGAGATGGATGAAAATTAAATTTCTTTTAGTGTTACACCTATAGAAATTATAGGTATATTAGTTGTTAATAAAGTATAGTATACACCTCGCTATAATAGCTATTATTATTATTATTATAGCATCCATTATCTATTACACATCAGCGTAATGCTGGTCAAGATGATCACCTTAACCGATGGAACAAAAATTGGAAGGACGCTCCATGCACGTCCCAAGAGATTTTATTTATTTTATTTATTTATTGATATTCGAATATAATTAGTTCGATATATCTGGCGCAGCGCGGCGCTAAAATATTCATTTTGAATATATTAACTTTCATTCCATCGCGTATTGGGCGTCCGGCAATCTGGCAACAACGAAACACATGAATTTCATTTCAACGGCTTTTCCACTCATATAGGGTCTTCTGATATACATTCGAAGCACTTATAAGTTAATCATTTGTGATCATGTGGATAAACCTGGTGCCATTCGAATCTATAGAAGAAAAAAATCGCTCTAGATAAAAACCATTCTTTGAGACTTTTTTATTTATACTATGTATTTAAATTTAATTTTTTTAAATCATTATTCAATGTATCAGGAACAAAGTGAACTAACAATGCGAACAATATTGACGTACTACTACTGGATATGGAGGACATAAACTCTATCGTATCGTATTTCCATAACATTTGTGTAAAAGATCTTTGCGCGAAGATAGATGCAGAATTAACACAGCTTAAAAATATGAAAATTAGTTTTTGTTGTGCCTACAGATCACCGGATGGTGATAGTAATTTTTTTCAAAATTATCTGGACAGAATATTATCAGAAAAAACTCCAATAATAAGGTACTGGTTGTCGGTGACTTTCAATTATAACTTAAAATTTAAGACTTGAAACCAATGACAATAAATTAACTGAATGCAAAAATATTTTTTATCACATGATACGCTAGGAAAAGTTTTTGTTGACACGAGCGGATAACTAAATCTAGAGAAACTAGAGTAGATAATCTGTTCAAAAATTTAGATGATAACATTTTCATTCTTGAAGTTATAGAGCCGCACTTGTCCGACGATAAAGGAATTTTATCATGTGTCGACCAATGTCAAAAAAATCTATCTCAGGTTTCACAGCTGTATTAGATGAAATGATCTGAAATATATGCCATTTAGATCCAGAAACAAAAGCTGCTCATTTAGTTATCTCTGTCAGATCTTTGCACATCTCGTTTTCCATAAAAAAAGGTATGTATCCATGAAAATAATTTCAATATCTTGAGATTTCCACGTCCCTAAAGCTAGCAGAGCAAAGTGAGCAGAATCAAAAATACATATTTGGTACTTGTACAGCTAATTAAGTGCTGTTATCCGAAATTAATTGCTCTTATAGTTTTTTTTTGGAAAATGGCTGCTTTGCTAGCTTTAGACTAAAGCTAGCACAGCAATCTTTGAAAACTTACTTTTTTAGAACTTCTTTTATAGTGCTTTTAGGGCTAATTAAATGTTAATTAAGTGCTGTATTCCGAAATTATTTACTCTTATTTATAGTTTTTCGGAAAATCGATGATTTGCTTTTAAAAATCAATTCTTTCGGGAAAATCTTATTTGGTCCTTGTAGAGCTAATTAAGTGCTAATTAATTGCAGTATTCCGAAATTGATTGCTCTGATATTAAAAAAAATTGCTGCTTTGCTAGCTTTAAATCTAAAGCTAGCAGAGGAACCTTTGAAAATCATAATTTTTCAGAACTTTTGTTTTAGTGATTGTAGGGCTAATTAAGTGCGGTACTCCAAAATTAATTGTCGTTCTTTTAAGATAAATAAAAATGTAAATTTATCTATTGTGGGGATATTTATAGCTTTAAAGGTACACCGAGCAACTTGAAAGTACTTAATTTTATGTCATCCATTTTTAATTCCACTTTACAATTGTGATTTTAATGATTTTGAATTTATTATCTCTCCCAATTAAGAAATATACAATTCTGATACTAAAAAGCTAAGGGATAAAACTTATTTTTTGTAGAACTGGACTGTTTTCGATTGCTAACCATATATGTTCCTACGACTGTAAGATAGGTTTACCGGTGGATAAGTTCATTACTAACCACGTCGGTAAGTACTTTTCTTACGGATATAATTGTATAGGCCGAAATATTATAGAAATTATAGAAATTAATTTCGGGCCTCAGCACTTGATTAAATAACATAGGAAATATGTAAATTTTATTGTTTTTTTTAAATTACCTCAAATAATGGTTACTAAGATAGTTTATATATCGGGGGTATAGATTATATGTTTTTACTCTGATAGCGATCATCTCAGCCATTTTCTAAAAACTATAAGAGCAGATAATTTCGAAATGCAGCATTTAATTAGCAATTAATTATATCTACAAGCACGAAAAAAGATTTTCTCGAAAAAGTGATTCTTAAAGCAAAGCAGTCATTTTCCGAAAACTTTGAGAACAAGTGAGTTTGGAATACAGCACTTAATTAGCACTTAATTAGCCCTATAAACACTAAAAGAGGTTCTCAAAAAGTTGATTTTTAAAGACTGCTTGCTCTTTTAGACTTAGATCTAAAGCTAGCAAAGCAGCTATTTATAAAAAACTATAAGAGCAATTAATTTCGGAATACAGCAAATAATTAGCACTAAATTAGCTCTACAAGCATCAACTACGATTTTCTAGAAAAAAAATATTTTTAAAAGCAAAGCAGCCATTTTCCACAAAACCATAAGAGCAATTAATTTCGGAATACAGCACTTAATTAGACCTTCATTAGCCCTACAAACACAAAAAAATAAGTTCTCAAAAAAATATTTTTAAATGTTGCTCGGCTAGCTTTATAAATTTACAGCTCGCAAAGCAGCCATTTAAAAAAACTATAAGAGCAATTCATTTCGGTATACAGCAGTTAATTAGCACTTAATTAGCTCTGCAAGCACCAAATTTGTAATTTTGATTCTGTTCACTTTGCTCTGCTAGCTTCAAGGACGAGACAATTCTCCTGATATTAAAAATCTAAAGTCACAACTAACCCAGGCTTATACTATTGCCGAAGTGACCAGGACGCTTGAAAGCTTCGAATTACTTAACATTAACAAATCGAAAAAAGTGGAGTTTAATAATAAGATAATATCTGAATCAAAAATGAGCAAAAGTCAGTCTGGCGAATAATAAATACAAATTTAGGTAAAACTAATAACCTAAGGAATGAGAGAAATTTATCCGCTGAGGACTTTGCCAACTCTTATGAAGATTGCATAAACAACTTAATGCAAAATTCTGCGAACTTTGTTGCAAATCTCTTCGATTCTTTCATGCAAAAAATAGCAATAAACCATTTGACTTCTTACCTACATCCAAGTTAATCAGAAATATTGAACATTGTTCATAAACCGAAAAAATCTAGAGCCGCGGATAAATAAAGATGTAGCGATTTCTTTACCGAATCTATTTATTTTTCGTAAGAGTACATGTATTTTGCCAGATATTCTCAAGGTTTCTAAAGTTACAACTATCTATAAAAAGGGAAATACTCTCAGGTAACTGAAGCTGAATGTAGATAAAGATTATCTAAGAATGGCATAATTTGCTATGTTCCATAGCATAATAGTACATATGCCTTGATATTCTGGAGAAACACATGTCACAGCCACAAAATATGCATTGCACAAAAAAGTCATTCGAATAATAACATCCAGCAAATATGATGATCGCTGTAAGCCATTGTTAAAAAAATTGAACATCCTGCAATTACCATGTTGCTGCATTTTGGAGTGCCAACTTCATATAAAAAACATGTCAAAGAATCCAGCACAATTATGTTCACTCTTATAATACAAGAGAGAAAAACTATATCTGTCCTCCATTATTCAGACATAGATACATAATTCCTATAGATTTCTGGACATAAAATTGTATAATAATAATACAATTCAAAGATAATAATATGTCTTTGGCATCACTCAAAATTGAGATCCGTAAATATTTAACACAACACTGTTTTAACTTCATAGATGATTTTTCTGCATTGTTATTACTATTATTTTCTTTTTTTAAGATGTTCATAATCCCTGGCTTGAATTAAGTTATATCTACTTTGTCACTAGTATGTTTATTATTTCTTCATCTTAAGCGTATTTTAATTTATTTTATTTTATGTGATCTATTTCACTATCTAGGACAAATGCATACATGTCTAATTGTTTACATGAAATAAATATTTCTATTTGATGTTGGAGACAGAAATAATGACAAAGATGAAAATGAGTTTACATTTTAAAATCATGAGCATCTACAATTCCAGTTTGCATACATTGAATTATAGAATATATGACAATGATTGAAACTATTATATACATTGGACGCCCAAAAGGCTATAGAATGTACGGAGCCCACATTGATGGCGTAGTGAAAAATATACGGCAAGGACGCTTCATTACTGTTTTTTGAAAAGACGCCAGAATTATACCGAGATGTATATATATATATATATATATATATATATATATATATATATATATATATATCCAATGAATATTGTTGTTTCTTACCTTCTGTTTGTAGAATAGCAAATTCATTTTCAGTCAATAGTTCATCTCCATCTCTATCAAACTTATCATACAGCTCATCAACCAATGCTAACTGGTTCGAGGAACTCGATTCAGGGTGCGTAAAGGCAAGAAATTCATCTAAAGTAAGTGAATCTGGATTCGATTTTGCCGCTTCCATCCACGATGCTTTATCCTTCATAATTTGTTCTGAAATTGATAATGTTGGTATTTATTTCTACTTTCTACATCTTGGTAAACAAAGCTCAAACTCACCCTTCAAAGATCTTTGTAACCCTTTGTGTCTTTTTTCGTCATGATTTTTAACATATTTAGAAGTGAAGCCACGTTTTTTCAAAAAATAAGAGTGATATTCTTTCCATGTAATAACTCCATTTCTTGGATTAACATCGATTATAGTGAATAAACCATAATTGTTTCTTACAGCTGTTGTTATGTGTTCCACAATTTTCGAACGAATCCACCGAGACAACTCCTTGGAATCTAACTTAGCATTTTTGTCTTGATCAGCTCTAAAATATCGGTACTAGATTACAAAAATAGAATATCTATATCTAATACTCACCTCTCGAAAACTTCCATCAGTATTTGAGTTTTATCCTTTTTGGAATTGTCTTTGTCATTAACATTAACCAAGTATTCATTTTTTTCCTCTAACTCTCTAGTATCGGTATTGAAATTACTGTTTTTTATTCGTATTTCAAAGGAATCCTCAGGAGGATTAACATTCAGCTCTTTAACTATCTTTATACTAGGTTTCAGAGGAACTGCTAACATCCAGATCATTAGAAAAAATACCATATAACACAATATTGGGACGGTGTACGACCATCTAAGACATTCTAGATATTTCAATTGTTTAGCTACATTCATTATGTTTCATAAAACATTTTCTGGTCCAAATCACAACTCATATATATCACATTTTTAACTGCACACTGTTCTGAACGCCAAACGTGTTTTCCTTCTGTAACTTTCTCCTGCAAACTCGAAGGTGCGTCATTTCAACGATACAATAGCGTGTAGCATATAATTCCGATTACATTGTTTAACGTTATATAGAAACATATTTGATCGTTGTCAGTTATTAGATCTGACTGTTTAGAATTCTAAATCAATAATTTAGCGCAATAGCAAATTTCCTTTTCTTTCAAAAACTTTTGAGATGATATAAATGTAATCTAGTTTTTCATAGAAATCTTTACAATAAATTACTTGCACGAAGAGCTAAGAGATGGCGTTTTAAAGAAAAGTCAATCGCAATTAAGTGTTTTTAGAAACTCATGTTATTTCCATTGCCATTTTGGAATAAGTTATTTTGAATTGTACTATTGCAATTTATTCCATGCTCATATAACATCTGGCGTATCGATGAAACCAAAATTATTTTTTGTGCTGTTTATATATCATAGACATAGCTTAGTTAGGCAAGTTTGATTTGCTCAAGACGGTGGCGCAATTACAAATCTATGGATTTTGATGTAAAAAAATTAAAACGGTTCAGTCAAAATTTAACCATTGTATGTCTTGGCGAGCTGACAAGACATGACAAACACCAATGGTATTATATAACATTTATGTTATATAATGCAAGACAAACCGTCGGCTATAATATATAATATGAATAAAAATATAGTAAATATGACATATCATTTGAGCACAACAGAGATACACCTTAAAATGATTGTCAAGGACTTCTAGAAGAAAAATTTAGGGAAGATTCATCAAAATCTGTACAGCCAGTCTTAAGCTGAATTAGATTTTAATCTAATTGTGGCAACGATAGAAAAGTGAAAATAGTATTAATGTGAAAAGGTAAAATAATTTGAAATCAATATACAGAAAAAATAATTTATTTCATAATAAAAAACAGAAAGCATCTCTCTTCCCTCATTTAAATAACTTCTGTAATAAAGAAAATACTTTTTATATAACATTAATCATACTTTGTTTGACTAGTAGAAGCTTAACATTAAAATCTAATAACGTAAAACAATTCATACTGTACATATATGTATATAATATACTTAATATTTTATCTATACACGACGTCGCAATAGCGAATCAACAATTATCGCCGACCTATTCAAAAATATACATCATATAAAAAAAACTGATACTTCTACAAAACATTGTTCACAATTTTATCTGATATAATAATAAGTAAAGTGCATACTTTCTCACTACTCTGACGGTATATATCACGAAATACTGATGAAATTTAGATTTCTGTTATCGAGATGTCGTGTGTAAATTAGATGAAACAATCACATTCTCAGCCAAAAAAATACTTTAAAGATTAGCAAATAAACTAGTTTTTTCTTCATCTTCGTTCTTATGTATCCAATGTAAAATATCAACAATATTTTTACAAAATGTTTCTTCCTAACTAAAAAAATGTTGATAACATGTGCATATGTTACAAGAAATAACTTAAGAATACTTGTAGGTTAAAGCTTAAGTAGATGTCAATAATATATTATGGTAGAAGATCGCATGAGGCTGTCATTTTCATATCGAACACTTTAAACTTTGCGGTTAGTAGTCAGATGCAATTCTATAGATCAAATTTACGTTGTTTCTCATTTAGACGTTTCAATTACATTTATAAAAAAACTGAAATAATAATTCTTTCTATTTAAATACAATCATCTGTAGTTGTATAAACATAATAACTGTTCTCAGTGTTACATCCAAAAAGGGCAGGAAATAATTGGGACAAACAAGTCAAGGGTACTTTCGGTAGCAGCAAAGAAGGTAAATATTATAAATATATCTGCATTGGCTGTTACTTGATAGAAATCCAAAGTAAATTAAAATCGAAATACTATATTAAATTTATTTTATGTCGTTAACACATGACGATTGTTTCGGCACATTGTATAGTTTATACTCAAATTTGATAAAGGTACAGTGTGTCGAAACAACTGTCATGTATTAACAACATAATAGTAGAAATTTAATATAGTGATTTCATTTTAATAAATATTATAAGCTATCTTCTTCGGTAGCATCCACGCCCATCAAACACAGGTCACGAGTCTTTATAAAAATTTAACAAAATCAAAACAATTTTTGTTTGTTTTTCTCTACCGAAGTCAAGTTTCGAATAAATACCGAAGTAACTCGATATGTTATTTTTGTTATCTAAATCTAGGTTTTCCTTTTTCTCTCTTTCTTTCAAGAAAATAAAACTGGGTATTTCTTCAAAACTACTTCTTGATAGAAACTGAAAAATTGAATTGTTATTATTTGATGAATTATATTGATCTAATACGAATTTATAGAGAAATGAATACAATTACTTGGTTTCTAGAAGCATGGAAGTATTTATAATAATATAATATATATCCTTATTATTTATCCTTGATAGGTGACAATATTTATATGCTACATTCTCAGCTTATCTCGCACAGTAAACAGAATTTTAACACAATTCCTTTTTCTTAAAATTGCTATTAGTATTACGCAATAATTTTTAAATGGTGAGAGGTATGTATAAAAGAAGTATTTGTACTCCTTAATTTTTATTTAATTATATCCTGATAGATGAATTTGTTTGCATGTGAAGGGAATGATTTATTCTAACACAAACGAATATACTATAAGAGATCCTCAACACATTATTTTTCAAATGAGAATATAATTTAATTTCTCATTTCAATCTCGGATAAAATTAGAGAAATAAATGCTTATAGAGTAATCAATATCTAATTGAAAGTTTATGTATACCGTAAAAGTATCAAATCCGGCAAGCTTATTTATTTTTGGTATCAATTTCATCAGTAGAAAAACCTAAGACTAACTTGTGCTTCTATCTCTAGGAGATACGTTCTATTTGTGAATCAAATTATCTAAAAAATATGTCGTTCATCTCCCAGATTTTATAATATAGTATAGTGAATTCGCTTTGATGCTACTTCTGTTCGATCTGATTGATGAAAATATATGTTAAGACAATAGAATATACGAGTACTTTCGACCGGCATTTTCGCCCCATCCTTCCCTAAAGTGCAAATGAAAAAAGATAACTGATCAAAAGATTGTTTTATGAATCGTCTATCTGTTAACAGCATGAGGTACTGTTGAAAGAATACTGCCATGGCATACAATTAACTATAATATCCATATTGTTTACAGAAATTGTCGTTTGCAGGCTGGGAAGGGATGGGGCCAGAATGGCGGCCAAGAATACCTGTATATTCTAGAGCTTTACGTATTTATACCTCATGCGTCATCTACGGGACAAATCCCCTATTGTCATAGATTGATCGTGTCCAAATCCTGAATTGGTGCTCGGGCTCCAGTACTGCTACCGCTACCGTCCTGTGAGGGTGGAGGGGGTGGTACTGTCATCATGGTCGCCCCTACTGCTGTTGTCATATTGAAAGCATGATGCTGGTTCTTGTGGTGACCACCACCACCACCAACGCCAGCATTGCTGCTGCCCGATGAATGATTCATATTTAGCTTGTTGATAATGTTCGGTATATTAAATTCTGGATTTGGCAACTTGCGCATTATCTTGCCGGAAGTGATCAGCCTTCCAAAGCCCTCCTGATGGGCAAAGGCATACCCTGATCGGATCGATCTACGTGCCCTTCGAGTGGACGGCGTACGCAGCACATCCTGACTCTGTCTAGAACGCACCTGCGCCATGCGTTGTTTGAGACGCACTCTATCTGACAGTGTCGGTTTCACATCGACAAAATAGAATCTCCATGCCAGCACAGGCATTATGCAAATTATCACCACCAGAACAGTGGTGAACCAAAAGTTTGCCTCAGACATAGCTTTGATTAGAGAGCCCACATAAGGACCGTGACACAAATAGTTATAGATGTTGTCAGCTACAAAATAGAATGCCAGCGATCCCCAAATCATTATGTGATTGAAGACTGTCCAGTACATTGTGTCAAGGGCAATCTGAAACAAACAAAAAATACTATAAAACAAACGCTTAGTAGTAGTTTGAAATAAGTAGTGTCACGTATAGTATTTTTTTGAAAATTTGGCCTCGATCCATCAACTACAATTAAAACTAGCTGGACGACCCAACTGCAACATTGAGCATTAGCCGACTATCAAATTTGATCAAAATTTCGAGTTTCGTACTAAGAAACAGTGAAAAGTTAAATACTCATAATTCACATAAATTCTTATTTTTTCAATAGATATTCTTCTCAAAAACTATAGCTTAGCGGGAAATAGCTTTTGTTAGATAGCCGCTGGAAAAGAAAGTGGCAAGGGCGTTATGAACGAAAAGAAGGCCAAGCAAACAGCTAATTTCGGCTCGTACGCAAATCTAGTGCTAGACTCAGTAGTTCCTTTTAGTTTATAGCGTTCTCGGGCCCCATTCAATGCTTTGCTGAATATGGGTGCCCCATTTAGAGCTCCAGTGATAAAGGGACCCCTTTCGGAACATTAGAGCTCCATATAGGGCTCCGCCGAACATTAGGGCCTATTTGGGGCTGCGCCGAACCTTGTGCTCCTATACAGGGTGACTCAGGACTAACGGGACGATCTATAACGGGTAAACGTCACCATATGATGAAATTTCAATATAGCGGCTTCGTTAAGTACTTTAAGGACTACCTCATCTAAAATATTTCTAGTCTACAGGGTGCTTAACAAAAGTGTGGCATATCATAGTTGCATTTTTTCTTATGGACCACCCTATGTTTTATTGCATTTTTGGATTCTACACTACAAATAATGCCTATTTTTTTAAGCTTCCATATAAGAATCAATTACCATTTTCTAAATAATCAGGTTTTTATAAAAACGTAGTTTTTCAAAAAAAAATTATATCGATAAAACCGATTGATTTGAGAAGAAGCTTTCTTATACTAGAATAACGAGATACCCAACTCATTAATCTATTGAATTATTTCTAATATCCTCTCTCTCTCTAGTCGTTGTTCGATTCCGAAAGTCGAGACTAATTCATGGTTCTGTGTGACTCTTCGCCATGCTTCTCTATCTTCACTGTTCTCATGACCCCTACCACTGATATGTTTATGAGATCGCTGACTTGGTCTATGAATCTTACTGGGGATCTACCTCTTTTCCTTTTTCCATCCACTTTTCCTTGGATCATAATTTTCTCCATTCCGTCTTTTTGTATCACGTGACCGAAATATTTTAGCAAGCGTCTCTGTATTGTTGGGAGCAGCCTTTCATGATCCTGAATTTTCAGTTCTCTAAGTATAGACATATTTGTTCTGCGAGCCGTCCATGGTATCCTTAGCATCCTGCAATAGCAGATCATTTCGAATGCCTCTATTCTTCTGCGGCATGCTGCGTTTAGTGTCCAGGATTCTGATCCATAGGTTGCAATAGAGAACACTAGTGATTTTAGAAGCCTTCTCTTGGTCACTTTACGGATGTTGTGGTTTTTCCAGATCTTCGTCAGTCTACCCAAGGCTTCCTTTGCCATTCCGATTCCTCTTTTTATTTCTGGCTCCGAACCTCCCTTATTCGTTACTTTTCGCCGTGGTAAATAACGGTGTCGTTTATCTGTATGTTGTGGATAAGTTGCAGTGGCAGTGGTATTGTTTGAGATCTATCTACAATCATTGAGCTGCATCTGTCTCTATTTAACCGTAGGCCAGATTACAAACTTGCAGTCTCCACCCGCTGGAGAAGCTCATACATTTCCTGCTGGTTCTGCGCTAGGACGATCGTGTCATCTGCGTATCGCAGATTTGACACTTTCCTCCCACCAACAGAGATTCCACCTTCCCAGTTCTCCAAGGTCTTCCTGATGATCCATTCTCCGTAGATGTTAAAACGAATGGGCGATAGAACGCAACCCTTTCCAATGCTGAAACTTGCGGAGAGTTCCCCTTCTATTCTTATCTGTGCTGAATTGTTGTCGTACAGGGCTTTTATAATATATATATATATATATATATATGTTAGATGCCTCGGTACCCCCATCTCGTTCAGGATACTCCAGAGTTGTCCCCATTGTACTGTGTCGAATGCTTTAGTGTAATCAAGGAAGCATAACATAGCCGTGACATTGTATTCATATACCTTTTCTATTATCTGTCGCAGATTCATAAGTCGGTCTCGTGTTCCGTGTCCTGGTAAAAATCCTGCTTGTTCTGGGGGGATCTGAGGTAGGAGGTATTTCTTTAGTCGTTCCTGTATGATATGTAAAAGAACCTTGCTGGCATGACTAATGAGAGCGATGGTTCTGTAATTACCGCAATCGTCTTTAGCACCTTTTTTGTGTATAGGGATATAGGCTGAGTTCGTCCAGTCTTCGGGCCATCTTCCAGTATCCCAGACTTTTGTGCAAATCTGGTGTAGTACCTCTGTCCCTCTATTACCACTGTTCTTTAGCATTTCAGCGACAATATTGTCTGGTCCAGGAGATTTGTTGCGGTTTAGTTTGTGCAGAGCGGCTTCTACTTCTGCTTTTTGTATTGAAGGCTCCCGTTCCTGGATACTTTCCAAATCCTCCCTGATTTGCGGGGGCTGTTCTTCTGAAGCAATGAGATTCTCACAGTACTGCCGCCATCGTTCTATAATTTCAGATTTTGTTGTTAGCCTAACTCCGTTTGGATCCTTGACGGGCAAGTAGCCAGGTTGGAAAGTGGCTTCTCAATGTCTTCGCATATTGACACGATGTATAGGTCTTTGTCGCGGTTTAGGCTCCTATCGACCATTTTGCTGAGGTCGCTGTATTTTTGTTGCTCGTCAGCGTTATTGATGCCTTTGATTTTTTGTTCTCTGCGTTCGTTTATGAGATTCCACGTTGACTGAGTAATTCACGGTTTTTTGGGATGTTCATATTCATCTGTGTTAGTTGAGGTTGTTGCAGCATTAATGACTTGTTTCATTTCTGTCCACAGCTCATTGGCATCCATACGCTCGGTTCTTTCTTGGGTGATATTTTTCAAAGCCTCTTCAATTTTACCTTTAATAGTGGGGTTCGTGCCGATGTTCCATAGGTTGGGTTTAGGGGGCCGTCGTCGCTCCTTGCGAAGTTTTAAACACACTTCTGCGACCAGCGCGTTATGGTCACTGCCACAATCTAAGCTTGGGTACGTTTTAATGTCTCTAATAGTCGATCTGGTTGCGTGTGTGTCCATCTGGAGATTTCCATGTGTACAGTCTCCCGGCATGATGTTGAAAGTGGGAGTTGGCGATAGAGAGTCCATTCTCTGCACAGAACTCGATAAGCATTTCTCCGCGTTCGTTTCTTACACCCATTCCGTAGTTCCCCACAACAGATCTTAGGTGTATGTCGGCTTTTGTTTCTCCAATTTCGGCATTAAAATCGCCTAGGATAATTAAAAGTTCTCTGTTTGGTATTTTTGACAGAGTGTTGGAGAATAATTCATAAAATGTGTCTATGTCGTCCTGAGACGATGTGGACGTAGGAGCGTAAACCTGAATAAGGTTGAGATTCACTGGCTGTGCTTTTATTTTGAATGTTTGGAGAATCCTCTCCTGGCATCAAGAGTTTACGCTTAAAAGTATCCAAATAGAGAACATCCCAGGAAAGAAGTGTTTGAAAGATTACTGAATAGATTTTGTACAACTGGCAGTGTTCAGTATGAGAAACAAAGTAAAATAGCATCAATTATCAATAATGATGAGAAACAATTCGATGTTTTAGGTCTGTGATTGAAAACCCACATACAAGCACTCGGATTACAGCTGGGCAGACAGGTATGAGTCAAACAAGTGTTAGCAGAATACTTAGAAAACAAAGAAATCACCCCTTCCATATGATTATGATAGGCGTTTGGAATTCTACTTGTGGGTTCTGGATCGTGTAGAAGAAGCTGGCGACTTCTTCAATTTTGTATTGTGGTCAGATGAATCCACCTTTCACAATAATGGCAAAGATAAGAAACACCTGTTGAACAGGCATATTCCTATTACTACGATACTGAAAATAAACATTTTCGTACTAAGGACCGCCAAACTCGCTGGAGTATTAATGTTTAGGGGCCATTGTAGATTATACCAATGGTCACTACTTTGTCGATAGAACCTAAACGGAAGAAAATTTCTACTTTTTAGTTTTCAACTTTTAGAGGATATTAGGCAAAGTATGTTTTTCCAGTTATATGGGGCACAAGCTTATTTTTCGCGAGATGTGAGACATTATTTGGATTCAAAATTTCTTAATAGAAACCTAGACAGGAAGAGGGGGCCTTATGATTGGACTCCCATGGATTTTTTAATGTGGTTATATTAAAAATATTGTTTATAATACTCCTCCCACGACTACAAAAGATATTAAAGTTAAAACTTCTAATTAATGAATTAAATTAAAATAATCAAGTTTAATCTATTTAAATGTTAAGAAGTGAACGTCATATTTCAAACACTATGTAGGATATTCTATAATATTCAATAAATCAATCAGTTGGGTAGAGTATCAGATTATTCTAGTAGAGGAAAGTTCCTTCCCACATCAATCGGTTATGTCAATATTGTTTTTTTGTAAAACTCTACATTTTGATAAAATTGTTATTATCTCGAAAACGGTAAGTGATAGGTATACGGAAGTATAATAAGAGTAGGCTTTATTTAAAGAATAGAATCAAAAATGCAATAAAATATGTATAAGGTGTTCCATAAGAAAAAATCCCTATGGCCTGTAGTCAGCGGAAAGGTAAATTTTTCAGAATTCATTGAATTGAAATTTGAACAACCTTTTCATTGGTATATCTACATGTTATTACATAAAATTCTCGTATGTGTCATAGCCTTGCGGTTAGAGGTTTTTGTTTTGGCTGTTGAATATAAAGCAGACAGGGTTCGAGTTCCACTTCAAGGCAGAATTTTTTTTTCGCCTATTTCTTTTCAATAAATATACTATATATTTTTTTAATCAAGGTCTATATTAAGATCTCCAGAAAATGTACAATTACATCAAATTTATATTGAGTGTTCATGTTTTATCAATATTTGTTATTTTTATTTATTAATTTTTATTTTTTTACCTGTGTATTTTATGAAAAATTGCTTTTAACAAAGACTGTAGGTACTGATTATATCTATAACCTAAAATTATTTTTGATGATATTTACACTACGGCTCTTTTTTAAGAATTTTTTAAATGTTTGAATGGTCGCCATTTTGAAACTACTTACCCGATATTGCCCAATAACGAACTCGACCGAGATATTTGAGAGATTGATTTTTGTATCGAATTTGAACTTGATACCTTCAAAACTGCGACCTCTATCGTGTTAACAAATTTCGTAATATCCCATATATATATATATATAAACTTTTGAACCAAATGTTTTTTAGACTAGCTTATAGACATATAACATGCCGTTGAATTTTTTTCGAAATTCAAAAGTGTGAGCGATTGTCATGAGGTAGTAGTCATAATACTTTACGAAGCAGCCATATTGAAATGTCATTAAATGATGTCGTTCAGATGTTATAGACCGTCCCGTTAGTCCTGACTCACCCTGTATGCTCTGCTGAATATTGAGGCCATAGATAGGAATTTGAAGACAATGAGCCCCTACACATGCGCTTTCTTTGCCGTAGAGTCAGTCTTACCCCCAAGGAGCTCCAATAGATATTTTTATGATGTGTAAGTGAACTATGCGATTTTTGAATTGTTCCCTCATAACACGTAAATTTCACATAGATTGCTTGATAAATTATTAAATGATAGATTACTGAAAAGATTGTTGTTTTGGATGACTAGATGGACCCTGTTTTGATCTTTTGTTTTTAGAATCCATAATCTCTTCGCCATTGATACCCATCGTTATGGTCAGTGTCATCGAAATCCTGAATTTAGCCCCATAATTTTCTTCAAAGTCATTAGTCTAGCCCGATTATCCTACTTGACAATCTAATGCCAGCAAGAGGGCAATGTTCAGCGGTGCCTTAAATGGGTCTCCAATGTTTAGACGAACCCAGAATGGGACCTGCTGTCAGCAAAGCCCTGAATGGAGGGTCGCACGTCAGCAAACCCGTGAATAGGACTTGATGTGAGCGGAGCTCAAAACAACGCTATAAACTATAAAAAAAACACACTGAACATGTGCTAGATTCACGTACTATACGAAAATAGCCGCTGTCGTTACTACTAGGCGTTTAACAAGCGCGTTATCATTCGAAAACAGTTTGTTCGGCTATCTAGCGCCGTCAAAAGCTATTGTCCGCCAAATACCCCAAATAAAAGACTTTCAAATTATATTCTTTTAAAGTTCCGACGGCCATCATATTGAATATACTTGCGGACCACGCTCATCAACGAAATTTCCTTGATCTTAATGAAATTTGGTACAAAAATTGTACCAAATTTGGACACGATATAATGGAGTATGGATCGTAAAATTCGTTCATTTTTTAATAAGCAGCACTTTACTACACAGCTATTTTCTTCAATAAATCGTTACATTATAAACCTTAGAAAGTGGATGTATGAGAAAATTAGGCATTTATAAAATCGGAGCGATTACATTCAACTTTACACTGGGATGTTAATAAAATTTATATTTTTTTTTGTAACTGTATTCTTGATGATATGTGCAATAATAAATCATCTATAGTAGCAGTAATAAATAATAACTAATAGGAAATAATCGATCTTCATATTATTAAGTTAAGAACCAAATTGCAATAGAAAAACAATAATAATAAATAATCGCATGTTTGCAGTAATGCATAGAAAAAAGCCAGTAGTTTTTATTGAATTTTTTTATACTGTAATATATCATTAACAAAAAAACTAATAAATTAACTGGATAACATTTTGTGAAAAAAATATCGCGAAAATAATGATTATTTCTCTGATGTTTATAGAAACAACAAATTACAATTCAATATTACCTACCTGTGCTGTGTTAACGATAACTAAAATGGCAGCCGTAACGCTGCAAAATAACATGTAGTCCGAAAGGCCTTGTCCATTAGGACTCACAGCATCATAGTATGTACCTTAAAAATCAATACAAGTAAATAAAATGTAATTCCATTAAATATGTTATTTAAACATACCAAATGCAATGAAAAAGAGCACCATTGAGACGAAGCACCCCTGTAAGGCGCTCCGAAAAAATTCTTTCTTATTGAAAAATAGATTAAGATGGCCGGGTCTGTATAACTGTGGATAAAGGACGCTGTTCTTGTCATTGACATCCTGATCGAAGATACCAACACCGAGAACCGGCAACGAAGTGTAGAAGAGATTATAGATTGATATATACATGGGATCGAAAACAGTCTGGAATAAAGAAATTCAAAATTAAAAGGTGTTCTCAAAAAAAATATAATTTAAACTCTTACCTGGGCACTGAAACCACAAAAAAATGCATACCAAAAGTGGCATAACGTAAATGCAAAGTTTTTGTTGAAAAAATAACGCAAGAAACTGCACATTCTATAGTACGACCATCGTCCATGGACAAGGAGTAATCTTTCAAGGAACCTGAATTGCGCTATAGAGTAATCAGATGCTAGGACAGCTTGCATACCTTCCTGCCCAGAAATACCGACACCGATATGAGCTGCTTTGATCATCGAAACATCATTTGCACCATCACCAATCGCCAATGTGACAGCTCGCTTGCTCTTCTTAACCAATTCCACCACCAGAGCTTTTTGCAATGGCGTAACTCGACAACAAATGATCGATCGACATCTCATAACCACTTCTAAAAATAATCTCTCTAATTGAGGATGTAAACAGTGCACCAATGAGTGTCCATTGACGACGATAGCAAAGCCCGCAATATTGGACGAATCTTCAGGTAGAGTGGCTGAGGAAGGATCTTTTTCACCTTCTTCATGATGATACTCGAGTTCAGTACTGCAATTTGTTGGAAGAAAAGAAATAAGACATAAAGAATATTTATCAAAAACATGTGGGCTGTAAGTAAAGTATGTATTTACAAGTTGATATGTTCTAATTTTTTTTACATTTAAATCATTTGATGCTGTTTTCATTTTTGACAGATTATTTTAGAAAAGCTGTTTAAATTTAATTTTTTAAATAATGAATACAATTTCGTCCTTTTTACAATCTGTTATTTCTACTAGTGCTGAGGGAACCCATCTAAAAAGCGTGAGTTTTAGAAAATTCAGATTTCAGGCATGTTGAAGGCCTATAAGAATAATATTAAGTTAAATTAGTATCAGAGAGAACAGGTAGATTAATGCAGATATATCTCAAAAAAGAAGTAAAATGTTAGTAACAAAATATATGGCAACATTACATCAACGAGAATGAGAAAGAGTGTAAGGCATTTGAATCAAATCAAATATGTTTTTTTTATTTTATTTTTAGAGCCTTCCTTCAAAATAATTGAATTTGATCTCAATTACCAAAAATTGAAAAAGGTGAGAGAGAATTTGTTTCAAGCCCACGCACGCCCAAAATCTACCTGTCTCTTCTAGTCACCAAATCGTTGTCCCACCTGAAAGTGACAACGCTAACTGCCGGTGCCGTTGATGAAGTTCCCCCTTTGGATTGCTTCTTTGGTGGCGTTGATTCGCCTCGAAAAACATCATCGAGCGAATCATTTGCATCCGAAGCCCTTCCATTTGGAGCAATTGCTGAAGTAGTAATCGCTGCCGATGGTGCTCGTGGCCTGAATGTATGTACAATTTTGATGTTATCACGAAACTTCAATAGCTGTTGTTGCACTTCATCGTAAGTGGATGCATCGACAATGAAAACGTCCACCAGGTCGTCGGTGAGAAGTTGACAAGAATAACCAATATTGATAGCAGTCTCTGAATTATATTGAATAAATAGATGTAGTAATATTCAAGAACTTCAAAAGCTCAAATTACTCACCTTGTTTATCTCCAGTAAGCACCCAAATCTTCATTCCAGCCAGTGTTAAATTAGCTATTGTTTGCGGTACACCATCCTGCAATTTATCTTCTATAGCTGTAACACCTATAAGATCCATATCTCGTTCAATTTCCTCGTAGATGGCATCGAGTTTCTCATCTCTATCCTCCAAAGATATAGCGGCCTCTTGATGGCGTTGCTTCCAATTATTGAAGAACTCCTCGTCTAAGTCACACGAGGCCAAACATAAAGTTCTCAGACCTTCGCCAGCGAATTTCTAAAACCCAAAGGAATTCGATCAAACTTAAATTTGTGATCCACCACACTTGGCAATTTAGTGTATAGATTTATGCACGCTTAGCAAATATATGCTAATGAGACTTTTGAATTATTCTGGAAACCGAAATTACCACTGATATTTAGAGTATTGAAAGAACCTTAAGTCAAGTCAATTTTAGGCAAGTTATCAGAAATAAAGGTGACGTAGCAGTGTTCTTCTGGCACTTCCTTAGATTATTTGGCTGCATACTAATTAATTATTAAAGTACTAAATAATAGAATATCTATTGTGCGTTTCACATTGAGAATGCAGTGTGGTGTCTGATGGAGCTCATCGTTACCACTGCATTGTTTGTTATACCGAGCTCGACCAACCATCGTGTCCTGTCTGTGGCAAATTTTACCGCTTGGGTATAAATTTTAGGTTAACATTTTTATGTCCAATAATGAATAATAATAAACAATGAATCTCAAAATTACAGAAGAAAATATTACAGGTAAATTTAAAGACACGCAACACTGTGTGCCTTTTTCTCATTTAAAATACATTGCCTATACCCGGACACACTGTATTATCAATGTGAAACGCAGTATAGAATGGTGATAGTCCTTTAACGATCATACAAATAAAAGAATTATTGTTTAACGCACAAAAACTTTTCATACTGTAAACGAACGATTTTTAAAACACCTACCTAACCGAAGAACTATTTACGTTTTTAGGATTCTGTACAACCGATCAAAAACGGTACTCTAACCTACAGAACAAAGAACGCTGGAACTTGTTACTCATACAGAGTCCGCAGAACGCATCGCGGACGTATAGCGTAAATAAATGAATTCTGATTCAAGGAGTTAATTCTGTGGACCCAATTAGAAATTTAAATAAAGTCCTTCAAATACATCATGTAACCATGTAACCTATAAAATGGAAGGGTTTGTTATAAATAATTCAAATATATTTTTAACTGTGAGAATAAGCAAACGGATAAGATAATTCGGTAAATTATGGGTCTACTATTCATACAAGCAAGCACTGAATTTACTGTCTTAGCATTATTATACCATTTCTTGTATTATGGTGATATTTACTTACATTTAAATGTTCCTGAGTCTTTAGTCGAATGTCATCCTGACCACTCTTCAATCTCTCATATATAACATTATCAGCACCTTTACAATACAATCTAAGCTTGCCGTCTCTTCTTAAAATCACCGACATTCTTTTTCGCACATTGTTGAAATCCAAAATGCACAACAATTCGTACACTTCCTTCACACCCATCACTTCTATTGTTATGCTATTAGGTGATCTTTCTCTGAATACAAAACCAAAGTTTCTTGCTGCGGACACCAATGCAGCCTCGTCAGGAGACTAGAATGAAAATCGCAAAATTCAGGATGTGATTAAATATTTTTGCAATAAATAAAACTGATAAGGATAAACTATTCAAAATTCATAATATTCATACTTGGTGTCATAAATTCTATGTAAATAGATAGGTATGTCACACCATACTAAGTCACTGTACTGGATCGAATTTAGGAACACACGCCATATTTGCATCCAAATAAGAGCCACCATGTCGTATGTTCAAAAATTAGGATTTAATGCCTTCATCAGAAAATAAATAAAAGTAGTCTTCAGACACGGCTCTGGAATAGAAAAAAATGTGTCCCGACATACGAGCACTGCTTTCTGTATTCAGCATTATGTAATACCAAGAACAAGGATCGATTATAAAAACTATATGAAGTTCATGCTTATTTGCAATTCAGACTCGCACTCGCCTACAGTACAGTTAACTAATTATGATTCGAAATTAACTGGAAACAAACGGTTTGAGACATTTCTGAAAGAGGGCTATCGTTTTTGTGCTCACCAGTTGGCATCAGTATCGAGTGAGGTTCTGTCACTGTTATTATCAAAAGCTTTAATTTACGTCAGTTTATGTTCATAGATTACATCGTCGTCAATTTTGACATCTGCTAATGTCACTTATGCCATTGTCGTTTCTATTATTATCAGTGTGTTCCTAAATACAAAACATTAGCCTGGCCAGGCTTAAATTATGTCATCAGTCAATGTCATATTCCTATATCGATTCTATATATCTGTCAATTTCCGACGGCCATTTTAACCCTGGCCAGGCTAATGTTTTGAATTTTGGAACAGCCAGCTTATATCTCCATGTCAAAAATGTTGTCATAATGAGGTTCATGTGAGTGCAGCCTGACGTTCAGTGACATTTAAGACCTCACTCTACACTAGCGAATCTCGCGGTGAATTCTAGCACGATAGCCCACATTAGAAATTTTTAAATAATTTTATAATTTATCTTTCAATGAAGAGCCTTTACTTACCTGTGCTTGATACTCCAGCTTGCCATCTCTGGTCTCCGACATGACAGTGTGACATAAAGCCAGCAATCTGAAAAAACTATATACATCCTGGTCTCTTCTTCGCACAGCTTCTAGTAGATGATTGTCATAGAAACGAAACTCGCTCTCGTAATTTGGGTTGAATGAGAAGTCGATAGGTTCAGTGTCTTCAGTGATTTCGATAACATCTCCAGTCGTTTGATCAATAACATCACCAAACGATCTCCCAGTTATGGAGCATTTGTTGAAGGTCATGATGTTTTGCGTTAGGGTCCCAGTTTTATCCGAGAACACATACTCAATTTGACCTGTAGGAGATTTTGATTAATCTCAAAGAATTATTGAAAATTGTTTTATTGAACTACTAACCCAATTCTTCGTTGAGTGTGGTGGTGCGAGCTTTGGCATGGGTACCAGTCTTGTCATAGTACATGCAATCGTCCCAATTGATAAGGAAGCTCTGCACAAACCTAATCACCTCGACAGACACATACAATGATATTGGTACCACTGTGTTGAGTACGATGGCATATGAAAAGAAAACCAACAGAGCAATAATGGTGGCGCCGCCTAGTGGTTCAGAAGGCACCAATGTATCCCAAGGTAGGTATGCCTGAAAGTACTGGCCGACCAGCGACTCCCATATACCGCACGCCACCATACAGAAAAGGCACATTGACAATAGAAAAAATACTATCTGTAACAAAAAAAATAAATATACAAAAAAATTATCAATGCAAGTTGATCCGCGGATTCTTACCCCTATAATTAAAAAATTAAGCAGCCTATCTATGCTGGTGCGCTTGAACTTGCTCTTGCCGCTATTTTGCATCAGCTTGGTATCTTTACCGGCGAATATCACCATACCGTAGCACCACTGAGTGTTGCGCAACACGCAACCTCTCAACATGATCTTATCATTGTCTAATGGGTAAGAACGTCCCTTCCACGCCAGCACACCATCGAACTTGTTCAGTAGATTGTTGGGTGTTTCACATATTACCTCTCCATCAAATTCACTCAACAGAACATCGTCTTGACCCATTTCAGCTGTTTCAAGAAGACACTGACGACACTTCAGGTTCGTCTCGCTACAAGAAATATATTTGGATTTAAGGAAATCTTTTGCATGTTAAAGAGGTGTGTTTAGCATACCCATCCAGTTCGGATGTTTCAATGTAGCAGAGACCATTTGGCTCGCTGGATGTGAGAATGAGTACATCAGCAGCTATAAATTGGTTATTGTCCATTCGAATAATATCCCCGACCTGTACGGCAGACCATTTCTCGTTGACCAGCTTCCCCTTACGTACCACTCTCGATTTGCGATTGTTGACTTGTGAATCAGAGATGTGACGTTGCTATAGAAGAGATAATCAAAAAATTCAAATCATGACATTAAAATATGAGTAAAAAAATGTATAGATACTAACGATGTCATCGTAAGCATCTTTGATGGCCGTCAATCCTAGTACACCAATTAGTGGTAGAGCTGTCGTAACAGGAGTGAGACTGCTTATGGCTGGGATTAGCTGCAGAACGAGAAGGCACAGGAAGTAGAAGTTGGCCAATCGCTGGAACTGTTCGAACAGATTCAGCGGCAGGAACGTCAAGATCGAATACTTTGAGGTTTTTATATAGTTACTCTGGAAGGTAATTAGAATAAGAAATTAATACAAGAACAAATATACACCTATAAATCTATATTTGATTTATGGTTCTTAATTGTAGTTCTTTTGAAAAATAATAACTCAACAAGAAAAAATAGCTCCCTGAACTTTTAATATCACTTACAATTCAGAAGTGATCAAAGAACAAAGCTAGATACCCATAATTTTTAGACTTATTTGACGGCAATTAAATATTCATTGAAGGATTAGACTGCTGAAAATAAATTCCAACAAATATCTGTCGAATCAAGTCAATTGAGATACAAACGAACAGATATATAATGCGTCTTAATTATTTACATATACAACTTGCACAGGATGACAATATTATAACTCATAAAGCAAATATAAACATAATTTAGATATAACTTAATAGTTTTTTCAGGTCAATCACCTCACAATAATTGAAAAACAATTCATCTTGACTCAAAAATATCATCGATATTATTGTCAATAATTACGTATTTGGTATGGAACGATTACATAATGTTTATGAATAGGTATTCTATCTCTTGGCATCTTCAGTTCCTCCTGGTGTCAATTGTTCATAATATATTCAAAACAAGTAATTCATAAAATGTTCCATTTTCAAACGGTTCTTTCAATAACAAGTTGTAAAGTGTTAAATATTATAAATGCGAAAAACTGTTATCACGCCCATCTTTTACATTGAAACGGAGTACACCATCAATCGCTCCAAAGCAACCAAAGAGAATGTTTATGTATAAAAAATATTCAGTTGCTGTTACATTTCCGATTAGACCCGAAAGCATATGCATATGTAATATGTATATGTACTGTAACGAATTTGGGATATAGTGTCGACGCCATTCGGAATGGAGACCGCTAGAACGGTGGAGACCGGAGTAAGGTGGATAGAGTAGTGGTAGTGTAAGATATATAAATAATCTGTGATATTTTAGTGTATGAGTAAATAAACTTTACAGATAAATTATAATCCCAGTCATTTTTATATATCTACCTGTTACAGTGTTATAGTTAGAGACGGATATGTTATGTCCCTCAATAAGAATGAGTAGCATCTCAGTATCTCTTATATTTGATCAAACCCAGAATAACTTCTTTTGTAACCAGAGAGATGTAACTTTTGGTCAAACCTAAAGGTGTGGTCATACCGGCACGCTAATTATGTAAAATTGAGCGACCCAGATGCTATCGTAAAAAAAACGTATTAGGTATGGTGGTTGCTCAAAGCCGCAATTTACTCGCAGTTACTTGATACCAAAATCGACGTATGACGGCATCAATTGCACATTTTTCGACAGACGCGTTGAGGTTGCAAGTTACATGATAAGCGTAGAATAAAATGTTATTCTTCATCTTCTGAAAACAAGACATTTTTTTCGACTCTAATACAACATGGTATCAAGTCCAAATAAAAAGAGAAGTCAGTTTGGCGAATATTAACATCATTATAACGACGCGAATGAACAGATTACTTTTTAAGCAAAATCGACGACTGGGTAAATATTTCATGGAAGAACTGTCATAACATTTTTTATTGCATTAAAATATTTCCAAATTTTACCTATTTTAACTGCGACTTCATTCCACATTTTTTCTAGTTGGTGGTTTTATTAGACTTGTCCCATAGCGACTCTGTGATAAAGACACGGGCTAACAATTTTTCTTCGTCGATATCCGCTGACGGCATTTGTTAGGTGCGAGCGAGGCTCAAATTATAAGCTGGATTTCGGAATACGATACTCAGTTTTTTTGCGAAACATGTCACAAATTTTCATTATTCAATACAATACTCCATTACAAAAAGATACAGAGCAATAAATTATGATAATAAAGGTTCCGGACCAGCTTAATTACCGGAGAAATGATACCAAATTCAAATTTGCACCATCTATAGGCCGCCTTGATCAAATACCGTGCGTCACTAACATCAAAAGCTGTCAAATGACATTTTTGTTTATTTGAAGTTTTTTTTAATATGTAATTAACTTCGAAAAGAAATGTATTAGGTAAGTATATAACAATAATACGACTGCCATAATATAACTTGCGAAATTAGTGACGTAGAGATGAGACAGCTCGTAAGGACATCGGAAACTAAAGTTCAACTGTGAATACTTCCAACTGAAATCAGAGGTGTATCAACATGAACTTTTCGTGTCTGAATTCGTATGTAGGAATTTAGAAACAAAGTACCTAGTAGATATTATTTATACTTACAGCATATCGAAACTGAGCGTTGAACACTCTATCGTTAGCGTGAATTCTTCTCTGGTTATCTGAAAAATTAAGACGATATTCCATTTTAACTATCATAATTTACAAACAGAGGCTAAAAAATATTAAAAATAGAAAAAATGTAATTATTTGAGTAATGATTCAATCTAATAATAATTGCTACAATTTTAGCTGATAGGTGAGATAAATCAGATAAGAAATTTTGTGCTTTTCTAAGTTTCCGTAAGCTTGAATTGAGTTAGTAACTGGAACAACATTCAAAAGAAGGAGAAAAATATTTTTCACAATGACGAAAGTCACAAACAACTTTTTCCAACTATTTAATGTTGATGCGAAGAGACAGATAATAACAAATTTTCTACATTTTTATTTTCCTATGATTCTCAACAGATCTTCACGTTTTAGCCCCTCCGCAGGCATAATCGTAATTGGCCGTCACATGCCACTCGGATCTAGTCAAGGGCTGCGAATCAAGGACTCGTAAAGTACCTATAGGAAAGACCGTTCACACGGCGTGCATCGGAGCTGGTGAAGAATACAAAGTTTATTAGAAACATATTTAGCATAATCATTGATAATAACATATATCCGACCCACTCCGTTCCCTTCCGTGTGCACGGTCTTTTAGACTGGTGCCTCGACAATTTACATCTTGAACACTAAAATTGTTTATTAACAACATTAAGACGTTTCGCTTTGAGAATCGCTGAGAAATACAAATTTTATATTATTTTGTATTTTTCAGTTTTTAGCAAATCGTTGCGAGTTAACTTATATGTAGTGGAGTCAAAAACATAGCGGTAACAGTATGTCACAGCACGTTCCAGTACGTGGTGTAACGAAACCGTTATTATTTGAGGAATGTATAATAAAATATTTGTTTCTGATCTTTGGTATAATTGCCCCTTTTGGGGGAACGAAGTACTGGATTTTTAAATTGTTTAACATAGGACCAATCCCAGTACACATATTATAATAAAAAAAATGTTTTTATATTCTTTGAACAAAATCATTATTAAAATCGCCGAACGTTTACTATGAAATGAGCGAAACATCAAAATGTACAACGGGTCCGTTTGGGAAGTAGTTTAAAATAAGGAGAATATTCAATTCTCAAACAAAAAAATATTAGTAGTATTTGAGTATTGTTAACAGGCCGATGTCTGTACATTATAGATATTAAAGAAAAACTAATAATAAACTGGTGTCTTTATTAGAACAGAAGCCAAAAGAACAGTTTTAGAATTTCCGTCCTCCTGTACGTACGCGCATCACGCAAAAAATACTACATGGAATTGAATGCAGTTTTCACAGATTAATTACTAGAGGTGTAACTTAAAGGCTCCATTTTACAGCGTCTGTCTGTTTTTCTGTATGTTAGTTTGTACACGCATCACGCAAAAACTACTAAATTAATTGAATGCAATTTTCACCAATGTGTTGCAAGAGGTTTAACTTAAAATTAAGGTTCCATTTTACCGCGTCTGTCAGTCCGTCTGTACACGCATCACGCCAACTACCGCAAGAAATTGAAGGCAGGTTTCCACGCGCACTAACTCGCGGGCAAAAGCTAGTAAGTAATAAGATTGTCGTACCTGTAACGGAAAAGATGGCGAAACTCTGAACGTTTTATGGAAAAGTATCTGTATACGTAGTTACAGTCGAAGAGATTATGATGATGCAGCGTTTTAAACGGGAACTTTCGAATTACTGTGTAATGGTAAAGGAAAAGTGAGAGAAAAGTAAGTCATACCGTTTTTTAATTTTTCATAGATTTTTGATTCTGTACAAAAACATCCAAAATAACAGTTTTGGGTTTGAGTTTATATTTATCAAAATCATACATTAATAAGGTATCTAGGCATCTTTCAGCTATTTCATAATTTATACATATCTTTTACAAAATAATGGACCGATGTTATTAATTGGTGCACTGAAAAATACAAAATAATATTAATTTTATTGGTGCTGGTACTTGAGAAGTTGTGCAGTTTCAATTAGATTGAAAACTTTTGGCACCAACTTCACAAGTACCAGCACCAATAGAATACCTAATATTATTTTGTATTTTTCAGTGCACCAACTAATAAAATCGGTACATTTTTTTGTGAAAACTATTTCTTACACACTTTCGTGTGTAACATTAGTCACAACAAGTGAAATTTTTGAAAAAAATTAAAAATAGTTTTTATTGGGCATTTAAGATTTAAACCGTACCGATGAGTACCTACTATTGCTATCCTTTTCTCGATTTTAACTATACTTATGTATAAGTGTTTGCCAGCAACAGCAATTCCATAACAAATTACTGTTTGTCTACCACAACACAAAATTAAACTTTAAATTAACAACGTCTGACGTCTGACAATTGCGACATAACCATAGACGATCTTCCAGAAAGTACCTATATACCAGAGAACGAGACGTATATATACGCTCCATACTCGTGCGTAATTCCAGTGACGGATCCCATTGTCGTTCCATGTCGACAAAATATAATGATCTTGGTTGAATGAGATTGAATGAGATAATTTTAATTACCAATTTTGGATCACACTTGACAGGCGGCGAGATGTCTGCGATCTAAGTACGAATTCGAAATTTCAAGTCTCTAGACCGTATGGGGCCTGAGAAATCGCTGCGGAGTCCATTGATACAAGAACCGAAAGTAATAAAAACTATTTAAAAATCGTTGAATGTTCACTGATTCTATTACCTAGGTATATATATTCTTTACTTGTACCTACTTGTTATTATTCAGAAATCTAGAAACATCGTTGCCGTTGCGGAAATACGCATATTTTAGACTTTACCATTGCTTTACTCTATGGAAAAAATGTTCAATATAAATGTTGCTACAAATAATCTGGTCTTCAATTTGTTTGCCTCAAATTTTTTTTTTTCGAAAGAAATTGCCCCCTCCACATAGTGAAAATCTCGGTGAAAATACACAGATTTGAGATTTTAACATCGCTGTAACTCGAAAACCGTAACTCTAATTGCCCCCTCCACCCCCCTTCGAGCGCGTTTTTTAGAAGGTTTGAGTTTTTACGAATCTGGGTCCATTTACCATTTATCACGTCTCCTCTTTCGAATGAATCAAAAATCATCAAAATCGAAATATGTATAATATATATATATATATATATATATATATATATATATATATATATATATATATATATATATATATATATATATATACATACTTACGTTCACTATAGGTATACAACTTCTCCGTTTGGGTTCGTCGGTCAATAAAATCGACGCGTAGGTGACTTACGAATAAGCCCAACGTATTTTCAGCCACTGGTCTATAAGTATGTCTGTGCCGCTAAGATTATCTCAGGATCGAATGGTCCGATTTTATTGCTTATTGCTGTCCTACATGATCAATAATATTTTATCTTACAAAAACAAAACATTTCAGACCACTGTTTTAAAGAAGACACCATATTCGACAACATTCAAATTAAACAAAAAGTTCAACGAGTTACAGCATAGTAGTAAATATCTACGTAAATAATGAAATAATTACTTATGTTCGTTTTCGCTGTTTTGAAATATCTGATATAAGTGAATGTTGAACGAGTTTGATGACAGACATTCAAAAATGAATTTCTCCCGAAAACACAGTTTACAAAATTAGGAGAATACCTATGTACCAAGTGGAATTTGCATGAAAACGGTAGAGTACACTTTTTCTATAATATAAGCAAATAAAACACATAATCAATAAATAAAACAACGCAATCCTGGCTTGATCTGCTCTTACAAAGAACGTCGTCAATTAACCTTTTTTTCATCCTCAATATATACCTAGCTGGTTCAAGGTTTATTACATTCAATATAATGATACTAGGCAAGTCATTTAATTTTTATGGTGCCTGTTATTATCAAGCAACATAGTAGGAAAATTTGATTCCATGGTAATGGAAAAAGGGGAAATTCAAGTTAAATTTGGAATGTGATAATAGAAAATAGTGTTTTTTGTACACTATTCCATTTTAGTAATAATTATCAACTTCTATCGGAATGATTCAATACCACGTCTATCTATAATAATTCTGAACAGATATTTTTCACCAGTTTTATTGCATTTTATTTATGGTGGAAGGTTCAATAATACGCGAGATAATACGCATTTTAAGTTTTTTCCAAGGCTCTGAGCAACATAAACAGTGTATTTAAAGCAGAGAATAATAACATTTTAATGTCAAATAACAGCAGTTAGGAGAAACACAATCCGTCCTTCTACCCTTGATACAATAATAATTAAAACTTCATTCTGTTGGGAGATTATGAAAATCTTACAATTTTATTGTTTATAATACAAAATTCAACATATATGGACACTACACGAATGTAATAAAAAAGTGAAGGTAAATTATAGATAAATAACAATTCACATGTGCTTTCGTGAACAGGTAGTAAGACGTAAGCGGTGTACATTTGATCATGACAACTAGGTCATGGGAAGAGACTGAATTGATTAACACCAATAAAGGATTTAATATAAACAAATCAATGCTAATACGTAAACGTTCATCAAATACCCAATGAAGGCGTCACGAAGATTAGTGTTTCGCGTAAGAAATATTTAGGTTTCTTTCTTGGGATTTTCAATACTTTGTTGACTTAAATGTAAGATGATTCATTCATTCAACTATTATGATTTCCGTTAATATAGTATACCGATATTTTTTCTCGAACTTACCACATGGTATATAGCCTTTCCGAAAGTCTTTGGAAGAATGAGGTGATTCGAGTTTATCAGGAACAGTGGTTTGATACCTTCTCTGGTCCCTCCACACAACTAACTTACTAAATACACTAAAAATGGACTCGCAGAGACTCAGATGTCGCCTATCACTACCCACAACGCTAGTTTTGGATCTGTTTATGTCATTTTCCGCAGTCTCTATACTCAACACAGTAGCCTTCTGTTTTTGTTTGCACTTTTTTCTCGTATGTTTCGTATGTCTTTTGGAAGTCTGCTGTTCGCTGTCGTCGTATACCTCAAATACTTCCAGTTCATAATCCATTTTACTACTGCCAATGTCATCAGATTATTCGTATGAACTCCTTTATTTTCAAGTGCACCACTTTCTTGCAAAAAATCACTTTTCGCACATTACATTATTTTTCGAGAGATCATGTATACTTCTGGTAATATACAGCGGGTAGCATTTCAATCGGAATGGTTGAGTAAACGACGACCGAACTGAGGAGATCAACCTTGGATCTATCGCCGCTTCTCATATTATTAAATTCATTACCGTTATAAACATAAGATCTGACATCATCAAATCATGACGAAGGTGTCAGATTTTCAGGCAGGATTTTTTCGCCATTCATTGTCGATAAAGACGATTCTTGCGTACATGTGAGCAACGCAGTTCACGCTATATATCTTATACGTCTCATAGATGGCGCCGGCATCCTTGTACATAAAAAGGTCAGACATGAGCGCAACAGTAGTAATTATGGTTAATAATAAAGGGGTTATATGTTGTTATTGAACTCGAGAAAACAGGTATTCAACAAAATTACTTCCAGACGTTTGACACTAACCTTCAAAATTTTCCATATTTTTCTCCTCTCGGATCGCTTTTGTGTCGGTCTTTTTTAAAAATTATAATTATTCATCATTAAACCATCGCGGACTAACAATTTTCAAACACCACAATACCACAATAAATTTCTCCTAACCTAAGAGAACTACATTCATATTTTTTAACAAAAACCTTTTAACATTATCTATACAGTAGGATTGGGAAATAAAAAACGCGACTGGAAATCGTTCACTATAGAAAGATATATATATATATATATATATATATATATATATATATATATATATATATATATATATATATATATATATATTCAGAATAATCATACCTACAGCAAAAAATCAATGAGTATAAATATTTTGTACAAAACATTGGACCGACTTTATTAGTTGGTGCACTGAAAAATACCAAATAATATTAATTATATTGGTACTGGTATCTTTGAAGTTGTGCAACTGTAGTTAAGACTCTTGGCAACAACTTCACAAGTACCAGCACCAAAAGAATTAATAATATTATTTGGTATTTTTCATTGCACCAAGTCGGTCCAACTTTTTGTACAAAATATTTAGTTCACACTTTTGAGTGTTACATTACTCACGAAAATCGTTGAGCGTTGACTTATACCATTGTCCATGTATATTATTATTTGCTTGTACATACCTACTTAATAATATTCAGAAATTCAAAAAACATCGCCGCGGAAATATACATATTTCAGACTTTACCACTACTGTAACTTGAAAACCGTAACTCTTTGGAACAAATGTACAATATAAATGTTGCTACCAAAAATCTGATCTTTAATTTCGTTGCCTCAGATTTTCAATTTCCGAAAGAAATTTGTCCCTCCACACTCCACATAACGAAAATACACATATTTGAGATTTTTACAACGCTGTAAATCGAAATCCATAACTCTTTTGAAACAATGTTCAATTTAACCGTTTCCGGATTTTATCCTATCTTCAATTCTGCCGTCACAGAGTTTTGATTTTCGCGAAAAATCGAAAAAAAGACAGTCGAATTGTGTACCTCCTCCGTTTGGATTCGTCGATCAAAAAGAAGTATCCTGGACCTTCTGATGAGAAGGCAGTAACAGTTACGGAAGTAGTATATTTTTTACATTTTTTCCATAGTATATATAGTACGGCCATTAAAAGAATGCATCCTCAAAGAATGTAGGGGAGGAGGCACGGTGTTATCTATTATCAATCTATCAACTTTTCAACAACAAACAATCGTTCTTATTGCAGCATACCTAAACCTAGGAAATGTGCATTAATTCACCCGGTAGGCACGTTCCATAAACGTGAAAAAAGCTGAACAGATACGCCTTTGCTAATATGTGTTTGAAGATTAGTAATAGATGACAACATTTTACCTACTCCCCTACATTCTTTGAGGATGCATTCTCTTAATGTCCCTACTATACAGGGCTTTTCATTAAGGATGGACAGGTAGCATATCTCAGAAAGTAATAGTCGTTGGACGGTAGGAAAAAAAAATAATTTGAGGAAATCGACCGTAGGAAATTGCTGCAAATTATTTTCAAGTTCCTAACTATACTGCTAGAAGGCGTAACAGCTACGGTCGTGTATGAGAATGCATTTTTCTTGAAAACGGCCCAATATAAGTTAAGAAAGAAATATTATCAAAGTAATGCTGCTAGAATTTTTCATCTTTTTGATGCAACATTTTTATTGTAGGACGTGAAATAAGGGCAGTAGAGTTTTACTGATTAAAATGCTTATAATTTTGGTTTGCCTCAACAGAATACTCTATCTCGTTCAATAAAGGAAGCTTGGCTTTAAGAAAAATAATCTTGTCATATTGGATTTTACACGGTAGAGGTCACTATTTAGAAAGGTTAGGTTTTTTATTTTTTCTTTGAAATTTTAAATGGTAATAACTTTGGAATGAAAAAAGATATCGACATGCCGTTTTGAGTTTATTATTACAAATTTAATTTACTTTTCGTTTTTGATGAAATAATTAAAACATTCCATTTCATATTTCAAAGAAAAATAAAAAACGAAACTTTTAAAATAGCGACCTCTACGGTAAGCAGCAAAAACCATTATAGCAGTGTTATTATTCTCACTAAATCTACAAAGCTTTCTTTCTTGAGCGAGATATAGTTCGCTAAATTATGTTAAGGCAAACCAAAATTTAAATATTTTAATCAGGAAAACTTCTTTCTTCCCTTCTGTCCTTACTCCCCGCCCTAAAATAAAAAGTGATAGATCAAAAAGATGCCGAATTCCAGCAGCATTACTTTGGTAATATTTCTTTCTTAACTGATATTGGGCCGTTTTCAAGAAAAATGTATTTTTATAGGGTCCGTTCACTTAGAGAAAAGGCCACCGTGTCATCAGCGCAGAAACTAGTTTTCGTCACTTTGTCTCGTTGCCTAGCAACGATCAGCTGCCGACACATTTCAGTGGCGTAGCACAGGAAGCGTAATTTTGGCTGTTTACATGAATCAAGAAAACAACAAAAGTTTTTTCGTAATCTGCCCGTTATTAATTGTCTCTAACAAGGAAAGATTGCATATGGATTTCTCGCGTCTGAAGATATGGCCACTTCTCACACGAAGGTGCTTGGACGGTCAAAAGTTTTAAACGGTGAGTGGTGCATGGCATCTATGGTATCTATGGTCACTTTCCTGTTTGTTTACGTTCCGTTGTGCGCGTACGAACTGAATTCGTCCTCCACATTCCCCACATTCCTGTTCCTGTAGAATGTGTTGCTTTGAGAATGTGATTTTTGTGTATGGCGATTTATTATGTTTTCGGGAAGGTGAGTTTCCACACTTTATGTTAGTTTATGTTCCACTCATTGTTTTAGAAGATGCCACCGAAGAAGCTCGTTGGTGTGAAAGGGTTGGTAATTCAGAGCCAAATCCGAGAAATCATAAATAACGTTGCCACTTTTATGCAAGGCGGGGATTTCAGAGACTACTGAAACATAATAGGTAGAACAATCTGGTAACGTGCACTGATGTAAATAAACGCTTCATTCTGTGTGTTTTTTACCTGTTGGTAATGTACACCGTACGCTACTGACGTGACGTCAGCACTTCGCGCATTTTCGTGACGTAGGTGGCCTTTTCTCTAAGTGAATGGACCCTACTACGACCGTAGCGGTGTAGTTAGGAACTTGAAAATAATTTCCAGCAATTTCCTAAAGAGGATTTTTTTCCTACCATCTTACTTACTTTCTCAGATATGCTCATTAAAAACCCCTTTGTTTCGAAGATACAGGGTGAACAAAATTTGTGACAACCACATTCGAAAATTTGTTGAAATCTTTAATGTAAATAAAAGTTTGGCGTATGCCAAGGAGTTTATCAAGTACAAAAATTTGTTTACAACGTTTTGTTATTTTTTCGATCTCGATAACTTGGAACGAATGGCCTGCTCGATCCTCAGACTGAAGCCCCCTGCATTATTACGTATGGGGAAATCTGAATTCATTAGTTTACGCTACTTCAGGGAGAATTTGGACGACTTGCGAAATCGGATAACCCAATTAGAAACGACCCTGGTATGTTTCAAAGAATTGTTAGGTAAGCTGTGGTTTGGCAGTCAATGAGGAGAAAATTGAATATTTATGTTTGTATCTAGGCTGGAAGAAGTAAATTATATTGTCTCAAATTTTATTCGCCTTGTATTTTCGAAACAAAGGAATTTTTAAAAAATCATCGTAGGACAAAATATTCTTAGAATAGGCCAAGGAATAACTCCTTGAATTTTTGCCGCATGTTTACCTAACAACATGTATATAGCCAAAATGAGTTCATTCTGTCTGGTTCCAAGGGATTGGTAATTGGGGATTATACGGCTGTAGTAAATGTTAAATAAAAACTCTTTTAACTAAGTCGGAGCTTTCGGGATGATTTATTCCATCTTCTGGGAAAAAATACCGCTTAGATAATTTGATGTGCTACTGAATTATTTTGAGTTCCATTAAGTGGAAGTAGTACTTCACAAACTGTAACACCTGAGGGGCAACGGGTGAAGCGGAGGTATAAAATTTACTACTGGTAGGTGGAGCCTAAATACTACGCAAACATTATTTCTCATGTAATTGCCGTCCTAGAGCAGAGCTTCATCGATATCGAATACTTACGAGGGGAAAACTATTTTCGGTACAGCTGCGGCGGTACCGACTGGAGACATATAGGTAGCGAATAAAAAGCGAGGGATGCTTTTTATGGTATTTTTATAATGACAATAATTTTACCAATATTTGTCGATAAATTATTTAGCACAATTGACGTTAAGCACTTCGCACGCTTTTCTACAATAAAATCAAATATTTTGTTAATCTATCTATTTCTGTTTTAAACTTATTTAAGATTATTTTTTACATTTTAGTTAGGGTTTTGTATGAAAGCGTGGTTTCTATTTTTTGACCGACTTCAAAAAAAGGAGAAAGTATTTTTTTGCGTTTTGCATAGTAAACGTACTCCGATTTAAAAGATTTTAACAACAAAACCGCCCCCAAAGGGGGTGGAGGAGCAATTTTTCTCGAAAATTGAAAATCCGAGACGACAGACGTTTGAATTGGACATTTTTAAAAATAATCATACGTTTTCGCGCTACAGTCTGAAATATGTGTTTCAGCTATGTAGAAGGGGCAATTTTTTTCCGAAAACAGAAAATTCTAGATTTGAAAATTAGAAAGGGGAGCATATCCGAAAACGTTTAAATTGAACATTTTTTTATAAGAGTTAATGTTTCCCAGTTTCGCAATGGTAAAGTCTGAAATATGTAATATGCGTATTTCCGCTATGTGGAGAGCATTTTTTTCGAAAATTGATATGACACGGCCAAATTAAAGAAAAGATTATATGTAGCAACATTTAGATTGAGTTACGGTTTTCGAGCTACAGCAGTAAAGTCTGAAATATGTATATTTGCGCCGCGATGTTTTGAGATCTCTGAATAATAAATAACAAGTACAAGGCTAAGCCTATAACTTTTTGGGTATTACCAAAGAAGATAGATACTAGTAGGTAGTATCTATCTTCTTTGGTATGTCTAGAAGTTCAAAATTTTCATGACTAATGTTATATTCAAAAATGTGAAATAAATATTTTTTTACAAAAAATTGGACCGACTTTATTAGTTGTTGCACTGAAAAATACAAAATAATATTAATTCCATTGGTGCTGGTAATTTTGAAGTTGTACAGTTGTAGTTTGTTGTTGTAGGCACCAACTCCAAAAGAACCAGCACCAATAGAATTAATATTATTTTGTATTTTTCAGTGCAACAACTAATAAAGTCGGACCAATTTTTTCAAAATAATATTTTTTAAACTATTCTTTATTTTTGACTTATTATTTATGAAGCACCTCTTGTGTTGTTGTTTGTTCATGGAGGTGGCACAGCGATAATTCAACGATCATGAAATATTTTTTAAGAAATTTGGCTTAAAAAATATATATTCATGAATTTATTGTATTGTCAACGGATTCTAATACATGTTAAAAAAATACATTTTATTTAGATATCTGAAAATAGTGTTCAAAGATTTCTGTACATAGATAGATAACAAGATACAGGTGTTAGTATATGAAACCCTCTCAGAATATACACATAGCAGATCATGACATTTGACCCAAAAAATATTAACGTACGTGTATGTGAGGATAATGTTATTTGGTTATTGATTGTGTGAAAGTGTAAAATAACAAAATATACCAGAAGGAAACGAATAACATTAGAAGGGACGATTTCATAAAATGTTCTGCGTCGGTATAAATATTGAAAAGTAATATTTTTAATAAAACTCATTTCTCATTTTGTTTTTTTTATTCTATCTCGCACTTCCATGCCTCTATTTGCCCTACTATCTACAATTTCAGGTAAAACGTATTGGATATAAAACTCTTTTATTTTTCCTTCCATTTTATCACTCCAGAAGTCGTCCATTCGAGGGATTTTCTCCACTTTTATTCCTTGAGTGGTCCAAACACATAAATAACAAAAATTCATTTTGGTTATTCGCAACTGACCCTGGATTTGAAAGTACCAATTATGGCATTCATTGATCGTCCTGTCTTTTTTCCAAAATGTTATTTTCCTTTCAGTTATCCCTTCATCCACAGTTATAGTTCTGGCTCCGTATGGACATTTTATTTCCACAATGGAATTTTCACCTTCAACAATTCCGTCGGGACTTGCAGCCATGTAACTGAATTCTTCATCAATGAATAGTCCACATTTTATAATTTTTCTTTGCAAAAACTTCTCCAGGTCTTCTCGTGCTCTGACTTCATTTTCTATGCCATATTGTGTGGGCTTCGAATAAAATGGCTCTGGATGAATTATGGATTTTATCAAATTTTTTACTGAAGACGTTTCCCTCTTTTTGCAAATCTCTCCAAATTTTGAGGCAGTAACGCGTTTTTGCCTTTCACTGTGCCATAAAAGAGAATCAGCCTGATCTCGTGTCAATACCTCAATTTTTTTGGCTTCTTCAGCAGATATTGATAAATTTTTTAAAAAGTCTTTTGCTGCCATGTCTAAAGTGGCGTCATCCATATCTGGTTTGGTACAATGCTCACCGTAAAATAGGTCATTTCCTCTGAGCTCTCGTGGTTTGTTATGTTTTATTTTTCGTTTTGAGATAGAAGCTTGTATCATTTTTTTTTGTTTTGTCAACTCGTATTTCGAAACGAAGGGGTCATTCAATCTTCCATACTTCGTTTTGAGTTTGCTCAATTCTTTCTTTGAATTCAGAGCAACTACAGACGCATAACAGCGAGTTTGGTAAGATCTCTTCATAACATAATTAATTCTTTTTCCACCTGAGTGTCTAGCTATTATATTGTTGAACTGTTCTGCACAATTGTTGTCTACATCGTATATTAAACTTTTCGAGTGATTTGCGAGGTATCTGACAATCTCCATTAGTTTGTCATATAGAGCTGAAAATACAGATAAATCAATTACTCGATATTTTCAATACGTAATAAATATGAAAACATTGAGAATTGCAGGAAAGCTGAGAGAGAGCGACAAATATTATGGTTAGTATATAATTACTTACGTGTCAATTTCATATCCGCCACTGTTGTTGTGTCTACTGTTTCTTTTTGACAAAAGTATCTCGAACATTTTAAATCATCTCCCAAAATGTGTTTCGGGCTGTTTAAGATATCTTTCCTCAAGTTTTCAACTTTTTCAGCTAAAGGAACCATTTCATTTTTTCTGAACTTGATGGCTTCAGTAATTCCATATCGGAATCGCATCAAATTTTTCTATAAAAAATAATATAATTAGGTATATACAAAATTACGTATCACATTGATCATGTATGGAATATTCAAGAAATGTTCCAAATTTTCAAATAAATATCGAAATAATATAAATATGAAATCATTGCAAAGTGCAATGTCAACTGAATTTCCTGGAAATCAAACAAATCATCATTAATAAGCTCTTAAAAATACCAATTCCATGAAAATAATACTCTTATAATGAGGATCCTTTTTAACGAGGTATTTCAGAAGTCGTGAAAAATTAAAATTTCAATTGGAAAACATTACCTTAATTTCTTTCCTGAGGATTATAGGCCCAGCATTTTTGGTTTGAACTAATTCTCTTATTTTCCTCAAATAATTTCTCAGTAAGTGATTCCGGCATTCTACTTTCATAACAGTAATGTTATGATATTTGTATGGATTTTTTTGCAGTATTAAATCATAACAACTGCTGTCTCCATCGGCAACCATTATATTGTAAATTATTCCATACATCGGCATACTTTTTTGAAACCCCTCAGCTATGATATTCGCTTCCATAGAACTCGACGAACCTTGCCAATTTTTGTAACATTTGTGTTGTGGGGTATTCCGTGGATGTTCTTTGCATGTTAAACAAAATTTGTTTTTCACGGCTAAAAATAAAACTTTTCTCGTTTTAAAACCTACAATTGCAGCAGCTCCACTCAAAGAATTATAGTTGGATCTGTAAGATCTTTTGGCCCAAACACCATCACATACAACGGTTATTAAATGTGTACCATCTGCAGTTACATCTCCACATTCAATTGCCAAGTGTTTTTCTTCTTCAGCAGCCTTAGCCATTTCCTCCATTGCAGATTCTTCCCACAGATCAGCTAGATTTTCTTCGATTCTTGAGTAAGTTTTGGAAGATAACGTTGGTATATTCATTGTGGAATGAAATTCATTAAGGTGTGTATACCCAGATCCCACGTTTGTTATTCCAAGCACAGCACTATTATTAACGTCTTCAAAATTAGAAACAGTTGTTACAGTCTCCATGGACATACACATATTACATTTGAATGTAATTTTAGAAGCTACTCCCCTTCTAGTTTCTTTTACTATCTCAAGGTTTATGAGAGAGCATCCGAAATGGGGAGCATGATTACTTATTGCAATAAGGGAGTCGATAAAATGCTGAATATCGACTATTCTCCGTCCTTCGAGTTCGATTTTTTCATCGTTATTTTCCTTTTCTCTATTTGAGGTTTCAATTGATGGTTCCTCGATAATTAGGCTTGTGCTTTCTTCCTGATTTATATGAGCTACATGAGTGACTTCGCAATAATTGTTACTAACATCTTTTCCCAAATGATTATCATCTGGAAAATGTATGTATTTTGAAATATCACACAGTTCACTATCGAAACTTGAATTTTGTTCATGCGTTGCTTCAACAGAGCGACCCTGTCCAGAACAATTATTTTCACTGAGGCGTTTTACACCGCAAAGAATCACGTCAACGATATCAATATCCGAACATTGTTCATTTGAGGGCGTAGAACCAATAGCTTGGGTATCCTTATATTCCACCGGTACGGTACCAGGCTCCTGTACCTCTAATGATCTTGATGTCCCAGCTTCACTCATCTTCGATGACACCTAAAAATATAGTGTTTTTAGTATTTGTCTGACCAGGACCTCTTCAATCTCAATGTGCTTTGCTTTATGTAGAATATGATGACAACGGCTTTATTGAAGGAATACAAAAATTACACTATTGCTTTTATTTACTATATGGAACAGTTACTAGTTCAATAATGAAGCCTTCAATCGCTGTGTGATTTATTTAGAAGAGAACCTTGTCACATTCCTCATGTAATTCAAATTACATAATGATAAAAATTCCACTTATACCACCATATTTTTAAATAATAAATTAATATGTGTTTTAATATACCTATAAGTGGAAGTTTTTAATTTTTTGTTTCAATTGATCATGAATTTCCATCAAGTATCAGCAATATAGTTTAAAGATATTATTATACACAGATTTTAGAGATTTTCTATTCACAGTTACTGTGTACATGATCGCTAACGCTAACCAAAATGCCGTTGTATTGTCAGGACACTGTGTTCAATAAAATATTTACGTAGGATTCCAGTTCAACTCACCTTATTTATTCGCTGGATTTTGGATCTAGGCGACGATCTCGTAGATGACAACCATAATCGGTTCTTCAAACCTTTACGTGTGACCGGCATTCTTGAATATTATAATCACAATGCCTATGTCTGTTGCTGCTGATCTTTTATACCCATAAGGGCCAATTTCAAAACCAAATCACTAATGAGGGATAAGTGATGTTGAAGGATTTGGATACTGAATTCAAAATCAAAGAATAGATAAAATAAATAGTACCTATATTCAACCAGAATCAATTAATTGCGCACGGATTTTATCAATACTTAATTGAGTATATTGGTCCGCTTATGAAAAAAAGATTTAATTACATCATGAGTTCCTTCAATGGACATCTCTAAGACAAACTACGTGAGCGATGTAGGGAATAAACCCACAAATCGGTCAAGGCAATAGCTCTTCATATATTATACAAACCACTAATTTCAGTTCGAGCAGTTTTATTAATTTTTCAATATTCTTCTTGATCTTTTTATTTACCTACGTACGATATAAAATACTACTTATTCAATTTTCAACGGAAACTGTACTTCTTCACCCATCCGTCTATCCCTCGTAAACATTTATAATAGTGAATGTATTTTATCTCCATTCATAAATGATGATTACTTTAGAACTCAGAGAGCGGCGCCACTCTGCAGGTGCAAAATGTTGCTATGCAAGGGTTTCGTAGTCCCTTACTTTTATGATTTATTTTTCATTACTAGTGGATGAAAAAAAATATCCTTGTTGGTAAAGGTCTAATCTATGTTTCTGTCGTCTTACTTTTTTGATATTTTCCTTAATTCTTCTCTAAAAAAAATGGGAAACTCGTCAAAAAATATGAAATTTTATGTTTTTTTTTAGAAAGAACTAAATAAAATTTTGAAAAAGTGATTCCACAGAAACATAGATAAGAGCTTTACCAATACGTAGTTATTTTTTCAGTCTCTTAAAATAAAAAATGAACCTAAAAGTTTAGGGACTACGAAACCCTTGCATACACTGTTTTAAAGAGAAGTACAACTTCCTCTTAAGCTAGCACAACATAAATATTTTTTTACAAAACATTGGACCGACGTTATCAGTTAGTGCACTGAAAAGTATCAAATAATATTAATTCTATTGGGGCTGTTACTTTTGAAGTTGTGCAGTTGCAGGTAGATTGATAGCTTTTAGCACCAACTTCACAAGTACCAGCCCCAATAGAGTTAATATTATTTTATAGTTTTCAGTGCACTAACTGATAACATCGGTCCAATTTTTTGTACAAAATATTTATTTCACACTTTTGAGTGTAACATTAGTCACGAAAATCGTTAAACATTCACTAATACCAATGAAGATAGTACTTATCCTTTTGTATATTCCTTGCTTGTAGTTGTTATTGAGATCTCAGAACATTGCTGCGGAAAAACGCTTGAATATTTTAGTTGTTAGCATTTTAACATCGATTTAACTCGAAAACCGTAACTCTAAGGATAAAATGTTCAGTATAAATTTTGCTACAAATAATTATGTCTTTCATGTATTGCAAACAGATTTTCAATTTTCGACAGAAATCGCCCTCTCCACATAGCGAAAATAGGTATATTTGAGAATTTAAAATGCCCCTATCTCGAAAACCGTTACTCTTTTGAAAAAATTTTCAACTTAAACGCTTCCGGATATTGTCCTATCTTTAATTATACCACCGCAGATTTTAAATTTTCGAGAAAATTTGACCCCACCACCCCCTTCGGGGGCGGTTTTCTGAGGGAACAAGATGTCAGATTCCCGCTTTTATGAATATGGGACCATTTCTCAAGCCTCCTCTTTCAAATGAATCAAAAATCATCAAAATCGGAGTACGATTACTATACGAAAGGCGCGCACAAACCAAAAAAAAAATGCACACAGTCGAATTGTATACCTCCTCCGTTTGGGGTTCGTCGGTCAAAAAGTAGCACACATCAATAAAATTATTGTACTAGCTTAATATTAAGAGAGCTTACTTAAATGAAATATGGAGAAAATCCAAAACTATCCGTAAGGAATAATTTAGTGCTAATTTAGTACACAAGAATAACAATTATAACTATAATTTTAAAGAAATTAGATATTTTATTAAGTACCACTCAGATGCTTATTTAATGTAAAAGTCTAGAGTTTTACTCCACTTCATTGTCACATTAGTTCCAAGGCAATAGCAGAAAAACGTATACAGTGACCTCGCGGTAATCCGGCCCCTGTCTAATTGGGCACCCCTTATAACCCGACATATACCTGCAATACTACATATAAAGAGAGATAAGGCCTTGTTTTCACGTTTAATTATTTTTTTTGTTTGTCATCATACGTACTCCTATTCAAACAAGTTTCGGGTTACAAGAGTACGGTGGCAGGACTCTATAGTCCGACAAATTCGCTTATCCGACTCCGCCCTGCAAAATGTTTGTCGAATTACCGCGGGTCTACTGTATTTTTCTTAGGGCTTTTTAACCATCATCCTCTGAGAAAAAACAGGAAAAAAGGTATGCTCAAATGAACTGTTAAATTTTTTAACGGTTTATTCATATTCTGTCTAAATGATAGGATTTTGGCGCGCTAATAAAAATTAATGGTCGCAGGAATTGATCACACGGCTTTTATATATTTGTTTGAGAGTGGTAGGAAATCCCATATATCATTCCACAAAAGGACGGATGTAATCTGGGCCAGAATATGGCCAGGTACATGAAGAGGTCATGTAAACTCATGTAAACTGGGCCAGATGTATAAGGGTTCGTTCAAATCTCATAGGCATTCTCGGCCAGAGATTTTAGAGTTCGATCTAATCTACCAGGTAGGTATACAGGGTGGTCCGAATTATAGTGGAGAAACATTAAAAGCGTAATGAGCTGATAACAAATAATTAAAAAAGTTCATATAAATTTATCTCCAAAAATGCATCGTTTAGAAGCTACGGGGTGTTGAAATATATGAAAAATATTGGTTTTTTCTTATTCAAAAAAAAAACTTTTCTAGATTTTGCTTTCAAACTTAGTAGGTATTATAGCCACTTAAAACAAATTTATAGCATGATAAACTTGTTTCGGTTTCACCAAAGGGTGGCGTTCGTGAGACCGTTTTAATTAATTTAAATAATAAAAATGGGGTACGCCAATCGTTTGATTAAAATTGATCAGGGTATCAGAATTTATTAACAAAATTGCGATACCCTGATCAATATTAAACAAAAATAGTCTCTTCAGTGTTTTCGCTAAACGAACCATTTTCGACAAAAAAAATGTTTGCACGTGCACCTAATATCTGAGGTTTGCAAATTAAATTATAATAAGTGATTATTATTAGAAAAACATTACAAAACAATTCTAGAAATTACTATTTTTTAAATTAAGGATTAATTAATACCAACTACTAACAACTAAAAATACATACTTATAATACTGAGAAACACATTAATAAATGACCGGAACTGTTCCAAATGCATGCATTTGCTTCTATGCATTTATGACATGTTCTGTGTACCGAATTCACTGCCGCTCTGATTTGATGTTGATTATATTGAAGAGTCTGACAAGCATTTTGAATTCTAACCACAAGTTCTTCCTTGTATTTACTGGAGTAGATTAAACTAAGTCGATAAGAGTCCCCTATACAAAAAAATCGGAAACATTGAGGTCTGGCGAACCTCGGTGGCCAAGCAGCTGGTCCTCTTGTTGGTACATAACCCTTGTTTGGTACAAGCAAACGGTCTATCCATCGTCGGGGAAAATTATTTTTACACCAATTATCCACATTTAACCCATAATGGATCCATTTGAAACCAAGTTTCTTGTCTTTGGTTGAGGGGGATTTCTTCCAAATAATTTATAAAATCATTTCCCAGGAAATGCAAAAATAGTTGAGAATTAAGGCGGGGAGGTGGAAAATGAGAACCACATAGATGCTGGTCTTGGATTCTCACCCACACATTCACGCTAAACTCGGTCTGAAATGATCGAGGCCTAATTTCATACGACCACATGTATAAATTATGAAAATTTATCACACCTCTTCCAGTGAACGTGGCTGCATCGGTTCATATAATTTTATTTAAAAATCTATCGTTTGCTTCAACTGACTTTAGAATCCAGTTGCAAAAGTTTATTCGTTTTGGACCATCTTCTGGCGATGAATGTTGGACTACCTGAAAATAATAAGGTTTTCTTCCATCTCTACGAAGTATATGCAAAACTTTGGTTTTGAACACAATCCAACAGCATTACGGGAACTTATGCGATTATTTTCATCAAAAAGGTTCAAAATTTCGTTCCGTTACCTCTCATTTCTTTCATATTCGTTTCAGATTCCGATTCAATCCGCATTCTCTAACCTGGCGATGAGCCTGTATAAAAACTTGAGCAGTTGGACGTCTTCTCTTGGGAAACCTTCTTCCATACACTCTTGAAGCTTATGCAACTTTTCCGTTAAAAAACCGTAAATAAAGTGAATATCGGCATACTCAGTCTTTGTAAAAATATTTGACAATTTCACTGATTAATGAATACTAGCATTATTTTTTTAAATATTGACACAAACGACAAAATTTTAAAACAAAGTGTAAATCATGGCCAACAGTTCGATGTGTCGTAAAGGTATGCATTTCGAACAGCTCCTGTTATGTATTAAAGTTTTTATTAATATTTTTTTATTTCATTTATTTTGAGTTTTTGGTATATATTAATATTAAATTTACAAGTTATTATATATTATAATTTCTGGACATGTTATGTAAATGAAAACGAATTGAAATAGCGGGAATTATCTTAATTCAATTTTCAAATCTCAGAGATTAGGTGCACATGCAAACGAAAATTATTTTTTTCTCTAAAACGGTTCATTTCAGCGAAAAGACTAAAGAGCCAATTTTTGTTTAGAATTAATCAGAATATCAAAAATTATTAACAAAATTGTACAACTTTTTTATTATTAAAATTAATTGAAACAGTCTCACGAACGCAACTGGTATAACAGAAACTAGTTTATCATGCCATTTTTTTTCAAGTGGCAATAATACCTACTGTTTGAAATTAAAATCTAGAATAGTTTTTTGAAAATAAAAACGAATTTTTTAATATTTCAACACCCCCTATCTCCAAAACGAAGCATTTTTGGAGATAAGTTTATATGAACAATTGTTTTTATCTGCTGAATACGCTGTTAAAGTTTCTTCATTATAATTTGGACCACCCTGTATTGTCAGCGGATGAAATAACATACTGAATTGTTTTGTGAGTAAGGGAAGCGATGAAATAAAATATAAGATTTTATGAACCGTTATACTTCAAGTAGTGATTCTTCAAAGGCGATTGAATATGGTGGGGTGTCCGAAGGTGAAGTGTGCATCCTGGGAATCAAGAACGAGCTAGGCATGGGGAATTGACCAACATTTATCCAAAATATATCTGCTGTGGTGTGATTTGTGGCGTTGATACCAAACAGGTGTCTTCTCGAACACGACAGCAATTAACTACCCTTTATCCATTTTTGCACCACATTACAAGTGCAAATCGGAAATCAGCCGGTCACTCTGTGTTGGTACTGTGCGGTGCCTGACCCCCGTCGTATTTCTGGGAACACGTTACTGAGTACGACCAATCAGAAAGCGATTTTCAGGCAACTGCATCCCGAAAAAACTAATTTCGTATTCGTGATTCGTGCGCAGTGAATGCGTCTCGTTGTGCCCGGCGAGGTGCCTGGCGAGATGAACTGCTCCACTATGTATTGGGTTGGCAAGAGTCTACGACAACTATTATACTATTCCTTCGTATTAGGTGTAGGTATATCCGTGGTAGTCGATTCCTCTAGTAAATTTGTTGTAAGAATAATTCTTTATAATTTTTGATGGTTTCTCAGATATGTCCTGGACTTTCCATTTGCATGCAGTTGTGATAATTTTTCTCTGCAAAGAACTTTGTTCTGGATCATGATTATGAGTTAACTTACTTCTGGTTCTGTACAATCGGCACCAACAGTATACAATTTAGCTGAACAGTTTATTTTTTTTCTTCCTGCACGTCCATCGCACTTTTCTACTTTTTAATACATTTCGTTTAGAAAATAAAATACTTTCAAGAACAAGCAACTGGCAACCGCGTGAGCTCTTTACTATCGAAACTGCCATTGTACAAAATAGAACACAAAGTGAGTGTTAAATATTATTTATCATATCATTATATACAAGATTTTTAATTATATATTACCCTGAGCCGAAATTACATGTGTCATTAGCGGACCCTCTACTCTGGGCATGTAGCGAAGGGATTACTGGCCCAAACTACGCCCGCTGCCCCAAAAAATGGAGGGGTCAATTTTTCAAAAACTGGGGTAGGATTAAAGAATTTACAGAAAAATTTAAATTGGTAATACAGGATATTGTTGATACACTTGTTGGCTATTTTGTCATGTAATTGGCCCGCCAGCTTCTTCCCGCTTCACGTAATTGGACACTACAAAATGACTCCACGTGCTGCCATGTTCTTGCGATGCTCGTTCTGGTAACAAGACCCACCCATATATCACTTAGTGCTGCCAAACATCAAAAAGCAAAGCCCCTTATGGTCGTACTACAATAACTTTCGGAACATGCCTAGTACTTTTATTACATTAAGTATTTGAAAAAAAATCATATATATAAGTCGATGTTTTGGGCTATTCTGGCTAAGATTATTCAAAGGCAGTGGATAAAACACACGTTTAAAGTGATTTTTGACCGACTTCCAAAAGAAGGGGGAATACAATTCGACTGCTTGTTTGTCTTTTTATATTATAAGTAACCTTGGTTTAAATAGTAAAGGTGCTCCGATTTTGATGATTTTTTTTTTCATTTTAAAAAGGAAGATTGAGAGATGGTCCCATATTTATATTTTCAAGCCTTCATAAAGCCCATCTCTTCGAAAAAGTGTAAAGGGTTCTAAGAATGTCGAAAATGTATTTCACTCATTTCAGAATAAACTGCTAATTAATAATAATAATTCAAATATTTTTTTTAATGAACTTGTTTATGAATATTACAGCTAAAAATAATTGCCTTCTTATTATTAATCGGTTTTCTGAGATAGGGTATTTTTGAACACTAAATGAGAAATAAATATTTCTTTATAACCAAGTAATGGAAGCATTTGCTTTAACATACACTGAAAATAGGTAGGCGAAAATAATCTGAATCTCAGATGGCGCGTATGTCTTTGTTAACTTCATTGTCTTAAATCTCACTATAAAATACAAGTCTACGGTATGACGGTGTTAAAGTGTAAAACAGGTCGAACAATATGGATATTATACGGATACAGCCGAAATACACAAATTTTCAAATAGCGCTTGACCCCAACGGGCCTTCGGGGAAAAATTTCCTTTTAAAATTCGTAGGAAATTGTTTGTAGGTACTTTAATTCTGAAAATAGAAGTTATTCTCGAAAAACTTCTAGTTACTGAGTTATACTCCAAAAACCATCAAAAATTATTTCTTTTACCTTAGTCTGCATTTTTTATGTTGCGTCACGAAATTTTGGTGGTAAACCTCCGATAAAGATTTAGCAACCCGAAAACCTATAAAATGGAAGAAATCACAATAATTCCACAGCTTTCCCTCGAGGGACACTTATGAACACCAACTGACAACAATACAAAGATTGAACGTTCTATTCATAAAACTAATCAATAACCCGTTGTAGATTTTTCATAACGAACTATTTTCGTGTGTGCCCTATTTTAGTATAGGTACATCCAGCAAGGTGGCCTAATCTATTTGCAGTTGATTATTTTCAAGTAATAAACTGATCACACGTTGTCTCAAATATCTTGAATAGCGTAATACCTTGTTTCTACGATGCGCTGTCCACAAATATTTATTAAAAAATAAAGTGCAACACATGTGTCAAAACTGCAGTAAGAATGGAAAGTCCTTCTAGCCATACATGCGTAAAACATCGATTGTAGCACCGGCTGAATATGACCGTTATCTAAACCTGCACGTAAATATTTAAAATGAATATTTTTTTCAAAAAATAAGACCGACTTTATCAGTTGTTGCACTGAAAAATACAAAATAATATTAATTCTATTGTTGCTGGTTCTTTTGGAGTTGGTGCCTACAACAACAAACTACAACGGCACAACTTCAAAATTACCAGCACCAATAGAATTAATATTATTTTGTATTTTTCAGTGCAACAACTGATAAAGTCGGTCCAATTTTTTGAAAAAAATATTTATTTCACATTTTTGAGTTTAACATGAGTTACGGAAATTGTTGAACGTTCACTAATACCCAAAAAGAGGTAGGCTTAGCTTGTAAATAGCGGAAATGCGCATATCACATATTTCAGACTTTACCATTGCGAAACTCGGAAACCGTGACTCTTTTCAAAAAATGTTCAATTTAAAAATTTCCGGATATGGTCCCCTGTCTAATTTTCAAATCTCAAATTTTCGATTTTCGGAAAAATTTTCGCCTTCCACATAGCTGAAACACATATTTCAGACTGTAGCGCGGAAACATATGGTTATTTTTTAAAATGTCCAATTTAAAAATTTCCGGATATGGAATCTACATTAATTCTGTCGTCTCGGAATTTCAATTTTCGAGAAAAATTTCCCCCTCCACCCCATTTGGGGCAAGGGGATTTTGGATTTGATTTTTCTCAATATGGGACCATTTCCCAACTCTCCTCTTTCGAATGAAACAAAAATCGTCTAAATCGGAGTACGTTTACTATGCAAAACGCGCGAACAGCCATAAAAAAAGCAATCTTACAACCGAATTGTATACCTTCTCCTTTTTTTGAAGTCGGTCAAAAAGACAATACAATGTTTCTCTAATCAATAGGCGACGCATAAGAAATGATGGCTTCCTGTCTCCCTTGAACTTTATAGAGACGATCTCTGTAGGGAATCGCGACCTAGATTTGTAGATATCCAAAAATGTCGCATAGCTTGATAATAATTTCAGTATGTATAGTGTAGATGGAAGGAGAGATTACCTTTGGCCGATGAGAAAGTGGCAAAATGAATATTTCAGATTGAGTCATTGATGAAAAGGACACTCTCTATATTATTGCTTTTTGTTTTATAGTGAAGGCTTGGCCGTAAATCAAAATGAATTAGTTTTAGGAGCAGTCTTGAAAAGAAGAAGAAAAAGGGTGCGTGTCACTTTCAAGGATATTGAGGTGTGTCTTTGAAAAGGGAAGTAGGACAAAATAAGTAGTCATTAAAATTTTAAGTTGGTACCTTTGTCTCGCTAGGAAGTATTGATATACGTGGGAAGAAGGAATAATTTCTAATGGTGAAAGGAGAAACACGAAAAAAATGTATATTTATAATATTGTAACGAATTTGGGATGTGGTGTTGGCGCCGTTCGGAGTGGAGGTCATCGCGTGCGATTCGTTGGGGCGCCTAGGTGAGTGCGGACGTTGGTGGGCCCGGGTGCTGTGAGTGTGGGGCATCTGCGATTGGTCAGCGATGCATGCCGGGACAAGATAATATCCCGAAGCATCTAGTGAGTTCGCGCTAATTCGCGTGGCGTTGGAAGAGTCGAGAAGGAGGGGCTTTCTTATATATTGGAGGAGATGATTTGCTGCGGAGTCAGTCAGTCAGCCCGAGACAGTGATCCGGTCCGGTGGAGGAGTCCGTCAGGCCACACCCCCCATAAAACGAAAGTATTTTTTTTATTGCAAAATTATGTGCTAATAATGTGCAAATTACGGCCACAAAAAAATAATTTTGTGCACAATTCCTTGACCATTTTTTCGTAATTTGAAAAAAGGAGGTGCAGCTTGACGTCAAGCTGCATCCCCGCACCGGTTTCTGTTGCCGAAATTTGAAAATCGATTACACCATAATTATGTGCAAATTATATGTTCTCCAATGACCTACAGAACAACTATGCTACTATAAGCATACGCCTTCTTTTTTTATATAAAAAGGGGTGTGGCTTGACGTCAAGCTAGACCCCCGCACCAATTCCTGTTGCCAAAATTAAAAAATCGATCACACTATAATTATGTGCAAATTACGGCCACAAAAGAAATATTTTGTGCACAATTCCTTGACCATTTTTTCGTAATTTGAAAAAAGCGGTTGCAACTTGACGTCGATCTACATCTCGCACCGATTTCTATTGTCGAAATTTGAAAATCGATTACACCATAATTATGTGCAAATTATGTGCTTTCTAATAACCTACTGAACAACTATGCTACTCTAAGCATACATCTTCTTTTTTTTACTTATTGAAGGGGGTGTGGCTTGACGTCAAGCTACACCCCCGCACCAATTCCTGTTGCCAAAATTTAAAAATCGATCACACTATAATTATGTGCAAATTATGGCCAGAAAAAGGAAATTTTGTACTCCATCCCTTAACTTTTTTCAAATTACAAAGTGGATTGTAAAACGAATTTAAAATTTATCTATTGCAAAATGATGTACAAATTCACATCACAATTGCACATAAATATGGTGTAATCGATTTTCAAATTTTTGCAACGGTAATCGGTGCGGGATGCAGCTCGACGTCAAGTTGCACCCGCTTTTTTCAAATCACGAAAAAATGGTCAAGGAATTGTGCACAAAATTATTTATTTGTGGCCGTAACTCGCACATAACTTGAATATAATTTTGCAATAAATAGTTTTTAAATTCGTTTTACACACCACTTTGTAATTTGAAAAAAAGTTAAGGGATGGAGTACAAAATTTCCTTTTTTTGGCCGTAATTTGCATATAACTTGCACATAATTATAGTGTGATCGATTTTTTAATTTTGGCAACAGGAACTGGTGCGGGGGTCTAGCTTGACGTCAAGCCACACCCCCATTTATAACTAAAAAAAAGAAGGCGTATGCTTATAGTAGCATAGTTGTTGTGTAGGTCATTGGAGAGCACATAATTTGCACATAATTATGGTGTAATCGATTTTCAAAATTCGGCAATAGAAATTTGTGCGGGATGCAGCTCGACGTCAAGTTGCACCCGCTTTTTTCAAATTACGGAAAAATGGTCAAGGAATTGTGCACAAAATAATTTTTTGTGGCCGTAATTTGCACATAATTTGCACATAATTATAGTGTTATCAATTTATAAATTTTGGCAACAGGAATTGGTGCGGGGGTGTAGCTTGACGTCAAGCCACACCCCTTTTAATATCTAAAAAAAGAAGGTGTATGCTTAGAGTAGCATAGTTGTTCAGTAGGTTATTAGAGAGCACATAATTTGCACATTTATGGTGTAATTGGTTTTCAAATTTCGGCAACACCTGTGCGGGGGTGCAGCTTGACGTCAAGCTGCACCCCTCTTTTCAAATTACGAAAAAATGGTCAAGGAATTGTGCACAAAATTATTTTTTTGTGGCCGTAATTTCACATAATCTGCACATAATTTTGCAATAAAAAAAATTTATATTCGTTTTATCGGGGGTGTGGCTTGACGGACCCCCGGTGGAGTATAGTTAGTGTGGGAGTCACTCAGTCCGGGGCAGTCGTGTCAGTTCAGGAGAGTCAGCCAGGTACAGTGAATACGGTGGAGACCGGGAGTACGATGCAGTTCGGTGGGTCCTTAGCACGGGGCCAGAAATAAATATCGCTCGGTTGTAAATAGTAAACATAAATTGTACATAGTACTCGACAGTGTAGTGTAAGTTATATAAATAGTCGATATAAATAGACTGATATTTTTAGTGTAGACATAAATAAACTTATAAATAAATTAATCCCAGTCACTTTGATATGCCCGTTACAATATTTTTTACTCGTAGAGTTCTGGAACGTTTTTTATAGATATAGTGTCCAACATATGGATGAGATAGCTTGAGAATCTAGAGAACGCTAATAGGTGTCGTTGCCGTACTTGTATGCGAGTGTTAGTGACTTCTTTGCCTTGAAAGTGTGACCAAAGACACGGGACCTACAGTTTAAAGAAAATCAGAGAGGACGTACAATAAAGAAAATGTCCGATAGAAAAAGTTGGCGAGATCGATCTAGTTCCAGTGGAATAGTAGGATAAAGTCGGACCTCCATCATAGGACATTTAGGCTACTTCTTTCCTTGTCATTTGGTACTACGCTTTGAGATACAACTTTTGAGACGCATGTTCTATACCGTGTCATCAAATATCAACAATCATTGCGTTGCAAGAAGCCAGAGATCCAGAGGATGGTTCTTCTGCCAGAGGTAACTGACTTATCTGAAGTTATTTGACTTAATAAACTAAATTCAATGCTAGAGGAGAAAAGAAGCCGTTGATTTGCTGTAAAAGAAAAATTTTCTTCTAAAAATAATATGAAGTAAGTCGCATTCGCTGTAGAAAATTGTTCCTTATATAATTTATTTCTGATTTCAGGATTTTATGTGAATAACGATGAAATTACCATGACGGGGGGGGCAGACTATGAAATTATAGAAGATATGGAGGAAATCCGAGACGAACGAACACAAATGCAAGTTCATAAGTGAATAACTATATTTTATTAACTACATATTACACAATATATACACAGACTGAATACCGAATTGAACTGTGTTAAATTAAACTATATGATTGGATTGTAGATTAGACATTCTTAACGCGCTCTGCCGGTGAGTGGAGCAGGCGTGCTAAGGGGTAAAGCGATGCCAAAGGAGGACTCCACATGACCCCCCGTGGGAGTGAGGAAACCTAGGGTTGAAGATGCGCTGGAAAACGGACGCGTCTGCCGGAACGTGTAGTGTAGGCGGTCGAAGGCGACTAAGGACTGAATGCAATGGGTGGCGCAACAGGCGTAGGTGAATTGCCAACGTCGATGCTGCGCTCACGGTGACCAGGTGAGGCGTCGACTTTGATGAGGAAAGCTGGCTTAAGTCGATGGATGGACATTGTTGTGGGCTCGCCATGGATGCGTGGCGTAAAAGTCTTGTCGTTATGGCTTATCACCTGATGAGGACCAGAATACGGGTGCTCCAGAGTGCCACGAACGGTGTCGTCTCTCAAGAATACATGGGTACAAGTTAAGAGATCCTTAAAGACGAAGACAGACGGTTGAGCTCGACGAGATGCAGGTGAGGGGTGGATTTTAGCAATGATGTTTCGGAGGATACTTTGAACGAAGGAAGGAAGTCGCTAAATCCAGAGCTGGTGGAGAAGGGAGCTTTGCAAATTGTTGTTGCCGGCGAGGATCGTAAATGCCACAAAAAATGTGAAGGTTAACGGTCGCCAAGCTCCTCAGCCATAAGCAGTTGGCGGACTTTCTGTTCTCAGTGGCGTAGCTGGTATCCAGTTGTGCAGCAAAGTATTTGTTGCTGTCCTGTATAATGTTGCCAATGACGAATTGAGCCTCTACCTGAGCGAACTTCAGGTTTGTCGGCTCAAAAGGGAGGGACGAGGATAGCGGTGCAGAACACAGTTTTCTGTCCTTAGATAACGTGAGCAGCTTCTTGCTGCTGCTGCGGTTGCTGGGAAAGGAGTTGCTGTCGAAGCTGGTCATTTTCTTGTTGGAGAGCACTTAATTCGACTTGTAGTTCCTCCGAAGAAGGCATCGCGAATGGGCTATCTAAGGCTCGTAGTGGCACAGGCATAGCACTTTAACCAGTATTCACATTTCGCCGGAGTATCCATTTTTACACTGTCCAGAGTTTGATTGATGATGTTCAGTGTGGAGGAAATCCGAGGCGACGAACACAAACACAAGTGATTAACTATATTTTATTAACTACATACTACACAATATATATATATCAGCAGGCGTGCTATGGCAGTTGTTAAAGCGATGCCAATGGACGGAGGCCACAAAGAGTTTATCTCATGTTGGTTTGATAGGTTTTTTTCAAGTTAACAAGCCAAGTGTTGACTATCAGTGGAAGGAAGTACATCAAAATATTTGAAAATACTTTGATAATGAACATCTTCTGTAGTATAATCTAAAAATTATTCTCTCTGTTATTGCCTTATACAATTGTAAATACGTCTTGAATATAGAGTGGCAGCATCAGCCAAATTTCATCATGGTTGCGTTGTTACATCTTGAGAAAATCTTTCTGTTATCCAATCTATGATAATGACTATACAAAGTTTTTTTCAGATTTCTTGATAATGACATAGTCAGGAGAAAATAATGGCTTAGGATTATGGGCTGTGGGCTTAGAATTTATCTTTAAAAGTATTTATGTCTGTGAAAAATCATTTTGATGTAGAAGACTTTAAAATTAAGGCTACCTATGCTGTTCCATCCCCAATCAAACGATCTATTGTTGCGGAAACAGTAAGTATGAGTATAGACAGGACAAACAAACAAGAACAAGACAAATCTTAGAAGATCAAGAAAGAATGAGACAAAAGGAACAAACGAAAATAAGACGAATCTTTTTAGAAGTCGTCTAATTACCTAGATATGATCGACCGAAATATCTATGAATATTGGTTTACAAACTTCACAAAATTTATCGCTAATGTAGAAACCACAAGTACATAAATTATATGGAGTTTTTGGCTGTTAAAATTTATCCGCAGATTCTGGATGAAGTGTGAATTTAGACGATATTGCAGTTTAGAAAGCCTAATTTAAACATTTTTGAAAATAATAGTAGATATGACTATTTAATCTAAGGGCAAGGGAAAGTTATTTGAGCATGTTTTCTACGTCAGGTTGTAATTTCATGGAAGGAATTTTGAGGGCGGTGAGAAGCGATAGAATCACTTGATGAAAATGTACCATTCAAACAAAATTCTTATAAAAAACAACATACCAAAAATTGTATCGGTGTGGTTCAGCTCTAACTCAGCATATGCGAAAGATTTGAGTTTTTTTTTGTTGAATTTTGCTGAATATAGCTCTCACCTCCAAAAGTTTTACATTGGGAATGTTTTTTGGGGTTATGGATTTATTTTGGAAATCGGTTAGCCGTCAAGGACTTTAATTTTCAATAATCATGTTATTTTTAAATACGTGTAGGTATACAAATATCTTAATAGTAAAGCAAAACAGCTGTTATCAGAATTTGAGTTTTGAGTAAAGTGTGGCTTGAATAATAATACTAATAGTGAAATACAATATTAAATAAGACAGTAAATACCTATAGTATGAAGAAAATATATTAATCTTACATTATTTACTCAAAAGTTCCTTCAATGTTTCTGGTATATGTAGATTTTATTCTTGCTTGCTTTTGAACAATAATGGAGAATATTTTCTATTTTCAATTATTCAAGAAATTATAGGCATTTGTTGTATAATATTAAGGTAATGTAACTACCAGCAAATAAGAATGTTGAAATTATTTATATACATATTATTATTTTAATATCTAATGTTTCGTTCTTGTAATATGTATATTGTATTGAAATACTCGTAGTTTATTATGCTAAGTTTTCTATCATGAATGGCATTTTAAAAACTTCAGGAAATTAATGAATGATTTCAGTATGATAGGTCTTCAAGCTTCAAAATTAGTTTTTTCAATTATTCAATAGGTATGCGCAAGCTCTTATCTATAATATAATATTTACTCATATAAACGGTCTCCATCCTGGTCATTCTGTGGTAAACTTATATTGATGCCAACCCAACCTGGCGGTACATCCAAACATTACTGCATAGGGCGATTCACCAATTCCTATTATTTTTCTCATAAATATGACCCATTTAGTTTTACTCAGCACTACACATAAAAAGCTAGGATCTCCTGGAAATTGATATATTTTATATCCTTGCACAATCTAAAGTCTTGTTTTTCGGCCAGCTAAGCGGTAAGAATTATGTAGTTCGGCTATTAATAAACTCCCCTTCTTATCCAGATCTACTTGAACTTCAAATGTTGTGCAAATCTGCATGTGCCTTAACTTCAAAACATCCCGACACGAAAGCTTGTATACGATCCTTTGGCTTACATCAGTCAATGGTGATCTTGCACTTTAGTCCACCTAAATATTATCCATGCTATAAATTGACACTTCAACGAAAATAAAAGTTGATTTACCTATCTGAGGGTAAGGGAAAGGTTTCTGTTTCTCTTTAAATGTTAATGATTCTTGCTATATTTTGGTCCAATTATTAAAATCACTGAATTAGAATGAACTGAAATATTTTCACGCGATGAGGAAACTCAGGTGCAATTAAGATGCAGTGTTCACCAAATTCTTCTGCAAGAGTATACTCTTATACATGTATGTCTACGTTTGATAACAAGATGCTCATCAATATTGAGGGTTGCACAAACGTGCAGAAAATTATAGGCATAAACCAGATATTCAGGCAGAGATCTTTGCGCAGGTTTGAAATTAGTCATGGTATGGCAAAGAGATATGCTAGTCAGTACTTAAGTTCCTACTAAGGCTGTGTTCGGGGAGTCGCTATCTGCACTTGCTCGCACTATCAGCTGTTCACGGAGCTCAATGATAGTACCACAAACGCTATCGTGACGTCATTAATTTTTGTGTGTCACGTCATAAATGAATGCTATCAACGCTATTTCTTCCGAGGTAGTGTATGGATAAATGGATAGTGTTTGCGTTTGCAAGCCACAATGACAGAAATACTGTACATCTGACAGACGTCATAATGACACTAACATAACAAACCGATAATCCTTTATAATTCGGACAGGTTTCTAAAGCGGAGAAGGATTAAATGTCTACTCAATGGGATAAGATAAATAAAAAATTTAACTGAAATATTTTCTCGTGATGGGGAAACTCAGGTTCAATTAATATGCAGCGGTCACCAAATTCTTCTGCAAGAGTATACTCGTATACCACAGTATGTACCAAAAAATAATGAAATCAATAATAATACTATTTATTTAACCCAAAATTTATTAAACGTTTACATTCGAAGTGGTAATTTTTATTTATAACAAAGATATTAGAGTGACCATTCTGTGCAAAAACTAACAAGATGCTCACCAATATTGAAGGCTGCTTAAACGTGCAGAAAATTATAAGGATAAACCAGATCTTCAGGCAGAGATCTTTGCGCAGGTTTGAAATTGAAAGTCATGGTATGGCAAATAGATATGCTAGTCAATTCTTAAGTTACTGCTTAGTAGTTTCAATTTGTACATATTCTCAGTCGAGTCTCTTCATTGACAAAAAATAAGTCAATTTTCTTATTCATATTTTTGTGCCTCGACTCCTTAACCTCAATGTGACAGCAAATGACAAAATGAGAACGCAAACGCAAAATAGTGTTCATGGAGCTTGCTATCACTAACACACAAGAAGCTCCATGAACAGCATTGGTAGTGTTTGCATTGATAGTGCAGAGAGCGACTCCCCGAACACAGCCTAAGTAGTTTCAATATGTACATGTTCCAGCTTGTCCCAAATTTATGCCATGTATTGACTCTGGTTCATTTCCAGCATTTTCAATTAGTAATGTTTCTCAGACGAGTCTCTCCATAGACAAAAAATAAGTCAATTTTCTTATCTCAATTTGTGCCTTAACTCCTTAACCTCATTGTGACAGCAAATGACAGAATGTGAACGCAATTCTATTTTATCATAGAGATAACATATAACATACAGCAGGCAAGTCGATCAAAAATGCGTACCCTCAATAGAAAGAAACAGAAAATAAAACAAGATTAAATATTTCTTTTATTTTGAACACTCGTGATTGGTGGATTACTGTACCTATCTGTCATCCGCATCCGACTCAGCCGTCATCCAAACTCAAATAGAAATTCGAAGCAGTTACGTTTTTACAATTTGTAAATAGGGAAATAGTTGATAATCAAATATAATAATAATTTGTCTCTCAGCGCAAGTTTTAAGTTCAAGTACTTCAGCTGCAGCAAACTAACTTAAATTCGAAATAAAGGAGAGTGAATGAAAATGCTTCAACGTAGGTACATATACCTAAATTCTTGAAAAACTTCAATGAAATTTTTTATTTGTTAAATACCAAGAATCTGTTTTGTTAAACAGTTGGAAAGATGAGTTAAAGTTAAGATTAGTAAATTTAAACAATCCAATGTGAACCATTTAAATCAACCTCACTTTTATAAAACTATTCGCAGGCCTGTTCTTAAATCAACATCGGTTCGAACTGGCTTTTTAGTTTTCATTATTTGTTTAATAAATTTATATACCTACTTCATATGAAAAACTTCTCATACAAAAAATATTAAAATATTCTTTATCATATAAATTATCTCAAAACCATGTTGAAATGTTTTTTGCGCTTTTTAGGAGAATACATTGATTTAATAATAATCCTACCACGATTCAGTTTCAATCAGCCTTTAAAAAGTTACTTCTTAATAATGTGAATGTATTTAGTTCCTGCTTCTGCCAATAGACCTTTTTACGATCACAGACAGCAGCTTATATACCTTATACCTAGTACAAAACTACATAGATATTCGCCTATAGGCTTAAAACATGAAAGTGACAAATTAAATGACCTAAAATTTAGAATTAGAATGTACTATAATAAATTACCTATTTTTAGAGGACAATAAGAATTGTAATACATTTCAATTTGAATTATGCGCAAATATAAACTCTTCCCTCTGTATGCGTCATGAAACAAAGACAGACACGGGCACGATATTCTCTATCTCTTTTTATCTATGGACCACATCCACTAGCGGTGCTGCATAGGACTTGCCTACTCTATGTTAAATATTATATCTCTATGGTTTGCATTGTTATTGTGACTGACATTTGTTAGTTGGGAGATAAATAGTGCTACCCGCACTTCCGTGTCAACCTCGGTAGAGTCCACTTCGGGTCTGAAGGAAATCAAATATTTCCGTACGGGAAGTACACGCTGGTAGAGGACGTGAGTGCTGGGCCCCCGAGGTGGACAGGGAAGTCTCGGCCGTGACAATCGAGCGTAGTTCGGGGTGTGCACGCGAAAAGAGGTCGATTCCTATTTAACTTTTGAGGTTAGAAGCACGTGGCAGCGTGGTCTGGAGGAGACAAGAGGGAAAACCTCGCGGATAACCTCAGGAGCGTGACAGAGAAGGTTATACTCGGATCGAAGCACATTGCTGGACTCACCTTGACACGTGCATTGAAGAATAATTATTTTAGTATAAGTAATTAGAAAAGCACAAGTTCGTGGTTTCCGGTTTGGTCTAGAGCCAGTCAACACCGAGACCACACCCCAAATTGAGCTGGCAATTGCCTAGTAGCAGCGCCATAAACAAGCAAGCAAGCAAGCAAATAGTGCTACCGTGTTGCCGTTTAGTAGGGATACGTTAGTTATACGTTTGACGAATATTATTATTGCGTTAACAATGTACCATTTTGGAATAAAAGCGGTACTTTTAAAATAAAAAATGATTTTACTATCACGTTCATTATTACATTATTGGTTTCAAGCCATATTTTTGAATTAATCGGGAAAAACCATTACGTGACCTTGAAAATCCAACATTTTTCTGTAAATAATGCTTCTGTATGCAGAAGTGAGAGATACCGCTCTCACCTCTGCAAACTACAGTTTGCAATGATTTTCCATCAAAATAGCCAGCTAGTCTATAAACTAGCCAAGTGAACACTTAACTGTAACAAATCAAATGTCAAATTTCATATCGTGAATTATGAATAATATCTGGAGACCGAGCTTTGCTCGGTTAAAACAGGATTTAAGATGGGTCTATAAGAGTTACTAAGGATATTTAAACTTATTAAAAAATGTGCATATTTTTGGTCGAAACGTATTGCGATCGGTAAATATTGCTTTTATTGTTCACAATATCTGGGCGGCCGAGATTTGCTCGGGTAATACAGGACTTAGAGTGAGTCTATAAGGAAATTGAATCAATTTCTCGGTTCTTAAAACCCCTTTTTGCAAATTTTTATCCAAATTTGCGAATCATTCAAGAAAAAGTTTATGGACCCCAAAGGTGACACCCTCGCGTTTTGTCAAATTTGATCAAAATCGTTGGAGCTGTTTCTGAGTTTTTTATGTGTGAATATATATATACATATAACTTTAAAATCGGAGGGTTGCAGCCAAAATGTGGGTGAAATAAAAAGAAGACTTTTTACATTTACTTGAGAGCTTTCGGAATCGGTTTTATTCCTTCTTCAGTCAAAATCTTTAAAGGTGTAATATAAAGACTAGGTAAAAGATATAAACTAAAGTATAAACTGACTTACAATGTATGAGATTGGTGTTGAAACCGATGTTCATCAAATAGCATATCCTTATTATGTAATCTTAATTAAATAAACATTTAACACGAAACACTTATGAAAAGATTGTAAATAATAAACAAAACAGGGCTGATGAAATTATGTTATAAGGTAAACAGACTTTATTTTCCATATTTGTATATATTATGGTTACACACGTCATCAATATCAAATCTAATTAAGGTGGTTGCCTATTTTGACTCCGTATTTTATCTAATTGTAATATATTCGAACAAATAACATTAAGATTCTGAATATCCGATTTTTTATTAAGGGAATCATGTTCACATTGTATATGTGCCATTTCTAAAAAAAATCTTTTAAATAGGTTTTTTTCTACTTCAAGAACTTTATTGTTGTCAAAGTCAGCTTGATGTCCTGTTTCTTTGATATGTTGAGCCAGGGCACAAGCATCACCTTAATGTCTCTCTTATGTGAGTTAATTCTTGATTGTAAATCTCTAGATGTGATCCCTATATATTTCTTATTGCAACTGGTGCAATCTATTCTGTATACAACATTAGTTTTTTGTTTATTATCCGTTTTATCTTTCAGTTTGCTGAATAATCGATTAACCTTTTTTACTGATTTATTGGCAATGAAAAGATTTTGTTCTTGTCGGAGTATGTTGCGTATTCTTTGTGTTAATTGTTCAATATAAGGAAGAGAGCGAAAAATCCTATTAGTAGTGTTTTCTGATCTATTTTTTGTTGTCTGCGTAATATTGGTGATATTATCATTGTTGTAGTATTTAAGGTGGAGAATATCAATTTGTTAACCATATGTTTTGGGTATGAGTTTGCAATGAATAATTTCGCAATTTTATCGAAGTTTACAATTCTTAGGGATCTGTGGCATATTCTCATAATTCTATTTTTTAACATTAATATCAAGTTGATTTTCATTTTCATAGGATGGTTTGGATAATAATTAATGTACATTCCGGAACTGCATGGCTTTGTGTACCAATTTAAAATGATTTTATTTTGTTTGTTATTCAAACCATCCTATATTATACGTTTATTATTTACAATCTTTTCATAAGTGTTTCGTGTTAAATGTTTATTTAATTAAGATTACATAATAAGGATATGCTATTTGATGAACATCGGTTTCAACACCAATCTCATACATTGTAAGTCAGTTTATACTTTAGTTTATATCTTTTACCTAGTCTTTATATTACACCTTTAAAGATTTTGACTGAAGAAGGAATAAAACCGCTTTCGAAAGCTCTCAAGTAAATGTAACGAGTCTTCTTTTTATTTCCCCCACATTTTGGCTGCAACCCTGCGATTTTAAAGTTACATTATCATATCAGCCACGAATACCCACCAGTTATATATATATATATACAAGAATTACTCGTATTAATGTATTAAATTAGATATTTACAAATTATTTTCATTGGAAATTTCCGATTAAATTATCAGAAACTCTTATTAACACCTTTAATTTACAAAAAAAAAAAAATAAGTTGATCAGGATACGAACCGAGGATCTCCAGATTACCAGGCATGAGATTAACCAATGAGCTTCTCATGTTGCGTATTGTTAGTGGGCTCATATCCTCATCTCATTTATAATCTGTATGGGAGATAGAATAAGAGTTTTAATTGCTGAAAACGATTTTTTATGTGAATGTGAATACAATCGATCGATTTAATATAATTAGATATTCGTAAGTTATAGATTTCAAAATAAAAAAATCCCGATGGCCTGTAGTCAGCGGAAAGGTAAATTTTTCAAAATTCATTGAATTGAAATTTTAACAACCTTTTGATTGGTATACCTACCTGTTATTAAATAAAATTGTCATAGCCTTGCGGTTAGAGGTTTTTGTTTTGGCTGTTGAATATAAAGCAGACAGGGTTCGAGTCCACTTCAAGGCAGATTTTTTTTTCGTCTATTTCTTTTCAATAAATATACTATATATTTTTTTAATCAGGGTCTATATTAAGATCTCCAGAAAATGTACAATTACATCAAATTTATATTGAGTGTTCATGTTTTATCAATATTTGTTATTTTTCTTTATTAATTTTTATTTTTTTACCTGTGTATTTTATGAAAAATTGCTTTGAACAAAAGTTGTAGGTACTGATTATATCTATAACCTAAAATTATTTTTAATAATATTTACACTACTGCTCTTTTTTGATAATTTTTTTAAATGTTTGAATGGTCGCCATTTTGAAACTACTTACTGGATATTGCCCAATAACGAACTCGACCGAGATATTTGAGAGATTGATTTTTGTAGCAAATTTCAACTTGATACCTTCAAAACTGCGACCTCTATCGTGTTAACAGATTTCGTAATATCCCATATATATATATATATATATATATAAACTTTTGAACCAAATGTTTTTTTGGACTAACTTATAGACATATAACAAAATGCCGTTGAAATTTTTTCGAAATTCAAAAGTGTGAACGTTCGCAATAGGTATATTTCTATAAGAAATTTACCTAATATGAATGATAAATATACCAAAACTCTTGAAATAGCTAGTGTGGATGAACCTCGGGGGTCACACCGATTAAATATGAGAGTATCGTCAATCGATTTCTCGACTCCGAAAACCCCTTTTTGCTCATTTTTACCAAAATGTGCTAACCCTTCCTTAATATAGCTAATGTATAACTTAAGGGTCGCAATATATTAGCTATGTACAAATTTTCATTGAAAAGTGTGGCTTGAATAATAATACTAATAGTGAAATACAATATTAAATAAGACAGTAAATACCTATAGTATGAAGAAAATATATTAATCTTACATTATTTACTCAAAAGTTCCTTCAATGTTTCTGGTATATGTAGATTTTATTCTTGCTTGCTTTTGAACAATAATGGAGAATATTTTCTATTTTCAATTATTCAAGAAATTATAGGCATTTGTTGTATAATATTAAGGTAATGTAACTACCAGCAAATAAGAATGTTGAAATTATTTATATACATATTATTATTTTAATATCTAATGTTTCGTTCTTGTAATATGTATATTGTATTGAAATACTCGTAGTTTATTATGCTAAGTTTTCTATCATGAATGGCATTTTAAAAACTTCAGGAAATTAATGAATGATTTCAGTATGATAGGTCTTCAAGCTTCAAAATTAGTTTTTTCAATTATTCAATAGGTATGCGCAAGCTCTTATCTATAATATAATATTTACTCATATAAACGGTCTCCATCCTGGTCATTCTGTGGTAAACTTATATTGATGCCAACCCAACCTGGCGGTACATCCAAACATTACTGCATAGGGCGATTCACCAATTCCTATTATTTTTCTCATAAATATGACCCATTTAGTTTTACTCAGCACTACACATAAAAAGCTAGGATCTCCTGGAAATTGATATATTTTATATCCTTGCACAATCTAAAGTCTTGTTTTTCGGCCAGCTAAGCGGTAAGAATTATGTAGTTCGGCTATTAATAAACTCCCCTTCTTATCCAGATCTACTTGAACTTCAAATGTTGTGCAAATCTGCATGTGCCTTAACTTCAAAACATCCCGACACGAAAGCTTGTATACGATCCTTTGGCTTACATCAGTCAATGGTGATCTTGCACTTTAGTCCACCTAAATATTATCCATGCTATAAATTGACACTTCAACGAAAATAAAAGTTGATTTACCTATCTGAGGGTAAGGGAAAGGTTTCTGTTTCTCTTTAAATGTTAATGATTCTTGCTATATTTTGGTCCAATTATTAAAATCACTGAATTAGAATGAACTGAAATATTTTCACGCGATGAGGAAACTCAGGTGCAATTAAGATGCAGTGTTCACCAAATTCTTCTGCAAGAGTATACTCTTATACATGTATGTCTACGTTTGATAACAAGATGCTCATCAATATTGAGGGTTGCACAAACGTGCAGAAAATTATAGGCATAAACCAGATATTCAGGCAGAGATCTTTGCGCAGGTTTGAAATTAGTCATGGTATGGCAAAGAGATATGCTAGTCAGTACTTAAGTTCCTACTAAGGCTGTGTTCGGGGAGTCGCTATCTGCACTTGCTCGCACTATCAGCTGTTCACGGAGCTCAATGATAGTACCACAAACGCTATCGTGACGTCATTAATTTTTGTGTGTCACGTCATAAATGAATGCTATCAACGCTATTTCTTCCGAGGTAGTGTATGGATAAATGGATAGTGTTTGCGTTTGCAAGCCACAATGACAGAAATACTGTACATCTGACAGACGTCATAATGACACTAACATAACAAACCGATAATCCTTTATAATTCGGACAGGTTTCTAAAGCGGAGAAGGATTAAATGTCTACTCAATGGGATAAGATAAATAAAAAATTTAACTGAAATATTTTCTCGTGATGGGGAAACTCAGGTTCAATTAATATGCAGCGGTCACCAAATTCTTCTGCAAGAGTATACTCGTATACCACAGTATGTACCAAAAAATAATGAAATCAATAATAATACTATTTATTTAACCCAAAATTTATTAAACGTTTACATTCGAAGTGGTAATTTTTATTTATAACAAAGATATTAGAGTGACCATTCTGTGCAAAAACTAACAAGATGCTCACCAATATTGAAGGCTGCTTAAACGTGCAGAAAATTATAAGGATAAACCAGATCTTCAGGCAGAGATCTTTGCGCAGGTTTGAAATTGAAAGTCATGGTATGGCAAATAGATATGCTAGTCAATTCTTAAGTTACTGCTTAGTAGTTTCAATTTGTACATATTCTCAGTCGAGTCTCTTCATTGACAAAAAATAAGTCAATTTTCTTATTCATATTTTTGTGCCTCGACTCCTTAACCTCAATGTGACAGCAAATGACAAAATGAGAACGCAAACGCAAAATAGTGTTCATGGAGCTTGCTATCACTAACACACAAGAAGCTCCATGAACAGCATTGGTAGTGTTTGCATTGATAGTGCAGAGAGCGACTCCCCGAACACAGCCTAAGTAGTTTCAATATGTACATGTTCCAGCTTGTCCCAAATTTATGCCATGTATTGACTCTGGTTCATTTCCAGCATTTTCAATTAGTAATGTTTCTCAGACGAGTCTCTCCATAGACAAAAAATAAGTCAATTTTCTTATCTCAATTTGTGCCTTAACTCCTTAACCTCATTGTGACAGCAAATGACAGAATGTGAACGCAATTCTATTTTATCATAGAGATAACATATAACATACAGCAGGCAAGTCGATCAAAAATGCGTACCCTCAATAGAAAGAAACAGAAAATAAAACAAGATTAAATATTTCTTTTATTTTGAACACTCGTGATTGGTGGATTACTGTACCTATCTGTCATCCGCATCCGACTCAGCCGTCATCCAAACTCAAATAGAAATTCGAAGCAGTTACGTTTTTACAATTTGTAAATAGGGAAATAGTTGATAATCAAATATAATAATAATTTGTCTCTCAGCGCAAGTTTTAAGTTCAAGTACTTCAGCTGCAGCAAACTAACTTAAATTCGAAATAAAGGAGAGTGAATGAAAATGCTTCAACGTAGGTACATATACCTAAATTCTTGAAAAACTTCAATGAAATTTTTTATTTGTTAAATACCAAGAATCTGTTTTGTTAAACAGTTGGAAAGATGAGTTAAAGTTAAGATTAGTAAATTTAAACAATCCAATGTGAACCATTTAAATCAACCTCACTTTTATAAAACTATTCGCAGGCCTGTTCTTAAATCAACATCGGTTCGAACTGGCTTTTTAGTTTTCATTATTTGTTTAATAAATTTATATACCTACTTCATATGAAAAACTTCTCATACAAAAAATATTAAAATATTCTTTATCATATAAATTATCTCAAAACCATGTTGAAATGTTTTTTGCGCTTTTTAGGAGAATACATTGATTTAATAATAATCCTACCACGATTCAGTTTCAATCAGCCTTTAAAAAGTTACTTCTTAATAATGTGAATGTATTTAGTTCCTGCTTCTGCCAATAGACCTTTTTACGATCACAGACAGCAGCTTATATACCTTATACCTAGTACAAAACTACATAGATATTCGCCTATAGGCTTAAAACATGAAAGTGACAAATTAAATGACCTAAAATTTAGAATTAGAATGTACTATAATAAATTACCTATTTTTAGAGGACAATAAGAATTGTAATACATTTCAATTTGAATTATGCGCAAATATAAACTCTTCCCTCTGTATGCGTCATGAAACAAAGACAGACACGGGCACGATATTCTCTATCTCTTTTTATCTATGGACCACATCCACTAGCGGTGCTGCATAGGACTTGCCTACTCTATGTTAAATATTATATCTCTATGGTTTGCATTGTTATTGTGACTGACATTTGTTAGTTGGGAGATAAATAGTGCTACCCGCACTTCCGTGTCAACCTCGGTAGAGTCCACTTCGGGTCTGAAGGAAATCAAATATTTCCGTACGGGAAGTACACGCTGGTAGAGGACGTGAGTGCTGGGCCCCCGAGGTGGACAGGGAAGTCTCGGCCGTGACAATCGAGCGTAGTTCGGGGTGTGCACGCGAAAAGAGGTCGATTCCTATTTAACTTTTGAGGTTAGAAGCACGTGGCAGCGTGGTCTGGAGGAGACAAGAGGGAAAACCTCGCGGATAACCTCAGGAGCGTGACAGAGAAGGTTATACTCGGATCGAAGCACATTGCTGGACTCACCTTGACACGTGCATTGAAGAATAATTATTTTAGTATAAGTAATTAGAAAAGCACAAGTTCGTGGTTTCCGGTTTGGTCTAGAGCCAGTCAACACCGAGACCACACCCCAAATTGAGCTGGCAATTGCCTAGTAGCAGCGCCATAAACAAGCAAGCAAGCAAGCAAATAGTGCTACCGTGTTGCCGTTTAGTAGGGATACGTTAGTTATACGTTTGACGAATATTATTATTGCGTTAACAATGTACCATTTTGGAATAAAAGCGGTACTTTTAAAATAAAAAATGATTTTACTATCACGTTCATTATTACATTATTGGTTTCAAGCCATATTTTTGAATTAATCGGGAAAAACCATTACGTGACCTTGAAAATCCAACATTTTTCTGTAAATAATGCTTCTGTATGCAGAAGTGAGAGATACCGCTCTCACCTCTGCAAACTACAGTTTGCAATGATTTTCCATCAAAATAGCCAGCTAGTCTATAAACTAGCCAAGTGAACACTTAACTGTAACAAATCAAATGTCAAATTTCATATCGTGAATTATGAATAATATCTGGAGACCGAGCTTTGCTCGGTTAAAACAGGATTTAAGATGGGTCTATAAGAGTTACTAAGGATATTTAAACTTATTAAAAAATGTGCATATTTTTGGTCGAAACGTATTGCGATCGGTAAATATTGCTTTTATTGTTCACAATATCTGGGCGGCCGAGATTTGCTCGGGTAATACAGGACTTAGAGTGAGTCTATAAGGAAATTGAATCAATTTCTCGGTTCTTAAAACCCCTTTTTGCAAATTTTTATCCAAATTTGCGAATCATTCAAGAAAAAGTTTATGGACCCCAAAGGTGACACCCTCGCGTTTTGTCAAATTTGATCAAAATCGTTGGAGCTGTTTCTGAGTTTTTTATGTGTGAATATATATATACATATAACTTTAAAATCGGAGGGTTGCAGCCAAAATGTGGGTGAAATAAAAAGAAGACTTTTTACATTTACTTGAGAGCTTTCGGAATCGGTTTTATTCCTTCTTCAGTCAAAATCTTTAAAGGTGTAATATAAAGACTAGGTAAAAGATATAAACTAAAGTATAAACTGACTTACAATGTATGAGATTGGTGTTGAAACCGATGTTCATCAAATAGCATATCCTTATTATGTAATCTTAATTAAATAAACATTTAACACGAAACACTTATGAAAAGATTGTAAATAATAAACAAAACAGGGCTGATGAAATTATGTTATAAGGTAAACAGACTTTATTTTCCATATTTGTATATATTATGGTTACACACGTCATCAATATCAAATCTAATTAAGGTGGTTGCCTATTTTGACTCCGTATTTTATCTAATTGTAATATATTCGAACAAATAACATTAAGATTCTGAATATCCGATTTTTTATTAAGGGAATCATGTTCACATTGTATATGTGCCATTTCTAAAAAAAATCTTTTAAATAGGTTTTTTTCTACTTCAAGAACTTTATTGTTGTCAAAGTCAGCTTGATGTCCTGTTTCTTTGATATGTTGAGCCAGGGCACAAGCATCACCTTAATGTCTCTCTTATGTGAGTTAATTCTTGATTGTAAATCTCTAGATGTGATCCCTATATATTTCTTATTGCAACTGGTGCAATCTATTCTGTATACAACATTAGTTTTTTGTTTATTATCCGTTTTATCTTTCAGTTTGCTGAATAATCGATTAACCTTTTTTACTGATTTATTGGCAATGAAAAGATTTTGTTCTTGTCGGAGTATGTTGCGTATTCTTTGTGTTAATTGTTCAATATAAGGAAGAGAGCGAAAAATCCTATTAGTAGTGTTTTCTGATCTATTTTTTGTTGTCTGCGTAATATTGGTGATATTATCATTGTTGTAGTATTTAAGGTGGAGAATATCAATTTGTTAACCATATGTTTTGGGTATGAGTTTGCAATGAATAATTTCGCAATTTTATCGAAGTTTACAATTCTTAGGGATCTGTGGCATATTCTCATAATTCTATTTTTTAACATTAATATCAAGTTGATTTTCATTTTCATAGGATGGTTTGGATAATAATTAATGTACATTCCGGAACTGCATGGCTTTGTGTACCAATTTAAAATGATTTTATTTTGTTTGTTATTCAAACCATCCTATATTATACGTTTATTATTTACAATCTTTTCATAAGTGTTTCGTGTTAAATGTTTATTTAATTAAGATTACATAATAAGGATATGCTATTTGATGAACATCGGTTTCAACACCAATCTCATACATTGTAAGTCAGTTTATACTTTAGTTTATATCTTTTACCTAGTCTTTATATTACACCTTTAAAGATTTTGACTGAAGAAGGAATAAAACCGCTTTCGAAAGCTCTCAAGTAAATGTAACGAGTCTTCTTTTTATTTCCCCCACATTTTGGCTGCAACCCTGCGATTTTAAAGTTACATTATCATATCAGCCACGAATACCCACCAGTTATATATATATATATACAAGAATTACTCGTATTAATGTATTAAATTAGATATTTACAAATTATTTTCATTGGAAATTTCCGATTAAATTATCAGAAACTCTTATTAACACCTTTAATTTACAAAAAAAAAAAAATAAGTTGATCAGGATACGAACCGAGGATCTCCAGATTACCAGGCATGAGATTAACCAATGAGCTTCTCATGTTGCGTATTGTTAGTGGGCTCATATCCTCATCTCATTTATAATCTGTATGGGAGATAGAATAAGAGTTTTAATTGCTGAAAACGATTTTTTATGTGAATGTGAATACAATCGATCGATTTAATATAATTAGATATTCGTAAGTTATAGATTTCAAAATAAAAAAATCCCGATGGCCTGTAGTCAGCGGAAAGGTAAATTTTTCAAAATTCATTGAATTGAAATTTTAACAACCTTTTGATTGGTATACCTACCTGTTATTAAATAAAATTGTCATAGCCTTGCGGTTAGAGGTTTTTGTTTTGGCTGTTGAATATAAAGCAGACAGGGTTCGAGTCCACTTCAAGGCAGATTTTTTTTTCGTCTATTTCTTTTCAATAAATATACTATATATTTTTTTAATCAGGGTCTATATTAAGATCTCCAGAAAATGTACAATTACATCAAATTTATATTGAGTGTTCATGTTTTATCAATATTTGTTATTTTTCTTTATTAATTTTTATTTTTTTACCTGTGTATTTTATGAAAAATTGCTTTGAACAAAAGTTGTAGGTACTGATTATATCTATAACCTAAAATTATTTTTAATAATATTTACACTACTGCTCTTTTTTGATAATTTTTTTAAATGTTTGAATGGTCGCCATTTTGAAACTACTTACTGGATATTGCCCAATAACGAACTCGACCGAGATATTTGAGAGATTGATTTTTGTAGCAAATTTCAACTTGATACCTTCAAAACTGCGACCTCTATCGTGTTAACAGATTTCGTAATATCCCATATATATATATATATATATATAAACTTTTGAACCAAATGTTTTTTTGGACTAACTTATAGACATATAACAAAATGCCGTTGAAATTTTTTCGAAATTCAAAAGTGTGAACGTTCGCAATAGGTATATTTCTATAAGAAATTTACCTAATATGAATGATAAATATACCAAAACTCTTGAAATAGCTAGTGTGGATGAACCTCGGGGGTCACACCGATTAAATATGAGAGTATCGTCAATCGATTTCTCGACTCCGAAAACCCCTTTTTGCTCATTTTTACCAAAATGTGCTAACCCTTCCTTAATATAGCTAATGTATAACTTAAGGGTCGCAATATATTAGCTATGTACAAATTTTCATTGAAAATTTCCCGTTAAATTATTAGAAACTTATATTAACATCTTATATTATTTTTTTAAAATGGGTTTTTTGAAAAAACTCTAAGGTGATCAGAATTCGAACCGAGGAACTCTAGATCAATACTCGGAAGCTTAACCATAGGACTATTTTTTCCAATAATGTTAGTAGCTACATATTGATATACTAAATATAATCTGTAGAACTCGTAAAATGAGAATATTAATTGCTGAAAACGATTTTTCTTGTGATTGTAAATACAACCAATCGATTCAATACACTCTAAAACCCATACTTATGACTTTTCATCGAGATTAGTAGACCAAATTCAGAGATAAAATTTGCATATACATATATAGGGTTTCTCACCGCAGCCGTTCATTAGAAGTTTTTCAGGGTTAGAAAAAACTTAGAAGTTTGATACTTTGGGACTTAGGGTTATTCGAAATTTTCTTTTATTCTAAAATATGTTCAAAGTCAAACGACTTCCGGTTACACCGGTAGTCATTCACTTCCTTATTTTAAATAGAACACCCTGTATATTATTTCGTTTTTGGTTTTTTCAGAAATTTTTATGATGTGTTTCATTAGGTTTCCCTATACCTATTTTCAAATGTTTCTCAGATATCTTGATTCTTTTGAATTTTTTTACAGATTTACCCCTGTTTTTAACAGTGGGCCTTTTATACATTTATGATAGGCGATAAACGATTCTGTGGTAAACTGAAAAAGGAGAATAATTATCTTGAAATCCATATTGACAATTGATTTATCGCATACAGGGTGTCCAAAATTTGATAACCGATTGGATCATTTTCAAAGTTTAAAAAGTTCATTTTTTCAGATGAGACACCCTGTATATTTTTAGAAAGTAGGATAACGAATTTTATTTTGCATCGATTTGCTATAACTTTCCCTATACCTATCTTCAACGGTTATGTTATTATCCCAGATTTTATTATCAGAAGCCGATGTAACTTGAACAGTTTTACCTAGTAAGCCTTGATTTTGACAGATAATGAATCAATGTTGTTGGTTTTTGTGTCAAAACAGCTAAAAATGGAAAATATTGAAGAATATTCAAATAATTATTTGCTCAATTTATTTTATACGCACGGTGAATGTGGACGAATTGTCAGACGAACATGCAGAATGTTTAACGAACGATACCCGAATCTATCAGCAATGACTCCCGGAAAATTTGCAACAATTGAAGCTCAATTTATCGCAACTGACATACAAAGCCCATGGTTGATAATGAAGAAAACGAGGTAAATATGTTCTGGGTTATTTTCAAGCTCATCCACAAAGTTCGAATCCAGCAGCAAAGATGGACTTGGGTATTGCAAGAGCTTCAGTCCACAGAGTCGAATTTTGCGAGTTTATGTGTAAAAATAACTGAAGATTCAATGTTTCTTCAAAATATTGTCTGGACTGGCGAATCAAAATTTAGCAGACAAGGAATTATAAATAGGCAAAACAATCATTACTGGGCAAGCAAAAACCCACATGTTATAAGAAAAAATAATCACCAGGAGTAATTCACTTTTAATGTCTTTTGGAAATGCTTAAAGGGTTTGTAACTGATTTTTTAAATGCTCTACCTCCACGTAACAGAGCAAACATTTGGTATCAGCTCGACGGCGCACCCGCACATTCTGCTAGAGCCGTGCACCATCAGTTGAGGTTAATGTTTGAAGATAGTTGGATTGGTTCACAAGGACCTTGGAGCTGGCCCTCACGGTCACAAGATTTGACGCCCCTTGATTTTTACCTCTGAGGGCGTATAAAATAGCTATTGTACTCTAATTCGGTACGTATGAGGAACGAGTAAACCATTTGTTTACTAATTTATGCCCAAACGAAATCCGGTCTGTTTTGCAAGGAGTGCATGGCAGAGTTATTCAACGTTTGAACCAAAATGGCGGTTACATTGAACACTAAAGTCTATAACGCCATAAATTAACGCGTTAAATGTCATTAAATCATTAGATGGTAGTGCAGGTCGCGGCCTAGAGTTAGGATAAGGTATTAATTAGGCATTAACTCATCGCCAGACCTAAATTTAATATCACTTAATACGTTAGTTATCGGCATTAAGGTATGGTTCCGTTTTCCGGCGGTTGTCGATAGCCGCTGCTGACATCAGCACACTGATTCTGATGTTTCGCCAGACACGACCGTCAACAGCTGGCTGCTGCGTTCTAACTGCGACTGATATCACAGTATAGTATAAAGAGCTTTGTTTTGGTTGTGATATACGAACTGTTCTAGAATTGCGCCGGAATGGATGCGCCGAGTCACTGAATGCTGGAACTGTCCCAAAAAGGTTCTGAACCGGTTCAAGATTTCTTACAACCAGAACTTTCTTTGCTTTCTTTGTTTTTTCATAATTTACCTATTTGTTTTGGATTATTGATTTTTCAAGGAAAACAATGGAAGGTAATAATTATATAGTACGAATTATGTTTATTATCATAATATTCAGTTTTTTATAGGTAAGCATCAAGAATTAAACGAATCCGTTTCATGTACAACTCATGCAGTTCTTGCCGAGGATAGATTTTTTAATGTAAAATGCCACACAGATGCCCTAATTGATTTGTACAAAAAGTATAAATCACAAGTTGGAACATTTGAAATTAAAAATATGAAGAAACTTTGGGAGAGGGTAGCACGAGATATTTAAAATTTGTTCCAAATTACAATAAGCCCTACAAAATGTGAGAATAAGTGGAAGGTTTTGGATAGAAATTATAAGAAGGTCGTTGAGAATAATAATAAAACAGGTAAGTAGTGAATCTTGACGTGAATCGTACCTAAATTTGCATGATTTTAGGATGAGGAAGGAAATATTTCGAATATGAAGAGGAATTCGATGAAATATTTGGAAAAAAAAAGAATATCAATCCTACAATCCTATTGACTGCCACAGAGACTATAATCCCCAATAATCAACAGGAAGTGGAAGTATTAATGGAGACTAGTAACACCATACCTAGGAGCCCTACTCATTCGCAAACTCCAGTTCATATAAGAATTCCTGAAAACTCCGTTACAGATAGGAAAGTCAAAAGAAAAAGTTCTTCAAGGAATGTTACTTCTTCTTATAAAAAAAGAAACAAAATCCTAACCGAAATGAAAAATGATTTAAAAAAGTATTACGATGAAAAGTCAGTGAGAGACCATGAAAAATTAGAGCTTTTGAGGAAAATACACGAAGATAGAGTTCGCAGAACAAAAATGTTACAAAATTATTTCAATGGGGAAAATGAATCTTAAGTTTAAAACATAAATTATATATTTAGTTAGATTGGTTAGAATAGTTTTTTTTTGTTTATTAAGTTATACGGTTATCAATATAAACCTATGTATATTTTTCATATAAATTATTTATTAATGTTTTTTGCAAGACTGGTTATGTTTAGTTGTTATATTTTATTATATTTTTTGTGAGACTGGTTAAGTTTAATAAATTTGTTCTTTGTGAGTTATTAGATTGATTACATGCTAATCATGTAATATCTTTAATTTCCTATTCATGTTGAGAGTCCAATACATATTCAAAATCAACAAATACATTACAAATTTAAAATGCACAGACTTTGTATTCAAGACAATAGACTTCCAATAATTAATTGAAATAAAACTTCATCTATTTAAATATAATAATAATTTAATTGTATAAAAGAGCTGCTACATAATTTCTATAGGCTTGTCCAGCAATATTGTGCTCAATATGGTTTTCAATTTGAATCTCGTTAACATTTTCATTTTGAATTTCGTCAACCCGATCTAGTTCTATTGTTAAGTTGTGTAGAACGCAACAAGCTCTTATGAAATGACAAATATGTTCAACGCTTTTTAGTTTTATGTGATAAAGCTGACGAAATTTTTGTTTGAGAATGCCAAAGCAGTGTTCAATTAAGATGCGGCAGTGACTTAATTTGAAATTAAAATTTTTTTCAATATCATTCAGATGTCCACGATCTTTATAAGGTGTTAGCAGATTCCTTAAACATGGGTAGGCACTATCTCCTAAAATTACTTTATCCCCACATTTTGCAGCTAATGTTTGGTACAGCGGAGAGTTGGTGAAAACTCGGGCATCATGAACCGAACCGGGGTAGCCAATAAAAATGTCTCTTATTCTTCTCTTTGAATCACATACAGCTTGAAACTAGAAATAATAGAATATATGGTTTTATTACAAAGGTATTTCTAACTATCAGAGCACCGGCAGGTACTGTACTTACCTGTATGGAGTGAAATTTCTTTCTATTTATGTAGCTTTCCTGATCATCAGCAGGTTTGTCAATCCTAACGTGTGTGCCATCTATACAGCCCAACACATCTGGAAATCCCATAGCAGCAAAGTCCTCCAAAATTTCTTGTTTTTCAACTTCGGTAGGCCAAGTTATTACATCTTTTGCCTTGTTAATTAAAAATAATGTAACATTCACAATGATATTGTGTAAAGTACTGAGAGCAATATTCAATCTATCGCTCACATCTCTGAAAGAAGCAGCTTCATGTGATGCGTACCAACAGAAAACCCACATACATTTTTCTGCAGTAACCCTTAAAAATCCGGTATCTTTTTTTGGAAAAAACTCACTGCTTTCGAACTCAGTAGAAAGTTTATTCAGTAGTTCTCTAGGGATCTTAAATTGATCTAGAAATTCTTTCTCTGTATATAATAAAACAGTATCCTCAGCATACAGTTCATTTTTATTATGATGCTGTAATATTTCTGGTAACATAGTTTCAATATAATGCTCATCATCTTCTGAAGAATCTTCACTTGAACTTGAAGACATCAGTTCCTAAAGCATATGTTAATAGTTCACATAATTTATTATGAACAGATTTTATTATAAAGTATTTTTTCTTACCAGCAGTATATTGACATCCACTTTTTTTGAAATCGACATTTTTGGATCGTTAATAAAGAATATTAAAATGTGAAATCAAATAATATAACCTCACTATTTCCCTGCAGACCTGAACAGTTCTCAATAAGTTCTTACCAAAGAACAGGTACAGCTAGAACTATTTTGTAACGGTTCTATAACGGTTCTGAGAATCTACAAATTTAACCAAAACATCGAACTTAAAATTCCGAACTGATTCCGACTGAACCAAAACGCTATAATAATAATGCGCATGCGCAAACAATCTCAGAACGGTTCAAAGGCAGAACCAAAACAAAGCTAAGAACTATACAGTATTCCAACTCTCATGGAAGGGGTAAAACCGCGCATACCCAAGCGCGCATGTGGCGGCCATGTTTTAATCAACCTTGCGAATTCAGATGCGTACGAGTAGAATTTCTGCTGCTATCCTACGTGCTGGTACAGTGACGTCTGTGAATTCTCTTTTGTATACTGATGGACCATATTATCATCTCGATTGTATTTTATTGACCGACTTCAAATAAGGACAAGGTATACAATTCGGTTGTAAGATTGCTTTTTTATGGCTGTTCGCGCCTTTTTCATGGTAAACGTACTCCGATTTAGTTTTGTTTCATTTGAAAGAGGAGAGTTGGGAAATGGTCCCATATTGAGAAAAATTAAATCCAACATCTCCTTCCCTCCAAAAACCGCCCCCAAAAGGGGTGGAGGGGGCAATTTTTCTCGAAAATTGAAAATCCGAGATGACAGAATTTATGAAAATTCCATATCCGTAAATGTTTAAATTGGACATTTTTAAAAATAATCATACGTTTCCGCGCTACAGTCTGGAATATGTGTTTGAAAAATTCGAGATTTGAAAATTAAAAAGGGGACGTTCTCATGGCTAATGTTACACTCAAAAATGTGAAATAAATATTAAAAAAAAGGACCGACTTTATCAGTTGTTGCACTGAAAAATACAAAATAATATTAATTTCATTGGTGCTGGTAATTTTGAAGTGCCGTTGTAGTTTGTTGTTGTAGGCACCAACTCCAAAAGAACCAGCACCAACAGAATTAATATTATTTTGTATTTTTCAGTGCAACAACTGATAAAGTCGGTTCATTTTTTTTTAAATATTTATAATAAGTATTATTTTTTTACAAAATGTCGAAAGGTGGAAATGTGTGTGTTGCAAAGAACTGTCACAACAAAAGCTACAATTGAGACTTCAGTTTTTTTGATTTTCCGAAAAATAAAAACAGGTAACTTAAATTTACATTTATTTGTTGGTGTTATCGCGTCTACTGAAATATAAACGTTTTCCGAACTAATTAGATATAATTTGTTTCTTTCTCAAGGCCCGTAATATAAATATTTTGTTATTTCAAAAGTTATCATCAAAACACCAGTTGCTTTGGGGGTTTAATGATACCTGATGTTAACTTTGTAGCACTTATAGTAAACATCAGTTTTTTAGAACATCTTTTCATGATGTTGTAATAAAATCGAATATTGTAAAAACTCTTTTAGAATGTACCACATGTGATTTTAAAGACCCTTGTGAATTTTCGCCCTATAACTATTTGTTGAAGTTATTTTGCCGTGTTTCATTATATTATACAATAAGAACTATAAACGAGAATTTTAAATTAAAAATAGAGGAAAAATGATTGTATGGAACAATTTGTGATAGGTATTCATATTTCTTCAATAAATTGTTTTTGTTTTAATTACAGACCTGTTACCAACCTTGCAATTTTGCATTATGGCTCTGACTACAACTTCCACTAGAATTTATTATTAATTTACTTTGCGAACGATAAATAAAGCAATCAAAACAAATACAACTTGAGATTTTATAGATACTCGTGATTTTTGATTATTTTTTTCTGTTAACTGAAATTAATTTTCTGGGTTTCATTGTATTATACCTATTCTGAAAACTATAACCAACCATTTCAAATTTAAAACAAATAGTGACAACATTATTTTATGGACCAATTTATTATATCTATTATATCAGTTCAGTGAATTAATTTCGTATTAATAAGTTTTAATTAAGGTCCTGCCACAGTTCATTTTAATTTCCAGTACAGACCTGACTTTTTAATATTAAAACATGACCGCTAGCTCTTAACCTTGAGTCAATAAAATCAAAGGTTCCGCCGAGAGTTGGACTACTGTATATTTCTTTATACTGTGTTGCTACTGAGACCAGTCTGAACTCTGAACGCGCCGTCAAACCAAAAGCGTGTGGAAACATGACACCGAAACTAACATCTACTGAAGAAGAGACTGCCTATTGCCTTTCCGAGCAGCCCATACGGAACCATATTGTAACGTGAAGACTTACCCAAATAATGAACTACACACACTCACAAATGTCACAAACATTCCAGAAAACACGGGAGACATCAGAGGCAATCAGAATAAGTCTTGGTCCATTCTCGAAGCCATATATTGAGAAATAACCTCCAGAAACAACGAAAACAACACTGGTATCATCTTGAGCTTTTTAGGTTAGATATATAAGGTTGATGGCAATGACAGGACAGTTAGTTAGTTAGTGATAGATAGTCAGCCAGTCATAGATCACATAGACAGTAGAAAGTCGTTATAGTCCGAGAAACAAGTGTGAATATAAATGTGTATATAGTCGTGTAGTATTTGGTGTAAATAAATTAGTGAAAATAAATCGAACCCAGTTTTAATATAAATTCCCGTTACATTGGTGTCAGTGTGGAATCAGTGAGTGAGTATGAAATTGGACAGACTTTAAGAAACTGCGTTTTCGTGCAGATTTGAGTGTTTTTGAGACTTTTGTTAGATTTAAGTTTAAGTTTAAGACTCTTTTGTTCGTTTTCGTGTTTGTGTGAAGAATTTTGTTCGTTTTCTTGTCGAAGACTATATTGACTAATTAATAATAATAATAATAATAATAATAATAATAATAATAATAATAATAATAATAATACTTTATTTTCTATTAGACAAACATAGTTCGTGTAGAATTGGTCAAAACAAAATCACTAATCTAGAGCTAATTGAGTTAATAAAGACAATTCAAAATGAAATTAGTGCAGTTAACCGTGAAACAACTCAAAGAACAGTGGGTGGAGCGGCATTGTGATGATTCCGGTAATAAAGCGACCCTCCAGAAACGGTTAATGGACATTTTGATTGAAAATGGAGAAGATCCTAATATGTTCAAGTTCAACTCTCCGGAAGAACTGTTACTGAAAGAGGTGAGAAATAATAATGAGAAATTCGAGGAAGTAACCAGGACATTTGGGGTGAAACTCGATGAAGTCTCGAACAAGTTTGAAGAAATTTCTAGAAATAATAACGAAAGATTCGAGGAAGTAACCAGGAAGTTTGGGGCGAAATTCGATGAAGTCTCGAACAAGTTTGAAGAATTCTCTAGAACTCTTCATGATGAAATTAAAGATGTTTCCAGACAAAGTGATGCGAGGTTTGAGGAGGTGACCAGAACTATCGAGGAAGCTGGTAGATATAGTGACAAGAAATTCGAAGAAATTTCAAGAATAGTTGACAAAAACTTTGTCACGACAGAGAAGAACATGGAGCTACTACAACAAAAAATCAAGACACTGGAAATGTCAATTAAGAATGGTAACTGCAGTGGGAGCCAGACACTCAAAGGCGAAGATGACTTAGCCGCAGGTAGTATGAGGGTTAAGCTGCCAAACTTTGATGGAAAGTGCTCCTGGTCCACCTATCGAAAGCAGTTTGAAGCAGTGGCAATGGCTAACCAGTGGACCGAAGAGCAGAAAGCTGTTTCGTTAACCGCTGCTTTACGAGGTGATGCAGCAGACATACTTGGGTCTATTCCAGCTGGCCAAGCAAACTACCATGTCTTGCTTTCTAAGTTGGAGAATCGTTATGGAGACAGCCATATTCAGCAAGTATACAAAGCCCAATTACGATCTCGGGTGCAACATGCAAATGAGAGTCTGCAAGAGTTTGAGGGAGAGGTAGCTCGTATTGTGCGACTAGCATATCCTACAGCTGCCGATAGCTTCCTTGATGAAATTGCGGTGGACACATTTGTAAATGGATTGAGGGAGAGAGAGCTGCAGAAGGCGTTGAAGCTGGCCAAACCAAAATTGCTAGAAGAAGCACTAGCTATTGCTTCGGAGCATGAAGCCGCAAGCCAAACTTCCCGAGGGCACCGTTTAAGAGCAATCGAGGAAGAAAATCAGTCCAACAGAGAGTCCCTGTTAGAAATGATAAGGAAGCTAGTGACTGGAGCGTAATTAAAGAAGAGAGAGCTAAGGTGTGGGAGCCGTGGTGAGCTAGGACACGTACGCCGTAAGATGGCGGCACAGTCGGAAAAACTGGAATGTGTCAAGATGGAAGACAAGATTTGTCCTACGAACAACCGTAGAAAATGAGGAATGGCAGCCCAGACAAATGAAAGTGGCCCAAAAGAATGACCCATGTTTGATAGTGGTCTTGGAGTTGTGCCAAGAAGCAAAGTGCCGGAGGTACTACGTCAGCTACATGATGGAGCCTCGGGTGGGCATTTTGGTGTAAATAAATTAGTGAAAATAAATCGAACCCAGTTTTAATATAAATCCTTGTTACAATATGATCCGCCGATACCGACAACGGCAGCCGATTTCTGTCGCACAAAAATGGAACCATATCTTTAGACGTTAGTGTGGCCACATATTGTTATACCAACATTTGTTTTATTATGTTATGTTATATTTTATATGTTTGTTTAATTCCTGTTTTGTTTTTACATTCTAATTATATTCAGTTTTGTTGCTTTAACATAACTATTTTATTTAAAAAATACAAACGATGTTGCGGTTTCTGAAAAACAACACAATAGAAAATACGGATTAACAAGAAAACCATTGCAGATAGGTATAGGGAAAATTATATCAAATCGATACAAAATAAAATTCTGCATCCTACTATCCAAAAAAATATAGGGTGTCTCATATGAAAAAATGAACTTTTTAAACTTTGAAAATAATCTAATCGGTTATCAAATTTTAGACACCCTGTATGCGATAAATCAATTGTCAATAAGTCAATATGGATTTCAAGATTATTATTCTCCTTCTTCGCTTTACCACAGAAGCGTTTATCACCAATCAAGAATGGATAAAAGGCCCACTGTTAAAAACAGGGGTAAATCTGTAAAGATTTTCAAAAGAATCAAGATATCTGAGAAACAGTTGAAAATAGGTATAAAGAATCCTAATGAAACACATCATAAAATTTCCTGAGAAATTCAAAAATCAAATAATATACAGGGTATTCCTTCTAAAAAAGGAAGTTAATGGCGACTTCCGGTATAACCGGAAATCGTGAGACTATTACTAAGTTTTTTGTAACCCCAAAAACTTTTAACGAACGGCTGCGGTGAGAAACCCTATATATATATATATATATATATATATATATATATATATATATATATATATATATATATATATATATATGAATATATATATATATGAATAATATGAATATATATATATATATATATATATATATATATATACATATATATATATATATATATATACAGGGTGATTCACGGTCGATGGTACCTTAGACGTTTAAGAGAAACTATTCGTAGGATCGGTCTGAAAATAGTATTATGTAGATAATACCTAGAGATCTATCGACTGAAAATATGTTCATCCTTGTGACGTTGCCACTTATATCAAAAAGTATTAACAACTTTGATTTTTCAAATGAAACACCCTATATATTATCAATTTATTAGATTCTTTATCGCCTTCTGGTTATTCTTTCATAAGATACCCATACCTATCTTTAACAGTTTCCAGTGAATTAATTAATTTTCTTTTGTTTTCTTCAAAACAGAGGCCCAATGAATAGCCCATTACTCTGAATTTTAGAATTGTGAAACGATGAAATTTCAGTAATAGTTTGAGAAAGACTTATTCCTTAGTTATTATTGAAGATTTTCTTTTTATGTTATACAGGGTCGCTCAAAATTCTTGATCTCTCCATCAGATAAAAAAGAACCAGAATTGCGTTTTTTCAAATGGAACATCCTATATTTTATTATTTCTTCAGAGAGAGAATCAAAATACCTTTGAAATGATATATCATGTTCCTATACCTAAATGGTCAGGTTTTCAAAATATAAGCAACTATCTATTAAGGTGAATTTTTTCTAGCATTTTTATAGTAGGTATTTGCTGGTTACCATGGTGATAAAATACAATTATTATTTAACAAACATTATTTGAGGTATTCCTTAAAACAATTTATCTGAAACGTAAAGATTTGCAGAAAAAAGTGTATTCAACACCAGTACAAGGTAAAGATGAACTGGGTAAAGGCGTAATTAAATGTATTGATGAGATAGATGCACGTGAAATAAGAAAAGATATTTTATTGATGGAGAAACGTATTCTTAGATGTTTGGAAAGAAACGGTTGTCATTTTGAGAATGTATTATAAATGTTTAATTGTTTATATTTCTTCACTAATTATTATTACTAAAACCTCTGTCCTTATCACTTGGTTATTGATTATTCATTAGATATTATACTGTTTTATAAAGTCTTTTGCGTCACTAATCTAACAAAAGATCACAAAATACATATGTATATCGTGGAACTGGATTCATTTTCTCAATATCAGTCAATGCATAGTTATTGCTAATTTTATCTTGAAATTGAGTTCAGGTTCTGATGAATCTACTTACTCATTATTGTTTTGCCAAGACGGAGTATGATATCTATGAAAGTTTATTATTGTTTTTAAATAAATTTACAGAGCACGGTGAACAAATCGTCTCTGCAGATTACTTATCATCACTTTAATAGATAGTTGCTTATATTTTGACAACCTGACCATTTTGGTATAGGAATATATCATTTTAAAGGTATATTGATTCTCTATCTGAAGAAATGATAAAATATAGGGTGTTCTATTAAAAAAAACGCATTTTTGATTCTTTAAAGATCTGATGGAAAGATCAAGAACTTTGAGCGACCCTGTATAACATAAAAAAAACCTTCAATAATAACTAAGAAAGAAGTATTTCTAAAGCTATTACCGGAATTTCATCATTTCACAATTCTAAAATTCAGAGTAATGGGCTATTGATTGGAGCTCTGTTTTGAACAAAACAAAAGGAAATTAATTAATTCACTGGAAACTATTAGAGATAGGTATGGGTATCTTATGAAAAAATAACCAGAAGGCGATAGATATAAGATAATATAGATAATCTAATAAATTGATAATATATAGGGTGTCTCATTTGAAAAATCAAAGTTGTTAATACTTTTTGATATAAGTGGCAATAAGCATTGCTCGTTTAATATATGAATATTTATATCTACATCAATACATACAAAAATTGATAAGCGTTTTACCGCAAACAGAGAAAGAATACAATTCGAATGTTGGCTTTTTCATGGTTCAGGACCTAATTGATGAAAACGGGATTATTACTTAGACTCCACTGTCCGTCCGTCCGTCTGTCATCTTATGAACTGTAATGGGTAGAGAGCTCAAATTTTCTGAGAATGTGTATTTTCAATTTCAGTATAAGTATGCGGTCTGTATCTCATGAACCTTCAAAGGTAGAGAGCTCAAATTAACAGAGAATAGTACTTCTATTACCGCTATAATAGCAAATAAATAAGTGCGTCCATCCGTATGTCCATATGTCAGCCGTCCGCATCTTATGAGCAGTAATAAGTAGACCGTGGATATTTGCTTTTACAATGGTACGGAACCCTTCGTATGTGAGTTCAACTCGCACTTTGCATTTGAATATTTGCTTACGTGTTGCGCATGTTTGAAAATCAAAAATTTGAGGCTGCAAAATTAAAGAATAAATCATATCCGGCAGCATTTGAATTGGACAATTTTAGAAAAACTTAACGGTTTGCAAGTTACACGAATAGTAAAGCGGAGCAATTAATATTATTTTGTATCTTTCAGTGAACCAACTAATCAAGTTGAAGCTAGAAAAAAATATTTTTGAGATTGTTTGGTTATTTTCAGGGCCATTAACACCCAAACAAGAGATTTATAATTATTGTTGTTAGCCCGTCTGTTTGTCTGAGGTAATCTCCAAAACGATTAAGAATGCAGCTGGAAGACAGCACAGAAACAAAATATATGCTGAGAATTTACGCCAACGATGCCATTCCTAAAGTATTGTCTAATTATTAATCATCAGTATAATTATTATATTATTATCAAAATAGGGAGCTTATATGGAGTTCCCATATCTTTTATTTTTGGACGAAATCGAGGGCATCAGCTGATTATAAGTATTAATATATTGGATTGTAAATGCAAAGGTAGTTTCGCAAATTTATTAATAAAATTATCACTTACCTATTGCATTAGTCCTACTACTTCTAATGGATGATCTGCCCACCATGTTTCAGATGTACAACTTCTGAATTAGGAATGGAGACAGGAACAGGTACTTAGCTATATGATTCGAGCATAAGGGCACTTCTGGTAGGCGATCATTAAAATAAGGCCACAATATTTGATTTGCTCTCAAATCCCTAACGACTATAATAAACTCTCAAATACAATAACTCTTTTAAAAAATGTAAAAAACTATGAAATATTCGTTTTTAAATCTTTTACAACAACGTATGTTACGGAGGTAGGAGAAAATCGTTGCGATTTGATAGTAATTCGTTTTTGTTTTATAATTATTGTTGTTTTTAAATAATTGCTAAACTTGGTGGCAGAGGCGTAGTTGCGAGTGTGATGATGAAGGGCCTAAGTCGGGTACGATGCTGTCGATGACGGGCGAGCGGCGAATACAGGGGGCCAACATGAGTGGCGACACAGCCAGATTTCCCGGCCATGAACCGTCCTGAAAATAAAAACAATTTTAAGTAACATTCAAAATTAAAATCTGACTAAACTTGCAAAAATGTCGATGAATTTTTTTCCTATATCTATGGTTTGGTTGATTTGAGATTACAAATATACATAGGTCGAAGATGAGACACAATATTTCCAGTTAGGGGCTCTACACACGAGTAACGTATGTCTTAAGCCTTGTAGGATTGCCAGTTTCAGGCGTAGTCTTGCTATGTTGAGTACATGTTCATATGAACAATTGACAATGGACACGCTGTGAACGCGAGGTAAAGCGATTCACGGCAGCCATGCGTGCTCGATCCAAAGGTTTAGAATTTGAATGAATTTAATTAATTTACTAACGGTAAAAACGCATGAGGAATTTGTTAATCCACCATCGGGTTCCTTATCAGGTGAGAAATGCCACCCAGATATGGGTTGTAACCAGACTAAAAGTTAGAAAATCTAGAAACGTGTGATTCTGAGTGGAAGCCCGCAAACATTGTCTGACCCAGAACTGCGACTGATATTTAAGCTCACCAACCCGTTCAGCAGACATAGTGTTTCATTGCTAAATGAGCCTGGAGATTAAGAAACTGCCCCTATTATCCGACGATCAGCAATCGTAGCATTAAATACTTGATGTGAAGGACGACCTATAGGTTTGTTAGAACACATGAGGGAAAAATCAACGGATGTATAATTGTACTTTCTGGGATAGAAGCAGGCAACAATATACCATTTTGATAAAACTTGAGGAGGCAAATCTTCAAGTCATAAGAATATACTTTCAATACTTGTAACCGAACCAGATTATCGATTTTAATTGTGCAAAAGTATGAAAATGATCTGTTAAATACATGAGAACTTTGCCGCAAATTCAAAATTATTTTTGACCGACGATCCAAACGGAGGAGGTATACAATTCGACTGTTTGATTTTTTATGGATGTTCGCGCTTTTTAAATAGTAAACGTCCTCCAATTTTCAGGATTCTCTTTTCATTATAGATATATATATATATATATATATATATATATATATATATATATATATATATATATATATATATATATATAGGACTATTGAAAGGTTATCCCATTGAAAAAAAATCTACATTCAACATACCCTTCCCCATCAAAAACTTCTCGCAAAGGGAGTGGAGAGGGATTTTTTTTCGAAAATCGAAAATTTCAGTCGACAAAATTTAAGAAGAGACGTTTTAATTGGACATTTTTGAAAAAAATCATAGGGTTCCGGGTTACAGCAGAGGTAAAGTCTGAAATCTATGTATCTACGCTATGTAGTGGAGGCATTTTTTTAGAAAATTGAAAATATGAGAGGGTCAAAATAAAGAAGAGATTATATGCGCAACATTTAAATTGGATATTTCACAAAAAAATTCTGAAATATGTGTATTTCAGCGATGTTTTGAAATCTCTGAATAAGTATAAGCAACGTATCTTCTTCGGTGAACGTTCAATATTCTTGCAAAAAAATTGGACCGACTTTATTATTTGGTGCACTGAAAAATCCGAAAATAATAGGTATTCATTTTATTGGTTCTGGTACTTCTGAAGTTGGTGCCGAAAAGTTTTCAATCTAACTACAACTGCACGACTTCAAAACTACCAGTACCAATAGAATTAATATTATTTTGTATTTTTCAGTTCACCAACTAATAAAGTCTGTCCAGTTTTTAGTTAAACATATTGGTTCTTCTTTTTTTTTCATCATTTTTATTTGTTATTCGGTGTCTTATTTAATTTATTTTTTATATGCTTTTGAAGACAAATTTATAAAAATAAATTAAATAAAACACTAAATAATAAATAAGAATGATAAAAAGAAGAAGAAAAGAAAAAAATATAAGATGAAGACTACAAAGAATTAATGTTATTTTCTTTTTTTTTCATTTTTACCCCTCCGTTTTATCTACAGTTGAAAAAGACCACCACCATCGAAACGTTTTGCATTACAATTTTGACGATGATAGAATAGAATAAACAACTTTTTTTCAACAAATAACCAGAAATAATTTCAAAACACTGAGTCCTAACCCCAAGAAACCAATAAGAAAATATAAACACATGACATGACATTCATCGAGAATGATTATCTAGACGCACATAATAATGTTCTAAAGCCTTGTCAAACTGACAATAGCATGACAATTGTACCTCCTTCTGGAAGGATCGAGAATTAATCTACTATAATTCTACAACTACATAATGAAATATACAAGCAACAACTATAGCAAACAAGATAGTAGAAATAAATAGCTAATAAACAAATATTAACCGTAAGTACATGAATACCTATCCACGTTACACTATCTAAAAATATTTCAATAACTCAAAAAAATTGTGTAAGAATCTACGTTAGTAAAATAAAATTACCAAATTACGTTCATAATCGTTTATTCTATGCAGGCGTAAAAAAAATCATTCCAATGCTGAATATACATTGTTTGCGGATTTGCGGATATACACATTCTATCCTATTCTATCATAAGATTAATGTATCTTCAGAGCCGAAGTCACCTTTAATCATCCCAATGAATTTCATCGTTTCCTTAGTCGTCACGCACTTTTGGAATACTAGTTAAACTAACCTGATATATAAATATCATCAGCTTTGAATCAAAATGACCGCGACTAATCACAGAAAAACATGCAGGTCATATTGGCAACATTATAATGAAAACATGGTATCCAGCGGAAGACTCTTGGAGATAAATTATGTATTAGCTGTGGAGAAGGAGGAAAACTTCTGTCAAAATATTGTAAATTATAATTTGTTTGAAATTCATAAGAGGAAACGAGGTTTTTGCCAAACACGAAAAACAAATCAAAGATTTGTAGGCTAAGGGCTATCTGAAAGTCCAAAACAATATTCAATTTTTGTGAATTAATAAGTATAACGTAAAATATGAATAAAAAAAAGAGTTGATGAAAAAGGAGAGTTCAGAAATAGTCCCGTATTCATAAAAACTCAAATCTGAAATCTCCTTTTCTCCGAAAACCGCCATCGAAGAAGCAATTTTTCTCGAAAATCGACAATCCGAGACGGCAGAATGAAAGATATGACAATATCCAGAAACGTTTAAACATTTTATCAAAAGAGCGGTTTCCGAGTTTCAGCAATGATCAAATTTGAAATATGGGTATTTTCGCTATGTGGAAGGGGCAATCTCCTTAGAAAACCAGATTATTTGTAACAACATTTACAAGGAACATTTTTTCCACAGAGTTACAGTTTTCAAGTTACAGCAGTGGTAAAGTATGAAATATGTTTACCATAGACATCTGAACATCTAGTACTTCCGCCGCAATGTTTTGAGATCTTCAAATAATACTACTCAAGGTACATTCTTTGGTATAAGTGAACGTTGAACGATTTTCGTAAATAATGTTACACTCAAAAGTGTGAAATAAATATTTAACACCAGACAGACAGATGGACAGAGTGACCAATGGCTGAAAATATGTTTATTGCACTTAGAAAACTCTGAAACGTCAACATTTATTAATATCTCGATAACGAAAATTTCACACGATTATAATACTTTCCTTATACAGCGTAGGAAAGTAAAAAATCTGGTATGTCCAATCACACGACTTTCCTACCGCTCGCAGGCAAATTCCAATGAATAAATTTATAACCAAATCTTAGTAGCTACTAAACAAGAATCGTGTTAACTTTTTAGTTTCATATTATCGTCACCATAGTAATTAACACGATTATAGATAAATTTTTATTATGAATACCGCTGTGATAATCCGCGACGATTCGTCTTTTTTTGACCAACTTCCCAAACGGAGGAGGTATACAATTCGACTGTATGTCGGCATGTTTTTTGCTTTCCTACGCTACTATAGTAGCTGTATAAGGAAAGTATTGTAATCGTGTGAAATTTTCGTTATCGAGATTTTTACAAATGTTGACGTTTGAGAGTTTCCTAAGTCTAACATATTTTCTACCATTGGTCTGTCTTTCTGTCTGTCCGTCTGTCTGTCTGTGACGGCATTATCTCGGGAACAGATCGGTGTATTTTGTTGATTTCTTGTTTATTTTATTTGGTACCAATACCAATCGCCGTGGCACTGAATGAGAATCTTGTATACATTGCTGAGCTATAGCCGAAAGACTTGATTTGCTCAAGACTGTAGCGCAAAAACGTCTCTCAAGGATTTTGATTAAACTTGCCCAAGGTATTCTTCTGAGAGCCCTTTACCACCCACATACAGCGCCATCTCTGAGAAAAAGCACAAAAAAAGTTATGCTTGAATAAAATTTATATATTATATATATTTTTCCACATTTCAGATTCTGGCTAAACGTTTCATCTTGCGAAAAAATGTTACATGACCATTGTTGTTTGTCTTCAAATGCTTAAAAAATAAGCACTATTTGACCAGAGGATTTTTACTTTACTACCGCTATTTTTATTTAATAGAATTTGCCTGCGGTAGGGAAGTCATATGAGTGAACACACCAGATTTTTTTTATATTTGTTCGCTACTTTTGCATAGTAATGAGAATTAGTCCCATTCAAAAAAATCATTATTATAAATGCCCTTCCCCTTACAGGTTTCCGCGTTACAGTCTGAAATATATGTTTCAGCTTCAGCAATGTGGAAGGGGCAAATTTTTCGAAAATTGAAAATATGAGACGGCCAAATTAAAAAAGAGATTATATGTAGGTATCAAGATTTAAATTGAACAATTTTTCAAAAGAGTTACGGTTTTCGAGTTACAGCAGTAAAATCGGAAATATGTTTATCTGCGCCGCGATGTTTTCAGGTCTGCATATAACAACTACGAGCTAATCCTTCCTTATACATGATAATACTATAAGTACTATATTCTTTGGTATCAGTGAATGTTCAACAATTTTCATTACTAATGTAACACTCAAAAGTGTGGTGCCTACAACAAATAAATATTTTTTACAAAAAATTGGACCGACGTTATTAGTTGGTGCACTGAAAAGTATAAAATAATATTAATTCTATTGGTGCTGTTACTTTTGAAGTTGTGCAGTTGCAGGTAGATTGATAACTTTTGGCACCAACTTCACAAGTACCACTACCAATAGAATTATTATTATTTTATACTTTTCAGTGCACCAACTAATAACGTCGGTCCAATTTTTGTAAAAAATATTTATTTCACACTTATGAGTGTAACATTAGTCACGAAAATCGTTGTTCACTAATACCAATGAAGATAGTACTTATCCTATCACCCACGTATATTCCTTGCTTGTAGTTGTTATTATTGAGATCTTAGAACATCGCTGCGGAAATACGCTTGAATATTTTAGTTGTTATCTTTTTAACATCGATTTTACTCGAAAACCTTAACTCTAAGGGAAAAATGTTCATTATAAATGTTGCTACAAATAATTATGTCCTTCATGTACTGCCCAAAGATTTTCAATTTTCGAAAGCAATCGCCCTCTGCACATTTGAGAATTTAACATATGTCTATCTCGAAAACCGTAACTCTTTTGAAAAAATGTTCAATTTAAACGTTTCCCGTTTTTATGACTATGGGACCATTTCTCAAGGCTCCTCTTTCAAATGAATCAAAAATCTTCAAAATCGGACTACGATTACTATATGAAAGGCGCGCACAAACCAAAATAAAAAAAATAAAAAAAAGCACACAGTCGAATTGTATACCTCCTCCGTTTGGGGTTCGTCGGTCAAAAACTACAACGGCTCAACTTCAAAAGTACCAGCACCCATGGAATTGATATTATTTTGTATTTTTCGGTGCACCAACTAAAGAAGTCGGTCCATTGTTTTATAAGAAATATTTATTTCAGCTAGCCGTTATCGTTATTGACCGACTAATCCCAAACGGAGGAGGTATACAATTCGACTGTGTGCTTTTTTTTTTTTGGTTTGTGCGCGCCTTTCTTATAGTAATTGTAGTCCGATTTTGAAGATTTTTGATTCATTTGAAACAGGAGCCTTGAGAAATGGTCGCATAGTCATAAAAACGGGAATCCGACATTTCCTTCCCTCCGAAAACCGCCCCCGAAAGGGTCGAAGGGGGCAAATTTTCTCGAAAATTGAAAATCTGATGTGGTATAATTAAAGATAGGACAATATCCGGAAACGTTTAAATTGAACATTTTTTTAAAAGAGTTACGGTTTTTGAGATAGACGCATGTTAAATTCTCAAATGTGCAATGTGGAGAGGGCGATTTCTGTCGAAAATTGAAAATCTTTGGGCAGATCATGGAGATAATTATTTGTAGCAACATTTATAATGAACATTTTTCCCTTAGAGTTACGGTTTTCGAGTAAAATCGATGTTAAAAAGGTAGCAACTAAAATTTTCAAGCGTATTTCCGCAGCGATGTTCTGAGATCTCAATAATAACTACAAGCAAGGAATATACGTGGGTAATAGGATAAGTACTATCTTCATTGGTATTAGTGAACGTTCAACGATTTTCGTGACTAATGTTACACTCAAAAGTGTGAAATAAATATTTTTTACAAAAAATTGGACCGACGTTATTAGTTGGTGCACTGAAAAGTATAAAATAATATTAATTCTATTGGGGCTGGTACTTGTGAAGTTGGTGCCAAAAGTTATCAATCTACCTGCAACTGCACAACTTCAAAAGTAACAGCACCAATAGAATTAATATTATTTTATACTTTTCAGTGCACCAACTAATAACGTCGGTCCAATTTTTTGTAAAAAATATTTATTGGCCGCTTCAATTTTTCAGTGCCAGCGAACATAGCGTGTGTAAAATAGACAGACTGCTTGAGTGAGATATATAACATCACCACTCCAAACAAAACAGAAGTAGCAGTTTTATATCCAATCTAAGAAAAATGTCTACTTCTGTTTTGAATGATGACTTAGCCTAAAGCAGTAGGTATTATTTGTTAGATAGAGATATTTTACTGCCTCGATTGTCTACGCGACTATCTTCCATACGTTTGTCGACCTATATTTATTTACATGAACTGTTTGCCCTCATTTCAATTTTTTTATCGAATATTGAAATGCTGCAACAAAAAACTAAAACAAGCTGTATATGAATAATATAAGGACAGCGTGCAGTTGTGTTCTTGACCTTACCATGCAAATATACCAACGATTGGTGAATCGATGGCGTGACTACCCTGAAGCCTGGAAACCGAGACATAATAGTATATTCTTTATGAACTGTTGATTTTTTTCACCCCTGTCTCGATGTGTGTGTGTCTGAGTTGTTTACCGTAGGCCAATGGACAGTGAAGGAAAAAAATAATTTATAAATCAAAACATTTTTATATTAGACCAGGATGCCTACAACACAATTATCCATGAGCCCGCGCTATGAAAATCATATAATTAACACACATGGATGACTTTGTATGAATCAATAATACTGTAACGTGGATAGGTATTCATGTACTTACGGTTGATATTCGTTTATTAGTTATTTATGCTACTATATTGCTTACAGTAGTTATTGCATGTATAATTCCTTATGTAGTTCTAGAATTATAGCAGATTTATTCTGGATCCTTCCAGAAACTATATGTGAGGTACAAATTTGTCATAGTATTGTCAGTTTGACAAGGATCTAGAACATTAATTGCATCTAGATAATCATAGAACATTCTCGATGAATGTCATGTCATGATTCAGGTATATAAAGCCGTGTCGATCACGGGACACAAGATTGCTTATCGTTATTTGACAATTTTGATATTGACATTTCTCTTTATGTTTTTATTTTGTGACAAAGTCAAGTACTTCTTCCATTATTTATCACTTATCGGTTTTTTACAAAACACCAGAACATAATTTTAAGGTTATACCCTAAAATTTTAAGAAGTAGGTAATTTACAATTGTGACAGTTCCTTAAACTTGTGCGATCAAAAACTCTGTGATTTGGAGTGAAAGTTATGGTTATTAACCACAGAGTTAACCTCAATTATAACGAACTTGACGGTTAAAGTGACTGACCAAAAACACTCTAATTACATAATTAGCCAAAGGCAATACATGTTTAAATAGCATGAGAAAAAGAGGTTAACAGAATATGGAGAAAAAAGAACAAATCAAGAATTAAAAGAGCTCTACAGACAACCCAGTATAACAGGGACTGTAAAATCTCAAGGAATTCAATGGATAGAACATGTTCAAAGAATGGGACAAAGCTGAATTCCGAAAAGGGTAATGCTAAAAAGTATTGGAGGAAAGAAAATAAGAGGAAGACCTAAAGAAAGATAGAGAAAGGAAGTGAAGGTTTAATGATTACAAATCTTTGAGTTAAGCCGAGCTTTCGGGAATGTTCATTCCCTTCTTCAGGGCAAACTACAAAGCGCTACAAAATGATTTAATCAACTTAATAGTATTGAATTTAGAATAAATTAGCTAAACACAGGAAATATTCAATAGCCATCAATTACAAATGTAATTATTTATATTTGTTATGGTAACAAAATAGTTTAGTCTTTGTATGGGTTTATACGTATATATTTATGTAATATTCTTAGATTACATGAACTTTCTTTACACTGAACATGTATCTGCCTTAATAATAATTTTAATTTAATTGTACAACTTGTTCAAATAGCTACAAACATATAAAGATCATTCATAAATATTCATTATTATTAAATAAATTTTGATACTTTCTAAATTATTATGTTACCATGACAAATATAAATAATGACATTTGTAATTGATGGATTTGAAATCTTTCCTGTTTTTAGCTGATGTTTCTAAATTCACGACTGTAATTATTTTGATAATACTATTAAGTTGTTGAAATAATTTTGTAAAGATTTGTAGTTTGCCCTTAAGAAGAAAAATAAACATTCTCGAAAGCTCGGCTTAACTGAAAGAATTATATTCATTACGTGACTGCATCCCCAAGAACATCTTTTTATTGTATATATATTTTATATTGGATTCTTCTTTGAAGACTTTTTAAAAAAAAACTTTATTTACTTTAACAAATTTATTAGTCGACTTAATTTTGAAATAACAGGCCGAAAATGAGACAAGTACAGCAAAGAGTTCTACTCTACCAATTTTTTTTTACGTACTAATCCGATCGCTCTTGGATGTCTACTTAAATAGTTTTTTAGGTGCAAGCTAAGCAGTTTCTAGAATGTTATAAACGATTTAGATTGCACCGTTACAATTTCTATGAATAATCCTATGTTAGATGATATGATTGTTATGACAGGAAGCTGAAATATGAGGTTTCATACTGTAAGGCAATATGTTAGCTTTGAAAGATGAAATTTAATAATTGTACGTGACTTTTATAAAAATACCAGCGACAGACTGTCGCGACGGATAAATCGAGAATATTAAATATTTAAAATATAATATATCTGGATATTTGTAATATAACAACTATCTGAATATTTCTAATATAACATATATATAGTTCAACAATTTTTTCGATGCATAGAAAGCCGTAGAGATAAGGGGGAAAACACCCCACTTCCCTGAATTCTCGCAAATAAACAAGTTATCCCACCCAACATAATGAAGCGATATACGAACTCTCAAAAGAGCAGTTTTTGATTAATAATTTTAAGTCTGGGCCCAATGACCATTAAGTTTTTTATAATTATTGTAGTAGAATCCTGCGTAGTCGTAGTACTCTCAGTAGTCACCGTTTTAAATTCCTACTTCTTAACGCCTTTCCACACGTCTATAATTTATAGCAGCAGCAGCTACAAGTTTAAAAATCTCATTTCCGACTTGTTGCAGGCTTCTGTGTTATACTTATTGAGCTGATTGAGCGAAGCTCTTTGATTCAACTTTTACATAGAAGTGACATTACCATTTTACACAGATAGGTAGTTCGAGCATTGCGATAGTTTTTCTAATGTTTACAAAGGATATAGGAGGATAACTTTCAAATAAAATACATAAATAGAATGTTCATGTTATTTGAGAACGATCAAAACAGGCAAATTTGTAATAGAGACTGTAAAATAACCTGTAAACTGATAATTAATTTTCATAGAGGTAAACATTGTTTAGTAAAACTGTCCCAATCTCTCTTATATTTTTTTCCTATACCATCTAATACCTAGATGAATATGTGTGTATGTAAATTTTTTCCGTTTCAACCTCGATCGAGTTTACATCTTGCCGAAAAGAAATTCCCATAAGTTTCTTCTGTGGAGTGGACCGTGAAGATGTCGGGTTTTGAGAAGTGGTTGATTCCTGTTAAAATCTGAGGTGGAAAGCACGTGGTACCATGGGCTTGCAAGAGGAGTTCCTGGCGAATAAACCCGGAGTTTTAAAGGTTATACACTGATTGAAACATCGAGTAGTAGAATTGTGTGTAACTAAGATAATTATTAGAAAAAAACTGAAACAGAATTTTTTGTCTCTAGCACATCATTTGAATTACTTTGAATTTTATTTGTAAGATCAATCCTATTTGTTTGAGATATGTATTTAATTTTTTTATTGAATACTATACCATCGACTTCTTCCACAAAAATATATCAGTTCATTGAGAAAAAAAAAACTAAAAGTTGTATTGGTATCTTCAACTTCTATCCGAACTCAACCAAGTTGAGCAACACGTTAAAGTTTGGATACGGCCCAATAACAAACCCGTACAATTATTAGTTTTTCTCATAGTCTCAATAACACATTTCTGCCTATCCATCTAACCTTGAATTAACTCATAAGACACGTCAAACTAGGTTAGAAGTTAGGAATACAATTGGTGGCATCATCGTAACTTTTATTATTATTGATTATATCACATACAATATTCAAGACTCTACAATGGCCTTCAGCCTTTCTTTCTAGATTCTGTCATTGCGATACCATATTGATTAAGGTTTACATCAACAATGTTAAAGGATAGCCAATAGATATGTATGTCATTTAGGATAAGGTACTTATTAATAATAAATATATATCTTATTTTATTTATAATGCGGTCCCAGAGGAATATGAGCTTTGGAGTTAAGACTTATATGACAAAACAAGCTAAAATTAATTAATAATATGTGTCACAAATACACTGAATTAAATCAAGTAAATTTACGTGGACCAGCCATTCATATTTATCGATATGTACTTGCCTTTCCTACACCTGACCGTGTTCGATTGTTGGTCACCGCATTATATTTTTTTTAATAAACAAAATTCAAAAAATCATATCCAATAATTTTAGAGGAATACTCCTTCACAGAAGAACCTCAATATTGTTAAAATTGTTTTTTAGCTGTCGAACCCAACGGAGGAGATGTAATTCGACTGATTGTGTGCTATAATGAAGTCGGTCTATTTTTTTGTAAAAAATATTTATTATTTATCAGTTGTTTCGACCGAAATATTGTCAAAACTCCCTGGAACTTACATGAAATGTATATTGGTTATTGCATTCTGCTTCGCACTTAGTAGAAAACGCGATACTCTAAAAACTAATCACAATTTTTCTTTGGGGTAAGAAAAATCAGCTGATGTCATTTTTGACCGACTTCCCAAAAGAAGGAGGTATACAATTTGACTGTATGCTGTTTGGTTTTCTTTTTCCATAAACATAAGGATTATTTTGATTTTAATGTAGGTACCAATCGCGTAAATTTTTCTTGTTCTTTTCGAAGTGCCGTACTCCGAACCATCAAAAGATAAATCTTAAAATATTCCCTTCCATAGAAGCTGTACTAGGGAAATATACTCTCAGGTTAACTGTCGCCTTGCGAGAGGAGGAGTCAGAGACAACCATCTGGAAGAGTTTATAAAGCAACAGCTAGGGATATGAACGCGTGTCCGGCTCATCAATGGTCACTCGTCCAAGCCTCCGCAAAGCACTGCTTAACTTCAATTATCGAAGTCGGTCAGTGTTAGCTTTTTTATAACAGGATTGCATTTATTACGTAAATTAAGCCAATTTCTTTAGCTATAAGATCAAGATTTTTTTAAATACCATTTTCGAAAAAAAAATCCCTTTTGGAGGGTAAATTTGAGAGGAAATACATGTGGAATTTTGAGTAACGCCTTTCATTTTATGAAAAGAGTTCACGGTGTCTATTCCTTTCTTTTTGACCAACGAACCCCGAACGGAGGAGGTATACAATTCGACTGTCTGCTTTTTCTTGGTTTGTTCGCGCGTTATACATAGTAAACGATTTTGATGATTTTTGATTCATTTGAAAGAGGAGACTTGGAAATTGGTCCTATATTCGTAAAAACTCAAACCGAAATCTCCTTCCCTACGAAAACCGACCCCGATGGGGGTGGAGGAGCAAATTTTTTCAAAAATCGAAAATTCGAGATGCCAGAATTAAAGATAGGACAATATCCGGATACGTTTAAATTGAACATTTTTCCTAAAGACTTACGGTTTTCGAGCTACATTCATTTTAACCTCTCACAGATGGGTATTTTTGCTATGTGGAAGGGGCAATTTCTTTCGAAAACTGAAAATCTCTTGATGCCACATGAAAGACAATAATATGTGTATCAACATTTATTCAGAACATTTTCTCCTGAGTTTTCGAGATAAGCGGTAGTAGAATGGTTAAATTTCAAATATTTGAGCGTATTTCCGCAGCGATGTTCTGAGATCTCTACATAATAACAAGGACAAGCAAAGTATATACCTGGGTAATAAGATATTAGTGGTGAACGTTCAACAATTTTTGTGACCAATGTTACACTCAAAAGTCTGAAATAAATACTTTTTTACAAAAAACTGGACCGACGTTATTAGTTGGTGCATTGAAAATTACGAAATAATATTAATCCAATTGGTGCTGGTACTTGTGAAGTTGGTGCCAAAAGTTATCAATCTAACTGCAACTGCACAACTTCAAAAGTAACAGCACCAATAGAATTAATAGTATTTCGTAATTTTCAGTGCACCAACTAATAACGTCGGTCCAATTTTTTTGTTAAAAAGTCTCTATTGTAAATTCTTTCGTGAAACAAAGACAAACATGGGCTCAATAATATCCATATCCACTAAACCCTTTCAACACTGAATTTCAAATTGAAAAAAATACATACCTACTAGCTTTCAGCAGTGTTTATCCATTTTTGTTTTTTTCTACATTTCTGAACCTCCATACAAATCAAAACTATATCTAGCCAACATTTGGGTTTTGATAATGCGCAAATAACCATGTAAGATTAGAAAAAACTGAAAATTTCGCAATCACAAACACTTCCATTTAGTTTAAATTCATAAATATTATAGCTTTGAGCATCATGTGTTACTTAATCTTTCAGAATATTACCAGATACTGGTTTTGAAGAAAATTATGTTTATAAGTAATCTTGTAAATACAAATTCAATGTTGTAGCTCTAATTAAAAAACAAATAATAAATAAATTAAAAACAAAGGTATCGCTTCAAGTAGCAATTTTTTGTTAAAACAGCTAATAAGTTAATAGTCATATTTAAATATAAGGTTATGAAAATGAATATGATTTATTATTAGTTCTACACAAATAATAATAATGTAGCCTCGAATGTAGAATATCTTGAACTTGAATATGTACAGGGTGTCCTAGAAGCTTTTCTTCTTCTCAATACGTAAAAAATCGGCTAATAAAAAAGGTATTCATTTGAAATAACTTTTACTTTACTACTAAAAAATGGAAAATTAGTTATGGAAAATAAGATTATCGCGCTGCTGTACCTCCTCAAGACAGAACCGGAAATGTTAAATTACTTGTCGATTGACGGCTTTTTAAATAAACAAAACTACCGTTACTGGTCCCCTGAAAACCCTAAGCAGATGCATCAAAGTCCCCTGCATTCTCTCAAAGTGATGATATGGACTGCAATGAGCACCTCTGTCCCTTATTATTTGCCGCATTACGGTTACTGCTCTTCGTTTAAGAGACATTTGAAACAATTTTATGAGACCAGAACTCGCTAATTTTGCTGGATTAAATGAGAACACTTGGTTTCAACAAGATAGCGCAATCTCCCATACCGCAAACCTTTCGATGGAAGTCGTCAGGGCCATTTTACCGGGAACAGAGATCTCTAAACGGGAAGATATTGGAGAAGTCCCGATTTAACCCCCTAGGATTTGTTTCTATGGAGTTATCTGAAAGAAAGGATATACAGCACGGGTAGATACTCATCTATAATCCCAATAGATAACAGATCACATGCAATCCTTGATTTATCTCCAACACAGTACGGGAAAACCAGTGCTCCACCCTAAGTTTCCTATTCGAACCTATTTTCCACTTCCTAATATTCCTAATAGAAATCCTATCAAACCGCAGTAGCCAGCGTGATTGAAAACGGCTAAACTCCTCTCAATATGAAGCAGACAAGAAAATATATGACCTAAGTTCCTGGCGGACTGCCAATCTCCAGCCAAGGTAGCCAATGGGTTAGAGGGCAGTCAGTCACTCTATGAAAAAGCCTAGTTAAAAATACAAGAAACGACAACAGAAGTAAGTTACCATCAGAAGTGAAACCTAAAAAATATAAATGAGATGGGCATAGAAACTCTGAATTCCATCATAAAAAGTTCCATAGAAGTGGCCCAACGGAAATTCTGTTCAAAAGTAAATAACAAAGACGAAAAATTCTCAAGAAATACACATTTTACAGATCAGAGACAAGAAATGTTACAGAAACATGCAAGAAATGAGAACCAGCTGAGACAGATAAATATAACAATAGATGAATAACGAGGACTATCGAAGAGAACATAATTATGAAGTAACTTAGGTACGAACATACAGGAGGAAAGACGGAGATCAACAAATTAGAAAATAAAGATGGACTTTTACTCAAACCTGCATAGCGAATAGTAAAAAGATTTTGGAACCTTTCGTCATTGATTATATCAGCGATCGGAGGAGCTACCAGGAATAACTACAGAATAGGTCTGAAAAGCATTATCACAGATGAAGAATGCTAAAGCACTAGCGGTCGATAATATTGTGATCGAGGTAGTTAAAGAAGAAGAAGAAGAGCTATAACACTCCCATTTGATAAATGTTTAATAGAAGCAACAACACCTGTAGATTGGAATAATGCAATAACAGTTATTATGCACTAGAAGAGTAATATCGCAAACCTAAACAACCACAGACCAATTAGTGTACTATCACATGTGTACAAATTATTCACCAAAATCAGAGCTCAACGCCTTGAATCCAATCTTGATTTCTATCAGCCTCCAGAACAGGCGGGTTTTCGATCCGGGTATGGAACAAATGATCACCTACAAGTTATCAAAACGTTAAAAGAAAAAGCCGAGGAATATAACAGGCCGCTTGTGTTGGTGTTTGTGGACTATAAAAAGGCCTTTTACTCTATTAGACAAAACGAGATGTTCAGGGCACTTGCTGACCGCCAAGCGCACTATAGATACCTACAACATATCTACAAATACGCAACAGCACATGTATATATGAGGACAGATAAATTCAGAATTCAATAAGAGGTTCGACAACGTGTTACAATCTCATCGAAACTGTTTACCTCACTTCTGGAGTAGTGCTTCGGTCTCGACCGAGACTAGCCTCGGTCTCGAGATTTGAAGTAAAAATAATTACCTATAGCCACAAGTACGAAAATAATGACAGGTACATTTATTTAGAGCTCAACATACATAATACAACAAATAATAAAAAAGATATAATACATAATTTCACGAAAAAAAGAACCTCAAGTAAATATAATTGGAGTTAGAAATAGGTACGTATTTACTAGTAACTTTCTAACATGTGAGTAAATAATTAAAACTACGTATTTGAAAAATAGATTTTATAATGTACATAATTTCAAATTCATCCAAGAATTTAGACATAGCAAAGATCGCGCAGATTCATTGATTAAAGAAGTTCTGTATTGCCGGATGGGTAAGCTAGCCCTGGAAAATAACCTTTCGACAGATGTGGCTAATTGGCCAGAAAATCTCTAGCCATTTTGGCCAAATTTGGGAAACAACCTTCATGATTTTTCCACCATCCAATTTCACATTGACACACAATTTATTAAAGCGTCTTTTTTGTCTTTATCAATGTAAGTCTAAGTTAATTTATGTAATGTTGAAGCGTAGGGTGACAACATTGATATAACAATGACCGCCGAATTATGGAAGAACTAATTTGATAATGCTTATTTTTCCCTATTCAACTGCGGCTCCTGCTGCTCCGATCCGATCGGCGGAGTCGATTATTGGCTGGCATGGCCTAGGCCTAGAGGAAACTCTCGGCGAGACCAAGACCGCAAGATATATCGTCTCAGCGAGACCGAAACGGGACTCGAAAAGCCGAGACTTGGCGAGACCGAGACATCAGTAGTCTCGTCTCGGCGAGACACAAGCTCTATATTCTGAAGTACATGTTCAAGAGTGCGTAATTGGAAGGTATGGATTTAAAAATCAAATTCATAACAAACCTAGTCCCTAGTTAAAACGTATTGATCCAGAGGAACGAGATACTCCAAGTGACATCCTACAAATATTTGGTACATGCCCTAAGAATTGGTAAGGATAATCAGATCTGCGAGATCTAACGATTAATTGGATTAACTTGGGCAGCTTATGGCAAATTCAAAAATATTTTCAAGACAGAAACTCCTTCATGCCTTAAACGTGAGGTTTTCGATCAGTGTATTTTACCTGTAGGTACTCTCATATGGTTTGAAAACATAAACAACAACTCGAAAATCAATAAATAGAGTGAGAGTTACACAATGCATCTTGTAGCGGTGAACGCTGGGAATTACATTAAGAGATAGAGAACCCATTGAAAAAATAGCTTGCATAAAATGGAACTGGGCAGGACATGTAACAAGAATTCCAAATGAAAAATCTGCTTACACTCACACAACTTTCCTACATTTCTCAAACGAAATCCATCAGATATAAAAATCGCCTGGTCAGGTCATTTGACCACTTATATTTTAATCAGAAAATAAATAAACAGTTGGAAAATTTTAAGCATATCTTTTATCTTGGGTTTTCTCAGACACATGCATAGCAGGTAGTGAAGCGCTTTGAGCAGGATGTTTTAGACAAGTTTTCATAAAAATCGACAATACACTACAAATCCAAGTCAGCTTATTTTTTTCCGAGATAATCTTGGCACTGACAGACAAGACCAATGGCTAAAAATATGTTTCTTTGACTCATGGACCTCTGAATCGTAGAAACCTGTTGAATGAAAACTGGACACCGAAGAGTAGCGGTAGAAGAGTGCAAATGGACCAAAAGAATAATGGAATGGCGACTCGAGAGCAGGCTGTTCGTCTTGATTTATTCATGTAACAATCATTAAGAAATCCTGGAAGACCACCAATCAGATGGACGGATGCTATAAAGCTTATCTCGACCAAATGAATCAATGCAACTCAGGGTAGGAATAACTGGAGATTATTGCAGCAGTGGACGAGACAGGCTATTTGATATATGTATACAGCACGGAAACATGAAATATAATCAAGTTAAGGTAAAAGATCCGTGAGGAATTCTCTGTCAATGAGTAATTTTAGTCGTGAAATAAAATTGATTTCAAATGAATATTTCTTATTAGCCGTATTATACCGTATCGAAAAGAGGAAAACATTTTAGGACACCCTGTATATTGAAATTAAATTTGCAAATCAATCATTTCGTAAGTGTACTGAACGTTTAACTGGTTCTCAAAAGATTTTAACTTTTGTTTTCAATATTTCAAATAAAATAATTTCTAAGGAGTAGAACAAACACTTTAACGAATTCAGTTGAAAAATCAATGAAATATTGATAGTGTCCACAGAAGTAATCGACTAGTGGTAGACTGATGCATTGCTTAGCTTATTTGTCATAAGAATTGAAATAATTCATATTTGAAAATTACATTTTTAGAAAAATTTAAAATAGAATAAGAAACATTATTTTCTATTCAATATATTTGTTGTAAAAAATATGTCGTAAACGAAACGATAGATGTCCTTAACAGAATTGGATAACTTCAGAAACAATAGATGAGTATCGATCAGTCATGGACACGGCCAATGCATCGATTGAATCAAACATCAAAACAATGTAATTAACTAATTTCAAGTTCTTAAAACCGATTCATTTATTGAGAAGCCAACATAACGATATTATAGTAATAATTATTTTACAGTAGTTAGGTATCTACACATTCTAAATATTCGAGAGCAGAAGATACCACAAACGATAGGTGTAAGCAAACTTGAAAATGATAACATGATATGATACCTAAACAATTACGAGTACATACATCTTCTTGATATAGATTAAATTGTATGTTGAGTAATTTTTAATACAAATGAGGTCGAGAAACTCATACTAGGCAAAATGGAGAAAATATTGCTATAAAGAAAGAACGTGCAAATTGCCATAGTTTTAATATTTGGAGATGATTACATATTCCTCACTTATCACGTACAAGCTCAGACGATAGATCATAAACTTTGTATATTGATACATAAACACTTACCCTACTCGAACTTCACTGTTATTTTTAATTTCAAACTGTACAAGGAAAATGGTGTTTATATTTTTTTTTACGTAATATTTGTTGTCTCCAGATTTTAGTATATTTCTTTTTACCTACTTGTATGTAGAAAACTAATAATTTTCCAGCAGTAGATGAAGGATATCTTGACACTGAAAAATTGAAGGACAGACCAATTGCACCAATATACAAGTGGTTCTATTGTTGTTTTAGCTAAATTTAATACCCCATTCATTTATTGTATTGAATTGATCGTTACAAATTTCATGAAATCCCGTATTATTAAACTTATATATTCATTAGTTTAAAGCTTTGGGATTTTACTAAATTTGATACATCCAATTTATTGCCAACATTTAAAATAACAACATGTCATTGATGTGTCTGGCTATCGTGGCGTCCACTGCGGGCAAGCGAGGTGTGGATTCGGTATCCTACAAACAGAATTGGTTTCTTTCGTTCGCGAGATAATCTTGGCACCGACAGAAAGACAATATCAATGGCTAATAATAAGATTTTTGGTCTCAAGGAACACAGAACCGTGATTACCTATCTGTTGAAAACCAGAAACCAAAAATTTTACCTAATTACAATCACCAAAAAACATTCCCAATGTAAAACTTTTGGAGGTGAGAGCTATATTCAGCAAAATTCAACAAAAAAACTCAAATCTTTCGCATATGGTCAGTTAGAGCTGAAACACACCGATACAATTTTTGGTATGTTGTTTTGTATAAGAATTTTGTTTGAATGGTACACATCCTGAAATTAATTTGAATTCAGTACAGTACAAATCAAGAATCTCATTTAAGAAATTGGCAACGACACTAGATTACAGCGACTTGCGCGGCCAAAGCTAGAATTACGAAAAACGCCTTCAATAAGTGTGACACTTTTTTAAGTGGAGAAGCAAGACCTTATATTATACGACTGTGGTTTACAAGCCACAATGACAGGAATACTGTATATATGACATAGATTTCATACTGACACTGACATAACAAAACGATAATCTTTTATGATCCGGACAGTTTTCTAAAGCGGAGAGGGATAAGTTTCTAATTTGGGATAAGTTAAATAAATAATTTAACTGAAATATTTTCACGCGATGAGGAAACTTAGGTGCAATTTAGGTGCAGTGGTCACCAAATTCTTCTGCAAGAATATACTCTTATACCAGTATGTCTACGTTTGATTTAAGCCCGCTGCAGACGGAGTATGTTTTGCTGCATGATTGCTTGCTTGTTTTGCTGCACGGTCCGATAAATGTTGCCGCGCATGGTGTGTTGATGTCTCCCTTGCTTGTGTTGGCTTCACACGATGCAGGCCATCATGTACGTAAAATGACAGTACATTTTAATCAAGCTCTATTTCTAATCATTGTTACTACATAGAAAATGTCCCAACAATCAAAAATAACATTTTATCATGTGCAAATAACTTTTGAGTGCAACTCGATGCACGTGATGTCATTTTCTTACACGGCATACAAGCATTTACAGCACCATGCCTAGTTCCCGTCAAGGAAACATGCAGCAAAACATACTCCGTCTGCAGCGGGCTTAATAAGATGCTCACCAATATTGAGGGTTGCACAAACGAGCAGAAAATTATAAGCATAAACCAGATATTCAGGCAGAGATCTTTGCGCAGGCTTGAAATTAGTCATGGTATGGCAAAGAGATATGCTAGTCAGTACTTAAATCACTGCTAAGTAGTTTCAATATGTACATGTTCCAGCTTTAGTGAGAATACGAATAAAATATAGGAACCATATTCGCAATTATGTCCCAAATTTATCCCATGTATTGACGCTGGTTCATTTCCAGCATTTTCAATTAGTAATGTTTCTCAGACGAGTCTCTCCATAGACAAAAAATAAGTCAATTTTCTTATCTCAATTTGTGCCTTAACTCCTTAACCTCATTGTGACAGCAAATGACAGAATGTGAATGCAAATGTATTCTATTCTATCATAGAGATAATATATAACATACAGCAGGCAAATGGATCGAAAATGCGTACCAAGGATATATAAAGGGAGGATGACTAAGTCTGTATCCTGTTCTATAAGCAGAAGTGGCTGAAATAACTTCCCGTGATAAGTTGTCAATTTGGTATGTTGCGCAGTATTTCACTGAGTGTCTGTTATTGCATTTAAGCTTCCTTCGCCCCTACCACATAAGGATCCGCAGCGTGATTTTGCGCAACCCACCGAAATGACATACGATAACCCAATGTTTTTTGTGCTACTCCCACTACTCGTGTTACTCGTCCTCCCTATATTTGTTCATGATGCATACTCTCAATAGAAAGAAACAGAAAATAAGGCAGGATTATCTATCTCTTTTATTTTGAACACTCGTGATTGGTGGATTACTGTACCTATGTGTCATCCGTATACGACTCAGCCATCATCCAAACTCAAATAGAAATCCGAAGCAATTACGTTTTTATAATTTGTATATAGGGAAATAGCTGATAATGAAACGGTAAACAATATACTAATAATGAAAAAAAGAAAATTTGTCTCTCAGCGCAAGTTTTAAGTTCAAGTACATAAGCGGCAGTAAACTGACTTAAATTCGAAATAAAGGATAGTGAACTTGAAAATGCTTCAACGTAGGTACATATACCTAAATTCTTGAAAAACTTCAATGACATTTTTTATTTGTTAAATACCAAGAATCTCTTTTGTAAAACAGTTGGTGGAAAGATGAGTATAACTGAAAAATCATTACCTGAATTGGAAACAAAGTATATATTAGTTACATACAACAATTAGAAATTGATGTAGGTACCTACAAGTTAAAGTTAAGATTAGTGAATTTAAACAATCCAATGTGAATCATTTAAATCAACCTCAGTTTTATAAAACTATTCGCAGGCCTGTTCTTAAATCAATATCGGTTCGAACTGGCTTTTCAGTTTTCATTATTTGTTTAATAAATTTATATACCTACTGCATGTGAAAAACTTCTCACACAAAAATAGTTAAATATCCTTTATCATATAAATTATCTGAAAACCATGTTGAAATGTTTTTTGCGCTTATTAGGAGAATACATTGATTTAATATGGAATTATTGGAAACGCTATAAGGTAAAGGCCTTATTATGGTCGTCCTTAAAATTACAGCTAAGCATGCGCACTAAAACAATATTAATAAGGGAACCATAATAGAATACTGCCTTCCTCTATTTACGACTAGTTACCGTAAGTTATTTAAGGTTTCCTTATTTCCCTTTTCAACGAATCTGACCTCACAAAAAAAATATTTCATTACAACCTTCAAATATTTGGTTTGATGCTATCAAAATAAGGCAAATCACTTTTAAACAACAAAGTAAAGACGCAGACAAACGTATTAGGTTAGCTGTTACTGATTATCCAGACAACCTGTCAATTTAAAGATTGCGTTTCAATAAGTCTTTATTTTTTCTAGAAATAAGGTCAAGACCATATTAAAATAAGGCAACCCCTTAATAGTGCATGACGTAAAAATATATCTTCAATAACTCCCTAATAATAATCCTACCACGATTCAGTTTCAATCAGCCTTCAAAAAGTTACTTCTTAATAATGAGAATGTATTTAGTTCCTGCTTCTGCCAATAGACGATTGCATTAAGCGAACATTGTTCTTCGAATGCGCGGCGGGCAGTTTCAGCAGCCACTTTCATTGGAAATGTCACTCTTTTGAACAGAATGTACACCTATGTCTAAATAATTCCATGCTAATAGCTCTCTGTGAGCGCTTCTATCAATTTCCTTATGTTCTATGACATGTACCAGAGAACAATGCTTCTAGACAAGCTTGAAAGAGGTATTCTATGACTGATAATTCGCGCATGCGGAGAATTGAATCCATTGATGCAATTGGTCTATTACGCACTTCAAGATCTCACACTTCTGGTAACGACTCCTGCCGAAAATAAAAAAATAAAACATATATTATTTGTTATTGGATGACATGTAGAATAACAGTCAGAATATCTTAACGACATCATAAAACATATCGCTGAATTTATAGTTTATACATTAAGGAAAAGAATTCACTGTGAGCAATGTTTAACTTTGTTGGTTTTAGAAAATTCCGATAAATTAAAATTGACAAATTGGTTAGAAATGTTAAACTTTGCATCAAATGATGTCAATCTAATTTGTCATCATACAGAAAGAATACTGCGTTTATATAAAGATTCCTTATTAATAAAAAATATATATTTCAAAATTGTAAGTGAAAGCTTAAAAATATTAACCAATGACAAATATTTTCGAGCAAGAACCTTTTTACGATCACAGACAGCAGCTTATATACCTTATACCTAGTACAAAACTACATAGATATTCGCTTATAGGCCTAAAACATGAAAGTGACAAATTAAATGACCTAAAATTTAGAATTAGAATGTACTATAATAAATGACCTATTTTTAGAGGACAATAAGAATTGTAATAAATTTCAATTTGAATTATGAGCAAATATAAACTCTTCCCTCTGTATGCATTATGAAACAAAGACAGACACGGGCACGATATTCTCTATCTCTTTTTATCTATGGACCACATCCACTAGCAGTGCTGCATAGGACTTGCCTACTCTATGTTAAATATTATATCTCTATGGTTTGCATTGAATGTTCAGATCGCGGCTCCCTGAACACAGCCATCGTCACTTGCATTGTTATTGTGACTGTGACTGATATTTGTTAGTTGGGAGAGAAATGATGCTACCTTGTTGCCGTTTAGTTAGGGATACGTTAGTTATACGTTTGACGAATATTATTAATGCGTTAACAATGTACCATTTTCGAATAAAAGCGAAGTCCATTGCATGCTTTTAAAGTAAAAAATGATTTTACTATCACGTTCATTATTACATTATTGGTTGCACTTAAGTATTTATCCGACATTTATATATGACTTAGGTCTTTATACACAGGTAAAATTTTAGCACCGGCAACACCGTAGAGTCTTGAAAATAATAAATTGTGAAATCCGTCTACTTGGTTTTACATATATTGATAACATAAATATTACAGCCTTTTACGAGTTGAAAACGTTCTCAAATGATTACTTATCATTGTTAGATTGTAGTATATACAATATCTCATTAATTTCAAGCCATATTTTTAAATTAATGGGGAAAACCATTACGTGAACTTGAAAATCCAACATTTTTCTGTAAATAACGCTTCTGTAGGCAGAAGTGAGAGATACCGGTCTCACCTCTGCCAACTACAGTTTGCATTGATTCTTTCCTTATATAGTTACTTGGGGTAGCAATAGAAAAGTGAAAACAATAAGTGTTATAGCGGCCTGGTACTAACCAACAGGACCTTACGAAAACAGTATTTTTCATTTGGACATCTTTAGATGAAGTAGAAAAATTGCGTGAACCAAACGAAACGTATTCACAAACAACTCTTAAAAATCATTTTGAAACAAAATAAATCATGTATGTTATACGTAGGTAGAAGCTCGCTAAGTATGAAATTATATTTTTACTAATACATTATTGTTGTGAAATTTATTTTAATGTAAAAATAAGAAAAATGCAATTCTCCTACATTATTTGATATATTTATATGAAAAATGTTGACAATACATAGTTGGTAATTTGTTTATAATATAATAATTTAAAACTTTATCAATTCTCATTTTTTTGACTGAACTGAATAAGATGATTGTAGTCAGATTTACTTTTTGCTACTATTTTGCAGTTGCGTAAAAACCCTATAAATTCAATAAAACGTGATTCTGATGTTATAGTACCTATGTATGAAAAAAGTAAGAAAATATTCATCGCCACTTTAAAAAACTACAGAGGATTCCTAAAAAACAATATAGAAAACTATCACAAATGTAGAAGTAACCCATTTTTGTAATTACTATGTTTCTTTTAAGACACTACATCGTTTCTAGTTAACGAGCATGGTTTTGTTATTTTCAAGTCGGGTTCCTTCAGAAAGCTTGCAGTCACTGTTGCACATATACCTACATATATCTGTTCCGATAGAAGTAGCCTGCTTCAAAAGTTTTTAAGGATAATAATATTGGTAACAATCATGGTCGATAAACTATAGACCATACCACGGGTAACACTGTTATGGAGTAATCTCAAGGACGACGTGGCGGTTTTAAAAAATCTATATTGAACAACCCATCAACAAAAATACAGTGTCTAAATTATACGAGTGTTTCTTGATCTTCGACAATAACTTTTTATGTGAGCAATCTTCAATATGTGATTGCCGACATATTCGATAAAGAACGAATAGAGTACTAGGCCTGGAGACAGCTAATGGGATTGCAAGTAGACAGTAATAAAAATAAAAATGTTGTGTTTTTCAATAAGATTCATTACTCATTCTCCGAACAACCCTCGTAAACTTTAGAATCTCCAAGTATTGATAGCTGCTTTAGCAGCTGTTTGATTTCTCACAATTATTATTTAATAAATTCAATTATTTATCGAAACACGTTTCGATTAATATTGCCCATTTGCCGAGGACGTTCTGCTCATTTCGACCATTCTCGTGGTTATTAATTCTTTATCTATCTTTACATACAGGTTTTTATTTTATTTTGTGCTAACACTTTATGCTTATGTACTCAGAATATATATTTCCAAATCGAAAAGTTATAATAAAACCCTAATGGTGTCTGTTAGTATCCATCTGATCTTCCACCCTAATCTGCCAGATTCACAAAATAATAAAATCTAAAAAATAGGAGCATAGTGTCGATTACCTATACATTTTTGAATATGTATTCATATTGTTGCCGTTTTCTGGTAAATTAAACTACATTTCGTAGGACATACAAGACTGTCGACAACAACTGATTTCAGTGCAAATACTCCTCTGAACATGAATTATGTCAACTAGTCAAAAAGTTTGGTATGGGTAATTTTTTAATATAACGTTTATTTTAACCAGAAATCAGTTGTTTCCAAACTTTCTATCCACCCTGTATGTATAATTTTTTTTGTGTACGTAATCTCCATTCTCAAAGAAATGGTATACAGATTTTGATGACTCTCTTTTTATTTGATAGAGGATGGATGAGAGATATTCAAATGTTCACAGTTTGATCAAGCTTATCCCTTGGAAAGCTAGAATAATTTTTTCTTAAATTGAAATTTTCTCATGATCATTTTCTTGTAATATTTGTACTTGAAAAAAATCTCCATTATCTCAAGGTTTTGTGGCAAAAAAATATGAAATAAACTTATATTCCAATTTTTGTTAATTTTCAGCAAGGGCTGTGAGATGGTAAAAAAAACTGTCATACTTTTTTCTGAAAAAATAGTGGCTATAATTGAAAAGACTGGGAGAATTTGTCGTTTATCATTGATTTATGAATTAACGACTCTTTTGTATAATAGCTACTGCGGTATGGTGTAACCTTCTGTTTTTCTGTTTAAGTCAGAAAATGATTAACAAAATTTGATTGTTGCCTTGGCCGGTCGAGATAGTGATCCAGGACTGTTTCAATATGTGGAAACACCATTGGTATAAGACCTGACGGTTTGAATCTGTTTGAATATCTTTTTAGATGGTTTCCAGATGATATTTTGGAGCGACGAACTCAAACGAAGGAGGAATACAATTCGATTGCAGTTTTTTTGAGTCGTGCGCGCTTTGTATATAGTTCTCCTTCCCTCCGAACAACAATTGTTGAAGGAATTCCTGGTCGGAGGGGTATGTCATTGTTTACGGTAATTTTAATGTTAATGTCCTATGAAATGTAGTTTAATTTAGCAAAAACAACTAAAGTTACATTATCATATTGAACAATATGAATCCATGTTCAAAATATGACTGGTAGTGGACAGTCTCGATCCAACTAATTTATATAAAATAAATGTATAAATATAAGCAATCACGTTGTATGCGTGGCTCAAACGCTTGTTGACTGGCTTACGGTTATGTTTTAATTCATTCATTATATTTACATTCCCGTTGTAATGATTTGGAAACGTTTAACATATGGTACGTATATTAATAATTGGCGAAGTTTATTGAAATCAAGTGAAATGATTTAAACTGAATGATTAATATAAATCCAGATGAAGATGCCATAGATGGATCTCCCTATACAATGAAAACTTCAACTGATGCACTATCTTTAGCTGCATTCAATAGAGAAAACTTATTAACACATGCTAATCCCCATCATTCAACAAATTAAACTGTAATATAATCAACATTTCTCCGAATCATTCTAAATAATAAGCCCATATCAAATAGCTTATAAATTGAAAAGAAAATAAAAACATGTCACTACATATTTATAGACGTCAATAATAGTTTTATAATATATTTGTATCAGTGTTATGATTTATTATGTGTATTTAAAACTGGGAAACGTGGGATACATTATTAAACTACCAGTTAATATAGAAGAATATAGAAGAATAATATAGAAGAATGTTGGTTCGAATGTAGAAATTGAAGAATTTTGTGGTCATGGTTATTTATTTCAAGAATTGATTTAGCAGTAAAAGCAGAAGAAATAGCTGTATATATAAAACAAAAAAGTAATTCTAAATAAATCATCTCTGTCAAAAAACTGGAGACCAAGAATACACATTTTAAGAGCTTCTTGGTAAGAGTTTCCACACAACTGAAGGAAGAAGTTTATAAGGTAGGTCTGTGGCCGACAGGTGTTACCTCCAGTAGGTTCATCTTTCCAAGGGAATTGGAGAATACTTCAGACAAACAACACATACAGAGATAAAACAATCTAATAAAAATACACATCTTCATCACCATGTGCAATCCTTAAGGAATTATCACAGGAAGTGTCATTGAAACAAGAAGTCATTTATTTGTATAACTAAACATTGGAAAAACGAAAAAAAAATTATAAATTTTGGACTTCATTCTAGAAAGGAAGGAAGGAAGGAATTGTCGTGCAATGGGTGAACATGGGGGTTCAGCATTTTTTGTTGCATTCTGAGAAAGAAAATATATGAAACAGGTTTCAAAAAAAAATCCAGCAGAGGAACTATTCATTGGAAAATAATCTATTATAATTCTATCAATCGATTTGTCTCTTGATGGCACTAAAAGTTTCCTAAAGTTAATCGAACAAGTATTGGATAAAATAAGCTGGACAAATAACAAATTATATTAGCTGGTGACAACATTTTGAACACCCTAGATAAAACAACAACTGATTTAATTGATATCTCATACTCATAGGAGTTGCATCACATCATCAAGAAACCAACTAGATTAACAGTAGCTAGTAAAACCCGTATTGGCGACATCATTATAAATGTCGCTAGTTATGATGAGCATCAAGTTAGCTAAACACCTGTCACGAATCGACTCGAGAGTAGGTGGATAATTTGCCGCTAATTAGTCGTGAATTAGTTGTGAAAATACCGATTTTGTCGTTTTCTGTTTTTTTGTTTTTTTCGGGTGCTTTGCTAACTTGATATAAAGTTAGCAAAGCACGCCTCCAAAAAATGACTTTACAGCGTTCGTAGAAAAATGGGAATGGGATAAGTTTTTGCCGCTAATTAGTCGTAAATTAGTTGTGAAGAAATTAATTTTCTAAATATTTTTTTTGTTTTTTTTTAGGTGCTTTGCTAACTTGATATAAAGTTAGCAAAGCACGCCTCGAAAAATGACTTTAGAGCGTTCGTAGAATAATGGTAATAGAAAAAGAATTTGCCGCTAATTAGTCGTAAATTAGTTGTGAAGAAATTAATTTTCTAAATATTTTTTTTGTTTTTTTTTTTTAGGTGCTTTGCTAACTTGATATAAAGTTAGCAAAGCACGCCTCGAAAAATGACTTTAGAGCGTTCGTAGAATAATGGTAATAGAATAAGAATTTGCCGCTAATTAGTCGTAAATTAGTTGTGAAGAAATTAATTTTCTAAATATTTTTTTTTGTTTTTTTTAGGTGCTTTGCTAACTTGATATAAAGTTAGCAAAGCACGCCTCGAATAATGACTTTAGAGCGTTCGTAGAATAATGGTAATAGAATAAGAATTTGCCGCTAATTAGTCGTAAATTAGTTGTGAAGAAATTAATTTTCTAAATATTTTTTTTTGTTTTTTTAGGTGCTGTGCAAACTTGATATAAAGTTAGCAAAGCACGCCTCGAAAAATGACTTTAGAGCGTTCGTAGAATAATGGTAATAGAATAAGAATTTGCCGCTAATTAGTCGCCAATGAGTTGTGGAGAAATCAATTCTCTAAATTTTTTTTTGTTTTTTCAGTGCTTTGCTAACTTGATATAAAGTTAGCAAAGCACGCCTCGAATAATGACTTTAGAGCGTTCGTAGAATAATGGTAATAGAATAAGAATTTGCCGCTAATAAGTCGTAAATTAGTTGTGAAGAAATTAATTTTCTAAATATTTTTTTTGTTTTTTTTTTTAGGTGCTTTGCTAACTTGATATAAAGTTAGCAAGACACGCCTCGAAAAATGACTTTAGAGCGTTCGTAGAATAATGGTACTAGAATAAGAATTTGCCGCTAATTAGTCGCCAATTAGTTGTGAAGAAATCAATTCTCTAATTTTTTTTGTTTTTTCAGTGCTTTGCTAACTTGATATAAAGTTAGCAAAGCACGCCTTGAATAATGACTTTAGAGCGTTCGTAGAATAATGGTAATAGAATAAGAATTTGCCGCTAATTAGTCGTAAATTAGTTGTGAAGAAATTAATTTTCTAAATATTCTTTTTTTGTTTTTTTAGGTGCTTTGCTAACTTGATATAAAGTTAGCAAAGCACGCCTCGAAAAATGACTTTAGAGCGTTCGTAGAATAATGGTAATAGAATAAGAATTTGCCGCTAATTAGTCGCCAATTAGTTGTGAAGAAATCAATTCTCTAATTTTTTGTTTGTTTTTTAAGTGCTTTGCTAACTTGATATAAAGTTAGCAATGCACCCCTCGAAAAATGACTTTAGAGCGTTCGTAGAATAATGGTAATAGAATAAGAATTTGCCGCTAATTAGTCGCCAATTAGTTGTGAAGAAATCAATTCTCTAATTTTTTTTTGTTTTTTAAGTGCTTTGCTAACTTGATATAAAGTTAGCAAAGCACGCCTCGAAAAATGGCTTTAGAGCGTTCGTAGAATAATGGTAATAGAATTAGAATTTGCCGCTAATTAGTCGCCAATTAGTTGTGAAGAAATCAATTCTCTAAATTTTTTTTGTTTTTTCAGTGCTTTGCTAACTTGATATAAAGTTAGCAAAGCACGCCTCGAATAATGACTTTAGAGCGTTCGTAGAATAATGGTAATAGAAAAAGAATTTGCCGCTAATTAGTCGTGAATTAGTTGTGAAAATACCGATTTTGTCGTTTTTTGTTTATTTGTTTTTTTCGGGTGCTTTGCTAACTTGATATAAAGTTAGCAAAGCACGCCTCGAAAAATGACTTTAGAGCGTTCGTAGAATAATGGTAATAGAAAAAGAATTTGCCGCTAATTAGTCGTAAATTAGTTGTGAAGAAATTAATTTACTAAATATTTTTTTTTGTTTTTTTGGGTGCTTTGCTAACTTGATATAAAGTTAGCGAAGCAAGCCTTGAATAATGACTTTAGAGCGTTCGTAGAATAATGGTAATAGAAAAAGAATTTGCCGCTAATTAGTCGTAAATTCTTATTCGATCGAGGCGTGCTTTGCTAACTTTATATCAAGTTAGTACAGCACCTAAAACAACAAAAAGAAATATTTAGAAAATTAATTTCATCACAACTAATTTACAACTAATTAGCGGCAAATTCTTATTCTATTACCATTATTCTACGAACGCTCTAAAGTCATTATTCGAGGCGTGCTTTGCTAACTTTATATCAAGTTAGCAAAGCACTGAAAAAACAGAAAAAAAAATTAGAGAATTGATTTCTTCACAACGCATTGGCGACTAATTAGCGGCAAATTCTTATTCTATTACCATTATTCTACGAACGCTCTAAAGTCATTTTTCCAGGCGTGCTTTGCTAACTTTATATCAAGTTAGCACAGCACCTAAAAAAAACATAAAAAAATATTTAGAAAATTAATTTCTTCACAACTAATTTACGACTAATTAGCGGCAAATTCTAATTCTATTACCATTATTCTACGAACGCTCTAAAGTCATTTTTCGAGGCGTGCTTTGCTAACTTTATATCAAGTTAGCAAAGCACCTAAAAAAAAAACAAAAAAAAAATATTTAGAAAATTAATTTCTTCACAACTAATTTACGACTAATTAGCGGCAAATTCTTATTCTATTACCATTATTCTACGAACGCTCTAAAGTCATTTTTCGAGGCGTGCTTTGCTAACTTTATATCAAGTTAGCAAAGCACCTAAAAAAAAAACAAAAAAAATATTCAGAAAATTAATTTCTTCACAACTAATTTACGACTAATCAGCGGCAAATTCTTATTCTATTACCATTATTCTACGAACGCTCTAAAGTCATTATTCAAGGCGTGCTTTGCTAACTTTATATCAAGTTAGCAAAGCACTGAAAAAACAGAAAAAAAAATTAGAGAATTGATTTCTTCACAACTAATTGGCGACTAATTAGCGGCAAATTCTTATTCTATTACCATTATTCTACGAACGCTCTAAAGTCATTTTTCGAGGCGTGCTTTGCTAACTTTATATCAAGTTAGCAAAGCACCTAAAAAAAAACAAAAAAAAAATATTTAGAAAATTAATTTCTTCACAACTAATTTACGACTAATTAGCGGCAAATTCTTATTCTATTACCATTATTCTACGAACGCTCTAAAGTCATTTTTCGAGGCGTGCTTTGCTAACTTTATATCAAGTTAGCAAAGCACCTAAAAAAAAAACAAAAAAAATATTCAGAAAATTAATTTCTTCACAACTAATTTACGACTAATCAGTGGCAAATTCTTATTCTATTACCATTATTCTACGAACGCTCTAAAGTCATTATTCAAGGCGTGCTTTGCTAACTTTATATCAAGTTAGCAAAGCACTGAAAAAACAGAAAAAAAAATTAGAGAATTGATTTCTTCACAACTAATTGGCGACTAATTAGCGGCAAATTCTTATTCTATTACCATTATTCTACGAACGCTCTAAAGTCATTTTTCGAGGCGTGCTTTGCTAACTTTATATCAAGTTAGCAAAGCACCTAAAAAAAACAAAAAAAAATATTTAGAAAATTAATTTCTTCACAACTAATTTACGACTAATTAGCGGCAAATTATTATTCTATTACCATTATTCTACGAACGCTCTAAAGTCATTATTCAAGGCGTGCTTTGCTAACTTTATATCAAGTTAGCAAAGCACTGAAAAAACAGAAAAAAAAATTAGAGAATTGATTTCTTCACAACTAATTGGCGACTAATTAGCGGCAAATTCTTATTCTATTACCATTATTCTACGAACGCTCTAAAGTCATTTTTCGAGGCGTGCTTTGCTAACTTTATATCAAGTTAGCAAAGCACCTAAAAAAAACAAAAAAAAATATTTAGAAAATTAATTTCTTCACAACTAATTTACGACTAATTAGCGGCAAATTATTATTCTATTACCATTATTCTACGAACGCTCTAAAGTCATTATTCGAGGCGTGCTTTGCTAACTTTATATCAAGTTAGCAAAGCACTGAAAAAACAAAAAAAATTTAGAGAATTGATTTCTTCACAACTAATTGGCGACTAATTAGCGGCAAATTCTTATTCTATTACCATTATTCTACGAACGCTCTAAAGTCATTTTTCGAGGCGTGCTTTGCTAACTTTATATCAAGTTAGCAAAGCACCTAAAAAAAACCAAAAAAAAATATTTAGAAAATTAATTTCTTCACAACTAATTTACGACTAATTAGCGGCAAATTATTATTCTATTACCATTATTCTACGAACGCTCTAAAGTCATTATTCGAGGCGTGCTTTGCTAACTTTATATCAAGTTAGCAAAGCACTGAAAAAACAAAAAAAATTTAGAGAATTGATTTCTTCACAACTAATTGGCGACTAATTAGCGGCAAATTCTTATTCTATTACCATTATTCTACGAACGCTCTAAAGTCATTTTTCGAGGCGTGCTTTGCTAACTTTATATCAAGTTAGCAAAGCACCTAAAAAAAACAAAAAAAATATTTAGAAAATTAATTTCTTCACAACCAATTTACGACTAATTAGCGGCAAATTCTTTTTCTATTACCATTATTCTACGAACGCTCTAAAGTCATTTTTCGAGGCGTGCTTTGCTAACTTTATATCAAGTTAGCAAAGCACCTAAAAAAAAAACAAAAAAAATATTTAGAAAATTAATTTCTTCACAACTAATTTACGACTAATTAGCGGCAAAAACTTATCCCATTCCCATTTTTCTACGAACGCTGTAAAGTCATTTTTTGGAGGCGTGCTTTGTTAACTTTATATCAAGTTAGCAAAGCACCCGAAAAAAACAAAAAAACAGAAAACGACAAAATCGGTATTTTCACAACTAATTCACGACTAATTAGCGGCAAATTATCCACCTACTCTCGAGTCGATTCGTGACAGGTGTTTAGCTAACTTGATGCTCATCTAGTTATGAAAAGGATCAAGAGATCACCCTAGATATGGAACGAATGATCTCATCATTACCAAAAGTAAAAGAAATCTTCGAGTAGAAAATTTAGCACACCTCAAGATTAAATTGGCATTTATAAACAGGGATTAACTGAACATGATTTATGGAAAAAATATGAATAAATAATGGGAATGTTTTTCCAGACTTTTCATGCACGAATTCAGTGAAACGTGCCTATTCAAAAGCATCAGAAAGCTTAGTATTAAAATAACATAACAGAAAAACGAAGAAATAAAACAACTCTTACTTAAGAACAGAAAGAATCAATTTACAGAAGCCCAAAAAAACTCAAAAAAGTGTCACAATCTATTACGCAAAAATATCTTTAAAAAATAAAATAACTAACAAACTAATTATGATAAAACTAATTTCAAAAAATACTGTAGTGATGGAAGGAGTATGTGGAATTTTGTAAATACAACAGTTACCCTACTGCACCGCAATTATTTTTGTTTGTACCCTCAACCCCTTGGCAAAAGGGCTGTAACAAAAATCAACTTGTGAAGTTGATATCGAAGGGAATAGGGTGAAATTGAGATAATCTTTCCAAATACACACGATTATATATACAGTTATGCTGGAATGTAACATCAACCCTTCCGCATAAGGGAAGTTGCGAGAATTCCGAGATACTCATTTTCGACATTGGAAGAAAAAAGAGAAACTTAATCTCTCTTTATTCATTTTTATCACATGATATGATAATAGGAATAATTATTTATTTATATTGTACCTATCACTTTTTTGTGTAATTTTTAATATCTGGGCGAACGAGCTTTGCTCGGGTAACACAAGATTTAGAGTGGGTCTATAAGGATGTTTAATCTTAGTTCAGATATGTGCATACCTATTTCTAGTTAAAATGTATTGCGATCAGTAGATCGGTAAATATTAATTTTATCTTTCACATGACTCATAATTTACAGATTTCCAAATAATTATGAATGTAAAAAATACCAGAACTCAGCTGTATCACCAATCGTCTGATCGACGCCCAAACCCCGTACTAAATTTTTTAAAGCAATTTGCGGAGCCCTTTTCATATACAAGAATTGCTCATTAATATATTTGATGAGAAATATAAAAAAAAATCATTGAAAATTTCTGACTAAATTATAAGAAACTCATATAAAAACACCATTTACATAAAAAATGGGTTTTGTTTAAAAAAATGAGTTCATCAGGATACGAACCGAGGATCTCCAGGGATTATCAGCCGTTAGCTTAACCATTGAGCTACTTTACTTATGTCCTATAATATCATCGAGTTCATATCCACATATCAGTTATAATCTGGATGGGTGGTAAAATAAGAATATTATTAACTGCTGAAAACGATTTTTCAAGTCAATGTGAATACAACCAATCGATTCAATAAACACTTTAGAACCCATACATATGAATTTTCATCGAAATCGGTAGACCAGATTCCGAGATAAAATTTACGTATATATATACATTCAAGCATTGCTTGTTTAATATAATTAGATAAATGATGAAAAGGGAAATGTTTCGAAGTGTTTCCAAAGCCTTCTGTGTAACAGATGCTGATTTATCTGAGAGTATCAGATCATTGTACGTTCACCACTTCCCGCTAAGTCTATGAATATGGACAAACTAATGAGCTATGTCTTCAATGGCAGATAAAAGTTTATTATGTTTTCTGCAATAATTAATTTCCTTGGGCGATTCTGAAATTGTTACTTTCCCTGTCCAGTTTTTACACCCTTTAAATAGAGCATATGCCTCGTTCTGGAAAATCTCGAGATCGATAAATAAATGTTTTTCAAAGGTTTCATTATATTGTTGTTTTACTGACTGAAAGTTTGAATACAGTATCTTATTTCTAGGAATGTTTAATGCATGCTCGATACCCTACTTCGAGATTCTTTTTTCATAAATTTGAGTTAAGGGAGGATGTACTACAACATCTCTGTGAACAATTTCATTGCCACATTTATTACAAATGATTTGCATATTACGAGATGGTTTTCCATTTAAAAGGTTTTTAACAAAAAATACTTATATTCATGTCGCAGTGGACTGTCAGAGATTCAATTGCAAATAGTTTTATTAGAATTTGAGCCCTTCTACTATAGATATTCTAAGTAGGCTTATTGACTTCAGTTAATTCCATAATTCCTGAATTCATTCTCTGATTGGTTGAGGCCAGCACGATAACTGGGCCAGTCTCTACAAGCCACCAATGCAGATTGGGCCATGCTGTCGCAATGGCAAGTTCTTCGGAAATAATACCTTTCCATCGACTGAAACACCTGAATTAATACTTCCGTTCTTCAGGATAAGAATGTTGAATAGCTTTTTGGGACGATGTTGTAAAATGTGTGTCGGGGGATGGTTCTAAGTAAAAACCCCGACGTCGAGAATCTTTGGATAACTTTTCCTTCCAATCATCAACTTCATTTAAATGTTAATACCAAGAAAATTAAATTAAAAATCACAAATTTTGTAATTTACTTTTATTAAAAAAATAATATAAAATATGTTTACGCATCTAATTATTTTTTTTACATTACATATACATTAAAGAGGCATTTTTCGTAGCAATGGCATTGTGAGTAAGAAGTTCTTGTTTATCCGATTTGTAAACTGGATCCTCCAGTTCCATTTGAAAAATACGAATTTTCACATTTTCGGTATTTGTAATAATTTTGCTGCATCCCTTACGTGGAGGTGTTGAGGAGGAAACAAAAATAATTGCGGTACAGTAACGTACTAAACGGGTAAATCGTTCGCCATTCGAAAATTTTGGATTGTCGGAACTTTGCCGAAATACTACTTGATGCTAAGAAAGAAGTCTCAAATAGGTGAGGAGTTTAATAAGTATTCGCTAAGTCGCTATCGCATAAAATACTGTCTGACACTATGTATGTTCCACTTAGATTTTGGAATAATAAGACATTGTACTTAGACGAGACAAACGCTGGGGAAATAAAGTATATAAATTAATGTTGATGAGAAATTAAAAGGTATTTGGGATTGATGGAATTACCATCGCTGTTTCAAAATGTATTGCTATGAATATAGATGAATCGTTGGTAATAATCTATACATCTATACATATCTATACACATATTTATACATCTATACATACATAATAAAAGTGTGACAGGCCGATGTGTGTACATTAAAGATATTCAAGAAAAAAATATATGGAAACCTTTATCAGAGCAACAGAAGTCAAAACAACATTTTCTAGAATTTTTGACTGTCTGAATGTTTATACGTGCATCACGCAAAAACTACTGCATGGAATTGAATGCAATTTTCACCGATGTATTACTAGAAGTCTAACTTAAAATATAGGTTACATTTTATCGCGCCTGTCTGCCTTTCTGTATGTTTGTACACGTATCACGCAAAGACTACAACATAAAACTAGATGCAATGTATTGCTAGAGGTCTAACATACAACATAGGATCCATTTTACCACATCTGTCTGTCTGTATGTTTGTACACGGAAAAACTACCACATGGAATTGAATGCAGTTTTTTTCTACGCGCACTATGTAGCGGGCAAAAGCTAGTAAATAATAAATGTATGTTATCTGGTATTTGGCCTAATCATTTCAAGAGAGCGGAGGTTGTACGAATATTACATATAAATCTACGTCCTTAAAGCTAGCAGAGCAAAGTGAGCCAAAATACATATTTGTAGCCATATTTTTGAATTGATGGGCAAAATTTATAAGAGATATTGATTTTGTCAATATTCAGTATGTTTTTCTTTTCAAATTGATCACCATATATTAGTAACATCGTTTTAGTTTATTTTTTTCTAGCATAGATATATCCAATACCTGAAGTGATCAGTTTTGGAGGTATTTTAACAGTTTTCTTAAAATTCTAGAATTACCTTTAATCTGTGAAAATAGAACTAGCACACGGTATAAAAAACTCTTAGCAGTCAATAGAAAAATCTATTATAGCCATATCAGTTTTCAGTATCGTTTACCAACCAAGACAGTAAGTCTAGCAGTAAGTAGTATGTCCACTGTTTCCTGGATAAAATTGTTTTAATATATTTAAATGTTGAAAATGCTCAAGCGTTATCTTATAACTTATTCTTGATGCAAGCAGAACATTTTTGAAAAACTCCCCCAACACTCATATTATACCTACTTGTCAAATAACCCAAATGTCAGTGTGTCAGTGTGTAAATTTCGTGTTTCCAATAAGTTTCCAAATCAATGATACTATGAAAAAATATACAGATATGATATGAGTGCTGGAAGAGTGTTCCAAAAATTCCGTACTTGCATCAGAAACATATCACAATACTGCCTAATCTTGCTCGAGCTTTTTCAACATCTAGATATTATATTAAAATTATTTTATTTAGGTAACAGTTTGATATCATACTGTCTTGGTTTTCTATCGATATTGGAAACTGATACTGGATATTTGAAATAATCGAGAGAATAATGTATTTTTGTTTTGATTCACTCTGTATTAGATCTAGTGAATACTAGCAATGAACACAATATTTATCAATTTTGACGGTCATTCAAAAATTATGACAACAATAGATCATGCCTCTCTTACCCCTTTTCAATTTCTAACGATTTCATGGAACACCGTATATCACTGGCGGATAAGTGAAATAGATTGATAACATTTTTGGGCGAGAAATCCTATGAAATCTATGAGGTGATTGTAAGCGATGTACATTTCAAATTTTCAATGTCATTGTCTCCTGATCTCGCGCCTGATTATTTATAAGAATTATTTATGGTATAACAATTTGAAATTGTATCTTGTAACATAATTAAGGATATATTTCTATGAAAATCATTATTTTGTGATACTTTTTAAAAAAAAAATATATTTTTACTTTCACAATACACAAGGCTTTGTTTTGAGTATTTCATCTCGTGATTGTAAAGAATAAAACATGATAGACAAATGTAATCATTTACAAATAGTTCCTTAAACGGGTAATTGGAAAGATATATTTCTAACCACAATTTTTATGATGCATTAAACACGGAAGGTATTTTTCTATCAATATACCTACATAATCTAATTCACACAGATGGATATTAAAACTTCCAGGCTCTATTACTGATGTATATGTCAATTCTGTATTTATAAAACTGATAGACATATGCATTCAATCATCTATATCCGTGTGTCATGATAACCAAAACCACTATTTACTTACAGCACAAGTGCTTATACCTATGTACCTACCTGTCGTTATTCCTTCGCAAAAAATAAGAGTTTTGGGACAAAAAGTTAGTAAGTGTTAAAATTACGTGGCTAAACTAATAAAAACAAATATGAAAATTATGGAAATTGATTTTTGGTCTGTTTGCTAAACCCATGACAAAATGTTCAAAAAAAATATCCTCAACAAAATTTACCTTTCAACGATTTACAAATACAAATCTGAATAACATGTTATTGGAATTATTGAAAAAAAACTGAACGATTAATCGAAAACTGACGTATCACCTTATCTTGAGATAATAAAAACCTATAATATACAAAAATGTATAATACCGCTGAATTAATTTTGATAAAATGAGAATTAAATCGGATTAAAATTAACAATTGAAAAACACGAAACATGCGCATGAATTAAAAACAAAATAACTAACCCCTCAGAAGTTCATATCACAGCGCTTCCTTATCATTCACTGGTATTGACTCTCTGTCGTGAGGCACTTGGGAATTAACATACACACTAGATCCACGATCGACTTGAAAAAAAAACGAAGAAATAAAATATCACAGCGAATTGTTTTGTCGCGGTCGACGTTGCGAAACAGAAAAAACAATCAACTCGCGCACGACCAGCCACCGTCGTTATCACAGATCGACTGATACTGATAAGGAAAAACGAGGAGCGCTTGACTGAAAATCCGACGCGCGCCAAAAGTTTACGTCGTCAGCGATTAAAATGCGTTTCTATTGTATTTGCAATCTCAGTGTAATTGCAGCTTGTTTCCGATAACGTTTTTTTTTGTTAATTCTCAAAGTAACTATCACGTAATTCAGATAATCATATCCAATAAGTTATATATTTCTCCACACAAGTAAATAAGAGAATGAAGATATATTTTTTAATTGCGACATATTCCAAATTCTTAAGTAGGTATGCAAAATATCATCATACAGTTTTTTAGTGTAGGAAAGTTTTTGACCGACTTCCCCAGAATGAGGATTTATTTACTCACAAATACCTCCACCTTTCAAAATTAACAGCACCAATAGAATTTACCTTAAGGTACCGGTTCCTAGGAGTGTCGGTCGGCCGAAACCGACCGCCACCAAAGTTCGCTGGAATGAATGAAGGCGGATTCCTAGAGGCGGTCCGTCTCTGCGGATAATTTCGGCTCACTTTTGTCGGTTTCGGTTGTCGGTTCTATTCAGTCGACGCTTGATTTCAACCGACAGCGGAATGAGTAGTCAAAAATTGCCTCTTGTATGGATTTCTTAAAATATCACATTCTGTGTAAGACAACTGTTGTGAAAAGTTTCTTATCAACTCTAAAATATTCTCTAAATATTTTATTGGCATCAGATAAACGTGCTTCAATCAAAAATTTAAATGTGCATACTTGTCTTCTTTTTAAATACATTTCGATTGTTTTTCGTCTTTTGCGACACTGAAGTAAATGAAAGGCGCAATTTTCTTCCTCTGCTTCTTCTTCGAGCGGGAGTAGAACACACATTTTTCATTTTAATGTGTCATCCATGGCCAACAAAATTCGACGAACTCCGACGGAAATCTTTAAAACTACAAGCCTGGGGCTCCACCTCCGCGACCGAATTTGTTGACCAACACTCGGTTCCGTTCCGCTATCGGTTCCGTCCTCCGTCCTAGGAAACCGTACCTTTACTGTGAACTTTTCAGTGCACCAACTAATAAATCGGTCCTATTTTCTGTAAAAAATATTTATCAACTTCCCCTCAGAAAGTTATTCTATAATAAATTCAATTTTTCAAAATAAAAGTTGCCACTTCTGATAGTTTCTAAAATCGCAAAGCTGAGTTGCTTTTCTACTCACAGCCAACTGAATTCCTATGCAAATATCAGGTATTTAACATAAGTGGAACTATTTTAGTACGAAAACACTGAAAATGTTTGTTCATAAGAGTCAAAACAAAAAACATTCTACATTTCTTGAATAGTTCTTGTTTTGTTCGTAAAAACAACAAACCTGTAACAAACTCTTCATATATAAATATTAAAAAAAAAATTGGACCGACGTTATTAGTTGGTGCACTGAAAAATACGAAATATTATTAATTCTATTGGTGCTGTTACTTTTGAAGTTGTGCAGTTGCAATTGGATTGATAACTTTTGGCACCAACGTCACAAGTACCAGCACCAATAGAATTAATATTATTTCGTATTTTTCAGTGCACCAACACAAAAATGGTTGAACGTTAGCTAATAACACTAATATCCTATTTTTAATTTTTATTTTTTTCAAAAATTTCACTTGTTACTATTATGTAGAGATCTTAGAACATCGCTGCGCAAATACGTATAATTATTTAGATGTAACCATTTTAACACCGCTCTATCTCGAAAACCGTAACTCTAAGGAAAAAATGTTCATTATAAATGTTGTTACAAATATTATTGTCTTTCAAGTAATGCCCACAGATTTCCAATTTTCGAAAGAAATCGCCTTCTCCACATAGCAAAAATACACATATTTGTGAATTTAATATGCCTCTTACTGGTAAACCGTAATTCCTTTGAAAAAATGTTCAACTTAAACGTTTTCGGATATTGTCCTATCTTTGATTATACTGATTATACCAACCCAGATTTTCGATTTTCGAGAAAAATTTCCCCCTACACCCCCTTGGGGGCAGTTTTCGGAGAGGAAAAAATTTCAAACTTGCATTTTATGAATATATGGCACCATTTCTCAAGCCTCCTCTTTCAAATTAATCAAAAATCATCAAAATCAGAGTACGATTACTATATTAAACACGCGAACGAACCAAAAAAAAAGCGGACAGTCGAATTGTATACCTCCTCCGTTAGGGGTTCGTCGGTCAAAAATCGGTACAAAGTCGATGTCATTATTCGTTCTCTATCAGCCTTATACATGATCAGAATTTAGTACCTAGTTAATAACTTTAGCATCGTGTTATTTACAAGAACATTAAGCGTACCAGTAAAAAAATATTCTTAAATATATAAGCACCTTCATCGATTGGAAAGTAAAACTGTCATAAAATTAATTATTGATTTTCTATTTCAAGTTACTTTGACAATCCTATCAGCTGTAACCTTGGTGAAAATTTTATCTCTATGTTGCATAGACTCCCCAAATATGGTTATAGATTTGTATTTCGAGAATATGGTCTACATTTGATATTGACGTATCTCTTTTGATGTTTTCGATATCATTATAATTAATAGGCTAAATTAAGTACAGTCTTATGTTTCATTTATGATTATTGCAAGTATTCGACAAAAGATTCTACATATTTTTTTGGAATTTTATTTTTTAACCAGACTCAATATCACTGTTAATTCTAGAGATAAGCTACAAAGGAAACACCTAATACATTTTTCTATGTTTTTTGATATTAGAAAGAATTTTGAATGAAAGTGGTCCGGATACAATATCACCATTTGTATAAAATGGATTTCAACTCAAGAGATGTGGAAATTTGTGAAAAAATAATTCGAGAAATAGCGTATTTTAAAATACTTTTCCAAAGCTGATAAATATTTTGAACACCAACAAAAACGGGAAGCAAAAAGTTTATACAAAAGTTTCGGCTTTAAATTATATGAATCAGTCAAAAATTGTTAATTACATTAACAAAATGGAAGCTTTTTTAGATTTTTTAAAGTTTCGACGCCCCCCATAATAAAATAACTTCGTCGATGATGCTCATCAGTTTTGTATTATGTTCTCGTTATACCTACATTTTGTTATCTCAGATAAAACCATCAGCTTTTGTCATATATACTGTCACTGTGTTAACAATGACTTATTTCTTATCACATTCATTATATGGAATATTTGTTTTTGTCTACTAATTAGACTAGGCAGGTAGAGTTAATCGTTAACCCACTTACAGGCGCACCGCCTAATGACATGATGGGAGCACCAGGAAACTGAATGTGAAAGAAAGTCTTGCGGAAATCATATTGATTTTAGGTGTGCCAAATTTGTCGATTACCCTATAAAGATCTTTCTTTTCGTCTCTCTCATCAACAAGGGTGATTCATTCTATATCTCTTTGATTTATGTAACTTATCAGGTGGAAAGTTAATTCTACACAGTGCAGTAGTACAGTTACAAAGATTTATCTACAAGAGTAAATTTTCATTATTACTTATTACTCATATTTAGTATTTCAAATTGAGAAAAAAAATGGTAAAGGCCTTTACCTATGACTTCCCTCGATAAACCACCCCACTTCGAGATGGAAACAACCTCGTCGCTTCTACCGTTCTTATATTGACACTTAATATTTTGGACACCCTGTATATATGATTAACGAAAACCCTTACATTGCGTCGCCGGTAGCCCTTCAATATGCATACCAAAACTCGTTGTACTAGGTCAAGCCGTTATTGAGCTACACCGCCAACAGACTACAGACAGACAGACCGACGGACTTGAGATACCATAATTTTCGTGATCTAGGAACCCTAAAACGTAAATATCAGCAAAAATCTCGAGGTCTAATTGTTACGTGAATACAATTCTTCCCTTATTGAGGGAAGTAAAAACAAGTTTTCAATATAATTCAAATATGAATTTACATCACAGAACTATCCTCGTCGTAGGAATTGCTTATTAATAGAGTAGTTGAGAACCATAATTTTAATTGGTAATTCACATACATCTTTCAACACTGATAACAATCTTTTGCTGGAAATCGTTAAACAAAAAGTAACTCAAATCAGAAAATGTAGATATAAGAGTAAATTTTCGTTTTTTTGCAAGAATTTCAAGCCCCCATAACAAAAAGAAATTCTTATTAATTTAAGTAACCTTGTTATAGAGCCGTGTGTATAGACCTATCGGACACGTCCCCATTTCAGCACGTCAGAGATTAAAGATAGGGCTATAAAACACAAAAAGTAAATTTGCTTGAATTGAGCGAACAGAACGGAATGGTTGACTTCTTGGACAAGCAACAAGGGTATTTTGACATAGGTACCCTCACTAAGACTAACAAAAACATATAAGCTTAGTCTCGCTCTCACCCTATGAGTGGAAGTATTAAGAGCAAATATCCCCATCCTGAGAAGCAGCTGGACCGTCTGAGTCCCAGGAAGGTGTCCATTTTTTCATGGTGAGATTGAGCACCCCTCTTGGCAGCTCGTTATCTAAGTATTCTAGTGCCACTTCTATCACAACGAGTAGTGGCTCTGTGGCACCTCCAATATCTAAGATTCCGTACCGGTTTAACCGGTTTCGACAAGTTACCACCATCCCTGAACAGGGTCCCGGATATCCGAAGCTTCCTGTTTTACATCTCTTGAAAAATACAAATGTAGTTTGATGGAGGATATACAAAGTATTACTTACTTACTTACTTTATGCATAAATCAATATTTTCAATCATAATCCATCATTAATTTTATTGAGCAATTTATGGATAATATACTTGCTTCATCAAGTTTTTAGTTTCTTGACCGACAAACTCAAACGGAGGAGTTATACAATTCGACTGTGTGCTTTTTTGAGTTACGCGCTCTACGTAGTTTTTTTTCGATTAATTTCAAAGAGGGGACTTGAAAAATGGTCCCATATTCATAAAAACTGAATCTGAAATATTTTTCCCTCCGAAAACTGCCCCCGAAGGATCTGGAGTACGCAATTTGTCTCGAAAATAGAAAATCCGGGATGCTAGAATTGAAGATTTTCGAAGAAAATTTCTGGAAACGTTTAAATTGAACATTTTTCCAAAAGAGCTAAGGTATTCCAGTTTCAGCAATGTTAAAATTTGAAATATGTGTATGTTCGCTATGTGGAAGGAGCAATCTCTTGAAATTGAAAATCAGAAAATGCCAAATAAAAAAACAGACTATTTGTAGGAATATTTATATTTAAAAAAAATCCCATAGCTACGGTTTTCAAGTTACAACGGTGGTAAAGTCAATATGCGTATTTCCGCGATGATGTTTTTAAAAAAAAATTGGTGCCAAAAGTTATCCAACTGCAACTGCACAACTTCAAAAGTAACAGCACCAATAGAATCAATATACAAGATTTTCCTTGCAATTCGAATCAGTGTCTAACCTAAAATAACTTTCAGCATAGTCTATTCTAGATGAGCTACGATGAAAAAAAATCTTTCCTAAAACAAATTCATTTGAATATCAAATTCGTCTGATCAAGTCGTGCGACCATTCGCCATTCATTCTTTCAGCGTGCCAAGATAGACAATAATGATCATAAGCAAAAAATTTTGACGTAGATAGAACGGTTAGCAATATTAATAAATAGTTAGAAAATTTGACAGTTAATTTACAGGATGCCGAATCTCTGTCATAGGCGAGCGATATCAATACCCTACACAACAAAAAAAAACCAATGAAATCAGTGTATCCATTAGAGAACTAATCTATGCTAAAAGTATTTTTTTCAACTCAACAGACCCTAAATCGGTTGAAAACAAGACAATTCTTTCCTGTAGCAGTTGAAAAATAGAAAAATATTGTAACGTGAAGACTTACCCGAATAATGAACTACACACACAATGCACATTCCGGAAAACACAGGAGACATCAGAGGCAACGAGAATAAGTCGTGGTCTAATCTCGAAGCCATATACTGAGAAATAACCTCCAGAAACAACGAAAACAACACTGGAATAATCTAGAGCTTTTAAGGTTAGATATGTAATGCTGATGGCAATGACAGGATAGTTAGTTAGAGATAGATAGTCAGTCGGTTAGTAAATCGTATATAGTCCGAGAAATAAGTGTGAATATAAATGTGTATATAGTCGTGTAGTTATTGGTATAAATAAATAAGTGAAAATAAATAGAACCCAGTTTTTATACAGATCCCCGTTACATTGGTGTCAGTGTGGAATCAGTGAGTGATTATAAAATTGGACAGACTTTAAGAGACTGCGGTTTCGTGCAGATTTGACTCTTTTTGAGACTTTTGTTAGATTTAAATCTAGGTTTAAGACTCTGTTGTTCGTTTTTGTGTTACTGTGAAGACTCTTTAGTTCGTTTTTCGTGTGAAGACTTGTTGTTCATTTTTGTGTTAGTGTGAAGAATTTTGTTCGCTTTCGTGTTGAAGACTTGGAAAACTGTATTAACTAATTGACTTTGTTAATAAAGACAATTCAAAATGAAATTAGTGCAGTTAACAGTGAAACAACTCAAAGAACAGTTGGTGGCGCGGGATTGTGATGATTCCGGTAATAAAGCGACCCTCCAGAAACGGTTAAGGGACACTTTGATTGAAAATGGAGAACATCCTGATGTGTTCGAGTTCCACTCTCCGGAAGAACTGTAACTGAAAGAGGTGAAGGAAGAAATTTCTAGAAATAATAATGAAAAATTTGAAGAAATTTCTAGAAATAATAACGAAAGATTCGAGGAAGTAACCAGAACATTTGGGGTGAAATTCGAACAAGTTTGAAGAAATTTCTAGAAAAAGTGACGAAAAATTCGAGGAAGTAACCAGGACATTTGGGGTGAAATTCGATGAAGTCTCAAACAATATTGAAGAAATTTCAAGAACAGTTGAAGAAATCGGTATGGAGACAGTCATCTCCAGCAAGTATACAAAGCAAAACAGCGATCTCGGTTGCAACGAGCAAATGAGAGTCTGCAAGAGTTTGAAGGAGAGGTAGATCGTATTGTGCGACTAGCATATCCTACGGCTGCCGATAGCTTCCTTGATGAAATTGCGGTGGACACATTTGTAAATGGATTGAGAGAGAGCGAGCTGCAGAAGGCGTTGAAGCTGGCCAGACCAAAATTGCTAGAAGAAGCCTAGCTATTGCTTTGGAGCATGGAGCCGCTAGCCAAACTTCCCGAGGGCACCATGTAAGAGCAATCGAGGAAGAAGACCAATCCAACAGAGAGTCCCTGTAAGACATGATAAGGAAGCTAGTTACGGGAGCGCAATCAAAGAAGAGAGAGCCAAGGTGTTGGAACTGTGGTGAGCTAGGACATGTACGCCGCAGTTATAAGAAGAAGGTTGCACAATCGGAAAACTAGAATGGGTCGAGATGAGGGGGCAATCGCCGACCTGCAGAAATAGTGCCCCTGTAATTACGGTCAATGTGTCATCCTCTGGCGGAGCCTTGAGTTTATACAGCGATGGTCAAATCAATGGAGAAGACAGAACGCTCCTAATAAGACACCGGAGCAACAAGAACAATAGCCAGACCAGAGCTCATCACAGATCATTCCCGGATATTACCAACAAAGGTCCAAGTCAGAACAGCGGCTGGAGAGATAATAAGAACACACGGCGAACCGAGCATGACCATCAGCATTGGCAAGATCACCATCAAGCACAGAGTTTTAATCGCTGACATATCTGATCAGTTTATTTTGGGAATGGACCTTTAGAAGAAGCTTGGGGCTTTGTTGGATGTCAAAAATGGTGTCTTGAAGGTTGACAATGAAGAACTGCCCTTTCACGAGGATAACGAAGATGTTGTCCGATTGATATCGACTAGTTATGTAATAATACCCGGCTATAGTGAAAAAATATGACAAACCCGGACGGATACTGCAAATCTGGAAGTCTGAGACTGGTAAAGAAATGAATAATAAGGAATTTTTGACAGCTAAAGCTCTTGTTCGAGTAGGAGATGTCGTTCCTGTCAAAGTAATGAATTTAAAGCAGAGTCCCATCAAGTTGAGCAAGGGAAGTATAGTTGGAAATTGTGTTCCTGTATCAGCGATATGCTCTGTAAGAACAACTAGTAAACCATCCAGGACCGGAAATTTGAAAGAGCTAGTTGATGCGATCATCAAGACTGTCCAGGACTTAGACGAGAAACAATTACGAAAAGTGAGAGATATGCTTGTAGAATTCCAGGAAGTATTTGCGATGGAAGAAGAATACAAAGGTAAAACAAGTATAGTGACTCACACGATAAACACGGGGAATGCTCAGCCAATAAGACAGCAGCCAAGAAGACTACCATTGGCCAAAAGAGACGAGGCAGAGAAAATGATTCAAGAAATGAGCAAACAAGGAGTCATTGAGCCATCAAATAGTCCATGAACTTCGCCAGTAGTGCTCGTAAAGAAAAAGGATGGTTCTACAAGATTCTGTGTAGATTACCGGCTTCTGAATTCAGTCACCAGGAAGGATAGTTATCCGTTACCCAGAATAGATGACACCCTAGATACTCTCTCTGGGTCACGATGGTTTTCTACACTAGATCTAAAAAGTGGATACTGGCAAGTTGGAATGGATCCCGCAGATCGAGAAAAGACTGCTTTCTCGATAGGACCAGGGCTCTGGCAATTCACTGTGATGCCGTTTGGACTATGCAATGCTCCCGCTACATTTGAGAGGCTCATGGAAGCAGTTTGAAGAGGATTTACATGGCAAACTTGCCTAGTGTATTTGGATGACGTGATCGTGGTAGGAAAATCATTTGAAGAACACTCTAAGAATTTAAGAGAAGTTTTCCAACGATTACGTCAAGCCAACCTGAAGCTGAGTCCTAAGAATTGTTATCTGTTCCGACGTGAAGTAAGATATCTGGGTCACATCGTATCTTTGGACGGAGTCACGGCAGATCCAGAAAAGATAACAGCTATTAAGGAATGGCCTATTCCCAAGGACAAGCATGAGATTAGAAGTTTTCTGGGCTTGTGTACCTATTACCGTCGGTTCGTGAAAGGTTTTGCCAACATCGCTAAATATTTAACTAAGTTAACAGAAGAAGGCAAAGAATATTCCTGGAATGACGAGAGTCAGAGAGCTTTTGAACAACTGCAAGAAGCTCTTATCAGCGCACCAATCTTGGGTTATCCTAGGCATGACGGAAAATTCGTATTGGACACAGATGCCAGTAATACAGCTATTGGTGCTGTCCTCTCTCAGATTCAATACGGGCAGGAGAAAGTGATTGCCTACTTCAGCAAGGTTTTGACCAAATCGGAGAGGAATTATTGCGTTACCAGAAGAGAACTGTTGGGAATAGTGAAAATATGACTATGACATCGAACACAGGGCAGGAAAAATTCATGGGTATGCCGATGCCTTATCCAGAAGACCGTGCAACCCACTGCTTGAGGATGGAAGACAAGCTTTGCCCTATACGAAGAACAACCGTAGAAAATGAGGAATGGCAGCCCGAACAACGAAGCCCAGAAGTGAAAGCATATTGGAGCCAATGGGACTCTCTTGTATTAAGAAATGATCTGCTGTATAGACCCTTTGAGTCTGAAGATGGCACTGAATCCAGATTACAACTAGTTGTGCCAAGAAGCAAAGTGCCAGAGGTACTACGTCAGCTACATGATGGAGCCTCGGGTGGGCATTTTGGAATCACTAAGACTCTGCAGAAAGTTCGGGAGCGATTCTATTGGGTGAATTGCAAAGAAGATGTAAGACAGTGGTGCCGTAAGTGTGAAGTGTGTGCAGCCAACAATGGGCCACTTGGCAGAAAGCGGGCACCTATGAGGCAGTATAATGTTGGGAGTCCCATGGAGCGAGTTGCTGTGGATATTGCGTGGCGATTTCTTGAAATGAACAATGGAAATAAGTATATCCTAGTAGCCATGGATTATTTCACAACCTGGACAGAGGCGTACGCAACCCCTAACCAAGAAGCATCGACCGTCGCCGAGGTGTTCGTGAAATAATTATTTTCACGTTTTGGCGTTCCTCTTGAAATCCATTCGGACCAAGGAAGAAACTTCGAGTCAGCCCTGTTCCAAGATGTGTGCAGACTAATAGGTGCGAACAAGACCAGAACGGCCCCTTTGCATCCTCAATCGGACGGAATGGTAGAGAGGATGAACCGACCCATGGGCAAGTACCTCTCTAAGGTTGTCTCAGAACATCAGAGAGATTGGGATCAGTACAACCATTTGTTCCTGATGGCGGCTATGAATGAAACAACTGGGACTCCTGCTAATTTAATGTTGGGGCGCGAGTTCCGCCTACCCTGTGACCTGGATTTTGGCCGCAGACCTACAGAGGACAATGTCGCAGGAGAAGGATACGTCGACCAATTGAGAGCCAGAATGGATAAAGTTCACGAGCTAGCCAGACAAAACATCCAGCTTGCCAGTGATCGAATGAAGCACCACTACAATAGTCGATCAGCTGATGGAGTCTTCAACGTGGGAGACCTGGTTTGGCTGTATAATCCCCAACGACGTCGAGGCCTTTGTCCCAAACTCCAGAGGCAACGGGAAGGTCCATATGAAATCATGAAGAGGATAAATGACGTCATCTATCGTATCCGAAAGTTACCAAGGGGAAAACCTAGAGTGGTGCACATAAACCGACTCGCACCATACGCTGGATCAAACAACCAGGAGGAAGCACGAGTGGCTCATCAAGAAAAGAACGTTGAGGAGCGAAATGCCAGTTTCAACGACTTCATGTCCAACTACGCGGATCGGAAGAAGGTCAGACTCGGTGTGACAGTTGAGGTTCAACAAGACCTTTTCAAACTACCAGCAGACGTTTCTATTGCCCATTGTGTAGCGGAGGATCAACGTATGGGCCGAGGAATTGCTCTGGTGTTTAAAAGGAAGTTTGGAAGACTGGATGAATTGTCAACTCAACGACCAAGAGTAGGAAAAGTTCTGCGACTAGCAGATGGTAATCGGAACCTCTTCTATTTGGTAACGAAGAAGATGTCTAGAGGAAAACCCACTTACAAGGACATCTGGCATGCACTGAAGAGCCTAAGAAATTAAGTCCGGAATTATGACATCAAGCAGTTGGGTCTTCCGAAAATAGGCTGCGGGTTGGACGGGCTAGATTGGATGATTGTAAGGAGCATGATCGAATACATCTTTTAGGACGCTGGTGTGCAAATTACCGTGTGTTGCTTCAATCCAAAAGGAGTGTACTCGCGAAAGACAATAGACTGTTACTTCTTCAACGAGGGTGTTTGCCTGGCAGTAACCAAGTGCATATTCCGCCATGGAACGGAAATCCAGCAAGGTACAACCAAGGATGATTTTCATCGGGACGATCAGATGCTAAGGAGGGGGCAATGTAACGTGAAGACTTACCCGAATAATGAACTACACACACAATGCACATTCCGGAAAACACGGGAGACATCAGAGGCAACGAGAATAAGTCCTGGTCTATTCTCGAAGCCATATATTGAGAAATAACCTCCAGAAACAACGAAAACAACACTGGAATCATCTAGAGCTTTTTAGGTTAGATATATAATGCTGATGGCAATGACAGGATAGTTAGTTAGAGATAGATAATCAGTCGGTCATAGATCATAGACAGTAGAAAGTCGTATATAGTCCGAGAAATAAGTGTGAATATAAATGTGTATATAGTCGTGTAGTTATTGGTATAAATAAATAAGTGAAAATAAATCGAACCCAGCTTTAATATAAATCCCCGTTACAATATCAACACACATTTGAGCATAACAACCAGTCTTAGTGGTAAACATCGTTCGCCGAAAATTTATTCCCAAAAAAACTCAATTATCGGAAAAATAATCAAAGAGTTAAGTACACTAGGTCAATTAATTTTTATTTTGACTTCTGGCTTTAGTATCTAGATTTTGGAATCCATGGCTGTGAATTTAAGTATTTCAGTCTTTCAGGCAAAAGCAGAGCTGGCGAATATTGGGTATTCCTAACCAACATTCTCAAATTGTTCTTAATCATTTGTTTAATTAATTAAGATACTTTATCTGCTAACTAATATTCAGTCAAAAGGTGTAACTTTATATACAAGAATATCACAATCGTTGAAATAATACAATGGACTGCGAGACTGCTGACAATACTAATATATTATATTATTGATTTGTGGGAGAGTTGATAATCCAGCGAATGTTCTCTATAAAAAGCATATAAAAGGTTAACTAGAAATGAGAACGGTCGGATTGGAAGGAAGGTGCTATCTGATAGTAGTAGGATTTACTGTCCACCATTTGGCTTAACCGCAGATAAGATATTGACGAATTTCAATACAATTAAGAATGGCCACCAACGAAAATATTCTCCATTTCTTTTTTTATTAGTTATTAACAAATTCAACTCATTTCATTCTGCGGTTTTGTCTATATGCAAACTGGAAACAGACCTCTAGAAAATTACTAACAATTTAAAGCTATGATAGCAATTAAGATTAATATGTATATGATTTATATGTGGTTGAAAACTTTTATCAATTTAAATGTTTGAATGGTTCATTCTTAATTGCTGTTAAAGAGGCCTTGAACAATAACGGAGTCAATATTCATATATACAGGGTTAGACATAAAGAGAATTATCTGAGTACTAGCTTTTTTACCCGGCACTTCCCGGCCAACACTTTGGTAGATTGTGGTAGGTACGAAAAAATAAAAGTCATAAAAAGTCTTGAGTATGGAACCCTTATATATGACAGTCCTACTCGCACGTAGAATACCAACTCAGATCCATCCACAGACATGCACCAAGAGAGAACAGCATGAGAACTTCTCCTACATATGTCTTAGGGATTATCCGGTATTCTGAACCCAAATATAGCAAAAAAACATGAAAATTCAGCCATAGAGCTCAGAGATAATTTTTTGGGTATTACAGGTATGGAACCACCCACCAAGGAGGCCCAGTCAAACTTACAGCCACTACCAGATCATTCTAATAACATTCTACGTACATTAATACGTGGTAAAAAGACTTTCGAAATCAAAAAAACTAAATTACGTCTGCGGGATTGCGGGGTTTTTTTAATATCAAAAGTTTATTTCAGCACAATAAATATTTCTTAGAAAAAATAGGAGCGACTTTTATTAGTTGGTTCACTGAAAAATACCAAATAATAATTTATATTGGTACTAGTAATTTGAGTAAGTTAAGCAGTGGTAAGGATCAATGTAAAATTCACCACCGAGAATCAATGGCAATTTATCCCCACCCTTGCCAAGAGCAGCACCTCCTTGGATCAGCATATATTTCAAATCAAATGTTCGCAAAATGGGTTTTACATTGAGTTTGAAAGAGGTCAGTCGACCAGCACGTTCACCGATTCCCGGCGAGAACTTCCAATATTAACAGAAAAACCTATATTATCATTTATCTTTCTTTTCTTTTGAGCAATCGAGTCACCATCCAAAGTCATTATCAGTGAATTGTTGTCTGTACCTACTTCTAAATTATCAGGAAAGAGATTCTGTTTGCGTCGTTTCATTGAGGGTTCGATGAAGGAATGAAGTTTTTCGCTTAGTGTCATTCCATCATCTAACATAGACGAATCTTAGGATATTTGAAATAATGAATTTATTCTATTTGTCAATCCACCCGGTATAATACAGATATATCAATATAACGCTCATTCAGTACAGACACCTCCCTGCATCTCCCTAGGCATATGTTGCCGATGTTACAAATAAATTTTCAATTCTTTAATAACAAGCTTATTCATTTAGAATAAATATCAAACTGAATTTTTTAATCGATATACCGAATGCACCTAACCGTCAACATTTGACGTATTATCTGATTTCTAGGAAGTGTATAAATCCATGGAAAAGCTGAATAAATAAATCTATCAATATGGGCAGTTTTATTAATGATGAGGGTTATGCCATGGAACGAACAACGAATCGTAGAGGTGTAGATATCGATTTGAAGAACGTGATTCGGATACAGGGTTTTATTAATATTAGTGAGGTGGATATTAGTGACCCATCTAGTACAACTGTCTGCTTGTATTAACTAACAAAATAATTATATTTGATATAAGCATTTCAAATTACTTTCTTACGAATATAATTTCGAAGCAATTGTTTCAATTTCGGTGAAATTTCATTGTATATCTGTAATTGTATCCAACATTATACTAAGTCATTTATGCAACGTGACTTCTCGTATCTACTCGCCATAAAGTTTGATATTCAAGTAGGTTCTTTATTTTGTTTGTACGCCCTGCCTCCCTCTAACTCAATGGTGTTATTAAGGGCTATATTTTATGTGACATACATGTTCAAGCCATCTGAAGAATTAATAGTGCTATGCTTATAGCGACCTCCCACCCTTTCAGTGGTTAACTTTATCTGCCGACTCTATTCAATTATCTTGTTCTGCATAAAACTATAGCAGTGTTCACATTAGAGGCAACTTCAAAAAAAGATAACTCGTCTAGAAGGCCAGAGAATAGAGTTTTCAGAGTGTAATAAATAAATAAATATCGTATCCACATGGTGCCGATGTATAATTAATATAAGCATAATCATCAAAATCTCTACCTGGAAAAATGTTTACAAAAAATAATGAATTTAACACAGCAAAAGATATTGTGAATGGTTTACCCGATTTTTTCTGTAATATTTTCATGCAGTCTGATCTGAATAACATTAACGATGATAATTTCATAACCAATTATGATAATATTATTTTTTTAGATATTGAAGTGAATAAAAGAATTGCGGCTTCAAAAAATATTGTGTTGATGCATTCACAACTCCTTTGTTACAATTGTTTAATTTATCAATTGAAAGCAATGTGTTTCCATATTTATGGAAAGTTTCTAGAGTAACACCTGTTTTTAAATCGGGTGATCCAGCTATCATTGACAATTATAATGCGATACCTATTCTGTGTTTGCAAAACTATTTGAAATTGTTATTTATAACAGAATTTTCAGCTTCGAGCATTATATAATTTCTCCATATAAACATGGTTTTTTCATGACTAAACAATTAACTATAACTAATTTAACGAAAAATGTATCTGAGCATATAGGTAATGGTGGTCAAGTTGATGTTGTTTGCACAGATTTTTCCAAAGCATTTGATAGGATAGATCACTCAATACTTTTGAAAAAAACTTTGCACTTTGGTTTCCATATGTCTGCAATCGGTTAATGAAATCTTATTTGAGCAATATGTTGAGCCTCTATTATTTTCTTTATTTATTATCGATTTGAATGACAGGATCATATGTAAGTGGTTACTTTTTGCAGATGATTTGAAAATATATTAATTATCCTGTGAATAAAGTTGAAGATAACGTTATGTTACATTTTGAATTACAGAAACTTGAAATTTGGCCTGACCAAAATAAACCCAATTTAAATGCGTCAAAATGAGGAAACGAGCTAGTATAATATACAGACTACTACATAATCAAACAGATGCCATGAATACCATTTCTCAAATAAACTTTTGTGCTCCCTACTTAAGGACTAGAACTTCAAAAACATTTTATTGTGACAGTGCCAGAATCAACCTATACCTGAAATCCCCAGTCTACACTATGTCTAACAATTTTAATGTTATCAGTAATCATGGGATAACTGTGTAGTAATTTTAAAGCTATTCATATTGACACCGTTTCACGATATTAGTTTTGATTTTTTGAAAAACCTGTTTTTTTGAATTTTGACTCACAAAAACCACTCCAATCAAAAAGTGTTCAATGTACCCAATGTTGTGCCTGAAATTATCTATCGTTTGTATAAAACCCCAAAAAAATTACGTCATTCCCGTTCGAGATATTCGCAAAAATCTTGAGCCTGTAGGCAAGCAAGGAAGTTAATCCGCACAATAACTCAAGAACAGAACCGAATTTTGACAAAAGGTTTTTTGCTGTTGGTTGGTATCGGCCCAAGGAAAAGCCTTTTTGTTTTTGGTGAAGTTTAGATACTCTGGTGTCGAGTTACGGAAGAAAAATCCTATTTTTTAGACATTTTCTAAGGAAAATCTTCTAAAATCTCTTTTTTAACTTTTTCAAAGTGCATGGTTTTGAATTCTCTTTTCTTAGGGAAGCACAGAGCTGAGAGATGGTTTTATATTGATCAAAATCCAATATTTCATTTCCTACAAAAAATTTACTTAAGGGCTGAAGCAGGACATTTTTCTCGAAAACTAAAATTTATAAACTATGTAGAACAGGATTTAAGAAGTGATCGTTCCAACACCGGAGTTTTTACAAAAACTTCAAAGATTTCTCACTTAGTGTAAAAACATAGTGGAGCAGTTCATCTCGCCAGGCACCTCGCCGGGCATCTCGCCGCACGGCGATGGTTTAATAAATCTATACAATCTAATGCCTGTACACATACTCGAGTAGCGCCGCTTGCCATTCACTTCTCCGTGCATCTCGTCGTTCAGCTGGAAACAATTAAATTTGTTTTTCGATGTGCAGTTGCCAGAAAATCGCTTTCTGATTGGTCGTACTCGATCACGTGTTCCTAGAAACACATCGTGGGTCGGAGCCGCACAGTACTTACACAGAGTGACTGGATGATGAGTAGCGAGATGAATTGCTTCACTATAAACGGTCGTGGCGAGTATTCTAGAGAGAGAGAGAGAAATGCTTTATTGTCGAAAATAATATAAATTCTGTGGACAAAGCAAAATAAAAATATCAAAATCAAATAATACAAAAACAAAACAAAGTCAAAACTATAAATTAAATTAAAATTAAATAAATTTATATAATATAAAACAAAAATATAAAAATATAAAGATGTAAAAATATAAGATAATAAGTATAAGAATGTAACCTACAGCTGTATATTCGGTTAGAAACTAATTTAATATACAGCTGTAAATTCAGTCAGAAGGTAAAAACTAACTAAATCACAAAACAAAAACAAATTTTGTACAAACAATAAACCAGTGCGTGAGCTGAGCAGAAACGTGCCTTAGTTAAAAAAGTCGTTAACTGCATAACAGGCATTATCCTGCGTAGTAGGTATTTAATTGAAAGTTTGGCAAAATCTGGGAAAAGCCGTTATAGATTTAATTTCGTGTGACAGATGATTCGTGCGCAGTGAATGCGTCTCGTTGTGCCCGGCGAGGTACCTGCCGAGATGAACTGCTCCACTATGTTTTTACACTTAGAGCTCTTGGAAAGTTCAAGAAGTAATAAGTTTTTCACAAAAACTAAGATCGACTTTATAAGAAGATGCAATGAAAAATACGAAAACTAGTTATTTTTTTGATACTGGTACCTACTTTTAAAGTAGTATGTATTCGCATAGTAAGAATAAATGGAGACAAATTGTTTAGTAGTTAATGTCCGTTAGCCGTAGCGGCGCTAAAAGGCTTCGTGCATAATATATCAAATATCATGCTAACAATACTTAAATATTGATTCAATAATATATTTCCAGTTAATAGGGGACTAACGAATTAAGGAGTAATGATTTATTTATAAATAAAGAACTTATTGACCTAAATAATATTATGAAGAGTAAAACCAGTCTTCTAATCAAGTTTTTATTCTGAAAAGAAAAAACGAATACCTAATATTTATTGTATTCTAGCGATATCTCGCCGTCTAGAATTAAATATTTTTTGTGTTATTTAATTTTAAGTTAATAAATAAGCTACAATCGATTTTTACGTGTGTTTTGTAATGTATATCTGATAATGTAGAATATAAAATAAAAAAAAATAAAACTTACACTCACTTTATTAGATGATAGATGATGCACTGAAAAATACAAAATAATACTAATTATTTTGTTAGAGATAATTTTGAAGTTGTGAAGTGATAAGTAGATAAAAAGTTCCATTCTCTGTTAGTTTTTATATACCAGTTTAAGCGGCAAGTATGATTTAAATAAAATCAATTGCGCAACTAGTTTCAGCATAATTCTCAATTTATCGTTTTGATTGAAAAATATAATCTTGGTTTTCTGATCGGTTAACCTTCTACTTTTGTATATTTGCAAAAAATGCATCGAGTATATTTTTCAGAAACTTTATTCCCTATAGCAAAATATTCAGCAATCTAATATTTTGCAGCATAAGTATGCGAATTCTTAGCAGTTGTCCTCCGAGAACATCCTCTGAAGTCACACGAAGTTCATCCTTTAAAAGACGTATCTGATAGCCACTATTGGTGTACAAATTGCAGTAATAACAGATATAATAAGTAATTTTACACAATAACTAAAACCAAATAGATTAATTTATAAATATAACTCAAAAACAAGACTTATTATTATGTTTCGCTTCTGTATCGTTAACTCTGACTTAAGGCACCAACTTGAAAAGTACCAGTGTACCAGAAGAATTAATATTATTTTGTATTTTTCAGTTCACTATATAATGAAGTCCTAGTTTTTTTTGAAGTCACATTTTTGTGTGGATCACTTCTCATCAAAATCGTTAATATAGCAATAAAATCAACAACTATTTCGACAAAGCTATGATAGCTTGTTCTTAAGAATTCAGAAAGTTCCTTGAAAATAAATTTAATATCGGAACCATGTCCTAGCACTCATCTCTCTAATAAGAAAAGAATCTTCAAATCTGTGAACGTAAGAAAACATACAATCGAATTGTGTACCTCCCCAGTATGGGAAAATTTACAAAAAGAAGGAAAAAGTGAAGTACAGGTTTAGAAATATTGATCTTCAGGTATAGAAAATAAAATGACTTAATACCTAGCAGGCGAGCGCAATGACGTCCAATGTAACCAATGTGATTTCTGTGTAATTTTCAGGTACCTACTTCTGGTTTAAGCGGAAATACCCTCTATTTTCTAATTTTAAATAGGACACCTTGTATATTTCTGCAGATTTCGATAGATCTTGTTCTTTCAAATCCTTAGATATTGATTTACTGCAAATAATCTTCAAAAATAATTATCATTAATATTTCTATTCAATATTTTTCAGTTAAATCATTATCATCATCATCAGCCTTTATCCGTCCACTGCCGAACAATTTATTTCAAAATATTTATTGAAATGTGACCTATGTTTTATAATATTAGAAAAATGATTATATTTCATTATTATTTTATATTCACTTCCAGCCGGTTAGGGAATATAAAATAATAATGAAATATACTAATTTTCCTAACTGCTGAACGTTAGCATCTTCCATTTGTCTCCATGTGTTTCGGTCTTGAGTTTTGTTGAACCAGTTTGTTCCTGCAACTGTCTGAATTTCGCCGTGGGTGGTCTTTCCACGCATCTTCTTGTTATTCTGGGTCTCTATCTTAACAATCGACGTCCAGCGATTGTTGTCAAACCTTGCCAAATGTCCAGCCCATTGCCATTTCGTAGAAGCCACTTTCTGTACTACATCTGGGCTTCTCGTTCCACGCCTTATATATTCCTTCCTCAGTTTATTTCTAAGGCCCACTCTCAACATTGCACGTTGCATTGTTCTCTGCCAAACTCTAACGTTTCTTTTTTGTGAGTTCCTTTCTCTAGACTGTACATTGTCACCGGTAATATAACAGGTTTCGTGAAATGTGAAATTTTCTTTTTGAGTTTATGGTTATATCTTTATATGGTGAAGTTTTCCGTCTTGTTCATCTCTTGATTTATACGGTTTAATTTTATTTTCCTGTAACTGCATGTCTCAGATAAATACATTCCCTAACATTTTCTATAGTGCAATTGTCAATAACAATAGGATTATCGTTGCTTGACATTATTTTTGTGTTATCCATATTCAGGCATTATCTTACCGTCTTGGAAGCTTAGTTTAATTGTTGGAGCATGATTTCGAGTTCTTTAATATCAGTTGTTCTTGTTATTAACCCCATATTCCACAAATATCAAGTTTTTCAAAAAACATGGCCTTATCTTCCTAATTCAGCTGCTTAAAGATACCGTCTAGCGCCAATATAAAATTTTTTAATGAAATTGTGTCCCTATGGCAGACTCCTTTCTAAATACTTAATTCATTGGATTGAAGATCTTTATATTTAAATGTAATGTAGCATTCGCGTAGGTATAATCTTTGATTAGTTGTGAATATCTCGAATATATTATCGCGTTATTTAGTGCTTCGATAATTGAAAATATTTTGATAGTCAACGAACGCTAGATAGATGGGAGAATTATATTCCCTAGCCTTCGCAATTAGGGTATAGGATGTCTGGATATGATCGAAAGTACCAAATCTTTTACAAATGCCAGATTGCTCAGCCGGTTTATAGAAGTCTAGATTCTGCGATAGACGGTTAGTTATTATTTTAGTGAATAATCTATACATATGTGAGAGCAAACTTATGGGACGGTAGCTTTCTATATTTGATGTGTCTCCTTTCTTCAAGAGAAGGATCATCTCAGCATTTTCCTATGCGGTCGGTACCTTCCCTTCTTAGGAATTTAAAACTTCTTGTTCTATTGCTTCATTTCCCATTTTAAGCATTTCGCACGTTATGCGGTCCTTTCCTGGAGTATTATTTACTTATTTTTCATTTGTTTAAGAGGTTGTCTTGGACCGGCTTTATTTGTTGAAACACTGAACAAGTCGAATTTTTGAAAAAAAATTAAAAATAGTTTTTATTAGGCATTTATGATTTGGAACTTAGCGATGAGTACAACTGCTATCTCTCCGTTTGCCAGCAACAGCAATTTCATAATAAATTACTGTTTGTCTACCACAATACAAAATTAAATTTTAAATTAGTATTATCAACGTCTAACGTCAGACAATTGCGACAGCTGACATTGAACAACGAACAGTGACGGATCCCATTTTCTGACATTGTCGTTCCATGTTGAAGAAATAGTTTCATCTTGCTTGAATAAGATAATATAATTAAACAATATTAGATCACAACTTGGAGCTTAACAGGCAGCGAGATGTCTGCTATCTAAGTACGAATTCGAAATTTCAAGTCTCTAGACCGTATGGGGCCTGAGAAATCGCTGCGGAATCCATCTATAAATGAACCGAAAGTAATTAAAACTATTTAAAAATACAAAATAATATTAATTCTATTGGCACTGGTAATTTTGAAGTTGTGCAATTGTAGTTAAATAGAAGACTCTTGGCACTAACTTCACAAGTACCAGCACCAATAGAATTAATATTATTTTGTATTTTTCAGTGCATCAACAAATAAAGTCGGTCCAATTATTTTGTAAGAAATATTTATTTCACACTTTGGAGGGTAACATTAGTCATGAAAATCGTTGAACGTTCTCTAATACCAAAGAAGATAGTATTTATCCTATTACCCACGTATATTCTTTGCTTGTACTTATTATTCAGAGATCTCAAGACATCGCGGCGGAAATACGCATATTTCAGATTTTACCACTGCTCTAACAGCGCTATGGAAAAAATGTTGCTACAAATAGTCTGGTCTTTAATTTGGCCGTCCCAGATTATCAATTTTCAGAAGAAATTGTCCCCATCACATAGCAGAAATACACATATTTCTGATTTTAACATTGCTGTAACTCGAAAACCGAAACTCTTTTGAAAAATGTTCAATTTGAACGTTTCCGAATATTGTCTTATCTTTAATTCTGTCGTCTCAGATTTTCGATGTTTGAGAAAAATTGCCCCATCCTCCCACTTCGGGGGCTGTTTTTGGAAGGAAGGAGATTTCGGATTGGATTTTTTATGAATATGAGACCATTTCTCAGGTATCCTCTTTCAAACGAATCAAAAATTATCAAAATCGGAGTATGTTTACTATATAAAGCGCGCGCACAAAGCAAAATAAAAAAATACCTCCTCCGTTTGGATTCGTCGATAAATAAATATTTTTAACAAAAAATTGGACCGATGATATTAGTTGGTGCACTGAAAAATGCAAAATAATATTTATTCTATTGATGCTGTTACTTTTGAAGTTGTGCAGTTGCAGTTAGATTGAGAAGTTTTGTCACCAACTTCACAAGTACCAGCACCAATAGAATAAATATTATTTTGTATTTTTCAGTGCACCAACTACCGTCTGTCGAATTTTTGTTTGAAAATATTTATTTCACTCTTTTGAGTGTAACATTAGTCACGAAAATCGTTGAACGTTCACTAATACCGAAGAAGATAGTACTTATCCTATTATCCACGTATATTCTTTACTTGTAGTTGTTATTGAGATCTCAAAACATCGCTGCGGAAATACGCATAAGTATTTTAGTTGTTATTATTTCTCCACCGTTGTAACTCGAAAACCATAACTCTAAGGAAAAAATGTTCATTATAAATTTTGCTACAAATAATTAGGTCTTTTATGTAATCTACACAGATTTTCGAAAGAAATCGCCCTATCCACATAGCAAAAATACATATATTTGAGAATTTCACATGTCTCTCAAAAACCGTAACTCGTTTGAAAAAATGTTCAATTTAACCGTTTCCGGATATTGTCCTATTTTTAATTTTACCAACTCAGATTTTCGATTTTCGAGAAAATTTGCCCCCACCCTTTTCGAAGGGAAGGAGATTTTGGATCTCCGTTTTTATGAATATGAGACCATTTCTCAAGCCTCCTCTTTCAAATGAATCAAAAATCATCAAAATCAGAGTAGGATTACTATCTAAAAGGCGCGCACGAACCCCAAAAAAAAGCACACAGTCGAATTGTATACCTCCTCCGTTCGGGGTTCCGATATTTCTCACGCTCATGATGTTTCGATTAGCCGTTAATAATCTCCATGTGGGAGATGGGTTTCCTTCTTAATTTTTTTTATTTTAATTATTTCTTGTTAACCCTGTGATAGTGTGGATCTTCATATTTTGATTGTCTTGCATGGCGTCGTCTATTTGTTTATTTTTATACACTCTCATATCTTTTCTAATCGCCGCTTTGACTTTTTTGTTGTCTGTCATCCCGTTCATTTTTAATGTTGAGTTTTCTGAGTATCTGCTTTCAGTTTTTCGTTCAATGCATATACGGTTAGGTTATTTTTCTGTTGGTTTCAATCTTTTCTTCTAGAATGTATTTCTCTTAGATCTGTCTCAGTTCATCCATCATAGGATAATTATGCTGGTGAAATATTTTGTTTTCTCTAAATCTAAATTCGGGCGCTATCTGTGGCTCAATACCGATACGTTTCTACATATTGTTTTATCTTTTGACAGAATATAGTTTATCTAAGTAAATATGTACCTAAGTATTTCATCTCTATGATTTCTGATACCCAAACCGTTATTTCCGAGGAACTTATTTTTTTCCGAGTGTCTGTCTCCTACTATTACGTTAAGGTCTCCTGTGATGACAAAGTAGCCTTTTCCTGTTTTTTGGCTTGTTTTATGCCTTCATAAAGTTTTTCTATTTCTTCATCTTCTGAGTACGTCGTTGGTAATTACTGCACAAGTATATGTTATTTGTAAGTCATATCTGTGAATAATCTTCAACGTGAGTTAAATGACTTTCTGAAATGGCACAGAATTTGGTAGCAGTTCTGAGATTTATTAGAAACGCTACTCCGTCATATTTTTTTCGTTTCCAAATTATTCTGATACATAAGATGTCCTGATTTAAAAGATTAAACTCTTTTCTCCAGTCTTGCTTCCCCCAGAAATCTGGGAGTTAACGATATTGGATCGGTATGGGATTGTGAGTTTTCAACTTTACCCACTTGACGTAATCTCCATAGTTACGCAAAAATTAAAAAATTGCAAAATTGTGTTATTTCTCATTTTTATAGATTTTTACATTAAATCAAACCACATATCAAACTACATGCTGCACGTATATAAGATCTATCGAAATCTGCAGAGTATCCTATTTAAACCGGAAGTACCATAATAATTCAACAACTCAGATTTGGGCGTCATGGCACTTGCCTGCAACGTTTCATAGATATCGTCCGTTCCGTTTTTAAGATATTTACCTAGTTCCATAGTTTATCCCAATTCTGTATATAAAAATAGATATTCGCGTATTTGTGGTCATAGTTCTCACACACTATTAGACAAATTAACAAAATCCGCACATACAGGGCGGGCCAACGAAAACTTTACACACCGATTTATCGACTTAAATATTAAAATACTCCAACCCCTTAACGAGGGGTAACCCTCTGATTTTGAATAGGGGTGAGGGGTGTTGCAATACCATATTTTGAAGATCTCATTGAGTAAAATCTGTGTTTATCCAACATCCCCAACAACGAGAGACGACACGACGAGGCCGTTCGTAGCCTGTCGTTTACTATTAATAATTATGAAATTTTATCACTGAATCTTGAGAAAAGAAATAAATAAGAATATATACCGGTTTAATAGCGTCTCTCTAAAATTTTATTATATTTTTTTTTATTTCTTAGATATTTTTTGGCTAGGAATAAGATATCAAGATGTGATTTTCACTAGCCTATTTAAGTATCATTTCTCTAATTATATCGAAAAACGTGCCCTAGCGGCGTCACTAAGAATTAGACATATTACGGGTAAGGTGAGTTTGATGGAGCAGTAAACGCTTTTTCCAACTAGACCAAGCTTGCTAAAATTCGTTCAGTCGTTATGGAGTTACAGTTGTTTATTTAAAAGAACATTGAATCACCCCCCACCACTTTATTTTAATAGATAAGTCAAAAAGTATTGAACGAAAATTATTCGAATAAAACTTATTTTTATATTTATATATATATTTTTTTTGGTACATTTACTAGGTGGATTTCAATGAAAAATCACTTTACAAGTTTAAAATGGCGGTTACGCGCCCTGGCGACCATCTTAGAAATCTGAAAATATTTTCCATGATCTTCTCTTGGTCACTTTAGTCAATTTTTTTTACCGCAGATCTCTATGATGAATATCTTCCGAGATACAATACTTTGCATGCTTATCTGGCCACCCTGTACATACTCAAAATGTACAAAAAGTTTGTGCAAGTATTTATGGAATCGCGAAATTTATTAGAGAACGCTATTTATCCAGCCCTAGTGCAAGAATTGATGAATGAATAAGATCATCATACGATAATTTTTCAGCAAGATGGCGCACTAGGTATCTCATTTTGTTCAACCTGGGCGTAAATTTTTGGACGAAACTTTTCATCAAAACTGGATTGGAAGAAGGGGACATATTGAGTGGCCACCCTAGATCTGTCTCCACAGGACTTTTTTCTATGGGGTCATCTAAAATCTAAGTTTTATGCTACCCAGTCCGAATCACTGGAAGATTTTCGAAATCACGTAATTAATGAATGCCGTCACATTTAAGCCGAAATGTTGCGTTATGTACGGCAACGTTTTGACAAATCTTATTTTACTGCATTTAAATAAATGGTCGCCATTTCCAGTATTTAATAAACTAATCACAAAAGGAAGTAGTCTTTTCTGGTTATTAAAAAGACTGTTTTGTTCACTTTGTCTCTTTCAATATTTTAGCTGTTATTTCGTTATAGATGAAAACTTTCAAGCGGAATTTTAGGGTCAGATAGTACTCGATAAGATCTCTAAAATATGGTATGCAACACCCATCGCCCCTAATCAAAATCAGGGGCTTGTGCTTACCCCCGTTAGGGGGTTTAAGTTACGGAAATGAAAAAAGCACGAAAGTTGTTCTTCCTCGAATGAGTAATCGATGGGTCCGAGCGTTTCTCCATATTTTAATTTTAAAGTAAATAAATCGAGGTGTAAAGTTTTCGTTGGCCCACCCTGTATATGTAGAGTATCTTGGAGAAGGTTTAGATGCTACCTTCTTTGTTACAGCTCACCATTTAACCGATCGTCATAAGAATTGGTATACGTAATTGAGGCAGAACAACGCTTGTCAGTTTCCACGAGTATAATTTAATAATCAATGAAAAGAATGATTGAGAAATATAGTATTATAGAGCTACCTTACCCATTGCTGCTGATGAAACCATTTGAATAACCTTATTTTGTAGAGGTAAAAAAAAGAGGCAATCGTTTTACACTTCTCTTGACCTATATAATAACATTGTACATATATATATATATATATATATATATATATATATATATATATATATATATATATATATATATATACCTACACACCCCCAGGAGTTACATAAAATGTCACGTCACGACATTAAAAGGTATTTCCGGTGAAAAACGAAACTATAGAGCACCATTAGATAGGTTGCAGAAAGACCCACCCAATGTGTCACAGTTCGCTATCCCTATGATTTTTCAAGGAAGCAACCTCACGTACAAATGGATTAATTTTCTTTTATACATCAACCAGACGAGCTCTGCTTATACTATTTCAAAAAGATAGATTTATCATATAATTGTGTATAAATACACAGTATGTTCTTAAATAATTCTGTTAATAATTTACCATTGAAAACAAAATATAATAATAGAAGTAAAAAATATAATTAACTGAGAAATATATTTATTTCAAAATTTTATCCCTCAATAATCAAATTAAATTAATAATAGAACAGTGTTTATGTTTTTTCGCAAAAACAGAGCATCACATAAAAACAAAAAAATCATGATTTCAAATTGAATGAGAAACAATAATATTTTTAACAATCCAGTAAAAAGTTACTGGAATCTGAAATGGTTCCGATTGTAGAAAATTCTAATTTTGATCCTACGCTTTAAGGTCCCAAGAATAGTTTCCAATCGCATTTTTTCATTGGTCAGGTACGAGTCGGGCTTAAATGGAAAAATTTATTTTCGTACCAGTTTTCCTGTAAACTGTAAATGGAGAATATAGTCTGCAGTTTTTTCAAAATTCTACACTCAGTAGTCTCGGAGATAAGGGTGTAATGATCAGTTTTCTATTTTTTCTTCAATATCTTATCTAAGCCGCTTATTTCAAAATAATTAAAAATATATATTTGAAAATAGCGAGCCCTTTCAATTGATATGTCAAATGATAACTTGAAGATTTTTTTTCTTATTTTCTAATTTGCTCCACAACATAAAAACCACATATCAGAACTTGTTTATTTTAACTATATATCCATGTTTTACCAAACTCTGTATCAGTATCTACCAAATTTAAAATGTCTCCTTTTTGTAGAGCCACAGGAAATAGGCTGTGACAGATAGGCAGGCATATCGACAGACACCAGAGTGATCTTATAAAGGTTTTTTTCCATCGGATACAAGGAAACCTTAAAACAATAAATAAAATTAATATTACAAATTTATGCATTTTAAGAAATTCAAATTTTTATCAGGATTACTGTGGGCGTATTAAGTATATCCAAATAAATGCAATTATTCGAAACAAAGGTGGAAAACGCTCGAACCCGTCAATTTTTGTTTAAAGATAGGCAAATCTGCCTCCCATTTAAAATAATTAACATTTTCTAAAATTCCCGCATATTTATTTTTAATATAGGCTTATAACGTTATGATAAATAGCTCCCTTTCCCCTCTTTGGAGGGTTATTTGGGGGTGAAGAACAACAAACAGCTGATATCGGAAACATCTTACTGAATAAAACAAAATCAATTAAATTTGTTTACATTTAGTATGGAAGAAGAGGTAACACCCATAAATAAAAAGACAAACAACCCCACCAATATTTTTAAAGCGCGAAAACCTTGGGAATCCATAGAATGATTGCACTGAATCCAATATTTTTTTTTGTATCTCAAAATTCTTCTAATAGAAATTCAATTGCATAACGCTTAGCAAACAAAGATTCCAATCGCTAATTTTCTGGCAATTTGATTATGAAACATTAAGATCAAATTCATGGTCAAATTTAGGTTACTTTTTGTAATTTTTTTATCCTCTACAAACTCGGCCTTCAATAACGTGTTTTTAGTTGAGACTGAACAGAAAAATCATGTAAGCAATCTACCTTCATATTGGTCCAGTTCCACATAATAAATAATGTCCCCCCGGAACTGAGAGGTTGCGAAATTATTTTGATTAATGATTCTGAAAAATTATTTGTCACGTGTCACGTGACTCGAGAACTGATATCATGCCAATATGTGATTGACTTTAGTTTTGAAAATGTAGGTTATGTTTATGAGTTTATGTCAAGAATCGTTTTCGCAACCCTAACCTTCTTCTTCTTCACGTTGCAACATTAAGGCTGTTCAGGGAGTCACTATCTGCAATATCTAGCGCTATCATCTGTTCACAGAGCTCAATTGTAATACTACAAACGCTATCGTGACGTCATGATTTTTTGTTTGTCATTGAATGCTATCAACGCTATTTGTTCCGAGGTAGTTTATGGATGGTGTTTGCGTTTGTAAGTTCCATTAACAGGAATACTGTACAAATGACATCGACGTCATACTGACACTGTCATAACAAACCGATAATCGTTTATAATCCGACCAAAGTTTTGTAAAGCGTATAAGGATAAGTCTGTAGTATATGCGATAAGTTAAATAAATAATTTAAAAGAGATATTTTTGCACGATGAGGAAACTTATGCAATTAAGATGCAGCGTTCACCAAATTCGGCTGCAAGAGTATATATACACCTACTCGTATACCGGTATGCCTGCGTTTGATTGTTTCCATTTCTCACAAAATCATATATTTTTATTCAATTCTCAATATTATTGGAATTATTTTCAATTTAGTTTACGAGTTAATCAAAAATAATAGAATTAATGAGGGCTGCACAAAAGTGATGGTTTTACTCAGACAAAATTATAAGGATAAACCAGATATTCAGGGAAATATATGGACTTTAATGTCTCTGTAACAGTGAAAAAGTGAAATTCAAATAAGATTAGAAAATTGAAATCTTGGAGAGGATCAAGATCAACATAAACTTTTAGAAAATAACATTTCTCATTGTCTATCGATGATTGTTTGTAAAGCTTGCTATATTTGACACTGTCGTCGAAATGCAGATCGCAAATGAACAATTTTTTCGCAGCTGCTCTGCCTTTTGACTTGTTTGAAATGATGACCAGCAGCATCAAGCCACGTAAGGTATTTTTCAGAATTCTGGAGATATGTATTAACTATTTATTACAATAAATGAAAATACTGATATAAAGAAGAATTTTTTAAACAAAATGCCATTCACTCATTTCACATTCACTCACGATTTTGGGGAATTTGAATAAAGTTCTACTGTTATGTTTCTCCGACTTGCTAGAACATTGTTCAATGCAACAAAAGTGAGCCATATTTTCAGAATAGGTAATATACTAGAACAAATATCTTTTTTCTGACAGTAAATAAATATAAAGTTGAAAACTTATAAACACGGCAACGTCAAACAATAAGTTTTGGCATGACATGATTTTGAATTTAAAAAACATCTAAGGGACATGACACATGCGCAGATCCAGTTTTAGGCCACGATCCTGCCGTCGTTTGCGGAGTCAGTGCGTCACATGGTTTTGTATAGACAGTTGAATCTCCTGTCTATACAGTTTCTTAAGTGCAAGATATTCAGAGATGCGCACTTTGTTAGGCACAGGTCCGAAAAATCACGTGAGCAACATAAATCACCCACCCACTTTGCCGTCGTTTACAGCGTTACCCACTCCACAGGTGTCATATTTCCTTTCTACAGTGTCCATGTTTCTTGCTGGGACATTTAAATACCTACCTACCTCCATAATTTTGATTAAATTACCTACCTATATTATCTCCAACTTAAATATATAAAGTCCGATCCTGTAGTGTATTTGCTTGTGGATTGTGTACATAATGGGAATACACTCGGAAGTTTTATTGCAGTAAATAAGTCAATACCATTTATTGTGGAAAATACTTTACCTAAAATCCAACGTTTCAAGAGCTATAGCGATTGTTAAGTTCGATCAAAAAACGACGAAGAAATCAGATCTTTTGTATGGGGGCCTCTTTTATATTGAATTTTATTCTATTTTTATTATTTGTCCTTATAGCGGCAATTACCTATTACGATGCATAAGACGGACGGACTGGCAGCGGAGGCTTAGTACGGCACAAAGGCGTCGCCAGCCCGTAAGCTAGGGAGGGCAGCATAAAAGAACTGAAGAATCAATTGAAATATAATCTTCTAGGGTTCTTTGCAAATTCTTAGTCACTTTGTTGACAAAATCGTCCAAGTTTTTGAAAATGTGCTGCCTGTGTACATTCATCATTGCGAGGTCATTGGTCGAGTTTCAGACATGGTGCTCTTCAACCAGGTTTTGATTCTCCTGAAGCTACTAAATGACCTTTCAACTGTACAAGTCGTACAAGACAAAGCAAAAAGGATCTTCTTAGCTTTCTTAATTTCAGGACAAAAATCTTCAGGTTCCTTGAGGATTTCCACAACACAGTTTGATAGATTCTGGTTTTTCCTCCCATATTGTTTTCCAAGGCTCTATCTCATTTTTGATATTTATTTGTAAAACCGTAAAAATTTTGGAATTCCTCGCAACCCTCGCAAGTTCAAGTTCTTCCAATGAAATATTTTTTATTTGCGCAGGATGTAGTTTTGTTAAAGTAAATGATGGTCTATTTTTTTCAGAAAACCTTATTTCTAAGGAATTTCTAATTGAGTCCAAATAAGGAATTGTTATGGACCTGCGCCAGAATTCTGTGGGGTTTTTGATTAGTTTTGAAATACTACGAATATGCTGGGATGCCTGGACCGTATCCAAGGAGACTGATTGGAGCACGTTTACTGTGGGTTCTAAAAGAGAGGAATATTTTGCTATCAATACAAGGTTAAAAATAAACGAAACTTTGGAAGCTGCAGCATGAAGCTGATACGCATGTTTCCTTGTCGCATTATTGCCATCTTGAAACAGGGTTTCTAGTGCTTCCATTATAGCACAGAAAATATCTTTAAAAACTCAATTAGCGAGATGACTGGTGAGTGTTAAAATCTAGGGTGGAGGCAGCTACCCCTGCTGCGCCTCTCTGGCGACGCCCTTGGTACGGCAGATTTTTTCTTTTCATAGTAAACCTGATTCTTGTTTCATTCGAAAGGGAACAAGAAATTGCCTCATAATAAAATGTTGATAGCATTCTATCATCGCATCTCTATGAAGTAAATGTAATTATGGAATCAAATGCAAGCGACCATAACGACGCACCGCCTCACGCCTTGCATTAAGCTTCCTGCTTCCTACTTGAGTATTGCATTCCGAAATCGATCTTAGTATTTTTCGAACCTCGCATCTAGCACCTTAAATGTCACCAGCGGGAATAAACAGAAGGAAATTAATTGCCATTGTCTTTATGAGAGGGGCATTATGGGATAATACTACTCAAAGCCACCATACACCTAACTGTGGAATAACTTTGCCGTTTAATGCAACACAATCGGTAAAATTTATATATTTCAATAACATAAAAGTAGTTCTTCTATGAAATATTTTTACTTTATTAGCATTTTAGCTTGAAATGTAATGTCGACATCCATTCGTATGTACAGGCTGTCCAGAATAAGATTTACTACCCCCTATCTCAGAAACTATGAGAGAAACGAAAAAAAGTTAGGGATAAAATATTTGTGAATTTCTTTACTTTTTTTATTTTCCTTGCTGCCATAAGACAGTTGCATGTATGAATAATGCATCATTAATATAAATTCATACCATAAATTGAAGAGTCACTATCTATAATCTAACAATCTAAAATTTGTAACCAAACTAGAAACAATCTCTAGAAACAGGGTGAGTACGAAAGCGATGAAAAAATTTATCAACTATCTCCGATTTTTTAAATGCAAAGCCCAGTTTTTTCTGTTGCACTGTATTCTACGTCTAAAAATAAGGGTACATTCAATTTACTTCCCTATACCTAATATCAAGAGTTTCTGTGATATAAGCCAAAATTTAAAATTCTGTAAAATATGATGTTCATATTTTAATTTTAATTAAAAGTCAGACGGTCAGTTGGGTGTGCTTTTGTAGAACCTGACCACTCAATCACAATCTTAAAAAAATGTAGGTATTCTGATTTAGGAAGGTTTGATTTTTTTGAACATTTTATTATTAGTAATAGAAGTATTACCCTAACAAATAGAGACTATCGACGATACTTCCATTAAAGAAGAATTCCAGACAAATAAATTTCTCAGTGAATTGAACAAGGCCCTCATAGTTTTGACAGAAGAAACGCAGCAAAATATATTATTGTATTTTGAAGAAAATCCCGAGAATTCTTTAAATAATGCAAGCAGGTATTTGGATGTCACTAGACCCACGATCCACGCATCGTTAAAAATAAACGAATATAAGCCGTTTAAATTTGTAAAGCTACAAGCGTTGCAGATTGGTGATCAGGATCGTCGGCTGGAATTCTGTTGTACCTTGAGGACCGTCAGTTTCAACACAATGACTTTGACTTTGCGCGAATCGGTTGGACCGACGAAGGCTATCTTTACCACCGCAGGGTGTTTTAATAGGAAGAATTGTGATTTCTGGTCGCGAGCAAATCCGAAAAAGTATAAATCGATCCAGAATTAGGGTTGACAAAGTGTTCATGTTTGGCGTGGTATATATAAGAGACATATATTAGGACCTTTATTGAATCAAAATCCAAATGGCATTCGATATCTCGATCTATTACAAAATCAAATAATCCCTTTTTTAGAAAATGAAGAAGAAAATAATCATAATATAATATATCAAATGGATGGAGCTCCTTGTCATAATACAGAAATAGTCCTAAATTTTCTTAGCGAACAATTTGAAGAATGGATTGGACCCAATGGAAATGTTATGAGCATCAAGTTAGGTAAGCACCTCTCAAGAATCGATTCGAGAGCAGATGGATAATTTGCCGTTAATTAGTCGTGAATTAGTTGTGAAAACACCGATTTTGTCGTTTTTTGTTTTTTTGTTTTTTTTTGGGTGCTTTGCTAACTTGATATAAAGTTAGCAAAGCACGCCTTCAAAAAATTACTTTAAAGCGTTCGCAGAAGAATGGGAATGGGATAAGTTTTTGCCGCTAATTAGTCGCTAATTAGTTGTGAAGAAATTAATTTTCTGTTTATTTTTTTGGGTGCTTTGCTAACTTGATATAAAGTTAGCAAAGCACACCTCCAAAAAATGACTTTAGAGCGTTCATAGAAGAATAGGAATAGAATAAGAATTTGCCTCTAATTAGTCGCTAATTAGTTGTGAAGGAATTTCTTTCCGCAAAGGAATATAACAGAGAAAATTCAAAGTTTCGCGCGCATACCAATCAGCGAGTAGCATCAATGCTCGTTTTTGCGCTTGCGAGTTTTTCTGTGTGTAAGAAGCATAGCAGTATCAACAAGGAAAACGTGTTTAAACTTCTTCATTTATTCTAACAGAGTTCGAGATTTTATTTTTTTCCGTGATTTCAAAATGTCCTGCAGAGTGAATTAGAAATGCCAATTCATAGAATCTGAGAATTTTGTACGTTTTAAAAAATACTTTTGCTTTGTATTTTATGAATACATTAAGTGCTATGTTTATTTTATAAACTACTATAAATATCATTATAGCAAAGCACCCAAAAAATTAAACAAAAAAATAATTTGGAAAATTAATTTCTGTACAACCAATTAGCGACTAATTAGCAACAAAAACTTATCCCAATACCATTCTTCTACGAACACCCTAAAGTCATTTTTGGAGGTGTGCTTTGCTAACTTTTTATCAAGTTAGCAAAGCACCCAAAAAAAAAACAAAAAAAATATTTTAGGAAATTTATTTCTTCACAACTAATTAGGGACTAATTAGCGGCAAATTCTTGTTCTATTCCCATTATTCTACGAACGTTCTAAAGTCATTTTTCGAGGCGTGCTTTGCTAACTTTGTATCAAGTTAGCAAGGCACCCAAAAAAAAACTAAAAAATAATAATATAGGAAATTAATTTCTTTACAACTAATTAACGACTAATTAGCGGCAAAAACTGATCCTATTCCCATTCTTCTACGAACGCTTCAAATTCATTTTTGGAGGCGTGCTTTGCTAACTTTATATCAAGTTAGCAAAGCATCCGAAAAAAAACAAGAAAACAAAAACGACAAAATCGGTATTTTCACAACTAATTCACGACTAATTAACGGCAAATGATCCATCTGCTCTCGAATCGATTCTTGAGAGGTGCTTACTTGATGCTCATAACATTTCCATTGGGTCCAATCCATTCTTCAAATTGTTCGCTAAGAAAATTTAGGACTATTTCTGTATTATGACAAGGAGCTCCATCCATGTGATATATTATTTTATGATTATTTTCTTCTTCATTTTCTAATAAAGGGATTATTTGATTTTGTAATAGATCGAGATATCGAATGCCATTTGGATTTTGATTCAATAAAGGTCCTAATATATGTCCCTTATATATACCACGCCAAACATGAACACTTTGTCAACCCTAATTCTGGATCGATTTATACTTTTTCGGATTTGCTCGCGACCAGAAATCACAATTCTTCCTATTAAAACACCCTGCGGTGGTAAAGATTGCCTTCGTCGGTCCAACCGATTCGCGCAAAGTCAAAGTCATTGTGTTGAAACTGACGGTCCTCAAGGTACAACAGAATTCCAGCCGACGATCCTGATCACCAATCTGCAACGCTTGTAGCTTTACAAATTTAAACGGCTTATATTCGTTTATTTTTAACGATGCGGCAAATTATCCACCTACTCTCGAGTCGATTCGTGACAGGTGCTTAGCTAACTTGATGCTCATGGAAATGTTGCATGGCCACCGAGAAATTCTGATTCGACTCCTCTCGACTTCTTTTTGTCTGGTACGTTAAAATATCATATGTACCAGAACCAAACCCATGACGTGGAAGATTTAAAAAATAAAATAAGACTGGAAGTAGCAGCCCTCAATAGGACAAATTGTGTGGTTAACGCCGAAAGAAAATTTGGAAGCCATATATACCATGAGTATAGAGGAAAATGGAGGACATGCAGCTCATCTGTTATAATTTTAATATATTCTTAAGTTCTGAATTCGAGTAATTGTTATCTATATAATTTGAGATTGCCCTGAAAGACATTAAGTTTCAAGCAACCCAATTTATTAAATTATTGAAGTCATTTTGCCGTAACAATCACCCGTTAACGAATTATATTCAACTAGTGCACCTAGTTATACATTTTGCTGCGTTTGTTCTGTCAAAACATTTGGTAATTTGTTTCTCATCTTATATTTTATAACACTGTGATTTCTTAGGCCTTGTTCGATTCGTCGATAATTGTTAGGCCAATAATTCTATTGCTAATAAAATAAAATTTTCAAACAAATCAAACCTTCCTTGATCAGAATACATTTTTTAACACTGTGATAGAGTGGTCAGATTCTACAAAAGCACACCCAACACCCCGACAGTCTGGCATTTAATTACACAATCGAGTTGTCATTTTTTCCATAATAACCCCTACGTTAACGAATATGAACATCATATTTTAGAGAATTTTAAATTTTGGCTTATATCTCAGGAACTCTTGTTATTAGGTATAGGGAAGTAAATTGAAAGTACCCTTATTTTTAGATGTAGAATACAGTGCAACAGAAAAAACTGGGATTTGCTTATTAGATTTATATATTTAATAACGATGCATTATTAAATATATAGGTTGATCCATTTAAAATAAGAGAGTTGATACCTTTATCAGATATATGAAACAACTTGTGAATATGGCAACAATAAAAATAAAAAATTCTACGAAATTCACAAATGTTTTATCCCAATATTTTTTTCGTATCTCTCATAGTTTCTGAGATAGGGGGTAGTGAATCTTATTCTGGACAGCCTGTACATTGCAATTTCTTAGGTCACTATAAATGTGTTGAAATTTATCATAATAATCAATTAAACAATTTTTTATATTTTTTATTTAAGGAGGCACGCTACCCGGTGAGATCATAGTTCCATTATATCTCTTAAGCTAATTATCCTATCTGGGTAAAATTTTGTATGCTTACTGAGAAGAGTATGTAGAATCGCGGATCACACAGGAAAAATAAGAATTCTAGAATTTCTATGAATTCCAACAAACAAAATATCTTTCTAAAAACAAAAGAGTTATAGTGGAATTCAATTTTTCAGCTAACTATCGCTGTACCCGCTACTGTTCATTAATACTGCCTTTAATACAATTCTAGATCTTCGTGGTTGTCGGGTATCATAAGCTCTGTTAAGCTAGCAGTGACAAGTTAGCAGAAACAATCGAAACCGGCATGGGAATTTGTTGCTAATTAGTTGCCAAAATCCCGATTTTGTTGCTCGAACCAGTTTTGAAAAAATTGAGTTACTGCTATCTTAACGTGTAAGATAGCAGTGAAACCACTAAAAAAATTTTTTTTTTCAATTCTAACACCACCTGAATTTGTTGCTAATTTGTGGCTGGAAGATAGTATAAAGAAAATTGAAAAAATATTGAAAATAAAAAAAATATGAAAAATATAAAAAAAATAAAAATATATATTGAAAAAACGTACTTTACAGTACTTCTTCCTCATGCTACGCTAATCCCAAACTCAAAAAAATAGTAAGTAGTTAGGATATCCACTGATTAACTTGAAATCAAGTATTGTTGTTGAAGCTATTAGAATTCCTATCTTTTCTCTCTTAATTTCTAGCAGAAATTTTGTTGCTCATTGGATAAGTCTTTATTAGTGCTTGAATTACCCGCAACAAAATCCAAACAAAGAATATTACCAATAATAAACTTGTGACTGAATTTTCTTGGTGTCGCTAGCAGAATACCTCCATTTTCGGTTTCAATTTCTAGCAGAAATTTTGTTGCTCATTGGATAAGTATTTATTAATATTTGAATTACCAGCAACAAAATACAAAAAAAGAATAATACCAATAATAAACTTGTCACTGATTTTTTTGGTGTCGCTATGAGAATACCTCCATTTTCGGTTTTAATTTCTGGCAGAAATTTTGTTGCTCATTAGATAAGTCTTTATTAGTGCTTAAATTACCAGCAACAAAATACAAACAAAGAATAATACCAATAATAAACTTGTGACTGATTTTTTTGATGTCGCTATCAGAATACCTCCATTATCTCTCTTAATTTCTAGCAGAAATTTTGTTGCTCATTGGATAAGTCTTTATCAATGCTTGAATAACCAGCAACAAAATACAAACAAAGAATAATACCAATAATAAACTTATGACTGATTTTTTTTTGGTGTCGCTATCAGAATATCTCCATTATCTCTCTTAATTTCTAGCAGAAATTTTGTTGCTCATTGGATAAGTCTTTATCAATGCTTGAATAACCAGCAACAAAATACAAACAAAGAATATTACCAATTATAAACTTGTAATTTATTTTTTTTTGCTGTCGCTATCAGAATACCTCCATTTTTTCTCTTAATTTTCAGCATGATTTTATTTCTCCTTAGACACGACATTGTAGGTGACATCTAGATATTTTTTCGGAAACAAATGTGATTAAACATACCTCTAATGTTATGTACAGTTTTATTATAGTTACCTCACGCCGGCCCCAATAGGCAACGGGGTATTACGCCAGAGATAGCCCATCGTCAGAGGCGACAATATCGGATCTCTTTTTCTGGTTGTTAGATGTTCTGTGACAAAATTCTTATTTTGGAAACGTCACCGCTCCCCTCATTCGATGAACGACCAATTACAATTTGATTTGGCGAACCACACAAATACGGTTTCTTACGAATGTCGCAACCATCTTATCATATTATAATAGAGAAATAGAGATATAATATGTATGCGTATAATTTCTGCTAGAAATTAAGAGAGATAATGGAGGTATTCTGATAGCGACATCAAAAAAAACAGTCACAAGTTTATTATTGGTATTATTCTTTGTTTGTATTTTGTTGCTGGTAATTCAAGCACTAATAAAGACTTATCTAATGAGCAACAAAATTTCTGCCAGCAATTAAAACCGAAAATGAAGGTATTCTCATAGCGACACCAAAAAAATCAGTTACAAGTTTATTATTGGTATTATTCTTTTTTTGTATTTTGTCGCTGGTAATTCAAGTACTAATAAATACTTATCCAATGAGCAACAAAATTTCTGCTAGAAATTAAAACCGAAAATGGAGGTATTCTGATAGCGACACCAAGAAAAATCAGTCACAAGTTTATTATTGGTAATATTCTTTGTTTGGATTTTGTTGCTGGTAATTCAAGCATTAATAAAGACTTATCCAATGAGCAACAAAATTTCTGCTAGAAATTAAGAGAGAAAATATAGGAATTCTAATAGCTTCAACAACAATACTTGATTTCAAGTTAATCAGTGGATATCCCAACTACTTACTATTCTTTGAGTTTTGGATTAGCATAGCATGAGGAAGAAGTACTGTGAAGTACGTTTATTTTAATATATTTTTTTATTTTTTTTATATTTTTTTTTATTTTCAATATTTTTTCAATTTTTTTATACTATCTTCCAGCAACAAATTAGCAACAAATTCAGGTGATGTTAGAATTGAAAAAAAAATTTTTTAGTGGTTTCACTGCTATCTTACGCGTTAAGATAGCAGTAACTCAATTTTTTCAAAACTGGTTCGAGCAACAAAATCGGGATTTTAGCAACTAATTAGCAACTAATTAGCAATAAATTCCCATGCCGGTTTCGATTGTTTCTGCTAACTTGTCACTGCTAGCTTAACAGAGCTGGTATCATATCATATGGACCAACCTTCATACTTCACCTAGGGGATGTTAAACAGAAAAAATCATAAAATCTACACCTGGGTAGCGAGGCATATTTAACATGCTTTTAGTACTAAAATTGAAGAAGAGATGATTTCAGCAATGAGCGTTCCTCAAAAACTTCAAAGGTTTAAATGTCAGAGCTGTCGGAAAGGAAAGGGAATTTTCATGAAATTCGTAAATCACTGTTTTAGTTTTATGTGATTTTTATTCAAAGTATAATCAAACAAGAGCTTTGTTTCTTTGAGGGTTATTAATAAGGATAAGGTTCGTATGTGAAATAAGTAACATTGAAAAAATATGTCCGCCTTTAAGAGATTATGCACTGAAATGCACAAAATAATATTTATCAAATTGATAATTGAATTATAAATACACAATACAAAGATATTGCGTGAATCAAAAAAAGGTATGTTTAGTCGCGTTTGAAAATATTACTGAAAAAGACTGAAAGATATGCACAAAACCAAAGAAGATCTATATTCTTTGACAAAACTGACCTGTATGTAATATCGGACGTGGGCCAACATCTTTGTTAATGGTGGAGATAGAGAGTCGGTTAAATGGGGAAAGTAATGTAGATTAACATGCCACCGTGAAAACGAACGAATTCCGACTAGTTCTGAGATTATCGAAAAAAAAATCGACAATCGTCTATTTCTAAATATTGCTAAAAAATTGTTTTAACACTTTCTCGTCAACTTTTCATGTTCTTCCGAACAGTGTACTTTTAATTTTTTTTATCCAATTATTTCCGAGAAAAATATACTAACTTCAGTTTTTCTTAGATTTTTTAGCATATCTTACTAGTTCATGTTACAATTAGATGCCATCAGTTGTCATCTCATACTGAGGTGTTCGGGTTAGACTAAAATCACCGAAAGTTCGACGGCAGCAATAATAAATAAGACTATAATATGCTTCTTATGTTGAACGATTGTTTTAGCTTCAAATCCAGGCTGAATCTTTCTAATATTTTTTAAAGCTATTTTGTAAATATGTACTTCAAATACAAGTCTGGAATAATAAATTTATTTATTTATTTATTTGGAATTTTAACAGACAAAGTTCAACACAGTATCACTATTAATAATTAATAAATTAATGTTTACAATAAGGAAATTGAAAGAGCAGTGCTTTCAAAATAAAAGAAAATGTTACAGAAATATTTACAATAATGCTTGCAATTTTGATTTGAAATGTAAAGTTATGATTAAAAATATCAACATTTTCGCAAATTTTATTGTGAGGCTGGAGTAAATTACTTTTTGGAGTACTGAAACTGATTTGAGATAAGATCTCAGGACAATCTACTTATCTGTTATGGCTCTTCTGTTTCTTAGAGTGTGAATACCGTACTGGGTACGGTACGGTAATAGTTTATAGGCAGTGGTGCTATGCCTTTTTTAAAGCTAGATCAGAAGAGAAATATCTGGATTGTCCAATTATATAACCGAGGCTTTTCATACATCTACAAACACTATCTTCAACATTTTCTTTGAAAGTCATCTTTGAATCAAGTAGTATACCTAAATATCGTAATCCTTGAACTGGTTTTAGGTTAGCATTATTAGATTTATCATCAAAATTGATGAGTTTTGAATTTCTAGAAAATGTTTTACAATTACATTTCTCAAGATTCTGCTTAAAAAGCAACAAAGGCTTTGATGGCTTGCAGAAGTCTAGCTGGTAAGACTTGGAGATGTAACCCAAAAATACTGCGATGGATGTACGTCATGATTGTGAGATCAATAATAACTTATAGGATCCCTACTCCTATAGGGGATAAGGAAAATCAGTATAGAGAGTTTTTACTACGATGCTAAGTAGAAAAGAAGATTGGGAAATTCAATCCAATCCAAGCTCTCAAAAACAATGCCATCAAATGGTACACAGATGGTTCTAAAACCACAAGGGGACTGGCGTTGGAGTATTCGGGCCTGGCACCAAATGCTCACTATCGTTAGGTCGCGGTCCAAGCATCTTTCAGGCAGAAGTGCTTGCAATAGAAATATGTGTGGAAATGAACCTAGAAAGAAACTATCAGAATTGTGATATAGCTATACATTCGGACAGTCAGGCTGCGATTAAATTACTGAGCTCCCATATCATCGATTCTAGGATGGTATGGGAGTGCCGAAGAAAACTCAACGAAATAGGCAAGAAAAACAAGGTCTATTTAGTATGGATTCCCGGCCAGTAGGGAATCAAAGGGAATGAAACGTCCAACACACTTGCCAGAATAAGCGCACGAACTCCTTTCATTGGCCCTGAACCTTTCTATTGTACAGGTAAATGTACTTACAAGAAAGAGTTTCAGGAGAAGGAAGATACCGAAAGAGAAACACTTTAGCGGAATCACCCTTAGTTGGATCATTCCAAAGAGTTTCTTGGAAGCGTTAATACTGCAAGATCTAAGAAGTATCTGGATCTTAGCAAGAATATGCTACACCTCCTCACTGGATTTCTTACTGTCACCTCAGGAAGCACCTAACGAGAATGGGTTTAGCAGAGAAAGAGTGAAGATTCTGTGGGACAAGAAACATGCATGTATGAGGAAGTAACATTCTTAAAACCATCCCAGATTCTGGATTTCATTAGAACCCTGGAACTGGAGGGCGAGCTGTAGACTACGTAATTGCGAGAACAGCTGTGATGAGGAGAAAATAGACCTAAAGGTCACAGAGCCATAAAAACCCATTAGATCTACAATCTAAAACAACTATAGTAAACAAGGTAGTAGAAAAAATAGATACCAAAACGAATAACCGCCGTAAAACTACGTTACACTGCCTCCTTCTTAGCTTTGATTGTCTCGATCAAATGTCGATCATTATAAGCTGGGGGAGCTCCTTGCAGCTTCTTGTCCTGATTCTCACTACTGCCTCCCAAGAAAACTTCATAGAAACAGAATACATTTTATGCTAATCACACGAAAAAATTGTATTCAGAAGAATCATAGTAAGCTTTCTCTAACACGTGTTTCTTCAATTTACTTTTGAAATTGTAGAGGGTTGTATTTTTCATTGATTGGGGAAGTGAATTATGTAATGATATAAATGAGTTACTCCTTGTCATTTCTAGTCTTTGGTTTGGTACTCCAATATTAACTTTGTTCCTAGTGTTGTAAGAATGATTGTTGCAATTTCTAGTATACTTCTGTTTTCTCGAATGTGTACAAGATTGCGAAATACAACACATGATGGTAACCAGCTAACCATTTGAACTATTTCGGCTAAGGCTCGGATTGCTCGCTTTTGAATTGTAAATATTCCAGAAAAATGAATAGATCTACCACAGTTTATGAGTCCGTACGTTAATGAACTATGAAATATTGCATGATATGGGCAGCTTCATTACAACTTTATTTTTTATTTGCCTGATTGACATTTTGCTAGTTTGCTAATATCAGGTTAACTTTGAGTCTATGATTATGCCAAGGAACTTCACATCATCAGAGGGATTATGTCACAACAAGAACATAGCTGATTGGATCTTGCTTCTATACAGACATAGGCTATTCGCATCGAACCACTCAGCAGATTCCTGAATAACTGTCTTTTCTAATTTAACATTATTGTTTTTCCGAATGGCAAAGGTAGTGTCATCGGCGAAAAGCATTGTGAACGTTTTGGCTATTCATTAATATAAATCAAGATAAGTAATGGCCCAAGGACACTTCCGTGAGGAACACCTGTCAATATCTTTTGTGTGCTACTGAGTTCTTCATTATAAAATATGTTATGCTTTCTGTCATTTAGATACGAAGCGAGAAGATTGTGTGCTCGACCTAGAAATCCATAGTATTTTAGTTTCTCCAACAAAGTATCCGTAGAGACGCAGTCGGACGCCTTACTCAGATTCAAGAAGATGCCGAGAGTTGATTATTTGTTTTCGAAACCATCACTTATGAAATCAACTAATTCGAGCACTGCTGTCGACGTGCTTCTTCCTTTTCCAGAACCAAATTGCCCATCTGTCAAAATATTTGTATGTTCTAAGTAATCGATCATTCTTCATTATTTTTTCAACAATTTTTTAGTTTGGATGGAAATACTCCGGTTTTCAATATCAGGTTGATAATATATGAGATTGGTTGCACTATCGCACATAGATTTTTCTTATACATGACCACTGAGTGATTGTAAATATCGAGCGAGCCCGAGTTTTTTAGGGATTCGATAATTTTTCCACTTTTGTGCTATCGGTTGAATAAAAAATCATTGAGTTGTCAGCATTATATGCAACTTGGTGAATATAGGTTGAGAATAGATTATTGGGTGTGCTTCTTTGTTTATTCATATCACTGGCTTCATTGATGAAAATACTTCTCTGGTGTAAGACAAGGCGAGCTATTTATGCAGTTAGTTCTAACTATTCTTTTATAAGCTGCCAGATGGTTTTTTGTTTATTACTGGACTCATTAAGTTCTTTCATCGCCTGTTCTTTCTTAATTTTCATGAGTAATTGTTTGTATTTACATTTTTTTTATTTGAATTCTATTTTTGTTTGCTCGCAGTTGTTAAACAGATTCAATTGATCGTTCAATTTCTGAATTTCATTTTAAGCAGCAATTACTTTTGGGTGCACTTAAATGTTATGGTAACTTTTGGAATTTATTCTTACTTTCATGGGAGGAAATGAGATTTCCATATAGTGGTTCATTATGTTGAAGTAGACTTGTAACATTTCATTTATCTCACGTTAATCATTGAGTTCGTTCCAATTTTCTAAAGATAATTTATTGTAGAATATAGTTTTATTGGCTATATTTTCATTTAAAATATTTTTAATTTTATATGTTGGTGGAACTTCTCGTTCTAAGTTACTACACAGACTTTGGGAATAATGGTCAGATAGATGAAAGTCAGAGATTTCAGCTGGACTAACATCCAAATTTGTGGACATGTTATTGATGCATAATTTTGAGCTACCATGAATTCTAATGTAGACAAAGATTCGTTTAGATAGACCAAAAGATGAGAATATCTTAACTGAGTTTAGAATCCGTAGCAAAATCAATATTGAAGTCACCTCCAAAGACCAGATTAAACGTACTGAATTTTTCTGACAATACTAGCAATATGGCAGAAGTATTATCCTTGAAAATATGTATATCTCCACATGGATCACGATAAATAGATACGATAATACATTTTTGTTTTAATAATTAATTTAATGCAGCAAGTTTCAATATTACTTTTCATGTTGTTTTTGTTCAAAGCATCAATTTCTTCGAAAGAAATATCATTTCTAATAAATACGCATACCCCTCCGTGAATGTATATGGATCGCGAAAAGGAACTGGCTAATATATAATTTTTCATTTTACAAAAGTGTGTTTCATCATTACTCAGCCAATGTTCACTTAACATTACAATGCCAAAGTTATGTTGCAGTTGCAGTACAGTAGCTTCGAGTGAGTTCAACTTATTTTTAAGACATTTTATTTTAACATGAATTATATCAAGATGATTGTCCCTGTTCCCACTTCTAAAAAAGCTGTCTGGGAACTCTATCTCGTTCTACAATAATTCTATTGATGTCCTCACAATTATTAGTTTTTATCGTTTTTGAAGCTAGGTGGCTACCCTTAATTTTGAGAATATTTTGATATATTATCCCAAATGCACAATTTACTATTCGATACTTTCGAATCTATTAGAAGTTTGATAGATGTATTTCTTGTTGAATTACAATATCTAAACACTAACAGTCGCCCAGTTCGGCTTCTCCCGAGAAAGAATTTTGTTTATGTTATGAGTGTTAATGTTTTGGGTGTATTAATGTTATTGGATACATTAGACAAAATAAAAATTAGAAGGAAAAAAACATACTTTACAAAATTGAGAATTTATTCTACAAAATTAATTTTACAATATTTATTTCACAAAATTTACAGCATTTATTTTACAACATTCATTTTACAAAATTTATCTTACAACGTTTGTTTTATCGTAAGAAAAAACTAACATACCAAAATTTCTGTAAAAACCGCTTACTTTTTTAGTTGTGGTTTGATTTTTCGGTAGCAGATTGATTTGATTTTCGAAACTTTCTGTTCTTGAAAGATGAACATACAACTGGCCATGAGAAAAACAATCCTCTCTTAAATCTACCACAACGCATTTAAAGGTTTGGCCTTGTGCCTTGTTGACTGAATCATAGGTATTCTTGGGGTTAGAGCTGTCTCTCCCGATGGCGGTCCAGTAAGAATAGTAGCTTCAATGACATTATCACGCATAGCTTTGATTTGTAATCTTGTACCGTTTCATAGAGTAGATGGATGAAGATTACGTAATAATATTATTGAAACTCCAACTTTTACTTTTTAAACATGAATATGAAGCCCTGAAGGCGTAAGAGAGTTCAAAAATTCATGAGGATAGTATACGGCGGTATCGTACTCTACAACTGTATCGATGTAGCGATATTCTTTGATCTCACCTTGCAATTTTGATTTAAGTCTGCTGCTGACGTATTTAGAGGTGTGATTTGATTTGTACAGGAAAAAAAATCGGCAAAGGGCAAATTTTCAATACAGTATTCAAAATTTAACACTGTGATGAATTTTCAATACAAAATATTATAAAATCAATATTTTTGTGCTGAATTTTCAATATCTTGTAATTTTGTATTGGAAATTCCACTTTTTTAAATAGTTTTCATTACTTTCGGTTCTTTCTAAAGATGGACTCTGAAGCGACTTCTAAGGACCCATACGGTTTAGAGACTTGAAATTTCGAATTCTTACTTAAATCGGAGGCATCTCGCCGCCTGTTAAGCTTAACACTCATCCAAGCGTGATCCAATAATGATTAATTATATTATCTGATTCAAGCAAATTATTCCTTCAACATTGAACTAAAATGTCGGACGTCACTGGAATTATTTACGGGCATGGAACACCTAACCTTTGTTTAACTTTACACGATTAATTTTGTATTGTGGTAGATAAACAGTAATTTGTTATGGAATAGCTGGCAGATATACATAAATATAGTTCAAATCAAGAAAAGGGGAGATAGCAGTTGTACTCATCGCTACGGTTCAAATTTTAAATGCCAAATAAAAACTATTTTTAATTTTTTTTCAAAAATTCGACTTGTTTACGTGTACACAATGTATTAACCAAGTTATCTTCTCACATCATGGCATTAACTTAATACTATGAGGCTTGCTGCAGCAGTCGGTATAGTATATACTCGTACATATCACATTATAAAAAACATTCAACAAAAAAACATTTGAGACCAAAAATTATGGTTCAAGGAGTTCATTTTTGGTTTCAACTTCGGTACATAAAAATAAGTAAGATATGAAGAAAGCAAGAATAACAGTCATTATTTACTAGAGCAATCACGATTTTTTTCAGCTGTCGACAGACGCCGTCGCTTCGCATTACCTACGCCGCTGAGAAGTAGTCCCAATCTTTATTTATTTATTTTAGAAAAGCTATATGAACATAAAATATAGCCTATGTCACCCGCGCGCAAATATAAAAAAATCATTCGAGATTTTTGTGGTCATACGAATAGTCGTTCTTCGTATATATATTAGTATAGATATGCCTGTTTATATTATTGATAATTATTCTGTCAAGGGAGCGGTTGTTCAATTATTATCAAGATAATTGTAAATCTACTGATAGGTACAATATTTTTTCAAAGCTCTGTTAAGACAAACCTGGTTGCTGATATTATTGGTCGCGCCTACTGCCTCAGTCACTTCGTTGCCTCATGCGGCTTCTTCTATTGCGGCTGTAGCACCTTCTACCTCCTGTGCCTCTTTGTAGACTACCACAAAGTTAATTGCTTTTTCCTACGACCACTGTTGCCTACTCATTGCCACTCACTGCCTTCTAGATGGATATTCTACACTTCTTCAACTTAAGGCTGGCATATATCCGTTGTGGTGATATTTTCGTATTAACCTCAGGCTTGATATCTGTCGAGGTTCAGAACTCCAACCTCAGTAAGGGGGGCTAAAGGTTTGGGATTGATTAACAATCCGGGGAAGCTCTAAGGGCAGGATGGTGCGCAATGAACTGTCGGTTCGGTCGCATCCCAGTTTCGGGGCAAGGAAAGAGAGGGAACCCTTCAGAGGTTTCTAGAGATGTGAAGATGCCTTCTACATCCCAGGAATCTAGGGCAGCCGTCCCTGGGAGCTGGACAGATGCTTGTAGAGGTTGAGAGGGATATGTAGAGACTGGACAACCAAGCTCTTCCACCCCATACAAATAGCCTTCACTTTTACAAAGGTAGCACAGGTGAACATGCATCACGCGAAGGGAGCTTCAGCAGTGATTGCAAGGTTATTTGTAAAATTACAATTGGATATTGTACTGATCCAGCAACCCTGAAATGAGAAAGTAGGCCAAATCAAAGGTTTGGCATGTAAGGACTGAAAATTAATTCATGACCAGAGGCATTTATCTCCACGTGCCTGTGTACTCATAAGAAACAATATTAAATATACTTGTGTTTTAGAGTACATGACTCGGGATTTGGTCCCAATTATGGTACACCTCAATGTTGGGGGCATCGATCGAGACATTGTCATTGCATCCGCTTATTGTCTGGAGACGGCCCAAAAAAACCGCCAGCAAAAGTGCAGGAGCTAGTACAATACTGCAACAGCAGACAACTGCCAGTCATATTACTAAATACTAAAGAAGTGCATGCTTACTTGAATATCTCTTAGGTAGTAACCTTGAGACCCTTAACGTGGAGACAACTCCCATTCTTGTCATGAGAGGAGGTTCAGGACGTAACAATTGCCAGCGTTGCTAGCAGAAAAAATGTAACAGCCTGGAAAGTGATGGACGAACCGTCACTTTCTGATCATAGGATATCGAATTCAGGATAACGAGGCATTTCACCTCGTCGTGCTCAAGTCGAAATCCTAGAAATACGGATTGGTCTGTCTATAAGATCTATCGGAAGTAAAATTTGAAACAGAATCAAAAAATGGGGCAAAACACCCGCACTATGATCGGGATCAAAAAGTAGAACAGGTTAGTGTGGCAACAACAGAGGCTTTTCACTCAAGTTGTCCACTCTCAAAAGTTCGAACAAGCAAGGAAGCACCTTGGTGGAACGAGAAACTGTCAAATCTCAGATTGGAAGTCCGTCGGCTCTTCAATAGTGCCCAAAGAGAGGAGTATACTGAAGAGCTTACTCAGTATAATAAAGAGATCAGGAAGGCCAAGATACCTCATTTTCAAGCCTTCTGTGAAAAAATCACTTCCAGTCTAACAGCAGCCAGACTGCAGAACGTCAAAATAGGGAATTAACCCCACAATTCAAACAAAGAATCGGATATTGCTAAGAAAATATTTACAAGGCAACGGTTAGAATGGGCAATAAACATCTTTCTACCGTATAAATCACCAGGAGTAGATGGAGTTTTCCCAGTACTCCTGCAGAAAGGAATTGAGGAGATTCTTCCCCACCTTCTGATGATTACAAGAAGTCGTTTAGCACTGGTTCATAGACCTAAAACATAGAGGACAGAAGTAACCTTCATACCAAAACTAGGGAAGAAAGATGGGACCAATTCCCGATCTTTCAGATCCATCTGCTTAACATTGTTTCCACTGAAGACAATGGAGAAAGTAGTGGATAACTTAAGAATGGACAATCTGTGAAATAAACCACTACATAAATCTCAGTATGCTTACAGGGCGGGCCGATCAACAGAGACTGCTCTGTGTCAGCTGACCGAAGTCATGAAGAGTACTCTGAATATCAAAGAAATCGCAATGTGTGTCTTCCTAGGAAGGTCAAAGAGGCACTCATAAGGCGAGAGGTTAATAAAACCATTATCAAATGGATGTACTTATGACATGTTCAAGACGAGAACACCTCAAGGAGGACTAATATCTCCCCTTCTATGCAGTCTAGTAGTAGATGAGCTACTCCACTAGCTTTCGGAGCTTGGCTTCGAATGCATAGGCTACGCTGACGACATAGTCCTAATAGCTAGAGGACATTTTGAGAGCTTGTCAGTATGGCTATTAACCCAACCAAGACCACAGTAATCCCATTCACCCGGAGAAGGAAACTTCCAGCTATGAAATCCCTCTCTTTAAATTGAGTTATCATAGAGTGGAAGTCTGAAGTTAAATATACGGGACCCTAGATAGCAAGCATATTGAGATTACTGCTAGCAAAGCAACAAAGGCTTTGATGGCTTGCAGAAGTCTAGCTGGTAAGACTTGGGGCATGTCAAGGCAAGCCAGGACAGTACGAGGAAAACCGTCGACAGAATACAAAGGTTGGACTGTGTTCGTATCATCGGAGCTATGAGAACGTGCAAAATTAGGGCATTGGAGATCATCACAGATCTCACACCTCTTCATCTTGTGATAGATAGACTAGCCCATGAGGCCATTCTATGAGTAGAAAAGGAAGGTACCGGCAATGAGGAAATTAGGAATCGGAGAGTCTGGTCCTCTCTAACCAATACATCCCATCAGCTAACCTTTCCAGTGACGAGATAAGGAAAATTAGCAATTAGCAAGCTTTTACTACGATGCTCAGTAGAAAAGAAGATTGGGAAAGGGAGCCCACAATCCAAGCTCTCAAAAAGATTGCCATCAAATGGTACACAGCTGGTTCTAAGACCCCGACGGGGACTGGCGCAGACTCGGTCTGGCACCAAACGCTCACTATCGTTAGGTAGCTGTCCAAGCGCCTTTCAGCAGATATAGCTATACAGGCTGCGATTAAAGCACTGAGGTCTCATATCATCGATTCTAGAATGGTTTGAGACTGCCGAAGAAAACTCAAAGAAATAGGCAAGAAAAACAAGGTTTGTTTAGTTTAGATTCCCGGCCACTCGAGAATCAAAGGGAATGAAAACGCCAACACACTTGCCAGAAAAGGAGCACGAATTCCTTTCATTGGCATAGAACATTTCTGTGGTACAGGTAAATGTACCTACGATAAAGAGTTTCAGGAGAAGGAAAACACCGAAAGAGAAACACTCTGCCTGAATTGGATAATTCCAAAAAATTTCTTGGAAGCTTTAATAATGCAAGATTTAAGAAGTATCTGGATCTTAGCAAGAATATGCTATACCTCCTCACTGGATTCGTGACTGGGCATTGCCACCTCAGGAAGCACCTAACGAGAATGGGTCCAGCAGAGAATGACGAATGCAGATTCTGTGGAGAGGAGGAGGAAACTCCGGGTCACCTGGTGACAGAATGCCTCGCCATTTCTAGCCAACGCAAAAATGCAAAAATGAGAAAGTAACCTCCTTGAAGCCATCCCAGTTCCGAATATCATTAGAACTCTGGAACTGGAGGGCGACATGTAGACTACGTAATGGCGAGAACACTATAGACCTCAAGGTCGCAGTGCAATGAAAACCCCTTAAATCTACAATCTTCAACTGAATCTTGACATGACATTCATAGAGAATGGTCTATGATTATTCTAGACGCTTTTAATAATGTTCTAGACGCTTGTTAAATTGACAATATTTTCAAAAAATGTACCTGACTTATACAGCCGTTTCCGAAATATAAACCATTAGCCTGGCCAGGGATAAAATGGCAGTCGAAAATTGACAGATATATGGGCTCAATATAGGAATATGACATTGATTGATGACATTATTTATGCCTAGCCAGGCTAATGGTTTGTTTTTAGGAACAGGCTGATAGTTTCTGGAAGGTTCGAGAATAAATCTACAAATTTTAGAACTAATTAATGAAATAAACAAGCAACAACTATAGTAAACAAGGTAGTAAGTACATGACTAACTATCCACGTTACAATATAGTTATGAAGGAACTTTTCAGCTTTATTTAATGACATAAAAAAATATGATGCGCATAGGAAAAACAAAATTTATATGGCATATCTTCGAAAAAAAGATCTAATAATCCCATTATCTTCTTGGTGCATTACTCCCTCCCAGTATTTTTAACTAATATATTAATACGAGCAATGCTTGCATATATATACACTGTGGGCAAAATTAAGTTGGAACACATTTTACCTATTACATTGTTTTTGTTTTTAAGCCGATTTCAATAAAATTTGGACACAGTACGAATTCGTCAATTCTTGAACGGCTGCTGTTATTTCGTATGAGGATGACACTACATTGCCGGATCTAGGCTTAATTTATATTGTAGTGCTATTTTTGACGTTGCAACAATAAGCGGTTGTGATTAGTAAACATGTTTGGAGCTCAATTTGACCATTAAACATCGGCACACCAAATAAGAATATAGTAATACAAACGAAATTAAAAATATTCCTTTTTTTCATTTTTGTTAGAAAGCTGCATTGTTGGCCATAGAAAATACATTGTCAATGTCATGTTTTTTAAAAGTTGATCAAATTTGTAAATTTCAATTCATTCAAATATGGGGTTGACAAATGCAGATAAGATTTCGATAAAAGCTTTACACAAAAAAACTAAGGTGTAAGAAAAATAGTTAAAATATTTTCGAATCGTAATTGACGTATTAGTACTGTGAGCTACTTTTTCGAAGCTTTTATACCTAATGATTCTTTTGCGATGAAGCCTGGACGAGGAAGAAAAAGAACAGGCAGGTGTCAATTCAATATCGAACAAGTACGACAAACTTTTCAAAAACCCTGAGCCTGGAACTGTATTAAGTTCATGAAAAGAATAACAGGGATAAAACGCCTTTCGGTAAGAAATATTATAAGACCTTAACTTACGACAGGGAATTCCATGGCTAACTTGAATGAAATAATACTAACATTATGACGCCCTGCAGTTGACATTGCATTATGCAGCCTTCTAAAGGTAGGGAGTCCTAAAGGCGGCCGATGGCCGCGGCCTCTATCTGCGGTTTGCGACTGTCGATAGACGCCGAGTACCAGATGGTGTCCAAGACGCGACACGTCGCATCTGTCGCGTTTGCTCGTCTATATGACGAAGCTAGTAATGGCTTGTCTGTACTTGACGGCGTTGTTTCGGATCATTTCGGGTGCAAACGAATCACCGGCGGCCGCTGCCCTCGGAGCAGTCAAGTCGCCAGCCGCCGCGGCTCAAATTGAGTCGCTTGCGACTGTCGCCTCTTGGATACCAGTAACACACGATCACCATAATAACAGTGACGCGACTGTGGCCGCAGCGAAAGGCCGCCTCTAGAACTCCCTATCTTAACAAAAAGGAATATTTTTACTTTCGTTAGTACTATTTTATTCTTATTTGGTGTGCCGATGTTTAATGGTCAGATTGAGCTCAAAACATGTTGACTAATGACAGCCGCTTATTATTGCAACGATGAAAATAGCACTGCAGTATAAATTAAGCCCTAGATCCGGCCCTGTAGTGTCACCCTTATACGAAATAACAGCAGCCGTTCAAGAATTGACGAATTCGTACTGTGTACAAATTTTATTGAAATCCGCTTGAAAACAAAAAAAAGTAATAAGATAAAATATGTTCCAACTTAAATTTGCCCACAGTGTATATACAGGGTGGGCCAATCAAAACGAAACAAGGCCAATATTTCATATACCGTCACCAACCTTGTCACTCTCACCCCTTCGTGAGGGTGAGCTCCAACCCTAAAATCTTAAATGGGAATAGGGGTCGAGTGATATCTTATTTTAAAGGCAATCAAATTCTCGTCTCAACGCATCTTAGTTTTGCAAATTTGTTGCAGGCGTTTTCGGAAAAATAAGGGGAGAATAATAAAATGAAAATAATTATCGCCCTTCGAAAAAATCTGTTGATTTCTATATCAGGAAATAAGCCTTTTTCGTTTATTTTCAACTATGTCTTTCAACTTCCTGCAGGCGTAAACTGCAACACATTAAATACATGGTATTGAATGTCAAATGATACCACAATTAGAACGTTATGAAAATCTCTGACGACATTGTGTTTCTGGAAGAAATAATTAACTTTGAGCTTAACTTTACGGTATACTTAAGGTTTACATAGAAAGATAAGACATTAAATTTAAATATCGTTTATTATTGCTCATGCAATCTGAGTTTTATAAATTTTACTTTTCAAGTGACCCCATAGAATGAAATCTAAGGGGGCCAAGTCAGGTGATCTTGCAGGCCACACTATTGGTCCTCTTCGGCCAATCCATCTACCAGGATAAATCCGATTTAAATATTCACGAACAGCCTGGGTATAATGAGGAGGTCTCGGAGGAGGTGCACCATCTTGTTGAAATTTCAAATCTTGTAATCATTATTATTTTCAAGTGTTTGTATTATGCAGGATAGACAGCGTCCTCTAATAATTGCAAATACATCTCTCCATTTAGATTTTCTGATAGAAAGAAAGGACCAATTAAACAATCGCCATAAATTCCAATCCAGACTTTCAATTTCTCAGGATGTTGAGTGTGAGCCTCGTGGAATAGATGTGGATTTTCGTCAGACCAATATCTACAATTGTGACGATTCACGATCCCATTTACAAAAAATGAACACTCATCTGAAAAACAAGTATTTAACAGTGAATTCGGATTATTTATTATTCGTTCAGTCATAATCTCGCAAAATTCCAAATGTCTATCGAAATCATCTTTGTTTAATTGTTGCACAATATGAATTTTGTAGGGGTGAAACTTTTGTCGATTTGGAACGATTGGTTTTTGGTTTGCCACCGATCCCTCCCTAAACTTTGCTACTAGTTGAATTATGTACTTTTGGTACATGTTTATCTGGATTCATTTCATTAAATACCTGGGCTGTAATATTAGCACATCTACCATTTTCATAATATAGTTCAATCAGCGATACCCTTTGTGCAGTAGATCAAAATAAAGTTATAAATTATTATTCACCGAACCCTGCAAAATACTAAATTGAAATAAATTAAGTGTAAATTCAGTATGGCCTCCACTTGAGAATAAGGATAAAATAAGAATTTAAATTAATTCTTTCGTGTGGTAATTATAATAGAAAACAGTTTCTTAATTTTACATTGGATCTGTTGAAAAGAGAATTTGATGATAATTAAACTGATCCCATTTTAAATTAAAAGTTGAAGCTCACCCCTGTCGGGAGTTGAATAGACAAAGTTCAGATTTATGCATAAAAGTCTTCTTTTACAGATAGAAATCAACGGATTTTATCGGCTTGATCAAATTCAAAAAACTAAAATCTTTTGAGAAGAGAATTCGATTACCTTTAAAATAAGATATCACTCGACCCCTATTCCCATTTAAGATTTTAGGGTTGGAGCTCACCCTCACGAAGGGGTGAGAGTGACAGGTTGGTGACATAGGCAAAATCTTTCCCCCAGAAAATAAAAATCGGCGAGTCCGACCGATTTCCTTTTTAATGAACGGTTTATGAAATATTGACCTTGTTTTGTTTTGATTGGCCCACCCTGTATATACATCTCATTATTTTCGAAGCGTCAGTTCATAACTGCGTCAGCGGGCGTCCCCTTCGAATTTATCCATCTTCTAAAGTAGATTGTTTCTATGGTTAATATATATACATGTTATATAACAAATCTTGATGACTGTGCATGAAACATGAGGGATATCATGTTACATCACCTGACATTTTAATATTAGAATTCTAAGTAGCTGACTTCCATATGTCCTTCCCATGCTCCGATATCAGCGCCACGATTCTTAGACGCTGACATCGCATCACGCCACCAACCTAGCATCGACGTCCGCTATTCCCAAGAATACACGTGGAACAACCTGATTGTAGGACTCCAGTCAGTACGTGACTAAAAGTGCCTAATGGACACTATTTTATTATAAATACAGTCTGACAAGGGGGAAAGCCCCCTATCAGACATGAAGAGAATCCAATAAATAATATACTCACATAAATTGTAAACCTGACATTTGAAAATAAATGAATTTGAATTGAATTGAATTATAAATAGCTTCTAATTTTGTATCTTTAGTTAGTTAGTTAAACTCATTGCTTGTAACCAGTACTCTATGTCAAATTTTGTAAAATATTATAATAAAGTGTAAAACAATTTTTTTAAAGTAAATTTTAATTCAACAAATCTAAAATTGTTGTCAGAAGTGGGATTCCTCTACACATTCAGAACAAGGAAATCCTAACTGAGTGTGGTGGTTTCCAAACCCTCAAGAAGAAGAAAACACGTCAACCCCAACCAAGCAGCCAGCCCTACTGTAAACAGTCCCTCCGACGCTGGGAACAAGTGAACACTAATCTGACGGAGCAACGCTAGCGGAACCAGATTTCATCTACAGATGTGGAAACTTATGTAAGTCATTTAAGAATCATCCCGTTTACTTTAAATTATATTGATTAGGATTGCATATACAGTTCTTTCACCCAATATACACATTTATACCCATTCAATCGAGAAATTTTATGTTATTGAAAAACAATAAATTCATAATGCCAAACAATACCGGTAACGTTAACAACGACGAAACCAGAGTTAACACAGCTTTGGTTGAACCGTACAAACTTGGTGAGATATTTTCAGTTGTGCCGGAATATGATGGCAATCAGATATTCCTCAATACTTTCATATTATCATGCACTACAGCCTTTAATATGGCGGTAGGAAATCAAAAAACGCTCCTAAATTTACATATTAGAAATAATCTACACGGCAGAGCAGCCGAATTAATCAAATCAAGAAATCCAGCCACTTGGCAGGAGATTAAATTACTGCTAGAGAATCATTTTGATGATGCTCGAGATCTGTCATCGCTAATACAAGATCTGCGACGTATAAAACAATTGCCCAGCGAAGCGCCTTTAACATTTATAACCAGGTTGCAAACGCACGAAGCGAAAATGTACGATCAATAAACAAAATTTCAGTCAAGAGGAGAAAAACGCACAAACTCGTCTAGCTGAAACAATGGCCTTGAATACGCTTCTACCCGGACTAGACCCAAAACTAGGACAAATTGTTAGAGCCAGCGACCCTGCTGATATTTTGACCGTTACAAACCGAGTTCGTCGAGAATTCGAATTCCAAAAATTTAATAATCCTAATAAGAATCTCAACGTTCCTTTACGAAAACCCAATCAGCATGTGCCACAAAAACAGTGCATAAATTGCAAACGTATAGGACATACTAGCACAAATTGTAGACAAAGACCATTTCAACCTACAAATTTTCAGCCACAAATAAGACCCTTCCAACAACATCATCCACAACAGTCCAATTCGCAACAAAATCATTTTCAACAACCTCAACAACGATTTCAATCTAATTTCCAACCAAACCCAGATTTCAGAAGATATCGACCCTCTGTAATACGGCCAAATCCGAATTTAGGTAACACCAGACCTTCCGTGGTCCAACCTAACCCAAATCATAACAAATACCAACAAAACGGAACATACCACCTGAACTACGAACAATTACTGATTATTCTGAACCAGACGTTCAAAATCAACCATATCATAACAACGAATATTCAACTCAGACGTCACAGGATAACTATTACTCGAATTACCCTTCAGAGGCATCAAATGAACTAATGCCGGATATTCACCAAGGTTCGCTTCCTCCGAACGTCCAAACGAAGATCCAGAGATCACACAAATTCAAGCCCAAATTCAATCCATAAATCTAGATAGTTTCAACCCCAACTTGAACTTCCAAGAACTTCTTATAAATCCTCTGCTCTTTGTCAAATCAAATAATCTCTATTATATTAACGACGTTTCTAAAACCTTTAAATTTCTCATAGACTCAGGAGCAGGACTTTCAATTTTTAAACCTAACGCTTGTCAAAATTTCCCTCAAAGATTTCCTGAAAATGTTATAATACAAGGTATTACAGACCAGAAAATAAATATCACAGAATCTACCCTAGTCCCCTTCAATTTTAGAGATCCCCATAAAGTTTATACTGCAATTTGGACATAGACTTTGACGGACTTTTAGGAACTGATTTTCTAGATCACTATCAGTGCGTCATAGATCTAAAGAATAAAGAACTTATTACAAATTTTAAAAAGATACCCTTATTCAACGTGAACGAAATGAATGAAACAGTTGAAACAACTAAACCAGACGAAAATATTCCAATTAATTATAACACTGTAAAGATAGATGCCCGAAAAGAACAAGTTTTCAAGCTTAAGTGCGATCTTTCAAACACTGAAGCTATTTTATCTGCAAAAGAAATCGAAAAAGTGCGCCTTCCAAACGCGATGGTGAGAGTCAACGAAAAAGGCGAATTTCTTACAACACTTTTAAACCCAAATGCATTTCCAAAATCTATAAATTTTTCAGAAATAACGTTAGAACCTATTCAACATATATCAATCAATCACCTTATGGATTTCGAACATAATATACAGACAAATAGAATACCTGAGATAAAAAATCAACTTCGTTTGGAACATTTAAACGAGGAAGAAGCAGAATTGATAACCAAACTTTGCCTCGATTTCTCAGACATATTCTATCTAGAAGGAGACAACTTGACTTTCACAAACGAAATTAAACACACTATAAAGACACAAGACAAACCGACATTAACAAAATCGTACCGTTACCCTCATATTCACAAAGAAGCAATGAAACATCAAATCAATAAAATGCCTGACCAGGGAATAATCAGATCTTCTAATTCCCCTTTTTGGATGCTTCGGGAAAACAAAAATGGAGAGTAGTTGTAGACTACAGAAAACTCAATGAGATAACTGTCGATGACAAATACCCTCTACCAAACATCTCCGACCTTTTAGAGCAACTCGGCAAATGCCAATACTTTACTACTCTCGACCTTGCATCTGGGTTCCACCAGACTGAAATAGACTCCCAAGATATCCAAAAAACCGCTTTCTCTGTGGAAAATGGTCATTTTGAATTTGTTAGGGTGCCCTTTGGTTTAAATAATGCCCCATCAACGTTCCAGAGAGTGATGGACAACATTCTTTTAGGAATCCAGAGCGAACGATGTTTGGTTTACATGGACGACATAATCATGTATTCCCCGTCTATTCACGAACACATAGACCGACTTACATATGTTTTCAATCGACTTAGACAAGCTAATATGAAGATCCAGCCAGACAAATGCGAGTTCCTTCGCAAAGAAGTGGCGTACCTAAGTCATATAGTCACTACAGATGGCGTAAAACCAAATCCATCTAAAGTTGAATGCATTTTAAACTTTCCCCAGCCGAGAAATCAGAAGGAAATTAAATTGTTCCTAGGCCTAGCTGGTTACTATAGAAGATTCATAAAAAATTTTGCAAAAATTTCCAAACCACTGACTAATCTCTTAAAGAAAAACATACCATTTGACTTTGACTCTGATTGTAAAAAATCATTTAACGAATTGAAAACTGCATTAACCTCTACCCCTGTTCTTATTTACCCAAATTTTGTTCTTACCACCCATGCGAGTAATTTCGCGATTGGCGCTGTCCTATCTCAGGGACCAATTGGAAAAGATCTTCCAATCGCATACACATCTAGAACCCTTTGTAAAGCCGAAACTAAGTATTCAACGATAGAAAGGGAACTACTTGCCATAGTAAGGGCCGTGAAACACTTTCGACCGTATCTCTTTGGACTCAAATTCATTCTCATAACAGACCATCGTCCATTATCATGGCTTTCCTCTGTCAAAGACACCGGCAGCCGCCTAGCTCGATGGAGACTAAAGCTTGAAGAGTATGATTATGAAATACGTTACAAGCCGGGAAATATAAATAAGAACGCCTATCAAGAATTAAAGTCAATCATTTCTAAGATATTTCAGAATTTCAAACAAAAAACCAATTAACCCCTTATCGCACCCTTATAACTACTGAAAGTAGTGAAGATGATGAATCAGAAACAACAAACAACCCAACAGAAGACGACGACAAAATGTACAAAAAATTCAGTACTTTCGTAGAACTCTATAAAACTAAATCTTTATTGGACTATTCAAAGATAGAATATTCAGACGGACAACTTTTAGACAAAAATAACAAAAACATCATCAGTTTTTTAGACAAAACGAACTCACAGAAATAAATAAGAAAATTATAGAGGACATTTTTGAAGAAAATGGCGATTTTGAGTATCTCAAAATCAACGTTCTTTCAAGTAAATCAGTAAAAAACAGAAAGTATCTTCTCGTAGCACTACCATATAACCCGGACACTATCAATGAACATTTGTTTGGTTCATTGTATAGAAGTCAAGATCTTTTTTTATCTAACGAAACGTATTGTATCGAAACAAACGTGGACTTGCTAATTCTAGAAATCCTCTCATTTATCAACTCCGAAAAATAAATTAAATTTAGAGTATTTCATAATGTCACACAAACCCCTGACCATGACCAGATATCATCTATTCTCGACCAATATCATAATGGTAAAACCAACCTGCACAGAGGAATCAATGAAATTATCACACGCATCAAACAGAAATCTAACTGGAACGGCTTAACAAAAGATGTTGAAAGATACATTAAAAACCGCGACATATTTCAGAAGCATAAATCATGCCGGAGAAACCTTGATCGACCCCTTGTAATTACCGAAACACCGAAAACACCATTCGAACGGATAAATATAGACATTCTCGAGATTCCTTCAAGAAATTATGCACGAACCATCAGGGACGAACTAACAAAATTCAGTCAAGCATATCCCATACAGGATAAATCTGCCAAATCAGTAGTTACAACTCTTATGGTTTACTTCCAGCATTACGGTACTCCATTTAGGATCCATTGTGATTACGGAAGAGATTTCGATAACGTCCTTCTTAGAGATCTATGCAAACTTTACGATATAAAATTAACACATTCTAGCGTTGGACATCCACAATCCAACGGGTCGATAGAAAGATTCCATTCAACCGTAATAGAAATTATTCGGGTTCATTTCGGGTTCATCAGGCGGAATATCCTAAAGAACATCCCTTTAATGTACTTCCGTACGCCGTGATCCGTTACAACAACTCTGCTAACAAAACACACGGTTTTACACTATATGAACTTGTCTTCGGACATAGCTCAAGTAGACCGCCAGAAAAGTTATACAACGAAAAAGAACTGATCACTAAATATGTACGAGATTTGAACAATTGCTTATCACATTTCTATAAAATAGCTAGAGCTAGAACTGACAGACAAAAACAGAAAGCCAAGATCCGCTTTGACAAACATGTTCACGAAAACACTCAAAATTTCAATGAAGGTGACAAAGTTTATGTAAAAGAGTCACAAATAAAAAATACATTGTCAAATAAATTCAATGGTCCATTTGAAATTTTAGAAGTGCATCAAAAATCTGCAACCCTTTTAAACCCTAACACGAACCAAAAGACCAAAGTAAATTTTGATCGCATGAAGCTATATTCTGAAATCTAATTGGTTTAGGTGTCCAATGCTGGTCGGAATGGCCTTCTGCCAATACCGAATTGATCCAATAAATAACACTCTTGGAGTCTACTATCATGACGAAAACCGAATTGTTATTTCCAACGACAGATGGACACTCCTAGTACACAAAAACATTTCTTGACTATTATCAGCATTTGAAAACAATAACAAACTACTTGACACTATACATAACACACACAAACCTGACTATCATTCCATGAAACTCTTCTACTCCGACGTAAGGACACACGTCAACTTACTGATTCAAATATCCAAGTCAATTAAAGAAAAATTTAACGAAGTTATCTCTGATACTAAACGTACCAAGCGAGGAATAGTAGACGGATTTGGTAGTATATTCAAGGCAATTACAAGAAACCTAGACGCAGCTGACGGCGAATTCTACACAAATAGTATTAACAAACTAAACAATAATCAACATCAAATAGAAAATTTATTAAAGAACCAGATATCAGTTTCTACATCATTAATCAGGACATTTAACGAGTCAATTCATAACTTAACAATAGATAAGAAAACATTCAACGATTACATTAACAAGATTGAACGAGCAATAAATACATCAATTGAATGACAAGCTAGCATTAGTTGAAGCCAAGATGAGTTTTTTCGCATACCCAATAGACAATAATGCTGTATGCGAAGCACAATTACTCAAGAACAGTCAGAAAGTGCCAAAGACATGCCATAGTGTTATAGTGTATAGTAAAGGTTACAATGTCCATAAACTAAGAGACAATCCATGGCTAGTGATGATTTCAGAGCCATTACAAGTTACCTTAAATTGCCCCGATATAAAAACTAAAACAGTTATCCTTTCCCGTAATTCAATAATCAAGCTTGAACCCGAGTGCCACTGATTCATTGGAATAACAAAAGTGCAGGCTGATAGTCAAAATGCACAGACCTAACGGACAACCCACATCCAGTGATCATCCCATACAACTGTTGCAAACTTATCAAGGACAAAATTCAGTTACCAACATTAGAGCCCCTAAGCTAAACGAAGTCAACATTGAAGAACTGGAAGTTGCTAACCACAAGCTGCAACAATATTCAAGAGACTTGGATCATCTCATAAACGAGCCTTTTGTTACTAAAAACATATCATGGATCACATATCTCACAATATCCGCCATTTGTATCTTAGCAGGAGTATATGTAATTACAAAACTTGTGAGAAAACTCAAGACAACATCTCAAAAAGAAAACCCAACTCCATTAAAAAGGATCCGAAGCCTCCTTCCAAGAAGACGACCCAATATCGAAAATCTGGAAGAAAATGCCATTCCTATGACTGAACATATCATTCTCACATTAAAGCATAGCAATAACTTTTTATTAATAAGGGGAGTTGTTATATAGCAAATCTTGATGACTGTGCATGAACTCAGTGATATCATGTTACATCACCTGACATTTTAATATTATAATTCTTAGTAGTCCATATTTCCTTCCCATGCTCCGATATCAGCGCCACGATTCCTAGACGCTAACATCGCATCACGCCACCAACCTAGTATCGACGTCCGCTATTCCCAAGAATACAAGTGGGACAACCTGATTGTAGGACTCCAGTCAGTACGTGACTGAAAGTGCCTAATGGACACTATTTTATTATAAATAGCTTCTAATTTTGTATCTTTAGTTAGTTAGTTAAACTCATTGCTTGTAACCAGTACTCTACGTCAAATTTTGTAAAATATTATAATAAAGTGTGACACAATTTTTTTAAAAGTAAATTTTAATTCAACAAATCTAAAATATATTTACTTATATGTTTATATGATGACTTGCTATCACACAACTATGTTTCTAGCATAAGCTTGCATTACGTTATTCACTTGGCGCCCTTTCATAAAATAATCATGACAGCGCCCAGTACATAAGGCAAGACTTCAATTTTTCGATTTCCTTGCGTCCATCTTGTATATTTTTATTTTATTTTGCCGACTTCTAAGCGCTCGGCCATGTTGCCATATTAATTTACCTTATAATTTCTATCTGTGAAGTCTAAAATATATGCAATTTATGCGTCTGTGGAGCTATTAAATTGAACAGTGGGGACAGGTGGCATTTTTTCGGTTTCTCTACAGCCAGCGCGATTGATCGCTTTCACCTGCAAGGAATTTTCGAAAATTATATATTTCATCGGAGTTCCTGGTAGATATTAGATAATTTTAGAGTACTTTCTATGAATTTGAAATAGTTCTATTGAGTTACAAGAAAAAAAAATTAAAATACCGAAATGGGGGTAGCCAAACACTTTGGTAAAAATTAAATATTTCATCGATGTTCCTGGTTGATAGGGAGTAGTTCTAGAGTAATTTGTGAAAAAATAATAATTTTATGGAATTTCGTGAAGAAAACTCAAAATACCAAAATGATGACAACGACCACTTTTGCGAAAAATATTGGAAAAATGAAACATTGTGGAACAGTTCTGTTTAGTATTCTAAAAGTTCTATCGAAAATACTTATATTATTCCTGTAGATTTAGTAATTCATAAGATGTTAAAAAAAACTTGAATTTTAATTTTTCTTCTTTTATTATTCAAGGAAAATTTAAAAAATTGCAAAATTAAAACAGTTCTGTTCGAAGTTATCGTTAGTATTGCAAGAGCTTTATCGAAATTTCTTATAACATATTCTGTAGATTTAGTAATTCATAAAATATTCGAACAAACTTAATACTTGAAAAACAAAAAAAATCACAATAGTTTTGTTTGCAGTACTCGCTAGAACTATAAGAGTTCTATCGAAAACCTCAATACCAGTTTTCAAAAAATTGGTATTTTCATTATTTTCTACCATTGTTCTAATGTGGAAAAGTAGAAAATTAAGAATTGTTCTGTTCGAAGTTTTCGTTAAAAAAATTCACAATAGTTATGTTAACAGTTCTTGCTAGAACCCTAAGAGTTCTATCGAAAATCCTAATACCAATTTTCAGTAGAATTAGTAATTCATGAGATATCCAAAAAAAATATCTTTATGAAAAGAAATTTGAAGTCTAACATGCCCGACAAGCAAAATTTGGTAGAGAGTGAAACCAATAGCAGCGTAATGTCCGTGATAAGAGCACTGCTTTGTTGTCACCTGCTACTGATAATTTTAACGTTCCTAAAGATAGCAGAGCAAAGTAAGCAGAATCCAAAATACATATTTTGTGCTTATATAGCTAATAATTATATTGACAGATATTTTATAAAAATTATAACAATTAATTTCGGAACACAGTACTTAATTAGCACTTACTTGATTCTACAAGAACTAAAAACAATTTTCTCAAAAAAAAGATTTCTAAAGGTTGCAGTGCTAAGTTTACATCTAAAGCAAAACAGCCATTTCTCAAAAAACTATGGGAGCAGTTAATTTTGGAATGCCGCACTTAATTAGCCCTGCAAGCACTAAAAAAGAATTTCTCAAAAAAGTTGATTTTTAAAGGTTGCCATTTTTCAGAAAACTTCAAGAACAATTGATATCGGAATACAGCACTTAATTAGCACATAATTAGCCCTATAAGCACTAAAAAAGAGGTTCTCAAAAGGTTGATTTTTGTAATTTATTCTGCTAGCCTTAGATCTAAAGCTAGCAAAGCAGCCATTAAAAAAACCTATAAGAGCAATTAATTTAGGACTACAGCACTCAACTAGCAATTAATTAGCTCTACAAGCATTAATAAAGTTTAAAAATCAAAGCAGCCATTTTCCAAAAAAACAATGAGTAATTAATTTCGGAATACAGCACTTAATTAGCCCTGCAAGCACTAAAAAAGAAGTTATCAAGACAGTTGATTTTTAAAGGTTGCTGTGCTAGCTTAAGATCTAAAGCTAGCAAAGCAGCCATTTTCCAGAAAACTACAAGAACAAATAATTTCGGAGTTCAGCACTTAATTAGCTCTACTAGCACTTAAAAATAAATTATCAAAAAACTCTGAATTTTAAAGGTTGCTGCGCTAGGTTTAGTCTAAAGCGAGTAGAGAAGCGATTTTCAAAAAAATTATGAGAGCAGTTAATTTTGGAATATAGCACTTAATTAGCACCTAATGTTCGCTACAAGCACCAACTATGTATTTTGGATTCTTCTCACTTGTCTCTACTAGCATTTATTAGACATTGTGCATATATTTTTACATAAAGAATACTTATTAGGTATGAAATAATATTTTTATTCTGTGGTTCACTTTTATGTACATTTACCTATCTCTAAATATAATGAAACAAAGTCACTATTTGTGTCTGTCTGTGAGCTATTAGTTCCTTGGAACTATGAAAAGGGTTTTTTCCAGAAGAGATATCCAAGTTTTTTTTTTAAATTGGCTATATTTCATTTCATTATAGTAGACCTTACTTGGCATCTTATGAAATAGTGAGTTATTAAGCTCCACAGGAAAATATTATTAGGATATTCGACATAAGCCTTAAGTTCGACTGAGACATTTAAACAGAACTGGGGAAGTTTCTTGTTTTTCAAGAATTTAGTTTTTATCGAATATCTTATGAATTATAAAATCTACATAAAAATGATATTGAAATTTTCGTTGGAACTCATAGCATACTAAAGATAACTGTGGACAGACTGTCTTAATTTTTCCACATTTCCTTGAAGAATAGAACGAGAAATTTGAACATTGAAGTTTTTTTTTGAATATCTTATGAATTACTAATTCTAAACAAAAATGATACTAGGATTTTCGATTGAACTCTAGAGTTCCAGCGAAAACTGCAAACAGAGCTAGTGTGGGATTTGTTTTGTTTTTCAACAATTTAGCTTTTTTCAAATATCTTATGAGTTACTAAATCTACAGAAAAATGATAACAGTATTTTCGATAGAACTCTAACAATACTAACGAGAACTTTGAACAGATTTGTTTTTATTTGTCTACTTGTCCACATTTCCTTGGAAAACTGGAAGAAAAAAAATTTAAATTCAAGTTTTTTTTAAATATCTTATGAATTATTAGATAAAGAAAAAAATAAATTACCAGATCCGCATTTTTAAAGTCTAACGAATTAACGTTAAATTAGGTTAATTATTGATATTAAAAACATAGAATCCATTTCCACTTTCCTAGTTGAGTTTCTAGGATATTTCTTATGCAATATTTGGATAGTTATATTGACAAAACTTAGATATGGCTAGATTCAGAAGCACGTTTGTTTATAATTTCGAGACTGTGGTTACAATCTCAAGCGTTAGGCATAAAATTGACTCCTAGTTTGCGAAATTATTCTTTCCTTTTTATGATACACTTTCACACAAAATTCATGAATGTCTAAATCAAACCATGTTTGTCATATTTGAAATTTTATATCAAAAATAGTACTTGGAGGCTTAAATATAATTATAAAACAGTATCATTTGTATCTTTATTATGTAATTATAAGGGGTGTTGAGATCTAAGTACGTATCAAACTAACAGAAAATGATACTAGTCTTCCGATTTCCGATCAATGTTAATACAGCATATAGCTACAATACAAGATATATGGTATTGTAAGGTATGGAGCTACAGTCGATAATATAAGGAGTATAATTTTATATTATGATGACAAAATATGAGTGGACTCCGGACGCTCAGAAATAGACAGCATAAAAAAAATTAATGTGGCAAATATATAAGCTGGTACAATGTTGCCACTTCATGGACGCTCGGGGATAGGTATGTCTAATATTCTCACAGATATACGGACGCTTGGTAATCGTCAAAATTAAACCTTATATACATTTATATATACGTCGAAAAACGCAGACGCCCCCATCCGATCAAGTGCTAGAACTAATCAAATACACTCGTGTATGTAAAAATCAATTTCCCAGATTTCGGAGCGTCCAAACTTATTTTCGTAGAATAACGCCAAATGATGATCTAGGCATGGTGGCAAAATTTCTATGGGGATACATCTGGGCGTCCTTATACACGGACGCTCGGTTGAAATTGGACGCCCAGAAGATAGAAAATGGTCAATGTATGGACTCCAGGAGGATAGTAAGATATATATTTTTTTTCTTAGGGTTTCTTGGGATACAGGCTGGGTATTTTATTATTAATTTTTATAGAAACAAAACGTTTCGACCATATGTGGTCTTTTTCAATTGTTAAAGATTAAGATAAGCTAAAATGCATAATTCGTGGAACCAGATATATAATAAAAATAAAAAATTTTGTTTGGGTCGACCATTTAAAAGTTGAAAATTAAAAATGTATTCTTTATATTATTGTTGAAAATTATATCATTTTGGCATCTTCTTTCAGTTTCTTTTTTCTATTTTATTTTTCTTTTCATTTTTTGGAAAAAAACTTCTTATTTTCACTTTTATACTGTTGTTTTTCACCGAGGGAATAGATGTTTAGTTTGGAGCACGTTGCGAAAATAAGATGGTGTTGCCGGAAATATAAATACATATACAGGGTGATTCACGGTCGATGGTACCTTAGACGTTTAAGGAAAACTATTCGTAGGATCGTTCTGAAAATTGTATTATGTAGATTATACCTAGAGATCTATCGACTGAAAATATTTTCAGCTTTGCGACGTTGCCACTTATATCAAAAAGTATTAACAACTTTGATTTTTCAAATGAGACACCCTAAATATTATCAATTTATTAAATTCGCTATCATCTTCTGGTTATTTTTTCATAAGATACCCATACCTATCTCTAACAGTTTCCAGTGAATTAATAAATTTTCTTTTGTTTTGTTCAAAACAGAGCTCCAATCAATAGCCAATTACTCTGAATTTTGAATTGTGAAACGATGAAATTCCTGTAATAGCTTTAAAAAGACTTCTTTCTTAGTTATAATTGAAGATTTTCTTTTTATGTTATACAGGGTCGCTCAAAACTCTTGATCTTACCATCAGATACATAAAGAACACAAATTGCGTTTTTTCAAATGGAACACCCTTTATTTTATTATTTCTTCAGAAAGAGAATCAAAATACCTTTGAAATGATGTATCATGTTCATATACCTAAATAGTTAGGTTTTCAAAATATTAGCAACTATCTATTAAAGTCTCTCTCTTGTTCTTCTTTTTTCTGTTACTACTGATACCATTCTGGTATCCTTATAGCTCATCTTTTTTTTTTAAATACTTCAGATATTACTGATATTGATTGCTCTTTTTTTTAACGAGCAGTAGGAAAAAGGGTTTGCTCTTTTTTTATTTAGCGAGCTGAGTTATAGTCTTGTTTATAATAAATGGTATTTTATTTTAATATGTCCGTAGGTCTTCTTATTTTGTGTTTGCCATTTACTTGTAAGTTCATTGTATTTTTCAGATCGTCATGTGGGTGTGTATCTACTCGTTTGCGTATGTCTGTCACAAGTTTGGTAATTAATTCATGTATGGTTTCTATTTTCAAGTCTTCGTGTATGTGTTTGTTAGTCATATACCAAGGAGAACCACTAAGTTTCCTCAGTATCTTGTTTTGAAAAACTTGAATTTTTTTAACGTGTGCTGACTGACCCCAGGCACAGCAAGCATACGTTAGACAGGGCCTAATAATGGTGGTGTAAGTTTTTAATTTATTTTTCAAATTAAGTCTGCTATTGTAGTTGAGCAGCGGGTTCAACCGATTTAGTTTAATTTTGGTTTGAAAGATTGTATTATTGATGTGGTTACTAAAATTTAACACTTTTATAGTGGGTAATTGCTGGTTACCATGGTGATAAAACACAATTATTATTCAACAAACATTATTTGAGGTATTCCTTGGAATAATTTATCTGAAATGCAAAGATTTGAAGAAAGAAGTGTATTCAACACCAGTACAAAGTAAAGATGAACTGCAGCAACGCGTAATTAAATGCATTAATGAAATAGATGCACGTGAAATAAGAAAGGCTATTTTATTGGTGGAGAAACGTATTCTTAGATGTTTGGAAAGAAACGGTTGTCATTTTGAGAATGTATTATAAATGTTTGATTATTATATTTCTTCAATAATTATTATAAAAACCTCTGTCCTTATCACTTGGTTATTGATTATTAATTAGATATTATACAGTTTTTATAAAGTCGTTTGCGTAAATCTAACGAAAGATCACAAAATACGTATGTATATCGTTGAACTGGATTCATTTTCTCAATATCAGTCAATGCATAGTTATTGCTAATATTTTATCTTGAAATTGAGTTCAGGTTCTGATGAATCTACTTACTCATTATGGTTTTTCCAAGACTGAGTATGATAACTATGAAAGTTCATTATTATTTTTAAATTAATTTACAGAACACGGTAAACGAATAGTCTCTGCAGTCTACTTATCATCCCAAAGATGAGTAACGATACTGTTTCGTAAATCAACATTTTGAATGAGCTTCTAAGAATCATAAAATTACTATTTTTTTGTGAATAGGTTTATTTTTGTAGTTTTTTTGGACTCTGTGGGTATCTTGCATTAAACTTTCTGGATGTTTTTGCAATAATTTGATCATACTCAACGAACTCTTATTCTTCCTCACGATAATTACTTGTCAAACTTTCCATCACCATGGTAACCAGCAAATACCTACTATAAAAATGCTAGAAATAATTCACTTTAATAGATAGTTTATTATATTTTGAAAACCTGACCATTTTGGTATAGGAACATGATATATCATTTCAAAGGTATTTTCATTCTCTATCTGAAGTAATAATAAAATATAAGGTGTTCTATTTTAAAAAACGCATTTTTGGGTCTTTATAGATCTGATGGAAAGATCAAGAATTTTGAGCGACCCTGTATAACATAAAAAGAAAATCTTCTGTAATAACTAAGAAAGAAGTCTTTATAAAACTATTACTGGAATTTCATCGTTTCACAATTCCGAAATTCAGAGTAATGGGCTATTGATTGGAGTTCTGTTTTGAACAAAACAAAAGAAAATTAATTAATTTACTGGAAACTGTTAGAGATAGGTATGGGTATCTTATGAAAAAATAACCAGAAGGTGATAGAGAATTTAATAAATTATTAATATATAGTGTGTCTCATTTAAAAAATCAAAGTTATTAATACTTTTTGATATAAGTGGCAACGTCGCAAGGCTGAAAATATTTCAGTCGATAGATCCCTAGGTATAATCTACATAATACAATTTTCAGAACGATCCTACGAATAGTTTTCCTTAAAAGGTACCATCGAGCAATTCTTATATATATATATATATATATATATATATATATATATATATATATATATATATATATATATATATATATATATATATGTTAAATCACATAACTTGGAATTAAGTTTTTAAAAACAATTATTTATTAACACAAAAAAATTAAAGTACAAATAAAATATAACTTAACTTTACATGACTCTAGACTCACAAGTGTCGACTCACAAGTGATGCCGTTTGCTAGAGATCTAGTATTTATACAATCAAAAATGTTTAGGGTGGAATTCATAGACGTCACTCAAACTCAATATCTACTACACTCAATTTGAGAACAATTTGAGTGTGAGTGATGACCTAGCCTCAAATTGGGATTCAGAGATATGAAAATCGTTGTTCCTCAATCATAACTCAATTTAAGGGTTGGATCATGTGGCAACCCTGTTTTTAATGAGTGCATCCATCACAGAGCATTGAAGTATCTCTTTGTTATGTGTAGATAACCATGAACTATAATTTATAATTACCCTGCCATTCTGTCATTGTCAAATTGAATTTGAATAAAAATAAGAACTTTATATTTGATATGGCGCAAAACCAGAAAAAAGATATGTCAGCAATTGAGAAATGCTTATTTAAAAGAGCTATGTGTCCGCTATTCAGCAGTTATAGAACAAATTAAATAACTTTATTATGTGGTTATAAATTGTAAAAAAACAGATGAGCCACTCTATCAGAAATCAGAAAAGGGAATAATATTTCCATAGAATCTATATCTTATAAAACGTTCAATATTACTAAATTTCTCAAAAGGATTGTTGTAATCTCTCAAAATTGTCTAAAATTCTCATTGATGATTTCAAAATATAACTCACAAATACTGTCTTACCTTGGAATAGCTAATTAAATATTATCTTCCACATAATCAATGAAATCTATAAATTCCTTGAAATTATTCATTTTCAATGACTGAATATACTGTTGCGTATGCGGGTTCTCAGATAAGTGAGACTAATTTAGAGTTATCAAATCAACTTTATTTACACTCAAAATAATATAAATTACAAATTAACTTTACTATATTCTCTCTAACTTACTCGGACTATTCTGTTTATTCACACTGCCTTTTACATTCTGTCTTCTTGCCGAAAATTCTCCCATATATATATACCCGATAAAGGATCCAGAGCATTCGGTATCAAAGACCAGAAGCCGCCACTATACGCTTCTCGAAATTCGTTTGTCGGCAGCTTAACAGAAGATGCCGACACTGCCGTCGCTCTCTTTGTTGACGCCGCTTTTGGTATGTCCAACCACAGCATATATCGCGCGCATACTTCAAACGGATGCCGCTTCTTTGTAGCCAATACCGGCGGCTGTTCCCCTTTGCTCGTTACAATACTGTACACATTTATTTATTTTAAATATATAAATTAATATTAAACGCAATGAACAAAACCAGAATATTTTACAAAATTATGACAAGCTCAAAAAGTGACGTTAAACTGAAATGAGTGCCAAAATTCGAGACCTTAATTTATACTCAATATTGAGAATCATTTGAGGGGCCTTTTGAGTGTTGTTTCGTTCTTGAATCCCAAATTTGAGTGTAGGGTTGATTTGAGTGGAATTTGAGGGTGAGTGGAGAAATAGTGACGACTATGAATTTGGCCCTTATAATCATCAAAAATATAAAAACGTAAATTAATACAATGGATCTTTTCTCCTAAGGTTAAATCGAAACTTCTAGGAATATTATAAATAAAATACATAGTAATGTCTTTTTGGAGGCCAAACTGGATAACAACTAACAATGGTCTTTATGGTAACTTGCTGACTACTGGTCGGCATCTCTGGCACGTAAATATCCTTAACACTTTTGTTATCTTCTTAAAACTGCGTCTTGCAGATGTAATATAATAATATGAAATAATATTTAAATAATACTTTGTTGTTATTATATGACTTTAAAAATAATTCAATTATAACTTTATATAACAACTCCCCCATTTAAGAAAAGTTGGTGAAGATTGCAACAACTTTTTAAGTTAATGATTTATTTGGATTTAATTCGATGTTTTCTTCTATGGGTTCTCCGACATGGATACTTGCTCTTCTTTTCGGAAGAATTCTTCTTATACTTTACTGGAATGAAATACTGGAACCTGGTCCTGGTGGTGATGGTGGGTAATCGTTGGTTAAAGCTATTCCAATTCGATGATGCTTTCTTCTACATTTACAGGTCACATAAAGTATTACCAATAAAATTATTATTACATTGGTTAAAATGGTGAACCAATGTGTATATTTACTGATCGGAGATTGTTTCATCATTTTTTCTAATTCTTCTGAATACTGATTTAGCTTGTGCTGTGCAATGTTCAAATCTTCGGAATCAATTTTGTTCAACTTAAGAGGTTCTAGTTCAGGAATTTGTAATTTTTCAGGAATATCTTTGCAACAGTCAAATGGAATTGTGACTGGATGACTTCTATACTTGATTTCTTGGTATCTGTCAATTGGGTATTGAGCATGAACTCTTGTACTTCCAATAAAGGCACTACACTCAGGTTGTAATTTCAGTAAACTATTAGTTTTAATAATTTCTGATTTAATTTCCCTATTTCCGCATTTAATCGTGATTGGCAAAGGGTCCGAAACAGTGATTAACCATAGATTTAAATCAATTTGGTAGACATTATAATCTTTAACAAAAAGAAGAGATGTTTGACATGTCTTGGGCATCTGAGTTAATCTTCTTAATAGTTGTGCTTCGCAAATTGCATCGTTGTCAATTGGATATGGGAGGAGATTAGAACAGATTTTTATGCTTCTTTCAAGAGTCTTGCAATTATCCAGATTTCGCAATGACAAATACAGCAGTGAATCATCATCCCGCGCAATATATTTTTGTGTAGTTGGTAAAATATGATAGATACCTGTTCGATCATCTAATATTGGGATTGGATAGAGCCGATATAGTATATAAGCTTCTGGATCAGTGAGAGGAATTTTGAGAACAAATATTATTTTACTTTCTGATTGATATGCCTCTAATTCAATAATATTAAGATAATTAGCTATATTTGACGTATACGGTTGTAAAGGTAAATTATTTCTTACAAGAGATTTTGCTATATCTTGTAAATAAATGATTAAATCTGAAGGTGCTATTATTGAGCTATGTAATAATCTTATGCGAGCAAAAGTGATAGAATTTAAAATTGTATTAAGGGAATCTTCTAAGAAAATATAGCTTTCCATTAGTGATTCGCAAATATTCAATATCCTTATTTGTGCTTCATAAAATGCGACATCATCAGCAATAACCATCAAAGTATTTTGAATTTCTTTTATATCTTCATTAAAAGTCTTTTCATCAATTTGTAATTTTTGTATAGTATTATTAATTTTTTTAATAACAGAAGTTGGAACTGAAATTTGTTTTTTAAAAAGATTTTCCAACTCAAATTCATCATGAGATAATTTGTTAATACAATCATTATAATATTCTCCATCTGATGCATCTAAATTACCAGTAATAGTTTTCCAAACAGTTCCGATTCCATTAAATATACCTCGCTTTGCCCTGGAGTTATATGATTTAGTTTCTCCTATAATTTCTTTATATTTTTGACCTATTGAATTCGAAATTTGTGATAATAAACTTGTGTGTTTGAACTTCAGTCTTAAAAGCTATAAACCTTGGAGACGGTTCTTCTAAAGTATCCAAAATTTCTATAAGTATTTTATCATTATTTTCCATTGTTTTCTTAATTGGGGCCAGATCTTTGTAAACTAAAAGTGTCCATTTTTCATTCGTAATTTTGATAGTACATTCTTCATGGAAAAAGATTCCAACGGTGTTATTAACAGGATTAAGTGTGTATTGAGCTGATATAATATTTATCAGCACGAAGAATCTGAAACCAAAGAAACTACTCATAGTAGGGTTTCAGTCTATCGAAATTAATTTTTGATTTTTGATTAGTTTGTGGATTTAAAACTATTGCAGAATTATCAAATAATTGCACAATTTCAAAAGGACCATTAAACAAATTTTGACTTTTATCTTTAATTTGAGATTCTTTAAGATAAACTTTATCTCCTATTTTATACTCTGGAAGCTTTCCTGAAATATTTTTATCAAATCTAATTTTTGCTTTTTCTTTCTGACTTGCTGTTTTTGCTCGTGCAATTTTATAATAATGTTGCATTCTGTTGTTCAAATCACGTATATATTTAGTAATAAGGGTCTTCTCATTATATAAAGTTGCAGGTGGTCCACTAGACGTATGACCAAAAATCAGTTCATATGGGGTAAAACCAGTTGTTTTGTTTTTAGTATTATTATAACATATAACCGCATATGGCAAAATATTAAACGGATGTTCGTCTGGATTTTCTGTCTTATGTGCACGGATCATTTCCACAAGTGTTCCGTGAAATCTTTCTAAAGAACCATTCGATTGTGGATGGCCAACGCTAGAAAAAGTGAGCTTTATGTCATAAAGCGTACACAAATCTTTTATTAATGAATTATCAAATTCTCGACCATAATCGCAATGAATTCTCAAAGGTGTCCCAAAATGTTGAAAGAATATTAATAATGTATTTACAACTGTTGAAGCTTTTTTATTTGAAATAGGATAAGCTTGAGTAAATTGAGTTAACTCATCTCGAATCGTTAAAGCGTAATTTCTTGTTGGATACTCAAAAATATCAATATTAATTCTTTCAAACGGAGTATTTGGTGTTTCTGTTATTACCAGAGGAGTGCTTAAATTCTTACGACAGATTTTTACTTTTTGTAGTAAGTTGTAAGTTTCACAGTTTTTAATAAATTGTTCTACATCTTTTGTTAGTCCTGTCCAGTTATACTTAGATTTTATCCGTCGTATAGTTTCATTTATTCCGCGATGTAAATTACTTTTGCCTTTATGATATTGGTCCAATATGATAGGTATTTCATCACGGTCAGGTGTTTTAACAATATTTTGACAGACTACAAATTTTAAATCAACATTAGCAAAAATAAAAGAGAATACTTCTAAAATAGGTAACTCAAGATTATTTTCTATATAATAAATTTTTGAAGGATCAAATTTACTTTGTTCTTTAAATAATGTGTAAAATAATTGTTGAACTACAAACTCTGGATCGTAAATAAGAGGTATTATAAAATACTTGCGATATTTCACAGTTTTACCAGAAACAATATTTACTAAATTCATTTGAAAATCAAAATTTTCTTCAAAAATATCTTCAATAATTTTATAATGTAAATCTTCAAGTTTATTTTGCCAAAATAAAGTGACAATATTCTTATGAGCCTTATCCAGTAACTGGTCATTTGATGTTTCAATTTTTGAATAATCGATTATTGATTTTGTTTTGTAAAGGTCAACAAATCTATTAAATTCGTCTGTCATTAATTCATCCTGTTCCTCTATAAGTGTTTCACTCTTTTGTGGTTCTAGAGGATCATTAGGGTCTTTACTTGTTGATGGTATAACCTCATTAGTTTCATTATTTGCCAAAATTGTAATTTTAGATTGTAAATTTGCACATTCTTTAAAATGATTAATTTTAATTCTTGAAAGCGCATCTGCATTTTTATTAATTTTGTCTGGCTTGTACTCAATTTTATAATCATATTCTTCCAATTTGAGTCGCCATCTAGCTAGTCTGCTTCCGGGATCTTTAATGGAAAAAAGCCATGTTAATGGACGATGATCAGTGACTAGCGTAAATTTTCTTCCAAATAAATAAGGACGAAAATGTTTTACTGCTCATACAATAGCAAGGACCTCTTTGAAGTTGGCATGGCAAATTTGGCAGGCAAACAAACAAAGTATTGAATAATTAGCCGTTAATTAGCCGTAAATTAACCGTGAAAATAAAAAATTAACCGCATGCAAGGAAACCCGGAAATTGGTTTGCATGCTAGCTTCAAGTGAAGTTGGCATGCAAAAACCGTAAAATCGGTTAGGATCGTCCCAGCCAATTCCACCCTGGCTCATAATTTGCCGCTAATTAACCGCTGACGATACAGCCTCACACTTAAGGCCAATGATTTTTTTTTTCGAAAACATCGCTTGTCTTTGGAAAAATCGCATGTTTTTCATACTTACAATAAAACGAACGTTCTAAAATCTAAGGGGATCGTTCTAGCTACCTGTAAATGGGCCGAAATGTTACTCCAACTATCGCACTAATTAACCGTGAAAGAGAAAAATTAACCGCAAGCCAAGAAACCCGAAATTAGGTTTGCATGCTAGCTTCAAGTAAAGTTGGCAATTAAAAACCGTAAAATCGGTTAGCATCGTCCCAGCCAATTCCACCCTGGCTCATAATTTGCCGCTAATTAACCGCTGACGATACAGCCTCACACTTAAGGCCAATGCTTTTTTTTTCGAAAACATCGCTTGTTTTTGGAAAAATCGCATGTTTTTCATACTTACAATAAAACGAACGTTCTAAAATCTAAGGGGATCGTTCTAGCTACCTGTAAATGGGCCGAAATGTTACTCCAACTATCGCACTAATTAACCGTGAAAGAGAAAAATTAACCGCAAGCTAAGAAACCCGAAATTAGGTTTGCATGCTAGTTTCAAGTAAAGTTGGCATGTAAAAACCGTAAAATCGGTTAGGATCGTCCCAACCAACTCCACCCTGGCTCATAATTTGCCGCTACTTAACCGCTGACGATACAGCCTCACACTTAAGGCCAATGATTTTTTTTCGAAAACAACGCTTTTTTTTGAAAAAATCGCATGTTTTTCATACGTACAATAAAACGAACGTTCTAAAATCTAAGGGGATCGTTCTAGCTACCTGTAAATGGGCCGAAATGTTACTCCAACTATCGCACTAATTAACCGTGAACGAGAAAAATTAACCGCAAGCTAAGAAACCCGAAATTAGGTTTGCATGCTAGCTTCAAGTAAAGTTGGCATGTAAAAACCGTAAAATCGGTTAGGATCGTCCCAGCCAATTCCACCCTGGCTCATAATTTGCCGCTAATTAACCGCTGACGATACAGCCTCACACTTAAGGCCAAGGATTTTTTTTTTCGAAAACAACGCTTTTTTTTTGAAAAAATCGCATGTTTTTCATACGTACAATAAAACGAACGTTCTAAAATCTAAGGGGATCGTTCTAGCTACCTGTAAATGGGCCGAAATGTTACTCCAACTATCGCACTATTTAACCGTGAAAGAGAAAAATTAACCGCAAGCTAAGAAACTCGAAATTAGGTTTGCATGCTAGCTTCAAGTAAAGTTGGCATGTAAAAACCGTAAAATCGATTAGGATCGTCCCAGCCAATTCCACCCTGGCTCATAATTTGCCGCTAATTAACCGCTGACGATACAGCCTCACACTTAAGGCCAATTTTTTTTTTTTCGAAAACAACGCTTTTTTTTGAAAAATCGCATGTTTTTCATACGTACAATAAAACGAACGTTCTAAAATCTAAGGGGATCGTTCTAGCTACCTGTAAATGGGCCGAAATGTTACTCCAACTATCGCACTAATTAACCGTGAAAGAGAAAAATTAACCGCAAGCTAAGAAACCCGAAATTTGGTTTGCATGCTAGCTTCAAGTAAAGTTGGCATGTAAAAACCGTAAAATCGGTTAGGATCGTCCCAGCCAATTCCACCCTGGCTCATAATTTGCCGCTAATTAACCGCTGACGATACAGCCTCATACTTAAGGCCAATGATTTTTTTTTTCGAAAACAACGCTTTTTTTGAAAAAATCGCATGTTTTTCATATGTACAATAAAACGAACGTTCTAAAATCGAAGGGGATCGTTCTAGCTACCTGTAAATGGGCCGAAATGTTACTCCAACTATCGCACTAATTAACCGTGAAAGAGAAAAATTAACCGCAAGCTAAGAAACCCGAAATTAGGTTTGCATGCTAGCTTCAAGTAAAGTTGGCATGTAAAAACCGTAAAATCGGTTAGGATCGTCCCAGCCAATTCCACCCTGGCTCATAATTTGCCGCTAATTAACCGCTGACGATACAGCCTCACACTTAAGGCCAAGGATTTTTTTTTTCGAAAACAACGCTTTTTTTGAAAAAATCGCATGTTTTTCATACGTACAATAAAACGAACGTTCTAAAATCTAAGGGGATCGTTCTAGCTACCTGTAAATGGGCCGAAATGTTACTCCAACTATCGCACTATTTAACCGTGAAAGAGAAAAATTAACCGCAAGCTAAGAAACCCGAAATTAGGTTTGCATGCTAGCTTCAAGTAAAGTTGGCATGTAAAAACCGTAAAATCGGTTAGGATCGTCCCAGCCAATTCCACCCTGGCTCATAATTTGCCGCTAATTAACCGCTGACGATACAGCCTCACACTTAAGGCCAATTATTTTTTTTTCGAAAACAACGCTTTTTTTAAAAAAAATCGCATGTTTTTCAAACGTACAATAAAACGAACGTTCTAAAATCTAAGGGGATCGTTCTAGCTACCTGTAAATGGGCCGAAATGTTACTCCAACTATCGCACTAATTAACCGTGAAAGAGAAAAATTAACCGCAAGCTAAGAAACCCGAAATTAGGTTTGCATGCTAGCTTCAAGTAAAGTTGGCATGTAAAAACCGTAAAATCGATTAGGATCGTCCCAGCCAATTCCACCCTGGCTCATAATTTGCCGCTAATTAACCGCTGACGATACAGCCTCACACTTAAGGCCAATGATTTTTTTTTTCGAAAACAACGCTTTTTTTTTGAAAAAATCGCATGTTTTTCATACGTACAATAAAACGAACGTTCTAAAATCTAAGGGGGTCGTTCTAGCTACCTGTAAATGGGCCGAAATGTTACTCCAACTATCGCACTAATTAACCGTGAAAGAGAAAAATTAACCGCAAGCTAAGAAACCCGAAATTTGGTTTGCATGCTAGCTTCAAGTAAAGTTGGCATGTAAAAACCGTAAAATCGGTTAGGATCGTCCCAGCCAATTCCACCCTGGCTCATAATTTGCCGCTAATTAACCGCTGACGATACAGCCTCATACTTAAGGCCAATGATTTTTTTTTCGAAAACAACGCTTTTTTTGAAAAAATCGCATGTTTTTCATATGTACAATAAAACGAACGTTCTAAAATCGAAGGGGATCGTTCTAGCTACCTGTAAATGGGCCGAAATGTTACTCCAACTATCGCACTAATTAACCGTGAAAGAGAAAAATTAACTGCAAGCTAAGAAACCCGAAATTTGGTTTGCATGCTAGCTTCAAGTAAAGTTGGCATGTAAAAACCGTAAAATCGGTTAGGATCGTCCCAGCCAATTCCACCCATATTCGTAAACACTCAAATTCGAAATCTCCTTCTCTCCAGAAACCACGGGGGTGAATTTTCTCGAAAATGGAAAATGTGAGATGCCATTGGCCTTAAGTGGGAGGCTGTATCGTCAGCGGTTAATTAGCGGCAAATTATGAGCCAGGGTGGAATTGGCTGGGACGATCCTAACCGATTTTACGGTATTTACATGCCAACTTTACTTGAAGCTAACATGCAAACCTAATTTCGGGTTTCTTAGCTTGCGGTTAATTTTTCTCGTTCACGGTTAATTAGTGCGATAGTTGGAGTAACATTTCGGCCCATTTACAGGTAGCTAGAACGATCCCCTTAGATTTTAGAACGTTCGTTTTATTGTACGTATGACAAACATGCGATTTTTTTTAAAAAAAGCGTTGTTTTCGAAAAAAAAAATCCTTGGCCTTAAGTGTGAGGCTGTATCGTCAGCGGTTAATTAGCGGCAAATTATGAGCCAGGGTGGAATTGGCTGGGACGATCCTAACCGATTTTACGGTTTTTGCATGCCAACTTCACTTGAAGCTAGCATGCAAACCAATTTCCGGGTTTCCTTGCATGCGGTTAATTTTTTATTTTCACTGTTAATTTACGGCTAATTAACGGCTAATTATTCAATACTTTGTTTGTTTGCCTGCCAAATTTGCCATGCCAACTTCAAAGAGGTATAGCAAGGAGTTCTCGTTCTATTGTCGAATACCTTGTTTCTGCACTACATAATGTTCTCGAAGCATAACTTACTGGTAGATCTTTACCAATGGGACCTTGTGATAGAACAGCGCCAATGGCAAATGCACTAGCATCAGTTGTGAGAATAAATGGTTCTTCAAAATTTGGATATCTCAAAATAGGATCTGAAGTAAGTGCAGCTTTTAGATCATTGAAAGAATTTTTACATTCATTATTAAAAATAAAAGAAACATCTTTTTGTAAAAGTCTCGTAAGGGGTTTAGAAATTTTGGCAAAATTTGGTATAAAGCGACGATAATATCCTGCTAAACCAAGGAAAGATTTTACATCTTTAGGATTTTTAGGTTCCGGGAAATTTTTGAGACATTCTATTTTAGCTGGATTTGTTTTAACACCATCTTGGGTAATGATATGTCCAAGATAAGCGACTTCTTTTCTAAGAAATTCGCATTTATCTGGTTGAATTTTCAAGTTGGCTTTCTGAAGTCTGTTGAAAACTTCAGTCAGACGAGAAACATGTTCATGAATAGTAGAAGAATAAATTATTATGTCATCCATATAAACAAGACATCTTTCATTTTGAATGCCAAGTAAAATGTTGTCCATGACGCGTTGGAAAGTGGACGGGGCATTTTTTAGTCCAAACGGCATTCGAACGAATTCATAATGACCGTTATCAACTGAAAAAGCTGTTTTGGAGATATCTTTTGGTTCAATTTCAATTTGATGGAAACCTGAGGCTAAGTCAAGAGTGGTAAAATATTGACATCTTCCTAATTGATCAAGGAGATCAGAAATGTTGGGTAATGGATATTTATCATCTACCGTAACTTCATTTAATTTACGATAGTCAACAACCACACGCCATTTTTGTTTTCCTGAAGCATCAAGCTTCTTTGGCACAACCCAAACTGGGGATGACCATGGTGAAATAGAATGACGTATAATACCTTGTTCCAACATTTTGTTCACCTGAGTTTTTACCTCTTCTTTATGAATTTGGGGGTATCTATATGATTTAGTAAATATAGGTCTCGCATTATCAGTTTCAATTGAATGTTTAATTTTATTAGTAAATGTTAGTTGGTCTCCTTCCAAATAAAAAATATCAGAAAAATCTAAACATAAATTTGTGATAATTTCTTTTTCTTCTTCGTTGAGATGATCTGTACGCAACTGATCCAAAATTATAGTTTTTCTATCAACAGGTTGATTAAATTTAGTTTTATTTTCATTAACGCAATTAAAATTTAAAAAACATTCGGAATTCGGAATGGGATCTAGATTCAGATTTGGAAATTCAACAATTTTAGGGATAGCATTCGAATTAATAATTGAAGTAAAGAATTCACCTTCTTCATTTACATGTACCAAAGCATTTGGAATTCTAACATTTTCTATTGCTTGTCCGAAAAGTAGTGCATCTGTGTTTGTTAATTTACATTTCAATTTGAAAATTTTTTCAATTCTTGGCTCAATAAAAATTCGATTTTGTATCTTTGGCAAACAAATGACAATTTCAACACCTAAATTTCTAAAAAGATAAGATATCATTTTTTTAACATACGTCCAATCTAACTTGTCCAATCCACATCCTATTTTTGGCATAGCTAATTTTTGAACATTGTTTCTACCAACATGATCTCTCAATTTCTTTAAAGATGACCATAAAATCTGATAAGTGGGTTTTCCGGTTGAAGTTTCTTTTGTTACAAGATAATAAATATATCTAGTTGTATTTGCATTCTTAATTTTCAAACCTGCTAAACCACCTTGTTTTTGATTTTGACTTAATAATTTTTCTATAATTCCAAATCGTTTCTTAAATTCTGCGGCAATGCCTTTTTGCATTTGCATATCTTCCGCCACGCAAAGAGCTAATGAATAATCGTGAGGCATGTCAAAAATATCAATGTTTTTCTCAGCTATTTTTTTATAACAATTTTCAGTATTTTGTTCAAATTGTAAGAATTCAGAATCTTGTTCAAAAATTTGATTATTTTGAGACAAGTGTGATGTTTCGGTAACTTTAAACAGAGGTATAGTTTTAAAATTAGTTATCAATTGTTTTGAATTCAAATCAATTATACAATTATAATGTTCTAGGAAATCTGAACCCAAAATTCCATCAAAATCAATATTGAGATTATAAATAAAAACTTTATGTGGATCTTTTGCAGAAAATGGAATAAGAACAGATTCTTTTAGTAAAATTGTTTGATCAGTTATCCCTTGAATAGTTACATATTCAGTAAATCTTTGAGGAAATTTCTTAACAGTATTTTCTTTAAAAATAGAAACTCCTGCACCTGTATCAATAAGCAACTTAAACTTTTTAGAAGCATCTTCAATATAATAAAGATTTTTGGAATTAACAGTCAAAAATGGATTTAAAGAAAATTTTGTTCGGGAAAATTTACATTCGGGTTCATCTCTTCGAATTTTAATGTTTGGATTTTGGTAACTGTTTCTGAAATTGAATTCTCTGTTGTCGGACAATCTGGGGGATGGTCTTTGACTGGGGCAATAGGAAAATCCTGAAAATTTGAAATTACCTCAGCAGAAACAAAATTTTGAGAATCTCTCTCAAACTCAGAAAAATGTTCTTTATTTTGAGCAATTGTCAATTCTTGGAAATTTGAAATTACTTCAGCAGGCATAAAATTTTGAGAATCTTTTTCGAACTCAGAAAGATTATCAAATGAATAATTGTCATCTTCCTGGAAATTATTTCTAAAATTATCTTGAATATCATAAAGATTATGATCCAGATCAGAGCCCAAGTATTCATCATAATAATCAGAATTGTCGCTCTTAAGGCCAATTAAATGAGCTCGTTGTTGGAAATTAGGATTCTTTTGAATCACCGAGGGTCTTAGTTGAGATTGTCCCTGTGGTTGAAAAGGTCTTTGTTGAGTAGGAACATTCGGTCTATTTTGCACAGTATTTTGTGATTGATTTTGGAAATTCATTGGTCTCTGGAAATTATTATTGAAATTTGGGTTATAGCTTGGAGCTGATGCTCTTTGCTGTTGGAAACGACATTGATTAGAAGTATGACCATTTTTACCACATGAAAAGCATTTCACAGTTTGTATTTGGGGTTTTCTAACATTTAATATATTTTGAGGTTTACTTACAATATTAGAAGCTGGCTTATTAAATTTTTAGTTCTCAAAATATGATAATTGCAATTCTCTTCGTATGCGAATGTGTGCTTCTAACAAGTTTTCAGGCTGACTAGCACGAATAAGTTGTCCTAGACGGGGTTCAAGTCCAGTTAATAAAGTATTAAGAGCCATAGTATCAATAAGAATTTCTTGTGCAACCTTTTGTTCATTTGATAAATTTGATGTTTTTTGTATATTTGCATGCATTTTAGCATTCAAGACTTGCACTCTATTGAAAAATGTTAGAGCTGACTCATTCGATAATTGTTTTAATCTTTGTAAATCATGAATAAGAGAAGTAAGGTCTCTTGAATCAACAAAATGAAGATTTAAAAGTTGTCTTATCTCTGCGTAAGTCTGAGGATTTCGCGAGCTGATTAGTTGAGCCGCTTTTCCCTTTAATTTATTTTTAATGTGAATCACTAACAGAGCTTTTTGGTCTCTGGTAGACATATTATAAGCACAATCACATGCATTTAAAAATGTTCCGAGAAATATCTGATCACCTTCAAATTCAGGCACGATACAAAATATTTCCGAAATTCTATATGGTTCAAGCTCAACCTCTTGAGCTGGATTTCTTTCATTTGCCATTTTGATTTAATTAAATATAAAATATCAAATATATAAAAATATGATAAAAGAAAATCGAACAGTTTAAAAAATTAAAAATTAATATACGTGATAATTCACTTACAGTAAGATGTACATTGATTTGTCTTGTTCTCTACGATGTGGTTTACAAAGGAGTGAGGACGCCTCGTTGGACCTCTTCTGTAAGTTGGTAAGTTGTTGAAGAATCTTATTCTTCTTTCTTCGGAGTTGCTGGTTTTTTCCACCGTTGATAATGAGGGGATACTTGTTGTTGAAGTAAGCCTTGTTTTACCAACGTTGAAGTATTTCTACTTTTCTTTCTTCAGAGTTGCTGGTTCTTTCCTTTAAAGGTTAGGAAACCACCGTTGATAATGAGGGGAAACTTGTTGTTGAAGTTAGCCTTGTTTTATCAACGTTGAAGTTATCCTACTGACTGCGCCAATTTGTTAAATCACATAACTTGGAATTAACTTTTTAAAAACAATTATTTATTAACACAAAAAAATTAAAGTACAAATAAAATATAACTTAACTTTACATGACTGTATGAATCTAGACTCACAAGTGTCGACTCACAAGTGATGCCGTTAGCTAGAGATCTAGTATTTATACAATCAAAAATGTTTAATCATCAAAAATATAAAAACGTAAATTAATACAATGGATCTTTTCTCCTAAGGTTAAATCGAAACTTCTAGAAATATTATAAATAAAATACATAGTAATGTCTTTTTGGAGGCCAAACTGGATAACAACTAACAATGCTCTTGCTGACTACTGGTCGGCATCTCTGGCACGTAAATATCCTTATCACTTTTGTTATCTTCTTAAAACTGCGTCTTGCCGATGTAATATGATATGGTGCAATACTACTGCGTCTTGCAGATGTAATACGATATGATGAAATACTGCGTCTTACAGATGTAATATAATAGTATGAAATAATATTTAAATAATACTTTGTTGTTACTATATGACTTTAAAAATAATTCAATTATAACTTTATATAACATATATATATATATATATATATATATATATATATATATATATATATATATATATATATATATATATATCGGTATCAATCTGGCGTCCTTTCAAAAAACAGTAATAAAGCGTCCTTGCCGTATATTTTTCACTGCGCCATCAATGTGGGCTCCGTACATTCTATAGGCTTTTGGACGTCCAATGTATATAATAATTTCTATCATACAGACATTGGAGTGTCCATACGGTGTATATTTATTTCATTTACCGTAAATACAGCGTCCAGCGCTTTTGCCATATTGTGCAGTGGAATCGGATGATGAAAAGTGATCTAAAATATATTTCTCATATTTTGTAACTACTAGCGGCTGACTAGGTTGTTTTTCCGAATAGTATTTCATCTAACTTTTGGTTCCTTAAACTTTATTATAATCACTCAATTGTCCTATATCCTATAATTAAGTTTATGCAAAATGGAATTGTAGATGCTAATGATTTTAAAATGTACACTCATTTTCATCGTTGTCTTTATTTCTGAAGTAAAATACGCTTCAGATGAAGACATAATAAACATACAAGTGATAAAGTACATATAACTTAATTCAAGACAAGGTTTATGAACATGTTAAAAAATAAAATAATAGTAATAACAATATAGAAAAAAGGATAAAAAAGGATTACCTAAAAACAGTGTTGTGTTAAATATTTACGGATCTGAATTTTGAGTAATGCAGAAGACATACTGTTATCTTTGAATAGTTTTGGCAAAGCATTGTACAATTTTATGCACAGAAATCTATAGGAATTATAATGGAGGACAGATATAGTTTTTTTTCTCTTTTATTATAATAGAGAATAATTGTGCTGGATTCTTTGACATTCTATGTTTTTTTTTATAAGAAGCAGGCACTCCAATATGCAGCAACATGGTAATTGCAGGAGCTTTAATTTTTTAACAATGGCTTACAGTGGTCATCATATTTGCTGGATGTTACTATTCAAATGACTATTTGCGCAATGAATATTTTGTGGCTGTGACATGTGTTTCCCCAGATTATCATGCGTCATTATTACGCTATGGAACATAGCAAAATATGCCATTCTTAGATAGTCTTATCCACATTCAGCTTCAGTTACCTGAGAGTATTTCCCTTTTTATAGATAGGTGTAACTTTGGAAATCTTGAGGATATCTGGAAAAATACATGTACTCATACGAAGATTAAATAGATTCGCTAAAGAAATGTTTATGAACAATGTTCAATATTTCTGATTGACTTGTTGGATGTAAGTAAATAGTCAAATGGTTTATTGGTATTTTTGCATGAAAGAATCGAAGAGATTTACAACAAAGTTCGCAGAATTTTGCAGTGGTTTATGCAATCTTCACAAGAGTTGGCAAAGTACTCAGCGGATAAATTGATCCACCTAACCTAACCTAAACAATGCTTTAGGTTATTAGTTTGACCTAAATTTGTATTTATTATTTCCCAAACTGACTTTTGTTTATTTTTGATTTAGATATTATCTTATTATTAAACTCCACTTTTTTCGTAATTCGAAGCTTTCGGGCATCCTAGTCACTTCGGTAATAGTTTGAACCGGGGTTAGTTGTGACTTTAAATTTTCAATATCAGGAGAATTGTCTCGTCCTTAAAGCTAGCAGGGCAAAGTTAGCAGAATCAAAATTACAAATTCCGAAATGAATTACTCTTATAGTTTTTTTTTAAATGGCGGGTTTGCTAGCTTTAGTTAAAAATCAACTTTATGGGAACTGTTTTTTCGGTGCTTGTAGAGCTAATTAAGTGCTGTAGTTCGAAATTAATGGCTCTCATGGTTTTTCAGAAATGGCTGCTTTGCTTTTAAAATAATTAATTGATGTATTCCGAAATTATTTGCTCTTATAGTTGTTTTTTCAAATGGCTTCTTTGCTAGCTTTAAATCTAAGGCTAGCAGAATAAATTTAAAAAATCAACCTTTTGAGAACCTATTTTTTAGTGCTTATAGGGCTAATTATGTGCTTATTAAGTGCTGTATTCCGCTATCAATTGTTCTTAAAGTTTTCGGAAAATGACTGCCTTGCTTTAAAAAAAACACTTTTTCGAGAAAATCTTTTTGGTGCTTTTTGGTAATTAATTGCAAATTAAATGCTGCATTCCAGAATTATTTGCTCTTATAGTTTTTAGAAAATGGCAGAGATTATCGCTATCAGAGCAAAAACATATAATCTATACCATATACGGTACATAAACTATATTAGTAACTATTATTTGAGGTAATTTTTATATGAAATCACTAAAATTTACATATTTCCTAGTTTATTTAATTAAGTGCTGTATCCCGAAATTAATTGCTATAATTTCTATAAGATTTCGGCCAATACAATTATATCGGTAAGAAAAATACTTACCGAAGTGGTTAGTAACGAACTTAGCCACCGATAAACCTATCTTACAGTCGTAGGAACATATACGGTTAGCAATCGAATGTTTTCGACTGTTGTCCGGTCCTACAAAAATTAAGTTTTATCCCTTAGCTTTTCAGTATCAGAATTGTACATTTCTTAATTGGGAGAGATAATAAATACAAAACCATCAATTTTAAACTGGAATTAAAAATGGATTGCAAAGAATTAAGTAGATAGATAGATAAGAAAATCTACCTGGAAGGACTTTCAAGTTTCCCGTTGTACATTTAAAGCTATAAATATCCCCGCAATAGCCAAATTGTCCTTTTTATTTGACATGAAAGAACGTTCTCTCTCAAAAAATTATTAGAGCAACTAATTTCGGAGTACAGCACATAATTAGCCCTACAAGCACTAAAACAAAAGTTCTCAAAAATGTTGATTTTCAAAGGTTGCTCTGCTAGCTTTAGATCTAAAGCTAGCAAAGCAGCCATTTTTTTAAATATCAGAGCAATCCATTTCGGAATACCAGAATTAACTAGCACTTAATTAGCTCTACAAGTAACCAATAAGATTTTCTCGAAAGAATTGATTTTTGAAAGCAAAGCATACCTTTTCCGAAAAACTATAAGTAAGAGTACATAATTTCGGAATACAGCAATTAATTATCACTTAATTTGCCCTAAAACACTATAAAAGAAGTTCTGAAAAAAAAATCTCAAAAGTTGATGTGCTAGCTTTGGTCTAAGGCTAACAAAGCAGCCATTTTCCAAAAAACTATAAGAGCAATCAATTTCGGAACACGGCTCTTAATTAGTACAAGTACCAAATATGTATTTTTGATTCTGCTCACTTTGCTCTGGTAGCTCTAGGGACGTAGAAATCTCAACATTTTAAAGTTATTTTCAGGAATACATACCTGTTTTTATGGAAAACGAGATTTGTAAAGATATGACAGAGAGCTAACTAAATGATCAGCTTCTGTTTCTATATATAAATGGCATATATTCCAGATCATTTCATCTAAAGCAGCAGTGAAACCTGAGATAGATTTTTTGACATTGGTCGACACATTATGATATTATTAGGTTTTCGTATAATTTTTTATTGCAAATAAAATTCCTCTATGGACGGACAAGTGCGGCTCTATAACTTCAAGACTGAAAAATGTTATCATCTGAATTTGTGAATAGATTATCTACTCTAGTTCCTTTAGGTTTAGTTATCCTGGTGTCAACAAAAACTTTTTCTAGCATATCATGTGATAAAAAATATTTTTGCATTCAGTTAATTTATTGTCATTGGTTTTAATCCTTAAAGTTATAATTGAAAGTCACCAACAGCCAGTACCTTATTATTGGAGTTTATTTTTTCTGATAATATTCTGTCCAGATAATTTTGAGAAATACTACTATCACCATCCGGGGATCTGTAGGCATAACAAAAACTAATTTTCATATTTTTAAGCTCAAACAGTGTAAATTCTGCATCAAACTTCATACAAAAATCTTTTACACAAATGTTATGGAAATCTAAATTGGTCTTAGTATAAATGCCACCATGAATACAATCTGTCGAATATGACTTATTAGCCTATATCCTCAGAATACGATACGACAGAGTCTATATTCTCCATATTTAATCAAACTTCTGTCAGTTGTAGTACGTCAATATTGTTCGTATTGTTAATTCACTTTGTTCCTAATGCATTAAATATTGATTTAAAAAAATAATTTATATACTTATTGTAAATAAAAAAGTCTCAAAGAATGGTTTTTATCTTGAGCAATTTTTTCTTCTATAGATTCGTCTGGCACCAGCTTTATCCACATAATGACAAATGATTAACTTATAAGTGCTACGAATGTACATCAGAAGACCCTATATGAGTGGAAAAGTCGTTGAAATGAAATTTATGTTTCCTAGTTGCCAGATTACCGGCCGCCCTATACGCGATGGAATGAAAGTCAACGTATTCAAAATGAATATTTCAGCGCCGCGCTGCGTCAGATATATCGAACTAATTAAATGCAATTCGTCAATGTACGGACGCTCTATTGATAGGGAGAGATATCTATATATATATATATATATATATGTATGTATATATGTATATATATATGTATATATATATATTTATTTTGGATGTATCTTGGGATTTAGGTTCGGTTTGCACAAAAGGGGTCAGATATTCATCTTAGCGTATATTTTAAAATTAAGACGTTTCGCTTGGGGCTCCAAGCTTCAGTTAAAAACATATTACTGCTAAAAAATATTAATAAAATAAATGAATACATATAAAATTACCTTTCGTACCTTAAACACATTTAGGAACTAGTTTATGTTTACCATAATTGAGATTTTTTTATTCTTTGTGGAAATCAATCATTATTGTTTTTCTATCACGTTTGTTAGTATGGCATGTGTTGATTTTATGACAGGTCTGTTTTTACGCTATATATATTTTGAGAAAATTATTTCAAAAAGTCAATTATAAAGACTGGTTTATTATGTTTGGTGTGTATTGTTGTGTCTATGCTACCATCTGTTGTACGTTTATCAGGAACTCTTTTGCTATGGTGGTTGTGGTTTATTTGGAATTGTGGAATGGGAGAGGAATATTATTTAAACAAAAGTATTATACAAACACTTTGTAAAAAAAAGGAGAGGAGATGGAGTTCCTTTTTATTAAATAATTTTATGGTATATTTTGCTGAGATTCTTAATGTCAATTTTATCATTCACTGTATTAGGATTGAGCTTAATATGAATCATTTCAAGAAATTCTCTTTTCTTTGTGTCCTTTTCGGTTGCTAAAATTTTAATATTATTGTAGTTAAATTCGTGTTTGCTTGTTTTTTATGTTTATTAAGAGCTGTTGCAGAATTTTTTGTATATTTCTGTCTGAAGATACCAAAGCACTACTTAAGAAACGCAAGGACATGAAGACCAATAACAATATACAGAGAATAGAATACACAGAACTCTGTAAGACTATACGGAAGAAGATTGCCGAAGATATCAGAAATTACAATGAACGATTGATTGAAACGGCAATCGAGAACAGGAAAAGCTACAAGAAAGCTAAGAAGTTGATGATCATTGGCAAAAAAACAGGTAGTCGCTCTAATAAATAACAACATCAGGATAACCAACAAAGAAGACATAATAAAACCAGTGGAGAAAGCGCTAAAAAGTATGAAAAATGGTACAGCAGCAGGCAACGATGGCGTAACGGCCGAACTACTGAAATATGCAAGCAGAAGCACATGGCAAATCCTAGCCCACATATACACTAAATGCCTAAAAACAAGAAAGATACCACAAAACTGGAATAGCACAAATATCATCCTAATCCACAAAAAAGGCAGTAGAGAGGATATAAGGAACTACCGACCTATAAGCCTACTGCCCATAGCATATAAAATCTTCACGAGAATCCTTAAAAATAGGATAGAGAGGACACTAGACGCTGCACAACCAAGAGAACAAGCTGGATTTAGAAGTGGCTTCAGTACAATAGACCACATTCATACATTAAGAGAAATTATCAGTCATATTATGATATTTCTGAATATAACTGGTACAGGATAATCTTGAATTAAATAATTCCACTTGCAGTGTTTATATCCACCCACTATATGTGTTCAATGCATTGCTCATATTGGTCTCCATCGTCTGCGCCACGCTGAGGATTGATACTAATATGAGTTCAAAATAGCGATTGATTATCAGACACGGCTCGACGCTCTGCGGCAAACTGAAGATAGGTAACAACCTTGAAATCATGATATTTGTCTGGGTGGCGGTGCTTTGTTTGGTAATCAATCTGATTGAACATTTATAGTGGTATTATGCAATATTGTGCAATATTGTGACAATGAGAAATTGTAGGTATTGCCCTAACAGTTGTAGACGTTATTCAATGGCGGAAGGGGTGTTTGCCCTCGTAGTAGTTACACAGTTAGACGTCCTAGCGTAATCTAGTTATTTACCAGTAACGGCTTATGTTATATCATCATCTTGATTTTGTACCAATTGAATTCATTTTCAGAAATATCATATATATCATATATATATATAATAATTTCATGCCTAGCTGGTAAATTGAACCTACATTTCGTAGGGTGCCGCAATAAGAACGAGGTTTGTTGTCTACATATTACGTTTGTATGCGTTTTTTCCACTATACTGCTCAATCAGATTGAATGCCAAACATAACATCAGTCTCCCAGACATATATCATGATTTCGAGGTTGTTGCCTCTCAGTATGTCGCAGGGCGAAGAGCCATATTTGATAATCAGTCCTAATTTGGAACTCATACTTGTATCAATCTTCAGTATGGAACTGTCGGTGGAGACAAGTATGAGCGATATATTAAGCAAGTATAATGGTGGATAAGAACAATCGGCAAAGGTGAATAATTCATTAAATAAATGAAGAGCTTCTTGAATGGTTCAGCAGATTTGGATAAAAATTTACAAAAAGGCTTTAAGACCCGAGAGATTGATTGGTGAGTGAGAGTAATTTAGTTGATCAAAGAGAATGATTCTCTTAAAATTCATTATATGTTTATTTGAGATTAAATGTATAATCTATTTATGAAAGGTTTTCATAGCATTTACTGTTTTCGAAAATTTGCATGTTGATTAGTGAATGCTTTTCAAAATGTTTCATTCTCATGTCGTATTGTGAGAGAATAGGATTTTATATATTATTTTAAATATTTATGAATATTTAAAAAAAGCATTAAAGAGTATTTTAGGATTTCAAAACATCTATTTCACCCAAAAATTTAGAGGTTGATTAATGAGAGAAATCTGCCTTTTTTTGTCCGACGAACCCCGAACGGAGGAGGTATACAATTCGACTGTCTGCTTTATTTTTTTTTGTTTGGTTCGTGCGCGCCTTTTATATAGTAAACGAACTCCGATTTTGATGATTTTTAATTCAGTTGAAAGGGGAGGCTTGAGAAATGGTTCTATATTCATAAAAACGCAAATCCGAAATCTCCTTCCCTCCGAAAACAGTCCACAAAGGGGTGGTGGGGGCGAATTTTCTCGAAAATCGAAAATCTGAGTTGGCATAATTAAAGATAGGACAATATCCGGAAACGTTTAAATTGAACATTTTTTCAAAAGTGTTACGGTTCTCGAGATAGAGGCATGTTAAATATGTGTTTTTGCTATGTGGAGATGCCGATTTCTTTCGAAAATTGAAAATGTTTCGATAGTACATGAAAGATATAATTATTTGTAGCAACATTTATAATGAACATTTTTTCCTTAGAGTTACGGTTTTCGAGTTAAATCGGTGTTAAAATGGTAACATAAAATACTCAAGCGTATTTCCGCAGCGATGCTTTGAGATCTCAATAATAACAACTACAAGCAAAGAATATACATGGGTAATAGGATAAGTATTATCTTCATTGGTATTAGTGAACGTTCAACGATTTTGGTGACTAATGTTAGGTACACTCAAAAGTATGAAATAAATATTTTTTACAAAAAAATTGACTTTCGTTATTAGTATTAGTAGATGCACTGAAAAGTATAAAATGATATTAATTCTATTGGTGATGGTACTTGTGAAGTTGGTGCCAAAAGTTATCAATCTAACTGCAACTGCAGCACAGCTTCAAAAGTAACAGCATCAATAGAATTCATATTATTTTATACTTTTCAGTGCATCAACTAATAACGTCGTTCTAATTTTTTGTAAAAAATATTTATTGAGTGAATAAGTATCATTGCACTTTTCAGAACAATCATGTTTATATGTATCGTATTGTGAGAGATTTATACTGTGGTTGGACATATCGAGAGCGGCGTTGACAAAGAGAGCGACGGCAGCATGTCGGCATCTTCTCCTAGAATGCCGAAAAAGGGATCTCGAAAAAAGTCCAGTGGCGGCTTTCGAATCAAAGACCAGAAGCCGAATGGTGTGGAGCCTTTGTCGGATATATATATATATATATATATATATATATATATATATATATATATATATATATTTATATATATATATATATGGAAGAATTGTCGGCATGAGAGACAGAATGTAAAAGACAGTGTGAATAATAGAATAGTCCGAGTAAGCTAGTGAGAATATAGTAAAGTTAAGTTGTAATTTTTATTATTTTGAGTATAAATAAAGTTTATTTATTAATTGCAAATTAGTCTCACTTATCTGCGAACTATCTACTATCAACTAATAACGTCGTTCTAATTTTTTGTAAAAAATATTTATTGAGTGAATAAGTATCATTGCACTTTTCAGAACAATCATGTTTATATGTATCGTATTGTGAGAGATTTATACTGTGGTTGGACATATCGAGAGCGGCGTTGACAAAGAGAGCGACGGCAGCATGTCGGCATCTTCTCCTAGAATGCCGAAAAAGGGATCTCGAAAAAAGTCCAGTGGCGGCTTTCGAATCAAAGACCAGAAGCCGAATGGTGTGGAGCCTTTGTCGGATATATATATATATATATATATATATATATATATATATATATATATATATTTATATATATATATATATGGAAGAATTGTCGGCATGAGAGACAGAATGTAAAAGACAGTGTGAATAATAGAATAGTCCGAGTAAGCTAGTGAGAATATAGTAAAGTTAAGTTGTAATTTTTATTATTTTGAGTATAAATAAAGTTTATTTATTAATTGCAAATTAGTCTCACTTATCTGCGAACCCGCATACGCAACAATTTGGTGTCAGACGTGGGATAGAAGTAGTTCCGATGCCGAATCAGCAAGCAGTTACAGTGGCCGAAGCCCTACTGGAAAACGTGATATCCATACATGGAGTACACTTGGAGCTGCATACCGATCAAGGCAGAAATTATGAATCCGAAGTATGGACGCAGTTAATGAGGTTGCTGGCGATACGAAAAACAAGAACAACCCCACTTCATCCACAGTCAGATGGAATGGTTGAGAATCACAATAGGACTTTAACATTCATTTTGATGTCGAGTATGATGATTTAAAAAATTTTACTTGCATTCTGGATAGTTTTGGCTTAAGAGTGACAATAAATGAAAAAACAAGGGTAACTTTAACTACCGCGAGTTGCATTGACAACATCCTTACTAATATAAATAGTGAGAGTTTGTCGACGGCTGTAATTGAACCATTCATCTCAGACCATTATGGCCAAATATGTACAGTTAATTACAATGTTCCTTTGAAAACAAAAACATCGTTGAGAAGGTCAATATCTGCTTATAGAATTCAAAAGATAAATCAAGAATTAAATCACTTGGATTGGAAGAAATACTGTCTCGATGCAAATGACCTATCTAGTATGTTAACTACCAATTGCTCTAGACTTATCGAAACTCATCTTCCCCTTAAAAAAGTTACATCTAAGAAATCACCTATTAAGTGGTTTACCGATGATCTAAAAGTAATGCGTAATCAGCTTTCCGCAATGAAAATTATTCGCGACGTTAGACGTGACGCAGTTTCTAACAGTATATACAGTATTATGTGCAAACATTACAAAGCCGCTATAAAGGCTTCGAAAAAAACATCTTACAATAATTTTATAATTAATTCAAAGAATAAGAGTAAAGATATGTGGAGACTGGTTAACTATGAGAGAAACGCTGGTTTTAATAGTGATATAAAAGCCGACTTGACAGCAAAACAGTTTAATGTCTTTTTTGCCTCTGTTGCTCGTGATATTATTGCTTCCTTGGAACTTGATCTCCAGGACCAGCAGAGCATTATGAATAACATCCCTGTTTGCAATGAAATGTTTTATTTAAGTCCAGTAACAGAAGATGAAGTTCTACTGACGATTTTTGCCTTGAAAAGATCATCATGTAATGACATCTACAATCTTAATAGTAACATTTTGAAGGATATAGGTATGTACTTAGTCACACCCTTGACTCATTTATTTAATATGTCATTGCAAACTGGGGTGTTTCCGGAATGCTTTAAATTGTCTCGTGTGGTACCAGTTCATAAGAAAGGCAATATCAATGATACTAACAACTATAGACCAATATCCATAGTACCCTTATTTGGAAAGCTCTTTGAAACTTTATTAAAGAAGAGATTGATTGACCATCTCGAACGTAATAGCTTAATAAATTGTAACCAATATGGATTCCAAAGTGGCAGATCGGCAATACAAGCTGTATGTAAGGTAGTGGGTCACATAGTTGAGGGCCTTGAGACAAGTCATATAGTAGGACTTACTATGTGTGATCTAAGTAAGGCATTTGATTGTGTCGCCCATGATATGTTAGTTTCCAAATTGTCAAGATTTGGTATAGTAGGAACTCCGCTGAAACTATTTTCTTCGTATTTAACTAATAGAAAACAATGTGTTACATACCTTCAAGATATATCTTCAATTAAAAATATGGGGTGTGGCGTACCGCAAGGGTCCGTTCTGGGCCCTCTTTTGTTTTTAATTTATATAAATGATCTTGAACGGGCTATTATGCCGTTCAAGTGCGTTTTGTTTGCAGATGATACTACCTTAATTACTACTGGAAAGTCACTCGGAAATTTGGAATCTCATATGAATAACGTGGAATCACTGGCTAACAAATGGTTTACAAATAATACCTTAAAACTAAATCTTGAGAAAACACAAAGACTCACTATATCTAGCAACAGAAGAATCACTAACGGTAGTTCTGCTAACTTACTAGGTATTGTAATTGATGACCGACTAAATTGGGTGGATCATGTCAAAAAAGTCAAAGGGAAGCTTAGCTCCGGTCTATTTGTTTTACGTCGCCTAAGGGATTGTATTGATCAGAAATCTTTACTTATTGCTTATCACGCACTTCTCCACTCACATATTAGTTATGGTGCAGTAATATGGGGTAACTCTTCATCATCATTCAAAATATTCAAAATGCAAAAGCAGGCCGTTCGAATTATCGCAAGGGCTGGATTTCGCGACCACTGTAAACCACTGTTCAGGAAATTTCAAATAATGCCCTTACCGTGTGTTTGGATGTATCAACAGCTCATCGAAATCCATAAAAATAGATCGATATTTCATACTAACTCCGATAACCATAACTACCCTAGTAGACATGGACAGAATATTTTAAAGCCAAAGATTAAATTGAAAGTATCTGAAGAAAACTCTCTTAATTTTGACATCTATAATTCGATTAATCCTGATACAAGAAGACTTAGCTTATTTTCTTTCAGTCGTAAAATTAAAAGTTTCTTACATTATCATGCCTTCTATACTTTGACTGAATTTCTAAAAAATGTTAGGACTAACACAGAACTCAAAATAAACTAATGTATACAACTGCAGTCGTGTTTATTCTACAAAAGATTTTTATTGGGGAATGGGTCCATTAATGAGTGAAATTTGTTTAATTCAAGGAATTTTATTTGTTGATTGGCTGCGTCCCTGTGAGAAGTCTGTATATATGTGTGTGTATATGTATATATATGTATATATGTATGTGCGTATATATGTATATATATTTCTCTATTTATGTTTATACAATTTCTCTTTGTTTGTCTTTATGTATTACTGATTCAAGTTTCATACATTTAGTGCCTTACTGTTCATTTAATTTTTATTCCTGACATGCTACAATTACCCATGTAAAAAGTAGTGAATAAACGTTCTGTATCTGTATCTGTATCAATCAATACCTCTCAATATTTGTGGATGAGCACCAACGTAACTGGGACAAACTGGTACCTCTCTTTCTCCTGGCCTACCGAAGTTGCCAGCATGAATCTACTGGCTATACATCATCGATGTTGTTGTCTGGAAGATAAATGAAGCTCCCCGTAGATCTGGTGTTTGGCGGACCATCAGCCGACGATCATTAAGAGTGTCTCTTCCACATTATGTAGCTGACCTACAGGAGCGACTTAGAGTAGTCCACGATTTTGCCAGACAAAAGCTTCAGTTCAAGAGCGACAAAATGAAGATGAGACTTGACAAAAGGCAGCCATTAAACCCTTTCAACGAAGGCGATGCAGTTTGGTTGTACCAGCCACAGCGAAGGATAGGATTAAGTCCGAAATTGCAAAGACCTTGGGAAGGACCATATCGCATTGTCAAAAAGATTAATCACTTGGTGTAAAGGATCCAACTTTCGCCAAGAGCCAGGCCAAAAGTGGTGCACGTGGAAAGACTGAGTCCATATCGAGGAGATAATCCACCGATCTATGAACTTTTTCTTGAAAGGTTCGTCAGATTTTGATTAAAATTTTCGGATTCGAAAAATCGTTTGGCGATACTGTCATATTTAATGGGTGCGACCCTCAAGGTCCACACTAGCTATTTCAAGAATGGCTCCGCAGATTGCAATGTAAATTTCAGTATGGAGTTTGGGGGCCCAGAAGTCGATTTATCAAGTTCTGGTATGTTTCACATTCACATTGCACTTTCATATGAACTCCAACTCCATAAATTATTTTCTGTGTGAACGACAAAGGAGATATTTACCGATTGATCTATTGATCGCAACACATTTTGACAAAAAATATGCTCATTTTGAAACTAAGACCCACTTTAAATCCTACGTTACCCAGGCAAAGCTCGGTCGCCTACATATTAAATAATTATTTAACTACCTATATTAGTTGTAGTAGTTGTACAGAACAAATTAAAATAAGGTTAATTCTATTGGCACTGCCAATTATGAAGTAGTGTACTTAGTTGTAAGTAAATTGAATAGTTTTGGCACCAACTTCAAAAGTACCAGCACCTAAAGAATTAACTTTATTTTGAATTACTCAGTGCAACAACTAATAAAGTGGTCCTATATTCTAGTAGAGATTGCAAGGCCTGAAAAGTAGCCTAGAAACGATTTTCGTTTTGCAATGTGTTGCTAAAAGCTACGACCTATTTTAAATGATGCCCCATCAAAAGAGAAGACGATTTGACTTGGTCGTGAAGAAATCGACCTGTACAGGGGGTTGTAGGGGGCGAATTTCCTAAAAAACAAAAATTTTTTTTACATATTTAAAATTTACAACACATCTGCTTTGTTCTCGCATAATATAAGGTATGTACCTTAATAGTAAATATTTTTTTTTAATTATTCAATACTGTCCCCCCTACGATTTCTTATGTATTAACGCTTGCCCTGAAACGTATTAACTCACAAATCGCTTAACTCATCATAACTCGAAAAGCATTAATTTATCGAAAAAAACACCAGAAGTAAAGGTCAAATTTATTATAGGATGCACCCATTGATCTGTGGATTTTTTTTGTGAAACGTTGTCGAGTCTCGGCGGCCCGATCGCGGACATGCGATGAAGGTTCATAATTACCGTACCGCTCGGGTTATATTCGACCTTATGTGATTCAACCCGCACATAGTCGATTTTCGTCAGTTTCGTTGCCAATTGAGAATATTGGCTTGCAGATTCAGTAGTTGAATAATATTTATAATAATGTCGTAGTATATTATTCCAGAGTTCCACCTTATGATAATTCAATTTTATGGAAAAAACAAGACAACAAAATTTTCTATACCTATATTTATTTGGAAACATAAACAAAGATATTAGAAATAGCAAATAAAAATATCTTAACAAAGGCCTAAAGCTTTCTAATAACTACAGAATATAAATAAAATCTATCTAGTCTGAATTGTATTCAGAGAAAACAGGAGAAATTGGTTTTTCCGGTGATTGAATTTTGTTTGCACAAGTTGGCTGAGCCATACATTTACAAGAACTAATACAGCAGATTTCTTTTCTTTTACAGGAACAAAGAGATCCAGTACAACCTAAAATTATTTTTCTTTAATTTTAAGAACGTTCCAGATAAGCATGTTTCACTTAACTTTTTTACAATTACGAGTACTCAGGACAGAAGTAACTTCAGGAAAATTTGATTGTGTTGACAGCACAGCTGCTAATTTTCCTTCTTCAAGTTTCCATCCTGATCGCTCATAGCCTGGCAAAATTATTTCTTGTTGAGGGATTGGACTATTTAACCATATTTTAGTCTGCTAATGTGCTCAGGGACAATGTTGTCTAAGACTATCTAACGTGGCGGTAATTTGTTGATAGATCTAAAGGCGGCCAAAATCCATCTAAGCGAATTAATAGGGCTTACGTTGTCATTTGATGAATATAAATGTATCACGAATTTTTCAATTTGACTAAAAGTTTCTTCCGATAGTTCGTGCTCAATACCAAGCCCAGCCAGCAAGCTATAATGGGATACGAACGTTTTCCAGCATGACTTTTTCCCTAAGCCTGCAAACTGACTGGTTGTGTCGCATCCGCTGTTAAAAATTTTGTCATCGACATGTCCATATTTGTCATGAATTGGAATGAAACGTTGGTTTTGTTCTACTCCAACTCTCATCCAGACTTCTGAGGTTAAAATGTGCCTGAAATGAGCAAGTAAGACTAAAACGTCTGTATCCTTGCAGTCCACAATACACCTACTGTATCCCTCTCTTTTTGCAGAAAGTATATGTAAAATAATTCTTGTATCTGCCTCCTCTTGCGTAGATACCAATAAATCATCACTTAAGTCGTAATTTGCCTTGTATTCCAATATATTCCGGAAATCTCCACTAGTGACAAAATTAACCTTTAAATTTAATGAATTTTCGCACAAATGCTCAAAAAGTCGGTAAGCTATGCTATATTAAATATCGAGTAGATGAATAAATGCCATTGCTGAGGCAGAAGTGTATCAATACTGTCAATGTTGCGTTGTATGGTCTCTTTCAATCCCCTTTTCTTCCTGTTTTATTGAATCCTCTTTATAATGATCAAATAAGAAATCAATTCTCTGAGCACTGTAAGGATTTCGAAATTCAATTGATTTTATTTTATTTGCATAATCTCCAAATGATTTCACACCAGCAGGTTTTCCCAGACTTTATACTAAGGCCATGCCATCAATTATGTGACATGTTCTATGGTCTTTTATCGGAATACTTTTCTCACTAGAAGTGAAATACTCTATTATACCTCTTAAGTCAGATTTATTCGAAGGTGTTAAAATTACTCCGTTAGGTGCAAGGGCCATTGGGTATATTGTTAGTTCAAACTTAAAAATATCCTCATAGTTTATATTTCTACCCATTTCCTTTGCTCCCAATATTTTCTGCAAGAATTCCTGCCCTTTCTGAAAACTTTTTCTACATTCTACAGCAGAATGTTTCACTGTTGTATGCTGAAATATCTGAATATTAATTTTCTTTAGAGGTTTGTAGAAATCAGGTGTACCAACTACACATAAAAAGCTTTTCACTGCATTTTCGCCTATATCTTTGGCATTAAGCAAAAAATGTTGAGTAGCAGGCGAAGCGACTTCACTGGTGGAAATGACTACAAGTCTATCGTCATTTGTAGAAAACACATTGAATCATGCGAATTCGCCTTGTAATTTCTAAACAGAATTTTCGTCAGTTTTCACGAAAGTCTATGAAAAGTAAATCTCTAAAAAACCCATAAACAATACACAATAATCAACCCTGTTTAATGGTCGCCGGAATTGTATTATAGGTATTTTGTGTCAATAAACGAAAGTTGACTTTAAGCGCGCTGAATCGCATAAGGTCGAGAATAACTCCGACGGTATGCTAATTATGAACCTTCATCGCATGTCCGCGGTCGGAGCGGCGAGACTTGACAACGGTTCCCAAAAAAAATTCTACAGATCAAAGGATGCATTGTATTAGAAATTTGAAAAAACCAACCGAATCCTCGATAACAAGTTTACAACATTTACTTTTGGTGTTTTTTTCGATAAATCAACGCTCTTCGAGTTATGATGAGTTAAACGATCTGTGAATTAATACGTTTCAGGACAAGCGTGAATACATTAAGGTGCTCCATAAGAAAGCGTAGGGCAGACAATAATGAATAATTAAAAAAAATATTTACTAATAAGTTACGTTTCTAATATTATGCGAGAACAAAGCAGACGTGTTGTAAATTTTAAATATGGAAAAAAATTTTTTTTTAAGAAATTCGCCCCCTACAACCCCCTGTACAGGGCGATTTTTTGACGACCAAGTCAAATCGTCTTCTCTTATGATGGGGCATCGTTTAAAATAGGTCTTAGCTTTTAGCAACACATTGCAAACGGAATGACACAATCGAGGCAGCTTGTAACTCTACTATTCTGTGAAGGGCCTATCTTCTAACGTAGAGTTGAGGCAGCAACTTTAAAGGGCACATTCCGGGATACGCCGTTAATTTGTTGCTATTTTGTTAAATTTAGTAACAAAATAGCTAAATTAACGGCATATCTCGGAATGTGCCCTTTAAAGTTGCTGCCGCAACTTAATATACGGTATCTTCTGTGAAAAAGATTTTTTCTCATTTTTTATTCTTTCATCCTCTCACATGAATCAAATGTTTGCCCTCTCCCATATTGAATTCGGGGAGAGCTGTTCGATTCTAATTCTTTTTAAATTATTTCGAATGAAAAAATAAACATCAAAACCGGTACACGTTTATGAAAAAAGCAAACATACCATTGAATTATATACCGCCTCCCTTTTTCAAAGTCGGTCAAAATAGATAAAAACAAAATTGAAGATTTTCAGTTTTTTCTTTCAGTTCAGTGCAAATCGGAATATCAAAGAGGTCTATCTCTTACCATTTTTAGAAAGAGCAATATATCTTCTACTGCTTCTGTATAAAATATCAGCCTGGCGATACGTATTTTACTCTCTTTAAAAAAAATGGTATTATGTTTTCTTTCATTCGTCAACAAATCGCCAGGTCTATTATCGACGAAAGATAAATGCCGATTAGGTACATGATTATTTTATAAGACGACATATCTATTTTTGATAAACTGAACTATACTCTACCCCGATACTGGGTAAAGAAATAGCTACACAATAGAACTACAGGCCCCGCTTGCCCGCTTCCATTTGTGTCTCACCAGAGTTCTTTCAATGGCCGAAGGCGGTCATATCGCTCAGTCTATAAGGTCTACTCCGTTACCACACGTTACAAAATAAACTTATAAATAAAATACATTCAACGGCGAACCAAAGGTTGATTTCACAGAAGAGGCAACATTATTTTTTAGATTTTATCTAGAAATTATATGCTTAAATCGATGAGAAAATATTTATTCAATAATTATTATGTATTAAACAGAAATTCAAACATTTTACTTTTCATTTTCGACAATCGCCATTTTAACATCAAAAGTAAGTGGGAAACATTTTTGTCAACAAGAAAACTGCTACCCATATTCCAATGATTAAGAAATTAAGAACCCATTGTAATACCATATCTGAAGAAGCCGCCGTATCGGTGAATCACGTGTCAGGTGACAATATACAGGGTCCTGCAATAGTGTGTCAGGCATCTATAGCTCATATAACAATTAGGTTAGGAACTTCGTTAGTATGCAAACCTGTACCAAAGATTGGTAATCTTTGCCTGTACTATACATATGAGTGTATCTTAGAAAAATATTTTCCCATATACAGATTGCTCGAAAACCAGTGTGATTATTTTATTGGCACGCCCTGTATTTTTTGGATATATAGGTTCATTTTTGTGATCTTCATTGTTTCCAAAATTTTATTTAATTTGCTTTAGTAATTTAGTAATTTTTACAAGCTTCTAAATAATAAGTTTAAAAAATGCCTCACATCTGTTTTTACGGATAAAACCTTAATACAGGAGGTCTACCGATACTCTAAAATTTGGTTCCAAAAATGTCAGTTCTTAACCCAATTTTCTTAAATTTTTCAAATGATAAACAATGTATATTATTTCACTGTTCCATACAGAATGTAAGAACAACTGCTTTTTGTATTCACAAGTGTATTGAAATTCTAAACCGTTTATAAGATAGGTATTTACCAAAAACCATAAATATATCCGTTTTACTAGTAAAGCAGTATAAAAAACATATTTGAGTAGCCACTTATTTAACAAGATCTAATATCTAAGATCAAGTAATCACTTGCAGTTAGTTGAGGTTTTTGACAATACTTCTTGTGAAATAATAAGAAGTAAGAGAAAATGAATTTTTCAAAGAAAAAGCACATTGACATGAATTTTGTACTGGGAAATAGCGACAAAAATTGTTTTCTAGCAAGGAGAATTTATGCGACTCAGTTTCCCAATAGACGACATTCAGAAGCAGAGCTTTGTCACACTACCTACTTGAGCGTTTTCTTGAAACAGGGAGCGTAGACTACGTAAGAGAAAAAAGGATGAAAACGGTTATAAATGAGGAAAAGCAATTAGTAGTCTTGCTGATGGTTACGGATAACCCAAGCATTAGTCAGGCACGTGTGGGAGAAGAAGTAAGTGAAAGGTCAGTTCAGAGAATTCTAAAACTTCATCGATATCATCATCCATTCAACTGCATCAGGCTCTGAGTGAAAATTACTTTCAACATCCGATAGAGTTTTGTGAGTGGGCTGGTTTACGCATTCAAGAAAATCTATTTTCCTTTATGAATGTTTCGTTTTCCGATAAGGTTACATTTCACAACAATGGAGGCATCAACAAACTGTACAACTAATCTACCGAAAATCCAACCTCCTTTTGTGAGGGTATGTAAAAGACCTTGTTAATAAGGAGCCTCCAACAACTGAGCAGAATATGCGACAAAGAATAATCGACGCGTTTGCGACAATTTCACCTGCAATGCTCCGAGATGTAGAAAGGTCCTTTCATAGACCTCTATAAACCTGGCAAACCCAAGTCATCGGAATTGAATTTAAATGTTATCATAATTCTGTGCATTTTAGGTGCTATTTAAGTGCGCAAATAATAAATTAGGTGCACTAACGATTTTCGAAGAATTGATGAAAAACAATGGGTCTGCTATTTTTTTAAAGCTAGCAGACCAGTCAATCACGAATTTTTTTTTAATTATGGCGTACGAATTGAGTGCTTTTGAAATCCCTCACAAATTATTTAATAATTCGATAAATTACCAGAAAAATTGAATAGAATGGAATATTTCCGGCACAACTTTTCTAAAACTCTGGGTCTGCCAGGTTAACATATGTTGCTAGGTCTGCCAGCTAGACATTTTTCATCAGAATTTCACCAAAATTGAGTGCTTTTCAAGTGCTATTTAGGTGCGCAAGTAATAAATTAGGTGCACAAACGATTTTCCGAAAATTAATGAAAAACAATGTGTCTGCTATAGGTATTCAAAATCTAGCATACATGCCTCTCACGATATTTTTTTGTTTTAATTATGCTGTAAGAATTAAGTGCTAATTAAGTGCTTTTGAAATCCTTTACAATTTATTTGATAATACAATAAATTACAACAAAAAAACATAGAATAGAATATTTCCGGGAAATATCTGCCAACTAGACATTTTTCATCAGAATTGTGTATGAATGATATCAAAATTAAGTGCTTTCGAAGTGCTATTTAGGTGCGCAAATAATAAATAGAGTTTTATTAGATTTTAAAAACCTAGCTGATCTAGCAAGAAATGTTAACCTGGCAGACCCAGGGTTTGAAAAAAACTTTCCCAGAAATATTCCATTCTATGTTTTTTTGTTGTAATTTCTCGTATGATCAAGTGAATTGTGAAGGATTTCAAAAGCACTTAATTCTTACACCATAATAAAAAAAAGAATATCGTGAAAGGCATATATGGTAGATTTTGAATACCTATAGCAGACCCGTTGTTTTTCATAATTATTCCGAAAATCTTTTGGGCACCTAATTTATTATTTAAGCACCTGAAAAGCACCTAATTTTGATATCATTCACATTCAATTCTGATGAAAAATGTTTAGCTGGCAGACCTGGAAAGATATGTCAACGTGGAAGACACAGTGTTTGAAAAAAAAACTTCTCCTGAAATATTCTATTCTATGTTTTGTATTGTAATTTCTCGTATTATCAAATAATTTACAAAGGATTTCAAAAGCACTTAATTCTTACTCCATAATTTATAAAAAAGAATATCGTGAAAAGCATGTATGCTAGATTGTGAATACCAATAGCAGACCCATTGTTTTTCATGAATTTTCCAAGAATCGTTTGGGCACCTAATTTATTATTTGCGCACCTAATTTATTATTTGCGCACCTAAATAGCACTTGAAAAGCACTTAGTTTTGATGTCATTCAAATTAAGTATGATGAAAAATGTCTTACCCTGAAATATTCCATTCTATATTTTTTTCGTAATTTCTCGTATTATCCAATAATTTATAAAGTATTTCAAAAGTACTTAATTCTTACAACATAATAGAAAAAAAAGAATATCGTGAAATGCATGTATGCTAGATTGTTAATACCTATAACAGACCCATTGTTTTTCCATCAATTTTCCGAAAATCGTATGTGCACCTTATTTATTATTTGCGCACCTAAATAGTACCTGAAAAGCACCTAATTTTGATATCATTCACATTTAATTCTGATGAAAAATGTTTAGCTGAAAGACCTAGCAAGATATGTCAACGTAGCAGACACAGAGTTTGAAAAAAAAAATCTATCTTTGAAATATTCTATTCTATGTTTTGTATTGTAATTTCTCGTATTATCAAATAATTTACAAAGAATTTCAAAAGTACTTAATTCTTACTCCATAATTTATAAAAAAGAATATCGTGAAAGGCATGTATGCTAGATTGTGAATACCTATAGCAGACCCATTGTTTTTCATCAATTTTCCTAAAATCGTATCTGCACCTAATTTATTATTTGCGCACCTAAATAGCACTTCAAAAGCACTTAATTTTGATATCATTCAAACTCAATTCTGATGAAAAATGTTTAGCTGGCAGACCTAGCAACATATGTTAATCTGGCAGACCCAGAGTTTGAAAAAAATCTTTACCTGAAATATTCCATTCTATGTTTTTTGTTGTAATTTCTCGTATTATCAAATACTTAATTTATAAAGGATTTCAAACGTACTTAATTCTAACACCATAATAGAAAAAGAGAATATCGTGAAAGGCATGTATGCTAGATTGTGAATACCTATAGCAGACCCATTGTTTTTAATCAATTTTCCGAAAATCGTATGTGCACCTAATTTATTATTTGAGCACATAAATAGCACTTGCAAAGCACTTAATTTTGATATCATTCAAACTCAATTCTGATATAAAATGTCTAGCTGGCAGACCTAGCAACATATGTTAATCTGGCAGACCCAGAGTTTTACAAAAAAAATCCCGGAAATATTTAATTCTATGTTTTTTGTTGTGATTGTGAAAGATTGCAAAAGCACTTAATTAGCACTTAATTCGTACACCATAATTAAAACAAAAAAAATATCGTGATTGACTAGTCTGCCAGCTTTTAAAAACCTAGCACACCCATTGTTTTTCATCAATTCTTCGAACAGCGTTAGTGCACCTAATTTATTATTTGCGCACCTAAATAGCACCTAATTATGATACCATTTAAATTCAATTGCGATGACTTGGGTTTGCCAGGTTTATAGAGGTCTTTTACCTAATGTATTGAACAAAATGGAAGGCAAAAAAATAAAATAAATTTTCCGCCATAAGAAAGAAAATATTTTTTGTTGAATAAATGGAATATTTTTCATACTGTATTACTGGTAAAACGGACATATTTATGGTTTTTGGTAAATATCTTATAAACGGTTTAGAATTACAATACACTTATACAAAAAGTAATTATTGTTCTTACAATCTGTATTAAACAGTGAAATAATATACAGGGTGTATCTTTTGAAAACTTAAAGAAAATTTGCTTAAGAAATTGACATTTTTAGAAACGACGGCCTGAAGCCAGCGGAAAGATGAATTTCTCAAAATTCATTGAATTGATATTTGAACAACCTTTTCATTGGTATACTTACAAGTCATTACACGCAAATTGCTCGAATTTAACCGCATTAGACCTCGCAGTCATAGCCCTGTGGTTAGAGGTTGTTGTTTTGGCTGTTGAATATAAAGCGGATAGGATTCGCGTTCCGCTTCAAGGCTGGATTTTTTTCCGCCTATTTCTTAACAATAATTTAAATTAAGGGTCTATATTAAGATGTCGAGAAAATGTACAATTACATCATATTTATATTGAGTTTTCATGTTTTATCAATATTTCTTATTTTTTTCTTTATACATTTTAATTTTTTTTCTGTACATTTTATGAAAAATTGCTTCGTACAAAAGTTCTAGGTACTAATTATATCTATAACCCAAAATTATTTTTGAAGCTATTTACACAACGGCCCTTTTTTGATAATTTCATTAAATGTTTGAACGGTCGCCATTTTGACACTACTTACCCTATAATGCCCAATAACGAACTCGGCCGAGATATTTGAGAGATTAATTTTTGTAGCAAATTTGAACTTGATACCTCCAAAACTGCGTCCTCTATCGTGTTAAAGATTTCGTATATATACATATATATATATATATAAACTTTTGAACCAAAAGTATTTTTGGACTTATTCATAGACATGTAACAACATGCCGTTGAATTTTTTTCGAAATTCAAAAATGTGAACAAACGCAAAAGGTACATTTCTATAAGAAATTTACCTAACAAAACTATTTAATGTCAAAGTATCGGCAGACTACCTGTCGATATCATTTTGATTATCGAGATATTCACTCCGAGACCCTCCTAGAAAAGTAATATGACATCTGTCAAGTGCGAGTCGACCTTCCATGAAAAGGGTTCCGTTCCGTACTTATTCACATTGGTTTTCCTGTAAGCTTTGAGTGATGCCTTATACTGTATATACTGTACCTATTTATAAAAATTATAGTAGTTTTGGCAATACGGTGGATTTCTTGTTAAATAATTTAAAAATATCTCTTGTGCATCAACAATCCGTTTTCAATTGTTAGGATCTTTTTCTTTTCTTTAATTTTCAAATTTTTCTCACTAAATTAAATCCCAGAATTGGAATCCGTTTATGATTGTAAAATCTAACTCTGTATAATTAGTTAATAATTTTCAACTTCCCGATTAAAGATAAAAAATTCTAAAATTACCTAATAATTCATCAAATTGGTAGTAAATGTGATCAACAATTTAAATTTATCTAATTCGGATCTGCCGGCCTAGACATATCAAACTTCAGTTATTCAGTTTCACTTTCAAAGAAAAAAAATCGTGAGAGCGAGACTTAAGATGATTCTTGTTAATTAAGTCAATGCTTGACTGCTTGAGATCGTTGTAGTTGTGAGTCGTCGACTTCGACTGGAGGTATGTTTTCTCTAGTCGTTCGTCCATTGACGTACCTATAATATACAATACCCAGAATACCAATACATACATAGAATAACATAACCAATACTAAGCTAACCTGATTTAGGCAATCAATGAATAATTATAAATTAAACTGAATCTTGAAATTCTAAGCATTAATGAGAATCTTACCTTAAGAGACAATCACTTCAATGTACTTGCACATCTTTCACGTAATCAAGAAATAACAATAACAATTGCATCTTGTTCGTAAAACGAATTCTACCGATGATACGCGTGGATGCAGTCTAGTGCGTTTTCGTTTAGTTTCTATCACCTGCAAAAACAAAAATCACCTGTTCGAAACTCTAATTTCACAATAACAATCACATTATATACACGTACGGTAAGGTATTCATTTATGTCCTACGCAGAGAACACTATCCGATATCGTCCTACGTCGCCAATTACCTCAACAACCGACACAAACAAATGGTACGTTAAAACTCGTTTTAAATGTTTTGGGGAATACGATTTGCACGTAAGCGTACATACATCTACACCACACGCGTGTTCGTTCAATAAAAATCAGGAGGATCAGGTAAACGACTTGATTTGCTTTAGCTGTGTAAGCAGTGGACGAGGTCATCTACGGATTTCTCACCTTTACTTTCCAACTTTAGTATAATAAGTATAGTCCACAAGCCACAAGGAACAACATGAGGCAAAAATTCTGCTGTATGCAGAACTGATATATATATATATATCAAAACAAATTGAATTTAGCGCGAATACCTGATATTCGAGCATGAATATTATGTGACCTCTAGTGAAGACTAGACGTACGACAAACTAATCGTTCAATGGTTTTATCCGATTCGCGATAGTGAACGAAGTGTACGCCTATTAACAGTGGAGATTACTCAAAGCAGTGGCGGCTCCTCAGAGGAGGCAAAGCCTCGTCCACAAAATATTAACCTAGGACTTCCTCTTCAGGTAGAGTTCACTTCGGGTTGGAAGAAAATTGTGACAATTTTCGTACGGGTAGTAAACGTGGTAGAAGACTCGCTTGCTGGGCCCCCGAGGTGGGTAGGGGAGTCGATGCCGTGATATTCGAGTGTAGTTCTGGAATGGCTTTTGAGAAGAGGTTGATTCCTAAGAAGTCTTTGGAGGTTAAAAGCACGTGGTAGCGTCGTCTAGCGGAGGCAGGAGGAGTATCCCGCGGATAACCTCCAGTGCATGACAACGATGGTTATACTCTGATCAGAGCACAATCTTGGTACTACATCATCACGTGCATTGCAAAAAAATAAAGTTTGTAAGAGTATTCGTGTAAGTCAAATGTTAAGGAGAGGATGTATTGCCTAGAGCAAGACAACAGCCTCTCCACGGTATAAGCTGGGTAAATTGCCCATCAGGATATAGCCCATCAATAGATTAAGAAGAATAGGAAGAAGAAATATTAACCTTAACAAATTTCTTGTTAAATCATATTTTTACGCATACATGTTTCAGCATTTTCTTCCAGTATTGCTGTCAGTAATCGGTTTATTTCTGTTATTTTGTTAGACAGATCTATTTTGTATATAAAGAGATCCTTTGTGTTAACCTTTCAGTGTTTGTATTCTCACAAGATTCTTACAGACATCAGAGGTCAGAGACAAAACTTGCATACAGCCCGCAAAAGATTTTTAAATAATTAACGCCATCTATTGGCGCATTACTTTCGCCAATACATCGTCAATCTAATTAGCCCCTCATTGCACCAAACACCGAAGAGCCAGCACGAATCTGAAAAATGTATATTTTTAAATTTCTGTTGATACAGATCGTTTGTGAACGTTGTGACGCGTTGTTGTTTTTTGTGACTCAGTATATTATTAATTGAGTTATTAGACTGGTAAATAATTAACACCGATTAGCCAACACGTCTTGAAAATAGACATTAATACTCTATTTTTTACTCAATTTATCAGAAATCGCTTGTGAAAAACAAATATAATAGTAAAATTGTTTGTAACTCTCTATTGTTTTAGAAAAGTCTAAATTTATTTAAAAATTTGTAGGTTCAGGCAACTAACTATACATCAGTGTTAAATCGTCAATAAATATAATTTCTTTATGGAACGTCACAATACACAAGTGAATTTAAAAAAAAAATTAAAAATAGTTTTTATTGGGCATTTAAGATTTAAACCGTACCGATGAGTACCTACTTTAGCTATCCTTTTCTCGATTTTAACTATACTTATGTATATGTGTTTGCCAGCAACAGCAATTCCATAACAAATTACTGTTTGTCTACCACAACACAAAATTAAACTTTAAATTAACAATAACGTCTGACGTCTGACAATTGCGACATAACCATAGACGATCTTCCAGAAAGTACCTATATACCAGAGAACGAGACGTATATATACGGTCCATGCTCGTGCGTAATTCCAGTGACGGATCCCATTGTCGTTCCATGTCGACAAAATAATGATCTTGGTTGAATGAGATTGAATGAGATAATTATAATTACCAATATTGGATCACACTTGGAGCTTAACAGGCGGCGAGATGTCAGCGATCTAAGTACGAATTCGAAATTTCAAGTCTCTAGACCGTATGGGGCCTGAGAAATCGCTGCGGAGCCCATTGATACAAGAACCGAAAGTAATAAAACTATTTAAAAATAATATTAATTAAATTATTCCTAGTACTTTTGATGTTGGTGCCAAAGGTCTTATATCTATCTGATCTAACTACAATTATTGTACTACTTCAAAAGTACCAGCTTTCCATACAATTATATCACAGTATATTATACTGTGATTATATTTATTGACGATATAACAGAGATATATAATTGGCTGCCTGAACCAAATTATTTTGAAATCAATTTAGAATTTTCTAAAACAATAGAGATTCACAAACGAATTCTGATAAATTTAGTAAAAAGTAGTGAATGTGAGATCTATTTTCAAGACGTGTTGGCTAAGCGGTGTTAATGGTTTAACAATCTAATAACTCATTAAATATTGAGTCCCAAAAAAAAACAAACGCGTCACAAACGATTCAAAAATGATCTGTATCAACCGAAATTTAAAAATATAAATTTCTCAAATTCGTGTTGGCTATTCGGTATCTGGTGAATTGTGGTTGTCTCTGGTACATAATTAATAATGTGTCTCTGGCAAGGAGGATAGATGGTATGGAGGTAGCATTGGTTTAGAATGCAAAGTGCGGCAGTGAAGCCACCTGGCGTATAGGCAACCCGCGAAGTATGAACATCATACGCGCAAATGCATGCTGCACTTTCTCTCATGGCAGTGAAAAATAGAGATGGTTTGCTTTAACCTTCCGCTAATTTAGTTAAAATCTGCTTTATAAGTGATAAGTTCATACGTCAGGCCTTGGTAAAAGTGGTGAAAAGACAAAAGCAGGACAATATACGGCAGTGCATTTGTCCAATATGGTTTTGCAATATTTTTCAAATTCTACTATTTTTCAAACCCTCAATGACCACGTTTTCGATCAACCTCCCGTAGATAATTATTTACCTTTGTTAATAAAGACAATTGCGGCAAAATATGTAAATATAAGATTTCATTTTATTGCAATAAATGTTATAGATATATCTGAAACTAGGAGGTATTTTTAAAATAAGTTATTTTTCTTTAAAGGACATAATTGTGTATTTTAAAAGACATTAATGTGTTGTTTATGTTGTACAATTATGTGAGTTTCCTTTTTTTGCGGATTTAGGTAGTAATTAATTTTATAAGCATCGTATATAAAATGTATATTATAAGATTTTAGGTACTCTAAACGATGATAAAATAAACATGTAACTTTTTTGAGATTTTTCTTCTTTTTAGCAAGCCAAAAATCAGAACATCAGCAAAACTGATGATTTTCTTGCAAATTCCCTTTATTACTGTGTGCACCGGTGTTCATACTGGACGGGTTGCCTACATTCCGCGCGGCTTCACTCTATAACTTATGTACTCCCTCCTCATGTTCTATTTTCTATCCTCCTTGATCATAGATAAACTATTTATATACGGAACTAACTACTGCCAAAGAAGATAGAGTAGTATCCACAGAATACTAATAAATATCTTCTTTGCTACTGTTTGAGAAAGCATGCTCTATATTGTCGAGTTCGTGGGCGGGTCTGCTTATACACATATACATATATATAGTTTGAATACCCATCGAGTGGGGTTTCGTCACGATTCCTGACGTCATCCGCCATTTTACGCATGTCGTAAACAATTTAAATTAAATTAATTCATAACCCCAAAACACTGACACTGACATACGTCAAAGAGAACAAGAACAAACGTCAAAATAACCATATGTTTATGACGTTAAAATTTTATTTCTTTTACAAACAAAAAAAAAGAGATAGACAAGGTATGACGAAACCCCATTCGATGGCAATTCAAACTATATATATAATAACCTCATCAAAGTAATCCCTGAAGATGGAAATGATTGAATATTTCCGAAAGCTTGGAAAAACTGTTTAGAGTTTTCTTTTTATAACATTGCTGCATCCCCATCACACCCATTAGTTCCATTATAAATATATATATATATATATATATATATATATATATATATCAGTATCAGTAGTAATGCATTAAATACCTTCTGAAATAAGGCTTTAATTGACAAAATTAAGCTTGACATTAAACCAATACATTAGATTTAAAATGTCACAATGTTTAATAACATGAACACAGTGGGCGTGTTTAAACTCATACAGAGTATATCAACACATTCACCCGAGGTTCATTTTGAAACATAGTCAGTTAAATACTTTGGAGGTTGTCTGTTTCTTCTAGGTCGGACTAACATGAAATCGTCTTGCAGTTTGTCTGTGTGACTCTTCTATAGGATTATCAGTCAGATTGTTATGGGATTGAGATCGAGAATCCTGGGCGTAAAAAATCATTTTCATGTTCGGTTTTATTAGAAGATTGATATGGAGGTTCTTTGTCATTATTATCGTCAAATTCAGGTATACTCTCACGGGGTGCTAGATGTCTCAAATTAACGGTATCTTCTCTACCATCAGGAAATCGAATAAAAGCATAATCAGGATTTGCCTCCAATAAATAAACCTCTTCTACAAACAGGTCATATTTACTTTTTCTCATATTCTTTTTCATCCAAACAGGACCAGGTATTGAGAGCCAAGACGGAATAGTTTGTCCATTAGTGGATTTACGGGGATATTGAAATATGCGTTCATGCGGTGTTTGATTTATTGCAACACACAAAAGAGATCTGATGGAATGAAGAGCATCTTCAAGTACACTCTCCCACTGTTCTGTTTTTAGGTGACGAGACTTCAGTGCTAGAGAAATTGTTTTCTATATGGTTCCATTGAATCTCTCTGTTTGACCGTTGCCGTCAGGGTTATATGGTGTCGTTCTGCTAGTAGCTATACCTTTCAAATGGAGATAGTCTTTCAGTTCTTCAGTTCCTTTGGCATAGAAGAGCTTCCTCGAACAGAATGTATATACGAGGGCATTCAAAATATCGAAAACAGATTTGTAAAACATTATATCACAGTCCCAATAGTCATGCCAGGGCATGCATTGGCGAAAGGAAATCTTGAGAATTCATCTACGATAGTGAGTAGGTAACGATTTCGGGAAGTTGTTGGAAGAGGACCTTTAAAATCAATGTTCAATCTTTCAAATGGTTTTGTTGATTTTATGAGTGTTCCTTGATTCTTAGTGAAAATTAGTTTGAGTTCCCTACAAATTCCACAGGAAGCAGTCATTTTTCTTACATCTTCTATGGAATAAGGTAGGTTTCGAAATCGAAGTCGGTTGAAGTGAAGCTGTGGCAGATGGTACTGGTAGATACATTAGAGGTTCCAATCTTGCAGGATCAGATTTTAGTGTTCTCTTCTCTATAAGATACCCTAATAGTTTTATTGACTTTTTGTTTAGTATAGTTTTACTATCATTGTGAGTTAGATTATACTTTTTAACTGCTGTTAGGAATGCTGATAAATTCTTGTCGTCTTCTTCTTGGTTTCTTCCACAGATTGTTATATCTTCAAGATATGCATAAACACCATCTAGATTCTCTTGTCTGATTATTGTATCTAGGACCCTTTGAAAACAAGCTACACCATTGGTTACACGGTCCACTTCAAAAGCAGTGTAATGTTTTTCTTCATCTCTTATGGGAAACTGATGGTAAGCACTTTGCAAGTCAATGGTGCTAAAAACGTCAAACTTGGAAACCGCTCTTACCATTTCTTCTATACTAGGCAATGGGTAAGCGTCAAGATATGTGAATTTATTGATTGTTTGAGAGTAGTCAATAAACAAGACAAACTTTCTTCAATTATACCTTCTGAAAGAAGTTTTTGTACTTCACTTGAAATTAATTTCATCATGTGATCATGATCATGTGAGAATTTTCTTGATTTTGTGTCAACTGGCTTACATTGTGATGATAGATTAGCAAACAACTGAGGAAGCTCAATTTTAGCAGCAGCTAAAGAACAGTGTTTTGTTTCTGGTAGAATTATAGGAGATTTTTGACCTCCAAAATGAACTGTCAATAATGCGTGTTGCTTGAAAATATCGTGTCCAACTATAATATCAGCACAGAGGTCTGGCAGAACTGATATTTTTATATTTGAGTATTGATGATCGAAAATACTGAGAATGACAATAGAGAATCCTCTGGTTTGTGCACGCAGAGATTTTGGGCCATAGATACGTAGCCTCTACTTGGTTGTATTGGGAGTTTCTTCGATAAAACAAATGATTCATTCAGGTAAGTCTCAGAGCTGCCAGTATCGATTAAAGCATCGGCAGAGAACTGGTTGATCTGTACTGGTATTACACTTTTAGATAAACTTCCAGGCACAGACGCCAATGTTTGTGACGAAATAGTAGCACTTGTCCCGCGGTTTGAACTTCCACAAACAGTAGAGAAATTGTCTTTTTTACTGCATCGTTTGCATGGTAGCATGTAGCGCAGGACAGAGAGAGCGATCATGTCTTTTGTTCCCGCAATAGTAGCATGACAAAAATTTGCCGGCAGCACTTAAAACAGAACTTTTATAGGAATATACTTGAGGATTTTCAGAGGGATTCTCAGCATTACTTGAATTGATGAAATTTCTTGAAACTGTTTGATACACCTCCGAATGTTTTTGAGCAGACTCAAAGGATAAAGCTTGACTTGTCGAATCATCTAATGTAAGATTTCTCTTTTCCAAAAGGCGTTGACGAATTTCACTCGATAATAAGCCGCTGATAAATGCATCTCTAATGGAAAGTTCACGATGTTCTTTAGCAGTTACAGTCCTTGAAATTAAAGTCTTTACTGAGCTGATTCAAGACCTGAATGTACTGGCTCATATTTTCTTCAGGCTGCTGTTTCCGCGTAGAAAGAATATGCCTGGCAAAAGCTTTGTTTTGTGGTTTTATGTAGATGTTGTCTAAAATTATCACAGCATCAGCGTAGGTTTTTGCTTCAGAAATGTATTCAAAAACATTGTGATTAACATAGTTTGTGAGCAGCTGTAGTTTTTGGGCCTCTTCTGATTCTTTTACTGAAGACATGAAGTTCTGGAACGTGCTCTTCCAATGGCTCCATTCCTTGGCAGCATTCATGGAGCTGGGATCAGTATCAAATCTTTCGGGTCTGAGGAGCTTGTCCATTTTGTCAATTAAATTGTAGTGATGCTAAATACCTTCAGAAATAAGGCTTTAATTGACAAAATTGAGCTTGACATTAAACTAATACATTATGGGTGCGGTCGAGAACACACTTTCACACTTCGTTTACTAAGAGTAAAAAATTGGTGGTCTAAAATTTACTGACGCAAGTTTTGTTTGCTATTAGATACGATACTGCGCATGCGTTAACTTTACTGCAAATGCTAAATTTGCTTTTCCCGTGGAGGTGGTGTAAGCAAGAAGCAAGTGCATTGAGAGTAGAAGACGCCATATTGTTGTTTATGTTCAGAGCACACTACCTCCAATTTATGTTAACCTATTTACTCTGTAGTTTATGTATACATGATCCAATAAAAATATTTGTTGGTTCAAAATAATAGGTATAATGGAATTAATCTTGTTGGATGAAAGTACCGGGACAAATTACAAAATAAAAGTGACAAGAGAGGAATTTGATAGAGCTCATAATAATAAAATTATACCTATTGATTTCTTACGTTTGGTTATGGTGTTGAAAATTCAATGCCAAAGGTAGGACCTTAATATAAATCACCAGTTCAATTTCCCTGTAAGTAACAGTTCCATTGTTATTTACATCTTAAATAATTTCGGCCGTCGTTCCTTCATTCACGAATTGCGATTGAAAGCAAATTGACAGCTTGTCGGTCGGAAACAAATTTGCATCAAATGCTACCAATGATTAAATTTAATAAAAAACCGCTTGCTGTGTTTACTTCACTTTTATTGCTGCAATTGTTTACAGCGTGTTCTCGACCGTACCTACCCTATATATAAAATGTCGAGAGTATCACCATATTATATATATATATATATATATATATATATATATATATATATATATATATATATATATATATATATATATATATATATATATATAGATTTCATAGCCATCAATTACAAATGTCATTATTTATATTTGTCATGATAACATAATTTAGTTAGAAAGTATCCAGATTTAGTTCATAAAAATATTTCATTCTGATGTCATATTGTGATAGAATATGCTTTTATATATATTGATTATGAATATTTGAAAGAGCAGTAAAAAGTATTTTGTTAATATGAATGCATGGTTAGGATTTCAAAACATCTATTTCACCTAAAAATTTAGAGGTTGATTATTGAGAGAAATCGGCATCTTTTGAATGAATGAGTATCAATTTTCAGAAAAATCATGTTTAACTTATGTATGTCATATTGTGAGAAAATATTATTATTATACACTTATACAGAAATTTTAAATTATATAATTTATCTTTTTTTTTTCTTTAAACGGTCAGTTCAAGCCCAAGAGTAAAGGTAACTTAGTCTATATATGGGTATATTTGTATGTTTTTATGCAATATTATTAATTTATATGAAATATTTTTTTACACAGAACCTGTATCTGCCTTAAGAATAATTTTAATTTAATTGTGCTCCTTGTTCAAATAGCTACAAACATATAAAGATTATTCATAAATATTCATTTTTATCAACTAAATCTAGATACTTTCTAACTTATTATGATATATATATATATATAATGACATTTGTAATTGATGGCTATGAAATATTTCCTGTTTATAGTTGTTTTGTTCGAAATTCTCGACTGTGAGTATTTTTATAATACTATTAAGTTGAAATAATTTTGGAACGATTTGTAGTTTGCCCTGAAGAAGATAATAAACATACTCGAAAGCTCGACTTAATTCAAAGAATTTTATTCATTACATGACTGCATCCCCAAGAACATCTTTTTATTATATATATATACCAAACAAATCAACATACAAAATATTACAAACTTACTTTTGCAAACGAGGTTACAAAATAAAAACAAGCCAGGACAAAATTAGGACTTCCTTCGCCCATTAGGATGGGATAATAATACCTATATGATATTTTAATTAAGAAACATGATGATGTATCTATTTTATGTGATAAACTACAATGAAATATTGTTTTCTAATTGATAAATGTTATGTTTTGTGTTTTGTACAACTTATATATAATAAAGCTTTTGTTATCATAATTTTAGACTTTTATTTAACATACAAGCGATCGCGAAAATTGCTGTAACACCATAGCAATTTTTGTGAACGCTTTTTCTAATTAGAATTAGGATTAAAATATAGTGAAATATATAAAAGGACGTTTTGAAATTCCCACGGTTTCCAAATTGTCGATACGAGCGCCACCTACTTGACGGGTCAAGGTTTGTGGACCAGTAAATTTTTGGGAATCAAATTTTTAACTAAGGAGGATAGAAGCTTCTATCCTCCTTGCCTTTAACATTGAGTTGACCGTCTCATTGTTGTCTCTGGTCATACCAAGGAGGACAGAAGGTATATTGTCTTGCTTAAGTCTTCCACCACTATTACCAAGTACTGACGTTTGAACTTAGCACTTATAAAGCAGATTTTAACTGAATTAGCGGAACATTAAAGCAAACCATCTCTATTTTTCAATGCCAGAGGGAAAGTACAGCATGCGTTCGCGTAATGATGTTCATACTTCGCGGGTTGCTTATACGCCGTGGCTTCAATGCCGCACTTTGAACTCTAAGCCAATGCTACTTCCATAGCTTCTATCCTCCTTGGGTCATACCCATGAACTAATATAGGGAGAACGAGTAACACGGGTAGTGGGGGTAGCACAAAAAACATTGGCTTATTATATGTCATTTTGGTGTGTTGCGCAAAATCACGCAGTGCATCCTTATGTATGGGCGAAGGAAGCTTAAATTGTTCTTTGTCTCTGACAATAGACACTCAGTGAAATACTGCGCAACATCTCAAATTGACAACTTATCAAGGGACGTTATTTCAGCCACTTCTGCTTATAGAACAGGATACAGAGTTATTCATTCTCCCTTTATATATTCTTGGTCATACCATTGTTATTATATCATATATGTTCTGTGTTCGGGGAGCGCGCTATCGCGCTATTAGCATGAAACGCTATGAAAGGTGTTTTAAGAGACATTTAGCGTATGGCGCAACGAAGCTCTCCGAACAGTTTTCCCGCCCAAAGTTGACAGGCCATTTAAATTTAAATTTGAGATTGTCAACGGAAAAAGTAGAAATGGATAAGAGAATTTTGTCTGAAATTGCAATTTGTCTTCGTGAACTTCTTGATTCTAGTTCATCTTCTGAAAGTGATGCTGAGGAGAAAGATCTAGTGCAAATTGTGCCAAGTTTAAGGGGTCGAATTCATAGTATATCTAATTTCGTTGAAAATGTTATACCAAGGTGGTTACATAGTGATTTTAAATCACATTTTCGGTGAGTTTCTTTCATTGAAATCATTCAATATTGTCATATCAACTTATTTATTTGCATCCACCGATTAGTAAACCTTTTTTCTTATTTTTTTATATCAGTATGAAGAGGGAAACATTTGAATACACACTCAAAATTATCGGACAAAAGCTTATGCGACAATATCCAGGTACAGGTATGATAAGTCCAGAGAAACAACTTCTTATAACTATCTGGCGGATGACCACTCCTGATTCTTATAGGTAAGTTAATTTGTCTCTTATTATGATAACTTATTTTGTACCATTAACTGATTTTTTCCTTCAAATCAATCTGTGAAAAATTTGATGTAAGTCGTGCAACGGCTTTGATGTCAGTTCGAAGAGTAACTTATGCTCTGGTTAGTTTAGGTCCGTTTGTTATAAAGTGGCCAACGGGAGTTCGTGCTGGGGCGTGTTGGAGAGGTTTCGAAATTATAAGTGCGTTTCCGAAAGTTCTCGGTGCTATCGATGGAACCCACATACATATTCCTGCGCCCCACATGAATCCAGAATCCTACATCAATCGAAAAGGATATAATTCAGTTCAACTTCAGGTACTTAGGTGTATAGTTTTTAGTCACTGATATGGATATAAAGCATCAAACATATATACCTACTTGTAAAATTTGTTACAGGCAGTATGTGATCATAGAGCCCGTTTGCCTTGTAGGTCACGTCGGATCAGTGCACGTCCAGCGAGTAAAAAAATTACAATTTCTGCCACTCTTCTGCAAGGATAGCTATTGAGAGGGCTTTTGGTTTGCTCAAAGGCCGCTTCCGAAGCCTCTTGCATTGCCTAGCAAAGACCAAAACAAAAGTCGTGGTAGATTTTGTGCTGGCTTGTTGTGTTCTTCACAACATCTGTTCAATGCAAGGGGATGAATTGCACGTGGACCTCATACAGGACGAAAATGATATCCCTAGTAATGGTGATGTAGGTATTGTTAATAATGCCCTTGCTAAACGCGATATGTTCTGCAAAGGATTGATGATAAGAAATATCTGACCATACGGACAATTCAATATGAAGATATTATTTAAATAAAATTTATTTTGTATCACCGTTTTTCTATAACACTTCTCTAATGTAATTAAACTGAGAATCATGTAAATAATAATAAAACAATTAAATAAAAAACATATTGAGTAAACTTTATTATAGATGAAACTATGATAGAAATAAAACAAAGAAACACTACTAACACAAATAAAAGATGACTCAAAATAAAACAAATAAATAAACTAAACGACGATTCTAAAAACAATAAGAAATGTATAGAATAAATTGAATCTAGAGCTTATCAAGAAGACCATCCAGCTTTTCAATAATTAATGCTCTCTGCTTATAATTTTCTTTATGTCTCTTATTTTTATTCTCTTCGGCAATTCTTCTACTCTCTAGAATTGCACTGGCAATGGAAGAAACTTCCTCCGTTGCTGGTCTCTTCCGGGCACGAACACGGCTAGTTGTGGGTGACTAAGTACAGTTATTATTATTCTGGACACTCATCTGTGTTTTAATATTTCCACAGCTGGAAGAGGCTAGTGCAGGAGTTTCCATGAAAGGCCGCTCGCCCATCAGAGATTCCATTAACTCTAAATAGGGCCACGAGCGTGCGTTATTCCCAGATTTGGAATTGTGGTCTCTGATAGTTTTATAAGCCCTTTTCATTCCATTAAGTTTGGACAAACATTGAGGCCCTGAAACTGTATGGCCATTCTCACATAAAATTTCAGAAATTTAACCCAGCCTTTTTTTGGGAGAGTTTACCGGTGGCGAAGTCAACTTCAAACTTCCGGTATCCTTCCACAAGCAAGAGAATTGCCCCATTCGACCATCTAAATAAGTTGTTAAGACTGTCATTCGAATTCTGGTTTTGGTCAGAATTCGGAGGTTTGTCATCAGCTCTTGATGAGTCTATTATAGACTGCACAAACACCATATCTAGAAAAATAAAATATGTGTATGATGACTCAATTAGATGATTACAAGAAAATATTTACTATTTTATTTATGCTCTATCTAACAAACTAACTAGTCTTGATTCAAAAATTTGAGTATAAGTTTCTGATAAGCCTTATAAGCTATTTTGCTCTGGGTCGATGATAACTATAGCAAATTATTTCTCAGGAGCTCTTGAAATTATACTTAGTTTATTTTTTGCTAATATTATATTTTCAGAATATTCAGGCCCAGTACTTAGGAATATAAAATATCTTTTTATTACAATATGCTTACCAGATTCACAACGTTTCGCATCTTCAATACTTAAGTAAACTTCTACAATGCCCCCAAATCCATCTCGCAAACTGATTAAACATAGCTCTTGCTCTGACATCTTTTCATGAAAATTCACTGCCTGCTCAATCGTTGTTGAAAAAGCTTTCAGAACTCAACTGTTCCAAAAAACTAAATTTATTGAGCTATTTATAAATTGAAGTTTCAATTGGCGCCATTGGCGGATAATACTCAGAACACATAAAAATTCACACAATATCAAAATTTGGAGACATGTCAACCGTTCGGAGAGTAAAGATGGCGCTGATAGCGTTATTTGCATCTCGTGCCTCACTTCGCCAGAAACTGCGAATATAGCGTGATCAATGACGTCACACGCTTTCAATTTGTGACGAACGCTTTCATAGCGCCACATAGCGTCTCCGCGAACGGCCAAATGCAGCTATTAGCGCAAATAGCGCGCTCCCCGAACACAGCCATGGACTGTACCAGATACAACCATGAGACGATCAACTAGATAGGTAAATTGTGTTCGTCTCGCAAACAAATATTGCTAAAATTGCATCCTTATTTGACAATGATTGCTTGTATCTATTTGTCTTTGTCTTACAATCCTTGACCCGCGTAGTAGATGGCGCTAAAGGCAAACGTTTGCTGATCGTAGACGAGTTTCGGCAAAATCGTAAGGAATAACAAATTTGAAATGTTTACATCGCCATTATTGTTGATTTCCTGAACTCCTAACCTCTGACCATGAACAAATATAGGGAGGACAAGTAACACGAGTAGTGGGGGTAGCACAAAAAATACAGGATTATCGTCTGTCATTTCGTTAGGTTGCGCAAAATCGCGCTGCGCATCCTTCTGTACCGGGCGAGCACGATTGGATAAAATATAAAATTGATATTTATTTATCATTCACCTAACCTCTGTGTTATTTACTCTATGTTGATAACCTATCTACATCTACTTGTGTACTTTATATTATGATATGATTTATTGTATGTAGTACATACAGTAGTACCATAGTAGTACGTTCTCTTTGTGAGCGAGGTTTTGTTTATTTATTTGATGTATGGGGCGAGGTGGCCAGCAGAGAACACCTGCCTCCACGTCACAGTTATAGTCAAAGATATATGTTATAGTTATTTGTTTATTTTTATGTAGCTAGAAGCTGAAATCAATTGTCGTTCGTTGTTTGTTTAAAATTTCTATTATATTGGTTTATAGTTTATACATATTTTAGTATCACAGAGACAGTACAAGAGTTGAGGCTGCTGAGGTACAGGTACAGTGTTGCTTACAAATAATTGAAGAAAATGCCGCCATCATGTTGTGTGATTCAATGCGGCACCAAAGCAGGCAGCCAAGTCCAAGAGAATAATTGTGCAAGTTTATTTGAAGTCAATTCCGTGAGTAGTCTTATCCTATATTCAATTTATTATATAGGTAGGTAGGACTTAACAGTTTTTTTCACACAGGTTCACAATAAAATACCTACTATAATAAATATATGCTACGCTAGAATACCCAATTCTGCCTCTGAAAATTATTCCTTGCCCACAACGACACATAGGCAAATGTGTTATATTTCCTTTACTAGAAAAAAAATCAAACCCAATTCGACGTCGCGTTCTGGATAAGAATTTATGTCTTTGAGCGTAACATAGGTAGGTACATATGTAATAAGAGAAATCAAAGAACTAAAATGTTTCACCAATAATTAATTTAATTTTTCTATCAACATTTTTCAGTCTTACGCTTAATACATTTTCTACTTATAAAAAAATGAGGTTTCATTTTCCTACCTTTCACAGTTTAATTTTTTGAGCCCAATACCTAAAGTAAAAGAAAAATGTAATATTAAAAGCACAGATTCCACTAGGATAAATATTGGATTGGAACAATTAATTGAGGAAATTAATGACACGACCAATATTATACAATCGAATTCATAAAAAATCTACAGATGATAGCGATAAACATTTGACATACAAAAAAATGGAATCTGAAAATTAAACATTAAGAACTACTATCACTTATTCCTTATGTTGGAGTATGAGCAAGAACGAGTTTGAGTCTTGAGTAGTTAGGCATTCATTGACTGAAAGTTCTTCCACATCTTGGATCCAATTTGGAATATCCCAAGTCATCCAAGTTAATAAATCTTCCTGATGATATAGGTCGCCTCACATCTTTCAATCAAAAGAAAGAAGTACAGATGCTTCAATATTTTCTTCAATCCTTAAGAAATACCGCCCAATGCTTGTTTGGTAATTTCACTTTCAGTATTTTACAGAAGAGTGGAACACAGGAATAAAATGCTCTCGTTCACAAAAGCACTAACATTCTTAATTGATTTTATATCATTACAACAATGATTTTATATTGCTCACAATTCAAATTTGATGACAAAAAAATTACCTCAACTGACTATTCTAATGACTTCAGGTAATGTAATAAATAGTAAATAGCATAGATTCAAAGAGAGGTTATAGGATTTGTTGTTATAGGTTAGCTTAACTTTTCTTATTTGACATCTTGCACGTACGCAAAGGGAGTGGGAGTGAGGTAGTTACACTCAGTGAGATACTGCGCAACCTACCAAATTGACAACTTATCACCGAAGTGATTTTAGCCACTGTTGCCTATAGCACTCCATACAGAGTTACTCATCCTCTCTTTATACATTCTTGCCTCTGACTGTACATCCATAATATCATGGTACTGACTATATACGGGCTATATAGACTATAGACAGTCTACAGTCACAAACAACCTACAGTCTTCTTGCCGATTCTCGATATATAAGTGTTCTGTGATCGAAATTCTGCTTATTCCTTTTTATTACTCTATGTTCCTGATTCCTTCCTTCGCTCCATTCCTAACTGCCACTGCATAACTGGAGGTCGGAGGTAGTGGTTGTCCTCTGGTGGTAGTGCAGTGTAGGTATATATTCTCTGTGGTAGTGTTCTCTGATTCCTAACCCGAACCTATTCCTATTTATCTACTTAACTACTTTATGCTTAAATACATTCCAATCCAGCAAATTTCTGAAATTGAGTTATATTTATGTGATAAAGTTTGTTTGTAAATGCCGTAGTTTTCAGCTTGGTCATGAAACGAACTGTCTTGTATGCATTATGTTTATTTGTAAGTTGACCTTACCGTAAAAATTAATTCCGGTGTATTCTAACCTGTGTTTTTGTAGTATTTTATTTTTATAATCAATGTAAGTCAATGTTCTGGTAAAAAGAACAGCAAACAGCTGGTTGTGGATAATATTGTAGATATAAAAGACTTCAAGAAATTACTCAGGACAAAAACAAATGTGTTAGTTTGTTTTTACATCAATTATAAGCAAACACAAAATGTTATTAAAGTTATCAAGGAAGTTGCCGATAACATTAAAGGTGAAGGGACGTTGGTACTTATAGACTGTTCGGGGTAAGAAAAGATTTATTGATATTGTATAAATTTATAATTCTCCAAACTCCAGAGAAGCTAAGAAAATGTGCAAAAAACTAAAAATAATCGCCGATCCTTTCCTATTGAAACATTATAAAGATGGGGATTTCAACAAAGACTACGACAGGAAATATACGGTCAGTTCTATGACTAATTTCATGCGAGACCCTACGGGTGATATACCTTGGGAGGAAGATACTTCAGCAGTGGACGTTGTCCATATACCAGATGCTAATGTAAGAATAAATTAACTATTTTCGATATTAATTCATCCTTTCATTATATTTTGACGTACTTCTGATTGAATTAGTTATGTCTATGTCAATATGTAAAGATGTCAACTAGTTACATAATAATATGTACTTTACATTTCAGTCCCTGGTGAAGTTTCTCAAAAGAGAGGCCAAACCAATATTGGTTATGTTTTATGCGCCTTGGTGTGGTTTTTGCAAAACCCTCAAACCCGAATATGCAGATGCTGCCACAGATCTGAAAGATGATGCTGTTTTAGCTGCCATAGATGTTAACAGGCCTGAAAATGCCGTAGTTCGAACACGCTACAACATCACGGGTTTTCCTACTATGCTTTACTTCTCGTAAGTATCATACATAATACTTATTTCAGATTTTATGATAATGTATGATAATACTTATGTTAGACAGGGACAGATGAAATACACATACGAAGGCGAAAATAAGAAGAACGCTATTATTAGTTTCATGCGAAATCCTACTGTCCGTCCATTGAAAATAAAAGAACCAGAATGGTCGGATACTGATAGCGAAGTTGTTCATTTGACAGGAACTAGCTTTGATCCTGTTATAAAAGAGGAGTCATCAGTTCTAGTCATGTTCTATGCCCCTTGGTGTGGACATTGCAAGAAGATGAAGCCTGAATATGAGGCAGCTGCTGCACAAATGAAAACTGATGGGGTGAGATTAAGAATATATTAAAACTATAGGTTGTGTTACGGTGGATTATCTGTTTATATTTTACTTCATTATTCTTTATAAGGTTCCAGGTCTGCTTGCTGCAGTTGATGCAACCAAGGAACAAACTCTAGCAGCGCGTTACTCTGTTAAAGGTTATCCCACAGTTATCTATTTTTCATACGGCGAACGTAAGTTCGATGTGAATGTGCGAGACACGCCCAAAATTGTGGAGTTCATGAAAGATCCTAAAGAACCTCCACCGCCCCCACCTCCAGAAAAGCCTTGGTCGGATGAGGCGAGTGATGTTGTCCATCTAAATGAAGAAAGCTTCAAGCCTTTCCTAAAGAAAAAGAAACATGTTCTTGTAATATTTTATGCTCCCTGTAAGTATTGTTGAATAATCTAGTTGACATTGATTATGGGTTCCTGTAAATCAAACCCATAATGTTACCATTTGGTATGTCTTTTTATTGTAAAGCTGATGTCGTACTTATGCAGTGTGTCCAGTATAAAATGATGTACATATATTGGAAACTGTAGGAGATACAACGTCGCTTAAATGGAAGAAAAGTTGCGTATTTGTATGCCCAAAAATAATCTAGCTTTATTTTATTTTAAATCGATATCGTTACGTAGATATAGGGGAAAAGGAAAATGTCCATTTAAAAAAAATATCTCATTATTCTAGGAGATGAAATTTTCAAATTTTCAGGGCATGGGTAAGAGGATACGGCGTTGCCAAAAATGGCATAAAATTTTTTAGGCCTATGTTTCGAAGTCAACTTTTGTTTTTCTTATGGGCGCCATATTGAATTTCTACATTTTAGAAATCGTCTTTAAAATGCTTTTTAACCATGTATAATTAATACATAAATGTTTGGTCACGTTAAATCTACTACTACTTATCTACTCCTGGTGATAGTATACAACTAAGAAATTATCTCAGTAAAATTGCAAAGTTATGACGTCATAGTTGTCTAGTATCGTCAAGCTCATCTTTTGAGAATTGGTTGAGAAAATAAAAATATTTTTTTAGATGTCATTGTCCGACCAATTTTCGAAGCTTAGATGCTGTCCGAAGGCTTAAAGTCCTGAAGAGAAACGACCTAATTCCCAGAATTTTCGCAAATAAAAAAATGTCTTAAGCAACATAGGTAATGAGTCGATATACGAATTCTCAAAAGAGCGCTTTTCGATAAATAATTTTACGACCCAGGGATTATGGAGTGTAGAGGGGAGGAGAACAATCTCATATGGCTATTTCGCTTGAAAAGTGTCCACAAAAAGCATTAAATAACGTTTCAGAAAATTGCCAGAATGGCGCTAGTGTAGTAGAAGGTGTAAAATATTTTTATATCTGTTCTTAAACTTAACCTGAAATCTTATCTTGACACCTGACATTAGTATTTGGTCATTCTCTGATCTTGATTGTGAAAAGCTCTTAAAAATGAAAAGTGATTAATAATAATGGTGAAAGTTTTTGCCATACATATAGAGTGTGTATTGTGTGTTTTTCGATATATATTGTGTCTGAGTGTGTATTGTGTTTTTTGATATATATTGTGTCTGTATTATCCATCTTGAAAATGGCGCGTTTAGCTAGTAACTTTTTTATTTCAATTTTACTGTCTACTCTCACAACTTGCGGCGCTCTCTTTGAGAAATGGTACTCTGGTCCACCAGCGCCCTCTTAATTTAATGCTTTTTCGGGGCCATTTTTTTAACACTCAGATGGTGCTCCTCCCCTCTACACTCCATACCAGGGATGAAATAATCACGCCTACTCACAATTATCATCATAGATAAAATATTTGTATACGGAGAAGAATGGAAACTCCTGTATAAATTTGTTGAATAAGAACGATCAAATATATGAAAGAAACCTGCAGCCAACCATCATCAATATTGGCGGTATTTTTGAAATTATATTTACATTTCTGTTGAAATGGAAGTAATAAAAATACGAATCTTTTGAAATAATTTTATTAATCAATACAAATTTAAATTTCATAACAAAATATAAATCAGAATAAACAGTATAGGAAAAATACAATATATACAAGCCATACAAAACAGTATGCAAATAATATAAAATAAAACGAAAAAAATTACATTTTTAAGACAAGTTTTCATGTTTACACAATAGATAGGAATAACATAGCAACTTAATTAGTAGAATCAGTCCAGAAAACTAGAAAATAGCATGCTATCATCGGAAAAAGTAACAGTTTTAAGGCTTATCGGAAGCTATAATGAAATCATATGTGGAAATTAAAAATAAAATTGAAATATGTATATATATAGATATATATGTATATAAATAAATTACACCTGTAATATCGGTTTCTTCTTAATCTAGATAGATTCTGATTTTTTTTGCATTTAAAAAAAATTATAGAGGCATTATTGGGGACAGGCCTTAAATCTGTGCCTTTAATTATTTGCTTAGTGAAATTGAAAATCTGGACCTTAATGAGATATGTAAAAATTTTGTAGTTTTCTGTTGTGAAAACATGGAGTAATGTTAATTCTACTTTGCAACGTTCTTAAAGTAAATTCAACAATTTTATTTTAATGCAGGTCCCTGTTAAATATATATTTAATTATATCCGTAGCTTCTTCCATTTTTTGAAGAAAATCTTCACTCACATAATTTAAAGAAAGCGTCTTTTTGTTAAATTCCTTTGCTCGGAGGAACAATTCACTATCTTCAATGCTGTCAGGCGTCCTCTTCAAAAGATATGCTTTACACGAACACGGCAGGGTTCCTACTTTCTTTATGAGGTATCCTGAAAGATACCTCAAAGCCTGCGCTTCTAGAGGTTGAACGGATTGGGGCACAGTCTCAGGTACGTCACAGTAGTCTTCTGCACTATCTTCATCCGCTTCTTCTGGTAGACCCTTTAAAGGAAAAATTGTGTTCAATAGAGACAATACAAAATCTAAGACAAATTTATTTTATTAGATCAGTTTGAAAAAAGCATAATATAAGTTTTCATTGTCATCATACTAGGAAAAAATATTGCCACACCATTTTTGAATTAGAGCCATATGCTAAAAAAATGGAACTTAGTCGCAATTTATATAGTGCGACAAGTCGCTGGAGGGTTAGAAAAATTTCTGAATTGTCATTTTCACAATTCGCCCCTACACTCTGGAATGAGACCAATTGTTTCACCACCAAACTCTTATAGTACCGAGAAAAATCCGTCGGGGTTGGATTGACATTTCTCCGGCCCCTTTGTCGGATTTGTCCCAAAAAGGTTTCCAATGGGTCCTGGTTAAAAGTTCGGGGCATCATCTAACGGAATCCGAGTCCTTGAAGAACTGTCCATTATTGTTTTCAATAAATTTTCTAATGAGGGTGCCTTAAAGTTCTCTTCTCTGCCCCCTCTTGTTCGCTTGAAATGGACAGTTTTCAATTTCTCGATAGCTCCCTCCCAAAATTTTAAATGGGGCGAATTATGAGTAACGGCAAAACGAAGGATTTTTCCTGGGTCACCATCGAAGAAGCTTCCATTAAGGCTGTCAAAAAGCTGGCCCAGAAACTCCAGAAAATTGGCTGTTGCCGTTGCAGATCTTTCCAGCTTAATTTCTCTGTTTTCAAGAGAAACTGTTGCTCCTCTGATGAGAAAAAAAGAATATATATCAGTATATGAAAAATAGTTTGAGGATCTTGAAGAAACTAAAATTAGGTACAAGTACATACCTGTAAGTGCAAACACAGCGACTGATCGACTGAATACCTGTGTGCATTTGCTGACTTTCATTTTTTGGATTTTTTCCGGGTTGACATGGGCATCCGTAATTTTGTGCATAAATCTAGACTGCCAAGGTAAGGATCCAGCTGGTAAGCCTTATAGATTTGCTCCCATTTTGCTGTATTGCTAGAACCTTCCTCTTCGGAACTTATATCATATTTAATAAAATTGTTTCGAAGGCCTTTAAATATCTGCGGAACGTCAAATAAGTGTATTATCCTCTCGCCATCTAGTTCAAAAAATATCCATGGAAGTGCCGACCTTCTCTCAAATAAGTTGCCCTCATGTCTTTAACAAGGCTATTGATTGCAGACTGATTGTTAGCTCCCTGATCGCAAACAGTGGCTACAATATGAAGACCAGCACTTCGGCATTTTCGAATTAATTGTTTTATGATATTCACCAAATCATCGTTCTTGGTAGCAGACATGGGTAGTATTCGAATACCCGGTATTCTGAATCCTATTCAGAATACAATTGGCTGGTATTCGAATACTATTCGAATACATTTGTGTATTTGGTATTTGTTATTCGACTGAATACTTTTTTGCACAGTACTCGGTATTCTGGATTCTGAATACCGTTTTTGAAACCCAGTATTCGAATACCCACTATTCTAATCCTAATAATCGTTACGCTTAACGCAACTGAAGCGTGTACCAAAGCATTTTATGTTTTATTCATAACTTTAATATTGTTTTCAAATCTTTTTTATTGAAACTTTAAGAAATAAAAATTAGTGCATTTTATTTAACATCTCTGGTGACACTGTGTATTAGAAAAATATATTTTAAGTTTTATTATAGATTTCTTATTTTTATTATATATTTTTCTAAACAGAACACAGATATGTTTTTTTAGTTGGAATATTCCTGAAATATTCATATGTCAACGAATCCACGTATTCAAATACAGCGGTATTCAAATACTTTTTTTTCTTTGTATTCGAATCTGGATTATTCGAATACAATTTAGAATAAAGTATTCAGGATTCGTATTCGAATACCGGATTCCAGTATTCGACCCAAGTCTGCTTGGTAGCACCATTGACGAAATTGTAAAAGACCGGTTGTTTCCATTTTCGTTTAATACCACGCAGCATAAATACCTGACAACAATAAAAATTATTGTGAAATAACATGTTAACTAGAACAGAAATATTATAATTTCCTTACCTGAGCATGGTTTGCTATCTGCTGTGTTTGTTTAAAGCCCATATTTTTAAATCCATAGACGCTTCCCTCTTTCCAATTCGGTTGCAAACTGGGTTGGATACTTATTTCATCGAATAGTAACATGCAGTACTTATCCAATGGGTTTTTGCAATTCTTGGTTTCAGCTTTGAGAATCTCAAAAACCTCATCGTGTATGCCAGGACGAATCGGAATACGATTAAGGAGCGCCATCACTGTCTTTCTTGATGGCAAGGCAAATATTTTCGACAGAAATCTGTACCCACTGCCACTTTGCTAAAACAAGAACTTTGTCTTCTAGTGAATATCGTCTTCCCTTCGGTCTCTTCTCGGAATTCTCCACCTGACTTTGAAAAAATCGTTTGCATAAACGATCCATACTGGAAACATTCCTTAAGGATTTCCTTTGAGGATGTAGCTGCTTTCAACTTTTCCTCTGAGAAACCCGATTTCTAGCCCACATGGTAGCTTTTCTTTTCCACTGGGTAGCCACTTGATAGAGCCGTCTTGCTTTGGGGGTAAGGTCATTAATGCTTGACACATTTACCTCAGAGAGTATTTCAGATAAAGGAATAACTCATCAGCATACAGTTCGTAAAAAAACAATTAGGGAAATTAGACTGAAACATTCACCAAATTTAGATCTTATAGACTCTATAGCTATATTAGGATAATACAAAAAATAATATTGTTGTAATAAGATGTGTTTCTTCATACAAAAATGTTACTGTATTGAAATTAGTTCCTATAACTTTGCCTTTAGTGGTAATATTCAATCTCTTCATACAAAATAATTTAGAGATGGAATATAGCTAATAATAATATGCTAAATACTGAAACTTACTTCTAGTTTTTGGAGTTGATGATCTGATATCCTCTGGATTTTTCGGGAGCATCCAACGTTGGTTCGATTTGAGAAGAAACGTCCTCTAAGTGATATATATTTCAGGAAAAGTAGTGGACCTTAAATTGATTTACAAAGCACTCATTTAAAAATTACTTAAAACACAATAAATATGAAATATCGCGGGTTAGGTACATCTGTTCTTAGGAATAATTTAATAAAAAAAGCGAATCATACCTGGTAGTTGAACCGATGGCCAAACTCCTTTCTTAAGGATATTATTGGGTCCAAAGTCTTCTGGCGTGAAATGAAGGGCACAAACCCGGCGATTGGTATACACTTTTTCAGGTGTCATTTCCTTCTTCAAACATTTATTTACACATAAACTCATACTCAGGCGGGAAGAATTGGGAAAGCGATGCTTAGGAAACGGTGCTTTTGTAGCAATCACTAACAGAGCATGAAATAGCTGGCATGGTAGATTCAAAATATCTGTAAAAGGATAATTACAGTTAATAGATAATTATATTACCTATATGTAGATGTTATAGAGAAATTATTATAGAATTATTGCTCGTGTGAGAATAGAAGTCTGAACCTGGTGGCAAAATATAAATAGCTAAGAAATGATTATTCTAAATAATATGTTCACCATATAAAAAACTATTCAAGTAATTATACATTCTCTGAATCTAGTTTGTTATTATACGAATAGTTAATCTTAAATGCTTATAAGTTATTTAAGACGGATTATCTTAATTGGATCATCAGTATAACTATTATAATATTTTGGTTATTACATTTTGGATGTGCTAATGGTAAGTAAGTAAGTACCCTGGGCGTCCCAAGGTATTAATGAATGAAACTTTATTCGATTACTTTACTAAGAAATATTATAAATCTGTAGTAAATTTTCTATGCGATATTTGAAGAATGAGTATGTCTTTAATAAGTGAACAATTGATTGAGAACTTTTTTCTAATCTGAATATAAAAAGATATAAAAAAGTTTGAAAAGTTTATCAGTAACACAAGTAATTATAAATCTGTACTTACCTAACACTGCAAAAATAAAATCAAACACAGACAAGAACTTACACTTACAAATCACTAAACAAATAGTATCGAATACTAATAGAAAGACAAATTCAAATCACTTTATATAATTATCAGAGTCATTACAAATATAAATCACCCACATTTTGCCCCCACCAAAATCTTTCAGACGAGACCAGAGAGAACATACAAATTTTATCTTCTCTGTGGGCGATACCAAAGATTTTTGTCTATACTGTCACCATCTGTGGGTTTTAAATTTTAATAGTTCTCTAGTAGTGAGCTTTCTTCATAGTAGATGGTGCTGTGAATATGGAAAAGTTTTGCCCATATGAAATCGCAGACAATCGCTCGCTTGCTAATAAGCAACTGATAGCAAACAGTGGAATCAAATAATATAAGAACTGACAATAGGGCAAAATTCAAGCTGATTGGTTGTTCGGTAGAAGTGTAGTATCTATCTTCTTTGGTAGAAGCAGCATTGTTTTCAGTTGCGTTTTTGTCGCAGTATAGAGAACTATACATTATTCCAGCTTTCGCTTTCATCGAAGGATCAAAACCGCACATACTCTGGCGCGCATGTGAGTGGCCATTTTTTTCATTTAAGAAACCTGCTAATTCAGCTGCGTACATGCTGAATTCTGAGTTTCAATTAATACGGTACCTATTATTAGTGACGTTCCGTGAATTATTTTATTCACTCTAAGCTCTAGGAATTATCTTGTGTATATTAAGACTATTATATTTCGTAACATGTAAAATATATAATGTTTTTTTTTTCATTCACTTGTTCTTTATTTGGACAGGGTGTGGACATTGTAAAAGAGCTAAACCAGAATTCACAGAGGCTGCAGCCAGGTTCAAAGATGATCCGAAAGTTGAATTTGCTGCTGTTGATTGTACCACACACTCTGCCATTTGCAGTGCTCAAGAAGTGAGCGGCTATCCAACTGTTAAATACTTCAGTTACTATACCAAAAATTCCAGAGTCTATAATGGAGGAAGAACGGTAAAGATACAATGATTATATGGAGAACTTGTAGAAATACTCAAGTGTCCAATTTTATTTGCAGAAAGATGATTTCATACAATTCATGCTTGATCCCGAAAATGTATCCAACAATGCTGCACCTCCTGCCCCTCATCAAGACAAATGGGCCCTCGATCCTTCCATTTTACACTTGAATGATAATAACTTCAAAACACAATTAAAAAAACATCAAGTAGTGTTGGTAATGTTCTACGCTCCCTGGTGTGGACACTGCAAAAAGATGAAACCTGACTACATGACTGCTGCGAAAGAATTAGATACCGAAGGCTATCCCAAGTGCTTAGCAATGGTGGATTGCACAGCCAATCCGGAAGTAACAGAAGAGTACGAGATATCGGGTTTCCCTACGATTAAGCTATTCAAGAATGGGAAGTTCGTAGCTGATTATACTGGGAAGAGGACAGTGGATGATATCAAAAAATTTGCTCTGTCACATTTGGGTAATGCAAAGGATGAATTGTAGTGATTCCTCATATTATGTACCTATATTACTTGTAATGCTCATTTTTTTAACCACAAATACTGATGTCTACAACATACTAATGTCTACAATATACTAATTTATTAAATAAATTTACAAATATGGTTTTAATATTATTTTGAGATGTCCAAAGACATATTCTCAGGGAAAACGGATTCATAAGAGGGTATCAGTTATTATCTAGAGATGGGATTTTAGAAGAAAAACCGATTTTATATTCGAGAGACAAGTATATATTTTTTTAGTAAGCCAATAAAATAGACATGAGTACCATGGTAGCCACCATAAGATAAAAGGATATTATTAATATATTACTTTATATTAACACTTGGCAACTCTGTAGAACTAGGATATTGCTGATAATTACATTGGCGTCTTTGAAAGCTTTGCTGTTTTTGATTACTTTTTATAATCTTTGGTCAATGACGTATTATAGATGTTCTTATCTGATCAAAAATACACATATGTTTTAGATCAGTAATCAGTGCACAATGTGTGTGCGAGTTGTGTATTGTGTAAAAGAATGTTAGGGTGGAGGTAGGTGATCTCCTGGTTACGGGTTAGGTTAGCAACGGTCATCGATTTTCTAGCACCGTTCGCTATTTTTTGCAGAACACTTACTGTTAAACCTGTATAATATTCATTGTAATTTTACCCAGGCCCAGCCACTGCGCGAGGTGACGTTCTCTGACTCACTGTTGTGGAACAGAGAACACGAGCTATTAGCTAAACATCTAGATGGCACCCGAAATATCTTTCACCCACATTGGTTGCTGTCGATACCGAAACATTGAGTGAATCAGAGAGAAGAGAATCTTTGACAAGTCTTGCCTACTTTAAAGATTAATAGTGAGTATATTCTCAAGTTTCCCTGTCAATGGTTTCATGAATGTCCAGACATTAGTTATATGAGTTGAGCAATTAAAGCCTTCTGCAGACGACACATATGTTATGCTGCATGACAGGGGGCGCTGTTGAATAGGGTAATAAAAAGAGCATTACTAATTACTAAATTAGTTCTTCCATAATTCGGCGGTGGCACTCTTATAGGACGAATTGAAATAGCGTTAATCTTTTAAACCGTATCCAGAGATGGCGCTCTATTGAATTCTTAAACAATTTGACAGAAGAACTTGACTAAGTTTTGAATGTCCAAAAGTGTTTCGTTTATTGTTTGTCATTAAAGTCAATTAAACTTTTCCTTGTTATTTTAGAATATTTTTAAGACTTTTGTTTAAGGTGTTGTTTTTGGTGTTGGAGGTAAGTTATTATGTTTTTTTCAATAAATCGTAGTATTCGATTATACTGCTACAGATTTCAAAAGTAAGAAATCTAAATAACACCTATAGAGTATTTCTTTTAATTTTAGTTTGAAGATGGGTTATATTCCTTGTAATGTCCCAGGTTGTGAAGACATCGTTTTCCAAACCCTAACAAATATAAGTATTGTTTTACTCAGTGGGTTTCTCGGGTAAATAATCTGTGGAATGGACCCCGAAAGAATTTACAAGTCCTACCGGGTACGGCATGAGCAGTTTACTGTTCAGGACATATCTTCAAATACGTTCCTCAAAAAAAACAGCAACGCCATCTCAAAAATTACCTTGCCAGAAAGAACCACTACATTCTATACCTATATTTAGTAAGTATTATAAAAATGCTAACTCAGAAATCATAAGTTTTTGATATATATATATGCAGTTCATAAAAATCATAGACTGTTTTGTATGCCATGATTAGGAATAATTTCTGCTTTAATTAAAATCTCTATTTATTTCAAAGGAATAGATATCCATCCTCTTGCAAGAAAGATACTTCCCAAAGAGAAATATTCCAAACACCAACTACAAGTCAGCATTGTACCACTCCTAAAAGTGAGTTTATAATTTTTCTGTTTGGAATATTCAAGGAAATTTAAAATCACAACATATTTTGTTTTTAATTGAATAAAATAATTGGGCAACAAATTCCTCCTTCGATAAGTATGCTTGTATATTTAATTTATTTGTTTGATATACTGAGACAAATTCACAAATAATATTGAGTTGATCAAATTTGTGAAGACAAATCTAAAATCCGTTAAAGAGTTTTTTTATTTCTTTGTCATTAAGTTTTATTTTTAAATTTAAATGGACTACTCAAGTTCGTTTTGATGCGGTATGTTATTGGAAGTGAAAGTTGATAAAATAAAATTTGAATTATTTTTCCATTCTAGTTTCGAAAAATGCAGCTTTCTCGGATACAATTGAGTATCAAGAATTATTAACAGGATTTTACAAAAAAATAGCTCATATATTTACTTTGAATTTACAATTTATACTTTAAATTAACTGTTGACGGTATATTTTTTGGTTGATGCTCCAGTTGATCAGAATATTGCAATGATGTTTCTTTTTGGTGTATATGTAAGATGTATCTCATATGTAAATGAGATAACATGAGATGTTGAAATACAGATGTCTTTTATGCCAACATTCTTTGGTGTGTAATCACAAAAATATATTGATTGATATCAAATTAAATATGTTGTAGACGAATTTTTATATTTTGCGAGTATAAATATAATGATACCTAGAAAATTAACAAAACTGCCGGAGAAAACAGCTTTTGAGGTAAACGAACTTTGGACAAGTTATATAAAGAAGTAGAATCATACTTAGTATTCCTAATTTGTACTTGAAATTAACTGTTAATGGATTTTTACTGTATATTCTGTAGTTAGAAAATATTCTAAGAATATAATTTATTTTTATTTATGATAAAAATGGAATCAATAAACTATTTGGTTGTTCAGAATATAGTTTTATTTCAAAAGAAGAGGTAAATAAATTGAAAAATTATCCTAATTTCTAGACTACCTATAGTTACGTATTCTATGGTATTAATTCTATGTGCGTAGTCAAGAAGACGTACGTAGCCACATAAGATTACAGAAGTTGCATGTCATAGCGTGGCCTCGGGTACGACGAAATCTTGACCAAGAAGACTGGAAAGAAAGAGATTAAACTCCCCCTAAAAATCGTGTATAATTTCATACGCATATCTTTTATAAATTCGTCTTTGGGCACCCTGCCGTGCGCAACAAGCGGCTCTTGCAAAAAGACAGATCACGAAGATAAATAAAGAGAACAAATATTGGTAAGGTAAGGTAATTGTCAAGATGTTCGTCAATGTTCATCGTACACGAAGCCACGCTATGATATGCAACTTCTGTAATCTCATGTGGCTACGTAGAGAAGCATAGGAAGTTTACTCTCCTTTTTTCCAGTCTTCTTGATCTTGACAATTACCTTAAATATTTGTTCTCTTTATTTTTCTTCGAGGTCATGATCTGTTGTGTAAGAGCCGCTTGTTGCGCATGGCATGGTGCGTAAAGATGCATTTACAAAAGATATGGGTATGAAATTTTTCACGACTTTTAGGACAAGACCGGGCGAGTTTAATCTCCTGTTTAACATGTAGTGATTGTCTCTGCCTGTAGGCGTATTCTGTACATTCGCGTAAGTCTCAGAACTGAAAGTTGAAAGTCAGAATACAACTAAACTTGTTGAGACTTACGCAAATGTATGGAATACGCCTACAGGCCAGGCTAATGCTTTTTAAGAACACGTTGCGTATATCTGTCAATTTTCGACGGCCATTTTAACCCATGCCAGTGGTTCTGTATTTCAGTGCGGTCGAGAACACACTTCGTTCACTGACAGCAAAAAATTGGTGGTCTAAAATTCACTGACGCAAGTTTTGTTTGCTATTAGATGCGATACTGCGCATGCGTTAACTTTACTAATAACAATTATTAGTATAAAAAAAATTATGAACGGACCTTGAAAATGAAGAATACAAATATATATTTACAAGAAGATTGAATCAAGATTGCCTAAAAAAATTATTTGCGACCATTAGGCAACAAAATGGAAATTGTAGGAATCCCACCCCAATCCAAGTTCAAAGATCATTAAAAAAACTATTATGCCTGAAATTGTGACGCAGATCCAGATCCAATGCTATTGGAACTGCATGACGTTCCCATGGAGAGTTCAACTTTAGATACCCCCCAAATAGTGAATACTGAACTATTGACACCGACTACCAAAGAGACGATGTGTTGCAGAAAAACTTTATGAGATATGTTTGTGGATATTTGCTTAGAAAAGGCCTCAAAATTCACACCTGTGATCTGTGTACTCATAGAATTAATACTTTATTTCTATGTGTGTACTAAATTCTCGAAAGAAAGGCAAAAGTTAGATGACTCCTCTTTATTTATTTTCTTTCAGGCAAACGGGAATAAAGCAAGAAGTGTATTTGGAAATCTAAATAACCCCAATGATACGTTTGTGGATTTAATCACAAAAATTGAATATCCTTTTCAAAATAATTTTGAAAGATTGGCTCCCAGTCCAAACTTTGAAATTATTTCAAATTGTAAATAAACTTCATTTCAAGCATCCCTGTCCTAATTTCCCCAAAAACTTTCTCAAGTTATACATTAGATTAAGAGTTTATTATACATTGAAAGACATGAATAAATAATTCAAAGACCAAAAAAGTATTGCAAGAAAAGTAATTGTATGGCGTCATAATTGAATTGTTTTTATTTTTGTATGAATAAAGGAGTTTAAATTTTATGTCTTTTTTCTCATTATATTATCATAAATAATATTAATTATTATAAGTTTTATAAATTCTCGGTTATAACTATGACTATAGTTTCATGAAATACCGTTAATAGTTAAAATATTTCATTTTATAATATAAACATCTATTTGGAATATACCAAAGGTACACGCTTTATCTCTGAATACGCTCCTGTCGTAAATATTTCCTATGACGTGAAATTTTATCAAAACCGACTCTCGGCTTTACACCGGAATGGCGCAGTTGAGGTCAAATTTTGTGCTTTCGAAAGATCATATGTGCTGACGAGAGTTTCCCTGCTGTCTTTCACCCCTGAACAAATATAGGCAGGACAAGTAACACGAGCAGTGGGAGTAGCACAAAAAACATTGGGTTATTCTATGTCATTTCGGTGTGTTGCGCAAAATCACGCTGCGCATCCTTATGTAGTATGGGCGAAGGAAGCTTAAATACAACAATAGACACTCAGTGAAATACTGCGCAACATCACAAATTGACAACTTATCACGGAACGTTAATTCAGCCACTTCTGCTTATAGAACAGGATACAAAGTTAGGGCTGATTTCATAATGAATCCTTAATGGGAGATTAGTTAATTCTCCAATTTGTTTAAGCCATATCTCGATAACGGAATAAAATTTTGTATTTTTCAATAACTTCTACAACGTTAGTTACCATCTCTATCGGTTTTCTAAAGTAACTTTGAATTATATGTCCAACCAAAAAAAATATGAAATTTTTAATCTAGGATTAAAATTAATAAGAGATTAAATTTGATTATGAAATCGGCCCTTAGTCATCTTCCGTTTACATATTCTTGCTTTTACCTATGCTGTATACCGGCAGCCACTGACACATTGACACTGGCAACTAGCACCACTCCCAAAATGGCTATAATACAAACTAAAAATTTCTTCAATATCCTTGACAATTTGGCCTACCCAAACTCCGTGGAGATGCAAGACCTTATATTATACGACCGTGGATTGATCAAGAGCAAGATGACGTTTGAAGTGTCTGACGTGTCCTTGAGAAGCGCATGCGTTTGTCCAGCTGTACCTGTAAACGTACCGTTGACGTGATATTATACAGTATTATTTTTTTAAGTTCTATGAAAGCCGGTAAAATGTACGTTGGCTTAACAATGAATTCTAAATTATCTTACATATTCATCATATTGGTTGTATACGTTTGTGCAATATCATCATCGGAGGTACCAAGGCCTCGTGGAGTATCTTTATCGAGGGCTTCTCTCTACCCACCAGATAAGGATTTCACATGCTTTGATCGCAGCAGAACTATTCCTTTCTCGCAGGTGAATCTAAAGTAGGGTAATTACCTAAAGTAGTTCTATAAACGATTAATTGATTCATAAATAAAGTATGAATTCTTTACATTAATAAATTCTGAACAGACAAAAAATGATTATGTTTCTAGGTCAACGACGATTACTGTGACTGTTACGATGCCAGTGATGAGCCTGGGACATCTGCATGTCCTCATGGTATCTTCCATTGCACCAATGCAGGACATAGACCCCAGAATTTGGCAGCGAGCAGAGTAAATGATGGTATATGTGATTGTTGCGATGGGTCTGACGAATATGCCAGTGGAACCAAATGCATAAATAATTGTATTGAGCTTGGCAGGAACGCTCGGGAGGCAGCTCAAAGGAGAGCAGAGCTTATAAAAGCTGGAAAACAACTCAAGGCTGAAATGGGCCAGCAAGGTAAGTTATTAGATAACAATGATAAGATTGTAAAGATAAACAATTCGTCAATTTCCTATAGGTGGAGGTAAGATTTAATTTTGAAGAGGCGTAAGTGATAATTATTGATGTGAACAGGTTTTCTAGCTTATTAATACTTTTTTGATTGAGAACTAACGTTTGTTTATAAATTTTATTGATAAAATTTTCAACGAATGTGATTAACAGGGGTGCAACTTAAACAAGAAAAACGAACGAAACTAAACGAACTGTTGAAGGATAAAGAAGAAGCCGATAAAGTGAAAGCCGAAAAAGAAGCTATTAAAAAGGAAGCTGAAGATAAAGAAAATGTCGCTCTTGAGTATTACAGGAAACTTGAAGAGGAAGCTAAAAGGAAAAAACAGGAACAAGAAGAAGCAAAAACTAAAGCTGAAGCTTTAGAAACGTTCAGAAAATTCGACGCCAATCAAGATGGAAAGGTAGATATAGCTGAAATACAAGTTAGAGAAAGCTTTGATAAGGATAGGAATGGCGAAGGTAAAATACCTATATTTTTCTGGCTCTTAATATCTTCTTCACTATACATTTTCTGTAGTGTCCGAGGAAGAGGCCAAATTCTTCTTGAACGACCAAGAATCCGTCGATGTGGAGACTTTTGTAAGTGTTTGTTGGACCAATGTGAAATCTTACCTTATGATAGACGGTGGTGTTTACACCCCACCTCAACCGGATTCCGACAATACAAACGAAGAAGCTGAGGACATGTCAGAACAAGAAGAAGCTGACGATGAAGGTAAATATTAATTAAAATCTCGGTAGTATTTCAGGTGTTTCCCTCGTATATTCTCTATTCTTCTATTACATATTACAGAAGCGGGTGAAGATGAAGATGATGAAACTGATGGGGAACAGCATGATGAAGCACCAGTACCTGAGGTAAAGCCTGAGATTGTATACGATGATGAGACCAAGAAATTGGTGGAAACGGCGAATGCTGCACGCAATGATTTTAGGGATGCTGAAGCGCAGGTAAAATGTGTGGTTGATTCATTTTTTCGATAAGCAGTTGATAAATTTTATTGAAAAGGTCCGTGATCTTGACAATGAGATCAGAAATATTCGTGAGTATCTGGATAAAGATTTTGGACCAGAAGAGGAATTTGCCATTCTCGAAGGTCAATGTTATGAATTTGAGGATCATGAATACGTCTATAAGCTGTGTCCTTTCGATAGGGCTGCACAACAACCAAAGTCTAGTGGTTCAGAAACAAGGTGAGTCGCAGTATTCATATATTTACATCTTACAGGTTCTGTATTTTGGCCTCTGTTTTGTGATTGATACAATAATTAATAATATGTATTATCTAAACTTTCCCGTTGAAATTCTTTATATTCTTCTACATGTTTTCTTTTTAAATGATGATCCTGGATGTTGTGGAGGCATTTTTACCAAGACCACCTCGAAAAATCTCACATTTACATGTATTGCACTTTGCATATTTATTTTTATCATCACATATTAAAAAATCCCGATGGCCTGTAGTTAGCGGAAAGGTACATTTTTCAAAATTCATTGAAGTGAAATTTGAACAACCTTTTCATTGGTATACATACATCTTATTACATAAAAATGTCGTATGTGTCATAGCCTTTGCGGTTAGAGGTTTTTGTTTTGGCTGTTGAATATAAAGCAGACAGGGTTCGAGTTCCACTTCAAGGCCGAATTTTTTTTTTCGTCTATTTCTTTTCAATAAATATACTATATATTTTTAAATCAGGGTCTATATTAAGATCTCCAGAAAATGTACAATTACATCAAATTTATATTGAGTGTTCATGTTTTATCAATATAACTAGTTTATGTTTACCATAATTGAGATTTTTTTATTCTTTGTGGAAATCAATCCAATGTATACCTTGTAACAAGGTATACATTGGACAAACCTCCCAACACCTCGAAGGTAGAATAAACGGACACAAATATACAAAAAATTCTGCAACAGCTCTTAATAAACATAAAAAAACAAGCAAACACGAATTTAACTACAATAATATTAAAATTTTAGCAACCGAAAAGGACACAAAGAAAAGAGAATTTCTTGAAATGATTCATATTAAGCTTAATCCTAATACAGTGAATGATAAAACTGACATTAAGAATCTCAGCAAAATATACCATAAAATTATTTAGTAAAAAGAAACTCCATCTCCTCTCCTTTTTTTTACAAAGTGTTTGTATAATACTTTTGTTTAAATAATATTCCTCTCCCATTCCACAATTCCAAATAAACCACAACCACCATAGCAAAAGAGTTCCTGATAAACGTACAACAGATGGTAGCATAGACACAACAATACACACCAAACATAATACACCAGTCTTTATAATTGACTTTTGGAAATAATCTTCTCAAAATATATATAGCGTAAAAACAGACCTGTCATAAAAATCAACACATGCCATACTAACAAACGTGATAGAGAAAGAAGAATGATTGATTTCCACAAAGAATAAAAAAATCTCAATTATGGTAAACATAAACTAGTTCCTATATGTGTTTAAGGTACGAAAGGTAATTTTATATGTATTCATTTATTTTATTAATATTTTTTAGCAGTAATATGTTTTTTAACTGATGAAGCTTGGAGCCCCAAGCGAAACGTCTTAATTTTAAAATATACGCTAAGATGAATATCTGACCCCTTTTGTGCAAACCGAACCTAAATCCCAAGATACATCCAAAATAAAATTATATATAATGGTTCAAGAATTTCACAGAAAATAGATATATATATATATATAAACTTTTGAACCAAATGTTTTTTTGGACTAACTTATATTTTCTTCAATCCTTAAAAAATACCGCCCAATGCTTGTTTGGTAATTTAACTCAGATTTCTTGCAGAGCCCTTTTAATTCATATCCATAAGGTATTTTACAGACAGAGTGGAACACAGGAATAAAATGCTCTCGTTCACAAAAGCACTAACATTCTTAACTGATTTTATATACAATAATGATTTTATATTGCTCACAATTCAAATTTGATGACACAACAATTACCTCAACTGACTATTCTAATGACTTCAGAGCATGTTCTTGGTAATGTAATAAATAGTAGATAGCATAGATTTTAGAGATGTTAAAAGGTTAGGTTATAGCGTTTGTTGTTATAGGTTAGCTTAAGTTTTCTTATTTGACATCTTGCACCAAGAATATATTAAGGGAGGATAACTAACTCTGTATCCTGTTCTATAAGCAGAAGTGGCCGAAATAACGTTCCGTGATAAGTTGTCAATTTGGTATGTTGCGCAGTATTTCACTGAGTGTCTATTGTTGTATTTAAGTTTCCTTCGCCCATACTACATAAGGAGGCGCAGTGTGATTTTGCGCAACCCACTGAAATGACATACGATAACCCAATGTTTTTTGTGCTACTCCCACTACTCGTCCTCCCTATATTTGTTCATGTCTTGCACGTACGCAAAGGGAGTGAGGTAGTTACACTCAGTGACTCAGAGAGATACTGCGCAACATCCCCAATTGACAACTTATCACCGAAGTAATTTTAGCCACTGTTGCCTATAGCACTGCAAACAGAGTTACTCATCCTCCCTTTATATATTCTTGGTGGCGTCTTATGAAGCTCCTCGTTGTCACCGCATTGTAATACCAATCACCAGGTCCTGTCTCAGGAAAATGTCGCCACCTGGATTTAAATTTTATGAAAACATTTTTATGTTTAATTAAACTAATGAATTTCAAAATTACAGAAGAAAATATTACAAGGAAATTTGAATAAACGGCATCACAGTGTGCTGTTTTCCCTTTTAAAATACGACATTGCCGGGGACTTTCCGATAACTGTGGCGCCAATATTTGACGATGTACTCTGAAAGAACACCCCAAAACAAGACTAAAATCAAGAATACCAATTTTCGAGTTTTCGTCTCCTTTTGGAAATATTGGCTTTTTATGGTCCCATCATGCTAGCGGGATATTTGGGTAAAAGGCATGTTTGATAATGTGTGGGTGGAGAGACACGCGTTTAGAAGTTGATAAATATTTGTACTTACCAGTAAAATCACTGTTATACCATCTCAATATCATAAATTACCATTTTTCAACGTATAAACTACAAACACATTTCACTGTCTCTACTAGGTTAGCCGCTATACTGTAATTATTGAAATTTGAAAAACGAAATAATATTGGAAATACGATTCCAGGCCATTACAAATACAGTGTTGCCATTTACTTTATTTTGGAAGCTCATAGAATTATTAATTTATTCTATGACAGTAGAATAAGTTGTAGACAAGAGAAAAATATATGTATGTATATGAAACATAATTTAAATGATAATTATTCAAACAATGAATCTAAGGAATAAAATTAAACACAGATTTAGTATTTTTGGAAAAAATGTAAGGTTAGGTCATGTTAGGTTTGTGTTTAATTTTCTATTGTCCAAAAAGATTTTCAGTAAGGTTAGGTTTAGGTTAAGTCAAGTTAGGTTTATGTTTAATTTTCTATTGTCCAAAAAAAATTTCAGTAAGGTTAGGTGAAGTTAGGTTTATGTTTAATTTTCTTTTGTCCAAAAAGATTTCTGGTAAGGTTAGGTTTAGGTTAGATTAAGTTAGGTTAGGTTATGTTCCATTTTCTATTGTTCAAAAAGATTTGGTAAGGTTAGGTTTATGTTTAATTTTCTATTGTCCGAAAAGATTTTCGGTAAGGTTAGGTTTAGGTTAGATTAAGTTAGGTTTATTTTTAATTTTCTATTGTTTAAAAAGATTTTGGGTAAGATTAGGTTTACGTTAGGTCAAGTTGGGTGTATGTTCAATTTTGTCTACGACTTATTCTACTGTCATAGAATAAATTAATAATTCTATGAGCTTCCAAAATAAAGTAAATGGCAACACTGTATTTGTAATCGCCTGGAATCATATTTCCAATATTATTTCGTTTTTCAAATTTCAATAATTACAGTATGGCGGCTAACCTAGTAATGAAAGTGAAATATGTTTGTTGTTTATACGTTGAAAAATAGCAATTTATGGTATTGTGATGGTATAACAGTGATTTTACTGGTAAGTACAAATATTTATCAACTTCTAAACGCGTGTCTCTCCAACCAAACATTATCAAACATACCTTTTGCTCAAATATCCAGCTAGCTTGTTGGGACCAAAAAGGGCCAATATCTCCAAAAGGAGATGAAAACTCGAAAATTGGTATTCTTGATTTTCGTCTTATTTTGGGGTGTTATACCAGAAACCACTGTCAAATCGTGGCGTCACAGTTATCGGAAACGTGCCACATTGCCTATACCCGGATAAGGATCAATGCATTCTTTGAGAGGTTATTTATTTTTATAATATTTCACTGAAATAATATTTTGGATTTTTTCAATAGAAGATTTTTATAGATATAAAAAAACACGTATCAGCGTGAGATGATTCAAATCATAAACTTCTGTGCAAACTTATTTTTATTCCAGAATCTGATTTAGTGTGAAATAAAATATAAATATTTTAAAACGTTATGTGAAATATATTTCACCCAGGCATTGATATTGGCTTGATAAATATAAGCGAGTAGAAGCTGCGGAAATAATATGCTAAATGAGAGGATTTAAAATAATTCATGTTAAAATATCTTGTGCTTAAATTTGTTCCAGGTTGGGAACGTGGGGCCATTGGTCAGGTCCTGAGAGCGACAAATACTCGGAAATGTTGTACGACCGAGGTCAGTCCTGCTGGAACGGCCCACAACGGACAGCCACTATTCGTCTGCATTGCGGCAGTGACAGCAAAGTCACTGGTGTATCAGAGCCCAACCGATGCGAATACATGTTTGATTTTGAGACACCTGCAGCGTGTCGTGAACTTTCAAGGGACGAGGCGCGCGATGATCTACATGACGAGTTGTGAGAGTGGGAATTGATGAATGTGATGCTATTGTTGTTCCTTTCTAACTTGTTTAGGTTTGGTATATGTTTTTCCAATTCAATCTGATAGGCACAAAAATACTTTTTCTGGAGAATTATTCTTATTTACTTTTTTACAAAAAAATTGTTTCTTTTCATCAAAAATTGATATAGATCATGAGCAACATATTTTCCAATAAGACTTGATTAGATTATTAGCGTAATTCTTAAGAGACCAAATGTAGATGTTTGTTAAATTGAATAAAAAACGGTTGTTTTTTAGAAATATCTTTTATTTATTTATTAAACATTGGGAGTAAAATTTGCTTCTACTTCCATTGAAAATGGAGTAAGTAAGTAGGTTATAGATTACTCTGAAATTCTATGGAAACTGAATTTATTTGGATAACAACGTTTTGGAAATATATATTAGAATTATCAAATTTTAACTGCAATTTGTTGTACAAGTTGTCCTGTATTTAGTTCACAGCTGGATATGGAATGCTTAGTCCATGGTGTATCATTTAAAATACTGACCCACGTGATATCTACCCCCTATTTTTTAAAATAGTAAGGAGGTCGTGTGATACTTTGAAAATTAAAAAAAATGGTGTGTCCACTCACACGACTTTCCTACCGCTCGCTGGCAAATACCAGTGAATGAAAAAATTTACACTATTACAATACTCTCCTTACATAGCGACGATAATAGCGGTAGTAAAGTAAAAATCCTCTGGTCAAATCGTGCTACCAAACATTTTTTCACCATGTCAAGACAAACAACAATGGTCATGTAACATTTTTTCGCAAGATGAAACATTAAGCCAGAATCTGAAGAAACATGTGGAATTTTTTGTGTTTTTTCTCAGAGATGGCGCTATATATGGGTGGTAAAGGGCTCTCAGAAGAATACTTTAGGCAAGTTTAATCAAAATCGTTAGAGCCGTTTTCGCGCTATAGACTTGAGCAAATTACGTTTTTTGGCTATAGCTCAACACCCAGTGTATACAGGATTCTCATTCAGTGCCACCGGCGAGTGATATTGGTACCAAACAAAATAAAAAAAAAGCAACAAAATACACCGATCCGTTCCCGAAATAATGCTGTCACAGACAGACAGACCAATGGCCAAAAATATGTTTATTAAATTTAGAAAACTCTGAAACGTCAACATTTGTAAAAATCTCGATACCGAAAATTTCACACGATTACAATAATTTCCTTATACAGCTACTATAGAAGCGTAGGAAAGTAAAAATGTAAAATAAAAGTAGGGGAGTGGATGACAGTGAAGGCAGAATTTGTCATAAAACACCTCGCTCAAAATAAAAATTAACGGATAAGACTTAATATGAGCACAGTATATACGACGGGTGGCCAAATTATTAAGGACAGTAGGTACCCATTTTTATGTAATTTCTATTTAAAGTTATTTTTATGAGAATATAATTGTCTTTTCATGTTTTCTCTATTTAGTAATATGGTAGGTATCCATTTTATTATACTGTACTGAAAATTAAGGGTTCTATTCAATAACATTGAATAGTTAATTAAGAAAAACGATAATTCCTCTACTTACAACAAACAACAAAAAGCAAGAGAATGAATTTCACTTGGAATGAGCATGGAATGCCAAGGATCTGTCCAGATGAAACCCATGTGTTACGGAGTGTGAGGAATAGTTAAATGCACTTCAAATAAGTGAAAAAAGGATGGATCAATCTAATTTTCTATATAAACTGCAAATCTCATACGACAGGCAGTTCATTTCTCCTAGAGATCTCATAGAACCAAAATCAATGTGAGTCGAAATCAAATTATTCCCAGCTGAATCATCAAAGAATAAGAAAACGACATCTGCAACCAGACCAGCCTGCACGAGGAATTAATAAATTTGCTATCAAATTATATTGCCAGTGGCGTACCAAACAATTTTATTTTGGGAAAATAAAATTCTGAAACCAGAAAGTTGTGTTTTCTTGTTATTTTGACAAAGCTGAAAGGATCGCCATATGACTGTTGCAGACTGGAGTCTGGTTAGGAGACCTTTCTTGATTCCATGTCATATGACTATTAATTTTTTACACGTATGCTTCTCTGACGAATCAACCTTCTAGATTTTGGTGGACAAAACTTCATTCGTTCGACGTCGTCCAGGTGAGCTGTACCATCTAGACTGCCTTATGGAGAGGGTTAAACACCCAGTTAGAGTTACAGTGTGGTCGGTGATTTCAGCGAAGGGCATGGGTCGCCTATACATTGTGGAAGGCACCATGAGGCAAGACCAATATACGCGAGTACTGTAGACTCGTCTAGTACCTCAACTCAAGGAATGGTTCCCTGGAAATGAGACTTACGTTTTTAAGTACGATTCAGCACGGTGCCACGAAGCTAGGAGTATAAATGCATTCCTGGCCGAAAAAAAACATCACTGTTTTGCCATGGCCGGTGATTTTGCCTGATAGAAAACATGTGGGTGCTAACCAAATGTACGATTCCTAACCTAACCAAATATACGATTGCCAAAAAAATCATCACTACTATGCGCTATTTGATAGAAAAACTTATAAAAGAATGGCATCATAATGCTGAACTTGCCAAAATCTGCATAGAGAGTATGCCCCGGCGTATAGAAGCTCTTATTCTAGCAAAGGGTGGTGTGACTAAATACTAAGATTTGGATCAATATTTTTCCCTTCTAGCACTTAATTATAAAGAAAGTAATCATAAAAAGTTTCTCCTGAATTATGTATTTTTTCTGTGATCTCTATGATACACTTTCATAAAAAATACCAACACAAAATTTCACTATTTGAATAAAAAAAATCGATTAAACTAGGAAACACGAGTGTTTGAGTACTGTCCCTAATAATTTGGCCAACCACTGTACATCTATACATATATAATAAAATTTTAACAGGTATATGTTTGTACATTATAGATATTTGATATAAACTAATATTGGGGGTCTTTATTAGACCAACAGAAGCCAAAACATCAGTTTTTAGAATTTTTGTCTGTCTGTCTCTTTGTACGCGCATCACGCAAAAAGTACTACATGAAATTGAATGCAGCTTTCACCGATATATTACTAAGAGGTCCAACTTAAAATATAGGCTCCATTTTACCGCGCCTGTCTATGTTTCTGAATGTTTGTACACGCATCAAGCAAAAACGCCCGTATGGATTGAATGCAACTGTCTTGCTAGAGATCTAACTTGAAATGTAGGCTCCATTTTACTGCGTCTTTATGTTTGTTCACGCATCAAGCAATAACTGCCGCATGAAATTGAATGCAGTTTTCAATGCGCAGGAAGTCGCGGGCAAAAGCTAGTATATAATAGATCTGTTGATACTGTTACGTGGGTAGCTTATCATGTACTTACTGTTATTATTTCTTTTAGTTTGTATTCATTCTGCTAGCTTATTTTCAATAGTGTTGCTTGTGTATTTCATTATGCAGTTCTAGAATTATAGTAGATTTATTCTCGATCCTTCCAGAAACTATATGTGAGGTACAATTTGTCATACTATTGTCAGTTTGACAAGGCTCCAGAACATTTATTATGTTCGTCTAGATAATCATAGAACATTCTCGATGAATGTCATATCATGATTCAGATATATAAAGCCGTGACGATCACGGGACACAGTCAGTTTATTGTATCAGTCAATTGGAGACATAACTCGAAAGTAGTTGGAACGCGATAGTCAAAGTGACAAATAGTCACAGTTGCACTACAACAGAAAGCCGTGTACAGTGTGTTTGAAAATAAATCATTGGAAGCAAACTGCGAATTTTGAGTATTACGCAAGTGAACTCACCCCACAACGTTTAGCACAGGGTTAAACGTTACAATTGGTGTCAGAAAAAAGGGATCATCGCATTTTGCTGAGAATATATGGTGAATACCAGATCGAAAGATTACGACGAAATGGCGAATTTTGCAGAAATAATGAAGTACTTAGAAAATCAAAGAGAAGAACAAGAAAGAATTAGACAACAAGAAAAAGAAGAACGAGAAAGAATTAGACAGGAAGACCAAACAAAAATGAATCAATTCCTAGAAAATCAAGAAAAGAGTAGACAAGGACGAGAAACCAAAATAAATCAAATTCTAGAAAAGCAAGAAAGAAGTAGACAAGAACAAGAAAGAATTAGGCAACAAGATAAAGAAGACCAAGAAAGAATTAGAAAGCAGGAAAAAGAAGAACAAGAAACAAGAATAAGACAAATCTTAGAAGAACAAGATAGCATTAGACAGAGAGATAAAGAAGAAGTTGATCAGAAGTTAGTGAAAGTCCAAGAAAACTTCATACAAAAATTTCAAATAATAGAAGACAAGATGTTGCAAAAACAAGAAGTTGACCAAAAATTAGAGAAAGTTCAAGAAGAAGTTGAACAGAAATTAGAGAAAGTTCAAGAAAGGTTTGATCAAAAATTTCAATTAATAGAAGAAAAAATGTTGCAAACGAAAGCTGAAGTGCCTCTAAGAAGATCGTCCAATGAAATTCAAAATGGCGTAGTTAATTCAGTAAAAATTGAAGCCCCAAAATTCGATGGTAAACAGTCTTGGTCTACATATAAAAAGCAATTTGATGCTGCTGCTTTGACTAGTGGTTGGTCAGATGAAGAGAAGGCCACTGCATTGATCTTGGCTCTACGTGGTGATGCATTGGAAATCTTAAATACCCTAACTGGCGGCGAACATTCGTATGAGATTTTAGTGGATCAACTTGAAATGCGGTACGGTGACCAACATCTACAACAAGTTTACCAAGCACAGTTAAAGAATAAGCAGCAAAGGTCTGGAGAAACACTACAACAATATGAAATTGATGTTGCTCGGCTCGTTCGACTGGCATATCCTACAGCACCAAAAGACTTTCTTGATAGGTTAACAGTACAAACATTCATTGATGGTATAAGAGATATTGAAATGCAACAAGCCCTTCGGTTAAGGAGTCCTACAAGAATTGAAGATGCCCTTGCACGTGCACTTGAATACGAAGCTGCTAAACAGGCGTCTAGAAGTCATCTCAGACTGCGACAGACACGATGGGTCAATTCAACCCAAGAGAAGTCTTATGGCAATGGTAACTCCATAAAGCACATTATTAAAATGTTACAAAAATTGGATGGGCAAACAAATGAACAAAGAACTAAGACTTTGTGTTGGAATTGTGGGTAAGAAGGACATATAAAGAAGAATTGTCCACAGCCTCAAAATAGCAATATGCAGGAAAACTCCAGTTATCCAGTTTAGCGGGGCGAAAACTGGCTTACTCCAACCGAGCCCCAACATCATTAAAACTCAAAATTTCCCGACTGAGTCATGAAGGATCCAGCTTGGTTGTGAAAGGAAGAATATGCGGTCGGGATTGTAATATTGTTATTGATACTGGTTCATGTCCTACCATTGTGCGAGCTGATGTTATTCCTGCTTCCAAAATTGACCATCCCAATAGAAGTTATATACTTGAAACTGCAAACGGAGTGACAATACCCGTCATTGGTACTCACGAGGCAGTTATTCAGCTAGGAAAATCAAAATTCAGACATAAAGTATTTGTTGCCGAGATTTTGGACGAAGTTTTATTTGGGCTAGACATCATGAATAAATTTGGCTTCAATCTGAACCTCCAAGACCGAATACTCAAAGTTAATGAACAAGAGTTGTTTATGTCAACATCTGAATCTAGAATAAGAAAAATTAAGGTAAACAGGACCATTACGATACCTGGATGGTCTGACAATCTCATCCATGTTAAAATAGAAGGTTCTAAGTGCAAGGAGGCACTGGTACTGGAAAGTAATCCAGAATGTCTGCCAAAGGAAATGATTATAGAAAACGCATTAATAAGTCCATCAAGTGAGCATCCAATTAAGGTGAGAGTTTTAAATCTATCCGAAGAACCTAGAGTTTTAATGAAAAATGAAGTAATTGCCTGTGCGGAACCTATAGTATCTGTCAAAATCTCAAGCAGTCAAGGGAAAAGCATGTGCCAGAAAGGAAGAGAGCTGAAAGAGAGAATCATTTCGCAACTTCCTAACCAACAGAAGGCGAAATTTGGTGATTTATGGGAGAAATACAAAGAACTATTTACTTTTTCGGAAACCGATCTAGGACGAACTAATATGGTACAACATCGCATTAACACAGGCAACCAACAACCAATAAAACAAATTTCAAGAAGGATACCATTAGCAAAACAAAATGAAACGGAAATACTTATAGATAACATGAGGAAACAAAAGGTAATTGAACCTTCGAACAAGTCCTTGGTTGTCACCGGTGGTCTTAGTCACAAAAAAAGATGGCTGAGAGATTTAACAGAACACTAAAAAATTATTTGAGGTCAGCAATCAATGAACACCAAACGAACTGGGATAAGTGTATACCGCTCTTCCTACTGGCCTATAGATCTTCCACTCATGAATCGACCAAAGAATCCCCAGCTGGCATTGTGCTTGGTAGAAATCTGAAACTTCCGTCTGACATCTTGTTTGGTTCACCAAGCGAACCTCCCACATCTGTAGATGTCTACATTCAGAGTTTGAGGCGAAGACTCGAGGAAATACACAATCTGGTTAGAAAACAGTTGAAGATTTCTAGTGATCGAATGAAGGCCCGATATGATATTCGTGCAGAAACCGGACAATTTAAAATTGGTGATAAAGTGTGGTTGTACAATCCACAAAGACGAAAAGGTCGTTCTCCAAAATTTGACAAACAATGGGAGGGACCATATACCGTTATCAAGAGGATAAACGATGTGGTATATAGAATTCAGAAATCAGTCAATTGGAGACATAACTCGAAAGTAGTTGGAACGCGATAGTCAAAGTGACAAATAGTGACAGTTGTACTACAACAGAAAGCAGTGTACAGTGTTTTCGAAAATAAATCATTGGAAGCAAACTGCGAATTTTGAGTATTACGCAAGTGAACTCACCCCACAACGTTTAGCACAGGGTTAAACGTTACAATACGTTTCTACAAAAATAATCAATAAATCTCCTAATGAAATTGAAAGAATGATACTGCTAAGTATGGATTTACACAACAAATTATTTATTCATTCATCATCATATGGACGATCCAGGCAAAATAATAGAAATAAGATTTACAGGTTAATTTCGTACACAAGCGCTACAAACAGTTAATGTGGGCGAAGTCAGGGGCATCTTCTAGTTTAAAAAAAGAACGTCCTACTCTAAGGGTGGGATGTCGAAACCGTTTAGTTAAAAATGACCTGCCTATCATCGCCTTTAACCGATACATGAAATGTCTATATTATTATCTAAAATGAAACCTTAGCTAAAAGGTATATTCAATAGAAACGCCTAAATTCAGCGTTAATGAAAAAAATGCTGATTCAAAAGTATGTCTCTTTGTCCTTTGTAATACGGAATTATGGAAAAACGATGAAGGAGAGCAAATATATAAATAGCAGGTCAATTTTATGATATCAAAATGTCAACGTCCAACAAAAATAATTATATCAGGTGTTTCACAAATAATTGGAAATATTTTACCTAATAAATCTTCAACTCCAAAATATAAAGATTCAACACATATCATATCTCATGTTCATCTAAGATGGCTATTATATGTCATGATGGTACATGAAAATTTGACAATTCGTGCATTATTAATATACCTTTGTGCATTTCTCAACAGAAGTGACCCGAGATGAATATTGAAATGAAGGGAAATAACTATTCAAACGAATTTCTGATGAAATTGTTTATCCTTCATGGAAAATGTGAGGGAATTATGGCAAGAACGTGTAGAAAATATAATGAAACGTACCCTAATTTATATCCAGTGAACAAGAGGAAGTTTAATCGATTACAAAATTATTTCATTAAACATGGATGAAAATTGAAAGCGGAACGACATTTACCGAAGCTTGTAACTTCAGATGAAGACAACATAATAAATGTTTTGGCCTATTTCCATGCTGATCCTAAGCTTCCAATAGGAGTTCTGAATATGATAACATGCACCCATACAAGTTGACGAAATTGCAAGCTCTAAATCCAGATCATCAAAGTAGGGTACAATTTTGCACTAATTATCAAATTTTCATAATGTCATGTACCATCCTGACATGTAATATCTACCTTGAAAAAATATTTCCAAATTCCTCATTTGGATTTCTTAGTACTAATAACTTTACTTATGGAGATACATTGTTAGCTATATTAGTTTTTCTAGAATGACATGGCTCTCTGATGGAAGTTACAAAAACGAATTTCTGGAAGAAAATATTCAAAGCAGTTTTTTTAATAAAATGAATAATTAGGGAGGAAATGGTGTGTATGACGTATGACAGATGATTGATGTCAAAAACTGTATTGAATGTTTTCTTTAGAAATTCGTTTTTGTAACTTCCATCAGAGAGCCATGTCATTCTAGAAATGTTAATATAGCTAACAATGTATCTCCATAAGTAAATATATTGGATTATAACACCAACAATTTATTCAAATGTTAGTTATTAGTATTAAGTAATCCAAATGATGAATTTTCTAACTCTATACAGTCGGTGTCATTTTTATTTCTAATCCTCACTTGCAGAGTAAGTTTCTATTATTATTTTTTTAGTTTCTAAGATCTCGTAATAATTATACTTTGTAAAAATTTTCAGCCATGAAAATGAAAATAAAGATTCTCGAAAGCTTGGTGAGCAAAAAGAGTTTTCTTTTTTAAGCATCATATAAAGGGTCTTGTTGATGATCCAACCTCCCTTAAAGTTTCTAACAGGCTCGTAATACCAATAAGATACACATCGAAACATTTCTAATAATTATTTTAGAATAGGAGGGATGAATTTTTTGAGGAATTTAAAACTGAAGGATAACAGCTACTTAGCGATATTTAGTACAACAAATTGAGTTTGAATCGTTCAACATATCTCAATATACCAACTTAAAATTATCAATCAAACCATTCCTAATATATACATAAAACAAACATAATCACAAATTTTAAATTTATAGCTCATCATGACTCAAATACTTATTAACAAAATCATACAAATCTTCCAAGGACCTGCTTCCTGAGTATTCCGATACTTTATTTCCATCTTTGTATAGGAAAATAGTGGGAAAACCTTCGACCTCTTGGTCGTTGCACAACTGCTTGTTTCCATCTAAAGTACAGTCTACTTTGTAGATATGAACACGTTCAGTATCAATAAATTTCTCTCTCAATTGCTCCCAAGTGGGCAGCAGACGTTTACAGTGACCGCACCATGGAGCAAAGAACTTGATGAATGTAACACCCGATTTGATGCCCACATTGAAGGTTTTACTAGTGAGTTCAGAGGGTTCGATATTTTCAGTATCGATAGATTCTTCTTCGGGAATATTCAAGATTGTACCCATCATTTTTTCCACATATTGTTTGAGATCATCGTGGCTACGATCACCTTGGTATTTGTCAATCTAAAATAAAAATATAGAGCGTCTAGATGTCAAGATACCTATGACATTGAATTATCTTACCTTTCTACTGTTTTCGATCCATAACAGGGTTGGGTATCCTTTAACATCAAATTTATTGCAAATAGATCTGAACTGGGTACAGTCGACCTTTGCTATGCTAATTTCATTGTGGGATTCGAATGTTTTCGCCAAATCCTCCCAAGTTGCAGCTAATTTCTAGATTAAAGAATAATGTTTCCTTCTATTGCTAAAAGAAATTTAGTGATTAGATTTCTTTACCTGACAATGACCACACCATGGTGCATAAAATTTAACGAAATGTTTGCCGTTTCCAATGTGGTTTTCAAAATTGTTGTCATTCAGTTCTACAAGTCCACCAACTGCTTTGGCCTCGTCGCCTGTCTCTTCCTCGATTTCCTCACCCTATGTGTGAATTTTGGACTTACGTCAACTCTCTATCAGTATATTATTCTACGCACCTCTCTCAGCTGTTCGTTAATGAATGTTGTTAGTGTAGGAAGATCTCTCGTGCCTCTAAATCTTACACCATTATCATCTCCTACTTTGTAGAATTTTAAAGTCGGATAACCGGTGATATCTTGCTCCGAGCATACTTCACTATCAGTAGTACAATCCACTTTAGCGATCTTAATATTGTTGGTATCATCATCATTTAACATTTCTGCAAGTTGTTCCCATTTAGGGGCAAACTTTTGGCAATGTCCACACCTATAAAGAAAACAATATATGGATTTTTTATTAAAAAAAACCCAGTGTAACTTACCATGGTGCGTAAAACATAACAAAATGATTTTTCTGTCGAACATTATCAGAAAAATTCTCATTTGTATATTTTATAGTGTGAATATCGTCTTCATGGCATAAAATAATAAGAATACTTCCGAGAAACAATAATAGCTGAATTTTGAGCATTTTTTTTCTTTCACGATTCTTAATTATAAAAATGATCAATCTCACGCTAACGCCGGACCGCCAGACATAGAACACCAAGAAAGAAAGTAATTTGTAAGATGAGTACATAGACAACCCAACTGGATGAGTAATGTGAGTAGCGAAATTTTTATGACATATGACATGTTGCATAAGGCATAGATCGCAAAGAACTCTTAGGTAGTTATGAATGAAACACGAGGCGGTTGGTCCAGGATTGGAGTTGGAGGTAGCTTCTCTGGTCCAGGACGACCGCGATTGTAGCAACAAGAAAACAACCCAATTTGATACGAATGTAATGAAAAGGTATATCGTGATGTGTAGAGAACACTACCTCCAAGATGAGTACCGCAGGCTATACTCTACACTCTATGTCAGACATGTTGCATGAACAACCTAACGCCTAACTTTATTTTATACACCAATGCAGTTCGTGTTCTTTGCCTCGTTTACATTTTTATGACAATCAGCGGTATACATTTTGTTACTTACCTTTACAGATATGTTCTCGGTCTTCGATATAAGACATTATTTATGATCATAACGCATTATGAGTAAATCTGTGTTATTAATTGGTATGCTCAATTTTGAATTTCTCTGCCAAGAGAAAGGTTTTCAGAAATTATTTTTTATTGAGCGTTACTTTTAAATTAAACGCCAGCTTCATAAATCTGCAAATGCGGCATTTAATTGTTTTATATTGATATAATTCAAAATACAATTAGGATGGAATAAACGTGGTTGTTGTTGAATAAGGAAGGAACAATTTATCTACGGCTACAACGAAGATCTACCCCATAGATAAGTGATTGTCGTATGTATACTAAATCTACCCTTCCTCCAAGGGAAACACTTACTGTTGAGCTTCTTTATATGTCTATGGTTAAGCTTTTGTCATTAGTTCTATGGATTCACAGTCCACAGTACGCATGCGCAGTGAAAGAAAAGAAGCCTAAGAAATCTAAAGAAATCTGAAACGCCATCTACAGAAATTTACACATGTTTATGTGGGAACACTGCCTCGAGGTCCATAAACTTTTTCTTGAATGGATCTGCAGAGTTCGATAAAATTTACAAAAAGAGGTTTTAAGACCCGAGAAATCGATTGACGATACTTGCATTTTCAATGGGTGTGACCCTCGAGGTCTACAATAGCTATTTCGGGAATGGCTCAGCAGATTGCGATACAAATTTTAGTATGGGATTTGGAGGTCGAGAAGTCGACTGATGATACAGCTGAGTTCTGGTATGAGAAATCGATTGGTGATACTTTCATTTTTTAATGGGTGTGACCGTCGAAGTCCACACTAGCTATTTCGGGAATGACTCCGCAGATTGCGATATAAATTTCAGTATGGGATTTGGGACTCGAGAAGGCGATTGGTGATAGAGCTGAGTTATGGTATGTTTCACATTCATATTTATTTTGAAATCTGTAAATTATGAGCTATGTGAACGATATAACAATATTTACCGATCTACCGATCGCAATAAATTTTATCTAGAAATATTCACATTTTTGAATTACGATTAAACATCCTTAGTTAACTGTTACAGGCCCACTCTAAATCCTTAGTCTTAAACTAACATTTTTAGCACCCAAGAGGAAATAAAATACAAGAAAGAATAAATAAAAATTAAGAAAGTAAAATTATTACAGCCGGTTTCATAATAAAAGCTTAAATGCCCCTTTACCTAATGGCTCCTTTAGTATAAAGGTCCATTTAAATACTCCTTTAAAAATGACTCGTTTCATAAACGCTTAGCAAAGTTTTCGTACGTAAAAACTCCTTTAAGGGATTTTTTCTTGTATTGGCAATCCTGAGATAAGAATCTACCGTAGTCGGCGCCTACCATCAGACGCGTCTGACCACAGGACTATAAAATTGTTCCTATTCTATGGATTTGCGAAATTTGACAGTGACGCATGTTGAATGTCGACTGAATTTGAATTTCGAATATTGTTCTTCCGCTGCTTTGAATATAAAATACAAAAATTCTGCGTGCTATCAGATACAAAGAATTCCTCATATATTGTTCATTTGTATCAAATACAAGTAGGTGAGTACAATCAAGTTAATTAATTTTCACCAGTTTCAAATTAAATAGTATCCATCAATTATTTTTGTAAATATTGCAGAAAAGATGAACCCTGTAGTAAAAAAGAACCGTAGCACTAACTTTAGCAAGCAAGATCAGTTGATTTTGGTGGAGGAAATCCAAAAATGGAAAAAAGTCGTGGAAAATAAAATTACGAATAAAGTTAGTTGTCACGAAAAGGTGAGTTGTAAATTCAGTATAAATTGGAATAAAAAAATATAACCAGTGAATTCTAGCTTGAAGCCTGGAAGATAATAACGGATAGATACAACGCACAAGCAATGGTTAAAAGAAGCTTGCAGCAACTGCAAAGCAAGTATGAGAATTTAAAAACAGAAACAAGAAAGACTGTTGCTGCTCAACGTGTAGGTATACAAGGAACTGGTGGTGGCCCTTTCATAGATATGAAAGATGACCCGGTGTTGTCTATCATCTTAGATATCCTGAGTCACAAAACCGTGTTTGGGATGCAACCGATTTTTGATAGCGACAATCCTAAAATACCAATTTATGTACGTATATATTTAATATAGCTTCAGATTTCACCCTTTTACATATTGGCTATCTAAGTAACATCATTTTCTTTTGAACTATAAATATTGTTCCAATATTACTTTTAGGGTGAGTGTAGTACCAATGCAACTGGACCTACCACGAGAATGGAAACTGAGGAATACCACGTAAGTTTTTTTATTGGTTTATCAAAATTTCATACATATATACCTATACTTCACAATTGGTAATCTTTGAACATAGTTTTTTTGTACTGCAAGTAACAAGAAATTAACAACATTAATGAAAAATGTTCCAGATTCTTTTCGACAGTCCAAACATAATAGATAATACTGCTGAAAACTCCAAAGAAATTCCATTCAAGGAACCAAATTCTGTTGCCCCAAATGTCATGATTGATACCAGTTCTCAAGATTTACAGAACTTCAAACCACCAGTGAAGGTAAGTGTATTGCAATTACTCGAATAGCTTCGCCATGAAAACTGAGTAAAAGGTGCGATTTTTATGCAAGACAAATATTGGTAGCAGATTTTAATGTTTTTATTTATTTAAAGCTCTATAAAGCAATAAAGTATACATATGTTTTAGGAAATTAATGCAAGACCAGATATTGCCTTAGAAATTGAAAAAAAATTGGATTCCGAAAATGTAAGTATATAATAATGTTTGATTTTCTCTAGTTGAACAATGTAAACTTAATCATTTTGATTAGTGGAGTCGTTATACACCTCAAAAGCTAAGAAAACCGGTGAGCAAAGGTCTGCGAACCAATGTGACCAGCCGTTTGTCAGAAAGCAAGACAAAATATTACGAAGCAAAAACTCGTATAAAAGAAGAAAAATTTCAAAATATGTTAAGATTAATGGAGAGAAGAAATGAAAGAGAAGATGAAGAACATTCTAGAAAAATGATTCTGTTAGATTTACAGATTGAAAAACAAAAAAAGGAACTAAATAAATAGATGTAAAATTTACATTTTGTAATTAGAATTATGTAAATTTAGGGATGGGTTTATTTTTTGTTCTAATAATAATAGTTATTAATACTTGTTGTAAGATATTAGGATACAAATAAAGTTAGGAATTGTTTATTTATATCATTATTTATAATAAAGCGAAATGTTCATTAATTAATAATTGCCTGAACTGACGGCCTGTTACATTTCTATTAAATTCATTATTGTCTTCATTCTCATCATCCATGTCATTATTTTCAATCATCCAATCTTCAGGTACAGCCTCTTTCATATTGATCGCCATGTTATGCAAGACTGCTGTAGCCACAATTAAAATCCTGGCAGTCTCAACGTTTAGCCGAATTCCTTGGGATAAAATTGGAAAACGTCGCTTCCACACACCATATTGCCTCTCAACAATATTTCTAGTGCGAATAATTGATTCGTTGTATCTATTTTCAGCAAGATTATTTGTTTCATTTAACTTGGTCATTAAGTATTTCTCAATACGGTAGCCACTATCTCCAACTAAAAGGTATTTACCAAAACGACCCTGCTCAAACTGTTGCTTTACTAAACTATTATTGAATATAGTTTGATCGTGAACTGAACCTGGCCAACGCGTAACAATATTCCTTATTCTCAGGTCAGCATCAGATATGGTTTGTACGTTCAAAGCAAAAAAGCCCTTTCGTGATCTAAATGATTCCGGATCTTCTCCGCCTGGTGATTGAATTTTTACTAGGGTACAATCTATAGCGCCAATAGTTCTAGGAAACCTTGCTATTGCATAAAATTTGATTGCCACCTCTTCCATCTCATTTTCATCTTCACACATTTTAATATGTTGAGTATATACCCATCTTAACAAGTTTAATGTAAACACCCTTTATATATATTCTGTTTAAAAATGTCATGTGTCAGTCTGTCTTTTGTTAGTTAGTTAAAAAAAAAAAAAACAAATTGTTACATTGAGCTTTGTATATTTTGAAGAAAATATAAAAACTAATTTCGAAATCGGAATAAGTGTATAACTTCTTTTCTTCAAAGACTATATTTAAAAGGTTATGGGCCCAGAGTGCAGAGTGAAAACATTGTGTATTTGAGCGGATAGATTGAATAGACAGCTAAAAGGACAAGTTAGAAAACTGATTCGTTTTTAAGTTGTAATCGCGAAATTTAGAACAATGTCGAACGTGAGTCAATTCTCAGTGCCAATGTTGGAGGCCAATAACTACAATAATTGGGAGTTTAGAATGAAACTCATACTCAAAAGAGAGAGCTGCGTTGATGCCTTGAATGAGCCGCCAGACCTCGATAATGCAACAGAAGAGGTGAAAAATAAGTTCATCAAAGTCGATACAAAGGCACAGTCAATAATAGTCCAGGGAGTAAGCGACAAACATTTAGACTTGATTAAAGATTGCAATACTGCAAAAGCACAACTAGAAAAGCTAAAAAGTATATTTGTAAGAACAAGCTCTTTTACAAAACTGTCCCTGTGGAGAAAGTTAGTTAGTCTGAAGCATGGTGTGAACGAAAAAATGGAAGATCATTTTCTTAACTTCGAAACAATTATAAGGGAGTTAAAAGAACAAGGTTCAAGCATTGATGAGAGCGATCAAGTTTGTATTATGCTCTTATCACTACCATCAAAATATGATACGGTAGTAACAGCCATAGAAACGATAGCAGGTGTAAAAATGGACTTTGTTAAGTCGAGACTTTTAGATGAAGAGATAAAGCTAAGTACTAAGGTAGAAAACAGTGATAGTGAAATGATGTTTAAAGCAAGCACTTCAAAAGGATGTTTTACATGTGGTAGTATGTTACACATACAGATGTACTGCCCGAAAAGGATTAATAAGGGTCAACAAAGCTCAAGAGGATCTAACAGAGGTGGTTTTAGGTCAGGTTACAGAGGGCAAAGGAATAATAGTTCAAGAGGCAATCGTCATTATAAGCAGGAGACGAAACATGAAAAAAAACAAGAAGCTCACACGGCAGAAGAAGAGGGAGTAGCCTTATATGCAGCAAATATATGCAATGAGGATATGAGCAAGCTATTTTTTGTTTTAGATTCAGGAGCTAGCAACCATTTTGTCCAGGAACACTTGGAAAAATATATGTATGATATTAAGAAGCTCGAAACTTCTGTAGAGATACACATTGCTAACGGACAAATTTTGAAAGCAAATAAAGTTGGAAAACTAAAAGCTAAATGTCAAAAACAGGTGATAACAATAGAAGCACTTATAGTGCCAAAGATTAAGCACAACCTATTGTCAGCCTCAAAAATAACGAACAATGGCCATAAAATTATTTTAGAAAAGGAGAAGACTTCTATAGTTGGAAGAAATTTAGAATTAGTATGTTTGAGAAAGAATGGGTTGTATGTTATGATGTTAGATAATATCATAAATAAGGTTGAAAAATGCAATGTCACAACTACCGAGACGTGGCATAAACGATTGGGACATGCAAGCAAGGATGCTATGATGAAGCTGGGATTAAAACCGTTGGATAAAATATGCTCAACATGTGTCGAAGGAAAAGCCACTAGATCACCTTTTCCTAAAAATGAAAACAAAACAAAAACCATAGGAGAGCTAATCCATAGTGACATCTGTGGACCAATTACCCCAAACACACTTGAAGGTGAAAAATACTTTCAGGTAATATTAGATGATTTCTCTCACTTCCTGGTAGTTAGATTATTAAAATTCAAGAACGAAGCTGAAGAAAACTTGAAGCAATATGTCACAGATTTAGAAAGGCAGCTAAATGTTAAAGTGAAAAGGTTCAGGCTTGATAATGGAGGGGAATTCTCTTCAAAAGGTTTCCGAGAGTATTGTAGGCAAAATGGAATAAAATTGGAATATACAATGCCATATAGTCCACAAGCAAATGGAAAATCTGAAAGAATGAACCGAACACTCTTGAATATGATTAGAGCAAAGTTTATAGATTCCGGTATGGAAAAATTTTTATGGGGAGAAGCTATAAAATGTTCGGCATACGAACTTAACCGAACACCTACAACAACACTAGATAATGGAAATACTCCATCACAAATTTGGCATGGAAGAAATGACATTGATAAGCTTAGAATTTTTGGTGCTAGAACTTGGTACACTGTGATGCCTAAAGAAAATAAGTTGGAACCAAAAGCAAAGAAGGCAGTAATGGTTGGATACTGTGGAGGAGGATATAGACTGTGGTTACCAGATGAAAACAGAGTTATAAAATCAAGAGATGTACGTTTTGATGAGGATATTATGGAATACAAGACACAGACAGAAAAAGAAGAAAAAGTAGTGGAAAATAAGATAAGTAGTTTAGATGAGACAGAAAATGTTATAAATGAGCCAGAAATTGTTGAAGAAGAAGAGAATCAAGAAAACACAGAAAGCGAATATGAAGATATATCACCACTACCAGAAGTTACTAGATATGGAAGAACAATAACAAAGCCAAAGAATCTAAGTGATTATGAGATATATATAGCTTATTGTTTATTATCTGCATCAGATGAAGAGCCCAAAACATGTAAAGAGGCTAGAAAGTCACAAGAATGGAAACAGGCAATGGATAGGGAATTAGAGTCCCACAAACAGTTACAAACATGGACCCCAGCTGAGCTACCAGAAGGTCAAAAGGCTATTGACACTCGTTGGATATTTAAAATTAAAAATGATGGTCAGAAGAAAGCACGGTTAGTAGCTAAGGGATTTCAAGTTCCCAAAGAGGATGAAGAATTCAGCTATTCACCAGTATGTCGACTACCAACAATAAGAATTTTGTTGTCAGTCTCAGTGCAAAGAAATTGGAAATTGAGGCAAATAGACGTACCAACTGCTTTTTTAAATGGCATGCTAGATAATGAGGTGTATATTAAGAAACCAGAAGGTCTTGAGAGCAGTTCACAGTATTTCAAATTAAATCGAGCTTTGTACGGTCTACGTAATGCACCAAAATGCTGGAATGTGAAATTCACCGAAGTGATGTCAAAACTAAATTTCAGGAGATCAGAATATGATTATTGTCTTTATGTCAACAAAGATGTATACTTAGTCCTATTCGTGGATGACGCTTTAATTACCGGACCAGACATAAAAGTAGAAAGATTACTGCAAGAATTGTATCATGAATTTAAAGTCAAGAAAATGACTGAAGTTACGTCATTCTTAGGAATGGAAATTACAAAGATAGAAAATGGATTGAAAGTAAGTCAATCAAAAATGATTTTGAGATTGTTACAAGAATTTAACATGACAGAATGTCGTTCCATATCAACACCAATGGAGCAGAATTTTCAAGTAAATGAAAATGAACCAATTATGGAAAACGTTTCATATAGAAGACTTATTTGTAGCCTAATGTATTTGTCTATTGTCAGCAGGCCAGACATTGCATTTAGTGTATCCTATTTAAGTCGTTTCCTGGATAAACCGACAATGCAACTCTGGAAAGCTGGAAAAAGGATATTAAGATATCTTAGTACTACAAGAGACTATGGAATGAAATTCTCGAAAGGAGACAGTGGTTTAGAGGGAATGTGTGATGCAGACTGGGGTGGAGACAAGCAGACAAGAAAGAGTATCAGTGGATTTGTTGCATTTCATGCTGGCAATGTAATCGCCTGGCACTCCAGAAAGCAGAACTGTGTAGCCCTATCGTCGATGGAGGCTGAGTATGTAGCAGCAGGGGTAGCAGCCCAAGAGCTTGTGAATTTGAAAGGTATTCTACAAGAATTTCGTGAATCATTCAATCCAGTTGTTTTGAAAATTGACAATATCAGTGCTATTAATTTAGTTAAAAACTTCGAAAGTGCTAAACGAAGTAAACACATAGAAATTAAATATCACTTTATTAAAGATTTATCGCTTAGAAAGGAGATAATTCTTAAATACGTTTGTTCAAATGAAAATTGTTCTGATATTTTCACAAAAGCTCTAGGTAGAGAGAAATTTTGTAAGTTTAGAAAGTTTTTGATAAATAACTAGAAAGAGCTTTAACAATTGAAATATTTTTTTATATATATTTAATTGAGGGGGGGTGTTGAGTATATACCCATCTTAACAAGTTTAATGTAAACACCCTTTATATATATTCTGTTTAAAAATGTCATGTGTCAGTCTGTCTTTTGTTAGTTAGTTAAAAAAAAAAAAAACAAATTGTTACATTGAGCTTTGTATATTTTGAAGAAAATATAAAAACTAATTTCGAAATCGGAATAAGTGTATAACTTCTTTTCTTCAAAGACTATATTTAAAATAATATACCTTGTACTCAACATAGCTATTGCTTCAGACACTCTTCTCACTATTCGACTTGCAGATGCCTTTGAGACTCCAACGAAGTCTCCCACTGTTAATAACATGTTTCCGCTTGCATAAAATCTTAGAGTCAGAAGCAATTGTATGACTGGCTGAATGCACCCTCCTCTGAAAAGTATCTCATGTTATAGACAAACATTTGTTAACAATAACTTTACAATTACCGATTTGTTGCTTTTTTTATTTCTGGTTCAATTTCTCCTAATAAAAATGCGAAAGTTGGTTTTGTTAAGCGAAAACGATCAAAGAAATCTTTATCATCATATCTTTCGAAGTAGTTAACCCTCTCAAGATGTGTTTTAGGTCTCCTTTCAAAATCTTCGTCATCCGATGAACTCGAGCTTGAACTGGAACTTGAACTGCTTGAGGATGTTGGATATAGCCATTCCATCTCTCTATATATAACGGTTAAAATGAAATAAAAAACTCGAACTCTCACTGGAACCAAGTTACAATTTCAATATACGTACCTCGTTATTTTATATGGAAATAATGAGTAGTATTTCCAAATGTTCAATGTATGCTAGATAACTAATAAGAAAAATGTTGCAAACTTTGAATTTAATCGAAATAAATACACCTTATGCAAAAATCAAATTATTTGAATGACAGATTTGAAATTTGAAGTTTCTAAAATGCTCCTTTACAGCGTTAAAGTCCCGAAATCGTCACTTAAGTTTAAAGGCCGATTTAAAGGGTCATTTAGCCTAAAAGGTGTTTATGAAACGCATTATAAGATTTAAAGGAAACTTTAAAATTAAAGGCTCCTTTAACTTGATTATGAAACTGGCTCTAAGGGTTGCAACATGATGGAAAGTCAGACACTAAAGCTACCTTTTGTGCGTTGGAGGTTTGGGTATTCGGGTATTTGGAGATTCACGTCATTGCTGAAGTGGTCACGTGACCATATCGATAAACGTCAAAATCGTCAAATCACCAAATACCCAAGAAGTTAGTTTAAGTTCAACATTTTGACAGTCTCCACAATTACGCGCACGCGCAATTTTCGATTGGTTTGATGGCCTCGGCTTGATATCTCATCAAATTTATAAATATTAATTGACGCTGTGGTTTAGAAAAACAACTTCAAATATAGAAGAGCAGTTGATCAAACCACAATTGCTTTTTTCCGTAAATAGAAAATGTAATACTAAAAAATCCCGATGGCCTGTAGCCAGCGAAAAGGTAAATTTCTCAAGTTCATTCGTAAACCTATATGTCATTAAATATATATTGCCGTATCATAGCCTTGCGGTTAGAGGTTTTTGTTTTGGCTGTTGAATATAAAGCAGACCGGGTTCGCGTTCCACTTCAAGGCTGAATTTTTTTTTTCAACTATTTCTTATCAAAAAATATACTATATATTTTTTCAATCAGGGTCTATATTAAGATCTCCAGAAAATGTACAATTACATCAAATTTATATTGAGTGTTCATATTTTATCAATATTTCGAATTTTTCCTTTATTAATTTTTAAATTTTTTTCTGTGCATTTTATGGAAAATTGCTTCGAACAAAAGTTGTAGGTACAGATTATATCTATAACCCAAAATTATTTTTGATGATATTTACACAAGGCTCTTTTTTGATAATTTTTTTGAATGTTTGAACGATCGCCATTTTGAAACTACTTACCCGATATTGCCCAATAACGAACTCGGCCGAGATATTCAAGAGATTGATTTTTGTAGCAAATTTGAACTTGATACCTCCAAAACTGCGACCTCTATCGTGTTAACAAATTTCGTAATAAACTTTTGAACCAAATGTTTTTTGGACTAACTTAGACATATATATATAGACAACATGCCGTTGAAATTTTTTCGAAATTCAAAAGTGTGAACGATCAACGATCGCAATAGGTACATTTCTATAAGAAATTTACCTAATACCGTGAACATTGACGTTTCCCACACCACTCTAAATCTCCAAATTTCCAAATCCCCAAATAGCCAAATAACCAGTTCTCCTTCGCACAAAAGGAGCTTAAGTTGCAAGTCGTGTACGCTCGACTTTTCCCTACTCTAAATCCCCCCTAATGAGCTGGCTAAATGCACCTGGCAAGGGCCATTAATGAGAGATGAAGAAGAAGAAATTTGAAATGTTCACACGCCATTTTGTCTGTTTCTATTGTTGATTTCCTAACAACAGATTACCCATGGTACAGGTCATGGTACAATAAGACCTTGTACCATGGTACAGGTGGTCTTATTGTACCATAAGATTACCCACTATCCTAATACTAATCTACATTATGGTTTTCATATTTTTGTTGTTCTCAAGTTAATTCTATAATCGTATTATCAATCAAATCGAATTAAGATGGTAACATATTGCATGATTTGTAGTAGAAGTGAGGATTTAATGCATAAGTTTCCAGCTATTGCAGAAAACTAAGTGTGTTTCGTGATTAGAATAGTTTTTGAAGAAAAAAATGTGTAAAACGGGTTTGGAAGTGAAGTGCATCCCTTATATCTTATATAGGCGCTGTAATTTACAACAATCATTTTGCTTCAGAAGATTATGAATATCTTTAGGAAACTGAAACCCCCAGCTATTCAAAAATTGTATCCGTCTGTGTTGGCACAAAGATGAATTTCAAAGTAAAAAGATTGTGATAGACATTCCATTCAGTACCTACAGGACAGGTGGGTGTTGTGTTATCTTTTTTAATTTAAGGTAGAGTTGTAATAAAACAAAGTTGTGTAGATGTGTCATCTATAGTAAATAAAGATTTGTAGTTATAATTGAGAATCATGTAATCTTTTATCATCATAGATAAAAATGGATAATGGCAAACATATATCTTTGTAGATACTCCTTCTATAATTCATGAAGAAAAAATGGACCTCGAAATCAGTATCATGCTGTGAGGGTGAATTTGTTGCCAATCCTTCAAACAAGAAGCAATCTGGGAGGGCTGATAAAATTGAAGGATGCCAAAATAAGAAGATTTATGAAAGTATGCAAGATAAACTCTGATGACATGAACCAAACTAAAAAATAGTTTGGTTTCCATATTACCAAGGAATGAACAGTGTGACAGTAAATTTTGTTGATGTCTCAAATACGTTGTGCCAAAGAAAACTCACATGAACGCAGATGGTCCATGTCAAGATTGTTGCTTTGGATTATTTGTTGCCCCAAATGTTACAATTTACTTCGAAAAATACTATTTCTACCATTTAAAAATACTCTTCTTGCAAAAGTTAAGACAATAAAAAAAATGTTATAACTTCTCGAATTCTTATTATTAGTAGGTTAATGGAAGCACGCTTTGGTGATATTCGAAAAGCTTATAACATTGATCATTCAACAGTGCTGATGTTTAGATCTTATGATCAAGTATCGCCACTAGAAATGGAAAGGTATTTTAATACTGCGATTTTGTCGCGGTATTTTTTTGGGAGCGGAGCGTCGCGCTCCACAACCAAAAAGTAACCAGTTCCTAAGGAACCGAAGAACCTACGATTTAGATTCCGGCCTGCCAGCACGTTATGTCGCCTAGTAGAATTTTGGAACAGGGATCTGCTCGGTGCGGCTGACGGTGCTTGTGTTTTGTGTTATCGATGTTAGGATCAAACACCGATTCCGACCCAAGGACGGAAAAAGTGGCCAAAACGCTATGTGGATATACTCACGTTTGCTTTATTCTAATTCTATCTAACATATGTCCACGTCGTTTTAGCTAGGTATTATGATTTTTTTTTCAAGTTTATTTTTGTGTTACATGATGTATTTATCAAGTTTTGGGTTATTTTGTTTTTTATAATTTAAAGAATATCTTTTATATAATAGGATTTTATGTGTTTTAAATTATGTTTAGATTTTTTTTATTCAAGAATTTAACAAATATAAATATGTTTTGATTTTGTTTTATTTGCGACCTAAGAAAACACCAGCTTATGATTATCGAAAACTTTTTCAGTTTACCGGGATACGCGGATATCATGGCGCTGACGCGTCGTGCACAGTCTCTCCGTGCCTGGCAATGTGATAGTTGTTACTAAATCGCATTATTTTTCTGGAACCGCGATAAAAAGCAAACGTAGTCCTATCTATAATCGCCACCATCCACCAAAAATGAAATATGCGAAGAATGTGAATATGCTGTTCAAGTGATAAGCCATACTGCTGCAGAATTATTGTATTCTTTACTACTACACTGCATTTAACATTTAAAAACATTCATCAATCTAAATTGTAACTAATGCTTTCAGGATAATTGGACCAACGCTGCTTACCTCCATTCGTAGCACAGGTTGATGAACTTTTTTGATAGTTCTAATGAAAGCAAGGTATCTCTACCTGATAGAAAGCTAGTGAAATGTTGTGAACGAGACATCAGCTCATCATTAGTATAGGAAGAAAGCTTTTTCAAATGATAAAGCGGTGGCATTTCCTTGGGATAACATGAGGAAGAATTATGAAAAAAGCCTTTTGGCTACTCAATATCTATCTTAGTCAAGGTATTCTGAAATGATGTCTACAGTTTGAATTAGTTGTGGGTTTCAGTTTCTTATAGATATTTATAACCTTTTGGAGTGTCAATGATTTGTCGTAAATTACAGCGCCTTTGTAAGGAATGTACCTTATTCTCAGGAGCATTATGTAAACCACATCCTCACTGAATCTATAAATAATGCAATATCAATATCAAATTTTTACTAAATTTGATTGATAATAGAAAAATAATTATTGAAGAAAAGTGCAAAAACAACAGAATCAAAAATTGCTATATCAAAAATGCCGTCTTCTAAATTTCAAATTGTCAGTTTGACAAAATTTCGAAAATCTGGGTACTAGATGGAATGTCTTTTTTAGTCTTTTCCTACGACGACCTTTTCAAATCTGTTATGGTTTTAGAATACTGAAAAATACTCTAATGGTTCCAGAATATTAGAAAAGTAAAGTTTTTTCGTTTTCACCTAGGGAAAGTTTTATTAAATTTCGTTAGTTGATAACTCCTAGGTATACATAATATACTTAGGTGGAGAACAGCGAATAATATTTGAACTTTAACTGATAAACTTTATTTTTGAATTTTCTATTAGAACTTAGCTCTATGAATTTTGAGTTTGTAGATAATAATACCTTCATGATATTTTGATTAAGCAACAATTACAACTATATTATTAGTGCATATCTTTACTCGTAGGTATAATATATAATATACTTAAATGAAGAACGGTGAATAGTATTTGATATTCTATAATAAATAATAAATGTTTATTTTTGTAATATCTATCAATAGTTATAAATTTTGATTTTTTTGATAATATTACCTATATATTATAACTTGTCATAATAAAATTTCGTGAATTTGGACAATGTATATCTAATTAAGTTTTTTTATTTTAATTTTAGACTTTTATTTAACATACAAGCAATCGCGAAAATTGCTGTAACACCATAGCAATTTTTGTGAACGCTTTTTCTAATAATTAGAATTAGCATCGAAATATAGTGAAATATATAATAGGATGTTTTGAAATTCCGCGTTTTCCAAATGCTTGATGCGAGCGCCACCTACTTGACGAGTCAAGGTTTGTGGATCAGTAAATTTTTGGACATCAAACTTTTAACATTGAGTTGACCGTCTCTGGTGTAGTTTCCATAGCATAGAGTGGTCATTTCCATAGCACGGAGAAAGAAAATAAAGTGTACTTTATTGAAACTGAACTTTGTGTATGTCACGGTCATTAGAATTCCTCTAATCAACCAATCAATGAATTAATCATACAAAGAAGAGATGTTAATATCTATCAATTTTGGTTAAATAACCCATAACGATTGGTTAAAAATTCCAAGTTATTGGCGGTAAATTTTAAATATCACTGAAAATTCGGAGAAATGAAAACAAAATGCAATGCACGAAATCATTGTTATCAATTTTGTGACAAAATAATATAAACTTAATTAGGTAAATTATATCAGTTTGATCACCTGTATACAGCTTTAGTTATTATTTTGGGAACAAATCTTATTAAGAAATTCAATATAAAATTTGCTCTAGTGCTGATGTATCAAGATACCCGGGAATATTATCTAAAGCAAAGCCTCTGAAGTTATAACAAAATATCATTAATAAATTCAGACAAGACATCCATGGAATGCATAGAATCTTTCTATTTTATCCTCTTGAAAAAAAATGGGATTGTAGCCAAATTGTTGGATGAAATAAATTAAACTATAAAACAACTGTCAACCCAAAGTTTTTGTTTTAATTTGATATGGCTTCTCATCATATAATGCCATAGAGTATAATGCTTCTGTTTTCAAGATAAGTAAGTATGCATCGACTATAAAGAACTAATGAGGAAAGAATATAATTTTTCAGAACTCTATTAATACATCCTGTGATACAAACATAATTATAAGAAGTCACCTTGACATTCATCTCATACAAAATATTCTCGGCAAAATCTCAAAATTCTAGTATGTCCATATCCCAAAATGATTTTAGTTCTGAAGAATTGCTCATTTCGGAGGAAAGATGGTTGCCTTCTATAGCTAATGTTCTTCTTGATTTAGGTAAAGATATGATGGAGGAAATTCACTACATGGAACTATTTTTTGTCAAGCTCCAGAATATTTACGCTTTTGTTTGCCAGATATGTTTCTTCATACTCTGCGACACTGCAATCGAAAACCAAGGCTACGATGAGATTAGAGATAACAAAGGTGTAGTGGTGGCCTTAACTAGCATCTTATTTTATTCTGTATTCGGATATTTTGTGACAAGAATAAGGGACATTTGTCAAGGTAACATAACTAGAGGTGCTACAATACCATCGGTGCGACATCACTTCAAATGGCTGTGTAAAATCATCTTGGAATGGGTGAAGGCTATTGTTATAGTGTTGTGTTTGCGAGAACAAGGCTTAAACTACGATCCGAAATTTGTTTATAGTGTCATAACTTTTATTTATTACATTTGTACCGAGAAGATATTCCTTGAAGTGTTTCCGGTGCTAGTGGAAGCCTTAAATATAGAAACCCTCGACAGCTTGGAGTATCTCTACGTACCATTATGCATGAACTTCTGTACCATTTTCGCTGGCATAACAATCGAAACATATGTAGCATTTGTGAAATTCTCCAACTTTGTTCTGTTTAGTTTCTATTTTATTGTTTACCTACGCATCAAGGATACGTACTACAATTATTGGAAGATCCTCAAGGAAGAACAGCAGACTTTCTCAAGTTTTCAAGTAGCTACCAGATCCGATATTCAAGAATGGGATGACATTTGCGCAGTTTGTCTAAGCAGTATGTCACGAGCGAGGATTACTCCTTGCAATCACTTGTTCCATCCGAATTGTTTGAAGCAGTGTTTAAAGTCTTCGTATGACTGTCCCTTGTGCAAACAAAATTTCTTAATAACCGCTAATGCAGTCAATTAAAATATGCAACTAGATAGTTTGGTTTCCTTCTATACCCGATAGTTAAAAATGTGTCCACTCACACTTCTCAAATTCCATTGAATATAAAAATCGTCAGATCAAGTAGAAAGTATCGGTAGAATAAAAAATGTTGAGTCATTTGAGCATAGCTTTTATCTCAAAGAAGCACCTTTCGAGCTACCGTCTTGAGTAAACCACGTTTTTTGGCTCAATCTGTGTAAAAGCGAGCGGAAGCGAAACCCTACAAAACAAGAGAGCAACAAAATCGGTACATCTGTTCTAGATATATGTTAGGTACAGGACGATAATAGACCAATTATTGCTAGGGATTTATTAGAGGGATTGGGGATGTGAACAAAGCTCTTTAAAAAAAACATATATGTACTTGAAAATAAATATATTGGGAGTAAATGTAAATTTAACAGCAATCGCTGTGAAAAGAAGAAATAAACATCGAATAATCATAATATCGGTTCAATGCTTAACAATAACTAACAATTATTATAAAAGTATGAAACAGTTACAAAAAGTTTGACAAACAGCCTAAGATTTATTATCTAAGCAGATGGAATGGAAGATCACAAGCTCTGGGCAGTTATGTCTAAAATTTTAAAAAGAGAAACCTCCATTAGGCACTTGAGTGGACGTAGTGAATTGAATTTGGCCATCTGCTGTATTTGGAGCTGGGACATTCTCATCGACACCGGCCTAAAAATGTACTGGATGATAAAATTACTATCGTAATAAGTATTACGTTTGATTACCTCTGCAAAATAGCTCTCGATAATGTATAACGCTTTTTCATAAATTTTCTCATTGTCGTGTGCCTGTAGGGCTTCAATGCTATCTAAACCACCACACTCTTCAATCATAATAGCTATCTTTTCAACCTCACCCATCTTATTGGCCGCCTTCAATAAAGAAAACATTGTATAAGACTTTCTTACTTACATCTTAAGAAAATAAACTTACATTCAAAATATTGGCTAATCCATCCAAGACAACAGATATTGTCTTATGGTCCTTTGAGTTCAACAAGTTGCACATGGGTTTTAAAGCACCCATCTCGACAAGCTTGGAAAGTTGTGGTATTGTACCACCACTAGTGAAGTTTGTAACAGCCCATGCAGCTTCTTTCTGACTCTTAAAGTCACCTGTTGACAGGACGTGCAACAATGGTGGCAAAATTTGTGCATCAATCACCTGCTGAATCTGATCACTGTTGCCTACATGGAAGAATATCAATTGGATAAGTCATGATTAGAAATTTTCAGTTTAAATAATATGCAGCCATAATCTTCCGATATTTTAAATGATGCTTATGTATTGAAGATACTCACCAGCTGTGACGTTGGATACAGTCCAGGCGGCCTCTTTAACAATGTTGAGTCGTGGATGCTGCAACAGCTTAGGCATAACTACAAGAGCCCCAGCATTAATAGCAGCATCTGTTTGGGCATCATTTCCTGTCACAATATTACCGACAGCTCTGAGCGCTGGTGTTAGCACAGGGTTATCGTCGCTGTACAATAATTGAACCAATGTGTGTATGAGACCAGTATCCAAAACTTCCTACAACCACAAAATATAGACATGAGTGTTATGAAAAAATTAAATATTATTCAATAATAACCTGTATCTTCTCGTTGGAGCCGTCGGTTAGATAGCTGAGTGCCCAACATGTATCGGCAAGAACGTCACGGTCGTTGTATGATAACAACCTGGCCAATGTTGGCAGAGCCGGTTTCACAAGGTTGAAATCGGGGCAAGGGTTCTGTGAGTAGACAAATGCTTTTAATCAGGAATATTTATTACTTTTCATCATCTCCTAATTGTTGTTGGTCCTTTCAGCAAATTCCCATAAGAGTCAATTTACGATAAAACAATATCGAGGATGAAAACGGATAGAAGAGCGCAAAATCAACATTAGAAAGTATAGTAAAAAATGTCCTTCACAAAATCGCGTCGGTTTATAATGTGCCGATATTTTAAAATGCTACAGAAAAACATTACATAAAGACTTTTGATTGAAACACTGTCTGATAACCATCCTTATCGTTTCGCAGACATGATTATTTTCTTAGTAAGCATTAAGGGATATTAACTATTTCTAGCAAGCAGGGTCTGACCCAGTCATATAAATATTATTTACTGAACTCGATCCGTTTGTGACGATTTTACAATTATAAGTACATAAAGAGTAAGGACCAGTGAGGTGTCAAATTATTATTTATAGAGAAATATTGATTTTCCATTATAAAATTTGTAAATTTAAATAAAAAGTAGACAAGACTGGGTAGATTTACAAACCTGACTCCTACAATGTGCCAATATATACAGGGTCCTGCAGCTCAGCTTCCGTCTTTGATTGCTCATTTATTAGATTAGTTATAATTTTGATATTTTACACTCTTCATCTGTAACGCAAGGTCCATCTCAAGATTTTATTTTGGTTTATAGTGTCCCAAAAATTCTATGGTAACAGTCGCTAATTAAGTTAGATTGACATTATTAATTTCAAAACACATTATGTTTCTTATTTTAAATTGGATCCCCTGTATATTTTTCTAATCACAATCTTATCGCAATTTCGAATGCAACTAAAGTTATAAACAGAAATATATTTTCATGAATAATTCTTCTGTTTATTGAAATGTCAAGATTCTATTAGAATTTGAGAAGTATAAGTTGCGAAAATTGTTAATTTATTACTATTAATTATTTATATTGTTTATGCCAATAAAGAATTGCCAACAGGAGCTGAGCTACAGAACCCTTAATATAAATGTAATGTAAGCTAATAATTATTCGGAAATGTAAAATTATAAATAATTGGAAATACAATAGTAATATAATGAATATCAACATACTTTGTTGCGGCAAAGATTCGAAATGGCCCATACAGTATTGCGAACAAGTGACACAGACGAATCTGGCTTTATAAGTGCCAACAAGTCCTTCATTACGCCGCAATTGAGCACCAGATCTCTGGTAGCAGGACCATCGCCGGCAATGTTTCCTAGTGCCCAAACAGCCTGTTCAGCGACTTCTATACGTGGAGAAGCCAGTAGAGCCTGCAGGCGAGGAATAGCTCCCTCCTGGACAACTGCAGCAGTTTGTTCTGAAGATCCAGAAGCAATGTTGGTCAAGGCCCAACAGGCTTCAAACTGTAGAGCAGGACTGAGAAAAAATGAATCAGATGTATATTTTCTTATTGATAAGTACTGAAATAAGTAATTCAGTCTTACTTGTGAGATTTACTAAGGAACTCAACACATCTTGGTACTACACCTAAACGAATCATATGATCGATTGGAGGATTTCGTTCTCTGCTTAAGATCTTTCTACAAGCTTGTGTCGCCTTGAACTGGACATCTTCGTCAGGATTCATCATACCTAAGCAACCAATAACTCTAAATTAATTATATTCATTCTAATTCGCAATAACAATATTAAAAAGAGACATACCAAAAGTGATTTCTTCTGCACTCATTGGAATTGGAGAGGTAACTTCAGCTTCTGATTGCTGGGGTGATGTTGGTTCTTCAGCTACAGAAATATTTCTTCTTTTTAGAAGTTGATCATCTTTACGAGCTTTTCTCAACTCAACAGTTTGTCCTATACGTCTTCGCCTCATTTCCTTGATTATAAAGAAGATAACCTCAATCTCAATACTCGGTGCTTTATTTATAATAAATCCACACTTACCTCTGTATCTTTGCCTTTGTTTTTGAAAGACCTAATCCTGTTTTCGTCTGACATGATGCTGCAAAATAAAACTAGAATATTCGAATTAAACAAACCAGTGAAATCAACGTGGTACAAAAATTACGCAGTTAAAAAAGAAACATTTAATAATTTTAAGCCATAAATACACTTACATTATATCTTCTCTGCTAAAAGTATTTATGATATCTTAGAAATTAGATACCAATGAGTAAAAAATAGGTTTCGAGCCTTCTGAGATGTTCACGAAAACAGGAAGACAACGAGTAACGAATTTCGGTTAAACTTTTTTTTCTGAAATTGACAGCCGGTTTAAAATTTCACCAATAAGAACCTTCAACCTTTGTTGTCTTGTTTTATTCTCGAATATAATTATAGCGCCAAATTTAAATGAAACAATCCAAGAGCTATTTTAACTTATTCCATAATAAATAATTTTCTACAAAAACTAGAACCAACTTTATTGGGTGGAGTGATGAATAATAAATAACTCTCCTTTCCAATGAAAAAAGAATGATCAAAATCGGTGCCCTTTTTACTTTCCGAAATGTCTTTTTACCTACATATAAAAAAACAGATAAGAGTCGAATTGTATATTGTATACTTTCTCTTCGTTTTTCGGTGTCACTCAAAAACTGTTTAATTCAGAGATTGTCTCTGTTTTGTACTATGTATAGAAAAAAAAAGTTATGATCAAAGACCAACTTCAATTGAGTAATCTATTGTAAATACCTAATCATTTTTAATTTTTATTATTATAACTTACTATTATGTTATCATAATTTATAATTTATGAAATAAGTTTTACTAGAGCGCTGCATAGATCTAGTTATACTAAAGATGAACAAATTAACGTAGTTAATCTTGGATATGAGCTCACCTACTCAAGTTTACTTTTTCTGCAAACAAGATGTCCAAATATGACACTACCATTTTTATTTTGCTATCTATATTTGTAATAAAAAATGCTATTTAATAAATGGTTCATTTTTTTTCGGACCATCTAAAGAAATAAAGTTGATGATGATTTTTCCGAAACGCAACGTTGTACTGAAAAACACTCGAAGTTGTCTTGTAGTGCTCAAAGAATGGCAATGAGAAAGTGTCTTTTGTTTCTTTATATCTTGGTAAATAACATGAGAAAAAAAATAAATACAAAATCAGCAAATTTTGACATTTCTTCGGAAGTAAGCGGAATTTGTCGGTTTTCTCAACAGCATGTTATTAACCCTCAAGTGAAAACGACGAAAGTCGAATTGTATACCTCCTCCATTTGGGTTCGTCTGTCAAAAATGTTTGGAAATGGCTTGAAACTGTTTTGCTTAGGCTTTATTATGTCGCTTATCTGTGCCGATCCAACTGAAATTTGTCAAAATGAATTTTTATTTAACGCCTTGCCAACTAATAAATAATTCTGTAGAATAGAAAACTGTTATTATTCTAAGGAATTTAATGTTTAAGTCTTAAGTTATTTTATGAACGAGTTCTAATTTTTATATTCCGTCTTTAAAAAATATTTCTTGTAAAATGGTTTTATCTTAACAAGCCTGATGTGTGACTTTGGCCTAGCTTTGAATGTAAATGGAAATATGAATGAAAATATACACTGACACAATTACACCCTTATGGGTTACTTTGCACACCCAGTTTTTTTCCATAAATTATATAGTCTCATAGTTATATATGTATGGTTACTTTGAATTCAACCATCAAAAATGAAAGACCTTATTAAGGTTTAGCCGATTTTTTTAGTTTTGGTTTTAATAGATGGATCAATTTTAAAATGTGGGCCAAAGTAACACAACTTTAAACTTTACGGTATTCAATTAGTTATGTCTTTTCGTGAAACCAATCTGGAATCTGCGCACAAATCTGGATGCGGATCGATAGAGTCCCTGCTTCATCCCAGCCCTTGTCTGGAAAAATAAGACGAGTTGACCTAAATAAGATCACCGGTGCCTGCCTCCCGTAGTTTCTCTATGAAATATTTGGGTCTTATATATATACATATATATATATACAAATATCAAATAGGATTATTAAACTAATATAGTGAATTTGTTGATCAAAATGCCTGAAACGGACAGAAGATGTTCGGCGGAGATCAACTTATCCGATAGTGCCCTACCGATCCCTATACAGATTTTTCTATGGAAACAAGTCAGGTTAGTGATAATATTTCATGTTAAACGATAATATCTATAAAATTTTTGATCTCTTCAATGAGTCAAATTGAAGTTTTAGTCTGTAATTTCGATATAAAGGGCTCTTTATCCCATAAGGCTATTTCCAAGTTTTTAAATGCCAAATACGCAATTTCAAAATTTCTGCCTCTGTTTATTCGGCCTTATCCCGAAACAACAAGTAGAGGATTTTTTGAAGAGCAATCTAGACATTTTATTGTTAACGCTTGACAATTCGAGATGTGTTTCAACAACTAAGTTGCCATCGTCAGATACCACCAAATAACCAACAATCGAATAGGAATATTTCAACTTATATGAATTAAAATTAAGAACTATTCATAATACAATCTATTGAATTCATATATCAAAGTATACATTATGTTAAAAATAAATATAAATAAAAATGTCTGTCAGCGATATTGATCTAAATGTTTTTGTTTAGTTCATAAGGTTATTTGCAAGGTGAAGAAACCGAAACAACTTTTTAATTTTTTATGTCTGTATCTCCAAAACGGCTAAACTGATTTTAACGGGACTCTAAATAATACATGAGCATATAAAAGACATTTTCGATAAAAATATAGGTTAATTTTTTCATAGGACATGTGTTTTGTCTATAAATTGACATCGTCAGTGAATACATGTTTCGAGGGTTCATAGCAAAACACGTGTCGGTTTGTGAAACTCCATTGTTGGCATGCGGTGGTACCATAATTGTTGATTTCCCTCAATTATTGGATTTTGTAGAAGTTTCTAGAATTTTTTCACGGACGAAGTTGTGTACTCCCTCTTGTTTTGTAATAAATTTAGAACGACTCATGCATTTTTATTACATATGAAAATTATAAAAAAATATTAATCCAGAAGTATGAAACTTTCATTTTTAGTGTTCTGTACCAAGTTTGCTGGCTGTACCTCATGAACCGTATTAGGTAAAGATTTGAAATTGGTATGACAGGATTTGCTGTTAGACGTCTTGCGCTCTTAAGCTGGTTTATAAAGAAGTTTTTAAAAATAACTGTTGGGGTATTTCTGATGCTGCAGCTTAAAGAGCGCAAGCTATTTCTACAAAAACCTGTTAAAAATGTTGCAGCGCTTTTTAAGCTAGATGTGTGTTGGACACAGGGAATGTGTATGAATCTTTTTTGCTTTTACAATGGTGGGGAACCCTTCGTGTTCGACTCGCACTTGGACGCATTTTTCAACAATCGTCTATTTCTGATATTTATTGGCGAAAATAAAATGACAATAGATGGCGTTAAATAGAGGTGAACAACAAATAAATAGACGATGAGGAAATGCGCCAACAACTATAAATTCAAAAATCTTTTGCGGACTAAAAGCTAGTTTTGCCTCTGATGTAAGAATCTTGTGAGAATACAAACACTGAAAGATAAACTCAAAGGAACTCTTTATATACAAAATAAATCTGTCTAACAAAATAATAGAAATAAACCACTTACTGACAAAAATACTAGTAGAAAATTGTCACTTGGGATACCAATAGGAAGAGCGGTGTGAGTGAATATCTAATGTACGGGTAAAATAGATATGTTTTCATTTTCATATTGAAATATTGGAATTACGTTAGGTTTATTGGCGAATCCAATTACCACACCACGTGGGAGGGCGCCACTATAGATAGGTAATGTTTATTGGAAAGAACAGCTGATTCTATGTAATCTTTATGAGGTTACGTTAATGTGAGTGTTTTGATCTGTGTTTGAGGGCAATTATTGTGTTTTGTAATAAAAATAGTCGTTTGTTATTATAATATAAGCATCTATTAATGTTCATTCATTAAAATTACAAAGCGAAATAATTATGTACACGTAAATTTTGCTCATCTTGCAGATATAGTTGCTGGTATCATGTAAGCGGAGATACAAGAATTGTTTTTATGTTTATGTACACTTACGTGAATATGAGTTTCCATTAATAGTAATATATCTGATAGAATACCATTTTCAGAAATCACTATATTAACTGACAATGTATAATAGGTGGTGATCATCAATATAAATGAAATTGAAATGACTTTGCCAGCTGTTTTGTTTATACATTTCTGTGTAAATGATAATAAACGACTATTTTGAAAACAAGTGTTTTTTATTCTTCGTTTTAAATCAAAAATATAAAAGTTCTATGGATTCTGTCATAGTTATACTGGAAATCGTTTCAGTTGATAATTTGAAACAATCACGATTAGCTAGCGGCTTTCACCAGAAAATCTTGAGATATGAGATATTTTACAGCTGAGGGAATCAATATACATAAAAAGAACATCAACATCTAAAGATATACAATATAAGAGGTTCATCATATTTCCTTAAAAGAGCAAGTATTTTTATCTGAGAAAGCAGTTCTAGGACAAAAAAGTGTTCAACTAAGCAGTACAGTGACTCCATATTATGAGATGTTTCGCAAATTTTCTGAACAGAGCAAGTAAGTTACTAATAACTTTAAAGCTATAATACACAGTAGATATTGAATATTGAATATATAAGCTATACTTTGAGAACATACAACATAGAACAAACGATTACCTATCTGTTCTCAGTTGGCACTTTTCCCAACAGAGGGCGAACGCTTGGCTGGATTCGCCTATGGTTTGTTGTTCATCTCTATTTGGTCAGTGGCGGCTCGTTACATTTATTCCAGAGGGGGACAATTCTACAAAATTACTAAACGAAAACAACTTGCACTTTCCCATACGACCCCTGAAGGTAGTGCTATGGCACCTTACATTTTTTTTGGTGGGTCGTTTATAATTAGTGAGAGAACCAACGTCTTAGATTTGGTACGCACCTACGTCAAAAATATGAATTGTAAAGGAGGCATCGCCTCCTCTGAGGATACGCCCCTGCTTTCCTCCTGATAATAGATGGCGTACACCTCGTTCACGATCTCCAATCGAGAATATTATATACACATTTAAAAAAAGCGTGAGTCGGCCTCTAGTGGACGGGTTCCGTACTTACGATTTTCTCCATAGACATATAAATAAAATATTTTAAGATGTCAATGTTTTGCAGGCCTATAATATTCTTATTATTTCAAAAATTTTACGATCCGTAGTTTTAGAGATAAATATACATTTGAATTAATTACTTATAACCATTCTCTGCTTATAACGAGGTCTTTCATTTGACAGGACATAAAATGTTTCTTTTAATTTTTTAATTGGGTCCATGAATAAACCCCATATTTTTTTGTTTATTTACGCTATAAGTCCGTAATACAGTCAGCTCACTGTGTATATCCAAGTGCCAAATTTCATCTTCCTAGAATGTTGAAAAGTTCAAAGAATTTTTTTTTCAGCTCTTCAAAATTAAACTAAACATATTTCGAATATATTCAGACAAGAATAGAAAAGCGTTTAGAAAAACTGATGAAAAGTGTTCGATGAAGTTTCCACATCCTTTCACAAATTTTTGAGAAATAATAATGAGAAATTCGAAGGTCTTTTGGAAATTTGGAGCAGTCCCTAGAAAGAGCAAAGTTTGAAGTTTCTGAAATCATACAAGTTAAAGATGAAAAAAAAGAGACAATTCGTGAAAAAACTTTCCAGGATATCCGAAGAATAATTTGATGAGGCTTCTAGATAAAGTGACCAAATCAGACATGAAGGTTAGGAAGAACGTTTAAAAAATATCTGGCACTGGCGTATTATGAATATTGATTCCAGTATGTGAAACAATAAAAAAAAGAATGCCGGTCAGAGATTTAAAAGTCGCAAGTACAGTAGATATATCTGCGGGTAGTGTGGAATTTAAGCTGCCAAATTTTTGTGGGAAGTGCTCCAGGTCCACATGATTAAGACAGATAGAAGCAATAGCCAAGCCAACAAACAACTAGTGGTCTGAAGAAAAGACGGCCATTTGCTTAACCGCCGCTTATCACGAGATAATGCAGCAGACATCATGAGATCTATTCCAACAGACTACGAGAACTACCAAGTTTGGCTTTCTCGATTATAAAATCATCAATTCATTAGTCATCTGCAGCAATTTTAGAAAGTACATGATCCAAACCACTGGGCAAATGAGAAGTCTAAGGAATATTGGTCGTATTGTACCTACCACTGGCATATCCGACAGCTAATAGCTAATAGCTTTAACTGTCAGAAAAAGATAAGCAGTAAGAAAACTAGGGCGAATAATCGTCGACCTTGAAAAACAATGACACAGTAATTACAGTCAACGTTTCGTATTCTGGTGGAGCCTTGAGTTTGTATGTCGACGGCAGTCATTTGGAAGATAAGCCATTGTTATAAGTTATAATCAACACGAGTGCAACAAGAACACGTGCAAGGCCAGAGCGTTCCCGGATAGTAGGTGCAATTCAGAACCCACGGCGTAGATAACAGTCTATTAGGCAAATTGATTCGCCGAGATATCAGATCAGTTTATATTGGGAATGAACGTTCTAAAGAAGTTTGGGTTAGGTTAGATCAGAAATGGTGCCTGATAACTGATAATGAATTTCCCTTTCATGACGATAAAGAGGATGTTGTCCACTTGATTGTTATCAGGTGACGTTATTATACCCGCCTACAGTGGGATAATCTTTATGACCAGTCTGAACGGAAGAACGGGAATTGCCAACATGGAAGTTTATGGATGGTTGAAGAAATAAATGCTAGTTTTTGACTACTAAGACTCTCGTAGAGTTAGATATGTTCCTGCTAGAGTCATAAATGAGTAACTTATTATAAAGTTGAGCATAAACAGTGGGTTAGGAAATTGTATCCCTGCTTGAGCGATAGATATGGTCTTGTGACGAAAGCTGACAAACTAGTGAGAACTAGCTATCCAAAAAAAGATCTAGATTTCATTCTCAAGACTGTCCAATTTATATCACATGAAGTCTTAAAAGCTGAGAGTTATGCTTGTGGAATTTCAGGATGTATTCACGATGGAAGGTAAAACAAGCAGATAAATACGGTGAACTCAGTCTATAAAACAACAGCCGAGACGATTTCTATTGGTCAAACGAGGTAAAGACGAAAACATTATTCAAGATATGAAAAAGCAAGGAGCCATCAAATAATCTGTGGACCTGGCCTGTAGTACAAGTGAAGAAAAATTAAACTGCGCCTATTAAGGGCCTCTAAATTGAACAACCAAGAAAGGTAACTTATAGGTATGTCTGGGTTATTTTACCATAACAACCGAGAAACAAATTAGAAACAACAAATTTTAAAATCCCAACTTTTCACTTGTGTTTAAATTAGAAAATTAGAAAACGATTTGTGTTCTGTACCGGCTGAACCTACTATTTTTCCTACAGCTTGGCAGCTCTAGACTGAAAGTAAATATGAGAAAGTATTCGGCTGACGATGAATACGATTTTGGCCAAATAAATTCACCTTTGAATTTTGAAAACAATTAAAATTCACTTTTTTGTCGGGCCACTTTAGCGCAAAAACGAATACGATTTCGACCAAACAAATCGAACAAGATTCCCATGAATGAAGTGAATTCACAGCCCTGTTTTGAAGGTATATATCTTACAAGTAAAATTTTTCAACACATTTGCTCTTTTTTATGTAAGTACTTACCTTTTTTAATGGAATATAAAATTCGGTTATTTTGGATAAAAAATTACCTTCAAAAAAGCAAAATTTTTATGATTTTAATTTTATTATTATTCAACCTATACAAAATGTTAAGTAATTATTTTCACCGAATGTTTCCCGAGTCTGATGAATTCTCAGTTCTCAGAAGAAACTACTTCTCTTTCAAAAATACAATTATTAAACAACACAATATAAACTGCAAAACACAGGTTGTATTAAAAATAATCAATAAAAGTATTCAACTACTAGGTAAATTTACAAAACAAAATCAAAATATCAATAAATCATTAAAAAAAAATTCAACTGTTTGCAGAAGTGCTGGTGAACAGGTTATTACGCACCCAACACCCAACTAAAACTCGAACTCTGGCGAGAGCCCGATTTCGCTGATTTTCCGTTCGGAAAATGATATAGGTACACACTAGGCCTCCCAAACCTTAATCGTATAAATATTCAAAAAATGGACTGACGTTATTAGTTGATGCACTGAAAATACAAAATAATATTAGTTCTGTTGGTGTTAGTATTTTTAAAGTTGTGCAGTTGCAGTTAGATTGAAAACTTTTGGCACCAACTTCACAAGTACCAGCACCAATAGAATTAATATAATTTTGTATTTTTCAGTGCACAAACTAACGTCGGTCCAATTTTTTTTTAATATTCATTTCACACTTTTGAGTGTAACATTAGTCACGAAAATAATTGAACGTTCATTTATACCATTATCCATGTATATTCTTTGCTTGTACTTGTTATAATTCAGAAATGAATCAAAACCAAAAAAGATGTACCTACCTATCTGATACTACAGCATCACAATTATATTGGTATCCAGACACAGAAGTTTCAGCAGATAGGTAAAAGTATAAATATGCGTAAAATAAATCTGAAAAATTTGAAGATTTAGACGTTGATATAAAAACTATTGTTTGCAAAATCGTAAGCAATTCTGAATTCAATACAGGATAGGTAGGTAGATACTTGGAGGAGTGGTTGTTGACAAAAAATGAAAAAACTGTTACAAAATTTAGTTTATAGTTTGAAGTTTATTTTATTAACCCAGGAAATAAATACATATAAATATAACAAGTACAAGTTATTCGGGTAAACATCGTCAGGGCTCAACTAAGTTGATCTTACACTCTGCCAAAATTGATTCCTTTATCTAAAATTTTTCTGTTTGCACGAGACCGTAACAAAGTTTTGAATGGAAAAATTCGCATTGAATTACTTAAAAATCGTGTGAAAAATATATTAGGTATATGCCAAAGTTGATGGAAACTTTGATTATGAAATATCTGATATTAGTTTGTGGATCCCAATAGCAAAACCCTCAGTAGAAACTGAAAAAAATATTATCTTCGTTATTAGTTAGCAAATCTAACATTCTTTGTGTATGTGATGCGCTTAACTGTTACCGTAGTAATTTGTGGTCTTCTTGGTGTGGAGACTGGCGCGTTGTAAATAATCAAAATAAAATATCTATAGTTTTTATAGTTTTTCTTTTTCTAGAGCTGAATGAAACGATAATTCTACCAAGATAATGATGATTTTAGGTAATATGAATTTAGAAAGAATAAATATTTAAATCAACATCTGAATAACAGGCGCATTATGGGGATTTACAACGTTTGCTTTACTAACTGCCATAGCACGCCTGCTTCACCCACCGATAGAGCGCGCTAGGAATGTTTTCTTCGATGCGCCACATTAAATTCGATGAAATAGCTCATTCTATGGACAGTACAGTCCAGTCTAGTTCGGTATTACTCAATACCCAGCATATAGTATATTATGTAATGTTATAGTAAATAAAGTATAGTTAATAATTATTTGTGTTTGTATTCGTCCGCAACGGAAAACTTCCACATTGGTGATCCCGACGTGATCGAGTTTGGACAGTGATTAAGTGGATACTCCGGTGAAATATGATTACACTAAGTGATTAAAGTGCTGTGCCTGGGCTGCTACGAGTTTTGACACTATATTCATAATGTCTTCTACCACCGAGGAACTACAAGTCGAATTAACTGTTCTCCATCAACAGAATGAGCAGCTTCGACAGCAACTTCTTGCTCAGCAACCACAGCAGCAGCAAGCTACCGAAGAGCAAGAAACTTTGTTACGCACCGCCATTCTTCTCCCTTCCTTATTGGCCCCCATATCATGTAAAATTTAGCAACTAGTTGCAATCGCGTTGTTGTCTCAGTGTTGCGAAAGTCTATTAGACTCTGTCTATAAACTATTGGATTTAAAAGAGAAAATAGCAATTTCATTGAGAACATGAATTAAAGTAGTTGATGAGGTTGCTGGGGATACGAAAAACATGAACAACCCCACTTCATCCACAGTCAGATGGAATGGTTGAGAGGCACAATAGGACAATCAATCAATACCTCTCAATATTTGTGGATGAGCACCAACGTAACTGGGATAAACTGGTACCTCTCTTTCTCCTGGCCTACCGAAGTTCCCAGCATGAATCTACTGGCTATACACCATCGATGTTGTTGTCTGGAAGAGAAATGAAGCTCCCCGTAGAACTGATGTTTGGCAGACCATCAGCCGACGATCATGAAGAAGTATCTCTTCCACATTATGTAGCTGACCTACAGGAGCGACTTAGAGTGGTCCATGATTTTGCCAGACAAAAGCTTCAGTTGAAGAGCGACAAAATGAAGATGAGACTTGACAAAAGGCAGTCATTAAACTCTTTTAACGAAGGCAATGCAGTTTGGTTGTACCCGCCACAGCTAAGGAGAGGATTAAGTCCGAAATTGCAAAGACCTTGGGAAGGACTATATCGCATTGTCAAAAAGATTAATGACTTGGTGTACAGGATCCAACTTTCGCCAAGAACCAAGCCAAAAGTGGTGCACGTGGAAAGACTGAGTCCGTATCGAGGAGATAATCCACTGGTCTGGAGACAAACGGAAGAAGCTGTTCGCCCCGAACAGCTTTAAGGGAGGGAACAGTGTAACGTGTAAGGGGAACAGCCGCCGGTATTGGCTACAAAGAGGCGGTATCCTTTTGAGGAAAGCGCGAGTATGCTGTGGTTGGAAATATCGAAAGCGGCATTGACAAATATAGCGACGGCAGCATGTCGGCATCTACTCCTAGAATGCCGACAAAGGGATTTCGAGAAACGTCAGAAGCCGCTCGAATGATCTGGAGCCTTTGTCGGATATATATATATATATATATATATATATATATATATATATATATGTATATATATATATATATATATATATATATATATATATATATATATATATATATATATATATATATATATATATATGGGAGAATTGTCGGCATGAGAGACAGAATGTAAAAGATAGTGTGAATAATAGAATAGTCCGAGTAATCTAGTGCGAATATAGTAAAGTTAAGTTGTAATTTATATTATTTCGAGTGTAAATAAAGTTAATTTAATAACTCTAAATTAGTCTCACTCACTAGTCAACAATATCAATATAAAGCGTATCTTTTATTACTAGGTTTATTTGTTAAGAAAGGTATGCATATTGTTTAAATAAATTCTTATAGTTAAGATTTTTTGGTTTGCTTAAACTCATGCGTGACAAAAAGAAAATAAAACGTGATGTATCTCCGCACATTTTTGATTGCCTGCCAGATAGAAAAATATTGTTTTCAGTTCCTTTTTTAAGGGTAGCAGCTGTTAAAAGGGCCAAGAGAAAAAATATTGAATTAAAATCGAAAATCTAAGGTGGTATTATTAATGATAGGATAATATCCGGAAACGTTGAAATTGAATATTTTTTCAAAAGAGTTACGGTTAGAAGCCTGTTAAATTCTCAAATATGTGTATTTTAGCTATGTGGAGAGGGTGATTTATTTCGAAAATTGAAAATCTCTAGGTACTACAAGAAAGACCTAATTATTTGTAGCAACATTTTTTCCTTAGTTACAGCGGTGGTAAAATAGTAACATCTAAAATACATATGCGTATTTCCGCAGGGATGTTTTGTGATCTCAATAATAACAACTACAATCAAAGAATATTCGTGGATAATAGGATAAGTACTATCTTCATTGATATTAGTGAACGTTCAACGATTTTCGTGACTAATGTTACAATCAAAAGTGTGAATTAAATATTTTTTACAGAAAAATTGGACCGAACGTCGAAAATATTTTTTTGATCGCGATATTATTTTATGACCAAGTGACAGTTTATTATAATTTAGTTTTTTGAAAATTGAAAGATACCTACTTAAGGTTTAAATATTTTGTTGAATTAGGTATTCAAGAATTTAAGGGTACCTGCAGGCAGCAGCCAAGATTTGTATTTGAAATAATACATTTATAATAATAATTTCTCAAAGTTCAATACTTTGCAAATCTTACAGCTATACAACAACTAACTACTAAACTAACACATAGCTTTATTTCTAGTCCATTTGTTCGTCCCAAGCTTGGGAAGCTCCACGAGGCATCATGTATGGTGAGTGTACTTATTATTTAATTATTATCTATATGCATACTTCTGAAGTCATTGAGACTGATAATATACAAGGTGGAAGATTAGTGCGTATTGGGACGGTTACGGGGTTATTGTAAAGATTAGGAGAAAATGTTTATAACTAACCCTATCTTATTTTAAACATTCTACAATATAAAAATATTTTCAATTATACCGGGTGATTCTAAATAGTTGGAACTGTACACAACCGTGTTTTTTCTTATGGAGTATGTATAATTTTAGTGTATTTTTCAGATTAAAATGGAAAAATAATGTCAGTTTATTAATTATGACTTTATGTTTATAGCTAATATTTTATGAAATATAATTTTTTTTTCAAAAAATTTTGACAGATAAATAGCATAAAAAAATTAAAAATTCATTTCTCTGAGACTAATTAAGATTAAGTGTTGAAATTTTTATGGACACTACTCATTATCGAGTAATATGTTACGGTTGATTTATAAGTCTTTGATATTATACTGGGTGTGCTCAAAACATATTTGTATAAAGTTTTGATAAAATCTGCTATAACTATTTTTTCGAAGATCGGAGAATTTTACATGGGAATAACTGAACATTTAAGTAAGCCTCTTAGTGATTTTTCATAAATATTTACGATTTTGTCATTATTTAATAGAATATTATAAATCACATATGTCTTGGAGTGAATGATAATAGAAATTAATTTGTCAGTTTGATTGTCAATAACAATTTTTACATTTCTTATCGGTAAATACTACAACAGCATAAAAAAATGTTAAAAAATGAATTTTACTCAAAAAGAATTGATAGGCATGATTTATGTTTTGGGCGAGACTAATCAGAACTCTCTTCTACCGACAAGAGTTTACGGAGTACGGTGGATTGGTTTAGGAGGACCAGCGGCATTTCCTCCTAGATCACCTTGCTGCAATTTATGAAAACATCATTTATTATGTATGAATAAATATGATATATATATATATATATATATATATATATATATATATATATATATATATATATATATATATATATATGTAAGTGTAAATGGTATCCACTTTGAACATTTATAAGGTTTATAAGATTGTTAAATTAATGCACTTAGTTTCTGTTTTATATTTAATTAATTTAAGATTGCCTGAGTTCAGACATTTAATTTATTGAATAATTTTATTTATACGATTGATTGTTTAGTTATCAAACTGACAACGTAATTTTAGTCATGAATCCAAGGCCTATCTGATTAATCTATGAAATTCTATTAAATAATTACAAAATCGTAAATATATTTGGAAAATCATTATGAGGCCTAGTTAAAGATTCAGTTATTCCTAAGTTAAATTATCCGATCATTCCAGTGTCAAAAATATACCATCGTATTTGAAAAAAAATTGAGTTATAGCTGATTTTATCAAAACTTTGTATCGGGTGATTCAATAAGGCTGACGAGGTACTGTATCTCAAGAACTAATAGTCGTAGAAGTTTGAGAAAAAAATCCTTCAAAGGAAATCGATCCAGGAAAATTGCTGGAAATATTTTTTAAATTCATACGTCCACCGCTAGAAGGCGTAATAGCTTCGACCGAATAAAAATGTGTTTTTTTGAAAATTTTTCCAATATAAGTTAAGAAATGAATATTCTCACGTTAATGTCGACATAATGGTCCATCTTTTTGATATATGATTTTTTATTGTAGGACGTAAAATAAAGGCGGTAGGGGAATTTTTGTATTATAAGTGTCTTCAGTGCTTTTCATCAGCCGCCGCAAAAACAGCAACAAAACGCGAGTGTAGTTGGTCAGTGCTCTCAACAACAGAGTGATACAGTGTCAATGAGGGAGCTTGTCAATGCCCTTCATCAAGTAGCTCAACCCCGCCCAGCTAGTTTCATTGATCTAGATTCACCAATATTTAGTGGAAAGTTAGAAGTGTACCTGGGGTTTAAGGCTCAGTACGAGCGCACCACGTATGAATATCGTTTTTCGCCTGGATATAACTTACAGCGACTGCGAAAAGCGTTGAAAGGAGCTGCACTTGACGCTATGAAGTTCATGTTCAACAACGTGCCGACTTCGAGTTCGGCAGGCGATATATCATTATCAGAAGTCTTATCAGTATTGCAGTCAACGCCCAGGCCAGATGTTCACAAACCAGAAACAGTGATCGCGTTTGCACGAGCTGTGCAGAGCCACCATCAAGTCTCATAGCCAGCAGGGATACTTAGACAGTATTTATTTAGTCGATAAGTTGACCGACCGCTTACCTGCAAGAATGCTACGAGAGTGGAAGAAGTCGCTGATGCAGCAAAGGAGAGTCAATAGTCTGGAATCCTTTCTTAATTATGTAATGTTCGAGAAACCGATAGCTTGTATGAGCTTTAGTCCACAACCTCCTGCTCGTTCAGAAGAAAATATGGAATATACACGAAAATGGGGTCCAGGTGCCATCAATGTCACATCCACGAAATCTAAAGCATGCATGTGCTGCAACAGAAACGGACATGCGCTTGATAAATGATGGAAGTTCGAGAAGATGACAACCAAAGATCGATGGAACATAGTGAAAGAGAAACGGGTGTGCATCTCATGCCTGAGGCGAGGTCATAGATCACGGGACTGTAAAACGAAGAAGACTTGTCCAGCCAATGGATGCAATCATCATCAGTTACTTTACACTGACAAACGTCCAAAGAGGCCACCCATTGGGGAGGAGCAAGCACATACATGATCTCCAGTCGACACGCAGCAAATGTCACCAGAAACAAGAGAGCCAGGAAGTCAGTTTTTTGTGAAAGGGTGCGACGGACCCCTAGAGCAGCAAACGGAGATGTTTTAAAGATTCATGTATTGATAGATGGTGGAGCCAGTCCTAGTCTTATCCGTAAATCACTCGCTGACAAACTGGGCCTTACAGGAGAACGCTTCCCCTACAGTTACAGTGGAGTTGGAGAGAAAACTATTGAGCATGACGCTCGCCGAGTGGAATTTGAAGTCGCTGGAGTTACAAGAGGCAGCTCTTATGGAAAAGTTCGCGGGGCAATAACGGTGGAGGAAATACCAGCAGCTCCTCACTCTGTCAATGTTCCTAAAATAAAAGAAAAGTGGCCTCATCTGCAGAAAGTTCCCGCTCATTCACTAGACAAAGTTGTGCCAGATGTCATAATTGGCAACAACAATCCACAATTGATTTTGCCTCGTAAACTGGTGATGGGCAAGGAGGTTGAGCGATGGGGATGGAGATTACCACTGGGCTGGACCATCTCAGGGATTTTTCATGGTAATGATGGTTCATTCAATGCCATATTTGGAAGTGGGTACCCAGTACCCAACCAATGAGAATCTTCAAAACCTCATCAAGTCGTCTTTTTATATCGATAATATGAGAGTCAAGGTTACAACGACCAAAGGTATCCACATGGATGAAAGGCGTGCCAATGTGATCCTCGAAAACAGAGTGAAAAAAGATGGGGAGTTTTGGGAATGCGGACTATTTTGGAGCGAAGACAACGTAAGCTTTCCAGAGTCTCAGCTGCTGCTCTTGACCGTCTTCTAAAGGTCGAAAGACAAATGAAATATTCCCAGTTCCGGAAGGAGTATAACGCCAAAATAAACGAGTACTTTGATAAGGGCTACGCTAGAAAGCCCAGTGCGGAGGAAGCAGCTGTAAGAAAACCCTCCACGTTTATTACATCAACTTTTGGACTAGTCAATCCCAACAAACCGGGAAAGTTTCGCCTGGTGATGGACGCTAAAGCCCGAACTCATGGTGTTTCATTCAATGATAGGCTAAAGAAGGGCCCTGACCTTATCCGACCACTGACAGCAGTACTGTGGAACTGGTGACGCCATCCCATAGCCCTTACTGGATATATCGGCGATATGGTCCACAGAGTGAAGGTAAGAGAAGATGTGGACAGTCAAAGATTCATGTGGAGGTACGGTGATCAATCAAGACAGCCTGATCATTACTGGATGGAGGTTATGATTTTCGGATCAACCTCCTCACCAGCATTCGCTATTTTTGTTAAGAACCAGATTGTTGAAACTTTCCTAGAGGAATACCCAGCAGCTGTTAAGCTTATAAAACAGCAATTTTACGTCGACGACGCAAGTGAACGAAATCAGTAGCGCCGGAAATTTCAACGTCTGCAAATGGATATCCAACTCTGCAGTTGTATTGAAGACTATTCCCGAAGATTTGAGAGCCGTCGGTGTGAAAAGTCTCCAAGATAAGGAGGAATTTGAAGGTGAACGTGTGCTAGGGCTCTGGTGGAATCCCAACTTAGACAGCTTCCAGTTCAAGTTGGGCCTACACAAAGTGAAGAAATCAGTACTCGCTAGTGAAATCCTGCCCAAACGTGAAATGTGTGAGCTCATTATGTCGCTGTTCGACCCGCTGGGCTTCATCTGTGCACACAAAATTAAAGGACAGATTCTCCCGCAACAAGTTTGGAACGCAGGCGTCGGCTGGGATGATGAGATTCCACTAGAAATTTATTCAAAGTGGAAATCCTGGATATCAAGACTTGGAGAACTCGCGGATATTGCAGTACCACGCTGGTATTACAAGGATTCATCAGTTGATGATACATAACTGCACGTGTTCGTGGATGCCAGCTCAGAGGCTTGCAGTGCAGTGTGTTACTTCCGTATTAGAACAGCTGACGAAGTGACTATCAGCTTTGTAGCTGTCAAAGCTCGTGTAGCACCTCTCAAAAAGTGCACTATTCTTCTTTTGGAGTTACTTGCAGCGTTGATTGGGACGAGGTTAGCTGTGACTATAGGTGAAGAGTTGGAGGTTGCTGTTTCAAAGAAGTTCTTCTGTTGCCTCACGACCCGCGGCATTTATTTGGATATAGTATTTGATCTTACTACCGACGAGATTATAATGGCAGTGAGTCGTTTCATTGATAGCCGCCTCCAGCCAGCCCTTGTAGTCTGTGATAACGGAACTAATCTCGTCGGAACAGCGAGGAAATTAAAAGAAGAATGGCAAAACATCGACTTGGAGAAGAGGTTACGGCCGTTTCGCAGAAATCCACTGGAAGTTCAATCCAGCTGGGGCACTCCACATGGGAGGAGTTTGGGAATCCATGGTGAAGCTCACCAAGAAATGCCTGGAGCCCCTAATGTTCGAGAAAGCTCCCAAAGATAGCACGCTCTTAACAGTATTGAAGTCCGCCGAGAATATGTTAAACTCTCGGCCATTAACAGCTATCTCAACAGATCCTGCTGACCCCGAGCCGCTCACGCCAAACCACTTCATCCGTGGTATTTGTGATGTAGGTCCTGCTATACCTGCTGGAGAGGAGAAAGATCGTGTCTTTCGAAAGAACTGGCGAAGAAGCGTACAACTGCAACAGTTATTCTGGAAGCGTTAGACAACAGAGTTCTTGCCCAAGCTTGTTCGTCGTGAGAAAGGGTTGGAGCTGGTGAAACCGTTGGAAGTTGGAGCATTAGTACTCGCCATGGATGAAAACACACCGATGAAGAGCTGGAAGAGAGGGTACATTTCCAAGGTGTTCCTTTCAAGTGACGGTCAAGTTCGATGCGTGGAGGTGACATCGCGGAACTTCACGACAAGGAAGCAAACTACTTTCAAGCGTCCAGTAGTCAAGGTATGTCCGTTGGGATTACATGTGGAAATTAGGAAGAAGAATTCCTCCTAATTTCAGAGGGCCAGTGTCAATATTTATCACACATTGGTCCAGGGGAGATTGTTTTTGATTGTTTTGTAATTATATAATCACTGGCGCCGAACTTTAAATAAAGAAAATAATGCCACTGCCCTGTGGAACAAGCCGTCCTGTTTTTGGGAATGGTGACAGCAAGCCGTAAGATCGTCAGCTATCTGATAAAAGTCAGATATAACATTAATTTTGAGAAATAATAGCTGTTAATTTTGATATAAATAGTATTGTTTTTTTTTGGTCCGGAAGTCGCCAACACAAATTAGTCAACCCTATAATCATAGTTTAAAAAACGAACCTAGGGGACCTTTTCAGTCTAACCGAGCACCTTACTTCAACAGGAAGTTTAATTTCAAAATCGATGGAGCGGGATTTTTAGTGGAAGAATTATTGTGCCATATCTTTGAACAGCCTCTAAATGGCGTAACTTATCTGCAATTTGTGGAAATCGAGTTACCCGTACTGTTGGAAGATATTCCTCTGGAGGACAGAATGAACATTTGATTCCAACAGGATGGATGCCCAGACCGTTATGCTTAAAATGTTAAAAAAATTAATAGGCAGTATTCGTATAAATGGATAAGTAGGAAAAGCATTTTTCCTTGGCCGGTGATGCCTCCTGACCTTACAGTCCTGGATTTTTATTTATAGGGTAGGTTTATAAAGACCATCCAACAACAGCTGATGATATGAAAGGTAGAATTCGGGAAGCCATTAGAAACATTTCCGCTGCCGAAATTGAAGTTAATGTATGATACACAACTGAAAAACTTAATTTATGCTTGGCAAATAACGGTGGATATTTCAAATATTTAGAACTTTTTAAATAGTAAAGTTTGTTAAATAATTGTAACGTGCAAGGGGAACAGCCGCCAGTATTGGCCACAAAGTGGCGACATCCTTTTGATGCAAGCGCGAGATCTGTGGTTGGAATATCGAGAGCGGCGCTGACAAAGAGAGCGACGGCAGCATGTCGGCATCTACTCACTAATGCCGACAAAGGGATCTCGAGAAAAGTCCAGTGGCGGCTGGTGAATCGAAGACCAGAGCCGCTCGAATGATCTGGATCCTTTGTCGGATATATATATATATATATATATATATATATATATATATATATATATATATATATATATATATATATATATAAATAAAAAGATGTTCTTGGGGATGCAGTCATATATTCAATAAAATTCTTTGACTGAAGCCGAGCTTTCGAGAATGTTTATTCTCTTCTTCAGGGCAAAAATCGTGAATTTAGAATAAATTAACAAAAAACAGGAAAGATTTCATATCCATCAATTACTCGATATTGAGTAGCGTCTATAAAAATTTCAACTTTTAATTTTACTTAGTCTCAGGGATATGATTTTTTAAATTATGCTATTTATCTGTAAAAAATTTCAGAAAATCATTAATATCTCATAAAATATTAGCTATAAACATAAAGTTATATGAATAAAATGACATTATTTTTCCATTTTGATCGGAATACAATAATAAAATTATACATACTCCATAAGAAAAAACAGAGTTGTGTAAAGTTCCAAGTATTTAGAAACACCCGGTATAATTGAAAATATTTTTATATTGTAGAATGTTTAAAATAAGATAGGGTTAGCTATAAATATTTTCTCCTAATCTTAGAATAACCCCGTAATCGTCCCAATACGCAATTATCTCCCACCTTGTATACGGTGATAAAATCATAAATTATTCTGAAGCTCAAATCTTAAGCCTTACATTTGTTTCCAGTTTTGTCAACACGCTATGACTGGCCATCACGTAAGTTTATATTATTTATCAACTACAACATGCGCTAACCTATTTCTGATTTTAGGAACTGAAAGAGGCTTGCAAGTCTTTTGAAAAGGTTTTGGTTCAGAATATACAAACAGGTCTGAAACCAGATCTCACAGAAGCCATAAAGTCGATACCCAGATGGAGGCTTATCCAAGCTTCTTTGCCACATGTTATGCATGCTGTAGCTTCGATATTGTACAATAGGTATGAGTGTGGTTGATATCACAAGCTTCTCCATATTTTTTTGTTTGTTTGTTTCCAGAATGAAGGATGGTAACATCCAAACGCTAGGAGCAGTCGAAACTAAGCTTCTTTATACATTGCACTGGATTATATTGGATGCTGGTGAAGAATGTTCGGATGAAGATTTTGAAAAAGGAATATTTCATTCATCACCATTTTATTATCTTTTTTCTATACCCACAATCACTGTGAGTTCATGTGTGAAATTCAATAAAATAACTTTTTTGATTTTCTTCAATACTTTCAGCTATTCATATATCTTTTTGCACCAATATGCAATAACCTGAAGGAATCTGATTTTCAAAACTTCCGCCTAGAAAACGGCCTGAAGATATGGCAGGCAATGTGGGATTTCAAGCACCCAGATGCACCTTGCTTCTATACCCATTGCAAACCAAAGCCTAAATTCTTGAATGGTAGGAATTTGAAGAACAAACAGCAATTTGGAGATGTATTCGTTGGACGTAAGTTTGCATAATTTATCAAAATTTGTTCTTGAATAGCTCACTGATGGATTTATTAAGGCAAACACTCGCAAGATGATCCAACTGGCAAAGATAGTCCAACTACTAGCCAGGCTGTCAGTGCTTCGAGTTATGATCACCAACAGTCTTTTCCTGGATCTGCAACACCTACAACGGTTACCATAACAGCTACCATTACCAAAATTGATGACGAAGTAATATATTCATTTTTTATATATGAACATACATTGTTGGAATTGACTATCGTTACAGAGTGCCTGGGTTTCGTCACCCAAAGATACAGTCTTTCCCGAAACCATACCAGAAGAAAGTTCTAGCACAGAAGAGGAGCATGTAGTCATTTTCAGATTGCCGTCGTTGCATGAATCTGATGGATTTTTGAGAGATCCTTCAATTTATACAGTAATTTTTGCAAATATTCGTCTTTCATGTGTTAAATAAATCACATATTACAGGCTGAGACAAGTATCATACAATTGGCAATGCGAAGAAATGGTTCTGGACGTAATAATAACGTCAAAGCAGAATATATTACAGGTAGTACACCAGACGTCAAGCAGCCCAAACCACCAATGCAAAAGATTGGGTAAGGCTTTCATAAAAAAATTCTGTATCTCTCTTTCAAAAAATTTCATTTCAGATCCTCAACAGATAAAGATTCTTTGGATAGCAGCACAAAAGTACCTTCCAATGATCCCAAAGAGGAACAAAGGAAATCCAGTCTTCATGTCCATGACTTATCAGCGGCAACTTTTTTAGATGTTGCTGTTATGAGATGCCTTTTTGTCACTCATTGGCAAGAAGATGGTATATATTGGGCACTGGCTTATTTATACAATAGGTAGGATTTTGTTTAAAAAATCTATGATATTTTCAATCTTTAGTACTCTCTCACAGACTAAGAGATATAAGTGATGAGAATGCCGGTCAGCAACAGCCAAGGAAAAGAAGTAACTCCTTACCTATACCCAAGATTGAAGTGTCACTTTATCAGAGTAATGACCTGAGAAAGAATGATTCAAATAATAAAGATTTCATAGAAGTCCCGGAACCGAAAGATGTATCTCTCCTCGCAGGTAGATTATGAAAAAAATTAAAACTATTACTCATATATTTGTACTTGTGTTTCTTTCAGAGTCTCCTTATCATGCACAAACTAAATCTGAGGAATCGCTGCACAAGAGAACGGCTAGTGAGAAAGGAAAAAAGCGCATGAAAATAGTGGACTTGAAGACATTTGTTGAGACGAAGCTGCTTTCCAAGTCTGATAAAGCATTGGAAAAAATAGGACAAGAAGAACAGAAAACTTTAGGAAAAGTATCGGTGGGTTCACGACGAATGTTAAATGTATGTATTCTATTTTGCTGTCGCTGTCTTCTAACTTTAATCTTTTTCTGCCATTTCCAATTTCATTTCCGTAGAACAATAAACTATAAACTACTGATTTCAATAAAATGTTCTGTAAGTATTTTAAGACAAATATATATGGATTTTCAGGAGTATCACAGAAGTTTGGATACAGGTGATGAGAATTTATCCAAACCACAAACGACCATGTCTAAGATATTTGAGCCACCCAATAACTTAGTCAAAGGGAAAAGCATGCCAAGCCTTAGGTAAGATTTTAGAACAAATTATCCAACATGGATTACATTTCAATGGAAAAATATGTCAGAAACTTACTCTTTTTTCTCAAATCATTCAATCTCTTTTATATTTATATTGTATTATTATTGGACCCATTTATTCTAAATTTTATTGAGATTAATAGGATTTTCTAATTTGAAATATTTTTTATATCTATTCTGATGATTTCTAATGCTTGTGAGGAAGAGACAAAGTCTTCTTTTAGATATTTTTAAAATCTTTGACATTATAAAATAAACTTATTGATATAATCGAGTTTCTTGAGCTTATAAGAATAACACATGTAGGTATAAAATTGGCCTAATACTAAAAATTCAGCTTCACAATTTTTTTATTATGTTTTAATTACTTTTTTAAATATATCTATCTCTTTCAATCTAGATAAATTATATAATATAATTATATAAATAAGTTTGAAACTTATTAAATTTATTAGATATCTCAACGTTTGATTATTATTTATTTTCTATTAAAAAGCTCTGTAAAATGAGGTGAGATTATTTATTGATATTGTGCAATTAATTAAGAAACTGACAAAAATTAAAAGTAAGGCACTGCAAACTGAGACAGGATATTTTCTTACGTTATGTAAAAAAATCATTTTTAATCTGATACCATCCAAAAAAAAAGTCAAAGATTTTCTCACTCAATGTTTTTATGTGATTTTTTGTATGTAGATATTTTTGTTGAATGTTGTTCTCCTACCCTACTCTATCCTTTTTGAGTGTTCTTATTTGGTATTCTTGTCTTTCTCAGCTGTTTAATTGACGAACTTAATGCGGGAGGGTAAGTATTCAGGTCTCATCTATAGACATTATATTAGCCAATTGGGATAAAATATTGCTAAGCATTTTCGGGCTGAGGTGCTTAATTAGCATAGTTTGAAAATAAAGTAGTTTCAAAGGTATCTTGACATAAATTCAAGTCTAAATTGTGAAATATCTAGATTGATAATAATTAATTGATCTGAATTGGACTATAGGGCTTAATAGATTGGCTAACATAATATCTTTGTTTCCAATAGCTTGCGCACTGGCTTTTTATAGCACAGCTTGGAATCTTTCGCGCTTTTTTGTTATTTTTGGCACATAGCAAGCGATAAATAATTGCATAAGGAACTTATTGCTTCATAACTGCTTATCATTATGAAAATTTGTACCAAAGGTATATTGAAGAACACCAGTGGGAATCTCGAAGGGTTGGAAGATTTGGTTACACTCAACCCATGGCTAATCCGATTATCACCGTAACTGAGCATACTCCCACTCCTTCGCCTGACTTCCTAAGAAGACAGGTATGAGTGTAACGTCGTATTGATAAAAAATCTCATTTTAAATCTTATATTGATAGAGCTCCATGGACAGTCAGTTGGATGCTGCTAGTCTTTCTGGCTGCAAGTTGAGCAACTGGCAGGATCGAAAATCTAGTTTGACAAGATCACAAACTGATTCGAACATAACATATGCTGGAGAAGAAGCTGTCGAAGCACCTGGTGCTTTCTGTTATATAACTAAAGATGGCGATATAGACTTGCAAGTAGTTATGCAGGTAAATATCAAAAAAATATCACGTTATCAACATTTGGAAAACTTTCTCTCATTTTACTAGGCTGTACATAGAACTGCGATAAGGGAGACTCCATCTTGTACACTTAGAGTACTAGAAGTTATTTTGAATCTTGTTGAGCTTCTATTAGATATGGGTGTTTTGAAACAGTGCCTGAGAGATGAAGCTCTGGCCACATCGATGCCAATACCAGATTCGAACAGTCCAGGCAAGTCTGGTCCAAAGACTGGTACTACCAGTCTCGGCGATACTCACGTTAGTGATTCTGACAAGGCGTCGAAGCCAATGTCTTCGCATAGGCTGGCAATGAATACCATATTCAGGTTAAAATCTGCGATGATATTATTAAAACTGTTGTAAAATAATGTTCTTTATCTCTTTAGAGTGCTAAAACACCTGGGATGTCCACATGGATGCATGGACGGTCAAAGAGGACCAGCTGCAGAGTTCTTAAGAACACAATGTCAAAATATTTTATCTAAACTAAACAGAGCTAGCAGCAAATTATTCAAGAACTTTTTACATGATTATATCCAATGCCAACCGCTAACTGATATTTTGGATCTCTTCCATGCTTATGTTGGATTTTGCATTGATCCTAGTTCTCTGTTATCACCTTTGAGTAAGTCATCACAATAATATATCTTCATATTATTTAAATGAATCATATTAGGTGTAGGAGGGGGTGGTATACGTGGAGTTGAGGGGCAAATAATGTCACACGTCTTCAAGCCATTAGTCACCAGATTTGTTGAATCATCTAAGGAAATCAAATTGTCCGAAAACCTCGTGAGTGAATTTTGGAATTACATATAAATGTCTGTTTGATACAAATTCTTTTTCAACATATCTTAGACGTTATATTGTGAAATACGTCAACTGATGACTTATGTGAAGGAAGGTCATGGAAGCGTTTTCAGAAGAGTGGCTTTAAGTGCTCTAATAGATACTGCTGATAGACCAACTAAAAAAGAGGCTAATATTCAAACCACAAGAGTTATTAGGTAATCTTATAAATTTCACTTAACAAAAATGTTTAAGGTAATTTCCAAATGTTTTGATTATCACATAAAACTAAGATAGTATTAAGATTAAATTTCCTCAACTCACTTTTTGATTTTAACCAAAACTTATATTAGGCATATGCATCATTCTGAGATGGAGGAACAATCTGAGGTACCAGCTGATATACAATCTTATACAATTGATGAACGAGGTGTCAGGAAGCTTCTGTTTAAGAAGCGAAGTACATCTTCAACATGTGCTGTAAGTTTTTATCTTGACCGGTCAGTTTACAAAATAACAATAACTATTGCTCAGAGCCTACTTGAAACGGAAGCAGAAGAAATGACACGAGCTAGTCAAAGTCCTTTGGGTAATTTGAGGAAAAAACATCATATTTTAACACCACGGCAGAGCGAAAGAGCTCTTGGTATAGCACTAGAGCCAACGGTCTCTGTGAAGTCAAAAAAATCAAAATTAGGAGGAATAGGTTTGTTGTGAAATAGTTATTATTTATCCGTACATTGAATGTTTTTCCAGTGAATTGGTTCAAGAAAGGCGATAACTCGTTTAATGATGACCAAGATATTCCCGACAATGGTGATTCTTTCACTGATACCTCAAGCTTTGTTCGGAAGCCTTCGGTATATTATCAGACTAAAGGATCTAGTAAAAAGTAAGAATAATAATTTGTTGGGAGCCCCATGTATGCTTATCCAATGGTTTTAGTAATGTCACCCAAAGTATTCAAAAAGCTAAAAGACGGATGGAGGATAAATTTAAGTTTGTTTTGAAGAAAGGTAAAAAGAAAGATGGCAGCACAGAAGAATCAGCTGGAGGATGTAAATGCTGTTTGAATTCAATAAATCATTTGATTAATGCTAGGTATATTCTTTCAGATTTCAGCAGAAAAAACTCTTTTGATTTTGGAGAAACCTCTAGAGAATCTGAGTTTGTGGTTTTGAAAGAAAGAAAATTGGTGTCTACATCTCTGTTATATCAAGGAGCATCAAGATTGTCATTTTTACTTGAGACTTGTGCACCAGGATCTGTTCCAGACGCTCATCTTCTGGCTTCAGCCTTAGACTTGGTAATCTTATGAAAAACGCAAGAATAAATATTTATCACCTAAATATCTTCCAGCCTCACTCTACAGTGGTGGCCAGAGCTGCTCTCTTCCTGGAATGTGCCTATTTTGTTCACTGCTGTAATAAAGGTCAATGGCCTTCTTGGATGAAATTAACCTATCCTGTCTTCAGGCCGTCAGGGCCCATGCCACAGAGAGGAAATCATTCTGGCATTAGAAGATCTCATATTATGCAACGAGCAGCTGGAAAAATGTTTTACCAATGGGCAGAGGTATTGTAGAGCGCTTACCAAAAAAGTATGTGTTAATTAAAATATTTTTTTAGACAATTGGTCAAAGATTGGAAGAGTTTATTAACGAAGATAAGAATCTTCAGCCGCAAATAACAGCAATGGTCATGGATGAACAGAAACAGAAAGAGTTGCTTATACAAGATGAAGAAGAAGACTTTTTAGATGAAGCAAGCATTAATTCTTATGGATCTTCATGTCCAATGGCCTTACGTTTGATCGCCTGCATCTTGTTACATGAAATTACAGCATTTCTGAGAGAAACTTACCAAACTCTCCCTAAATCTTCGAGAATTGTGGGAAAAGAAAGACCACCACCATGGGAGAAATTATATACTCGAGAAGCGAATCGTAGATGGAGTATGGCCTTGTCCTCAATGGGTCATTCACAGACATCAGCTCAGAGTTTGCAATCAATCGCCGGTGACCGTGACTCTGGTAGAAAATCAATATAGTAATAATTTTTTTCCGATATTTTGTCTATTATTACAGGCCAAACAGAAAGAAAAATCAGCTTCGTTCTTCATGAACCGGACAACGAGTCCGAAGGTAGCAGTAATACGACCGTAACAATGCAGACCATGATGCAAGAAGATTCGAAAAGAATTGGTCAACAACCTAGACCTTATCTATTGAGAAGAGGTACAGCAGCTCCCACCGGTGGCTCATTCAAGAGAAGGAGTTTGAAATTGAGAAGAGGAACTAAAGAAGGCAAAGACATGGAAGTGGATTGTAAGTGTAAGATATTATGTAACAGTAACAGTATATGTTTCATCCTAATTTATTGTTTTCAGGGAGAATACCAGAGTCGGTGAAAAGAACAGACTCGATTCAGTCGAAGAGAAAAGTGAGCTCCCTTTCAGATCGTAGTGATACTTCTGAGCCAGGTGTAGCAGCTGGTGAAGTAAGTGGTGAAGAATCTCCAGGAGTATTGAGCGACGACCAGCCCCCAGAGAGCCCAAGTGATAGTAACGATGCAGATGATACAACCAAGAACATGCCATGGCTTAAAGTAACATTAATTTCTTTATATAACTGAAATGTTAAAGTATTATTATTATAGGTGATGGTGCAAGTTTCAAATTCATTTTATTTCTATTGTTCCCATCAAAATTACTGCCATCCGTTTTGTTACCGGAGAGTAATGAGAGGATGTAGTAGACTGATCAAGGCAGCTAGAAAAGTTTACGGTGAAGAATTCGGTGTGGTTGATGATAAGTTGAGTATGGATTTTGGTGGTAAGAAGAAAGGCAATAAAAAAGAAAAGAACTCAAATCGGAAAGTATCTGATCAAACCAGCTCAACGGTGTCACCTATTAGAAGGAAGGATAGTGTTGGAAAAAGAGACAAGTAAATATTACGTGAACTTATTTTATTTGTAATATAATTTTTATTATAATAGAATCGAGAAAAATTTGGATGGATCTCAGATGAGCAAATTGGCTTCCAAAGAATCTTCTAGAGATATTGCTGACTCAGATACTGGAAATGATTCTAAATCATCAAACAATGGAATACCAATCGAACCCCCACCTATCCTAAAATACATTAAAACCCAAGTAAAAGATGGCTTTCATGCACCGCTGGCTGCATTACTCAAAGGAGCTGTAATTTTACCCGAAGATCAATTCTTAGAAATAATTCCTGTTGCATGGGAGCTTCTTCTTGAGACTAATCAAGAAGTAGTTGCTTGTGCAGCTTCAATCTTCATTTTAGCTGCTGTCAAAGCACCACAACAAATATCTGACATTATGCAGCATGGCCTATCGCACCCTGACTGTTCTGTCAGGATCAATGCTATTCTCAGGTTCCAAGTGTTGTGGAAGATGCGCTACCAAGTTTGGCCAAGAATGGAAGAAAACGCTCAAATGTTATTCAAAGTTCCTCCGCCAGGAATCGAGTTCACTCTACCATCACCAAAAATTGGCATTGAATCTTTGGACGTGGTGGACTCACCATGGGAATTGTTGGTGAAGACAAAGGTTGAAGAAGTGACCATCAACCAGGAAAGACATGTAAGATATTTTTTTAATGATTTAATTTAAATTTGATTGATATGATATTCTAGCGATCCTTAGTGACTGCTACAAAAACAAGAAAAAAACAACAGACAGAATTAATCAAGATGGCGCTCCAGGCTCAAGATGATAAGAAGAGAGAAGAAAGAGAAAATTTTCTAATTACTACTATACCAATTACAATTCAAGCAGCACATGAACCTAGTTTATATCACACTTCGGAAGAACATGAAGAAGGTAGTATATTATATATGGACTGTTGATACAGTCATACTTTCACTTTCCTTTTAGTAGATGACGAGCAAACTGATGGTCAAAGAAACACTGTACACCATCTACATTCTGCACACTCGCTCTTTCCGTCGTCTCTGTGTTCGGCTGTTGTTCAAATTATCAATATGCTGGACGATGCTGCTGTATCTGCTGATGGCAATGCAGTGTACGAAGTTTCGTATCAAGTCATCTGGACTTGTTTGGTGGAGGATAGTGCTTTATTCTTGAGATACATTTTAGAAAGGCTTACCAGAGAGAAACAGGATTTGATGTTTAAGATATTGAGGCATTTGATTAGGTTCATACCGAAACTGCCACAGCAAGCTGCATTCGCACTCTACAATTACATTATTGGTTATGTTATGTTCTATGTGAGGACTCCACATGAAGATGGGCAGCAATTGATTGGGGCGGCTCTGTCACTTCTCTGGATGGTATAGCTGTTGTGGTTTGGAAATTTCGTATCTAATATAAAGTTACTACTTATTTTTTAGGTTGTTCATAGCGTCCATGGAATAATGTTCAAAGATCTGAAACAAATCTTGAGAAAGGAACAATGCGATGCTTCTATTCTTTTAACAGCCAATGTTCCATCTGCAAAGAAAATAATCGTTCATGGACCGCAAGGTATCTAACTTAACTGTTGAAGTTATTCTTCGAGTTTTATCATTCACATTTAAGATCCTGATGCTGGTGGAATACCATCCCAATTCCCTGTTCAAGAAGATACTCAATTTTGTCAAATATTGAGAGAAGCTTTGGACTTTTTCGGCATAGATGAAAACAAACATAAGGAGTTTTTCTTAGTCGACTACAAAACACGTGAGCCTTATTTGAAAAAGTCATCAAATTTGTATAATACATTTAACTTTCAGATCAAATAAGGAATCCTTCATCTTATGTTCGAGACTATTATTTCTTCAAAAGATCACAATATCCTCAATTAGAGCTCGTCCATATGAAACCTGATACAGCATTCAACGCATTACAGAAACAAGAGCTTCTCCACAAGTTTGTCGAGATCGGAAAAGTTCTCTTGACTTGGGCTATCTTGAAAAACGTAGATATGGTATGAATATCTATAATTTGATATGGTCTCCATTATTATTATCCTATATTTTGTAGGTAGTACAAAGAGTTGTATTTCTGCATGAGGAGTTGATGAAGCTACCTTCATTTCCAAGAAAAGCTCTAGAATCCGATCTCGATCTTTATAAGAGTGGACCTCTGGGCAAAGAGCTGCTGGGTTTGGATGTCCTTCACAAGTTTATGTGGGTGCGATTAATTGCTAGGATGTTTGAGGCAATGGCTGGTAACTTTGCTTACTCTGGTGATATTCATCTGTTTGTGAATGTACTCAATGGTGCAGTGGTATTGCATTCTGAAGATGCTTGCATACTGAGATATGTAATGGCTACATATATCAATGCTGCGTTTCATTTTAAAAATATTTTTTCTACTAATGGGTAAGTGCTATTTAGTGTTTATGTATTTTATACAAACCGGCCAGGTAAATTATGAGAAGCCCATCTCTTATGTGTTCCATTGGAACAAATTATAAAACTAGTTTGTTTCTTTTCTTTTTAATCCAATACAAATTAATATTTCTATTAAATCAATTTTCCAGATATTTGCTCATAATGCCGACTCTATTGAAAATCTATTCGAATCACCAAACCAATAAGCTAATTACAACAACAATAGAGTACGCTGTCAAACAGTTTTACTTAATGAATAGAAAACCCTTTATTCTACAAATGTTTGGATCTGTATCGGCCATGTTGGATACAGATGAAGAAGGAACTTATGGAGATGCCCACAAGGTACCAGTTACTAGACTAGATTTTTTTACACTTAATACATGAATATGTCTATTTTAGATACAATCTAGTTGTCTTTTCAATCTTCTTCTAAGCTTAGAAACTCCTTCTCCTGATCCACTAAATATAGCTGAATTAGTAAAAGAAGATAAACCACTGAAGGCTATAGATTTTTGTTATCACGATGAAAATGAAATGGTTACAATTCTCGATTGTATATCAATGTGTGTGATGGTAGTTTCATATTCATCCGAAAGTGTGAGAGGTCATCAGATGCTTGTTAGTAAATCAAATAAAATGATTCTCTACATGCTTATTAAAAAAATGGTATTTCAGATAATTTTGGAGGCCATATTACCGTGCTATGTTAAACAAATTCAATTACCCACTTATAATAAGGAAGGAAAAACCGAAAAGGAAATCATCAATCAGCTAGCTGTTGCTATAAAAACATTAGTCAATAATTGTGAAGCATTAACAAAGTATGTACATATAGAAATATTCGTTATTTTAGATTTAAATACCTACTTGACCAAAACATAGGAGATCTCAATGTACCTATTATATTTTGGATTTCTTTAATTCAGGCATTAAACTTTCTCAGCATGACCCACAAATCTTTACTCATTTGAATAAAATTTTTAGAAGCTACAATGGTCCATACAGATCCAGTCCAGAGCATAAGGGCTCCAGTCAACGAAATTATAGTCGTGGTCCCTACTCGCCCGGTTTCGATTTTGAAGACGATTCACATTCTAAATTTATGAGTGAGCATTCCCGAGCAAAAAGTATGTATGAGCACGATGTTGAAGACTCTGAAGTTTTGAGGGCGGAGTACAGGAGACCTAGGGACGTGTTATTATCACTTGTCGGTGAATTTATGTGCAGAGCTAGCACAAGGTTGCAGGAGCTCAACAAGAAAAGCAATCCAGATGGAAAGGTGATTGAGTTGTTGGACATCAGATCACATGTGGTGAGTAAAGAATAATTTGTTGATTATAATTGGCATAGAAGACAAACTCTCATGATCATCATTTCTGATACAGCATGGATATGGAATAGTAAATTTGGTTAACATTGGCTACGTATTGTATATTCTCTCTGGCACCGCCCCATAAATGCTCGCAGTATTTGAATAAAATGTTTCTATTCGTTAAAGTTTTAAAACCGTAAGCTACTGCTGCTCACACTCGTCGCAAATTAGTGGAGCGGAGCTTAACTATTTCTGTTCGATAAATAGAGTATAGATGCTTAGTAAAGTTGATAGAGTTTGCCAAGCACTTTAAAAGTGTATATGGTTTATTACACTTATTCATTGAAATAAAAAAATGAAAGGTCTGGATACCAAACTGAATCACCTGGTATATTCGCAGACGTAGATGTTTAGTTTTATCAAAATACTTCCCTGTGGGGGTTTAAAAATAGTTAAGTTACGGAAACATGAATAGAAATAAATGTCATAAATCTTATTATGATCACCTACCTTTTAAAAATAAGGTAGTGACAAAAAACAGTTTGATTGATAAAAAGTTTTATAATATCATAGGATTAAATACATCTGTAGAAAGGTGTACATTCAAAACTAATAAGGTTACATTCTTGTTTTCAGAGATTAGCAGATATTGCACATACCCTTTTAAAGGTGTCACCATATGACCCTGAATCGATGGGATGTAGGGGCCTACAACACTACATGAGCTACATACTACCAGCTACAGATTGGTCAAATGATGCGATGAGACCTGCTTTGGTAACTATCCTCAGGAGGCTGGACAAAGTGTTCCAGAAGATCTCCAAGAAACCTTCCATAAGGGTAAAATTAATCAATGCTCTCTAAGATTTGTTAGTGTCACGGCGTAATTTTTATGTTTTCCAAAGAGAAATACAGATTGGGATGCAGCTGCTGGTCTTCTCAAGGGTATTTATGATACCATGATGAAATATCCTTATATTGTACATTGGTCTCATATAAAAGCTCTCATTAATACATGCCAGGTTTGTTGGAATATTGATTGAATTTAGACTTGAAATATAAAAACATTCGTTCCCAGACTCTTATAGTTAGTGACTTGTCAACGACTGAAGGAGTTTCTGGAGCAACGGCTGCATTGATGAGTCAAGCTCCGCCTCCACATTTCTGTTCAATGGTCGTCAGATTGATCGCACTTCAAATACAAAGTACTCAGGTAATTGATCAGGAATAACAATTTGAATTTTAAAATAAATAGTACTTTCCTTAGGATGCCTCAACCTTAGAACATGTCTGTGGTGGAAGCACAGTCTTTCCAACCCAAGAGAAAACCGAAAGCATGATTATTAATCTAATAATGCCACTATGCCTAAGAGTAGGTTCTGGAAGGAAAGGTAAGAGTTTTTAGAAAAAACGCTTTCTTTTTAATAAACATTATATATTCAAAATTATGTCTAACGATATTATCCAACTTTTCCAGATGTTGGCCACATGAAGCATGGGGATATAAGCTACGCACTAACACTAGTATTACATGCAATGAGTCCCCCAAACACCAAATCAATGGGTCCATCTGGTGCTAATGTGAAACCTACAGCTGAAATAAGGACTGGAAGCTTAACTTTCACCGGTACCAGAGATGCTAAGACCTCAGCTAAAATAAACAGTTCATTGTACCAGGTTGCTTTCTTGGGTATGAAAATAAAGATAATACAATAATTTATCATATACCTAAATTTTCTTTTCAAAATTTTAAGCTCTAAAAATAATGGCAATATGCTTTGAAGGAGAGTTGATGAACGAGTGGTCTAGAATTGGGCGAACAATGAGAGAATTGGGTAAAAGAAATGAGGCTGCTTCATTTTTGTGGGACTTTTTGGATTTTGTTGTGACACACAGAACAACATTGTTCATTTTGATGCAACCATTTATATTTCAAAAGGTAAACTGGGCATGTTGTTAAAAGTAAAAAATGATTGATTGATTGATTTTCGAGATATTTAAGAAAAACTGATCTACAGAATTTTTAGTTTACTACTTCAAGGCATCAACTAATTATGTAGGTATACTAAGCACTCGATATTCAAACCTAACCAAACTATCTAAGTAATTTATAAACTTGTCTTCTGCAAGTAAACTTCACGTAGCCGGAAGGAACCAGCAGCCGTTGAGTTCTGTGAAGTGTCTTAGTTTTTATTTATTTTTGTTTTTACACGAAAGACCTTTAATTGTTCTCGTTTTATATGAATTAGGTATAAGCATTTGATGTAGTTGAAAAGTAACCAAAATCTGAGCTATAAGAAAGGCTGTTTTTTAGAAACAAATATATATTGATTTGATTTATTCGCACATACCTATTTTATGACTTTTTTACTAAAAATGCTACTTTGCGTTTTTTAGCAATATAGTAGTATATTTCGTATCTTCAATCTATGGATTAGGCCCGAATTTTATTAGTATTATGTGATGAATATTTATTATTGTTTGTGAGTTTTTAATTACCTATTGTTTAATGTTTTTTGGCCTCTCCGATCAGTAGATCTCTGACAACTTCTTATTTTTATTTCGATTTTATCGATTCCGTTCAACTTCATTCCGCGCTTCGCGTTGCTAGTCAGTTTGACGTGCTCTTGTATGTCTTGACTTACAGCATTGCGAGTTCTGCGACTTATGTTTGTAGGTCTAATTGCTGGCATTTTGAAAAGAAAAATTTCTACTGAAAACAAAAAATATTCCTTTGTATCAAGTCAATCAAACTAGTCTATTAATACCTACCAAAATCTCTATATTAAATTGAACTTTCAATATTAGGTGTGATTGCTCTTACCGAGATGAATAAACGATTCTCAAAACTCGCTGTATAAAAAATTGAAATGAAACTATTATTTATCAACCGATCCATCTATGTTGAACGATATGTGCAGCGCGCGTTCTGTCAATCTTTGACTGTTATTTCAAACAACTCAAAGTTCTGTCAAACAACTGTATGTATTGTATGTAAAATTAATATTGTCGTTAAGTTTTTTTATATTTTCTTAAATTTTCTAATGTTCCGCTCAACTTTCTTATATTTTTCTTTCACATGATCCTTCTTCTGATAATAAGAAACACAACAAAAAAAGAATTATCGAAATTGTTCCAACCGTTCACGCGAGTTATGTAGCCATACGACTCCACAACAGCTACATTTCATATCATAGTACACTTAGTCAGCATACATGTATTCTATACTATAAAAAGCTTGTTCAACATCATGTAAGATTAGATATATTCTTGTCATCTTATTGTACGTTTCTATTGTTCATTGAATATTTTTTTAAAAGATATTTTGCAGTCTTTCGAATTTAACTGGCGCTGCGAACAGGATACCGTCGATAAAGTCGTGTCGTTGCCTTCAGTGTGATAAACGGTTTACCTTTTTCTCTTAAGAAATTAAGACGGTCAATCAGAACTTATATAAACAAAAAACATTTTTACGAGACTGTGAGTGAAAGGTGCAAAAGAAGATAGAAGCATCTCCGGCGTATTCATCCCTCAGAGAAGAACATCATAAGACTCCGTTTCATTCAGTGAACACAGATACAGAGAAGAAGCTTGCAGATGTTCCTTCAGTGTATCATCTTCCTGTAAGTCATTCTTTCCTTAATCTTAATTTATTGGCTAATTCTCACTTGTAAAACTTAGACAAATAGGCGTTCCTTCAGAGAACGGATATTTTATATAAGGTTGATTTAGATTTCGATTACAATTTTTTTCTTCTTTTTTTCATTTTTTAAGATTTAATTTAACATTCAATCACCGAAGAAACATTATCTGCTTTTATTGAAAGTTATTGATTCCTACTCATTAAATTCCATTATAATTTATGAGTACACAATCTGGTAATAACCGTAGTCGATCTAGATCTCCGATACTACGAACCCACGAACTTTCTTCTAGTTTTGACGTAATACAAGGCACTCTAACGAACAAAATGACGAATCCAACTTAGGTTCCGGTTTCCATTACCCAAATTGAAATGTCCATGGCAAACAACATTCTGCCAAAATATACAGGTGGCTCTAAAGATCTAGCTTATTTTATAAGACAATCAGAAATACATACAGTTACTTAGGACTGATGCCAACCCTCTATTCAATTCTCTCATGCTGGAGCAAATTAAATCTAAACTCTTTGGCCCTGCTAGAGATGTTATCATAAATAGATCATTCGACGATTGGCTCAGCTTGAAGAAAGCCCTTACAGAACGCTTTGGTGATCCGCGATCCTAAGAACTACTTGCTCATGATCTGAATACTTCATCCAAATTTATCCTCAATCATTTTCCGAATTTTATGAAGAGATAACATCAAAACTACAAATTCTCAAAGAACATCTTGCAATTAATAGCGAAGATATAATCGTTCGTACCTCAAAAGAAGCCATGAACACCGAACAAGCTCTCGCCGTGTATAAAGCAGGCCTTTTGAATCCCTATCGTGATCATCTCCTTCACATATCAGTGCCAACCATCGAACATGCCCTATATGAATTCAAGAGACTTGATAACGAAAAATTACAAATCGATTTCGCCAATTTCCTTAGATCACAAAAATCATCAAAAACTCGCCCTCTACCAAAACCACAGCCACCATTGGACAGTCAGCCCAAATTTCAAAAATCTTTCCAGTTGCCAAACTCACAATTTAGATACCAAACTCCAAGCCAATCATTACCACACCAATTGCCACACACACTTTCAGACCACAAAATAAAGCTCCAAATCATTTCAAACAGACTGGTCCTCCAAGAGTTCATGTCGAAAAATTATTTAATGTTGAAAATGACAACTACGATGAACAATTCAACGAATATCAAGAAGAAAATCCAGATTATGATAAAAAATATACAGACTATAAAGACTATCAATATACCGAAGATCAATTTCAGAATTTGCAAATCGAATATAATGAGGAAACTCAAAATTTTTGATTACAAGCCTCGGTATAGACATTAATAACATAAATTCATCGCCGAAACTACGACCGCACACACTTTTGGACCACAAAATAAAGCTCCAAATCATTTCAAACAGACTGGTCCTCCAAGAGTTCATGTCGAAGAATTATTTAATGTTGAAAATGACAACTACGATGAACAATTCAACGAATATCAAGAAGAAAATCCAGATTATGATCAAACATATACAGACTATAAAGACTATCAATATACCGAAGATCAATTTCAGAATTTGCAAATCGAATATAATGAGGAAACTCAAAATTTTTGATTACAAGCCTCGGTATAGATATCAATAACATAAATTCATCGCCGAAACTACCATTTATATTTATACCATCATTAGATTTGAAAATATTAATAGACCCAGGTGCGACAAATTTAATCGACCCAGAACTAGTTTTTAGATTATTTTACAACTATATCTACAAATCAAGTTTTTCGGTGAAATCAATTAAAACAACATACAATGGTTCTTTAAGTTGCCATTACCCTATACTAAACGAATTTGGCATAAGACATGATTTTGACATGTTTATAGTCCCATGGCATGACCGATTTGACGCCCTCATTGGCAGTCAAGACTTTGACATCCTAAAAGCAGTAATTGACTATGACAAACATACCCTGAAAATCATGAATATAAAAATACCTTTCTATTTTGAGATGAACCCTAGCTTCTTCAAACCCTATAGAGAACATCTCAAACCTGTATTAAAAATCCCAGTATCAATAGATAATGGTCCTGTAATTCTTCCAGAAATTCATTTAAATAATATATCAATCCCAGAATGCATAACAATAGCCTCCGATGGTTATGTCCAAATTCCCATAGCACAAAAATTACCATTTTCTCAGCTATCTATCAACTATCACGAACCCACTTTAGTCTAACCACTGTCAAAATTTAATCAGTCAAACCCAGACTTTCAGTATGATAGTGATTCCGACATCAGTAATCTAATTCGCATAGAACACTTGAATTCAGAAGAAAAAAACTGATCATTTCTCTCTGTAGATCGTACAAAGACGTTTTCTACAATGAAAATTCAGATCTTTCATTTACACGTGCCGTCAAACATCATATTAGAACCACTGATGAACAACCAATTTACCAGAAGTCATATCGATACCCTTATCATTTAAAAGAAGAAATACAGAATCAAATAAAGAAACTTCTTGACAATAAAACCATAAAACCATCCATACAGTTCACCAGTATGGATCGTACTAAAGAAAATTGATTCCAGCGGAAAAAGAAAATTTCGTATGGTAATAGATTACCGAAAACTGAACGAACGCACCATTGAAGACAAATATCCCCTCCCTAGAATTGATGAGATTCTTGACAATCTCGGAAGATGTACTTATTTTTCAATCCTAGATCTTGCTCAAGGTTTTCACCAGATAGAAATCCACCCTGACTCCGATGAAAAAACAGCATTTACAGTAGACAACGGCCACTAAGAATATACTCGCATGCCATTCGGCCTTAAGAACGCTCCGGCTAAAGAGTTATGGATACTATATTGCGCCCTTACCTTTACAAATTTTGTTTTGTTTATATGGACGATATAGTTATTTTCTCCAGATCACTTCAAGATCATATATTTCATCTTAAACTTCAAAAATACAATCTCAAAATTCAACTTGATAAATCCGAGTTTTTAAGAAAAGAGGTAACATTTTTAGGACACGTAATTACCCCCGAAGGTATAAACCTAACCTAACCTAACCCAGAGAAAATAAAAGCAATAGAATCGTTTCCCTTGCCGAAAACAGAAAAGCAAATTCAATCATTCCTTGGTATGATGTCATATTATCGCAAATTTATCGAAAACTTTGCAAAAATATCCCATCCAATTAACAAGTACCTCAGAAAAGGCACTAAAGTCAATTTAAGAGATCCCGAATACATAGACGCCTTCGAGTGCAAACGAATAATTTGCAACGCCCCAATCCTTGCCTACCCCGATTTTTCTAAGACATTTACAGTCACGACAGATGCCAGTAACATATCCATTGGTAGTGTCCTTTCACAAAACTCTCATCCTATAGCATTCTATTCACAAACTCGAAATTCTGCTGAACGAAATTACGGCACTATTGAAAAATAACTTTTATCGATTGTTGATAGTTGCAAACATTTTCGGCCTTACCTATTTGGTAGAAAATTTATAATTGAGACTGATCACAAACCCTTAGTTTGGCTTCACTCCCTGAAAGAACCCAACCAAAGACTTATAAGATGGAAGCTTAAGTTAGAGGAATTCAATTTTAATATACAATACAAAAAGGACAAAGAAAATTATGTAGCAGACGCTCTATCGAGAATAGAAATCAATGCCATAGATGGAAAAATCCCCTGCAGACGTGGCAGAAAAAACTTGGCACTTGCGAAAAAGCCCAAAATAAATTTTATTAGCGATATTATTCTCGCCCCTCCAAGAAATACCGCAAGCAAAAACCTAGAATTAGAACAAGATTTAGATAAAAATTCCACCATTAAAAAAAATTAAGTTATCGATTTACTATCTGTACTACCCAAATTTGGTTCTGAATCCAACTTATCCATTACTTTTAGCGAAGCAGATGATATCTTGAACGCTAACCCATTCTCACAACAATCTAGCGTCCAACCTGATAACGATAATGAGAGTAACGACTCTGGTGAAACCAGACACACGGCGCACTTAAACCCAGTTATCAATTTTCCCATAGCCGACAAGCCACTAAATTCAAAACATTATCAGATCGTGCTAAAATATGGTGATACAAATGATATAGAGTTCACTAAACCATTCGGAAAAAATAGATACACACTTACCTTCAGGAATGAAACTGATGAAAATATACTACGAAATATGTTCCATGAAATAATAGATCCATCAAAAACATTCTACATATTTTCCAAGGAAGACGAATTAATACAAGTAGCATACAGAAAATGTTCAGAAATATTCGAGCCGAACGTAAAAATTATTAAAGTTAACAACTTTTTGAAAGACATCCTAGCAAAAGAAGAGCAAGTCCCGAATAATTTCCGATTATCATTCACAAACTCACAACGGTATCACTGAAACTGTGAAATATCTCCAGTCATTGTATTATTTCCCCAAGATGCAAGACTTAGTTACAAGTCACATCAATAGATGCGAGTTATGCTTAACATCTAAATATGATCGAAATCCCAGAAAATTTCCATTCTCCGGACCTCTAATAGCAAAAAGACCATTCGAAATACTACATATAGACGTATTCTTTGTAGAGAACAAAAGATTCTTAACCATTCTAGATCTGTTCACCAGCTACCTACAAGCATACGAACTATCCGATACTAATTCGATAACAATATTGAGTAAACTACGCCATTACTTTACACACCACAATTACCCATCACAAATAACCTGTGATAACGCTAAAGAATTATCGAGCGAAACTTTTAAAGAATTTATGTCAATGTTCCAAATTAATATCCACTACACTACCCCTCAATCTCATACCGGCAATTCGCCGATCGAACGAGCTCACTCTACCCTCGTAGAGAAGCTTCGAATCCTTAGACAAAAATCTCAAGAGAGTACTATAGAATTGATCACTACAGCTATTTTAATTTATAATCAATCAGTTCATTCTGTTACTAACTTCACCCCATTTTCTCTCCTCTATGGCCCTTATGATCCAGAAAAACAAATTTTCCAAGATTACAATGAACATAGAAAGAAGGAAATCATACCATTTTATAAAGAACTCTACCAGAAAGAATTTAAAAAACGAACTGACCATCTAGAAAAAATAAATTCCAAACGTACAGACGAACTCCCCAAAACCGACGTCGTTTACGTAAACTTAGAACCCAGAAATAAAATAAAACCCAAGTACAAAAGAACCATCCTAAGCTCTAAAGACACGAACAATACAAAACTAACAACACAAAAAGGAAAGAGAATTAGTAAACATATGATCAAACGAACTAACTCTTTTCAGGTTGACAATGACGGACCTCAACCAGGGACTTCAACTGAAACCAATTGACTCCTCTGGATATATTTTAGATAACTTAGGATTAGCTAAATATAAGATCAATTACCATAAAATATATTTTACGATTAGTATAGAGAACTTAGGAATTACATATGCTAAATTATCATTAAATCAAATTCCTATCTTTAATAAAACTAATCATAACCAATTAAACTTAGCAAGCATTTACGAAAGAGATATTGATCTCTTTTCAGAAGATATAAATAAACTTAGAATTTTCTCTCGCCCTGAAAAAGTAAGCAAAAGAGGACTAATTGATGGCTTAGGCTCAGTAGTAAGATACATATCTGGAAATCTCGATCAGACCGACTTAATCGAAATAGAAAGTAATTTCCAAAGAATCAATTTAAATGAAGAGAAATTATTGACTGAAATTTCTAAATTACACACTTTAGCAGGCCAAATAACACAAAGATGGCAAAGAGATTTACAAAAAATTCAATCATATGCAGAAAATGTTTACAAAGAATTGTCTGATTTAGAAGGTAGACTGAATAGTGAAATCTTAATTCATATTCAATTAGAACAGATTAGGAATCTAAGGAGCTATATCCAAACACTTTTAAGAACTATATTTTTTAGCAATCAAGGAATTTTAAATGTTGAATTGATAAAACAACAAGAATTACAAGAGATATTCAACCACCTTCATTCTATTCACTCTCACAATGAAATTGCTACAGATATACCTACATTACTCGAAATCACAAAATTTAATCTTATATTCACTCAAAAACCATGCTTTGTACATTAAAAATACCACTGTTAGCCATATTGAGATTTACAAATGCAGCAGAATCAACGTAAAACAAACAGAAAATAAAATTAGTGAAACTGCAAAAATGTGTGTAAAACTGTAATCAACTATAATTCTATTCTGTTACTATCAACAACATTCAACATAAACAACACAACTTTTTCATGTCAATATATATCAGTACACAGTATGATTCTTTAGTTTATTCTATAAACGTTATCTTGATATTTATTAGTCTGTTGAATTTGATCAGTGAACGGTCCGTACATAGGTCGTATTCCAACAAGCCAATGAATTATATCATCTATCCAAGATTATCCCTATCCTTAGTAGCTATAATAACATCCTTGTACCACTCCACGCCTTTGCCCTGAATTCCAAAGGATCAACTAAATGGACAAACGAAGACAGCAAGAAGACCTTCTCAGTTTAGTATCGCCAAAATTCACCTCATGAAGACCAGTGCAACCTTGATGACTTGTCAAGATGTAACTTCGCCACTGTTCATAATAATTTCTCTCTCTTCACCCAACTCACAAACGGACAGACCATCATCTGTAGCAAGAATCCAGAACATGTCAAGATTGCTCCCAATCTTTCAAATCCTCAAAAATCACCAAATGTAATACAGTTTTGGGAGAAACCAATTGTATATATTCATTCCAAAAATGTACTTGGATTGGTTCCAACAAAACATTTTCCCAAGAATGGCCCAACATTCAAGAACTAATAAAAACTGGATAGAAGATAAACATCAACCCACTACACCTTGACGATCCAACAACGATGATACCCCAATACGAAGAGCCAACCATGATACCTGCTGAATTTCACAAGAGACATTTTGGTATTCCCATGGCCCTAATCATAATTTTCATCCTCGGTGCCACTTTGTATTTATTCATAAACAAACTAAGATGCCTAACCAAAAGAACTCCAGGACCAACAGCCATCATTGAAATCCCACTAGACGAACACAAACTTCCAGCATCCCTTCTGGCAATCAAGCACGAGAACGTGCAATACTCCAAAATGGGAGAAGTTATGTAGCCATACGACTCCTCAACAGCTACATATCATATCATATTGCACTTAGTCAGCATACATTTATTCTATACTATAAAAGGCTTGTTCAACATCATGTAAGATTAGATATATTCTTGTCATCTTATTGTACGTTTCTATTGTTCATTAAAACAAAAATCGAGAGTGTCACCTTCGAGGTCCATAAACTTTTTATTGAATGGTTCGGCAGATTTGAATAAAAAATTTGAAAAAAAGAGGTTTTAAGAGGCGAGAAATTGATTAGCGATACTTGCATTTTCAATGGGTGTGGCCCTCGAGGTTCACAGTAGCTATTTCGGGAATGGCTCCGCAGATTGCGATAAAAAGTTCAATTCAAAAAAATTCGAGGTACACACTAGCTATTTCAGCAATGACTCAACAGATTGTGATAAAAATATCAGTATGAGGTTTGATGGTCGAGAAAGCGAGTGGTCATAAAGCTGAGCTCTGGTATATTTCAAATTCATATTTATTTCTAAAACTGTAAATTATGAGCTATGTGAACTATAAAAGCAATATTCACCGATCTACCGATCGCAATACTTTTTAACTAAAAATATGAATATTTTTGAATCGAGATTAAACATCCTTAGTTACTCTTACAGACACACTCTAAATCCTGTGTTACCTGAGCAAAGCTCGGTCGCCCGGATATTATAGATTATAAACAACAACTACTATAGTAACAGAATAAGCTATATCGACGAAAGTAGCTTTTAAACCCTGAAATATAAAGTTAATATAAAACACTTTTGAAGATAAAACATAAAATAATTGTTCACGGAATATTAATAATATACGTAGTCGGTCATTCTCAACATAAGTATAATTGATAATTAAACTAACATCATTTCCAGCTGGCCCAACCACCAATTTCCGATTTTGAGAGAAATATGCACACGAAAATAAGAAACAAAATGCGCAGCATCGGTCTTCCACTGCCGAAAAGTAGAGGTGCCCTTTTGATGGAGCTTGCCCACGAGATGAAATTGTTAAAAGAGGAATTGGATGAATGTAAGCTCGGAAACAGATTTTGATTTCACCTAACTATAACTACAGATCGATTTTCTTGTAGCTACCGAATCAACTACGGAGCCCAAGAAGCAGGAAGGTCCACCAACTTGTCATACCACCAGTGAGGTGCAGCATCCCAGACACCAGAGACATTCGCTGATTGGTTTGTTTACTGGTGAAGGACATCATGGTTCAAAATCGGCTCCAAGTCATGATTTATCACACACTCAACTCAAAGGTGAGCAATATTAGAGGACTAGAAGATTTGTCCGTTTAGAAAGAATATGTCATTTGTTTTTCTTTAGGGCCTCTGGACATCAAACCGTGTTCATGATTACAATACCTTCCTTTCATAACTACTTTGGTTAGCAGTAGAAAAATGAATACCAAAAACTGTGTTTTATTTTTCTGGATCTTAATGCAGAATGTGACAAAAAAATTTACTATTCCGTGATACAGTGATAATTTATGTAGTTGATAGCAGCACTTTATAAATTGATATAAATTTCAAAACCAAGATAATAAGTTCATAGAACCAATTCTGAGATACATAAAATGTGTTATTGCAAAGAATATTAACAATTTTTATTTATATTTCCGGAATGCTCTGATCTATCGAATTACTCTTTATCGTGACCAGGAGCGTAGAAATGGAAATTCATTAATATTATTTCCTGATACAATTCAGTGTTTGAACGCAGAATAACTTTTTATTTGATTAATAATTTACTTAAAAATATGTCACACTTATTCTATTTCAACTAAAACAAAGTCCTTATATAATGAGAGATTAAAATATTCAGGGCTGTCGAGACCAGTAAAATAACCCCACCACACCACACCTACTTGACATCTCTTAATGTAATATAGTAAAGTAGATTGAAAATGTTTTAGATTCAACTGAACTGACTGATACATCATTCGAACTTGTCTTGAAATACTAGCTTTTTCAGAAGATCTACTACCCTTTCGTCTGTTGAGTCTTGTTGAACAACAATATGTTTATTTTCCACTGCATTTCTGATGAAGTGGTGTCTAATATCAATGTGTTTACTCCTTGCATGATAAACACTGTTTTTTGATAACTCAGTAGCATCTTTGTTGTCACAAAATAAAATGATTGGTGGATGTTTTAATTGCTAGTGACCAATTTCCACAAAGAGTTGCTGAATCCATATAGCCTCTTTGGTTGCATGACAGAGCCACATATTCAGCTTCTGTTGAAATAGTACCACTATGTGGGCTGCATTTTATTATTCCAGGATATGATGTAATTTCCTAGTTTAAAATCATAACCAGTATACGATTTCCTATAATCGATGTCTCTTTCACAATCGGAATCACAGAAACCGGTGATATTTTTTTCTTTACTTTTTTCGAATACCAGCTTTTGCTTGATTGTCTCTTTGAGCTAACGAAATACCCTTTTTACTGGCATCTAGTGGGATTTTCCCGGGTTATCAAATTTGTTGAGCTCATTGATAGGGTTACTGATATCACGGCTAGTCTGTTGGGAGAGGTAAATTAATTTAGCGACAGCTTCTAGGTATGAAATTTTATTCATTTCTTCCCTTTTCTTCGAATTTTTCGGATACATTTCGTGATTCATGTTGCGATTCTTTCCCATGGGCATAGAAACAAGGTGACAATCATTCATAATGATTTTTTCAAGGATTGACCGGATGCAACTTTCTTGATCAATCAAAATTTTCCTGTCCTTTCCTTCCCTCGTTATCTTCTATCCTATACATTGATGAGCAGGTCCTAAATCTTTCATCACATAAACTTTCTTCAGATTTTCTTTAAATTGGTTGGCAATACTTCATCTATTCGAAAATATCAAAAGATCATCAACATGGATCGTTACTATGAGTATATCTTCATTCGAAAATATACACATAGATCAATTTTGGATTGAGTCAGATCGTTTTTGATAATCTCATTATGAAATGTTCTATTCCAAACTCCAGATTGTTTGAGACATTCAATCGCCTTATTCAATTTTCATAATACTATGGATTCAAATATAATGTCGACTTTGGGCAACATCTTGTAAATTTCTTCCTCCAAATCTGAACAAAGTTAGGCAGTCACAACGTCCATGAAATCTACATCTAGCTATGCCATAAACGTATCCTGACGAACTGCAGGCGAAAAAGTTCCTTCGTAATCAATGCCTTCCTCTTGTGAGTATCCTTTAGCCACAAGCCTTATGAGTTTCTGTTTTTCCATCAGCACCATTTTTTTTCACTTGACAACCCATTTACTTTTTACCGCCTTTCTTTTTTCTGGAATATTTTCTACAACTGCAACTGACCAAGTATTATTTATAGAATGGGAAGTCAATTCATCATTGATGGTCTTTTTCCATTTGCCAGCATCTTTTCTCTTCATAGCTCCATCCAATGTGACTGAATCGGAAACATTTGCTAGGCAAACTTAATCTTCGGATTTTCTTTTCGTCCTTATTCTTTTTTAATTTCTACTTCATTACCAATATTTTCTGTTTCATAGGTTTCTTTCTAATTTTCAGAGCTTTCATCATCATGTCTATTAATTTTAAGACTTTTTCCATCTGCCTGATTTGTACGAGAAAAATTGTTTTTCTAATGACAATAAAATTTCATTCAGTTTACTTTTCTCTATCAATTTATCTTCCGGAGCTCATATGTTTCCCTTTCAACAAATATAACATCTCGTGAAATTATAATTTGTTTTTTCTTCTTGTCAAATAATCTGCACGCCTTTCAATTTACTGGAAAATACAAAATAATATCAATTCTATTGGTGCTGGTACTTGTGCAGTTGGTGCCAAAAGTTATCAATCTAACTGCAACTGCACAACTTCAAAAGTAACGGCACCAATAGAATTAATATTATTTTGTATGTTTCAGTGCACCAACTAATAACGTTGGTCCAATTTTTTGTAACAAATATTTATTTATATAAAAGCCGCATCTACCTCTTGCGGTGGTACATGAAAATACAAGTTATTTTATAATAAATGTAATATATTAATATGATTGATATATACTGGATAACTTTTTTAAAATCGCTGCTCAAAGACACTGATATGTTGCTATCCTGCTGGTATTGAGGACAGACAAATTGGTGTTCCACAGATGTTGGAATATTGCAATGCTCATAGCGTCTTAGAGGCTCGCTCTTTAGAATATACTGGTCAGTTTGGTGTGTCCAATTCATAGGCGTGAAATGATCGTCTGGTGTTTTCGACAGTCCGGTGTAATTTATGTTTTTCATACATTTGGGGTCACGATGGCTGAGTGGGCTAAGGCGCTGGAAGTGCGTTCGTGGCTTGCGACAGCTCATCGTGAGCAGGGGTTCGAATCACGCCAGATCATTCTGGACCCGTGCACAGGTATCCTGTATACCTCTTCGGGAGTGTATTCCAGATATGAAAAAAAGTTTTTATGCTGTGTAGCTTATTTGTATCCATTGTCTGCCATCTCTCTTTCCATTAGTTATTGATATCGTTATTTGTTTGTATAAGTCATGGTATGGTGTTTGTTTAACTGCTGATGGTTTCGAAAAAGCATTTCGAGTCATACTATCTGCATTTTCGTTTTCATGTGGGACAGAACCCAAACTATTTCAATTGTTTTCTCTTTATACAGTTTGCCTAAGATGGTTTTTATTTGTTGTAAAAGAGGATGCTTAGGTAACGTTGTTGAATTCCTTCATAGCAATGAATCTGAATAGCACAAAATTTCTCTTCGAATCCGAGTTTGTAAGGAATTGGGTGGATTAGGTTTATCATAACTTTTTTAAGGAATTATCCGTTTTTGTATTGAATTTTTGTGATTTGCAGCATATGTAAGGCTACGAAAATTTCTTCTAAGATCTAGAGGTCGTTCTCCTCCTTCCACATATAAGCTTTCTACTGGATTGGTTCGGTACACGCTGAGAGGAATTCTGATTCCAGCATGATGAACACTATCTAGCTGTTTAAGGACAGATTTCCGGGTGCTGGAGTAAACGATGGATCCATAGTCTATTGTGCGATATATATGCATAAGGGTTGTATAATCCGCACCCCACGAATGACTCGCTAGGGTTTTCATCAAGTTTAGACAGCTTTCAGGTTCATTAGGTATATGTTTTGTCCTTTGAAGTTTTGAATAAGAACAATTATATCTTGGACAAATTTCAGCTGATGTTTGTTGAGAATTAAAGGTGGAGGTTGGATACTGGATTTTCTGGAGAAAATCATACATTTTGTTTTTGTCTTTGAAAATTGAAATCCAGTTTATTTAGATGAGTTCTCGAGTCTATTGCAGTTTGAAGAAGTTTGCCTGATGAGAGAATATTTTTGACCCTCGTGTATAAAATTAAGTCGTCTGCATATAGACTGGCTTTGATTGGCAAATGTTTTCCAGTATATCGTTAATGGCAACTAAAAACAGGGTAGCGCTAAGAGAAGATCCCTGTGGGGTGCTATTCTCAAGCTAGAAAATATCCCGTTTGCTTTCAATTTGATTGATCTACTCTAAAGGAAATTCTGTATAAATGCCAGAAGATTGCCGGTTATTTCCCAGGTAAGTAACTGTTTGAGGACTTCATATCTCCATACTCGGTCATATGCTTGGTTATTGTCGAAAAACACTGCAGTGTGTTTTTGTTTAGACGCGATGCTTCCTGAATGTCTGTTTCTAGTTTGACGAGATTATCAAGGGTAGTTTTTCTCCCGTAAATCCACTTTACTAGGATATTATAGGTTTGTTTTGTTCTTAAAAAAAATACAAGCCTTGCATTCAAAATCTTCTCTAGTATTTTGCACATTGTACACGTGAAAGATATCGGTCTCGCTGTCGATATCGCTACTCAATACAATAAACATTTTTGTGATTCTTGATAATTTATCTCATTTGAAGCACGTCACTTTACGATATTCACTTGTATTTTAAATCACTTATTGCTTAGTCGACAGAGGTCCAAACTGGGGGGAACCTTGCAAACATTCCCAAGTTAATGAAACTTGGGGATTTTATGTCTAAATAGGTACCCTTTGGAGATTCATAAAATTTATTTGTGGATACTTCTAAACCATGCGGTTATTGTATACAAAACGAAAGTTGGCAGGAGGATATATGTAATAATTGACGGAGGCTTCCTACAGCATAACGTTTATGAAGTAAAGTCACAACAGTCAAGCATGTTTGCAGGACCTAAGTGGACTAATTGCTGAAAGACTTTGGGCACATGCCATATAAAAAGGTTGGTGGACTGTACTGCACTTGTCCACAAGACTCAGTCGCTACTGAGACGACAGTTCAAGTCTTTCTTATATTCAATAACATGAATAAAATAAACTTGATCACAATATCGAAGGCAACTGAATATGATTGTATAGCAATCACAGGTGGCGATGTCGATTTCCATGTTATAATGACAGCTGTCGAATCCGATGTTCACGAAAACATGAATTTCAGAAGAGCGGGAGCGACAATGCCTCATCAACCTTATATTCAGCATGTTAATGCAATATCGACAACCCAAAAGACATCCACTTCAACCAAAATTTTACAAAAGAAGGTAGCAAGCTGTATTACAAGAAAGTTCTCTACTCAATTTGGCTGTTGCTTTTCCAGACCCGGATGCCAACTTCTCCCAGATTTCCGAAGCAGGCGCGATGTTTTTAGGAGGGTGAAACGTTAGACAATCTTTAATACCAGCTGTATACCAAACCCACATTCCAGTAGGTCAAACTCGATACTACCAAAGATGCAACCACGTATCTCTGATTTTAGCATCTCAATGATAAGTACTGGTGTTATTCCCATTTTCCCATCATATTTGAAACGTAGCCTCTGATAGGATACTGAATATAATTTTCTGAAAGCAGGACTTCGGTACTCTACAGTTTGCCAAAACTAACCGAGGAACGGTTGCGAAAATTCTTTGAGCCTGATCTCAATTGAAAACCAGAACTCTATAGATGAATTTCAGATGGGTCAGTTGAAAATCAGAATTCGTCAAATGTATTTCATATTGGAGAATTGTAATTCAGAACTCGTCAGATTTACTTCAGAACATATCAAATGTAAAACAGAAAGCATCAGATGTAATTCATTATTATTAATCTTATATATATTAATAATCTAATATATATATAATTAATGTAATAATAATGGAAACAATATTATTAAATTCTAATATTAAAATTAAAATAATAAATGTAATGAAATACTAAAATTCTGTTTTTTATTTGATATATTCTGAAGTACATTTGATGAGTTCTAATTTACATTTGGTGGGTTCTGAATTAAATTTGACGAACTCTGAATTACAATTCACTAATATGTAAAACATTTGACGAAATCTGAATTACAATTGACTAATATTAAATGCATTTGACGCTTTCTAAAATTTAATTGACTATTCTGAATTCCATCTGATATCTTCTGAAGTAAAATTGATGCTTTCTGAATTACAGTTGAAAAAATCCCGATGGCCTGTAGTCAGCGGAAAGGTAAATTTTTCAAAATTTATTGAATTAAAATTTGAACAACCTTTTCATTGGTATACCTACATGCTATTACATAAAATTGTCGTATGTGTCATAGCCTTGCGGTTAGAGGCTTTTGTTTTGGCTGTTGAATATAAAGCAGACAGGGTTCGAGTTCCACTTCAAGGCAGAATTTTTTTTCGCCTATTTCTTTTCAATAAATATACTATATATTTTTTTAATCAGGGTCTATATTAAGATCTCCAGAAAATTACATACAATTACATCAAATTTATATTGAGTGTTCATGTTTTATCAATATTTGTTATTTTTCTTTATGAATTTTTATTTTTTTACCTGTGTATTTTATGAAAAATTGCTTTGAACAAAAGTTGTAGGTACTGATTATATCTATAACCTAAAATTGTTTTTGATGATATTTACACTACGGCTCTTTTTTTTATATATATATATATATATATATATATATATATATATATATATATATATATAAATAAACTTTTGAACCAAATGTTTTTTTGGACTAACTTATCTATCTATCTGTCTACATATCTATGAGAAATTTACCTAAATGGTGTAGTGGCGGGAGATGGCGAGAAGAATTTTGGAATGGATAGGGATAAGAGTTGAGGGGTAGTTTAAAAATGAAAATAGAATTGAAAATGTCATTAAATATGTTTCAAAATGGAATATTTATAGTAAAAATCTGCTTTTTAGCAGTTTTTTACAAATTTCATATAAGATGCACTTTGTCAAAGCTCTATTTTTGGGTACCTATGTTGTCAAAAATTTTGTCTGGCCAGTGAAAATTATATTGTTATACAAATTTCTAATTTTATGTTGTATATAAAAACACCATGGTTTCTAAAGCACTTTCTCAAACTTTGCATTTTCCATCCTTCTCCAAGTTTCCACAAGGTAGTTTTGTTAGATAACTTGACATAAGCTTCTCTGGGTACCTATAGGTACACAACATTTGCGTGTTTCATTAGCTTGAATATTTTTGTAAGGTCCAAACCACATCTCCACTGGGCTAGTAGAATTGTACGAGTACCTACGAGTACCTATGTAACACCGATGATAAAAAAAATTCTAATCGACAAATCAATCAAATTTGATGTAATTTTAAGAGACCTTAAATTTGTTTAAAAGCTAAATAGTGTCTCAGAAATGGTTCATCGTAATAGAAACTTAATTAAGTTTATCTAATTCAAATCAGAATTTTATATTGAATAAATGGCATAAAATTTTAAATAGGGAATAATAATAATAAATATATCTCTGATCACGTTTAAGTGTAATTGAGAACGGCCATTATTAAATATTTATAATTATTTTTGAACTTTCGCCTTAAGAATTTTATTTATTTGTTTTAATATTGGAAGTTCTATCGAGTAATAAACTTCTACTACAAAAAAAATGTACTAGAGCCCTGTGTAATATCTCTGAATGACTCTGGCTCTCAATTAAAATTTATTGCATAACAAGTGACAATTAACTGATCTTAGGTACTTTCTAATTTATTTTCCAGAATCATCCACTAGTACTAGTCATGTTTCAACACCTAACCAAACAACTAATGTAAGCAACTGTGAAACTCAGGACATAAATGCAAATAATGATAACAGTACACCTTGCAGTGTTCCTGGTAAGATCTTTATATTTGTAGCTAGTGAATACTGAATACAATAAGAGGAGCAAGTTGTTGTTAGAGTTGTTGATTGAACTTCTCTTATAAACCTTCTGTTTGTATTTATACCTAAAGAGAAGTTGTTACAACATTCTTTGTTGTTATAAAATTTATTAAAAATTATGATATTTGGTAAGAATGAACGCTGGATGTTTCAGATAACCAATTCTATGTTTATCAACTTTGGGAGTTTTCGTACTCAAAGAAACGAAACACAACAAATGATCGGAGTTGAGGGTAATTAAATCTTGGATATGTTCATTGTTCATACCGATTCCCACTTGAGAATATCATGTACCTACTTACTTTAATTTTAAGAATCTTACATATTTTTCTGTAGGTATCCCTTCAATATTATATCATCTTAAGTCTCCATCCTGAGGAATATCAAAATAATGGTGCAGTTTTGCGAATTGATTCTTATAGTAAAAATAAATAAGGATCTTGATTTTCTCAAGTACACAATTTGGTTTCAGGATTAGAGTTAGGAAGATTGGCTTTCAAAATATATTAAATTTTAATGTGTATACCTATGGGTACTACACATTTTAATATTTAATGCAAGTAACTTTTAGAAAATTACCGTTGCTTTGTTAGTACTGACGTTTTCAATGTATTCAAATCGTTATATTGGCAGAATTGGTTCTTGGAATTGACTCCCGACGTCTCCGGATCTAACTCCCTTTGATGTTAATCTTGGGAGTAAAATAAAAGAGACTGTATACAAAATTCCGGGCATAAATAAAGTTGATTTGAGATCTCTCGAGTGAGATTGGTATTTCAAAGGTTGATTCAGAAGAAATACAAAGGTCAATCATCATGTGATGTGGACAAATGATGCCTTTCTGGGGGTAAATAATAACCATTTTAAACTAAGATATCTCTAGAAGGAGAAAATAAAATGTATTCCTAGTTATAGCTAGTGATTTTCATGATTTCATAACAAGTTTGTGTTGTAAATTTGTTTTTACAATCATTTGGGTCAGACATAACGTACCAATAAATAATAAAAATAATTTAAAATTTGGCATTTTTTATTATAAATCACAAAAAGACTGGAATATTTCAATTATTTTACAAAAATACAAATAATGAAAGGATACATCTAAAGATTAGGAATATTTTACTCTATTTGTTTATCAAATCATATACAAAATTTATTTTTGGCTTCTTTTTATATCCAATCATGCAGACATATTTTTTATACACTCTTTGTAAAAATTAACGCAATTCATACATTCAGATACCTTAACCCTTTTTCATAAGATTTTCATAAATTTGATACTCGTCATTGTAAATAGATTTACAAATAACATTTTAGATTTGTATGTTTCAATAATTTAAATTTTTCAATTTTTCAATAATTTCAATAATTAATATCTTAAGAATTGCGTCATATGCAATTATTAACTAAAGTACATTCAAATTGGATGTTCTATCCAAAAAAAATATATGTAGGGTATGCCATTTGAAATAATGAAGTTGATATCAGATAGGGCCGATAGGGGGTATAGATTTGACAACACTGCAATGCTCAAAATATTTCGATCAGATAGATCTTAGTTGACTATGGTTACAACCAAAATTTGAAATTCTTATGTTTTGTATATCTCTATAAACATCTAACAGTCCATCAAGTCTGAAACTGTCTTTGTATTCAGAGTCAATTACCATGAAAAGCAGCACATATGTATATACGTATAATCATAATCAAAGATATGTTTCCATTATCTTTGGATAATGCCCACCACTGGACGTGTAAATGCAGTGGAGACAAGTTCAGGATGACTTTCTTTGCTGCAGTTGGAGTTGTACGCATTGCCCATATGCAAGCAAGTCTATAAACTTTTTTGAGATCATTTTGCACTGAACTCTGTTCTGCCACCAGACTGAGGCTGCATAAGTATTTTACTATTATGTTACCTAGTATTGCACAAATTCAAAATTATCAGCAACAGTAGAATTATTATTATCTTGAGTTTTTCAGTGCTTCATCTAATAAAGTCGGTCCTATTTTTTGTAAAAAAAAATTTTGGTAAAAAAATCGGTGCCTTTGGCGAAAAATAGCTCTTTCGTCTGTGTTGAGATTGCCACGTCCGTCTGTGGTGGCCTCATTACCTGAGTATAATTCATTGAGTCAGAACTTGAAACTTGATTCATAGTACCATAAGACATTATTTTTACAATGACTTTATTGTTGTTGGCCTGATGAAATTATGATTCTGCTTTATTGATAACAAGCTATAACTGCTAATTTGAAACTACAACTTACTCCTTTTATATATATTTATATTGTGCACGTGAAAGTAGTACTTATCAATGTATTATTATTCTTATTGACTACTAGTCCAAAAACTTCCTTCTCTATGTTTTGCATGTGAAAATATTTCCAGATCGATCATCACAGCGTTCATCAGTAAGTGAAGATCATGGTGTTGCTCTAACTAAATCTGACTCCTTAATGTTTCACAAGGTCCATAAGCTCCGATTCGTTTCAAACGTAGAGTATAGAAATTCTTCAGGTAATAGTTCTACCTAGTAAGATTTTCCAACATTCAAAGGTTTTTCAAAAGATTCACTTGGTCTATCAATTTAATGATTTAAGCCAATTTTTGGCTAAAATAAAAGATTATATTAAAAAATACCATCAACAAAGGTCTCTAAAGAACTTTTATTCTAATCTTGGACGCACATCGGGGAAGACTTTGATTTTCAACATCTACACTACAATTTTTGAAATTTGATGACATTTATATTTCTCAAATATAGCACCCCGTATATTTTTGCATTTTTAGATTGTAACTTATTCAGAAATTTCAATGACATGCACTTGGTTTCAATTAGATCATATTTAAATTATTGAAAAAGTGAAAGCTGAAAATGCAAAAATTTTACAAGATGATCCAAAAGCACCGATGCCGTCATATTTAAAAAAAATAGGGTAGGTTATAAGTTGAAAATCAAACTAGGTCAATGAAGGGAATTAAATTACCATAAAAAATATTTGTTATAGTATTTCATTAATATAAATTATAGTTTAACCAGAAATCAAGGTGTTGACATATTTGCCCGACCCAGTTGATCGGAAAAAATCTACTGATTTCCAATTATTTTCTGAATTTCGAGAAACCTTTACATTTATTAGATTTGATGGATAATTTGTGTGTTATAAGAAGTAGTTTATTAATTCCTATAAGAAAGAGATATGTATATCATTCACTTTACTGTCTAGAATGTTTAATAATTTTCAGTTGTTCTGAAGTAGCATGTATACTAATACTAACAGGTGAAACTTCGACAACACCACTGAGTCCAGCTAGCCCAGTCGATGACAGCTCAGGTGAAATCTACCCAAACAAATCCAGACTGCAGAGGGTGAAACCTCAGAGCCGAAAAACTTTCAGATTTAGAAAGAGCAGGAAGAGCGGAAGAGTTGAGGTGAGATAACTAGTAACTAAACATAACCAAAAACTTTTTCCGTACCAGGTAGATGTGGGTTATTTTGGACCACTTTTTGGGAGTTTTGATTTTACGTACCAATAAGTCTTTTTTCTATTTAAAAACTATGGGTAAAATTTTTACATAATCTATTAGGAATGTAATTTATAAAGGCTTTTCAGTTTTTTACAGGGAATATGATCACTCCTTTAATTTTCTAGATTGGCCAATGTTACACTTACTTGTGTTTGGGTTTGATTTTAGGTTATTTAATATACATAATAATATACATAATATTACAGTCTCGGTCTCACAAATGCTGACCAATTTTCAGAAGTTTTCAAGATAAAATATACTTATCGTAGTTGTATATATTTTGAGGTATGATATCCTGCCTATAAGTGGTCGATACACTTATTGATAATTCAAATTCAAAGATTTCGTCTAGATGACTAGCAAATGCAAGGAGGGCATATTTTTAAATAGCAAACGCTCAAAAATTACTGGTCGTTACTTTACTCGTGCCTTTCTATTAATACAAACCCTGAAAACCCGCTCCCTACTGTAGTGATTTAATATTACGTGATGTCTTCCGTCTTGGACAAAAATTTCAATAATGACACTTATCGATTAGATTTATTTACCCCCATTTCACTTATTTGTTTTTGGATGTAGGTCAGTAGGTATTCCTTCGAAGTTTCAGGTCGAAATGTCAAGTTAATATTATTTTTTCACACAAAATTTGTGCCCATACTTTAATCCTTTGGGTTTGAATTTTGAATAACACTTCCTTATTTCTTGTATCATAAATAGGAGAGAATTTTAGTTCTTTAGGTCCAAGGGTTTGGGCGGGCGTTGAGGAGTCAGTGAGTGAGTCAGGACTTATAAAATAGATTATAGCTTCTACAATCTAAACCAAATATGTACTTACAATAAAAAAACAATACCTATATTGGTTTAGAAAACATAAGCCAGTAAAATATTGTTTATGACAATATAAAAAGCTGGGCCTACGTAGGTCTTACTTTTGAGGTTGCTAGAGACTTTAATAAAAAAGGATGTTTGTAATAAAATCCTATTGGCTGATGATGTAAAATACCGTCATACGACTGACTAAAGTGTTAAATTGTTTATTTAAAAAGTAGGTACTAGCCAAAAACTTGTAACAGATATACGGTAAGCAATTTAGAAAGTTGAAAGTTTGTGTGGTTGGGAAATCAATTATCTGACTGAGTAAACTAACCAAGAGGTGCTGCAACTAGCAGACTATTAGAATTGATAACCTGCTTGGTGTTGCCCCCTAGCTGAAGCTACGCTAGGAAATTTTAGGAATGGTTCCTGGAAATAAATATAACTTGTTTTGTTATTTTTTGACTTTGGGCCAAAGATGGGCGCTAGGGTCAAAGTAACCTGAATTTACGGTATGATGTTTTTAATTTTAATTATATGTCTAATCGCTTATAGATGGCACATACCAAATTGGATTCTGAACCAAGCACACCTACTGTACATCACAAAGACTTTGTTTCCCCGCCAATATCACCTCCTGCTGCTGTCAAGCCAGTTAATCAACAGGCCATCGAACAGCAACAGCCACAACAAAAACAGCAACAACAGCTATCTACTAACATTGCCACACCACCTCTACAGAAACAGGAGGTGGCCCTCAAGCATGATCCATTATCTGACAGTCACCGATTAAGGATAGCTACAAGGGGAAAGATGACGGAAGGATCATGGGATGAGGATTCGGCCATATCGCAAACATCCAGCACTTCAGGATACAGGTAACAAGTAGCCAAGATAGGATGGTCATTTAACTGCACAAATAACTTTATGGCAGTTTATGACGATTGCCTACACCTAGTCTTCTTATAATTATATTTTTAACAAGAAGTAAAAATTATATGAGAAAGATTAATAAATAATGATGATAATAAGCTTATCTCCCAGATATATATTCCCAAGTTCGTGTGCTTAGTTTATTATGTACTTTATTATGAACATCTATTGTAAAGCATTAAATTCTGAGTAATGATTAGAATCCTTGAATATTAATCATAAGCCGGATTTTTAGTTATAATCAGCAACCTCGTTATTATTCTTCTATGTTCTTTTAGACACCATATTCTCTTAATTCATTGTCTATCATGTGGTATGGATATAAGAGCTCTTAAACTTTTTTGTTCTTGAATTCGGAATTTTCAATAGTATAATAATTGATTATATTTAATCATGAGTTTTAATATTCGCAAGTATTTCAAATTAACCCGGTATAAGTATTATTAAAATTAAATATAAATACATTTTTGTCGTAAAATTAATGTCATTCTTTATTTATTACGAAAAGTGTTCGATTGTATTATTTTAGGTATAAAACAGCATTAGGTATGTTGCATCCATGGCACATTCATCAAGTTATCTAAATTCAGGCCCTGTTCGGCCTCTGTTATTTATTTATTGAGCAGCCGTTTTATTATAATTAATAGCTCAGAAGAATATTTTTCAACTTCTCCAGTCAACAGCGGGAGCTCATTTTTAGCAAAAGCTTCCGCAAAGGACCTTTGGGCAGCAGCATAATGGCCTCACATATTAAATGTCAGAAAGTAATTTGTGCAGATCATTTACCACCACAAAATAGATGACATATCGTAGACTTTTGAACTCTCTGAAGCACCCTTACATGGTCTTCCAAACTGTTTGAGGACAAATAATAATAGTTGAAAATGCCTGGCCTAAAACTTTAATACCCATACAACCTTTTCCTCGTTAATGAATTCCTTTGAAAGTTATCTTTTCATTTTTCTCAATAAAAAAGTTACATTTGCTGTGAAACGAATATTTTTTTCTTCAGTAGACTTCAATAGCAATATTTATGCAAAATGTATGATCATGTATTGGGAACCTTCTGAAATTGAGACAACTCCAATATCAATCAATCTGTTCTCAAGCCTTCATATGGACATCTGAACGGTAAGTGTGTCTACTTTTCCAGGGAGTCTTATCCAGTGATGCATCTGAAAGAATCTTTGGAGACATCTCCGAAGGCTTTCCCACCACTGGCTTCGCCCGACATGAACAGCCTTCCATCGACCAGCAGTGCAACAACGACTAATAATTTCCTTCACATGGACAATTCATCACCCGATTGTTCCTTGAACGAGAATGGAGAGAAAACGGCTTTATTGGGACAAACGGAAAGATCCCCTTCTCAGCATTCCTTGTTAATGGTGTTTGATCAACAGGATGAAACTACGTTCATATAAGTAAAATCATAACTCCAGTTCTTTCTCTTTAGATTTATGGAATAAGATCTATGTTGATGTTCAATATTAGAGTAAAACCTTATAAACTCATAGGTAAAAATAAGTCTAGTTCTTGTCATATATTTATATAGTTTATTTTAAATATTTATTAGAGAGAAATTAATTTTCTGATATAACTAAATGTACGTATCTATCTCAACAAATCGGTAAATTGATATACATATAAATGTTACTGAACATTAGAAAAAAATTAAGTTAAAATTGATAATAACCAAAACTATAATGTTATCGATATAGCAGATTATGTATTGCATCGAAAGAGGATGTAAATGGAAGACTGATTAATTCTGTTAAATAGCATACATAAATGTTCAATAAAATTAAATGTTTGATGAGCACATTTTGTATTTCATTTTTCTCCTGTACATTATCAAAAATATATTGGTTTATCCAATGAATGAAAACTGGTATCCAGAATTCAAGGACTTTCAATTTTCAACTAGATGAATTTAATTACGTCATTTCCTTACACTAGTCTCACTCTATTGTATATATTTCGCATGATTATTCATCATTTAAATAAAGACATACATTTTCATACGGCATGTCCACTTGTCCACCTTTACAGCATGTAAAATTTAAGTGACCCGTGGAAATAATGCAGATGTTATAAAGAGTTTATTTTGGAATCAGAAATGTTGAAAATATACCTAAACATACCATTGATTTGTATACCTCTTTCTATGATTCCTAGGTTTGAGCCGCTACAACTCAGAGAATACTTCCCTTTTAATCTCGGTCGAAATTTAGAGATGCGATATTTCATAATTAATGAAAACCACTTTATTGAAAATGAAATAACGAAGATTTCTTCAAATTAAAAGTTAGGAAAGCAAATTTGGCTCTTTCACATCTGGACCAACCTTTAGAAATTTTAGACTGATAAACATAATCGCTAGAGAAGGTTTTAGATATTTTCATGGGCTTCGTTATTTTATTGTTATCTAAATATTTTTTTATCAAACTTGAAAATACCATATTAAGGCACAAGTCTAAGCAACTATTTTACTTAAATTTACTGTTCGAATTAACATTTAACAATACTGAGGTATGTTCATAACAATCAGTTTCTTTTGAGCATAAAGTTGTCGAGAATATTCTGGCCCGGTGCATTCTGGCTACTATCAAAGTCTCTGGGAAACTCTTCACTCATATCGGCAATTACATAGGCCACTGAGGCCCATACAGCTGTTGCCTTGTCGAGAGCATCTGGGTCCAGAACTTCCATTCTGTCCGCTTGAGAATGATGGAACCAGAAATACTTTTCATTGGCGTTTAGGAGACTGCCGGTAGGAATAATCCCGGACCAAATTGAAATGTCGGAGCCCACAACCTGGGAGGCTTGCGTTTGCGTAGCATTTATGGGTGCTAATAATCTAAAAGAAAAGTAAGATATATAATTCCATAAAAGTAGAAGATTACGCATGTTAGTCAATTCAAATAAACACGAATTCTCTACAAATCTCAAGCAAATTTCAAAGAATATGATTTTTTTCTTTTGTTATGCTTACTTTCGAAAGCTATGTATATATAAAAACTTACTTTACTATTTCCTGAATAATGCAACTTCCCTTTGGACCTGTGGCGTACTCTATACCTAAAGGAGTGAATGTGCCTTCGTCTGATTCCATAACGAATGTAAAATCATCAAGTTCGTCTTTGTGGGTTTCATTGTAGGCCTGAACACCGATCAGACCTTCCTCTTCGCCAGTCCACAATACAGATCTAAAGCAGATGCATATAATTATTGTTGAGGAAAACTTGTCCTGTACAAAAAAGCGAAACTCTATGGGTATGTGGATAACTTGAGGAATTGGTTTTGTGTAACTTCATTGTGTTGTTAATATTAAACAAAACGTCTTTCAGCTGTTGCCATTTTTTTGAAATCTAGTAGCAATCTAACAGTACTTTCACATGTAGCACGAGAGATTTAACCGAATCAATGAAGCGAAAAAAATAACAGAAATCTCTTAATCCTGGTAAAAAAAGCTGCGTAATAATTGCAATATTTGAAATGCGAAACACTGGGAAGGACAAACAAACAAACAGACACTAGAGTGAAGGACTGATTATTTTTTCATCTTATTAAAAATACAAATATTTTAATATAGTTATTATGAGGATCGTTATTTTTATAATTTTCTTAGGAATCCTATTTAGGTAAATCTATGTCATTATCAAATCCTACATTAAATTTTTAACGAACCAACAATTCGTAACACCTAGATTTTACCTTGATGATTTCTAAGTTAACTAAACTCACTGACAAATCGTTCATATCATTGCTTCCCAAATTAATATCACTTCTGGTATATTTTTTGTTCTGTTTTGTATAGAAAAACATCTTTTTCGACTTTTAACACTGACCAATTATAAAATGATAGCTACATTCGGTAATGATCACTTGTCATATGTTTATCAAATCTCAAGATAGATTTTTGTGCGTAAATATATTAACTTTCCAGCAAAGAGAGTTCGATTTTCAGAAATTGTAATTTTGACAAATCTCCACATTTCAGAGAACCGAGAGTCAAATAAAATGGTGTTATGTGTATACGTATGTTATGGTATATTAAGTGATTTTCTACCACATTAAATCAACAATCAAAAGTGATATATCGAAACTTACCTACTTATATCGAATAAGCTGATATGTTTGTGCCCAAAATCTTTTGAGCAGTTTTTTTGATATTACAAAAAATACGAATCTTAAAAATTATACTTTGCACTAGCGTAACAATCATTGACTAAGAGCGATTTGGATATGACTGACTTTTTAATTTCAAAACGTTTTAAGAAGACAAATCAAACAAGTAGAAATTTTGAAAAAAAAAATATTTTTATTAGGCATTTAAGATTTGAACCGTACGATGAATACAACTGCTATCTCCTTTTCTTGATTAGAACTATGTTGAAATCACGGCATTATTATATGGAAAAGCAAATATCCCGCGATAAAGCAAAACAAGTGCAACCAACATCAAACCAGAAAGGCACAGAAGAACAGGCATGCACACAAGAGGAAGATAGGTAGACAGAGCAGAGAAACGAGTGTGTACTGTGACACTGTAAAAGCTTTCTCATTATCAATCATATAAAGTTGTGCTATTCAGTATTAAAATATCTGGAGACCGAGCTTTGCACCGATTAAATATGAAAGTATCGTCAATCGATTTCTCGACTCCAAAAACCCCTTTTTGCTATTTTTTACAAAAAACTGCTAACCCTTCCTTGAAATAGCTAATGTGTAACTTAAGGGTCACAATATATTAGAAATGTACAAATTTTCTTTGAAAATTTCCGATTAAATTATTAGAAACTCATATTAACACCTTTTATTCAAAAAAATGGGTTTTGTTAAAAAAACTCAAAGATGATCAGATTTCGAACCGAGGAACTCTAGATATTGCTGCGTATGCGGGTTCGCAGATAAGTGAGACTAATTTAGAGTTATTAAATTAACTTTATTTACACTCAAAATAATAAATATTACAACTTAACTTTACTATATTCGCACCAGCTTACTCGGACTATTCTATTATACACACTGTCTTTTTACATTATGTCTCTTATGCCGACCATTCTCCCATATATATATCCGATAAAGGCTCCAGATCATTCGGGCGGCTTCTGGTCTTTGATTCGAAGGCCGTCACTAGACGTTTCTCGAAATCCCTTTGTCGGCATTGTAGTAGTAGATGCTGACCTGCTGCCGTCGCTCTCTTTGTCAACGTCGCTTTCGATATTTCCAACCACAGCATAGATCTCGCGCTTTCTTCAAAAGGATGCCGCCACTTTGTAGCCAATACCGGCGGCTGTTCCCCTTACACGTTACAATATTAAACTATTATTAACTCGGAAACTTAACCATAGGACTATTTTTCCCTATGATGTTAGATCTCACATATAATCTCTAGAACCCGTAAAATGAGAATATTAATTTCTGAAAACGATTTTTCTTATGAATGTGAACTCAACCAATGCACTCTAGAACCCATACATATGAATTTTCAACGAAATCGGTAGACCAGATACCGAGATAAAATTTGCATATATATATATATATATATATATATATAATAATGATTACACCTTTGTGCTTTTATTTAGTGGTACACATCCACCACTAGAAGCGGATCCCTTGATTTCAAGCTTGTTAGTTTTCATCAGCGCCACATAAGTGGAAGCTGTATCCAACTAGACAAAAGCAACTGGAAGATAGTCGGAATTTACCAGACCAGATCTACCAGCGGGACACACTTCGCGCCACCTAGGTATTGAAAGCCTAATTACGTTTAACGTAAGGATATGTGTAAATGAAGATATCTATATTTCATAATTAAAAGAGTATATATAATATATATAATAATGATAGATGCTCTACACCTTTGTGCTTTTATTTAGTGGTACACAACACCACCACTAGAAGCGGATCACGTGATTTCAAGCTTGTTAGTTTTCATCAGCGCCACATGAGTGGAAGCTGTATCCAACTCCAACTAGACAAAAGCAACTGGAAGATAGTCGGAATTTACCAGACCAGATCTACCAGCGGGACACACTTCGCGCCACCTAGGTATTGAGAGCCTAATTACGTTTAACGTAAGAATATGTGTAAATGAAGATATCTATATTTCATAATTGAAAGAGTATATATAATATATATAATAATGATAGATGCTCTACACCTTTGAACACACTTATGAAATATAGATATCTTCATTTATGTATATATATATATATATATATATATATATTGTGATTCACGGTCGATGGTACCTTAGACGTGTAAGGAAAACTATTCGTAGGATCGTTCCGAAAATTGTATTATGTAGATTATACCTAGAGATCTATCGACTGAAAATATTTTCAGCCTTACGACGTTGCGACTTATATCAAAAAGTATTAACAACTTCGAATGTTCAAATAAGACACCCTATATATTATCAATTTATTAGATTTTCTATCACCTCCTGGTTATTTTTTCGTAAGATACCCATACCTATCTCTAACAGTTTCCAGTGACTTAATTAATTTTCTTTTGTTTTGTTCAAAACAGAACTCCAATCAATAGCCCATTACTCCGAATTTTAGAATTGTGAAGCGATGAAATTCCAGTTATAGCTTTAGAAAGACTTCTTTCTTAGTTATTGAAGATTATCTTTTTATGTTATACAGGGTCGCTCAAAATTCTTGGTCTTTCCATAAGATCTATAAAGACCCAAAAATGCGTTTTCTCAAATAGAACACCCTATATTTTATTATTTCTTTGGACAGAGAATCAAAATACCTTTGAAATTATATATCATGTTCCTTTACCAAAATGGTCAAGTTTTTAAAATATAAGCAACTATCTATTAAAGTGAATTATTACTATCGTTTTGATATTAGTTATTTGCTGGTTACCATAGTGATGAAATGTTTGACAAGTAATTATAGTGAGAAAGAATAAGTGTTTGTTGAGTTTGATCAAATTATTGCAAAAACATCCAGAAAGTTTAATATAAGATACCCACAAAATACAAAAAAGGCAACAAGGATAAACCTATTCACAGACCAAATAAGTAATTTTCTGATTCCTAGAATCTAATTCAAAATGTTGATTTACGAAACAGTTTCGTTACTTATCTTTGGGATGATAAGTAGACTGCAAAGATGATTCATTTACCGTGTTCTGTAAATTTATTTAAAAATAATAATAAACTTTCATAGGTAACATACTCAGTCTTGGCAAAATAGTAATGAGTAAGTAGATTCATCAGAACCTGAACTTAATTCCAAGATAAAATTAGCATTAACTATGCGTTAACTGATATTGAGAAAATAAATCTAATTCAGGGATATACATATGTATTTTGTGATCTTTCGTTAGTTTATTTACGCAAAAGACTTTATAAAAACAGTATAATATCTAATTAATAATCCATAACCAAGTGATAAGGACAGAGGTTTTAATAATAATAATTAGTGAAGAAATATAAATAATTAAACATTTATAATACATTTTTCAAAATGACAACCGTTTCTTTCCAAACATCTAAGAATACGTTTCTCCACCAATAAAATAGCTTTTCTTATCTAACGTGCATCTATCTTAACAATGCATTTAATTACGCGTTGACGCAGTTCATCTTTACCTACTTTGTACTGGTGTTGAATAAACTTTTTTCTTCAAATCTTTGCGTTTCAGATAAATTATTTTATGGAATAACTCAAATAATGTTTGTTAAATAATAATTGTGTTTTATCACCATGGTAACCAGCAATTACCCACTATAAAAGTGTTAGGTATAGGAACATGATATATCATTTCTAAGGTATTTTGATTCTCTTTCTGAAGAAATAATAAAATATAGGCTGTTCTAATTGAAAAAACACATTTCTGCGTCTTTGTAGATCTGATGGATGGTTTCACAATTCTAAAATTCAGAGTAATGGGCTATTGATTGGAGCTCTATTTTGAACAAAACAAAAGAAAATTAATTAATTCACTGGAAACTGTTAAGAGATAGGTATGGGTATCTTATGAAAAATAAACAGAAGGTGATAGAGAATCTAATAAATTCATAATATATAGGGTGTCTTATTTGAAAAATCAAAGTTGGTAATACTTTTTTATATAAGTGGCAACGTCGCGAGGCTGAAAATATTTTCAGTCGATAGATCTTTAGGTATAATCTACATAATACAATTTTCAGAACGATCCTTTGAATAGTTTTCCTTAAACGTCTAAGGTACCATCGACCGTGAATCACCCTGTATATACAGTGCGTTCATAAAGTATGTTAACGCTTCAATAACTTCTAAAATATTAACATATAGATAAAAAGCTCTGACAGGTCGATTTTTAATTTTAATTTTCTACTTTTCTATGCAAACAGCATCATTTTATCCCCTCCACCTTCCAAATTATGACATGTCATCATTAATTTTTTAAAATGGGAATGCCATAATTTTATATTATAAACGGGAAACTGGCAATTTTCTGAGCTTAAAAATACCTAATACATGGGTATATATATATATATATATATATATATATATATATATATATATATATATATATATATATATAGGTATATATATATATATATATATATATATATATATATATATATATATAGATATAGATATATATACAAGTATTGCTCGTTTAATATAATTAGATAAAGTTTATTCGTTTATAATAACAAGTAGTTTGAGTTGGCAGTTCAACAACAACAAAATATACTTATGTATATCTGTTATTCCATAACAAATTACTGTTTATCTACCACAATACAAAATTAATCGTGTAAAGTGTATACAAAGGTTAAGTGTGCCATGCCCGTGCCTAATTCCAGAGACGTCCAACATTGCCGTTCCATGTTGAAGAAATAATTTGATCTTGCTTGAATCAGATAATATAATTATTAATCATTATTGGATCACACTTGGATCAGTGTTAAGCTTAACATGCGGCGAGATGCTAAGTACGAACTCGAAGTTTCAAGAATCTAAACCGTATGGGGCCTGAGATATCGCTACGGAATCCATTTATGGAAAAAACAGAAAGTAATAAAAAATAAAAACTATTTAAAAATTGTTGCTGTTGATTGCATAAATTCATTCAGGATTTCAGGCAATATTTTTTTGTGGAGGAATCTAAAAAATGCCTACAAAAACAAAAAATATAAAAATTGCGTTTTTGTTATTAGTGACACATACTTCCATTTGCAATTAATAGTTGACACCTGTTATTTTGAAATTATAACCACTTCGATTTTATTTATTAGTATAGATTTCTTATAGAATAAAAGCAGCATAAGTTATTGCTTATAACATTAGTTACCTGCCAGTGAAAATCCCGTCGGAATTGGTTCAGCCGTTACGAAAATTAGCCGGAACACACAGACATACCGACAAACAGACAAAAATTATAAAAATTCTAGTTTTGTTATTAGTGACACATATACTTGCATATTTAATTAGTTTAAACCTATTATTTACATATTACAGGCACATCGATTTTATTAATTCTTTCTCACCTTATTGTTCTTCTTGGCAATAGATTCAAACCCTTGAGGACAGCCAAGGAATACCATGATATAAAAGCTCCACCACCATCGTCCATTGCACCGACACCAACGTCCCAGCTATCGATGTGACCAGACAGGATCACAACTTTCTTTGGCAATTCTGTCCCACCAATTTCACCAACAACGTTTCGGGATATTTCAGGATCCAGTGATCGACTTGTAGTTTTTAGCCTGACAACGATTTTTTCTCCTCGATCCTTGAGGGAACAAATAGTAATTTGGAGTACGCCATGAAAAAATGCAAACAAAATGAACCATTGCTATACGTCATGGCATTGGTTTTAATGGTACTGGAATTTCATCGTATTTATTGAGTTATGATTCATTAAAATTGTAAAAGACCCCTTTTCCCCTATCTCAAAAATGCACTGTGCCAATGAATTTTACATTTGTATCTTCTTTTTAATTATAAGACATTAGCCCTAAAAAGTTGAAAAGTTACAAAAGGGAAAATAATAATATAATTATGAAAGATTACATTATTTTGAGAGTGTTCTTTAAATCTTTAATGTTTTTGATATCGATTTGCCAGAATAAAAAATCCAAAGAACGATTATCCTTGGGTGGCTTAAGATTATTTATAATTTAAATGAACAAAAAAAGGTAATAATGTCACAGTCATAGCTATGGCATCATATGGTGGAGTATAATAAGTTGTCTTGTAAAAATATTAGTAGTAGTAGTAGTAGTAGTAGTATTTATTGGCCACATAACATACAAAGTACAATAGGCAGGTCAAAATTTCACAGACAAATCATTTAAGATTAAAATTAAGAATAATATAGTTATAGATAAAATGGGAATATAACAAGTTCATAATATTTAAAAGGTTAAGAAAGCAGGGGGAGTTGACTACGTACAAATATAAATAATAGGCACAAAATAATCCTTAAAATTAAAACAATTAAAACAATATAACTATAACTAAAAAGAGAATGACAAACTCATAATTCATAAATAGTTAAAAATATAGTTAAAATTGAGTTAGGTTAAATTCATTGCATTTCATACATATATAGATAGATAAAAGATTCAGTGCTTAAATATCAATGTTAAAAAATTCTTCTAGTGAATAAAAGCAATTCTCTAGGAGATACTTTTTTGTAGCACTTTTAAAGGTGTCATATCTGTTAATTTCCTTTAAAAAGGTTGGAAGATTATTATAAAGAGATATACAGTTGTAAAAAGTGGACTTTCTAAAAGTTGTTGTTTTATGAAGTGGTATGTCCAACATGCGACTTCTTGATGGGTAGTTATGATGATTTCCTAATACTTTGAAGTTAGAGAAGTTGCTTTTCACAAATGTTACACACTTTAAAATGTAAATAGAATGGAATGGTAAGATAGAGTGTTTTTTGAAGACAGCCCTACAAGATTCTTTGTAATCTAGATCGAATATTAATCTAATTATTCTTTTCTGAGATGTAAAGACTCTCTTATATTCAGTTGCCAACCCCCATGTAGCAATATTATTTGATATGTGGCTATATGCAAATGCATAATATAAGTTTACCAGCCTATTTTTGTCTAAAATTGGTTTCATTTGAAGAATTGCATAATATGCTTTGTTGAGCTGCTTACAAACAGCACTTATTTGGGACGAGAAGCTAAGGTCTGAGTTAAGCCATGTTCCAAGTAACTTAACGTCGTCACTAAATGTAAGGTTATTACAGAAACTCTTTGGCACAGATTTTTTCAAATGGAAATTTATGTAGACTGTCTTATCCGCATTCAGAATAAGGCGATTTTTATGGCACCATTTTTTCATTTCATTGAGAGCTTTCTCAACATTTCTCTGCAACTCTTCAAGTGTTTCTCCACATACGGTAACTGTTGTATCATCAGCAAACATTGTTACTTGTCCTGCGGTTATATGATTGGGAATGTCATTCACAAAAAGAAGAAAGATTAATGGTCCCAAGACGGACCCTTGAGGAACGCCGAGACAATTCGCGCATTCTTTGGAAAGTTGCTGATCTATCTTGGTGAAAATACTTCTTTGAGAAAGATAAGATTCAAACCACTTTAGAATGGTACCTCTTATGCCAAAACAGTTGAGTTTTTCTAATATGAAATTTATGTTTAGACAGTCAAAAGCTTTGGAAAAGTCAAACATAAGTGAAACAACATATTTTCCTTGATCTAAGGAAGTGTAAACATAGTTCAGTAAATGGTACATGGCCGATTCCGTTGATTTGTTTTTCCTAAAACCATGCTGGGAAGGTGTTAGTAAATTAAAACGTTCTATAAAACTGATTATAATTTTGTATACGCAGCGCTCAAGAATCTTAGAAAATTCAGATAAAAGAGATATTTGACGGTAATTATCTATTGTTTGTTTGTCACCTTTTTTGTGAAGAGGAAACACTAGTGAAGTTTTCATTAAATTGGGAAATTCTCCTTCCCCTAGAGATGAATTGATTAGGGTGGTTAAAGGGGTAATAATATAGTCATGCATAATTTTTAGTAGCTTCGGTGAAATTTCATCCAATCCAGAGCATGTTTTACTTTTAAGTGATTTTATGATGCTCGATACCTCAGTTTCGGTTACGTAAGGGACAAATATGCTATTTGGAGAATAGTCACATACACTACACGCATGTGAAGGGTTTTCACCGAAAAGTTCATCTGTTTTGTTTTTACACATACTTGAGAAGTAGACTGCAAATTTATCAGCTACTTCCTTTTTATTTGTTATCAGAATTTCATCACATTTTAGATTTATTTTTTCGTTATTTTTATTATTTCTATTTAAATTTTCATTTATAATTTTCCAAGTTTCTTTGACTTTATTAGTAGCTGAACATATTCTATTACTTGTATGCTGACATTTTGCTTCAATTAGTCTTAGTCTATACTCACGTTTTTTTTGTAAATATACTTTTTTTGTTTCATGACAGTTTAATACTGACATTAGCCAATGGAAGTAATGTAAATTGTCTTTAATCTGTGCGAGCTCTGGCGTATACCATTTGTATTTGGAGCCTTTGAAAATTTTCGTCATTTTTACTAGTGGGCAACTGACATCAAGGCACCATTTGATATTTGTGATAAATTCCATGTAAGCGTCATTGACATTTTGTTTCGAATAAAAAGTGTTCCAGTTAAGTCTACTTAGATAGGTGAGTAAGTTTTCTATATTACCTGTTCTCAAGTCACGGATCTCATAATTTGAATCTAATAATTTGTTTTTTGATTTGGATTGGCTGGGATTTATTAAAGAAAAAATATGTGCAAAATGATCACTTAGGTTAGGGTTAATAACATCGCAAAAGTAATACGAACTAGGTATATTTGTGATTACATAGTCAATGATGCTAGTGGATGTTATTCCATTAAGATTTGTAAAAACACGTGTATGTTTATTTGTTGTTACCTTGAGTTTAAAAGATTCCAGTATATCATTTAATATTCTCATTTCTTGAGTATTTTTATCAAAATGGATATTAAGATCACCAGTTAAAATTAGATAGTCAAATTTGTTTGTTACAGCGTTTAGGACTGAATGTAGGCGTTCCTCAAAAATTTTCAAGTCTCCCTTTCCTGGTCTATATATATTTATTATTGCAATATGATAGCCTTCAGTATGGTAGTCTATAGCACACATTTCGATATGACATTCCGAGGACAGTTTGCTTATTAGAGGAATTTCACTAGCTTTAGTTGTGTTTTTTGCAAAAATAGCTGATCCTCCGTGAATATATACTGCTCTAGAAAAGTGAGATATTAGGTTATAATTCATTAGTGAAATGCATTCAATATCGTCCCGTTGATACCAATGCTCGCATATGCACATAATTTCAATATTATAATTTTTTAAGATTACTTCTACTTCTGTTAGTTTGTTATTTAAACACTGAATATTCACGTGGAAAATGTTGACATTTGAATGATTTTTATGGTAATTAAATCTATCTAGTTTACACATCTTAGAGTTTATTGTATCAGAACCTACTTTTTGACTGCTGCTAGACTCCGCAAGTGAAAAAACTGTTGAATGTGTGCTCCCTTAGGCCACTTCATTGGATCCATTGCGTTATCAAAATGATGACTGTATACACTGACTTTAAAAGATGAGTAAATTTCGGGAAACTTTGACTTGAGTGAAACACACTTGACTTCAGGGAAGTGAGATTTTACATAGGCGGTCAAGATCTCAGGAGTCATTAATGGGTCCACTTTGTAAACGTGGATTTCCTTAAACATAGGAATTCCTTTGAACTGTATTCCATTTATTTCAATATCTTCATTGCTACCAATGACGATATGTCTCTTAGGTTTACGTCGAGACATTTTCTTCCATTCCCCTTCTGTATCTTCCTTTGTCAAATTTATTAATTCTTGACATTTCTGGGCAGTTTCTACTTTCAAAATTGCTCTAGACACTTCTTGTAATGACATTCCAGGGTTTTCCGTATATTTGGCAACACTGCTAGTCTCATGGCTTTTAACTAGTTTGTTTTCGCCCAGTTTATTTTGCACCAATTGTTTTGTCCTTGATGATTCATGTTTATTTTTATTAGAAGGAAGAACAACGTTATTATCACTTTTGCATATTTCAGCTGTCGGTTTTGATATGTTGTTTGTAGTATCTTCAAAGGCTTTAGAACTTTGTTTATTATTTTTATTTTTAGGTGATACCACCATACCTGTGTTCTTGTGGTTAGCATATCTTTTTATTAATGCATTAGATGTTTGGTTGTCATTTTCACTTGCACATTCCATTTGAGACAGTTTATCCTGCAATGATTTGATTTGGCAAACAAGAGAAGTTATGATTTCGGTTTCTTTCTGTTTCACAGCTACTTGCTCTTGGTTGTATGAATCGAGTTTAAATAATAAATTGGTTATTAGCTTTAATTGCTCGAGAGTGCCATTGGATTGTTCTTTGAAGCATTCAGGACAATATAGGCGTAAACATTTACTACTCGTTCTGGCATTTACCTCTTTTTTGAAAATATTTGCACATTTCAAGTGAAACATTTGGTCACATTTATCACATTGCGTGAAATCCACTTTGTCATCCACCCCGTTTTTACACATGAAGCAAATCGACATGATATTTTATATATTATATATCAAACTGCAGAGCGAATCTTATAAACACTCTCACTGGTTGAACGTTCACTGTTCTTTATAATCCCATGATAGGCGTTTTTGTATCTAAATCAATCAGCACTGAAAAATAATCGGAAAATTGATATTAAAAACAACCTTTTATCATTTTTACAGTGATTTCCAGATTGAACATTTTCCAGATTTTGCGACCTCGCTGTTAATATTTTCCTTAGAAGGACAAATTTGAACAAAAAAAAAAAAACAACTACAAAATAGTAGGTATTCTTCTTAAACTTTACACTCTACGTCTTTATTATCGAGTTATTAATAGAAAATATCGTGTGTCCAGTAACACGACTTTTCTCCAACTCTCTAACGAATTCCATTGAATACAAAAATCGTCTGATCAGGTGACGTGTCTATTTTTTTCAGTCTGCCAAGACAAACAACAATAGTCATTTTCAATTTTAATGCAGGAGAAACCGTTTCGTCAGGATACAAATTAGAAGATAATTAAACATAACTTTTTCCAGCTTTTTGTCTGAGATAGGTGTTATAGCAGATAGTACAGGACTTCTACTTCTAGAAGATCACTTTTAACAGACTAATGGCTGAAACTGTTTTTTGAATTCAGGAAACGTAAACATTTGTTGAACAATCGTCACAGTAACTATAAAGGAAAGTCGGAAAATTCGAACAAACTTACTGATAACTGACGATAGAAGCAACATATTAGGTTGATTCTTCTTTTGTTTGGTTCGGTGCTCACGAGATGGCAATATCTTGAAGATTTTCAAAAAAAAAGAACTGGAAATATCTGGAATAACGCATTCCAGCCTAAATACGAATAAAGAATCTTTATTACCTGGAGTCTCTGGAACATTTTTGCATCCTCGACTGTTATTGAAACCGCTGGTATTTGGGCCAATCCATTTTCATTCGACTGCTGTCCAGTGTGTAGGGTATACAACGAAAATGGTGTAACAGATCGAATAAGAGCAGCCACCCCACCCACTGCTTCAGCTCTTTTCGCACCTTGGCTTCTGTATACCACAGACACTCCATACGAAATGAAGTCATTGTTGAAAACAATGATTTTGCCTATTCAAAAAAAAAATTAGATTTTTACCATGTGGACCAATAAGCCGAACCTCTGGCAGTACCTCAGGATATGATGATTGTTAAAAATCCTTGGTAAAATGGCCAATAACGTTTGTGTATCTTGCGTGACCACTATTTTTTTAAATAAGATATTTATAGTATATTTTAATAACTTAACTATAATAAGACCTAAATTCTGAGAAAATTTTGTTCTTTTTCTCATAACAAAAGCTGGGGAGAGTAAGGAGTTAGTTGAACCAAATGAAAACAGTCAGTTATTATGAACTAAGTATTATCTTTCGATTTCAAGAGAAAAACGTAGTAGGGTATTTATTGCGTTTATCATCTATCATCTATCATGATTCAACCAAACCAAAGTTAAAAGCGTGTCTTCATAGAACTTTCCTCACTCTCCTCTACCCATTATTTGAAAAAAAAAGAAGAAAAATTATTTAACAATATTTGTTCAGAATTTAGACCTTATTTAATGGTTTTTCTATTTGGTACGCGGTAAAACTAGGGACTCAGGGGTTATTTCCAGCGATTTATCTAGGCCATTATTGAACGATGGTTGTTCGATTGACATTTCCTGATATATAGCCTGAGGATCGTCTTATTGGTTCACCCGACACAATTCACTTATTGCTCAAGATTGTTGTCGGTATCTATAGCTCTTTTTCTTTTCTCTCAAAACAACCTCTTACCTTTAGCAGCCTGTGTGAAGTTGGCTTGATCTAACTCATCAAACGATTTAACTACTAATACTTCAGCTGTTATTCCTTCTGGTGGTGTTGCTACAGACCCACCAAGGGACAAAACACCAATTTTTGCTAATCTCGGTTTGAGTAATTCTGCTGATTCATCACCTCTGCAAATCAAAGATGGATCATGGTTTAATTTACTTTGATTACATTACTTGAGGAGGAAATATTGGAAATAATATTATCAATTTTGCTTTTTAAACCTACTCGCAATATCGAATAACTATTTTTAATCGACTTCTTAAAAGGAAAAGGGAATTTTTGATTTTGATGATTTTTGCTACATTTGACACAGGACAGCTGCGAGATTGGAAAATACTAAAATAAATTTTCTTGGATTGATCAAGCTTTTGCCTTCTAGAATGCCCTTCGAATGGTCAGAAATTTGAATGGAAATTTTCTAACAAATCTTTATGATTTGCTGAAACAATTATACTTGATAAATATAATGGTTTTTAGTTAGGGCTCCAAAATAAAAACTACGTACTTATATTTTTCTATTTAATAGATATAAATCTAAAGTATTTGCATTCGCATTAGTGAAGGATTTTTGATATGGGAGCCCTACAGATAAATACGCATCGTATGTGCCCATATCTACTTATAATTGAGTGATCATGATAGAGATGACATGACACCTAACTCTTGATTTCTGGACAAAATAGTGTGAGTCTGGTAGTTTCCTTTTTCTCTTCTTCTAGAGGTACCTACACAACAAAATTGGATATACGATATTTTCTTTTGTAGGTTCTAGAATAATCAATTCTATACGAATATTCACGACGTCTTGTATATTTTCTTCTCGTTGCCACAGCGCAAAGAGGTAGAGTTGAAGGTGCGTTTCTCACAGTGAACGTGCTCCGATTTTGATTATTCTTTGACCGACGAACCCCGAACGGAGGAGGTATACAATTCGACTGTCTGCTTTTTTTTTGTTTGACCGCGCGTTTTATATAGTACACATAGTAATCTGAGTTGGTATAATTAAAAATAGGACAATATCCGGAAACGTTTAAATCGAACATTTTTTCAAAAGAGTTACGGTTTTTGAGATAGAGCCATGTTTCTCATTTTTGCTATGTAGAGAGGGCGATTTCTTTCGAAAATTGAAAATCTTTCGATACTACATGAAAGACATAATTATTTGTATCAACATTTATAATGAACATTTTTTCGTTAGAGTTACAGTTTTCGAGTTAAATCGGTGTTAAAATGGTAACATAAAATTCTTAAGCGTATTTCCGCAGCGATGCTTTGAGATCTCAATAAAAACAACAACAAGCAAAGAATATACGTGGGTAATATGATAAGTACATTGCTATTAGTGAACGTTCAACGATTTTCGTGACTAATTTTACACTCAAAAGTGTGAAATAAATATTCTTTACAAAAAATTGGACCGACGTTATTAGTTGGTGCACTGAAAAGTATAAAATAATATTAATTCTATTGGTGCTGGTACTTGTGAAGTTGGTGCCAAAAGTTATAAATCTAACTGCAACTGCACAACTTCAAAAGTAACAGCACCAATAGAATTAATATTATTTTATACTTTTCAGTGCACCAACTAATAACGTCGGTCCAATTTTTTGTTAAAAATATTTATTTTTGATTTGAAAGTAGAGTTGCTCCCATTAGTAATCCAGCAAGTGCTACCCCCAAGCAAAATTAGAGAACAGACCATATCCGGTGATGTTTGAATGGACATTTTTCAAAAGCTTCAACGGCTTCCGAGTTACAGCACTATGTAGGTGCAAGATTGCTGTCGCAATATAGTGAAATCGTTGAGTATAAGTGTACGCTCAACAAATTTGACAACTAATGATACACTCAAAAATGTGAAATAAATATAGAAAAATATGTCCCACTTTATTAGCTGATGAACTGAAAAATTCAAAATAAGATTAATTCTATCTATTGGTTGTGAAGAGGTACAATAGTGAGTAAATAAAAGATTTATAGCATCAACTGCAAAAGAACTAGCACTAGCACCAATAGAATTTATTATATAGTTTCCAGTGCATCAACTAATAAAGTATATTTATCTTAAAAAATATTTACTTCATAGTTTCGTGTGCTGACTAATGAATCATGAAAATTGTTGAGCGTACGAAAAAAAATATGGTCAGTTCATACGTTGCTGGAAATGATCTTTTCTTTAATCCTGTCACTCTTTAATTTTGGAACCTTCACCCCGTTTGGGGTCGGTTTTCAAGGTAATGGAGATATTTTCTTTTTTAGTTCGGAATGTTATTATGGCGCGTTTAAAAATAAATAAAAAAAAACTATAATTTATTTTTTTATTTTTTTAAATCTCGCAAAGTTAAAATCAACGTACTCCATTCCTTAAAGTAGCCAAATAATTTATTTGGTGTAGCGTATGTGTGTCGATAGTTTTGAATTCGTTTAATTGCGTAGAAGGAATCATAGGAAGGAATATCACAAAGTGTCAACAATGTGACATAAAATATAACCTAGGTCAATTGATGAGCCGTCAGTCAAATTATGAGCAAGACTGATAGCATATACTTAACCTGAGATAAAAATAAAATATGTCATCGGTTCGTTGAAATTTTCAAGTCAATCCGACATCTACACATGTTGTGAACGTTGAAAGATTCCATTCAAGAAGACTAGAAAGAGGAGATTAAATTCACCCTAAAAATCGTGTAAAATTTCATACGCATACCTTTCGTAAATGCGTCTTTGCGCACCATGCCGTGCGCAACAAGCGGCTCTCGCTTAAGAAAGACAGCAGATCATGATCACGAAGATTATTTATCTTCGAACTAATATTTAAGGCAATTGTCAAGATGTTCGTGAATGTTCGTCGTACACGAGGCCACGCTATGATATGCAACTTCTGTAATCTCATGTGGCTACGTAGACAAGCATAGGAAGTTTACTCTCCATGTTTCCAGTCTTCTTGATTCCATTACATAGGATAGATAGATAGGTACCTACTCGTGATCCTGTTAAAAAAAAGGAAACATACTAACATACAATTAAATTGTATACCGCGTGCGTTTTTCGAAATCGGTCAATAAATAAAATAACTTGAACCGAATTCATTAGTAATGGAAAAAGTACAATACCTAACAACATATAATATAAGAATTCTAACGATTTTGATGGTGTCAAGCGTCTTCTGTCTACCTATTAGATGTTATTTTATTCTATTCATTGGGTATATCATGAAGGGGATATTAAAAGTCAAAGTATATTCGTTGCGATCTAATCTTTTTTCTTATATGTATTAATTATTTACTCTTCACACTATCGTTTCGAAATCAATATTGATTAAGATATTGTAACGTTTAACCCTGTGCTAAACGTTGTGGGGTGAGTTCACTTGCGTAATACTCAAAATTCGCAGTTGCTTCCAAGATTTATTTTCAAACACACTGTACACGGCTTTCTGTTGTAGTACAACTGTCACTACTTGACACTTTGATTATCGCGTTTCAACTACTTTCAAGTTATTTCTCCAATTGACTGATACAATAAACTGATCCTGTGTCCCGTGATCGTCACGGCTTTATATATCTGAATCATGATATGACATTCATCGAGAATGTTCTATGATTATCTAGACGAACATAATTAATGTTCTAGATCCTTGTCAAACTGACAACAGTATGACAAATTGTACCTCACATATAGTTTCTGGAACGATCGAGAATAAATCTACTATAATTCTAGAACTACATAATGAAATACACAAGCAACACTATTGAAAATAAGGTAGCAGAATGAATACAAACTAAAAGAAATAATAACAGTAAGTACATGATAAACTACCCACCTAACAATATTGTTTTTATAAAATTATCGGTGATATTTACATATGACATTCACGAGATAAAAGAAATAAAATTATTGCACTGCTAAAAAAGGATATGCTTCATAATACAAAAAAAGCACCACATTATTCAAGACTACTGTTACTCTACTATCAATATTTTATATAAATCTGATCAGTTTGTTTTATTTAGTTGAAATTGCAAAAAAATGACGATTCATTTTTTTTCTGACTAAAATATTTTTGAAAATTACCAACGGATACATATTATTATGAAATCATCTTGAGATATACTACGCTAGGCGAATGTTTGGAAACACCTGATTCGTCGCAGCACTATATAACTACGTTATAAAAAACCTACCCTAAAGGCGCGCTTCCATCAATAAGTGGCACTTTACCTACAACAATGTACTACGACACAAATGTTTCTTCCAGACGACTCACTTACCTAAATAAATATTCACAAAATCCATGCTGTGATAGGCAAACTTGTTAACTATAACAACCCTACAAAGCCATTTTATTATTATTTTTTTAAGCAACAACTAAAGGCAGATTGCTCTCAAGTACGGGCCTGCACCATGATTTTGATGCAATCGCATCTTACACTTTTTTGTACTAAGTACTAAGTGGCTACTACTTTTGTCTTCTAGATATGAGGTCATTGTTGTGTTTTTACCTTGCAAATTTTTGATAGATAGATAGTCACTTCTGCAAGAATTTAAATTATATGTGGGTTGGCCGATATCCGACTTTAAATAATAATATCTGGGCGACAGAGCTTTGCTCGGGTAACACAGGATTTAGAGTGGGTCTATAAGAGTTACTAAGGATGTTCAATCTTAGTTCAAAAATGTGCATATTTCTAGTTAAAATGTATTGCGATCGGTAGATCGGTAAATATTGTATATCGTTCACATAGCTCATAATTTACAGATTTCAAAATAAATATGAATGGGAACATATAGCTAGTGTGAACCCCGACGGTCACACCCATTAAAAAATAAGTAATAAAGTATCGCCAATCGATTTCTTGGCTCTTAAAATACCCTTTTGCAAATTTTTATCCAAATCTGCCGAACTATTCAAGAAAAAGTTTATGGACCTCATGGGTGACTCCCTCGCTTTTTGTCAGGAAATCCACTTGCATAGATAATCATAAAAATCAGAACCTTGTTTATAAACCAAATTTGATCAAAATCGTTATAGCACTTTCCGAGATAAAATTTATTTACATACTTATATACAAAAATTGCTCTTAATAATATATTAGATATGTACAAATTTTCATAAAAAAATTCCGATGAAATTATACGGACCTCATATTTACAAAAAATCATATTTGATCAGGATACGAAACGAATGACTTCAGATTAGTAGCCGAAAACTTTACCATTCAGCTACTTATGCCTTATAATGATATTAGGCTTATACTGAGTTATTACGTATAAACTGAAAAAGCCTTGAAATAAGAATATTAATTGCTGAAAACGATTTTTCTTGTAAATGTGAATACAACCAATCTATTCAATACACTCTAGAACCCATACATATGAATTTTCATCGAAATCGGTAGACCAGATTCAGAGATAAAATTTGCATATATATATATATATATATGTATATATATATTTTGATTTTGTATTCTTGACTGGATTTATAATAAATAAAAAGATGTTCTTGGGGATGCAGTCATATATTCAATAAAATTCTTTGACTGAAGCCGAGCTTTCGAGAATGTTTATTCTCTTCTTCAGGACAAACTACAAATCGTTACAAAATTATTTCAACAACAACTTAATAGTATTATAAAAATACTTACAATCGTGAATTTAGAATAAATTAACCAAAAACAGGAAAGATTTCATAGCCATCAATTACAAATGTCATTATTTATATTTGTCATGGTAACACAATAAGTAAAAAAGTATCTAGATTTAGTTGATAAAAATGAATATTACTGAATGATCTTTATATGTTTGTAGCTATTTGAACAAGGAGCACAATTGAATTAAAATTATTATCTCAGATACAGGTTCAGTTAAAAAAAAATAATGTAATTTAAGAATATTGCATAAATACTTATATATATATATACCCATACATAGACTAAATTACGTTTAATCTGGGCTTGAACTGACAGTTAAAAGAAAAAGATACATAATATTATTTAAAACTTCTATATAAGTATAATCATATTCTCTCACAATACGAAACATATAAACATGATTATTCTGAAAGTGCACTGATACTTATTCACTCAAAAAAGGCCGATTTCTCTCACTAATCAACCTCTAAATTTTTGGGTGAAATAGATGTTTTGAAATCCTAAAACACTTTTTAATGTTCTTTCAAATATTCATAAATATTCAAAATAATATATAAAATCATATTCTCTCACAATACGATATAAGAATGAAACATTTTGAAAATCATTCACTTTTCAAGAAAACAAGCTGATATCTCTCACTAATCAGCATGCATATTTTCGAAAACATTAAATGTTATGAAAATCTTTCATAAATAGATTATACATTTAATCTCAAATAAACATATAATGAATTTAAAGAGAATAATTATCTTTGATCAACTAAATTTCTCTCACTAAAAAGTGGATCTAAATATTTCTATTGTTTATTGAAAACTATGATTCTAAAGTTAATTACTATAAAATCAGTTAAGACCAGTCCTTCATCTATATATAGGTACATATATCCCATACACATTAATCCATTTATAACCAATATACATATATACACATACATACATACATACATACACATATATACATACACACACATACATACATAAATACATATATAAACAAAAAATAAATATTACATGTCAAGTATAGGTACATATTACATACCTAACTATACATAAATATTTATATATATTAATTTTGAGATACATCTGGAGAAAAATTATTATAATTATCATTATATAATTTTAGAATATAAGAATAAATGGAACTAAGTCCCTTTATATCTGAGCGTTTATTCATAGTGTTATTATGTTTCTTAATATTCACCATTTCTAAGAAACCACGTTTAAAATAATTTTTCTCAGAGCATAGTGCAATAGTATTATCAAAATCAATACTATGTTTCTTACTGATAGCATGTTCTGTCAAGGCACAAGATTTTTTATTTCGTCTAATATCACTTTTATGAGATGTAATCCTTCCCGAAATATTTCTGGAAGTTTGACCAATATATGATAATTCACAGTCTAGGCAATTTACTTTATATACTACTCCAGATTTTTCTGTTATTTTTAAAGGAGTCTTTAATTTAGAAAATAAACTAGATACTGTTTTTACATTCTTTCTCGAAATTATAACATTATACCCCTTAAAAATATTAACAAGTTTACTATTGAGTTCATTGATGTAATGTAGAGATCTATAGATAGGTAAAATATTATTTGCATTAGAAATATTATTAGGATTTGGTGCGTTATTGGGAACTATTTCATTAATTTCAAGATTAAGTGTAGGATGCATCAAACATTTGTTTATCAATTTTAGAGGAAAAGAATTTTCTAGTAACATTTGTTTTAATTTAGTTAAACTTTCATTTCTATATAAATTATGTGAAAGTTTGATAGCTCTACTTTTTAATGCCATAATTAAGTTAATTTTCATTTTTTGTGGATGATAGGAGAAAAAATTTATGTATCTATTACTGCATATAGGCTTTCTGTCTGGCTGGCTTTATCTCTACATACCATCATATCTAAAAAAGGAAGACATTGTTCACTTTCTAGTTCAACTGTAAATTGAAGATGTTCATTATAAGTATTAAAAATATTTAATGTTTCATCAACTTTATTTGAGGGTAAAGCCAATATTAGATCATCAACATATCGTTTGATAAATGGAATTGGGAAATAAATTTTCGTTTTTGAAACTTGTATCAATTCATCTAGGACATAATTTACTAAAATAGGTGATATGGTTGAACCCATTGGAGTGCCAAAAATTTGTTTATAATATTCGTCATTGAAAATAAAAAAAATTGAATCAAAAATGAATTTAAGGATCAATTCAAAGGTTTCAAAATTCAATGAGCAAAAATGTTTAATTTGGTTCCATTTACGACTGAGACAATCCAAAATAACAGGGAAAGGTAAATTTGTAAAGAGGGACACAACATCAAAACTGACAATTATATAATCTACTGGAATTTGATATTCATTTATGAAATTACTAAATTGAAAAGAATCTTTTATGTAGAAATCATTATTGGTATCATAGGCTTTTGTTAAAATATCAGTGATAAAAGATGCCCACTTATTATTAGGAGCTTAATAATAATTTTAATTTAATTGTGCTCCTTGTTCAAATAGCCACAAACATATAAACATCATTCAGTAATATTCATTTGTATCAACAAAATCTAGATACTTTTTTACTTATTGTGTTACCATGACAAATATAAATAATGACATTTGTAATTGATGGCTATGAAATCTTTCCTGTTTTTGGTTAATTTATTCTAAATTCACGATTGTAAGTATTTTTATAATACTATTAAGTTGTTGTTGAAATAATTTTGTAACGATTTGTAGTTTGCCCTGAAGAAGAGAATAAACATTCTCGAAAGCTCGGCTTCAGTCAAAGAATTTTATTGAATATATGACTGCATCCCCAAGAACATCTTTTTATGTATATATATATATATATATATATATATATATATATATATATATATATATATATATATATATAGGGTGAATCACGACCAAATGGAGGTTTATGTCTGTCACTTTAGAAGTTTGTACATTGATAAAGGCTACATTTTAAAATTATTTTGGAATATACAGGATATATTTTATTGCATTTTTTGATTGCCCGTAAAAAATAAGATAGTCTTTCTTAATAGCAGGGCATTTGTTGAATGTATTCCACGATTGAGTACTCAACATATCTTTACAGGGTGTTATGAATTTATAGTTTCATTATTACATCATTGAATGTGTAATAATGAGCTTATTTTAAATGAGACACCCCATATTTTATTAATTCACCATGTCAAAAAAGAATTCTTCTTTCGAATGGTATAAGGGTATCCTATACCTAGGTATTATACTTTTCGTGCAATTTACAATTTTCTTAGATTTAATGGTAAATCGATTTTAAAACAAAAAATGCTTACATAATCTAGTTGGTACCTAACTTAATGTCATTTTATGACATTTCTCTGTCAAGTATCTTAACAATCCTGTGTTAGTTTCAAATTTTATTGCTAAAAAATGAAGCAGTACCCGTTAAACGAAAGAGTCGCCATGATACTTTGCATTGGGCAATGTTTATAAAATTGTCTCCTAGCATCTAGAGTTTATGCTCAAAAGTACCCTGATAGAGCTCACCCAAAAAAGGAAGTTTTTGAAAGACTACTCAATAGATTCCGTAATACTGGTAACGTTGCATACGAGAAGGTGAATAAAACTAAACCAGTTACTGGTGACAAGGCCAACGAATTTGATATACTGCTGTCGGTTACGGAGAATTCTAATGCTAGTACTAGAAAAATTTCAAGTGAATTAGGAATAAGTCAAATGAGTGTGTGTAGAATACTAAAGAAAAATCGCTACCATCCATATCATATTCACCTACACCAGCAGTTGACAGAACAGGATTATGATAAACCTCTAAATTTTTGTTTATGGACTTTGGATAGAGTTGGAAAAGATCCTGATTTTTTTAATTATGTATTGTTTACCGATGAATCTACTTTCCACAATAATGGGCTAGTAAATAGACATAATTTCAATTATTACGATACAGTAAAAACATTTATTACGTACTGTTGATCGCCAACACCGATGGCGTGTAAACGTTTGAGGAGGGATTGTGGGCGAATATGTTATCGGCCCGTATTTCTTTGACGGACACCTGAATGGAAGAAAATTTCTTGAAAAAAGACTTCTGGATCCTTCTCAAAAACCTACCACTTACCATCCGAAAGAAAATGTGGCTACAATTGGACGCAGCCCCTGCTCACTTTTCACGTGCTGTTAGGAACTACCTAAATAGAAAATTTAGAAATAAATGGATAGGTAGAAGCGGTCCTTATAATTGGACAGCTAGGTCACCAGAATTGACCAAGATGGATTTCTTCAAATGGGGTTATATTAAAAATATTGTATATGCTACACCGCCTACTACTCCAGTCGATATGAAATTAAGAATTTCGAACGCTTTCGCGTCTATAACACCCGATATGTTGAATAATGTAAGTAGATCGTTTGAAGATGAAGATGAATCACATGTTGCATTGTACAAAATGGCAAGCATTTTGAGCATTTATTATAGTAATTTTACATTTTTTGCTTTTAATAATTTGTTGTTCGTTTTGTAGTATTTATGTATTTGCTTTATTAAAAAGGAGCTAGTGTACCTCAGCAACAAGACGTGTGCATATTTATTAGCAACTACACTGTTTTTTACAATAACTATGCCAAGATGATTTGTTTAAAAATTTAGAGAGAATTGCAAATGATTTAGACTTTGATTTACCATTAAATTTGAAATTTGTAAATTGGACGAAAATATAACACCTAGGTATAGGACACCCTTATACCATTCGAAAGAAAAGTTCTTTTTTGACATGGTGAATTAATAAAATATAGGGTGTCTGATTTAAAATAAGCCCGATATTACACATTAAATGATGTAATAATGAAACTGTAAATTCTTAACACCCTTTACAGAGATGTTTAGTACTCATTCGTGGAAAACATTCAACGAACGCCCAATTATTTAGATGGAAGAGAAAATTTGATAGAATATGTTATATTAATTAGATATGATTTTTTTTCGAAAAGTTTACATTTTAAGAAAAGAGAGCATAACTCAGAGCCCTCTGTACTTAGGTATAGGGAACCCTTATGAAAGAGTATCTTAATTTTGAGGGACAACCAGAAAATGCAATAAAATATAGGGTGTTCCATAAGAAAAAATATAACTTTGATATGCCACAACTTTTTGGGACATCCTGTATATTCCAAAATAATTTTAAAATGTAGCCTTTAACAATGTACAAACTACTAAAGTGACAAAAATTTTAAAACTTTTACCGTTTCGCCATAAACCTCCATCCCGTTGGTCGTGATTCACCCTGTATATATATACAAGCATTGCTCGTTTAATATAAATAGATTAAATAAAAGATTTACCTTTTCTCAGAGTTAAAGTTCTTGATTTCAATATTTTTTATTTTTACATTAACTTATAAATATTTATTACTCCTTCAAAGCTATTATTTTATTTAGTAGATGAAAGCCACAATTCGGACTCCCACAGAATCCTATATTATTTAGATTTTTGTGAAAGTGAATAATAATTTAAAAAAACACAGATGAATTATCTGAAAAGAATTGAAGTAGTTATATGTAGTTCATTTAAGTAGAGCGCTGTATAGATGAGTATTATCGCCGACCGTCATTGTGTGTCCTGACTGTCACGTCAGTCGTATAAGTAGAGCGCTTGTTTACGTATCTTTACGTATATAACCTATAAACCTATACCACTGACGTGACAGTCAGGACACACAATGGCGGTCGGCAACAATACTCATCTATACAGCGCTCTAATTTATGTAACCAGTTGTGTTAGGTCACAGGTGAGTTGGTAGGTACGCCTGATATTTCCAACGTTGTTAAATCGTAAAATTGACACTGATTAGAATCAGATGATTACCTGTTTAATAGGTTATGATAATCATTTGTTAGATTCGAAGTTCAAAATATTTGACATTATCAAACTAAGTTGTATTGTTAGTGGTTTGGTATTGACCAGTTTTCTCAAAATAAAGATTGAATCATAACCTACAAACATGACAAAGCAAAATATCATCAGTGTGCTCCTAAATACAAAACGTTAGCCTGGTCCGGCTTAAATTATGACATCAGTCAATGTCATATTCCTATATTGAGTCCATATATCTGTCAATTTTCGACGGCCATTTTAACCTTGTCCAGGCTAATGTTTTGAATGTTGGAACAGCCAGTCTATATCACGTTAATAATGAATCGATTTGACAAATCTAAAAGAGTAGGTACTTTTCAAACAAATTTCAAAATATTATACATTATCAATGTCAAATGATGTTGGAATAAAAAAGTCACGAAAGAAGTCTCTCGCTGATGACGTAATCACATTGCTTATTCAAATTGACTAAATTACAAAAACTTTTATCACTGTACTTTAATACAACGTGTGGCTTAGCCAGAAATCAGGCGTTACTATATATTTTCTCAACCCTGTATGTAATTTAACACTGGAGAACAGAAATTATACACCGACGGATTTTCAATAGGTTTGAAATTCAAATTGGTCCTCACCTTATCCAATGTGGCACCGTAACGTTCTCACCGTGCACATTCATTAGCCCTTTGGTCTTCATTAGATCCATGACGTAATCGATAGCATGTTCAAGATTCTGCGTCCCAGACACCCTGGCACCGAATGTGTCCACGAATTTGGCCAATTCTTCGTAGGTCCGTCCTTTGAATTTGCCATTCATAACGGCAGCGATGATTTTGTTGACGGCGGACCCATAACTCTCAATCTCCTCGACCAGCTCCTTGGGTAAATTGCAGATGCTGTTGTCAATCACATCGCCAAATACAACAGAAGTACCTAGCAGACATAAGGATAATATCCACATAAGCAAAATCCTCGGTCTGTATGTCATGTTGCTGCTACGCTGGTCACAGCATACATACAAGAATATCATCAATAATAATTTTGTAATTGAGGATGTTGCTACTCTATGGCATTCAAATACGATAACCTTTGTTGTAGATAAATAGGCAAATAGTATGGTCAAAGTAGTATCCGAAGATAAGGCATATTATACAGGGTGTTGCGTAAACATGAGGAAAAAATTCAAGGGGTTATTCCTTGGGCTATTCTAAGAATACTTTGTCCTATGATGATTTTTCAAAAATCCCTTTGTTTCGGAGATCTAGGGCGAATAAAATTTGCAACAATAACAACATTCTATTATCAAAAAAGTACATGTAAAGTTGCTGAAACTACAATAATAGTTCGACATGATTTCCCCAAGCCTAGATACAAGCATTCAATCTTCTTGTCATTGACTGTCAAACTCTTTCAAACACACCAGGGTTGTTTCTAATTGAGTTATATTCGATTTCGCAAGTAGTCTAAATTCTCCACTGCATTAGCATAAACTAATGACTTCAAATATCCCTATACGTAATAATCCAGGGAGTTTAAGCCTGGGGATAGAGCAGGCCATGCGTGTGGCCCACCAATCCAGCGATCTTTGTGTTGCTGTTAAAAAATTTTGTTCACCCTATATCTTCGTAACAAAGGGGTTCTTAAAAAATTATCATAGGACAAAATATTCTTAGACTAGGCCAAGGAATAGCCCCATGAATTTATGCCGCATGCTTTTCTAACACCCTGTACAATGAATATGTATTACAGGGTTCTAAGATTCATTCTGTTGTTTAACCATAATAGCAAATAAATTGAAAGATTCTACCTTGCATAAATGCAGATAATATTAAATAGACAAATTCGAGTAAGAACAATCTTTATGTCAGGATTCTTTGTTCAGATGTCTTATTTAGAACTTAGAGACAGTTTTGATTTGGGAATGTAAAACATGGAGCGCAATATTTTCTAAACTTGAAAAGAAGAAGGGTAATTATTTATTATAACAACATTATTCTGAAATTTCTCATATGCAGAGTAAAAAATAAGATTAAATAAAAGAAGACGTGGTTCGTTGAACACTTTAGACGAACTACTAAAAGACGACCACGTAGCTATGGGCTAACACTCTAATCTACATTGGATGACTTGTATCTTCGAAGTTAAGCAGCTCGGAGCGTTTCGAAATTTCGGAGTGGACGAAAATTACATTACATTAAAATTAAGAAAGACCCAAAAACTAGAATGTTTCAAATGTAGAGCTTTGTCAAGTACCCATTGAAAGGGATCTCAGAGACAATATTTATTTTTTATTTGAATAACTCCATCAGGTTGAATATAATTTGTAGTGCTGGTTTGGGTGGACGAACTACCGAACTAGAGATAAAGCGATTTTTAAAGTTGATCATATCATTGACAGACTTTATTGTAACAATGCCGTTACGGTCGATGATTAATAGAGAAATAATGACAAATTGGTGAAATTAATAACACCCCATTTTCTTAAATAAAAAACAGCTTTCCCAAAAGACTATGAAACTCGATCTAGAGTTCATGTAGGACGAGCAATTCAGGAAATAAAGGTAGACTAGCTGTTACTCGCGGCTTCGTTCGCGCTACCTGTCAATGAAAATCCAGGCGGAATCCATTTAGCCGTTACAGAGATCGCAAGAACAATCAGACAGACAAAATTTATAAAAAATGTTTTTTTGTTATAAGTGATACATATGCATTTAGTTAAAACCTGTTATTTTGATATTACAAACAGTTACGATTACCGACGCTGATCAGTAGTTGAATATATTGTCTATTTACCGTCACTCATACATAGGTGTATATTACATAGTTTTCTGAAATTCGTAATATCAAATTCTCAGCAAATTTCTCATTGAATTTGACATTAATTTTACAAATATTTTTTCGAGTGACTTGAGAAAATTATAAGTTTAGTCTTCTTCAAATTCAGTGGAACTTGTCTATAGTTGGTAACTCTGCTTTTTTTTGGCTTGGGTGTCGAGTGTCGAGACTCTTTATTCAATGAAATTGCAAGACTCCAAAAACTATTCTGAAGGATTAGTTTTTTCTAAAACAGATGTTAACATTATCCTTCCTCTAAAATTTTAATACCTCTCTTCCAAACTTTTTAAAAATTTTAGTGAATTTATCAAAAAAGAGTTTTGGAAAAAAGAACTTTTTGGACTTAGTTGCCCAATCTTTGTTGTAAGTATAAATCGTGTAGCATGTTGATCCCAAAAGAAACCAGGTTAATAAATTAATTATTTGTCTACCTTACCTGTAATTCTCAATTGTCTTTCCTTGGATCATAAATTAGAGACTTGTTGCTATCTTGCTATTGCCTATGGACTGCAAGTTGACAATAAGTTCTCTACAACATGGTTTTGGGCAATACATGTCAACTGAGAATTTAGTTCTTTTTCTTCCTATAAAATCTGGAGTTGTTTGCTAGACTCAATATAGCTTCAATTTGTACTAATATATTGCTATAATATAATATTGTATGATCAATGATCAAATTAAGTCACAAATTGTTTGGGTAAAAGTTGTTACCTATCTTTATCAGTGACCAAATTTCGAGGCACATCCACATTCTTCTATAATGATCTGCCAATTAACTTGCTCTGAGCTAATTCTGCTATTCCTAAAAATAAACTTTCAAGTCTTATCCCTGAAAGTGGTAAGCTCTAAAATTACCTGTAGATAGAATTGAGAAATGGTCTCTGTCTAGCTGTTTTACTCCATCTTTTCGCAAATGACTACCTCATCATCTGGCAAGGCAACTGAAAACCAGCGAGAGTATATTTCCAATGAACAGCTCCTGTAGAAAGGTATGTCTTAAAGATTATTCATGGCATTTGTCGCTGATTCATGAATCTCCTCAAAGGGTAGGTCCCCAATGTCGGGTCTAAAACTGACGCGGCAGAAAAGTCGCCTATAATCGAATACGAGAACAATCCATACAAACAAAATATTTTAATGTAATCAATATCACAAAAATGCTGCCTATTTAAACTAGAAAAGTTGAAGTAGATCGTTTATAATTTTTATCCAAGTTCACTCATAAAATGTATCAATTTTATTAATTTGACCAGCCTATAAATAATTAAATACAATATATAAATTGTGAAGTGGGTACTCTTTTATCAGATGATTGTTGATTATTGTATTTCTTATCAATTCCCGTCTGTATTTGTGTTTTTATTTATAATTGAAATGAGTTTGTAGAATCATTCAAACTATTCAACTGCAAAAAATGAATAAGATGGATTACCTAAACGCAATGTTGTTCAGTATCCATCGAGGTCGGTTACAAGAGAAGGAATATTATGTTTTAAATCTTGTAAAATATGTTCTCACATACTTTGATTCCCTTTATCTCAATCAACACAAATATTGGTTTTTAGATAAATATCATTCAAGAATGCAATCCATCAGACGTTGAGAGAAGGTTTTGAATGCGCCAAGATAATTATTATCATCAGAATAAATACAATTTTATCATAATTAAAAAAAAATATCTGAATTATAAATATACCCAGGCTCCTTAAGAACAACCCCCAATCCCAACCCACGTCGGAAGTTCAACAAAGGGAAATGCAATCCCACGCGAAATTTAAATTTAACCTAGCTATATCGATTTTATGTTTGCAATAATAAATTCTTACACAACAATACTAGAAATAAGACACATACCTTCGGATCATTTTGGTTTTAGATCAAATTGTGTTCACTGTATGAATGAATAAATTTTTGACGTGAACTTTTTTTTCTGGATCTTAAAAGTGGGCAGTATCATTATCCAAACAGTACTACCCAATCTCTAAAACCCCAGAAAATTTACAAGTTCGAAGAGAAACATATATATATATATATATATATATGATTTCTATTCAAATTTCGAAAATTGCTCAGTGTTTTCTCTTTATCGCACTATTTACTCTTCTTTCTCTACTACTAATCATTGCTTGGGTTAAAACATGAATGGGAGATTTTATGAATGAATTGGATTTTGCTGCATCTGGCGTTCGACCTTCTAAGTTCAAATAAAAGAGTTAGAGATTTCTCAGGGTCGACACAAGCAATCGAAAGAAAGTTCGGTGTTTCACTACTAGATAGCAGTAACTGATCTAATAAGTGGGCTCATTTAAATTTCGTTATATATACATATTCGTTATATGCATAATTATTCTATTACCTATGTAGCAATAAAATATTTTTTTATGGTATCTATTAAATTTATTTATATTTATCAATAATCTGTGTATTGTTGTATAAAAATGAAGAAAAATTGTACGTGAATTTGGATTGGAATTGGATTCATCTTTGCTCATTGTTTTGTAAAGTAAGCTGCATTTCAAGAAATTATACACTTTCTCCATTTTATTTTACAAAAATTTAATACAATCCAGTCTTATTTTCTCCGCCAATTTTCTGAATAGCTATAAAATTCTATCTAAATATTCAATTCAATCTAAATTGAATTAGCAGTTGAATTAGCCACTTAACAATTAAGATATTTAAATTTAACATTGGTGTCCTTGCATTAAACTCACATGTTTCTTTGATATTAAGTTATACATTTTTAAATGGAAATTAGAAAACCACCCTCGAGATTCTTAACTTTCCAGTATCTAAAGACTTTATTAAAATTAGATACCTAGCAGAAAGTTAATTAAATATAATACATTAAAAATAGTTTATCACGTTTACTTTTTGTCAAGATTTTCGTAAATGTTTTTGACAAAAGTTGTGGTGAAATTATATTAATCAGAAAAAATAGGTACATTTAGTGAAATATACCTACATAATTTCTATGCAGGTTTCATCGCCCAACAATTCTGAAAGTACTTGGTTCATCATACCCATTAACAAACGACTTAGATCTTTACACGCTTATTGTTAATATCCCAGCTTTTTTCAATGAAGAAAAAAATACTTCACAGATTTTGATTCAAACTTGATATTTTTCTAGTTTCAAAATCATGCAACAATTGACGTGGTTATGAGGATATATCAGAGAAAATTTGCCAAAAACACCCTCTCATAAGTAAACTGAAAACTTAATAAAAGGAAATGTGTTTGTTTCAATAAATTTCAAAGCGTGGCGATATGTCATGTCAATAAAATTTTTGAAACTCTGTGGACGATCTCTTGTTAGCAGCCTGGTCCTTGTGACCAGTTCGGAACTTTTTCACTGCGGCATTTTGAGATTTAAAAAAACTCATTTAAACAAGCTGACATTAAATCATGGTTCAGAGTTTGGAATAAGAGTTTCTTGTTTGTAGAGATAAGAGGGCGACTTATACAGAGTGAATAATCGGAATAGGATCATAACCCGAAATACCCGTTTTCATGTGCTGAATTCGCGCACAAATTTCAGACGTAGGTACGTGTAGTGTGTAGTATGGATGGATGGCCATAATTTATGTTCCCTATTCTAGCCGATGCTGTTATTTTCTATTGGCCTTTAGAAACCGAATGCTCAGATAATAAAAAAGAGCCCATTCTACAATTTTTCTAATCATATTAAAAGTTCTTAACACAAATGCAATCACAAGTGTACCTGGATTATTATCAACAAAAGTCCGAGTACCGAATATGATCATAGTTCTATATAAGGACACCCCCTTATCTGACCATAACAGAAAGCATAATTCCATGTGTAAATAGCTGATAGCCGATCTCATCAAGAAGCTACGGAATAGTTAATTGTAGTAGCAGTTCAATAAGTGGGAGATTTTTGTAGCATTTTTTATATATTTTAAGTTTAAAGTTTTAAGTTTTTGATGAAATCGTAAGATATGACAAAAAAACTCATGGAGAGTAGAAAAATTGGTGTGCGCCCAACAAGGCCTGGGTGGCCTTATTAGAACTTATGTGGCCTTATAGAGCTCATACGTGGTGGGTTTCATCCAACAATTTTATTAAACTCCTGCGGTATTATATACATATTTGCTCCTATATCTTGTCGTCACAGATGCTGTGTAGGAGTAAGTAGGAAAACAAGGGAAGAACGTCCCAAAAACAGAGGATAATCTAGGCGAGCTATAAAGGCCTCCATCATCTCCAGTATTCCATGCCGGACTCTGAAGAACCACCTTGCATCTGGCTGATTTAAGAATGTTAGGTCATCACGTATTTCTCACTTCTCACTCTTGACCAAGAAAGTGGGGTCAGAGTGTCTGTTGTGTTTGGAAATCCTCAACTGATATTAAATATGGACAAAAATGTAAACCTTGAATTTGTGTTGTATTTAGACTCTCCTTACTCCTTGTCCAATTGCAAAAATTGCTAAAAGATTTTGTGATATTCACTTCAACAAATCTCACTTCTAGATCCGAAGTGCATCCTGCTGGTATGTAGGTTTCGTAGTAAAAATTCTCCTTTATCGTGAAACATACATACTGTAACGTAAATAGGTAGACATGTACTTACGGTTGTGATTAGTTTTATTAGCCATTTATTCTACTACCTTGTTTGCTATAGTTGTTTCATGTTATAGTTCATTATTTACTTCTAGAGTTGGTAGAGTTATTCTCGATCCTTCCAGAAACTATATGTGAGGTACAATTTGTCATACTATAGTCAGTTTGACAAAGATCTAGAACATTAATTATGTGCGTCTAGATATTTATAGAACATTCTCGATGAATGTCATGTCATGATTCAGGTATATAAAGCCGTGTCGATCACGGGACAGAGTCAGTCTTATGAAGGCAGTGAGTCTTATAAAGTCAGTTGATACAACAGTGACAGTATAGATTGTCAAGGTGACAAGTGGTGAAAGTTGTACCATAATAGAAGTTCGTGTACTGAGTGTTTGGAAATAAAACATTAGAAGCAATCTGCGAATTTTGAGTATTACGCAAGTGAACTCACCCCACAACGTTTAGCACAGGGTTAAACGTTACAATTGGTGTCAGAAAAAGGGATCTTCGCATTTTGCTGAGAATATATGGTGAATACCAGATCCAAAGATTACGACGAAATGGCAAATTTTGCAGAAATAATGGAGTTCCTGAAAAAAAAAATAAAGAAGAACAAGAAAGAATGAGACAGGAAGATCAAACAAAAATGAATCAATTTCTAGAAAATCAAGAAAGAATTAGACAGGAAGACCAAACAAAAATGAATCAATTTCTGGAAAATCAAGAAAGAATTAAACAACAAGAAAAAGAAGAACGAGAAAGAATTAGACAACAGGAAAAAGAAGAACAAGAAACAAGAATAAGACAAATCTTAGAAGAACAAGCAAGCGTCCGGCAAGAAGATAAACAGGAAGTAGACCAGAAATTAGATAAAGTTGAACAAAAATTAGAGAAAGTCCAAGAAAACTTCATACAGAATTTTCAACTAATAGATGACAAGATGTTGCAAAAAGAAGATGTTGACCAGAAATTAGAAAAAGTTCAAGAAAATTTTAATCAAAAACTTCAAATAATATAAAAAGCAATTTGATGCTGCTGCTTTGGCTAGTGGTTGGTCTGATGAAGAGAAGGCCACCGCATTGATCTTGGCTCTACGTGGTGATGCATTGGAAATCTTAAACACCCTAACTGATGGCGAACATTCGTATGAGATTTTAGTAGATCATCTTGAAAGGCGATATGTTGACCAACATCTACACCAAGTTTACCAAGCACAGTTAAAGTACAGGCAACAAAGGTATGATGAAACATTGCAGCAGTATGAAACTGATGTTGTCCGGCTCGTTCTACTGGCATACCCAACAGCACCGAGAGACTTTATTGATAGGCTAACAGTACAGACATTCATTGATGGTCTAAGAGATTTTGAGATTCAGCAGGCCTTACGGTTGAGTGGCCTTACAAGAATTGAAGATGCCCTTGCACGTGCACTTGAGCATGAAGCTGCTAAACAGGCATCCAGATCTCATCCCCATCGATAAATCTACATTAAAAGAGTGCAAGCTGGCGCTGCATCATGCATCTAAGATTCTGACCAGAAAGAGGGTGAGGAACGTGCATTTAGTGGCTCCAGAATTCTGAGAAAATGTTATAATTGTTACTTTAAGCCTTTTAAGTATGATGAGGTCTCGAACAATTGTTCAGTTATTGAAACTGACGACTCCCAAAACGCTCCTTATCTACCTGATGAAACTTTGATTTATAATCCATTGCATTTACCTACTGATTGACCCAAAAGACTACGCGACTAGATTTTTTCATTCGATGCTCTGATTTTGTGTATTTCGATGCCATCTTGAATAAATATACTTTTTCGCTTAATGAGTATGTTGCATTCTATATATCGGAAATCGATTGTTTTGAGTTCGTTGTATTCATGCATTCAGAAAAGAATTAACGATCATAGAATACATCATTAGGTAGGTATTTACTAACTAAACTACGATAAATACGTTGACCATAATTGATTATAAAATATACTCCATTAGAGATATTGATAGAAAGCTCTGTCGTACAAGTACCTACTCAAAATATAACTTTGAACTCTATTTAATTCTTTTTGTCTGAATCCAAGCGCTTTGAAATAAACTTATTTAATGAAGAAGAAGAAGAATTACCCGAATAAAATATATTTTCAAAGATACGCTAAAAGGGTTGGTTTCACGAATATGGAAAATCATGGATGAGATCACTAAAGAACCCATCATCAAATAAAAAAATTAAGAACTATGGTGTCAAAAACTTTTAGGATTATCGTAAATCACTGGACTATTAAGCTAAACACCAGATAGCTAGTGATAGCTAGTGAAGCAACTGCAACTGCCAATGTTATGAAACCTGATGAACCTGTATCCTCCTGTCTTTCAACTTATATTGGGAACTGGTAAGCTTTTATCTGATTTTTTCTATAACCAACCCCTAAAATAGCCACAGCTTCTAAACAGATGAAGTAGAGTTTAAATTACGTGGAGAACAAAATTACTTGAAAACAGGAAAGGCGAAAGAAATTCTTGTCAGTCTATGTGAAACGTCTCAGCCTAGCTAAAGTACCAGTTCCGCAGACACGAATGGATCCTGGGAGGTGGTACCTTCCTACTTTTGTACAAATGTTGTTAGCAATGAAAAATATGAGGACCGAAAAGTCGAAAACTACGGGTGGCAAATTGTGAAATCTTTTTCAGTCACGGCTAATGTTGATGCTACAATCTTGAATGAAACTATATGCTAAATTTACTACTCTGTTTTAACTTTGAGTATGAATACAGCAAAGCGTTCATAATAGATAATAAATATACTTGTCAATAAATGGGCCTTATTTGCGTTATTTTTGTTAGGCATATTATTTACGTTATAAGCAATAATAATCATATTGAAAGATCAATTCTTGTAAATATACCGAAGCACAGCTATCGATAGAAATCTGTATCTAGATTTTTATTCGAAAAATAAATTCGCAATTCTGTAATAGGTACCTATTCTGGGATATATTGTTTTTCATTTATTCGCTTTTTTATTAAGTTTTACTCACTTCTTAGGGTAGTACTGCTAGTCTCCAACATAATAAATAAACTCACCACACATTTCTGAGAAGTAATAATATATTTCTGCTCAATTAATAATTGAGTGTTGGTAAAAGTTATAGGACAACCGATGGACAATTATGAGTCTCTGAAATTATTTACTGGAACTAGAATTATATGAATTTTCATTGGCATCAAAGACGTATTCATATAATACCAAAGTGGACATTCAAAGAACTTATAATGAAATAGCTGTCTTACCTTCAATTATTGAAGGGGTTAATAGATCATCATTCTTATTTTCAGTTACTAAATGAATTAAAGTTTTCTTCATCAATTTTGTTAAAATGATTTTTTTCACAGGAGTGAAATTCGGTACTCCAGATATTTTGCATTCAAATTTCAAGACAGGTCGGTTTAAAAATATATAAAAAAAGAAATTTTGGGTTTTTATTCATATTATATTTTTGTAAAGACAAAATATTACAATAAACTATATAATAAAGTACCTTATTCTAAATAAATCTATACAATATTGTTTCTCAATAAAATCCTTATCATCTACAGGTAGGTATTTTGCCATTTAATAAAAACTATCTCTATATATACAAAATGTATTTAATTAATAAAAATTCCTATTGCAATATCACCAAATAATGTTTTCGTATCTTTATTTAGAAATTCCTGTTTCAAATCTTATATGTTTATAGATTGCGAGCAAATCAGAATAATATTAATTAGTTGCCGCTTTAGTTAGAAATAGCATCACCAATGATTTCTGGAAAAATATAATATATACCCATTTATTTGTTAATTACTAGCATGATAAGACTGATATGAGAAATTTTCAGCTTAAATCGTCCATATAGTTTGGTGGTGCTTTATTCTATAAGTAGGTATAATGTGTGATCCTAAATTTCCGTAATATAACAACAAACAAAATGAACATTCAACATGTATGCAATATATATAGAATATTTATATAAACATTAAATTGTGAAGAAGACGATTATTAACAATCATGCAAACGAAGAAGGTATCACAATGTTTTTGGACGATTATCAAACAATATTTTGTTTGTTGCGAAACATCTTAACACTGTATAAACATCTATTTTGATACTAGGTACACATTTTTTTCATCATATCTATATAAGATAAAAACGGGTATAAATTTTCACTGAGAGAAAACCTGGGTTAGTTTTTTTGTCTATATTTCTAAGATATATTCTTCATTCATATATTTTATATATTTTTTTTTCCTGATTTGCACTGAGAGTTAAAGAAGATGCAAGACACATTTTTCATTAGGTACATGCGTTTTTGTTTTCAATAAAATTTCGGGAGATAAACTAAAATTACAATATAATCACAGAAGGTTATAGATAATTTACAAAAAAAAAAACAACTTAAATGTGATATTTCGAAATTACTTTAATAAATACTATACAGAATGTACACTTAGTAGCAATAAATTACCAAATTAGAATTGACTGATTCAAAATATTCATAAGTACGAAAAAGTCTAAACTATGTACAATTTTTATAGTCAAAATGACTTTGCATAGAGAACTATTTGGATCTGAAAAGCCAAAATATACTCGGTGTTTAACCAAAAAGGAGTATCAATAATTTCAGCTAGTCAATATTAAAATGAGAAAATTGAACAAGGTTGTATTTGATGCAGAATTTTTGAACGAATAGTTCTTTATGCATAGCATATATAGCTGTCAAAATGACATTTGCTCATTATTCCAATCTTCCAATTTAGCTCTATTTAATGTGCTTGGTTCCCATACCTGGACCCTAAACTCACATACGTTTTAATTATAAAAAATCTGTGTTTTTGTGTACATACTGAGATCAAAAGCAAAATTTATGATTTTGCTAAAGAGTGTTGGCAAAAATGTTAAAAATTAAATGAGAGAGAGAGCTATTCATTGACAATCCATTTATTAATGTCAATCTTCTAGGCACCACGCAGTCTTTTCTTATCCAATTTGTTTTAAAGCACCTTCTTCCATTTATTATTAATCTTTAAAATAGGTAACAAAAAACATTCAAAAAGAGACCCTTCTAAAAACCTTGTCTTTTTCCCTTTTTATCACATTTCACTCTTCCATTCTACTATTATCTAATAATTGATATATCTTCTTTTTTATAATAACCATATTGATCTATTACATAACAGTTTTTAATTCACTATTTCATACATAAACAACAGTTATACAAATCCATGTACTATATAATAATAACATTTTCCTATTTACACATACAACTTTGTTTTATTATTAATTATGATAAAATCCAACCTAGGGGGCAAACTTGGTATTAGGTACTTTTCGTAGATCTCACATCTACTTATAAATTTTTAAATGCATTGATAGAATGAATACACAAAGCCTCGACTGCTCAAAATTTTATCCAACGTGATGTTTTTCTAGTGATGTAACTACTACATAATGGAGAACATGTAGAGGTAGGCACCTACTATAGTCATAGATTGTGCTACAAATATGAATACATATAAGTTTTGAAAACTGTAACAAGATTATTGATTTTTTATAATAATGTCTACGGTGGGATAACACCGCAACATTTTGAACAATACCAAATGACTATAGTACAAACCAGTTTTCTGTGACTTGGAAATCCTTAACATTATTTTCATCAATTATTGACCAGATTATTTATCGCCCTTTGATGAATGGTTAAAATTGAGCAGTCCAAACAATGTACATCCCTTGGTCTTGAATATATAAATGCTACTTAGCAGCGTATGAAATAGTGTGTTTGAGTATATAATAATACCTGCTGCATTGATCGACAACAAATCCAAACATACCGAAAATATCATTCACATCTTGTCTGAAAACACTTATTACACAAGCTTGAAAACATTGTGTGTTGTTCTGTCCAAATCAACTCATCCTCTTCTGTAATTCCGTGTCTCTTACCTTCTCTCATCACTATTGAGATCCGTCAGATGAAATATTCGTTGCTCGTTTCATATTTATTATATGTACAAGAGAATGTACACCGGGCACACGTCCTCTAAATAAATAAATTTGTTGTACTCTCGAGACGGCGACATGGTATTGTCACCTTTTGGTGGTCCTTCTAGAGGATAGGGGCTGTTCACGCAGCGCCCGTGCAGTCTATCTCAACGATATCCTTGGGCACCTCTACGAATTGGTAAACCAGTCGCTGGCCATCCACCTTGGCCAGGATGCCACGCTGATAGTAGTATCTTAATGCGCGACCCATGGTCTCATAGTTCATATCGGGTTTGTTCTTGTGCATGCCCCACAGCCTTGAAACGGCCTTGGAGTCAACCAGTTTGAACACACCCTTCTCCCTGTTCGTCCATTTGATGTACCTGCAATATAAAAGCTAACTAAAGATACCATTCCATAACTAGTACCTATTTATCAAATTACAATAGAGGTAACTACAAAAATAAATTAGATGTGACTATAAAAAGAATTCATACCTTGGACAGTATTCCCTGTCTTGTAGAAGTTTCAACAAAAACTCCCACAGATACGTGGTGGAGCCTTCACGGCTCTTCCGTTTGACAGCACCTGGTTCGCCAAGTTTCTGCTTCTTCACCTTCTTGAGTTTCCTGTGTGGGAAACCAAGCATGTAAGGGTCATCGTACATGCTACTGGTAGCTGCCTGGATCACAGATGTGGGTATGGAGTGGCGCATTGGAGGGGAAGGAGGTGATGGGGTTGTGAATGGGGATTGACTATGATGGTGGATGTGATGGCTCTGTTGTACTTGATGTTGTTGGAGCAAGAACGTATTGTAGGGGTCGAGATCTGGAACAATTGATAAGGTTTTTGTTAGTGATGCAAGAGGGCAATATAGTAAGTTTATTTATAGACTTGCCATTAAAAAAAATCATCTAAATCTTTCTAAGCAATAAAGTTTCATAAATTATACGCAACAGCACTTTCCAACGAAACTTCAAATCTAATGAATGGAATGTTGCACAAATCAGTATCCATTAGTTTATGTCATGTGGAATTGAACAGAAAAAACCTCTTAGTTCCTCAATGTCTTCTGAGCAACATTAAGGTTAATAAATGATATAATGTCAGAACTATCTATAATACAATTAATAATTTTTAACAATACGCAGAGATCCAGAAATGTCCTCTTAGATCCCAATGAAGACAATTCTAGAGAGACAAAATTTTAAAACTAACACTTCCCAACAAAATCGGAGAGATTCTGCAAAGCTTGAAAAGTTTCTGATACAGATAAGGATTATAATATGGAGTAGTATATTTTCAGAAGTCTGCATAACTGGCTTAGCAAACTCTGAGAATACTAGATCTTTATGCTCTGGTGGTATATTTTCACTTTCCATATCAAAAATTGCTATTATTATGAATAGTTTATTCTATATATTAGAAATATACGCAAAAGTGTCCCTTTTGGTCTAATGCTATACCTAAGCATACTTATCTCTTTGCGGGTTTCTGTTTTGAATGTATTTTTATAGATAGGCAGAGCTACAGTTTAACGCAGAGCCCAAACCACAGAAATATCTCTAGATAAATCTAATTATCTAATTAAAATATATTCTCACTGGTTCCTTTGTGAGAGAAGGAGTTTACAACGTGACAGTGACAGCCACGCGCTACTTTCTAAACTGCCCACAAAGATGTTTGTGTTATTATTCAAAAGTCTTACAAAGGATCCATCTTTTGCTGCATAAGATATCGAAAGTTGCATCGCCGATTGGATAAGATGCTAACTCAAATCAAAAAAATCTTACTCAATACAAGAAACTGTCACTTGTGTGACCTGATAATAAATGAATTGTAAAAAGAAATGTGTCTCAACAATACTGACTCCCACTCAAGTTTTATAACTTGTTGTTTTTTATCGCAATTTGCCCAACGAATTCCTCCGAATAAGTACTCCTCCTCTTTTCCTCTCAACAGATGACAGGTCTAAAAGCATCCTGTAACATTTCTATAATTAGCAACAGCAGATTCGATTTGCTCTTGCATAAAGCTGGTCGTGTGAAAATTGCACAATAATAATACTTCTTCCAGAAGAAATATTTCCACGTTTTGACAGGGGAGTCAGTTTGCGTAAGAAGAGGGCGATAGAGACTTGCGTAACATGAAACATTGAAAAAAATCTACCGAATCCGGTTCAAGGTCAAGAAGTTATAGTTAACTCCGATGTCATTTCTGTAACTGGACATATTTTTTGTAAGGGAAGTTTTGTAAGTGATGACATTGATCACATTCTTACATTCACAGTTAAATTTGGCAACAAAACAACCATATAGAGCAGCTGCTCTAATTTATCTTTTTATTTATATATATTTTTATCTCAATATACATTCATTCCCATAGTAATAATTATTCCCTATCGTGAAAACTGTAGCGAAGATGAAAATGGCGCGAATAGTTCTCGCTTTCGGAGACCTGCGCGGTCAGAAATTAATATTAAAACACCAAAGATTATCCTGAAGAATAATTTCAGTTTCTACCTGGTTATTCGGTCAAAGTCAAGAGGGCGATGATCTCTTCAGCATTATTTTAGTGGTATCAAAAAAAAACTTCAACCCAGAACGCGATTCTGTCTGTCGAGTCTTGTCTTTGGTAGAGCTATTAAATCTTTAACACTCCTATATAATTTGTGGGATATCATCGATATATATCTATATCTATATATTATAGAAAAAAGTGAAAATTGCAGTCTTGCGACTGAATAGGAAATACTGATTGTTTTTTTTTTCTATAATTTCACAAAGTACCTACTAGATATATACGTTTTCACTGAGAAAACGCACTTTCATTTCGCGAGTTTCTCTAAACTACTTACGTACCGGCGTATTGTTTTTATAGTATTTGGTGAGAAAAAGGAAGCATTACAGTGATTTTTCCACATAGTGAATCCTCAATATGATCGAAACTGATTTGCATTTGATTATGTGTAATTGTAAATTGTAAATTGTCAAATTTTATTTGAAGCAAATAAGAACTGAAAGAGTCAATTTGTGAAACTTAGTAGATATCTACGTAGTTTCTTTCAGATGTCTCATGGCATGCTGTTTCCTGAATTGATAACAACAATATTACTTAGATAAGTTATTTGTTCAATCAAGAAACCAGAGGAAGGTTTGATCAAATAAATAATATATATTTTCATAACGAAACAATTATTATATTTTGACAATCACAAGTTGGCAACACGGCATTCGTCTTTAGTATAATATAATATACATACAGCAGGACGACAGTGGTAGGCGGTCCTGCAGCGAACGTTGACCAGGAAACGCGGTAGTGCATAATAACCTTCAAATTGTTATGTCCTTGGCTGCATTGAAATAGATGCACGGATACGATATAAACATACCCATACATATTACCTATATGTATATACCTACAGCTCGAATAATCAGACTACACTCTGACAACAATAACGGCACAGAATTAACTAGAGGGAAAGATACACTTGGAGTTAGAATGTAATTATTTTTAAATATGTACTATTTATTCTATTTATCCATTAATGGCACCACAGAACGTTTTATAGATTTCAGTTTGTACAAGTTTTATGTCCTAAAATCAAGACCTTGCAGTCTTTTTCCTAAGCGCGTCGAGGGCATAGGTACATAAATAACAGAAAATACCTTGCGTGAACTGATTGTAATTTATGTTGCAATGCAATGATAGTTACTCTTTGCTTTAAACCTTGTCACCGATTACAATCAAAGCTCACAGCATTCCTCCTACAAATTTGAGACAACGTTTTTAGTTGCGCTTGTTTTTGACAGACGAATCAAATGGAGGATGTATGCAATTCGACTGTTTTCCTGAATGTTTTTCTTGTTTGTCAGTTTGGTAAAAAGCTGCATTATTCTTTTGCCAGAAGCTTCCATTGCAGTTCGTCAATTAGGATGATTTTTAATGTAAAATTTTAATAATGTGTTTTAAAAAATATCTATATAATAAAAAATCGAGAAAATCAACTTAAACACGTCCTCAAAAAAGAATATCCCCCCAATAACGTATCTTCGATATACAAGTTGGCAACGTTACTTTCTCATCTTGTATGTGGAGTCTCAAATAAAATGATGATGTCAAATATAAGAAATGTTTGAGCTTATTATATCACATAATTCTAAAGAAAACGAAGGCTATGAATATGAAGTACGGAAGACATTTATTTTAATTTGTAAACATTAGATTAAGAAATTCCGATGGGCCGTACCCAACATAAAGGTAAATTTTAATATTTCATTATTATTTTAAACTTCTTTTTCAAATACTACCTACGTAAAAAAGATGTAGCTAAAATTATATCTATGTTTGAGACATATGTCTGATGACCTTTATTGAAAGACCACTTTTTGAGATTCAAGATGCTGATCGGTAGATATTTAGAAAAGCAAGTTCAGATGAAGCTTTTTTTATATGCAAGACACTATAACAGCATTTTAATAAAAATCAAATAAACATTTATCCCCAATATGGGAGAATATATACACATTTAATTGTCGAATGCGCATTTTTTTCATCTATTCCGAGGTCTCCAATAGAATTCTGGTATACAAAACTTCCGGGGTAAACCAGACGGTGGCATTATGATCCCTTCTTTATTATCTTTCGAAGGACCCTAAAGTGGGTCACGTGAATGTATTATACATCTATATACTACTATTTCGATGTAGAAAGAGGTGGAGGGAGGGGTAATGTTCACAAACGCTGCTGGCAGGTAAACCAACGGGGTGCTGTCGGACCCCGGAAATCAATTATCCTCAAAAAAGGGTGTTTACTTGGAACAGGTAGTTATTGTAGGTATACATATAATATGATTTGTTTTTTTGTTAAAGGTTTCTCGAAACCAAATTAGGCTTTTTAGTTTAGTAGGTATTTATTAGTGGGTGGATATGGGAATGGCGTTCTCACGGATATAATGTTTGATTTAAATTTTGATTTAATTTCTTAATAGAGGTGACTCGGTTATAAACGCTTAGGTAGATACGTAGGTACCTAATAAATAATCACTGTAATGAGGGATGATAGTAGGCGTTTTAATCAGTGATAAAGGGGTTGTTAGCGAAGAAATTCACATGTAAGAAGCATAACGAGGTGTAGGTACTTAAACAGCTGAAAATATGTCATACCTATAATATGTACTGAGATAGATTTAGTTTAGAATATATATATATATATATATATATATATATAATTAAATAAATCAGGAGCTATCCGTACCAGATGACCATATTAGAAATGAATAATAATTTCACGCCTAGCTGGTAAATTCGTAGGGTGAAGAGCCATATTTGATAATCAATCCTTATTTGGAACTCATACTTGTATCAATCTTCGGTATAGAACTGTCGGTGGAGACAAGTATGAGCGATATATTAAGCATGTATAATGGTGGATAATAACAATCGGCAAAGGTTAATAATTAATTAAATAAATCAGGAGCTATCCGTACCAGATGACCATATTAGATATATATATATATATATATATATATATATATATATATATATATATATAAATATATATATATATATACCTATATATATATATATATATATATATATATATATATATATATATATATATATATATTTATATATATATATACCTATATATATATTTATATATATATATATATACATAGGTAGGTACCTATATGTGAGTGATATAATTTTAAAGTAAACGCAAAGATAACTTCTCGCCTCGTAATAAGTAGGTATAAGACCAGAGACTTAGAGACCAACAAAAACAAAAACGCAAACTCAGCCATTTCCGTTCGATCGCCGGTGGAGAAGGAAGCAGCAGAAGACGCCGTCCACACGACGATGAAGAGGGAGAAACCAAAGCAGAAGAACAAGAAAAAAGAAACAAAAGAACTTCTCTGCACATATACACATACGCGAACGGGTGAAGGCCAATGTTGGAAGCGCATGCGCGACTCTTCTATAATTATATCACTGCAGCGAAACTGCAAGTGCAAAACGAACACGAACAGGGGGCTGGTAGGGGGAAGAGAGAGAGAGAGAGAAGGCTAGGGAAGGCGGCTTGGGCCCCATAGCAGGGTAGACGGCCTATTCAAGGTTTCTCAATACATACATAATATATATATATATATATATATATATATATATATATATATATATATATAAGCGGACAGCAGAATAATCGCGACTTGTGCTACACGGCAACATTGCTTTTTTATTTTCGTGTTGCATCAAACACCATTATTACTATCTCCAAAACATAGGACACAAGCTGCTCATTATTTGCCAATTAAAATTAGGTAGGTAGGTACCTATATGAGATGGCATATTAAGCTTGAAGAAATGATTATTGTATAGTTTCTGCTTCTTTTATTTTTGACCAATTTTTGCACAGTAATTAGTGTATTGTAGAAATAGATTCCAAACATGAAATTTTGTGCACTTTACGAAACTACCGACGTTACGAGACCTGGAGTCAACAAGGGGTGCACCATTAGGGAGAATGTTGCCTCATCTTAAAAAAAAAATTTAATTACATACATGATAGTTTGATGAGGCAAGTAACATGTTTCAGACCAAGGTTTTTCTACTATCTGAAAAAAATCGATAAAAATCGAAAAAAGAGCGAAATTAGTATCTATCTATATATCGAAGAAGAATCATTGAATTCTCTAGCATTAAATTTTCATGGGGAATTTTTGCTTATGTATACATTACTTAAATCAAATGATTAAGCCTCGATTCTTTAGATGAACCACTTTCTTTTAGAAGCCTCTAAACCCCACGAGCCCCGTGCCAATCTTTCGCTACAACCAATCGCCAGCGCCTGACATTGAAACCGAAACACATGCACTTTTTTGGCATGCTGCTGCTTCGCCACTCAAATAGATTTATTTATGTAGTAGTGCTAGTGCCCAACATCACACAGATACTATCGATCTCAGTTGGCTGCATTTTCACCGTCAACTGCAGCGATTGGTCGACTTCTCATCTCCTTTCCAATAGCAATGCGATTCCTGATGAGCAGCGGCGTGACATAGGGTCGGGAAAAAATGAATCTTCGGCAAAATTTATTTGTTTGATATTATTCAATCATTCCATCCAATTTTATCAAAATATGGAAGTGACAGAAATTTGTAATATGTAGTAAAATAGGTAGTATAATGGATTGATTACAAGTTAAGTGCTACATTTGTCTTCTTCTGTTAAATATCTTTGACTGATAACTAGTTTGCATCGCAGAGTCCTTATCGAGCTTAAGTTATCTACATGTTTATATATATTCCCTGTTGAGATATTTCATTTCACCAGAGCTGTTGAAGACAGTTTGGAATTGCAATATTCTCCTCATTTGGTCCTTCGAGATGCCGCATCACACAGGTACAGGTAGGTACACACCGCATCGTCGCATGCACATGGCATATATACACACATATAACAGCATCTGGTCCGTATAGTTGCAAAAATGCAACAGCAAAACAGCGGTCAGTAGTTCATCGACATCGATGCCAACTTTCCTTGCGATTCCAAGGTCACCCGCTACCATTCCCTCTTTGCAAACACTCTCCGTTTCATTGGTGTGCTTCCGTTTTACTCTTCTGATTACAACGTCTGGTTTTGTTGTATAGTAGGTATGATGGGTGTGTGGGTCTCGAACCATTCCAGGAGAAAAGCATATCATCATTTAAGTCGCTTCGTCTTGACGTTCAAGGAGATGAGGGCTGCTGTTTCTTGCGGCTTCCAGCCATTATTTGGAGGCAACAGAAGCCAGATAAGGATTGTTTATTAGAATTATAATTATCTTGCTACCGATCAATAGCGCGCTAAAGACAGGCCGATGGCGATTTCCAAAGCGAAAGATTAAAAGATGTTAAGTGGAAACGGATGTTTTATTATGTATAAAGATAAATAATTGTAGGTATCATTGACTGTTGGAGAGACAGCATATAAAAATATTGTTTTCAAAAAATTGGATCGAGGTATTAGTAGGTGCAATGAAAAATATTATTAATTCTATTGGTGCTGTTACTTTTGAAGTTGTGCAGTTGCAGTTAGATTGATAACGTTTGGCACCAACTTCACAAGTACTAGCACCAATAGAATTAATATTAATTTGTATTTTTCAGTACACCAACTAATAACATCGGTCCAATTTTTTGTAAAAAATATTTATTTCACACTTTTTAGTGTAACAATCATGAAAATCGTTGAACGTTCGCTAATACCACTAATATCCTATTACCCACGTAATAGCTTGTCCTTGTTATCATTATGTAGAGATCTCAGAACATCGCTGCTACGTATTAGTAGGTATTTTAGATTTAACCCTTTTACCACCCCTCTATCTCGAAAACCGTAACTCTAAGGAAAAAATGTTCATTATAAATGTTGTTACAAATAATATTGTCTTTCATGTAGTGCCCACAGATATTCAATTTTTGAAATGAATCGCCCTATCCACATAGCAAAAATACACATATTTGAGAATTTAACATACCTCTTACTCGAAACCTATTTTGAAATAATGTTCAATTTAAACGATTCTAGATATTGTCCTATCTTTAATTATACCACCTCAGATTTTCGATTTTTGACACTTTAATGAATATGGGACCAAATTTCAAGCCTCTTCTTTCAAATGAGTCAAAAATCATCAAAATCGGAGTAGGTACGTTTACTATATACAACGCGCGAACAAACCAAAAAAAGCAGACAGTCCAATTGTAGATATAGCTCCTCCGTTCGGGGTTCGTCGGTCAAAAATCTATCTAGTAGATAGGTATATAGATACGTGTTGCTGGTAAATTCCAAAGATTTTTTTGATTCAAATGATTCGAAGAGTGCAAAGTTGGTCTTGAACAAGTTCGTTGTAATGTTTCAGCCATAATATTTTGGCGCGTTTCCGTTTTAGAAAACAAGGATGTGGTTTCTAATGTATCAGCAACCTCATAAAAACCACAGGACCAAACTGATGTATATTGTATAATATAGGTATATTATAAGCGTAAACGGTAATTCACTTCCTCATTAATAGAAGGATGTGGTTTCGATATAGACAATTTTAATTTCAATTTATTCGTTGCGAAAAAGGTGATCTAAGACCATAAAAAACGATGTTATCAACAGTTAGATTCCAAGTAATCAGAATGGCTGTTAGAATGTAAAATAAGTTAATAAATACAAACTAAATGTGAAATGTTCGTATTAATAAAGATCAAGTGTTTTTGCGTATGACATAACACCAAGAACATTCAAGAAAACCATCAAACTAACCAAGCGTGATAAAAAAATCTAAATAGTCACGATGCGCCGCGCACGTTACTGCCATTCGAAGATCTCTCGCTCTGTTTGGTCTAGCCCAGACGATCATAGTTCGGGAACTGACCTAGCCTAGACGAGATCCTATCGCGGGGAGACCACCACAACAACAGCGGTATGGACGACAGACTACGACGATGATACTGTATGTATAGAGGAAACTGCTGTGAGCTGTCTAGAGTCTAGGCCATTAGATTACTGTTACGAATAGAGGACGGGGGCATCCGTCAAGTCGTTGATGATTGGGTTTTTTAGTTCATAGAGACAGGGCCGGACAAAGGTTTCCATAATTAATACATATTATATAACAGATTCCAAGATCACCTTGCCAACTTGTACGACTATAAAGTTGAAATGAATTCTATATTATTGTGATTTATGATTGACTCGAAGATACCTATATGAGTAAATTCTTATAAACATTTTGGTTATTCTGTTTCATATATTAATAAGTCAAAATTATTAAAAGCTACCCAATAACAAATGAAACAATAGTGAGTACGGTAGATACAAACTAGTGAAATCTGTTCCGATTTGAGATTATTTAGGAGACAAATCACCAAATATATATGAAGGATATGTATAAATAGTTGATTTCTTGATATTGCAAAAATATGTCAAATACATTTGAGCAAATAAAAAATTCTAATACCTCACTCCAACAAAGCTACATAGAGATGTTATTTTTTATCTTCTATGCAGACGATGTGCAAATATTTGAGACGCAGATAGCCACCGAGTGGGATATATATCTGGCAAATATTGAATTTGGCAAGTTGCAGCATGCTATAACTATAACGTTTCTCTCCCACATTTTTTTTTAGCTGCCACTGCATGATCTTGAGAAAATGTAAAGGTCAGTTATCTGCTAGAATTCGTTACCTACATTTATGTAGGTATGTGCTCGGATTAGATTTCATTGTTATAAACATCTGAAATTTCTAAAAGTTCAACAGCAATATTATCAATAATATTGTAACTCCGAAAAATTTGTGTAACAAACTGACCTTCCATACGAAAATTAAGCAATTTTATATTTTCTTATCACTTTATATACTTATAAGTAGGTACGTATTACGTCATGTTTGGTTGCTAATGCAAAAAAATATATTTCGCGCATTTTTATCTCTCTACTCAAACATTAAGGTTCAAGTGCTAAATATAATGTCACCTTCAAAAAAAGTCATCGCAAAGTTGATATGCACTGAGAGTCTGAGTGAAAATGTGTGAAGCAAAATTCGTTTTGTTAGAAAATTACATTTGCTTTAAAAATATCAAATTAAAAAGATGTTCAAATTGTTTTTTGATCAATAAATTAGATATAAAAATAATTAAGACAACATTTTTTTCCAAAATTAACAAATTAATTACGCTGGCACCGAGCCGTCGGATTTTTTTAATACCTACTTCCATTCACGAATATAAAAAATGCTCCTAACCCTAACTCCATAGTTAGCGACTTTTTGATTCTCCCTATATTTTATAACGCTAACTCTGATACTTTGAAATATTTCCAAACGTATATTAACCTTTCACACGTTGAGAAATGTTTTAAATTTTTATAAAAATACGAGTTTTGCACGAAATTTAAAAACAGGAAAACGGGTTCCTGGTGCGCATATTTCCTCTCCATGGTTCTGCCTAGGATAGAAATTTTAGAAAATATGTGCAGATTTGAAAAAAATGCTATGGCTTCCAGCCAGAGAAAATTCAAAATTTATAAGTGATGGGTAGGTAGATATCTTGACACCTAGTAGGATCCAGGATAAAGAATATAATATGCTCGGTTGGTGGACGAATTTTAGACCGCTTTGCACATGTCGTTAGTCCTTAACAAAATGGGAGACTCGTACATAAATATCGACATATTCTGGCAAATTAAATTTATATTTTATTAGATATTGGTTCAAAATTCCCTCATGATTCATAAAACATCTCTCAACAAATTGCATCCATAATAGGTACCATAAAGGCTCATAATAGTTCAGGTTTTTTTTCTGAATCATCCCACCCAATTTCAAATGTTGACCTATGTCAAAGACCATTACATAAGAATTCAGTTTTTGCTTCCTGTGTGATATGCATCAAGTAGTTATAGTTATATAGACTACAACAGCTTGACGGACTCCCAGACATAGGTAGGTACTTCTTGGAAAATGATATTTTTAAATCCTTGACAATGAATTCCAACAAAATAAATAGAGGCCAGTTTTTCGATTCAGAAAACATGATTTGTATACCAATATAGAGAATAATATTATAAATAAATAATTCTTAAGCACATTTCCATTATTTAAACCTTGATATTTGAGATCTAAATGAAGAACATTGCAGATTTATTCTTGCAATCTGAAGCCAAAAAGCTTAAATATATAAAAAAAATACCACATAAAGCACATAACCTTGCTAATATTATTCCGATAAGGCATAACAAATGCCTGATAAGCGATGATAATACAGAGAAGATTTGCATGGCACCTCTGTCCCCTTGTACTAAATCCCTACAGTTGTTATTGTTTAAAAAGACACCAAGGTCACCAGATGCGCAATTCTATAATGTTATAATAATTAAAATGTTTTGATCCGTTCTCCAAACTTGATTGGGCTAGTCCTTATGACGAAACATCGATGCAAAATATATACCAAGTCTGTTATTATATTAATCGTTTCAATATTATGTATCTCCTTTTTCTAAGATTCAGAGTTGTTTTATTAATTAATGGTTACTTAATGCTCTCCACCCGTATATAGACTGCCACGTCCAGGACCACAAAAGCGCAAACAAAAAAAAATATACAGATTGGTAAAGTTGCGCAATCCCTGACCTCGGCCAATGTCAGGATCGAAATAGTGCGCGGCTTCATCTATATGTATTTATATACCTATATACAATAGACACTTTCCGTTTCTATGCGATAACACTGCTATGGCCGGTGTGTGTCCTCCGCCATATCTACCTAAATACAAATGACTCTGTAGGTATGTCGGAGTGAGTTGGTGGCATAATTTGAATTTCTTATATATGTCGTCTTTGTTTAGACTTTTAGACGATGCTATTTCGAGGTATCCTTGTTCTAAAACACAGAGCAGCGAAAAGCGCTGAATATTTAAACTGAAAACCTTGAAGGGATTCCTAGTAGACAGTTTATTAGAGCAGTCGGAAGATGCTAATTAAATGTTAAAATACTCATGATTTAGTCTGACATGACAAAGAGCAATCTGTATTTTTGTTCATAATCTTTCTCTCTGTATAGGTACCAATTTTCTTTCCAGACTTTATACGGCATTTCGCAATAAATTTGTTTATATTGACCTTCTGCCAAATGGAAAATTACTCAGGTATTTGAGATGCGTCTACAGGCGAGAGTTTTCCGATAAAGCGCTCCCTCGCACTGGCACCAATCTCATAGGATGTTTGTTGTTTATAATAATATCATATTTTTAACAGTTAGTTTAGAGCTTTCGCTTTTGGAGATGTTACCTATTTAGCTGAATTGGCAAGCGCACACAAGGCTTCGCATTGTGATAGGTCAGTGGGAAATGCAAAATAACCAACCGCTCGACCGAGACTGTTCCTTATAGTTTGTAGTCTTCGAAACAGATTAATAAGAGCGACTATGTAAGTAATTAAATCTAATATGAAATATAATATGGATATATTGGTTAATTTGTTTTTAATTATGAACAAGTATATTATATAATATGCAAATAAGTTGGTATGTATGATGACATCCAATTCACTAGAACTTTTGTGAAGAATATAGATTATATTATGGGGCGAAAACTAATTGAATTCAAGTAATTTTAGACCCATTTTTTATGCAGTAATATCAGCGATAATAAAAAATCGAGATAATTACAAGTACATATTTTATGAAATCCAGTTTTCCAAGAGGATTATTATAACATAAAGGAATATGTACACACACAGCTACTGATAAGCCTATAGGTATTATCTTGTTAAAAATTGCACACGTTTCGTTACCCCCCTCAATATGAAACAAAAACCAAAGATAAAGATAAACTCTCAACTCATATTATAATCTTATGTATATATATGTATATATATATATATATATATATATATATATATATATATATATATATATATATATATATATATAGAATTTTGTAAACAATCTGCCAGTTTTGTACAGCTTATATAATCATCGAGATCTGTATACAAAAAAATGTCCAATCAAGTGTGTTCAAATGTTGGCACAAGTCGAAAACAATATCTACGTAACAACAACGGGCGGCTAACATTTATTTTGATATGCGTTTGTTTTTTTGTTCTGTCAATCGTTGACCTGCCTCAAGTTCAAATCGGTTGAACAGGACGAAATAATAATATATTTCTATAAATAGAGATTTTTTACTTATTAATAATTTTTCGTGGATAGGTTTTAATTATATTATTTGCTTTTTGCCTTAATAATTTAAGAAAACAAGTCAAACTTATTTTTGTTTAAATTAAACATGAACATTTTGGCTGCTCTAAATTGGTCCCCGAGCTGGTAGTACCTAATTTCTACAACCACAATTCGTCCCCATACTAATTATGGTCGTTTAATCTCCTACCAGAATTTGTCCCCGGACAAGACTTTAAGAAAGAGATTTATACTTTCTTGGAAATATCTAAATAGGTAGTTGCCTATTAAATACAAATTCTACCAAAAGTGTGTTACTTTTCATTCATATTAGATTGTTGTTTCATTCTGAAATGATATTCCTGGCTAAGAATTGCATTTTATTTAGGTGTGAGAAAATATGGAACGATCCAGTAGACATAAGCAAGCAGTGCGTTGCTAGGAAATCGATGATTATAAAAATGGATCTGTTTCAAGTTTTGATTTTGTGAAATGTGTAGCTTATTTTAATAAAAGTTGAATGTACTTGTATAAAGCACAAGCAGACATTTCCGTTATATTACAGATTCTTAAATAAATAAATGTATATAGGTTCTTAAATAAAATGTGCTTTGTGGTACTTACTGAGTTTTTCATTTGTTAGATATATAGATATATGAAATATCTAGAGTTTAATAAGTAGCCATATTGGTGATTCATAATGCGATAAAGTCGGGGAAAAATTCAAGTTTAGGCAAAGATTGAGGTATTTTTTAATCTTTGGTTTAGGGATACTTTTTCTGCTAAGAGATTAACTAATTACTTCATTTTACTTTTGGGGACGAGTTTTGATACGTCCAGCATTTTAGTTCATAATACAACTGAAACAAAAATCTTCTCAGAAATATTCAAAATTTAACATTAAACATTAAACGATTTGGATTTTATTATGTTGAATTTGAGGAATAGGACAAATTCATAGAATCTCCAAACCAACAAAGACTTAGAAAAAAATATTCGATTTATTTCGTAATGGAAAGTGACAGCGTGAGATAATAAAACATTTAAAATATTGATTTTTTAGATAAATGTGGTTTATAGCCAGTCGAAGCTATTTACGAAAACAATTTAAAGATCAACAAACAAACTTGCATCCTGTAACTAGAGAAACTCCCCCCCTTTCCGCTACCGCGAAGTTATTCATCACCACAATGCATGATAAACAAACTTTTTTTTCAACATCGCTATAAGATCTATGTTGTTAGCTTCTCTCTATTTAAAAGGTGCCACCGAAATAGATTGTGACGATGTAAGCTAATGTTGAAAATATTGAGGGGCCCCTTGTGCTAGGTCAAGACCGAAATTGTTATTCATATTTAACGCTCTAATGGTTCCAGTCTTGTTGTCTATATATACTTATAATAGTTGTTTGTTGAAAGGTTAGAAGCATATTATACCTAATATGATACAATGATGCGTCAGGAGCATTGCTGCTAGCAAACAAAATTACAATTTCAAATTAGAATATACTGAACCGGAATGTTTAACTAAGTATGGAACAATGCTACAGTTTTGAGAAAAAGTTGAATCAAATTCATGTAGAGAATCAATATTCTATTCAGTAGTTGGTTAATAATTTCCCACTTTCTTCGGAAAAGAAGTTGTCAATGATATTGGACAATGTCATGGCCAAGGTTGATTTGTTAAAGGACGATCGCGCGACATATTTATGTGCCAGACTAGACAAGAATAAAAACACACACAGTTAAAAACCTAAATCAACAATCCTGTTTTGACATCAATCGATTCTACATCCTACTAATAATGAGATGGTTAATAATTTCGAATATTTAAATCTGGGTTGAATGCAAGTCTTAAGTTCTTCGCAAGATTGCATATGATAGAGAACTATTTATTGTTCATATTCTCAAATAATTAATTAATTTTTATATAAGTATTCAAATTGAAAAATCGGTTTTGTTCTCATATAATGTAGAAGAACAGAAAAATTATTATTTAAATATTTTCCATTAGGTAAAAGTTATAAATAATTATAGGACCTATACGTTTTCTCAAAGCTGGCATTTATGGTTTATTTAAATAAGCAACGAATCTACGACATCATGTAGAGACTTTTTCTAAGACCGTTTAAAAACATTGATTTTGGCAACCTTTCAATAGGTAATGTATATATATATATATATATATATATATATATATATATATATATATATATATATATATATATATATATACATATATGTGAAATCTATCAGGTTGAATATTCAGTTATTCAGAAACGCGTAAATGATTCATCAAAGAAAATGTATTGCCACTTGTCATGATTACAGGTTAGGGTTAATGTTTGATTTTAATTCAACTGCTCCCTACCACACCTATTTCTATACCAGCTCGTATTTTTATTTTATTCAAATCATATATTTTGAATGATGAATTTGACAGATAATCAGCTGATTCCAATCAATTCCAATTTCACAACTTAACAACTTTTTTCCGATTTCCGGCATACGATACTATCTATGACGTAGATCTATGGATTATTTGAATGGACTATACCTATATATACGTAGGTGCTTCAAATGAAAATGAAAATAAAATATTTTTTTAAACAAAAAAACTGGATTAGCTAACATCCACTATTCCTTATCTGAAGTAGCTTATGTGGAAGATAAATCGTGATATTTATGTACATATTTACAAAAACATATTTGTCTGTCGTCGTGGTCGTATACCTACCTAGGTTGATATAATATTACATATCATATATCAAAACATTACCATACAATTGCATTGTTTAAGGATATTTTGAAAAAGGTGCAAGAAGCATAATTTGCATAATAGTATTAGATTCAGTTTAGGAAACTGAGAAAATTACGAAAAATGCAAAAAATAACCTTGACATGCGTTGAAAGGAATAAATCTTTCTTTTTTCACATATGATAGTAATGAGAGTTAACCAAATTGTCAAGAAATCCGTTAGGTTCCAAACGAGGTACCTACCTAAATTTACAAGTAGATATATTTATTTCATCTGCATTTGGTGGTCTTTTCATTAATGAATTCGTTAATTTGAAGTTATACTGTACTTACTCGTAGCAAATGGCTGATAGAACTGCTGAGACATATGATTGGGCGGCCTTTGGGCATGAGGTGAGGGCGACGTCCAAGACAACGGGTGATGCCTGGGGAATAAGTTACCAACGGGCGAATGAATGGACGGCTGTAGCCTGGCCTTGAGCTCATCCGTGGACGTGTGACCGCTGGAAGAGCTATCCACATCAGAGACACCGGAATCAGCAGGACTCGGAGGCAGTGAACCTGTAAAAAGATTTGGAAACACTTCAAAAGGAGAGACGTTTCTTTACAATAGGTGTGAGTCAACTTGGTTGACGATACACATGTTGGGTATTTTTAATTCCATATTGATTTGTATTGTATGGGCATAAACAAGAACATTTTATTTTTCAACGTTTATTTGTGATATGAATAATAATCAATTGCATAAAGCTTTAAAAAGAAATCATTTTGTTTTCTTTCTTTTGGAATTGAATAACAATTTAACAATCTCATCTCATATAGTGTTTACATATTATCAAATTAAAATGTTTATTTTGAAATACTCTAGGTAAGATGGAATGCGTCATAGAAATTTGTTAAGGCAAACAAACGAGTAATTGATCAAATATATCAGGTACCTATTGTACTTCCTACAATTTATTATGTACCTATTTTGCCCTGCATATTGAGAAACTTTCAAATATATTAAATTTCCAACGGTCACTTGTTTCAACAATCGGCTCAATAACAAAAACCCGAAATTATGCAAATGGTGCGTCCGTTTGTGAACAAAGTGGACCTATAGATATAATAATATAAAACATCGCGCACATCCAGTCTCTATCTCTTTCGTATAAAAAAATTGCGAAGATCCAAATATAAATCACAACACGTACCATAGTGTTGAATGGAAATGCAAATTACAAGACAATCCTCGCGACACCAGTAGTAAGTAACCCCCTCCTCCTTAACCCCCAAAAAATGATGTGGAGAAGAAGAAAGAAGAAGTTCTCACGTAAGCGTATATCTTTTGATCAAAAGCAAAATCACTAACCAACGGTCAGTTTAGGTAACGACATAATCTGGAGGTATGCAATCAACCAGTTGAACCATCACTGGTAACTAATACCACACACTAAAGGGTTAAAATATTCGGACGACTGTAAAGAGTGACCTGAGGATCGTATAAAAGATATGATTAATGGACAAAAAGGTCGCAAGGTTAGCGCGGACGTCGGAGGGATGACCGGACATCTACGAAGGAATTAAAACCTGTTCGATTGTATATGCGCTAAGGGGTAGACCTTCCACATGTCCATATATAGGTGTATATATATATATACCTATATATACATAAATACATTTTGGGGTGTGCTTGTTTATTTACTGCCCTTCATACAAAAGCTGCGTAACTAATGACGCTTTCAGAACCTTCGTCTTACCAAACGAGCTACGAATTTCATCCTTACATCGTCTTAACATAAAGCTATATGACACTGAAGACATCGAAGTCTTCTTCCTTGAGCATTATCTAGGAAATTAATTTCAGAAAACGTATGACGCTGACCCTTTGGGAACTTTTTGAATAATACGTCAGATAGATCCGAGAACATTAATTATATTTTTTATTGAGAGAAGAAGAAGGAATGCCTTCTGGGGCAACAGAAAAGGGAATATGAATCATTAGTCATTTATTTAAGCATTTTGATGCAATGGGTATTAATGTCATCATATACTACATTGATTTGAAATTTTCTTATGCACCTACCTATTCATTACATTTGGTATTGGACTATGTACTAATGGAAGATTAAATAAATTATCAACAAATTGTAATAATTCCATCTTCATGTTTTATATTCGCAAATTCTCTTTCAACACATCAAGAAAGTTTTCTTCTTTTTCCTATCGGTAATACCTACGAAAGGAACACTAATCTTTTTATAGTGTAACCTCTAACCCTATGAGAATTTATTCTTACAACATATTAAATAATCCTTCTTTATAGGGGTTGAAACGAGTATCAAGGAAAACATTAAAATCATTTGGGAACTGTCCTCTGAAAAAAGGGCATAGGGACAACAAGACGATTAAGCTAGACAATGTTGTTCATAGTCCAGCAGAAATAACGGTCAAAACTGTCCATAGAATAGAATTATTAATACTAATATACAGCTCTATGTCGGAAATATAAAACTATATAGGATAGTCTTAGATTTAGAGGATACAGGAACATGATTATAGAAGAATAAAAGCCAAAGAATTAGTGTTACAAGGCAAAAAATACTGTACTTTAATACAAAATATTCAACATTCACCATACGATATGTAATATTATAACACAAATGCTTCTGTGTTACGTGAATTTTACAACAATAAACAAAAAATCATGAGATAATATGAAAATAGATGAATAAAAGTCAAAGAATTAGTGTTAAAAGACAAAAAAACACTGTACTTTAACATAAAATATTCAACATTCACCGTATAATATGTAGTATATTAACACAAATGCTTCTGTGTTACGTGAATTTTACAACTATAAACAAAAAATCATGAGATAATAATCTCTTGAAATAGATCACCCGAGCCTTCAACACCTTTCTTTATTGTGGGTCCCTTCCTGTTTTGGGAAGATGCAAATCAGCCAGAAGTCGGCTTGTCTTCTGGTTTATCACATTACAAACTACATGAAGGTGTGAGATGGGCCGCCGCCAAAAAAGGGCCCAGGTAAGGAATCTGCATCTATTTTGTCATAACAATGCAATTACAATTAGCCAATACAATAGGATGTTGGCACCTGATTAGGGGTATGATGGTAACAATGGAAAATGGACCACTTTGACCAAAACAATGTAATAGATATGGGGCGTTTTTCACGCCTGAAATACCAGGAAGAAACTAAGTCGATCTCTTTTAGAAAAGGATTATTTTCGGTGCAAGTAAAAGAGGATTAGAAGATATGAATTTTAAGATGACGTTGGAAGATGTTAACGGAACTGGAAGGGACCATTTCGTCACTTATGATCCTTTTTTTAATCTATTGAAAGGATATTAATATATCAAATATAATATGGCTAATTTTTCACTATTTTAAATGAAATATTGTCAAAGAGAATAATCAAAGTCTAACAATGAGTATGGTATTTATATCATAAAAACATGCGAGATATCCATTTTATTGTGTTGCTCAATGCCGCACAGAAGTAAGACATCGTTGAAATAATAATTATTGTATTTGTATCTGATGTTTTATAGTTAAATCAAAAACCTAAAATAAAAGAGCTCATGTGGATTTATTCTCGGAGGAATAGACGTTCATGAACTATATTTTGGAAAAGAGGGAATTATAAAAACTATAGCCCAAGAATATTTGATCGACTGTCAAAAAGGAAGAGGTATAAACATCGACTATATTCTTTTTTTATGTGTTTCCGATTTTTGCATGATAAACGTGCTTAGATATTGATGATTCTTCTTGCCATACAATGAAGACTGCTGAGAAATTTTACCTATGATAACCTGAAGAAATCCAACATGTAAATATGTCTCAAAAAATCCCAGTGGAAAAAAAAAGATTTCATAATTCAGGATAGGTATTGAGCACCTAAAATTTCTCATCAATCAAGATTACTCAAAAATGTGAAAAATATATTTAAAAAAAATGGCCAACTTCATCAGATGATCATTAAAAAGTGTATAATTATAACTATCGGTGCTCAAATTACAAATACGTTCAAGAATAATGCGTGCATCAAAGATTTATTTACAAACAACTCAAGGTACAAATCATAAAGATGGTGTCAAGAAGCTATTTACATTTAACTGATCTTCCTCTCTTCAAAATCTGTATAATAAGTAAGCGAATTGTTTCTAGACACTTTTCTTGATTCAAGTAATAATTCCTCGAATTGTAATTGAAGATATTATTTGACAGTCAGTACTATTTTTAATAAATTCTTGTAAATGTAAATGGAATATACCATATTGCAGAGGGTTCGTTTTTTTATACATGGAACTTCATCATAATAATTCATTTTCGGACCAATTATCACCCCCTGGACTACAAATCCAAAAGTTAGATTTGAAGAAAGTCTGTATTTGTGGAAAATCTCGTTCAAGTTGGTGGATGAGCAAAATATGTCTTGTAGAATGAAAATGTTGATAAACCTTGTCAAATACGGTAGATAATTTTTGTTTTACGAACTGCAGATCGGTAAAAATTGGAAAAATTTTAAAAATAGGAAATTTATCTTCCCGAGTGGGCATTTCATAAGTATTTTTTTTAATTTGTATCATTTGATATTATCATAGATAATTAAACTCATCTTCAATCTAACACCAAATGTTCGGAGCCAATAATTTCCATATATAGGTATAGCGTCTTAAATAACTTCATAACTTCACCGGAGACATTTGGAAGGTATATACATATATACAAAATATTTTTTTTGATATTCAACAAAAATGTGGAGCCCTTCTCTATTCGATATTATTCGTTCCCATCCTTTCACACTTGTATGTGTATGTAACAAAAACAGCACTATCGGAAAAATTACAACAGAACTCGACCAAGAACTAGTTTTTAAGTAACCACTCATTTGAGAAAGAGGAAAGGGGGCCTTCTTATAGCTTCTTCCTTTTTCTAGCTTGACCACTGGTCATCGCAAGGGATGTCCGGTTTTGATGGTATGTCCACCCTTTGGAAAAATAGATAAAAGTACATGATGCAAGTGTGGGAAAATAGATGCGAATAATTCCGTTAAAAGGTTGAATGAAATTTGAGACTGGTAAAACTAGGACAATCACAGAGTAAAAAATCCAAAAATCGATAATGAGACTATGAAGACGAAACTTTATACATACATAGGTATGTATTGTGAGCTGAACTATTTGGGATAAATAAAAAAATGGAAATTTTGATAATTACATACAAATTGTTTAAAATTTATCACATGTCGTTCAAGAGATGGTATTTTGCCCAAAAACATTTTATATACCTATAAAGTATTGTATTGTAGATTTTCGATTAACAATAATCAATTAATTTAATTATCTTTTGTTACGCCATGTTCTTATTTAGAATGCTCCATAAGTTTAGGTATACAATTCAATCATAAGAAAGTTTAAGTTCAAATAAATCGAATAGTTAAATTTCTCAGTTTTTAATTTTTATTATTTTTTAATCACTTTTATCAAAAAAAATTACAGACCAAAGTTGTAGGGACAAATATTTTTGATGAAATTTAATCAACGGCTAATTTGTGAGAATTTCATAGAAGTTTGGTAGGCCACCATTTTTAAATTACCTACTATTCCAACCATACCTATTTACGAAATCGATCGAGATATTTGAATTTTTTTCTAAATTCGAAAGTGCCAACGACTGCAAAACATTTCTATATTAAATTTACCTCAAAAACTTTGCGCAGTAGAATTTCCACAGGTTCAGAGCAAAATGTACTAGAAGTAGAAACTATTCTCAGCTATTTTTGACCGGCTTCCAAAACTGAAGTTACAATTCGACTGTTTGCATCTTGTTTTATGTCTGTTCACTCCTTTCGCGTAGTAAACGTGTTCCGATTTTCGTCATTATTTTCTCATTTAGAGGCTGATTGAGAATTGGTTCCATTGAAAAAAAAATCGACATTCAACAAGTTCTTCCCCCCATAAACTTCCCCCAAAGGGAAAAAGGGGGATTTTTTTGTCGAAAATTGAAAATTTGAGACGACAATTTTAAATAACAGTAGTGGTTGAGTCTAAAATTGGATAGGCTATGTGAAGGGAGCAATTTTTTCTGAAAATCAAACATCGGACATTGGAAAAAAAGGGTTTCCGAGTTACAGCAACGATAATGTATGAAATATGTGCATTTCCGCGATATTTTGAAATCTCTGAATGAGTAAAACCAACAAAACAGAAAATGTTTGGTAGGTAATAAACAAGAGCTGAAGGCGTAAACTGATATAGCATTATGCAAGCTTAATGAGGACGGATCTTTTCAGCCATTTAAATAACCCTTCCGAAGGAACCAGCTGGGCTGAATCTATACATGCACGCTTTGAGTGTGAGTGTATGTCAACTCGGATACCCTACTGTGTTCAAAATATATGGTTTCAATGTACACAAATATGATGACATGTTGCAGAAAAGGATTATGCAGTTTTGGTGTTTTCGCAACCCAAAAATCCCCGAAGCCGACGTGAGCACGTGTTTGATCTATGAAATGGGGTTGCATCTGGAACTGTTGTTATTGCGACAAAATGACACAATATGTGGGTGAAATTGCATATATTGACGAGAAAAAGGGTTTTGGAGATGAGGGTTGAGGATTGTTCGTTGTAGTATATCATCTGCTGTAGTATATGGAAATATAAATTACGACATTTTAATCCATCAATCATATTTCGTTGAATAACATACCACATATTTTCCATCTGAACCTATAATACTTTTCTTTACTACCTACTGTTTGAATGAGTTACAGCTGTATTCAAAAGCAAAATTCATATCAATATTATATTTGTTTTAACTTTAGTAGTTATACTTAAAGAGTGTTATTAAGAACTAAAACTATTTAGGTACATACCATAAGTAAAAAAAACTAGACATGAAAAATGTCTGGGTAAAAAACCTACGATTGATAAGATTTCATTTCAAAAGAGTTCCTCACATCTGTCGTATTCAATATATCATACAAATATTATACGGATTTATAATTATTACAACAGGGAAAAATACTAAAACATACCAGTTGTTGGAGGATATACGGACTTCCTTCTACCATAATCGCAAAGACTCGGATGCTGCAAGTCTGTCCTCTGTGATAAAAGTTGATGAAGGTAGTTGTTTTGTTCCTTGTCAACTGTAACAAAGACAATATGTTAGAGATTCCTGCATGGCTTTCAAGGTACCGTGATGGCCTATTTTATTTATATAGATACGTTTATATAAGTTTGTAATGTTACATAACAGTTTGAACGAGCATCAACTTCCCACGTCCTCTTTTCCAATAATATCGAAGAATATCAACTGCTCATCAATATTATAATTATTAGGTCGTAAGGGCATAATAATAATTCATTCTCAATTCAAGATAAAAATGGTGTCTGTATGAGGTAACCGATACTTCGAACGTTGTGTGTTTTTTAATTGAGCTCGAGTCTTTTTTGGGTCAAGGGAAACATCAGTTTCCGGCATTAACGTACAATCGATCATTGCCGGCTGATTTTCATATATTTTAACAAACAATTTAAAATACTTACAGATACAAAAGTAATTACTGATTTGGATAAAAAGTGATAAGGTTTTGACTTTGACTAATCAAAATGAAGTACCTAATACAGGGAAAAATATTTTTGTATATATTTTTATTTCTAATGGTTTGATATCAGTAGTAGGCTTCTTGAGCGCTAATAAAAGTGTCTAAGGTCAACTAGTTTTACTTTTTTCCATAGATGTAAACAACAATTATATATTTATATATGTCAGATGAATGTACCTGGGTGTCATTGCATTTATTAGTTAGATGTCCCTCATTTTAATCGCCACATGTTGAATTACAGGTCAAAAAACTATATAATTAAATGCATCATATTAATTAATAGGAAGCTTAAAAAAATAGATATGATCTTATTCTCACTACCTATACTGAAACAAATTTATTTGGAAAACAAATTGTCTTCAATTGAGCAATAATAAACGATAACTAAACAAATGTGAGAAGATTTGTTGTTGTAGTCAAGTGTCCTGATTCCAATTCAATAATATCGAACTGGAACTAGATCAGATAACGAATATCGGATATGGGTGGAAATTAACACGAAATATGAGTAATCCAAGACTTTTTCCAACAAAAATGAAATTCTCTTTAAATACATCAAATTCATTCATTGTTTACAGTTCTTAAATTGTGGCAGAAATGGAGGTACCTTATATAAAATACATACTACTATTATGCAATACTAATTGTGTCGTTCAAAGGTACTTGAATGGTTTTTTTTTTCGAGCACAATATACACACTACCTATTAACCTCATTGTTGTAATCTGCGTGAGTAATTATTGTTAGTAAACTCAGAATCGTTTAGATTATTCTATTTAACACCAGGTGATTGTTGAAAATAACTAGAGAGATGATATTGAAGCAAATTTTCATTTCTTGCTATTATACATTTTTTTGATTACGGAAGCAGGTTTTACACAAGTACCTACCTATAGTCTATTTAAATCGGCAATGTGATAATGACATCAGCTAGGGACGTTTTTATTAATTTCACTGATTGTCACTTTTCTTGTCAACACCAAACCAATTACAAGTTCATTTATTTATGTCAAATATTTCGAATGTTTAATCTGACAGAATACCAATTCACTTTTGACGTAAAAAAACTGGTTACTTAACTGGAATATAGTTTTCAGATTGTATAGAAGAAAACTGCATTAATAATATTTAATAAATAATGGTGGGAGCAAACAATAAGATAATTCTTGTTATAATAAAATAAATAAATATCTATATATATACAAACATTGCTCTTTTAATATAATTAGATAATCATCTCAATTCAAATGCAAAAAATGAACTAAGAAATAATTTAAGAAGAACTTTAGCAACAAACTACCCACTCACACATACAAATTTTCGTTCGCCTATTGAATCTGCAAAACAGAATGTCGATACTAATAATAATAGTGTCGATTTCATTATTTTACACGTGCTTATGCAACTGCCGAACGGTTATATAAGAAAATTCTGATGAATCGACTTGGAACCTGACTGGAGAATCAAAAGAGTTCCATGGTCGAGTGTGTCCTCAATAAATGAAACACGCCTTTCGACACCGTTTCAATACTTACTACTTACTTACTGCTTCTACACCTATTATACTTCACATGACAAAATTGAAACGGAAAGTAGATATAAACGACGATGATTCGGAGTGAAATTTGGTTTGTTGACTGCATTGTATACTACATAATATTGGGATATTATAATGGTTATTATTCTGTCCATGATTCGATATCTTTAATTAAATTTTGGAGATAACATTCAAATTTTACATCACAGCAGTAGCTTGAAAGAATGATTTGAGAGGGATGTAGGTACCTAATTAAATATTTCTAGTATTTTTGGGTAACTTTAAAACATTAATTTGAGATAGAATATACCTAAAATTGAAACAAAAGCAACATAGTAAGTATAGTTTTTTCAATGATTGCATGTCTTAACGTTTCCTTATCACGTAATATCAGCTCTTTTTGCGGATGAGTCCAGTAAATCCTTAGAATCAATACCATCTAGAGATAAAAGGTGCGAAATGTCATATAGGTGGTATACAAATATAATAAAGGTCGTTATACCATTATTTTGTTTTTTAAGTTATAAAGAATTCCCTATATCTCATTTCACAATATTTTGTGGGAAAATAGTTAGGAATTACATTTTCAGTTCACGTCTAGAATGAAACAAAACTTGTTACACAATTAGTTATTTCCTTAAATTCTGATTAAAGTTGAAACTCTAAATATATTGATTAGGTTAGATTTTTGTTTCGATAATCTGATCTTGAACATTAACAGTGAAGCCGTTGTGGCAATCAAAAAGACGATAAAAAGAACCAAAATCATCTGTGTTTTTTGGTGATTTGAGTATTTGTGATGGAGATATTAATGTTGTCCTCATTATCTTGTCCCAGAAAATAAAAAGCGAACCAAAATAGCTTTACGATATACTTTTCACAGAAATGTTTATTAATAAGAAACATCGCACATTTGAAACTCGTCGGTCGGCATTTTTGTGTGGTTTTGTATGATCAAAAAAGACACACTACTACTTGACATGAGAGGAAGGCGTAAAAATCTGACGACCTAATTTCATACATATTTTTATCGTCAAAATCCGTTTAGGAGTGAGGATAAACAACGATTGTGACTTACAGATTTGATAATCAAGACACCTGTAGAGAATATTTAGGCTTCTTGTTACACTGACAAAAAAATGTTATTTAAAAAATTGCACGCCTCTGAAGTGCAGCAGCGCACAGGTATTCATATTTTTTATAATCAACAGTTGTTGTCGGCCTTAACCTAGATAGGAAGCAACTTTAAGCAAGTCGGACTTACATAACCCAGCTACGAAATACCAACTTCCTTTATATGGTACATTTTTCTTTAACCTCAATTACAAAATGTACACGCTCGTACATTTATTATAACAGCAGCATCGGACCGTTATTATTCATCACTCTCGATTTTTTTATCTGAGGACAAGCGAAAACGTGAATTCATAATGTAATTAATTTCTTTTTCGCTAACAGTCTGCAAGAATTTACCGAAGAAAATGACATCAAAGTACAATAATAAATCAATAATTGGCAAAATTCTCCCAAGAATTAGATTAAATAAGTTACCGTTTATCGAATATTTCTGATACTTTCTACTTTAGGTATAAGTTAGTAAATTACTTTAGAAGAGAATAGTTCAATAAATCGGTTAAATTTATTATGACCAGTTGTATTCAATTTATTAAGTAAGAATTTTGGATAATAGCCAAAATATTTTTTGAAGTCAGTATATCCGAACTATAAATTAAAATCAAATGTTTTTCACATTTTAAAACTTCGGTTTGGTGAATTTATTAGATGAAATGTCAAATAATAAATATCATTTTGGATCATACATGCTAATATTGAGATCATCACTATCAACATTCCAGAAGAAGTAAGTACAGCGGTATTGATAATCAAAAGTATAGTAAAACGTATTGATTTGTAAGACAGCGACCCACAAAGAAGCTACCAGAAGGTTAAATATCCCTGTCATTTGGCGCATCTCTTGGAACCTGAACGACTACAATACAAAAAGTTGCGTACATAAATTATCAATTGACATACTTTGTTCTTTGTGTGTATCATCCCTTCCGAATTTTGCAACATTTTACTTGGTTATCCTGGCTGAAAACGTTTATTTTGCAATGATTTCTGCGGTTGCAAAAAATCCATTGGTTTTTGTTTATCGTATCGTTACTAAAGAAGTGAGTGAAAGTCATTATGTAGGTATCGTCGTTGTCATTTATATACATAGGTACATACGTGTTTGATGTCATTGCCAACCCGCTCGTAAAATACGCGTAAAAAGCGACCAATTTACAATGTGATTCAAAAAAATGTCCACAATATTGGCTGTTTCATCTCTCATGTCTCAGTTAGCGAGAATAAAATGCCCCCTAGACAATTTTTTTATCTTCTTCATGAACCATAGTTTCTCCACTGCTGGAGATAGATCTCTTCAAGTTTTTTCCAGGTATCTCTATCCTGTGTCCAATTTCCTCCCGCTGTGCTTTAATTTCGTCAGCCCATCTTTTATTTTTATATTATTATTTTTTTACATTGTACAATTATATTGACTAAACATTTGATGTACCTACAACTTGCCCCTCAATACAACAGTCACAAGTGCGAGAAAAGGTGGTGAACAAATGTTTTTGAGCAAATTATTTGAGTTATATTGGCACCAATCTACATTTATGCAAATAAATTCATAGACGGATAGAGAAAATATTGACAATTTATGTATATTGAATGGTGTGCAGCCTAGCTTCTATTTCAATATCGTTGAAAATAAAAATTTCGTATTGAGAAATATTTATTGCACATCTATGTGAGCTTCAAATTATTTAGATAGTTTGCATTTCAATATGATGGTTCTGCCAATTATTGTGATAAGAGAAGTTTAATCTCAGTCAATTCATTTTTGTTGCGACAAAACCAAGCTGTTAATTACCGGCTTTCGAGCTATTTTCAAATGTCTGTTATTTTGGGAGGGTCGATTTGCAGTTTTCTGTTTCAAAGTTTATGTGAATCTGTCAAGAGCTCAAAGCTTACACGAGGCCAAAACTGAATCCTTGTGAAATAACTTAGTAATTAACACTGTTATCTATGTAACTGTGGTTATTTTGGGGTACCATCAATTATAAGCGAAAATTGTGACCATTTCGAAACAACATGCGCGTCCCACCAACTGTCACTTATATGAAGCAAATAAAATCAATCCTGAATAATTTAAATCGGTTCAATTGTTCATGATGTAGCACCGATTGCAAATTGGGTCAGACGATGGCCAGACGACTACGATGATTTTCGAACACCAAAGATCTGGGACCGTGTCCCAGTTTCATTAAATACAAAACAACAAGCATCAGTGGCATTTCCGAGTATTTTTTCCACATAGTTAGCAGTCGATGCTACATTAGTATCAATCAAAATCAGGCAACCCTGTTTAAACATTCAATAATTTTTAATAATGGTTTTGATAAAATAATAAGTGACACGCCAGCACATCAATTTTCAGCTTAATAGGTAGAGGTGAATGGTTTTACTTTATTTGTTGATTAACATTTAGTTTTCTAATATTTACCATGCTCAACACTCACAAATATCTGATTTATTTCAGCCATATATTGATAGAGAAGGGTGACACGTGTCTGAATTTAGAAAAAAATGTCAATAACAACTATTTACGTAATCGTTTCCTGCGAAAATAGTATCTTTGTCGTTAGCCTTTACCACTGACAACTCTAGGAACTGTCCAAAATATTTTCACGTTCAGTATAATCGTATGAATGTTTTTGTTTTTCGTTCCAAGAGCTATAAGATTTATCTAATCTCGTATATCTATCCTAAGTAAGTATAATTTTTAAACTAAAATTTTTATTTCCTAGTTCAAAAATATTTACTTTTATAATGTCGATGACACCAATAGTTTTGCGCTATTAATAAAAGTCAATCAATTTTGTCAAACGTTCGAATGTGATAAGTAATCTGAGAACTATTATTAATCAATGAAAATAAATTATTTTAAAGAAGGAATTATTTCATAACAAGATCTCAATAATCAATAAATTTATTTTTGTTAGCATAAAGGTACCTAATTAAAGATTAACCAGAAGAAATACAGGGAATAGATTTTTTTACATTTTATACATTTTATTTATATATCAAACCATAAAAATTTTAAAATGGAACTTGAAAAACTTTATTTACAAAATCTTCTACAGTGTAGATATCTAGAATATAGACCATTAAAAAGATATGTATTCTGAAACTCGTTTTGACAACTAAAAAAAAATTGTGATCTAGTTTCAACATAGCAGCGAGCTAAAAAAAATATTCCTTGGTATAAACGCCTCGAAATAACTTTCAATCGATACTTAATGCTGCGTTTTTGAGTAAGCAATCCGGAGAATTTTTAAACATCCTCGCAGGATGAGTTTTACAGCTTCCTGGAAACAGTAAAACAAACAGTCCACACGCGATAATTACATGATATTGCGAACTGCGCAAACAGAATCGCGATTAAATTTGTACCCCATACCAATAATATTTCAGATACCGTTTTACGTCAATGGTTTCCATAAATACTGGAAAACCTATGAGATTCAATCACAGCTTATACCCCATCGCTTGATTTAAGATATTAATTTCGTCACTGAATGTATAATAGAGAAATGTCTGGAAGCTTCAATATTTCATGTATGTAGTCAAACTGGTAATAGAGGACACCAGACCTTAGCCCATGGGATAGGTAATAACTGAAGCATCGCAACAGAACTCTATTAGGTGTCCTGTGGACGGTGATGCCATATTGACAATTACATCCAGAGGTTCGGAAAGAAACAATTATTCATTTCTGACCATTTCATAAAAAATGATTCTATAATCTAGACAAAATTTAAGGATCAAATTTGGTACTCTGTAAGGATACCGAAGTTGGTAAAACGAAAGAGTACCGAAATTGAACCATCTTAGTTTAGTGTTAAAGATTATATACCACTCCTGGATTCGTTAATATAGTATAAATTTAATCCTCCTACATTGGCGTATATCTGACAACATAGGCTGGCCTTTTCCAGATCGATTAAATAGTGCTGCTTTGGCATGCAAAATAGGTGCATCACCCCTGGGAGTCAGCGTACAGTCGAGTCTCTATAACTCTATATTATGAACGTTGACCTAGCAACAACGTCTAGCCGTATCGATCTGGAAAAACTAGGCGATATAAAAACGGAGGAAATTGCATATCCATCTTTTTTCTTTTCTTTGTGATTATGTTCTTTCTACTTGACATGCCACAATAGGTGTTTTCTGGGGTTTTCGACCTGCATGGTCTGATCAGTAGATATATGCCAGATTTACCTAACAACATTCTCGAAACAAAGAGCTGCCTCCTAAAGTTTATGAATAATTCATGGCTCTGTGCTGACAATGCCAGAAAAGAAATTTGTTCCTGCAATCAAGAAGAGTTATCTCGCTACAGGAAACTCCTAATAGAATAATTTGGAGAAACTCATAGATCATTATCTTGTAATCTATCAATCAATCTCAAATATGGAAAATTGGAGAATCAATATCCCAATCCCACGTCATTACTGTTTCATTTTTTTCGCGTATAATCGTTACGTTTATAGGGTTCTTTCAATGTAAGAAATTCCGACAGCTCGATAAAACATATTTTTGACCGACTTCCAGATGGAGGAGGTATACAATTTGACTGTGGGCTTTTTTTTCAGTTTAAGTTCACACGTGAGGTTCGTATAGTTGAAGGTACTTCGTTTTTTTTTATTGAAAGAGGATTACTGAGAACTAGTTCCATATTAAACAAATTTAAAAACCAACCATTTTTCTTCCAAAGAGGCTGGAGCGGACTTTTTTTTCGAAAACCAAAATTAGATATTTTTCAAAAAAATTACCTGTTTCCGAGTGGTAAAGTCGTTATGAGGAGCGCGTAGCTGCGGGTTAACACTGACCGACTTCGATCTTCGAAGTTAAGCAGCGCAATACGATGGAAACGGCTTGGACGAGTGACCGTTGATGCGGGCGCGCGTTCGAGTCTCTGTCGCATTGCATTCTCCTTTTCTCGCAAGGCAACGGGGGAGTATATATTCCCTAGTACAGCTCTCTGGAAGGGTGTGTCCTTAAGATTTATCTTGAGACACATCCGTGGTTCGGAATCCACGTTAAACTGTAGGTCCCCTTGTCTGTGGTAACACCTTCAAGGCAGAGAAGCCGCCAATGCTCGGATATATATAGTTTTGATGACTAATGATACACTCCAAAATGTGAAATATGTTTTTCTGATAAAAAATACTGTGTACTAAATTAGTAATGAAATACTTTTTATTCTTACAAGAAATTAATAATTGCAATAAAAACAGATATTGCTGGAAATTTTAAGATGAATGCAGCAGTTGAAAATGCATACGGTAAAATCGAAGTAGAATTCTATCAGTTCGATCAAGCCTACTACCAATCTCAAACGAGGTATTTAACAGATCGATTTCTAACTTTTTTGAGCATAATCAAATCTCCTTCCTGCTTACAAATTCTTCTTCAATTTAGTCAATTAGTATAACATTGATATACATATGTGAAATAGTTTGGGATATGGAAGGTACACTTCATCTGAATTCATTACAGTTTTCAAATTAATCCTAAAATAATTGTTAATAATAATTGCTGGCATATATAACATTTTGTATGTTAAAAACGATGTGCTAGTTCCGAAACACGAAAAGGTCAATACATAAAATTGCATAAGAACATTGATGTTGCAAAATTCCGTTTGACCTTCCGTTGGTTTTTGGAACAGCGTTTATATATTGAAAAATGGCTACCTATTTATTTATAAAAGTTGTTTCCAAGGTTCAAGCATTTATCTGATATGTTTTTGGAAGGATATCATTTCCGACATATAACGTTTGTACATAGATATATAGAAAACAAACGGTATTGGCTACAAAGTATATAGGAAATGTAACATACAATAATATATTAAGTAGGAAATAATCTTTATATAATAATAATTATATAAGTAAAATGTTTCAATCAGCAAATTATGTTTTTGACTTTAGTTGAAATTCATCGATTGTAAACTTCATATTGATGATTCGACCATGTTACTCCCAACTTCCTCTAACAAAACTCGTCCGCCCAATTCTATTCGCCATAGGTATGTGTGCAAAAGAGAAAGCGTATCTACTTCAGGTAAGGTTATATCCGCTGAAGTAGTGACCTCCCACATATACATATGTATATATACATATTATACCTTCCAACCGACCCATCGTTTTGTCCATATTGCGTACTACACTTCCGGTGGGCTTCCTGTTTTTCGCTGCGCATATCATCATCATATCGATTCGCCTGTATTGGAGTAAAGGAGAGATTGTGCGTGCGATAAAATCCAGACAAGGACAACAATGTTGTCGATCGGCGAAAATTCACACACACACCGGGAAAGAAAGACCAGCAAGTCTGGATAGTCTAGACTGAAAATTCCCATGCCCCTGCCTGGAAGTAAATATCCAAGTAGTTTTCTATTTAATTCTCACCCTTCTCCTCTTTTGCAAAAGCTACTTATTACGGAAAATTATTGTTTACTAACATGGAATCATCGCTGTCTTACTCGACCAGTCTTGTCGAAGGCTCCTTGAAATTTCCAGAAATGCACATAGTGCTATTTCCTTCCACTCTATCGCCTTCCAACTATTGTGATGCTTTCTTACTCTTCAGTGATATTTTTAAGGTATTTTATTTTTCTTTTTAAAAATATAATCTAAAATATGCGAAACGGAGCCCAGAGCATTAATTACTCATCAACGACTTCCTTATACAATGTGAATCCTTGTATGTATTGCTGGGCAGTCAAGCGCGTCAGAAGCACCTACTTGAGTGTTATTATTCAACACACCCTACATCAAAATGGTCGACATCTTTTTAAAATACAGTTCAGGAACAATACATTTTGATCATAGAGCGAGGGCGGTCAAAGATCTATCTCTATATCTACTAGGAACCGTAGTTGAATCCCGAAAGTCCCTATTATATGCAACTTCCCTTCCAATTCAAAGAAGGATGTCGACGTGATACAATCACTTCTGATACGAAGCTGAAAAAGTCACTGTGCTATGACGATTTGTTTTCCACATACTTTTCAATTTTTGTATGATAGATATTTGTTTGATTTTTTCAGCGGTTCTTCATTATTTTGACCTTGTCATTATCCACAATGGACCTCTACGTGTCATTATTAGAATACAAGCAGCAGCAGTAGCGTCGGCCATTTCCGCGATTCCACCGCCGTAGTCGTCGTCGGGACTCCCTAAGCGCGCCGTTACGTCATAATCAATATGTCTGCCGCGCAATGCCGCGTCTGACGTCAGGCGTCAACGCCAACTGAACAAAAGTGAGAGTAGTCTCCATCGAGAGACACATTATATCCCACAATGTAAATGGAAGGCAATGCACCTTGGGCGGTACATTAGACATAAATTCAAATTTTGTTGCACTAGGTACCGAGAGCTTTTCTAATCAGGTGATTCAGGCAAAGCGAAACTCAAATGTCGCTTCTGTAACTAGTACTGGTCGTCATTTTTCGGGATCCATAAATCCCATGACAGAATAGATTAGATTAGATTATTATTAGTTTCCGCGTCGTTTTCCAACTTTGACCAAGTAGTTCGCGTGACATTTTGGTCGAAGGGATCTTTAGTATTAGTTTAGCTTATTTTCGTCCTGGGATTTATTGCTACTAGTTCAACACCTGGTTCTCGATTGTTGGTCCACTGTTGGATATGGTCCATAAGGTGGCATTTTGCAATTCCACAAGAAAACTCTGGTCCTATTATGGCATGGTCCGTTCCCTGCTTGGCTAGTTTGTCGGCCTTTTCATGGCTTTTAATTCCCTAATGCCCTTGGACTAGGGTCAGTCGGTTGTGACTACCTAGTCATTCACGGGCTATGCGACAATCCCATATCAGTCTTGCTGACAAAACAGAACCATTATAAGATTACTATAAGATTATGATATCTGACCGTCTGTCACAGTTTAATGAAAGAGAAAAGTAAATTTTGTGGGGTTAGTCGGTAAATTTAAAGAAAAATTGTCTTTAAATGCATCGCTTTGAGCAATAAAAATAAGTGTATTGTTCATAAGATTGTTGAACGGTTTAGAAGATGTAAATATAAAAAAACAAACATTTACCGTCCCCACCATATCTCATAAAGAAAAACAGCAGAACTCTCTTCTCATTAGCCCGACTCGCATTTGACCGAATTTTTCCTTATCATTTTGTAGCTAATTTTTAAAAATTTCAAAAAACAATTAATTAATAACACATCATAGATAAACAGATAATAAGGTTGAACACTGATCAGTACCAGTTACATGAAGTAAGCCTACTGGAAGAAGGATTAATTTCGACTGAATTACACCATTTGTTCATACTGCCACAACTACAACTAGTAAGATAGTAGAGACCACATAGATAGTAGTTGTTGCTATCACTTCCTCTACCACGTTAATGTCTTTAGTCTAGAGCATTTCCGCGGATGATAACATTGCAATGAAAAAATACCAATTGTAATATAAACACATCCGTATATTAATATTTACGCATGATTTTATAAATAAATTAAAATTTCAAAACTTAGGAATATCCAATCTCTAAAGTTTGTTATCTCTTGTTTTTGACCACAAATGTAAATAACCCCCTTGGAAAAACTTGTCGAAATCATACGATAGATGTTGTTATTGATAAAATTACCAAAGGAAAACGTTTATTACGATTTTATTTCCATTATTAGATAATGATAAGTACACATGGTTGTGTTTAGTCAATAAATTACCCCATATACTATATAATATGTTTGTATAATTCACAAAATAGAAAAACAAACGATTGGGTGTTTTTTTATTTATTATGGTATACACAAGTCAACGCCACCGTACATCTGTGTATGTTTAAATATGTCGTAATTATTTCTGAATTTTATTACCCCCAGATTAGAACCGGTAGTTTGTACTTGTTAAGGATCATCCCTTTACAAAGTCATCTCGGTATAAAGAATGGTACTGTTTTATATATATATATATATATATATATATATATATATATATATATATATATATATATATATATATATATATATATATATATATATATTCTTTTGCTATAAAATATTTACGACTAAAATCAGGATAGCTTCCAAGGGGGCTGCAACAATCAACTTTTGACAAGAGGAAAAGTCAATTTTACAACATATTTACATGTTCAATCTCAAATAAAATTTTAAGGTTAACATAACCACCCATGTCTATTATTTATCGTAAATATGTAGAGAATTTTACACTTTACATGATTTTATATGAGAATATAGAAGGCTGTCTACAAAACATTTACCTTTTCTTAAAAATAACCTACATATATGACAGAATTTAATTTTCAATTAATCAAAACTTATATTTAATAATCTGTCATAAGCGATAAGATATAACCAACATTTTCAGGAAGTAGTGGAAGTTTGCAATAAGAGGTTGGCAAGGTTTCTCCGAAGACGCAATCACAAGCATCGAAAATTTAGAAAAAATGTGGTCATTCTGTCGGTGAATCTTGTTGATCTAGTAACCAAGTGAAGTACGTATTGAAACAGAAATAAAAACGACACACTCATTAATCATCTTGATGACCTATAGGCACATATTTGGTTGATCCAACATTTTTGAGGACATGCCCATGCGAATAATAATAGAAAAATAAATATTGTAGAACAACAAAATTTCAACTATGATCATTTCCGGGAAGCTATAAAGCGCGCTATTTGATTGTTTTATTATACCAAAATAGATGTCAAGAGGAAGCCATTATTGAGAGTTATAAATCAGACATGGAATGACGAAGGACCATTTTGTTAAAATGTTATATATATATACATATATACTTAAGTCTCAGCATTATTATTAGTAACCATTTTATCGAACTAGGGATCAAATGTTACGTAAAAAGTGATTCTTATTACCTATTATGATAGCAACGTTGCAAGATTAATCATTTTATGGTGGAAGACACAGAAGGAAATTTTGCAACACTATATGAAGATACGTTTGTGAGAGAATACATATTTTTTAATAGTTATGTAAATCATAATGTCGGAAATTACAGAACCAGTAAATATTATTTAAATATAGATGGATTCCTAAAAAATTTGTCCTATCTTAAACCTAATGAAAATATAAAGGATAATATGTAACACGAGCATCCTTTCCAGCGACCCAAAAATTCTGAAAAATCATCTCCTTTGATTAGCGGCACAGCTGACTGCCGTTCTCTGCCATACAAATTCTAGGTAGAAATCTCCAATTTCCTCAAACTATTTTGGCAAATATACCGTTTGGGTTGTCAGATGTAGGTATAAGTATAGGCATCTCTATATTGATAAACCTTTTTTTCCGAAATCAAGCTGCAAAAAAATATAGCGGATCTTTGGATACCACCCTCTGTTCTATCATCCCTTACATAATAGAGGACAGGTAGAAAAGAACACGATAGCTTCTACCTGTTGATCAAGGAGTGAGGGTGAGCGCTGCACTTAACGGTACCTTTGGTAAAAATAGGTCAAACTCGTATAGGATAGGAAATTGTTTGTAGAGATTTTTCTATTAGAAACGTGAAAGTCTCGACAACTAAATCAGTATTTAATATCAGATATTATTAAAAGTGACGCAGTGTTCCTTTTACGAACGGAAGCGGAAGTATGGGCGTTTTCTAATAAATAAAATGTAGGTAACCGATAGTAACGAGTACCAGCTGAAGTAATATAGAATATTTTGATGAAAATTCTATTTGATTCTTATTCTAAATCCCTAATTCCTTTGCATTTATTGAATGGAAAGTAAAAGAATGACTTTGTAAGAAGAGTTGTTTGGTTTGACAGTTATTATTATGTATTGTGATATGTTTAAATATGTGCCGTTGTTTTGCAAATGTGTACAGCTTATTTAGGTTAAGGCTGCAATGGGAAAAAATCGGAACCATTATATATCAGTAGTTGTATTGATAAATTATGAGCCTGTTAATTGTGTTAATAATCAGACAATTTGCATTCGTTACTTTTCTCTCATTGCCATTTATGAATTTTTTGATTTAAATATACCTATAAAAATATGAAAGAAAGGAACTTTATAACAGCTAGGATGGTCACTCTCTTAAACCACGCAAACTATCAAATTACAAAAGACCCGAATGAGACACACACCCTTATATTTTGATTTATAGTCAAATCCCTTCTTCTATATTCTATACTATAAAAATCATTATCCTCGAAAAACCATTATTCAAATGCGTCTTGTGTTGTAGGTATACAAGAAAGGGTTAAATATGTTTTTTTCTTTGTAGGTCAACCGCGTCGAAGGGTTTTTATACCTGTTGCCGGAGATGCCACCAGATACACAAATGTTGTCTGGGATTTATTTGAAGGTATATATTTATATAAAAATGATATGTATATATTCAATAAATTTTGTCATGGTCAGAACAATGAGCAATATAAAACAAATTGTGAACTTGAATAATTTAATAATGATATTTGATTATGTTTTGTATTGAATGGCTAAGGACAATTTTGTTATTTTTTCTTAGTTTCTAAAAGAATGTACGTGGTTTAATACTAATAATAAACAACGTGAGAAGCATACTAGTCACGTTTTTCCCCAAACAATGTCATTGTAGAATTTTGTAACAATTGTATATCTTTTTATTTCGCACAATAATTTAATACATACGTTTGTAAAAATAAAGGTAAATTCTTATAAATCACTTATATTTTATATAAAAAAATAAATAAACTATTAATTGTTTTAAATGATGGGTATAACTGAGCTGATTACCCATATTATTGAAACTCACTGTTTAATAATAACAAGGAAATATTCTTTTGGCGATCTTGACATTTCTTGAAGCTGCTGTATTTTTTATGCCTCCTCGAAGACATAATAGTCATGAAGATATTCAAATTAATTGAAAAAATAATCTCAGGAAGTGGCGGCTACATTTCTATATAACAGTGTATAGCTATCATTATTTTTAAAACCACGATTGAGATTTGAAATGATGCCAAAAAATTCGATACATATTCTCTAGATTGTATTAATAGAAGACGCGACTTTGTATAAACAAGTTATTACAAATAAAAAAGTGTACTTATATTATAAAACAGTTTCGATTGAGCAACAGTTGCGTTTGTTTTTTTATCGACTTTTTAATGACCTTAGTCAACACTGCAAAGGTCATGATACATTTAGATCTCATATTTGCATATAATTCGGACGGAAATAAGGATTTTTTCATCATGCATTTTGGTAAAAATTAGCAGTGTGTGGTAATCTAAAAAAATCATTTTTGTTATCAGTATTTGCTATAGCAACAAAAGAAATAACGTTGGTAGGAAATAATCTGATAAGGTGACTTTTTTATCATTTATTTTTATGACCATAGACAACAGCTACAAACTTAGCTGTCTCTACATTAATTAGGTATATACTTATATACACATATTTAGATAATATTTTTTTATTATTTATATTAAAAGTCTTGTCTTTGGGATTTTCAAAGTTATATTTCAGATAAAGATTAAAATACATGGTATTCAGCCAGATAATTTGTGCTTGCAACATAGAAAAAAGAGTTATAACTGATCATTTTTATCAAAAATTACATCAAATGACAGACGGAAATGCAAGAAGAATGAGCTCTAGAGACAATCTATAATAATAACGTTTTTAAAAATATGACATTATTAATAATCTGTAATTTCAAATCTCATTTATCAAAATTAAAGAGAATTCGAAAATAATATAAGTAAGTCCATAAGTAAGATACATTTCACACACTTCAAAATGTAATGAAACCACCCAAATTACTTCCGTCAAAAATACTGTTCTTTAAATTACAGGTATATATAACATCTGGATCAGAAAAAAAATTGATTGAATTCAGCTTCCCTGAGCTTAGGATTTTGCATTCTTACTGATGGAACAAAAACAGGGTTTCTAAGAATTCAGAGCAGGGATTATTATGATGAAAAATAAATTGACCAATATATCTAAGAGAATAGAGGGCCAAATTATTGATCAGTGAGCAAAATAATATTCCAATTTCGTGGGGATGCATTTTTTAGAAATAAAAAAATGCATTAATGATCTTTAATTTAAAAGGACCTGGCATCTAAAATAAAATATTACATTTTATTATGAATAATCAAATGTGAAATTTATACTGGTAAGACCTACAATTACATTGTACTTATAATTTCCTAAATACATAATTTTCATACTGTCTGTTAAAAAGTTTATTTGGATTCTCATCTCGAAATTCAATTAGTTATCATTAGACATGACAGAATTATTATTAATTTGAATATGCATAATGTAACTGGTATTTTTTGATCATATTTGAAAAGATTTCATTCGGATCTGTACTTACATCGCTTGATTAGACTTTTCTTGAATGGGGGTTTATAATCGCTACAATCCTGCATAATAATCTTGTCTTCAGTATCATCGCTTTCTGTGCCAGAGTCTCTGGCCAGTGATACTCTGCCGCAGTTAATCCTGAGATCGAGTGGACCATCCTCCTCCTCATTGTCTCCAATGCTAGTGCTGCAGACAGCATAGTCCTCTTCAATTTCTTCCTTGATCATTGTTGACGGTGAGACCAAAGGCAGCTCCTTGTAGCTTTTCAGCAAAAGAGAGCTCGGCGGCTCCCAAGGCATAATATTGTAATAATTTCACTCAAAATAAAATCTTATCACTTTCAGATTATAGCTCGCGCGCGATATCAGTTCAGTATACACTCCCAATTGTGTGAGAGTAGACTCAATACTATGTGCCGCAGGTAGTGGGGGTTAAGAGATTTGTTCACGCCGTACTGTTCTTGTATGGGTGCCAACGCGAACTAAAAGCAACGAAGTGCCAAGAGTGGCCTACTGACTCAGATCGGCCTATCGGGACGGCGCTCGGCCGCACTCGGCTGGCGATGCCGAAAGTGAAATTGGCTAGTCGTCGCCGCCGCCGCGTTAACCGTGCGCAGACTTCCAGAAGTTGGGTTAGGTTAAGGAATTGAGGCAACGACGCTCACTCTCAATCGGGACGTCGTAATCAGAGATGATGATTATATTTATTCGATTCTATTTTATTTATCGAGAAAGCGACGACGCATCACATAGGAAATAAGAGCAGCAGTGTGCGGAAGCGAGCGAAAGTTTATCTGCGGATCGTTTTAATCTTAAACATTGCTGTCATGATTTCATTTTCATTGGAAAAATATAATATATATTGATTTGGATATTAAAATAAAGTTTCAACTCCGTTCTCTCTAAATATCAGTAAAGAAAATTAACAATATTTTTTGTACATCAGAAAATGCTATGCGTATTTTTTGACCGACTTCACAAAAAAGAGGAGACATTTCAGGATTCCAGTTTATTGATAGATTTATTTTATTCCAGTAGTCATATGCCCATCAAATCATTGTTAATGAGTATCACTTAAAAATGAGATCTTTAACTTGAAAAACTAGGATCGAATCCATTAGGTAACCCACTCAAATAAAGGAGTGGTATTATGCGAATTTTTTTTTTTCTCTCTGCTTTTTGACAAACTTCCCGAACAGCGACCAAATTAAAGAAAATTCCATATCTGGAAACGTTTAAATTGAACATTTTTAGAAATAATCATAGCTTTTTGCGTTATAATCTCAAATATGTGTTTCGGCTATGTGGAAGGGAAAAATTTTTCAGCGATCGAAAATTCGAGGTTAGAAAATTAAAGAAGAGATCATATTCAACATCTGATCTAGACATTTTTCAAAAAAATCATAGGTTTCCGAGTTACAGCAGTGGTAAACTCTGGAATATGTCTATTTCCGCGATGTTTTGAAATCTCTAAATAAATAGAAGTAACGCATTATCTTCTTCGGTGTCCGGTGAACGTTGAATGATTTTGATAACTAATGTTACACTCAAAAGTGTGAAATAAATATTTTTTACAAAAAAATTACTTTATTAGTTGGTGCACTGAAAAATACAAAATATTATTAATTCTATTAGTTATGGTACTTTTGATGTTGGTGCCAAAAGTTTTCAATCTAACTAATACTATTTTGTATTTTTTAGTGCACCAATTAATAAAGTCGGTCCAATTTTTTGTATTTTTTTATTAGAATATATTCTGATTATGTTTGATCGTATTCCTATAGGTTTACTTGGAAATTTTGAGTGAAGGCCTGTCTTTATTTTGTATTTTTGTTTTAAGAACCTCCAGTATCAGAATTCGTCTATGTACACAATCCGTATTGCAATCACCTAACTCGGCACCAAATTTAGACTTTATTTGTTCTGTATAGAATAGCGTGTGACAGACGTAAGGACAAACAGACGTTTGTCTATTTGACACCTCCGTCGCGAATGTATGGAACCTTAGAGAAGGAGTTATGTAATTAAATGCACCCTTTATTTTTAGAGGAAAGCTCATAAAACTTACAAATTGACAGACATAATAATTCTTCAAAAGATATGTCAAACGCCAAAATATAAGAAATATGTCATGTACGAGTGGGAGTCGTTTCCTGAATTTTAAGAACATAGGTACTTTGATAGATTGATAGTATTGAGAAATAATGAGTGACTGAAAGTGTGTGTGCTATCACACAGAATTTCTTGAAAGTTCTCGTTATATGGTCATACATAAAACCAAACAAACATAAAATATAAATTACTAAACGTAGCGTTTTTCGTCCATTCCAAATTTTAATCATTTGAACATGTACCTAATCATATAGAACAGTTTTTAAGAAGCTTAAATGAAGTAGAAGGACTGATGGATAAATACCCGTTTAGGTACGATAGATGTGACACACAAAATTGCAAACCGAGGTATTATTTTGTCATTTAATTCAGACCTATCTATATCAAATATACCTATGTATAATATAATATTTAGAATATAGCAAAGACATTGAAGTTAATAAGATGAGTATATATTGATGAATGAAACGTGTCGAGTTGAAATTTTGCTGAGAGTTTAACTTGCACCCTGAAAGTTTTAGATTCCGTACGTCTCTAGGCATATAGGTACATAGATGGTAAAAAATATGAACAAATAACGACCAATCAAAGTAGATCCACAATAGGTTTTAAGCCCCGAAACTACATTTATAAGTTGTGAGGTATTTGTTCATAATATTTTAAGGATGTTTTTACTATCTCTCTAGAGAATTACGGAATCTGAAAATCGCTGGGTACAAGTTAAATTTTCAGCAAGTTTTCAATCTGAGACGTTTCATTCATCCAAAAATACTCATAACCTTTAATTCTGTTCAACGTCATATGGAATACAACTTCTTTAAGCCTGAACTCTTCAAATATCATTTTAAACTATTAATAAAAGGATATTCAAATGAAAAGCTTGCCTAAAGTATTATTTCAAAAGCCGTTGACTATCCTTACAAGTTGAAGGTATGTTTTCTCTGCTTACAAGGCACATATTTAGCAAAAAGTGGAACAAAGTTATGCTCATATGAAATATCATATTTTCAGTTGTTCATTCATATTTTGGCTAAAAAGTGGTTGTTACACGCGTATGCATGTAGACAGCTTACTCTAGACTCTAGACTATTGTTTCTAGTTTGTGTGACCAACGTGCGTGCCAGAATTTAAAGTTCTGTTTGTGTCATCATCAACGAATACGGCCTATGATTTCGACTGGACTCGCCCTATATATGATAGATAGTCGCATTTAAGTGACAATTTACGTTGATTTGAATAATTATATCTAGACTACAAGACTAATTACATCAACAAAATATTAAAAGAAAGAAAAATGTTTGTGACAGAATAACACCGAAGTGAAGCAATTCAAGTATTCATGGAGCACTAAAAATAGATGGAAATCCATCCGACACACAAGTTTCATTCTCCACTTTCTACGCAGGCACTTCCATCACTTTTCATAACATGCAACGTGCTTTCGTGCAGATGAAGCCCAAGAGAAATGTATATTATTATATTATACAAAGCAAGTGCAGCATTTAAACACTGAGAGACTCATCTTGGCCTCGTCGCAATAACAATAACAACAACTACATCGGTCTATGTGAATGCTCAAGCTGCGCTCTATTTACGGAAAAAGAAATTGAAACGTTAAACTACCCAATCGTAACGGCCAATGTCGCGATAGTAGTAGTTGTAGTAGATACGATGAAATCGAACTCGCTTCAGATTGCCCGTTGAAGGATATTTTCCTGAAATAAGGCTCGCAAAACTAATTTTTGATTTTGAAACCGACAAATAAACCTCTATATCAATCAATACTTTAGCTTCATAAAAATATATAACATATATTCAGCTGTTTTTCGATTGTAAAATTCAATGGCGAAATTAGATAACCACATCGTCGTGTGTAATAATGTGTTTGTTTACATTAATTTATAATAAGTTCCAGTAACTTGTTTCATTCCCGTCATCAATTTCACACCAGCAAGTGTAATCACAGTCAGTTTATATATTTCTACATGTTATGAGTCATACCTAACTATGGAGCGATATAAAAAATCATCCCAAGTATGCCATGGAATTTGATATCATGTTTTTCTGAAAACCTAATCTGAAATATATTGAAATAGCCACTTGTCACTTTTAGATCCTGAAATGTTTTATTAAGTAACAATGAGCAAAATCTGAACTAATATAGTGAATATAACAAATATTATTGGTAAGTGAATTGTTGATTTTCTGACTCCTCTCTAATTCTTAATTGTACTTCCTTTGAATCATATGTACGATTTCGCGAATTATCTTACTCTATAATATTTATAGAAATATAAAGCAATCCAACGGAACAAACGTAAAAATTAATTTGTTAATTGTGAATGACATGGAAGACCTGTCGTTCTCTGAATGCAACCAACGTTCAACTGACTGACTTCAATAAGCTCCATTAGTGTGACGTCAAATGTCAAATATATATATATATATATATATATATATATATATATATATATATATATATACTATATATATAACCTTAAATTGATTAAAATCACCAATTCTTTTTAAAAACAATAAAATTTCATTTCAATTTCAATTTCATTGGGAGAATTCCGTTGTTTGGATACAGTAACCTGACATAAACTAACATGTGCTGTCAGCACTAATGGAGCATAGCACACTAGGGATCACTTTGCTTTGAATCACTCCATATCAAATATTTTGAATTCTATAGAATAATATTATAAGATCGATGTCTTAACTTTTCAGATAAGTGAGGTAAGAAAAAAAAACAAAAAATCAAAAAATATCACAATTATCAGATAAAGGTAAATAACTTTTTTTGAATCAAGATTACAAATGGTCATTCCAGAAGTCTTCTATCTTACAAAGTCTAAACATATTTTTGAAATGTATTTAATTACTATATAGTCTTATTTATAACGTAGAAATCAATTGAATAGAATAATTGTTGATTTCTCTTTCGTTTAAGATTTCCATTGAAATCATACCAATGATCAAAAAGACTGTAGGAACTCGGAGATTGTCAAGTAACTATTATAAAGAAAATACCTATGTATTTTATAAATTTTAAATAAAATTTGTGTTGACAGCCACAAGTCCATTAATGAATTCCACCGTAATAAAAAAGTTAGTTTGACTTCCTAATATTTGTATTTCACTATGTTCACCTTTGTGTTCGTATTTCGTTTCGATTCAATTAATATCTATAACATATCTAATATCTATTTAGTTATCTTACCAACTCCATAAGTGCATCAGTTTCTCACCTAAAAGAAAAAAAACAGTAAGTTTTATGGTATACTGGAACATAGTGAATTTTTCTCAAAGTGTGTCTGAATAATGTTTCAAAGAAATAATATTATGCATGTCTTCGAGCAATAATTGAAATAAATCCTTTCATTGTAATCCAACCTGAACCAACAGGATTAAGAAACCATATAGTCCAAGAGCCATCCATCCATATATTTCCTGTTGTCATTTCAAAAAAATTAGATGCTGAATCATATATCTAAACAATACCTACTTGATTAAAGTTATAGTCATGAAATTTCAGCAGATGACTTTCGAATTCATCTAGCTATATATATATCAAAATTATTTGCAGTAAATAACTACTTTCTGTTCCTACTCTGATATTTGTTAGACAGCGTAAAAAACATTTGTTAACAAATATTACATTTTACTTTATTATTCTTGAAATATTTTGATAAATAAGGGATGCCTACAATATAAAAAGTCAGAAGACTGTTACCCAGAGTGAAAAACTATTGTTCTGGCATTTCAACCGGCTTCTTGAATATGAGGAGATATCTACACAATTCAATCAAACAATTTTCTATCGAAAAGTTAAGATGATCAATGATTCTGTTATATTAACTTTTTTCTTAAATTGAGTATGTCCTTTAACTCGAAATAAACTTACAAAAAGGGTGAGTGTTTTTCATGAATTGAAAATTTTATAAACAATTTTAGAAAATTTCGTGCATGATTTTTTTTCTTAAGAAGATTCCTTCAAAAGCATGTTCAAAATTATCATCACTATATCTGAATAATTATTAAATCTAATTCAAGGTTTACACAGTACTAAGTATCTTCTTAACGTGACATAGGCCAATTCTTTTATTTGAAGAGATAGACTATTACTTCCAAAGGCAAAGTTGTAATAGTTAACCAAACTTGATTGATTAAAAAATTATTCTAGTGGTGCCAGATTTCTATATAGACCCTAAAATAATATTTCCTATAATTATTATTAAATAACAATATAATTAACAAATAAAAGTTGTTCACATGTTGACTGTTTTGTGTTGTATTATCTTACGTATGGAGTGTAGAGGGGAAGAGCACCATCTCTGTGTTAAAAAAATGGCCCCGAAAAAGCATAAATTAGGAGGACGCTGGTGTACCAGAGTACCATTTTTCAAAGATAGCGCCGAAAGTTGAGAGTAGACAGTAACATTGAAAAAGAGAAGTTACTAGCTAAACGCGCCATTTTCAAGATGGATAATACAGACGCAATATATATAAAAAAAACACACAATACACACTCTATATGTATGGCACAAACTTTGACCATTATTATTAATCACTTTTCACTTTTAAGAGCTTTTCACAATCAAGATCAGAAAATAATCAAATACTAATGTCAAGTGTCAAGATAAGATTTCAGGTTACGTTTAAGAACAGATACAAAAATATTTTACACCTTCTACTACACTAGCGCCATTCTGGCCATTTTCTGAAACGTTATTTAATGCTTTTTTGCTTTTTTGTGGACACTTTTCAAGCGAAACAGCCATATGTTTGTTTAGACTAATTGCTCAAAAATAGTCAATCGAGATAAAAAGTTATACTTAACTATTTCTTGATGAATTTTTAGATAGAATATTGATAGAAACATGGTGTGGGCATGTAAGAAAGTATTGTTTCAATGTTTATTCAGAAATCTGGCAGCACCAATATTTTGCTCTTAGTTTATCTATCCCTATCTCTTACAACTTTGTCTTCGAAAAGGAATATGTTGTTGATATGACCAGTTGTAAACTACCTAAGCTAGTAAATAATACTAGAATATGCGAATAATAAAGATGATATTATAATTTTCTTAGATAGAGAAAAATACTGAGAGTAATATTGTCTTTTGAAAAGAAGAGTCAATTTTGTGACTAGATTGCGTAGTCCATCCTCTGTTTATGGTGTTTCTCCTCTATTATGATACTTATGCTACCTGCTTCTATAGGCCTCCATTCGTATGGTCCACTTATTGTCCTGAATTCTCATAATGTGCCGCGTCTCGAGTAAAGGTAATCTACAGGATGTTGCCAGAAACAATTCTTAATAATCATCGATGAACAATCAGAATTTTAACGATTTTTTAAATGACAAGTCTAAATACAAAGCTGGCTCTTCATATAACAGTATAATGCTTACTGCAATTTCTACAATCCATAAACAAAACGATAAGAGCAACAAGTGCATCGCCAGCTATTACGTGCTTTTATTAAGGAAGTTTCGTAAAATAAAAGATTAGATCAACGACGAAAATATATTCGGGAAAAAATAAAGACACGTGTCGTGGATTTTTCAATCTCATATTTATTGACAGATAAGATAATAATAATAGAACATCTCAAAATGAGATCTGTTGTGTCGTGGTTTGACAAGGATGATATTTGTTACATAAAAGTAGAACACTTAAGAAAATAACATTTGAATGAAATAAACGGTAGGAATATTGACTGCACTGCAAATAAAATAAATGCTTATGAACATCAAAATTGTATTAGAGAAATTACTGTCCAAGTTTCAAGAATGTATTCAACAATAATTCGGAAAGTGCTCGATCAAATGTATGTAGAGGTCGAAAAGTTCCTTTTTTTTTATGAAAATATATATTAGTTTTCAAGGTTCATTAAAAGTCGTGCTTCCTTGATTATTCATAAAAAGACTGTTACCTATACCTACTAATGGTAGCTAACTAATGCTAACATCTGTTTTTCACCTATATACACATTCAAACGAAAGAAAAGATCGCTGTTTTTTGTGTTTTAAATATGTATGAAATTATAAAAGATATCAATAGTTAAAAATAGATGCATAAAATTAAATCCGATCGATGAATAATTGACAACGTAATTCGTTCATAAGAAAAAATAATGAGAAATTACCGAACATCCAAATTGCTCAACAAACACAACCCCAAAGAGACCACTTCGTGCTGGAGAAAGAAGTGGTCTTGACTGCCAACGCATAAAAGTCGTAGGTGTTACCTATCAAAGCAAAATCAGAGAGCCTAAGCCCTCCAAATTGATTTTGATTGCTATCTCGCTGACCAATCCTCGGAATATTCCAAAACCAACATTAGAAAACACAAAAATATTGATGATAAATATTTTTGGCAAAAAATTGGACCAACGTTATTATTTGGTGCGCTGAAAAATACAAAATAATATTAATTCTATTGGTACTGGCAATTTTGAAGTTGTGCAGTTGTAGTTGAAAGATTTTTGGTACCAAATTCAAAAGTAACAGTACCAATAGAACCTACTAATATTATTTGGTATTTTTCAGTGCACCAACTAATAAAGTTGGTTAAATTTTTTGTAAAACATATTCATTTCACACTTTTGAGTGTAACATTAGTCATCAAAATTATTCAACGTTCACCTTGTGATGATAATACGTCGCTTACACTTATTTAGAAAACTCGGAGACTGTATTTTTTTTTGAAAATTTAAATGTCGCTACATATAATCTCTCCTTAAATTTTGCCGTCGCAAAATATTAATTTTCGAAAAAAAAATATTCCCACCACAGCGGAAATACACTTACCACCGCTGTAACTCGGAAACCTCTGTTTTTTTTTGAAAAATGTCCAATTTAAACGTTGCCGGATATGGTCTATTCTTTAATTTTATCATCCTAAATTTTCTATATTCGAAAAAGATTGTCACCTTCACCCTCTTTGGGAGTAGTTTTTTGGAGGAAGGACATGTGGAATGACGATTTTTTTGGGATCCATTCTAAACTGTCCTCTTTCAAATGAAAAGAGAACCATGAAAATCGGAGCAGGATTACTATTTAAAAGTTGCGAACATCCATAAAAAACATGCAGACGAACAGTCGAAATGTATACCTCCTCCATAAGGTTCATTGGTCAATAATCATAAGAATCCAAAAATTCCAGAGTAAAGAAGCCGAGAACTTTTTATTAATTACTATTTAATTTATTTTAAGTAATCGAATTAGGAAATCGTAGGTATATTCATTCTAATAATTCCCCAACATGTTGTCACTTTCTTGTGGAAATTGTTTTGTTGATCAACAATATATTTATACTCATCATGTAATAGGGATTATTGATTGTAGAAGAATTGAATTGCAAAATGATGATATAATATTTTATGAACGAGGGCAGGATTATTTACAAAACAAAATGTGGTCTGGATATGACATGTCTGTTTGCTTGCTGTTGAATATTGGGTATATATTCAGAGCTAATATAAAATGCAATTCAAGGAAATTCATTATATAATATTTGTAATGTATAATACCTACTGGCAATGAAATATGGCACGATGTCAACACAAAAAACCTTCATTTTTACATGCAATTGTTTCTCAATTAAATAAGACGGAATAGATTTTTAAAGTTGAAATTATCGGAATTAGTAAAGTGATTTCTATACCCAAATTAAGATAAAAGATAAACCTCTTCAAAACTAAGGGTTAAAAAAATGAGAACATTATTCGTTGGATAATTTTAATCACAATATTTTTTTTATAGAATGTGCTTTTTTCAGTTTAAATATCCTTTATGCGTGATTCTATTCAAATATTCTTCAGTATTAGATTTAAACGAAAATGTTGGAAAAGACATGAATAACGATTAATGAATAAGTTCTTTCGCGAAAATTCAATTGATATAGCACACAATAATCTTAAAAAATATGATTGTCTCAGCTTTTGAGACTCACCCCATAATATACGAAAAACTTCAACCTCATTTCCATATAATTTTCAATTATTTCAAATCTTGATTACTCTTCTGAAAAAAGACAAGAATTTTTTTCTTTGCAATAGACACAAAAGACCAAAAACTTCATTTTTTTAGTCAGTCGATAGACCGTTCAAAATTATGACAAATAAATATAGGTCAAGAAACATTGAGCATTCTTTAAAAACTTCAACGGTTTCCGAATTAAAAACGGGGAAATTTTCGAAAAAATGGTAAGTCATGTAATAAAAAGGTTTGCCATGTATGAGATTCCGGTTGAATTCGGACTAATCCACAAATACTTTTCCCAGAGCTATGCGGTGGTCACCTCGTGTGAAGCACTCTTCTTCCTCATCTGTGTAAAATGAGGAACTTCAAAAATATAGTACATATGTACCTAGGAGGGGTCATTGAAGGATGGCATTTTAAGAAAACATTTGAAACCACGGATTTTTGATATGATTAACAATTTTTATGATAATTGAACATGTTGCACGCCTCTGAACAAATATCAGTAAAATTTAAATCACCTAAAATTTTATGATAAGATAAATTTTGTAAAAATAGAAATGAGCACTTACATTTACTGTAATTTTAATTGTCAATACCACACAGTTAACAGTAGAATCATTTATTTCTAATTGGATTCTAATATAAGAATATCACCAATATCACTTTTGAAACCAATACATGGCCTCATTATTTCTAAGGAAATTAAAATTCAGTAAAAATATCTTTTACAGACATAAATCAAAAATAAATTTTCAAGCACCTATCATAGAATGGTTGATTGTATGTAGAAATGCCAAGACATATATTTCTGAATAAAGAAAAATCAGTGGTGTACAATTTGTAATAACAGAATAATTGAATGAATCTCCATAACTACTCAAGAAAATAATTTGACACTTTTGAAATATCTGTTATTAGATTTGACTTGTCCTGTCAAAACCTTTAAGTATGTATTCTAGAGGCTCTAAAAGTCACAAAATATAGAGAAATTCGAGTACACTTTTACCTACGCTTTATTTCTAATTAAATTTTAACTTCTGTATCAATAGCTACTAGAATATACTAGTGAAGTTAAATTTTCATTTGTAAAGGATAAATTAAAAAAACTATAGAAATTTGTATCAATGATAAGAAAACGATCAAATTTAAATTCCTCTTTTTTTCTAGGTGTCTCATACAGTCGTCGTATTCATAAAAAAATTCCATGTAATAAATCGTGATCAGCGTGGCGCAGTGGTTCCGCTTCAGAATGCCATGCGTTAGATCCCGGATGGATTCTGGCTAAGGCCTGAAGAAATTTCTCGAAGCCATAGCGATAACATCTCGTGGAAAGCAGTGACAACTTACCACGAGTTATAATGCCTAGTATAGATTCCGTATATTTGAGAAATGACGCTTTTCACGTATATAGGTATGCTAGGTCGCCTATGCTTTCAAATCTTAGATATTTAGATCTGATCTTTTTATAATTTTTAGTCATTATTAGTTTTGTAAGAAAACGGCTGGTTAGTTGAATTTAATGAATTGGTCATTACCTTTTTCACAATTAAAATTTAATTATTAGGTAAATCAACAGGCTAGAAATAAATTTAGAAAAGTATATGGAAAACTGAGAGCTGTATTACCTAATGCTGATAAATTGTGATTTGAATCTATAATATGCGAAAAAGTAAGTTACCACTTAAAAACTGCTCCATACTGCTGAATATCAACACTATTTCTAGTTTGATCTTTCTTCTTCGCCTCAGCAACAACAACGATAAAAACAGAGAGAGAGAGAGAGAGAGAGAGAGAGAGAGAGAGAGAGAGAGAGAGAGAGAGAGAGAGAGAGAGAGAGAGAGAGAGAGAGAGAGAGAGAGAGAGAGAGAGAGAGAGAGAGAGAGAGAGAGAGAGAGAGAGGGAAAGAAAAAGAAAGGGAAGATTGATGCACAAATTAAAGTAAACCGTAAGTTTATGTGGGCTATGGAAATAACGCAGTAGGGGTGGTTTGTAGTAGCTGTAAAAAATACGCGAACGATTCAGGGTTCAGCAACAAGATGATTAATGTATTTTTGAGGAACTGAGTCCAAAGCAACTTGAACTTAAAGTTGACCTAATGTCCCACACATGTTCAAATGGTAAAATATCAAGTGACCTTGCTGGCCTGGGAAGAACGGTAACTTTAGATGGACAGCTACTGTGGTCTGGCATTGTCTATCCAGTTGGAAAATCCGGTTTTCTAGTTGCTGCCCTAACTCCTCGGTTAAGCGCTGTCTCACATTCAGGGTAAAATTGAATTTTCCGTCTATCACCATGTCTTTGGCGAACCTAGACCTGGAGGTAGATGATTAGTCTCCAAGGAAATTTAGGTATTCTTTAGAGGCGTTCTTCGTGGTCTGTAGTTCATAAGACAGCCCCAGTAGCTTTATGATGTTTTTTGCTATTGTTCTGTGATAGTTATTCCAAAGACGAAGTGCCGTGATGCATTTGTTCTTATTCTGTTAACCATATCCCGAAATAATATTCCAGGTTCCTTCAGTCCTATAATCCTAACACGTTCAGATGCCCTTAATTGATGAAAAATAGCCCGTTTTTCACTTGAGGTACCTTAAGTAATATTTTTAGATTAGGTAAAGCCAAGGAAATACTATTAGCATTAGCAGCAGCTGGTGTTGGCAATTGGACCGTCGTTATCAGTTGGTGCACTGGAAAGTACAAAATAATATTAATTCTATTGGTGCTGGTATTTTTAAAGTTGTACAGTTGCAGTTAGATTGAAAACTGTTGGCACCAACTTTACCAGCACCAATAGAATTAATATTATTTTGTAGGTACTTTCAGTGCACCAACTGATAACTTCGGTCCAATTTTTTTGTAAGAAATATTTATTTCGCACTTTTGAATGTTACATTTATCACAAAAATCGTTGAATAATGGTGAAATTATTCATGTATGCTTTGCTTGTTTTTACTATTATTCAGAAATCTAGAACATCGTCGCTGAAATATGCATATTATAAACATTACTACAGCTTTAACTCGAACACCGTAACTTTATGAAAAAATGTCCAATAGAAATTGCTACAAATAATCTGGCCATATTAATTTTACATTTTCAGATTTTCAATTTTCGAAAGAAATTGCCTCTTCCACATAGCGAAAATGCACATATTGCAAATTTTAACATCGCAGAAACTGGAAAACCGTAGCTCTTTAAAAAAAATGTTCAATTCAAATGATTCCGAATATTTTTTTATCTTTAATTCAGCTATCTAGGATATTCGATTTTCGAGAAAATTTGCCACCACCAACCCCTGTGGGGGTGGTTTTCGGAAACGGAGAACTTCTACTATATAAAACGCGCGCACGACAGTCGAATTGTATACCTCCTCTGTTTGGGTTCGTTGGTCAAAAATATACTAGCAAACTCATCATAAATGTTTATATGTTGTATAAGGCAAATGGAGAGTAATGCTGTGATATAAAATATATTTTGATTGGTGGGTACTCCCATCGTACGTCACCATTTCTATTATCTGATAAGGAAGTAAGGAGATCATAGAAAAATGTGCACGTGTAAATTCTTATCTACTATAATGTAAATATTTATACTGTTCTACTTCTGACTATGCATTTTATAAAAAAAAATGTAGAACTATGGAAATAAGCAGTTAGTCGAGTTGAACTAGATATACTTATCAATTTTATCTAATCTGAAAGGTTGGGAAAGATGAAAGTAATCTTCTATTATCTTGATTATTTTTTTGTAGATGATAAAATTCGGCTCTATTTATTTTGAATAGAACTACATCAGTGTATGGATAGAATGATAAAGATGAACTTTCTTAATTTACTACCTTCTTAACAAACATAGTTTTCGATTATTGATTTTTCTTACATACATTTGTGGCCGTTCGTCTGATTTTTCCCTCAATTTCCAAAAATTAGAAAGACATATAACATGGGTAGATATGCTTCCAAAGGGGTAGTGTTGTATAATTCTATAAACTTGTTGACGGATATGTATTATTTTTACAATTGCTGAAGACGAAAATAAATTAAACAGTTCTATTTTTAGCTACAATGAACTCGTAGAGACAAATTTTCAATCAATATAATTTAACAAACGATAAATTAATGGTTCAGTATTGCTGGCTGCCCATACAAATAGATAGGCAAAGATTAGGGTGTAATCTTTGAGATAGGTGTCGATAATTGCCAGTCACTAACATCAAAAAACTAGGCACACACGGAAAGTTAATTGTGGAACAGACAATTGTTAAATTCATGTGATTGGGTTGCTAATTTTGCCCTAAGGCTACACATACCTTCACCGTATTTCTTCCACCCCGATGTAGATCGACGTCACATGACGTCAGATGATGGACAAACACTGAGATTACAACCTAGGTGTCCATATTTCACAAGATAGGCCTGTTCGTCCAGGCTTCTCTGTCCAACATAGGCACCTAGCTTGAAAGCTGATAGTTTAATCACCTTATCCGACGTCGGTCTACATTGGATTGAAAAAAATACGGGTCCAATGTAAAAGCCATCCTAATTCGGAAGTTGATTGCTATTATTCGACTTGCTTGACGGCCAGATGCCAAAAGATAACCAAAATATCCACGACAGATTGATGAATAATGGTATTTAATATTTGTTAGGAACAGGCACAAGGTAGCGATTATATCTTATCAACTTTTCAGATTTTCTAGGAATTTCATCTTAGAGATATCGATAGGATAGGATATAGGTACAAATAACAATGTGTCGAAATAATTCACCATTTTTTTGATCAAAGATCTAAATAGAAATTGCTCTCATATTGAATCAATAAGGGAAATTTTAAGATATCACATGGGTGATTAGTAATAATCTTTTTAATATAAATTGAGATAACGATATATTTAACCCCAAATGTGTAATGAAATTAATTAAGGTTTTCATACATTAATCCTCAGATACAGCTCGAATATACTTTTCTTAAAGGTTTAGGGCCGATTTCATAATCAAATTTATTCTCTTATTAATTTTAATCCTAGATTAAAAATTTCATTAATTTTTTGGTTGGACATAAAATTCAAAGTAACTTTAGAGAAACGAAAGAGAAGGTAACTAACGTTGTAAAAGTTATTGAAAAATGCACTATTTTTATTCCATCATCGAGATATGATTTAAACAAATTGGAGAATTAACTAATCTCCTATTAAGGATTCATTATGAAATCGGCCCTTAGTTCTACTTTAAAGTTTTCTAGACAGGCTATATGCAGCAGGTATTGAGATCTTTAATTCTGCCTGGAGAAGTAATTTATCATGCTATCTATTGCTTGTTACGGGTCTTAATTCAGGTTATTCCTGATTAGGAACATGCATTTTTTCTCTTTCCATCCAGACAGCATATCAATAATTTAGGGCTCTGTGCACTCTGCTGCACTTTCATTATTTCTTTTATCCCACTGCGTTTTGGGGTTGATTTCCAGATAAACTCTCAGTAAATCATTAGGATTTAGGATAAACATGCCCAAGCATGCAGTATTTTCCAGCATAATATATTAATACTCCTAGACCTACTGAAGAGAAAGAGAGGGCACTGCACAAACATGCTACCATTAAATGGGTTATATGAGCGTTTATAGTTTCCAGTCGATTTATAAAAGTATAACTTCCACCAAAATATTTATTGTAACTTCTATAATCTGATTAATATTATTATCAAATGTTTAGTTATCATGCAATCGAATAGCTAATGAAGAAATAATGGAAGAAAATTTATTCAAAAACAAAACCAAATATAGATCTAGGATTTTGGTGTGGTGCAAGAGAGGAAATACTTGCTATCAATTTCAAATGATTTTTTATAAGTTGTTGTTTGTAACTGCATGTTCTTTGATTCACTTAATATTTCTATAGTTATAATTCAAGATGTTCAAATATAAAGAAGTTCAATGAACGCATGTTTTCTGTTATGATCTTCACTCTCTCATGTCTTGTTTTTGTTTCTAAAATCCTTCACGGGTGTCTCTAGCTATTGGAGTTGACTCAAGCCCTATAATTCATTTCTAGTGGCAACTCGAAATAAAGACACATAGTCAGTAAAGTCACCTGAACACTAATAACTAAACTCAAGTAAAAGTAATCCCTTTCTGATCTTCTCATTCGTGTTAGATCCTTGTCAAAATGCTTAGACGTCAGTCATATTTTGAATCTTTAAAACATTTCGATAGACAGTGGAGTGACGTTCATACACTAATACATACACTACAATACACTAATAGACAACTAATTTTGATACAATGGTATATTAGTACATTGTGTGGAATGTAATAGTAAACATAATGATCAGAAAATCATGACTTATTTAAATGATTTGTTACAATCATCCTATTTGTTTCAGACATTCCAATTTAGTCCACGAATAAATGCTAGGAACCCAATAAAAACATTTTAATTAAGTGATATTTAAGTGCTGTATTCAGAAATTAATTGCTCTTATAGTTTTTTGGAAAATGATTGCTTTAGACTTTAGACTAAAGCTAGCACAGCAACCTTTAAAAATAAACTTTTCTGAGAACTTATTTTTTAGTGCATCTAGGGCTAATTAAGTGTTAATTAAGTGCTGAATTTTAAAATTTATTGCTTTTATAGTTTTCAGGAAAATGGCTGTTTTGCTTTTAGAAATGGATTTTTTTAGATAATCTTATTAAGTGCTTGTAGAGCTGATAATGTATTGTATTCCGAAATTAATTGCTCTTATAGTTCTTTTTTAAATGGCTGCTTTGGTAGCTTTAGATCTAAAGCTAGCATAGCAACAAGTAAATATTTTGGCAGCAACTTAAAAAGTACCAGCACCAATAAAATTAATATGATTTTGTATTTTTCAGTGCACCAACTAATAATTTCGGTCCAATTTTTTGAAAAAAAATATTTTATACTTTTGAGTGTAACATTAGTTTATCATCAGGTAAAATCATACGTAAATATAAACACATGCAAAGACATTCTCCCATTATTTTTTCGAGTCGGGCTCGTGTTGGTAGAGTTCCGTACTTGAACCACACAGTTATATATTAATTTACAATGTACGTGCGTGATGCGGTCACATAAGTCTGTAAAAAATGCCAAAGTTCGAGTTTTTTTTCAGTGTTTTCGGCAGCTGTGTCAAATTAGAGTGATCTTATAAGGGTTCAATTTTTTTATCGGATGTACGGAACCCTAGAAACTATTTTATCCGATTAAGGAACTTGAAGCGTGGAGATAATATGTAAATTTTGAATTCCCTAGATCCCATACAATACCTTAAAAATTCAAAAAAATTGCATACATAGTATTATGAGTTAGTGACGAAATTACACAATTTGTTATACTCGCTATGCAATCAAATTTCGATTGTATACAGGTAGGCTAAATAAGCCATAATGAGAAATCATTTTCGGAATATTAATAATTCACGGTCTTCATTCCGTTTCCATTGTAAATACAACTGATATCGTTGAATTTCTGGGCTGGGAATTTCTCATGTACTCTATATACCTAATCACTAATAGTCTATCAACTGTTAGTGTAGCAAAAAATCAACTTCAAGGCAGGATGTTGGTTTTATTCAAATTTTAAATTGAACTATTCCGGAAAGTTTGAATTTCTACATTTATTAAAAGAAAACCTGTTACTTGTTTTTAAACAAAGCTGCAATAATTTCTCTAGTATGATTATGAACAGGCTTTCATGTGACTGTATATTTGCATCTTTTGGTTGATGCTTCTGAATCTTGGTTGATATCTGGTATTTAGCTGGTATCGTAAACTTAAGGTTCGTTTTACAGGGATCCTTATAATAAACACCCCCTCTTATATGTTGAAAACAACACTCAGGTATCACTTTTGGTTTAATACCAAAGAATAAAATATAGACTTTTTCAGTGAATTTGTTAATGCAGTTATATATGCAAATAATAACGAAAATAATGATGTCAACCACCGGTAGAAGAAAATGAAATTTTCGTGATAAAATCGAAAATTTTATTTTTTCACTGTTGTGGGCGGTAAATTAGATTATACATATTCAATAATTTTGCACTTTATGGAATATAACTTCTCCGGTTACGTGATGTCGTGATTCTATTTGAAGCATGCCAATTTGTTCATTTAATTGAGCAATATCTAAAACTGGCAAACAATAATTATTTCAGAAAATTTTAACATTCCATAAAAGTTGGCATAAATCAAAAAACATTATATTAATCCATTCTGTCAAAAAAACATCATGGTGGAATATATTTTCGCCAGAATATTGTCAAATATCTAAAATCTCAATGTCACATTATGAAACTATTATTATTAATAGGAAAACAACAACCAGACATATTAACATTTGAATATCGGTGACAAAAATAAATACCTAACGGATTTGGACCCGGAACACAGAAGCATTTGACATCAATGTGAGGTAAAAATAAAACAATGATACAAAATTTAAATTAGAACATCAACAAACAAGCCACATGTAGGTTTAACGTGTGTGCCAAAGTGTTTGGAACACGTGCCTGTTTCAACCCCCCGCTTAGAGGCTGTTCTTGACTCAGACTGAAATACATATTGCTTTTTTGTTATTTTTACCATAGCCATGCTTGTCATTTTGCTCAAACTAAATAATGGAGAAGTGAAGGATTCTGCAGTAAGACCATCCCAAATCAGATCATTAGAAAATATTGAGTGAACATATTTACGAATCAAAAAAAGATCTCCTTTCTCGTGCTTTCGGGTTTCCTTGATATAAGGGAAATATAGTCACTGACAAGTAAACTAAGTAAACTGGGTTGCAGTACCTAAATCGCGTTCTGCAAAAATAATGCTTATTACATAATTCCTAAATAATTTTTATAGGTAGATAGCTAAATATTTACAACTGTGTTCGTGATAAAACTGAAAAAGTACGAGTCGGGCTCGTGTGGAAAGGGTTCCGTATATACCCTTTCATTTAATATGTCACAATATGTGCTTGAAAATTAACCTCCAATATCAAAATTTGTTTATTTAGAATGTACGGTCATGTTGCGGCCATCTATCTCTATATCAGTACCTACATAATTTACTATTCAACAAAAGATGTACATAGCTACTTGTAGTAGCGAAATAGTTTTTAGTTCTTATTGTAGAAATAGGCACTTTTATTTATCGGGATAAAAATTATTCAAAAAATAACTCAAGATATAACCTATAAATGTCATTAAATCCATCTATAACGAGTTTCACGTTCCACCCTGAGACTGCAGTGAAGCCGGGTATAGGCAGGCAGTGTTGCAATTCTTTAAATTTAAGTTTCTTTTGTAATCTTGAAATGTATTGTTTATTATTATTAATTATTGAAAATAAAAATGTTGATATAAAAGTTGAACCCAAGCAACGAAATTTGCCAGAGATCGAACCTGATGGTCGGTCGAGTCAGGCATAATAAATGCGCTGGCAACGATGGACTCCGTATTCTCAGTTTGAAACGCACTTTAGTACATAATATATGCACAAGAAAGAAATTCTCTTCAGGTTAAATATATGGTGTAATTGCTTATAAAGCTAACAGTAAGACCATTAGGAAATATCACGGATTTTTTATTCCAATCTCGCGGGATAGGACGAAAAGGCTTATAGCTCAACTTTCTGAAATTCACCTGCAAAACACCTTTCCTTTGGCAAGTCTTTGCTAATTCCACAAACAAAATCGAATAGTTCCAATTACCTACATTAAATAAGAAAAAACAACGTATAAATCTTTTCATGCTATTTGACTACTTCCTCTATGAAATTTCTTAAACAATTTATTTTAATATTTATTTCCCAGTAATCACAGTAATTCCAGCTGATTTCTAAATTACAGTTTTTAAATTTAATTATTTTCATGACCTTGCGCGAATTTTTGCCATTTATTTAATTGAAAATTCATTCAATTCGAGGTGATACCAATTATAGATATGGAACGTAGAAAATGGAAGAAAAAAATCAGAAATTTTAATTTTCTTTGGATATACAAAAGATGCAAACCATTGAAACAAATTACAATCATAAAGTTAGGTAATACAATAGGTTGAGAGGTAGGAATACGATAAGGGCAATTAAGAAACCTATCTTCAAAAAAAAGAGAAGACACATGGACGTGATTTTTTAACCGTCGAACCCAAACGGAGGAGGTATACAATTCGACAGTATGTCTGCATGTATTATTTTTATGGATGTTCGCGCCTTTTGCATAGTAAACGTGCTTCGATTTTGATGATTTTTTTCATTTGAGAGAGGAGTATTGAGAATTGGTCCTATTGAAAAAAGAACAATATTAGACATGCCCTTCCCCTCAAAAACTTCCCCCAAAGGGAGTGATGGGGGTATTTTTTCCCGAAAATTGAAAATCCGAGAAGGCAGAATTAAAGAAAATTCCATATCCGGAAAAAATCGTTTAAATTGGACATTTTTTAAAATAATCATTGTTTTCCGTGTTACAGTCTAAAATATTTGTTTCAGTTTTGTGGAGGAAGGGGCAAATTTTTTCGAAAATCGAAAATTTGAAATGTTATTATATCCGGCAACGTTTGAGAATAATCATAGGTTTTCGAGCTATACTAAATTTTGAAATATCTATTTATGCTATGTAGAGGGAGCATTTTTTTTTCGAAAATTAAAAATTTGAGATTACCAATTTGAATAAGTGATGCCAAGCACCATTTTTCAAAAAAATCACAGGTTTCCGACTCACAGCAGTGGTAAACTCTGAGAAATATGTGCATTTCCGCGATGCTTTGAAATCTCTGAATAAGTATGAGTAACGCATTATCTTCTTTGGTGTACGTTGAATGATTTGGATGACTAATGTTACACTCAAAAGTGTGAAATTAATATTTTTACAAAAAAATGGACCGATCTTATAAGTTGGTGCACTGAAAAATACAAAATAATATTAATTCTATTTGCATTCGTGTCAATGTTCCAGTCATGTTCATTAATGTGCATGATCGAACGAGTAATTTCAAAATGGCAGCCATAAGAAATTTTAGAAAAAATCTAAAAAAATCTAAAAAATAACCATTGAGTATTCTGCATAAAAGTATCTTTGAATATCAGATTTGATTCGTTGCTAAAACTTTAGTTTGAAACATTTCTCAATAAAAGTAATAGAAAAAATAATAAGAGTCAAAACCTATGGACTCTACCGATAGCTTGCTACAAGCCGGCGGAATTTTCACATATTTTGTAAAACTTCAAAAGAGAATTTCAGTTTTGAAAGTCTAGAAGATCACATTTTTGTTGTAATATGAACTTAGAGAAGAAAAACCTGGGGTGCTCCTTCCCAAATTATCAAGAATAGTCTACCTTTACGACTTGCACTAGTGAAAGAAAAGATTATTTTTTGTCTTAACATTTCATTTGTGATAATAAGCTTCAAATTATTTGAGCACTTATTAGGAACATTTTATGTAATTCTCCAGCATAAAATTGAACGCTTAAATAACAAACAGTAGACCCTCCTCAAGACATAATGAAATATCTTAATAGCTATCTCTTTTAGGAAATTAGTTCAATCGTCCTATCACAGTTTTCACTAAATCAGTTTTTTGTCACTTTGACGTAATCTATCTTTAAGTAGTAAATTTTCGTAAATTTATTATAATAACATCGGTTCTCGATAAATGTTTGAAATTCCAACTTATTTAGACATCTGGAAGTGGGTGAATCGAATGAATTTGTTAAAAATATACAAGATAAGACTACTAAAAAAGGCTGTAAGCTCTGTGATCAGATATCGAACTGTTTGGGATTGTCTAAATCTTTTTTGAATTACTGAAGCTTAATTTTTCAGCTCAATGCTAGTTTTGTTTCTTTGGCCGTTTTAGTATCAAACTAAGCTAGTACTGAACTAGATTTGTTTATAAATATGGCTGTAAGCCTTCCATTTATCAAATCAAACAGTATTTTCTATATATAAAACAAATGAAGCTACTTACAAAAATTATAAGAAAGTGTACGTCTTTTTATAGATTGTTTGGTCATTTTGAATAGTAACAGTGCCATTTACCAATCAACTAACGCAAAAATCACCAAAGATGCTACGTTTGAATATACGATAGACAATTATCTTTATTTACCAAAGTTGATCTGTCCAATCGTTAGTTGTACGTGTAAAGAATTTTATTATCAAACCAGACTCTGTCAATCTGCCCATGTTGTGGAGGCCATTTTTGTCGTTGATTTACCGTTACCGCTGGGAAAACCAGATATGGACCGAGACAGCTTTTTCTGTCGAGCAACAGTGAACAGAAAAGATGCCCAGGTGTAGCGTTGTTGGAAAACAAGGGCCTTTCAGACCTCATGAATAAGGCATCAGAGTCAGCACGAATTTAGGAAGAGTTGGAAGAATCAGCATCAAATCCAAGATATATTTCAGAACACACAGAGAAGAAGAAATGGTTAAGGAAACTAAGTCCTTGACTGATGAGGATTTTTTTCTTAAAGTAATTTTTCATTTATATAATATGAACACTGGAGTTGAACCTAAGACTTCAGGTAATGACATTATTTCTTGAAATAGATTTTTTATGAAGGTATTTTACGATTTCATTTTATGTATCTTTTTAATAAGTTTATCTATAGTTACCGTGGTGAAGAGAAATACACTACATTAATAACGATCACAATTATAAATTCACTTGTATTAATATTAATTTCTAAACATGCCTAAACCCCTAATTTTTTTTTAACTTTATTCTCGAACATATCTTAAATATGAAATCTTCAAATTACTTTTATTATATATTGTATCGGTACCCATCATTAGGATGAAGTATAATTCTGACAAAAAAGTAATAATAGGTATTACATATAATGAAACTTGTTCAAGTTGATGAAAATATTTTTTAATTATCGATACTAAAATATTCATCATTTCAGTTTATTTTGGGAAAGCTTTTGTATCCAAAGATAGAAAGTTCCATAACCTCTTCCAGTTCTTCATTTTATTTTCTTCTAAAATTGTTTTCTCGAAGATTAAAACTAAGAATAAAAGCTGAAGTGATTGATTTCATTGACTTCCTTGAAGCTTCTAACATCCAATACTTAATTGCTTACCCAAAAACTGTTCAAAGAGGGCCGGCGGAAAAAAATTTTGGTAAGAAATCAGATTTTAAATGACTTTATATAAAACTGAAGATATCTCATACAGAAACTAGGACCAACTTTGATCAGTAAGTGCTCTGAAGAATACAAAAGATTATTAATTCTATTGGTACCCACTGGTAACTTATGCAGTTATAGAAGACTTTTGGCACCCATTTCAAAAGTTCCAGTAAGAAAAAACTAATAAAGTCGGTCGTAGTTCTTTGTAAAAAAATATTTATTTCATATTTTTGATTTTTTCAATAGTCAGGTTATCTATCAAAGTTTTATACTTTCAGCGCTTTCCAAGTCATGTAAGTAGTAAACCGTAATTTTCTTGGAAAAACTTTTATAAATTTATATAATATTTTTAATTTATCAACTGTATTACTTTTGTACATTCCCTGAAAGTATTAAAATTACCGAAAGCTTGGAATTATTTATTTTATTACATATTTGCTGCACCCCCACTGTTACTACAGAATCTTATATATAATATATACAGGGTGTCCGGGAGAATATGGGAAATATCTCGGATCCAGATAGAACATGAAAAAATACGATGGCAAGTTCCTATAAAGTTTTTCCCGAAAGGCCTTCCCTACGGAGATATGCGTTCCTGAAGAACGCCGCTGGAAATCATTGTCATTTTTATTAAAAATAAAGCATGAATTCGTTTATTATTTTATCATACAGGCTGTTGAAAATTTAGGCATTACGGTGTAAAACTTAGCCCGCCACTGGTAAACTAAAAAACTAATATTTCAAGGACACTATTTCATGAGGTTCTTATATTTTATCAAGTACTTTAAAAAATATTTAAGAAAAACTTATTTCCAAGGGCGTTTTTTAGGGACGCATATGTCCGTAGGGAGAGCCTGTAGGGAAAAACTTCTCATCTTATTTTTTCATGTTCTAAGTGGATACGAGGGATTTCCCACATTTCCCGACATCCTGTATAAACAAGTGTATTTTTTCAAAATAAAGTTCTTATTGAAGCTTTAAAAAAGCTATATCAAAGAGTACTACAGCTTCTTACAACTTCATTTGGTTTGTACCATGCCACTCTTATCTTCAAATACTTACGCTAAAATAGAACCACAAGTTTATCAAACACTCAAAAGGACATACTCAAAGAACATTACTGACGTTTGGCGTATAAGTTGACATAACGAATCAACATATTTGTCGGGGTAACTATTCCATGTCCATGAGTAGAAGTTCCATTGATCGAACCCATTGCACAAATGAACAGATATGAGTCTATGCTTTGCTATGATAGAAATATCACTTATCAAACATAATAGTCTTTTCCATGGCATACTTCAATAATCTTAACTCTTCTATAATTTCAGTAGCTAATTATTTGACGTTCAATAACTCAAAAACGGTACTTATACCTACCCTAACTTATTAGGGGTAACATATTATGGCTAACCCAGAGATTTGCCCATCCGCACAATGATGCTCCGTCACAATGCCCGGTGATTTTATACGCTCACCGAATCCGATGCCAATAGAAGAATGCAACATCAGCAGAAGCATGATCAAGATGCCACTCAATGTCTCCGCGGCAACCTAGGAAGGAAGAATCGCACACGCTCCTTCATCTGGAAATGCCCAATAAGTAGTGATGCTGCGAGACTGGTCTTGGTCTTGCAGTCTTGGTTTTGGTCTTGCAAAATGACAAGACCAAGACCATTTATGCAAGCCCAAGACAAATATTGGGAAACATTTTTTGCTCAATGATTCTAAAAATATTCAATTAAAAGATTTTGGGTAAAGTTCATTTTAGCCTTATAGAATTTCCAGATTTCAGAAAAATTCTGAAACATCCTGAACTTAATTGAGATATTTACACGACTGATTTTTGAAATAGGTACCTACTTTTATAAATGCGCGTAATAAAAAATCTCTACCAGTTTTTAATTTTCATTATTTTGTTGGAAAAAGCTTTATACAAAGTTGATGTTTGTTTTATAAACCAGAAATACTTTTGAACGCTTTCACTCAATGGCCACTCTGAGAGATTTTCTCTATTTTATTCAAGAAAATGGTACAATGGTAGAATGAGTTTTGAAACAGAAGTATGACGTACAAACATTAAGTGGGGCCAGGGAAACCATTATATATGAAAATATGGCTCGGAAGTAGTAAAATGAGTGCCTAGGTGCGACGGAATATACCAAGAAAGCACAAGCAGATAAAGAAAATTCTTGCTAGTAAGATAGGATTATCATATGTAAATGGTGAATAATAATTTTTATAAACTTTTTTAATTAATTACGCATCTCCCTTGCTCTAACTTAATTCTACGCACCTAATTTTACTCTCAGTACTTATTCTAGAATGGTTTGGTACCATTACAATACCAGGCGTATTTGTTCTGGACAACGACAGATTTTTTTTATACGGTCGATATTTATCCATTTCCAATGATAATATATCTATAGGCAATCTTATAAGATTATCAATTAGATACTTCCGATCCATATTCAGGGTTCTACTTCATTTGAATTAAGCAGTTACCGTTTAGAATCGCGCGAACTTTTCACACTTATAAAAAGAAAAACATTTGTGCAAGAGTCTGCCAATTAGCGAGGAGGGATTGAGTATTCAGTATTCATCATTGGTTACTAGACAGCAGTGAAGGGCAGACCGAAACCAGCGACGTATCAATCCAATGGGTCAACTGCTGAAGTATAGCAATTTATTACGCACAAGTTAGTTTGTTAAATTGGAATCGGTGTGTGTGTGTGTGTGTATTTATTTAATTGGTTAAATAAATCGTATTCAATTCACCGATTGTTTACTTACCAATTGGCGAGCCGAGTTACGCTACAATATGGGATATTTTTGAAATCAGGAAAAAAAAACTCCGAAAATATAATAGTAGGTATCTATAGGGACTGGATATCTCATTAAAAAAATATAAGTACAATTTTTTTGTATACCCTTAAATATGCATGCTACAGTAGGTACTTTTGGTAGTATTTGAAAAAAAATAGTCTAACCACACAATTTTAATTTGAAACAAAAATAACGATTATCTGGGGTGGGTAATTTATAATGAGTAACCCTTTACATTTCAAATATACCTACATTGTGGGCCAAATAAAGTTCCACTCTATTTTCCAATCATTGATACATCTCTATCTTTAACAAATTACCTTATTCATTTTTTGAGAGTTTATAATTAACACGTTTTTATTCGGATACCTTATGTTCATTTTTTTAATAACAGTAACGGACTTTTATTTCATTTAACATCGTTGTGAAAACTTGGAATTATCTAAAATTGAACTAATTTGTTTTTTCGGTAGTTATATTTTGTTTCCGGAATCAAACGCAATGCAATGAAGATGAAGATGGCACTGAATCCAGATTACAACTAGTTGTGCCAAGAAGCAAAGTGTCGGAGGTTCTACGTCATCTACATGACGGAGCCTCGGGTGGACATTTTGGAATCACCAAGACTCTGCAGAAGGTTCAAGAGCGATTCTATTGGGTGAATTTCAAAGAAGTTGTGAGACTGTGGTGCCATAAGTGTGAAGTGTGTGCAGCCAGCAATGGACCACTTGACAGAAAGCGGGCACCTATGAGGCAGTATAATGTTGGGAGTCCCACGGAGCAAGTTGCTGTGGATATTGCGGGGCCATTTCTTGAAACGGACAATGGGAATAAGTATATCCTAGTAGCCATGGATTACTTCACAAAGTGGACGCAATCCCTAACCAAGAAGCATCGACCGTCGCCGAGGTGTTGGTGAAAGAATTCTTTTCACGTTTTGGCGTTCCTCTTGAAATCCATTTGGACCAAGGAAGAGACTTCGAGTCAGCCCTGTTCCAAGATGTGTGCAGACTAATAGGTGCGAACAAGAGCAAGAATGGATAAAGTCCATGAGTTAGCCAGACAGAACATCCAGCTTGCCAGTGATCGAATGAAGCACCACTACAATATTCGATCAACTGATGGAGTCTTCAACGTGGGGGACTTTGTTTGGCTGTATAATCCCCAACGACGTCGAGGCCTTTGTCCCAAATTCCAAAGGCAATGGGAAGGCCATATGAAATTATGAAGAGGATAAATGACGTCATCTATCGTATCCGAAAGTTACCAAGGGGAAAACCTAGAGTGGTGCACATAAACCGACTCGCACCATACGCTGGATTGAACAACCAGGAGGAAGCACGAGTGGCTCTTCAAGTAAAGAACGTTGAGGAGCGAAATGTCAGTTTCAACGAATTCATGTCCAACTACGCGGATCGGAAGAAGGTCAGACTCGGTGTGACAGTTGAGGTTCAACAAGACCTTTTCAAACTACCAGCCGACGTTTCTATTACCCATTGTGTAGCGGAGGATCTACGTATGGGTCGAGGAATTGCTCTGGTGTTTAAAAGGAAGTTTGGAAGACTGGATGAATTGTCAGCCCAAAGACCAAGAGTAGGAAAAGTTCTGCGACTAGCAGATGGTAATCGGAACCTCTTCTATTTGGTTACGAAGAAGATGTCTACAGGAAAACCCACTTACAAGGACATCTGGCATGCACTGAAGAGCCTAAGGAATGAAGTCAGGAATTATGACATCAAGAAGTTGGGTCTTCCGAAAATAGGCTGCGGGTCGGACGGGCTAGATTGGAAGATTGTAAGGAGCATGATCGAATACATCTTCCAGGACGCTGGTGTGCAAATTACCGTGTTTTGATTCAATCCAAAAGGAGTGTACTCGGGAAAGACGATAGAGTGTTACTTCTTCAACAAGGGTGTTTGCCTGGCAGGAACCAAGTGCAGATTCCACCATGGAACGGAAATCCAGCAAGGTACTACCAAGGAATAAGTCCTGGTCTATTCTCGAAGCCATATATTGAGAAATAACCTCCAGAAACAACGAAAACAACACTGCAATCATCTAGAGCTTTTTAGGTTAGATATATAATGCTGATGCCATAGACAGGATAGTCAGTCAGTCATAGATCACAATCGGTCATAGATCATAGAAAGTAGAAAGTAGTAAAAAGTATATAGTCCGAGAAATAAGTGTGAATATAAATGTGTATATAGTCGTGTAGTAGTTGGTATAAATAAATAAGTGAAAATAAATCGAACCCAGTTTTAATATAAATTCCCGTTACAATACTTTATAATATAATAAGCATATAGGTTACCAATTTTTTATATATTAAATTCAAAAATCAATAAACACTCACAAAAAATTGTCGTGAAATCGTATGAGTCAATCAAAAATATTTTCAATAGCATTTCAATATTGGACAATTTCTTGGATTCTTTTTACTTTCGAAGAGGCCTTTTTGATACAAATCACTACGACTTGTAATTTCTCATTATTATTTCATCTCTAGTAATGAGAATATAACAAGGTAAGTAGGTACTTTTAAACTGTAAAATATTTCTTTGTTGTCTTATTTGATCATAAATAAATATTTTTCAGTCCATAATTTTTATCATTTAAAGTATCACTGTCATCGTATATTCATATTTTAATTGGGGAGTGAGCAAATGTCAAGTGGAAAACTCGTCGCTCGTCGTATAAGCCAAATCATACTATTTATACAATGTTTTCTTAATTAACCAACGACTGATTTTTTTAGCAAGTTTGGTTACGATAGTACAAAATATAATTTTTCATATTCTGCCGTTTCTTGTATTAATAAAAAATGGTGTGTCCACTCACACAATCCACCACCCTCAAACAAATTCAATCTAATCGTCTGATCAGGTCGTGTGACCGTTAATTTTTTTCAGCGTGCCATGACAAAAATAAACAACAATAGTCATGTGCAATTTGGATGTATGAGGAACCGTTTAGATGTGAATCAAATGTTAGAGAATATTAGATACAAATCACACTGTCTTCCCTGCATTTTGTCAGATATCTATATGCGTTATAGCAGGTGGTAAAGTACTTCTAGGAGAACATTTTAAGCAAGTTTTAGAAAAATCGTTAGATCGATTTTTGCGCCATAGTTTCGACCAAAATACATTTTTCAGCTATTATTTAACAAACAGTGCGAAAAAAAGAAACCATAACAAAATCGATCCACCTATTATAATATAATCCTGCCATAGCCAGACAGACCAATGGATGAAAATATTTTTTTTATTCAGGGACCTCTGAAACTTAAGCATAATATGTGGAAAACCCGAATGATTACAATACTTTCCCTACTAGGCTATACTTAGGTAACGGTAGGAACGTAAAAAGATGTTGGCCAAAAACATTCATATGCAAGTATGATTAAAGGTAACATCATGTCGCTATCATCAAATCGTTAGTGTAAAAAAATGATTTTGTTTTCGAGATGATGTAGAAGTATAACAACTACGTACTACTTATATACGTATGTAGCCCAGTACTACTTATATACGTATGTAGCCCATACTTTTCCTAAAAATCATTTTATATGACTTTGGGTACCTTGAAACGTAAAGATTTGTCAAAATGAAAATTTTGGAAAATAGGACCCATCACAATAACTACTTACTGCGAAGTTAATAACACTCGTTTAATTGACTATTTCCAAAGAAATCCAATTATTCTGAAATTTATTGCTTGGATAGTAGTTATACCTAATATCGCATGTTCCATCTTAATAATTAGTCCATCGAGAAATGTACAAGCACTCTTTAAAATACCTACAGCTTGTATGGCAGATAATGTTTCGGTGCAGACGAGGCTGAAATTTAATAGTTTCATACACTCCCCGTCTTGCGAATCGAATGTCTAAATCGGTCGCGCCAAGTGCAATTGAGCCGCCTCTCTGGCTAACCCGCAGCTAGCTCGCATCATAGGGGTCAACGTCAACTTGGACCTATGGCCTTGAAATCTCGATTCTCGCCATCATCATCATCGTCGTCGTCGCTCTGCGCCCGCGGTAAGCTGTGGTGTTGGTGTCGCTTTAATAGCGGAAACATGCAACTGCAGTCGCGAGCCTGGTTATGTTGCTTCTCGCTTCACAATCTCTCATTCTCTGTCACACAACATTATAAGACGACTACTCACTCTTCTTCCCTATTCCTCGTCAAGTTAAAAACATTTCGTTTTATGCACACGCGTCCGATGCTGTTGATGCAAAACAAAAGATCCAGACATTTTAGGGCACCTGTGATAACGATTCTAATTTTGATAGTTACAGAGTAAAAATCGAGTTCAAAATATAATTGAATAAGCTATGCGTTAAGATTACCGCGGAAGTTATTGAAGGAAGCTCAGCAGTAAACCCACTTCGATATAATGTCAGGAAATCTATCTGAAAATGCATGCCAATGAAACATCACTTCTCACTTTTTTGTAAATGATTTGGAAGATTAGCACGGAGCAGAACTAATGTATTTGTATTAAATATGAATTTTAGCGTAAATGTATGTATGATAATACCTTCACTTCAGATTAATCAGGCATTTAGTGAACGCAGCACTGATATGGACATGACAGATATTCACAAGATATAGAAAAAAGCACAATATGAATATACCTACATTCATAACGCTCTAATATGTTTCACTGTCGTATCTATGGTAAATTAAACAAACTTTCAATATAAGAGACATAAGCATTCATTATCTGTGATTATTATTGCTGTCGTTGTCCAAACATACTCATGGCTTATGACATCTACGGCAGTTTTCAGAAGTACCTTACTAACTTTGAAAGGACCAGAGAAAGTAACAAGTTCTCAAAATATGGCCCTTATCCCGGAAAAGATCAAAATAATATTTATGACATTGGTTCTAGAATTGCAAATATGTATAGGAATATTGTGTGAATCAAGCGCTGTATTTTCAAAGAACACATAATGTACAAATCAATAGGTGCGTTTGGAGGAAAATAGGTCTCGGCGGCACATATTCGTTGCAACATAAAATAGTGCGTTCTGGTCGAAGCGCTCTTTAGCGCTTATCGCTAATGAAAGTAGTGAGCGCCGTCAATAGCCAGTTTTAGCCAGGTATAGGTAGTTATAGACTCTCTGGACCATTCACGAAATATTATTTTGTTTGTAATTTGAGAACTAATACATTAAATTTTGTAAAAGTGCCTTAATTTTTTTTGGAAAATCAGCACTTCTGCATCGGAGGGCTCAAACACGGAAATCATTGAAGATTTGGAAAAATTCTTACTTCAAATTTTTCTAGATATAGATGGCTCTTCATTGATTTAAAAATTTTTTTCGGTAAAAATAAAATCCGAAGCCTTTCTGGAGGATATTTTTGAGTAGAAAGACATGTTGGGATTCTCACTTTTTCATGGTAGGTTCCATTTCTTAGTAGTCGTCTTTCTAATTAAAAAAAACATCAAAATACCAAAAATGAAACGTTATTTCATCCAAATATTTTATCGGTATTACTTATATATGTCTTTGCATCAAGATATCGGAGTTTACAAAAGGAGATTATGACCTTTTTAACCGACTTCATGAATGGAGGAGGTAGGTCGATTGTAGGTGGGTATATACTTTTTTAATTTGTTTGTGAGTTTTGCATTGTAAACGTGCACTTATTCCGTTTTTTATTGGAAAAAAGTATGCTTTTACCGATAATTTTAAAATTTTATCTGGCAGTACTGAACTAAACGTTTAATGATTTTGATGACTAAATAAATTTTTGCTATACTAGCACCGACTCTATTAGAGGGTGCAATAGAAAACAGAAAATACATAATATTAATTATTTTGGTAGATACTGGTAATTTTTAAGTTGACGCAAAGAAGGTTTCTATCTACCATTTAACTGCAGAACTTCAAAAGTACCAGTAGCAATAGAATTAATATTGTATTTTCTATTTTTACCTACCTAATGAATATTAATGAAATATATAAAAAATGTATAATACCCAATAATATCAATGAAAAACCATCTAGTGAACAAGCTCTTGAGACCGTGGTAATTTCGCGCGTGTACGTATTATTTCGCACAGGGTGTCTGGCCACCGTGCGGATGGGAAACATGAAGGGGGGAGCGGCCGGTGCTGCTGCTGGCAAGCGGGAAGTGCAAGTGCAGCGAACGCATTCAAGGTCGGGTCTTGCATACCACACGCGGAGCAGCACGAGACAGAGACAGTCATAGAAAGAGAGAGAATGAGACAGTAGTGGAGGCGACGTTGCCACTTTTGCCATTTTTAACTAAAATCTTCCTACGCAACTAAACTCATGTCAAGAGCAGAATGCATCGAAGAAGTTTTAATGCATTAATAGACAGGGAAATTAAACGGATCGTATTTGTACCAAATTTGTCACACCTATTCAGGCAAAAGAATACTTTCATTTCACAAAAACACTAAATAGTCATCAAAATTAAGACCATAAATAATCTTAGAGCAATTACCAAACAATGACATCAAGATAGTCTCTTATATTACTAGTAACAAAAATTAACTTTTGTTAGTAAAAAATGCACAAAATATTACTCCATATGAAATTCGCGATAACGAGATATTTAATTTTTGTCAGGCTCTTATATTATCTAGCTAAAAGAGCTCATAAAGGTTTTTCTGAAGCGTTTTAAAAAATACACACATATTTTAGTAGCTATGCTTCTCTCTGGTAGCTATGTTTTAATTATGATTTAAAATTTGTACCCTCTTCATATGATTTGTAAAAAATACATTTTATTAGGTCGAGATTTGCTTAACATTTAGTAAAATTGATAGACATATATGTATAGGATTTGAAATGTAATACGCAACATAGCTATTTTGGTCACGCTTTTTCCATTTTCCGATGTACAATAATTTGGTGCCAACAATGATTTTTTATGTGAATTAGATTTTCTGGTGGACAGCACTAGGGTTTTATTGTTCAATTTGTTTAAAATTATATTTGATGCTAAATCAAATTAGTTTATAGCGTTAGATAAAAAGCTAATAAATTATTCCCTTATTTTGTCGAATACACAACAAATTATCTTTCACATCACTGGGAGACATTAGCAACGTAGCGTGCTCCAGTCTTTTTTTTGTTGTAGTGATCGTTTCAAAGTCTGCCATTAAACTTCGTCTTCTTTCTGCACAGTTTATATTATACAAACACAGGTCTTTTCCTCTGTGGATTCGCTTTGAAACAGTTCCTCGAAGCTTTTAACCTAAAAACCCACATGCTTTCAAGCTCCCCATTCTTTTCTGGTGTTTATCATGTTTACAATATTGCAGATGCAATAGCGATCAAGGACAAAATGTAATTATATTATTGGGTGTTAAGTCGTATGAAAAGCTTCGAAGAATAACTAACTTAAAACGAATTATTGATACCAGGAATTTATTTGTTTAGGACCAACTATAAAAAAGAGGTGCTATATTATTCGAGTGTTTGTTTTTTTTTAAATTTTGGTTGTTATTTTGTGCGTTTTGCATTGTGAACGAGCACCGATTTTGATTTTTTTTCGTTGGACAGAAGAGTGCTGTCACATTTTAAACTTTTTAAAATCCATCATAGCTTTACCCCAATTGGTATAAATGAAGAGTAGTCCAGCAATATTAATCTCGAAAATTGTTCAAAAGGTTGGAAATAATTTTCACGAATTTTGCATAATTCACATTCAAGGATTTTTATGATCATTATAGTCTGTCCTAGTAAAACTAAAAAACTGCATCTAATGAATTACTGAAAAACAAATTTTACAAGAATGATAAGGGTTATCGAGAATTATCAAGAACATGTAGGTATGATATCAAACTATATCAACCTCTCAATTTTTAACAAAATAACATAAGCCGTTTCTCATTTATAACATAATTAAATAGTTTTTAAATTGTAATTTTGCTTGATAAATTCTTCTTTTAATTATTCGATTTGGTAAAGTCTATTGAAACCCTTTTTTATTATTATCATCCTTTCGCTTAAGGTTTCCCAATCACTTTAGGCTACTCTTCACGATACACATAAAATTATTGGTTCGTCTGCATTCCTTATTCGACAAACCTCCTCATTTTTACGGTATTCAACTATAAATTCATGTAGGTATACTGCTACAGCGTTTTCCTTTCTTGTCATATCCGCATACATATTCCAGAGATCAGATCCACAGAGTAGAAAGAGCGACAAGTATTTTTTCTTTATTTGTATTTTGAAATAACTCTATCCCACCCGCTTCAAGCCAAAATAACCCTTTTACCACTTTGGATTTAAGTTTCACCTAATTTCATGAGAAACCAATCCATCACGTGTAATGGAAGCTTCTATATATTAGAAGTTATTCGCAGGGATATCTGGATATTATCTTTCATGAGAATCTCAAACTAAGTATAATTTTTTTTCTGCCAGATGCCCATATATTTTTCAAATACTAATTTGAAATCGTCACTTTGAGTATTCATCAATAATTCAAGGTCATATGAGTATTGAGGTATAATAACCTGATCATCTGCGAAATTTAAAGAGTGTGATACTAAATTTGATACACTATGTTGGCCAATACATATTCATATTATCTACATATATTCTTTCGAAAACCAACATGACCAGTATACAGCGTTTTGATGATCCTACTGAGTCTTTTGAGGATTTCCAGGGTATCTAGGCCATCTCCCAGTTGGCATTTAGGTACAGTGTCGTATGCCCTTCTTAGGTCTATTATCCTAGATACAGCTCCTGGTTGGTAAGTACCTAACATAATAATCCATACTCAATTGATAACCTCTTAAGTGAAAACACTGATCGGTACAACGACCTTATATAATTACATTCGGTTGCAGATATAATTTTGGAAGCTGTATAAAATACATAATGCTATAGCTTGCAAACTCCATCCAACCATAACTAATTGTATTCCTATTACCTTTTGATTAATTAGATTTCTGTTAACCAGTCAGCCAGGCGAAGTCGCTCATGTGTGACCCGAGAGTTCAAAGTCAATGTTGAATATTGTACATATCTTTAAATAGCTTTTTTCATTACCTCCAATTTTGCATTTGAGTTCGATCTCAAATAAACAAAAATTATTGCGACCATCTCATAAAGTATCTATATGTAGATGCTAGAGCAGGAATAATATTTTTTTTGAACATCTTTAATCATCAAAAAAATATAAGACATCACTTTTACATGAAGTTAGAAAATTATTTCGGACAAGGCCATATTTATCAATAATACACATTTAGTAAAAGGAAATATCAAGGACGGAAGTCGTTTTTTTATCGATAATTAGGTAGATAGGTAGATAAATAGGTACCTACAGTAGAGTTGCATCGAGTCTGAAACTCAATCATTTATATATATTAAGATATCCAGATATAAGAGAATATTTTTTTATAATAAATTGACCTATGCAATTCTACGGAGTTTATTGACCCCATGGAGGAAGTGCCTGGCGCGTCGTTCCTTGTTATCTTTGTTTCTCTGTATGATTCATCTAGCAGGTAGATACGTCAAGAATGAACTATCTGAATTTTTATGCATTCTCACGTGAACGACGTCCTGAAATTGCTGAATGTTAAGTAACAAATATCTATGGAAAATATCTACATATAGTAATTATTATCGTCAACGGTCATATTTAGACAATTTTTTGAATGCAGAATATTGATTTGCTGTCACAACAAAACGCATTTAGTCTATTAATTTTCGCTAAAAATTTACTTTTACGTTTTTGATAAGGTCCTTATATACTAAATAATGGCTCATAAAATCTTCGAAAAAATTCATCCACAGCCAGAATAGTCCATAGTTCTGTTTTATGTGTCATGAAGATTAGGTAAGAACGATTTTCAAAAATTTAATTAACGCATCAGTAGTTGAACTGTCTGAACACCCAATGTGCGTGTCGTTGAGGGATTTAGGATGGCAAAAATTTCAGTCGGGCCAGTGAAATTTTATATGTAGGTAGATTACGTTAAAAAGAACACTGAAAATATTTGTAAATTTTAAAAATATTTGCTCCTAAACAACCTGTCAATTGTCAATGTCGAAGGAGATAATTTGTTTATATTCCGTGTATTCATAAATTTAGTATAGTGCACTAGGTAATTAATCAACATAAGCGATGTTGTGCTACTAGGGCACTCGTGAATCTGTAAAACTGTCGGTGTTTAATGAGTCAGCTCCTGTGCAGTGCACTAGTTTTATTTCTAAATGAAAGAGAAGCATCTTAGTGTTAGATGATGATCCTGTATTGATTAGTATAATATAATGTAATGGATTAAATTTAGAAACACACGCCTTCTGATACAAACTTTTTTGTTTCTGATTTTTTGGCAGTAACTCCTCTTGTAGTCATTTTTTTACAGTTCAATGGTCTAAATCTTCAGACAAAGTTTGAGTAAAACTATGCAAGAATAATCTTCATCTTTGAGACGAAATCAGAAGAATAGCAACGTGAACCACAAATTCTAATGCAACCTCAAAAATGTTTTGAGAAACTTTACCCAAAAATGGTAAGGCGCACAGAATTAAATAAAGTGAAAATCTCTATCCGAAGAAAACTTGGGTAACTCTCGCAATGTTAACAAAAGAATCAGTGACGGTTATAATCAACAAAAATAAAGTGACCTTACCCTAAAGATCACTAATACTTAGCATGAAATGCAGGGGTGACAAAGTTCAGAGTGCCAGCGCGTGAATAGACTAAAACAATACCACTCCAACCCTTCCATAATAAATAAACAGCAGCCATCTTTATCTGTATTGAAGCAAGAATAATGAAGGAAGGCCCATGTCAGAAACAAAAAGCACGGCGATGGTCAACAAAGACCTGAGAGACAAACAATATACTTTAACTTCTCAAAGTAATAAATATTGTAACATATGACAAATAATCCTGGACAATCAGGGTTTCATGTAGCAAGAAAATGTTGGAATGTTCTGCTATAGGTGGTGTATGATGGTATATCAAAATACTTTAGTCATGTGAATAGAAGGAATTGAGAAAATTATGATCCGATGCAATTGTCATAAAGACCGAGATGTGGAGAGAGTTAATCAAAGTTCTCACAAAAATATGTCAGGTTCAGTAGCCATGAGACCTGCAGAATATTGACGAAAGCCTGGCGGCTTCAAGATTGCGCGAATCGACATAAAGTCAAGATAGTTCATACACGTGTAACACTCCCGTTCCACACTATGAGTATCCAATAATCTTAGAAGGTCTAACGCTTAGTAAAAATTTCAGCTTCAGATAATTTAGTTCAATTGACCTATTATCTAGAACAACATCCATTATCTATTGTTTGCCTTAGGCAAAATACTTTTTGAATACCCTATATAAGAGAAATAAAATAATAGTTGAAGGCACTATACAATATACAATTTAGGTACGATTTTGGGGCCTGTTTTCAATAAATACTGTCATATTCTATGAATAACAAGTCAGTGATTTCTGATACATTAATTCTCACATAACATACAGTACATACATACACTATTGCATTCTACAAAGAAGGATGAATGGTCACCTAACATTAGCAAATAATTTTGAGGAAATTAGAAAATGCTTTTTGCCAAGAATATTTGATTATATGTGCTAAAGAAGTTTTATTTAAATATTACAAACTGTCGGAAAATAACAAGTAATATATCATATTTATCATTATTGGAGATCAGCTCATTTTTTCTAGTTTAGTAGCACAGAAGCGATCTCTCTTGAGTGAAAAAACAACACAAACCCCACAATAACAACGCAAACATATAACTAATTGATAAGATGATTGCTGTATTGTTTTTACATAAATACATATTTTCCAAACGATAACCCATTTAAAAAAAACGAGGATGACGTGACAAATGCATGTTCGTCGATATACCCAACAACCATATTATTTTGTGTTCGTTTCCTCGAGTTACTTATCTTGTTGTGTAATAAAGGACTGATGGATAGTTTTTTATTTGCGTTGAAATTGCAATGCAGAGATAAGCAATGGCACTTATGTCATGCATAATGTGTGATCATTGCTCCCTAGACCTTATTTTTCTATAAATTCCAAATACCAGAGAGTTACTGGTTGTCCTTAAAAAAACTAAAATATACCTCCATCTTTTTAGAAAGTAGATCAAAATAGTGCAAGAGTATCAAATATTAGTTTTGAACAAAATCAATGAATTCTGTTTAGTCGAAAATAACAACAGTCCCACTTTTTTTAAACATTTTTATAGTGTTCCGAAAAATTACTATGAAATATTATTCTCAACTTATAATGATAGGCACAGGCCTAAAGCTTGTATTCAAAGAATTCTACCAGAAAAATGAAACAAAAAATAAGAACTAGGAAGATCACAATGAGTTAGAAAAAAAAATCCGATGAATGAAGCAATCACCTTCAGACTTTGTTTCAAGATTTTTTAGAATAGCAGAAAAATAAAAAATGACAATAACTATTTTTTACAAAAAAATAAAACTGCCTTTGTTACTTGTGGTACGGAAAAATATAAGTGCTGTGACTTGATTTTTTTGATTGATTTGTCCAAATTAAATGTTGATGGAAATGATCTGTGTCTCAATCCTGCCAGATGAAATTTCCGTTTTATGAAAAAAAATTTTGGGGGTATTTATGGGGAAAGAACAACATAGTAGATTTTGACAAAAAAATAAAAAACCATCTCTCAACACTCTTGTTTATCTTCAAAATCACGTTTACGATGGAAAAATGGCATATAAAAAAGTAAACATAAATACACCTTCTCTGTTTTTCAAAATTAAGTTAAAAATTTCAATTAAACTTATAATAACCGAACAGCCTTTTTATCTCTATACATTTTGTAAATTAGTTTTTCAGCTGGCTCAAGGCAGGTTCGCGAGAAAATGCTAAAGATAACGATGGTAAATGCTATTATTTTGTATTGATATTATTTTGTATTTTTCAGTGCACCAACTAATAAAGTAGGTCCGATTTTTAGTTAAATATATTTAACCCGCTAGAATTTATTCACGTTTTTCTATATTTTACTTTCAGTCACTTTTTATAACTGTCAGGAAAAAAGTGAAGAACATAATTTTATTATTGTTGATGAAAACATTAACTCTGTATAATACAACATATTGACTTCTTTTATTATTTTAATAACGTCCACCTTAAACATTATATATTTGATTTTATGCTCTTTCTAAGAAGAAATACTCCTTCTTTACTCACTACCAGCAGCAATTGATTTTCTTGCGTTGGGGTATTTAGTATAGCTAACAATCAGTGAAGACAATGTATATATGCATATGCGGTTTAGTCATAAATTTGAATATAATTTATCTGTTCCCCATTGTCGTTTCTTTTCATTGTTATGGGAAACGGTCTCGAAGAATATTAATTTGAAACCATGAAATAATATCTCTATCATTGTCTTTAAAATGCAGTTGCACAGGACCGTAATTAAATGGAAATGAAGTTTTGTACCTATATATTTTAGTGGACATGTTACTAGCACATTTACCTATTCAATAGAAACTGAGTGTTAAGTCTATCAGAAAAATGGTCTACGTCACAGATGAGTTTGTACCACTAGAATGATGGCTGATTAAAATCAGCTAACTACCTGTCCCCATTGGTTGCTTTATCAACTGACATATTAATCTCTCAAAATATACAGGTGACATAAATAAAGGCTCTACTACAAAGGTGCGTTCTAACGTTTTATATTATCTCATTCTTTTATGATAATTTAGTAGTAGGAACAGTACAGGAACAGTAGGAAATTCTACGGACTACACGACACATGCGCATTTCGTGAAAAGCATCTTTATTATCATGGCTGTGTGTGTAAGTTCGGATATGTTCAAAAACAAAATATTGAAGTCATGCGATAATATTAACCTCTATAATAGTAACAACAGGTAATGATATTATCATTAATAATAGATATCAATGATGAATCCATTAGCCAACTGTGTAAGCCTCTACTATTCATCCTGATGAATTTCAAAGCAAACTGAATTATTATCCGTACTTGAAACCTTTATAGAGTCACTTTTGTTCATTCGTTCACCAACCCATAATATCCGAAAAAAAAATGTATTCTATAGTTTGATGTCTAGGTTGCAAGAAAAATAAAATGATCTCTATAATACATTAGAGACAAGAATTTAAATTCAGAAAATACATTTTTGAATATGTTATTTTGGCACAACACGCTCATTTTGCCACTGCCACGAACAAAACCGAATCATATAAAGCATAGAACATAATATTACAAAGCTTTATAAATGGAAAGCTTGTTCATTCATTGGTTATTCAACTACAGCATTTTGATGCGTCTTCGCAAACAATTAGCTTAGCCATAATGCGATTAAACAGGTAAAAAAATGCATTTCATTTAAGGATAGCTTATTCTCCCGCTTTTTTTGAGAGAAGTGCTTTGAGAGAAGGGACAAGGTCTTTTAAAAGAGCACTTTAGGCAAATTTCATCAAAGCCCATTGAGTCGTTCTTGCGCTGGAGTCAAAGAGCAAAGGCCAAATTTTGTGTTTAATAAATTAAGTAGGTCAAATCTAAATCATCTTCTGGGAGATTTTGAACTAACTATTCATGAAATTTCAGTAGTCTCGAACATTTTTTTAGGAAAATTACGTTTTTGTTCTAGGACAAAAACAACGTAATTTCATTACCTACATATAAACAACTAAATTAGACTAAACTAGCGACAACTTGGGTTCGACTCGTTTTATTTGTTCAATTCAACTGATTATTTCTATTGACTTACCCTTGTAACATTCTTACCTTCGAATATCTGAAGTCCGATCCTAGTCAAGGATATCGTCTTAAAACAGAAAGAAACCATCAACCGGAACACAATTCCAACGATGCAATTATTCATTTCCTGTAAGTCTACCTTACATCCAGAAATTATTGCCTCGGCTTACACATACAAAAGTATTCTAGGACAGCTACACTCAAGAGGAAGGAATATTGGTAATTGGTCCAAATATTATTACTAAGCAAATATTTTTATAGAACGAAAATGGAAAGGAAATAAAATTGCTAAGCTGAGATTGAGAAAGTGCAGAGAGGAAGTAAGAAACGTTTCGGTGTCAGCTTTTCCGCTAGGTAGAAATATTGCTATTATACTTCACAGCCAGAAAACTCGATTTTCGACCCGGTTTAGAGGGTCGAAAATAACTTTTTTCTTACCGAGGGCCGAAAATAGTTTTCGTTTTGTCTAGCTAGATAGAGCCCTTCATTTAATAATTATACAATTTTACTTTTATTCTCAAAGCGGTAGAAATATCAGAAAATAGTAAATTTATCATTGTTTGTATTCATCAAGCATCTTTCAAGTATTTCTATTCAGACATTATATTGCTAGTATTTTCGAAACGATTATAATGTATCTCTCTTTCTTAAAATTAAAATAAGAAATTTTAATTTTGTCAAATGTCTTAAGTGTTAATTGTTTTCCGTCCATATAGGCGTAACCTCGTTTGCAAAACCCTGAAGATGAAAATATATTTTTCGAAAGCTTGGTTAGCAAGAAGAGTATTCTTTTTTTAAGCCCCATAAAATTATTCGGCAGATTACCCAATCATAGAGTTTAGTGTGTTATATATATATATATATATATATATATATATATATATATATATATATATATATATATATATATATATATATGATCAGAGACAAATTACTTGTGTAGAATAAAAAATGTTGCATAGGCCACAATGCGAAAGCGATTTTCCGGGCTTCGAAAAGTGTTCAGCCTCGCCTGTCTTTCAGCCCGGAAAAGATCCACTATCCACAAAACTGTGAAAAGTTTATTTAAATCGTGTTAAATATTCGGAGTCGGAATTTGAACATACAGTCCATATATATTATCAGCTATTAATCTGTCTGCTTGTATGTCTGTACCAAGATTATCTCGAATACGGATAGACTAATTTCGTTGAAATCATTTTCGTTTTGTAGGCTACCACCAGTCCCGCATTCATGTGGCTCAAGATGGGTACCATACTTTTAATCGTTACTGCGCGATAGTCAAACAGCACGTATCCATCAATTGTGTAGCGCAAAAACTGCTCCAAGGGTTTTGATAGAACTTGCCTAAAATATTATTTTGAAAACCTATGCATACAAAGCTCATTTGTGGTGAAAACTGAAAAAGTTAAGTCGAATGAATTGCCATATTTTCATCCTCATATTGCGGCTAGCCGGCTCGTCTTGAGAAACATTTTTGTTTGTCCCTGTAAAAATTAGTCAATCGGGCGATTTTTATATTCGGTTGAATAGGGTTTGGGAGCGGTAGGAAAGTCGTGTGAGTGGACACACCAGATCTTTTAATATAGTAAAATTTACCAGATGAGAAAAAATAGACGTTAAATAAAATATTAGATAGTTTTGAAAGTACCTAGTTTATGCAGATTCTCGAAGAATAGATCACACATAAAATACATAAGCTCTCTCTCTCTCTTTATATATTATAAATACAAGAAGTTTCACAATGAATGATTGTTCATTATTTATTAATGTGCTAGCGATTGACGGGGTCAATGTAACTCAGCTCTGAGCAGAAAACTGGTCAAAACGCCTACCTCGTTTCTCGATTTGATTTGGTGCGCGACAGGCCAACTGACGTGCCCATTTTATTGAATAACAATAAACAAATAGACAAGAGGTGTAAGATTAGAATTAAGAATCAACCAGCGAAATGTATAAGGAATGTGTCATTTCGCAATTGCAATTCCTTCCAGTCTAAATTATATCACTGACAGAGAGCAGTGACACTATGAATCTTCCAGAAAATAAATGAGTTGTGTATTAAAATATACACCCCTATTCTAATGCTAAAAGTGTCCCACTCTCTAAATGGATGAATTTGAAAATGGCTATTCAAAACATCACCACAAAAAATGATGATTCTTGGAGAATAGATAATTTTCATAAATAGCAATCAATCCATATTTCTCAATTTATATTTTTTTCAAGATTTTGGACCAAAATTATATTTACAATATATTTAATGCAATTTACCCACTACAGATTTTAAAAACTTTATATTATAGCAATGTTGAACCTGAAAATTACTCTGATACTAGTTAATATGAAATAGAGCAAGGCTTTGCTGGAAAATATGAGAATTCGATTTAAATAATTTCTTAAATTTACAATTTGGGGTCATAAAAGTCTGACAGCTCTAAAATTCAGCACATTTTCTATTTTATTTATGAATACATGAGCTTAACATTGTCATGTCCTTTCCACTTTGCAAGTGATCGTTTGATATATATGGTGGCCCATAATAATAATAACACTTTTTGAAGTTTAATAACTACCTCTGAAAAACATATAGGCAAGTTTTTGGTGTTGTTCGATAGAAAAAAAAATCTTGGGTTGCAAAAAAATAATACAGGGTGCACCAAACTATAAAAATTATAATCAAAGTAAAAAAATTAAAATAACGAGGGAAACTGAGAAAGCATGTAATAAGCCTAATTTTTAAAAATTGTGTCTAGAAGATGATGACCTTTTCTTCTTGAACATTCTTCTTCTCTAGACACCATATTTCGCATAACATTATGCAACATTAATGGAGGAATATTCGGTATTTTCTTTTAATTCGTCGATACTTTGAGGATTATTGATGTAAACCATGGATTTTAAACAGCTCCATAACTAAAAATGACAGGGTGTTACGTGACATGACCTTGGGGGTCACTGGTTATCACCAAACCTTGAAATCAGGCGTCCTGGGAACATCTGCCGCAAGACATTCATAATTGCACAAGCAGTATGACTTGTGGCGCCGTCCTGCTAAAACCACATGTTTTCAGAAAAAACGACGCAATTCTTGTTGAAAAAAGTTTTTAACATGTTAACATAACGTTCCGAATATACCCTGGTTTGGTGCACCCTGTATTTTTTGCAACACAAAAAAAATTGGAGTTTTTCTATCGAACAACACCAAAAACTTACCAATAGGTTTTATCACTACATTATTGGCCACCCTTTATAAGTGAATTGTTCTAACCAAGGAGGATAGAAGATAAGGAGGGAGTACTTGAGTTATAAAGTGAAGCCGCGCTTAATATAGGCAACCCCTCAAGTATGTACACAGGTGAGCACTTTAACTGAGGGAATTTGCAACAAAATCATCCGTTTTGCTGATGTTCTGCTTTTTTGCTTGCTATAAGGAAGAAAAATGACAAAAAAAAGTCACAGCGTTTATTGTATCATCGTTTAGAGTACCTACAATCTTATAATACACATTTGATATACGATGCTAATGAAATTAATTACTTCCTAAATCCGCAAAAAAAGAAACTCACATGATTGTCCTTTAAAATACACAATAATGTCCTTTGAACAAAACTAACTTATTTTAAAACTGCCTCCTAGTTTCAGATATATCTATAACATTTCTTGCAATAAAATGAAATCTTATATCTAAATATTTTGCCGAAATTGTCTTTATTAACGAAAATAAATGATTATCTAAGGGATGTTGATCAAAAAAGTGGTCATTGAGGGTTACAAAAATAGTAGAATTTGAAAATTATTGCAAAACCATATTGGACAAATACACTGCCATATATTGTCTTGCTTAAGTCTTCCCACCACTTTTACCAAGGCCTGACGTATGAACTTATCTTAACTTATAAAGCAGATTTTAACTAAATCAGTGGAAGGATAAAGCAAACCATATCTATTTTTCAATGCTATGAGCGAAAGGGCAGCATGCATTCGCATGTATGATGTTTCATACTTCGCAGGTTGCGTATACGCCAGGTGGCTTCAGTGCCGCGCAATGCACTCTAAACCAATGCTACCTCCACCTTCTATCCTCCTTGGTTCTAACACATTTTTATTCATACAAAAATGTATAATTGTCAAGTAGGAACATTTTCCCACGGCTAATCAGTTATTATAAATTGTCCATGGCGGTAAAGAAGATATATATGACATCGCGCATCTCACATGACGTCAGGGACAACCATAAAATACGTGTTTCAAACAATAAGGCTTTTCCACGTGACGTCAGCGCCATTTGAAATACTGTCAAAATCAGCTGTTCCGGAGGGCAACAAATCGCAAGTTTGAATTCCAAAAACGTACTTTTTACTTTATTTTAGTTATTTGTGTACAGATTCAAACCACTCAGGTAAATAATAAGGTATTTTAACACTAATAGAATTGTATTAGAGTGATTGTATGTTTGAGAAAACTAGAGTTTGTAAGTAATTACTTTAAATGTAGGTACTCACCGAAGTTTCAATCCCTTAAATAACATTATTTTTATGTTCAATTGCCACATTTTTGTGGAGTTGTGCAAACAGTATACGCAAAATGATAAGAAATTATTTCTATTACCATCGGAAACTAGAGGTAGAACGTGCAGCACGTCGGCAATCTTGGATTAACATAGAGGTGATTTAACAGAGAGTAAAATCAAATGGCTAAGAATTTGTAGTGACCATTTTATTTCAGGTATATTTGTCTTAATATGCATTTTTTCATTGCATATATAATGTGTATTTCAATCAATTTAAATAAATATAGTTAGTTGTTACCATTACTTATATAAAGTAGCCGGAGAGAGAGGTATACTAGGGCAAAAGAAAGTGTAAAAAAGAAGGAACATAGTTCTAAGATTCAATTTATATTATATTTATTTTACATTGTACACAAAATATATTCCTTTTTTGTTTCCTAGGATTAATGCACGGATTCATCGAAACCGAATGCAATATGCAATTGTATTTTTATTTGTATATAATCAAGGTGGTGGGATAGTTAGCTTTAGAGCTTAATTAGCTTTGCGATCTCCATATTTTCATCTGAAAAGAATAGAAATCTGGTGGCAGTCGTATTTGTGAGGAAAATTGCTGCTCGAACAAATTTTGCTCTAACGTTGCGTTTTTATTATTATTATATTCATATTTTCTGAAGATATCTTCTTTTGTCTTCAAAATCCAGTCTATCAAAGTATCTACTTCCATTAGACATCTGAAATAGAAACATTTTTTAAAAGTATTCTCATCTTACTATAGGTATATAATCTGTTTTTAATTATAAACAGAATCTATATTGCCAATTGCCATTTAAATGATTATTCTGTCTTTAGAAGTGTTTCAAGATAGAAATGCAACCAAGTTTTGTAAATGCAACAAATTATAATTCGCAAAATAAAATGCTTAATCTTAATTATTTCTACTCAAATTTTAAATGCTTACCTTCAGGATTACTTGAACTAACAATTTTAAGGTTTTGTTGTAAATATACAGCAGTAAAATCTTCAAAATCTTCTTGAAAACTAACAAAACTTACAATGGCGTTTTATGGCAAAGTGGCTTTGTTGACCTCCAGAACAGCTGTTTGCGGCCATATTTGTGACGTCGGTGGAAAAGCTCTATAGTCTCACATTCTGAGCGTGTTTGCAATATGGTTTTTCTCTGTACCTAATACATCATTAGCTTATGATATTTGTGGTTTTTGCAATATAAATGCCATTCATCACTAGGGAATAATGAACCAAGATCAATATAAATTTAATTTGCTAGAATAAGCCGATATGTCTAAAACGCGTTCACCAACTGATCATATCTTTTTTGTCCTAGCATCATGGTAACTAACCATGAAAATCATTCTGTGGAAAATACAAGGAAATTTATAGTTTTTCATTACATATTGACGAAATTTCAAGTTCCTCATTATAAAAATAATACTAATACGGCTTCGCTGCCAATGTCGCGCACCAGGTCGAGCGTAAAACCACCAAATTTCCATTTCCATTGAAAAAAAATGACGTTTACGTGCTTATCCCAAATCTTTTTCTATTCGATACACAACCGTGTACTTGATCTTATTTTTTTTCTTTTGACTAATTACATCCAACCGGAGGTTTCACGGCTCGTTAAGTTGTAGTGTACATTTTCGCGCTTTTATCGAGAGATGTGGCGTATGCGTACCGGCCTTTGCAAAGCGTTACGGGCCCGTTTCATTGTGGCCACATCTATATCGATAGTCGATATCTTTCACAGCATAAATAATTGGACACTGAATTTCCAAAACCTTTGGTTTTTTTCTATTAATAATTATGACATTCTATTCTATCTTCAATTTCTAATTTTTAAAAGAATGATTCGTACTCCTTTCTCTACTCCTTATGATTTTTACAGACTAACTTGTTATACCTAATCTTCACGTGATTTCTTCGCAAAATGTATCTAGTTCTATCTTTATAAAACGTCGCAAGGTAAGTAGTTACTAAGTACCCTAGGAATTGGCCTATTGATGGACAATACCCTTTGCATATAAGAATGAGAATAATACTTGAGTTATAGGTATTCCAATACAGGTTCTCTTCGAGAATAGAATAAATAAATTTTAGATAGTTTTTTTAGGTAAATATTTTACTATACTCAACCAAATAGGTAATTCAAAAAGAGAATTGTGGAAGCATTCATTGAACTGGCGTAACAAGATTATATTATACGTCTTATTTTTAACACGCTTTTGTAGGTATGTATGTATGTATGTAACGGGATCTTTGGACACGATTTTCACCCACTTAAAAACATCGGATCGACTTGAAACTTTGTATACTTTTAAAGGACCGATGACAATACAATAATTTCATGTTGTTTATGTGTGAATGGGACTCCTTGACTCTCTGAGCTCTATGCATGGATTATCGTGGAATTTTCGATATGCATGTGACTTGGTACGATATGTGATGGTGTGAAAGTGCAAGAGGGGTTTTTCGGTGGTGGGTTCCATACCTATGGGTGTTTTTGATTTCTGGATGAATTATCGTGGAACTTTCGATCTGAATGTGGGTTGGGAGGTTTTGTGATGTTGTGTACGTGCAAGTGGGATTTTTCGATTAAAGGTTTCATAGGTACTTATAGTTGTGAACGTGCCAGTAGGACTTTTCGATGAAGGGTTTCATACCTATACCTCTCGGAGCTTTATGGATGGATTTTTGTGGAATTTTCGATATGAATGTGTGTTGGAGGATTTGCGATGGAGTTTGAGAGTGTGACTATTTGGTGGAGGGTTCCATACCATCCTCGTATACCTATATGACTATGATTATCTATATCTCACTCCCTACATTCGTGCATCGCTTTAATAGCAAACCGTACTACAATTATAAAATAAATAATAGTTTGAAAAACTAAAAAACACCCTTCAATAGCAAACTAAACTAAAAATTTGAAAATAAATAAGGTATCATTTTAATGTATAAAAAAGTGGGGTGCTTTCTAAGTTAATTTTATAATGACTCTACTTATATCAGTATCTATCAACATAAAATATTTCTTATATCAATGGACATCAAGCACCCCACGCTTTTTTACATTGAAATGATATCTTATTTATTTTCTAATTTTTAGTTTGGTTTGCTATTAAAGCGTGTTTTTTCAGCTTTTTAAACTATCATTTATTAAATATGGAACAAATAATTATAATAACAGAGTAGCAGCCACTGACTGACTTTCATTCTTCAAGGTTTCGCAGTACGGAGCGAGTTAAGTTATTAGGAACCAAAATTACGTTTTTAAAAAGATTTATTTGATTCTTTATAACTGACTTATATAATGTAAGTTGTCACAATGGTTATGATGCCTGTACAAAACTATAAGTGAAGCTCCTCAAAAATGGGAGCGGCTTTATATTTATTTGCAAGCTCAGCGTCTAGACATTTACAATGTTATGATATCTAGATGATCGTTGCACTAAGTATAAGGAATGCACTGAGTATGCGGAATTTAGGCATATAACTAGCGTAGTGAGCGTTTGGATGGGTGACAGGTGACATTTCATTAGTGCAGCTTCTCTCTATATATATGATAAAAGATATTTTTGTTGGAGATGCAGTCATTTATTAAATAAAATTCTTTGGATTAAGCCCCACTTTCGAGAATGTTCATTCTCTTTGTCAGGGCAAACTAAAAATCGTTACAAATTATCTTAACCACATAATAAATTAATAATTAAACTACATACATTCGTAAACTTAGATGAAATTAACAGGAAATATATCATAACCATCAATCAGAAATGTCATTAGTTATTTATAAATGTCATAGTTACGGCATATCTAGAGTTGAAAGTGTCTAGATGCAAGTTTTTAGAAAAGATCTTATAGGAATTATCTTTGTGTTTGTAGCTATTTGAACAAATGGTTATTTGGGGTGAGTCGGGCCTGTAACTTGCCCTCGATGGTACTAGTATCATGAGATCTAACACAAAAATAAGTTTTGTGTCAAGTGTAAACTGTTTACTGACCTTAACATCCTGAACTACCCGAAACTAATTATTGCTATTTTAAATTTGTCACATAGGTAGTTTTCAAATGTGTATATGCAGATATCTCTCAGTCTATATCTCTATTTCCTCCCTATTTCTGGAAATGATCGAAATCAACAGAAGTTGATCAAACAATAAACGGGTGCGTATTTTCGTATATCTACATAATATGTTTAAATATTACTTAATTTAATTAAGTATTCAATTTCTTACAATATTTTGAAAATTCCATTTTACGCAATCTATTGTCTAATAAACTGCATGTTTAGAGACGAATAGGGAATCGCTACGATATAAAAAATATATATCAGACTTTGAATATTCATGAGAATTCTCTTTGTGTGAATGAAGATAAAATAAATCACAATTTCGACACTTTAATTAAGTTCGTGGCGTTGGCAGACATTTTATCAGATTTTCCAACAAAATCGTTTTTAGAAAAGTTGGTGAGAGCTGTTGATTGTTGGGAATTTTCCAGACGACGTTAATCAATGAAAACTTGACCCTGAGAGGATTGTTTTCGTCCAGTAAATATCTTACGGATAACTTTTAGACAGGAAAAAACTTGTAGCGATTTTTCAAGTTGATTGCAACATATAAGTTGAAGGAAACCAAGCTTTTATTTAAATAACATACTAAAAGGTCACAACATAACTTGGAATATTGAATATACATATGCATAATGTGTATCTTCTTCAGAAATTATATGTCATAAATATTTTTTAACAGAAAATTGGACCGACGTTATTAGTTGGTGCACCGAAAAATATAAAATAATATTAATTCTATTGATGCTGGTGCTTGTGAAGTTGGTCAATCTAACTGCAACTGCACAACTTCAAAAGTACCAACACCAATAGAAGAATTATTTTTTTGTTTCATTTTTCACGTCGCTCCAGTTTCTTTATTATTGTACGGTATTGTCAAAGTTTACAGAATACTAGTTTGTAAACTTTGTTATTGTGAGCATAGAGTATAGCTGGAAAGATTTAATCCCACGATTTGGGGCGAGAATTCGGATACTATTATCACAATATCAGCAATAATCGTCATAAGATTATCGAATCTAATGTTTACATGTACCTAGACAAAAAATGACGCTTCCTCATATTGAAATACAATTGCCTATTGTTCTTCATATCATGTTCGGTTCACACGTTGACATTCAATATTAATTAATAATACGAAGCAATTATCTCCTTTTCACCTACGATTGTCTCCCTTTTCCGTAAATAAGAATACCATGGTATCCGTGTCTTCGAGACGAGAAACTCCCACCCTGTAAATGCCCCCCCTTAGAATGTGTACCATAACATGTTAGCCTACCACAAAAGCAGCCGTTTCTCGGGTATCAATTTTTTGCCACCCCCTTTGCTGTCCGTCCACCGACCTCTCTATCTCCTATTGTTTTTCCCGTCAGCAGCGCGACCTTCACCGCCACCGGCGACGGCAGACCGGGCCTTCTGCTTTTTGCGGTTCAACTCGAGTAGGACTGGGAGGCAGGGGGTGACTGTAGCCGCCGTCTGGGGTCTTGGGTCGGGAGCGGCGGCAGCAGCATGACGACGACGCAAGCTGCCGCTTATTGTCCGGGTCAGGGTTGTCTGTTATCGATTTTAATCACCACGAATGGATTCAACTATATCTATGTTGAGAAAGCACCAATAGTTTTTTTTAGCATTTTCTTTCGTTTCTGTTTGACGTCAACATTGTCGTCGTCTAGCTTTATACACGCTTGATATGAGCTGGCTGTTTATCTACATTTGCTGCTAAATCAAAGAATTTGTCATGCGACAAAGAAATCCTCAAATTTCATATCATAATTATTAATTTTAGTATCAAATTGGGAAAATAATATAGGTATAGGTAATATTCCACAATTTGCAGAAAATCTTCATGTTCATAGAAAGGGCATATTATTTAATCCTCAAATAACACCTTTAATAACTACCTAACGAATAAAGCTATAGCTTTGTTCCAACGCCAACTTTACTCATGCAAACAGTGATTTGCCAAAAAAATAATTTTATTCAAGTGATATTTATATATATATATATATATATATATATATATATATATATATATATACATATATATATATATATATATATATATATATATATCTATATATATATATATATATATATATATATATATATATATATATGCCCATTTAACAAGAGCAGCGTAATCTTTTATATTTATATCATAATTTAAATCATAAATCATTATCTATAAGTTTTAGAGCTCACCTCACCTGAAGGTTCATGTTCATTATGTTCATTCAAATGAACGTCAATGAGACCACGTAATCATGTATCTGACATAGAACAGGATATAAACCTTATATATAGAATATAGATATACAACCGTACATACGAAGTATCAAGATCATAATCAAATTTTCGTAAATTGACTTCTTAAGCAACATAATTTAAAAAACTCAAAATAATCACAATTGAATTGACATAAAAATTCAACATAACCTCTAAAACTTATCTTGTTTTATGATTTTAATTATAAAGTTCACATAGAAAACTACGCTGCTTTTGTTAAATGAGCATATTTCTAAATATCACAATATTTTTGGAAAAACAATGTTTGAATGAGTAGTCACTGAATTCCATTATATAGTGTATGGTAATCTCTCACAAGATCGCAGCCACCTTGGTCAAATAACACGGTTATTTGTATTGCCAATAAGTAAAGTATGCATAGCTGAAACTTAGATACTTTGAACCAGTCAGATATCGGTGGTTGGTGCAGAGACTAGGCGTTTATAATAATTGGATGTCTATTTTAAATTGTAATCTATCTCATGAATAACTAGTCAACCCCACTTTCAGGAAGGTGAAACAAATATATCATAAAAGCAAAAGTTAGAACAGAAGAGACTACTTCTACTTTTTGCGATGAGACAAAAATGTCTTACGAGTATCAATTATTATCAAGAGTAGAAAGCAGAATCACAACAGACATAAAAGTAAACTGTTTTACTTAAATCATAACTAGACATAGACATAGACTAAAAGTAATATTTATCTGGCTGTCAAAACGACCGATTCAGTTATTTCTTAGGTAGGTACTCGAGTTATTCAAAAGATAACGCATATCTTACTAGAGCAACGTAGCTGTGGTTATCTTCCGAATAAACACTGTCTGTCTGTTTATCTGAGCACTGAGCATTGAAAAATCGGCCTAAAGATTTTAGATTAATATCAAACTTTTTATTTTAAAAAATTTACTGGTTCCAAAATCGTCCGTACCGTGCCAGGGTAAATTTTATAGCATTTTGTATTGTCTTTAGATATCAGACCAGCAGACAAAAAAATTTGTCTGTTCAAAATTTCTGTCAAGCTTTACCAAATACTAATGAGAGTCTTGGAACAATAAACATTCCATCAACAATCCAAATGAATCTCCCCATATACACACACTCCACAAGCACATAGAAGTGAGTATACGAAACTCTCGGGCGTTATTTGATGTGAAAGTTTGCACAGCAAAATTGTTTCCATCTTGCTGGATAATTTGAGCATGTTCTTCTCCCTCTTGAAAATAATTTTATGAACAGGGAGTGTTTTAGGGTGATAGGTACAACAGCGATTCCGAAAGCAACAGGATAAAATAATGAGAGATAATAATATTGAGCTTTCACAGGAGGAGCAAATTAATTATGTAGACAAAGACGTTCCCAATCCTTTTTAGTCGAGTCGTAACAGTCTCAAGGTATTAAAGGTTTTAATGGAAACAAGGTGTTACGTTTCCGAACCCCCTTTTAGACATGAGAAAAACATTACAACTTATCCAAGATATTCAACACGTCACAAATTGTCCAAAAATATATTGATCCATCATACAATCACTGTGAGATAGCCGTAAATACCTAATGATAGAGTTTATGATTTTCGATCAAGTTTTCAAGGCCTTGCAGTTGATATGGAGACGAGTAACTTCTACTAAATAGATTAAGACTGAAACTTTTTTTCATACATTTCTATGGAGTATGGAGTGATTAACCTATACTTACTTAGTAATTTTATTGCTCTTCTTACAAATGGAAGACATTTCTTGATATCATTGAAAAGAAAATTATTTTGTATAGGCCACATTCTTCTATATGAGCATGAGTGAATATTGGGTTCACTCAAATAGTCAAATAGGCTTAAACTATCTAGTGGCAAAACATGTAAGTAGAAATATAATTAAATTACAATTTGTTAAGGTTCTTTTAGGGAATATCAAATAAACGAAAATTGGGTATCTTCCGGCCAAATCCAAAAATAATGTTGTATCGTATAATGCTTTTTATAAATAAGAGTATTTTAAATTCTCATTACTTCCTCTAATAAAAGTGCACTGCAGATGTCTATTGGCTGATAGGGAGGTAATAGAAGCTCGAATAAAAATCTTGAGAATTTAAAACTTATCGCTTGCAAATTTAACAACAACCTATCTGCCGTAGTAAGCAATTAGATACGGTTATAAAGATATCGTTTCATGATCATTTTCGTATTAGATTTACAGAAATACTATTAACTTTTCTTCTGAACAGATGCATAGGCTCCAAAACTAATACAGTTATTTCAGTTAATCTACCTCATATTAAAAATACAATAACAATGAATAACTAGGTAGAGTTTTGAGAAGAAACATACCAAAAAATGTAACGCCTTAACTCTTTATGAGTTCTTATGATTCAAGTGCCATAAATGTTTATTCAGTTGAATTTGAGATTCAAATTAAAATTTTGAGTACTTACCAGTTTTGATGAGAAAAAATGGAATCATACCTGCAAAGAAAAATCAAAATAAGAATTTTGTACCTTCATAGATGTAAGCCATAGAAACATTATTATTTCAATGAATATTTGTTCAGAGCAAACGATAAAATAGATGCATGGTACGGCCATGTTGGCTTTCCCTCTCGAAATTTCAGGACAGCCAGACAGCCGGCAATTTCCAGGCAGGCTGTAGCTCATCTGAAACTCAGCGCAGAGTCGGCGCACTTCGAAGAGGACCCTACCTCAATGTTCAGACCGTTGTCTGAATGTGTGTGATGACTTGTGCCGCGTACTTTCGCTTTTCCGGAATTTTCCGGGAAAATCGAAAGTGGCAGCCACGCCCAATTTTCATGTTGGTGATGCCGTTCTCTCGACTGCTGATACGAGGGCTGTTTGAGAATAAGAATATTTTGTTAGATAAATAAATAAAATGTATTATTTGTAAAGTATGAATATCTGCTACAATTTGCCTACAGATCTATAGCATTTAGTAGTTTATAGCTTCACTTATCTGTTAATGGGTATCTCAGTGTTACAACTCTTTATTGCATCTAATTGTTCTCTAATGCTTAGAACTAAGTATTAATTTATCATTTTTACCTTGTTGCGTTTTTGACCGACTTTTCAAGAGGAGGAGGTATACGATTCGACTGTGTATTTTTTTGTGTGTTACCTGGTTTTGGCATTCTAAACATGAGCCGATTTCGATTTTTTTTTCATTTGAAAGAGGAAGACAGAAAGATGGTCCCATATTGTTAGGGTTTGATTGAGATTATCCCTTCAAAAAAGCCCTTTCATTGATTTCCTTATATCTATTTATTAGAACAATTTGGAAACAACTAGGTATAATTCCAAATATTTGAGCAATAAATATGTGTATCAGTTTAAAACCATCGAATCTGGAGTACCTAAATGATTTAGAATTATTGAAGTGTATATTAGCAATCAGTCTAGCTATATAAAGAAACAAGAGACTTCTTCGTGTGATATTAACCACGATCACTCAAAATTGTGAAATAAATAAACTATGATGCTCTTTTAAGAGTCTTCAATAACTTCCAGAATTTTGTGCTTCCTCCATTTTCTGTTGATATTTCACCTGTTCCATTGCATCATTTAATAAAATGGGCCTTGTATTTTTTAGTTTTTAAATTTATTTATTCCAGTACAAGTTAGGCTATGTAAGTACTATTTCCCCATTATCTATATTTGTTCTAGTCATATTTTCCAGAATATACCTATACCTATGTATAAATATAGGTCATTTTTATGGCCTCATATAAATTTTAAATCCTTATCTGTAGATATATCTAGGTTATCATCTACTTTCAGATGACAAGCTCTGATTTTCTTAAAATCTGAATTCCATACTAGTTTAGTGTGTTAGTTAATTACTATGGTAACGATAACATACACGTTTAATATACATACAAAACGCGTTATCATCAAAAATATAGTCAAGTCGGCTAGAAATATCAAGAATTTTACACCATTGAGACAAGTAATTTATTAAGAACAATATCCTTCTTATACAAGTATTAAAGGTAAAAATTAGTAATATTTCATCAATATTGAAATATATTAGTTGTATTAGAAATGTAGATTCTAGACATACTTTCAACGGCGCTTTGAATGAAAGATTTTCTAATGTATTCAATTATGTGATAATAAAACAAATTCATTTTCTAATAATAACAAGCTTGATCTGCGATATCCTCAAGAGCAGAGTGGCGCAGTGGAAGCGTGCTGGGCCCATAACCCAGAGGTCCGTGGATCGAAACCACGCTCTGCTAAACTTTTTTTACTTATTTTTTATTGTTATTCACCAAGAATAACTGAGTAATATTTCGCCGTAATGTTATTAATATTTCAACCATTTGTTGCACAATAACATTGAATGAATTATTGTTAGTAATTTCGCACTCTTCGCATTAATAAATAAAAGAACCTTGTTTACGATCGTGCACTACACAACTTTATGCTGTTAGTTATACGTGTGACATAATTTTTCCGTAAAGACAAACGTTTTAATTCATTTATTTTATTCAACTGAAAACATGTTTCCAAGGTCTCAGCGGCGTTCCGACCCAAATGAAAACAAAAAAATCTAGTACGCCGGTAATTTATTTGTCAGCCATGGGCGGCACTTTGCCGAAGGGTCAGTGTAACTAGGTATTTCAATACATCATATACAGGTTATGTCAATTATGGGAAATAGTTTGTTGAAAATATTCATAGATATGAATATATGAAGGCGCGTGATCTAGACATTATTGTTTATTGTTTATAAATATATTTTGTTACATTAGACAGCGTTGAATGTCAATGGAGATGAGCTCGCTTGTTTTATATTTAATAAAAAATAATTAACTTAATAAAAAAGAAAATGATCTTTTCTGCAATATTGCCATATAATATTTTCTATTTCTCAAAAAAAACATTTTACAACCTTTAGAGGGACTTTTTCGGGAGAAATAAATGTTTTTAATTATTTTTTATTGACCATTTGAAAGAGGAGAGTTGAGAAATGGTCCAATATTTAAAAAAAACTCAGATCCGAAGACCCCTTTCCTATAAAAACCACCCCAAAGGGGGTGAAGGTTCTAATTTTTCTCGAAAATCGAAAATCTGAGAAGGCATATTCAAACATGAGACCATATTTATCCGGAAACGTTTAAATTGAACATTTTTTCAAAACAGTTACGGTTTTCGAGTTACAGCAATAGTAAAGTCTGAATATGTGTATTACCGCTATGTGGAAGGTGCAATTTTTTTGAAAATTGAAAATATGAAAAGGCCAAATGAAATAAGAGGTTAGATATATGTAGCAACATTTTCGATGGTAAAGTCTGAAATATGTATATCTCCGCCGTGATGTTTTCAGATCTCTAAATAATAAGTACAAGCTAACTTTGCACTAATAGGATAAGTACTATCTTCTTTGGTATTAGTGAACGTTCAACAATTTTCATGACTAATATTACACTCAAAAATGTGAAATAAATATTTCTCACAAAAATTGTAAGTATCCATTTGGCTGCACTGAAAAATAAAAAATAATATTAATTTTATTGGTGGTGGCACTTTTGGAGTAACAAACTACAAATATAAATCCATGGAACTTAGCTTTTATCGAAATTTTCATTTTAGGTTAAATTTCTATATTTCAAGCCCAAGATTTTCGGTTTAAAATCTTTCGAATTAATAATAAGCGTTTTCATGCCTATCATTGTAACAGGAACGTTTGGACCAATTTCATTCTTGCAAATTACAAATGATTCAAATAGAGACATGCAACTATCAATCATCAATCGTAAATGCACAAAATAAAAACAGATAGAAAATGCACTTTTTTTGTTTCCTGCTATTTTGGGGATACGCATTTTCGCCTACTCGTTATATCTATGTACATTTCAGTAGTGACTTTATTACCAAAACTTAGTTCAGAATAAACAATTCTACCCGAAAGTAGTTGATGATTTTCATGAAATATTATATTTATTCTCTGCGGTTCTTGATCTCTCTCCTCTTCGTATACGACGCGGATGTGTTAGAAAAAGAAAGAGATGTCTCCATTATCCACACCAATTCTAATTTGAAGGGCCCTGGGTGTCAATCAACTTGTTGGGGCTTCGATTTCGCGGGTAGTATTTAGTATTATAATAAAATAAGATAAATCAAAAATTAGTTCGTGGTAGCTATCACTAATTCGTGAAGCAGATAGGTTCCCCAAAGAGCCGAAATAGTGTCCCAGCTTTAAATCGATAAAATTAATTATCAATCAATTTCTTTCGAGACTATCACAGCACCACCACTGCTCGCGGTACAATCCGGGCTTTCTTTGCACTAGGTGCCGTATTGATGGGTGGTAGTGTAGTAGGTACTACTGTTGGTGGAGGTACGTCAGCCCCAGAGTACCTTGACATCGATAATTTCGTTGTCGTTCAGTAATTCCATCAAATCCGGCTTTGATGTGTATAGGTACATATTTTATAAGTACATAAAATGTATATACAAGAAGAGATGGAAAAGTGGTATTTTTATGCGTTGAGATATAACTTGAGTATGTCTCATATGTGAGTGGGGGAAACTTGTGCGGCGACTACTGAAAATTTGCATTTTCAAAGTTCAAAGATATCATTAACTTGTAATGTAATATGAATTTCGCATATATGACACTTATAAATTAATAGTTAGTGGAAGGCGATTCAAAATTATTATTTCAAATAGGGTTTTATCGTCTTGATACTTTTCTTGAAGACATTTTCTCGATCTCGATTCGAGATTCTCGAAAACCAATAATAAATGTTATTAAAAAATATTATACATAAAAATACTTTAAAATACAGAGCTATGTGCTATGAAATAAATGCCATGTATAACAAAAAAAACGCCGACTATTGCCTGAAAAATATGTATTGTTCCAAAAAGTTAAAATTACACGAATTCTTTATTATTTAATTTAATCTTTTATCCATGCAAAAATGGTGTCATAAGAATATCCTTGGAAGTAATATATAAACTTGAACTAACATTTTTGAAGAATAAAACAGGAATAAGGTTAAATTTATGGCAGACTGACCGAACAGAATTATTTTTCGCATGTTTTGTTTATTTTTAAGTATTTAAAAAATCTCCAATTACGAGAGTATCGAGAAAACCTAACTTCAAACCTATTGAATCAAGTTGTAATTTTCATATCACGTCTGCAGTTTTTTACAATATGAAATGAGCAACCGATTATTCCCAGAACAAAAAGATTACCATTATACCGGGTTTTCGAATAATAATGTCAATATTGTTTTGGTATCAAATGGTATAATTTTCATTAGGGAGAGATGTAAGTGCAGCGAAGTGTTGTTAATCTTATTATGAAGATTGGTGATCTAGGAGTGAAACACAAATTTCTTGGTGCGCATATCTCAGAGAGGTGCATTCCGCTCATAGCAACTAGGTCTTATTCGAATATCGACCTTGCGTATTTTTGCATGCTGACCATAAGCAACAACGAGAGATTGTTCTCTGTATAGGTACAACAACAATAAGTTCTCGTAAAGAAATATTTTTACCGACTAGGCCCATTTTTTTCTTCTGGGATGAGTACGCTATGAGGAAGTTAACGCCGAATATCAGTGTGATCCCCAGAAAATTGACTATGATAGAGACCATTCACGTAGAATCTGAAGTCCATCAAGGGTTGATCCACAAGGTTATCATGTAACTAATAACTGCAACGTCACTGCGACTATTGTAGAATCGTGGCTGTCAAATGACGATTTGGTACAGTGTCGCCGCACATTGTCTTGAGCCTAAACTGATCCTCGAATAAAGAAAATCAAAGCAAAGTTGATTCCATGTATTTATGAATATTATGTATTTTCTTTAAGGCTGTTTTCAATTGTTCCTAGTCGATAAGTCTTCATATAAATATTTTTCACAAAAAATTAGACCGACTTTATTAGTTGGTGCACTGAAAAATACATGAATATAAAAAAAAAATGGACCGACGTCATTAGTTGATGCACTGTAAAATACAAAATAATATTAATTCTACTGATGCTGTTACTTTTGAAGTTTAATAATTAACTAATATTATTTTGTATTTTTCAGTGTACCAACTACAACGTTGGTCCAATTTTTTGTGAAAAATATTTATTTCTCAATTTTGAGTGTAAGATTAGTCACGAAAATCGTTGACCATTCAATATTACCCACGTATATTCATTGGTTGTACTTGTTATTATTTAGAGAGATGGAGTCTACAACAACAAACTACAACAGCACAACTTCAAAAGTACCAGTGACCAGCACCAATAGTATTATTTTTGACCAACGATTCCAATCGGAGGGGGTGTACAATTTGACTGTCTGCTTTTTTTGGTTCGTGGTGCATTTTATTATAGTAAACGTACTCCGGATTTTTCATTCATTTGAAAGAGGAGACTTGAAAAATGTTCCCATCTTCGTGAAAACTCAAATGCGAAATTTCCTTTCCTTCAAAAAACACCCCCGAAGGGGGCAGTTTTATCTGAGGTGGCATAATTAAAGACAGGACAATATCCGTAGACGTTTGAATTGATTTTTTTTCCTTAGAGTTACTGTTTTCGAGTTACAGCGGTGGTAAAATGGTAAAATCTAAAATACATATGAGTATGAGTATTTCCTCCGTGATGTTTTGAGATCTCTAAATAATAACAAATACAAGCAAAGAATATAATAAGGATAAGTACTGTCTTCTTTGGAATTAGTGAACGTTCAACGATTTTGGTGACTAATGTTACACCTAAAAGTGTGAAATACATATTTTTTACAAAAAATTGGACCGACGTTATTAGTTGCTGCACTAAAAAATACTAAATAATATTAGGTAATTCTATTGGTGCTAATACTTGTGAAGTTAGTGCGAAAAGTTATCAATCTAACTGCAACTGCACAACTTCAAAATTAACAGCACCAATAGAATTAATATTATTTTCTATTTTTCAGTACACCAACTACTAGCGTCCATCCATTTTTTTGTAAAAAATATTAATATTTATAATATTTATACATAATTTCCAATCGACTTGATTGACATTAAATCAGATTATATTGTGTCTTATCGCTTAGAAGATCGACTGATAGATACCGAAAACACTAATAGAAAGTTATAAGCTGGCCGAAGAGAGAATAAAACGAGCGTAACTACCGCCAGTAAGCAATAGTTTCCTGGAAGTAGCCATTATTGGTGATAAATGACGGTTTTTGTTGATATAAAATATCTAGGTGTAAAAATGTGCAATTGATTTATTTTACCAATGTTTCTTACACTTAGTAAACAAGACTTTCTATTTCCGTTTACTAATAATTGATATTCGATACGCTTGGAATTTTGAATTGGATTAAATAGATAGATATTATATATAATTAGGTGCAACACATATAAGACATTATTTCATGATCATTTGCATCATGCTTGGATACATTTCATATGTCTTCTGAGATATGATGATAATTTCATGATTTACTTATTCTGATACCTGTCTGCCAATGAAATATAGAAATCTGACGTATTCACTCACACGATACAAAAATCTTACGATTATTGTTTTCTTTTCAGCTTACTAAGACAATGAACTATAATCATATTCAATTTTGACATAGGAAGAACCGTTTATCCCAAATATTCTTATAATTTCAAGTTATTATCTTGGTACAGAACAACATGTAAACAGACAACCAGAGTAATACCTGAAAATATGTTTTAGACCCAGATGATCCTAAAATGTGAATATCTGCTGAAAATATGGATACCTAACATTTTGCACGATTGCTTTTCTTACACCTACTGGAGGTATTTGTAGGAAACAGATAGTTTTGAAATGTTTGTATGTTTGTTTGTTTCTCAGGGTTAATCTCCAAATTAGCTGAACTGATTTAGACGCGACTCTCATCGGCATGTGAAAGACAACTCAGAGTTGAGCTATTCCCAGGCTTATATCAGCAGAACACATATCGTTTTGTAGAGCTCCATCAATGACCTATTACATAGATAGACGGAACAACACTCCATTGATAAAATACGTTTTGTTTGGTTGACAAAATGTTTTCAGGCCAGTGCAGGTGAGCTATGGAAGCGGTCAGAAAGGGGGATAGAACTGTTTACGCTAATCCCGTCTCCACTCCACTGATCTTCTTTGCGTAGGAAATATGACGCCAGGGGCGTCTCGTTTTAGTGTAAATTTATGGTTATTGATTGATTTAAATTTAATCAAATATTATTTATTATTATCTTTAATTGATATTTATACGTCGAAATAATTACCTAGTAGGCATGTATAATAATTATTTTTCTAAGTCTAGGATTTAAAAATGCAAACAATATAAAAATCGCTTTAATTAAGTTACAATAATTAGGTATTACTTTCTCTACTACGCCCATGACCCTCGTTTATATGTCAATAAACTTCTTTCAAAATTCAAAAATAACCAAATTTTAATTTGAATGGGGGGAAATGCGGTTACGCAATGGGGAGTGGCCGAAGCAAGGATGACGTCAACCCAATTTATTGTTTACATTTCCGTTTATCTCTGTTTCCAGGTCATTGAGCTCCATTGTAAGCGTTTGGTGGTTCCATAATTTTTTCAGTGTTCAAGTATTTTTGAAAAGTTACGGGTTTACTACTCATTGTTAATAATATTATTTTTTAACAATTAAACAAGGAGTTTAAAACTGGTTGTGAATTGTTTCTCGTGGTTGAAGTCGGGCGTGTATGCTAGTTTTATTTATGAGTACCTATCTGTCCTCCCAACAGAAGGTAGGTTTCAGTTTTAGAAATACAACATTTTGCCATATCAACACGTTTTGAGGTCCGATGTCCTACTTTCTATGAAGATGGTTTTGCCAAAGTTTCTGTATGTGTATATATATATACATACTTATATACATACATCATTTATTAATTATTATCGACCGATAGAAGTGAAATGTCATTACAAATGATAAAGGTATAATTTTCATAATATGTTCAAAAACACAATATATACAGATCACAGTTAGAGATGAACATGATTTACGAATATGAATTCCTTCCTGCATAAACTCGTTTGTATTGGGCAGATTCATTATCAATTGCATTCTGATTTCAATTTCTAAAAATAGATGCCAAATTCATTTATTTATATCATTCACAAATTTCCTGTTGCAAAATCTCCAACATCATTACACTGAAGAAATTGAGTAGAAGAATCACATAATGAAGAGTGATGCATGCAACACCATTAGAAGGTATTACCACATTTTTTTATCAAGATCATAATCAGTAACTGGCATCCCTGGTCACATGCACTAGATTAAACTTCCTTGTTTATTCATCCATATTGTTTAAATAACATTTTGTACTGTCTTAACAATAATTTGCTATCATGGAGTTTTGGAGAGATGGTGCCGAGTCTTATGTTTTGTTAATTTTTGATGTCAAATAGCTCTTCGACTTAAATTTTATATGCAGCTTCTGTTTCCAAATCCAAACTTTTTATTTCATACGGATTTTCCACTCATATCATTAAATTACGAAGAAAATATAGCAAATTTCATGGTTCCGTTATTAGTTTCTACAACCGACATTGCACTAATTCATTGTTATACTTTTATATGAGACAGAAATATTCATGATGATAACTAGTTTTTGTACAATTTAAAATTGCTCAAATCTACTTGTTTGTTAGTTATTTATAATCTACCTATAGAAATAATAAAATTGTAACAGGCCGATGCTGTACATTATAGATATTTAAGAAAAATTAATATGGGTGGTATTTGTTAGAGCAACAGAAGCCAAAACAACAGTTTTTAGAATTTTTGTCTCTCTATCTGTATGTTTGTACGCCCATCACGCAAAAACTACAGCATGGAATTTAATGGAGTTTTCACCAATATACTAGTATTACTAGAGGTCTAACTTAAAACATAGGCTCCATTTTACCGCATCTGTCTATCCTTCTGTATGTTTGTACACGCATCACGTAAAAACTACTACATGGAACTTAAAACACATGTTCCATTTTATCGCGTCTGTCTGTATATTTGTACACGCAGCACATAAAAATTACCGCATGGAATTGAATGCAGTTTTCAACGCGCACGAAGTCGCAGGCAAAAGCTAGTTTAATATAAATTGTCATTTTTTACATAAACAAAGTTAGCATTGGGGAACTATCACCGTTTAAGCCGTACTTGCTGTAGGTAACTCCTCGGCAATGCAACTGTTGTAACTAGATCATTCCACTCCTAGCAGAATATGAATATAAATACTTTTTACAAAGAATTGGACCGACGTTATTAGTTGGTGCACTGAAAAATAGAAAATAATATTAATTCTATTGGTGCTCATATTTCTGCAGTTGCGGTTAGATTGATAACTTTTGGCACCAACTTCACAAATACCAGCACCAATAGAATTAATATTAATTTGTGTTTTTCAGAGCACCAACTAATAACGTCGGTCCAATTTTTTGTAAAAATATTTATTTCACGCTTTTGAGTGTTCACTAATACCAATGAAGATAGTAGGTACTATATACTAACTCGAAAACCGTAACTCTTTTGAAAAAATTTCAGTTTGAACGTTTCCGTATATTTTGTTATATTTAATTATGCCATCTCGGATTTTCGAGAAAATTTGCCCCCTCCACCCCCACCGTGGGCGATTTTCGGGGGGAAGGAGATTTCTGATTTGAGTTTTTATGAATATGGGACCATTTCTCAAGTCTCTTTTTTCAAAGTTTTTAGTTTAACTGCAACTGCACAACTTCAAAACTATCAGCACCAATAGAATTAATATTAGTTTGTACTTTTCAGTGCAAACCACTGATAACGTCGGTACCTACAATTTTTTGTAAAAAATATTTATTAAAATTTCCAATTTAAACGTTGCCGGATATGGTATGTCTTGATTTTCAAAAAAAAAAAAATTTTCCCCTCCACCCTCATTGGGAGAAGTTTTTGAGGGGAAGGACATGTTGAATGTCGATTTGTCAAATGAGAAAAGAATCATGAAAATCTGAGCACGTTTACTATTTATACGGCACAAACATCCATGAGAAAACATGCAGACAAAAAATGGAGTAGGGTCGTTGCATGCATTGGATTTTTTATTAGTTTTAAACAATATAGTTTATACCGCAAAAAAGCAATTCATCATTAAAATTATATTCAGACATATTTTAATTATCGAAATGTTAATTTCAGTTTGTCCACGTATTTAAAAACGTGATCAGATTCCCGCTTAAAACGTCACACTTCCCGGCTCCAATCATGAACAAATAGTTTGTTCGGGTGCGCAACAGTTTGTAATAGTCATTTGCTTGGCAAATTTCATTTTCTGATATGCTTCCACCAAAATCACCAGATATAAAATTTACAATCCCGCTTGGTGTTCACGAAACCGAATATAAAACGATAATTTATTATCACAACGTGTTGACAACTATTTGTCACTGTCACAATGATTACCGACATAATACATAAGATCAGCCAGATGAGCGGGAATTGGGACGTCACGGGGCGCTAAAACGGACACGTTTTGAAACAATTTAGTTTTTAGTGTTTTTGAACTTTTTTACGTAAATTTCTTATAGAAATGTACCTATTGCGATCGTTCACACTTTTGAATTTCGAAAAAATTTCAACGGCATGTTATATGTCTATAAGTTAGTCCAAAAAAACATTTGGTTCAAAAGTTTATATATATATATATATATATATATATATATATATATATATATATATATATATATATATATATATATAATATATAAATAGGATGAAGCTCTACACCTTTATGCTTTTATTTAGTCGGACACAACCACCCACTAGAAACGGATCACGTGATTTCAAGCTTGTTAGCTTTCATCAGCGCCACATAAGTGGAAGCTGTATCCAACTATACAAAAGCAACTGGAAGTAGTCAAAAACTTTGAGACATTATCTACCAGTGGGACACAATTCGCGCCACCTAGGTATTGAGAGCAAAATTACGTTTAACGTAAGTATGTATAATAATTAAAGAAATCTATTAGTTCATTAATGAATGAGATGTAAAATATATAAATAGGATGAAGCTCTAGTGGGTGGTTGTGTCCGACTAAATAAAAGCATAAAGGTGTAGAGCTTCATCCTATTTATATATTTTATATCTCATTCATTAATGAACTAATAGATTTCTTTAATTATATATATATATATATATATATATATATATATATATATATATATATATATATATATATATATATATAATTTGAAGGTATCTATTATTTCTTAAATGAAAGAGTATATAATATAAAATTATGGAGATGCTCTACACCTTTATGCTTTTATTTAGTCAGATACAACCACCCACTAGAAGCGGATCACGGGATTTCAATCTCGTTAGCTTTCATCATCATTCATCTAACCTGATCTACCAGTGGCGCGAATTGTGTCCCACTGGTAGATCAGGTTAGAGAACTTTGACTATCTTCCAGTTGCTTTTATTTAGTCAGGTACAGCTTCCACTTATGTGGCGCTGATGAAAGCTAACGAGCTTGAAATCACGTGGTCCGCTTCTAGCGAGTGGTTGTATCTGACTAAATAAAAGCATAAAGGTGTAGAACATCTCCATAATTTTATATATATTATTATATATTATATACTCATTCATTTTTGAAATACAGAAATCTTATATATATATATAACGAAATTTGTTAACACGATAGAGGTCGCAGTTTTGAAGGTATCATGTTCAAATTTGCTACAAAAATCAATCTCTCAAATATCTCGGTTGAGTTCGTTATTGGGCAATATCGGGTAAGTAGTTTCAAAATGGCGACCATTCAAACATTTAAAAAAATTATCAAAAATAATTTTAGGTTCTAGATATAATTAGTAACTACAACTTTTGTTCGAAGCAATTTTCGATAAATTGCACAGATAAAAAAATAAAAGTTAAGAAAGAAAAAATAAGAAATATTTATAAAACATTAACACTCAATATAAATTTGATGTAATTGTACATTTTATGGAGATCTTAATGTAGACCCTGATTTAAAAAATATATAGTATATTTATTGAAAAGAAATAGACGAAAAAAAATGTCTGCCTTGAAGTGGAACGCGAACCCTGTTATATTCAACAGCCAAAACAAAAACCTGTAACCGCAAGGCTGTGACACATACAGCAATTTTATGTAATAACATGTAGGTGTACCAATGAAAAAGTTGTTAAAATTTCAATTCAATTAATTTTGAGAAATTTACCTTTCCGCCGACTACAGGCCATCGGGATCGGGAGAGAGAGAGAGAGAGAGAGAGAGAGAGAGAGAGAGAGAGAACTGGACGAACAAGAAGAAGAAAAGAAAGAAGAATTATTCTTGGATATGCTGCTACTGCCACTGCACTTAAATTCATAAGAAAATTAGAATGTTGCCTAGAAAGTATGTACGAACTATTTTTATAGAATATAAAGTATTTGTATTGCCTTTTTTTAGGGTTTCATACTCATAGAGTGCCAATGGTACTCTATTACGCTAACGCGCTCTACACGACATTTTTGCTCTACCTTGAGAATCGTTGTTTCTGTTTTCAAAAAGTAAGTAGGTAATGACAAATAATAAAAACAAAATAAAGCTAAAAATTAAAGGGGGTCCCTTTCCCTACAATAAACTTTTTGCTCGATATTAATAAGGGTTTTGTTGCAAAATGAAATTTTCAAATATTTATTTATATCATTATCCGGCACACTACCAATTATTTTGGTCACACTTTCATTTTCTATTTCACTATTCAGCCTTACAGCTCTCAAAGTATAGACGTTTACATTGGAATTTCAGAATATGTAAGAGGTATTTCCAAAAATCGATACTACTCTCAAAAGATGGACTACCACCAACGATTTTTCTCAGCAAAAACATATAAACCTTCCCCCAAGAATTTTATTTCATGATATATCTTGAAGATTTAATCACATAGACATAAAATTTTTAGTGGTGAGTAAAAATGTTTTAGGGCAACCATATGTTGGCACATCCGCCATAATTTGAAATAACCAATATAATATGCTGAATATTTACAATATATATAAATAAATAGCATAAATACTACAAATTGTATCTGTATGTCAGTCCCAGAATTGTCAAATAACTGGTTACACATAATTACAGTGAGAAATTTTTATGTTGTTGATACTTCACATGAACTTTTTGGATTAGGTACAAGTAACAATTGTATATCAATTGCAGGAAAATTTTTAAAAAATATTGAATCTAGTTCATAATATGTACACTAGAGGATTATCGTTCATTCTTGATAAATAACTACGCGTACTGTGGGAAGTAGATGTTGACTCATAAAATAAATCCAAATATTCACCTAGTGCATGCAATTCGAAACTTGCAGAATTACTTCTTAGTGTAAGGTACTCGTAGGTACCTAAGACAAGTGTCGATGGTGTATTACTCACTCAATACTATTCTCTTGATTTTATAATAGACTAGTTCCGATGAGTTTTTAGGGCTTTGTACCTAAAACATAAAATATGATGTCAGTCCGACTTACCTTAGATTAATCCCCAAAGGTTATAAAGTAGAAAATCAGAAGAAAAATGGGGTGTTAGTGTTTATTGGATATTTCAAAAGAAAAATATAATGTAGCTTATTTGATTAGGTCGCTGACTGAGCAATAGATTTTTCCCGTTATTATAGAGGTCAATCTGCATGGTTAGTCACTATAGAAGGATACGACATACCTCAGAAATCTTGCTTTAAAATATTTTCTATAAATGTTTATTTAAAAAAATATCTAGACGCATTAACAAATCTATCTAGCGGCGAGGAAAAATAAAATTGCGTTATTACTATTTTCAATTCTCAATGTTCAAACACCTTATCAATAGTTACGATCGTTAACTTGCGCCAAGACTCGTTTTTGGTTCAGACTGCTCTGTATATGATGATATGCATGATACTTGATAACCGATAGTACAAAAAAAATATTGGGTGGCGTGAGGGGTGGGCATCTAAAATGCTCTAATTAGAAAAAACGACAGCATATACAAAAATATATGCTTTGGATCATCCCTGAAGTTGTAAAAAGAATTTAATTTGAAGTACAAATGATTTTTTTCATCTTTGAAATAAAGTTATTAGCAAAAGTGGTACTACTCTCCAAACTGTTTTGAAAATTATTTCTTTTCTGGACACTTTCTATTGTGTTTTGTTTGTGAATCAGAGAACACTACCTCCAAAGAGGAAAGAGCAGAGAGAAAATACAATTTGTGTGTATTGTATCTTGCCTCTGGTAAACACGAAAAATAATTTTAGCGGATTTCTGTTTTCTACGACAGAAATTGTGCCTAGCGATTATCATTCAATAACTACTTAATTATATTCTGAAGATAAATACTATGTTACAGTTGAATTTTGTAATGTTTTGATAATTTTGAATAACTATATAGGTAGGTACTTTGCAGGTGGACCATTGGAAATTACTAACCAAGAATATAATTTTCGAAATTGTACAACAGGAGAACGATTATACTCTGCTGAAGAAAGGTATCCTTTAAGCTACATTACCAATAAATTTAGGAGTATTGAAAATATCATGAGTACATACGGGTTTAATACTAGAATTTGAAAATAATTTGTAGAAATCATACTTTCGTAGGTTCAATCAGTCCTAGATTGTTACATTCTGCAAATATGGTAACTGCATCAAAATATATTCAAGTATCAATTTCTGGCTTCAATTACCTCTTTCATAAAATATAACTCTCTTATCTAAACTCTGTAACTGTTATTCCAGTTATCGAATTATTAGAGATAGAGTGTTTATATTTATTATACTAAAATCGACAATTAATTGTCATTCGTTTTCAGCTTAGTGCCGAGATCTCAGAAGTGGCTAACGTTAGAAGATATCAAGCAGATATTCAACAGAATCATTAGATTGAAAGTCCCCATCGTCTACGAAGAAAGGATGAACATGAACATTCAGATTTCAAGAAAGTGGTTTGTACCTACTCTAATAAATCTACAGCCTATTTCATATGTAAATAAAATATATCTTTGGGAGTTTCTTGGGCTTTAGGCTCTGCCATTTATTAATGATTGAAAAATTAATTTATTCCATCATAAATAATAAAAATCCATTCCATAGGTATAAAATTTTCGGGGTTATATCAAAACGTTTCGACTTTTTAACATACCTTAGTATTTTTCAATGAATAAACTATAGAGATGAAAACGGGAAAATCTGTATTAATAATTTCGTCAAGGTGATGAAACCTTAACTGAATAATAAAACATAAAAAAACTAATGATTTCGATATATAACATATATCAGCAAAATTGGGATTGTCGAGTATTTTGTTATATTCTAATGGTTTTAACAGCTCAATCAATGTCAATAGACTTTGACGTAGATGTGTTGTCAATCCTCCAATGGTTGGCGACACTACATACACATGGACAAATGCAGATACCATACGCCACATACATAATATCATCAGGCAAGCTAAAGTAAGTACTCACTATATGACATATGGTATTTATTCTATGCGTACAAAAATAACAGAATCTTCTCATATATTAATAATTCGTAAGTATTTATACATACAATGAATGCCTTTTTTGTTTTTCATCATTGTTTTGTATTATGAGTCACATTTCACCCGAGCGAAGCCGGGTGTTCATCTAGTTAATTATATTCTACAAATATTGAAAAAGGAATATAATTATTATTATTTATATAAATAGGTTACTCTAATATAAATATTAGATTATATTAGATAAAATTAACCACTCACCTAAAACATTGAAATTCGAAAAATTGAAATAAGAAATTAATTCTTGATAAAAACATTGGTCCTTAATGTATCGTAGTTTCGGTAGCTTTTTTCTTCTTTTTCATATTTTTATTTTTTAAATAAAATTATTAAGATGTCTTTCTTCGTATCTTTTACGAAGGCCTTTACCTAAATCAGGCTAGGACAAATTTTTGACAAATTGATTTATGACACTTTGTTTTATATATTTTATGAAATACTAGCTGTCCCAGCATACGTCGTCGTGCCCGGAAAAGCTTGAGCGATATGCTGACAGCAGCGTCACCTACCGGGTTCAATTGTGTTTTTGAATCATCCAGGGACCCATAAATAGAAAATTTCATCCCAATCTGTACAGCCGTTTGGCATACGGACAACGGCGCCATCTATCAGATCCTATCGTGAATCTAAACCATTCTCGAATCCCCTTGAATATTCACAAAAAATTTCATTAAAATTGGTTCAGCCGTTTAGGAGGAATTTAGTACATACACATGCACAGAAGATTTATATATATAAGATTGTTGCAGATAATATTTAGTCTATTTTTATGGGTTTTATATTTTACTGTGTTTTGTTTGTTCTTTATATAGATCGTTTCCAAAATTATGCGTTTATATGTACCTATTTTATTCAGTAGTTAATATTTTGGTTTCATCGTAATTTACAGTATGTTTTTTTATTTTCATGATTTGTTAATGCGGCTTAATTTTTTTTGTCATATTTATTATCTCTGATACGACTTATGAGGTATTGGCTAGTTTACTCGATATAAGTATGCGCTATTGCAGTTATTGCATGGTATTTTATATACGCTGTGGGTAATCTTATTCTTTTCATTTCTGGATTTTAATTTACTAGGTATATGATTTTTTCAGAAGCTTATAAGCTTTATGACTAACCGGTATATTATGCTTTTCGAAAACTTTCTATATGCTTTTTGATAAGTGTTTTATATATGGAAGTAGGTACTTTTGTTTTTTTATTTTTATTGCATTTTGAGAGTTTGTGTGTAGTATATGTTGCTTGTATTTTGACGTAAAAAAAGAGTGAATAATTTAAAAAGCAAATATCTCTCTGGTCAAATATCTTTAGTGTTCTATTTTGTGCGGATATTGTTTTGATTGTGCATTAATGTTCAATCTAGAAAATTAATTGTATTGTTTTGTTCAGTTTATATTATAAATTCTAATTTATTTTATATGTTCGGAAAAGATCTAGTATACAGTTTTCTGTACCTTTGGGGATGATTGGTAAACAATCGTCAACGTATCTGAAGGAAAATCGTATTGAGAAACCTTTTTCGATAGAATTTCGTTCCTGACATACAGCTTGAGATGGATAAACCCATGACGCAACCATAGATTTGTTGATAGAATTCTTCATAGTACTCGAAGCCTGCTGTGCTAAGTATCAGTTTTAAAGCTTTTTTAAATTCAGTTTTAGAAATGTTCGTTTGTTGTTTTATATCGTTCCATTTTTTGTCGACAATTTTTAGGGCTAAAGCTGTAGGAACATTTCTGTAAAGGAATACTACATCAGTAGCCTGTTTCTAAATACAAACCATTAGCCTGGCCAGGCTTAAATTGGCCGTGGAAAATTAACAGATATACGGACTCAATATAGGAATACGACATTGACTGATGACATATATATCTTTGATATTAAATTTAAATTCACAATTTTGAAATAGATAAATCTTGAAATCAATTGAAATTCGAATAATTAAAATGTATTGGCCTTGACCTCTATGACGACTACCTAAAGCATCTACATTACTAAAGAAACTGGAAAATGATACTTTTATAACTATTTTGATTATTTATACATGAAACAAATTCAATAACAGAAAAATACGGAATTTCTAATAAATTATTAATTACATGTTGGGATTGCGTTGCTAGAAGGGTTGGAGGAGGCCACAATGTCGATAAAAAACTCTCTTTTATTCTAATCAAAATTGCACAAAAATAGGTACGCAGTATTTTTGTTTAATTTTAATAATAGTAATGGTAATAATACTATATCGAAAGATAACCCTTATAATGTATTTATATAACAAAGGATATACCTATTCTATAAAAAATAGAATATATTTAAATTTAAACCACAAAAATAATTGGAATACCACCAAAACCGACATTTCCGGATGTCGGTGAAATTATGCACCAAGTACTTTTAAGTTACTCTGGAACTGAAGAAGAAAAAATTTTTGAAATCAAATGAAATGCCAAAATATTCATAAAATATGAGTAACCATTTCCATTTTGTGTGATAATTGAGGATAAATTCTATAACCAATATCAATTTATCTAAAATAACTATTCTCATAGAATAAAAATGAAATAAATAATTCCTTTTTGAATCAATTTTCAATAAATTTAACAAAATATTTATTCAGAAAAAAAATGATCAGACCTGGCTGAATTTTAATTAAATTCTGATTCAAAACAATAATCCGTTTCAAGCTTGCTCAAGTCATAGAAATAATACAATATGGTAAGAATGCTATGTGAAAAATTAAAGTATGGTGCTCTGTCCTTTTTCATAAGAACATACGCGGTTATTGTCATTGTTGAAAAGATAACCCAGGACGAACCGTTTAGCCAGGATATGAATAAACCGGTAGAAAATATGAAATTTTAATTGAGCTCAACTTTTTTTTGCTCTTGCGCAGCAATGAGTGCGATCAGGATTCTCATTCAGTGCCACCGGCGAGCGGTAACGAACAAAACAAAAAATAAAGCAACAAAGTCTATCGATCCATCCCCGATATAATCGGGTCACAGACAGACCAATGGCTGAAAATGTGTTTTTTTCGATACCGAAAATTTTCACGATTACAATACTTTCCTTACACAAACTACTATGGTAGCGGTAGGAGAGTAAAAACTGGTCCAAGCCTGATCATTTTTTTTTTCGGAATAAATATTTTTTCGAATTTATTGAAAATTGGTTCAAAAGGAATTATTTATCTCATTTTTATTTTATGAAAATAGTTATTTTAGATAAATTGAAATTGGTTATAGAATTTTTCTTAAATTATCACATAATGGTAATGGTTACTCATGTTTTATGAATATCTTGGCATTTCATTTGATTTCAAAGATTTTTGTCTCAAATTCCAGAGTAACTTAAAATGTGTACTTGGCTCAAAGTTTTACCGACATCCAGAAATGTCGGTTTTGGTTTTGGTGGTATATACCTAACTATCTCATGAAAAATTACATATGAAAACCGATTTTTATCGGTCAAACAGAGTCGGAGTATATAAAAATAAAGTAACAGCCTGAAATTACTCTTACAACTTGGTAATTACTCGGTGCCCCCTTAAATATACCTCCAATACTTTGGCACTCTCCCGTTTCAATGTTTTTTTTTGGTCCACTTCTGCGCTTATCGAGTAACAGTATCAAACTATTACTAAATTAAAGTTTAAACATTTATATTAGAGAAGATATTGGTATCACGTATCTGCCTGTCACAAAAAAAATTACTCAAACAATTTTAATCGGTGTTCCTTAAAGATATTTTTAGTACCAGGAACCAGGCAGATACGTGGCACCCATGTTTTTTTTTTAATATAAAAATATTTGATCTTTAATTTACTCATAGTTTGATACTGTTATTCGATATGTACAGAGTGGGTCATTACTTTATTTGTATCACTGTTGAACAAAAAACAATTACCGTAGAGAATTCATGCTACTCGATCGGCCAGGTTTTTTCCAGACCGTGTTTTTACGCCATAAAAATTAAGTATCGTCCAAATATGAGGTTTTCGGTTTCGGATGTGCGCTGGTGAGTCAGTTAACCAATTTCTTTATATATTAGGTAAGTTTATTGATACCAAAATCTCCCCTCTCAAGTGTGTTGTTGCTCAGCGCTTGTGTTATTAAAGATCAGTAATTTATTTCAATTTGTTTCAATAGTGAAGTCTCTTTCCCTTTATGGAAGAGATGCCGTGTTGCAAGACATGGAAATAAATTTGTCCTTTTATAAAGTTCTTGATTTATACTTCATTATATCTGAACTCTAGTTATACGGATTACATATCGTAAGCTTTTTTAAAGTTGGAATCTACAATAAACTATTGTTTTTTGTTTAGATATTTACATTACTGAGCTAAAATGTAACCACTGTAAGTTTGTGGTAACAATAAACTGCAATTTTAAATGAATCAAATAAGTTACTACTTGTTTTTCCTCAACAAGTTCATGTTTCTTAGGTATTGTCCCTTAAAATAACTTTTTCTTGGGAGGAATCCATTTATTCGGATATTTGATTACCGTCCGATCCCAATTGATTTGGATAGTTAGAATTCTTCTGTATGCTTTATTGTAATATTGTGTAAGGAAACCTCGTAGAACGTTTTCTTGTAATATTCAAGCACCTACTTGCTGCATTTTTTCACTTGTTTTCATTCCACCATCACCACATTGTGAGCGATTCTAGGACATCATTTCAATAACATAATATTTTTCCTCTGCTTACTCTCAATGCCGACAGTTGCCTGGCGACGCGGTGGATACGTTCCTATAGGACGCGAGGACGATTCGCAAGGACATCACCACCGCCGCCTTTGATTCACGGTCACGGTCACGGGAGCGGCAACAAAGGCCGTTGACAACGAACACGGTGGGAGAGGGAGGCATAGGGTGGATCATCAGCACTACGTGGTGGGGAGCGTAGAGTGTTCGAGGGATGAGAGTTATGCGGACTTGGACCTTTTTGGGTGGTGTCTGGGGCAAGAATAATATGAATTCAAGATGTGGAACCTTCTAGATTTTTCTGATATATAAATATGCTGTTTGCATAATGCTGTGTAACGTGACAAAGTACTACTTCAAAAGTAGCACGTTCAAAAAGTTGGGCGCATTTATTCTTGGAAACTAAATCATATATATATCATCACATAATTATATAGGAAGATTAATAAATTAATATGCAATAGAAATAAAATGCATAAATCAAATCTAATCATCAAATTCTGCATGACTCTAAGCGACTGCATATTCAATCTATCAAAAATGGTTATTCGTATCGAGATATTTTAATACACATTTTCTTTTCCTTATTTGAACTTGAGGGGCAATCAGTGGTGCACAACTTTTTATTAGGAAATAAAAAAAATAAATTTAAAAGTACCTATATTTACGACAATGTTAATTTTAAATATCTGTTTTCAACTGTTATTTGTAAACATTGTTAAAAGACATGTTACTAAATGGGGGTAGGTATTCTGCAAATAAGAGACTTAACATGGAATAAAGGTAGAGCAAAAGGAGTAAGTGGAAGTTGAGCAGGAAGAAACAACATTACCAATACTTCGAATAATGTTTTTCATTTGGAACCTTTGGCCAGTGGTACATATAGATATATTCTATATGAAAAAAAAACTAGATATTTCCCTCACCCGTCGATTGTTTCGCCAAAAAGGTTGTTATCTTCTGGAATAAGCCCCGTTGGCAAGACAACTGTCGGCCAAGAGAATTAAAGTGCTGGTAAGTTGTAATTTTTCTGTTTGTGATTTATATTTTGTATCTGTTGGATATGCTCTGTTAAGCTAGCACCGCAAAGTGGGATAGAACGTTAATTTCGAATATAGTAAAAAAGCGCGTACAAATAAGTTAGAAAACTTAACATGTACTTGGTAGTAAGCTGACAAAGGTATTTGATATGTAGAGGAATGATCAATCATCAAATCCTTCCAAAATCTCATTAGGTTTAAACGAGTAGTTTTGGGATGGTGTAGATTACATATTACTTAGTTGAAATTACTAGTATTCAGAGGGAAGTAGATAAGTCCAAAATCCCGACTGAGCCAGCGGATAGGTAAATTTCACGGTTTTTAATTTTAATTATTTTTCTTCTTCAAAGAAAAAAACATTTTGGATTTTTTTCTTGACATACAACACCACCCTATTGATTTTTTTTGGAAATTGGAAACGATAGATAAGTAAGTAGTATATGATATTTACCTAAAAAGGATATTTATATAGGCAAAGACAAAACAGTTAAGTCCCTTCTTCTCTATTTTTGTTTTCTTCTGTTTAATAAACATAGACGAAATTTTGTGTTTTCAATAAAAAAAATTAGGGTTCCGTACATTCGATGAAAAAACAGGACCATTATAAGAGCACTCTCTATTTTCTCCAAATCTACAAAACGGAGAAATTTGAATTTGGCACTGACACAGAATTAGGTGATCGCAACATATTCTAGAGACTAGACAAATTATGAAAATTGGGAGGTTTATTTTGTGGAGCAAATAAGAAAATGAGAAGAAAGATCTAATTCAAGTTCATCATCGTGAATATGGTCGAGTTTCGAACAACGGGCAATCACAAGTACCTACATAATAAAACGCGTAGAGATTTCCTTAAGAATAATGCGGTCACAGAGCAATATAAGATTTGGCAGAGTTAAATCTTATATAGCCAAGAAGTAACCAAATCTAAAATGAATTTTTGATATGTGTCACAAATACTTACATTGAATTAAATACAGTTTCGAATTTGATTAAGCAAACATGACGGTAAAACTTGTGAACAAGTGAAGTTTAAGTAGTGTTTAAGTGCTAATTAGGTGTCAAAGACAAAAATTAGGTCAACGGTATTAAATACCCAATAATATTATTGCGATGTAAAGAAAAGAAAGGTACAACACGTCAATACCAAGACATGAATGAGATACGACCTTTTAAAGCTAATTATCCAGAATCCAAAACTAGCAGAAATAAAACAGAGCTGCAGTTTGGAAGATTAAAATTATCTGCGGATAGCCAAATATCGTTAGAAGAAGCCGCACTAGAAGAAGTATTTAAGCTTTAGTGTTCCGTAGAACCGATGAAAAAATGCAACCTCATAAGATAATATGAACTAGTAGTGTCTTTCAACATCTACGTACTACGACACAAGTATTTCAAAGTCACAGTAGGTATATAGGTACATAGATACATAAACGATATAAACTTTTTGTTGAATTTATTAGGTTCAATTGTCAAATGGGGGGAGCTTTGAAGAACTATCGCCCCTTGTCACTAATGTCAATTCAGGTTGGTGATAATAGTTTTGTTTGATCAAATATTTTGTAAGATTAATATAACAGAATATAACAACGAATTACGACAATTCATCAGCTGGTTGAGGGTTTGCGGCTTACTCCAGCCAACCAACCTACCTGCTTTGTTATGCAACTTTATTCAAATGTTTATTGGGGGTGTTAATTCCCAGCGACCTGTAATGTCTTTTATGTATAAGGCCTGCGTACATAGTATATAGTCTAAATGGTTCCTATAGTCATAATTTGAAAAGGGACTTTGCTGAAATCTTGTTCTTCAACATATCTTGATAGGGTTAGAAAACCTATGTTGGAATTATAAGAAAAATATTTCTTCTTCAATTTTCGCGTATTTCTAGTTTGGAAGTAAATTGATGGAAAGAATCTTATAGAAAAAAAGTTGTAGAAACATTAGTTAAAGATAAATAAAAAATATTATTAAACTAATACAAACTGTCCAATATTTACTTCATAGAATATTAATATGCCAAAGAAAATAACAAAGTACTTTTAGCTTACCGTTTTTTGTCACATCTAGATAAGACGAATCATATTTTAACTAATCTAAAAATAACGGATAGAAAAAATAACAGAAAAAATGAGAAACAGCAAAATATGAGTATTATTCATAAAACGTCTACTTCATGATTTAAAGAGTATCTGCAGTCGTGAAACTCGAATTCTGCAGAAACTATACTTTATACTCAAGTTCTTTTCCTCATTTGGTGTAGACATTCGAGATAGCATTTTGTAGAGACCTTTTACACCTCTGTACGTCGATAATAATTGGAGTTTAAAATATGTAATATATGATTAGAGAGTCAGATTTTTTTGTCTCATTCCATATTTATATTCGAGAGTAAATCTAAACACGCCATGATGGAGGCAAAGAAGCGGGAATACGTTTCCTAAAATGTACATAAAATAACAAAGACGATTGCTATGCAAACATTCCGAAACATTTTAATAAAACAACAATTCAGACATTCCGCGTGCTTACTTTGTCAACAAAATTTCTTAGAGATCTTGTCTTTACCAGTAAAATTACCTTTGAGGGTTGGGTAAATGTAATCTGAACACGCCAACATGAAGAGCGAAAGAGAAACTTCCGAGAGGGGTTCTGCAGAGTATAACCGGGTGAATGAGGAGGAGGCCAGACACATCGATTTTCAGTTAGGCAAATTTTCATAAGCTTTCCATTTCGTCGGCATAATACGGTGAAACTCAACCAACCAACGGAACAATGTTTCAAAGAGAACATTTGGGGTCTGATAGAAGCTTAGTAAATTTAGTTTTCTTGAAGTTGTGCACATAGTATTGACAGTATTTATTTTATTTATGTTAGTATTGCAGACAAAACAGTGAAAATATCAATAAGAAAAAGCATCAGAAAATCTTTACAATCAATATAAGCAGACGATTTTGAAGACTGCATATTAAACTTCATAGCTACTGTTGAAATATTTTCAGAAGAGCATAAATAAAACAAAGTGTTAATGATTCGCAGTTTTTAGAAGGTTTTAAGTGTAGAGATTCACAGAAACAGAAAAATAGCAAAAATCATTTAAATCCTAACAGTTAAAACCTTGAAAACCACTGCCCTACTGGTTTGATCTTAGACCAATAAACATCTTCAAGAAATCTGTTTATCAGACACACCATATTTTTATTTCAAGCTACAGTTCAGATTCTACAACCACATTCTTTTAAAATTTTAGAAATTTTGCATTTATACCATTTATGTGTGGAATCTTTGAATGACCATTTAAAATGAAGAACCTATACGTATTCTTATTAAATTTTCAATGAGTTTAAAATTTAAATAATTACAGACTTCTCCTATTCCCGCTTCAGCAGAAAATGTAGGTAAGTTTATCAATTAGCTACAACCATTTTCAATGTATACCTTCGTTAATGCCTATTTTTGTTTTTGGATAAACGACTAACTTAACAAGTTTACACTCTTCTCCACTTCTCTATTAGAAGATCTACTCACTCTACTAAAGGATGGAAGCTTGGTTATGTACCGTAACAATCCCGCCTGCCACTTTATCGTTGAGGCAAAAAGTGTTGGAAAACGGATGTCGTCGGAGTATTGAGGGTAGTCTTGTGGGGTGAGATCGCCAGTCGTGTGGGTAACGGGCTAAGAGACGGTCAAGGTCATTTAAAAGATTTGTAAGAAACAGGAAAGCAATATCTTAAGTTGGTGTCTAACCTGGAACTGAGTTTTTGAATTTCTTGCAAAGTAATGGATTTCCAGCGGATACTCCTTCATTTTGACCGACTTCGCATTGTCAACGTACTCCGATTTTTCTATTTTTCCATTTGAAAAAGTCTGCTGATATAGAAAATCTCCATTAAACCAAAATGTAATACTCCTATCAAGCAACAAACTAGGTGGAGTTTTAAGATTGAAAACTTTGAATTACCTTTTTATATTCAAATTTGAATGCCAAATTAAGTTGTTGATATTGTCTTTCTTTTTATCAATTTACTAAAAACATATTACATAATCATTAGATAAATATCGAATCTGACCGTATTGTAACGTAGATAGTTTATCATGTACTATTCCTTTTGGTATATAATTGTTTGTTCTACTACCTGTTGCTTGTATATTCCATTAATTAGTTCTAGAATTTTTAGATTTATTCTCGAAGCTTCCAGAATCTGTTTTGAGGTACACTTTTTCACAGTATTGTCAGTTTGACAAGCGTCTAGAACATTATTAGAAGCGTCTAGAATAATCATAGAACTTTTTCGATGAATATCGTGTCAAGATTCAGATATATAAGGTCTCACCGATCACGGGTCACAGTCAGTTTTAGAAGTCGATGATGGTCAGTCTATGAAAACCGACAGAGTCAAATATTAATTTTTGACCGACTTCCCAAAAGGAGGAGGTATACAATTCGATTGTGTGCTTTTTTTTTTTTTTTTTTTTTGGTTTGTGCGCGCGTTTCATATAGTAAACGTACTCCGATTTTGATGATTTTTGATTCATTTGAAAGAGGAGGCTTGAGAAATGGTCCCATATTCATAAAAACGGGAATCCGACATCTCGTTCCCTACGAAAACCGCCCCCGAAGGGGGTGGAGGGGGCAAATTTTGTCGAAAATTGAAAATCTGCGTTGATATAATTAAAGATAGGACAATATCCGGAAACGTTTAAATGGAACATTTTTTCAAAGGAGTAACGGTTTTCGACATAGAGACATTTTAAACTCTCAAATATACCTATTTTCGCTATGTGGAAAGGGCGATTTCTGTCGAAAATTGAAAATCTGTTTGCAGTACATGAAAGACATAATTATTTGTAGCAACATTTATACTGAACATTTTCCCCTTAGAGTTACGGTTTTCGAGTAAAATCGGTGTTAAAATGGTAACAACTAAAATATTCAAGCGTATTTCCGCAGCGATGTACTGAGATCTCAATAATAACAACTACAAGCAAGGAATATACGTGGGTAATAGAATAAGTACTATCTTCATTGGTATTAGTGAACGTTCAACGATTTTCGTGACTAATGTTACACTCAAAAGTGTGAAATAAATATTTTTTACAAAAAATTGGACCGACTTTATTAGTTGGTGCACTGAAAAGTATAAAATAATATTAATTCTGTTGGTGGTGGTACTTGTGAAGTTGGTGCCAAAAGTTACCAATCTACCTGCAACTGCACAACTTCAAAAGTAACAGCACCAATAGAATTAATATTATTTTATACTTTTCAGTGCACCAACTAATAAAGTCGGTCCAATTTTTTGTAAAAAATATTTTAGTCGGTAGAGACGGTGACAGCTTAAATTGTCAAGGTGAAAAGTTATGATAAAAAAGTAATGTACAACGTGTTGAAAATAAATCTTTGGAAGCAAACTGCGAACTTTAGAGTATTACGCAAGTGAACTCACCCCAAAGCATTTGAGATTCTTTGCATATAGCTGAGAATTCATGGTGAATATTGGATAAACAGATTACGACGAAATGGTCACTAGTATAGATATTATGGAGTTCCCTGAAAAGGGAAAAAAGAACAAGAAAGAATTAAACAACAGAAAAAAGAAGAACAAGAAAGAATTAGACGACAATAAAAAGAAGAATGGGAAAGAAAAAGAAGAATGGACAAGAAAAATACAACAAGAAAAGGAAGAATGGGTAAGAAAAGACAACAAGAAAAAGTAGAATGGGCAAGAAAAAGATGAAAAGAAAAAGAAGAATGGGCAGGAATTAGACTAGAACGTAAGGAACAACGTGCAAGAATTATGCTAGAATATAAAGAAGAATTGAAAAAAATTAGACAAGATAAAGAAGAACAGTAAAGAATTAGACAAAGACATGATTTATTTATTTATTTATTTATTTATTTTACAACATCCAACAGATAAACAATTATAGGATGAGGAAAAGAAAACATAAGTTTTGTATAACATACATGGGTATTTTAAAGAACAAATAATCAAATAACCATGAATGAAATGATGAAGAACAGAGAAGAATAAGACAAGAATATGAAGAAGAACAGGATAGAATTAGAAAACAATATAAGAAAAAAATATCATCCAACAGAAACTTCAGTACTGCTCCAACAAGGACAGCTCAAATAGCGAGCCTGATGTTAAGAGGGAAGATGCCGAACCTAAGAAGATCAGAAGGATCACTGTCTTTCTTGGGTGGCAAGCGTGAAGATTGGGAAAAGAGGATGCAAGGTGCTCCACCAGCTTGTATTGAAGAAGGGACATAGGACTTGATCAAAGCCAAGATGGGGAAAGTGTAACGTGTATAGTTTATCATCTACTTACGGTGATTATTCGTTTTGGTATATAATTGTTATTTGTTCTACTACTTAGTTTACTATAGTTGTTGCTTGTATATTTCACTAATTAGTTCTAGAATTGGTAGATTTATTTTAGAACCTTCCAGAAACTATATATGAGATATACTTTGTCACAGTATTGTCAATTTGACAAGCGTCTCGAACATCATTACAAGCGTCTTTAATAATCAGAACATTCTCGATTAGTCATTTCAAGATTCAGATATATAAAGCTGTGTTGATCACGGTTAACAGTCAGTTTTAGAAGTCGGTCCGTTTATGAAAACAGACGGATATTATTGGTAGTTCAGTCGGTACAGACGGTGACATATTACATTGTCAAGGTGACAAGTTGTGATAAAAAAGTACTACTGCGGAAGGTAGTTTACAAGGTGTTGAAAATAAACCTTTGGAAGCAAACTGCGAACTTTGGAGTATTACGCAAGTGAACTCACTCCACAACGATTAGCATAGGGTTAAACGTTACAGTATTATTTATTTACACTATTTCTTCCTGTTTTCCATATCCTTAATCTTACTCAATTTTTTCTAACCGTTAACGGATTCATTCTCGGAAATAGTTATTATTTATTGATCAAAATCTTTACTGTATAAAATTGTTTTTATTATCTATGAAATTTGAATATGTTGAAAGAAAATTTCCAATTTATATAAAGAAATCGTTATGATACTCATTAAAATTGATGTAGGTAACAATGTTCAAGTCCTTGTTTCTCAGTTATATACCCATGCTGTGTTCAAGTGTAATGGAAAGTGTGGTAGTTGTTGCCGCCCGGCTTTATCGATTTTCCCAAATTCCCTTTCGCTTTCCTACTCCAGCTGGTAGACTCCCAGTTGGCAGATCGCCAATATTTTGATTATTTTCCGATAATTACTATGGTATACGTTCAAGTTTTATCATATTTATGAATTCATTCATAAGGCTTCTGGTTTATAGCAAAATGTCCATTAAAATGAGTTTTTTTTTCACTTACCTTAGATATTACAACACTGATGAATTGTCATTGTCACACATACCTGAAACAGAAAAACATTTATTAGAATTCAATAATACCTTATTATAATGAATAAAATTGATCTTACATTCTCGAATTGAAAGTTAAATTGAGTAATTCATAATTTCAAAAAATGATAAAATCCCGTATGTTCTTTCAAACAAACCACCACCGACTATGAAACTTTTCCGAGTGACTCGTGCTACCGTTTATTCGTTTCACCGTGCGAAGATAACAATGAATATATTACGTTTTCTCCAAAAACAAACAGTCAGAATATGAATAAACATGGAACATTTGAAAAATCTGAAAAATTAGATAACTCAAAATTATTTCTTCCTTAGAATAAATGAAAATATCACAAAAATCAATACTTCTTCCATTTTACTCAAGATAAATAGATCCCCATAAAAAGTTCGAGTAGGGTATCTATTGTCCAAACCTTTTTATATCCAAACTTCCAGCAGACATTGTGATATTACAACAGACAGACACACCTGCCTAAAAAGCCCCCACTTGATCGAGGATAGCTATTAGAGGCACCAAAAGTTAGGGCACCATGAATAAACGGGCTCAGTTGCGACCGCGGGTGAATTTTGGATAAAGGATAATGAACGCGTGACATGATGGATTTTTCAAAATGTAGCCAATGGTTTTTGCTTATTTCAGTTTACTGATTAATTAATGTGTATTTCCAGTTCACAGAATTTGATGAATTCAGAAAACCAATGATATAAATTTGCAAAACGCAAGTATTGCTCAAAATAACGTTGTCATAAGAATGATTATTTAGCTCTAGGTTGTTTCTGTTTGAAAACCTCACAAATATCACAAAACGACGAATTTCAATAGAAAATAAAGAACCCCAGTAAAATTAAATGTTGTGAGAAAACAATAACAAAAAAATAGTTTTCCTATAAACTAAACTAGATACTGATTTTTTTCGAGATTTCAAATACCTACAGTAGTTTCGTAGATAGATGACACGTTCGATTTTCGTATAGGTACTCCCATCATTATTTCTGAAACTACGTATTCTAAAATTATACGATAAATATATTTATATGGAACATGATGACGTTGAAAAAGTTTTTTCTGTTCATTGTCTAAATTGCCCAACAAAATTAACCTCCAGACGCACAATTCGGTTATATAAAATATACCTACGTCCGTAATTGTATTAGGTTTTCAATGTAAGTAGCTAAATTCTATTTCTTCGTTCAGTGGATTCGAAGAAAATAATCTGTAACTGACGTTAACGGACATCGGAGTTATCTTATATGGGTATCGATAGTCCATTGGATGCTGGATGATATTCATTTATCAATAACTATTCATAAAAATATGGACACCAAATTATAATTAAGGAAATCGGGGTTAGTCAGATATTATCGCTCTTGGTAACAGCTGAGTAGAACATATGTTGGAATATCTATCCATCTATCTATCTGTCAATAGAAGCTAATATACCATTCCATCTATGAATTAACACAAATTTCGCCGCATTACTTCTATTTATATAAATACATCGAAATTGTCTTCATTACCCAAATTGTCTCCTCTTGTAGGTACTGTCCTGCTGGGCGAATTGCCCTGCAATCGTCCAGACTGTTGAAAGGACGGTGCCACCGGCGTCGCGACTTTTCGGAGAGCGAGAGTGATCCGGTAGGTAGAGAGAAGAGGGCAGAGCTAGGGGGTAAAAGGAGAGAGGGTGTTGAATTGCCGCCGCCAACGCCGTTGTCTACGACCTTGACCTTGCCCTTGCCGCGGCATCATCGACCTACCCCAAGTCGAGTCGTGGAGAGCCGCCTCAAGGTCGCACATCTATCGATTGAGGGGCAAAGGCGTTGTTAGCCCGGGTTTGCCGCCGATATGGGCGGTAGCACCTCCTCGGTCGTTATGGAAGCGACACAAAAGGAGAAGGCGAAATGAATAGGTATCGTGTTGTTATTTGAAACATACTTAGCACTATTGTCGCATTTCATTTGTCATCATAAAAGACATAAAAAATAGATTTTTTTTTAATATGTTGGCATATTTCAAAACAAACCAAAGTGTTTAGGCTGCATATCTGGAAAACTTCTCAAATATAAATACATTACTATGTTTGGTGAGTTACCTATGTTATCGTGAAAATTATCGGATAAGATGTAACATAATTTGCTCAGTTTATAAAGGTCGTCTATATATTCCAACAGATGACACTTTTATCAGTCGCAGATTTGATATAACTTGTTCAGATATTCAACAAAAGCCCCATGAGCAAAAAAACATTGTTGTTGAGCAGATATGCTTTTATAAAATCAGTTTTACTTTGTTGCCTTTTGATGCTGATTTAAAATAATATTCTCTAAAAATCATTCTCAAGCTCTTCTTTTGTCTTAAATGTTTTGCCTATTCAGGATTACAGTTCCTCTTCTACTGTTTCTTACATTATTTTCTGTCTATGTCTAGTAGGTACAATCAACTCTGTTAGAATTTCCTTTTCGGATCCTATCTAAATTCTGGAATTCATTTGATGTTATGATCAACAGAAATTTACCAGGACTTGCAGGACCAAGAAGCAAGTGTGTAACTTTAAAGCAACGAGAAACAACAAGAGACTTATTATATACCCCATTCAATTATTTGACTAATATATTAATAAAAGTATCCCGACTTCCTCAAAAATAAGATCCGTTGTAGAATTTGCCTCGAAACTTTTCTCATTTTCGTTGAAAGATCTTTGGTTGTTCTTCTTTGTTTAAAGGCAGCTCGAGCCATAGCAACCATCTGGGCATCCGAGCCTCCTTTTTTTAACTTTAGTCAACATCAAAGGAGGCAATGTTTTCAATCGGCAAGGAAAGACGATCTTACTTGCATTCTTTTTTTAAGTTGAAAAACATCCATAAAACAAAGAAAATATACTTCTCTGAGATGTTTGCAATATGTAATTGGTTTCATTTATAAGAATATTCTTTGTAATTTGGAAAATCATGATTTCTGGCTAAACTATATGTTCTCTTTACTGACGTAGGTAATAAATTTTAGAGATATGACACGATGGTTTTCTTAATGGTATTATTTTGTATATTTTTCCATTTTCAGATGGTTACTTTTCAAATCATTAAAATGACATGGGGTTTGGTCTCGCTAGTGGTTTTTGGAATCCATACTAAAAGATAAAATTGAAAAGACTTTTTGTAATATCAAAATAACAGGTTTCAACTAATTGCATATGCGAGTAGGTATATGTATCACTAATAACAAAACGACAATTTTTATAATTTTTGTCTATCTGTCCGACTAAACCGATTCCGACATAATAAAATAAATAAAATAAAAATTTAATTTATTTAATTTATTGGACGTATATATCAGTTAATTGGAAAAAATCTTGTTATCAAAAATTAAGGACTTTATAATTGGGAAAAATCGAATAATTTATCATTTAATATAATCATGTCAGACAGTCAGAATTATTAAATATACAGAGTGATCGTTCCGCAAGTTAGCATAGTTGGTCAAAGTAGGTAATTGAAGAGAATAAAAATACTAAAACATTGGTAAGGGTATTTTATAAATATAAAGTACAATTTAGCTAGAAATCAGTTGTTTCACAACTTTATTTCTGCATTGGCAGCGCCTAGATAGCTATCATTCGGCGCAAGAGAAAAACAGGTTGACCCAGAGGTCAACGTTGTTCCACAAGCCTAGCTAGCCCAGGGTTCTATCCGAAAATATGTTCCCAGTGCCGTCCATGGGTCCATGGCTATCTAGCGCTGGAATGGAAGAGGGGAATTGTTTTTTGTCGAAATTCGAAAATTTGAATCCACAAAATTAAAGAAGAGACCATATCCAGCAAAATTTTGACTGGACATTTTTTGAAAATAGATTAGCGTTTTTAGTTTCAGCAGTGGTAAACTCAGAAATAAGTATGTTTCCGCTATAAGGTGAGGAAAATTAAAGAAGAGACCCAACAACATTTATGTGTGTTTCCACGAGGTTTTGAGATCTCTGAATAATAATAAGTATAAGCAAACAATAAATATAGGTAATAAGTACCTACTGTGTTCTTTGGTATAGAAAAAGAAGTGGTGTTAAAGTAGTTTGTAATCCATAGGACGTGTTAAAACATTCGAGTGACCTGTCCGTGAGTTTAATTTAAAATATCAATTCTTACCAAGAATTTTACAATTTTACAATTGAGCAATAATTTCATTAATTTTACGAAAGTTGTTGGATCTATTACAAGAGTACATCAACTAACTGTTAATTGGGATGATTGAATAACCATTCTCGAATATTTTCAAACATATCCTCAACATTAATATGCAACGGCAAAATTTTAATTGAAATTGTCATATACAAAACCATTTACACCGTCATAACTACACTTTTTTGCATTCATAAGTTTGCAAAAAATGTCTAGGTGACTTTCTGCATTAGATAAACTCTTTACGAGCATTTATTGCTAGTAATTACAAGAGCACGCCAAATTTTTAGAAAACATATTTTTGTTACAGTTTTGTCAGCAAGGATTTTGCAATAGGCAAATTGGTATTTTTGTGGTTATCTAAACTGAAAATCAAGTAAAATTTCTAATAAATATTTTTAACAAAAATAGGACAGACTTTATTATTTGAAGCACAAAAAATTAAAATAATATTAATGTGAACAGTAATTTTTTTGAAATTTATGAGTTTGAATTGTACAGTTTTACCTACAGAGTTGTCAAATCATTTTATTATTGACATTCTGACAATTAAAGCTATTAATCATCAATAATGAATGACCAATAGAAATAGATAGACACATCTTATTTTTTTTCTTTCTACTGGGGGTATGAGGTTTTTATCGACTTGCGATATTTAACCTCAGTGAGGTTAAATATGTGAGGTTACCTCAATTTATAAAAGGTAACATGTAAGCAACGATAATTAATTAAATTTTAACTTTGAATACATTTTTGTTATAGTTAAAATTATCGGGCGTAGACCGTATCTCTTTGGGCTCTGGGTAGTTTTAATTTAATAAACTTTAGTAAAAATCTCAATTTTAAAGGAAGTCAAAATTCCTCCAAAAGTGTTATATTTTATAGGATATGTTATTTGAAAACATCCTTTTCCAGTCTTCATCCTGTTTAGATATAGTCATTTCTCAAAACCGATAATAATCGGATAATAAAATGCCATGTTCAATGTAGGGATTTATTTAAAGTCTCTTCATCACTGTCGTTAACTAACTGTTTAAGCAAGATGAGCGTTGGAACGTTAATTACTTCGTAAACTTTCCTGATAGTTTGGTTGTCTTTAGTCTAGACTGTTGAGTATAAATGTATGCGTGTGTCTGTGTCTGTTGATTGGAAAACAGATTAACGATTTGTTGTTCTTGTTGGCCTTTTTGTAGTAGTGATGAAAAAATCTCATCGTCTCGCCTACCACAATGTCAGCTTTGTTGAGCTACTCTATATAGAAAAGAGAAGATCGATAAGAGAAGACGTATCGATGTTGCATATTCGGTAACTGAATACCGATTTTAATTTTGGAATACTCGAAATGTTTTCTTTATTTTGTTTTGGAATATGAGAATTTTTGATCTGGGCTGACGAGGACAGGGTTTCATACTTGGAACAGACAGACACAAGTAGTTTATACTTTTCTTTTGATGTTATCTTTATTTCAGGATTTTTTTAAATTTTTCCAGTGACACTTTTTGATATCAATGATGGATCTTAGGAAGTGATCAAGCTTAGAGAAATATCTATAGAGATCCAAGAGATATTTAAGAGCAAAATTGCTTAGAAATTAGAATTGCCTGAGTAAAAAGAGGAAATCATTGTACAATTCCACCTCTATCGATTGTGAGAGGGCTCTAACAATTTTGATAGAATTTGTCTAGAGTAATAAAGTTTTATTGATATTCTGGCTAACCGGTTGGTCCTACTGCCATATAACATATAAGCATTGTTGTTAGTTTCACCACGCAGAACATAATTAATTATTAGTCATACGAGTCGACCGGATGATTTTTATACTTGGCGTTGTTCCGCAATTTACAATATTACGAGGAAATGAACATTACAAGAATATTTATCATTTTTGTTTTTGGTTATCAAAATAGTTGAAAGTTCACTAATATTCAAATATTTCAAACCATACCGGTAACGAAAACAGTTTACTATTGGCTTTAATTGGAAACTGTATTTTTTGAAAATTTGCAATTTCAATTTTGCCGGATATGGTTACTTCTTTAATTTGGCCATCTGAAATTTTTGATTTTCGAAATAAATTACTCCCTCCGCAACCAGGACAGTTTTGAAGAAAGAAAATATTGGATTTTAAATTTGTTTAATACAAGATAACTTCTCTCTATAAATTAAAAAAATCAAAATCGGCACACGTTTACTATGCGTTTGGGAAGTCGGTCAAAGATAACATTTTATGAAAACTATAAATAGCGATAACAAAATTGAACTTCACTTAGAAACTATTTTTTTTAAATCAAAAGCTTCATCACAGATTAATGTAAGTCTAGAATCAACATATTAGGTTTCGTTAAATCATTCGAACGGGATACCACAAAATACTTTCGATTCTCGCGAGGCCACGACAAATATATACCAGCAGAGAATGTACAGCCCACTTTCCTGCTAGAGTCCTCTCCATTTCATTTTCAAGGGTGACCTTCCTAGGTCGTTCGGTGAGATATCGATCTACCCTGTCCCTATAGCGAGCGCCAGCTCCAGGTCGTTGCCTGGTAACCGACGCTGGCGTCGCCAGGGCGTCTCTGCCGCACAACAGACATACAGACGGTGGCTGATCGCTGTTCGTAGTCGAGCTGGAACTGACCCACCTGCACCCTTAGACCTGGAAGCTTGATTGATTGGGCAATGGCGAAGATGAGAGCAGCAGCAACACGATTGCGGAAGATTTATAGAAATGTCGGGACTGCCGAAGCCCGGCAGGAGCTGATCGCCCGTTTTTCCTGCGTTAACTTCGCGAATTTGGAACTTTTTACTACCAAAATTACAGAGAACGTAACGAGGCCGCCCCTCCATGCCCAAGGGACGACGACAGATACAAATAGCGGCAATTACAAATGTTGTGATATTTGTTGCGATATTATATAAAAAGAGCAAAAGAGCAATTGGAACGAGGACTGCCAGAATGGCAAGCAATAAGGAGGGCATAAGATGAAAAATATTTCTGTTTATCTGAGAAAATTACCTATATTGCACAACTAACCAACCGACGCTTGTCACAAGAATTGATAAATCTTCTGTTAGCGTCTGATTGTTATTTCATTTTAAAATCAACCAAATAATGGAATCATGATATTAAAAACAAAAAACAACACAATATGCGCCAGTTCAATTAGCCAAGTGCCATAAAATCTGGCCTACAATACTATTTGGAAACTTCCCAAATTGTTTTCAGTATCATAATTGAGGTAAATAACATAATAAGAACTTATGTTACTCGCTTATTTTGCCATTGAGAATGATATAATGAATCGAAATATTTCAGTGATTGAAAATATCTCTCAATAAATTATTAAAATATTCTCATGTGAACTTTTATTTTATCTTTCCATCAAGAAGTTATTAATGAGTTCGATTTGAGAAAATTCCACGGCTGTTTGTAATGATTCCTTCTCCACTCGGCATGAACATGGGACTAATTTCATCCGATGCATCATTAAATATCAACGTGTTAATGAGGCTTCCACCATATTTTTGTAAAAAACCTTGTTGATGAACCAAAATAATTTTGATATTGATTAAACTACATATTTAATTCAGTTAAAAATATTTTTGATTGGTATTGTTAAATAATTACCCAAATAATATTAAAAAATCAACGTACGTGTGTGACCCTCGAGATCAAGACTATGAACTTCTGAGTAGGTCTACATTACTTTTATACTACATACTTGGTCGATTACACTTTCTAACAAAATTTACTGTGACTAAATTTATCAATTTTTCCAATTTACAAAAACCTGGTCCACAGAATTTGATGAAAACATAATTCAGCACGTTGCTCAAAAATGCATGAAAAATAGGACCTGTCCAACATCGATATCTTTTCTGTTTTCCGAGATACTTGACAAGAAAATAATATCTAGGATGCATACGATGAAAAAATGAAACCTTTGTAAAAACTTTAGTGCCTTTTTGTCGGTCTGAACGAAGAAACTTAAAAGTACTTTTAGAGTTAGCACATACGGAAATATAACGTAAATAAATAAATTCTGATTCAAGGGTCTATTTTTTTACCAATAAGAAAATTAAAAAAAAAATAGAGTGCAGACCTTTGCTCAATGATTACAGAAAATGTATGGGAACATACTTAGTAAGGGACCTTTTCCAAATGATTTCGACTCGCACTTCATTATTTTTTTTGTAGAAAACTACAATAGGTTGAAAATCTAAAAATATGAATTTAACCAATTCATCTTCCTCATTTAATTTTAGGAGTAGATCTACTGGAAAATTTATAGTGTGGACTTCGTGGGTCACACCCAGACAGCTTGTTTTCAAAGTAGTAGTTAAACTGGTCAATAGAGATATAAATTAATTATACACATAAACACTGTTATAAACATATCTAATATAGTACCTTCTCGTTAGCTAGTGGTTTCAATCATCTTCTCCGAACGGATATATACGGCAATACCCCAATGATACGACCTACTTTTGTATCTATTTTAATTCTGCATCAACAAACAAACAAGATTATTATTTCAGCTATATATTGCGACAACAGACAAATCAGATTGAGTCATTCAGAGTTTGTTTCTCCTCAATACCGAGAGGTGGATTAAGGATAATAGTGGGAGAAAATCTCTCATAGTGTATCGTGGAAATTGAAGAATTCAACTTTTGTCTATAAAAAAATTGTCAAACTTACAATTTTGTTATGTTTCAACTTTTTAAGGTGACACGTTGGCTTTAAGAGGTCAATGGGAGTGCTTATAATTAGGTTCTTTTTTATATTTGCATACCCACCAAAAGGGAATTAATAATTAAGGCATTAAAAATATGAGTTGTATAGATTTTCCGCAAAATGTCGTTCAACTTCAGCAGCTCTAAAAAATATTTCCGTTCGAAGTTTTGTCGATATCGAATTCACGAGTCAGTAGGTACTTTCGCCAAACATCAATAAGACTATTAAATAGAATACTAATATCCAAGAAGAAATGTTTCTTATTTATAAAAAATATAAGTAAGGGTATTTAATTTGAAAAAGTAATTTTTTATTGCGATGCGATGTGCATATGATTTTGATTATTAAATAACATTATTTTGAAATTCTCAGTGCCACTAAAAATATTATTATTTTTACCCTAAATCAACAATTTATCAAAATACGGAAGAAATGTCATTAGTACTAGTTTTATTATAATTATAGTTTTTGTGGTACCTACTTGAATATTTTGCGCATGTATATGTAATTTGGAGTGTAGATCTAATAGGAATCAAAGTGACTTCAAGGGTCTCACTGATAGCACTGATTCCAAATTCATATATCCAAGAAAACAAGAATTATTTTTTTTTGGTCTGGTTTCTACACTGGTGAAAACCTTTTACAAAACGCTGTTTCAGTGGAAGTGATGTTTTTCAAATTAATCATACGCGGAGATAGTTTATTTTAATTTCTTGCTTATATAGAGAAATTAAAGGTTGGAACATAGATTTGGAAAATCCTATTCACCACTAGAGGTAGCTGTGATCTATTGAACAATCTATCAATCAAAATAATAATATCCAGCTATTTAGATAATTCCCTCATTATTTAATTTTGAACAAACTTACACCTACGATTATGACATTTTTGAGCGTGATCCCAAATGGAGGAGTTATACAATTCGACTGAGTGGTTCTTTAGCATTCATTGCTGAAAGGGCAAAATAAAGTTAAAATTTGATGGTGATCCCCTTTAATAAAAGTTTTGTTTTGCTTGATAATAATCATAGTAATAGATAGGAAATTTCTTGTATGATAGTACAGAAACCTTCGTGTGCGAGTCCAACTCGCAATTCGCCGTTTGTTTTATGTTACAACAACAGTAAACGCTGAAATATGTGTGTTTCCGCTATGTTCTGAAATGTCTGTTTATAAGGGAACGTTCAACAATTTTGGTGAAGAATGAAGCAGTTTGCCGATTACACTTCGGTGATAATCATTGGTAAAGTAAAGACATGGAGGAAGCTGTAAATATATCCGAAATAAAATGGGGGATAGTGTTACCTTGAGGTGTGGACACATTGGACTGATCTTGAACCACTCAAAGACAAGATTAATACACTTTAAATTAGTGTACCAAAGAGATTCTAGCTTGCTTGTGAGATTGGAGGGAGAAACCATTATGTAGAATACATGCAAGATTCTTGGGCACCCTCATCTCGGGGAATTCTGCATGGAACTTACATATCAAAGAAATATCAAAAAAATAAGTAGCGTAACCTAAGAAAAACAGTCAGTGCTCTATCATTAATTATATTTTATCCAAACCAGACTAAGCTTCTCAATACTTGTTTGGGGGGCTCAGTATAAATAGAGCGTCTGCAGAAAAATGTTTTGAGATCAAAACTTACACGAATTTTAACGAAACACATTTAAATCAAGCTACACAAAAACACGTAGCGAAAACGAGTTGACCATACCACGACATCGAACAGCTACATTTGAAAAAAGACCAGGATACATGGGCATAAAAGTCCACAACTTTTACCAGATTTGTGCCTATATTTAAAAAAAAAATTAAATATATTTTCTAAGCAACCCCTTCTATACAGTGAGAACCTCGATAGAAATATTTCTGCTTCTGAGTTCAGGTTTTAAATTGTTCAAGTCTTTTCTTTTTTTCAAATATCTATATTCTAATAATTATGTAATGTAACGTATTCATAATGCCTTTGTATTTGTATCTTTGATGGATTAATACATATCTTATCTAATCAAACATGTGAAATACTTTTTACAAAAAAATAGAACCAACTTTATTAAAGCACATAAAAATATGAAATAATATTAATTCTAATGGTGCTAGTACTTTCGGAGTTGGTCTTCTATCTACCTATAACTGAACAACTTCAAAATTAGTAGTACCATTAGAATTAATATTATTTTGAATTTTTCAGCGTACAAACAAATAAAATTGGTCCTATTTGGGTAAGAAATGTTCAATAACTTGAAATTGCATCACTTATACATTCTTTAACGATGTGTGTTGCTTTGTGGAACACCCTGTAAATAGATACGAAAAAAATAACAGGACACTCGTGATCATCTTATAAGTACTTCCTTCCCTAAAGAGGGGACCGTTTATCCGCAAACACGTTTTTCGTAAATATAAAAATGTTGAAGACTGAGTGAAAAAAAAAGTGTTTGTCGGCTTCGGAAAAAACAGATGATGACATTGTGACACCCCTGTACTCATAATATACGTGACGAGTATACATATAATATAGACAGGAGAAGGTGCAGAAAGCGGCGTTGTTTTGCAAAGGATCAGATCAGAAGAACACCGCAGATGCCCTCTGATTCCCGGGAGAGGTAATGAAGTGAAAAAGCTTTTTTTTGTCTAATATTGCTATGGTACAGATTAACAACCAATCGTTTTTATTGTATGGCTGTGATCTACACATGATTGACGTAGCAGGTTGATTTTTTTTGAGGGAAACATTTTTGTACGATATATTTTTTTGGGAAAAATTACTTGAACGTTAAAAAGGTACCCACTGTATTGTTAAACAAAAAAATACTAAAGATTTCAAAAAGAACTATGAAACAAATAGAAGAAAGAGAAACCTGATCATTTTTGAATAGAACAAAATTAGATGGAGCCACCTTTGAAAATGACCAATTTTGGCCACATGAAGAAATATGACATCACTTCTAATCGCTTCCGGTTCATGTCAAGAGATATTTACATGAAAAGGAAGGTCGCAATGTAATTAATAAGATAAGCTGCGAGCATTATATAAATTGTGAATTCGTGGGTGTCTCCATCAAATAGTTATTTTTGTATTAAGTGCGTAAAATTTTAAGGTCACATGAGAGTGTGAAAAATTCTCTCGAATGTGCCATGAAAACACGAATTTTATACACGAAATACAAACAAAATTTTCTGTACAACTGTCAAAAAAACTTGACATTTCTGAATACATCTTCGGAAATTTATGTTGGAAGTAATTGTACAAACTTTACTATCAATTATTATTCCAATCAATGAAATTGTTTTATGATGAATAATCAATTAATAACTGACTCTGTTAAAAAAAAACTACAAAAAGTAGTATTTCATATATATTTTGTGAATTATTTGGGCAGTGAAAAAAAGTCTTTTTTTCACGGTGAAAAAAAGTGAACATTTACGCATCAATAGAGATGCAGAAATGTCAAGTTTTTTTGACAGTTGTACAAAAAATATATTTTATAACACTGATACTGATATACTCATGGACAATAAACTACCCTCGGAAATAAATTAATTCTCCTCATAAAGAGTTTCTAGGAATTTATTGTCAAAGTTAGTACTCCATAAAATATTTTTTATGCTTATATTATTATTGATATTATCTATCCGAAAAGCAGAAAGACAAAATGCTTTTACGATCATCAATGTCTATGACTGTCTGGACCAAGAATTTTCGAGAATGGATAGCTTTTGTAGTGTTTTCCTGTATTGAAGGGAAATTAACCTGTTTTTCTAAAAAAACAACTACAATAATTTTGATAAAGATTGCCTAAAGGACTTCTCAAAGTGCATCTCCGAGAATTCATATTTTGTAACTGTCAGACAAAATTGAAATTAAAAAAATAGATTGTTAGAACACTCACACGACTTTCCTACCGCTCGAAGGCAAATTCCACTTAACAAATATAGTCGAATCAATTAATGCGATCATTTATTTTCTTCAGGGTGTCAATACAAACAACAATGGTCATATTAATTTTTTTCGCAATATGGTCCGTTTAGGTAGAATATGCCGAAACACATAGAAAATAGTAAATTTTATTTAGGCATAACTTTTATTCCCTGATTTTTCTCAGAGATGGCACTGTGACAGGGTTGTAAAGGACTTTTCTTTAGACAAGTTTTATCAAAATCCTTAGAGCAGTTTTTGCGCTACATTCTTGAACAAAACAATTTTTTTTGGCTAAGCTATTACTATTATTAACAAAATTCGTCGATCCGTTTCCGAGATAATCGTGTCACAGACAGACAGACAGACCAATGGCTGAAAATATATTTTTTGTCCGCAGGAAACTCTGAAACGTCAACATTTCTTAAAATCCCAACACCGAAAATTTCACACGATTACAATACTTTCCTTACATAGCTACTAGGTATGGCAGCTGTAGGAAACTAAAAATAATGGTTGCAGGAGTCGATTAAACAATTTTTGTATTTGTTATGCGCAAATCCTGGTCAAAATGTATTCTTTTCAATTAAAAAGTTTGACAAATATATTTCTAAAAGGTAAATCTGATGATGGCATCTGTTTCTCGAGAAATCACTCCTAATCAAACATTTTTTGAGTAAGTTTAAAAATTATAGGTACTTATACAAGGTTAAGTAACCAATCACGGATAAATTCTGATTCTAGTGGTAAATATTAGGAAGCTTCTGTTTTTTATCTATAAAAATTAGTGTATGAAAGGATTTATATTGATTTATTTTGCCATTTTGGTATAATTTGAAAATATTTTACACCTCTAAAGAAGCCAAGAGATCGTTCATTCAATCAGATTTTTGAGAAGAGGCATTGACGAATTGCTCTCACTTCCCGAAAACCCAAGATACTATTGCCAACTCATTAAGAAACCCATCTTTAACGAGGCATTGATATACAGAAGCCTATCGAATTTCAGAATAAATCAAAAATTATTGGTAGAAAATAACTATCTATTGGAGCCAGCCCCTCGCTGCATGATTTGTTACCTTTCGGACACTGAATGGAATGTAGAAATCTATTTGATTAATTGATATTACTACGAAAAATATTCCAGTGCCTAATAAATGGTAAAAAAATATTATTACGATTTTTTATGGGTATATTTTCAAGTGTCAGATAACAAATAATTTTAAGTTTATTAGCCATCCACTGTGAATCACTTGCGGGTCAGACAACAGAAATATGAAGACAACTAAATTCATCATTTGCCAATACAATATTCTCCAGTGGAATTATTAATATCTGCTTGGTTACAGTAGATTCTTAATATGAAGATGGTGAAACTACAATTATGCAATTTTCTTGACCCTTATCAGGGGCCTACAGCAGTGCACTTGCAAGCTTTACCTACATCGGTTATCATTTGTCTGATTACAATAAATTTAGTGTTCGAGCTATGTCAAAGCCTGATAATAGGTTATCTAACAGTAGGTATACATTTGTTTGTTTATCAAATAAGATGGGTGTTTCATAGATATAAAAAATAGGACACTAGGAATACAGTCAATGGTGTTTAGTATGATTTTCAGAGGTACCTGAGTCTAAAATATTTTGTCTGTCGGTAAGAACATTATCTTGGTAATAGATGGTCTGATTTTGTTGCTTTCTTTTTTATTTTGGAAGGTATCGATACTGTTCATCGATGACACAGATTGGGTATCCAGCTCGCTCTGCTAGGCAATAGCTGAAAACGTGTTTCGCTCAAGATTGTGGCGCCTAAATGGCTCTAACGATTTTGATTAAACTTGTCTAGTACATTTTGTTTTAAGCCCTTTACCTCCTACCAAGATGCGTATATCTGAGAAAAAGTTGGAAAAAACATATTCTCAAATGAACAGTCAAATTTTTCAACTATTAATGCATGTCCCCACTGGTTTAACAGTTCCTCCTACATCAAAATTGAATATGACCATTTTTATTTTTTGTCTTGGCGCGCTGAAAAAAACGACGACACGACATGATCCGACGATTCCTCAATTCGATGGAATTCGTTTGAGAATGTTATGAAAGTTGTGTGAGTGGACACACAAGATTTTTACATTAGGTATTTCCACGCTATACTTACACATTATGTGTAGATAGTTGTACCTTTTAGTGTATCAACTCATTATAAGTAGGTAGATAGAATTCAGCGCTATTTTTGTGGTTTTGATTAATAACCCCTAAAGAATCTTTTGTTTGATGGAACTAAGACTTGGAAACTTTTACATGTATTTTCAAAAAAGTCAAGTATAAAAGTTGATGGCATTTCATCTTCATTCGAAATGGCATTAGAAATCAATTTTGAAAACAAATCACGTTTAGAGTTGATTTTTGAAAATCAGAGCATCTCTCATCATTCTTGAATAAAGAAAAACTACTGCTGAAATCAACTAATATAACGCTGTTATACTACAAGAAAATTAAATGAACTGACAAATTGAATACCTCCTTCTTTTATCAAGCTATTCAAATAATCTAAGTACTTAATAATTCAAGAAGAAAAATATCAGAAAATCAGAATATTTTTTTTACGTATCAACCAAGCTTTTTAGAAATAAAATTGCTCCTATAAAACTTGATAAAACAACGAATCAAATTTCAAAATAAATCAAAATGTTTGCAGATGCCTAATAATTGGCCGTAGCCTTTTTCCGGTCTGACACTCTTCTGACACTTGACAAGGTATAACACCAGATGATTTAAATTGTGTGTAAATGGCATTCTTGACCTGCAAAACAGGTTCACACGGTAATGGCGCTACATGGATGGGCTGCAAAATAGAAACAAGAATAACTATGTATTCGTATGCGCATTTCCGACGTTAAAAGGGAACGCCCACACTTCAGAAACATGATACACTAAGAATCCAAATATGTCACACGTCTTCAACTTGCCATCTAGGGAATTCCTATACCTACTTATGTCTATCTCTGATAGTAAAGATTGAAAGGAAAGTTATTTTGATGCTCGGTGTGGGTGGCCATTCATAATGATTACGTTGATATGAGCCTTAATTCAAAATGTGACAAAAAATCCTTGAACAGTTGCAACATCAACTAAATATTTCCTACTAAAATTATTTTATATATTTATTACTTATCTACTAATTTCACTGTTCCAGGAAAATAAAATTGTGCATTATGTAGTTCAATAAAATTTATTGTCAACTAACTTGGTCAATCTAGAGGAATCTTAGCATTTTTGAGAAAACATTTTCAAAGGAAGATAAGTATATATATACCCTACTTAATAAAATTCATCTATACCTTGCTTAATAACATTCAACTATACCTTACTTATATACCTACGTTCTAATCAGTTCTGAGATCTTTTTATAAGAAATACTTTTCCTTTACCTATCTTTCTCCAAACGCAAACATTGTGTAGTGTATAGTATTTTTGACCGACGAACCCAAACGGAGGAGGTATACAATTCGATTGTCTGCTTTTTTTTGGTTTGTGCGCGCGTTGTAGTGTGACCTCTAGTTATTCCTCAGCCGAATAGAGATACACCGCGCCGTTAGTGTTGCAGTCGGTAGAACCTGGAGGGGGGGTCAAGCGCTGGGGGTTTGATGATAGCGAGTTCATTAATATATTAAAACACAAAAATTTGGGCGCCACTTGACTTAAAAAAAAAATAATTGAAAAAGGTCTTGTAAGTCAAGAACCAAGACAATAAACAAAAATTACTCAATAAATTATATTACTCAAACAAAATTAGAATACCCATACGAAAATAAAATAATCAAAAATATGTTTAACCAAAGTGATAATTCTAAGACTATATAAAAAAATATTATTCTAAATAAACATGGTGCATTGCACCTTATCAACACACATGAATTAAACAGTAATAATAAATTTCTAATAAGAAACAAAGACAATGTCAAAAATCTATATATATAAATGTATATGTACTAGGTACATCTGCAAACTGAACCGGTAAATATTATAATTAAACAACTACAAAATTTCAAAGAACTGCGCATTTGCGGTGAGCTCACGTGAATGCTGGAAGTTTATGATAATCTCATTATTCCGATTTAGGAAAGAAATGCTGCTCTTAATTAATATATAAATATAATTATGAATAAGAAAAATGTTTAAATACTATGAAAAATATATAATAATGAATAAGAGGAATGTTTAAATGCTATAAAAAATATATATGTGCCATGCTAAAGTAGTACTCAATGTGAAACATATTTCGTCTTTGTAAAGTTTACACTTTTATAGTTTATAAAAACAAAAGAAAAAAAAGGAAACACTTATCCTGGCGTTCTCGTCGCTGAAGCGAAGCCCCAGGTAGTAATGAAGATGAATAGCCCCGTGCGATGCCAAAATCGATGTATGTGGAAGTACTCCAAGACTATCAAGTAGGTATGGACGCCCTTCGACAATAATCGGAGGATTAGGTGGTCGAAATCTGGGATTCTGCACTGCAGGACCACGTGGAGGAAATGGAAGAAATGAAGGTTATGGTTCAACCCCGGTGGAACAAACACGATTGGAGTTCGACAGCCTTTTCCCACTCGGAAATGTAGTTCAAAAATGCTTTAAACTAATCAGCACACATCTTTCACCTTTTTTTTTTTTTTTAATCGAAACTCATTTCACTTTCGAGCCCTTCCTGGTCGTCTCCCCCTTTCGGCCTCCTCGACCGCCACTCACTCTCCTCGGCAGAACCTCTTCTCTCTTAAATTCACTCCTTTTTGAAGAGTTTAAAACAGCGCCATCCATTGCGCGGAGGCGGAATAAACAGGACTAATATTGATAAGTAGAAACAATAATCAATATAATCGATATGTCGAAGGTTGTATTATAGAGATCTTCTTTTCCCATCCTTTCATATAGAGCATGTTTCCCAGAAATAGAATCTGATACTTATTTTCTAAAAATATAATTTTACAAGTTCAAATGAACACTACACCACCTCTCTCCAAAAAAAAAAAAAAAAAAAATTATATAAGGACTAAACTTCGACCATAACTTTTCCTTTTTTTTCTCTCTTTTATGAATACAAAAATCATTACACTTGCACAAGTGGTAACTGCGCGTACTAAACGTCTTGAAAAGAACTCTAAATCGGTATGTCAAAATCGGGTTATTTTCTCTACTCGTAAAAATGGCCAAATTCGGTAAATGTCAAATTTTTGTGCAAGGTAGAACTAAATACAAAGGAAAACATTCGCTATTGAAAATCTATATCACCAATACTTAATTATTCAGGGCAGTCAAAGTTTCAGCCCTGCATAGAATAACCATAATTAACAACTGCAAATTGGAATTGTCACAAAAAAACGACAATAAAAGCATAATATAATAACGTATTAAGGATGTATTTCTTCATCCAACTGATACATTAGAGTTTGAACCTAGATAAGGCTTCAAATCCTTTATATGCCAAGTGCCGCCTGGTGAACCATCTGGATTCTTCAAAACGTAAATTAATTTTGAAACTTTCCTAACTACAGTGCGCGGTTCCGGTAAATACCCAGGAGCAAGTTTTGCTGAGAAATTTTCCACTGCGTTGGACTGAGCTTTGTTACGCCGATAAACCTTATCGTTTACATTGAATTCAAGATCGCGCCTTCTCAAATTATAAATCCTTGAGTTTTTCTCATAAGACTTATGTAAATTTTGACGAACCTCTACAAATATTTCCTCCAGTGCAGTCAAACCAGAAGCATAAGAATTTCGATCGCCTGGTCGAACTTCTAAATCAGAGGTAGTCTGAATCTCGCCGTAATATTTACCAGATAAAGGTACATGCCTAGCAAAATTTAAAAAATTAGGGGTGTATCCCGTAACCTCGTGACGAGCACTATTAATCGCATAAGCTATCTTCGGTAACTGTGCATCCCAATCTTTATGTTTGTCTACAAAAGAACGAATAGCCGTACCAATGGTTTTATTTATCCTTTCAACAAAATTGACTTGGGGATGGTACCTTGCATTGAACCAAATTTTCTGTACTTCATATTTACTACATAATTTCTTAAAAAGAGAGCCTGCAAACTGACTGCCATTATCTACCATAAAATATTGGGGTACTCCGAAAACCAAAAATATATTATTCTCTACAAACTTAACAATGCTTTGAGCTGTAGCTTGTCGCAGGGGTTGTACAACAGTGTATTTACTAAACCAATCAGCAATAACTAGTAGATACGAGTTACCCTTGCTTGAACGTGGAAACGGACCCATAAGATCAGCTGCGACTACTTGCCATGGAAAATCTACGGATTTTTCCGCTCCCATCTTACCAACCCGGGTAGTTAACGGTAACTTCTGCGCGCCGCAAACTCGACAAGAATTTATGTACTTTAAAATATCATGTCTCATTTTTGGCCAATAATATAATTCACGCAAACGACCTAAAGTTTTGTGAAAACCGAAATGTCCGCTAGTTGGAGGATCATGTAATGACGATATTAATTTGCGCCTTTCAGGCTTTGGAACTACCAGTTTCCATTCAGAATAATTTGAGGTAATAGGTAAATGAGAAGGAATATATTTATAAATTTTTCCATCCTCTACTTTCCAAAACGGATATTGATCTGGGCTCTCGAGGATTTTAGATTTCAAAGACTCATACCAAGAATCAGAATTATTCGGGTCAAAATCGATAAGTATAACTTCTAGCGGATCTTGGGGAATCCTTGACAAAGCGTCTGGCACAACATTCGCGCAACCTTTTCGATGTTGTAAATCAAAATTGTATTGCCTAAGTTTGACTGCCCATCTGGCAAGTTTTCCAGTGGGATTTTTCATATTATTCAACCACAAAAGTGAATAGTGATCAGTGATTATGGTAAAACGAGTGCCCTCTACATAAAATCTAAATTTTTCGATGCAAAATATTACAGCCATCAATTCTCTTTGCGTGACGGTCCAATTTCTCTCAGTTTTAGTGAGGGAGCGACTAGCATAAGCTATGACTTTTTCATGTCCATCAAGTTCTTGGGTCAAAACACCGCCAACGCCGATATCGCTGGCATCACATTGAATAGTAAAGGGTTTCGAGAAATCTGGACTACACAGAATAGGTGCGGAAATCAAAGCTTCCTTAATTTTAATGAATGATTCTTCAGCAGCTTGAGACCAGGATATCGATTGTCCCTTTTTACGTCTAACAATGAGAGCATTAATAGGAGAAACTAAACTTGAAAAATCTTTGACGAATCGTCTATACCACGAACAAAGTCCTATAAATCGTTTCACCTCGGTGGTAGTTTTAGGCCTAGGGTAATTCACCATAGCGGAAACCTTCTCCGGATCGGTCCGAATTCCATTTCCTTCTACTACAAAACCCAAATATTTAAGTGATGGTTTAAAAAATTTACATTTCTTCAAGTTGAGTGTTAAATTTGCCTCGGCCAATTTATCGCGGACGACGCCTAGTAGTCTCAAATGCTCATGAAATGTAGAAGATGTTATGAGTATATCATCTAGGTACGTATAGATATTCTCGTACTTAGGCCCAAAGATGGTGTCTACAAGCCTACATAAAGTTTGAGCTGAATTACGTAATCCAAATGGAACGACTTTGAAATGAAATAGCCCTCGCCCGGGAATGGCGAATGCAGTTTTCTCTCTAGAAGTTTCATCTAATGGAATTTGCCAGAAAGCTTTAGAAAGATCTACAGAAGAAATATATTTAGCATCACGTAGATTAGACAATATCTTATCAACGCGAGGTAGCGGATAACTGTCGTGTTTCGTCAACTCATTTACTTTCCTGCCATCAAAACACAAACGTTTTTCTCCGTTAGATTTATTAACGAGTAATACCGGAGAACACCAAGCACTTTTAGATTCCTCAACAACTCCTAATTCCAACATTTTATCCAGTTCATCAAACAACATTTTTTGCATATATGGTGACATGGAATACTGTCTTTGCCGCACCGGCCGAGCATTCCCTGTATCAATAGACATTGATATTTTATCGGTGCAACCTAATCGTTTTTCCCCATCAATTTTAACAAAGGAATTAATAATTTTTTCCGCAGCCTGTCTCTCTGTCGGACTCAGACTATCTAATGTGACAAGTTCACTTTGAAGTGCACCATTTACTACTGAGCTTTCAGCTTTCAGAAAAGTATCACTAGTAGTGCTGTGTACATTCCAAAAATTATCATTGAAATTTATGACAACACCAAATTGTTTAGCAAAATCGCTTCCAAAAATGAATGATTGTTTCACAGAAGGGACTACTAAAACTCTAACCAATCTGCATACATCTCCTATACAAATAGGTAAATCAACAAATCCAACAATATTGTTTTTAGACCCGTCTGCCGTAGTGATGTGCTTCATGTGAGAGTTATTTGGGGTCACCTCCCAACCTAAACCTTTCACATAACTAACTCCAAGTCCACCTAATAAACTAACCGTAGATCCTGAATCAAACAGGACAGTGATTTCCTGATCTAATAATTTAACAGAGATGAAAGGTCTATTATCATCCTTAACTTTCACAAAAACTGGAGCTACCTCTGCCTCCTTGGGCCTGGGAACTAAATTCATATTTCTAATGGAACAAAAATTTTTAACTTCCTTTAACCATTCCTGCCATGAAGAAGAATTTCGATCTATACTCTTACTTGACATTTTATATTTATGGGCCTTAAAATTTGGAGAAGAGCATCGGCCGGAAGAACGACTTCTCCTTACTAGTTTCCCGCACAGATTTTACAAAATTTAGTAGTAACACCTTGATTACCACATTTAAAACAAAAAGTAGTCCTTTTCAGAGCACAATTACGAAAAGTATGGTTTGGAAACCTGCAATTCCAACAAATTAAATTTTTAGAGTTAGTTTTTGCCGCCTTTTCCTTGGTAGTTGAGGAATTATTTGCTATTTCCAAGGGATTTCCATGACTAGTGTTTCTGTTGTGGAAGTTACTTGCTTGAGGATTAACTGGTATTTTTCTATTTCCTGCTTTATTACTTTGAGTGAAATTATTTCTCTGGAAATTATTCTTCAAAAATGAATTAGAGTTATTCGAAAATTTATTAGGGGTGCAAGCTGGGATGTTGGATTGAATTTCAGAAACCTCCGTGTGTTGGCAAGAACAAGATATTTCTTTTACTCTAGCCTTTGAAAACTTCTTATTTTTCATATAATTTGCCTCTTCTAACCTCTTACACAAAGATACTAATTCAGCTACAGAATTAATTTCGGAAAGAGCCAAATGGGAAATATACTCTGGAAGAATATTCTTGCGAAGGTTTTTAACCTTAGTTGTTTCATGAGGCGTACGAGGAAGTCGCTTAAATAAATTCTCCATCACAGCGGAGTACACTACAATGGATTCGCCCCTGCCCTGCTTTCGTGATTTGATCGATTCCCAAATATCATCCTCCTCACAAGGTGGAAGAAAATCAGCCTTCAGTTTTGCTACTAAGCCATCCCAATCACTCAAAGTTGATTTAACCTGCAAGAACCACAAAAATGCATTCCCTGTGAACAACTCGGTAGCTGACTTGAATAATTCAGCCTTATCAAGACCTCTGGCCAAAGAATATTCAGAGATCTTGTCGATAAAAGTATATATTTCTTGAGAATCACCATTAAAAGTTAAACCCCAATCAGAAATCGGAATTTGTCTAGAAGTATATGTAACAACTGGAGGAGGTATTTGTATAACTGGTTGAATACCGCTGAAATCCATAACAGGAGTGCTAACTTCAGGTTGGGCTTTATCTATTAAATCTGTTTCTAAAAGAATACATTCGGCAAAAGATTCATTTTTATAGTTTATAACCTCTTCTTTTAACTCGGGAGGGACCTTTAGACGTTTAATACGACCAGAAACATGGGCCAACCTAGACTTCACTCGTTTAAATGTCGAATCATTTGAATTGCCTTCAAATTCACTAATAACGAATTTAATAGATGATAATGTGCTATCTATGGCAGTTTTCTCAGTATTGAAGTCAGATTCGTAATTGTCCATATCAATTAAACAACCTGGATTTAATTTTTCTTTTTCAAGCAGATTTTTTAACATTTTGCGCCTATCATCTTGATTCCTCTTTGAATTCACTCCTCTAATTGCTAATTCATAATTTAACTCTTCCAAAAGTAAATGAACTGGCTTAAAAATTTCCGACATCTTGAATATTTTTTTTTTTTTTTGCAAAAATAAGTAAAAAATGGTAGTCAGAATGCAGGTGTATGAAATTCCAAAAAATAATTTAAATTTATAACGAAATATGTTCACAGTAAATATCAACAAATAAATTATGCTCCAAACCTATAATTATCAATGTCCATAAAAATAAGAAAATTTTGAGGTTCGAAAATAAGACTCAAACAAAAAGAAAAATTGCTTTCAGAAAGATAATAAATAGACAAATAACTCGGGCCCCACGTTGGGCGCCATATGTGACCTCTAGTTCTTCCTCAGCCGAATAGAGATACACCGCGCCGTTAGTGTTGTAGTCGGTAGAACCTGGAGGGGGGGTCAAGCGCTGAGGGTTTGATGATAGCGAGTTCATTAATATATTAAAACACAAAAATTTGGGCGCCACTTGACTTAAAAAAAAAATAATTGAAAAAGGTCTTGTAAGTCAAGAACCAAGACAATAAACAAAAATTACTCAATAAATTATATTACTCAAACAAAATTAGAATACCCATACGAAAATAAAATAATCAAAAATATGTTTAACCAAAGTGATAATTCTAAGACTATATAAAAAAATATTATTCTAAATAAACATGGTGCATTGCACCTTATCAACACACATGAATTAAACAGTAATAATAAATTTCTAATAAGAAACAAAGACAATGTCAAAAATCTATATATATAAATGTATATGTACTAGGTACATCTGCAAACTGAACCGGTAAATATTATAATTAAACAACTACAAAATTTCAAAGAACTGCGCATTTGCGGTGAGCTCACGTGAATGCTGGAAGTTTATGATAATCTCATTATTCCGATTTAGGAAAGAAATGCTGCTCTTAATTAATATATAAATATAATTATGAATAAGAAAAATGTTTAAATACTATGAAAAATATATAATAATGAATAAGAGGAATGTTTAAATGCTATAAAAAATATATATGTGCCATGCTAAAGTAGTACTCAATGTGAAACATATTTCGTCTTTGTAAAGTTTACACTTTTATAGTTTATAAAAACAAAAGAAAAAAAAGGAAACACTTATCCTGGCGTTCTCGTCGCTGAAGCGAAGCCCCAGGTAGTAATGAAGATGAATAGCATCGTGCGATGCCAAAATCGATGTATGTGGAAGTACTCCAAGACTATCAAGTAGGTATGGACGCCCTTCGACAATAATCGGAGGATTAGGTGGTCGAAATCTGGGATTCTGCACTGCAGGACCACGTGGAGGAAATGGAAGAAATGAAGGTTATGGTTCAACCCCGGTGGAACAAACACGATTGGAGTTCGACAGCCTTTTCCCACTCGGAAATGTAGTTCAAAAATGCTTTAAACTAATCAGCACACATCTTTCACCTTTTTTTTTTTTTTAATCGAAACTCATTTCACTTTCGAGCCCTTCCTGGTCGTCTCCCCCTTTCGGCCTCCTCGACCGCCACTCACTCTCCTCGGCAGAACCTCTTCTCTCTTAAATTCACTCCTTTTTGAAGAGTTTAAAACAGCGCCATCCATTGCGCGGAGGCGGAATAAACAGGACTAATATTGATAAGTAGAAACAATAATCAATATAATCGATATGTCGAAGGTTGTATTATAGAGATCTTCTTTTCCCATCCTTTCATATAGAGCATGTTTCCCAGAAATAGAATCTGATACTTATTTTCTAAAAATATAATTTTACAAGTTCAAATGAACACTACAGTAGGTAGGTTCCTATAAAGTAACCATACTCCGATTTTGATGTTTTTTGATTCATTTGAAGGAGGAGACTTGAGAAAGGGTCCCATATTCGTAAAAACTCAAATACGAGATCTCCTTCTCTTCAAAAAAACACAGGGGGGAAATTTTTCTCGAAAATCGAAAATCTGAGGTGGCAGAATTAAAGATAGGAAAATATCCGGAAACATTCAAGTTGAACATTTTTTTAAAAGAGTTACCCTTTTCGAGTTACATTGATTTTAAAATCTCAAATAAGTGTATTTTCGATATGAGGAGGGAACGATTTCTTTCTAAAATTGAAAATCTGAGAGTATTTATTTGTAGCAATATTTATAATGAACATTGCCTGGTTTTCGAGTTATAACAGTGGTAGAATGGTCCAATCTAAAATACTTATGCGTATTTTCGCCGCGATGTTTTAAGAAAAAAGGAAGGCAGGTATCAACGAAGGCCTGAAATGAACTGCAAGTGGTAATTATTTTTTTCGACCCAGTTGTAAAGAGTTATCTAGGTTGCCAAGCCCAATACTGCTGTAATTTTGCTTTCGTATATAATAATTCGTTTAGAAAAAAAATGTTATGCCATTTGGAAATCTTGAAAAGTAGTTGTAGAGTTGAGTTTCCAAGTCTGCTATACTTTTGTCATAAAAATATCAAACTCTTGATCAAATATCGGATCTTCATAAAAATGGCAATGTTCATTTTGCATCTGTATTTTCAAATTATAACAAGCATCATCTCACTTGTCAGCCACCCCACTGGTAATAACAATTAACCTTTTTTGCCCATACTCCAGCGGCGTAAACTAAAAATAATTTCGGCGACATTTCATGAGCTGTAATGGGAGAGCAGCAGCAGAAGAGCAGCTCTAGTATGTACTTTCGAACGAAAGACAACAACAAGTAACACTGCATCAAACATTGCACAATATCAGGAGGTGTTAGCCTTGTCCTCGATTGAAAGTAGCAGTGTAGTTGTCGACAGTTTGAGGATTTTCAGTACACCGGACATGTCCTGTCGTCGAAAGAGACGCGTGTAAATTCTCAATCAATACAGAAGAAAAAGAACACCGATGCAACAATAACACATAAATGAGAATAATCATTTGCACAAAAGCATACTTTGTTTTGGATTATTCGATAACACTCTTGAAATAGAAAAAATATTATTTTCAGTCTTCGCATTTATGATGCAGATGGATTTTTCTGAAATTATCTGATACATGCTACAATAGAGGGAATCCAGAAAATATATTCATTGTGGAAGGAAAAAAAATCTGTATTTGAAAAAAAGGAAGGGGGGAAGTTCAAGAGATTGGTTTAAAATTAGTTAACCCATTTAATCACGGGAGTCAGTACAGTTTCCATAGCAGCTGAAAGGTCAAATGAGTTTTGTTATGGAATTCGTGAATGTGTTAGAACTCAAGACAAAATATTCAAAAAAATTGTTCTCGAACGGTCTGTCATGCTTCTCTTTGAAGTGCCAACACTCTAAAGACATTTTCTTATGTCGCCAGAATCAACTAATATATAAAAAGGTATATAAAAATCTGGTGTATCAACTCATACGACTTTCCTACCATTTTCAAACATTGAATAGAAAAATACTTTGAAGTCTGGCAATCATACATTTTTTAAGCGTGCCGAGATAAACAACTATGGTCATATTTAATTTTGATGTAGGAAGAGCCGTTTAGCCAGAATATGAATAAACAGAAAATTTGACAAGTTTATCCAAATCGTTAAAGCCGTGTTCGCGCCACAGTCTTGACCAAAACACTTTTTTCCGCTAATGCCTAGCAACTATTGCGAGCAGGATGCCTATTCTGTGTCACGGTCGAGTGATATTGATAGGTACTCAACAGAATAAAAAAGAAAGCAACAAAATCGACCTATCCGTTCCCGAGATAGGGTAATGTGCTCTGTGAGATAGCTTGCCGCAGACAACAGACAAAACTCCAAAAGATGACACGATTTACTTCTTACATAGCTAAGTACTTACAGTATTGCTTGAAAAAGAAAGATGCTCATTTTTAAAATATAAGGTACCTACTTCTTTTGTGTGCTACTTCAAATTATGAACATTAAAGCAAAATAGGAGATGGACGTCTATATTCTCTATGTAGACTTGCTCCTATTAACTCATTACCCTCTTTAGGCAGCATCACCAAAATAGGTATTACAAAAAAAGGCAAGCAGACCCTATTAGCCAATGAGTCATCAAAGATGGTTGAAAAAAAGTAAGAGGAGCTGTTCGATTGATTGTTACAGATGCTGTTTGCACAATACACACAAACACAACATTAGTGAGAATGTCACAAGAATATCGCCCTAATTGATGACGATTAGACGAATCAACTCAATTAGCCAGCAGTAATTAACCAAGACGAAATAAGATATACTTTTACGATGTTGGTGTGCAATAACTTTGATATTATGTAAGAATAGATTTTCTTATTGTTGTAACTGCAATATCCCAGAAACTTCTGAGAGTAATGATTTTGATTAATTTATGTCGTAAAGATAATGCAATAATTTCTGATTGTTGAAGAAATAAATATTTAACAAAGTTAATAAGATCTTGAAAAGTACGTTAATCAAATAAAAATATCACTGCTGAGCAGATGGACTATGTGCAAGGGGGTGTTCTCGGTGTTGCCTAGGAAAATTTTGAGGCGAGCGTTCGAATGACCATTATTTTGAGCACTCCACATCATAGTTTAATGAAAGAACTAATAAAAATAGATAATTTTCACTTATCTTCCTTTTATGTCATACTATAAACTGCTAGTTCAGAGGATATTGAATTGTATGAAAGTTTCACGTTATGACAGTGACTAATCTAGTGAACTTCTATTTCTGTTCCATTATATAACCATTGACCTCTAACCGTAGGAATGGTTAGAGGTCAATGCATATAACAATAGAGTAGGCAACTTAATAAAAAATGTGCACCCCTAATAGAACGGCACAAAAAAATAAATCACTGTTGTCAATTTCAATTCATTTTGTACATTCGTTATTGATGATTCATAGCTGTTCCCGTCAATAAGAAGCTTTCGTAATATTTCAGAAAAAAGTATTTTTTATGAAACAGAGACAAACACAGACACAAGAATTTCCATCTGATTTTATCCATGGATCATATACAGTAACAGCACTGTACAGGACTTGCCTACTATATGTATAAATGTCTAAAACAAAACGTTTAAAGAAAAACAATAATAAATCGAACGCTTTATTTGAATTTAAAATCTACCTACCATCATCAAGCAATTATTAGTGTTCTCAAATATCTAATAAATAAAAAATTCTGAGATTTCTGTCATATCCAATGAGATACATAAAAAAAACCATCCCAGAAGTTTCTCATAGGTTTCTATTCTAGTCATTTCTGGGTTCTATTCTTTGCAAATTAAAAAAATCTTGGTAAGGAATTATATTCGCGGAAGAGATGCTTATAATCATTTAACAGTGAATGAATAATAGTTGTCAATTAAATCAGTCTGGAACGTTTCAATTACAATATTCTATCAACAACTGAGACCTAAAATAATAATAATAATAATATAACCTGAAGGGGCAAGCAGCACCTATTTCACCGTCTAGCGAACACCGCTGTCAAGGATTAACGGTCTATTATATCGAAATTATAGAATTGAAAATGGGACGTTAAGTATATATATATACATACATATATATTCATTCTTACTCACTTACGATTTTACTATACTACCGTAATTAATCTGAGCTGTCAGTAACCTTTCTTTACGACATACTAGCGTGAATATTCTTATTATGAAACAGCTTACATGTAGATTAATATTGGTAGGTAGTATGTCTTTATTTGGAATGTTCCGTATAAAAGTAACATGGGACCATTTGATATGAACTGCATATCTACACGGTATAATGTAGTAAACAATTTTGGTAAACACGGAAAAGTAGCCCAAATTCGAAACTAGACGATTGATTGATTTTGATAAACTTCTTAACTTTAATAAACTTCGATTAATTATATCATTGGTCGTGTGCACAGAAGTGACTGATTACCAATCAGTTGGTAATCAGAAAGTTGACATGTAGTCTGTAAACAATAGTGCAACATTACCTACCTTTTGTTTCTGCTATTTTCCAATTCTATTACGGACATTTATCGTTTCGTTTATCTTACCATATAATTTTTTTCATTATAAATATATTGAACATAAATACTGTTTCTTCTTTAAATTTCTCTAATATGTGAAATTGTCGAATTATAAAAATCACCAATTTGATTTAAAAAATATCTGGTATAATTTGGACTCGAAAAACTATAACAGAAAGCGAGTCTTATCACGTCTACATTTTTTTATAGTAAACTAGATGAGGCCCACGATGTCTTCCGTAAAAAGAACTCAAGAAAAAAACAAGCCTATATTTCTCGAAAGTGCCTTCTATATTATGTTAATGGAAGTCCCGTCAAAATCGGGTCGGCCGATTCGAAGATTAACCCGGACAAACAAATAGACAGAGAAAAAAAATAACTTTCTTTTTTCGATTTTTTTGACGTGCAACTAACGTTATGAACTCAACAAAAAAACTCTAGACCTAAATAAAAGAAAGACACTTTATTATTTATATAAAAGTGTGCAGATAAAATGGAAAGTATCTATATCGTCGACGTTAAATAGTACCTAGTAGGTAATCAATCGACGGTGCTAAAGTAGAGAGTAAGAAAACAAAATCTTTTTCATGAAAAATAGATTATATTGAATATCTAACCGTAGTTGTCAATTAGAATCAACATTTCTTAATAAAGATTGTCGATATTGTTATAAATAAAGGTATTTTACTCTTCACCAAAATTTAAATTTTTCGACACACCTCGTATACGAACGCAAAAAATTGTTATCCATTAGTTTCACTTTGCGTTTCAGGGTAAAATTTAAATTGATAAAAATATTTTTTACCAAAAATTGGACCGACTTTATTAGTTGGTGCACTGAAAAGTATAAAATAATATTAATTCTATTGGTGCTGTTACTTTTGAAGTTGTGCAGTTGCAGGTAGATTGGTAACTTTTGGCACCAACTTCACAAGTACCAGCCCCAATAGAATTAATATTATTTTATACTTTTCAGTGCACCAACTAATAAAGTCGGTCCAATTTTTGGTAAAAAATATTTATTTCACACTTTTGAGTGTAACATTAGTCACGAAAATCGTTGAACGTTCACTAATACCAATGAAGATAGTACTTATTCTATTGCCCACGTATATTCCTTGCTTGTAGTTGTTATTATTGAGATCTCATAACATCGCTGCGGAAATACGCTTGAATATTTGAGTTGTTACCATTTTAACACCGATTTTACTCGAAAACCGTAACTCTAAGGGAAAAATGTTCAGTATAAATGTTGCTACAAATAATTATGTCTTTCATGTACTGCAAACAGATTTTCAATTTTCGACAGAAATCGCCCTCTCCACATAGAGAAAATAGGTATATTTGAGAATTTAAAATGTCTCTATGTCGAAGACCGTTACTTTTTTTGAAAAAATGTTCCATTTAAACGTTTCCGGATATTGTCCTATCTGTAATTATATCAACGCAGATTTTCAATTTTCGACAAAATTTGCCCCCTCCACCCCCTTCGGGGCGGTTTTCGGAGGGAACGAGATGTCGGATTCCCGTTTTTATGAATATGGGACCATTTCTCAAGCCTCCTCTTTCAAATTAATCAAAAATCATCAAAATCGGAGTACGTTTACTATATGAAAGGCGCGCACAAACCAAAAAAAAAAAAAAAAAAGCACACAATCGAATTGTATACCTCCTCCTTTTGGGAAGTCGGTCAAAAAGAATCGGCTGTCTTATTAATTATACAGAATACAAAACATAAATAGGTAAGGTCAATGAATGCAATTTAATGAGAATAAAAAACAGGGTTTATTTCGTAGCCTAAAAACGTAGGTATAGGTAGATTTTTGTTACAATTTTTTTAAATTTATTTTTCTTTGTCAGCATTTATCTATAAAAGTAACAAATTGTTATGTGAACTATAAGTATATGTAGGTAATGCTATCTTTAACAAAAACCGGAAACCTCCACAATTACAATTAGAAGGTCCATAGAAAAAAGTCGCCAAAAAATGCATAGATCCTTCTAGTTTTAATAGTTCAGGAAGTAGAAGGTATATATTATATAAAACCAAGCCAAAAATGCCTAAATATTCGTTGTGGTTCACACTTGAATAGATATTTCTAAGGGTGCCGAAACATATACCTATCTGCTACTTTTGTGCAGCCCCATAGTAAACTTCTAAACTATTTCAACGATTCTGCCACTTTAACACCTGCTACATGAGGTTTATCAGTCGTTTAGCGAACGTTTCGAAAACACAAAAGTGTCATCCATTTATTTACTTATTTTTAGATGGCAAAACACTTAATGGATTTCCGAGGTGTTGACTATCGGAGAATGACAAAAAAGCCAATTTACGACTTTCGGAATGCGCACAGCCCGTTATTATACAGATTGTTTTTTTTTAGAAAAGCTGTTCACAACCCATAATTCATACTACTTGAAAACTTAAATAGTCAGAGAAAAAACATCGTAACACTGATTTGATTCAATTGCTCTTAACATTTTTGTTAACTTGAGTTAGATGATTTTCCCGCAGTTCTTTGAAGAAAAATATTTCACTGAAAACTAATCCTAATTTGACCTGTTATTTAATCAAAATGAGACTTCGTACTGTGGATAAATAAAATCTATATATATATATATATATATATTAATACGTGAAGACAATACTTTGGACCCCTTTTAAGCATATTGCTTTCACGGAAAAACATGTGATTTGGCACAGCTATGTTTAGGAATATTCAGAAAGCTAAAATCCATATGTGTTACAAATGCACTAAATGGAATAAAGCAAATTTGTCTCGACCAGCCGTTTATAGTTATCGATATATCAATTCGTCTCTTTATTAGGTACTCTGGTCTAGTAGATGGCGTTTAATTGTCGACCAACGCATTTTTGTTGATAAACAGAAGAAGAAGAGTTTTAATCCTGTTCGTACCTACTTGAATTTAATGAATTACGGTTGAATTTCGACCACTGGGCAATGATAAGATTTTCTATATCCTCAACTTCCGAATTAAGTTTTTTTATTATTTTTTCAATTTTTTATATGATACGCCTTGACAGGTATAAGATATCCCAAAGATACTTCCTAATTTTTTTCGCCATTTAAATATTTCTACCTAAGTAATGAAATAGTGAGCAATTTGAACTAACTATTTTTAAGACATATTTCATATATTTCATGTTTAATTTTTGCAAAACAATATGGCAAATTCTTCAATAAATATTTTGTAATGAATATAAGTTCATAACTCAATCTAAATTTTATACTTAAGCCTTTTGACATCCACTGGCGTAGAGATTATTGGAACTATGGAATTCGGAAATAACTAAAGCTCTATAAACTATATCATCGTATCAATTTATTAATTCAAAACATAGAAATATTTTTTTTTATCCAGAACCTTATTATAGTGCTACAACTCGACAAATAACAGCAAACATACTACCGAATAATTTTATACATCCTCCATCTTTTGAAGTCTGCCAAAAATTTAGCTACGACGTAAAGGTGGACAATATTGCAGTCATGGGCATACTACGCCGGTCCCGCATGTATTACAAACCCATGGTCTATAAGCTATAGCTGTATATATCAAGCTATAAACCATCGTGCGCTAATGTCACATTCTTACCATGGCTAGGCTCAATATAGTCGTATATACTAAACTTTGACTTAAGTTAATTTTGCTTAAATCGATTTGTCATAATCTCAATAATATGGTACGATTTTATAAATACTTTTAAGAGATATGCTGTATTGATGAAGATAAAGATTCAAGTAATTGAACTGGATAAATTCTCCAACCCACAGGCTGGATCACATGCTGTGTAATACTGGAAAATGAACATGCATACACTCATATTATCTTTATAATATACACGCCATATCCAATCCGCATTTCAAACGATTACCATTTAGGTGTTATAGATCGTAGTAACCTAATAACTGAAGCTTCGACCCTGTAATATTTACCTTAGGCTCGTGTCAAGCAGCGAACGTTGTTCCACTTTTACCGGATATACGCGTTCTGAATGTTTCTAGATGTATTTATACACATACAGAGGAATTGTCTATCAAAACTGGACATTTTTCAATTGCAAAGTAAACTAAACGCAAAAAGTTGAGAGGAATATTGATCATTGACTTTTTTCTGTCTCTAAATATTCAGAGTATACTCGTAGAACAGTCAACATATCAAAATTGAGAGTCAATCTAAGAGCACTAACTAATATTCTTTCTATTTCTTCTAAAAAACTTCCAAAATTGCAAAATATTGTTCTCTTAACAGACTTATTCCGAATAATTCTCGACTCTGCGCATCATGGTGCGACATGTACTCTTATGAAAATATCTCAAGGACAAGGGATACAAATCTCTATGTTGAACGAAAAATAAGATCAATTGACATGTTCATTAATTTGTAAGAGTCGAAATAAATGACAGGATTTTTCTAAAGAGCAAATAGTAATTTTTAAAATGAAATTTTAGAACATAAATAAATATTTCATATTTCATAGTTTAGGTAAAGTTTATTGTACTTTATAACATGAAATACATATGAAAAAAATACAGTGTCTGTCTGTGATTTTGTTATCTGCCGGGCTAATCTCAAGAATGGCGAAACCGATTTTGACAGGTGTCTAACATTTAGAAGGCACTTTAGATATACTTATACCTAGGCTACATTTTCTACATCACACTTCTGACGCTAACCGAGTCGCCATCATTATCATTCTTTCTTAGCAAATCACATGTGGGTCCGTGAAGCTCAATTACCGACACGGATTGGTACAATATTTTCTTGGGTTCAGCTGATTCTACTTGAACGATTGCGGTCCTCAAGTAGATTATTCACGAGGTAAGAGTTTTGAAATTACTTATCATTAATTTGTAATATTACCATTACAATCATTAAAATAGGGTTTTTGAGTAGAGGGCGTTTGCTAGTATATATTTTGCTCATAGTGATAATCTTATTAGTTTAAAGAAGCGTCCAAATTGAGCCAAGTTAAGTTGGTGTAGTCTTCTGCACCCATGTCTGTGTTTTGTTCGTCAGAATTTTCCGGTGTCACCGATGTGTCTGAAAAGATCACACTACGTATGAAGCTGGAATCAATAGCTTAAAAGTTCTTCCCAAAACACAGAGTAGCCTGAAAATCGCAAAAATAATGTCTTAAAAACATAAGATCATATCACTGAACATTTCGGGCACTATTTGCATGTATTTCTTATGAAGCTGTTTTACTTTGAACGAAGTGGTTCAGGAGAGTTGTGAATGTAATCATTATTTACTCATGTTTCTTGTTCTTACAAGACCATGTTCAGCATGGATTTACGGGAAAACTGGTGAACAACGATTATTTGCAAATGTTTCAACAATAATCGTTGATTGAGATAGCGACATTGTGGAAACATTCCATTCTTTGAATGGTATGGCCTGTTCTATTCTCTTAAATATTTCATAATTAGTATCGAAATTCTTTTACCTTTCTTTGCGTATCCTAATTATGCTAAGTACATTGAATGTGTACTAACTTTTTGCGCAGACTTTATTTCTACTATTCGAACACGTATAATAGGAAACAGGAACAACAAACAATATTATATTAATATATTCCATTTTCGGTCGCTGTGATATTTCGGTGATTGGCAGATTGATTTAAGCTTGCACAATTCCGGTGTCGAAAGATTTTTTTCTAGGTAGGTAGGTGGGTAGGTAATACCAACAAGACGTACAGGTATTTAGTTTCAAAATAATTATTATTAATTGGCCACGTCGTATGTCTGCCTTAAGGCTGATGAAGAAATATTATATCAACTCGATCAATATATGTATGTATATACAGGGTGTTCCATTAATAACTGAAAATATTCTAAATGGAACATCTTGAGGTAAAAAAAAATATGAAGACTCAACGTAGAAAGGGAATGTTATTTGCAAAAATACTGAAAATTTGCGCTAAAATTACAATTTTGCCACTGACTTAAAATTTAGTAAGGGTTGCTTCAAGTAGGTGCTTTGGGTCATTATATTTTCAGCCCAACACAGATAAAAATAAATAAAACATTTCCAATCATAAAGGCCATTCTTTTAATTCAAAATGATATGTTGTATTATATATATATCAATGACTAGGTCTCTCCAGAAAGCAGGAAAGAAATGTATCAGTTGAAATGAAAATCAACATTTTCTTCACCAAAAAACAATGACATACTTAGTTATCATCATCCATCAAGACTCTTCTCCTCTGATTGCCCACCTCCACGCAGACTTACAGTTATGAAATCGCAATGAGGAGCAAGGTTGCCAATCCAACCGGTAATCCCCCTTTTACATAACATAATATAGCATCTTTAAAGAATATTTACCGCCATGTACAACATACCTCGGGGCCATCGCTCCTCGTTGTTGCTGAAGAAACACAACATCGCGCCCATACATACACAATCTTCTTGGTTGGTGTGTGTGTACTTGTTTGTATGTGTGTGTTAAGTCCCGCGCGCACGCCTGTATTACATACAATTACGTAACCGCAGATTTCGGTTATTCGCGGCCGGCTTTCACTTTGACCTAGTGCGCTGCTAGCCAAAAGCAGGCAGTAGTAGTTCGCAGTCCGAAGAGGTCGATGGTAAATTGCGCAGACATTACTAAAGAATATACGACCTTTCATGTAATTGCCTTATAATGATATATAGAAGCATACAGGCAGGCATACAGAGAGACCAATGCCAAAAAATATAGTTTTTGTACTCAGGGCCCTTTGAAACGTATACATATGGCTCAAACCGGACAAGCGTTTTATCAGAAGTTATATACTTTGTACAAGTGAGATTTTTTCTAATTCATTCAATTTCTCTTGATTCATCATTTACAATTCTAGACTCAATTCATTATGTCAAGAATAGATTTTCTGGGGCTATTCGCTGTACCAACCATAATAATCCCTCAGAATAAATAACGATTCTGTGATAATCCTTTCATATTTTGAGTAGGATGTAGGACGAAAAAGCTAAACCGTTATAGGATCATTCTGGTAAATGTCTGTCTTTCACAGTTTATGTTCTACGAAAGCCCAAAATTTTAAAAAAATGCAATTTAGGCAAAGTCTATCTAAGTAGGTATAGACTTTGGTTTTGGTTTAGGTTTCAGTCTTCAATTATATGTACCTAATAAGGTTATAGGCTAACATTAGCGAAAATCTACATATGAAACTCTTTCGGGTGAGCCTGACTCGCATTTGACCACTTTTTTAGGGTTCTGTACATCCAATGAAAAATATGAACCCTTAAAAAATACTCTGGGGTCTGTCTGTCCTGATGTCAGAAACATTCAAATTTAAATTGATAATAAATTTAAAATAAATTTCTTTCAGTTAAGTGTAACGACTCAAATAAAAGAACTCCAAATAAGAAATTGAAATATATAGGTTTAAAGTTTACAAAAAAAACTGATTGAAACATATTCGGTGCGTACCTTCCTTTGCAAAGACATACGGGCAGACCCACTGATCAATTGCTGAAAATCATATTATTATTTTTGAAACAGTGGCACTCAAATGTAAAGATATGTTCACCAGAGGTAGAAAAGTAATAAATATTTTTTGCAAAAAATTATACCGACGTTATCAGTTGGTGGACTGAAAAATACAAAATAATATTAAATTTATTGGTGCCTGTTACTTTTGAAGTTGTGCAGTTGATAACTTTTGGCACAAATAGAATTAATATTATTTCGTATTTTTCAGTGCATCAACTAATAGCGTCGGTCCATTTTTTGTAAAAAATATTTATTTCATACTTTTGAGTGTAACATTAGTCATGGAAATCGTTGAACGTTCACTAATACGAAAGAAGCTAGTACTTATCTTTCATGTGGTACCCAGAAATTTTCAGTTTTCGAAAGAAATGGCCCTCTCCACATAGCGAAAATACACATATGTGAGATGTTAACATGAATGTAACTATAAAAGCGTAACTCTTTTGAAAAAATGTAAGATTTAAACGTTTTCGGATATCGTCCTATCGTTAATTCTGGAATCTCGAATTTTCGATTTTCGAGAAAATTGGCCCCATCCACCCCCTTCGGCGGCGGTTTTTGGAGGGAAGGAGATTCGGGGTTTTTACGAATAGGGAACCATTTCTCAAGTCCACTCTTCTAAATGAATCAAAAATCATCAAAATCGGAGTAGTTTACTACCTATATACAACGCGCTCCGTTCGGGGTTCGTCGGTCAAAAATAAGTCGAATTGACTTTTGACTTCATACATAGGTATTATTATGTCTTTGGGCATGTATGTATGTGAGTTTGTGTAAGCTTAATATGTATTATAACTACTTTATTAAGTATTACAATCTCAAATGACTCAACAGAAACCCAATTCGAGCTTACAAAGGTGTGTTATAGGGATTATGAATAACTACTATACTATACCGGTTCTGATAATAAAGATAAAGTTAAAAGTTTCGTACATACAGATATATTTATGCATTTATATGCAATAAGAACTAATGTAGCTATTTGCATATATAGTAATATATAATTGACAATTATTATTATAAGATCTTTGTAGATGGGGTGGTGCAGGATAATTTACTTTGCAACCCACAAAATCAAAGTATATTTTGCTATTATAGACACCTGGCGATAGAATGTGCATTATTTTGTTTATTTAGATAGGTACATATGACAATATTCAGCGAATAATAAATTAAAACGCATGTTAATTAGGATCTCTGAAAAATACAAAACAATGTTAATTCAATGATGCTGGTAATTTAGAAGTAGTTCATTAAGTAAATAAAGAACTTTTAGCATCAAATTAAAAAGTATCAGCAACAACAGAATTAACATTATTTGCTGCAACTAAGAAGTTAGACCTTTGTACTTACTTTGTTATAAGTAATTTTGAGGAAAATGAGGTGACTTCGGAGGAGTAAAATTTAATGAGGTACAGAATAATCCTTAATCTAGAATTTAAAAAAAATAGCGAATGCTGTCTCTGGACAGGTACACATGTGGACATTGAGGATCGCATCGCCACTGCTGGGTTATTTAAAATTCACGATTTTCCTCATCCCTTTGAGATGAAAAACATTCTGAATTTCGGAAACGATAAAATGCGTACCTCTCTCAGTAGTTTCCTTACAAAAAATAATATGAAGTCAGTCAAAAAATTAAAATACATAAATTACTGCTACTATGAGATAAATAGTGGAATAAAGTTCCTTGGAGAAAATAATACCAGTAAAGAAAAGTAGGAAGAAGTGCTTACTTGAACTTGATATGGAATAAGATCAGTTTTAACATATACCTAGTAGTGGAATATGGATATGAATGCTGAAACCGAAAAGGAAATGGTTGATTTGCGGTGGAAATCAACTCCCTAAACAGAAATGCTGGGATATAAAGATCTGCAGAACTGTTTTGGCGTCTTGATGGAGAACTACAAATTGATTGAGAAAACAAATATGATGGTACTAAATGAAATCAACTGCTGTCCAGAGCTTGCCGACATTTTCATCTTTCAATCCAAAAATATAATTTGGATTTTTTATTTGGAGTGTCATATACTCAAATATATCTAACGAAATCTAGTTAAATAAATGTATTTTGTATATTATATCGATTTATGCATCTTACTGAATCTGAACGGAAGAGTTAATGCCTGTTTTTCCTTAAAATAATAAAACTGTTCAATAGTATATACTATATACTAAATGATCTATGCTCAATGTCAAATCATGCTGAAAAGTCAATAAAAAAAGTCTTTAAAAAGTCTCGTATTCCAATAGGCCATATTTGTTATATTATTGATTATATTATAGTTTTCCAGGTCTGAAGTCTTACATTAACTGAGTGAGTGTTGACCAAGTCATCTGATATGTTGTACTACACCATAACACACAGCTGAATTTCAATAAAGACTCGGTGCCATTTAACATTTCTCTGCTTTTCTATAAATGTTAATTGGCCACTTAAGCTGCTCTCCCTCTAGAATATCAACTTGTTTTTCTTACAAATCTGACCCTAATCCGTCTCAATTTGTTATATACAACATAATGTATAATATGCTATGCTTAAATGTTCTCGTAGCACCCATTATTTAGATGTAAATAAACTCATTTTCATAAATCCGCCTACCAGTTAAATGCAATATATATATATATATATATATATATATATATATATATAAACGATGCACAAATTCTATTTCCGGCTTAATCTGCGGTGAAATCCTTGACCGCTTGATCTCATTCACTAACGTCGCGTTGTTATCCTTGCGTTCTTCAGCGATTCGACTGTATTTCCCCCCTCGGAGCCCCTTCCAGCTTCATCCAAAGTGAAAAATCGAATACAAAGTTACCGATATGACAAAATGAATCTTATCTGTGGCGTGCTTATTTTTTAATATATAAACTATTTCAAATTTATTAAAAATTAATTATTTCCATAGCGAATACATAATATAAATATTCAGGTTTGTATTAAAGTAGCTCATTTCAGCAGCATAAAACATCGGATGATTGTTCTTGAATTACAAAATGTGCCTTCAAAATATAAGACCAGCTTATCGGCCTTAATTTTGCAAACTCGAGACCTGAGAATGGTCTATATGGTATAGGATCTTACATGAAAACTTATCCGAATTTACAAAGATATCTAAGAGAGTGCTTATTGACGGAAGTTTGAGAGGGCTACAAATCTCCATCAGTTAAGGGTGAAAATGATTCAACTTTATGGCAACACTCCGCTATTCAGAGACTTGAGATTATCTCTCTTGACTATTATTTAGCAGAACAAGGTGCTCCATTTGAAGATTTATTACATTACCTATTGTAACGTTTATAGCTTTTAGATAATTACCTTTTTTAGTTTATCTCTTTCATTCTGTTTTCAAGGGCGTTATGAAAAAAAAAACTTTCTTCTTTCTTTCTTAAAAAACTAATTATTTGTTACATTCATTAAAGCTTATAAAATCTCGCATGCACTGAAACATTAAGAGAATCTTTTTTCTGATAAATTAAAAATACGCATTTTTAGATACCGATCGTCATATGAGCGTGCAAAGTGCAAAATAAATGTGTCCTGGACCCGGAGCAATATTAAGGATTCTTCAGATGTCTAAGTAGATACTTGATTATCTGTGTTCTTTCCAACTCAAACCCATTTTGCGTAAATTCTATTCCGAATCTAGGTGAAGACAGTATAAATATGAGTTATCTTAACTAGAAAATTTATTAATTTATTCAATGTTCAGTACATACCTACCTACATATCATTGCCAGAATGGTCAGTGAACTCATATATTCTATAAGACATACACTTTTGAATTTCTTTTGTTATTTGTTCCAATCCAAATAATCCAATACGAACCCTTTTTGACCGACTTCCAAACGAAGAAGATATAAAATTTTAATTCAACAATTCGATTGTTGGTCTGCAAGTTTTTTTATGGATGATCGCGGCTTTTAAATAGTAAACGTGCTCCGATTTTCATGATTCTTTTTTCATTTGATAGTTGTTCCCATAAAAAAATCTACATTCAGCATGTTCTTCCCCTCAAAAACTTCTCCCAAAGGACTGGAGGGGGCATTTTTTAGAAAATCGAAGATTTGAGACGACAAAATTAAAGAAAAGACCATATCCGATATCATTTAAATTGGACATTTTTCAGAAAAAAAATCATAGGTCTCCGAGTTAAAGCAGTGGAAAAGCCTGAAATATGTGGGTCTTCACTATGTGGCGGGTGCAATTTTTTCGAAAACTGTAAATATGAGACGGCGAAATTCAAGAAGATACTATATGTAGCAACATTTAAATTGGACATTTTTAAAAGAAAATGTTCAGTTTTCAAGTTACAGTAGTGATCAAGTCTGAAATTTGTGTATTTCTAGGATGTTTTGAAATCTCTGAATAAGTATAAGTAAAGTATTTTATCTTCTTTGATGAACGTTGAATGGTCTTGATGACTGATTGGACCGACTTTATTAGTAGTTGGTGTACTGAAAAATACAAAATAAGATTAATTCTATGTGAACTGGTATTTTTGAAGTTGGTGCCGAAAGTTTTCAATCTAACTACAACTTTAAAATTCGCAGTACCAACTAATTATTTAATTATGTCAGTCCCATTTTTTTTAATATTTATATTAATTTTCATCAGTCTAGTCATTTCATCGTCCGCCTATGCTTCGGACAATTAACATTTTGCAAGAATCTCGTATATGTTTTTCTGTCGTGATATTGCGACATCGAAAAATCTCGCGGTGCTAGATGCCAACAACAAACTTTTATTTATGTCCAATAAATTTCAAAGTATTAATTTTCTCAGATAATTTGTCGCAGTATATTTTCCGTTTAAATGTATTGTTTGTAAATTGTTAAATCTAAAAATGACTAGTGATCGTAGAAAAAAGAATAATGGGAGGAGAAAGGGGAGATTAATTGAATGTTTATTTGGTAAGGTAATAGATTTTATTTACTCCTATTAAATGAAACAGGTTGTCACTCCTATATATATTATTACACTTATAGATTATTCGTTCAATACTTCAAAAGAATGACAGTTGCACACCAATACATATTTTGGGTTTGTTTTCTTGTAGAAGAAGATTTACTTAAGATATATTTGTATGATATTTTGATAATTATTAGTAAAGGGTGATCAAAAATCATATATTAAAAAACAAATTCAGAAAACCTCAAAGGTATTTTTTTCTATGGAAGCTCCTCATTTTTAAAAGCATTTAAAGCAAAAAATAGGGATAATTTGTATGAAAATGAAGAACTCTACATAATTTTCAAGTTGTGTTAGAATTGGGCCATGGTTGTATTGGAAACTAATCACAAGGGTCAAAAAACTCAAACAAGCGTTATTCTTTGCAAATCTTCAGACCCTATAAGCCGCAACGATTAAATTATACAAGCAGATGATTCAAATGTATTTATTATCTATAAGGAATATGATAAATTTATTTAATGAACATGTAATAAATTTTCCACGTGATGTCTGCAAAGCAGGAATAAATCCAAAAACATAATATTAAAAAAATCATCTTTGTTAAAAGAGTAGATATAAGAAACTTCAACAGTTTTGGATGCGTAGAGTTAAAGTATAAATAAACCAGTTGTTAACATTGAAATTATTGAAATCATAATTTTCGGATATTTTACAGCATAGGTATCAAACAATAATAATAATATCCTTTATTTCCAAAGATACAATAAAACATTGTGTATGGAATGCGTCAATCTAAGTACATAAATACAGTTACTATTACTTATAATCTATGGCTTATAAATAAAAATATAAACAAAGCATAAAAATACATAGCAATAGGTATAAAAAATATAAACATTAATGTATAGGGACAATGACTTATCTAAAGAAACGTGAAATAAAATTAAAATATACATTTTATTCTAATATTGAAGATACTCATTTAAATTATAAAACTCTTTCTTTATCAGATATTCCTTGAGTTCCTTTTTGAAACTAGAAAATGTGTGGCTATTTTTGAGAGTTTCAGGTAGATGGTTGAAAAGTTTTATGACCAGGTGGTTTGGGGAATTTTTGCTGATTTCCAGCCGACATTTCATGAAAATCAGAATTACAGGGGAATTTAGACTTATTCAGAAATATATATTTACACATCTCATAAATAAATATGCCTGGTAGAGTCATTACACCTAATTTTGTAAACTTCGTACGACATGATTCCTGTTGCGTAAGGCCCAGGATACATCTATGACTCTACTACTCTTCTGAGTAACAAAAATTTGGATAGAAGCATGTGAATTACCCCAGAAACATATGCCATAGTGCAGCCTAGATCCTACATAGGCATTATAAACAAATATTAGTTGTTTCAAATTTAAGACAAATTTTAAATTTCTAATAATAAAACAAAGGCTGTTTAATTTAGAATTTAGTGAATCACACTGAGCCAGTTTAAATTTTCATCTAAAATCAATCCTAAGAACTTGGTGTTGTCAGATCGAGAGATAGCCTCAGATCCCACAGTCAAAGACATATCTAGATTCTGATGATTCTGGGCAGTATGAAATCTTATATAGGTGGTTTTTGAGCTATTGAGATATAAATAATTATTACTAAACCCTCTAAAGAGAGTTCTAAGGCTGGCAGTACAGGCCCCTTCTATTTCATTGTTTTTGGTTGACACAATAAATGATGAATCATCAGCATATAATGTCACAAGCCAATCAGGATCTACTTGGAGCATTATGTAATTTATATAAGAAATAAATAGAATGGGTCCCAGCACCGAGCCCTGAGGTATGCCTATATTAATATTTAGAGGATCGGAAGTACATTTTCCTTTTCCCGTACTAGATGGTACAGAGACAAATTGTTTTCGATCTTTTAAGAACCCATACAACCATTCAGCGGCAGGGAAGGAGGGAAATATCCACACAATCAAATGCCCGGCTAAGATCACAGAAGATTCCAGCCGGACATTCTTTATGCTCAAGGTGTTCTATCACTCTTTCATAGAAATGGTGAATAGCAGTTAATGTTGAACATTTTTTCCTAAATCCAAGTTGCCCTGAAGATAATATATCGTGTTTCTCAAAAAACAATTCCAAACGACTCAAGAAGCAATATTCTAAGACTTTAGAAAAAACAGAGATCAATGCTACCGGCCTATAATTTTCCGCACAGTGACTGTCACCTTTTTTGAGTATAGGTATAATTTTATTTGTTTTCAAAATAGAAGGAAAATAACCGTTGTTAAAGGTAAGATTTATTAGATATGTTAATACTGGTGTTATGGGGTCTGCTATTTGCTTTACATGTCTAGTAGCACTACAGTCAGGATTATCTAAAAAATGAGTTATTTCATGATTTATGATTTTATGGAAATAATCTATACATATATATATACATCTATACATATACCTATGATAACATTGTAATAGACCGATTTCTGTACATTATAGATATTTAAGTTGTTTGTAGCAGAGCCAGCTGTTCCTTTATCATTTGACCGACGGGATGCTGAGTATATAATTTTTGTATGGTTTGTATGGAACTTAGGGAGTCTGTTAGAATGACGAATTTTCGCTGATCCGAGACATTTTCATTGCATATAATTCTGCTGTATGTATGCAGCTAATAGGGGATAGTCTGAATTTTTTGTTGATATTTGTTGTTACTATTGCTGCTCCCACTCCTTCTATTGCTTTAGAAGCATCTGTAAATATCATTTGTGCATCGCTATACGTGACCGTTAGAATTTCCTTAATGGAATTTCTGATGATGTTAGAGTCGATATCGGCTTTATCATAACATGTGAGGGTTTTGTTGATGATCGGAGAGTTTACTGTCCAGGGAGGTGGGTGATCGATGTTGTCTGGGAAAATATCTAGGAGTGTTGTGTTGAGGTCTTCTAAGCTCTTTCGGATTCTTTCATAGAAATGTTTTTTGCAGGAAGGTTTGGCTGTTAAAAGTGTTCGGTATCTATCTGTGAGCGTGTTTCCATAGGAAGGTTTATCTCTGGTTGCTGCTATTGTCGAAACATATGATAGACTTAAAAACTGTCTTCTTGTTTGAAGTGATGGTTCCCCTGCTTCGCTTTAAAGACTTTGGACTGGTGTTGTTCTGTAGGCGCCTAGGGCTATTCTTGTTGCATTATTGTGGATGATATCCAGATGTTTTAAGATTGTGTTACTTGCTGAAGCATATGCAACAGAGCCGTAGTCAATTTTGGACCTTATGAGGGTTTTGTACAGGTACAGCAATGTTTGCAGGTCTGATCCCCAATTTTTGTTGGCTAGTGTTCTCACAAGGTTTAGTCTTTTGTTAGCCGTAAAAACCAGGTTGGATATATGTTATTTCCATGTTAGTGTGTGATCGAATATCATACCTAGGAATTTCATTGTAGTTTTCAATTCTTAGTTTTGTTGATGTAGTCGGAATCGTGGAATGTGATTACAATTTGTTGAACTGAATATAAGTGCATGTGTTTTTGCTACATTAAACTGAAATCCAGTATCATGACTCCAATTTTCGAGAGTTACCAGAAATTCCTGTGTGAGTTGTTCCATTGTAGTCATGATTTTTCCTTTTATGTAAGCAACTAGGTCATCCGCATAGAGTCTTGCTTTCAAAGGTTTTTTTAGCCTGCTTAGGATATAATTTATTGCTACAATAAATAATGTAGGACTAATTATTGATCCCTGTGGTGTTCCGTCTTGCAGAGTATGTTTTTTTGAAAGGGTGTCGTTTACTCTAACTTGAATGGATCTATTACTCAAAAGATTTCGTAATAAATGCCAAACAGTTTCCGTTTATGCCCAGTAACTGTAATTTTTTAGTATATTATATTTCCAGGCAGTGTTGAAGGCTCTTTTTATATCAAAGAATACTGCTAGACATTTTTGTTTTGAGGAAAGTGCTTCGTGTACATGACTTTCTAAATCTAAAATATTGTCGATGGCGGAACGATAAGGACGGAAACCATTTTGCTCGGGGAGTAGTAGTCGAACTTTCTGTTTTCTAATGTACACAGGAGGCATTTGTTAATTATTTTTTCTAGTAATTTACTCAATGAGCTTGTTAACGGATAGGTCTATATGATTCTGGGTTCTGTCGATCTTTGGTAGGTTTAAGTATTGGAATGATCGTAGCTTCTATTCAGATTGCAGGAAACATATGTTTCGACCAGATAGTGTTGTATATTTCTAAAAGTTGATGTTTGGTACCGCATGGAATTGAATGCAGTGTTTCACTAGCACGAAGTCGCGGACAAAAGCTAGTAATAAATAAATTTAAATCATCTATTTGTGTGTATACTTACTATAATAGCCCCGATATTATAATTATAGATAAATTGTAATAACAAACATTAGATATATTTACATTTGTATGACAATTCTTAGACTTTTTTGGACATATGTGGTCATCTTCTTATGCAATCATAGCCCACTTCTATCAACCTAAAATTTATGTTCTTCTTCAATAGAAAATTTTGAACTGCCAATTATTTCTACAACTACAAATTCTCGGAATATACATTTTTGTACAAAGTTACCCTTATTTTTATTGCTTTATATGATATTAGTTTTAAAAAGTTGGTTTATATTTGAAAAAAAATAATTTAGATTTTTTTTAATTCAATATTTATTCTTCATTTTTGATCACACTGCACTAATAAAATTATAAAAATATCATACAAATATTAGTAAAGTTAATCTTCCTCTACAAGAAAAAAATTCAAATTAAATAATAAAGGCTTCCTATTAGGAAAAAAATATAATTATGTATTGGTCCGCAAAAGTAATTTCTCATACAAAATTTGAAACATGTGAGAAACTGTTGAACATTATTCATGAAATTTGTTTGAATTGAACGAACAATCCAAAATTGTATCTAATAATATAAGGGTGTTTCTTTTGATATTACAAAGTTGGCAACTACTTCCGATATAACCGAAAGTGCCGCATTCTTAAAAATATTTTATCCGAGTAGCCCCTGACTTTAGCATAGTTCTCAATAATCAAATTCGGTTTATTTATAGTTTTCTATAAGTACAAATATCAATCAAAGCAGTTCCTGTTCCTGCTGTAGAGCAAGCAATTCATACTATCCATAAACAATAATTCACTAGTGAGTTATATAAGTATAACATACCTTATATTTTATAACATAATCATATACATAAATAAACAGCGCGAGTTATAATAACTCACTAGTAAGTTATAATAACTTATATCATGGTTATAACTAATAAGATTTCTGAGTAAAGTTCTTTCTGTATTTGCATCTTAGTTGTTATTGTTATAGTTGTATAGTCGTAAAGTTATTATTCATCTTGCGGTAATGATTATAGCTAACTTGAAGAATTACACCACGAGCCGCAGGCGAGTACTCTAAACGTCATCTGTGTGAGTTATGACCTACATTACCACTCGTTAAATAATAAGTTTCTTTGAACGGGCGATAATGGAGGGCAATTTATCCGTTCTTGGTCGTAAGTTTTTCTCTGTAGCACAATTTTGTGTTGAGATAAAATTTTAATGTAACTATGGGGAAGCTGATGGTTTCTTCAAACAAGAATTTGATGGCAACCGTTGCAAATTGGCAGCTTATAATTTGAAAAAAATATTGAGCACTTTCGCCAGGATACAGAAAGTCTTATTCATAACCAAAAACAAGCAGCTACTAAACTAGTTTCTTGTGATATGTCACTTTTATGTTATCGTTATCGTATTAACTAGCGCGATGATAGTTGTGTAGCTATAAAGTTTTGATTATGGATACAGCTGGTTTAAACAGCACGTAGATATATCTAACCTAAAAATAGAAAATGATATGGTGTTGGTATAGGATGATGTACTGTCTGACGGTGAATGTAGATATAATTTTCGAGTATTTTTTAGTTTTACGCTTACAGACGTAGCGATTTAAACGGGATTACCTGACGTATGTTACAATTTTGCCGATATAAGCTAGTAGAGTATCGTTGACGTGCAGTGATTACGCCACTTGCTGTTACCTAAAATGTTGTTCAGTGTCATCTTGAGATCTGTTTGATAGCCGATGCCGAAGAACAACGAATTTTAAACGAATTATAAACGAATCATTTCGATATCGGACGTCAAGAGTCAAGCAAATTTCAAAATGAGAACTGAACGATTTCTTTGTTAACAGCCTATCACTGTACGTCATAGATTCTTTATTAGCCTATATGTACCACATATATTCAGGCCAGTACTTAGATAGGATTAAGCAAACAGCTAATACCAACTTCTTGATTTATAGCCTTCAAGGAAGTCTTGACTTGATTATGTAAATTTGAAAAATGGGAAAACGGCAGACAGTGATGTAGTTTTTCAAATTTACCTGTAATATTTTCTTCTGTAATTTTTGAATTCTTCGTTTACTATTATAATTATTGAGCATAAAAATATTGAGATGAAATATAAACTCAAGCGGCGAAATTTGTCTAAGACGATCTGATGAATGGTCGACCACGATATAAGAACGCACTGGCAATAATGGGATACATAAGACGCCATACCGGAGACACACTTTAAAAGGCACTATAGACAAAGACGATGGATAGAATCTATCTTTTTTGCTATAGACAACAATTGAATTAATATAGAAAATAGAAAAACATTAAATCCTTGAAATAAACTTACACATTGTTAATTATTCAGTATTTCAAAGTTTTTTGAGCCACGAGGATGATCCACGCGTTCAAATATTAATTCTTTCAGAAAATCTCATTTCAAATTAGCCGTCTGACATACTGAGTTGTTGTTGATCTTTTCACATTCAATATCCTGCCCACCTTAAAAAAAGAATCAACCAACTGTTTCCACTAAAAATATCGTATTTTCATAAGGTGTTTATCAAAACAGGCGACTATCGGAATAGATGAAGGGTATCCGAAAAAACAAAAACACGATGCGATACTCTCAACAGCCAAGAATGACAAATCCGCACGACTGTTGAGGATGCGATAACATTATGTTGTAGAAACTGTGGACATTAATCAAATATGACATGATGCTTGTTTACATCAAGCTGTGGGACTTTGAGAGACCTCGAAAATATTTTGATTTCAAACACTAGGATACGAAATAGAAAGCTACATCAATACCTATTGTCTTTAAAAAGAGACAAAAAAATAACTTTCAATTCTATAAATCTGAAACATTTGGAATGTTCAGGAGAATTCGTTTATCTCTTCCCGTATTTTAATTTATGTCTTCTTGAAAAGGAATACTAGAACATGGAAGCTTTAACGCTTTTTCATTTTTAACGTTTTCTATGCCATTTTGTCATCTACTTGTGATTGCCCAGTACTTAAAAGTATTTCGACCAAAGTTCGTTGAATTTAAATTTCAACATCATTGAATTAAGGTTGTTCTTTATAATTATTGATATGAGTTTTTTAATTTTTATAATAAAAAAAATGCGATGGCCAATATTTGAACCCAGGTCAACTGTATTTAAGGCATGTTCGCTAACCGCGAAGAACATTTGACTTAAATAAATAAATAAATAAATAAATAAACACTTTATTTCCATAGAATGATGACAAATACATTGTGGAAAACGTCACAGATTCCTTAAACAAAAGCAAAATAATACAGAAAATCCTAAAAATAACAACTTATTGTAAAAATTCTGTTAAACTATAGAAACATCTATCAATTAAAAAGGATTTTAACCTTTTTTAAATAAATGTTTGTTATGGGAGCTCTTTATTTCGCTACTCAATTTATTATAGACCTTCATCCCCAAATACATAGGTGATTGTCGTCCTATCCTAAACCTAAATGCCGGAATAATGAAATCATTATTGTTCCGTGTGAAATAGTGATGATAATCACAGTTTTTGTGGAAAGTACTCTTATAGTCATAAACCAATATGGCTAATTCCAAAATGAAAATTGACGGTAAAGTCAGGATATTCAGAGATTTAAAAAATGGTCTACAAGACTCTCTCTGTTTAATGCCAGCTAGACATCTTATCACCCTCTTCTGACTTACAAAAACTCCTTCAACACCGGAAGAGGCACCCCAAAAAGCTAAACCATATTTCAATCGGGACGTTACTTGCGCATGATATAATTGAACTAACTGTTCCCGCGTCAAAATATTCTTCAAGTTTCTGAAAAGAAAACAAATTGAGCTAAGTTTCTTACTAAGACTTTCGCAATGACATCTCCAGTTAAGATGCTCATCGATATCTATACCGAGAAATCGAGTATTCTCCACTCTGGTTAGTTCTTGTTGTTCTAAATTTAATTTGATATCTAAGTTCTTATTATAGTTGTGAAATACCATATAAACTGTTTTATTCAAATTGAGATGTAATGCATTCATACGAAACCAATTACATAGAACACTTAGGCTATTTTGCGCGTTATTTTGTAGCGCAGAATTATTTTTTGCCGAAGTTATTGCCGTAGCATCATCGGCATATAGAAAAAGTCCGAAGTCAATATTTGCTGTGATATCGTTTACATAGAGAATAAAAAGTACTGGTCCTAAAATGGACCCTTGTGGCACACCTATTTCAGTTAGCAACAAATTCGAGTTTACGGATTCTTGATTTGAATTTTTGACTGTGACAAATTGCTTTCTATTTTTGAGATAACTCTTTATCCAGTCTGAAGTTTTTCCACGTATACCTAATTTTTCTAATTTCGCTATGAGTCTCTTGTGATCAACAGTATCGAACGCTTTACTTAAGTCACAGAAAATTCCCGCAAAAGGTGAACCTGCTTCTAAATTTTCCACAACACATTTCAGGAATGCGTACACTGCATCATTCGTGCTGAGATTTCGGCGGAATCCGAACTGATTTTTATTGAGAATGTTATGAAATTCCATGAATCCGAGTAGCCTCTATTATTATTCATTATTTCGCCGTCCCCTTTTTTATGTAATGGAATTACCTTGGTTATTTTTAATTTTTCCGGGAACGAGCCGTTCAAAAATGACAAATTCACCAAAAGCGTAAGTGGTTCAGATATTTCCTTCAAACACCTTCTTACCACATAACCTGAAATATCATCAAAACCGGCAGAGCGCTTAGATTTAAGTTTTGCATTAATCAAATTGAAAAGTTCTTCTACAACATATGGCATAAGAAACATGGTGCTATCATTAGATCTGATTTGATCCATGTAATCTGTCGCTGTAGCATTAAATCGCATTTCTTCAAGAGATTTTACGAAAAAGTGATTGAATTTATTCGCAACATCATAACTGTTTTCAAGGATGATGCCATTATCATTGATTCTTTGTGTATGTGATCTGCACTTAGAACTATTAACTCAACTCATTCATGACACTCCAAGCCGCTTTGATTTTATTGGTAGAAAGTGATATTTTATCCTGATAGAACGATCTTTTCTTGTTTTGAATCAGAAGAGAGTGATAAGATTTACAATCACGATACGCCCCCTGAAAATATGGTAGCCTTTTACTCAATATATACAGATCTCTCAAACGACTACTTGACTGCTCGACTTCCTCATCAACCCACGACTTATTCTGCTTTTTATAAAACTTCTGTATTGGAAAACTCATTTCAAAATAAAATATAAACGTATTATAGAATGCATCAAAAGCTTCATCAAAATAAGGTAATTTATAAACTTCATCCCAGTTTTCATGAGAAAGTTGTGTAAGGAAGTTATTAATATTATCTTCACTAAAACTTCTACGGTAATTATAGTTAATCATGGTTGATTTTTTAGAAATCATGTACATAAGAAGCCCTTTATGATCAGAAAAATGAGCATCAACAACATCAGTTGTGGAAGCGATATTTGTAAATATGTAATCTAAGGTATTATTATTACGAGTTTTTTCATGAACTGTGTTTTTCATGTTGAAACTTTCAAAAATATCTGTTATTTTACAAAAAATATTATTGTCTCTTAAAGGATCAATATTGAGGTCCCCGCAAAATATAATATTTATGCCAGGCTCATATAAATATTCTAACAAATTACTCAGTTTATCACAAAATACACTGGTATTAGTATCGACACAAGAACGATAGCAGCTCAGTCTTAAAGTTTTGTTACCTGAAATTCTGCATACAATTCCACATACTTCAAATTCCCTTTCTATACAGAAATCTTTCAAATTTAAACTTTTAGTATGCACTGTATTTCTACACCAAACACCAACTCCGCCACCTTTCCGACTAGATCTACAAAAGCTCGCTGCTTTGTTAAAATTTGGAAAGTTTTGACTTTGACTTGACACTCCGATAGTAAATTTACTTTATTTAATTTAATGTATTTGATTATAATATATGCTTTAACTATGCTACATATCATATTCATCTCTGACCGCATTATTCATAAAACGGATTGGATTTCGGAAAATTTCAAGTCCGCTAATTATTTCAAATATTTTTGTTTATATTACTGTATCAATCTTGTGCGTGTAATAATAGAAAATAACAAGAAAACCTAGTTATACATACAGTGCTTTCAAAAAGTAATGAATAAATTCATTATTTCTAAAATTGAGAGTTTTTCGAAAAAATCTTTTGGCAAGTCAATTTTGTCTTAAACAGAGGCACATTTCGACATACGACCCATATTTCTGACGTAATCGTTATTCGAGTTATGATGTCATCGACTAATTTTTTAAATCGCCACACCCAATTTCGACCATGCAATTTGAAAGAGCATGTCATTCTACGTACACATCGTCAAAAATTATGGTTGTCTGACCCTTAGCGACCGAGCATGTTTTTTTATTACTGTCAGATAAAAACTTGAAATCGTACTTTTTTGGTTTTTTATATTTCTTATCGATTTCTTATCTTTTATTTGGCAAAAGCAGTTTCTTTGAACTGTTTATTGAGTAGTGAAATTGTCATTTTATAAAAAAATGGTGAAATTATTCATTACTATTAAGTTTTGTAAAATAAAAAATGATGTTTTTTTGATTTTGCATTTAACCTACATACGCTATGGTAATCATATTTTTGACGATGTGTACGTAGAATAACACGCTCTTTCTATTGGCATGGTCGATATTGGGTGTCGCCATTTAAAAAAATAGATGGCGTCATATCTTAAATAATGATTGCGTCACAAATATGGGTCGTATGTCAAAAAGTGCCTTTATTTAAAACAAATTCGACATGCCAGATAATTTTTTCGAAAGACTCTTAATTTCTGAAATAATGAATTTATTCGCTACTTTTCGAAAGCACTGTGTATACAGTTATTCGAAAAACTAAAAAATACATGGTAATATTATAACTAGAAAAATATACACTTTCAGAAAATCTGTGATATGTACATATTAGAAAAAGTCAATGTCTACAAAGTTATTACATAAAAACTACACAAAATATTAATACACCTTATCTAATGTTGGAATTTAACTGTTGCTATAGAAACCGACATGAACCCGCTTCCAGTTACCTACGACAATATTCGAGGCACGGTGTATACACAGAAGAACACCCAGATGGGAAATTTAAGTAGATTTCCTTAGTCAAAGTTTTGTTAGAAAGGAGCCAATCACTTGACTGTCAATTATCCTTCCACCAACATTTCAAACTACCAAACGCATCCAATGCGGATTCTCAGTTGCATAATAATAAAATTCTGCATATAATTGAAATATAGTCTTTTATCATTTTGATCATAATGTTGCGGAATTCTGCGCTTATCTCGAAATCATTGTCGTTAAGTTCTTGATGCAAATCAGTTTACAGAAAAAACAATGCCAATATTCTGAGTACGGAACCATTTCCACGTGAGCCTGACTAGTATCTGGCCGTTTTTTTTGGATGGAATATATGTAAGATTTCATAAATTCCTTTATAAATTATCATACTTATATTCAATAACAGCAATTACCTACTATCACAGTAAGAAACCTTTACCATATAAGTTTATCTGAAATGGTATGGGAACAGAATACGAGAAATCTCTTAGGAACATCAGTATCAACCACGAACTAAAATATCCCGACGAAATTTGAGTCGACACTTGATTTTTCTGTAACCTTTATCCTACTAATACATGTTGTTGGTAACCCTTCACATTGCGACGGAGGGATCACCCAGGATGGTAACATTAATAACCTTTGATTAATTTACGTGTTCAACGTATGTATTAGTTAAGGTTAAATACTTGTGTTATAGGCAGTAATATTTTTTTAAAGGATGTTGAAAAAAATTAGAGGAAAATGTGGATAATTATAGCGGGAACTATTTTTGAATTATTGGTGTAATAAAATTGTAGCTTGATATTGTTGAGACTGACACTTTTGATTCTATTACCTATAGAGAAATATATAAAAAAAATCTCGAGGTAACCACATGACGTTTGTACCTATTACGTAAATAAGCGAACTCTGATACTGGGGTTAGATTTTGTGGCACAAATTTAAAACTTCAACATTTGCAACATTCGACACATCAAATGAAAAGGCTAAATATGAGCAATGCGGATATATATTTTAATGTTGTTGTCTAGAACATATTGAAAAAATAGAAAATTTAACTCCGAAATACATCTGATCAGGTCATGTGACCATAATTTTTTAAGAGTCAAGACAAAAAATAAAATTTAAATTTAATTTTAACATAAGGGGGACCGTTTAGCTAGAATAAGATTAAAAATTAATAGGGCTTTACTTTTTATAGGTTACAGGTAAACCTAACGAAAAATACGGAACCCTTTCACCGCGACCCGACTCTTATCTACTTGTCCGCTTTTTACTTTTCTACCGCGATTCTTAAATAGGTAAGGAAAGTATTGTAATCGTGTAATATTTTGGGTGTTCGATTTTCAACAGATATTTACGTTTCACAGGTCCATAGTCGCTGAGTCTAAAAAACATATTTTCAGCCATTTGTCTGTCTGTCTGTCTGTGCAAAGATTATCTCGGTAACGAATGGATTTCGTTGCTTTCTTGTTTGTTTTGTAGGTTATTGATAAGGCTCGCCCGTGAGTCAGATTGGGTATCCAGCTCGCTCTGCTAGGCAATAGCTGAAAAACGTGTTCCGTTCAAGAATGTAGCCCGAAAACGACTCTATCGATTTTGATTAAATTTGTCTAAGACATTCTGATTCAAGCCCTTATCAGCTATTATAACTCACATCTCTGAAAAAAGGGTATGCTAAAATGTACTGTATACAGTCAATTTTAGCCTCATTCTTGCTAATTGGTTTCTCCTACGTAAAAATTGAGTATGGCTATTGCTGTTTTTAACACGCTGAAAATATGAATGGTTACACGACCTGATCCGACTATTTTTATATTTGAGAAAATTTGTTTGAGAGCGGTAGGAAAGTCGTGAAAGTGGACAGATCAGATTTTTGAGCTCATAATGAGTTATTCACTTTGCTAGTCATGCACTTGAAAAAGTTTTATCTCTTACTTTTCTGATTTACCCACCCAAATTGTACCTTCAAATGCGAATTAATATATTCACGCTATACATCCGTACTTGCTTGACTTAACTCTGTTGAGGTATCAAATTATAAAGTTTTTTCTCCAACATATTTTGAGAAAATAACGCTTGATAGACAGACGGACATACTACAGATATAGGAGTAAGATCTAGAAGAGTTCCCTTTCATCGGATGTAATGTATACAGAGCCTTAAAGTCGGCGAATAGCCAATGAAAATTGTTCTCAGTTTTCTAGTAAATAAATCTAGCGTACAAGATAGTTTAATATTTATTAAACTGCTAGACTAGAAATTCCTTGATCTTATATATTTTAAATTTTTCGAAAATAATCATGTAAAAGTTGAATAAGTTCGACGAGCAGCCGCCATATTGCATAATATACTGATTTGATTGATCATGTTCATAGGCCAATGAAATTTTCGCATTCAAAAGTTTAAGCATTCGCAATTTTAAAGAATTGTACGATTGTAATTATGCAACATGGAAAATATACAGGAAATGAATAGGAATTCGAAGAGATATTTTTTCGAAAAGGAACGAATGGTGTCATTGATGAATATATCTATAATACATGAAGAGAATACTTTGGACCTCTTTCCAATTCTATTGCGGTCACAGGCAAATATGTGATTTGGCATAGTTAAAGTTTATATGGAAAATGCTTGCAGAAGGCTAAAATTAATATATGCTACAAATAGGTACACTCATGGTACCGGTCTTATTGTACCATGGCTACACTGAATTAAATAAAGTAAACAAAACAAAATTCCAATAATTATATCCAATAATTATAGAGGTATATTTCTGACATAACGATCTCAATATTAGATTTAACTTTAATGAACTATGATCGAATTTGGACCACTGGTCAGTCACAAGTAGATATTAATAAATCTGTGTGCAAAATGCACGCACAGTTTAGTTTCGTAACGGCTCCGTAAACCCGACAACAGTAAATAATAATTTTAAATCATATACGTAGATAAAGGCATTGTATTCAACGCCTATTCAAGATTTCCATAATCAGGTAACGCTTCCAATGTTATAAATATTGTTTGTCTTTTGCGCTACATCCCCAAAGGGACTCTTTTGTAGCAAAGTTAGAAAAGTAGTGATTATTGATAAAAAGGCATACCTATCATTAACAATTTAATTAGGTAAGTAGGAAGAATCTGATTATGATCAATGGACTATCAAAATAAGCTAAATTTATTTTTTACTGAATCTCATTAAGGGTCTCTCGATGAGCAATGGTGGAGGAATTTCTCATAAAACTGTATTTTATCAAAAATTCAATTAGGTAGGATGAATTGATCATTTATGCGCTCCAAAAATTGGGTACCTTGTCGTTCGCATAATACATTCAAGGACTTCTCAGGGAACAATGATAAAAAAAATCTCAAAAATGCACTGTATTGTTAATTCAATCAGGTACGTTGAATATATGATTTCAGCGCACTCAGATTCATTTATATTTGATTATTTACAGCAACATCTAATCTGTTCGTTCTATTTATTTTTTATTAGAGCTTCTTTTAAAAGAATAGCTTTCTTGCAATTAACTTTTTTCTGGGCAATACCCAAGATATATATACACCTATGGAACTATATTTTCACAATCATTGATGGTTACTCATCAGAAGCACCCAAAAGTACGCAACAAAATAAGTTCCAGTTAGCTAGATACTTAAATGACCGCATCACAGCCGTATAGCACAAAAAAATTCAGCTAAGGCACAGATAAGAAAATCAAAAGAAAAATAATTGTCTTCACGTTTATCATGTAATAAGTCTATTACCTTTCAAAATTTTAAAATAAATGGTTTTTAATTATATTTTCCCCTTATCTCCGAAATGTATGAGCGTAAAAATAGAGAATAAGGACTTTAGTCAAAGTTTACAGGAAAATGTAAAGTATTTTGAGGTAGGTAATAAGAGAAGTTTCTATTTTATAGCATTCCAATAAAAGCGGCTGTATGTAAAGCTACTATTTACGTGTATAAGTATCTCCAAGTTTCAATTTTGCATGAGAAAAAAACTCCTTTAACGTGTCAAGCTGCAGGCGATTAACGTTCACGCTTGCGTTTGATGCGCCCTCTGTCACGGCCATCGACACCAGCAGGATTTCCCTTTCTCGCAGTGACCGACGGCTTCCTTATGCAGAAAAGTGAAACTGATGCAACGCATCAGAGAGATAAAGTAAGAGAGAATAGAAGAAGTAAGCAGCCGTGACCTCATTGCCGAGAGATATTGTTCCAGTTCGCGGTAATACACCGTGAGTCTCATCGAATTGAAAACTATTAAAACATTGTTTATGTTGTGCATAAAAAATACAAACAGAGGTTACATCGCCAAAAAAACAGGAAATGATTGCGTCAAAAATACAGAGTGATGTTTAATTCTGAAAAGTTTTGGTGATTGCCTTTTGGAAATGCTCTATCTCATTAAAATAATAACGACTCACAGCTCATATCAAAAGAAAACTTTTTATTTGAATATTTTTTTGACATTAAATTATTACTCCCTTTCTTTTTTAAAGTGAGTGCGCTATCTCAAAACTTTATATGTAGGTATCTACTTTTTCAGGTGTTTTGATTTTTCTAAGAATGTGTTCTAAAACGGGCTCAAGTAATAAAATTGGGAACTTTCATTCTGGTGAAATTTAGGTAATAAGTTTTTCAACACTTTATAACTTTGTATAAGCCAAATGTGAAGGCCAGATACAAACTAGATCTAAGTAATATTATAAGGGTTTAAAAAATTGTACAAATTTCATATTCGTCAGAGTGGTCGCTGTTAATTATATCCCAACTAATATACTAGGTTTATACTAACTTAAACATATTTCAGAAAGTTTCTTAGTACGAACTACAGCACATAGACAGGCTGTTTCAAATTCGACTCTCACCAATGTTGATCTCCGAAATTATAGGGGATATGAAGATGGTAAGCAAAGTTGCGCATTTATGTGCTCGACAATACGCAGTTTAGAAAGTATGAAAATTTCGAGTAGTTCCAGAGATATCCGGAAAAAAACGAATTTTCGAATAATCATTTTATTTTTTCCTGGCTTTATTTCCTAATGAATTTCTAAATAAATATCATATTTACACTGCTACTTTTCCTATGGCAGCCATAATGGCATTCCACAAATTTGAATAGCTCTTTTTATCACCGTTTTGACGATGTATAAGTTGTTGTCCTAAAAATCCGAAAAATTAAATAAATTACTTTTTCCAATCGGTGACACCTTAATGACATTCTGTATTATTGTCAATTGCTGAATCGTTGAAAATGGAGTTCTCCAATGAAGAAAAACGAGATATGATAAAACTTTATTACAAGAATGATAGAAACAGTGTGAATACATTGGAAGTGTATGTTAACATGTATATGACATTATGAATGAATTTGTAGATACAAGAAATCATTAATTTTGAAAAAATATGAAGTTTAAGTAAATGAAAGGTAATAATGGCAATTCCATATTTGATTCAACTACATTTCGTAGAGAGTAAGTTTATTTTTATTCCACTATTTTCTAAAATCATTTGAACTAACATTGGCGACGCTATAAGGATTCCTTGTCAAAATACCGATATTAATTTGGATTGCTTCTGATCACATATTATCTTTAAATTTAAAAATAAAATTGTTGAATAAAAAATTGGGCATTCTAACATACCTACCTTATGAGACAAAATCTCGTCATAATAATAAAAAATACCGTAATACTAGGAGTGCAAGAAACATTAACAAACAACGTATTCTACCTCTTTATGTAAGCTTATTTTTGACATGTTTTACAAAATAATAATTACAAAATGATAATAAAACCATACAAAAATATCAAAAAACGTTGAATAACCGATAAACGGATTATATGCACCTAAGTTTGGAAAATACAAATAATTAATAAATATATTTATGCAATTTATTTCCTTGCTATTTCGAAAATAATTGATTCTGTTTAACGAAACAGTTATTGATATTGTCGTTTTTGTCGTAATGTTTGCTCTGAGTCTTCCTAGTAAGTTAGAATATAGAATCCTTCAAACATGGATATTCTAAATCAATTAACTACTTGCAGAAAGTTATGTTTCAGTATTAATGGTTATGATTATACGAAATTAGTCCCCTCACGCACACACACACACACACATAAATAACCCATTCCAATTTCGGCATGTAGCATCAGAAACTAAATCCTTAACGCATCATTTTTTTAATATCTAGAAAAAATCAACTCCACCTTTGCCCCCAGTATGACATTCGTTCTTGGGGTTGCAAGTATGTCTCCGTAAACAGCAGCATCCCCTCGACTATAAAATAATCTCGGCTGGTGTGTCGGAAACATGTGTTACTAGTTAAAAAGCTATGAAGCGATCTATTAGGGGGCGAGTCGTTAAATCCACATAGTGGTATTACGACCCTTAATAGAGATCACACGCTTTACTAAGATTACAGAACTTGAAAATTTGAATCTATCACATTGTTACCTATTTGACCTAGAAAGTCAAGGCTTTCTCATAAAAAAACCTAAGTAGGAGCTCCAATAAAAAGCATTAAAATGTAAAATCACATATCTATGATATTTACGATATAACTATAGTCTATCCAAATAATAAATTTATACTCTTCACAAATGAATTGGTATACATATATTAATGTTGCTAAATGTTCTCTGGTCCAGCAGGCTTTGTTCTGTCCTTTTCGTTTTGCCTGAATATAAAACTTATTGATAATTTGAAACCATAGAAGATGAATTCTGCATATCAGCGGCGTTCACTGCTGAATATGGTAAGCGAAAATGACTACTTGTGTGCGTCTACATGCGCAAAGAGGCATTTTCGAAAGATATGCGTACCTATTCACACGATTTAAGAGTTGATTCCATCTCCTTTTTCTTGCTTCGTGAAACTAACATACTAACGGGTCCCGATTTGAACGATTCTTCTACCATTCGAAATAAGACTACTATAAATGGTCCCATAAAAAATAGAAAGTACAATATATATTTCCTTAAGGAAATACCCTCCAACGTGGATGAAGGAGGATTATTTTTGGCTAATCACAAATTTTATGGGACAAAATTGAAGATCCGATCATTTCTGGATAAACTCTGAGATGGACATTTTTTAAAACCTTCAACGTTTTCCGAGAGTTCTACCACCGCCTTCTTTATAAAGAAGGCTGTGGTTCTACCCTTGGAGATGAAGAATGGTTTTTATTCAAGGTTTTATACGATTTTGCTACCGCTCAAAATGTGAAATGTGAAAGAGCTAACAAAAACTAGGACTAACTTTATTAGATGAAGCTCTGGAAACACAAATATGATAGATGATCTGTTGAAAAAGATGAAGCATCAGTTACAGGTTCGTAGTACCTACTCTTGTTAGATATTTCAAAATTGAGAGTAATTGTCGGTCCTGGTACCTACTCGGCAACGTAAAAGTTTCTAAAAAATGATGAGTTCAAAAGTTTCCGAAAATGATATCTTCTTAAATAATGGATACTAAAAAATATAAAATACAAAATATTTTTTATTATTAAATAGATCCTTTAAAATGTAAAAATGTGCACGATTGTGACTTGTTTACTCCGTATGTTCAGTAATTCAAGTAGGTTTACATAGGTACATCGTTAGTGAGCAGAACTACATGTTACATCAAGTATGCTTATGATGTTTTTTTACATTTTGTATCTATGGAGTAGGCGAAAAAGATGGATATTATACTATATTCTTTGGAACAGGGTAATAAATATTATGAACAATAATATATTAGATCTAAAGGAAACGCGCATGCTTTTACGAGCAAAGAAACCGAAAGGAAAGTGCACCGGATCTTTAGATTGAAAGCGATCTCTTCCATTCATGCACCATCATTATTTTCTATCACGCTATCGGTGAAATGTGTATAGGTAAACGAAACTATCTCCATTATTAGTATTATTATTATTGCTCAACATCCAATGAACACTTAATAATGACGTTCGCATGATCGGTAGCCGCTAATGAATACATCTTATGTGTAATTATAATATATAGAACAATATGAAGAATTGTAAATGGTGACTAAGGAGAATAAGGCTAAGATATATCTATGTGTAGAATACAATATGCAGATTTCTTTTATATTGTTGAGTATAGATAAACATATAGGTTCATTAGGATAAACTCATTTGAGTTGGAACAATAATTATCTTTCTTGTTAGCTGTAGTTTGCGGATTACTTATAATATATTTGATAATCATTTTTATATATTTACCAGCTAGACATGAAACTATTATTCATATTCTAATATGGTCATATGGCACGGATAGCTCTTCATTTATTTAATTAATTATTCACCTTTGCCGATTGTTCTTATCCACCATTACACATGCTTAATATATCGCTCATACTTGTCTCCACCGACAGTTCTATACTGAAGATTGATACAAGTATGAGTTCCAAATTAGGATTGATTATCAAATATGGCTCTTCGCCCTGCGACATACTGATGAGAGGCAATAACCTCGAAATCATAATATATGTCTGGGAGACTGATGCTATGTTTGATAATCAATCTGATTGAGCAGTATAGTGGAAAAAACGCATTCAAACGCAATATGTAGACGACAAACCTCGTTCTTATTGCGGCACCCTACGAAATGTAGGTTCAATTTACCAGCTAGGCATGAAACTATATATTCATATATATATATTTGATAAAATAGATTTTTGTTGGGGATGCAGCCAATCAGAAATGTCATTAATTGATGGCTATGAAATCTTTCCTGTTTGTGGTTAATTTTATCTAAATTCATGAATTTTGCCCCGACGAAGAGAATAAACATTCTCGAAAGCTTGGCATAATCCATTTTATTTATTAAATGACTGCATCCCCAACAAAAATCTATTTTATCAAATAATAAACCAGTCAAGAATTCAGAATCAAATATATATATTTATATATATATATATATATATATATATATATATATATATATATATATATATATAAAAATCAGGTATTTAATTTTTATATAAATTAAGATTGTACATCTGCCATATTGTATTCTAGACCAAAACTATATCGGATCGTGAGTTTCATCTAATCCTCAAAACGTGGCGCTACCAAGAACAATATATACGTTAATTAATTAAGTTCTGCTAAAACTTTATACAGCACTCATTGACACTTGGGCAGTAGGTACAAGGTTCGCCGTGTCAGCTTGTATAATATATTTAGGAACTTAGATGCAGATTACTGATGTAAACGTGGATGACGAAAGCATAGTTGCATTTTTTCTTATGGAATACCTTAGGTATATTTTACTGCATTTTTGGATTCTATATTTTATATAATGCCAACTCTTATCAAGCTTCCCTATACCTATCACTTACAGTTTTGGAGATAATAATAATTTTATCAAAATGTGGAGTTTTACAAAAAAGTTGATACTGACATAGCCGATTGATTAGGAAAGAACCTTTCCTCTACTAGAATACCGGATACCTACTCTAACCAACTGATTAATTTATTAAATATTATAATTAGATATGTTCATTTAATTAGTTCTTTGGTGTTCAGTTAACTTGATATGATAGTCTTTTGGTGATTTATATTCCACAGTTTTAGGATGGAAATGGATAATTAATATTACTCGGGTTGTTATTTTTGTTTATTTCTATTGATGCTTTCACTTGTCATGTGTCGTTTTTTGACACTATAAAAAAACAATAGATAGAACAACAACATTATAGACACTCAAACTTGAGCTGTTACCAACCTTACCGACAGTGACTTTAGCATTACCAACACAGTGAGAGTTTCTTTTTTTTTAAACATTATTTCAGAATAATATTGAAGATTATATAAATATATAAAAAATAAATGCAATATTATAAAGTTACAAGGTTAACAGAATAAGAGCAATTATTTCTTCATGATGTCATCACGGAACTTCTGGAACTTGACTCGACCCAACTGGTCTTCAGATGGGCAATGCTTCAAGTTGAACCAGCCTTGTTTAAATTCATCATGAATGAAGTGATACTTCAGTTGAATATGATGACTATTGAAAGACATTTGACCAGATTTTATCATTTTTATAGCGCTGGTGTTATCAATGTGAAGAGTGATTCTTAATTTCCTGCCCAAAAGCTCTTCTATGACCGTCTTCAAGTATTTCATTTGTGCACAGCATTGAGCGGCTGACACATACTCAGCTTCAGTTGACGATTTTGAGACAGGTTTCCGCTTCTTGGAACTCCACATAATGGGACCATTACCATAGATCATTACAAATCCACTGGTACTCTTGCTATCCTTCTTGTCTCCAGCATGATCATAGTCGCAATATACATGCATTGTTTCCAGATCTTCTTTGTTCTTGCTATAGTATTTTATTCCCATGTTTGCAGATCCATTAAGATATCTGACAGTCATTTTCACATCAGTGACCTTAGATGGCGAGGGATTCTCCATTGATCTACTTTCAAATCCAACAGCAAAACTAATATCAGGTCTTGTCTTGCATGAGGCGTACAACAGACTACCCACAATTTGTCTATATGGGAAATCTTGGCTCGGTTTGTCAACATTTAGTCCTTCCTTAACAATAGGAGTGTTCTTTGGCTTGCAGTTTTCCATAAATGGAGTATATTTGGCAATAACTTCATTACAATATCTTTCTTGACTTAGTATGTATTCGCCATTTCCTTTCAGAATTTCCATTCCTAAATAGATTGGTTCTTCATTGATCGTAACTTCAAAAGTTTCCTTCATTTTCTTGAACAGATTTGTCATTTCATTTTGATCTTCACCAACAACAAGTCCGTTGTCCACATGAATGGCAATGTTAACTTTCTTCATGTTCTTGGGACTCTTGAAAACACACTTGTCTGACTTGAGTTGTATGAAACCTTCGCTCTTGAGGAAATCAGTAAGTTTCTTGAGCCATTTTAAAGGTGCTTGTCGGAGTCCATAGAGGGGATGGGGCAAAAGACATACTTTTCCTTTGTTGTCATACCCTTCAGGGAGTCGAAGAAATATTTCTTCCTCTAAATCTCCATAGAGAAAAGCAGACTTTACATCAAAAGTCAGGAAACTGTAGTTTTTCATGGCGGCTATTGCCAACAGAATTCTCAATGATGAGGGCTGCACCAGACTGCTGTATGTTTCCTGGAAATCTAGTGAGTATTTTCTTTGCTGACAGCCACGAGCAACTAATCGAGCTCTATAGCGTCCATCTTCCTTAATCTTGAACACCCAGCGGCTTTTTTGTTTTCCCTTGCATACTTTTCATCAACCAGCTCCCAGGTTTTATTCTTCTCAAGACTGTTTTCTCCTCATTGATGGCTTCTACCCACTTTTCTTTATCTTCTGATTTGATGCATTCTTCGAAGGTTAACAAAGCTTCAGGTTCCTCCAAATTATTCAAATATAGCTCATATTAATCATATCTTCTGGGCATTTTTCTTTCTCTTCTTGGTCTTTCATGTATTTCTTCATGTATTCCTTCATTTGGGTCTTCTCGATTAGCTTCTTCTTCTGTTTCGGTTTCATCTTCTGTATCATATTCATCTTGTGTTTCAGTTTCATATTCAGTTTCTTCTGAGTCAGATCCTGATTCCTCTTCAAACTTCAGAAGACTCTCCGCAACCAACGGTAGATTTTCTTCCTCTTTTTGTTCTTCAAATAGATTGGTGAATTTTGTATCTCTTGACAGATTTTCTTAGTTTTTGGATTCATAGCTCTGTATCCATTTGGGGCATACCCAACAAACAAAGCCTTCTAGCCACGATCATCTAGTTTCTTCAGATAGCCAAGATTTTTGGTATAGATGATTGAACCAAATATTTGTAGATATTTGTTGTTTGTTTTTTCTCCATACCACATTTCAAATGTTGACGTTGGGCTTCTATTCAACAGATATGCAGCTGTAAGAACCGCGAAACCCCACATTTTGTTATTCAATCTTGCTTCCTTGATCATGGCTCTGGCCTTGTTCATAAGCGTTAAAATCAGTCTTTCACTTGACCCATTCAGCTCAGGGTTGTGAGGAATCGTGTAATCAATTTCGATCCCTCTTCCTTTACACCAGTCCTTGAAATTGTCTGAGCGGTATTCTCCACCATTATCAAGGCGGATTTTCTCTGTCTTTAGATTAAAATGAGCTTCTGCACTGTTTATATACTCCTTCAGGTATTGTTCAGTTTCATCCTACGTGTACAGGAGAAATACCTTGACATAGTGGGTATAATCATCCATTACAGTCAGAAAATATTTCTCACCATCATAAGTTTCGGGTGAAACTTGACCACATATGTCAGTATGAAGGATTTCTAATGGTCTTGTTGCTTTTCTTCTTTGAGTATTAAATGGCCTTCTGACCATTTTCGCTATGGCATATTCTTCACAGAAGTCATCTGGATTGCATTTAGATAATGCTTCATCCACACCTACACATAACTTTGGTATTTTTCTATGATCATTGTAGTTAATATTGATCAACTTACTGTGCCACTTTTTGGCAGTTTCCATGGCAGTGGCCAGAGATTCTTGTTTGGTCTCTAAATCCACTATGTAGGTACAGTCCAGATGGGGTTTTCACTCCCTCAAGGACAACATCCTCTTCTCTGTAGAAAACTTCACCAAAAATTATTCTTACCTTATCTTTGTCAAAGACGGACACATCACCTGCATCGGCAGCTGCACCCACTGACAATAGGTTTCTTGACAAGTCAGGCACATGATACACGTTTTTGAGAATCACATTGTCAGCTTCAATATCACCAATTAGTGAAGTGACTATCTTAGCTCCCTTTTTGGCACAGGATATATTACAGTCTTTGGTTTTCTTTGTATTTATCATAATGTTTTTATCATGCGACATATGATTGGATGATCCACTGTCACACACAAACTTGAAATCTTGATTCTCTTCTTCATCTTCACGGGATGTATTATTTGTTTCCATCAGGAAAGCAGTCTTGTTATTGATATTTCTTGAACCACTATTTCCATGTTGATTTTTCCACCTGCATTTATCTTCAGGATGATTTGTTTTCTTGCAATGCTTGCACACAGGGAAAGTTTTTCCTTGCCAACAATCTGGAGTATTGTGGCTGTTCTTGATACACTTTTCACAGTGTTTGAAGACACTGTGCTGATCCTGACCCTTTGTTCGAGGACAGTCTTTCTTGTGGTGCCCTTGTTCCTTGCATTTATAACAAGTTATTATTTTTGATTTACCCTTTTGTGCTTGTTCCTTAGAATGCAACCTTGTTTTCTTCTCTGATGGTTTTGATTTTTTCTTCTTCACGTTGAAGCCTAGCTCTGAGATTATCTATGGTTCTCTCATCCTTTGCCGTTGAGTTCCAGGCACAGGAGAAATGCTTGAATGACTCAGGAAGACTCAGGAGGATTTTTGTCATAACCATTTAATCGTCTACAGGTGATTTTAGGCTACTCAACTTGAAAGCTGTTGTTTGCAATAGAGCAATGTTGGTCATTACATCTTGTGATTTGTCGTAGCTAAAACTGAAGAAATCAGCGAGGAGTTGACTCTTTGATTGCTCAGTATCCCTCTTGTAAACTTGGGATAAAACTTGGTGCATTTCATGAGAGCTCTTGCAGTTTAATATGTGTGCCTTAACGTTATTTTCAATGGTTCTAAGGATAATATAATTCGCCAAGGCTTCCTTAGTTTTCCATTTCGCTATGTCTGCCTGTTGCTTGGTGGCATCATAAGCGCTCAGTGTATTGGTGCCGTCCACAATATCCTTTAGTCCTTTAGCTTCGAACATAATGGAGGCCTCAAACTCCCACATGGCGTAGGACATGGAGTCCTTAAGCTTGGCAATAGACTCGATTTCTTCTTTAAACATTTTGATTAGAGACTTACTCCGTGTTGGAGACAGTGCACGTGATCACACAGTACACAAAGGTTATGATATTTAATCTTCGAATCTTGAGGCACTTAGAGTTCTGGGCCCATAACCTGTTCATTTAATTAGTTCTTTGGTGTTCAATTAACTTGATATGATAGTCTTTTTGTGATTTATATTCCACAGTTTTAGGATGGAAATGGATAATTAATATTAGGTACTCGGGTTTTAATTTTTGTTTATTTCTATTGATGCTTTCACTTGTCATGTGTAAAAAAAAAACAATAGATAGAACAACAACATTATAGACACTCAAACTTGAACTGTTACCAACCTTACCGACAGTGACTTTAGCATTACCAACAAGATATAATATCCTACAGGGTGTTTCATATATGACGTTCACCTCTTATCATATTTAAATAGATTAAATCTGTTTATTTTAAACACCCTGTATAGTACCAGATCATCTTGTAGCTATTTTGATATCGGTTCGAACTGTATTATGTTTCCCTATACATATATATAATATTTCACGAGTTATCTCCAAAAATTAAAAGTAACAACATTTGATCAGTTTAATAACAATCAGTAAACACAAAGGTTATAAAACTGAAATACACAATGAAAGTAAATAAAAATATATATTTTTAATCAAGAAATTGTTCAAAGAGATTGCCATATTGTTCAATACAGCACCTAATCCTAGATTCAAAATATTTCTGAACAGACCGCAGCATGCCTGATGTACCTACCTAATCGTTAACAAAGCATCAGAAATTCTAACTTTCATATCCTCTACAGTTTTGGGAGGAGTACTGTAAACGATATTTTTAATATAACCCCATTTGAAGAATCCCTCGGAGCCTAATCCATCTATTAAGAAATTTTGAATTCAAATAATATCTCACATCTCGCGAAAATTCCTTTGCCTAATATCCATCGGGACATCCCCTTGAAGTACCCAAAAATCGTGTTCTAAAAAATTTTGAAATTTTCTTCCGAAATTCTCATCATTATTTATAATTGATGTTATTTTAGTTTGTTTCTCATACTGGATGTTCTCTATTTGGATGCTTTTGAGCGTAAACTCTTGATGCCAGGAGAGAATTCTCTAAACATTCTACCATAACTAATATCATATCTATCCGCACTTCATGAGAATATTTTATCTTTTTTTTAGGTATTTCAGAATTGTGGTCGTCTCAAACTTGATCACAAGAAACTGTCATTAAAGTGAGGTGGCAACTGCATACCTACTAGATTTGAATAAATTTAGTATATTAAGTGCCGGTATTATAATGTCCGGTTGACCGAAGGTTGAAACTCAATAGAGGGTCAACCGTGACTTTCTCTATTATAAACCTTCAATTCAAGGTTGAAATGACAGCAACTGACATTTTTCCAAACATAGATTCTGCTTCAACCAGCGGTTGACCAACCGACGGTTGAAATATCCTTTATAAAACTGGCCCTTAGGTCATACTATAGTAGTACTATAACTTAATTGCTCAGAGTTTTACTGAGCATACTGAATGATAGAAATATTCATAACTTTGAAATTCCCAAAACAAAATTTAATTGTTATAAGAATGATAATACTTCTAGATTCCATAGTTTACTGAAAAAAGTAAAAGTCTAGTTTAGCGACTTTTGTTATACAAGCCCGAAAAATCAAATGCTTGCAAAAATAGGTATACTTATTCTAGCATAACTTTCAATAAAATTGAAGCGAAAGGCGCTATTTATGATGATTTGATAATAAAAAAAGGAAAAAGGTGTTCTTAGGACTTACGACTTTTAGCTGGAATTTTCGATTTGGAAGTATCTTTTCAATCTCAAATGGTATATAATTATCCTTGCATTCTATTAAACCCTAACATTTTTCAAAATTAGCAAAAATATGCGTGAAAATAGTAAACATAATTTCGCGAAAAAGTGAGATTAAACGAATTGATGATTGACTTGATCAGTATCTTCGACGTTTAAAATCTGTAAATTTCAATGTGAGATTTTAAGTGTCTAAGGGTAAAGTGTCATGTTTTAAATTTAGTAAAAAAATATTTTTTACAAATACTTTCTTTAGAGCAAAACAGATTTCTGGCAGCGCCATTCTCAGATAATGTCATGTTATTATCACAATTCTCACAAGTTTAAAAAATTCAATAGTTCGTCTTCATTTTCACTTAAAAGAATAAATTCAATATATGAAAACTTGCATAAAGAATAACCAACACAACATTAAAAAAAGTAAAACTATAAATTTGTATGATATGTTAACCTCAGTTGTTATAGTCTTTATTTTTTTATAAAACAAATATTCTTGAAAATGGAATTTATAAAATAATCTAATTCTGCAAAAATTATATGTTGGTAACATTGATATTAACACGTGAATGGTTTATAACAAGTCAATCATGAATTCGTTCAACCTTTCTTATTTGCTAACTTATTTCCTAAGAACAATATTTTTCCCATTTTCATTAACAAATCATTATAAATAGTTGGATGAAATATGTGGTTATTCTAGCACAAGAAAGCTTCTTCCGGTTTTGTCGATATATTTTTTTTAAACTCTACATTTTTGTAAAAAAATTATTATCTGGAAAATTGCAACTGATAGGTATAGGCTAGTTTGAAAAGAATTGGCATTATTTGTAGTGTAGAATACAAAAATGCAATAAAATATAGGTCGTTCTATAAGAAAAAATGCACCTAATATATATATTTTTTGATTCTTGAAATCACTAAGCTCAAAGATATTATTGCCCTAAGTATTAAGAATGATTGATGATAGAAATTAAATGTTGATTATTTCTAAGAAAATAATAACTAAGTAACAAAAAATGTTTTAGCCACATGTGTTTTTTTCAAAATTATGATAAAGGGAGTAGAATTGTGTTAAACTTTCTTTTATTAGTTTACATCATTTTTCTCTTTTTTTTATTTGACATCATGATAATGATCAAATTTTGGCATACCTTGATATTTCCACATTTCATTGTCATCGAGTTCACAAAAGATTTTGGGGTGAAAATTAAATTTAAATTAGAAACTAGAAAGAATTCAACTTCTCAGTGCCTACGGGCTGTATGATATTTAAGAAAACTATTTGATTCATCCTATTCTTCAGGCGAGTCCAAACGATTTACATCACATTTCTTTATCAAATTCTGAATTTTTTGTTTTAAAATTATTTTATAATTTGTATTCCGTTTTAAAAACGTGGCTTATTAAAAAACTCATTTAGTTAAGTATTCTTTCAACTCTGTTCATAAGGAAAATCATTTTTTTACGCAAATCGGGCATCCAATCCTGTCATTTGAAAAGCAAATATAATGTTTGTGTGCTGCCATTTTACCGTCACTTACCTTTTTCAACTTTCGGAGTTAGCAGCACCATCTGACTCGTGGACGACGTCGTCAAATTCCTATTTGAGACACCACCTCCAAGTGTCGGTAAGTTACCGGCGTCTGCAGGCGTCGACAGCTTCTCGGCCAAAATCGGATTGGCCGCCGCGATTGTATACTTTCTAAGTTCAAGCATATGTGCCGTTTTTGAACTGGATACCTGGTCATTTTCGTTATTATTTTGGCAGGATGATGGCAAATTGTTGTTCTCCTCTTGCTGCAATGGGAAAATAATGTTAACAAATCAAATAGTCAATTGGAATGAAATCATCATATGATGAGAAATGTCATGCATTTTGCTATCGGCAGAATAGGCAACTCATAATACACGTTTGGTAGTTTCAAAGATTCAATCATCTTTCTTTCCTAAACTTGGCGCCTAGAATCCACAGCAGCTAGTGCCAGTTAAAGTTTTTTATTTGAAAGCACTTTTAGATTTCAATGAAATCATTTCTGCATCTATGTGAGAAAATATCTAACAAATTCCTATTTATGTTCCAAGCATATATTTTCAAATATATGGTTTGAACTTCGAAACTACTTACGCCATCTATGTGGCAGTAGGCGATACTCTGTGTATAACTGATATTTGAACGCCATTTGGTCCATTATACAATTTCTTAGAGTAGGGAAAAGTCGTGCGATCCTCTAAGTTTAATTTAAATGGAACAACTAACGTAATTGAATTTCTGGTAACAAAAAACACAAATAATTTGTGAATCATATGTTTTGTATCGGAGTATGTGCACGTTTGGACATGTACTGCTTTTGTGTGATTGAATGAGTGATTAGTTGTTAAATCCTTGGTAGGTAGTTACTTTGGTACTAACACAGTATAAAGTTCTTTATCATGTAGTACTAATAACAGAACAGACTAATAAGACTAAACGTTAAAAAAACCTGAACAAAGTTACATCTTTATTCCATTGTCAAACGATCAGAAATATTTGTTCAAATTATATTTAATATTTAATTGTTAATGCGAATCTCTTTCTCACGACAAATACGCAGTCAAATATAATTCTACAGCAGTGTATAGTAGTTAGTTGCCTAATTTATTAAATTATGAATTTAACCCTCCGTCAGGCGCATATTGTGCCTAGCATTATGCCGAAATAACAAAATGTTTCTGCTGAATAATTTTTGTAAAACTAATATGCATATTAAATTTACTTTCTTATAACTGGGTATGTATATTAAATGATTTCTTATATAATGGATATAAAATAATGAATGTAACGGAATTTGTTTTTAAATTTGTTGGGTTATCGATACAGATCAACAATCTAATTATCTATTGACTGAAAGACAAAAAAGGATTAAAACCCTTGAAATGGTATTTAACTGATATCAACAGAAACTAAATTCAATTATGCAAATTCCATTTAGCAAATGTTTTACAAAGTGTATTGTTAAACAACCATTTTTTCTCCACTGATTAAGCCTTATAAGCTCTTTCTGTTGATATCAATAATTTTATTTCTCATAATAAGACACAAATGAATTTAAGACTGACACTGTCATGCAAAAGAGTTTATTATTCGAATCGTATTCATATTAGATGCATCTTTTGAATTTGAAAATTTTATATAATTTCCCAATTAAACAACATAAGCATATAAGTACTAACACAATCATTTGTTTTACGACAAATATGTTTGTCAAAGAGAGGAGGTATACAATTCGACTGTTTGCATGTTTTTTATAAATATATTGAAAATTCGCAAACCATTTCTATATCTGTTTCAATTTCTTACGAAAAATGTAAACATATGTACTAGACCTGGTCCGGGCTAACTAATTGGACGCAACACTGTCGAATTTCAAAGATACATATTATGCATGTTAATGTTTTTGCAAAGTCGTTATTTTCTGAAGAAATTTTTTAAATTAATAATTTCAAGTTATTATGTTCTCAATCAATTTCTTGCCTATTCAAAGTGTTAATACAATGTATCCCTCCATAGCGACTACCAGATAGCCAACACGAACACGAAAAAATTATATTTTTAAATTTCTTTCGATGGCAATCGTTTATAAGTGTTTGTAACACTTTTCTTTTTGTTTGTTGTCAATAGTAATAAGTAATACGCTCAGACTGCCTCAGACTATCAGATATCGTTTGTCAGTCTCAAATATTATAAGGACTCTCTGCTTTTTCCAAAAAATCAAAATTGATTTAAAAATTTGTAGATTTAGACAACTAACTTTACACTACTGTTAAAGTGTTAATTCCTTCACTTCTTCATTTTAACAGTGGTGTAAAGTTAGTTGTCCACATCTGCAAATTTTGAAATCAATTTTGATTTTTTGGAAAAAGCAGAGAGTCACAAACGATTTCATTATTATATTTGAGACTCACAAACGATATCTGATAGTCTGAGCATATAATATATTTGTTAAGATCTATTTTTAAAACGTTTTGGCTATCTGATATCAAATAATTAACAATCTAATTACTCATTAACTATTGACTCACAAACAAAATGAAAATACTTACAAACGTCTTAGAAACAATAGCAATTGAAAAATTATATTTTTTAAAATTCGTGTTTGCTATCCGGTAGTCGCTTCCCTCCATCCTCCATCCAGTATTTATCAAATAATATTACGTCTGAATATAAATGTAAATGGCGCCGTTTTGCCGTAACTCAGTGTACTATCGATAACAAGCTAGAGTAAGAAACGCCTAGAATGCTAGGTTGTATTATTGGTTGTCTAACTTTAATCATTTTAGATTCAATTTTATTTTAGCCTGATAGCTTTAGTAGGCAATTAACGTTACATAACAAACATTTAAATCTGAAACAGAGGAAAGTCTAAAGTCTTTTTGTCGATGCGTCAGTGTTCATTCTTAGTAATTACGAGGATCGTTAAGAACTAAGAATCCAAACTGTAAGATGTTCTCAAACAATAAGAATTATAGATTACTCATTGGACCAGCAACTTCCTGTATAGTTTTTAATTTTCGTTTTAATATGTTTACTGTCTTCTTGATGTTGATACTCTATTCAATTCACAAAAAAATAACTTCTCCATTATAGAACATTCATATTAAAATATTTATGTATCTGTGGTACCCTAAGTTCTTTATACTGTGGTGTGTACGTACAGTGGTAGAGTACAGCACTCTAGTTGTGAATGGAACAACTATTCGTTTAGAGTTGTTGTGAAACTATGCAATTCACAATACATGACATGTATTTTCGGAAGTGCCATTAGGTAATGTTCAATTATTTTATTTGGATGCTTCTTTGATCTTATTTACTTGTTAATATCAACGTCAACCAGAGACAGAGACACAAACAAAAGAATCTCACCTTGATGTATGTTGTCTGACTAAATTCGCTTAGAATATTCTCGATTTCAATGGCTGTTGTGTCTGAAAGATGTTTAAAGATATCCTCATTGTCAGACATCTGATTCTCAACTATTGGTGGCACTAAGGAGCTGAGATCCGACTGAGATAGTTCTCCCAAACCACTAGATGTACCAGTTGCTGAATTCTGTTGACCGACAGCAACAGACGCATCCTGTAAAAAAAGAAGTGAAATATTCCAGTTCATTTCCTGTTTATGCAATATTTACTTGAAGGCAAGAAGAGAGGTCTACCATTTTGCCATCATGATCGGAACTCCAGAGCAAGTCGTTGTCAATAAATGGCATCGCTAACATCGTCACAGGAAGCGTCTGGGCCCCCAGGACGTCCGTCCCCGCCAGTATTGAGCCGAGATAGGGGGGACTTTACTGGGCTGCCCTTTGTATCAGATATAGGTTTTGTTAAAGAGCCTATACTTGTTTAGATACTTTCTGGAACGATTTTAAGATGGATTCGGATTGATGAGTTATTTCAGTTGTATGTGGGTTTAATGAGGCTCAGTAGATATCTGAAAAGTCATGGAAAAACATATTCAAAATTCGCAATCCTAGTTCTCAAAAACTAAATAACACCATGCTTATGTCTTATTAATTCATCCAATAACACTTTGTAAAGGATTGAGATATTGGGTTGAAGATATTTCTAGAATGATTTTAAACAGGGTATGTTTACACCTCGGTGTACGCCAAATTTAGTCGGAATTCAGACCGTGATATTTGCGTGAAGCGCGAATATTTTTATATACAATATACAAAACCAGATTATTGCAATCGAAAGTATTTTAGACTTCACAAATCTGAATATTCCATCTATTTATGTAGAAAATAATATTTTGGCAAATTTCTAAATTTCAATAAGGTGTTAATAAAATGTAACTCTAAAAGTTTGTGATAATAATTTAAATTATAACAACTTTGCATTGGAAATGTGAATGAGGAAGCATTGTTGTCCCTGTTGCAATTCTGAAAATTCTGGAAACATGAATTATTTGAAGTTTATGAATATTCTTACCTCGATTAGTATGGACAAGAAATAAATGTTCCCCATTACATATTTGTTGATGTCTGTTGAAACTGAAATAGAGAAAATAATAGATATTATATGACTGGAAATAATGCGGAGTATATATATTCAAAATTTATCAAATTTGTGTACATATAAATCTAATGAATAAACGGAAAATATCAAAGTTATACTCAAGTAAGGTTACTTGAGTATAACTTTGATATATACAGACTTTGAGTCTCGTAGGTTATTCATTGTTTATTGACAAAATAGTATTTATGTTATTTTTTAGATTGTTAATAGACGTTACTATTATTATTATTAACTCATTTGTAGCTAGTGCAATAACCTTGCGATTTATAATTATGAAAAAAGTTATCCCAGGAATAAAACTGCTCAATTAGATATTGCATTGCATTATTAAAACTTCGTTAGATAGAATTAAATAAAACCTCGGAAGTGAACAACGGCTTCACTAATGTCGTGCGTTTAATTATTGCGAATGCACTTTTTTCTCCGTAAATCTACGATTACGTCACTTTCACCATCATTTCACTCCGCCAGAGAAAGTGCCTTTGGATTGTAATGGTATACTTTGGAATTCTTCTGCTGAGTAAAAAAATCCCACGAAGGCATTTTAAATTATATAAGGAAATTGAGTGGTATTTGCTCATTAAATGTAGGTAAGAGATGATGCAGCTTCACTCATTAACATGCTTCAGAAAATATTACTATTACTGTGGTATTATATAGTTATATGGAAAACTGTTGGCACCTACTCCGAATTTTTTTAAAATTAATACATCGTCTGCGATTACATTTAGTTTGACTGAAACGAAATTCCTTAGTTTATAATTTCAGTACCAACAGAATGAATATTATCTTTTATTTTCCAGAGCATCATCTAATACCTACATACAGTTGAGCCTATTTTTTAAAAACTATTATTTATTTCACATTTTCGACTGGTTTATTATATTGAAGGCTTTAACGTCTGTTATAACAAAATACTAGATAATAATTTCCAAGTGAAAATACATAGATATATTTAATTTTTTGACAGGCGAAAAATATTGCGTTATAAAATGATGAAAAATGTAAATAATCGAATAAAGTATTTTTTTGTTTTATATACAGTGATTTCGAAATAAAGCTATAACGGAAACACTTGAATTCTTGAAAAATGTTGGATTTCAACTGTTGCTAGGAATGATCCCTTCTTTAGTTATATCTAATCAAATTTTCTAATTTCAACAAAATGTTCACCTCAAACCTCTTCTACGGAAGATGCCATTGGATTTCCATATGGGAATCTTTCAAAACTACTCTTCCCAATAAAAAAGAAAAAAAACAATGGTAGATACGCATTTACAATAAAAAAACACGAAATCAATCACAATTGGTCAAGTTCGATTTGGGCTCGCGTGGATGCGGTTCCGTACTCAAGATTTTCATACAGGCTTTCCTGAAAACTATTTTTTTTTCAAAATTCTACGCTCGGTAGTTTGTAAAATAAGGGGTAAAATTTTTAATGTTCGTATGTTATCCTTAATATCTTCTGAGCCGTAAATTTTTCATGTTTGAATTTTTTTTTATTTTACAGTACTAGAACCAGATAGACGACCTGAGAGACACCAACGTTATCTTACGATTGTTCTATTTTTCATCGGATGAAAGGAACCCAAAAAAGGTAAACACACAATCGAATTATGTGCTTACCTTCATTTTATAAATTTGGTTTAAAAACAAAGAAGAGAAAATTTATTAGAAAAAATCCAAATTACCGCCAGGCAACTTTTGAATTGGATTGCAAAGGTAAAAGCCACTGATAATAGGTATTGAATTAAAACTATCAGATAAGATTAATCTTTCTCCTTAAATCATATTATTATGCAGTCAGCTACATAGAACATAGACATCAAACAATTACAAGACCATGTTCTCTGAGCGTGTACCAATAATCTTTTAATATTAAATATGTACGGTGAAACGAGCCTGGAATTAACCAGCATGTCTCTAAATAGATTAAAAATAGAAAGTATGCCGTAATCCTCCGTAATAGTAATTTCTTCACTTTCTCGTTCATTTGAATAATGCACATTTTTCGCATCTAATGCTACCTTGTTATGCTGTTAAAACGTATAATATCAGCTTTTGATTCAAAGTTGCACAACGGTGCACGCTCACGTAGATATTACTTTTAACTTTTCCAAGAGAGCAGCGAAAGTTGTACAAATGAGCATTAGATGCAATGACATTAGAAGTAAAAGGAATATATTCAATCAAATACATATTTACCATTTTTTTTCTATCATAAAGTTATTCTATGAATATCAAATATGTTGCGATCATAAAGGAAAATTTAAAAAAAAATACCAACCATGAATGTATTTGAACATTTAAAATGACGGAGCACTGAACACGTGGTTCCGGTTTCAATGCAATACTGTGTTGCCAAACCAGTACTTATTCTCCAACAAAAGTACATTCTCTAAATTTATTATTTAGAGTCCAGTATAACTTTATTCTCAAGGATATTCTAGTGAATACATTTTTATCCAATTGGTAAGATTGAGAAAACTATTGCCTCATTAATTATTTGATAAAACAGGAAAATTGTAGGTAGATAAAAGAAGTGCTATTCGTGACAAACGAGAGCATTCTGCATCATTGCCGAGTTTTGTTTCATGTGGAACGTAGTAAAGTAAAACGTAGGCAAGTAGGCATACCTAGTGCATAGGCAACCGGCGAATCACGAATTCATGAATTATGTCTAATCATCATGGCGGACGGTTCTCAGCAACCTGTCCGTAAAACCGAAAATTTGGAGAAAAGAGAAGATTATGATCCTCGATTAGACTTTTATAGTGATAAGTTCGATCCTCTTTTAGCGCTAAAATCGCCAAGTCTGAAAGTACCTGTCAGTGACGCTAAACGATTCGATAACATTGCGATGTACAAATCTGCGGAAGATAAGAAACAAAAACAGCTTGAAGCGGGTAGCAGCACTCAGCCAACTGTGAATTCGAATGTGATAAGACCGTTTTCTTGGAGGGATCGTAGAAGTGAGTTTTATGTCATTCAATATTTTTAGATTATCAGGTGTTTCATAATATAACCCTACTTATTCATGCTATAATCAACTTTTTTCTGGCCTACTCCAAAGCATGATATAAATGTGTATCGTGCTCCGTTTGGGAGTACATTTCTAATCACAAACCAGAAACAAACTTTAGTTAGTCATAAAGGTCTAGACTTCGAAGTTGTCATCAATATCAAGTATCTTTCTTATTGTTTCAGATGACGATGAACCAATTGTGAGAAGATGGAAGGAACATCAAAGTAAGCACATATTTATATTCAGCGAGTTCTTTCACGATATTTTCGAACGAATGATTTATCGCGGTAAAAAAGAACTATTAGCAACAAAATATACGATACAAGAGAAAATTACTTGAATTAAATTTTTTGTTTTGTTTATTTTGAATAAATAATTAAATTATCAAAAACCATAGAAACTTAGAAACTGTTATTATATTATTGCTAGAATTTAAATATAAAATCTATACATCTATATCTAGGTATACATATATAATAAAATTGTAACAGGCCGATGTCTGTACATTAAAGATATTTAAGAAAAAATATTATGGGGGGTTTTTATTAGAGCAACAGAAGCCAAAACAACTGTTTTTAGAATTTCTGTCTGTATGTTTCTACGCACATCACGCAAAAACTATTGCCTGGAATTGACTGCAGTTTTCACAGATGTATTATTACTAGAGGTCTAACTTAAAATGTAGGCTACATTTTATCCCGTCTGTCTTTCTGTATGTTTGTACACGCACCACCCAAAGACTACTACATAGAATTGAATGCAGTTTTCATATATGTATTGCTAGAGGTCTAACTAAGAATATCGGTTCCATTTTACTTCATCACTCATCGGTCTGTCTGTATGTTTGTATATATCACGCAAACACTAGCGAATGGAATTGAATGCAATTTTCGACCCGCCGAAGTCGCGGGCAAAAGCTAGTACTGATATAAATTTGAATTAGAAAGAATATTTTCGGTATTGAAAATCATTCATTTTTAGGAATAAAAACATTCTTTAGATTCCTTAACCAGGTATGGGTTAATATTTCTAAGCCCATTGACAATTCCTTATTATCACGAACGAAAGAATGTTAGCGCTCAAATGCGATTCAGGTACTTAGTATAGAATAGAAGGAATACCTAGTACAAAGTTACAAAGAATGTTTAGTCAAATATAGAGATTAACAGCAAAGTTTCTCACATTTCAATTTAGGAACTTCCGGATATTTATATGAACCAGTGATCTCTTCACAAGCAAAAAAAAGTTTATTTCTTCTATGTCCCCTTTTTTTATTGATTTGAATTCAAGGAATCAGATTTAATAAATTATAGTTTGAGGAAGAAGTCAATAATTTGACTTATACCGAATTATCGGAGTCTGAGCTGTTTATTTATTAATGAAATAATTTCTCGCATAGGTACTAAATGCATAAATCAGTTCTATTCACTGCAATGAACAATATTTTTAATTATTATCTTCAGGCGAAATACATCCGAGTGACAAAGCAAGATTGATTGATAAATCAATGAAGTAGTAAATAATTAAATTAGAACATGGTCCCTGAATGGGAATATAATACATAATGTGGAAATAAGTAAGATCAATAGTAGGCATTCCTGAATAATTTTTGAAAAGTTGAGGGTCTGTTCCCTTAATATGAATTTCTTAACAAATTAAGGAATCTACTCCAGCTGAATGCAGTTCACCTTTATTTGACAGAATGAATAGAATATTTGCGTGAGGGAGTCAGTGACTAGGCATAGTAAGTGATTTTTTAAAGATCGATTTATAAAGCTTGCAATTTCAAATGAAAAACCCTAGAAAGGTCTATTTTCAATACTTTCATATAGTTTCAATTTCAGTCCACTTAAAATCCCATCGCGTTCTTGAATGTGAATGCACCCTAACAGCCGAATTCATAGTCCATCCTTAGTCCATTTTAAGTGCTCGGGAAGCCTTCATTTTAGAGTCATATCTGAACGCTTCCTTCCAAAAAGAAGACATTTACTAGGGATTTTTGAAACTTTCTAATGGCAACACCGATAATCACTAAATAGATTACGCTCCGCGTCCCGTTAATTTCTCATAAATTATCGTTTGTGAGCTTAGTTGTTCGTTGTTGGTAATAAAATTGATTTTTATTATTTGAACGGACTTGTTCAGTAGAACATTTTATATGGACAGCTGAGAATGACGCTCAAATTTTGGATACTCGAGTGACAATTCTTGACACTGATGCTTGGCTGTATCCACGCAAATCACCATTAACCACATATGAGAGTGGATTACACATGGTTTATTATGTGATATGAATATAATATTGAAAATTTACAAACCTGAAAACGGCCTTTTGCATAAAACCGTAAAGTTATTAATAAGCGCATCAAGGAAGAAACAGGCAGACCTCGACGGTTTAATTTTCTTAACTGGGCATTGACCATAGGTAACAAGATGTCGACAATAGCCCTTTTACTGAATTTTTACCTTGCCACCGAAGTTTTGTCCTCAAATTCATCGTCAGATTGATTAAAAAAATAATTGTCCATTATGCTCCGTAAAGAAATCTAAACGTGTGTTTAACCTATTTTGTCCAAAAGTTCAAAACGGTCTGTTTTAATCAAATAGAATTTGTTTTGTAGTTATTATACTTTCTCTCTGGTTTGGGGTTAGGTTGGCTCCCTCAAGGAACCTCGAGAGCTTCCTTGAGATAAGGACCCAATAAGGTTCCCAATTTGATGAAGAAATGTTGAAACGAGGAATAAGGAACAAAGAATCCTCATTCTTCAAGGAAGCTCTATGAATACGGCTGTAAGTCTCCCCCTCTAAAAGTGACTGCCAGTGGCAGTTTCAGAAGCGACATACGCTATGCCCTTAATCAACAGTCCTTTTAGTAATCTAGATTGTCAATAGATAATGCCTTCTACTTTCTTTATGTAAATATGTATGGTTTTTATAAAATTTTCTCAATATAAACGTTAACGTTAAATTCAATTTACTTGCGTGTTGATAAACCAAATCTAAAATCAAATACTATTCACCTTATAATACTTTCAACTCGAGTTGATTCTGGCATCAGCGGCCCTCTACAGTCTTGAGTTGTCTACAACGACTATACAACTAAACAAACTTTCCAAGAATAAATTGGTATCTTGACTTGTCAACCTCCTGAAAATATCTTCTTTCGTATCTATAAAATTTTAATAACTCCTGCAAAAGCCAAGTCCATTCAAGTTAATAAAATATGGACAGGGTTCTACGGTTCATCTCATTCATTATAGCTAAACAGATTTTCAATAGATGTCGACAATTGCAAATGTCAACTCAAATGGCAACTAAAACATGTAGGTACCTATACCTATTCGCCTCAAAAGTGTTTTATCTATCCATTTTCAAAGATTAGAAACACCCTTTGCCATTTTCATTATTTTTCGTTATTATTAGCGAGTCAAGTAGTCTTCAAAATGATGTCTCAATGAATAATTTTGATATAGAGTTAAGGGAGATATAGCGTACCGACAATGGAAAAACGCCATTGATAAATAATATATGTATATGATTGGTAAGATTAGATATTCCGTTTATTTCGCGGATCAGTGAACAAGGTATTCGAAGAACTGCAAACTAATTGTTTTCATCTAAGTTCAGTCTCTAAAACGATAAAAAAACATCCACATTGAATACGTTTTCTTTATTTCAACAATGTAATGAAACGTGTCTGTTATTAACATGGACAATATGATTTCACGATGCTGAAAGCAAGAGGGGCTCTAGCACTTCTTCAGATTAAGGTACTTTGTTCAAATCGACATAAAATCACTTTGCTTGCATATACCCAAATCTTGTGATTTGTTTTTTGAACCAAACTTTCACGTTGTATCTTCAAAGAAAACTGAAAATTAATAAGTTTCAACCAAGTATAATGAGGATCACAAAAATTGTCCACCTTAAATACCGTTTCTTTATTGCCATCACAAAATGTTATCAAATATTGAATGAAACATGTTTGTTGGATATTTGGTTGAGGTGATTTTTTCACCGTTATTAGTTTTATTTGCAACTTTTTACTCTTTTTCAATATTGATTGTGTTACCAGTTATAAAGTAAATAATAAACATTTTCTGATGAGCGCCACAACAGGCCACTCAACTTCTCGGACTCTTGCGGCACATGGAGAGGTCGTCGAACCTGTAGTAGTCTATAAGTTCGCACACATCTCTCTAGCAGCTAGCCTAGCTGGGCGGCGCACTGGAACTCGTCTATTATATACTGTGTTTTGTATGTATGTGTGTGTGTGTGTGCTATAGTATTGCAGGAACATAGAGAAAAGGTGTACGGGAGAGACAAGAGAAGAGCTATAGCTAGCAATGTGAGAGCCTCTCTGTCCTCCTCCTGCGGCGTGGCCAGGTGTCGTCTCGGAAAAATGCTCAGGCCGTTTTTTCCTGCTGCCTAGCCGGCGTGCCTTTGTGACGACGTCGACGACGAAGAGTTGTGGAAAAACGTATATACTAGCAGGACTTCAGAATCCAACGCGGGCTCTTTTGTAATATCTATTGTACGCGGTTATTGTATAAACGAAATAAAAAACACGCAATGATCATTTGATAACATTGAATATTGCCTTAATTATTCTCTTCATACAATTTATGGCATATAAATGATGTTAATAAAATTTATTTTATTATTTTCCTTTATCCTAGCATTGAGATTCATATGACAGAATATAGAGAATATATGTAGGTATGAATTGATCAAAAATATATTCAATGATATTTAAATGCTATTTTGTTTATTCTACTGCTGCCATTTTGAAACTAGATAGTTTGTTCATCCAAATTTGTTCACAATAGTAGGGGTAGGGAATAACAAATTATAAATTTGTTAATTTCATTCAATTTACTTTATTTTGACTAAATCTTTTTCTAATATTTTATTGAAATAAACGTAGAAAAAACATTGTTAGACTCCATTAAACAAATTACAATATATGTTGTTTATCTAAATAAACATCGGGTCTATGTAATAATCTAGGATTTATTAGTTACTTTTCTAATAGACATTTTAAGAAAATTGTCTTTGACAGCGTAATTGTGAAATTTGTCAGGTTGGATAGTACAGTTTCAGTGAGTTGTCTAATTGAATCATCATTGAAATTCTAACTTCTTGTGTTTGTAACTTATGTTTGGTATTAATAGGTTACCTATTTTTACCAAATCAGTTACAACAGTTAGTGTTATTATTTTTATTTAGGTACGTATGTTAAATATTTTAACATAAAGTTATTATTACAACCAAATATGACAGGCTTATTCTACCGAATTTCAATTTTACGAATTGACAGAATCTGATAGTTTTTTAGATACAACCTCAACTGTGACGTAATCCAACTGGAAAATGGAAATATGTTAACGGAGACAGTGTGAATCTTCTTAACTTTGCAGCATCCTTTGAATTGGTATATTTATGTTTTATGCAATATCCTCCTTCGACTGCAAACCATGAATCTAAATTCTACAAAATTGAGTTTGCTTTTCTTCATTTTAATATTTTAGACAGAAATCAGTCGTTTCCACATACCTATTTGCCTAACCCTGTATGTACAAATATACAATTTTTTTTTACTATTCTCCGTAGGTAGTTCTTCGAGGTGCTCGTCAAAAATGTATAGAAGCGTACGAAAAAGTGAAGATAATTTAAACAATTTGTTAATAAAATACTTGAAGATATTTTCCATTACTTGAACTGTAATCTGGTTGTTCAGATGCTATGAAATGTCTTACAATATAGGGTTCCCCATGGAGCCATGTAAATTCATCTTTCGCGATTTTTGACCGATGAACCCAAAAGGAAAATTTATACAATTCGACTGTCTGCTTTTTTATTTTTTGATTTGTGCGCGCGCTATATAATATAGTAAACGTACTCTGATTTTGATGATTTTTGATTCATTTGAAAGAGGAGACATGAGAAATGGTCCTGTTTTGTAAAAACTCAAATCCGAAATCTTCTACCCTGCAAAAAACGCTAATTTTTCTCGAAAATCGAAAATCTGAGACGGCAGAATTAAAGATAGGACAATATCCGGAAACGTTTGAATTGAACATTTTTTCAAAAGAGTTACGGTTTTCTAGTTACAGCAGTGGTAGAGTCTAAAATATGCGTATTTCCGCGACGATGTTTTTAGATTTCTGCATAATAACAAGTACAAGCAAATAATATACATGGGTAATGGTGTAAGTGAATGTTCAACGATTTTCGTTACTAATTTTACACTCAAAAGTGAAATAATTTTTTTTTACAAAAAACTGGACCGACTTTATAAGTTGGTGCCTTGAAAAAACAAAATAATACTAACTCTATTGGTTCTTGTGAAGTTGGTGCCAAGAGTCTTCTAGTTTACTACAATTGCACAACTTCAAAGTTAACAGTAGGTACCAATAGAATTAATATTACTTTCTATTTTTCAACCAATATTATCTTTGAGTATCATGTTCGTATTGAACCATTGGAATTATTCTGTTTAATAAGGAAATTATTAATTCAATAAAAAAAATACAAGTGTGAAAATTATATTTGTATGTTAATAAATACTGATGTGTTTTTACATTTTGCATAATTGGCATTATTTTAGAAACGTTTACTATTTGACTGAATAGTACCATTTCAATAATACTAATTTCAGCTGTTAGAAACTTATCTAAAAGCAAAAAGATAATAATAGGCTGTATCTGTATAAATAATTTCCATTCCAGAAGAGTATTCCATAACATACAGCAGAAGATAAGCTTTCTAGATAACTTTTGATATTGTAGCTCAACCTCTAGTACCCAAAATGGGAGAATCATGATTTCTCAATATTTTATTGGCGCCCACATCTAAAAATATACACTTTCCGACTTACCAAGTTTTTTTTCTCACACCTTGAGGACCAAATAGCACTTCACCTGAATTGAAAAAAACGAAAAATTGTATAACCGGTCGTAACCTCTCATGTCAACGATTTCTTTCAACTGAGGTAGACGTTAAGCACTACAATAATTAGTGGAACTAACAATATTTTGGTTCACGGTCAGGCGAGAAAATGTATATATACGTGAGTTTTTCCATAATTTGATTTAATCCCTGAGACTTGTCCTCTTAAACCCAAACAATCTGCGGACTGATACATTGAACTCTGACTAAGAGAGAATTAATTGCAGTCTCTTTCTATCAGACTGGTTTAATTCTCAGATAATTGATGTCAACTGTAAGTAGAAGTAAATTTTGAAAAAAAAAGAACAATCACAACAATTGCGAATTTGAATCTTCTACCCATTTTTAGTGCAATTTTTGTCTATCGGAATCATTTTTAAATATAATTTTCACTTCAACTTTCCCGTTTTAAAAGAGTTCAGACTGGAACAACTAATTTTCCGCAAATAATCCATTTTTCTCAAAATAAAAGTAAAATCAACAATTCAAGAAAAAAAACAGTTTACTTTATTCATTGCAGATTTGCAGATTTTGAGGATGTGGATTTTGGAATCTATAGTGTACCTACGACTATTTCTCGATCTTGTACTCCGCGAATTCATCGCACGCTTGCTCTAGTTACCCGAAAATAGAAAAAAAAGTGAAACATCATCAGTAATCCCTGAACATGCCTCGGGAAAATCAAATGGAGTCGCCATCAATTATGACTTTCTATGTTGATGCTGAACAGGCCAAACTGTAAATAAAAGCCACCACATCTGTTTAAATCTGTCTGGAATTTCTCGTACATAGTATAAAACAATCGTCATGTCATGTCAACAGCCTGTGGAGATTTCGACTTTGCCGGGTTTTATGCTGTAATATTATTTAAGTATGGGCCGAAACGACCAAAGCACACAAATAAACTTTACGTTTGATCTGTAGTTGTTTCCAAGAAGTGCAATACTAGGATTGAAATACAATGGGACTTCTATTAGGCAATGAAATGATCATTCATGCGCAGTTGTGAAATTATAGTCTTAGTAAAAAAAATATGTTAGTTAGGCAAAATTCATTTTTCCTTGAAGGAACATATTTGAACAGCAATTTGGTGTAAATGCAATGGAAAAAAAAAGTTTATTTGTTCGTTACAACCTTTTTTCCTGTTTACAGATGAATAGCGTAGTAATTGAACGAATTCTGCTATTGGAGGTTAATCTTATCAAGGCAATTAGAAAATTTGATGAAAAAACTAATGAATAGTTCTTCTATAATTTCAAAATTCATAGTTAATTTATATTCGAAACTAATGAACCTATTAAAAGTTTGCAAGAAACAAACATATAGGAATTACATTACTTATAATTCGCAGGAAAACCTAATCAAGAATCATAAGTTTCGAAGCCTGACTCACATAAATGTGACAGAATACAACTATCTAGGACACTTCATTAGATTTGGGAAAGAGAACAGGTCGAGAGAAATTAGCAGAAGAGTGCAACTTTCATGGGCATCCTTTGGAAAACTATCCCATATCATGAGGAACAACTCCATACCCATAAACCTAAAACGCAAAGTTTTTGACACCTGTATCTTGCCTGTATCCACCTACGGACTTGAAACAATCGCTAACTAACCTAACTCAAGCTATCGCCAACAAGCTACGAGTAATGCAAAGGGCAATGGAGAGAGCCATGCTTGGTATAAGCCTGAGGGACAAAGTCCGAAACGAGGAGATTCGCAGGAGAACGGGAGTCATGGATGTTACGCAGAGGGTCGCTGAACTGAAATGGCGGTGGACAGGGCATCCTGCGCGGCAAAAAGATGAACGGTGGACACTAAAGGTTATCCAATGGCGACCCCAAGAGACCAAGCGAGGCAAAGGTAGACCCCCACTGCGCTGGTTGGGTGATATTAGGAATTTCGCCGGTAGAGACTGGTGGCATAAAGCTCAAGACAGGGACGGATGGAAAGGTTTAGGAAAGGCCTGTGTCCAGGAGTGGATGAAAAAAGCCTATTTTATTTTTTGAAGAATACACGATAAAAAAGTAGCAATCGATTTATAATTTGTGCACAGAAATTACACATTATAAACGATAATAATCATTATCATATATCTGATCTACATCCATCAATAGGAGTGTTAAAACGAATCCCAAACGTCAGGCGCCTGCGCCTTTTTATTTATTTATTTTAAATTTATGATCAAATAATTTATTCCCAACTTTTTATAAAATGTTCGAGCAGCAGATTGACGGTCTTCAAACTAGTCCGGACTCAGTTTGATATATGCACAGTTCGACGCACTGGTTGGATCCTCAGAATCGCTACGTATTTTGATGGCAAGCGCCGAGATCCTGAATAAGACGAAAAAATTGGAAGAATGGGGAAGAGCAATTTTGCAAACTGAAATTTGGCGTTCGAGCATACCAAAATCCCAAACCACTTGGAAACTGATTCAAACCGCACATGCGCATTATGCACAGTTCGAACGGTCCCAAACTACTGCTCGAACACCCCCAATAGATCTGTGCATACAAATAAAATTGTAATATCTGTCTGTGATTTCAAAGCATAGACCTTATTCTTGACCTCATATAGTTATTACCATGTCAACAAAACCTGAACAAGTATTATTTTCCGGTTAATCTTTAAATCGACGAAAATAGCAGGTAAAAAAAACTAGGTGTAGAAAATGAAAATATACACTGACTCCTCGAATTGTATACCTTCTCCATTTAGGAAGTCGGTCAAAAAAGCCCACAATCGAATGTTATACCTCCTCCGGTTGGGATACGGTTACTTATATATTTCATATTTGTATAGGTTCATTATTTATAAAAATCGTAGAAAATTTATTTTTAGCCAATAATTTGATCTCTTTTCGTTTTAAAAAACCTCTTCACACCTTTTCGGAAAAATCTTTTGATTTTGAAAAATTCAGTATAGGACCATCTCTTTCCAATGAAAAATAATCGTCAAAATTGATACAAGTTTACCATGCGAAACGCAAGAATTTTATAATTCATTCTTGGGAGGTCAGTCCAAAAATAAATAAATCTCTTGTGAAATGATATTGATTTGAATATTATCAGGCGCCCTCTAATCAATCAAAATTTTATGAGAAATATCTGATTTCATTGAAAATAAATCAAATTAAATTAAGATATGAAAGCATGTATATAATATGTATAGGTATTATATATACAAACTTTTTTTGACTATCTTTTTGACATAGATCATTCCACAGATTTTTTTCAAAATTCTAGTGAATTAAAAGTGTGGATGATCGCTATAGGTAACAGACTTGTGCCTAATGGAACTGTACAATGTACCTAAGGTATAACGTGTTGGTCATTCCCGTTTTCTACAATTATAATATGCAAAACATCTGCCGAGATATAATTGATTCCGACAAAGAATTTATTGGAATGTAAATACTCTCATTGATACACTTTATTGATATTATATTTGAATGAACATTACAGAATGGGTGAAGAAGGATTGAATGACAAAATATCTTGTTTTTTTGTATCATCAAATTAAAAAAAATTATTGTTGTAAGGAAGATATTTTTTACAGCTTACATTTATTTACGCTTGTAATCAATTTGGCCTCTGCATTAAAACAAAAGCACTACATCACAGCTAACGTAACATAAAAAATACATGATCACGATAAAATTCGGTACTTAAAGCTATGAGATAATGGTCTGTTGGAAGGCTTTGCAAATTTCCCATCAAATGTCGTATCAGCTTTTACACTCCTGAAGGCAGTAACATATATTTCAGAGCAAACAGCAATTTTTCGTGCCAAAAGTATCAAGATACATTTTAAACGCTCACTGATTTTTTTTGCAGGGGTAATTTATACAAATACAGAACCCGACTACCCGCGTCGCCGTCTACATCGGTCGTCAATGAAGCAATACGCAGAATTTGTCAATTAAACTTTACGATCCATGCACTATTATGACGATGGTGATGCATTCAAATGTCGTTATGTGCGTTTGTTTACGGTGTCACAAGATAAGATTTATGAACCGACTCATTGCTTCCATTATTATTGTGCTTGTTGTGCTCTATATATAGCTATTTTTCATTCAATAAAATGATATATTCATTTCTATTATCGGATATTTTGTACCAGAAAGTTAAAACGACCCCAGTGTCTGTCCATTCTAGTTTACTTCTGTTCCTGATTCAAATCTTCCCGAGTATATTGGTCAAAACTAGAACTACTATTTGGATAAATGCAAGACTTTTTTAAATTCGACATGCCGAATAAGATAAATCGCAAAATTTCAACCAGTATATTCACCAAGTATCGATTGATCCAAAAAAACTCATCCTCAGTAGGCCTTTGAAAATGAGGACATGTCTTTTTTTTTGTTATCATCCTGCTTCAACCACGCAGTGTTATTAGCATAGGACAGTTACACTATTTGCAATATTTTATATTTGTGTTATTAGGCCTGTTTTGTGCAGGTAGTTTATCAATTTTACAATGTCAAATGATCCATTTAGAATTTCTTTCAGTGTTGAGGGTATGTTATGTTGTTTTCTTTTTTGATTGTACATGGGCCACTCCACTAGTAGATGGTGAACTGATATTGTCACATCACACACATTGCACACAGGTGTCGGTTCTTTCTTGAAGAGGTAGTCGTGGGTGATCCGGGTGTGTCCATTTCTAAGTCTTGTAATTATAACCTGATGTCTTCTCTTGGGGGGTAGATTTTTCCATTTCTGTACTAATGGTTTGATGGCTTTGAGCTTGTTATTTGAACTGTCCCATTTGCTCTGCCATTTACCAATAATCTTAGTCATGAATAGAGATTTTAGGTCAGACTGCACTGTAGTTGTTATGGTTGATGTGATTGGGTGGTTTGTTGCTTCTTTTGCCCTCATATCTGCATTCTCGTTTCCTTTCACTCCACAGTGGGATGATACACATAGGAAAAGGATAGATAGATGGTTTTTCTGGGATTTGAAGAGTTCAGTTTTTATTGAGAGGAGGATAGGGTGTTTGGAATATAATTCTCCTAGTGCTGTTACAGCACTCAAGGAGTCACTAATAATCAATGTTTTTTCCAATTTTTCATTATAGGAGAATTTTATGGCTTGTAAGATAGCAAAGAGTTCTGCAGAAAAAATTGAGGTATGGTTGGAGAGTTTGTACGAATATTGCTGGCTCTCATTTACAAAGGCAGCCCCAACTCCTGTTTCTGCTTTTGATGCATCTGTGTAAATATGTACGTAATTTCTGTATTGTTCTTGCTTCAGTAGGAATTGTATTTTAGAGTAGGATGGGTTTTTGTCTTGTTTTATGGTAAGGCTTGTGTCACATCTTGTTTTGTTAATTGTCCAAGGTGGTATTTACTTCCTTCGTATAGGTATTTGGCATTCTCATACCGAGGTCGCTTAGATATTTCCTGACTGGAATATAGAAAGGTGGATCCAGTCTCTTCTTTGAGGTAAAGATGGATTCAAATCTATCAGCGAATGTGTTCCTATAAACTGGAATTGTGGGAACGGAAGATATCTTCGAGGCATATGTGAGGCTGATATATTCTCATCTGGATTTTGGTGGTAGCTCCCCAGATTCACAATATAGGCTCTCGATAGGGCTTGTATGGTGTGCTCCCAGAGCTATTCTTATGGCTGAGTTGTGAATAGTGTCTAGCTGTTTTAATATCGAAGGTTTTGCCGAGTTGAATGTTACTGCTCCATACTCAAGCTTCGAACGGATCAAGGTTCTATAAAGGGTTAAGAGGGTAGCGCTATCGGCGCCCCAGTGGTTATGAGATACCGTTCTCATTAGATTGAGTCCATTTTGTGAGGTTAAGCGAAGATATTGAATATGGTCCTTCCATGTTAGCCCTTGATCAAACGTCATGCCCAGAAATGATATTCTCTCGACATAGTCGATCGGAGTGTTATGAAGGTGGAGTTTTGGTGGTAATTTATTCCTCTTGGGATTTTTGGAAAATAGGATTGCTTTGGTTTTAGATGTGGAAAACCTTAGGCCGGTTGAACTTGACCATCTCTCTAAGCCTTGGATAGCATCTTGAATCTGTTAATGCATGGTGGATTTGTTTTTTCCTCTGGTAAGAATAACTAGGTCGTCTGCAAATAATCTAGCTTTAACTAGGTTTTGATTAGATTCAAATATAGAGTTAATGGCTATTAGGAATAGAATAACGCTTATTGTGGATCCTTGTGGTATTCCATTGATTTGGGTTTTCGAATCAGATAATATATTTCCTACACGTACTCTGAAGTTTCTTTGTTTTAGAAAGTTCACTATGAATTGATACATATAACCGTGGATTTGCCATTTATCCAGAGAAGGTATGATATCCGAGCGTCGTATTGTATCGTATGCCCTGGTTATATCGAAAAATACAGACAAGCACACCTGATCACAGGCGAATGCTTCATGTATCTCAGATTCTATGTCCACTATGTTTTCTATTGTAGAGCGATCTTTTCTAAATCCACTTTGTATTGGTGTAATCAGGTTGTTTTTCTCGAGGAACCACATTAGTCTAGTGGAAATAACTGTTTTGTCCAAATAATGTTATTAGTACTTAGGAGATATTCTTTACCTTCTAAAGGGAGGTTCTTGAGGAACATAACGGGGATGTTATCTGGACCAGTGCTGGCGTTTTCCATAAGACCCAGTGATTCTACTAGTTCATCCATTGTAATGTTAAGATTAAGGTAGGAGTTAGTGTCAGTCTCAAGGTTCACTTCGGGGTTATTCTGGGTTGATGTCCGGGATGTTTTGTTGAGGAGGAGTGTTTCATCGCTGGAGTTACTCTGATGTCAGCTAGTATAGTGGCAATTTCATATGGTGTGCTATAAGAGGTATGATTTTGTTCGAGCTACTTTATAGTCTGATTATTATTTTTTCCGGTTATTCTGCTTATCATTTTCCATATAGTAGGTGTTGGAGTCGAACTATTTAATGTTGTTACAAATTTTTCTCATGACGCCCTTTTACTCTTTTTCAAGATGTATCTCTTAGTTTTTTGAATTCTAGCTGATTCTCGATTGTCTTGTCTTTCTTGAATTTGTTAAATGCTTTTTTTGAACGTTTGATTGCGTTCTCACATTGTGAGTTCCACCAAGGGACAGGACTTCTATTTTTTTGGGAGTCTTGTTTTGCCTATAGATTCATGGGCAGCTTCTGTGATCATCTGAACAAAACCATGTAATATATGGTTAACATTCACATTACTATCATAGGCAGGAGTCAACTGATTTATGGAGGCTGATATGAGGGATGAGAATAGATTTCAGTTTGCGTTTTCCAGATGCCACTTGTTGTATGATTCGTTTAGGTTTAGTTGGTCGGTGTTTGTTATTTTTATCGGGTAGTGGTCGCTTCCGTGTAGGTAGGACATGTCTTTGCTGAACACAAATAGGAAGCAAAAAGTGACAAGTGATGTTTCAATCAATATAAATGCAATGGGGTCGTTGTATGCATTGAGTTTTTTATGTTTTATTAGTTTTAAACAATACTGTTTATACCGCAAACAAGTAATTCACCATTAAAATTATCGAAATGTTAACATCAGTTTGTCCACGTATTTAAAAACGAGATCATATTCCCGCTTAAAACGTCGCACTTCGCGGCTCGAATCATGAACAAGTAGTTTGTTCGGGTGCGCAACTCTTTGTAATAGTCACTTTGCAAATTTCATTATCTGATATGCGTCCACCATAACTACCAGATATAAAATTTACAATCCCGCTTGGTGTTCACGAAACCGAATATAAAACGATAATTTATTCTCACAACGTGTTGACAACTTATTGCCACTGTCACAATAATTACCGACATAATACGTAAGATCAGCCAATGCCAGATGAGCGGAAACTGTGACGTCACAGGGCGCTAAAACGCACACGTTTTGAACCAATTTGATTTTTAGTGTTTTTGAACTTTTTTCTTTCGTTTAAGATTTCGGAAAAAATTAAAACATGGGTCAAATTTTTTAATAAAGTTTCAGAATCATCAACACAAAAAGTATGTGCAAAGATCGAATAATTGCAGATCATTCAAGTAAAGACTCGCTCCCCATTTCAGTTGGTTTCAAGTAACACAACGAGCTATACAAAGGACGAATCCTACACATCAAGATTCAATACCAATTTAGAAATAAGATGAATAAAAGTAGAAGATGGTAGTAGAAAGGATATATTCGGCTGTCCAGAATACGATTCACTATCCGCCCTATCTCCATGAGAGATACGAAAAAGAACTTCTTTGAATTTGTTATTTTTATTTTTGTCGTGTTTACTGGGTAGTTTAGTTTTTCTGATACATGTATCAACATTGTTATTGTAAATAGAACTCCTTATATGTTTTTGGATTCTACGCAGGATTTTATAATAAACCGTATACCTGGAATTTATGGTTTTTGAGAATTTATCGTTTTTTATATAAAAAAACATGCATACATACAGTCGAATTGTATATCTGCTCCGTTTGGGAAGTCCGTCAAAAATGACAGATATATGAAATAATCATCATCAATAGTAATTGCTAACATAATTTGAATAGTCATGATCATAAATCTATCAAGCAAGGATGAAAGTGTGTAACCAACCCTGAAATAATAGCTGACAATATACAGGGTGAGTACGGAAGCGATAAAAATTTTTAATTGAAAAAAGTTAATTATCTCTGATTTTTTAAATGAAACTTTTATCTTTTTCTAAACTAGAAATAATATTTGCCGATATTCATAATTGTCGTAAAATTTGAGTAACCTATGTGTTCTATTTAAAGTATGAAAGTTGAAATCTTTATCAGGAAAACTAAGCACCCTGTAATGTTGTAATTACCAAACATTTTATACTGGGATAGGGATATTGTGAATCTTATTTGGGCATCCTGTAAATTGAAATGGAACTGGGTAGAGCATGGGGGTTACTCCTGAACTTGGAAGAACGACAGACAATAGATGGATACGGTCGGTGACAGAATGAAGGCCATGAGTGAACAAAAGAAGCAGGGGAATACCGCAAATGATTTAAAAAAAACATAATTTCCAGCAACGTTTAAATTCCAAATTTAAGAAAAAGTTACTGCACTAGAGAACTGTGAGATTGTTACCACCGGATTGAAACACTCAAAAATGTGAAATAAATATTTTTCACAAAAAAGCGTCCGACTTTATTAGTGGATGTACTTCAAAATAATGTTAAGCATTCTATTGGAGCCGGTACTTTTGAAATTGGTGTCAAAAGTCTTCTATTTACTCACAACTTCACCAGTTCATAAAAACAATTAACAAAAATAAAACCGAATTAATTAGTTGGTGGCTGACAAATTCAAATTATATTAATTCTATTGGTACTGGTCATTTTGAAGTGGTGCTGTTAAAAGTAGAGAGAATACTTTTGACACCAACTTGAAAAGTATTAGCACCAATAGACTTAATATTATTTTGTATTGTTCAGTGCAACAACTAATAAAGTCGGTCTTATTTTTGGTAAAAAATTTCACATTTTTAAGTGTAGATTAGTCATCAAAATCTTTGAGCGTTCACTTCATTTCACTATCAAAGAATATATATAGTACGGTAGTACTTTGCTTATACTTACTCAGAAATTTGAATGTTGCCGCATATGGTACCCTCTTTGATTTTGTTGTTTTAAATTTACGAATTTTGAAAAAATTGCCTCCTCAACCCCCTTAGTAGAAGTTTTTGGAGGAAAGGACATGTTAAAATTCGATTTTTTAATGACCCACCCTCAATAGTCCTCTTTCATATGAACGAATAATCATGAAAATTGGAACACGTTTACCTATTATGCAAAAGGCATTTTCTTGGACAAAAATCACCAGCACCAACAGAATTAGCCGTATTTTGAATTCCTCAATGCACCATTCGCTACTGTTTTTTGTAGAATATTAAAAAAATAATAGCTTAGATAATATGAAAGGAAAAAACAAACATTTAATTTAATTCCTTCCTTCTTTTCGCAGAAATAACTGTGCTCAAGCTTTTGAAGAAAACATAGTTGATAGAGCTTCCCTAAGTCTACAGGAAACCCTAGGTACGGAACAACCTCCTCGCGAGACTGATTCGAACTTGACCGATTTTTCTATCACAAGCATGCAATAGTGATCAAAAAACTTTTTTGGTCATTAAAGTCCATCAAAAAAATCTATATTAAAGCGACCCACTTGAAACTTTATATAATACACAAAAATATATTTGCGGTTTGTCACTGTATTTGCTGTTTCCGTGCCTTCTCTCTACAACCATTGAGAAGAATCAAAGATAAGGTGCACCGGCAGTAGTAGTAGTATTGTAGAAGGTCGTATTGCATCACCGTCATTACGCACTCCTCGATGCGCCGTATGGCACTTTTCGCAGGATTGGCGCCCAGCAGGACTTTGCTGATGCAAGTCCGGCCAAGGTCGCTTTCTTTACAAATCGTGTCCGAAATAGCGGATAGCGGCACATTCGGTATGCTAATGTTTTGTTGTGATCACATATAATTAACAGTCCATTGATACGTTGGAAATTTCTATTATTTTACTATAAGTTAGAAGTACATTTTTTATTGCAACATATACAGGGTGTGCCAGACTGTGAGGAAGAAGGAATACTCCAAAACGAAAAAAATATCGAAATGCGATTATCAGGAAAGGATAGAAAGCACGAAAGTGAATGTTCCAAATTGAATTTTGACCGAGGAACCCCGGATGGACGAGGTACACAATTCGACTGTCAGTTTTTTTCTGATTCCGATTCTGACGATTTTTGATTCGTTTGAAAGATGACACTTGAGAAATGGTCCCATATTCATAAAAACGCAAATCCGAAATCTCATTCACTTCGAAAACTGCCCCTGAAGGGAGTGGATGGGACAAATTTTCTCGAACATCGGAAATCCGAGATGGCAGAATTAATGATACCAAAATATCCGGAAACGTTTAAATGGAACATTTTTTCAAAAGAGCTACGATTTTCTAGTTTCTGCTATGTAGTAGAGGAAAATTCTTTCGAAAATTGAAAATCTGAGAATGGAGAATTAATGACCAGATTATTTGTAGCAATATTTACTTATATTGAATTTTTTTCATAGAGTTTTGGTTCTCGAGTTAAAAGAGTGGTAAAGTTTACAATATGCGGATTTCTGCGACGATGTTCTTAAATTTCTGAATAACAGCAAATACAAGCAAAGCATACATGGATAATGGTGAACGTTCAACTATTTTCGTGACAAATGTAACACTCAAAAGTGTGATATAAATATTCTTACAAAAAATTGGACCGAAGTTATCAGTTGGTGCACTGTAAAGTACAGATAATATTAATTTTATTGGTGCAGGTACTTGTGAAGTTGGTGCCAAAAGTTTTCAATTCAACTGCAACTGCACAATTTCAAAAGTACCAGCAGCAATAGAATTATTATTATTTTGTACTTTTCAGTGCTCCAACTGATAACGTCGGTCCAGTTTTTTGTAAAAAATATTTATCGTTTATACTATGTGTGTATCTACAAAGCAGCTCATCAAACCTACGTTTTTTTAATTAGAATAGCCCATATTTGACACTGTAGATTGAAAGCTCTTTAACTTACCAACAAACAGGTGTACCTAACCTGAAATGGCTCGTTCATGAAATATGGAAAGACAATGGTCATGTCCACAGAAACTTACAGGTAATCAGTAAACAATAGTGTCAACATAAACTACCTTTTGTATTATGGACATCTATCGTTTCGTTTACTACATAATCCATTGCATTATAGATATATTGAACAGAAAATGATGTTTCTTCTCCCATTTTCAACTTCTGTATAATATGTGTGATTGTCAAATTAAATTATTTCAATTCTTTTTACAAACGTCAGTATGACAAATGAGTTAAGCAATGCATCAATCGTGTACATAAGAGTATGATTAGTGATTACTGATTGGTAAGCGATTGGTAATCAGTCACTTCTATGGAGTGGGCCATTGAGCCATTGAATCAAATTTTTCACCAAAAATTTTTTCATGCCCTGTAGTCTAATCTAGCGTAGTCAAACTGTCTTGGAATCTAAGCAGGCATACAGGGTGTTTGATTTTTTTCCAAATGGAATTCCCTCACTATCAATATACAACTGAATAGAACGAAAAGATTTCCAAAAATATGCGATATGTATATGAAAAAGTAAATGAATAAGAAGTTATTACATAAGAACCTTACAATAATGAGTAATCAATGCAAACTGTAGTTTGCAGAGGTGAGAGCGGTATCTCTCACTTCTGCATACAGAAGCATTATTTACAGAAAAATGTTGGATTTTCAAGGTCACGTAATGGTTTTTCCCGATTAATTTAAAAATATGGCTTGAAATTGATGAGATATTGTATATATTTGCTTTATCTAACATTTGACTGTCAGTCTTTTCAATTAAAAGTTACTTAATCGAAGTATTCATATAATGAATGTTTAAAGTCTAAAAAAGGAATCATAAACATCTCTTTAAGCTATCAGAATTTTTAAGGCTTGGTATCCAAACGCAAGGCATATAACAATTTAAAAAGTGTTGAAGCGGTTTGTGCATTCCTGTAAGTATGCCCTATTCAAAGAAGCAGCTACATTGACGAATGCTTTCTGAAAATGTGGAACTGAACATTTTATTAAGAGTTCAAGAAAACGCCTAAGTGAATACCAGGGAAAAAGCTTCGGAACTTGATACATCTAAGTTCAGTGTAAACCTTATATTGTTGAAGCATCGTTTTTACCCATATCACTTGAAGAATTCTGTAACATTATAAACAATATAAGACGGAAAAGCCTTCAATAATACGTAGAATTTTATTCTCCGATGAGGCTACCTCCAAATTTAACGGAGCAGTCAATAATATTCAATATTATGCAACTGAGAATCCACAATGGATGCGTTGCGTTTGGTAGATTATTAAGATCAGTAAATTTTTGGGGAAGGATAATAATCGACAGCCACCGTAGTGGCCCCTTCTTTTTTGATGAATCTCTAACTGGAGTAATCTACTTAACTTTTTTAAGAAGTGAACTCCATTGGAAGAAGATGTGGACCTTCAAAAGAGAAGAGGCATGTGGCTTAAGCTTTAGACAAATTTAAGGTCGAATAGTGAGTAAATGTCTACATTGTTTCAGTAATTTAAGTATGTCGCATTTAAGATGGAGCTCCCTATTATCTATTTTATTATGTTTATATATAAGGGCAAGGAAAATTGATATCATGTAAGAGATGTTTCTCCAAGATGCGGACTAGGGGGGGAAGAAAAACTAACCTATAGTATTTACATAGATTTATTAATATTTCATAAACTTCACTTACATTTTGGTCAAAGTTTGTTAAACAAAATTAATATACACATATTATTTCATTACGAAAACATAAGTATGACAAAAATGTATTCTTCTTTAAAATTATTAAACATTGTTCAGTTGATGATTTTTTTTGCAAAGGATTCTTTTCTTTCTATACTAACGCTGACGTTGTGAGGTTTCTTTTTTTTCTTCTTTTCTTCGAATTTGTATGGAGTTCCAGATTGTAGTTGATTATTACCTTCAAGCCCCCTATCTTTTCTTCGAGCTACAGCCGCGAACAACAACAAATTGCGCGATCTCGACGAGCATTGACAATATCTGACTGAAATGGATTAGATTTTCTAAAAGTATGCAACTTGCAAATTCTATACCAATATGGTGCATTTTGCACTCTGATAGAATAGATTATCTAACTAATATTCTGCAAACAAATACTACTCGATTTGTCACCATCGTGACAAATTATATCAGAAACGCTGGTTCCAAGATTGCTCGATCAGGGTTTATTAATAGCTCATCAGTTCTTTATTTTCACTAGCTTAATTATTGGTTTATTAAAGCGAAATATTTGGTATGCTAATTGGTTATGTTTAATAGAAGGCAGAAGTATTTGGCCTTGATAAGTAAAAAAGTGGAGTGATATTTTATTTTTAAGAACGAGCAGGAAGGGCCACTTCTCCTAGTATGTATTTCCAAATTTTGAGAAAGCCTGTTAGAAGAGCCCTTGTTGCAATAGCTGTTTAATTGATTAATTTGCGGATTTTTTAAAGAATGCAACATGTTTTGTATTATTTCTCAGCTTGGATGTCTTGAAAATTGAATGAAGAAACAAGGAATAATGAAAAAATCTATTCCGATGTTGTCAGATTTCTGAGAAGAACCGAACACCATTTTTTTCAGTGATAACACCATGTTTCTCTACCATTATTTAACAGATCTGAAAAAAAACCTTGAAAAATAATTTATTAAATACTCTTATACGCATTTAGCCGCTTTTGGTCAATCGGAATAATGATATAGTAATAATATAGAACTATTGACATTGTTAAAAATCTAATGTATAAAAAACATGCTTTATTTATGGGTTATCGAAGCCAAACAGTATTATAATAATAAGACAAGAATATTTTTGAAGGACTTCCCAAACGGAGGAGGTTTCAATTCGACTGTATGTCGAGACAGCAAAATTGAAAGAAAATTCCATATCTAGAAACGTTCAAATTGGACATTTTTAAAAATAATCACAGGTTTCTCCGCGTTACAGTCTGAAATATTCGTTTCAGCTATGTGGAAGGGACATTTTTTCCGAGAATCGAAAATTCGAGATTTGAAAATAAGAAAGGGGACCACATCCGGAAACATTTAAATTGAACATTTTTTCGAGCTACAGCAATGGTTAGTTCTGCAATATGTGATATGTGTATTTCTGCTATTTGGAAGGGGCATTTTTGTCGAAAAATGAAAATATGAGACGGCCAAATTAAAGAAGAGATTATATGTAGGTATCCAACTAATAAAGTTGGTCCAATTTTTTTGTAATAAATATTTATTACATACTTATTGTAATATCTCTGAATCCAAGAATGAGCTGCCAATCACAACTTCATCATTCAAAAAATAAAATGCATAGGCATCTACAAGAACTCTCTTAAGTACAAGGTACAACTAATTCATGAACATCGATAGTAGCGTGAATATGTATAAAACAAGATCAGTAGGTAATGACGTACGGAATCGAAATAAGGGCGAAGAAACAAAACACCAAAGTGAATAATAGGGCATACACTGAGAGATATAGAATCTTAAAAGAGTTTTGAAACTTCGAAGACTTTGTAAAGTGGGGTACAAAAATAAAAAATCTGATTTGAACATAGAACACATGAACAGTAATAGACTACCACGCGTAAGTAGTAGAAAACAAACCACCACCTAGGCCACCAACACAATGGATCGCATAGCTTGTAATCTGGCTTCCCAGAAAACTCGGTAATTTAATTGCGTTGGTTTACAAACAGTTCCCTAATTTACTTAGAAGAAGTAAATCTCCCAAACCGAAGTTATTGTAATGCCTCGAATTTTTTGTCTAATTACATATTCAATGTTTGCATTCATATGTTTATTTTTGTTCCGCGTATCTCAAAAAGAATAAGTAAACTTATTACTATAGAAAAATATTACAATGGGTCACTTGGGGTGTTTCTTTACTGGCATGTTTACAATGTTGATCTTTTAATTTTTGTGATGAAATTCAATTTAATCTGTTGCTTTTAAATCCATATATCCTTCAGTTTTGTCCACTCTTTCTAGTACAAGAAATCACCAGCCCCGTGCTATTGCCCATCTGTGAACATTGAGGAGTCATTGACAGGCCATTTAATTTTAGACATCATATTTCGTTTATGTTGTCGTTTCTCTCTCTATACGAACGCTGTATAGGAGAGCAACGCCCTGCGTCTGACAGACTTGGCACTGCTCGAACTATTTATTGCCTCTTGCATAATGGCCGGGCTATTTTTACCACTATTACCTTTCGATTGTGTACTTTTAATAACTCGAACTGGCTACCAGAAAGAGAGTGAAAGTGTGTGGGTGGATATTATTGTTAATGTACAGATTCTATCAATCATCATCTTAGACATTAAAAGCGATTTTGGAAAAAAAACAAGAGTTCTCATAGCAAGTGGTCAACAATAATTGCAACTCCATGCTTTCTATTTATTGCAATAGTTGTGTCTGCTAGCTATTTTAACTAAGTAATTATACCGATTAACAAAATTGGATAGAAACAAGAAGATATAAAAAGAAAAAAATACTTCAATGTCAGAAAACAAGCAGAGTATTTCCGAGAAACTCTAATAAAACAATTATTTCGAAATAAGATGAGTATAAGATCCTCTGAACTGGAAAGTTGAATTCTCAAGATCGCAACTTCTGTCTAAATCCTTGATTCTTTTCTTTGTTAAGGTTCCGCACCATGTGACAAGAGGAACCCGTATAGTTTTGCTTTTCTTTCTCCCCACCCCTAATGTCAAAGATAGGAAATTAGGGTGCTATAATTTGACGTCTAGATTTGAGGAAAAACAAAACGATCTCTCTAATAAACGTCAATAAACTTCAAGAATGCTTGTTCATGATATATCAGCTATACGACATTTAGTAGAATGTGCTTCTATAGCTCAAAGGTTAAGGCTACACCTATCTGCCCAGGATAGGGTTCAAATCTCCTTATGTGATGCACTTTTTCTGCATTTTTAATAATAATATGAGAGAATCTCAAATGAGGGCGAATTACTTCCCAATCCCTAGACCCAAAATATTTCTAGAATTTTGTGTTTCTAATCCATCTAGTTAGCTGCGATTCGGGTACCATGCAATTTTTTATGCTTCTAATAATTTGTGAATGTCTCAAAGATATCGAGCTCTAAAACATTCAAATAGGACTCGAAAAGTACAACAAAACGACAAAAAGTTGATTAATTTTCCCGTTTTTTAATAAATAAGAGAAATAATTCTTGAAATATATTTGGACTTGGTTCATCAAATATGTAACTAAATACAGGGTATGCCATTTGAAATAACAATAAAAGAAACAAACATCATGTTACCATACCTAAATATTACTCATTATTTTGAAAGTCGCACTGTTCCATTTTTATTTTGCATTTTCAGCTGGTTTTTGTGAGTAATAATACAGATTACAGATTCAATAAGTTATTATACTAATCGCTTACAAAATGCGAAATGAAGAAGTACAATAAAATTGGCCAGTTAAATCTAAAACAAGCAGCAGCATCGTGTGCTTGTTCCGAGATAAGTAATACATTTTGAATTTTGAGAATGCGCGAAACCATATCAGTGGGACTTCATTGTCCAATACTCACTCTGAGTACTGAAAAAGTGGTAGGTCTAGTTATTGGTTGATTTCAAATTTGTAGGTCAGTTCAGGTTGATAGTGAACTACCACATGTGGTGTTCAAAGTGTAAGTGATCACGAACCCAAACGGAGGATGTATACAATTCGACTTTATAATTATCTTAGTTTTTCTTGACGAATATATTTCAACATCAACAGTTGATTTCGATTTTTAGAGGGCCCTCCTTTCTTTATATTAGGTATTGCTGATATCTTGAAGAATTACAGATCTTTTTTACCTGACTTGAATTTTCTTTTCAGTGCCTATTCCTTCCACATATATCAGAAAACAAACTGATATATTCCAAAAGATGGAACAGATACAAGGACCTCTTTCACTATTGAAGAAATGCATTGATGAGAAGCTACGTATCAAGGTAATATACTAGATTTTAAACTCAAAACAATTAATTTTATCAATAATTTGAATCTTTTCAAGCCTTCATTCTCTCACTTTTTCTAACTGTGTGTATATTAATCGATACATCTCAAGGTTAACTAACAAAATAATGTCTATGTTCAAGGCTAAAACGCCGGAATAATATTATATCAAATTAGTTTGATTGAAATGAAGGCGTCTAACCTTGTGTGTATTACATTCTTTAATCAAAATGGCAGATCGGGCGAATCATTCGGTATAAAAACTAAAAACTGACACATTCCACACCTACATTGTGTACATAAATTTGCCTAAATAAGATGTAAGCAGTTCGAAATTTCATAATATTTGATCCTCTTCTCCAAAAATTGGAAGTCTGATATCTTTTGGGTTAATGATCATTAGTCTTGTAGACGATATCTTGCAGATAATGTGAATGACTAATTCTGCCTTGAACAGAATAGTTCTGCAAGCCTCTCCCTAACATATAATTTTTTTTTTCTAACATTCGATCTCTTTACTTCTACCAAACATTAAAGAAGACAGTCAATTAATGTGGGTTTCATTAAAGGTCGATTATGTATGCTAAAATATTACGCAACATGTTATGTCTACCTTATGAAACTGCAAGATCACCAAAATCGAATAATAAAACCTATTAGTGTCAAGTTCGAGCTTTCTTCGACGGATTCATCACCCAGTTTTGGCCAGTCGTACCCGTTGTAAAATTCGGCAATAACCTACTAACCGTGACCGTGGTACTACTTTTATTGTCTATGGCCTATCGCTTGTGACATCTAGTGGTGTGTCTTCTTGATTACAACAATAATATGGCAGTTGAAATATCGAGGTCGGATTATATTGGTATCATACCTATACGATGGACGCATGAATGAATGGTGAGGTCAGGAAAATGGGTCCGTCAAGCCACACCCCCGATAAAACAAATATAAAAAAAAATATTTCAAAATTATGTGCAAATTAGGGCTACAAAAAACAATTTTGTGCACAATTCCTTGACCATTTTTTCGTAATTTGACGTCAAGCTGCACCCTTAATAAAAAAAGAAGGTGTATGCTTCGAGTAGCATAGTTGTTCTGAGGTTATTGGAGAGCACATAATTTCCACATAATTATGGTGTAATCGATTTTCAAATTTCGGCAACAGAAATCGTTGCGGGGTACAGCTTGACGTCAAGCTAAACTCCCATTTTTCAAATAACGAAAAAAATGGTCAAGGCACAAAATTATTTTTTGTGGCCGTAATTTGTTCATGATTTGTACATAATTTTGGAATGAATAATTTTTAAAATACGTTTTACACACCACATTGTAATTAAAAAAAAGTTGAGGGATGGAGTACAAAATTTCCTTTTTGTGGCCATAATTTGCACATAAATATAGTGTGATCGATTTTTAAATTTTGGCAACAGGAATTGGTGCGGGGGTGTAGCTTGACGTCAAGCCACACCCCCTTTTATAAATAAAAAAAGAAGGTGTATGCTTATAGTAGCATAATTGTTGTGTAGGTCATTGGAGAGCACTTAATTTGCACATAATTAACATAATTAAAGTGTAATCGATTTTCAAATTTCGGTAACAGAAATCGGGGCGGGGTGCAGCTTGACGTCAAGCTGCACCCCCTTTTTTCAAATTACGAAAAAATGGTCAAGGAATTGTGCACAAAATTATTTTTTGTGGCTGTAATTTGCACATAATTTTGCAATAAAAATGCATTATATTCGTTTTGTCGGGGGTGTGGCTTGACGGACCCCAGGAAAATTGGTTGTGGAATCGCAATTGTAGCGTTTTCATTATTTGGAAGGTGAAAGGCAAACATGCAAAAAGTTTATAAATGTAACTTGAATTGGCATTCACACAGCTTTGTCGAAAAGTTTCTTTGCTTTTTATCCCCTTAAAGTTAGCGCTACCATTATCGAATTTCGATTCAGCGAGAAGTGGATTAATTGTCGCTTATTTGTCGTAAATTTGTTATGGAAACTAAAAATTTGTCGCACTTTTAGTTAACTTTTTTTTTTTGGTGGTAATGCTAACTTTATATTAAAGTTAGCCTTACCACCCCTTAAAAACATAAAATTTTGTCCGTTTTCGACTTTATTGTGCGTATCTTATTTGTCGCAAATTATTTAATTATTATTTAAAGAACTAAAAAAACGTTACATTCATTTTTTATCGCTTTATAAGGTGTGGTAGTGCTAACTTGAACTCATGTTAGCACTACCACCAAGTAGAAAATGTTTTTTCCCGCTATCCAGTGGTTGAATTTGGTGGAACATTTTTGTCGCTAATTAGTTATGAACGAAATCACAATCGATTTTGATTTTGTGGCTATTATAAACATGAAAAAGTACGGACAGCACGGTAGGTATTTCAATTTCGATTTCAAATTATATCAATGTGAGATGAATTTTCTCGGTTTGCAATGCATAACTAATTCAAATACTCCGAGTTTCAATTAGTTACATTTTTTTCGAAACTAAATTATCTTTAAAAATATTTTTTCTCAAAGGATGGTAATGCTAACTTTAACCTGATCAAAATGAGCAAATGCAACTTTGACGACTGTTACAAAACGGAACCTTTGAGAATTAATTTGTTGTGAGTTAGTTATGAAACATAAACAGAAGAGGTCAATGGAAAACTACCACTTGGTGAAAAATAGTTTTTCCTGCTTTCCAAAATTTCAATTCTTCGCTAATTAGTTATGATCGAAATCACACTCGTTATCAATTCAATAAGAGAAGGTCACTTCAGAGGTGTAGTTTTGTGCCTTCGAACCACCACCCTAGCTATGGTTATCTACATATCAGTGTAGGAAAACTGTAGAAACTGTTACAATAAATTAAAAAAAGATATGTGCAATTCCATTTTTTTGTAAGTGCTATTTCATATTTATAGTAGCCACAAAATCAAAATCGTGTGTGATTTCGATCATAACTAATTAGCTACAAAAAAATTATACCAGATTGAACTTTTGGAAAGCAAGAAAAACTATTTTTTACCAAGTGGTAGTGTTCACTTCACCTCAAGTTAGCACTACCACGAGCTCTACCACGTCAGATTTTTACGAAAAAACGGGAATAATTTGTTCTCATCCGTTTCTGTGTCATAACTAATACACAACAAAATTAATTCTCTTCTGTTTTGTAACAGTCGTCAAAGTTGCATTTGCTCATCAATGGCTATGGCATGAAATTTAAGGAAAATGAAAGCCCAATAAAACTTCTAGAAGAATTTGAAAATACGGTCAGACAACTCAAAGCTGCCGATGTTAAATTTGAAGACCAAGATTTAATATGTTATCTATTATTGAGTTTACCTGCTTCGTATGACACATTTGTTACTGTTATCGAAAATTTGTCTGACGTAACCTATGAAACTGTCAAAACCAAACTATTAGCAGAAGACGAGAAACGAAGAATGGGTAATGGAGAAGAAGATCTGATAAAAACACATACAGCATTTACATCACAGAGAGGTTGCTTTAAATATTGTCGAATGGGTCATTACAAAAGGACTGTCCTCAAAACCGTGGTGGAGAACAAGGATCTGATAAGATAAATTTCAAAATAGTGAAGGTCATAGCAGTAGTAATAATAATGATAGTCTCTCGAATAATGCCTGTTTTATGAGCGATAGTAATTCTGATTCTTGTAGTGGTAGAGTAGATTAAAATATTCTTAAATTCTGCATTGATTCAGGCTATACAGATCATATGGTAATCTTAACATTACCACCCTTTAAAAAATATTTTCAAAGATAATTTAGTTTTGAAAAAAACGTAACCAATTGAAACTCGGCATATTTGAATTATGCACTGTAAATCGAGAAAATTCATTGCATTTGCACACTTTGATCAGGTTGAAGTTAGCATTACCACCCTTTGAAAAAAAAGATGTTTTCAAAGATAATGGAGTCTCGACAAAACAGAACTAATTGAAACTCGATGTCTTTCAATTAGTTATGCATTGTAAGTTGAGAAAATTCATCTCATTGATTTCATTTGAAACCGAAATTGAAATACCGTGTTGTGCTTACTTTTTCATGTTTATAATAGCCACAAAATCAAAATCGATTGTTTCGTACATAACTAATTAACAACAAAAATGTTCCAGCAAATTTCCCACTCGGTGGTAGTGCTAACTTGAGTTAGAGGACGCCGCTACTACTTAATTTGGAACACGTCGAAGAAGACATTACGATAGCTGAAAATCTTTGAATCAACAATATATTCCCAGAAATCTGTCAGAATTCGAAAGTTTATGAAGGAGCGACTGACTTAATTTAATGCTTATACTTTAAAAGTACTATAGCAAATCAGATTCAAACTTCTAAAGAATCTAAACTAACCTAACCTACTATTTTCAGAATGTTCATTATAGAAAGTCAGTAAAATGACGTCTTAATGTCTGGTCTTAAAAAATAGATTTCCAGTACTCGGTCTTGAACGTATGTAATCATATATATCGAGTCTCTTGCTAATCAAAAATATTCTTTAAATATTAGATAGCACCGTGGTCCATGACATATTTTTGTAAGCAATCAATCACATAACTAATATAATATTTGCACAGATCGAACCAATGAAAATGACAAATTTGGCAATAACCTACTAACCATGACCATGAAAATTATGGCCAAAAATATAACCATCACGTTCTGCAAATGTATAGTGATTTTGTTCTAGGACACAGTAAGTCATTTCATGTACATGTAGGCAATTAAAATTTTTGAAAAAAGACAATTTCGATTTTGAGAATGATAAAGTATATATGTGTTTAAGTATATATTCTATGATCCATGACCCACTTTTGCTAAGAAAATACATCTTATGAAATATTTGCATAGATCTTATAATGGCCTCGGTATAATATTTTGGCAATAGCCTACTAACCGTGACCATGGTACTAGTTTTATGATTTGTTATTTGAATTTATTTGCGAATTTTCCATTTGAGACGACATAAATAAATTCATATACACAGATCAGCCCAAAAAAGTTTTTATGTCTCTAGATAGTTTTTAGATTGAGAATTTACTCAACTTTCTAGAAAATTAATGAGTTATACCAAGGAAACTTTATAAATAATGGGTAGATAATTATTACAGTAATAAGAAACATGTTCTCAGGGGTGAACCATATAGATTTTATAATGTGAAAAAACTATTTTTTTCTTACTTATATATATATATATATATATTTGTAACAAGTACATAATTAACTATATTTATAGAAAGCGTTACGTCCTTAGCTGAAAGATCCTTATGGAGTATACAAGAATGAAAGATATGCGGAACTTGAAGAAATAAATGCGTAAACGGTAAACATGCGATGACTAGGTGAAAGTTATCTAAGAACATGGTCATTGGCTATTTAATTTAATTTATTGCTATTATGACATTTTCATCACATCTCACGTAGTCATTTGAACGAAAATTTTCATCAAATTGCGATTCATTTGATAATTTTAGATATGTATAATATCAATAAATATTAGGTGCATTAGACATTGACAAATTTATTTTATTCCGAATGTTCCATATGGACCCAAAAAACTGTAATAATAAAATCTTAACCATCACAAAAGTGAATATAAATAAGAGTCCTTTTTGCATTATTGTTTTTTATTCAATTTGTTTAGCATTATCAAAATGTTATTTTATTGAAGTCACTTTTGAACTAAATTCACAACCTTTTCCTCTATCTCTTTAAAAAAGACAGTAGTGGAATGCTCTTTAAATAAGTTGAAAAAAATATATCAGAAGGACCAATTTTGTAGGCATCTAATAAAATTTACAGTACATTAATATTTCTCAAAGGTAAATTTTGGCACCTTTATTGAAAAATTTCATCTTCAAACTCTCCTATGAATAGAGTTACCTACTGTCAAAAACGTATAACGCTTCAGAAAGCGTCTCTAAATTTCGAAAAAAAATACATTCTTTTAAAGGACAGATAATAGGCCCTATAGTCATCCATAGATACAAATTAATATCAAATCAAAAATAATTACCGAATTTATATGGATAGAACAACATTCTCATATGTAGCAGATTTTCTTTCGTTTATTATTGCTTTCTATCTCGGAAATAGAAGGATTTCCGGGATGTAGTAGATAAATTTTTATACCCAAAAATGGGAAACCTTCGTTGGTTGCATCACTCGTATGGGCTTCAATTTTTTTTTCAAGTCTAAAGGCTGTAGTCAGAACTGACATTGTTTTTATACTCTGAATTATTTCCTATATATTTTTTTACCGACTGGAACAAAAGGAGGAGGTATACAATTCGGTTGTATGTTTGGTTTTTTGATGTATGGCTGTTCGCGCGTTATGCACAGTGAACGTTGCTCCGAGTTTGATGATTTTTGATTCATTTGAAAGAGGAGAGTTGAGAAATGGTCCCATATTTAGAAAAACTCAAATCCGAAATCTCCTTCCTTCCAAAAACCAGCCCCGAAGTGGGTGGAAGGAACCTTTTTGCGTCGAAAATAGAAAGTCTGCGACGGCAGAATTAAAGATGACCATATACGGAAACGTCTAAATTGAATTTTTTTTACAAAAAGTTACGATTTTCGAGTTATAGCAGTGGTAAAGTCTGAAATATGTGTATTTCCGTAGCGATCTTTTGAGATCTCTGAATAATAAAAAGTAAAAACTATTTTCATGTTGCACTCAAATAAATATTTTTTACCAAAAATTGGATCGACGGTGAAAAATACTATATACCTAATATTAATTATATTGGGTGTTGGTACTTTTTGACCGACGAACCCCGAACGGAGGAGGTATACAATTCGACTCTCTGCTTTTTTTTTGGTTTGTTCGCGCGTTATATATAGTAAACGTTCTCCGATTTTGATGATTTTTGATTCATTTGAAAGAGGTAACTTGGAAATTAGTACCATATTCGTAAAAACTCAAACCGAAATCACCTTCCCTCCGAAAACCGCCCCCGAAGGGGGTGGAGGGGGCAAATTTTCTCGAAAATCGAAAATTCGAGATGCCAGAATTAAAGATAGGACAATATCCGGATACGTTTAAATTGAACAGTTTTTCAAAAGAGTTACGGTTTTCAAGCTACATTCATTTTAAAATCTCACATATGGGTATTTTTGCTATGTGGAAGGGACAATTTCTTTCGAAAACTGAAAATCTTTTGATGCCACATGAAAGACAATAATATGTGTATCAACATTTATTAGGAACATTTTCTCCTTAGAGTAAGCGGTGGTATAATGGTTAAATCTAATCTAAATATAATAATCTAAAATATTTGATAAGATATTAGTGGTGAACGTTCAACGATTTTTGTGACCAATGTTACACTCAAAAGTCTGAAATAAATACTTTTTTACAAAAAACTGGACCGACGTTATTAGTTGGTGCACTGAAAATTACGAAATAATATTAATTCTATTGGTGCTGGTACTTGTGAAGTTGGTGCCAAAAGTTATCAATCTAACCGCAACTGCACAACTTCAAAAGTAACAGCACCAATAGAATTAATATTATTTCGTAATTTTCAGTGCACCAACTAATAACGTGGCCCAGTTTTTTGTAAAAAGTATTTATGAAGTTATGCAGTTGCTGTTAGATAGAATACTTCTGGCACCAACTTCAAAAGTATCAACACCAATAGAATTAATATTATATTGTATTTTTCACTGCACCAATTAATAAAGTCGGTTCATGTTTTTGTGAAAAATACTGATTTTTTTCTATGATTTTATATTTCGAAGGAAACTCGAAGAGCTTTTGAAATATGGTTGTTTTTTATTCAATTAATCTCTGCCTTGAACCACATAATAGGAAGAAATACAATAATATATAAATTTATTTGTTTAATTGATTAAGTATATAAGTAGTTGCTTGAGATCCAATTTCATATTAGTGATGCGAGCAGCTCAGAAGGCGTGAATGTGGTCTAATAGTGAATTTACCTCGGAATTTACTATCGATATAGTTATACTAAGTAACCGCATCATTCTCCTATTCAAGAAGATCAAGTATCAGGTGAAAGTTGATCGAAAAGAAAAGTTTATTAATGGTTATGGATTGTCGATGCAATAAAATGCACGAATGCAAATGCACATCTGCTGGCCACTTTGCCAGCGGCGTACATATCTACTTATCACTAGATAACTGAATGTTTGTATTCTGTTTCTATTTCTGGCCTCCGTTTGAAAGGCAATGAAACGATTATGACATCACATAACTTTCACATATTTATAATTTTAATTTTTACGGTATCTCAAATGTTGATAAATCATTTTGATTTTATTTATTGAGATACATTGTTAATTTAAATATGAGTTTAAAATTGTGTTTATTTTGATACAGTGTTTGATATAGTGAAAGTATGATTCATAAAATAATGTACATGTTTTCTCGAAGCGGTTAGACATTTTTGAATCGATAAAATTAATGACTGTCTAAATTATGAATGGATGGAGGTCTACAATTTGTTCGTCCGCTCTCAAAAACCGTATCTCTCAATGCTAAAAATATCTGAAATAGTATCTCAATAATTTTGTGTCCAGTTTACCGGAGAAATAATATTCTATTTTTGATTTATAAGTAATGAACTCTCACATTACAATTCATATTCGTACATTTCTTAATTTTGATCATTGTCATGAGGACCATTTGCTACATATTCGACTCCCATAAGTGATCATTGGCTCCATGGACATTGTATCAACATTTTGATATCTCTACTCTCTACTGAAAAAACAAAAAAAATCAGGAGCATTCATATAACATTTACAATTTGATATAAAAAATCCGTGGACTCAACAATTACTTTTTGGGACTGAAGCAAATGACCTAAGCACTTTGGCAAACGATGCACAAAACACCAATTAACATCACCAATAATTTTGTGTGTTCGATATCGAACTTATTTTGTTCATTTCCAATACATAACGGTGAAAATTGCTAGCACGTTTCACTCTCAATTTCTCGTATAAATTTTCCAATGATGCGACTATATACAAGACGAGCGTCGATTGTTTCCTGGTTTTATAGCGGTGAAAAGCGCACACGCTTAGAAATCGAAAGTTTTCGCGCGCATTTTCTAATGAGATTTTTATAATAAATACATTGAACTTTCTATAATTGCAGACGTTTGCAACTACACCATAACATAACATATTGTCTGTGGGTATTTATGCATATAGTCAGTCACATAATAGATGTGTATACGTTACGGAGTGCTTGAATTGCAGGTTTTATACGTCTCTTCTATGATTCTTGTATCAATAAGATGTAATTGGATAACGGAAGTGAATGTAGTTAACTATAGTTAAAAATATTCATATAATTTTTCAATATGATAGTATCTACGTGTATTGGTACATCTATAAATAAAATTCCTAAAGGCTCATTAAACATCAACAAGCTTTGATGAATGGAAAACTTCAGAAATGAAAAGTAAATGAATTGTTTCAAGAAATTAAACTATACAATAAAATATACGAGATCCAATATGAAATTACCAAACCACTGCAAAATATTTTGATAATGAATTAAGAAGGTGGTTAGTAACAGATTTGACCAAAACAGTGAACAACTTCGGGAAACATAAATATTTATATAACAGAGAATTGTAGTTTTTTTTAACAGAACAAGTTTGAGATATTCGAAGAAAGTAAAGATCAAAATGATATTGGTACGAATCTTATGAAGCTTCATCCAGAAAAATATCTATAGATCTTTCATAACTTTTTAAACTGTCAGAACTTGTCCTGCTTCTGAGAAGCTGGATGCACTGACATCTTATAAATTTTTAATAAACTTGCTACTTCCCGTAGCGTTTCTTAAAGAGACACCCACAATTGCTTCTTGCTCTTTCCAGAACACCTCTTAATGGTGGTAATTTCACATTGCTTGAAAAAATTTCACGGCTTAGCCAAGATCGAACTGAAATCTCATACATGGCGCTTTGACTCTCTAACAACCACCCACGTTCTGCGCCGATTCCAAAAACTAATGTTTTCGGATCACAGACATTTAAGGCGTAAATAAGAACGACATTCTCAATTGTGAAATATCTGTATGATGATCCAGAAAACACCAATTTTTTCAGGATTTCTGATATAGAATGGAAGAGAAGGTCATGCAAGACCTATCGAAAGGACAAGATCTACAGATAATTTTTTTTTTGGGAAATATTCTAATTTTTGCTAGGAGAGAGGGAGAGTTAGAAACATGCGCTTTTCGATGATTGACGATTTCGCTGTTCAATTAATATCTAATAATACAATTTATACTTCCACAATCTCGTATTAATTAAAGTGGAAATATCTGAAAATAATATATTTATTGTTATTTGTATTCAAGCATAGATTATGTTTCTTCACATCATATTAAGGTTAATTTTTTTATTATTATTTATATTACTAATATTTTCAAGGCGATGATGCTATTTTCAATAAGATCAACTTTCTCTTGTCAATTGTCATGTGGCTTGGAGCACCGACAAGCTTATAGCTTAATCCGGCTTCAAATTAGAGCCAGCAGTTATCAGTAAACAATCAAACGTCAAAGCACCTGAGTACCCCCCATTAGTATCTCATCTAATGGAGGGGTACGCGATACTTGCCGAATATTGCGTATTGTTTACACGTATAGTGTAGATGAGTACTTTGACTTGTGATTGGAACTTGCTAGGTGGCGCGTAATGTCTGGCTTTACAACTTTCTAAGATAGATGACATATGACATTACATACCAACCGTAAGTATGACTGCTGACTACATTAGGCCACCGGCCACGTTGCAAGAGCGGTTTTTTGGGCTTCAAGGAGTGTTCAGCTGTGGAATAACTCTTCTTTCAGCCCGGAAAAGATCCACTTTCGCACCTAGGGTAAAAATACTACATATTTCATATAAATACTCATAGATGTCAAAATGTTTATAATTCATCTCCTATGCCTTACACCAATCGGAATGAAGCACACCAAATAAGTACCTCCCAATGGCAACACAGAAGAATAAGATAATAAAAATAAACATTAAAAAACACGACGCTATGTGGCCTCTATACAACACAGCTATAAGCAATTTGAATAGCATTTCTCAACAAGGAAAACAGTGGCAGAAGGTTACTGGTGTGTCGCCTGTGTATTATTGTATTATTACGGTAGCTCGAGCCGATACTGTCGACAAAGACGAAGATACAGAACGACAAAGTGTAGATTTGGTCCGCTGGCAGCTAAGCGGTCCTCATGGTCAACGCCATGGCTAAACCGTGATTAATAATCGCACGATCAATATTGGTGGCCGTTTGGCGGCCTTTCCAATCGATGTTGATTAGAATAGAATGAAAATTAAAATGCTAACTTGACTGCGTACGAAATTAGATCTAGCCACTGTCACTGATAAGGTCTCCTCAGTAGTTTATATACGGTAATTTTTGATATAGATAGAAAAAAATTAAGTGTGGATTCATGCAGCATCTAGTAAGAATTGTCGAGTAAAAAGTATCAAATAACAATTATCAGTTACCAAGTATAAAAATGTAGCATTCATGCACTAAAAATAATAATTAAGAAGTAAAAAGTAAGCATGCGCACAAGTGTGACTACCGACTACCGCGGTATTCATTTTTCAAAATAACCTTTGTCCTCGCTGGAAAACTGAAAGCAAGTGTCCAAATTTTCAATAAAAATGGAAGATACCGAATCATTTTTCAAGGTACCCAATGAAATACACAAATATTTCAAAAAGTGAGGTTATTTACATCATCAGACTGACCAATCCGCGTTCACCTCGTTCAATTAAAGTAAGAAAGTTAAAAGTTGGCCAACTTCTACTTCTTATTCGTTAATTTAATTGTTACTTGACTGCATTGCACTCTCATTGAAAAATAAGAAGTTCAACTTTTACTTGCTATTTGTAATTGTTAATTGTTACTCGATACTCGTTAATTTGGACTGCATGAATCCACACTAAAACATTAAACTTTGATTTTACCTACGGAAATAATTGTTAAAAAGTCTGTAAAATTCCTACTGATCATAACTAATTTTCCTATTTAGTTAGTGACGAAGTCAGTGATATGGATTTCATATTATACATATTTTCCCAGTCACATTGTTAAAATAATCTCCCTGAAATAACCAAAATTCCTACGACATCTATGTCAGTAAATTGGGCTTACTCGTTGCTATGCTCGTTGCTAGCAAAACTATCAGTAAATTCAATCATTTTGAAAGCTAAAATCAATTGAAAATTGTTTTCAATATGCCCTACATTTGTCAGGTACAAATTAGCTATTTATTCAAAGTCATTTAATCCAATAAAATATTTTAATTCATGAAGATTTATACGAATAAGTTGGTTAACATAATATTATGGTTGGTTATCCAAAAAATAAGCATCACGAACGGTAATGTTTTATTGGTTTCAAACAATATTCCGGATCTCCAAACATGGTCTTCTTCAACCAGTAAACCATCCTTGATTTTTGTTGAATCTTAATATATCTACTATTGTCGCTCTTTTTTGTTTAACTGCTGGGAAGAGGAGATCACTGATAAGTATAAATTCAATATGGCGTCCAAATTGGGCTATTTTCAATTTTAACGTAACATTTTCTGGACAAAACTTAGGAAATTCAATTCTCTACTACTTTGGTATCCGTCTTTATGATCTATATTTTATTTCGAATTATACATAATAAAATTATTATCTCGCTTATTTTCAAATAGTGTTGAAGTGTCCCGTATTCCCTAAGTACCTACTTTTTTGTGCGAGTCTCAGTAGGAATTATTTTATTTCTATTTTCATATATTTTTTAGAATCTTTTACATGCTTGTTTATGGTCGAAGCAATTCAAATATGCAATATTTTCGCTAAAATCAGTATTTAATATTTATATATAATATTTATATATATATATAAACTGTCTACTTAAATATTTTTTCGCGAACGATTTGACATCTGAACGAAATTATTTTTACTTTCTCCTCTTCCACTCTACCATAGGCCTAGAGTAAGAGGCTGGTTTAATGAAAAAAAATATCTATTCTGAAAACGGCATGGATATTGTAGGAAAAGGAATTTCCTTTTGTCTTCTTTCTAATAACTTGGCTTAGTTATTAAAAAAAATATTTCATGGAATTCGAAATGTCGAACATAAGCAAAACCAGGATTGGTCGCTAATTATACTACCTGCAACCCCTTCCCCAAAAGTTTAATGAAAAATCAGTGACAACGGATTTTTTGCAAAGATAAAATTACTAACTGAATGAGCTATATCCATATTTCTAGATTAATCTTGAATGTTGTTAGTGTTGATAAAGTTTCCGAATTCACTTTTCTATATTTAATCCTCTTGTTAAGATCCTATAGCCTCTTAACCATGGTGGAGGCTGATTGCTTGTTGACCGCCGTGCCTATCGGGCGTTGCAACCTTGCCTTATGGTGGTATCGGCCTTGCTGGGGTCGGGTGCGACCTCGCGTCAAGGCCCGCTTCGACTTGCGACGACGCAAAAGTTTGTGTGTACGAATAAAAAACATACCTACACACTTCTGACTGTGAAACATGATTTGCTATTCTACATGGGCCTAGCATACAATAAACAAACCTTATGTAGGTTTAATATTGAAAGTTTGCGAGTTTACCAGGAAAGTGCAGAAGGACGAGCTTGCACCAGGATAATCTTAAATGCATCATGCGATTGATGTTGAGATTCTATGCAAATCGCAGCTAACCGTTCACCCTTAATAACTCAATAGAATAGGTATGTCATACTTCAAACTTTCTTCAGGCCCACTTGAATTTCTCTTAGATAAAACAATTTTTCTTAGTATGAAATGTTTATATATCTGGAAAAACTTGTTTCTTATTCACTTTTGCATATTGTTTCTATTTACTAATACAACTATTTAAGCTAATTAGTACTTTTCAGTGACATGAAGGCTTGTTTTCTGGAATATACTAAGTTTTATTTTTATTTTTGTCTTTCCTGTGATTAAAGGAGGTTTAAACTGACCAAAATGTGGAGAATTTCAAAAATTGTAGTTTGAATTTGCCCAGTACAATGTTCCATTCTTAAAAAGATGCATTTATTTTCATCTCTACAACATAAAACAAATGATTTGATGATGATGTTTACATCCTCCATATTCAAAGTCACTCCTTACCTGGATGTTTCTTTTTCCACTAAGTCATCCTTACTTAAGGTGCACCTTAACCTTTTGGTAGGTTTGAATTCATAAACAAGGAACATCTATGAAACAGAAATGATACTTTAAGGTTAGGAGGGTCGACCTTGATCTTAAGAAACGACTATGAGGTCGGTCCTTAGTATCGGATCAAATATTGGTACTCAAAAACATTTATATTTTGGGATAAACAAAACTTATCTTGAGAAACAACTGCATCAAATAAACCATAACTAAGGGTTACGGTATATCAGCAATAAACTGAAATACGAGTATTTCGATAAACTTCAGGAAATTCTCTGTGCGCCGGCTTCATTAACTAACATTAACATCTATTATTATTCTGGCTCATTGAATAAGATGGTAAGGGCTGAAACATTATAATAGCATATGTCTTTATGAAACATGAGAATTTTTATTTCTAGAATGTCATTCTTTATAAAGAAAGCATCCACTTGCCTCTTTTCCTTTCTCCAATGTTATTGGCAAATTAATGTTATTTAATTTATGGTTCATAATGACTTGATCTTGTTGTTTACATCACTTACATTTAGTTATATCTGGAATTTCCAGTTCTTTAACTATTTCTTATTATATTTAATTGATGAATGATTCTATAGACCCGGGTTACTTGGATACTGGTTTTGAATCTTCCTCACATTTTGCAAACCTACCTAATGTCAACCTACTTACTACTAAATTATCAGGTTTAGATTAATCACGATGTAGTAGAGCATGGACTAATTAAATTACTTGACTTAAATGTTGTTACTTGTTTCGGTTTGCGTTCAATTCACTTTCCATTTGTAAAACAAAACTCATCATTATCATCTATATTTGGAAAACTGTTTTCTTTTTGTTTCCAGGTACCATTATGAATATATATTTAAATTTGAATGCAAGAACTACGACAATTTCCAGTTTTGTGCATACATAAAAGTAGTACAGCTCTTTACAAGATCCTATTAGAGGGAATTTGATACAGATGATTCTTAATACCTAAGCGCCTTATTATCAAAACGCGAACCACTAAAAGACTATGCTGAATGTATAACGAATGATATCAATTATTGCCATCTTCTTTAATTTGAATTATATCTCTAGTCCAATTGAACTCTATTGAGAACATTTGTTGATTTTTGCCATTTTCCTTAATTTCAGGTTTACACGAGAAACGATAGATTCGTACGCGGATATTGTTTGGCCAATCTTGTAGCTTTCGACAAATTCTGGAACATGGTTTTAATAAATGTTGTTGAATGTTGGACAAGATCCAAGAAACGGAAAGTGCCAGCATTAGGTGAGTATCAAACAAAAGCTTTTTAAGCCTTGTTTTCTTTGGTTATTGCTTCATTATCAATATAAATCTTGATATTACTCCGTTATCATAAATGATTCGAGTTTTTTTTTATTTCACCTTCCAGACAGTGTAGATACTAGAGGTTATTTTGCCAGAAGAGCCAAACCTCCACCTATAGAGGTTTTTCCTCATGAGAAAAATAAGAAACTGGAAGTATGTCTTAGAAGAGTGAATCAGTTTCTTTTAAGAGGTGAACACGTTGTTATCGTACATATTGTTGAGCCCGACGACTTTGACAAAGCTATGAACAGTTTCGATGAGATGAGAGCGAGAAAACATAAAACAACCAGAAGTTGATAATGGTGGATTCTTTATTTTTGTTGATATGTAAAGCTTTTTATTTATTTTTTGTATTATATTTTTGATTAACAAATGTCTGTTATCTTATTTGCGAATGAACTGTTAAATATTAAGGACTAATAGAATAGTTAACAGGAAAAAGTTGCACAACCATACGGAAATTAGGATTCAATCTGTATTTAATTTTCATGACAAAATAGACTGAAACTCTCAATACTCTCAATTTCTATTGAATAAATGTCAGTTTGTCTGCTAATAAGTACAAGAAGTTAAAAATATTATAATATGTGCTCATACTCGCAGAAATAAATAGTCAATAAACATAAGTACATATACTGTCCTTGTTACATAACCTTGTAGCAAACCTACCGCATTTACAAAAAACCTACATGAGTGATGCTTCGTGATGTTATAGTATGAATGAATATTTTATATCTGCTGCAAGTATGGAACATGTTTTATATAAAGTGAAAAAACTGTTTCTTTGGCTACAGTTTTTGGGCAGTGAATGTTGATTTTGGAATAACAGGTATGGCAAAAGACCTTGTTGCTCATGGAATTCACGCCTAACAACGGTTAATTGGATTTTTCAATAAGGAAGAAATTGTTCGTGTACCTACTGCAAGTGTGACCTTGTTTGCGTTGTTGGTTTGTGATGGTATCATTTATTGCTTTGTACACTATAAGAGAAGAAAGGTAAAATGAGTCACTGCGTATATGAAGTTTGGCATCATTTTTTAGAAGATAATTGTGGTGGTTAATATATTTTGTGAGCTCCAACCTATTGGAAGAATTCGGTTTGCTAGAGAACCCGTGACGGTCATGTAAATTTTACCACTCCCAGAACTTAATCGAACACACTTTTGATTAAAATAGAAACAATTTGTCGCTTTATTTGAGTTTGGAATTATAGCTCTAATTAAAAATCTCTATAATCACATTGACTTGAGCATAGTAAGGACAAAGAGCGTTATCAAATAATGTCACTATTTTGTCATGAAGATGTGCAAGCTATAATTTAGTGCATAAATATATTATTTACAGTGTCATAGAATGGAAAACTATTTATGAACTTACCGCCTTTTTGGCGTCTTCTCAATAACGCAATTACAACTTAATTCGATTTCAAGGGAAATATGAACATAACACATGTTTATTTCTGTACATTTCTTCTAAGACACTTGACGTGTAATCGTTTAGCTTTAATGCGTTTTTCTTTATTTTCTTCTTAAAAAATTCTAAACCTTCACAATAAATAATGTCAGACTACTTAAAATACACGCCATTGACAAAACATCGATGCAAATATGCGATTTGGTTTTAGTGTTATGGTTTTGTTGTTTCGATATATTGCGGAAAGTGTATGTTGATTTACATTGGCGTTCTAGCTTAGATTATTTTCAATGAAATTGTTCCTGTTATTAACGTTGTGTGTACATATTCAATTTTTTGAGTCATTACGTGGTGAAGTACCTAAAGGTGGTATCTACGTAGTTTAACCACTTCGGTTCAAAACTATGAAAAATTGCTTCATAATTCAATATGAAATATAAGGACTTCAAATAACATAGTTAAGGCCATCTGGAATATAACCAAATTTTCATCTCGGCTTTTGTTTGCGTAAATTTAATTGAAACTATTTCTACCCCCCAAGTACCGCCTATGTTAAATATCTTGCTCACCAAGGCCCCTTTACATTTATTTATTATCCGTAACATATGAATATACATATTTTTCGTCCTCTAGTGTATCGAATCTACGAAAGTATCTAAAAATAATGAATGCTTGAATTTTATGAAATAGGTTTAGTGCTTTGTTTACTATTGCTCTGGATTTATTTTCCTTCAAGTAGGTACCTACTTTGTTTCTCGTTAACGGAATGTTTTAGACTTATTGCAAAACGTTTCTTTTTTCTCAACGTCCTCTTTTAATATTCATAAGGAATATTTAATTTAAGAACTCTTTTGTATGCTAGCTAAGCTAGCTACCTAAATATGTTCTATGACTTCCTATAACTTTCATCTCATTTCGTTTCAATGTTCGTGACTTGTCTTACGCATGCTAGTTTTCCAAAATTAATCTAAATGACAAAAACTTGTTATCTTTAATTTATTTTTTACATTTAAATACATCTGATACTTTTAATTTAATGAAAACGTGAGTTTAGATAAATTGTAGATGATGTTTTTTATAAATTCACAATACTGTTAGGTGAGATGAAAACATGTTTTCGTATACCTACATACGTTGATACTTATGAGCAAGTTCATGAAATCAATGTTCATGTGCGAGTCGGGGTCGCGTAAAAAGGGTTCCGTACCTGCTTGTGACTTTTACATAGGTATTTTGTGTGAACTTTGACTAGAGCCGTTCATTTTATTTAGGTATAAGTTGCTCTCAATTGTTTCAGAGTTACGGAGTTCTATCAACTTTCGTATATTTTCGTCAATATCTTCTCAATGGTTTATATACAACTGCTTTTAATTTTTCAATTCACCCAATAAATTATTCCACAGTATATTAATTCGTTTATTTAAGATTTAAGTCAATCCAAATCTATACAAGTACTAAATTTCAATTTATTTCATTGATTAGATTCGGAGAAAGACAAGAGTAATCCGATTCATCGGATGTACCTAACCCCCAAAAGGAGCTGTGATAAGAAACTGGTGCATATTTATTTTGTTATATCTACACTTTTCAGAGGTTGTTTGGGAAGACAGATATTCTCGTTGTCAAGCTTTCGTCCTGCTCAAACTGCTAATTTATAGGACTATGACTTTTGATATGAATATTTACTGATTGATAAAAGCGAATTAATTTTTCATAAAAAATGCTTATGAAATATTGACCTGATAAAAGCCCTAATAATTATGCACCATTCTTATAGCTTCATATAAATTCAATGGATATGTTATCAAATTAGCCCATTTTTTTTAGAACTTGTATTGTTTTTCATTTTATTTGGAGATTTGATTCCCATTTTCACATCTTTACATTAATCGTATCTAAGTAAGTATTAAGAACAGGTAAGTAACTGCATTCCTATATTTTCAGAAATTCCTAGGTACCCCAAGTTTCAAATACTTTCTTTTCTAACTGTTCTTTTTATCTTTGTAAATATTTGATAAAATAAAGTATACCTAAATATTATTTTTACAAATAGTTTCCCCCAAAAAAAGCATTACAATTATTTTACTATTATTATTTTGCATCAAGTAATGATAGAAATACAAATAAAAAATGTCTCGATCTTATAATGGTTATAATCTGTTAATTTTGCTCCAAATTGTCCTTTATCACATCACGTATAAAAACACAATACATATCGATCGAACTCAACTGTCTAGTTTATTTGTCGGCATTTTTTAGTCTGAAAATTATGATATCATCGAAATTTAAAATAAGGAACACTTGAGGTAAATTATTGTAAACAGAAAATAATTTGATTATGGGTGTTTCCAAAAACTGACAGTAGTATCAGTACGCAGAAAATATGAATATCATTATTACTATAAATATAAATCATACAGAAAGAAAGCCAAGTGTCACAATCGGTCTATCGATGTTTATGTTTGAAGATCCCCTACTTAAGTCTAAAAAACATATTTTCAGTTATTTGTCGTTTTGTGCCAAGATTAGTTCAGGAACCTATTTTGTTGCATTATTTTTTGTTTTGGCCTGTGGCACAGTGGGCATACCGATCTCATTAGTCGCTAGACAACAGCCGAAAAACGTTTTTTGTTCAGAATTGACGCGGGAAAACGGCTTTAACGATTTTGATGAAACTTCCTTGAAGGTGCACCTCCGATAAAACGTAGGAAAAAAATATGATGAGAAGAACTGTAACATTTTTTAAATGTTTATTTATATTCGGCCCAAGCGGTTCTTCCTACACCAACATTGAATAAGAACATTGTTGTCTTGGCAGGCTGAAAACAATAAATGATCGCACGACTTGATCGGAAGATTTTTGTATTCGATGGAATTTGTTTGAGGAAAATCGTGAGAGTAGACATTTTAGAAGTTTTTTAGAACATTCAATTATGAATACTAATTGTATCTTGATTCCTCAGCAGTGGTTAGAGATAACATGGGCTGCATTTTTGGAAATTTCAAAATAGCTTGAAACGCAATCTTTTCAAAGGAAATAGATACAAGTTTTTTCAAGAATGGCTCCGCAGATTTATTTAAAAATTTGCAAGAACCGGTTATCGGGGTACAGTGATACTCTAATATATTGAATGGGTGTGACCCTCGAGTTCAACACTATCTTTTTCGAGAATGGATTGGCAGATCTCTATAAGATTATGTACCAAAGACTTTTGGGGGTCGGAAATATTTGTAGTACCCACATATATATTAGGTGGCTGTCCACACAAGCTCACCAGATATCGATAAAAATGTACAAAAAGGTTCTCTTGGTTGAGAAATCGATTTCGCGATACTTTCATAATTAATGGGTATCAGGCTTGAGGCCCACACGAGCATTTCGAGAATGACTCGGCAAATATGACGTAAATAAGTTTTCGGGGTCGAGTAATCTATTAATAAGTCTCTCATATTTAATGACCCTCGAGGGCCACACTAGCTATTTCGATAATGGTTCCGCAGATTTCGATAAAAACTTACTAAGAGGGTTTTGGGGTCAAGAAATCGATTGGTAATATTCACAGATTTGAAGGGTATGACCCTCGAGGTCCATACTAGTGATTTCGGAAAATGCTCCGTAAATTTGATAAGAAATTGCAGAACGGGCGAGAAATTGATTGGTGATACATATTTTATTCGTGCGATCCTTAAGGTCTACATTAGCTATTACGAGAAAATTATCAGTAGGTACCAATAAAATTATTATTATTTCGTATTTTCCATTGCACCAATTTTAAAATCGGTCCTATTTTTTTGTGAAAAATTAAAAAAGATATTTATTATAGGTACCTACATAACCAATATGACAATGCTCTTATCCGGTATCCCACAACATCTTTCATCTTTTTTATTTTTTAATAGATATTGATATTCGGTCTGAGCAAAATTATAATGTGAAATACGTTAATTCAGTCGCTTCACAAAAAACCGTATTTTATGATGGAATTCGCTTTTTCAATGCACTGCCAGAACCTATAAGAAATGCACCTAATTTAAGAAATTTTTGTATACTTTTAGTTGACTCTTTGCGCAATTAACTTTATTTTTGTTTATAAAATTGTATTTATGTTTCCTAAATAGCCTAGTGCTAAATAAATAAATATTATTATTATTAGAATACTATAATACTATCTGACGTTTCTGAGTTATTGGTTTATGAGTATCATAATAACTACATCAATATAAAATTCGACACAACAGAGAGCTCAAAAACTTGAAACTATAATATGAGCCGATATTCTATTCAGAGAATAACCCTGGAAATTGCGCCATAATAAAATTAACTTTTTGGAATACTTGATTGTAAATGAATCTTAGTTCATAATCAAGTTCTGTTAACGATAAATAATTTGAACCAAAACGCTAACTTTATCAACATCTTTATTATTTGATATGTGTTGTGTACACCTTAGGTATTAAAACTTCATTTCGCTTATCTAAACTCAAGGTAATTTTTGACCGACGAACCAAACGGAGGAGCCATACAGTTCGACTGTTTGTCTGCATGGTTTTTTATGGATGTTCGCACCTTATAAATAGTAAACGTGCTCCGATTTTCATGATTCTTATTTGATAGAGGATTATTGAGAATTGGTCTTCCCCTCAAAAACTTCCCCCAAAGGTGTGGAGGGGACAATTTCTTTATAAAATCGAAAATCTGAGAGTTTGAGATGATAAAATTGAAGAAAAGACCATATAAGGCAATGTTTTTTTCAAAAAAATCATTCCGAGTTCCAGCAGTGGTACAGTCCGAAATATGTGTGTCTCCCATGTGCCGGGAGTATTTTTTTTCGCAATAGAAAATATGAGACGGCCAAATTGAAGAAGAGATTATATGTAGCAATATTTAAATTGGACATTAAAAAAAATATACGGTTCCCAGTTTCCGCGATGTTTTGAAATCAGGTATTATCTATCTTCTTTGGTGAATATTGAATGAGATATTAATGACTAATGTTAAAAAAAATTATTTACATGTCTTGTCAATATCAAGAGACAATCCTATTGAGCTAGAAGGACTTCGTAAAATATTGCATTGTATAACTACGAGATGCTCAAAAAAAGAAAATAACTTTGTCTCATCTAGGTCTTTTTGGCTAATCATGTTTAATTCATTTTATTCATTGTAATAAACTATAAAGAACTCGTAAGAAATCCGTTAATTAAAAATCTGAAACGTAGATGTACTTAATTTCAGTTTCTCTTTGTCCAGCACAAAAATAATAATAATATAACTTGTGGAATTTGCTCTGAATTCATGCATCTACGATTTCGTTCACTCTTTTCACCAGGCCACGAATCGCGCCGCCAACCATGTCGAAGCTTAACCCAAATTTTCGGCTATTTTTTGGAACTTTCGCTGACTGCCAAGGCAGCAAATACCAAAAAGTAAAATCTACTATACGGAATAGGAGAAAGTTGAACAAAATGTAGGTACATACGGAAAAGTCTTGGGAATGCGTTCTCGATTAATCTTATTGTTTTATTATTATTATTATAACAAATAAATTTACTATGATGCTATATTTATTATTTACATATTATTCATTTTATCAAAAATTTCTAATTTTTATCATTCAAATACTTAATCTAAAATTTTCTGGGCTGGTGCTACGATGAACTATTTGAAATATTAGTAAATAAATATGTATATATAAATTACATATTTCCAAATATACCTATTTACTTGTATTATTATTTTTAATTTAATTTTTCTACGCAAAGCAGAAAGCATCAATAATTTGTTTGCTGTCACTGTGATAGCTTCATGAATACCATTCTACGATTTTATGAATTATTTTTCTCTACATGATAATGTCTTTGAAAGTTTGAATTGATGAAGATTTTTTCTCTAAAATTCAGCAGGTTATTTCATTGAAGTAAATTCTAATTCACATTGATCTGATAAAAATCTATTGTACTGATTGCAATCAAATAACATGCCTTTTAAAAAAATACTCAAGAAGTTGTATAATTGATTGATTGATGTATTCTATTTTCTAACTATCACATTCTATATTTTTTATCTTTAATCAACTAAACCATAAAATCTAGTTTTCAAGGATTTGAAAAAAAATAGAAATTTCTCTTAAAGTTATTATCCTCCACTTGACATTTTTGGAATAATCATGCCAACCCACTCACACCTCAATTGTTAATTGACATTTTTCAATTCATATCTCTATAGTTTAATTAGTTTCACATATTTTCACGTGTTATTTGAAGTTTAATTGACGGCTTTCAAAGTTGGCTGATAATTTGAAAATGTTTTCATATACATTTGCCTAAAATGAATATTCATAACTTTGAAAAAGCTTATGACATATTAAGAAAACAATCATGGACTTTCTCACCTCATGCGCATCCCTATCTCAAAGAAAAGGTAAATCCAAGGAAAATGGTAATCCAATGAAGATTATCACTTTGATGACACTACGCACAAGTACACAATAAATATTCCCTCTTTTGTCAAATTCAACTGTAGAGACAAAACTGGCAGCACGTAATTCAAAAACCCGCCAAAACACTACCACTAGGTAAATGGGGTTAAAGAGAGCCTTATAAGATTACTCTGTTTATGAAAAATAATATGTTCCTAAATATCCAAAAAAAAGTCACAAACAATAAAATATTCCACTCAAGAGTATTTCATTCAACGAGTTGAAAAAACAAGTACGCGTTCGTAAAATAATAAATACAAATGTTACGAATTCGAATCGCGGCGCGCTGCACAAACTTACGCGTACGTCAAACAACTGAGCATCTATATGGATGGCTATTTCGCCTAAGCCTGCTTAGATCTAAGCGCGACCCGCGAACTGCAGCGACTCGTTACGAAGGCAAGGTTGCGCTCGCTCACTAAGTAAGCAGCGTTGCCAGGTAATGTGACGTCGGGACGCCTATCAAAGGGATGAATTGCTTGATTGAGTAGATATTCACTTTATTGGTACAAATTATGTTTTGACCTTATAAATTGAGGTAGTGAAATAGAGGAGATAAGAAAACGATGACTTTATTTTGGTTCAAATGGAATAAAAATATTTTCATCCTATTATAGTGATAAGAATATCATTGTTATAATTTGAGGTTCCGTTTTCAAGGTTGTTATTATTGAGAGATAGTCTTGACATACACAGATATAATTTTCAACTGTTATTAATTCATATGGCAGCGTTTTTAACCACTGAAGGAGGAATCTTGCATACATTTTTAGTATTATTTGTTATACATTTTTAAAGTGAAGCATTTGAATCAATGCCACATGTCAATACATGGATTACCAAGATTCAATAGGTTACAAAAAGTCGATTGTTTAGAATAAATACCTCTTTGACTGACTTCCAAAATGGAGGAGGTATACCTACAATTGGACCGTCTGCATTTTTCATGTTCGTTTGCGCATTTCGCATAGTAAACTTGCTCCGATTTAAATGTTTTTTTTTTTTCATTTGACAAGGGAGTGCTGATAACTAGTGTCATATCCATGTCATAGCCATGTCCTTCTCCCCAAAAACTTCCCCCAAAGAGAACAGTTGGTGCATTTTTTTTTTCGAGAATCGAAAAATTTTAAACGACATAATTAAAGAATCATATCTAACAATCTTTAAATTAGATATTTTTCAAAAAATATAGACGTATCCGAGATACAGCGATAGTCAAGTGGAAAATATGTATTTTACCGTTATCTTTTGAAGTCTCCAAATAAAAGTGAAACTTCAACGATTCTGATGACTATTGAATTTGAAGTAATTTTTCTTAGAAAAATTATGACTATTTGATGCACTGAAAAATACAAAATAATATTAATTCTTTTGATGCTGGTACTTGTAGTTCGATCTTCCTATAACGCGATACTTCAAAATTACTATCTTATAAAGTCTGTTCTAGTTTTTTAAAAGTGTTTATAGTAATTAAAGGTACCAGCTTTTTAGTTAGGAGTTCTGTAAATTTTACACTACTGTATTATTGAGATAGTTCTTCTTTAATATCTAAAATATTTCATGTAATTCTATCAATAATCAATAATGTCATTATTTTCCGTCACTTGCTATACTTTTACAATTAATTATTCCTTGTGTTGAAGTCTCTCTTGAAGACGATTTGGAAAGAATAAACCTCTTAATTACTTTATGAATGATTTTATTACTTTTTGCCAATATGAGGAGTTCAACAGGTATTTGGTATGGATTCATAAAAAAATAACTAATAATTAGAGGTTTATTTTTATCGAATCTGCCAAGTCATTTTACAGATAGATGAATACATATAGACAAACATTGCTTATTTGATATAGTAGGACAGAAGAAGTACATCGTGCCTTCAATTGAAACATTCGATACAAATATACAAAGTGATCCATTGAAAGCATTTATAATGTGATAAAATTGAGTAGATATACCTACCTACCTACTACCTATCATTTTACCCAATATTTATTATTTTTCCTGACTTAAACAATGGATCAAACACCATACAACCACTTCTCCATCTGGTGCGTACAAGTAATAATATACTATATAATCTTCAAAATAAGAATGGAAAATTAGTATTTTTTTTTCATTTTAATTTGGTATTGTTATGCTGCTCCCGTGAGACGGAAAGAATACATTTTTAGGCACGATACTATGGCCCTATCGGCGCTATATCAGCTTTATTCGAGATAAAGATGTAAAGGCCAGTTGGCTATACAATAGGCAAAAGATTGTTCGGTTTTTATGTATCATTACCATTTTAAAGCCATTGTAACTTATCAATCAAAAAATCAGATTTAATCCTGAAAGTACATACTATTATCGCCCATATTCCCCGTTAGGCAAGTACGCCGCAGATCGCGGCTTTTGACTTACTAGTGGACGACAAACTGCAAATTAAACGACTGAACGAAACTTTCACCATCGCCGTGCGACGTATTGTACGTTTTACGCAGCAATTAAATTTTTACTCTCATGGGGCATTTTGCAGATGACGGTTGACCGTAAGCAAAAACATGAGTACTTTTTTGAAAAAAAAATATTTTATAGCATTTATGTATTGTTTTTCTATCAACATCAACGATTATGTTAATGGTAAAACGGGACACTGTTAGAATATAATGTGTTGTAGCCATAATATGAGGTAAGGAACTGTTTTGTGACAGGTATATAGAAGACTTTTGACACCAACTTCAAATGTACCAGTAGATACCAAAGAAATAATATTTTGTACTTTTCAGTCGGTCCAATTTTTTTAAATATTTATTTCACAGTTTTCAGTGTTCTCTTTGTTACCAAATTAGCCAAACGTTCATTTATATTAAGCTATTTCACAATATAGCGGCAGTCAAGTTAGCCCTCGAGCACATTTATAGTGCTCTAACGCTGAAACCGTTGAAGTTCAAATGAAAAAGGATCATCAAAATCGGATCACGTTTGTGCGAAACCGGCGAACAGGTATAAAATACATGAATATTTACATTGATGTTAAAATCTCACATATGTGTATTTCTTTCGAAAACTGGAAATCTGAGGCTACCACATGAAACACAAGAAAATTTGTAGCAGCATTTATAATAAACATGTTTTCCTTAGAGTTACGGTTTTCGGTGGTAAAATGGTAAAATCTAAAACACTTATGCGTATTTCCGCTGCGATGTTTTGAGATATCTAAATAATAACAAGTACAAGCAAATAATATACGTGGGTAATAGGATAAGTACTATCTTTTTTGTTATTAGAGAACGTTCAACGATTTTCGTGACTAATATTACACTCAAACGTGTGAAATAAATATTTTTTACAAAAAAAGTGGACCGACGTTACTACTTGGTGCACTGAAAAATACGAAATAATATTAATTCTATTGGTTCTGTTACTTTTGAAGTTGTGCGGTTGCAGTTAGATTGATAATTTTTGACACCAACTTCACAAGTTGACTTGACCAAGACAACTAATATTATTTTTCAGTGCACTAACTAATAACTATCCAATTTTTTTGACCGACGAACCCCGAACGGAGGAGGTATACAATTCGACTGTCTGCTTTATTTTTTTGGTTCGTGCGCGCCTTTTATATAGTAAACGAGCTCCGATTTTGATGATTTTGGAAGGGGAGGCTTGAGAAATGGTCCCATATTCATAAAAACGTAAATCCGAAATCTTCTTTCCTCCGAAAACCGCCTCCGAAGGGGTGGTGGGGGCGAATTTTCTCGAAAATCAGAACATTTTTTCAAAAGCGTTACGGTTTTCGAGATAGACGCATGTTAAATATGTATTTTTGATATGTGGAGAGGGATTTCTTTCGAAAATTGAAAATTTTTCGATACTACATGAACGTTATAATTATATTTATAATGAACATTTTTTAAAATGGTAACATATAAAATGCTCAAGCGTATTTCCGCAGCGATGCTTTGAGATCTCAATAATAACAACTACAAGCAAATAATATACATGGGTAATAGGATAAGTACAATCTTCATTGGTATTAGTGAACGATCAACGATTTAGGTACACTCAAAAGTGTGAAATAAGTATTTTTTACAAAAATTGGACCGACGTTATTAGTTGATGCACTGAAAAGTATAAAATAATATTAATTCTATTGGTGATGGTACTTTTGAAGTTGGTGCCAAAAGTTATCAATCTAACTGCAACTGCACAACTTCAAAAGTAACAGCACCAATAGAATTAATATTATTTTATACTTTTCAGTGCATCAACTAATAACGTCGGTCCAATTTTTAGTAAAAAATATTTATTGTTAAAAATATTTATCTCACACTTTTGAGTGTAACATTAGTCACGAAAATCGTTGAACGTTCACTAATGTAAAAGAATATAATACTTATCTTATTGCCCACGTATATTTTTTGCTTGTACTTGTTAATATGTAGAGATCTGGCATCTCAAACTTTCGATTTTCTAGAAAATTTGCCCCCTCTACCCCCTTCGAGATCGATTTTTGTAGGGAAGAAGATTTCATGGAACCCTTTCTCAAGTTTCCTATTTAAAATGAATCAAACATCATCAAAATCGTAGTAGAGTATCTTTACTATATACAACGCGCGCACAAACAAAAAAAAGCAGACGGTCGACTTGTATACCTCTTTCGTTTGGGGTTCGTCGGTCAAAAACCCGACCAAGTCGAGTTGGACTCGCACAGGAAGGATTCCGAGCAAAAACAAAAGTTAATTGTATGGGGACCCCTTAAATTTTTAATTTTATTTTATTCTCCTGATTTTTTATTAGTGCAGTTAAAGTATTTCTTACATTTGTAAAAATGTCATGTGCCTACCCATTTCGGTTCAAAAGATACAGCAATTGTTAAGCTCGAGGAAAAAACGCCGATATTTTTAATTTTATTCTATGTTTATTATTTGTTGTTAAAGCGATTATAATAAACATTCTGTGAATGTCTGACGGATGGACGGACAACAGAGGCTTAGTAAAAGGGTCCCATTTGACACCCTTTGCAAAGAACCTAAAACTCTAAAAAAGCAGACAAACAACTGTCGAGTCGTATGCCTCCGTTTGGAAGTCGGCCAAAAAGGCAGCTGAACGCAAATGACAAATTCAATTTATGATATAACAACAGTAGTTCAGGCAAATTCATAATATGCCGGCAACAACTGAGCAGAATAATGCTGACTCATTATTTTCAGGCATTTTACAATTTGCCATAGTGATATACGCAAAACGCAGAAAATGTTCTCTCGATACAGGATAGACTTCGCGCCAACCACCTGTACCGAGCATAACCTAACGTCACCGTTTTTTTGTTGTTCAGCCATTTCAAAGGATATTCAGACAGACACATGAAAATATTCACAAAAAAGTCGAGAATGACTAATGTAATTCAGAACTGATGAAAGTGCAATTAAGCAAAAAAGTTAGAAGATTGACGAAGGAAGTAATTGAAAAGTCTTGGGTAGCTGAACAACAAGACATGTTAAACAGTACCTACCATTCAATGAGAAAATACGTTGTTTTTTGTGTGTCGCTATTGTTGAACATCTAATGGTAAAACGAAGCCCTCCAAATAGGTTGATAGTAATTTTCAACCTGCCACTGAAAAGAAGTGTAAATGAGAACATGCTTGATTTTCGGAGGTCCTCTAAGAATCTAATTGTAGCATTGGAGATGTAGTTTTTGACAATTTAATAACGATGAGAGAGGCAGTAGGTTCCTCGCATGATTTTTCGGAATGGCACTCGATTTTCATTCAGTTTTCCAAACGCTCGTGGGTAGTACCTGGGATTTGTCGCTAGTAGGTAAAGTGGACAACATGACCTGCTCCTTACCAATCCGCATTAAAGCATCGTTTTAAGGTACGCCTTGATCCGCTAGATCTGGATGTCCAAGATTTGTCTTGAGTCATATCGGTGGTTCGGTGTCCACGTCAAGGCATAAAAAGGCTGATGATGAGAATTAGTTACAATATCATTCGCGACTTGTCATTTTCCCTGTCAAATTATTATAACCAAACAGAACAATACAAAAAATGAGTTTGTTTTAAAAAGTAGTTAAAATTAAAATAAACTAAAATCCAACATCTCCTCACCCTGAACGAGCAGAATGTCTCAAAAATGAAAATTTTTATCTGACAGAATTAAAGTAAAGATGACTTTATATTGGACATTTTTTTGAAATTAAGGGTTTTTAAGCAAGATTGTTACCATATTTTGAAATTTAATAATTTTCATGAAACCCTCAAAAATATGACAAAAAAATCCAAAAACTTGTACCGAATTTATTAGTTGGAGCGCAGAAAATTCATAATAAGGTTAATTCTGTTGGTGCTGGTACCTTTGAAGTTGACGCTAAAAGTATTTTAGTTAATCACAATTGCACTATTTCCTTTTTTCATGAAAAATATTTATTGGCACATGAAAGATCTATACGTTTATTTCTTTTAGCAACTAGTTATATCGATTAATTTGATCATCTTCTATCTGGTGTTGTATTTTATTTTACATTCAATAATGTAGATAGTAAAGCCGCCTTGATCCCGTAAACTCCTTAATGCGCTTCTTCACTATTTTAATAGAAATGACTGTATCTACTAGTATTGCGCAACAACGCAATCACTCTCTTATCACTATCATCCTTCGATATTGTTCTAAAAACCAACGTTACCGAGCAAATAATAATAGTTACAACAACAAATTAATAGCTCACAGATCAAGGAGGATGGACGACCGTGAGTTTTTCAACAAGCGGATAGCGAGTTATCTATAGATTTAATAAATCAATTACTATTCTAAAATAGTGGTGATCGATGATAATTGATTTTTTACAAAAACTGGAGCCGACTTTAATAAATAATGCACTGAAAAAACAAAATATATCTACATATTTAATTAGTACTGGTTATTTCAGGGAGATAAAATACTCTTAGCATCTACTTGAAAATTAACAGTACAAGTAGAATACATTTTATTCTGGTTTTTTCTCTGCTCATCTAACAAAGTGAAATCATTATTTGTCATTTTTCAGTGGCACTAAATATGATACTGTAACGGGAATTTATATTAAAACGGGGTTCGATTTATTTTCACTTATTTATTTATACCAATAACTACACGACTATATACACGTTTATATTCACACTTATTTCTCGGACTATTATGAGTTTCTATGATACTATGACCGACTGACTATCTATCACTAACTGTCACTGACATTGCCATCAGCATTATATATCTAACCTAAAAAGCTTTAGATGATTCCAGTGCTGTTTTCGTTGTTTCTGGAGGTTATTTTTCAATATATGGCTTCGAGAATAGACCAGGACTTATTCTCGTTGCCTCTGAAGTTTCCCGTGTTTTCTGGAATGTTTGTGACATTTGTCACACAAAACTTTCAATAAAAATATTTTTTACAAAAAATTGGAACGATGTTATTAGTTGGTGCACTGAAAAGTATAAAATAATATTAATTCTATTGGTGCTGTTACTTTTGAAGTTGTGCAGTTGCAGTTAGATTGATAACTTTTGGCACCAACTTCACAAGTACCAGCACCAATAGAATTAATATTATTTTATACTTTTCAGTGCACCAACTAATAACGTCGGTACATTTTTTTGTAAAAAATATTTATTTCACACTTTTGAGTGTAACATTAGTCACGAAAATCGTTGAACGTTCATTAATAGCAATTATTTACCCACGTATATTCTTTGCTTGTAGTTGTTTTTATTGAGATCTCAAAGCATCGCTGCGGAAATACGCTTAAGAATTTTATGTTACCATTTTAACACCGATTTAACTCGAAAACTGTAACTCTAAGGAAAAATGTTGATTATAAATGTTGCTACAAATAATTATGTCTTTCATGTAGTATCGAAAGATTTTCAATTTTCGAAAGAAATCGCCCTCTCTACATAGCAAAAATGAGAAACTAATATGGCTCTATCTCAAAAACCGTAACTCTTTTTAAAAAATATTCAACATAAACGTTTCTGGATATTGTCTATCATCCTTCTTTAAAAACAAAATTGAATTGTGAATGGAAATTTTAATTTAATTTATAAATTCTCCTACTATTTTGTTGAGGGCTTCCTTATAAAGTTACCTAGTCGAAAAATTATATTGATTGTTTCGCTCTTTATTTCTTTTTCAACGTCTAAGAAACGGCATGTGTTTTACCTATCTAATGTTCTTTCTGTCCTAATTTCTTTTAATTTTTCTTCAATATACAACAATTAATGATAGGTATAAATAAGTCAATTAGTGTTCAGTTCTTAATATACCTTAATATACATATGTAGATACTAGTTTATTATTATGTGAATTATTTCTTTTTCTTCTTCTTCCTCCTTTTATTAACATCTGAATCTCTACTTTCTGGTGCCTCTAGGTTGTCGCACCATCTTTTCCTAGGGTTTCTTCCCAGTACTTCGCCGCCCTCCTTTCTTGGGAGGATCCAGCTATTAATATTGTCTATGTTGCATTTATCTCTTATACCGTCGCTAAGTTCCCGGTCCCATAGCGACTGACCCATGTTGTTTTCATTACTTACGTTTTTTGTATTGTATTAAAATATGCCTTTCTCTTCGATTATCATTTTTCTTTTAATTTCTACGCTAAATCATGTTTTTTCTGTGTTTATTGCATGTTTTGTATATTTTTCGAGTTCCCAAAGCTTCAAATGCTACTTAGTAATTCGCTTTTGAGTTTGTTGAGTTCGTTTACTTTTTTGTAAGGTTTGTTATTTTATTTTTCCCAGAACTATGCTTTGGTCACTTCCTATGTTGGTTTAGTATTCTTACGTATATCAAAATTTTAATGTTATATAGTCTATTGTTGATTCATGTCCTCTCGGAAAATGTATTATTTATTCTTAAATCACTGATTGAGCACACGCTAATCTTGAGTTCTCCGTTGATATTGGTTACATCTTCATTAAATGTCTGTTTCACTCTTGATGTTATCTTATTTCCTATGTGAACGTTGAAATCGTATGTTCATTCATTGGGAGGTCTTCAGTGATATCTTTTAGTTGCTGGTATGACAGTTCTCTTTCTTGTGGTAATATTGTGGTTTATTGTCTTCTGATGCATATACAGATAGAAAATTAATGAGCTGGTGCTCTGTTTTTATTTATATTCGGGAGGATACATTATTTACTTGCTATCTTATATTACTTATGTTTTGTGTGTATTTTGTTTTTAAGGCTATTGCGGCCCCTTTTTTTGCTCGATCTTCTTCGTTCACTCAATTGTAGGTATATTATTATCGAAAGATCCAAAAAAACTACTCATCCCCAGTAGGCCTTTGAAAATGAGAACATGTCTTTGCTAAACACATATAGAAAGCTAAAAGTGACAAGTGATGTTTCAATCAATATAAATGCAATTGCATATGATTCAAGTAAAGACACGCTCCCCATTTCAAATGCTTACTGCGAATGATTTTTTTTTCTTCCAAGTAGAGAGGTTTATAAAGGCAACACCTCTCTGGTTATGATTTTTGACATATCTGACGTAAAAATTCAATAACATGAAAGTACAGTTTGTAGGTAGGTATATGTTATGTTAGATTAAATTGTCTATGCCCTATTTTTGTGTTATATCATATACTAGCTGACCCGACAGACGTTGTCCTGTCTTAACAAAAGCAAAAACCATATCTTGGTTTTCTAAATTTTCACTCATGACAACAATATCAACTTCATCAATTGTTGCCGTATTAAAGCGTCTTGCGTGTTGTCCTGCAGGCGTCTTATAGGCTTTGCTGACAATTTTGTGGTAATCAGATGGCATGCGGTTTAATGCAGTGTTGAATAAATATTTTTTACAAAAATTGGACCGACTTTATTAGTTGGTGCACTGAAAAGTATAAAATAATATTAATTCTATTGGTGCTGTTACTTTTGAAGTTGTGCAGTTGCAGGTAGATTGGTAACTTTTGGCACCAACTTCACAAGTACCAGCCCCAATAGAATTAATATTATTTTATACTTTTCAGTGCACCAACTAATAAAGTCGGTCCAATTTTTTGTAAAAAATATTTATTTCACACTTTTGAGTGTAACATTAGTCACGAAAATCGTTGAACGTTCACTAATACCAATGAAGATAGTACTTATTCTATTACCCACGTATATTCCTTGCTTGTAGTTGTTATTATTGAGATCTCAGTACATCGCTGCGGAAAAACGCTTGAATATTTTAGTTGTTACCATTTTAACACCGATTTTACTCGAAAACCGTAACTCTAAGGGGAAAATGTTCAGTATAAATGTTGCTACAAATAATTATGTCTTTCATGTACTGCAAACAGATTTTCAATTTTCGACAGAAATGTCTCTATGTCGAAAACCGTTACTCCTTTGAAAAAATGTTCCATTTAAACGTTTCCGGATATTGTCCTATCTGTAATTATATCAACGCAGATTTTCAATTTTCGACAAAATTTGCCCCTCCAACCCCTTCGGGGGCGGTTTTCGGAGGGAACGAGATGTCGGATTCCCGTTTTTATGAATATGGGACCATTCCTCAAGCCTCCTCTTTCAAATGAATCAAAAATCATCAAAATCGGAGTACGTTTATTATATGAAAGGCGCGCACAAACCAAAAAAAAAAAAAATGCACACAATCGAATTGTATACCTCCTTCTTGTGGGAAGTCGGTCAATAATAAAACCAATTCGTTGTCTGATGGAAAAACATTTAAAGTTGCTCCACACTTGGTCTGTTCACCGATTTATTGTGTGCATAACGCTGATCGACTTGTTTTGCTGAATCGCTCATGAAATAAATTTGCAAAAATTGTACCACCATGTGACTTTCAAGATACTTTGTCATTCCCCCATCAACTTTTGACTGGCTGCTTTTGGTTATTCACCTGGCTACAAACCTACTGTACGCTACTTTAATTGATATATGATTTCAATTGAAAATTACCAACGTATTCAGGCACGTGGTGGTAAAAGTTTATTTTTTTACAATATAGTTACCTTGAAAGTTTAGCATAAAATTGTCTTGAATAACTTTTGTTGCGCCACATGACTTCATTTGAAAACAATTATTGTATTCCTTTATATGAGTTAAAAGTATATTGAATCTGTCCCATTTCCGTAAACCAATAAATGCAGTGGCTCTGGTAGCAGTACCAATGGCGTCAATTTGACTTTACCGCTCCCGCAACACAATCCAGAGGCTTCATTCTTTCAATATTAGGTGTGGTTGATGTTAACTTACCGAGATGAATAAACACTTCTAAAAAACTCACTGTACCTATAATAAATTGAAATGATACTATTATTTATCAACCGATCCATCTATTTGTTAAACGATATTTGCAGTGCACGTTCTGTCAATTGCTGACAGTTATTTCAAATAACTGACAGTTGTCAAACAACTGTATGTACCTACTGTATGTAAAATTAATATTGTTTTTAAATTTTCATAAATTTTCTAATGTTACGCTCAACTTTCTTAATTTTTTTGTTCGTAAGAACCTTCTTCGTATAATAATGAACACAACAAAAAAAGAATTAGCGAAATCGGTTCAGCTGCTCTCGATATTTGCGCTTAGCAACACATTCAGCGATTCATTTTTATATTATAGATATCGACTATAAATACAAATATAAAATATTTTTGTGAAAAAAGATCCATTCTATCACTAAAACAAACTTCATCGAACATGGTTAAACGATTTAGTCGTGAAAAGGTAAGAAACAGACACCCTTTTGCATTCATAATATTTGTATGGATTTATTTATGTAATTTATAATAATGAATAAATGCTTCATCAATATTTAGAACCTGCATGGCAAATAAGTACAAATTACCATCTGCAGAAGAATTCGCCATTTCTTCCGTTGTTTTACTTACCGATCATGAACCAAAATAATTAATTCGGCCATAATCAAGTTTGGATTCTATGATTATGAAATAAGTAACATCCGTCTCTTGGAATTTTTAATTTTTTCCTTGGAAGTCAAAAATGCAAATATTAAAATTCAGTTTTGTTTAATTTCCTATGCTCAAAAATGCGCTAATTTGTGAGCCATTTTCTAGTTCACCATAAAATTGTAAGTACATGAAAAAGAACAAAAAATATACTCGATTCTGTCATTGCATTTGCGCTGCGATAATATCTTATAAGATCGGACTCGTTTTTCCGCTATGCACAAAATGCACATTTTTCCTCCTTATACAAGAAGAGTGTATTAACCTGGTGGAGAGAAAGTAAGTGGCCTGATCACGTGATCCATTTTACTTTCTATAAATTAAACATAATATTATATTCGAGCTGTGTGTTGTCTTGTGTATTGCCATTAGAAAATATTACCATATTGATTAACTGATTTATGAAATCATAGAGCGAAACACAATAATACTTACAGGCTTTTGATGTTTTCCTCGTTCACGTTTGCCGACACCAATGTAATTTATTGTCTGTATAGATGAATTAATTTGATTATTGTGATATAATAGAGTCAAGTATTATGATTCCTTATAACTTGAAAACTTATTTCCATAATTCAAATAGATGCAGACAGTAAATATAGCAATATTTGTTTTGAGAACAAATCATTTTGCATCAAAATAGCATTTTTTGTATTCTTATAGAGATAAGCAAGAAAATTTGAAATAGTCTATCTATAGACTATAGAAAAGTGTATCACATATTTATAGGATACATGCAAAGTTTAATTTTAAGAGTTTATGAGAACGTTACTCTCACTCTCAAAACTATAGCTGAAGCTAAAAAAACCCACAGTCATGGAATCATACCGATTTGACCTTAAAAGTAAGAGATATGTTTTTGCTAAAGGTCGAACAGTTCCGTGGATGTGTTTGACCGCCAAATCAGGGCCGATTACTTACGTATTTTTTACACCGGCATACGTCTATAATTTAATAGGTAATAGCACCACTATCTTTCACATCCAGCTTGGTAGAGTTTTGATGTATGTTTTTCATTCCCTTATAACAAGCAGCGGTTGAATGTTCCTAGTAAGGTATATTTGAATTTATTATTAAGTGACACTTAAACCTTATTCATTTGGAAATTATGCTTATTATTTTCAAGGTATTCGTGAAGGGAATTATCATTTTTTGTTAGAAACGTCAGTTCATTTATTTGCTAAATTTATCATTTTTATGTAAGTACTAGGCACGTTGGAGATCAGCCCGTCCTTTTCTCCGAAAGTTATATTTTCTTTAATATCTTCTTTTCTGAACTATAGAAAAATTATCGACACATACAGACAAATATCAGAATTATCTCGTAAGGGCTCCTTTTTTTCATCAGCGGAGGTACATACGCACACCCGGACAAAAATACTTCCTTCAAATCTGGTAAGTTGATTACATTTTAATACCAACGTTCATTCTAAGCTCAATTTTTTTGATATTAGGCAATTTGTAAATGCAAGTTTCATTGCCAGAAGGTTAGCTTGGTACAAAGGCTGAGTATTTTCCTAGATTTCCATGCCATTATGGATAAAACAGAATGAAGCAGACTTGCTTAGTCTAGTACAGCTGCCAGCTATTAGTTGTAGATATCACGGGACGTATAAAGATCCGAAAAGAAGATTTCGGAAAGCGGGATTTGTCTCAAATTGAGAAACGGAAAAGATTGAAGAAGCTGTACGTTCTAGGAAACATTGAGGAAATGATAAAAAAAGAGCTGTCATAGGAACCCTTGTATAGTTGTAAAAGAAAATAACATAAACACCGCAAAACTCAACATCTCTCAAGTATCGTGGCTGCGAATTTCAAATGAAAACCCTTTTACTGTAAACGTCCGAGAAAAAGTAATGTGTCTCCTTGGAAAAAATGTAATATCCTCAAAAGGGGAAAACACATGAAGGTTTCCGTTCAGATGTAATCCCATATACATTTAAAATATTCCGCCTATTATCAGGACCTAATCGCAAAAGCTGAGTAAGACTTCCATCTTGAAAAACTGTTCCCTGTTTATTACAATATCTTTAATATAGAGTATGTAATCTAGGTAGGTACTCTAAAAAAACTATGTGCCTAACATCTGTGTTTGTACTTTAGTTCCAGTGTTTTTGCTGCATGTTTGATACTTGAAAAAACAGGTTTTGCTTGATTTAGTTATTGAGTTCATTTGAATGTTATGCCACTTGGTATTTGGATTATTTTAAGCATTTATTTGTTTGATAATTAGATCATTTACAAATTTTAGAAATTGTATTTTTTTCTTTCTGAAGTTTGAAAATGATATTTTGGTATATTTCTGTTTTGTTACAACAAAAATATGTTTTTTGTTAATTTTTTTTTGATATACAGGCTGTTTCAAATTCGACTCTCACCATTGGGATCTCGGAAACTATAGGGAATACGAAGATGGTTAAATTGGGGCAAAGTTGCGCATTTATGTGGTCAACAATACGCCGTTTAGAATGTTTGAAAATTTCGAGTAGTTCCGGAGATATCAGGAAAAACCGAATTTTCTGGAAATATTTTTATTTTTTCCTGGCTTTATTTCTTAATGAATGTTTTAATAAATAGCACATTTACATTGCCACTTTTTTCACTCTTTCCACCTAACCTAACCTGAAGTTTCCTTTAGGTGTAATTATCATGAACTTTTTTTTCTTATGGGAGCCATATTGGCATTCCACAAATTTGAATAGCCCTTTTATTACCTTTTTGATGATGTATGTATAAGTTGGCATTGTTGTCCTAAAAATCCGAGAAATTAAATAAATTACTTTTATAAAGTACTTGGCTTTGATTTTTCCACTCGGTGACAAGTAAATTAAGAAAAACGATATATGATAAAACTTTATTACAATAATGATAGAAACAGTGTGAACAAGTACATTGGAAGTGTTTCTTAAGATGTACTCCGAGAGACGACAACCACAACCAAATTTGTCCAAATTAATGGACAGAATTTGCGATGGGTTTGGCTCGTTTGAAAAACTTAAGATTAAATATACCTCATTAATAATGATTTCTTTAGTTTCTTCATCAATCCTGTCTCCAGATTTTTGTCTGGGTTTTTTAAAGCAAGCATGCTCAGCTAAATTTGTATCCAATAAGTTGAATTAAGATCGGTGGGGCTATCATCTCTCAGGATACCTACATGTTAAGATCATCCATCATTCTTGTAATAAAGTTTTATCATATCTCGTTTTTCTTCACGAACTCCATTTTACGAGTCACCGACTGGAAGAATCAAAGCCAACTACTTTATAAAAGTAATTTATTTAACTTATCGGATTTTTGGGACAACAAGGCTATTCAAATTTGTGGAATGCCAATATGGATCCCATAAGAAAAAAAAAGTTCATGATAGTTACACATAGACGAAACGTCAGGTTACAAAACTATTAACACCATTGAAAAAAGCGAAATAAGTGGAAATGCAAATGTGCTATTTATTTAGAAATGCATTAAGAAATAAAGCCAGAAAAAAAATGATTTTCCGAAAATTCGTTTTTTTCCGGATATCTCCGGAATTACTCTATATTTTCAAATTTTTTAAACGGCGTATTGTTGAGCACATAAATGCGCAACTTCGCCCCAATTTAACCATCTTCGTATTCGCTATAGCTTTCGAAATCCCAATGGTGAGAGTCGAATTTGAAACAGCATGTATTTAGACCTTTTAGAAGTTACACTCTTCAAATATACCCGAGCTGTAACTACATATTGCACTCAATATTGGACTAAGAAGAAGAAGATGTAGTTGGAAGACTAAAATATCATGTTCTTGTAAAAAAGATCATCTGAAGTTGTATTTGTATGAAATTTCGATAATTATTAGTGCATATGGATAAAAAATAAAAAGAAAAATTGTATTTCAAAAAAGTTACAAGTATTTTTGGTAATGCTAAATCTCTTATTTTTGACCGACGAACCCCGAACGGAGGAGGTATACAATTCGACTGTCTGCTTTATTTATTTTTTTTTTTTTTGGTTCGTGCGCGCCTTTTATATAGTAGACGATCTCCGATTTTGATGATTTTGGATTCATTTGAAAGAAGGGGATTGAGAAATGGTCCCATATTCATAAAAACGCAAATCCGAAATCTCCTTCCCTCCGAAAACCGCCCCCGAAGAGGTGGTGGGGGCGAATTTTCTCGAAAATCGAAAATCTGAGTTGGTATAATAAAAGATAGGACAATATCCGGAAACGTTTAAATTGAACATTTTTTCAAAAGTGTTACGGTTTTCGAGATAGACGCATGTTAAATATGTATTTTTGCTATGTGGAGAGGACAATTTCTTTCGAAAATTGAAAATTTTTCGATACTACATGAAAGATATAATTATTTGTAGCAACATCTATAATGAATATTTTTTCCTTAGAATTACGGTTTTCGAGTTAAATCGGTGTTAAATGGTAACAACTAAAATATTCAAGCGTATTTCCGCCGCGATGTTCTGAGATCTCAATAATAACCACTACAAGCAAGGAATATACGTGGGTAATAGGATAAGTATTATCTTCATTGATATGGTATAGTGAACGTTCAACGATTTTCGGGACTAATGTTACACTCAAAAGTGTGAAATAAATATTTTTTACAAAAAATTGGACCGACGTTATAGTTGATGCACTGAAAAGTATAAAATAATATTACTTCTATTGGTGATGGTACTTGTGAAGTTGGTGCCAAAAGCTATCAATCTAACTGCAACTGCACAACTTCAAAAGTACCATCACCAATAGAAGTAATATTATTTTATACTTTTCAGTGCATCAACTATAACGTCGGTCCAATTTTTTGTAAAAAATATTTATTATAATTTCATCATATTAAGCAATAAAATAAACTTTTAGGGCTTTGTAAAACGTTGTTTACTCCGAAAAATTTTAGTTTTAGAAATAATTGACAATATATATACATAAAATCGAAAACCACTCACTCACTGACTGAACGAGAATCATTCTCAGGGCCAAACGGCTGGAGCCACGAAGTTGAAATTATCGGGGAAGCTCCGTTTTGTTTAGTTGGGAAGAGTAAGCTCTATCGATGGGACCAAATATAATTTTTGACTGTCTGTCTGTATGTTTGTACGCGCATCACGCAGAAACTACTGCATGGAATTGAATGCAGTTTTCACCGATGTATTACTAGAGCTCTAACTTAAAATAAAGGCAACATTTTATCGTGTCAGTCTGTCTTTCTGCATGTTTGTACACGCATCATGATAAAACTACTACAAGGAATGGAATTGAATGCACTTTTACATGCGCACGAAGTCGCGTTTATTATATTTTTCTATGCACGAATCCTACAAAACCTTTAAGTGGTGTTAAATGTTGGCCATGATTGCATTAAAAAATAACTACAAGTATCAACAAAATCAAACAAGTGTCACACAAATGTAAATATTATACATGTTATTTGCAAATTTTTAATAATAATCATACCAGGACGATTAAATTATACAAATAGATAAGTTTATTTATTATCTATGGGAAATGCGATAAACTTATTTCAATAGCATGTAATATATTTGCGACGCGATATCCACAGAAACAAACATCGTCAAAAATGCTGAAGGAGTTATAGAAAGTTTTGACCGACTTCGCTGGAACGAAGGAGGTATACAATCGAGTGTATATTGTTTTATGAATAGACGCGCCTCTTGCAACGTTGAACGGGCACCGTTTTTTATTAATAGGTATGAATGTGTTCAGCAATTTTTATAACTAATGAAATACTCGAAAATGTGAGATAAATATTTATAAAAAAAAATTACAAAAAATTGGACCGACTTTATCAGCTGTTGCGCTGAAAAATACAAAATAATATTAATTCTATTGGTGCTGGTTCCTTTGGAGTTGGTGCCTACAACAACAAACTACAACGGCACAACTTCAAAATTACCAGCACCAATAGAATTAATATTATTTTGTATTTTTCAGTGCAACAACTGAATACAATTACAATTTCTTGTAAAAAAAAATTATTTCACATTTTTGACTGTAACATAGTCATGAAAATGTTAACGTACACTAATACCCAAATAGTTATAGACAGGTTTAGCTTGTATTAGCGGAAATACCCATATCACATATTTCACACTTTACCATTGCGAAAATCGGAAACCATAACTCTTTTGAAAAAATGTTTCCGGATATGGTCCCCTTTCTAATTTTAAAATCTGGAATTTTCGATTTTCGGAAAAATTTGCCCCTTCCACATAGCTGAAACACATATTTCAGACTGTAGCGCGGAAACGTATGATTATTTTTTAAAAAGTCCAATTTAAACATTTCCGGATATGGAATTTTCATTAATTCTGTCTTCTCGGATTTTCAATTTTCGAAGAAAATTGCCCCCACCACTCCATTTGGGGTCGGTTTTTGGAGGGAAGGAGTTTTCGGATTTTTCTCAATATGTGACCATTTCTCAACTCTCCTCTTTCAAATGAAACAAAGCTATATTCAAATATTTCTCAACAAAAATACACTGTTACAAAAACTAATAGACTAATAATAATAATAGGAATAAGGTAACATATTACTGAGTCATCTGTCAAATAGTAGGTATTCTCTATTGAATAGAATTTTTTAAATTTGTTTATCAGAAAAAAATGCGGAGTCAGCTAGCTGTACGCAAGGCAAGTACATTTGCCACTACACCACCAGAGCATTTATTTTCTTGATCATGTACAGGGTGGCGAGATAAGAATGCAAAGTGCTCTCAGAAGCTATTAATCATAGAGATCTGCGGTGAAAAAAGTTTTCACTAAAGTGACCAATAGAAGATTATGAAAAATATTTTCAGATTTCCAAGATGGTCGCCAGGGGGCGTAACCGCCATCTTAAACTTGTAAAGTGATTTTTCATTGAAATCCACTTAGTAGATATACCGAAAAAATATGTGGTTTTTAAAGCTAAGCTTTATTCGAGTAACTTTTTTAACACTTTGGAGACGTATATATTATAATAAAGTGGTGGGGGGTGATTCAATGGAAATAGCGTTTATTGCTCCATCAAACCTATCATACTCGTAATATGTTTAATTCCTAATGATGCCACTAGAGCGCATTTTTCGATATAATTACATAAACAAAACATAAAAATGTAGTGAAATTCTATTTAAATAGGCTAGTGAAAACCACATGTCGATATTTTATTTCTAGAAAAAATATCGCAGAAAGAAAATTTTGTTATTATAAAATTTACAGGCGCTATTAAACCGCAGGTCTCTATGATGAATAGCTACAGAGATACAGCACTTTGCATTCTTATCTGGCCACCCTGTACATCGATAAATATAACAGCTGGTTAAATTACTTCACCTATTTTAATGTATTTGACCGACGAACCAAACGGAGGAGTTATACAATTCGACTATTTATCTGCATGTTTTTTTTATGGATGTTCGCGCCTTATAATAGTAAACGTGTTCCGATTTTCATGATTCTTTTTTCATTTGATAGAGGACTATTAAATTGATCCCAATAAAAAGCGACATTCAACATGTTCATCCCCCCAAAAAGTTTTCCCAAAGGGATAGGAAGGGGCATTTTTTTCGAAAACAATGTTTATAAATATTCTTTACGAAAAATTGGACCGACGTTATTAGTTGGTGCACTGAAAAATATGAAATAATATTAATTCTATTGGTGCTTTTGAAGTTGCTGTTAGATTTAAAACTTTTGCCACCAACTTCACCACGTCCAATTTTTCGTAATAAATATTATTTCACACTTTTGAGTGAAACATTAGTTACAGAACTCTTTGTTTGGAGGGAAGGAAATTTCAGATTTGAGTTTTTACGAATATGGGACTATTTTTCAAGTCTCCTCTTTCAAATGAATCAAAAATAATCAAAATCTGAGTTCTTATACCATATTTATACAGTTCGCGCACAAACAAAAAAAAACAGACGAATTGTATACCTCCTCCGTTTAGGTTCTTTGGTCGTTAAATTAAATGAACAGCAGCATTCTTCTTGAAAAATCAGTATATTTATACCTTTTTCTCATAAGATTCTTAGACCTAATATATATATATATATATATATATATATATATATATATATATATATATATATATATATATACATATATATATATATATATATATATATATATATATATATATATATATATATATATATATATATATATATATAAAATATCCCAAAATTGCGGTTTCAATATTTTCTATGCACTATAGCTATAACTTTTTTGAATGCGAAGTATTTTATGTTTTTGTATAATTATTTTAAAACAGTTTTTGTTTTTTGTTCCTTTCTCTGCGGATAAATTTAGATACAGAGTCCTTCGCGCTTAGCACTCTGTCTTCGATTTAAATGAAACCGCACTCCTGTTAGGCTATTATAATCACAAATTTATGTGTCTGATCTGCGGGGTTCTTTCCTTCCTGGCAGAACCAAAAGAGGTTGTCCTCTGGGGTATAAAGATTGACAGTAACAGAACTTTTCAAGTTTTTATTATGCATTATCGTAATTCAAGACCCTGGCTATTGAAATTCGGCACGTACTTGCCTTTTTTCTGGTATAATGGACTTTGGAGTGTAACCTAGAGAATAGTCAATAGTAGTAGAGGGCTTCTACTAGGGCGCTTTATAGATGAGTATTATTGTCGCCCGCCATTGTGTGGCCTAACTGTCACGTCAGTGGTATAGGTTATACAAGTAAAGATACGTAAACAAGCGCTCTACCTATACCACTGACATGACAGCAAGGACACACAATGGCGGCGGTGATAATACTCATCTATACAGCGCTCTAATTCTACTACTTACTGACTTGGCTTCCCATATCTGACTTGACAATATTGCCACTGACAAGGAGACCTACAGTTTAAGATGGACCATCAACTTCTCTTTAGAACATAATGTTTATGTCATTTGCTAGTGACCCTTATACCCCCGACTCATTTTGGAAAATTATCATGTAAGGAAAAAGATCATGTCCTAATCGGGCTCTCTCTCTTTTTGAAATGAAGTATCGTTGATAATTTTGAAAATTACTCAGATTGTTTGATTTTCTGTTTAAATTTGATATAATTTCTTGTGGTAATGCTGCACATGATAAACATCAGAAAAACATCTTTTTGAGTAACGTTTCATTGAAAATTATAATGCAACCGTTTATATGAAAGACATTACACATAATCCAAAAAAATAAACCTAATTTTAGCAGAGATAGATTAATCTATATTTTTCTCGTTAATGAAATTTACCTGGCTGGCCACGTGCGTTAGGAATATTTATTTATGGAAAATCACTATTTATTTGTATTCAACTCGAAGTGATACATAATAGCAAGGTGTCATTAAAGGTTAAGGTTGGAGGCTTCATTTATGTATGTACAGTCAAGGTAACTTCTCATCAACACTGTAATTTATTAAGTGAAATATCGATTCAAGAGATTATTTTCCTACATTGGTTAATATGTCTGAAACCAGCAGAATAAGTGGGTCCCTTGAGGTACACACTACGAACTTCCCAGCAGATTGATTGAATAAAACTTGTCATAAATCGATGTCAGTTATAGTTCTCAGGATATTTCAGATGAGAGCTAGCAACAAACAACCACTGAAATCGAGAAGGGTCTTCAAAAGTGTAGATATGGCAAAATTAGAGATTTTTTCTATAACAGTGAATTCCTATTGATAAATTAAAATATGACGTGTGGATTGTCTGCATTGCGGTAGTTACCGTTCTATTAATACATCTAGTATAATAAACTGTGAAAAATTTAGATTAGATTGTAGATGGAGTAGCTGTTCCTATCCCACTGCGAACTTTTTTTAGATTTATTTTTCACCATTTAATTAGATTTCAGTATTTTGATTTATCCTATCTATCAGATTTGTTCCTTTAGCTCTCTGCCTTCGGTATTTCCTCCTACACCGGACACCGACAAAATAGCATACGATTACAATACTTTCCTTACTAGGCTACTTAGGAAAGTGAAAATGGCATTACCTGTAAATAATTCTCTTGAGAAAACGAAAATACGTCAAGGACGAGTGCTCTAAGGGTACTCGTACTACATTACTCTATGTTATATTATAAACATAATCTGACAGCAAGCAAAAAGTTTTATGTTATGTTAAATTCATAAATTGATTTTTCTTGTATTTTTTTCAATTAAATTCTTCCACTTAATACATTATAACTTTAAATCGTATGAATCAATCAAAAATATATTAGTGATTGTCCAATTTTATATCCAAAAATATATTTTTTAGGATTCAGCTCTCTTTTGAATTAACGTAAAACTGTATTAGAGATATTGGTCAAAAACTTATCATCTTATAGCTATATAAGTAGGTATGTATCAATTAAAGGTATGTTGCTACAATTTTTCGTTCTCGAGATAATGTAGTAGAAAAATTACTATATAACTACACCGTACATAGGTGCGTACAAACACATACATTAAAAAAAAATTATATGACTTCAGGTTCCTTAACGTGAAGATTTGTCAAAATTACACTTTTGGAATATCAGAACTATTACAGTCCCTAACTTCCTACCTACTGGGAACTTGATAAGCATTTTCTTTTAACTTTGCCAACTTGATTAAGTGCTCTAATAGTAACACTTTATAATAGTCACTTGCTTAGCAAATTTCTTTGCATGATATGCTTCCACCATAACCACCAGATATAAAATTTACAATCCCGCTTGGTGTTGACGAATCCAAATATAAAACGAAAACTTTATCTCACAACGTGTTGACAACTAATTGTCACTGTCACAATGATTAATAAATAAAATCAGCCAATAAAAGATGAGTGGGAATTGTGACGTCAAAGGGCGCTAAAACAGACACGTTTTGAACCAATTTAATTTTGAGTGTTTTTGAACTTTTTTCTTTTATATAATTAAAATTTGGAAATAAACAAAAAACACGGGTTAATTTTTTTAATAGGGTTTCAGAGTCATCAATAAAAAAATATGTGCAGTGACCGAATTGAACAAAATATATTTAAAAAAGTCACATAGTACCTACCAATATTAGTAGTATCTAGTACTATCTAATGAAGCCGAACATATTTGACCGAAAAGTTACTTATTTCTAATTTTTTCATTGTTCTTGGAGGGTAAATCAAAAATATAACTCTCTTTGATTAAACTTTATCACCCAATATGAAAAAAACAGTGTGCAATAGAATATGAAATTTTCTCAGTACTTGAATCATTTAAAATTGCATAAATAATACTGAAATATCACTTGTCGCCTTTAGATGATTTTTTTATTGAGCTAAAAAACAATTAACAAACCTGAAAATGTCTATCATATGAACAGAATACCTTAAAAAAAGAAATAGTTGCTGTAGACTCCAAAACTTGTTATGTTAGCATTAGTGAAATTACTTTAGTTCATTGTCTAACAGTTTTAATTAAAGCATGTAAGGTCTTCTTTGATCTGTTAGACAAATGTTCATTGAAATATTCACATAATCGATTTGAAAGATGGATTTACCTTTAAATGCAAATCATCAGTTCGGAGCAGCCAGTTTATGGAGCACTTCTTTCTCGCATTAAAAATTATTATGCAAAATGTACGGATGAATATGAATAAAAGCAAAAATTCAATCTATAGTTAATCCCACCGAAAAAAAAAATATTTTCTTTATACCCGGATTGACAACATTTGAGCAAAATTAAGTCGTCACCACTCAATTTTTATTCAAAACTGTCTGTATATGCAGATATAACTATGATAAGGGTGGGTAATTCATAATGACAACCCTGTACCTCAGAATTCCTTGTGTTTGCAAATACTGCATGTAAAAAACTTAATATTGTATTTCAACATAAGATTTTGAGACATTTACCTCCACATCCGTAGGATGTTTTTTAAGATGAAAGACACTCATAGCCTACTCATCTTCCGAGAAGAGAAAGTGTCTTACAGTCAACGATTCCTAAAAGCGAGATCCATTAAAAAAAACATGTACACGAACTGTGTCCATACGTTCTATTTTTTGTGAAGTCAATCATTAAGTAACATTATTTGTATTTTTTGACAGTTTAGGAAAAAGAAATAGAGATCTATGTGTTTATTATCAAGATTTTGTTAGAGACAAATTATGTTATGCATATCTGAAATGAACAAATCTAGTCAACAGAAGTAGAAGCAGTTTTGACCAAAGTCCGCAAAAGATGGAGGTATAGATACAATTTTCCTTTGTACGTTTGCTTTTCTAATAGCTCAAAGAACTAAAATGTTGATTTTCTATTTAAATGCAACTCGTCTAACATCGTTGGGAAATAACGCATTACATTGACGTGGTAATTTATACAAATCTCAGTTCATCTCAGGAATAATGAACATTGTAGGATTTGTGCTAAGAAATATTTCCACGAAAACATTCAGTGAGTTGGCTAAGAAAATAAATAGGATGGTGCGGAAAATAGCAATGCAACCGCCTTGTGACTGATGAATAAACGTTGAAGTTATAATGAAAGTAATTTAACAGATTTATCCTTGCCCACTTGAATATGTGGGTTCGTTTTAATTTAACAATACCAAGATGCTGGGAGACAAGAACATTCATTATCTTGGATGACTTATTCAGGATGGTCATGGGTCTGAAATATAAGATAAGCAAAAAACAATAATCCATTTGAAATCAAGATTGGTTTTGCATAATGCTTTTCATTAGAATCAATCATCTTGGAAATTTAATTCGTTTCAACATCCTATTAGGGTCCAATTTAATGCTTTTAGAAGAAAAGATGAAATTAATTATGTCACAAAAAGTACTTTACGGGATTATCTAAAAATTGACACTTTTCAGGCCTTGCTTGTATTTCCGTATGTAGTTTAAAGGCAGGAGCTGATTTTAATGTGAAATTTCGTTAAAAGTCATACCTGCGAGGGGCAAGCAATAGGGTAGAGATTTTATTGTGAGTATAGGGTATATAAAAATACATCAAAAATCCTTAGGTTTGACATGCACCGCTATAAAATTAAAACAAGCAGCAACACCATGTGTATTCATTTTTTACGCACATCTTCCCCCTTCCAATCTTCGAAAACAGCGAAGTAGAAGCTGCGAAAAAAATTTGGAATGTTATCTATACAGGGTGGTTCTCCGGCAAACTAAAACAATCTGAAAATATGTTGACATACTAATGTCACTGGGGGACATACGTCTAAAATATTTTCATGTTTGTCGTAATTCCGGTTATACCGGAAGTAGATGCTAACTTTGTTATTTTAAATGGAATACCCTGTATATTACCGCATTTTTAGATTTCTTGTATAATTTTGATAATATTTTATGAATAATATCCTATACCTAAGTTTATAACCGTTTTTGACATATTTCAAATTTTATGTCGAAAATTAAGTTTATAGTATAAACATAATTATCAATCTTTCCTATGAGGAAGACTTTAATATTTAATTTTGGTTGATTTTTTTTATAGAAGAAGACCTACCTACTTTATCAGTATTCTTATGATTTTTTGATAATAATTTATACAATGATCAAAAAAGAAACTTGATAACTAGATCAAAAAAATTGTCAAAAGTCAATTTTTTCATATGGAAACCCACGTTTTTTTATCATTTTATTGTATTAAGCAGCAAAAATAAGGGGAACATTGTATAAGGTTGTCTATACCAAAAATTAGTAGTTTTTAAAATAATTGGCAATTTTCCATTTTTCTATATGTAAAAATGCTACACATCTTTTAAGTTGTGTCAAAATTTGCAAATGAAAAGTATTATATTGACATATTTGACGCATGTTTGACTTTTATTGACATTCGTTATTATTCAATGCAATCATGGCCCACTTCTTTTACAAACGCTATCATGATGTCATGAATTTGTGTGTGTCACGTCATAACTGGACGCTATTTCTTCCGAGGTAATGTATGGATGGTGTTTGCGAATTTGCGTTTGCAAGCTCCATGAACAGGAATACTGCAACATCTGACATAGACGTCAGTCTGACATTGACATGACAAAACGATAATCCTTTATAATCCGGGCAGAGTTTTGTAAAGCCTAGCAGGATAAGTCTCTACTCTGTGGGATAAGTTGAATAAATAGTTTAAGAGAAATATTTTTGCACAATAAGTAAACTCACTTGCAATCCAAGATCGGTCACCAAATTCTGCTGCAGGAGTATACCTACTCGTATACCGGTATGCTTGCATTTGATTTTTTCCATTTCTCTGAAAATCATACCATTTTATTCAATCCTCAATAATATTGGAATTATTTTCAATCTAGTTTTTTGAGATACGTATCTCAAAACTAATGTTTCGTAAATTTTACGAGTTTATCAAATACTAATTAAATTATTGATAAATGTAATTTATTTAAACCCAACTTCAATAAAAGTTTTACATTTTAAGTTGTAATTATTATTTATAACAATGAAATTACAGTGTACATACTTTGCAAAAGCTAACAAGATGTTCACCATATATTGAGGGCTGCACAAAAGTGATGGTTTTACTCAGACAAGTATAAGGATAAAACAGATATTTACGCAAAGATCTTTACACAAGATTAAAATTGAAAGTTTTTTCTCAGTCCATCGTATGGAAAATAGATATGCTAGTCAATACTGAAGATACAGCGGGAAAGTGATTTCAATTTGAACTTATTTCAGTTTTGTTGAGAATGCGAATAAAATATAAGAGCCATCGTCGCTATTACGTACTTCAACCCAAATTTATCCCATGTATTGGAGCCGGTTTTATTCTAGATTGAAAAGCATTTTCATCTTAACTCATGAATATTTATTATTGTGCCTTAACCTCAATGAGCCAGCAACTGACAGAATGTGAACGCAAACACAAAATAGCGTTCATGGAGCTAACACACAATTGGCTCCATGAAGAGCATCGGTAGTGTTTGCATTGATAGGGCTGATAAGGACTCCGTGAACACAGCCAAAATGTCGGCCAAGTTCGTTATTGTTATAATCGGAATAGTAGTTTCAAAATGGCAGCCCACCAAACTTTAAACAAAAATCTCAAAAAGTAGCCATTGGTTAAATGTCATTAAAAATATTTTTAGGTTATAGAACTGTTCCTACAACTTTTGTTTGAAACATTTTCACATAATAGTGACAGAATAATGAAAAAAATTAAAAAAATTACCTATCCGAATTCATTTAATTTTGAAAATCTCAATGCTCGATTTATCTCATACCGATATCAAAAAGTAATTTCGATGTGTGCTTCGAAAAATACTTTGAAGACCCTAACGTTGAAATAATTCCCATCAACAATTTTGCATATTCTAGGGCCGTATAATAGGAATAATAATAGTTGGTTGTGTTTCGATCAATTCAATCAAATTTCGACACCTCTTTTAAAATTTCAGCCTTGAATAGTAAATACATCATACGATAACAACAAGAAATATCCAAAGGGACCCAATTACTAAGCCCCCCGCTGTCCGTCCGTCCGTCTGTACGCGGGCTGCTTCTCAAGAACCGTAACAGGTAGAAAAATGAAACTTTCAAAAAGTAAGTAATACTATAGCTGCAATTATGACAAAAAACTCTTAAGTAATAAATATGATATTATAAAACTAATAACTCTTTGGGTAATATAATTAAAAATAACAAGAATAAAATCGATAAAACTAATAAAAATGGAGCTTATTAACTAAGTTTTGGTTCGCAACTGAGAAAAAATTTACGGCGAATAATTGGGTACATGACTAATTTTTTTGAACAATTTTTATTTTGTAGTTAGACATTCAATTAAACCAAAAAAAGACAAAAAAATTACGAGTTTATTTTGAAAATTAATAAAATATATATTCAAAAATTGTTTATAAATTTTCCGCTTGAATTCTAAGAATGGCTGAAACGTCACAATCTTCCTTAGTTAGTGTCCCACGATATAAAAGAAAAGAGGACTAGAGCATAGAACACTATCTGACCAGAGAGAAGATACAATATTGTATGCTCTCTGTTCTCTCTGAGGAGGATTTGTTCATCGACTTGTTGATTACTACGTCACTCTCATGGTCGATATTGATAGGCGTTCGCAGTCACGTGATAAGGGGTTTGAAATTACAACTATTTAAATTGATTATATTTTGAATTCCAAGAGAAATTTAACCTGCATGATGTGATTTTTGGTATGTTAGGATTACCTAATATCGTCTGAACATCACTTTATATTGAATTTCCATTAATGTCAAGTACCCAATTCAAACTCGTGGGAGATTCGGTAGGTACGAAAATTTTATACCAAAAATTATATTTAAAAGTAGACAATTTTTGACAGTTTATAAATAAATATTTGTCAAAAATAATCTAAGATTGTTATTCTGGCACCTGCATGTGACAGTTGTCAAGCCAGAAAAATTATCACTCAATCACTTATTAATTTCGGGACCGAAGGAAAGATTGATAATTATGTTTTAGACTGTAAATTTAATTTTAATTAATTATTAACATAAAATTTGAAATACGTCAAAAACGGTTATAAACTTAGGTATAGGATATTATACATAAAATATTATCAAAATTAGACAAGAAATGTAAAAATGCGGTAATATACAGGGTATTCTATTTAAAATAACAAAGTTAGCATCTACTTCCGGTATAAGCGGAAACGCGACAAACATGAAAATATTTTAGAGGTATGTCCCCCACTGACATTAGTATGTCACCATATTTTCAGATTGATTTTAGTTATAGTTTGCCCACAATCGATCGATGTCTTTCCGGGAGAATCTCCCTGTATGGTTGAATATGCAGGTTGCAGAAAAAAAAATGTCTCTCTATTAAATTTTATTGGAAATAAATTCCAGAAATCTATTTTGACCAATTTGTTAAACTTCCGTAAAAACGACCTAAAGGTCATAAATGTCATTAGCACAAGCCTCAAACAAAGTAGAATTACATAGCACACAATAATAATATCATAATGCTTCATAAGTGAACTGCTTGTACATGGTGGCCAAATAAGAAAGTATATATATATATATTTCGGGAACAACTTGAAGTGCATCTTTGAGATAAAAAATTATAGAAGAAAATTTTATACCTGTTGTAATTGTCTACACAACTTAGTTAATAAGCTCCATTTTTATTAGTTTTATCGATTTTATCCATGTTATTTTTAATTATATTACCCAAAGAGTTTTTAGTTTTATAATATCATATTTATTACTTAAGAGTTTTTTGTCATAATTGCAGCTATAGTATTACTTACTTTATGAAAGTTTTATTTTTCTACCTGTTACGGTTCTTGAGAAGCAGCCCGCGTACAGACGGACGGACGGACAGCGGGGGCTTACTAATTGGGTCCCATTGGCACCCTTTGGATATTTCTTGTCGTTATCGTATGATGTATTTACTATTCAAGGCAGAAATTTTAAAAGAGGTATCGAAATTTGATTGATTAATGTTCGAAACACAACCAACTTTTATTATTCCTATTATACGGCCCTAGAATATGCAAAATTGTTGATGGGAATTACTTCAACGTTAGGGTCTTCAAAGTATTTTTCGAAGCAAACATCAAAATTACTATTTGATATCGGTATAAGATAAATCGAGCATTAAGATTTTCAAAATAAAAAGAATTTGGATAGGTAATTTTTTCAATTTTTTTCATTATTCTGTCACTATTATGTAAAAATGTTTCAAACAAAAGTTGTAGGAACAGTTCTATAACGTAAAAATGTTTTTAATGACATTTAACCAATGGCTACTTTTTGAGATTTTTGTTTAAAGTTTGGTGGGCTGCCATTTTGAAACTGCTATTTCGATTCTGCCTAATAACGAACTTGGCCGACATTTTGGCTGTGTTCATGGAGTCCCTATCAGCCCTATCAATGCAAACACTAACGATGCTGTTCATGGAGCCAATTGTGTGTTAGCTCCATGAACGCTATTTTGTGTTTGCGTTCACATTATGTCAGTTGCTGGCTCATTGAGGTTAAGGCACAATAATAAATATTCATGAGTTAAGATGACAATGCTTTTAAATCTAGAATAAAACCGGCGCCAATACATGGGATAAATTTGGGTTGATGTACGTAATAGCGACGATGGTTCTTATATTTTATTCGCATGCTCACCAAAACTGAAATAAGTTCAAATTTTAATTCAATAATTCAATTTTAATCTTGTGTAAAGATCTTATATCTGAATATCTGGTTTATCCTTATACTTGTCTGAGTAAAACCATCACTTTTGTGCAGCCCTCAATATATGGTGAGCATCTTGTTAGCTTTTGCAAAGAATGTACACTGTAATTTCATTATTATAAATAATAATTACAACTTAAAATGTAAAACTTTTATTGAAGTTGGGTTTAAATAAATTATATTTATCAATAATTTAATTAGTGTTTGATAAACTCGTAAAATTTACGAAACATTAGTTTTTAGATACGTATCTCAAAGAACTAGATTGAAAATAATACCAATATTATTGAGGATTGAATAAAATGATATGATTTTCAGACAAATGGAAAAAATCAAATGCAAGCATACCGGTATACGAGTAGGTATACTCTTGCAGCAGAATTTGGTGACCGATCTTGGACTGCAAGTGAGTTTACTTATCGCGCAAAAATATTTCTCTTGAACTATTTATTCAACTTATCCCACAGAGTAGAGACATCCTTCTAGGCTTTACAAAACTCTGGCCGGATGATAAAGGATTATCGTTTTGTCATGTCAGTGTCAGACTGACGTCGATGTCAGATGTTGCAGTATTCCTGTTCATGAGCTTGCAAACGCAAATTCGCAAACACCATCCATACATTACCTCGGAAGAAATAGCGTCCAGTTATGTCGTGACACACACAAATTCATGACGTCATGATAGCGTTTGTAGTAGAGTCCATTCACTTAGAGAAAAGGCCACCTACATCACGAAAATGCGCGAAGTGCTGACGTCACGTTAGTGTCGTACGCTGTATATTACCAACATGTAAACAAATATCTGGCGTGTGAGACAAAATGTCAGGGTAAGGTAAAAACACACAAAATAAAACGTTTAGTTACATCAGTGCACGTTACCAGTTTGTTCTACATATTATGTTTCAGCGGTATCTGAAATCCCCGTTCAGCTTCGTCTTGCATAAAAGTGGCAACGTTAGTTATGATTTCTCGGACTTGGCTTTGAATTACCAACCCTTTCACACCAAAGAGCTTCTTCAGTGGTATCTTCTAAAACAATGTATGGAACATAAACTAATATAAATTTTGGAAACTCACCTTACAGAAAATATAATAAATCACCATGGACAAAAATGGCATTCTGAAACCAACACTCTCTAGATTACGGGCAGATTACGACTTTTGTTGTTTTCTTGATTCATGTAAACATTCAAAACTACGCCACTGAAATGTATCGGCAGCTGAGCGTTGCTAGGCAACGAGACAAAGTGACCAAAACTGGTTCCTGCGCTGATGACACGGTGGCCTTTTCTCTAAGTGAATGGACTCTACCTTAGTCTCTTAGTGTAGGGAGTGTGCGTAAACGACAGGAGATGCTGCTCTGTATAGCCACCATGAAACGAAAGTGAAGCCAATTTTTCGTCGCCCGCCATTAGTTTCGACCTTGGTGTTTACAGCTTATTTTGATTCTCATTTTTGTGCTATTTTTTAATGAAAACGACGATTTTTTTATCTTAACGCAATGGTGAAATGCGAGGCTCTTGGATACAAGAGCTGTCGAAAAAAGAATATGGTGTTACGTACATTGGTGGCCATTGATTTAGTCCTCATTTGGCTTCACTTGGTCTCCGAATGCGACGTCTCCTTGGTAATTCCATGCTCTAAGGACTCTACTACAATTGAGCTCCGTGAACGGAACACGGCCATATACGACTGATTTTTGTAGCAAATTTGAACTTCATATATTCATATATGCGCCCTGTATCGTGTTTACAAATTTCGAATTCAATTCAAACAATATATATCAACTTTCGAAAAAACAAACATTTTGGACTTCTTCATTGACATATAATGCCGGATTTATGCAGACATTTAACGTAAGATAACTTAAGCATTTAATATAAGGTAACCTAATATAATTTAACAAGAATTTTCCTAATTTATGGAGATAAATTTAACATAATTTAATTTAACGTTGACGCATGCGTGTTTGTATTATATCGGTCAATTGTCATTTATTCTCCTACTTTTTGGGTAGCAGCCATCAAAAAATATTAAATGTCAATAGAAAATAAATAAATAATCCCTAGAAAATATTTATGCTTTTTGAAATTAAAATTACTGTTGGTCGCTCTGTCGGTGAGCGGTGACCGGTGTAGAACGCAAAAATTGAGCTCATTTAACGTAACGTAACATAAAAGATAAAAGTTAACCAACTATTAAATTATGTTACGTTATATTAAATGTTAAATGACGTGCTTAATTCGAACAATGTAAACAGCATATTTCATCTTTACCTTATATTATGTTAAATTAAATCCTTAAATTATCTTACGTTAAATGTCTGCATAAATCCGGCATAAAACCATGCCATTAGGTACATTTCTATAAGAAATCTACCTACCTACCTACCTATAAACAAAAGTTTCCACCGTTACAAATGCACAGAAAACACAAATTCAGAACACTAGATAAATCTAGAGGTATCCCAGTTACACATTTATTATTACGCACATTTTTTTAAAATCATAGTAGGATATCAGGTTACTACTAGAACAGATAATTCCATGAATTCGCAATGTTTACTGTATTGACCTATCCCAAATTTTATTATGATATGGTTGAGTTCATGTGATTATGGCTTGTAACATCTTATATTATCACTGTTATACCGAACAAATTCTAACTATTTATCAACTACTGTATTTATGAATAAACAAAAAAATATATTCATGATCATGTATTGTCCAAAACAGAAGGTAGGTAATTTATTTATATATCGGGATATTCTACTAGGCATAGGTTAGTTGAACTAAATATATGTACTAAAAATATTGGAAATATGTAAACATTAGATATTATTATTATATTCTAAAAGATGCAAGTGTACAGCTCATCCTTCACTAGTTGCTCTGGCAATAATTCCATGAATTCGCAATGTTTACTGTATTGACCTATCCCAAATTTTATTATGTAATGGTTGAGTTCATGTGATGATGGCTTGTAACATCCTATATTATCATTGTTATACCGAACAAATTCTAACTATTTATCAACTACTGTATTTATGAATAAACAAAAAAATATATTCATGATCATGTATTGTCCAAAACTGAAGGTAGGTAATTTATTTATATATCGGGATATTCTACTAGGCATAGGTTAGTTGAACTAAATATATGTACTAAAAATATTGGAAATATGTAAACATTAGATATTATTATTATATTCTAAAAGATGCAAGTGTACATCTCATCCTTCACTAGTTGCTCTGGCAATAATTCCATGAATTCGCAATGTTTAGTAAATTGACCTATCCCAAATTTTATTATGATATGGTTGAGTTCATGTGATTATGGCTTTTAACTAACATCCTATATTATCACTATTATACCGAACAAATTCTATATATTTATCAACTATTGTATTTATGAATAAACAAAAAAATATATTCATGATCATGTATTGTCCAAAACAGAAGGTAATTTCGGGATATTCTAATACCTAGGCATAGGTTAGATGAACTAAATATGTACTAAAAATATTGAAAATATGTAAATATTAGATATTATTATTATTATATTCTAAAAGATGCAAGTAAATAGCTCATCCGTTAGTAAATTGACCTATCCCAAATTTTATTACGTGTTGGTTGAGGCTAGTTGATTATGGCTTGTAATCAAATCTTATCACTCACTATAATATAATAATACTGCTATCAAATCTTATATAATATATTTATATATCTTTATTTATCAAATCACCTTGTTACTCATTGAAAAGAAACTATTTTCATGATTATGTAGGTATTCATCAAAATCGAAGGTAATTTATTTATATATCAAATATTTTTATTGATGTAAGAATTATTTTTTCTCTCTTAAGAATATCATTTATAAGGAAAGCAGCTGAACTAAGATAATTTATGTTCACAGAATGATCTTGAGTGGACTTAGGAACCTTGAAGACAACAAACAAATATAAACTAGGAAGAAATAAAATAAGTTTCATATCTTTTCATCCACATTACACACACGACGTTGGTTAAAATGGACCAATCTCGATTTGAAGGTCTTGACATTTTCCATCACTTGAAACTAATAATAATTGTAGTATTCATTAGGCTGGGAGCCACTCCTATAAAAATATACTACAGATTTAATACATACATACCATAATTCCTACAAGAAGTATTAACTACTGAATTCGACTCACTCCCTGTGCATACTGAGGAGAAGCAACATCATATAATAAGTTATTCCTTATTTTTGGAATTAAATGGACTAATTATTATTGTGATATTACTCATTATTGTGATCCTGTTATTGATGTCTTTTTTAGAAAATAGCGTGTTGTTTTTGTTTGCTACTTAAAAATTGTTACAAATATTAAATTTGACTCCATATCGAGGATTTTTTCCAAAATATAGCTGGCCAGGATGGTTAAAAATTTATATTGACGAACGGACCGCGAATTTACATTTCCTATACCAATTCATCAGTAGTATTTGTTTGCAAGAAATTAGTTACATATTCTAATCTATTACAGTGCAGGAATGTATCATATTGGTATAGAATTTGCAAGTTGCATGTTATTAGAAAATCTAACCTATTTCAATCAGTTATTGTCGGCGTTCGTCATGATCGCGCAGTTTGTTATTCTGTTGCGACTGTAGTTCGAAGGAAAGATATTGGACTTAAAAGGTAATAATCGCATACAATCTGGAAGACCATCTAAACTCGAAGAAAAGAAGAAAAAAAGAAACCTCCCAACATCAGCCTTTGTGTAGAAAGAAACGAATCTAGTGCAAAGAAACATTAACTTAATAATGTATAATAATATTAAAAAAGGATATTTTTTTTGTTTTCGCATGGAAATAATATGTGTTTATTATTTTTTCAACAAAATTTTACCAAAATGTAAGTGAAGTTTATGAAATATTAATAAATCTATGTAAAAAATAGGTTAGTTTTTCTTTCTCAGGTAGTATAATTACTAAAGAGATAAAATAAAGGGGCTAGTCCGTATATGTCGGAGACACATCTCTTACAAGATATCAATTTCCCTTGCCCTTGAATATAAACATCATAAAATAAATAATAGGAAACGTATATGAGTAATTTTTACATTATTGAATATTTTAGGGCAAGGGAAATCTCCATCTTAAATGTGAGTGAAGTTTATGAAATATTAATAAATCTATGTAAAAAATAGGTTAGTTTTTCTTTCTCAGGTAGTATAATTACTAAAGAGAAAATATTTTTTACAAAAAATTGGACCGACTTTATTAGTTGGTGCACTGAAAAGTATAAAATAATATTAATTCTATTGGTGCTGTTACTTTTGAAGTTGTGCAGTTGCAGGTAGATTGGTAACTTTTGGCACCAACTTCACAAGTACCAGCCCCAATAGAATTAATATTATTTTATACTTTTCAGTGCACCAACTAATAAAGTCGGTCCAATTTTTTGTAAAAAATATTTATTTCACACTTTTGAGTGTAACATTAGTCACGAAAATCGTTGAACGTTCACTAATACCAATGAAGATAGTACTTATTCTATTACCCACGTATATTTCTTGCTTGTAGTTGTTATTATTGAGATCTCAGAACATCGCTGCGGAAATACGCTTGAATATTTTAGTTGTTACCATTTTAACACCGATTTTACTCGAAAACCGTAACTCTAAGGGAAAAATGTTCAGTATAAATGTTGCTAAAAATAATTATGTCTTTCATGTACTGCAAACAGATTTTCAATTTTCGACAGAAATCGCCCTCTCCACATAGCGAAAATAGGTATATTTGAGAATTTAAAATGTCTCTATGTCGAAAACCGTTACTCTTTTGAAAAAATGTTCCATTTAAACGTTTCCGGATATTGTCCTATCTGTAATTATATCAACGCAGATTTTCAATTTTCGACAAAATTTGCCCCCGGAGGGAAGTCTCCTCTTTCAAATGAATCAAAAATCATCAAAATCGGAGTACGTTTACTATATGAAAGGCGCGCACAAACCAAAAAAAAAAAAGCACACAGTCGAATTGTATACCTCCTCCTTTTGGGAAGTCGGTCAATAAAATAAAGGGGCTAGTCCGTAGATGTGGGAGACACATCTCTTACAAGATATCAATTTCCCTTGCCCTTGAATATAAACATCATAAAATAAATAATAGGAAACGTATATGAGTAATTTTTACATTATTGAATATTTTAGGGCAAGGGAAATCTCCATCTTAAATGTGAAATACTCAAATGACTGAAACAATGTAGGCATTTACTCACTATTGAACCTTAAATTCGTCTTACAAATTCTACACTAATATGGTGCATTTTTGCACTCTTGAAAACGTTATATAACTAATATTCTGCAAACAAATACTACTGAATTTCACTCATCGTCGTGACTGAATTGGTATAGGAAATGTAAATTCGCGAACAGACCACATGACATCTCTAAATCTCTACCAATGGAAAATGAGAATAGAGCTACTCCCACCTGTGGAGTGAAGTGGTAAGATGAAAATTAAACTTTCAAGATAAACATCATTACAAATCTAATTTAATACATTTTCAAATAAACTACCGTGTATCAAATAATAGCCATATCAGTGAATCGTGTATGAGAATAGATTTGGCGGAATTTTATTTTCACAAGTGAACAGTTTTGTCGCTTAATCTATCGAGATATTTGTAGCTCTCAGAAATTCTTGTCGATATCTTTTGTTGAAAGCAAATGGCCACAAAAAGAATAGAAATAACTTAATTTTGGGGAAACTCTAGATTCAAGATATTCAAAAGCGCTGTCACAAACGATAAATAATGAAAATAATAATAAAAACCCTCAATTTCTCGCATATAATGAAACGACGTAAACAGAATATCTCTCATAAGGTACGTTAGAAGCACATGCAGTGGTTAATATTTTCAAATTGAGCACTGAGCCTAGACGGGCGAAATTATGTGGCACCTGGTGAGTCTGCCATTCCAATAAAGAGGAAGGGGAATAATTCTACAGTTGCTTCAGCTGAAATAATGTTCAAATTGAAAAGGCTGTAAATTTTCCATACCATGGTAGTTGTTCCTTCTCAATGTCTCGCTCCCAAAGGCTGTTTGACATCATCTTTACACCATCCTATTCCGTCTCTTGCGTGTTATTCGCTTTTTTATTTTATTGTTAACTTTCACTGCTGCAACTAGATGTCCATTTACAAGTTGCTTTTTCTTTGGTTTTTAGGTTGATATTCCACGGCTCAGGTTCAGGTACTCTAAGGTATTCTATTTTCGGATTATCCATTTTTTGTAATAATCATGTGATTTCCTTGCCATTTGGACGTGTATTCTAAGAGTTTTCTAAGTGTATAAAATATGTCTCTACTTACCTGGAAGCCAAGCTTATATGTGTGTTTGAGTCTACAAAGCATAAACTCTAATTTGCGTCTGCGCTGACCATCTAGTTATTATTTTAGGTTGTTTGGACTAGCCTCAGGACTACTTCTAACGATTTGTATATCCAGGAAAGATTATGACCTTCGACTTTTGTATTCATGTTGTGAGTCAGCCCGTTGAATGGGTGAAAGTATCATGATTTACAAATTTACAATATAAACGAACACTGGGCTGATTTTTGTCAAATAGTTTCAGTTTAGAGATAATTCAGTAAAAAAACTACTAACTGCTGTGAAAAAAATTGGTCCTTGATCTGAGTTATTGTTTTAATTGAACGATCAAACTATTAAAACAGTTAACTTGACAAAAATCTTGAAGATTTTTGCTTATAGTAGGTAGCAATAGTTTTTTGTCAATATATGCAATAAAAAATATCAAAGATGCTCCACTCATCTAACTTGTAATGAATATAATAACCCGAAAATTTAATGTTTATATTTTACTTGGGATTGTCGGGAAGCTTTATGTTTTATTATTGGCAAAATTTTTAATATACAGGACTTGGTAAACACCATTCTTGTGAACCTAATAACAGCATTCGGTGAAAAATAGCTATCGACGGTCCTCGCTACTTTTGTTAGCGCTATAGAACTGTTTTTGTCAAGAAACGATAGCTAACATCGTTAACAAAGCTCAAGCTCAGAGGTCACCATTTTTTCTTATGTTGATAACTATTATTCGCCCGATGCAGCTAATTATCTCTATTCCTAAAAAGCTCTTGTACAATTAATAATATTTGACATTGACGTTGTACGTGGCGGACATAGACTATCTCCTCTCTGTCTCTGTCTTCTCTGTTCATAGCTATTTTCTGCGAAACTGACCCATTTTGTTAATCCCATCGCTGTCATTCTGCCTCCATCATCTATGTGAACCCCCTATAATTTTGTGAGGCTTAGGATTAACAACAGATGTAATTGACACTTCCCTTTTCTGGGATAAAAATTACTCCAAAATATAATTTTTATATATTATATAGGTATTTATATAAACCAGATTCATCAATATCAATCTAAATTTTTTCACGCCCACAACAGATTTATTAAATGTATAAATTGAAAAGAAGAATCTCCTTAGAACGGCCTCAAGACTTTACTATATAGGTGTAGACATTACGTTATCGCGATATTTAATTAACTGGGATACATTTTATATTCTTTCAAATCGTCGCGCATCTCTCCTTTCGGTAAAACTCAATAGCTATCTGCCTTTAGTTACGTAATACGTAATCTCGGTCCAAAGTATATTCATCCCAGCAGAGGCTCAGAGTCTGGCCGGGTCACCGTCAGCGTCGGGGGGTTGGCAACATTCGGGCGGGGGCACGCAATCTCTGTTCTTCAGGTTGATGACCTTACAGGACCTGCCTCAACCCGAGACATGCCGGTGCACCGCGCGTACGTTCATGCTTTGCTGCCCAAGCGAATGCCTCATCGGCACCATCTTCTATTCTGACTAGGTACTCTTCTTATTGTGTATTTAGCTCCAACGAAAATAGGAGGATTATTATTCATACATCATAGCTGTGTTATGTAGAATTGAGATTCCAACAGCGTATCCCAACGTCCCGAAAAAGTGGGTCAGCTTCTGACAGCATTTTGTGCTGTTCTCGCCAGCAAACCGCGGTGGGCAACCTCAGGTTCACTGAACGCAATGTTATTGTTTCTGTGATGGTGATGCTAGTTTTCAAACGGCATTACCAGCTCACGCCGCACTGTGGCATTTAAATTTATTTATGCATCATTCAAGGCATTAATGGCCAGTTTAAATCCAGCCGCCCAGCTTCTTTTGACTCATAAGCCTATATTTTCGGTGTTCATTCATTCAACATTTTGGAGGAAGACCCATATGCAACATTGTTGTCTCTTATTATTACCAACAAAAGCCACTGAACTCTTTTCAAAATATACATTCGGGTTCAGAAAAAACTCATGAGATATCGTCAAACTTAAAAATATATCATGATTTTCAGCAATACAAACAAAATGTGGCAAGTCTGAGCAAAACTTGTGAGTTATAAACATATAAATTTTCATAAATAAAAAAACCCAATCACAGGTTTTATTTTTATCATTATGTTCAATTATATTATCATTAAATTATGATTTTGAATACCTCCCGATCAATGAACAAGCAATGTATTCATGAATGTCTATATCAAATCTTTTATAACGAGCTATTTAAAAAAATATATTTTTTAACTTCACTTGGCATAAGTAGGTGCCTTAATAACATTTGGAAAATTTTCCGGGCCGTTCATCAATTCTCACTCTGAGTTTGAATCATTTGAAAATTATTATTAATTGTATTGTATGTATTATTAATAATGCATACAATACCTACCTACACGTTATATTTTGGATATCATATTGATATCCGTTAAGAATGTATAATATAATTATTGTTCATTCATTATTGTTCCCCTGAAAAGAGATAGTTACTTACCTTCATGAATTTTAATTGAATTGGGGGTCCGATGACGAATACGGAATTGCGAAAAGTGAAAAATATCATTTAAAAATAATCCTTTTCAATAGCAAAAATGAATAATAACATTTACGGATTATTCAGTAATTTCTGAGAAATTAATTCTTGATATTCAAAATATCATGGTCTGAATGACATTTTTTTGGTATCATAACTATAGCGAGGTTTCCAATTGCAACTTTGCGAAGTTCACAAATATATCTTAGACTTAATTAATACAAGAGTATTACTACAGAAAAAAACGGGTGTATCACGTTTATTGATTTGATTGCTGATAACAAATTAAACTCAGTTTTGGTTATAGTTTTCGATAAAGAATAATGCCTAGACATTCATTCAAGTTTATTAAGCAGACAAACCTGTGACTAAAACATTCTTATAACTATCAAAGATACTATACGTTTACACGTTATTAAGTTCATGGGAAGATATTAAAAATGAATGTAAAAAGGGGAGTTAGCATGGAGCTGTCTCATGAGTATTAAAGAGACAAACCAATATCGTAGATACAAAATTACTTAAATTAACTTGGCAACATTGTAATCAGATAGATCATAATACCACAGCAAATATTAGAAACATTAATCTTTGATCACAGGTTAGTTTTATATTCTGATTCTATGAAAATTATGTGCATATGCTGTCAAAAATTTAAAGTTTGGTCAAGAAGAGATTATGTGTTAGGAACAAAATTAATAAGGTATCAAAATATTTCTATCTGTGTCTAGATTTATTCAAAAATGCTTGGAAGGTAAGTTAAACCAAAAAATTGAATTGGTGTTCTTGAATCCTTTTTAGTTCATTCATAGTTTCAATTAAAGCAGGTAATCTATTATTTGGCCTTCGGTTTCTTTGAAATATTCTCAAAATCGTTTTAAAAGTTAATAGATTTAGCATGGAAATGACAGCAGTGATAATGACATGGAAGTAACAAAACCCATATTAAGCGTATTATAAAAAATAGCATCGACTGCATTTGATAATACACTAAAAAGAATAAAATAACGATACGTAATAAATCTCTTGGCACCAACTTCAAAATCTTAATGACCGTTACGTTCTATTTTATTATTTTTATTGCATCATCGAAGTGGTTTTTTTCAAATTATTTATTCCTCAATAGTGATCATGGCAAATTAAATAAATTTTGTCAATCAAGAAAACACAGATCAATACGAAGAAAAAGTATAGGTACACAATCAATAATCTCAATAATTCAAATAAAATTATTAATAACTCAAATATTAATCACTCAAATATTAAATATTTTCCAGGCGAAAAAATATTTTTTATGTAACGTGATAGGTTAGTAGAGACGATAAAAAAATCGAGTAAAACAAGCGTATTGGGTTCGAATTTGCATCATTTTTTTAGTATTCACCTTAAATTCTGCACCACAGTGACGGTAAATTTTAAGAAAATAAATTTTTTACTTCATTATAAAGAAAATATTGTAGGTATGAGTCAGATTTTATGAGGAGCTATTATCTCAGTAATTCGATCATTAATGAGAAGGCAATTATGTACTTCATATTTATTATAGCTTTTATATTGACAAATTTATTATGAAAATATTTTTCAATATTTTCGCTATGTGGGAAAGGCAATTTCCTTCGAAAATTGAAAATCTGAGAATGGTAAATCAATGACCAGATTATTTGTAGCATCATTTTCGTTGAACATTTTGTAATGTTTGGGATTTGGAACCGTTAGCGTAGATACAACAATATAAAACAAAGAAATAACACAACACCCTAACAAATTTATTATTGTCACCCGGCAATTGTTTTCCCAACAAAGTTGGCATCTTCAGGGGTAAGCCTGTTACTAAATACTTTACACTACTACTACTTTATAATATGCGTAGGTATTTCCGCGACGATGTTCTTAGATTTCTGAATAATAGCAAATACAAGCAAAGCAAACATGGATAATGTTGAACGTTCAACGATTTTCATGACAAATGTAACACTCAAAAGTGTGAGATAAATATTTTTTCAAAAAATTGGACCGACGCTATCAGTTGGTGCACTGAAAAATGCAAAATAATATTAATTCTATTGGTGATGGTACTTGTGAAGTTGGTGCCAAATGTTTTCAATCTAACTGCAACTGCACAATTTCAAAATAACCAGCAGTCCAATAGACATTTTTTATAACACGACAACTTATTCCCATGACATAATGATTAATATTGCCGGAATGTAATATTAAAAATAGTTTTTGCATTCAATTTCCGCTTCTTCAAATTGATAACATTTTTTGGAAACCTCAATATTCTAGACAGTTTGCTTTGAAAATGTTTTTTTATTCGTTGCATTGGAATCAATATCATATTTATTATTTGGAATATTTTATCAATTAATTAACACAAACAATATCATCCGTATTCATAACCGGGACCATAGTAACTAACAAAATAAACTAGTATCGAACTAAGATTTGTTTATCAATACGGCTGTATGTATTTTCAAATACCTTAACAAAATCTTAAAATCTTGTTTGTTTTGCAATAATTGATAATGTGTAATATAGTCAAACCATTTGTCTGCTTCGTTTTACTTATGAAGAAAAGGACCCTTTTAAAATCATTATAGCGCCTGTGTGTTTTTCACTAGTCCTTCTCTATTTCCATGCAGTCTGCAGTCACCACGAATTACAGGAGTTTGAATAAAGAGTATGGGCAATAACAAAACCTTCTATTGCTACTAACCAAGGTATTAGCGGCAATAATCGTTCGCCAACACCTTTCACGGGTGCGTTTCTCACAATATAATATTGGACCTTTTTCCAAAGCATCATTCTTACTTATCTCTCTCAAGTCACTCATAGCAAATAAGTAGTAGTTCGTAGGCTCAATTTATCATTTAGAAATTATATTTAAAAATATTTGGTGTATCCGCTCACACGACTACAAGCGAATTCCACTTGTGCCACCAATATTTTATTTCAGCGTGCAGAGTCAAACAACAATAATCAAATTATATTCATCCAGAATATGCATAAAAAGGTAGATAAATCATATGAAGCATAACTTGTTGGCTTCCGGGCAATTACTTTAGGCAAGGGTGATCAAAATCCTTGGAGCTGTTCTCGCGATTCAGTCTTGACCAAAATGCATCTTGTTTGCGAGATAATCTTGGCACAGATCGATAGACGGACAGACTGACCAATCGCTAAAAATATTTTAAATCTGAAACATAAACGTCTGTTGAAAACCGGAAAATTTTCACAAATCAAATTCTCTGATCTCTTATAATTCTTCTATTACAAGCAGCATCTTCAGGATCTTTTTTCAGGAACAATATTCAACTTACCTATATTATCAAGAGATGATACTGTCAATGAAATATGAACGGCTTATCTTTATGATTGGTTAATAAAATAGAGTTATTAGAGTCTGTGAACCATCTCTCGAAATGAAATACGGCCTCATTTATGTGACAAGCCAGGCAAGATAAATGGCCGTATCGAACTAGGAGTCTAATAATTCGAACGATATAACAATGGGCGAGATGTCCGTTACTTTCTCACAGATCACGATCCAGGGGTCCATTGAAGTGCTGCGCTTTCTAATTCCTGACCAGTCATTTTTCCGCATAAACGCTCTATTCAAGCAACTATACAACGGCGGCTATAGCAGAAGTGGATGCGAATCTCACAAGCAGAATCTTTAAATTGACTTCAGCTACGACGAAAAATACTTTGGTTGATACAAAAAATAGGTCTATGAGAGAAGCAACTAGGGAGAGGTTGACTCATCTAGCTAGAGCTCTATATGGATGCCCACCTGATTCAATATCTAAGTTCAGACTAATTTGATAAAATGATATTGGCAAAGAAAATGTTTATCTTCTATTCATTGTCATCAAAAAGTTTCAAAAAATTAAGATAAAAATATTGTTCAATGTGTGAAACGTCAGAAGATTTTATTTATCTTTTTTATATCTATTTTATTTTCTGATGTTTGTTACTGTTAGTATGTCTTTGACCGACTTCGCAGATGGAGGAGGTTCACGAGTTTTAGATAGTAAACGTGCTCTAATTATGTTTTTTATTTGAAAGAGGAGTGCGCAGAAATGTTCCCATATTAAAATATTTGAAATACAACATTTACCTCCCTTCAGAAACTTTCCCAGAAGAGAGGGCACATTTTCGAAAACCTAAGGCAAAATTAAAGAAGATATCTTATCCAGCAATAATTGAATTGGACGATTTTCAAAAAACGGTTTCCGAGTTACAACAACAGTAAAGTCTGAAATATGTGAACATTTGACAGTGTTCCTTTTTAAGTTGGTGCCAATAGTCTATCAACCTATACCTAGTAGAACTAATATTATTTTGTATTTTCCAGTGCATCAATTAATCAGTTGAAGTCGGCCCTAGTTTTTTTTTTAAATCCCGATGGTCTATAGCCAGCGGAAAGGTAAATTTCTCAAAATTCATTGAATTGAAATTTGAACAACCTTTTCATTGGTATACCTACATGTCATTACATGCAAATTGCCTAACTGTATGTGTTATAGCCTTGCGGTTAGAGTTTGTTGTTTTGGGTGTTGAATATAAAGCAGACAGGGTTCGCGTTCCGCTTCAAGGCTGATTTTTTTTCGCCTATTTCTTATCAATAAATATACTATATATTTTTTAATCAGGGTCTAATATATTAAGATCTCCAGAAAATGTACAATTACATCGAATTTATATTGAATTTTCATGATTTAGCAATATTTCTTATTTTTTTCCTTATTAATTTTTATTTGTTTCTCTGTGCATTTTAAGAAAAATTGCTTCGAACAAAAGTTGTAGGTACTGATTATATCTAACCCGTTTGAATGGTCGCCATTTTGTAACTACTTACCCGATATTGCCCAATAACGAACTTGGCCGAGATATTTAGGAGATTGATTTTTGTAGCAAATTTGAACTTGATATATACATATCTTCTTCATTAGTATGCAATGAATTAGAAATTCACAATCGTAGTCATAAGAAATAGAGCCCGTGGTATGAAAATCCCATATGAAACTTAGATGAACCTGAGTAAATAATATGTAGTAGGTACGATTATAAAAGTAGAGGGAGCCCCTTTGAAAAATGGACAATATTACCAGCATGCTAAATTATGATGTCTCTTCCGGTTTATGTTATCAAATACTTAAATAATATTTAGATCAGAGAGGTTTCATGTCCTGAATAAGAGTAGGTACAGAGCGGCACCAGGTCTTATTAATCCTTCATTCCGAAGCTACCTCAATTTATTGTTTGTCTTTATGTTATCCTAATAAGCCTAATATATTGTTGATTGACTTACGGCTACGTACATCTAATAATTAAACTCTTTTATGATCACTCAGATCTATCTGTCCGTCTGTCACAACATATTTTCTTCGAAAAAGTTCATATTTGGTGCTCATACTGAGTTAGGTATATTGGTCCTACAGCTTGAAGAAACAAATTGTGATACGGAGGGTAGATTTTGTAGGACGCATTTGAAAACTGAAAGAAAAAAATCTTCAAGTACATCATGTGATATACCAAACGGAAGTGATCTATGGGTGGGTATAATTTAGGTAGGTTTAATTCAAACTTTAAAATGATGATATTGAGTGAATAAGATGGAAATTGACCGTTTCTCTACTGGACTTAAGAATTTCACAAACAAAGAATTTAGGTCTTACCAACAAGTGAATTAGGCAGTCGATATTTATTGCAATGGGCAAGTCAAAGCTGCAGCTGTCAATGTCTTTGATTCGATTGAATGTATTGGAATCTATGAAATTTAATTATAGTGAGTACTTTTATCCATAGTGAAGAAATATCTAAACGAAAATCTAATCTAAAATACAGATAGTTTTGTATAGACACCTCTGTGATAAGGAACTCTGAAAGTTGCCTGGACAAAAGTAGAACTACAATTCTATATAATACTATTTCCTAAAATTCTATGAAAACCTAATCAGCACACTGCCGTATCAAACAAAACAGTCCGACGTCGATATCATTTTAGGTTCTCAAGAGGTTTAAGACCAAAATTCATTTGCACAATCCCTGAACATACGTACATGCTTACAAAGATATATTTCATATAACCATTGAATCTGAATATAGAAAACTTGAAACAAATTATGTCAAAATTAGAATTTTCTAAAATGGGATCCCTTACTTTCTACTGGGGAGTTAGACCAAAACACAAATAATTAGTAACTTTAACTGTTTATATTTCTGTATCAAATTATGCGTTTTCCAATAAAAAATTTCAGTTAGAGGGTGAAGCAGAATCTCTAATATCGCCATCTGTGTTATGATATGAATATTCATTTTCATATGGTAAAATAATTTCGGGGCCACGTAATCCAGCTCAATCACGTGCTAGGTAAAGGTGTGCGGAGAAGTTTGTGCAACATTCAGGATTCATTGACATCGAATTTCTATTACCATGTGCTGTAAAATTTTCTTATAACAGTCATGCAGTGAGTTGATTTTATAATATTTAGAGTATACGTACTTTAAAAAATGCTAACCAAAAGCCCCAAAGGGCAAATAACATGTCAAAGACCTTCATAATATGGTTATAGTTTAAAATTACATCTCGCTGCCATATAGATAAATTATTCAAATTCTGCATAATAACATTAAAACTTAAAATTAAAAGTGAAGTAATTAGAGTTTTTGTTCGTTTTCACCGGTATGTAGGTATGGTATATTTTGACTTTATTTCTTACAAAAAAAATGTAACCCAAGCTCAACAAGTTTTTAGTTGGGGTTGAAATGCGTAATAAATAGGTATGGAAAGTGGAATCTCAACTCATTTTGGAAACATTTTATGATTAAATAGGTCACATATTTTGAAGTGGACGTAAAAATAACATTAAAAATGAGGTCGTCTACATGTCCGAATAGAAAAAATAGCATTATGATAAATTTTATGTTTTGACAATCATTTTGGCTTTATTATCAAAACTGTATTACTAAAATAGCTCTATTATTTATCGCTATGATACTGAATGTATTATTAAATATATATAATTTTTTATTCTAACTGGTGAACTAGTGACCTGAAATTTTAACTTTTCTATAAAGTAGAATCCTGTTTATGAATCATAATAAATTTTATTTCGAATGATATACTGTCGTGAGAAAAGAATTTTTTAAGCAAAAGTGATCGAATTTTCCACATATTTATACCATTTTAATGATATTCCAAATATCTGTCTGTATCAGTTTACCTCGGGAGCCCCTGATTTTATGTACATCCGATATCTTATATATAGGTATTATATATGTGAAAGTCTAAATATATTCATCGGTTACGCAAATTTTCGGGATATTATGTTCATCAAAAACTTTTGTTAGAATATTTTTTCCATATAACGTACAGTTTAGCTAGAATTCAGTTGTTTCCAGTCTCTCTAGCCATCTGTATGCTTTACATGCATCTTCTTAATAGACAAATTATGCGAAATGTGTATAAAAATAAATTCGAAAAAAATAATTTCTTTATTTTGTTTCGAAACCAAATCTAATTTGTTCTTTGACTTTTGTTTTCTTTTAAATAATTTAGAATACCTACTTATCTATATTTAAACATCTACGAAAGAATTTTGTGAATTATTGACTCATTGTCCTATTTTGAATAGTTAAAGGGCTTTATAGCAAAAATGTATTCTTGTAATAATGCAAAGAAAGTAACAGAGAGTAAGTAAGTAATATCTATGAAGTGAACTGCATTCAAAAGGTGTAGGCGTCGATAAAATCTGCAAGGAGAAAGTCCAATAAAATCATTATTTTTTCAAACGGTTATTATCCGATCAAAATGTCTATATTACAATGTTATTATGAGTTGAAGAAGTGAGTGAACTTTCAGTTTTGATGTAAAAGTGAAATTGTTCTATAAATAATAAGCGGCCGTTAAATTCGATGCCTTAATAATTGCTGATGGGATTACTATTATTGCTTGAAGTACTTTTTGTGTCTATTGATGTATATAAAATATAATAACTGGTTATTTGCTGCTATACATTTTGAATTAAGAAGTATTATCTTTTAAAGAAATATAATAGCATAAAATGTATGAGCACGTTAAAAGTAGTAGATTGAACCCTGAAATAACAATTATGAAATGCTTCCTTCTTCATTATGGTAGATAATAATAACTTTTTGCAGAAATTTACACTACTAACAGGTCACCCGCTAGCATCGACCGCGGGAACATCTTGGTAGCAGCCGCTATACGTGTTGCGCCCACTGCTGACTCCATGAAATCGTACGATAGATAGAACGTATGGATTAAATGCCAAAAATCTACAACAAGTTTTGTCAAACATACATTCCAATGTAACATTTAACGGGACGTCTGGAGCGGACTGTACCTACATGTCTCATTAATTCGCTTTACTTACATTGCTGTTCTTTTAGGTTATGTACTGTCACAACACAGTTGATTGATAAACACGATCGATATAATATATCGCATGATGTCGATTTCTACAGCAAAAAACGCAAATAATTCGCACTTACAATTAAGTCCATAATACTGCAACACCATACTATTCGGCCTGCTAGTTTAAAAATAAAAAATCCTTATTATTTGTAATATCACGAACGAACTGTTGACACAGCGAGTAGTTTTATCGAAAGAAAATATGTGCTACACTAGAAAAACTGATATAAAACCTTCCGGCGAGTATGTTCAATGTTTTCACATTATTTAAATTCCAAAAAAGGAATTAGAAATGTATCAATCAGATTCAATCATTCCACGACAAAGTCCTGATTATTAAATATTACCTTGATTACGCCATCAAAGCTTGAAAAAAACAACATTGAAATGCCTTCCTGTATGCTTTAATTAACGATCATTATTTGTTGTGAACAATTTCCCCTGCAATTTCTTCGAACGAAGTTCTGCGAGAGAAAGTGTCCATTGCTGGGTCGAAATTGAAAACCGTTTGCTCTGTGAAGCGGATAAATAAAATATCGTCATTCAAAAATTATTTATCAATATAATTTTAGAATACCTACTGGAATACCTACTTTGTTTGTCTATAGTCTACAGTAAATAATATGATCAAAAATTATGTTTATTTATTTATATTAGGAATGGCCCAGTGGTCGAACATCTACCGAATGTAGACGGTGAAATAAACTACCATTAACTAATCTGCGAATAGTTAACCCATAATTAACTATTTAAAGCTTTGTAACCTTTGGTCAACATCGTAGAAACATAGCTCTACATAATCATGAAATGAATTTTGACGATGAATCCTAAAAGCAAGTCAGCCTACAAGCACTAAAAAAGAAGTTCTCAAAAAAGTTGTTTTTTAAAGGTTTAGATATAAAGCTAGCAAAGCAGTCATTTCTCAAAAAAATATAAGAGCAAATAATTTCGGAATACAGCACTTGATTAGCTCTACAAGCACTAATACAGATTTTCTCAAAAAAGTTGATTTTTGAAAGCAAAGCAGCATATTTCCGAAAACTTGATTAGCCCTATAAGCACTAAAAAAGAAGTTCTCAAATAGTTTATTTTTAAAGGTTACTGTGCTAGTAAAGCAACCATTCTCCAAAAAAATATAAGAGCAATTAATTTCAGAATACAGCATTTAATTAGCACCTAATGTGCGCTACAAGCACCAAATATGTATTTTGGATTCAGCTCACTCTGCTCTGCTAGCTTTAGGGACGTGAGTTTTTGAATACTTCCAACAAAAATATACTCTGCCCTTATGCTAAGAAAAAGTTGAAAAACTTCTGTTTCTGAAGATTACTTCTGATTTAAAATGTTTGGCATCGCAATAATTCCATTCAAACTTAAAACTATAAATTAGTACCTGCAATCATTATTATCATATTTCTTTCTCGACGTATTGTTTTCTGGTCGCTATTTTTTCTTTTTCTCTCCCCCCCTTAGCTTTCTACTTATTTATAAAATTTCATTCAAATTTCAATTAATTTAAACTTTTCATAAAAAAAACAAATGAAAGTAACGATTTTTGAACACTAATTAGAAGAGATTATAAAAACATTTGTTTAAATACAATTTTACTAGACTACTGAGACTTTTGGTAAATTGTTTAACTAGCTATCATTCATGTTGACAAATCAAGCTGCAAATTAAAATTTTTTTTTAATGTGGTACATTACCATATAGAAATGACCGACTGACGAACCCCGAACGGGGGAAGTATAAGTACAATTCGACAGTCTGCTTTTTTTTGTTGGTTTGCGCCTTTTATCGTACTCTGATTTTGATGATTTTTGATTGATTTGAAAGAGGAGGATTGAAGGATGGTCCCATATTCATAGAAACGCAAATCCAAAATCCGCCCCCGAAGGGGTGAAGGGGGCAAATTTTAGAGACATTCTCAAATATGAATATTTTTGCTATGTGGAGAGGGCGATTTCTTTTCTGTTTGATAGAAAAAAAAAAAATATATATATATATATATATATATATATATACATATATATATATATATAAACTTTTGAACCAAATGTTTTTTTGGACTAACTTATAGACATATAACAACATGCCGTAGAAATTTTTTCGAAATTGAAAAGTGTGAACGATCGCAATAGGTACATTTCTATAAGAAATTTACCTAATGCGCTTTTGAGAATTTTATGTAAAGTGACTGAAATATCGCCCACATGATTTTTACTGGGCGATATTTCCAACCATATTTACTCTATATTTTGAGGTTTTGTTATTCTTTCGAAAAACTTGCTATCACAAATAGACCTTGTTAAGATAAAGGGCTAACGTTGGTGAACATGTTAAGCTATATTTCTTACCTTAATAATTTTATTATTAAATAATAATATAATTAAATAATTTCACACGGAGTTAAACCCTATTTTTAATAACCATTATCTTATAAATACGGAAAACGTTTAATACTTTGGCCGTTAGCGGTGGACTGTACTGGTTTGTAATGCATATGTCATGACGCAATTTGGATTGGTTTGCTGAGGGGGGATACCACAACCGGCTTTGTTGGCCGGTAAAAATATATGGAATAGCCACGTAATTTGAAAACGGGCAATATTTCAGCATGGCCAATATAACCCTAAGGCACTTCATGTAATGTATCCTGGATAAGGTTTATATGCTATGCTTTATCCGAACACTCAAAAAATTATATTCTAAGGTATAGGTACATTGAAAATATTTTATCACTATCCATTTATTTAACTCGCGGCTATATGGCGATCGCTTTGAAAATCGGTATACAGTATAACCTCTATAATCCGGACAATTGATGGTAAGGGGGTTGTCCGGATTACTGAATATTAATTTAATATAAGTAAAACCCAAATTAATCCGTGAAACATCTATTTTTGTATCACAAAACAAATTCTCTATAATAAATAACAATAAAAAATATATCAAAAACTTTACAAAAAAAACTTAAAACGTTTTGGACATACATATTATCCTACTACATATACATAATTTAAAAAAATTAACCCTGAACAAACGAATGTGACTGAATTTGGAACTATCTTAAAAAACATTAATACCTTTTCGTTTTTTTTGAATGAATATCTATTTCTACAGCAACATTTTTAAATTCAAAATATAACTCATTTCGATAGTCTATTATATTGTTAAAGTTATTTACGGCATACCTTACTTTTGCAACAATTTCAACATTGTCGTCGCTAAAAGAAGAATCACTATTTACATCATTTATCTCTTCATTTGCTTCAGCAACATATCAGTCTCAGACCCACTCCTGGGATCCATGCTTCTACATATAGGTATCATCCATCCATGACATTTTTTATACCGGCCTAATACATTTCGTACCATGCTTCTTGTAACAAAAACATTAGGTTTATAAGATTAATGCTCTTTAAGGTTGTTGGAATCTCAGTCTAAGAGGCCACATTTTTTTAAACAGGTCTTTTCTGTAAAACAGTTGTAATGTTTAGATGACATACTGATCCATGGGCTGTATTGAGGGTGTACAGTTTGATGGTCAGTCTATAACACAAATTTGTTTGTCGTCACTTCCAAGATCCACGGGGTGAGCTGGGGCGTTGTCAAATAATAACAGAGCTTTCTGTGGAAAATTTATCTCCTTTTTTTCGTACTGCTGGTGAATTCCATATGAAACCGATCACGAAATGAATAGTTTGTTATCCAGTTTGCCCTTTGTACGATACAGAAATAAATGAATTTGCGAAAGCCCGTGTGGTTTTTTTGACTTTCCAAGAACCATCAATCTTAACTTATTGGACCAAGATAGATTAGCCTACGGCATGAAGGTTATTCTTTCGTTACTAATTTTTGAATTTTTGAACAAACCAAGTATACAAGGCATTTTCCATTGCTGAATATGCACTAAACCTTTAGGGTTTTCCTTTTGTCTAAATACCAATCCTCAGCTTCATAATCCATTATGTTGGCGTTATTCTTATATACGTATATCCGAGACGGTAGATTATGCAATACTAAATTACTGGCAACTGATCTGTCTCTTTCCCGGGAATCCACCATTCTAAATATTTCACGCTTTTGTTGCAATTTTAACATTGTATGTTTTCTTTTCTACATTTTTTTTATCGGTACCACTGCACTTGACGCGAATGTAAATCATATATGACTGCCAAAAGAACTCAGACAGGCTTAAGCGATAAAAAAAAATTCGCGCGCATGGCGAGCGTCCGGATTAAAGAGATGTGTCCCGATTATGACTTTTAAAAATAAGAGTCCGGGGTACTGGATGTACGGATTTTAAAGATTACACTGTCTAGTATTGAGAATGTTTTTAGCTAGGTGGCGCTACATTGCTTCATAGTTGGTGCCCACAACAACAAACTACAACGGCACAACTTCAAAATTACCAGCACCAATAGAATTAATATTATTTTGTATTTTTTAGTTCAGTTTCAGTAGTTTTATTTCACATTTTTGAGTGTAACATTAGTCATGGAAGTTTAGCTTGTACATAGCGGAAATGCTCATATCACATATTTCAGACTTTACCATTGCGAAACTCGGAAACCGTGACTCGTTTCAAAAAATGTTCAATTTAAACATTTCCGGATATGGAATTTTCATTAATTTTGTCGTCTCGGATTTTCAATTTTCGAGAAAAATTGACCCCTCCATCCCGTTTGGGGGCGGTTTTTGGAGGGAAGGAGATTTTGGATTTGATTTTTCTCAATATGTGACGGAGTACGTTTACTATGCAAAACGCGCGAACAGCCATAAAAAAAGCAATCTTACAACCGAATTGTATACCTTCTCCTTTTTTTGAAGTCGGTCAAAAATATGTACTAAATGACTTCGGTCTTTACAGTAGATAAATGGCTATAATCACATATCGAAGTCGAGAAATCTATTTAATAGTACTTCTCTTTGAAAAAATTACCCCCATTTTACACCTTCATGATTGTGATTTCTGGGTGTATGGTAACCTATGCTCTTTCTGTACCCCCAACAACGTACATGCAAAATTTCACAAACAAACTCACATAAGCATTTATAATAGTTAATACATTCAGCGTTAAAATAGAAAAAACTCACATGATGAGATATGTAATATTCGTAATATTTATTTAAACCAAGGATTATGTAAGCATCTGACCACCATTCGATGCTTATGATATTTTCAAACCATTGCTGAGCTATTGTGTATGCAATGTTGGAAATAGTTTTCTGCCTTCTCAATTCTGATGATACCTCCTCATACACAATATTCTTGTCGCTTAAAAAATAATAATAAAATCAATAATTTAATTGCATAGAAAAGTGAGTTTATAGATGAAATTATCATTATAATCGTGCAAGATTGTTGCCGTTTTATTTTGAAATTAGGTTTTGGCCGCGACTGCGTGCGCGTTGAAAACTGCATTCTATTCCATGTGGTAGTTTTTGCATGATGCGCGTACAAACATACAGAAAGACTTTATAGACGCGGTAAAATTGATATTTTAAGTTAGACCTCTAGTAATGTATAGGTGAAAACTGCATTCAGCTCCATGCAGTAGTTTTTGCGTTATGCGCGTACAAACATAAAAACACCAAAATTCTAAAAAATATTGTTTTGGTCTCTATTCCTCTAATAAAGATATTAGTTTTTCTTAAATATCTAGAATATACAGACATCGGCCTGTTGCAATTTTATTATACCGGGTAGTCCTTTTAAAGTGTTACAAGGTAATATCTAGAAAACTGCTGATTTAAAAAAAAAGGAATTTGGAGTGATCCAAAGGGGCGGTAGGGGGAACCATTTAGAGGGATCAGTGATTTTTTAACTTTTAAAAATTAAATGGAAAGGTGTAGTTTTCTTTTTAGATTCTTATTCTCCAGAAAAAAACTACGTTTAAATTAAAACATAATTTAACGTCAATGTCAATATGTTAAAAACAAATTAAAATGAACTCTAATTATCAAAAGAAACACTATATAGTAACTCTCGAAATATGAAGACAATTAACGAAAATTTTTACAGATGTCAAAATATGTCAGCTGTGCATTACCATGACAACGGCTAGTATACCACTGCTTACTGTTATACTATTACATAACTTTTCATTAATATATTATTAATATATTAACACTAGCAGACCCGGCAGACGTTGTCCTGTCTTAGCAAAAGCAAAAACAATATCTTCGTTCTCTTAATTTCCACCCATGACAAGTAGCAACATCATCAATTGTTGCCGTATTATAGCGTCTTGCATGTTGTCCTCAGGCGTCTTATCAGCTTTGCTGACAATTTAGTGGTAATCAGATGGCATGCGGTTTAATGCAGTCTTGAATAATACAACCAAGTCGTTGTCTGATGGAAAAACATTTGAAGTTGCTCCACTCTTGGTCTGTTCACCGATTTATTTTGTGCATAACGCTGATCGACTTGTTTTGCTGAATCACCCATGAAATAAATTTGCAAAAATTGTACCACCATGTGACTTTCAAGACCGGCTGCTTTTGGTTATTCACCTAGCTACAAACCTACTATAAGCTACTTTAATTGATATATGATTTCAATTGAAAATTACCAACGTATTCTGTGGGCATTACTTGAAAGACCTAGTTAGTTGTAGCAACATTTATGATGATCATTTTTTCCTTAGAGTTACGGTTTTTGACTTACAGCGGTGGTAAAATGATAACATCTAAAATACTTAGGGCTGTTTTGAGATCTCAATAATAACAACTTCAAGTAAAGAATATCCGGGGTAATAGGATAAGTATTGGTATTAGTGAACGTTCAACGATTTTCGTGACTAATGTTACACTCAAAAGTGTGAAAAAAATTACATAAAATTGGACCGACGTTATCACTGAAGGTTGGTGAAGTTGGTGCCAAAAGTTATCAATCTAATTGCAGCTGCACGACTTCAAAAGTTACAGCACCAATAGAATTAATATTATTTTGTATTTTTCAGTGAACCAATAACGTCGGTCCAATTTTGTGTAAAAAAATATTTATGTGTCTAATAGTTATTTTTTAATATGGAATATTATGTAGACATTAACTGGATGCCTCTCGAGCTTTTGCCTAAAATAATGAAATCCATTGTATGAAAAATAATAAAATATGTATAGCAAACAAATGGAGTTGGTGCGCTGAAAAATACAAAATAATATTATTTCTATTGGTGCTGGTACTTTTGAAGTTGAGCAGTTGCAGTTAGATTGAAAATTTTTGCACTAACTTTGCAAGTACCAACACCAATAGAATAAATATTATTTCGTATTTTTGAGTGCAAAATTAGTCATGAAAATCGCTGAACGTTCACTTTTACCATTACCCATGTATATTCTTCGCTTGTATGTTTATTATTCAGAAATCTTAAAATATCGTCGGGGAAATACGCATATTTTAGACTTTACCACTGCTGTAACTTGAAAACCGTAACACTATGGAAAAAATCCTATATAAATGTACAAATAGTATGGTGTTTTTAATTTGGTTTCCACAGATTTTCAATTTTCGAAAGAAATTGCCTTCTCCACATAGCGAAAATACTCATTTTAGAGATTTTAACATCGCTGTAACTCGAAAACCGTAGGTAACTCTTTTGAAAAAATGTTCAATTCAAACGTTTCCGGATATTAGATATCTTAAATTCTGGCGTCACAGATTTTTGATTTTCGAGAAAAATTGTCCCCTGCACCCATTTGGGGATGAATATTTTCGGATTTAAGTTTTCACGAATACGGGACCATTTCTCAGGTCTCCTCATTGAGATGAATCAAAAATCATAAAATCGGAGTAAAAAAAGCAGAGAGTCGAATTGTATACCTCCTCCGTTTGGGTTCGTCGGTCAAAAATAGCGTACCTTCTGAAAAATATATTTCAACAATAGTAAATTCTGAAATATGTGTTTTGAGATCTCTGAATATAAGTAACATATTCTTTGGTGAACGTTGAATGATTTTGATAACTAATGTTACACTCAAAAGTGTAAAATAAATATCTTTTTTCAGTGACGGGAAAAAAGTTTGACATTTTGTCTCTGTTGACAGGTGATAAAGTATCACTTTTTTTCCCCAGATATACAGGGTGGTCCGAATTATAATGGAGAAACTTTAACAGCGTATTCAGCGGATAAAAATAATTTAAAAGGTTCATATAAACTTATCTCCAAAAACGCTTCGTTTTGGAGATACGGGGTGTTGAAATATTGCGAAAAAAACGTTTATCCTTATTTTTAAAAAAATCTTCTAAATTTTGCTTTCAAACTTAGTAGGTATTATTGCCATTTAAAAACAAATTTATAGCATTTATAGCATTGTTTTACCAGTAGCGTTCGTGAGACAGTTTTAATTATTTTAAATAATAAAAAAAATGGTACACCAATGGTTTATCCCAATTTTGTTAAGAAATTAAGATATATTGATCAATTCTAAACAAAAATGGTCACTTTAGTATATTAGGTGCACAAGCAAACAAAAAACGGTTCGTTTTAGCGAAAAGACTAAATAGACAATTTTTTTTAGAATTGACCAATATATCTAAATTTATTAACAGAATTGCGATAGACTAAAAAATAATTAAAACGGTCTCATGAATTCCACTGGTAAAACAAAAACAAGTGTTTATCATGCTATAAATTTGTTTTTAAGTGGCAATAAACTTACTAAGTTTGAAAGCAAAATCTAGAAGAGTTTCTTTAAAAATAAGAAAAACTGATTTTTTCGCAATATTTCAACACCCCGTATATCCAAAACGAAGCGTTTTTGGAGATAAGTTCATATGAACTTTTATAATTATTTTTATCTGCTGAATACGCTGTTAAAGTTTCTCCATTATAACTCGGACCACCCTGTATATACACATAAATATCTATCAAAACACAACGTCGAGTTAAAATCTAATACTTTTTTCCCATGTATAACAAATAATAACTATTTTTCTTCGACGGGAAAAAAGTTTTACTTTTTATCTCTGTTGACAGGTGACAAAGTATCACTTTTTCCCGGGTACATATATATACACATAAATATCAATCAAAACACAGAATGAAACTGACAGATATTTGATTACTTTAAAGCTTTCATTAGCCTTATAGCCTACCACTTTAAGACTTTTTACTTCGATAATCTTCTGACTAATATATATTTTTTTAAATATTAAATCATGGTTTTTCCCGTCACAGAAAAAATAGTGTATTATACACGGGAAAAATATTTTAGATCTCGAGATAAAATCTAGTACTTTTTCCGCTTGTATAATAAATAACTATTATTTGTCAAGTTTATTGAAAAACCTAAATTGCTATCCGAATGCCGAGATCACCGACCTGTACATTTATAGACTTGCCGATGGTAGTGCTTTAGAAGCAGGCGGTTGTAGGTACATTGAAAGATTTCCTGACCATATTGGTCTGATAAATAGAATTGTGGAAAGTATTCATCGATGCCTTCATGAAACAGGCAGATTCAAACGAAATGGGGGAGCAGGAAGACTAAGGACAGCTAGAACGGTCGAGCTGGAAGAAGAGGTGCTAAACGTGATTGAGGAAGATCCATGTACTACTACTCGACAAATTGCTGAGGCCCTGAGTGTAAGTAATGAAACTGAATGGCACATTCTTAAGGACAATTTGTTGTATCCATACCATATACAACGTGTTCAATCACTTCTACCTGATGATTTTCCTCCACGTATTGCATTCTGTCAATGGCTTTTGCACAAAATGGTTCAAATGCCTCAACTATTGATGTTGATTTTGTTTATTGATGAATCGAGTTTTTCAAGAAATGCAATTTGAATTTTTTATAATAACCATTTATGTATGGTGTGATGAAAATCGACATGAAATATATGAAGATCGTTTTTACCATTAGTTCTCGTTGAATTGGAATTGTGGGCAACTGCCTAATTGGACTAGTATATCTACCAGGAAGACATACCTGAGAGGTGTATCGCAACTTTTTGGAAAGCACGCTCCTTCGATTTCTGAAGAACATACCACTGGTAATAAGAAATATCCGAACTCAATACCCTTGAATTTTTCATGAGGGGCCACCTGTACGTTACTCCAGTGAAGAATGTAGACCCAAGAAATCGAATTATTGCTGGATGTAACTCAATTAGAAATGACCCTGGTGTTTTTGAGAGAGTGCGCCAATCAATGAGATGAAGATCGGATTCTTTCACCGAACTGGAAGTGGTCACTTTTAACAGTTTTTTTTTTATTTTTTTTTAATCAGACCCTTATTACTGCAACCAAAACTACTGAGTTAAAAAAATAGGTGAAAAGATATTTGAATTAGTTTTTAAGAACCATTAAGTAATTCGAAATAATAACAATATGTACTTTGGAAAAAAATACATTTCCGAACCTATGTTTATAGCAACTTTTTTTCATAAAAAGACCTGAGGAATCATCCCCTTAAATATTGCCGCGTCTTCTTTAAACATACTGAATAAATTTATTTATTTACAAAAATAGAAGGTATATGTATCTATATATATAATTAATATTAGATTATACCCTGAGTCAATAATGATAATAATAATTATTATTCTCGAGCAATGCTTACGAACCGAGCCGCATTAGCGGCGGGGGAGTAAAATTTCTGAGAGAATAATAGCCATTATTGAGAGTATAGAGTATATAAACTACTTTATTTACGACTAATTCTGGAGGTGTACAACTAAAAGAGTTTTCATTTACATCCATCTCAATACAAATACACAAACACTATGCGTCTGACACTTTTGAGTTTGTTTATATTGTTTCCATGGTATTATTTAATTTGAGAAAATGTGATTGGCGTGCCAGAGGGAATAATGACTAATAATCCCTCGTCATTATTCCCTAAGAGAATAATATATGGTATTATACTGCTAAAACACCAGGTATATTATATTAGTCGTAAATAAATACTATTAGGTATTATGTTTTCTGATATTATTTATTATTTATTATTTATCTTTTACAAAAAATTGTGTTACATAGACAGTATTTGAACTCACACGATCCTTTGATCAGCAGGCGTCGACTTTAGAATTATTGAGCTGAGCTGCCCTGAGGATGCATACATATGTTTTAACAATTGCTTATTTTTCTTACATCCTACACATCATTTTTTTTCAAAGCGTCTACTTCGCTATTTTCGGGAAAGATCGGTCGTAAAAAGGAGTATCTGTAAGGGTTTTTTGTTTTGTAGTTAGGATTCTCGCACTATAATAAGCGCCAAAATAGATTTATTTAGGCTAGTCGACCTTATCTAACTCTGTACTACAGCTTCGTTATAATAGATTCTGGGAAAATAGGCTACGACAGACCACAGAGTGATCTTATGAGATTTGATCGCTGTTTTCATTCATTGGTCTCATTTGTATACTTTTATAAATATATTTGCAATTTACGATTACTAATCTGGTAATAGATTAGTAGCTAATTATTTAATAAATATATGTTATAAAAAATAGAACCGGCTTAGTTGTAGCACTCAAAAAATCAAAATAAGTTTAACTAGCTTTTGCCCGCGACTTCGTGCGCAATTCCATTCCTTGTAGTAGTTTTATCGTGATGCATATACAAACATACAGAAAGACAGACATATTTGATAAAATGAAGCCTATATTTTAAGTTAGACCTCTAGTAATACATCGGTGAAAACTGCATTGAATTCCATGCAATAGTTTTTGCGTGATGCGCGTACAAACATACAGACAGGCAGACAAAAATTATATTTGGTTCCATCGATAAGGCTTACTCTTCCCAACTAAACAAAACGGAACTTCCTTGAAAATTTCAACTTCGTAGCTCCAGCCGTTTGGCCGTGGGAATCATTCTCGGTCAGTTCGGCCAGTCCGTCAGTGAGTGAGGTGGTTTTCGCATATATAGATTATGTTGGTGCAGGTCATTTGGAATTGGTGAAGTTAAATAGAAAACTTTTGGCACCAATTTCAAATGTTAGTTAAGTCGGTCTTATTTTTTAAGAAAATAATTATATCACATTTTTGAGTGTTTCATCAGTCATGCAAATTGTATATACATCGTTTAGAAAATATGGCGGTAACCATATATCTCCGACTTTCCTGGTGCTGTAACTCGGAAATTTGTGATTATTTTGAGAAATATCCAATTTAAACATTGCTGAAAATGATTTTTTTTCATTTCTGTAAAATAACAGTTCTAATTTTCAAAAAAATTGTCCCATCCACCTATTCGGTGTTGGCTTTGAGTGGGAAGGAGGTACCAACACTCCTCTCCTCAATGAAAAAAACCGGTGCACATTCACTAGGCAAACGGCGCGTACATAGATAAGAAAGAGCAAACAAACAATTGTATTCTATCAAAGATCATCCCTGTAGATTATCCTGACTTCATAAAAAATATATCGATTCGATAAAATTCAGGCAAGCCCGCACTGATTATTTGTATGTCTGAAATAATAATTCGATCGTGACGCAATGGTGATCGGTTCCTGGAGCCCACCAGGCAAGGTCGCGATTTTTCATCGACGGATTTCGTCGGTGGCGGGCGGAGTATCACTTCGATTTCGGACTGGACCGACATTGACCTGCAATGGCTGGTGCGTGTGCTACATCGAAAGTGGGTCACCCACTTCTGTGAAGTGTTTCATTGTCAAGAACCCGACAACGTCGGTCGCGAAGCAGAAGAGTACAAGTAGTAGGATTAGACACTGCCATGGCATCGCCAAAGATTTCGATCGATTCGAGAGGTGTAGGGTATTCTGTTTCAAGATCATTTGATAAATTGTGAATTTGCGATTTGTCGCAACATCGACAATATTAATCAAATATAACAGGCAATAATAATTTTATCCATCGAGTCTAATGTTTATTCATTTCCATTCTGTTCAAGTAGTTTGTTGTTCAGCTTGAAACAATGGTTTGTGCTCTAATGAATATTAGTTGTCTTGAATGTTACCTCTATGAAATTTGTTTAACGGATTAACCTATGAAATACTTATCCTTGATATGCTTATTTATGATGAATAATAAACCTACATGTTCAATGTCGAAAGCATATTTATTCTAGTAGTACCTACAAGTACAAAAGTTCGTGAGAGATGGGCTCGAGTTGAAAGGGTTCCGTAATTAAGATTTTTTGAATAGTTTTCCTTGTGAACTTTGTGAGGCCTTTATATTTTATCATTTTACGCTCACTAGTTTCAGTGATAATGAAGGTACCCGTTAATTTTAGAATATATTCCTCAATCTTCTGAGCCAATTGCTTCAGAAGTATTTATTTAGAATACTCTTAACGAGCCCTTTATTAGGCAGTTGAAGAAAAAGGAGGAGGCCAACTTCTATTATCTAAGATGAGTGAGAGGTGATTAAGCAAGTATTCGTTTAAATTCTCGTATTCTCAATCTTTCGCAAGACATCGGGAAACCGGCACGAGTATATTTTCCCCTAGTACATCTTCTCTGGAAAGGTATGTCTTAAGATTCATCTTGGTTGGGAATCTACGTTAAACTGTATGTTCCGTAGTCTGTGAAAACTCACCCAAGCTCAAATACCAGTACAACACAAAAGAAGAAGATAAAGAATCGTTTCATTTGATATGTCACATGAGGCAGTTAAATATTTTTTTATTCTCTTTATTTACTCAATTTGTCCAGGATTGGGTTATTTAAATTTGTATAAGTACCATTGAGTTATTAATAGTAGGTGATTTGACATATGTAAAAAATTGTAATAATTGAGAAGCATTTAGAATTTCTAAATATGACTCTGACTATTGTTTATGCTTACTTGTGTATTATAATTATGGATTTTTTTTCTACACGTGTCTCAACACTTCGTATTTCTTGGAAACAAATATTTAATATTCAAACACAGAGAAGGGGGTGAAGGAGCAGTTTTTCTCGAAAATCGAAAATCTGAGGTGGCAGAATTGAAGATATCTGAAAACGTTTAAATTGATTTTTTTTCAAAAGAGTTACAGATTTCGAGCTACATTGATGTTAAAATGTCAAATAAGTTTATTTTCGAACATTGTAGGTATATCTGAGAGTACAACATGAAAGACCAGATTATTTGTATTAACATTTATAATGAACTTTTTTCCTTAGAGTTACGGTTTTCGAGTTACAACAGAGTGGTAAAATGGTAAAATCTAAAATACTTATTTTGGAGTATTTCCGCCGCGATGTTTTTAGATCTCTATATAATAACAAATGCAATAAAAGAATACAAGTGGATAAAATAATAAGTACTATCTTCTTTGTTACTAGTGAACGTTCAACGATCTTCGTGACTAATGGTAAACTTAAAAGTGTGAAATAAATATTTCTTACAAAAAATTGGACCAACGTTATTAGTTGGTGCACTGAAAAATACAAAATAATATTAATTCAATTGGTGCTAGCACTTGCGAAGTTGGTGCCAAAAGTTATCAATTTAACTGCAAATGCACAACTTCAAAAGTACCAGCACCAATAGAATTAATATTATTTTGAATTTTTCAGTGCACCAACTAATAACGTCTGTAAAAAATATTTATCGTTGATATGCTCTGCACTTAATACCTTATAAATATTTTTTACAAAAAATTGGACCGACTTTATTAGTTGGTGCACTGAAAAGTATAAAATAATATTAATTCTATTGGTGTTGTTACTTTTGAAGTTGTGCAGTTGCAGATAGATTGGTAACTTTTGGCACCAACTTCACAAGTACCAGCCCCAATAGAATTAATATTATTTTATACTTTTCAGTGCACCAACTAATAAAGTCGGTCCAATTTTTTGTAAAAAATATTTATTTCACACTTTTGAGTGTAACAGTAGTCACCAAAATCGTTGAACGTTCACTAATACCAATGAAGATAGTACTTATTCTATTACCCACGTATATTCCTTGCTTGTAGTTGTTATTATTGAGATCTCAGAACATCGCTGCGGAAATACGCTTGAATATTTTAGTTGTTACCATTTTAACACCGATTTTACTCGAAAACCGTAACTCTAAGGGAAAAATGTTCAATATAAATGTTGCTACAAATAATTATGTCTTTCATGTACTGCAAACAGATTTTCAATTTTCGACAGAAATCGCCCTCTCCACATAGCGAAAATAGGTATATTTGAGAATTTAAAATGTCTCTATGTCGAAAACCGTTACTCTTTTGAAAAAATGTTCCATTTAAACGTTTCCGGATATTGTCCTATCTGTAATTATATCAACGCAGATTTTCAATTTTCGACAAAATTTGCCCCCTCCACCCCCTTCGGGGGCGGTTTTCGGAGGGAACGCGATGTCGGATTCCCGTTTTTATGAATATGGGACCATTTCTCAATCCTCCTCTTTCAAATGAATCAAAAATCATCAAAATCGGAGTACGTTTACTATATGAAAGGCGCGCACAAACCAAAAAAAAAAAAAAAAAAGCACACAATCGAATTGTATACCTCCTCCTTTTGGGAAGTCGGTCAAAAATATACAATTTATACTAGCTGGTGCCCGCCACGGCGTACGCGAATATAGAGATACCGACAAATGGCCAGTTTGCATTTCGGTTTCTAATTATTGTCCAAATTGTCTAGCACTAGCTCCAGTAGTGTTGTATTTGCATAGATATATTTTTGAATTTGTTTTACTATTGTTTTACTATCAATTATACTTATTCAGCTTATCTATTGTAACAAGATGTGAACTTTTTAATTCTGCAATAAGGAATAGGAAATGATATTAGAAAAATAACAATGACGTCAATGTCTTTTCTGATTCACCTTGTATATTTTAGTCTTAACTCAATAAACTCCCAATTATGGATTAAAATGGACAGGTCTGATCGTTTCTTGTTTTTTTATTATTGAAAATGTATTTGCTAAAACTCATAAATTGTATCTGATACAATTTTTGCCATCCCTATTCATCCCTTAGGGGTTGAATTCTTAGTGAGTCTCTACGCCACAAAACTATTGTCCAAGTTGTTCTCACAATATTAACTCCTCGTTTAGATATTTGTAAACAGTGACAACTGTGATCCTATAAGGATTTCGTTTTTCTGTCAGATAGGGGGAACCTTAAGAATAGTAATATTTTCGATTTGTATGCGTGATGAACGCATAATGCAACAGAGAGGCTACAAATTTCTTAACTTTTATCTAGACTGGCTACTTTTTAAATTACAAAGAAATAATGTGGACGAGTTTCCCATTGTGCGTAAACTGAGAAAATTTAGTATTGAAATATTGGAAAAGAATTTGTAATGTGGTGTCTTAGATCACGTGACTGACTATCCTAATATAAGTATTTCAAATCTTACGATGTTTAACCAAACTTCTGTCTAATAATAATAAAAATTACTCATCAAGGGATATCAATAAATACTCGTACGCTTACAAGAACATATATCGTTGTTTTTGAGTCATGATATGACATTGATTTCGGCCTTGTGTAAAATTAAAATGCGCATTCTAATCATAGCCGCTATATTATTCCATCATAACTTTTAACGTTAGTTTTAATCGTATCAGGATATTTATGTACATACATGATAATTATTTGAAATACAATCGTCGTAGACCAAAATACATATATTTATATGTTGTGAATAATTTCAAATTCAATTGTTAGATAATACAATATGTACCTATTATTTGTTAATTTTACTTTCACTAGTTCATAATATAATAGGTCTTCTAAATTTAGACGTACTTCTATGCGTGTCTCATCTCCTTTTTCTTGCACATGTTTCCCTCAAATTGATCTTTCGAAGCAGGCGTTGCAAAAAAACACGTGAGCAACGCGGTGAAACTGACAATCATGATACAAAATTATTTTCTGGGTACATGTCCAATTTTATTATGGATTTCTATGGCGATCACTACTCGCTTTCGCCCATATGAACATATCTCGTCAGTGAATTTGGTGTAGGTACTTTGTATACTTACCAAAGTTCATGTTGCAATATCACGATTGTCAGATATTTGCCCCATTACACCTTTACATCATAAACTACTATTTCGTACAAAGTTTCTTTATGTACAAGTTACATGTAATAGATAAAGACTTTTTGAGAAAGTGTTTATGCGACATAAACACGAGACAAAACTGAGTAGGGAGCATGGAAGATGAAACTTTTTCCACAGCTCATAAGCTATGGAGCCATAGCTCTGTAGGTAGGGGAAAGGTGTACAAGATGAACCCCTTAAGGGAGAATGATTGTTCTTCAAACAATATTCAATTTAATGCGGATGTAGAAGCGCTTTCAGATAATAGATAAAATGTTTTATTTATTGAGTTTTCATTATTATATTACATAATTTCCAAAACAATATCAAAGGATCATCTTGGACACCCCGGTGTCCAAGATGGGCAAGCGTATGGGCAAGATGATCCCTGTTGCTATTTTAGAAAAGTTCTGGTTTTTCGATGACTGGAATGAAAATAATAATTTAAATTATGTATTCCAATTTCCTGATCTGCAGTAAAAACGGTTTTCTTTTCACCTAAATACTTTATTGAGCCAACAGCTTTTTTATTTTTGCCTTTTACCCGTCTCTATAATGACATAATGGGCACTGAAAACTCTTTACTTACTGATCTATACGGCATTCCATTTTTTACTGCATCCAGTGCTTTTATCATTGAGTCTTCCGGCCACTCACCACGATTCTTTTTCTTTTGTAATTACGCGGCATTGTCTAAAATAAAAAATATGTATTTTTTGTTATAAATCAAGATCACAATGAAATAAAATAAGTCAACTTCTATTTCGTGCTTATTGCAAGATAATTTATTGAAAGATTTTCTCAAGAAACATATAAAGTAAAGATAATACACATTAAACATGTGTATAGTACAAGATGATCCATCTTGAGGTACTAGATCATCCATACGGATCATCTCGTACACCAACAACATAATCATCTTGCCCCAACTTTTTTACTGTTACTTTGGCATTTAAACAACTAAATAGAGCATTACAAAAAGCCACGCATACTACAATTTTTGCAAAAAAATGCCTAGAATAAAAGTTACCTCATTTTAAAATCGAGATAAAAGTCACACAATTTCAATTTTTTGACACAAAAATTCACTCGCCGCTCATATCGTCATTACGAATTGACTGATGCAAAGGGGTATTGGTAGCAACGTTTTACCATGAAAAACAACCAGATGGCATTAATAGTTTCGTTGTAATTGCAAAGGATCATCTTACCTCAGGAGATCATCTCGTACACCTTTCCCCTACATCTGAACGAAACTCTTATAAGATCAATTTGGTACTTATACAGTTATACAATTAGATATTTAACAAAATATTCGAAAATTACCCATTCCCTCTTTTCTCGGAAACTACTGATGGTAAAATCTAAAAAAATACATTGTATAGGCCTCCACTGAAAGTTTACATTAAAATCTATGTAAAACCCTAAGTAAGTAACCCATTTCACGCTAGTTCGACTCTTATTTGCCCTTTTTTTCTCTTTATTTATGTCCTTGTCAAAGTAATTTCTCAATAAACTATACAAACACCAAACTTTCCAAAAAAGATAATTATATTTCAGTGACATGAATCAAAAAGCAATGTTAACAATTCTGGGAATCAGATTTTTTAGGTTCTCAACAAAATTTTGGTTTTGGTAGATGGTAATGTTTGGGACCTGGAAACGTTAACGTTGAAATATATACACAAATATTTTATCGAGAATAATAACATTGTAGTTTGCAGTAATTTTTGCTTTTATTATTTATTTGTAGATGGTGATGATTATAGACTGAAGACTGTAGCCATTTGTCGTACTTTGTTCGACATTCTAGGGCTCGTTTAAGTTTATCGTCTACGACAACGGATTACAGACTAATTGAAAATCAGTAAAATGTCAAATAACAATGCCAAATTTCATGAGGCTTCTGATAGGACAAAAAAAAAATTTGACTGAAAGGTTAGTAAAGGTATACACCCATTTTACAGACGTGAGCAATATTGACGCACCCAACACCCAATGTTACAATTGGAAAGTGAAAACTGTTTCAAGACCAAGAACTCGTGCAGAGAGTAATAAGGATGTATGATCGGTACCTTTGTACGGTCTAACAAAGACAAATCTTTGGTTCTAATAATTAAATTGAGAGAGATGATCAAAAATTCAAAGCTATATGACGAACATCAAGGCCATGCTTACTCGTGGGGTATTGTTATATTTGTTACTACCCGTTGATCTTGATATTCACGATTATATAGCACAAAACAAAATATTATCTGTTAACATTTAGATAATCAAGGTATGTAGTTGAGAAGTTGTGGAAGGTTAAACAATGACCTAATATCGCCAAACACTCTGACTCGTCAGCTATCCAATATCTACCACAAACTTAAGTACTCATGTAAATATGTTATAAATAAATTTAATTATAATTGTCTTTAGCAGTATAATACTGTTGTTACTGCTATTAATGTTTAATATCTGGAAACCGAGCTTTGCTCGGGTAAAACAGGATTCAAGATGGGTCTATAAGATTTACTAAGGATATTTAAAATTATAAAAAAATGTGCATATTTCCGGTTAAAATGTATTTCGATCAGTAAATACTGCTTTTATTCACATATTCGTAAGTTATAGATATGATATAAATATGAATGTGTAATATGAATGATAAATATACCAAAACTCAGCTGTATCACCAATCGACTTTTCAACCCCAGCGGAGCCATTCTTGAAATAGCTAGTGTGGACCTCGAGGGTCACACCGATTAAATATGAAAGTATCGTCAATCGATTTTTCGACTCCGAAAACCTCTTTTTGCTAATTTTTACCAAAATCTGCTAACCCTTCCTTGAAATAGCTAATGTGTACCTTAAGGGTCGCAATATATTAGATATGTAGGTACATATTTACATTGAAAATTTCCGATTAAATTATTAGAAACTCATATCAACATCTTTTATTTAAAAAATTGGTTTTGTTAAAAAAATGTCAAAGGTGATCAGAGTTCGAACCGAGGAACTTTAGATTAATACCCGGAAGCTTAACCATTTTTCCCTATGATGTTATTGGGTTCATATTGGTATCTAACATAAGTATATGCATATATATATATATATATATATATATATATATATATATATATATATATATAAATGAATTGTGATTTCTTGACTGTCTAATTAATGATGAATTTTTAATGATTGGGGTTGCAGTCAAAATGCCAATAAAATTAAAACTCTTTAATCAAAGTTGAGCTTTCGGTAACGCTTGTTACCTTCATCGGGACAAACTAAAATAACGAACAAATTAATTATAACAAAAAATATTAATAATATGAACTACTTACAATCGTGAGATTAATGAAATTTACCAGCTACAAACATTTGTTATAATGCATTTAACTTTATGATTGAGTTTTGTAAGTTTTATATTTTAAAATTATATAATGATAATTATCGTAGTGTGCCATCTGATGTTTCTCTAAATTAATATATTGTTTCATATTATACAAGATAATGCCATATTTTTATATTATATCCCTTTTTTAAATGATATTTCCTGTGATTAACTTCTGAAGTGTGTTCCATTTTTATTAGCTACATACATAGATTGATCTTAGTATGCGTAATTCCATAGTAACTTGTAATTATGAAACTTAAAAAACTCAATCATAAAGTTAAATGCATAATAACAAATGTTTGTAGCTGGTAAATTTCATTAATTTCACGATTGTAAGTAGTGCATATTATTAATATTTTTTGTTATAATTAATTTGTTCGTTATTCTAGTTTGTCCCGATGAAGGTAACATAACATTGGCATTTTGACTGCAACACCAATCATTAAAAATTCATCATTATATATATATATATATATATATATATATATATACATCTCGGTATCATTCTGGCGTCCTTTCAAAAAAAAGTAATGAAGCGTCCTTGCCGTATATATTTCACTTCGCCATCAATGTGAGCTCCGTTCATTCTATAGCCGTTTGGGCGTCCAATGTATATAATAATTTCAATCTTACAAACAATAGAGCGTCCATACGGTGTATATTTATTTCATTTACCGTAAATACAGCGTCCGGCGCTATTGCCAAATGTGCAGTGGAATGGGATGATGAAATGTGATTTTAAATATATTTCTCGTATTTTGAAACTACCAGCGACTGCCTAGCATTGGTTGTTTCTCCGAATAGTATTTCATCTGACTTTTTGTTCCTTAATCTTTATTATAATTACTCAATTGTCATATATTCTATAATTCAATTTATACAAAATGGAATTGTAGATGCTAATGATTTTAAAATGTAAACTCATTTTCATTTTTGTCCTTATTTCTGTCTCCAACATCAAATAGAAATAGAAATATTTATTTCATGTAAACAATTAGGCATGTATACTTTTTTGTATAGATCACACCAAATAAAATAAATTAAAATACGCTTCAGATGAAGACATAATAAACATACAAGTGACAAAGTACATATAACTTAATTCAAGACAAGGATTATGAACATGTTAAAAAAAAGAAAATAATAGTAATAACAATCTAGAAAAAAGGGTAAAAAAGGATTACCTACATAAATGTACTTACAACATGTTCCAGATAATCATCTAAGAAGTTAAAACGGTGTTGTGTTAAATATTTACGGATCTTAATTTTGAGTGATGCACAAGACATATTATTATCCTTGAATTGTTTGGCAAAGCATTATTCAATTTTATGCCCAGAAATTTATAGGAATTATGGGTCTATGTCTGAATAATGGAGGATGGAGAGTAAATTCTTTGGCATGTTTTTTATATGAAGCAGGCACTGCAAAATGCAGCAACATGGTAATTGCAGTATGTTCAATTTTTCTAACAATGGCTTACAGTGATCATCATATTTGCTGGATGTTATTATTCGAATGACTTTTTTTGTGCAATGCATATTTTGGGGCTGTGACATGTGTTTCTCCACATTATCAAGCCATACGGACACTATTATGCTATGAAACATAACAAAATATGCCATTCTTAGATAATCTTTATCTACATTCAGCTTCAGTTACCTGAGAGTATTTCCCTTTTTATAGATAGGTGTAACTTTGGAAACCTTGAGAATATCTGGAAAAATACATGTACTCATACGAAGATTAAATAGATTCGGTAAAGAAATCGCTACATTTTTATTTATCTGCGGCTCTAGAATTTTCAGTTTATGAACAATGTTCAATATTTTTGATTAACTTGTTGGATGTAGGTAAGAAGTCAAATGGTTTATTGCTATTTTTTGCATGCAAGAATCGAAGGGACTTGCAATATAGTTCGCAGAATTTTGCATTAAATTGTTTATGCAATGTTCAAAAGAGTTGGCAAAGTCCTCAGCGGATAAATTGCTCTCATTCCTTAGGTTATTAGTTTTACCTAAATTTGTATTTAATATTCCCCAGACTGACTTTTGCTTATTTTTGATTCAGATATTATCTTATTATTAAACTCCAATTTTTTCGATTTGTTAATATTAAGTAATTCGAAGCTATCGAGCGTCCTGGTCACTTCGGCAATAGTATGAACCTGGGTTAGTTGTGACTCAAGATTTTTAATATCAGGAGAATTGTCTCGTCCTTGAAGCTAGCAGAGTAAAGTGAGCAGAATCAAAATTACATATTTGGTGCTTGCAGAGCTAATGAATTGCTAATTAACTGCTGTATACCGAAATGAATTGCTCTTATAGTTTTTTTTAATGGCTGCTTTGCTAGCTGTAAATCTAAAGCTTACAGAGCAACATTTAAAAAAAATTTTTTGAGTACTTATTTTTTTGTGTTTATAGGGCTAATTAAGTTCTAATTAAGTGCTCTATTCAGAAATTAATTGCTCATATGGTTTTTGGAAAATGGCTGCTTTGCTTTAAAAAATCAACTTTTCCGAAAAAAAATTATTTGGTGCTTGTAGACCGAATAAACTGCTAATTAATTGCTGTATTCCAAAATTAATTGGTCTTACATTTTTTTAATGGCTGCTTTGCTAGCTTTAGATCTAAAGCTAGCTGAGCAACCTTTAAAATATTCATTGAGAACTTCTTTTTTAGTGCTTAAGGTCTAATTAAGTGCTGTATTCCGACATTAATTGCTCTTATGGTTCTTAGGAAAATTTATGCTTTGTTTTTAAAAATTATTTTTTTCTAGAAAATCGTAGTTGGTGCTTGTAGAGCTAATTAAGTGCTAATTATTTGCTTTATTCCGAAATTAATTACTCTTATAGTTTTTTCTAAATAGCTGCTTTGCTATCTTTAGATCTAAGTCTAACAGAGCAGCCTTTAAAAATCAACTTTTCGAGAACTTCTTTTAGTGTTTATAGGGCTAATTAAGTGCTGTATTCCAAACTCAATTGTTCTTAAAGTTTTCGGAAAATGACTGCTTTGCTTCAAGAAACACTTTTTCGAGAAATACTTTTTTTGTGCTTGTAGAGCTAATTAATTGCTAATTAAATGCTGCATTCCGAAATTATCGGATCTTATAGTTTTTAAAAAATGGCAGAGATTGTCGCTATCAGAGCAAAAACATATAATCTATACACCCGATATATAAACTATATCGGTTACCATTATTTGAGGTATTTTTTATAAAAAATCAATAAAATTTACATATTTCCTATGTTATTTAATCAATTGCTGTATCCCGAAATTAATTTCTATAATTTCTATAATATTTCGGCCAATACAATTATATCCGTATGAAAAGTACTTACCGACGTGGTTAGTAATGAACTTATCCACCGGTAAACCTATCTTACAGTCATAGGAACATCGCTTAGCAATCGAAAACCGTCCGGTCCTACAAAAATTAAGTTTTATCCCTCAGCATTTTAGTATCAGAATTGTACATTTCTTCATTGGGAGAGATAATAAATTCAAAACCATTAAAATCTCAATTTTAAACTGGAATTAAAAATGGATTACATAAAATTAAGTACTTTCAAGTTGCCGGGTGTACCGTTAAAGTTATAAATATCCCCACAATAGATAAATTGACATTATTATTTGTCTTAAAAGAACGTTCTCTCTCAAAAAATTATTAGAGCAATTAATTTCGGAGTACCGCACTTAATAAGCCCTACAATCGCTAAAACAAAAGTTCTGAAAAATTATGATTTTCAAAGGTTGCTCTGCTAGCTTTAGATCTAAAGCTAGCAAAGCAGCAACTTTTTTAATATCAGAGCAATTAATTTCGGAATACAGCAGTTAATTAGCACTTAATTAGCTCTACAAGGACCAAATAAGATTATCCCGAAATAATAGATTTTTAAAAGCATCCATTTTCCGAAAAACTATATATAAGAATAAATAATTTCGGAATACAGCACTTAATTAACAATTAATTAACCCTAAAAGCACTATAAAAGAAGTTCTAAAAAAGTAAGTTTTCAAAGGTTGCTGTGCTAGCTTTAGTCTAAAGCTAGCAAAGCAGCTATTTTCCAAAAAAAACTATAACAGTAATTAATTTCGGAACACAGCATTTAATTAGCTCTACAACAAATTTGTATTTTTGATTCTACTCACTTTGCTCTGCCAGCTTTAGGGACGTAGAATTCTCAACATTTTAAAGTTATTTTCAGGGATACATAACTTTTTTTATGGAAAACGAGATGTTTAAAGATCTGACAGAGTAAACTAAATGAGCAGCTTTTGTTTCTGGATCTAAATGGCATATATTTCAGATCATTTCATTTAATGCAGCTGTGAAACCTGAGATAGATTTTTTTGACATTGGTCGACACATGATAAAATTCCTTTATGGTCGGACAAGTGCGGCTCTATGACTTCAAGAATGAAAATGTTATCATCTAAATTTGTGAACAGATTATCGACTCTAGTTTCTCTAGATTTAGTTATCCGCTGGTGTCAACAAAAACTTTTTCTAGCATATCATGTGATAAAAAATATGTTTGCGTTCAGTTAATTTATTGTCACTGGTTTTAAGTCTTAAAGCTATAATTAAAAGTCACCGACAGCCTGTACCTTATTATTGGAGTTTTTTCTGATAATATTCTGTGCAGATAATATTAAAAAAAATTACTATCACCATCCGGTGATCTGTAGGCACAACAAAAACTAATTTTCATATTTTTAAGCTGTGTTAATTCTATCTTCGCGCAAAGATCTTTTACACAAATGTTATGGAAATCTAAATTGGTCTTAGTATAAATGCCACCATGAATACAAATCTGTCGAATATGACTTATTAGTCTATATTCTCGCGGAATACGATACGATAGAGTCTCTGTCCTCCATTTTAAATGAAACGTCAGTCAGTAGTAGTACGTCAATATTGTTCGTATTGTTAGTTCACTTTGTTCCCAATACATTGAATAATGATTTTATAAAAATAAATTTAAATATATAGTATAAATAAAAAAATTCAAAGAATGGTTTTTATCTAGAGCGATTTTTTCTTCTATAGATTCAAATGGCACCAGGTTTATCCACATGATCACAAACGAATAATTTTTAAGTGCTTCGAATATATATCAGAAGACCCTATATGAGTGTAAAAGTCGTTGAAATGAAATTTATGTGTTTCGTTGTTGCCAGATTGCCGGACGCCCAATACGCGATGGAATGAAAGTTAACGTATTCAAAATGAATATTTTAGCGCCGCGCTGCGCCAAATATATCGAACTAATTATATTCGAATATCAATCAAAAATCTTTTGGGACGTGCATGGAGCGTCCTTCCAATTTTTGTTCCATCGGTTAAGATGATCATCTTGACCAGAATTACACTGATGTGTAATAGAGCGTCCGTATACGGACGCTCAATTACCACGGACGCTCTATTAAATGCAATTCGTCAATGTACGGACGCTCTATTGATAGGAAGATATATATATATATATATATATATATATATATATATATATATATATATATATATATATATATATATATATATTATATTTGTAGTTTAAAACTTAACTTTTTTAAAAATAATAATATTTATTATAATTTATAAGTTACAAAAATATAATAATAAAAATGAAGAGAAACAACGTGAACTGAGAGCTACTGCTTATTTTGGACCAAGAACCTCGGGGAACCAGGTGTAATCGTATTTATAGTGATTTTATGCTGATTAAGCATCATGTGACTTGCGCTTGGTTCGTCCGTTACAAGTTCTAGAGCATGGGATGCATATTCTGATAAAACTACAATATTCTTAGAATATGGAATATTCCAGAGTATGGGAATTGCAAAGTTGCATATTCTGTGAGAATGTAAAATGTATTGAATTCAGAGAATGTTCCAGAGTGCAAAACTGCAAGTCAGCATTATCTCTGAGAACGAAAATATGAACAAAGAAAAATAATAAAACACATGTCGTTGAAATATGACACCTGTGAGACTTGATCGTTATTATTGAATATGGTGAATTATATTGGGGTATAACAGCTCCCCCTTATAAAAGAAAAATGGATGTTATACAGCAATTTTTTGGTTAGAATAAAAATTAAAATAAAATGTAAAAATAAGAGTACACAAGAATATAAAAAAATGTAAAAGGTAAAATAAAAATAAAGATGACAGTGTCAATAAATGTTCACTTTTAAAAGAAAAGAATTTCACATCACTTAGAAGGTCCTTTACACTGTATTTTCGACATCAGGCTGTAGATTTGGTCGTGTTCTATAGATCATGGATTTTATTCTTTGTAATGTCTCGTTGGGTTTCAAGTCCGGCTCTGGATTTGGAGATGTTTTCTTATGGAGTATAATTTTGAAAATTATATAGATGGTTGTTAGAATCACAATAATTACAATAGTGGAAACGGTGAACCAGGATATGTTTCTTTCGATGAAGGGCTTATTTATAAGTTCATCGAGATCTTTAGAATATTGTTCTAACTTGTACTTGGCGGATGAAAGATCGTCCATATTCATGTTATTAAGGTTGAATGGTTCCAGTTCTTGAACTAAAACTTTTTCTGGTATGTGTAAACAGCAATTATAGTTGATCATCACTGGATGTGGATTGTGTGAAACTTCGATGATGTTGCGTGTTTCTGCTTGGACTTTAGTGATACCAATAAAGGCATAGCAGTTTGTAGTTAACTTGAAGATTGAATTCTTGTCTACAATAATGGTTTTGGTATTGGCTTCTTTGCAGTGAATTGTTATGTGAAGTGGCTCTGTTACTAGAATAAGCCACATGTTTTCTTCCAGTTTTTGGACGTTGTAGATTTTAGATTTAGATTTAAGAGGGGGTTACATTGCACTGCGACCATAAGGTCTATTGTGCCCCCCTCCTGAGTTGCACTCGCCTATACGCGGTCTACAACTCGCCTTCCAGTTCCAGAGTTCTAATGAACTCCAGTATCTGGGTTGGCTTCAAGGAGGATACTTCCTCACTACTGCAGGTTGCTAGTCCAAGGCACTGTTTGCGTTGGCTAGCAATGGCGAGGCATTCCGTCACCAGGTGATCCGGAGTTTCCTCATCTTCCCCGCAGAATCTGCACTCGTCATCCTCTGCTAGACCTAATCTCATTAGATGCTTCTTGAGGCAACAGTGTCCTGTAAGAAATCCAGTGAGTAGGTGTAGCTTGTTCTTGCTGAGATCCAAATACCTTTTGGATCTTGCAGTATCAAAGTTTTTTAGAAACTTTTTGGAATGATCCAATCCAGGGGTATCCCGCAAGAGTGTTTCTCTTACGGTTTTTTCCTTCTCCAGAAACTCCTTCTTGTAGGTGCTTTTATCTGTGCCACAGAAGGGTTCTGGGCCAGTAAATGGAGTTTGTGCTCCTTTCCTGGCAAGTGTGTTGGCCTCCTCGTTGCCTTTGATTCCCGAGTGGCCGGGAACCCAGACTAAGTAGACCCTGTTGTTCTTGCCTAGCTCATTGAGCGTTGGACGTTGTAACCTTGACCATGTATTAGAGATGTTTCGGAGTTTTCGGGAAAGTCTCTGAAGGTTCTAAAGAGCTGTGCCTCGCAGATAGCATTTGCGTCTATTGGATATGGGTAGACATTGGAACACAATTTCTTGTAGGGTGCAAGTTGTTTGCACTGGCTAGGATCTTTTATTAGTGCATATGTCAAAGAATCATCATCTCGCGCAATGAATTTTTGAGTAAAAGATAAAATGTGATGAATACCAGTTCTGCTATCGTATGTTGGGATAGGATAGAGGTGGAACATTGTGAATGTTTGAGGTTCAACTAATGGAATTTTTAAAACAAAAACGATTTCTGATTCTGAGATATTTCTTTTAATGATGTAATCAGATTATCTGGTTCGATTATGGATGAATGAATTATGCTTAATCTAGCAAATGTAATAGCATTCAAAATGTCATTGAGGTTATCTTCAAGGAACAAAAAGCTTTCCATCAGTTTTTCACATATTTCGAAGAAACTTAATTTTCGATATAAGGTTTCATTCTATCAAAGTTAACTTTACTTCTTTGATTTGTTCTGTTGTTAAGAACAGTGGCTGAATTTCTATGAACTTCAATAATTTCGAAGGGACCGTTAAATTTATTTTGTAATTTGTCCTTGATCTGCGATTCTTTAATGTAGACTTTGTCGCCTATATTGAATTGATATGGATTATTGGATACATGTTGATCAAAGAGGACTTTTGCCTTTTCTTTACTTGAGTTTATTCGACTTCTAGCTATTCTATAGTAACGAGAAATTTGGTTGTTTAGATCTCTAATATATTTTGTAATTCTTTGTGATTGTATGTGTTTTCGGGAGATCTACTTGAAGTGTGACCAAATACTAATTCATACGGTGTAAAACTGTGTGTCTTGTTCATTGAACGGTTGTATGAAATGATAGCGTATGGTAAGATGTTAAAGCTCATTTGGATGTTCTGATACATGCGTTCGAATCATTTCTAATAGTGTGGAATGGAATATTTCGAGAGATCCATTGGATTGTGAATGTCCTACATTGGAATTAGTTACTTTTATATCAAAGAGAGTGCACATGTCACAAAAAAGAGAGTTGTCGAATTCTCGACCAAAATCGCAATGAATTCGAGTTGGGGTACCGTAGTGTTGGACATAAATCAAAAGTGTGTTGACTACACTTTTTTCTGTCTTGTCAGGTAATCCGTATGCTTGAGAGAATTTCGTGAGTTCGTCTCGTATAGTTAGTGCGTAATGTCTTCCGGGTACTTCTAGAATGTGTATATTAATCCTTTCAGACGGGGCTCTAGGTGTTTCTGTGATAACTAGAGGGCTGTCTAAGTTTTTCCTGCAAATCTTTGTTTTTTGACAAACTGCGCAAGCTTTGATATGCTTTTCTACGTCCTTAGTTATACCGGGCCAATTGTATCGTTCGCGAATTCTAAGGATAGTTTCGTTAATACCGCGATGAATACTGGTTTTTCCGTTATGGTACTGATCGAGAATGATAGGGATTTGATCCTGGTCTGGTGTTTTGAGAATATCATGACATACTTTAAATTTAACATCTTTTTCAGAAAATATAAATGAAAGTATCTCTAATCTGGGGAGATCAGGATTATTTTCAACAAAGTATGTTGTATCAGATTGTATAGTGTCTTGATTTCTAAAAATAGAAGCGAATAAGTATTCGTTGACGGAATCGGGATCGTATGGAATTGGAATAATAAAATATTTTCTATTTCTGACACTTTTGCTTGATAATACATTGATTTTACAGTTGGAAAAGTCAGCATTTTCTTCGAAAATGTCTTCTATAATCTTGTGATGATAGTCTTCTAGATTGTTTTGTTGAAAGAAAGTTAAAATATTTTTATGTTCCCTTGCTAAAAGTTGCTGGTTTGTAAATTCTATTTTTGAATAATCAATAAGTGACCTTAACTTATAAGCATTGACAAAGATTTTGAATTCTTCGTATACTTGTTCGTTGCTGATGTTATTAGATTTTTCGGATTCATTGTCTGAGTCTTCGTCATCGTCATTGTGTATGGGGAGGATTGGAAAATGAGAGGATTGTGCTTTTGACCGAAATTCAATATAATCGGAAATATGGTTCTTTATTGGTTTTTGAATGTTGTGATGCTTCCTTTCAGGATGGGATAGTTTTGGATTGCTTTCGAGAATGTTGTCGATAACCTTAAATAGTGGGACGGTTTTGAAATTTGTAACTAACTTTTGATCTCTGAAATCAATTACTGCCTCATAATGGTGAAGCCAATCTGCTCCAACTAGTCCATCGAATTGGATATCAAGATCGCAAATGTAAATTTTATAAGGATTATTTTTGGCAAAAAATATCATAACAGATTCGGAAATTAGAATCTTTTGGTCTGTTATTCCTTGGATAACAACATTTTCGGGGCTTCTATTTAAAAATGCTTCGCATGTTTTGGTTTGAAGATTGATATGCCTGCTCCACTATCTACGAGGATTCTAAATTGTTGAGCTTGCATGAACATTTTTTCTGGGTTGTTGGCATACGGGTGGAGGTTGTCGATAGTCATAGTTTGAATTGGGTTTGTCTGTTCTTTCAAAACTGGTTTGTTGGGATCTGGGGCTGTAGAAGTTGGGCGAAGAGGAAAATTTTGATCATGAAAATCTTCGGATTGTGCTGTAGAACTTTCGCAATTGTTTTGGAAAGATTCCAACTGATAATACTCTTGCGAAAAATTGTTATAATTTTCATCTTCATAAAAATCGGGAGTATAATTAGACTGTTCATTAGTAATAAAATTGTTGTGATAATATTGATCTTCTACTGGATTATTAAAATGATGCGTACGATGTGGTTGCTGTGTTATATTTGGATTTGATTGAATGACAGATGGTTTTTGAACATTGGGATTGGGTCTAGAAAATTGATTGTTATATGGACTAGGTTTTCTATTTTGGGTTTGAGAAGATGATTGATTTTGGGGATTAAAGTTGCTGAAAGATGGTTGAAAGTTTTGTTGATAATTTTGAAATGAAGGCTGTAATGATCTCTTTCTTGTGAGACAGTCTTGGATCATGTGGCCTGGTCTTTTACAATATGAACATTGTGGAAGTTGGATATGTTTTTTATATTATTCTGAGGTCTATTCTGAAATTTTTGATTCTCAAAATAAGATAGTTGAAGTTCCTTTTTAATTCTATTCAAAACTGAAAGCATGTCGCTTGGATTACTAGCTCCAACTATTTGACCTAATTTCTGTTCAAGTCCAGTTAATGCCGTTTGAGCAATTTTTTCTGGCAAAGTCATGTTTTGTTTGTTGATAACAGAGTGAATTTTCGATTCATGCGTTTGCAAACGTGCTGTGAAAGTTAATGGTGATTCATTTTGCAACTGTTTCATATGTTGAAGATCCTGAATTAATGAGGTTAAATCTCGTGAATCTCCAAAGTGCGAATCTAAAAGATGTAAAATTTCTTCCCATGAATTTGGATTTCGAGAATTTACAAGTTCGGCTGCTCGGCCTTTAAGTTTATTCTTAATATGTAATATAAGGAGAAGCTTTTGATCTCCGGTTGCCATGTTGAATACCACGGAACATGCGTTTGTGAAAGTGGTTAAAAATATCTGATTACCATCATAATTATGGATAATAGAAAATATCTCTGAGAGTTTGTATTGCTCCACAGAAATAATTTGTGATTCGGGGTTGACGTCAGCGTTCGCGTCAGAACTAGCTTGACCTCTTGTAGTAGGCATTATGTTTTCAGGGTGAAAACGTAAATATAGGGTATAAATTTTGGATAACTGTTATAATAATACGATAACAGAAATGTTGTTCAATAGAACTAATAAAATACGATAATAATGGTAGGTAAATTGTTAAAAAAAAATGTTTCAATAATTGGTAAAATTTTTAAACGAGATGATTCTTTGCACTTACTTGACTAAAATCCTCATTCCTGGCAGAAGATGAAATTCTATTCTCCGTGAGCGTTGCTACGACAGGGTGAGCGTTCGCGTGTTCCGTTGTCGCCGGAGAGACCGTCTTCGTTGCTGGTGATGTGGATTGGAACTTGGTTCTCCGCAGCTTCGATTCTTTTTTTCTTTCAAGGTTTGGAAACCACCGTTGACACTTTTAACAACGTTGAGGAATTCTACTGACTGCGCCAATTTTATATTTGTAGTTTGAAACTTCACTTTCTTAAAAATAATAATATTTATTATAATTTATAAGTTACAAAAATATAATAATAAAAATGAAGAAAAACAACGTGAACTGAGACCTACTGCTTATTTTGAACCAAGAACCTCGGGGAACCAGGTGCAATCGTAATCATAGTGATTAAGCATCATGTGACTTGCGCTTGGTTCGTCCGTTACAAGTTCTAGAGCATGGGATCTGCACTTTTGCATATTCTGATAAAACTACAATATTCTTAGAATATGGAATATTCCAGAGTATGGGAATTGCAAAGTTGCATATTCTGTGAGAATGTAAAATGTATTAAAATGTATTGAATTCTGAGAATGTTCCAGAGTGCAAAACTGCAAGTCTGCATTATCTCTGAGAACGAAAATATGAACAAAGAAAAATAATAAAACACGTGTCGTTGAAATATGACACCTGTGAGACTTGATCGTTATTATTGAATATGGTGAATTATATTGGGATATAACATATATATATATATATATATATATATATATATATATATATATATATATATATATATATATATATATATATATATATATATATATATATATACTAGCTGTTTTACCTGGCACTTCCTGTGCAAACACTTACGTAGATTGTGCTACGAAAACATAGTCATTGAAAGTCTTGAGTATGGAACCCTTTTAGGAGACCTACTCGCACGTAGAACCAGTCCGAACACCAATCCAGATCAATCAAAAGATATGCACCAAGAGAGAACAGTATGATAATTTTTCCTACATATGTCTTAAGGATTTTCCGGTATGGAACCCTCCACCTTTGAATTCCTGTCGTACTTACCGACTCTCACAAAATAATCCAGTGACATACTACACACAAATATATACCGGAAAATTCAGCCTTAAAGCTCAGAGATACTTCTTTGGGAATTACCCTCGACCTGGGAGGCCAAGACACACATAAAATATAGCCTATGTCAGCCGCGCAAATATAAAAAATTCAATAAAAAAAATTATCGGAATCAGATAAGTAGTTTTCGAGATTTTTGTGGTCGTTACTGGTTACTGGTTACTGGTATATATATATATATATATATATATATATATATATATATATATATAAAAGTATAGAAGATATGGAACCCTCAACCTTGGAAGCCCAGACACACATAAAATATACCCTATGTTACCCACGCAAATATAAGAGATTCAATTTTAAAAAATATCGAAATCGGATAAGTAGTTTTTGAGATATTTGTGGTCATGATAAAAGTCATTACTCGTAATGTATTAAGGATTTTCCAGTTCGGAACCCTCCACCTCTAAATTCCAGTCGCACTGACAGACTCTCACAAAACAGTCCAGTGATATACTTAACACAAATATATCGAAAAATCCACGAAAATTCAGCCATAGAGCTCAGAGATACTTCTTTGTGAATTACAGATATGGAACCCTCCACCTAGGAGGCTCAGACACACATAAAATATAGCCTATGTCACCCGCGCGAATATAAAAAAATCAATATTTTTTTTATCGCAATCGGATAAGTAGTTTTCGAGTTTCTCTTGGTCATACGAAAAGTCCTTACTCGTATATATATTAGTATAGATACAAGCATTGCTCGTTTAATATAATTAGATTTCACAACTGGTGATGAAAAATGTATTCACTTCACAAGAGTCCGCAATCTCATATTACATTGAGAGATTCGATTAGAAATTTGAAGTTAAATTTGAACATATTGATATAAATTGTTCCAGCATTTTCGAAAGTGGCTATTGAAATTTCATTCATAGTTTTCTCATATATAATATTCACATTCAAAAAAGTAAACTGAGAAAGAATCGCACGACTATTTCAAAAATTGAATGAACAGCAACAGTTATTTTACATTTTTGCTCAAGGCGAAGTGAATATAGCCAGGATTTTATTTCAACATAATTTTTTTCCTGCTATATTTCAGAGATATACTATCCAGTGATGGTCAAAATTCAGATTTTATCAAAGTCCATAGACCCATAGCTGGTTTGAAAGTTTTCAGAGGGATAACTGTATGTGGACTTGGACTTCTCACTTTAAATAATAGGTATATTTAAAGTTCCACTTTTTTTCAACGAACTAAAATGTATAAAATAATTTTAAGATCAAATATTTTTGGTGTAAGCAACACATACCTTATTAGGGTACCGTGAAAGAAGACACAAGGAACTCTCATAGATTCGTTTTTCTACTCTCGATCTACCCTCCCCTAATCTCCCTTCCCCTAATAACAAAGTATGAGCTTTGCAAAAAATGGGGTGGTAAGAATATGTTTAAAAATATGGTCATATAATGTAAGCTATTGCATCTTTAGTAATAAAAGTGTTACATTTCTTGAAGGCAATTTTGGTAATGCAATGTCTGGTCGTACAGGCCGGTGAATTTGTTGGTGATTGCCGAAATAATGATTCTTGGCTTTACGCTATAAATTTAATTCAAATTCATCTCAAGAACGGTAGGCTAATTATTTAATCTGGCGCTGTTTTTATTATATATCTTCTTCCACAGCCATCGGCACTAGCACCACATACGAGTATAGCTATAATAACAATTAAAAAAAACTTCGATATGCAGGACACTTTAGCCTACCCCAAATCCGTGGTGCTGCAAGACCTTTTTTATACGATCGTGCTTTAAAACGACCTTCATGTCATTGGCAAAAACTACAAACACAACAGAATCACATAACATAGAACATCACACAGAATTTTCGTAAAGCTTCATATGAGAAATGCTTGTAGGTATATTGTTTATTTATATATATTTCGATACCTCTGTAAGGGCGGCTTGGCTCAATCTTAAAGATGAAACCCATAGGTATTGAAATTTGTATCGAAATCTGCAGAGCCTTTCTTAGCTAGTGTGGACCCTAAGGGTCAAACCCATAAAATATTTTTAGAAAAAGCTTGTAGACCTCGATGGTGGCACCCTTGCGTTTTTTCAGGAAAGCCAACTATATAGATAAAGTTAAAGAGTATAATGTGTTTCACGAATGTTGGCGTCTGTCACGGAAACACGAAAAATGGATCAATTCAACTGACGTGAGTAAATCAGTGGCGTAACGATTTCGAGATAAAATATGGTATTTCATTTTTTTATACGCTTCAAGGAAGTTCATATAATTAAGGGAAAAATATCGATTGATTAAATAAGCGAATAATATGAAAGATTTGTTATCAAAAATAATGCAGAAACACAAAATACAAATGTATTGCTTGAGTAATGGAATATAAATTTATGTGCCTGAATTATCTGAAATGTCACATTAACTTTGTGACGCCTATGAAATAAAGATTGCGTTGCCATCGGACATAAGTGCAGCGCCGTATAATTTTTTTGAAGAAGATAAGGTTGAACTACTGATTTCGTAGCTTAGATCGACAAACGTAGTAGAGAATTCATGGAAATGAGATGCGATGAGATGTACATACAGCATAATGTACCTAGCTTGTGAATGATTTCACACAACATCTATCATTCGTGAAACAAGCTATAAGTAAAACTTTATCTTTAACCAAATTGATGAAAATCATTATAGCCGAAATGTGTACAGATGTTTCAAAAAACGTTACGTTAATTTCTAGGGTGAAAAGAATATTAAGAAATAACGTTAATTCAGTTGATAAACTTGTCCGAAAATACCTCCTTCAAGAGGCTCAGTAAAAGGGGCCCCCAAAAATGTTTTTTTTATTATCTCTGACACAGTTTAAGATACATAAATGAAATTTAGACAGCAAATACCTTTGTTTAGATCATAAAAGTTACTGTTGAGAACCTTTTAATACTTTGTATAGGAGCGTCACTAAAGGGGGAGGTGCAACTTATTTTGTCCCCAAACTTTTTTATGGGAATATTTTTAATTAATTGGACAAAAATTATATTTTTATAGAATTTGCCATAAAAAGGTACTCGTGTTTAACGACAAAAAATTACTGGTTTTGGAGTTATTTGATGTTGGTTGTTTTATCTAAAATAAGCTGACCCGGCGAACTTTGTACCGCCCAAGTATCAATGAGTGCTGTATTAAGTATTAAGTTTTAGCTAAACTTAATTTATTAACGTATATATTGTTCTTGGTAACGCCACCTTTTGAGAATTAGATGATGATGTTTGACACATCGGCAAGGTATAATATAGCGGATGTCCAATCTTAATTTATATAAAAATTAATTATCTGTATATTTTTTCAGTTAATTTTCTGATATTTTAATAGTTATTCTGTTATTGTATACGAAGACAAATTAAAAAAATCCCGATGGCCTGTAGTCAGCGGAAAGGTAAATTTCTCAAAATTCATTGAATTCAACTTTTAACAACTTTTTCATTGGTATACGTACATGTTATTACATAAAATTGTCGCAGGTGTCATAGCCTTGCGGTTAGAGGTTTTTGTTTTGGCTGTTGAATATAAAGCAGACAGGGTTCGCGTTCCACTTCAAGGCAGAATTTTTTTTTTCGCCTATTTCTTTTCAATAAATATACTATATATTTTTTTAATCAGGGTCTATATACATCTCCAGAAAATTTACAATTACATCAAATTTATATTGAGTGTTCATGTTTTATCAATATTTCTTATTTTTTTATAAGTTTTATTTTTTTATCTGTGCATTTTATGGAAAATTGCTTCGAACAAAAGTTGTAGGTACTGATTATATCTATAACTTAAAATTATTTTTATGATATATACACTACGGCTCTTTTTTAATAATTTTTTTAAATGTTTGAACGGTCGCCATTTTGAAACTACTTACCCGATATTGCCCAATAACGAACTCGGCCGAGATATTTGAGAGATTGATTTTTGTAGCAAATTTGAACTTGATACCTCCAAAACTGCGACCTCTATCGTGTTTGACAGATTCGTCTTCCACATTGTTGTTGATAGTTTTCGTTTGTTTAACAAAGTAATAACGCTTTTAAAAACTTTGAAAATTAATATGTACATATACTACTATACCGATATGTTGTTAATATTAGGGGAATGTGATGGAAATGGTAAAGCAGCAAAGAGAAGATATGCTAAAAAATTACCAAGAGAATTTTTCCGGATGCAGAAGCATTTTTGAATTTAAAGAGACGATCCCGTGATAGTGTAACCTTTAAACCAAAAAAGGTGAAGAACAAGAGTTTTTCAAACAGAAGTAAATATTTTAAATCTAGTTGTTGCGAATCCTACGACAACTGTAAGAACTGTGGCAAGGGCAAATAACGCAAGTGTTTCTAGTACAAGAATTATTACCTGAAGATATATTTTTTTGAGAAATGGCTTTTGCGAATTATTGCAAGCAAGAATGAGGCAGAATCCTTATTTTTTAACAAAGTATTCTTTTCACCGATAAATTTTGCTTTTAGGTAATCGTCTATTTCAGCTATTAGAAGATTTGCCTCTTTTCATTTCAGTATACAAGTTAGAAGATGATGGCTCAACGAATATTTTCCAAATGGTTGGATTGTGCCTTTTGTCCGCTGGCCACTAAGGTCCCCTGACCTAAATCCCTCGAATTTTGATGTGTGGAGTATAGTTAAAGAAAAAGTATATTCGAGCGGTATAAATTCGATTGATGAACTTCAAGCGAGAGTTGAAAATTATTTAAGAATTTTAATTCAAGAACCACGGCTACTCCGAAAGGATTATGTTTTCCCTAGATGATTTTTATGATTTTGTATTCAGGAAAATGGTGGACAATGTGAATATTTAATGTAAAAATCCGTACCTATTTATTCCATTTTTTCTATTTGTTTTGTGTTATTCGTTTTTGTTTTTTTTAATTGTTTCCTTTGTTTGTTCTGATTATTGATTATTATTTTTATAAACGGAAGTCATATGTTGATAGTAAAAATATAATTTTTAATTATAACATTTTTAAATTACATTTACAATATATCCATACCCTAATCCAGAATAGATTATGGATAATTTGCTTAAAACAATTCACATCATATTATTTATAACAAAAATTCACCACATAGTTAGCAGGGATATCAGGGGAAGTCAAGGGAAGTCAGAGGAAGGAAGGGAACATTGTACAAATTTTGCCCGGTGCTTCGCGCCTCGTATGAAATGTTGTGAATATATTATGTAAGATAATTTTTTTGTTTTTACCGATTTTCGTAAATTGAAAAATATTTTTTTTTAACTTTTGAGTGGTATCATCGAAATCATTGAAAGTGCAAAGATTTAAAAAAATCGTTACATTTAAAAAAATAATCGATTCAAATGTAGTCTGAATGATATTTATCTTTTATCCTGTCAGATAGAATTTTCTATTTTTGAATAAAGATTTGTTCTCCACACCTTTTGCTGGGAAGCACATGTTTGATATCATATCTTCTTCATGTTTTGTTTTCCAAAGTATTCATATTTTTTGGGTTCCGAAAGTCTAGTAATAACAGGAACTAACTAGGAAAATGAGATCAAAAACAAAGAAACAGAACGCGTCTAGATTTTAGGTTCGCTCGAGTGTTGGTGTTGAATTTATAATCAATAACTAAATAATCTTTTCTCAGTCTTTAATAGTTGGACTGACTTTTTGATTTCAATTAAATTTATTTATCTGTTTCACCTATCATTAGGTAATGAGAGAAGCTTGTTGTTTTCTTGACTAAGTAATTATTGTGTGATAAACATAACTTGCCTTTGCCTTTCGTGGCACTGAATGAGAATCAAAAAAAACGTAATCAAAACCAAAATATAAAAATTGAAATTATAGACAAACGATATGCAGTAATAATTGAATCATTCACAAAAGGTCCTCATTACTCTTAACAGTAACGATAATATACCGCTGCCAACGATTCGATATATAGAAAGTGAAGAAAATGCAACGTTGCAGTAAGAATAAAATGCACTTTCCCTTTCACTCAGCTTTGATACTGAAAAATTATGTATAGGCGAGTTAAACAAATTTAAGTACAAGTTTCTTATTCTAAATAAAAGAAAATTATTAATAAATTTCATCAAAATCATTCGGAAATACGTTTGAATATGTTTTGTTCCACTTTAATGAACTACAAATGAAATGATATTATAAACAAGTGGAATTTTTGAAAAAAAATTAAAACTAGTTTTTATTAGGCGTCTAAGATTTGAACCGTACCGATTAGTACCTACTATTGCTCTCCTTCTCTCGTTGGAGGTATGTTTTCTCTGTTATCTCGATTTGACCTATATTTATGTATATCTGTTTGCCAGCAACAGCAATTCCATAACAAATTACTGTTTGTCTACCACAACACACAAAACCAAAATGTAATATATACGACGATCTGCCAGAGAGGACCTATATACCAGAGAACAGAGACGTATATATACACTCCATGCTCGTGCGTAATTCCAGTGACGGATCCCATTGTCAGACATTGTTGTTCCATGTCGAAGATAAAGTGATCTTGCTTGAATGAAATAATTATAATTAATAAATATTGGCCCATATTGGGTCACACTTGGAGCTTAACAGGCGGCGAGATGTCAGCCATCTAAGTTCGAATTCGAAATTTCAAGTCTCTAGACCGTATGGGGCCTGAGAAATCGCTGCGGAGTCCATTGATACAAGAACCGAAAGTAATAAAAACTATTTAAAAAGGAGACATATTGATATTAATTGTGGTCATGTCATGTAAAGTGAGATAACAAAATGCACTTGTAATTTGTGTAATTTTCAGAAAAATCTAAATAGGTAGGATATCTTAGAAAGTATAGATTTTTGAGATTTCAATAAAAGGTGCTTAAAAAAGGTGAAAAGCTTTATCTATGTTAATAACTCAAACATAAAAACACGATGATTTCTCTATATATAACATATATCCGCAAAATTCGGATTGACGAGTATTTTGTTAAATTCTAATGGTTTTAACAGCTCAATCTCAATATACTCTCACGTAAATCGCACATGTACTTTCAATCCTCCAATACTGAGTTAAAACAGAGAGGTTGACAGAGAATAAACCTTGAAAGCTCTTTATTTTGTTAATTCATGTTAGTTTATTTTGAAAGCTGATTTAAAAAAATATTTATGAAAAAACGTTTGCAGTTTTAATGTATTATAATTATTAATTACAATGAACTATGCTATATGAATCTAAGCCTTGTCTAATATTCCTTAAATATCTACCTAAATTTTGTAAAAGATTGGGTATTATGAGTCCCATTTCACCCGAGCGAAGTCAAGTTTTCATCTAGTTTTAAATAAGTCGTCATTATTTTAGTTAGACAGAGCTTTCTTATAAACCCACTATGCAAATTTTCAGAACTAAAATATGAGTAGTTATCTCAATAATTCTGATAGGCCACTCATCGTGAATAACCCTGTTTATGAATTAAATTCTAATCACAACTGAAGTTATATATGTCTGTATCTTTTTATAAAATATAATAATCATTTGCGAATAAAGAATTATTAAGTGTTCTGTAAAATTATCTCAAAAAACGCTTACAACTAATGTCTAAGGGAATTTTAAATTATTGCTACCATGAACATAATATATCACCGGTATTGCTTACTTTCTACTAAACATTTCCGCCAATATTCGGAATACATCTTACGTACGTGTTATTAATTAAACTTTTTTCAGCTAATCATAGCGGCCGTTTGAATATCACTTTCATCGGCACTATGCTTAATTGTATATTTATTTTTTTGTTAATTTGTTGCGTGATATAATATGGATGTATACAGACATCAATAGAGGAAGTTGTTTTTCTAGTCTTTTAACTTCGCCTGATATCCAGTAACAACATTGAATATGTAACATGCTTTTGTAATGGAAAATTATTTTAAAATGAGAAAGCTGAACAATTATCACATCTATATTAATAATTCTTAATATTATCAGATGCTTTATTTTCCCTTTCTTTCGGAATAACAATAAAATTCATCTTGTCGAAAAACTCCATAAAGAATAGAGTTGACTCAAAATAATTAAAAATTCCGTCCAGCAAGCTTGAAAAATACAACCAGATTGCCTGTTTTCTGTCTTATTGAGAGTTCTGTATTGAGCTGGCAACATTTTTCTAGTTCAACGACCGTCGGCGCCCGTTTGGACTGCAGAAAGTTGCAAGAACTTTCAGCTAAACATTGCTAGTACTTTCACTATGGCGTGTACGAGAAGACGAATGCGCTCAGGTGCAGTGTTGCCAAGGCCACCAATAATAGCAGAGGTTAAGCAGTAAAGTAAAAATTTCCGCCAAAAAAAATGTTACTGGAAAAGCAAATATATTTAATCATAAAGAAAATGTAGAGCCTGAATGCTGTTATTTTATTGATGTTAGAAAAATTAATTTAGGATAGATTGAAGCAGTAGGTACTTGTACAATTTCTGTTTTCTCTGAATAATGGTTATATTGCTGCACTGCCGTTGTTCTGTTTCCCAGTACTAAAAAAATACTGTGATGAATTTATTCAGGTGAAGACGAATCCTCCACCCATACATCGAGAGAACGGAGTAGAAGAACGCATCCCTGGGATGATTCAGATGAAGAGGACGACTTAGAAAATTGGCGTGTGGGCTGTGTGTAGCGTTTTTATGCAGCAGGAACAAGTTCGCAGGTCATAAGATAGAGAAACGAGGTTTCATACAACATACAATATGCTTAAGAAATAGTTTGCAGACTTTGGAAGCAGATTAAATTGTAAATAGGTAAAAATAACATGTTGGTGGGTAAGTATTTAAAACGTAGCAATTGGTTTGAGAAACACTCTAATGAGTTGCAAAAATATTAATTATCCTCTGAAATATTTAACAAAAATTTTGCTGAGCACGCATTAAAGTTCTAAAGTAGACCGAGTAATTTTCGGGAATACTAAAATAAGCCATAGAACTGCGCACCACTGTATTTCGTTTCAGTTTAATTATGTTATTTATTAATTATTATAAAAATGCTCGCGTGTGAGAAAAGTTTTCCAAACTTAGAATTTTCGGATAGGTTTTCCTGTACGCTTAGTATGTACTCGGAGACATGAAGTGGAGCGGTCAATTTTCGTATATTTTCCTTGATATCTTCTTAACCGTTCATTTATAGATTATCAAATATATATATATATATATATATATATATATATATATATATATATATACATCTCGGTATCATTCTAGCGTCCTTTCAAAAAACAGTAATGAGGCGTCCAATGCCGTATACTTTTCACTGCGCCATCAATCTGGGCTCCGTACATTCTATAGCCTTTTGGGCGTCCAATGTATATAATAACTTCAATCTTACAAACAATAGAGCGTCCCCACGGTGTATATTTATTTCATTTACAGTAAATGCAGCGTCCAGCGCTATTGCCATATTGTGCAGTGGAACGGGATGATGAAAAGTGATCTAAAATATATTTCTCGTATTTTGCTGAGTATCACATGCAACCACCAGCGGCTGCCTAGTATTGGTTGTTTCTCCTAATAGTTTTCCATCTGACTTTTTATTCCTTAAACTTGATTATCACTCAATTCTCATATATTCTATAAATCAATTTATGCTAAATGGAATTATAGATGCTAATAATTTTAAAATGTAAACTCATTTCCATCTGCGTCTTTATTTCTGTCTCCAACATCAAATAGAAATATTCATTTCATGTAAACAATTAGGCATGTATGCAAAGTATAATACGCCTCAGATGAAGAAATAATAAAGATACAAGTGACAAAGTACGAATAACTTAATTTAAGACAAGAGTTATTAACATGTTATAAAAAGACAATAATAGTAATACCAATGTAGAAAAAAGTATAAGAAAGGATTACCTACTCACCAGATAATCATCTATTAAGTAAAAAGTTCAATATTTCTGTTTGACTAGTTGGATGTAAGTAAAAAGTCTAATGGTTTATTGGTATTTTTTGCACGAAAGAATCGAAGACATTTACAACAAAGTTCGCAGAATTTTGCATTAAATTGTTTATGCAATCTTCAAAAGAGTCGCCAGACTGACTTTTGTTTATTTTTGATTCAGATATTATCTTATTAATAGACTCCACTTTTTTCGATATGTTAAGTTATTCGAAGCTTTCGAACGTCCTGGTCCCTTCGAAGTAGTTTGAACCGGGGTTTATTGTGACTTTAGATTTTTAATATCAGGTCCTTGAAGCTAGCAAAGCAAAGTGAGCAAAATGAAAAATACAAATTTGGTGCTTATGCTTAAGTCCTAATCAATTTCTTTATTCTGAAATAAATCGCTCTTATATTTATTTAAAGAATGGCGGCTTTCCTAGCTTTAGATCTAAAGCTAGTAGAGCAACATTTAAAAATATTATTTGAGAACTTCTTTTTAGTGCATGTAGGGCTAATTACGTTGTAATTAACAGCTTTATTCCGAAATTAATTGGTCTTATGGTTTTCGGAAAATGGCTGCTTGGCTTTTAAAAATCAACTTTTTCAAGAAAATCTTATTTGGTGCTTGTAGAGCTAATTAAGTCCTAATTAATTGCTGTATTCCAAAATTAATTGCTCTTATAGTTTTTACAAAAATGGCTGCTTTGCTAGCTTTAGATCTTATGCTAGCAGAGCAACCCTTAAAAATATTTATCTGAGAACTTCTTATTTAGTGCTTGTGGGGCTAATTAAGTTCTAATTAAGTGCTTTATTTCGAAATTACTTGCTCTTATGTTTTTTCCGGAAAATGGCTGCCTTGCTATTAAAAATATTTTTTAGAGAAAATCTTATTTGATGGTTACAGCTTATTAAGTGCTAATAAACTGCTGTATTCCAAAATTAATTGCTCTTATAGCTTTTTTGAAAAAAGGCTGCTTTGCTAGCTCTAGATCTAAGGCTAGCAGAGTAACCTTTAAAAATCAACGTTTTTGGGAACTTCTTTCTTAGTGCTTCTAGGGCTAATTAAGTGCTGTATTCCGAGATCAATAGCTCTTAAAGTGTTCGGAAAATGACTGCTTTGCTTTAAAAAACAATTTTTTCAAGAAAATTTCATATGGTGCTTGTAGAGCTAATTAATTGCTAATTAAATGCTGCATTCCGAAATTAACTGCTCTTATAGTTTTTAGAAAACGGCTTGTCGGAGATTGTCGCTTTCAGAGCAAAAACATATAATCTATATAAGTAACTATTATTTGAGGTAATTTTTATATAAAACAATAAAATTTACATATTTCCTATTTTATTTAATTAAGTGCAGTATCCCGAAATTAATTGTTATAATTTCTACAAGATCTCCGCCAATACAAATATATCGGTAAGAAAAATACTTACCGACGTGGTTAGTAACGAACTTAGCCACCGGTAAACCTATCTCACTGTCGTAGGAACATCTCAATTTTAAACTGGAATTAAAAATGGATTACATAAAATTAAGTAGAAAGGTAGCCAAACTATACTAAGAAAATCTACCTAAGTACTTTCAAGTTTTCCGTTGTACCTTTAAAGTTATAAATATCTCCACAATAGCAAAATTGTCCTTTTTCGTTGCCTTGAAAGAACGTTCTCTCTCAAAAAATTATTAGAGCAATTAATTTCGGAGTACAGCACTTAATTAGCCCTACGAGCACTAAACAGAAATTCTCAAAAATGTTGATTTTCAAAGGTAGCTCTGCCTTAGATCCAAAACTAGCAGAGCAGCCATTTTTTTTAAATATCAGAGCAATCAATTTCGGAATACATTAATTAGCACTTAATTATCTCTACAAGCATCAAATAAAGTTTTCTCGAAAAAAATGATTTTAAAAGCAAAAGAGCTATTTTCTGAAAAACTATAAAAGCAATTAATTTCGGAATATAGCACTTAATTAGCACATAATTAGCCCTACAAGCACTAAAAAAAGTTTTCAAAATAGTTGGTTTTTAAAGGTTGCTCTGCTAGCTTTTGATACAAAGCTAGCAAAGCTGCTATTTTTAGAAAAATATAAGAGCAATTAATTTCGGAATACAGCAAATAATTAGCATTCATTTAGCTCTACAAGCACCAAATAAGATTTTCTCGAAAGAGTTGATTTTTAAAAGCAAAGCATCCATTTTCCGAAAAACTATAAGAATAAATAACTGCGGAACACAGCACTTAATTAGCCCTACAAGCACTATAAAAGAAGTTCTAAAAAAAAATTAAATGTTGCTCTGCTAGCTTTAGTCGAAAGCTAGCAAAGCAGCCATTTTCCAAAAAAACTAAAAGAGCAATTAATTTCGGCATACTGCACTTAATTTGCTCTACAAGCACCAAATATGTATTTTTGATTCTGCTCACTTTGCTCTGCTAGCTTTAGCTTTGTTCCTAATACAATGAATATTGATTTGATTTAAAAATATTAAATTTATGTACACAGTAGGTATAAATAAAAAGATTCTCAATAAATGATTTTTATCTTGAGCGATTTTTTCTTCTATAGATTCGTCTAGCACCAGTTTTATCCACATGATTACAAATGATTAACTTATAAGTGCTTCGAATGTATATCAAAGGCCCCAGATGAGTTGAAATGTCATTGAAATGAAAAGCATGTGTTTCCTTGTTGCCAGATTGCCGGACGCCCAATACGCGATGGAATAAAAGTCAACGTATTCAAAAATGAATATTTCAGCGCCGCGCTGCGCCAGATATATCGAACTAATTATATTCGAATATGGATCTAAGATCCCTTGGGACGTGCATGGAGCGTCCTTCCAATTTTTGTTCCATCGGTTAAGTTGGTCGTCTTGACCAGAATTACACTGATGTGTAATAGAGCGTCCGTATACGGACGCCCAATTACCACGGACGCTCTATTAAAAGCAATTCGTCAATGTACGGACGCTCTATTGATAGGAGGATATATATATATATATATATATATATATATATATATATATATATATATATATATATATATATATATATAATAAATTTTTAATGATTGGGGTTTCAGTCAAAATGCCAATAAAATTAAAACTCTTTAATCAATGTCGAGCTTTCGGTAACGCTTGTTACCTTCATCGGGACAAAAATCGTGAGATTAATGAAATTTACCAGCTACAAACATTTGTTATTATGCATTTAACTTTATGATAAAGTATCAAAGATCAAAGTATGCCATGGAATATGGAAGAAGATATTGAAATTTCAGTTGGCCCTACTTTTTGGAGCAGAAATCTTTTATTTATCGACAATGGGTTAAAAAAAATGCACAAACTTTAACTATTGTGATCATTCCAGCAAATATTTAAAATTTTCATATTTTTGAACTTTACTTAGCTTACATTTTTAAATGATTTAAGTGAATTGATCATTTTTGAACTGTGCCGGTTGGAACAATAAGATGATCCACGTATATCAAGAAGTATTTATTCATCGTATACGGAAAACATTTCCTTGGCAAAACCGGCTAAGAAAAATCTCTGTAGATCACTTTAAAGTCTCTAGATCTAGGGTGTAATTCTTATAGAAAATTTGAAATACAAATTTTCTCTAAGCTATGCCCATTTAAAGTAGGTCATAAATAAGTAAACTAAAATAAGACATAAATTCTGAACACATTTTGTTAGTTGATTTGAAGGGTGATGGAGAATGGTGATGTGCTTATGAAGCTTGGCTTGGTTCCACTGATGTCAATGAAATAAGATTCATGTATAATAACGTAGGTACACGTCATACAAAGCAATTTGATTTCGTTCGTATTGTCGCAGGTAGGGTGGAAAATAATGAATCTCGGTTTTGTTGAGAGTGTCAAATGAAAACTTCCAATTATTGTAAATTACTGTCAAAACAAACCAAATATCGCTATAATTTGCATAACTCGATATATCATTAAAAACGCATAAATGGAGTTGAATGGTATTTGCTGACCCTGTATTATAAATTACAGTCATCAAGTCACACAATATAGGTATAATCATTTTTGCACAATTAAATAATCAACTACACAAAGAAAATATGGTATGGAAAGTTGGAAGTTGGCAGGTCATATTATTTTATTTTGGAAAGGAAAAAAGTGCGAAGAAGATGATCAATAAAACTTGATGTCCACTTAAATTTTCGAATTGTTTCCATCGTTTTCTAAACACAGACGTAGTTTATTCTTGGTAGCCATAGCAGCTACTTCCATCTCTTCTTCTTCTTCTTCTGCATTTCAAGGATTAGGCTTGCAGCCTGTTCCGTCCTCATTCTAGCCATCTTCTTCTGGATCTACCTACGTCTCTTCTTCCATATCCATATATCTTCATTTCTTATATGGTCCCACAGTGTGCAACCTTTTGTCCTTCTTAGAAATTTCATTTCGGCAGATTGTATTCGTTGTCCAGTGCCCAGGTTTCGCTTCCATATGTTAATACAGGTGTTGTCATCACTTTATAGAATTTAATTTCATTTATGAGTATCTTGGAATGAAATGGTTGTTTTCCTCTAAAAGCCGTAACTTTCGTCTTTTTTCTGATATTTTTAGGTTATAATTCTTACATACCTGATTCAAGCAGTAGATTGCGTATTGTATGTAGGTCGTCTTCTGTTTTTTGTAAAATTATTTGGTCATCGGCAAACAGTACTGTGCTCATACATTTATTGATGGGTGTTAGTCGGGGTTAATTTTTTGTTTCCATTGTCGTACATCATCATCAATATATATATTGAACAGGGTTGGCGACAGGCTGCATCCCTGTCTTACACATATGTTGAATGGTATTGGTTCTGTTCTGTCTTTTCCGGTGTTTATTATTATTTCTGTGTTATAGTATAGTCCTCCTATCACCTCTATGAAATGTTTGGGATAACCTCGTCTTTCCATAATTGAGTTCAGGTTTTGTTGTTCATCTCCATGTCTTAATGTCTTACAAGGTTTTCTTCCTTTCTGTCCATAGTTCTCGATAATGTTCTATCCATGTATCTTTGTCTGTTATTTAGAAGTGTGCGGTGGCCTTCTCTTGTTTGTTGTCGCATAATTTTATAAGCTACCTCTTGTCGTCTGTGGATGTCGTTCTCTATATTGTATATAAATTTATCCCATGATTCTTGATGTGCCCTTCTGACAACATCTTTTGCTTTGTTACGTTTTGTAATTTTGTCTGGCTTCTTGTGTGTTGTTGTGTTGAGTGTTCAAGTATGCTTTATGTTATCTTCTTGGTTAATATTGTTCTCTGTGATGTACATCTGTAGGTTTTGTTGCAACCATTGTTGGAAATGTTATTTTATTCCGGTTTCCTGTAAAAGATATACCTACTCTATACACTTCTCCTACTGTTTGTTTTTTTTCCATTTGGCCAGTAAGATTATTTTAGATATGACTATCAATGGATATGCTAGTTATTAAACAAAATCCTTCAATTTTTCCCATAGATAGAAGTTCAGATAAGTAAGATCTGGTGACCTAGCTTACCATGAAACTATGCTTCCCTTCCAATCTATTTGTTAGTAGATCACAAATTCAAATATGGAATTGCATATGGAAGTTTATGTGTCACTAATAACAAAACAACAATTTTTATCATTTTTTTCAGTCTGTCTGTCTGTTTTTTCCGGATAATCTTCGGAACGGCTGAACCGATTCCTACGGGATTTTCACTTGCTGGTAGCTAATAATATAGGGAATAACTTAGGCTGTTTTTATTTTAGAAAAATATATACAAATAAATAAAATCGCTGTGTATGTTTGTAAACTCGAAATAACAAGTATCTATATGTGTCACTATAGAGAAAGCAATTCTTCCAATTTTTGTCTGGCTGTTTGTTCCGGCAAATCCCCATAATGGTTAATCCGATTCCGATAGGATTTTCTAGTTTATTATATAGTGTGAGCCAATACTAGTTGCCCGCGTTCATGTCATTTTTACTTATATCTCGAAATAGGCAACTGATAACGACAAGTGGTTTCCATCATTTTAAATTTTATCTGTTTTCATTGTAATTGACAATAACTGTGTTTTCATCCGATAGTGTCCCCTACCTACGAGTGGAACTGGAACTATATGGAAATGTTCTTATAACATATTACTAGCTAATCTACGTTGATCCACATGGAGCTGATTTTGTTGAAATCAGTTAAAATAAAGCATAGTTCTAGGTTTCACTTAAAAAAACTACTCTACTTAAAAACTGCGAAGGGACGGCGTCTATCGACAGCTGAAAAAAATTTTGATTGTTATAGCAAATAATGACTGTTATTTTTTTCTTAACATATTACTCTTTTTATTTTAATGTGCTGAAATTGAAACCAAAAATTAACTACTTAAACCATAATTTTTGCTCTAAAATGTTTTTTGATTGTTTTTATGTCATATGTACGAGTCTCTACTATACCAACGGCCTCATAGTATTAGGTTGATACCATGATGAAAAAATGTTGAATTTCCAATACAAAATATTGAAAAATCAACACAAAAATATTGAATTTCCAATATTTTGTATTGAAAATTCACCACAGAGTTGAATTCTGAATACTGCGTTAAAAATTCAATAATTTTACAAATCCTTGCAAACATTTTTCCTGTACAAATCAAATAACACCTCGAAATACGTCAGCAGCATAGTCCGATACCGATCACTATCCTCAAGCATTTTTGAACTCTCTTAACCCTTCAGTGCTTCATTTTTTTGTTTTAAAACTAAAAGTTGGAGCTTCAATAATATTATTAAGTAATCTTCATCCACCTACTTACTCTATGCAACGATACAAGATCCCAAATCAAAGCTATGCGTGATAATGTCATTGAAGCAACTATTCTTACTGGACTGGCATTGGGAGACAGCACTAACCCCAAGAATACACATGATTCCAACAGATTTACCTTTTCAATTCAAACAGCTACAATTTCCCATTAAACAACGGCTAAAAACTGTAGTTTTTAAGAAGTTTTGGAATGCTAATTTTTTCTTACGATAAACTAAAAGTTGTGAAATAAATTTTGTAAAATGAATTCTGTAAAATAAATGTATTTCCTTCTATTTCTTATTTTGTTTAACGTATCCATAACATTAACACACCCAAAACATTAACACTCATAACATTAACAAAATTCTTTTTCGAACGAAGCCGCGCCGGGGGACTGCTAATTATTTATATAACATATGTTCTTGATAAACAAGATAACAAAAATAATGGCATCATACAGAGGGAGACATTTATAAGCATCAAATCTTTCTTACAAAAATGATGAATATTACCTACGATATAGGCGAAGGATCCGCTTATTGGTCCATCCGCCATCCTTTACATCAATTCTGTTTCAGTTTGTTTGAATCATTAGGTAGTTCTTGTTTTAAACTCCTAAAAAGACAAAAATTTCTGCAATTGTGGGAAAAGCTTATTCAAATATTATATAACTTGAACATGACTTTTAATAGAACTTGTGTAGGAATCCATTTTACACTTCATTATCAAACAGTTTCATTTAAGGTAGGTAATGTACATATTATTTAGCCTTTCGACATGACAACTAATTCCTGTTTGACTCCAGCAAAGACATATATTTTAGAATATATTTTTATATATTGTTCGATACTGGCCTTGAGAAAGACACTTCTTGCTTATGACATTGAGTTTCCTCAACGCTTTTTTATAGTTAATTCATTTGATTGAATCCTCTTTGTGCAAGATTGCATTTATATCATTCGATTCATTTCCATCACAGGTCGAATTCCTGCAGAATCACTGCCGATGCGATTAATAGAGTTCGTTTCATTGGTGGAGGCTAGCAGGCAGTGAGCCGACCTGTGCGGCGGCCACCCCGGCACCTCTTTTGCTCTCGCCATTGATTGCTTCTTGTAATGATTGTCGATGAAAAACCGTCATGGGAGCAACAAAAGTGTATGCGCTCTCGAAAGTGTGTACCCAACAACGCCATCAGATGCACACTCCGTTACGGCGTCATATCAGAGGAGTGAATGCACTAATGCACTGCCGTGCATCGGCGAATATTTTACTATGAGGATTGGTAAGAAAATGTATTTGGGCAAATATTTTTTTTGCAGATAAAAAAATAATCAAAATGGTCAGAGAGGAAGGACCAAGAACAAGGAACCAAGCGAACGGAGGTGTTGTGGTGAAACACCAGACTCATGGCCTCTAAACCCTCAACAGGCGAGGTAGCGTAAGTCAAAGGTTGGTGAGTTTTAGTCAGTAAGAATCTGACAGTCCCCTCATGTGCGGAGCCACTCTCCTGTCTGGGCCAGGCGGTTTGGGCGGACCTTAACTGGTTAACCCAAATTGATGTAAGATTTCTCACCTCTCCCACGTAAAAAAAGCATCGGCGAAATTTCGACTCTCAGGAAGAAGCGTGTGGTGACACACAAGGAAACGGTTATTTTGTTGATAGAAAATATAAGTCAATCGATTTTAAATTCTCAAGTTGAATAAGCCAAAATTTTGAAAGCATTTCTCGACACATAGTATTTATTTCATCTTCAGTTCAGAAAGTGGTTGTTTGCAATAAGTTTTAATAATTTATGACAACCTCTTACCGGTTTTTGCTTGGATTTTTGATCCCATCAAGTAAAATGCATTAATGCTAATACCAAAGTTTACAGAGTATTCTGTAAACTTTGCTACTATAGTATAGATTAGTTCTTAATTAGTTTGGGTCTTCGTTGAGGCGCATTTAATTATATAATTACGTTGGCGCTTACATAAAACCTATGCGCCACAGTATGTGGCTGTGTGTCAATTCGACTAACTACGACTTTGTGGCACTTCAGTCCTGGATCTGGATGATACTTTTCATTGTTTCTATAGATTCTTCTCTTAGCTACGTTGGCAGAACAAGCTGTCTCTAAAAGTTCTGTACAAAATTCCACCACATATTCCTAGGATGAAAATAAGTTGACATAAGCAAGAGTAGAATTTTAAAATACTTGTTTCGGATAGAAATTTCTAACGGCTATTGGGATTTTGCAAAATTTTTGGTATGGTGACATTATTAAGTAAGGCAAAAACCCATATTGAGAATATTTATCTATAGGCCTAGAACTTTTAATTTTTAATAATGTCATATTCCCAATTTCTACGGCAAAGGGTTACGCTCATAAAGATCGACTTCTTTTACTGACTGAAATTCCTATCCATAACGCAACTGGACATACCCACGTTTGCTTATTCTGATAAAGGAATTACACATATCTATACACGAGCGTTGTGGGCAAGGAAAAATTTCGTTCAGTGGCCTAATTCCGTCTTTGACCGTAAGCGTTAGAACATACAAAGTTTCATACTTATGACAAAGGAGATTAACAAACTCCTTTTCAATAACTTTTTGATCACCTTACTAACAACTAAAGATAAATGTATTATTCTAAGATATTTATATCACTTTAATAAATAATAGTTTGTAGAAGTACCTATAAATCCTATCATCATTAATTGAAGAGCGTCATCTATTGGAACAAAATAAAAACTGCTTGTCAGTCCTAGGCATAGACATCTGAACACCTAGACCACGCATGGCCTGTTTTAGAGCGATCCAACATCTCAAGACCATTATTCTTCTGGTCCATAATGGTTAGTGTACGACTTATACGACTAACATATTTGCCAAGCTTCTTATTTTTCATGGCAGCTTCTGATTTATAGAGTAATAATCAAAGACATTCAGACGTAATTGAAAGGTGGCCGTTGAAATAGTTATTACTGATTATTCAGAAACACCTGCAGATTAAATTATGTACCAAATCTATATTTTACAACACAAAATAAAAATTTTCATTTGTGAAATAAGAGGATCGTCAGTCGATATCGATCGATTGAGTTAAGTGCGGCAACACAGGAAAATATAATTTAGGCGTCCGTATGAATTCGCAAGCTTTCGTCGCTAGTCGGAATATTGTTGTTCGTTGTTCCATTCATAATTTGAGTGTTGCTACTACGTTTTACAAATTTATACGCTTCTACTCAGGTACACTGTTGCCAAAATTTCCTATAGGAAAATTTTGTCTCTCTCTTACACATGGAAAATACCAAAACAATTCTCTAACAATAACAGATCGCCTTTGGATAAATGTTATGAATGAAATGCTTCGTCAAGTCTTCAGATGTCTATGGTCCTAGGTAAGAAAATACTAATTTTCGGCCTTCTTAATAGGGTTGAAAGTCGGGTTTTCTAGTAGTGAAGTACCTACCTATAAAAAATATTTTAATTAAAAAATAGAATCGACATGATTAGTTGGAGCATTGAAAAATTAAAAATAATATTAATTCTACTTGTGCTGGTAATAACTGCACAAATAAAACATTGGAACTAAAAATTAACGTCAACAAACGTATTCATCATAAAAAGTAGCTCTCATCTTCTTAACCAATTTGATTGTTTTCAAAGATGAGAAAGTTATTCGTTATGTGCAAAGGGTAGACAGCGCCAGAGAGAGAATTTGAAAATTTTGAAAATATTCTCGTAACTAGTGAAGTTGTAATTGCATATTACCTTCGTTTACACATAGATAATCGGAAAATAAAATATATGTCTAAAATGAGTTGTGAGGATAATTTTCCAGAGAAAGGTTTTAATTCTTAATAATAATACTTCTACAGGTCAGCAAATCTCGATATGAGAAAGAACAAAGAAATAGATAGCAAATTAGTTGCTTATATGAGCTGTAAGAAAAGGTATATCTATACTTGACGTTAAAACATTCCCTACTAAAAATTTGAGGTGTTGGTGAACAATTTTACTTTAGTTATAGAAGGACTATATTCTTGAGTAGGGCCTAAATGTTTCAGTTTAAATCTGTGACTTACACACACTTACTACAAACACAAAGATCATTCATGAAACTAAAAAACTAAATCCAGATATAGACCCTAGATATATAAATATGAAATATTTTCGGTTTGTAGTTAATTTATCCTAAGCCCCCGAGCAAAAGTTGTTTAAATTTAAAATAAGTTTACCTATAAAACAAAATTTCAAGCGTGACATAATTCATAATATATATTTTTTGTAATAATGAAATATTCAAAAACGATGTAGAATATACGCGTGCACAAATATCTATCGCAATGCGTGAAGACTAGGTTTAGATTTATATCAAGTATTGTGAACTTAGGTTGAGGTGTCGGGACATCCCAATACTAGTATGTTGATTTTGCCAATTCACTCCTCAGCTTTTTCATGCTAGAGCGAGCAATAAGAAGTTTCACTTAAAAAAAATTAAATGAGGCAACATGGTTTCAATATTTTTGAATAATAATGAGTCCAAGCTATATTTTTTATCTAGAAGTTTAGAAAAATATATGGGTAAGTAAAAATATAGAGAAATATATTTTTTTTTCTTTTGAATAATACCTAAGTAGGTATTAATAAATATGGAGATTTGATAGGAGTCTAAAAAATATTGATTAATGTCATTATGAATTGAAACAGTATATATATCTGAGATAGAATAACTATTTCCATGCTGGTGAGAGTAGTTAACAGTGTCAATAATAATAACAGAACTCTATTTGAGTCGATGACCTTTTACGTTATAGATCGATTAGAGACATTGACTTCGCTGATATTGAACTTCTACTACAAATTATCACTGAAAGTCATTCTTGAGAAATAATTTTCCCATTAAATCATTTCCATGAAAAAAATATCATCACTGTAAATTAACAGTCCATTCTGCATAGAATGTTTGCTCTGTGCAAAATTACAAATTCATTTTTCATTGCGGTCAAAGTGTCGTAAAACAGTCAGCTATGCCCCTTTAATGTATATAGAAACCGTGTACAAAAGATATTTATTGCCATAAGGTGATTTCGAGCTATGTCGAGATGACGGCAAAAAATGTTTGTAATGCGTCTGTTAAAAGACGCGCGTTTAGTAGGTGCGAATCCTATTCCGCATGTCGACAGGTGGGAGGTCACTTTTACATGGTGAACAAACAAAAGTTGATCACAAAGATAATGTTTTTTACTTTTCTTTTGCTTACAGAAAGTAGAATATAAAGAAAGTACGTATTGTACCTTATTCTTCAAAATATTCGATGTGCGGTTTTCAACAGAATTTTACATTTTAGTGGATTTCAAAAACATATTTTAGCCATCGGTGTCTGTACCAAAATTATCTCGGAAACAAATAGGTAGATCGATTTTGTTGCATTCTGTTTTATTTGGTAAGGTGTTTAGTTGCTAGATAATAGCTGAAAACGTGAATTTAATGCGAAAACGGCTCTAACAATTTTGATGAAACTTATCTAAAACATACTTCTTAAAGACTTTTACCACCGTCTTAAGGAGCATCTCTGAGAAAAAGCAAGAAAAAATGTTTATTCAAATAAACTATCAAATTGTCTAAGCTTTTATTCATGTTATGGCTAAACGGTTCTCCCTACGTCAAAATGCAATAAAACGTTTGTTTTGGCATGTTGAAAAAAATTAAAAGTACGATGTCATGTGAGTGGACTCGCTATATTTTTACTTTCGTACTGCTACCCTATGTTTACGTTTCAAGGTTCCCTGAGTCAAAAAACGTATTTTCAGCCATTGGTCTGTCTTTATATATATGCAAAGATTATCTCGGGAACGGATGGACCAATAACGTTGCTTTCTTTTTGGTTTGTAGGGTACCGATGTCGCTCGCTGGTAACACAAAATAAGCATCCTGCTCGCAGTTCCTAGACAAGATCCGAAAAACGTATTTTGCTCCTAACTGTAGCGTGAAAACGTTTTCAACGATTGTGATGGAACTTACCACAAGTAGTATCCTATATAGCTAAATCCTTAAATATCAGGTATAAGGCACATCTCTGAGAAAAAGCAGTAAAAAAGTTATGCTCGTATGACTTTTTATATTTTCTAAGTATTTATGCGAATCATCCTATGTCTAAATCGGATATGACCATTGTTGTTTGACTTAATAGACTGACACGATTTGAACGGATGTCTCCAGATTTTTTTGTTTTTAAAATATTGTTTTATTCTTAAGGTATAGAGTACAAACTCTACCAAACTTTAGCAGATTCTTTTTGATACCTACGTTATTCAATATTTGAGACCCGCTTATTGACCTGAATTTTGCAAAGAGGATTTCAAAGAATTATCTATTTTGTTTATATAAACTCTTGCCTCTTTGTATCTAGATGCAAAAATATGCAATAGTAAAACGAAAAACGGAATTGGTAAGTAGAATATTCCATCATCCAAAAATTTTTAAAAAAGACTTTGGCTCATCGAATCGATAATATCGAATATATATATATGAAAGTGTGGTCATAAGACCAAATGGTCCCATAGTCGTAAAAACTGAAATCCGAAATCTCCTCAATTTTTCTCGAAAATTGAAAATCTGAAACAGCAGAATTAAAGATAGGACAATATCCGAAAACGTTTCAATTGAACATTTTTTCAAAATAGTTATGGTTTTCGAGTTACAACTTTGGAAAGTCTATAATATGAGTATTTCTAACTATATCTAACTGCAACTGCACAACTTCAAAAGTATCTACCAGCACCAATAGAATTAATATTATTTTGTATGTTTCAGTGCACCAACTAATAACATCGGTCCAATTTTTTGTAAAAAATATTTCTAATTATCTAAATAATCGTCATTTAACATTCTTCTATATAGGAATGTTACAGAATGTGCTCTAAGTGTGCACAAACTTTAGTTTCCATGTATTAGATACCTAATCCTGATTTTAATGATACTTTCATTGTAATATGTATACCTAAGTAAGTAATTCTAATTACAATAGCTCTTACGGATCCAAAGATCTTGAAGCTTTTTGACTGACTTTAAAAACAGGAGAAGGTATTCGGTTGTAAGATTGCTTTTTTTTATGGCTGTTCGCGCGTTTAGCATAGTAAACGTACTCCGATTTAGACTATTTTTGTGTCAGGAGAGTTGAGAAATCGTCCCATATTGAGAAAAATCAAATCCAAAATCTCCTTCCCACCAAATACCGCCCCAAGGGGGGTGGAGGGGGCAATTTTTCTCGAAAATTGAAAATTCAAAACGATAAACGAAAATTCCATATCCGGAAATGTTTAAATTGGACATTTTTAAAAATAATCATACTGTAACGTTTAACCCTGTGCTAAACGTTGTGGGGTGAGTTCACTTGCGTAATACTCAAAATTCGCAGATTGCTTCCAATGATTTATTTTCAAACACACTGTACACGGCTTTCTGTTGTAGTACAACTGTCACTATTTGTCACTTTGACTATAGCGTTCCAACTACTTTCGACTTATGTCTCCAATTGACTGATACAATAAACTGACTGTGTCCCATGATCGTCACGGCTTTATATATCTGAATCATGATATGACATTCATCGAGAATGTTCTATGATTATCTAGACGAACATAATTAATGTTCTAGATCCTAGTCAAGGTGAGAATAGCACGACAAATTGTACCTCACATAAAGTTTCTGGAAGGATCGAGAACAAATCTACTACAATTCCAGAACTACATAATGAAATATACAAGCAACTACTTTAGCAAACAAGGTAGTAGAAATAAATAGGTAATAAACGAATAACAACCGTAAGTACATGAATACCTATCCACGTTACAATACGTTTCCGCGCTACAATATGAAATATGTGTTTCAGCTATGTGGAAGGGGCAAATTTTTCCGAAAATCGAAAATTCCAGATTTTAAAATTGGAAAGGGGACCATATCCGGAAACATTTTTTCAAAAGAGTTATGGTTTCCGATTTTCGCAATGGTAAAGTGTGAAATATGTGATATGCGTATTTCCGCTAATACAAGCTAAACCTACCTATAAAAAATGTGAAATAAATATTTCTTACAAAAAATTGAACTGACTTATCAGTTGTTGCGCTGAAAAATACAAAATAATAATAATTCTATTAGTGCTGGTTCTTTTGGAGTTGGTGGCTACAACAACAAACTTACCAGCACCAATAGAATTAATATTATTTGGTATTTTTCAGTGCAACAACTGATAAAGTCGGTCCAATTTTTTGCAAAAAAATATTTATTATAAATTTTGGCTTCGGTATCTGTTTATTGGCAGATGTCGCTTTCCAAATGTATCTATAACATATTCGTGAAATAACTACAACACAGAACACATATCTAACAAAAAAGGGCGACAAGGATATTATTGAAAATTAGCAAATAAAAAAATAGATATATTATTGACATACCTATATGTTGGTATTTGTGATTATTTTCTAATGCTGTCTTGCAACACTTCTAAAACGACTTATAAATTGTAGAGTATTCTTACTAAACTATTTTTTTTTGAGAGGTACAAAGTTATCCTTATTTATATATATTTATTTTAATAAATTTAAATTCTCTCTCACGACCACCCTGTAACATAACATACCAAAATGAAAATAAGAATAGAAACACTACCAAAGTTCATCATATTTTTATTAATCTTAAATAATAAAGGTTTCCTTAAAGGAAAAAATTGTCATGTTTTGCTTAGAAAAACAATTTTTCGCATAGAATTCGAGATATGTCGAAAACTGTTGGACTTAGGTATAATAATTTTTTGGATAGATTTTCTGGAAATAATAGAATTTTATGTTTTACACTATAATAGAATGGAACCTTTGAGGTATGGATTCATCGGCGAAGACGACGTGCAAATAGCATTGCACACTAGCACCAGTGTTCGCGGTCAATGGCCGTACAGGCGGGTACTATGGCCCCGTCGAAGACGCTGCGCCGCCGTCACCTATTGCGGCGCTCCTAGATAGAACTTGCAGAGAGGCGTCGTTAGGGCGGAGACAGTGACCGCCGTGCTCAGCGGCTAGTATCTTTGATACTGGCGACTAATGTCGTTTTCCTCTAACATTAGGCCTTTTCTTAAACGGTAAGGCCAAAGAATTTTAAATCAAAAAACGCCATAGACACGGTGGACAGCCATCTCTTCACCAAAGGTTAGCAATCTGATGTACCAAGAATGAAGTGAAGAGTGTTACCATTTGTCCTTATTCCTTATGAATGTATGTTGGTTTGTTTCGAGCAAATCTTGCAACTGAAATTTAAAACATTCATCCCCAACAGATTGCGTTGAAATTTCGCAAACAAGTTTAGTTTCGATGACAATGCATGGTTAGCTATGTGACGGCCTAGTTATTTTTATGTAGGTACCTAAGATATGGTTATCAGTTAAAGAGATTTGTTGTAAAAAATACGAATAAAATGACGTTACAAAAAATGCAATATGGCGAACGCCTCAAGGCGACGTACAACATTTTCATATCATGATATTAATAGGTATCAAATGAAAAGATTTGCCGAGAAGAATTCTAAAAATAAAATGGAGTTGCTCTATTCAATATGGCAGACGCCTTAAGATGGCGTACCAAAATTTTCTTATCTGCCATCATTTGGGTATCAAATGAAAGAGTTTGTTGAAAAGAATACGAACTAAAAAATACATTAATATTAAAAAACTTTTTAAAATTTATTACATTATACAATTTATAAGAATGAATATTTACCATTTCTTAATGTACCTAGGTACCTACATCTTCAACCTTAAAATATATTACGGACCGAGATACTGAACTTTAAATTCTGCTCCATTAGCCTATTCTATTTAGGGTTTAATTACATATTATAATTCAAAATCAGCTTATCTGAATCCACATTGAAATTAACGCCATGAGCCATGACGCATCTTCCCTCATAATAACACCGTTATAATAAATCTTTAATAGTAGATAGCCCCTTGCGCAAGGTCAAAAATATGAACACGATTTAGAATTTTTGCATTGGCAGTTAGTAGATTTTTTCCTTTTGTAGACTTATTTTTTTACTAAGGTGAGCGTAAATATAAATGGTGTATTTTCTTCATAAATCTACAAAGAATTTCTGAAAGCTCAACAGCCTATTCATAATCTTTAATAGTTTAGTTTTATATCAATGTTTTCATGTTTGATATAATCGTTAGCCTATAAACTAACAAACTATACTAGTACTGAACTAAGATTGAATATGAATATTGATATAGATATCGGTCTTTAATTTTTTTTTGTATTTATCTCTTAGCGAAATTTGGGTGTGTATGTTGTAACACACCAAAGATCAAGGACTGATTCTCAAAATCGAATATATATTTTGGGGGTTGGGGCAATATTTTTTTGAAAAACCAATAATCATTTAAGTATTTAATTTTTTTTAGAAACACTCTGAACTTGAACAGAAAAAATATCATTCGAAGAAAGAAATAATCCCCATTAAATTTTAAACATGATCTTTGTGAGAGATACAGAAGTCTGCAAAACTAAGAGCCTATATACCTATAGGGATAAACATACATTTTTAAGTACCTACTTAACTTCTACTTTCTCAAGTAATATACTAAAAATACAGGAATGTTCCGAGAATCAAAAAGTAACTACCTATTTATAGACAAGCAGGGCCGTATATAAGGGGGGGTTTAGGGGGTTCAAACCCCTCCTAAACATTCCGTTCATTCATCATGTTGAAATATTGTTTTTCTGAGTATCCCAAATCAGTTGCATACTTTCAGAAAAATATTTAGCATCTAAACCAGAAATATTAGAAATATATAGTTATATATAGTACAAAATGATATTAATTATTTTGTTGGTACTTTTGAAGTTGTGCAGTTGCAGTTAGATTGAAAACTTTTGGCACCAACTTCACAACTACCAGCACCAATAGAATTAATATTATTTTGTACTTTTCAGTGCACCAACTGATAAGGTCGGTCAAATTTTTAGTAAAAAATATTCATTTCACACTTTTGAGTGTTACATTTGTCACGAAAATCGTTGAACGTTCGCCATTACCCATGTATGCTTTGCTTGTAGTAGAAATCTAAGAACATCGTCGCGGAAATACGCATATTATGAACTTTACCACTCTTTTAACCCGAAAACCGTAACTCCACATAGCGAAAATACACATATTTTAAATTTTAACATCGCTGAAACTCGAAAACCGTAGCTCTTTTGAGGAAATGTTCAATTTAAACGTTTCCGGATATTTTGGTATCTTTAATTCTGCCCTTTCGGATTCTCAATTTTAGAGAACATTTGCCACCTCCGGTTTTCGGAGGAAAGGAGATTTCGGATTTGCGTTTTTATGAATAAGGGACCATTTCTCAAGTACCCTCTTTCAAATTAATCAAAAATCATCAAAATCGGAGTACGTTTACTATACCTACAAAATGCACGTACGAACCTCCTATGTTCGGGGTTCGTCGGTTAAAAATTATGCTTCATTCACGGCTGAATTGGATATGTGGCAAAAGAAATGGGTTGGTAATTGTGGCCTACCGCCAAGAACTGTGATTGACGCGTTTTTAAATATAGATGAGTCATTTTCTTCAAAAAAAAATCATTTACACATATTTGCAAATTTACCTTGTTCTACTGCAACACCGGAAGGATCATTTTCCACTTTATCACGCTTAAAATCTTGGCTATGGAAGTGAATGGTCAATGAACGTTTCAACGGTTTAGCTTTATTATCAGTTCACAGAGAAATATTAGTAAGCCCCGAAAATGTTATAAATAAAAAATCGAAATGTACTTTTGTAAGCTCTAAATTTAAAGGTTTAAATAAATTGTCGTTTTAAACTTACCCTCTTTTCTTAACCTAAAACCCTCCCCAAGGAAAACTCCCAGCAACGGTTCTGTAGACAAGACATAATTAATGTACTGTAGTACTAAGAGATAATTTTATATGCATCACTTAATTAATGAAGTCGATTTTCAATAAATCTTCATATGTTGCTCTAGAAAAGGATAGGTATTTATTTATTTTAAGATAGCTACGCACTATACTAATACAAATTATGTAGGCTGTTTGAAATTTTCTTACCTCGAAGCAAAAATAAGGGTATGGATAGCGGATATCTGTGTCTGGATGTGGCATCGTAGCTTCCAAACCGATGAAGCAATTTTTAATTTAGTTTCTTTCCTTTGAAAGCTGACTTGACCGAAAATGTTTTTAACCAGTTTCTTAAATATTAAATTTATTATGCGTATCTAGCTGTGGCATCGTAGCTTCCAAGCGGATGAACTAATTTTGATTTTTGTACTTTTGTCTGAAAGGTGCCAGCTAGTTTTCTTTTTGTCGAGAGTTTTCTAATCTAATTTGTTATTTTCAATGCATGAAGATTGCAGCGATCTTCAACACTAACTAGCCATCAGCTCATATTCATGGTCGTTCTATTCTAAAATCTGCTTCGCCTCCTCCTTCTTCCTAGACGAAGAAGATGCGAACTAGGTTCGGCTAGACAAGCGCAGAGGATCATCTGCTAGCAGGATCGCAGCACATTGTAGAGGTATTTACTAACTATACCTTGTACCTTCTCGTGTTCACCGGTTCTTCAAGTACCCCGAAGAAGAAGAAGAAGCGAGTGGCAGCCTGGGCGCAATATCCTAGGTGCACCGGAGATCATAAATGTCGCCGCAGAAGACGGCGCCCAGACATCAACACGCCAGCACGTTGAAATTTGTTATAAATTGATTAGATATTACAGATTATTGTTTAATATGTAATTTGTTTAGAAAAAAATAAAATTATAAGATGTAGGAGAAAAAAACTGATATTTGATTGGCAAATTAGTTTTCCGAAATATTGACTTTATTCACATAACATGTAATTTCAATATTGAAAGATGAATATTGAAAGTTTTATACAAAATCAGAGATAACGGTAATTATTGTATGTTCTTTCTACGAAGAATACATTAGAATATTAACATAAACGATTAAACCTGTAAACGCTTGCGGCTTCCGCTGTGCACAGTATCTGAATTGATTTTAAAATAAATACTTTTTACAAATAATTGGAGCAATTTTATTGGTTGATAGACTGAAAAATACAAAATAATATTAATTCTATTGGTGCTGGTACTTCTGAAGTTGTGCAGTTGCAGTTAGATTCAAAACTTTTGGCACCAACTCCAAAAGTACCAGCACCAATAGAATTAATATTATTTTGTATTTACCAACTAATAAAGTCGGTCCATTTTTTTGTGAAAAATATTTATTTCATTATTTGGAGTGTAACATTAGTCATGAAAGTTGTTGAACGTTCACTAATACCAAATACAGTATTACCACAGAATATAATATAGTTATATATTCTGTGGTATTACCATGTATAAGGCCTACTTGTTACTTACTTGTTATTATACCTATAATCTCTTCTTTAATTTGGCCGACTCATATTTTCAATTTTTGAAAAAATGCCCCTGCCAAACAGCGGAAATACACCTATCAAATATTTCAGACTTTACCATTGCAGTAACTCGAAAACAGTAACTCTTTAAAAAAAAATTAAACATTTCGAGATATGGTCCCGTGTCTAACTTTCAAATCTCTGAAATATTTTCTCCTTCCACTTAGCTGAAACACATATTTCAGACTGTAACGCGGAAATCTCTGATTATTTAAAAAAATGTCCAATTCAAGTCTCTGGATATGGAATTTCCTCGGATTTTAAATTTTCTGGAAAAATTGCTCCCACCACCCTCATTGGAGGATGTTTTTGAGGGGAAGGGCATGTTTAATATTGTTTTTACTTTCCTACGCTACTATAGTAGCTGTATAAGGAAAGTATTGTAATCGTGTAAAAATTTCGGTATCGAGATTTTTACAAATGTTGACGTTTCAGAGTTTTCTAAGTCTAATAAACATATTTTCAGCCATTGGTCTGTTTGTCTGTCTGTCCGTCTGTCTGTCTGTGACAGCATTATCTCGGGAACGGATCGGTGTATTTTGTTGCTTTCTTTTTATTTTGTTTGGTACCAATATCACTCGCCGGTGGCACTGAATGAGAATCCTGTATACACTGGGTGTTGAGCTTTAGCCAAAAAATGTGATTTGCTCAGCGAAAACGGCTCTAAGGATTTTAATTAAACTTGCCTAAAGTATTCTTCTGAGAGCCTTTTACTACCCACATATAGCGCCATCTCTGAGGAAAAGCACAAAAAATAGTTATGCTTGAATAAAATTCCGTATTTTCCACATGTTTCTTCAGATTCTGGCTAAACGTTTCATCTTGCGAAAAAATGTTACATGACCATTGTTGTTTGTCTTGACTTGCTGAAAAAAATGAGTGGTAACACGATATGACCAGATGATTTTTACTTACTACCGATATTATCGTCGCTAGGGAAAGTATCTATTGTAATAGTGCAAAATATTTCATTCACTGAAATTAGCGTGCGAGCGGTAAGAAAGTCGTGTGAGTGGACACACCAGATTTTTTTTATTGGGACCACTTCTCAATGCTCCTCTCTCAAATGAAAAATAATCATCAAAATCGGATTACGTTTACTATACAAAAGTCGCGAACAGAGATTTAAAAAAAAGTGCAGATATATCGCACGACAAAAACTAGCATCGACTCTTTTTGATAATTCACAGATATTAGTAAAGTAATTTTCAAGTTGTCCAAGAGAATACTTCATTCGTAAAAAATATTGTTTCATATATTTGAGTACCTATGGAACATTCAGTAATAATGAAAATATGTACCGCTTGTCCCAGTAAGAGACAATCGACTGTATATCCGAACTTCTCATTGTAGAGACTCACGGTAAAAAACTTATAACTAAAGTGGCTAAGAGAAAAGCTGGAAATTATATTCATGCTGCTAGGGGGCGTAATCACAATCTTGAATTAAAGTTTCTCGAAATTTCTCGAAAAATGTTTATATAGAATTAACATAACTAGTTTCCTTTTTATTTTTAAGTTTAAGTTTTCTTTTTTTGAAGAAGCCTAATCCTATGTACAGGCCTTGAATGGCTTCCTATAGGAAAAATAACATTTAATATTAGCAAGTATGATAGAATATTAGCATTAAGTTACATAAAACAAGAAATGGAATTGTTATTTTTTCACAACAAATACATTATTATTTTTGTTATTATGTTTTATAGTTTTGAAATAGAAATTTTATTAGAACAAAGAACAAACATTGCTGATGTTCATTTTCATATTTCATAATCGAATAGGTAATATCCCTATATCAAGTACCTATCGTTGCATTTTTGAGTAAATCTCAAAATATAGTATATTTTATTGAAAGGATTGTAGAAAAAACAAACAGCTAATCACAATTCTTTGTTTTCTCATTAAATTTTCAATCTTTGATATTCAAGGTTAGGTGCAAAATATCGAGGCACGATTTTTACTAGTTTGTTTGCGCATCATTTTTGACCGAATGCATAAACGGAGGAAGTATAAAATTTTACTGTTTGTCTGTTCGCTCCTTTTACATAGTAAACGTGCTCAGATTTTCATTTATAAAAGGAATATTGACAGTTGATTCTCAATTCAACATTTCGTATCCTATAAGGGGGAAAATATTCTTAGAAAATCAAAAATTTCCGATGACCAAATTAAAGAAGATACCATATCCGGCAACGTTTAAATTGGACATTTAAAAAAAATCATATAATTCCGAGTAAAGTAAAGTATTGAAATATGTGTGTTGTCGCTATGCGGAGGGGAATTTTTTTTCAAAAATCGGAAATATGAGACGGCCAAATTAAAGAAGATACCATATGTAGCAACATTTAAATTGAACAATTCTAAAAACATACGGATTCTGAGTTAGTACAGCACTGGTAAAGTCTGAAATATGTTTAGGGTAATTTCTCACCTAGGCATTCGATCCAGTCATCATACTTCTGAGTCCATGCCCATGTCATCTTCGGAGTCCACTAATGTCACATCGTTGTCGGCATCTGCAGTGGGATTCTCATTCACCACGTCCCGAGTCGACGTTTTAAGCGATTCTCATCTCTACGCATTCGGTATCTCCTCCCGAGCTGCAGTGGAACCAGAGAACACTATCTATTCACAATCTAGTAGGACTCTGATACACGAACTCGGGACGTTACGTACCGAATGGTTCTCATCCGTTCGAGCTGATCTGTCAAATCTACTCGGGACCTAATGAAGTACCGAGTTGATAAAAAGTAGCGTTATTTTTACATACTTACTCTTTTAAGTTATTGAGTAAGGACATGGTAAAGATAATAGACATAAATTTTGTATTTACATTTTATATAAAATTATTTAGTTGTTTGACGTCGTTGTGTACTGTTTTTATTTTAGGGTTTATTTTATCTGCAATAATGTCTTCTGAAATAAACGAGAAAAATTAATTTCTGTATATTATGTACAATCTTCTCCGATCATCCTCTGATTTGAACCTGTAGCATAAAAAATTAATGCCACTAGTATTTTCATTTCAACAGAAATGCTCGAACGATACATATTTTTTAGATATGCTATCAAGATCGGACATTCTAAACAATTCTATAAAACGTGCGCTAGATATGTAAATCTGCCAAATTAAACTGATTTTCTATTCTTATTCGCATTTGTAATAATTCATTGGTATTTATGTATGCATTTTATTTAATTTTTCATTTTACATGAATAAACTTTATTACTATTATTATTACTGATCGCCTTCTTCGAAATGTTATATTTTCGCGACGTATATCTTCATGTCATAACATTTAATAGAAAACTGTTAATATGTTAAGTATTTAACAACATCAATATACGAAACTGAAAAAAGAGAAATATGTCGAATATGCGTGAAAAAACTAAACATAGTTCTCATTTGTAGTTGTTACCTTCAAAAGACTCTTAGCCAATCGGTACTACGTACTACGACTCGGGAGAGAGAATCAATTTCATCTCGGTACCGGGTTGGCTACCGACCTATTCGGGATGTACCGTCCCGGGTAATGAGAATCTTCATGCTGGTAGCATGTTTAGTATTTAACGATATCAATATATGAAACAAAAAACAAAATTTAGGGCTTAGAAATATGTCATTAAGTTCCAAAGATTCGTAGCAAATCGGTACTACGACTCGCGAAATGTTCAGAATCACTACCGAACAGTATATACCTAGTCGGGACGTAACGTCCCGAGTAATGAGAATCCCCATACTGAGTCACTATCAGAGACAAGGTTTTTAGTTTAACTCTGTTTAGTTTTCTTAGTTTTTCTCTCGCTCGAAATTATTATGCCATGTGCGTGGCCGTCGACAATAAGCACTACTTTTCGTTCTAGTAGAGGTCAGAATGGCGTTTTTCTTACATCCCGTGGGGGCGTCGAGGTTACAAGCTGAAATTTGGCACAATTGTTACTTATTACCTACTTTGCTTAAATCCAAAAGCTGGAAAAAATCGGACTGTGCAGAAGGGCACAAGAAAAAAAAATCGAAATAATCGCACCATTGTAAAGAAGAAAACGTTATTCATTTTTTTATACAAATACAATACAGATTTTTGTGGAAATTATATATTTTTTCAATTTTTAGAAGTCGCGAAATATACGTGCCTTTATGGAGCTACGCTAGTCAAATAGAAAAAAACTGTTCTTTGAAAAAGTTTCTCGCATCTTTCATTCTACCACCTGTGTAAGAATAATAATTTTAGGAAGTGAAATAGTGAGGTATTTTAATTAAATGCAATGCGGTGTCAAAATGCATGGCTCACTTTAACCCGTAGCTCCATCGCTCTATCCCTTTTGCCCGACTTCCACTTGCTGTTGTTTATTGCGCTCGTGCACAACTCTTCTTTTTCTATGTGTTTTTTTTGTGGAAAAAAGGTTTATTGTAAATACCACAATTACCTAGGTATTATAGGTACCTACGCTGGAGTAATAAAATGGACAGTACAAGTTCCGATAGTGAATAAGAGTCATTACTAAAATTAAAAGTCTAAACTGGCCCAGTGTGCATAATATGCAAGAAAAATTTCCAAACCTTCATTGAGGCCACTTAGAGATCCGTTAACGAAAAACTCTGATATTGACATCCATAGCATTATCTTGGAAGGAGAAAATGGAAATTTGCAAAATGCCATTTGGCGCAAATCTTGTAACTTACATTGGAAAGAAGAGCATTAAATTCTTGGAAATGAAAATAAAAAGAGAAGAAGAATTTAAGTACATGGGCATTAAACCACCCCCTCCTGTTAGTAAAATGCTGCGCAAAGATATTTTCGGTATAAATAAGTGCGTTTTATGTCAAAAACGATCAACAATACGGCGTTTGTCGCAGGTTACGTCTATGAACATCGAACATAGAATAATATCCATAGGTGCAGTCAATTTAGACGTTCTTAAAAGAATAGGATCAAACGATATAATTGCCATGGAAATTAAATACCATACAGGTTGTTTATTATCAGAGTAAAAGAGACTGCTCAAACATAAACATGTGGGTATTACAAGTAAATTCCCCATAGATACAAATGTAGAAAAAGACAAAGCTCTAGATTCCATTACCGACAAAATGAAAAATAGTAAAGGAAAATATCTAATCGAGTCATCTTATGAAAACCGCTTAAATACCCACTTACTTTCCATCACTACAGAAAATTGATTTTAGGATATAGAAAAATGTTCTTTACATAATAAAATGTAAGTATTTTGCAAGTACCTTTAGTATAAAAAATAAAATAAAAAGCAATAAACTTTACAATACGAGTATGCAGTCTGAGCAAGAGCAGGATAGAGCTACGGCGTTAAAGTGAGATGCGATATCGTTGTCGGGTGTGGGAACGCGAAGTTGCAGACGCACTCGCAGCCTTGTATTTTGACACCGCATCGCATTTAATTAAAATACGTCACTATTTCATTCACTTCCTAAAATTACTAATCTTACACCGGTGACAGAATGAAAAACACGAGAAAAATTTTCAAAGAATAGTTTTTTTCGATTAATGCCTTCGTTTACGAGATATCACGGGTTGAACTGAAAAAAACCCTGAAAGTTAATTAGAAAATGCCTGGTATTGTTCCGAGATAATCAACTATTTGACTAGCGTAGCTCCATATATAATTTCCACAAAAATCTGTATTGAATTTATATCAAAAAATCAATTATTATTTCGATTTTTTTCTTGTGCCCTTCTGCACTGTCCGATTTTTTCCAGCAAAGTAGGTAATAAGTAACGATTGTGCCAAATTTCAGATTGTAACCTCGAGGCCACCACACAATTCATTTTTAAACGATTTAACGGGGACCGTGCACTCTACTATTCTGGTTTTCTCGGCAGAAAATGTGTTCCAATGTTTTGTAAATAAACATCTCAAACGTTAAAGAGACTGAATGGATTTTTATAAACTTAATAAAACTTAAACTTAAAAAACTTATTAAAAAATATAATCACCTTGAATCGTCATCGATGTAACTTTTAATAGTATTTTACAAAAAATTAGACCGAATTTTTTAGTGCACTGCACTGAAAAATACAAAATAATAATACTGGTCCTGGTAATTTTCAAGTCGTGGTTTTGTATTTAAATAGAAGACTTTTGGCACCAACTTCAAAAGTCCCATCTAATAAAGTAGGTCCTATTTTTGTAAAAAATATTTATTTCAAACTTTTCATGAAAATCGTTGAACGTTCACTGAAACCAAAGAAGATATATAATAATAATAATATATTTTATTGCCAACAAATCTTACATATAAAGACAAAACAACATCAGATAGAACAAAAAACAATATAAAATCGGTAATTATTATGTTGAAACAAACATGAGCGCTAAATTACAACAAATTATAATACAATGCGTACAAAGATATACAGCAGAAATTCAAATGCAGCTTAATACGAATATGGAGCAGTAAATTGAAAGTATTTTGCTTGTTAGGAGAAGGAAAAATTATAATAGCATTTTTCATGTAGAATGCCATAAACTTCTTTCCTGAATTTTCCAATGGTTTGAATTTGCTGTAGGGCTTTCCTTGAAATATGTAGATCCATGCATAGTTATCCAGGTTTCTGCTGAACAAGGCCGGATGTTTCTTCACAAAAGTTACTAATGATAAGAAATACAATGACGGTACAGTAAGTACACCGAGCTTTTTAAAATAGGGTCTACATGAAACCCCGGGTTGTAGGTGGAAGATACAGCGAATTATTCTTTTCTGTGCTTTAAAAACTTTAGAGGCATCCACTGATGAACCCCAGAATGAAATACTGTAATTAATGATAGTTGTATGCTCGCAAAGTAGAACATTCTTATCGTTTCGATATTTAAGATCCATCTAAGTCTTCTTATAACTACGCACCTGCTATTTATTTTGGCACATACAGTGCCTACGTGCCGTTCCCAATTGAGAGAAGAGTTTAGATGAACGCCCAAGAATTTGATCTCATCTTGTATTGTAATGGATCTATCATTAAGTTTAACGTACACGGATTCATATCTTATAGCAGTTTTACTGAATAAAAGACCAGTTTTTTCAGTATTTAGGGCCAAGTTGTTTTTTTGACACCAGTCGTACATTCTTTCCGCTGCGAGACAACTATTCTTTGAGAGGCCATCGACGGAAGGGTTAGCCATTATGATTGATGTGTCATCGCCGTACTGACAGACCAGTCCTGTGGAAAGTGACTTGTCAAGATCATTGACATAAAGTAGAAAGACCAGAGGACCCAATATGGAACCTTGGCGAACTCCTTGATCTGGTATGACTGTATTTTAGAAATACTGCTGGTCATTGTCCCTAATACAAATGATTTGTTTTCTATTTGTCACGTAGGATTTTATTCCAAACTAATACCTCGAATTCCATAACATTCCAATTTATTGAATAGGATTTTGTAATCTATTGTGTCAAAGGCCTTTGAAAGATCAAAAAACAGCCCTGAGACTTTCAGATTGTTATCTGATCTGCTAGGCTTGAACCCATATTGTTTATCAACTAGTATGTTTTTCCGATTTGCAAACTGCATGATTCTATCATAAATTGCTCTCTCAATTATCTTTGACACTGAAGAAAAAAGTGCTACCGGTCTATAGTTGTTTACATCTTGACGATTACCGTTTTTATAAATAGGTATGAGTTTAGCGTATTTGAGTTTATCAGGAAAGATAAAACAACTATTAATGATATCAATCAATGGGGCAATACTTAGAGGGCCAGCACATTTTAAGATATATATTGGAATCGAACAAGTTGTTATCATATACGTATATTCAGTTTTTCAGTGGTTTACAATTTTGAACAAAATTTAATTTCGTTGAGTAATATAATATAATATAATTACGGAATGTCAAATGGTACAGAGATTCATTAGTGCGAAGAAACATATTTGTTTCGTATAAAGAAGCAATAACTAAATCAGCTCCATTTTGAGTTCCCTGACACTTGGACCAAAACAAACCTGCTATTTTGCGAGGACGATCGCAACACGTTGCCAGATCGTACATAAAATATGGAAAAACTACATGAAGAAATTTTGAATAGTAAACAAGATATCAAAAGCGCTATTGAATCAAGCGAAGTAAGACTGCTGTTGAAAATAGAATCTTATTGTGAAAAATAAGGAAATTGGAGAAAGAGAACGCAGAACTAAAGCAGCAAATCGAGATATTAGACCTGAGCAGTCGGAAGAACAACATAGTGGTGATTGATACAAAGTGGAGAGGAAGCCTCTGCAATAAGCTTATGCAAAAAACTAAATTCTAAACTTGGTATCAATAACCAAAGCCGATATAAGCAACATCTATCCTTTAGGAAAGTCTGACGATAGCCCAATCAAAATTGAATTGCTGTCAACACTTACAAAAATTAACATCTTACGGAATTGCAAGAAACTAAAGGGTACCAATATATCAATATCAGCCGACTTAACATAAAAACAACAACAAACAAATAAGATACTGTGGAATTACTTGAAAAAATTACGTGAAAGTGGTGGAGAAGGTAGCTAGCATAAGAGGAGAAAAACTCTATAGAAATAATATAGGGTATACAGTGGTAGAAATTTTAGAGTTTGAAGAAAGTATTTTAGTAACAGACTACCCGAAAACCAATAGCGCACCAGAAACCCCTTCAAGGGCCTCTGTAGAAAAAAAGAAGAGCTTGTATTAAATACGGCAGCGGAAAAGACTGAAGAGGAAACAAATAAAGAAAAGAAGAAAATCACAGTTAGCAAAAATATTGAAAACTGTTCCTCACAAAGAAGACCGGAGACAAGAGAAAGAAAAAATTCATCGAAAGAAGTTCAAACAAGGGCAACCTTGAAAAACGCCAAGTAAGCTCCCCAATACCTATATCTCTTTTAGAAGTTAAGACCCAGTTTTGGATTTAGCCGAACAGTGGTTCTCTCATTTTTTTGTTTTATATCATTTCCTCATTCCTGTACAATTCCTAGAAACCTTATTTTATTTTTATCAAACTGTTCCTACTATTTATGTCAGAAATTTTCTTATTCTTTTTCTTTTAAACCGTTATGAGAATTTTATTTATACATATCTACTAATAATTTTAAAGAAAACTTATTTTGTACATGATATAGTGTGATGGATCAATACTTACGTGACTTTGAAAGTGAACATATTGAAACTTTTGAACTAGACACAATAAATGAATGCTCTCAAATATTACAGGTCAATCAAAATAACTTCAACTTTAAAATACTCCATATGAACATCCGAAGTATCAACAAAAACCTAGATGAGTTTAAGACACTATTACAAGATCTTGACTGTGACATAGACTGTTTGATACTTAGTGAAACACACGTAATACATGAGCTAGGTTTATTCAACATTAATGGATACAATATAGTTTATAACGAGAGTCATTATAATCAAAATATTTTTTACAAAAAATTGGACCGACTTTATTAGTTGGTGCACTGAAAAGTATAAAATAATATTAATTCTATTGGTGCTGTTACTTTTGAAGTTGTGCAGTTGCAGGTAGATTGGTAACTTTCGGCACCAACTTCACAAGTACCAGCCCCAATAGAATTAATATTATTTTATACTTTTCAGTGCACCAACTAATAAAGTCGGTCCAATTTTTTGTAAAAAATATTTATTTCACACTTTTGAGTGTACCTAACATTAGTCACGAAAATCGTTGAACGTTCACTAATACCAATGAAGATAGTACTTATTCTATTACCCACGTATATTCCTTGCTTGTAGTTGTTATTATTGAGATCTCAGAACATCGCTGCGGAAATACGCTTGAATATTTTAGTTGTTACCATTTTAACACCGATTTTACTCGAAAACCGTAACTCTAAGGGAAAAATGTTCAGTATAAATGTTGCTACAAATAATTATGTCTTTCATGTACTGCAAACAGATTTTCAATTTTCGACAGAAATCGCCCTCTCCACATAGCGAAAATAGGTATATTTGAGAATTTAAAATGTCTCTATGTCGAAAACCGTTACTCTTTTGAAAAAATGTTCCATTTAAACATTGCCGGATATTGTCCTATCTGTAATTATATCAACGCAGATTTTCAATTTTCGACAAAATTTGCCCCCTCCACCCCCTTCGGGGGCGGTTTTCGGAGGGAACGAGATGTCGGATTCCCGTTTTTATGAATATGGGACCATTTCTCAAGCCTCCTCTTTCAAATGAATCAAAAATCATCAAAATCGGAGTACGTTTACTATATGAAAGGCGCGCACAAACCAAAAAAAAAAAAGCACACAGTCGAATTGTATACCTCCTCCTTTTGGGAAGTCGGTCAAAAATGATGGGGTCGTCGCCTACATCAAAACCGGCATAAAATTCGAACATTATATTGAAGAAATATGCAACGGTATAAACTCCCTCATTATAAGATTGTATCTAAATAACAATACAAAAATTTGTGTCAGTGCAATTTATAGATCACCAAGTACAGGTGAGCAAGAGTTTATTGACGGATTACAACAATTATTAAACAAACATCGAACCAGAAGACGTCGATATATTTATAGGTGATATTAACATTAATCTACTAGAGCCCACTGAAAAAACAACCTCAGAATATTTGAATACTTTAAGCGAATATGGTTACACATCCACAATAAATAATATACCCACCAGAGTTTCTGGGAAATCTAAGTCATGCATCGACCACATCTTTCTTAAATCAAATGTTGGAGTGAGTAATAACACTATTCCCATAATTCTAAAAACTCATATCACAGATCATTACACAACGATTCTTCAAATTGTCCTTGAATGCCATAAACCCATCACTATTCGCGATAAAATTATCAAAATAATCAATAAGTCAAAAATTAACGATACATTTCTGGCAAACACTTGGGATCCGGTACCTGGTATGGAAGATCCAGACAAGGCAATGAGTAAATTCATTGATATTATTTCAGAGAATCTAGAAAAATGTACGGAACATCGCAAACTAAAAAGAAAGCTCGACAAAATAGCGCCATGGATGACAAACAGTCTACTAAAATTATTAACGATAAAAAACAAGATGTGTGCAAAACTGCGGAAAACCCCAAATAATTTAGAGCTATATAACAAATAAAAAAGATTTAGAAATAAAACAAATAGGCTAGTACAGGAATGCAAATTTAAGTTTTGTAACAATCATATAAAAGCTAACAAAAACAACTCAAAGAAACTTTGGAACATAATCAATGAAGTGACAACAACAAATTCGACCAAAAAAAGTATACACAAAATTAAAAATGAATTAGAAATAGAAATAGTCAATGAAATCAATAATACCTTCGCAAAATTAGGAAAAAATCTTGCTGAGTCGATTATAAAGGACCCCAAGTACATTATGCCCAGACAACCTATACTAAACTCATTTGTGTTTGAACCAATTGATGTTGAAGAAACTAAAACTGTAATCAATAATCTAAAAAATAAAGAGTGTTGGTATAGATAACTTGAAGGCTGAAACTATCAAAATGATAGTACCCTTTATTCTACAACCACATACCTACTAAACAAATGCGTGAATAAAGGTGTTTACCCTTCGGCATTCAAGCAATCTATTATCACACCCTTGTATAAAAATGGAGATGCCACTAAAGCTACTAACTACAGACCAATATCATTGGTTACTCATCTCTCTAAGGTCTCCGAAAAAATCATGAAAATACGGCTGGACTCATATCTAACAAAATATAAAATTCTATCTGATAATCAGTTTGGATTTAGGGCAAATACATCTACGGAAGACGCAATTTTAACCATCACACAAAAAATCACAAGGTCCTTAGACAAGTCAAAGCCATGCATCAGTATTTTTATAGATTTACCCAAGGCATTTGACAGTGTCAGTCACAGTCTTCTTCTGCAGACACTAAGTGATATTGGAATTAGAGGTGGTTGTCTGAATCTCTTTCATAGTTACTTGGATGGTAGAACTCAAGTGGTAAAGAGTAAAGATTGGCAACGTAACTAGTGACGTGCGAGAAGTTGAATACGGAGTCCCACAGGGCTCGGTTCTTGGACCTACTCTATTTAACATATATGTTAATGGTTTGTTTTCAATAGAGTGTAACGGAAGTATAGTCGGTTTTGCAGACGACACAGCCATTTTCTACGAGGCTGATGACTGGCTCTCACTGAAAGAGATCATCGAAAAGGACTTATACAGTATAATAACAAATTGGCTGAAACACAAGTTATTAAGTCTTAACGTAGAAAAAACCAAATACTTACCTTTCAGTTGCAACTCCATTGGTGCTCCTCCCTTTGATAGGATCGATATCAGTGTTGGAGCAGAAGTTGTCAGCATACTATCCAAAACAGAAATCAAATACTTAGGAGTAGTTATGGATCCACATTTGAGATGGGACATTCATATCCAATATTTAATTAATAAACTAAGAACAATCTTATACAAATTTAATGTCATAAAAAGTATATTTTACCTTTGCGACAACTTAAAAGCATCTATCATTCGTTAGTTGAAAGCCATCTCCGTTATTCCATATCAGTCTGGGGAGGGACATCAAGAACGCATACTTACCCCTTGGAAGTTATACAACGCAGGTTCCTAAAATTAATTTTTGAAAAAAAAGCCCGATACCCCACACAAGCACTACACTCCGAAATACAAATTCTTGATCTCTCGCAATTGTTCTTTCTACAGTCTTGTGTCAAATACCACATGTCTAAAGACAAAGCCCAACTCCCGTCACACATCTATGATACCCGTCAAAAAGACTTCTATATTGTTCCATTGATGTTGAAAACCACCACACAAAAAACATATACGTACTTGGCACCAAAGTTTTACAATAAAATTCCTGATTCAATTAAATCTATGCAACCAATAAATCGTTTCAAAAAATTTCTAAGAATATTCATTTCAAAAAACCAGATATCTGATAACTCAATGTAATCGTCAATGTGAAATAAGAAAGTATGTCTATATCTCAATGGATATCTTGTAGTTGTTCCATACGTCTCCACATTTTTATTCCATTGTTTTTGTTTTTCTATATTTATATTTCAGTCTTTTATTTAATTATATTCCATTAACTGCAACAAATATGTTGAATTTTATTATTATCTTTATTATAAATATACTTGTGTGTGTCTCTGATCTTTGAATTAGTGAGTTCGTGTTTTTCTTGATTTATATATTGTACATTATCATTTAGTTGTGTATGTAGACTTGTCTACTATTTCTTTATTACTTTATATACCTAGATATATGTATATTTTGAAAATTGTTTTGTATACTACTTTTTTTCTATGCTGAAACAAGTGTTGACACTTATCAGTTTTGCAGCTTTGTTCACATCATAAACCTTTAATAGAAACCCATTCTTTTTTATTATTCTTGTATTTTTTGTGATTTTGTGAATAAAGATTATTATTATTATTATTATTATTATTATTATTATTATTATTTTGTTGGGTATCTCTGCTGTAGCAGGTAAGTATATTTTAGGTACGGCCTCCTAGAAGGCAAGTATCTGAAATTATTCTATTTTTTTTTCTTTTAGATTTGGACGTTCAAGGCCTTCCGAGCTAAGTGACATGTTCCCAGAATCGCTAGTTTTTGGAGTGTGACGAAAATCTTCTGTGGTAAGTGTATTTGCTCAATATACTTTTCAAGTTTCATCGGTATTTCCCCTGTTGCCCCCATAATTAGCGGAATTACTATGACCTTCCTCTGTTGCCATATAGTTTTCAATTCTGCCGCTAAAGGAAGGTATTTACGAATTTTCTCTTCTTGCTTCTCTTTAATGTTATGTGGGGCAGGTACTGCTACGTCAATCAAGTAGGTAGTTTTTTCTTTCTTGTCCTTTAGCACGATATCTGGTCTGTTGTTATCCACAGGGTGGTCTGTGTGTATAGTTTTATTCCAATAGATTTTGATATCTTCGTTCTCCCTAACGGCTTCTGGCTTGTATTTGTAGTAAGGGATGTTTTCTGTAAGCATGTTGGCGTTTTTGCATATTTCTTGGTGTATTATTTTCGCAATGTTGTCATGTCTTTTAACATACTCTGTGGGTGCTAGTACAGAACAGCTTGATATGATATGTTCTATTGTTTCACTTTTATTATGACATAATCGACACATGTCGTTGGTTACAGCGAGATCTTTCATAATGTACTTCCGGTAATTTAATGTAGGTATAACTTGATCCTGGATTCCCATCATGAAGCCTTCAGTTTCCGCAAACAGGTTACCGGTTTTTAACCACATATTGGATGCATTTGAGTCTATATGTTCCGAACTTAAAACGGCTGGATATCTGCCATGAAGTTGCTTAGCTCTCCATTTGTTTGCTCTGTCCTCTGTGGTTTCTATTTCTCTTAGTGGCTGATAATTTTTGGTATCTAAGTTTAGTGGGGTGAGTCCTTTGTCTGCGTTAACAAGTTTTCTGTGGTATGTTGATGTTTCACTTTTCTCATAGAAATAGTTTCTTAGGCTTTCAATTTGTTTTTGATGAGCTTCCTTGAGGTCTACTATTCCTCGTCCACCTCTGTCCCGTGGCAGATAAAATCTTTCTACAGAGCTCTTAGGGTGTCTAGCTCTGGCTTTTGTGAATAGGACTCTTATATCTCTGTTCATGTCCTGAAGATCTGTGTCGGTCCATTTGATAACCCCAAAACTGTAAGTAATTGTCGGTACGGCATATGTGTTAAACGCTCTGGTTTTATTGATTGCAGATAATTGTGTTTTCAGTACAGCTTTGGTTCTATCAGTTAGTTTCTGTCTAAGAGTCTTCTTCATTATTTTTTGGCAGATACCTCTTGCTTGGTCTAGTCCCAAGTATTGGTAACTCTCATTTCTGTCCATCCCTTCTATTATTTTGTCGGTGTCAAGCTGAAATCCCTGATGTTCTTCCCATGCTCCCCTCTTTAGGGAGAGTATTTTGCACTTATTTAGGCCAAATTCCATGCCTGTGTCATCACTGTATTTCTTGGTCGTTTTAAGTAGCTTGTTTAGACCTTCCTTTGTGGCAGACATTAATTTGATATCATCCATATAGGCGAGATGGTCTATTATTTGCCCATTTTGAAGCTTGTATCCCACGCTTCGGCGATTGAGTAACCTTGATAATGGTGCCAAGGTAATACAATACCATAGAGCGCTAAGGGCGTCGCCTTGGAATATACCACGTCTTACGTGTATGTTGCCTATGTCTTTCTGTCCTTCGTTGGTGTGCACTACTAGCTTAGTCTTCCACTGAGGCATTAGATTTTCCAATAGACTGACAATAGCTGGGCTAATCTTATAAACATTAAGCATTTCAATAAGAAGCGAGTGTGGCACACTATCGAAAGCTTTCTTGTAGTCGATGTATGCTACGTGGAGGTCTTTTTTCCGTTGTTTCGCTTCCTCAGTTACTATCATGTCTATTACGAGCTGTTCTTTGCAGCCTCTGCTACCCTTTATACATCCTTTTTGTTCATTTGGAAGTAATTTATTATTATCAAGGTGTTGATAAATTTGATTACAGATGATAGAGGTAAGTATTTTAAAGAGAGTGGGGAGGCAAGTGATTGGCCTATATTTTGAGGGATCATTTGTCGATGGGATTGTCTTTGGGAGTAGGTAAGTTATGCCTGAGGTTATGAATGTTGGTGCTTTTTTCGGGTCTTGCAGGATGTTTGTAAAGAGACTTGCTAGTGTTTTGTGAGTAGAATAGAATTTTTTAAACCAAAAGTTGTGGATTCCAACTGGTCCCGCTGACTTCCAATTATGCGTACTGTTGATTGCTTTTTTTACATCTGTCAAGGTGATGGTATTATAAAACATCATGGGAATTTTCTCGGCATTTTTCTTTTCTTCAGACAGCCATTCTGCTTTTCTATTATGAGTTTTCTCTTTTTCCCATATTTCTGACCAATATGTAATTGTTGCTTCCTTTTCGGGGAAGTTATTAACTATTTTTGTATTGGTTTGTGTTAGTTGGCGGTAGAATTGTTTCTGGTTTATGGAGAATATTTTGTTGTGGGTTCTTCTCAAGTCTGCTTCATTATATCTTCTTAATCTGTTGGAGTATACCGACAATTTTTGTTTTAATTCATCAAGGACTTCGATCGGGATCTGACTATTTCTGTGACAGAATTTCTGTAGAATCTTGTTTATTTTGTTTCTTAGTTTTTGGGATGGGTTTCTGGTTGTAGTGTATTGTTGAAGTTGTCCTATTGGTGTTCTTAGTTTCTCTATCTGCTTTTCCAGTCTTACCTGCCATTTTTGTTTTCTGTTTGTGCTGTTAGTGTGTCTCGTGCTCTGTATATTTTGTTGGTGTAGTTCCAGTACAGTAAGAGCACCACAGTATATTATATCATGGTAGTTGTTAAGATCTCGTATGCTGTCAAGTTCCCCTTCTATTATTTGGTTGATTCTATTAATGAAGTTGTTCGTGTTTCTATTGAATTTTAGTTTCGGTAGCTTAGGTCTAGATAGGGGGTCCATTCCGCTATATAGGCCAAAGTTTTTCTTGAATGTAGTTGTTTCTTGATCTTCAGGTTGTTCGCTGGGTAAGTTGTCATTTTCTGTTTGTGTTTGGAGATGGTTTTCTTGTTCTTCTAGTTGTAATAGTCCTAACTCAATTTGTACTTCTCGGCGGATTTCATTGATTTTGTTAAGGTCGAGACGGTTTGTTATAAAGAGTTGGCGTCTTTGATCGAGGATGTTTTGGCGTGTTTTCGTTCTGAGTTCTGGGAATTTCGTTAACATTGTCTGATAAAGCTCGTCGCTGTAGGGCCTATTTGCTGTTTCCATTTCTGTGATTTTGAGGTAAGAACGGTAGAGGTATTCATTCATTTCTTTAGTCCATTTCAACCGTTTCTTAGCATTAACTGTCTCCTGGGTGGGCTGAGTTGCCTCAACAACACTTGCGGAGTTCGGATTCTGTGGGTTGCCTATTTGATGTTCCTGATCCGTAGCGGGGTGTGTGTTGGGTCCAGACCGCAGGGTAACGTTACACACATCGTTCACACCCGCGTCAGGTATATCCTCCTGACGTGTCCGAGCAGGGTCAACCTGATTCCCTGCCACGCCCGAATATCTATTCCGTCTTGTTCTGACAGCGTATATAGTGTCACATTGCATGAGTTGCTAACACATACAATGGTGCTGGTTTTTGTCAACTCCAGGTATTTTATTTCCCTGGTACTCTTCAGCGTATTCAAGGCTGACGAGCGTACCCCATCGCCAGGGGCAGCTCCCGATAGCAGACCAGCAACAGCCACGGGTTATTATTATTATTATTATTATTATTATTATTATTATTATTATTATTATTATTATTATTATTATTATTATTATTATTATTATTATTATTATTATTATTATTATTATTATTATTATTATTATTATTATTATTATTATTATTATTATTATTATTATTATTATTATTATTATTATTATTATTATTATTATTATTATTATTATTATTATTATTATTATTATTATTATTATTATTATTATTATTATTATTATTATTATTATTATTATTATTATTATTATTATTATTATTATTATTATTATTATTATTATTATTATTATTATTATTATTATTATTATTATTATTATTATTATTATTATTATTATTATTATTATTATTATTATTATTATTATTATTATTATTATTATTATTATTATTATTATTATTATTATTATTATTATTATTATTATTATTATTATTATTATTATTATTATTATTATTATTATTATTATTATTATTATTATTATTATTATTTTTTTTTTTTTTTTTTTTTTTTCGGAGTTTGAAAAACCTTCATTAAGGCACCAGGCGTATCTGGTAGTGTGGGATTTTTACCCACTAAAAAACACACTCCAAGCCGCGGAAAATCCTAGACGGGACATTACTTCGTCCAGGCCGCCTTTTTCAATAAAAAAAATTGCCACCATTATATCTGTGCTGTAATCAGCTAAGCACTCTTAGGGATCCACAAGGCATCCTTCATCTCTTTTGATTCTCAATACAACCTGAGCATAGGACGCAACTGCGCTCCACCGGTTTTCGTTCCGCATCATGTCCTCCACGATGTTTTCTGGTTCCATGCTGATAGAGGCAAGATTTCTTCTGTGTTCTGCAAACCTCTCACACTGAAAGAATGTATGCAGTGCATTGTCGTTGTATTCGGGGCAGTACCGGCAATTGGGCGTGTTTACCTTTCCCATTCTCCAGAGGTGTTCCCTAAAGTAGCCGTGCCCTGTCAATAGCTGGGTTAGATAAAAGTCTACTTCTCCATGCCTACATGAGATCCACTGGTCCAAGTTCCGAATCAGTTGGAATGTCCACCGGCCTTCCTGGACCCCCTCCCAGCGACTTTGCCACTCTCTCAGCGTGTCACATCTAGCTTGCTCAATAGCAGTGTCTCTTCCAAGTTCGGGACTTGTTTGAAATATTATCTGCCTCTCCTTCGCAAGTAGGTCTACTGGGATGACCCTAGCGATTACCATGACCGCTTCTCCGGAAACAGTGCGGTACGCACAAGCTATTCTTAGCGCACATCTCCGTTGTATCGCTAGCATCCGGGTGCTGTACTTTTGGACTCCCATAGCCCCAGCCCAGAATTCGGCCCCATACAATAGCACTGATTCGACGGTTGTCATGATGAGTCTTCGTTTACTTGACTTTGGGCCCGCTAAATTTGCCATCAGTTGGCCCAGAGAAGCAGCCGTCTTTTCTGCCTTTTCACATACCTTCCTTATGTGCTCCCAGTAGGTGAGCCGAGAGTCAAGCCACAGGCCTAAATATTTCGCCGCAGTTTTAGTTCGGACTTCGACGTTCCCTATCATCATCGAAATAGCAGTTGGGATCCTTCTCTTTGTCAGCATAACCACCTCTGTTTTTGAGAATGCGAGCTCTAGTCCATGTTCACTCATCCAAGAGTTGACCTTAATCATGACTTGGTTGAGCTTGATTTGGGCCAGCTGAGGTGTCCTGGCAGTTATAACCGCAGCGACATCATCTGCGTAGCCTATCAGGAATACGTCGTGGGGCATTTCCAAGCAAAGTAGGCTATTATATGAGACGTTCCATAGGTCTGGTCCCAGTATTGACCCTTGCGCTGCTCCAGCGGTGATGTCCTTGGTCCTTCTACCTTCTCGTGTTTCATACAGTATACGACGGTTTCTCAGATAGTCTTGCAGTATCAGAAGGAGGTACTCTGGCGCTCTAAAATTACAATGCAGTGATCCAAGTATGTTGTTCCATCTGACCGAATTAAATGCATTTCTGACATCCAGAGTCACAAGCAATACTAAGGGTCGGGCCTGGTGGCATGCAGTCTCGGCTCTTTTGACTGCACTGACTACCTCCTTGATTGCAGTGAGTGTCGAGTGTCCTTTACGGAACCCATGTTGTCGACTGGACAAGTCTCCAGTAGCCTGAATCGCGGATTGCAACCTCGGTTTTAGAAGCCTTTCCAAAACTTTACCCAATGTATCAAGCATGGAAAGTGGCCTATAAGAAGAAGGGGAATCTGGTTCTCCTTTCCCTTTGCTAACTAATACTAGCCGCCCTATTTTCCAGCTTTTTGGGAACACTCCTTTCGCTAGGCAAGCATTGTACATGTTCAGCAACAGTTGTGGGTGTGTATTGCTAACCAGTTTCACAGCCTCTGCCGGAACGCCGTCTGGCCCAGGAGCCTTCCGGTTTTTTAGCATAGAAACCGCGTCTACGAGCTCCTCCTCTGTAAAAGAGGGAACGTTTGAACTGCACGAAACGACATATTCCTCTTTCCTTATTGGGTGCGTTGGGAAGAGAGTGTCCACAATATTGCTCATGGTGGCAGCATCCATTGTCTTAGTGTCGCTGTTAATTGCTCCAAGCCTTCGTGAGACTAGTTGATACCCTTTTCCCCAGGGATCACGATCAAGTTCCTGGCACAGCTCCTGCCAACAACGGTTCTTGCTTATACGGATAGCTTTATTCAATTGCTTCTTTGCCGCTTTATGTTCTGCCAGTTTTTCAGCTGCTTCCAGGGGACTACGAGTGCGCTGGGCCCGCCGTCTAAGTATTAGGCACTTCTTTCGTAGCTGCGAAATCTCATCCGTCCACCAATATGCCTGCCGTCTACCGCGCCAAGGTCTTTTTCGTGGCATGGACCTGTCGCAAGCCCGTTGAATGAGCTTTATGGTGGCCTTGATGTAAGCCTCAACTTCGATTTCCGAGTCTGGCTGCTCAGAGTTCACCAAAGGACTAGATTCCAGGTCCCTGCTTATCGAGTCGGTGAACTTGTCCTTGTTAAGTTTATCGACATTCCAGCCAAGGTAGTTGTGTGTTCTCGTCTGGTGGGCCTGTCTTTTATCCAACAGCTCGAAGGTGATAAATTCGTGATCGCTACCAGTGTAAGTATCCATCACCCTCCAGCCTGAAGCTAGTTGGGCAAGGCTACTCGATATCAATGTTACGTCTGGTATTGATTCTCCAAAACCTGGCCTTCTGTATGTTGTCGTCGAGCCTCTATTCAAAACTAACAAATCCAGCCTTGAGACCATGTCCAGAATGAGCTTTCCTCTGGTGTTCGTTACGGGCATACCCCATTCGATGGCCCTGGCATTGAAGTCTCCGGCCATGATAAAATTGCCTGGAATACTTCGGAGGCTATCCTCCAAAGCTTCCAACCTCTCTCTGTATTCTTGGGCTGAGTAGTTGGGGGACAGGTACACGCTGAGGACCGTGACTTGTCGAAGCCTTACCCAAACGTAGCCATTTCCGGACCCATGCCCTTGAATCTGGACCCCACGTGTATCGGAGATCCAGACAGCCGCGGTGCCAAGCTGGTCGTAAAACCATAGGGGGCTCGTTTTGAAACCATATGGTTCGCTGACTATCACTATCTGGGCATTGGTCTCATATGCCAACTGCTCTAGGATAGCGTCACTAGTTCGGCTTCTCTGCACGTTAGCCTGGATGAATTGAATCATTTGTGCTATGAACGGGCCTTCTTAGCGTCCAGGGCTTTTTTAAAAGCCACGCATACTCTTGATCCTGGAGAATGATCTTGCGACACTCCAGGAGATTCCTTGCATAATATACAAGATGGTGCCGACGTGCAGTCTGCAGCTTTATGGCCTCCACATCCACATTTCCAGCAGTTGCTGCTCCTATCGATTATTATTATTATTATTATTATTATTATTATTATTATTATTATTATTATTATTATTATTATTAATGTCATCTAGACCAGTAGAACATTTATTTGGAAGATTTAGAATTATTTTCGAAATCTCGTCATCGTCAACTGTATATAGAAAGATAGATTCATTGCAAAAGTTTTCAATAGACATTGAATTTTTTGTTCCTTGTTTCTTGGGTAGCTAAATTTGCGACTAAACATATCAGCGATTTCTGTAGGATTTTCTACAGAAGAGTTGCTATCATTTTTTAGATGTATTTTCTTCAGAGATTTTATATTGTTAGTCTCAGAGTTAAAAATATTCCAGATTGTTTTAGACTTATTTTCTGAGTATGAGATTTTGTTTTCATTTATTGCCGTTTTATAATTAGATAAAACTTCCGATATTGCTTTTTCTCAAATTTGTAGAGTAAATGTATATTTTTGTTTTTTGTCGTTCTATACCAGCCGTAAAGATCCTTTATGAGTATTTTTTATTTCTGAGCCTATCGAGTTTTTTGAGTTAGTTTTTATTTTGGACGATTGTAAAGGAAAAGCCAGGTCAAAATTGTAGAATACGATATTAAAGAATCATTCATATTTCTGGTTTACTTCCCAAGCGTGCATAACATATAACCAAAGTTATGAATCTAAATAGTTGAGAAAGTTTAGAATGTTTTCATTAGTAAAAATCTTTTTTTGATATATCTTTCTTTTTCCTCACGATTACCTGTCCTAAATCTCAATATTTGACAGTAGTGGTCAGAAATATCGATGTTCTTGATTGTGCATTCTAAATTTATTTTCGGCAGGTTGCTGGAAATATTGTCTATTTGAGTCATGGAAGGAGGACCAATCCTTGTAAGACCCTTAACATGGGGCTCCATATTATAGGTAGCTAGGATCTGTAACAGAGTTTCACATGACTCATTATGTGATAAAAAAATCTATATTAAAATCACCACAGAGTTCTTATCTTATGCCCAATATTATTCAGCAATCTCAAAAAAACATCGCGGCCGAAATACACATATTTCATAATTTACCACTGGTGTAACTCGAAAACCGTTTTCCTTTTCGAGAAAAATGGACCCCTCCACTCCTTTCCGGAGTGATTTTTGGAGGGAAGGAGATTTCGGTTTTGAGTTTTTCTAAATTTCTCAACTCTCCTCTTTCACATGAATCAAAAATCATCAAAATCGGAGTACATTTACTATGAAAACTACAACCGAATTGTATACATCATTTTTCGGGGACTGCACAAACTATAGATGAGAAAAAGGCGTCGGATGGTCTTATTATTGCTTGACCTAGTATCTTGTTTATTTGGCTTTTTACTTCATCCTTATTTTCTGTATATTTACATAAATTTGGTAAACGTCGCTTTGTCTTTCGTTGTCTTAATCGTGTGTTTGATATTGTTTGTAAATGTCAATTTGTCGCCTTCCAGGTAGAAGATATCAGAGTAATCAACACAAATTTTGTGATAAGTTCCGCCTCTTCTTCGTTCAGTTGTTCTAAACGCAGTTGATTTCTTATTTCGGGTATTCGGTTGTTCTGCGTCGTATGTTCTAATTCGTAAAGACTATTGACGGAGATATGTTGTATGGGCTCTATCGTTAGTTGTGAAAAGTCGATAGTCTTGAGAATTACGTTTGGATTCAAAACGGTTGTTGAAAACTCGCCGTTTTTCTTCACCTTCACGAGTTCATGAGAGTGACGTACTTCTTCTACTTCCTTACCTGATTGTATTGCTTCAGTGTTATTCAGCGAACATGTAAGTTTAATAAATATTTTTTACAAAAAAATTGAACCGACGTTATTAGTTGGTGCACTGAAAAGTATGAAATAATATTAATTCTATTGGTGCTGTTACTTTTGTAGTTGTACAGTTGCAGGTAGATTGATAACTTTTGGCACCAACTTCACAAGTTCCAGCACCAATAGAATTAATATTATTTTATACTTTTTAGTGCACCAACTAACAACGTCGGTCCAATTTTTTGTAAAAAATATTTATTTCCCACGTTTGAGTGTCACATTAGTCACGAAAATCGTTGAACGTTCACTAATACCAATGAAGATATTAGTTATCTTATTACCCACGTATATTCCTTGCTTGTAGTTGTTTTTATTGAGATCTCAGAACATCGCAGCGGAAATACGCTTGAATATTTTAGTTGTTACAATTTGAACACCGATTTTACTCGAAAACCGTAACTATAAGGAAAAAATGTTCATTATAAATGTTGCTACAAATAATTATGTCCTTCATGTACTGCCACAGATTTTAAATTTTCGACAGAAATCGCCCTCTCCACATTGCACATTTGAGAATTTAACATGCCTCTATCTCGAAAACCGTCACTCTTTTGAGAAGATCTTCAATTTTTTAAACGTTTCCGGATATTGTCCTATCTTTAATTACTTGCTGTTGGAATGGCGGTCTTATTTGGTTTGGGAAGTTTGTCCCATAATTACTTTGGTTAAATTTCCTCTGTCGACACTCATTAGTGATATGGCCAGGACGTTTGCAATTGAAACACTGCTTTGGGGGACCCGAATTAGATCTACGTGGTGGTACAGCCTCGGTTTTGTTTGGATTTTTATTCTAGAATGTATGAGTCCCGGAATAGTTTAATTATTGTAGTTCTCGTCTAACCCTGTTCGTGGCTTTCAGTATGTCTGTCGGGTTACTCGCCCTCACTATCTATCCTAGCTTAGATTCTAGGCCAGTCAGAAGGGTGTTTGTTAAAAGTCATACTTTCTATAAGTCGCGTTTCCTCTTTAAGGTTTAGGAACAACCACACACAGTTGGGATTACCTTATTCTGATGTCTTCTGATCAACTAGTTAGGACTGCCGTGTTTTACTGTGTAGGAGGATCCCACTTCTGACACCAAGTTTATATCACTTTATTTCAAAATTACTTTTAAAACATATACATTATTTAATAAAAATTCAAAATTAAAATGGATATAAATTATGCCTAGAATAACATGAGTTTCTCATGTATTCCTATTTATACTAAAAATACTGTCAAATAGGCACATTTGATCACGTAGGCACTGTTGTGTGCGTTCACAAGTGTCCATGATTTATTCTTGGTAAAAGCGGATGATGGTGGGTCTTGGTAAAAGCGGATGATGGTGGGGTGACGCTGTGTCATTTCTGGGAATACCGGCGTCGATGTTGCTGTAGATGCTGTGTCAGCTTATAGAAATAGTGGCGCCGATGTCAGGTAACGTAAGGTGATATCCTTGGTATCGCTAAATCAGCAATAAGTTCAATATAACATGCATAATAGATCCATGTTTCCTAAGAAATTATGTAAGTATACTTACAGTGATGCAGAGAAATATTGAAGTCTTCTTAAATATTCGTGGCACAAAAGTTCGTTAAAGGATGATAATCTATAAAGAATAAATTTGATAGAGAGGTGCTGATGGACGGATCTCATTTTTGTCATTGGAAATGGATAAAAAATAACTTTTTGTGATTTTGACATCCAGGATTTGTTTAGCCAGATCCTTTCAGCTTTACGAAACGGATAAGATAATCTAATGATGGGTAGATATCTTTATATATGTAAATCTTCTGTTCGTGTGTATGTGACTAAACTCCTCCTAAACGGCGGAACAAATTTTTATGAATTTTTTTGCGAATATTCAAGGGGATTCGAGAATGGTTTAGATTCACAATTGGATATGATAGATGGCGCCGTTGTCTGTCTGTCAAACGGCTGGACCGATTGGGATGAAAATTTTTGTGTGAATTCGAGGGGATTCGAGAATGGTTTAGATTCACAATTGGACCTGATAGATGGCGCCGTTGTCCGTATGTCAAACGGCTGAACGGATTGGGAAGAAATTTTCTATTTATATTCCAATGGGTTCCTGAATGATTTAGAAACACAACAAAATAATTGTCTTCTAGTTTAATATACGAGGGTGTTCCCCCCTGCTCAGTGTTGCGATTTTGGACAATTAGGTTGATGTTCAGCTCCTTATGCCTATCCAATAGCAACCTGTTGGCACAGACAATCTATTTCAAAAGATTGTCTGTGCTGTTGGTAATGAATGGCTGGATATTTGATAGCTTTAGGCTTTCATTTCGATCAATCTGAACATGTTTATTAGCAGCTTTGACCTTCGATAAATAATGCATACCCTGTTTTCTGAGATTCTGGTCAAAGGTAGAATGTCGAATGTCACGACTACATTGATCTTTGATTTGAATTTGTATACCTAACCTCAACGATATCAAGAATTATAGCTTTTTATTTCGTCGGAAGATTATTAGGTTGGAGAGCGTTTGAAAAATTAACGTTCTTACTAATGTTAAATTATTTGAAATTTGTGATTTTACCTTCCCGCGGATGCTTCTATATTCTCAAGATGTTGTCACAGGCAAGGCTAATTTTGCGGGGGATATAGTAAATCATCACTTTACATTAATTCCATAGAGACCAAAAATATTTATTTTTAAATTTTAAACGAGCTATGAAAATATAGCAATCTAATGAGTTTTTTTTCAACCTAACGCTAAAGCTGAGGATTCATACTAAAATCACAGCTTAAAGCTTTGCTAATGTGAAACGAATTTTCATATTATTTTTATTCACAATGAGAGATATAATTACCGACTCTGATAAATTAATAGTTGAAATTAATTTAGATATATATTTCCAAATGTAAGATTTCACTAGTAGGTACCCGACTCGAAAATTGTATTTAAGCGGTTACGAACGCTGCTTACTTATTAATTGACTATTAAAAGGCGACAATAGAAACTCCAAGTAAACGTGAAAATTATTAATAACAAACATATTATATATATTATATGAGCATTCAGCGTGACTAACCTCGATATTGAGGCGCTGAAGGTCCCATAAAAAATGACGAGGTCGCTCGGTAGTAAGGTCAGTTCCTTAAGCTTTTATATATTATATATTGTACCTGTTTACCTTTAGTTGTAAGTAGAAGTTGTGACGTGTTGAACGTAATGAAAATCCAAGCTATCTATTTATTATTTATACATACTTATCTATAGTTGTCAATTTGCTGGCAATTGCCAATGACAAGGTATACAAGAATGGTTACTTCCGCGTATGGTATTTAATTTTTTTCAGTCCAGATTCAGTTCAAGATGTAATTGCTATAGTGTTAGTTAGTAGTTGAGTAGTAGTAAATATCCCAAAAATAAAAATTATTTGGAATATTGTCACGTAAATCATAGTACACAATTTCAAACACGCATTAATTTTTTTTCTGCATATTTAGAATAACAAAAATGAAGATATCTTTAATATTAGATCGCTTTATATTTTGGCAGTGTGTACGTATATGCATAGTCAAAAAACTTCTTAAGGTGCCTTTTCTCTGTGGATATTAGCTATCACATTGGTCCATATCACTCTATTCACAGTCACCCTGAATAAAACCGTTGATGTCATTTCAGTCAATGTCCGTAAATTTCGCAGCCAAGATAATCTGCATCCTGCTGATCTTTGGCCCGCTGTTTTTTCAGCAGAATGAGTTGCTGCAGATGGTATTTTTTGTGCGTCTGTCCGAAGTACTCCAATTACCTGTGTTTGACATATCCTAAGTATCCTAGTTCTCCATTGACAGGTTAAGATTGTCTTGTTTGACCCATGAGATCTCAAATGCATATATGGGCTTGCTTGAGGCTTCAGTAAGCGTCCAGGCTTTCGCCCCAAACATGACAAACTTTCAACAATTTTCATTTTTCACAAAAAAAAACTTTGTAATGGAAAATTCCATGTCGGCCTGACCAAATCAGAGATTCGGTCATATCAGGTGCTTGCAACACACGAACCAACAATGGCTTCATATTTAACAAAAAATCTGATTCTAGTTATGACATGACCAAATTGGCTCAACCGCCTAACCAGATCAGTTTGTAGTTCTTCTGTAGACAGCTTTACCACTGCACCACTTCAAAATTACCAAAATCAACAGAATTAACCTTATTTTTCAGTGCAACAACTTATAAGGTCGGTCCTGTTTTTTTTTAAAAATAGTTACGTATTTACAGAAAGAAAGCTCAATAGAATATCTCTCTGGAACAATGAAGTGCCAGAAGAACAAAACAAAAAATCATTGGTTAACCCCACTGATTTCATTGGTAAGAAGATAAAATTTTGGTCACAGATTTAACAAGCCTTGTTTATAAGTTATCTTTAAAGATAATTATTGTTCTATGTTATAAAGAGTCCTTCATAATGATTGATTTTAGTAGGTATTTGTATTAACCAAAAATAAGACAAGTGCGTTTTTTCAAATGGAACACCCGGTATATTTTTACTTCTACAATCTCCCTGTACCTGGACAGTCAGGTATATTGATGTCAGCTATAGTTATTAATTATTGTGTTGAGATTACATAAAATTTAGCCGCTCTGTCAGAACATTGGAGAGGAGAGAACGTTCTGGCACTATTTTTATAATGAATAGTTAATATTGAAAAAAATCTCCAAAAATTGCAAGACCTATGAGCTAACACGCTCTGTATTACTCATATAGGTATTCATAGTAACCACACGCGCGTCGTGTGGCCAAGTCGGCGTCGGTTAGTCAATCCTACTGCCATGTACCTCGTCTTCCTCTTCTTCTTATAACCTAACCTTTGATTAAAAGCGCCCGCATCTTCTGCAATAGTACAACTATTTCTTTTTGTGCCTAGCCACAGCGGTTCTTGCAGGTGGGCATGCGAAGATATTCTTCCTACATATTATCTAGGTGCCTTGTGCGTGCTAGAGTTGTTTTTTCTTTCCGCTGCTTCCACTAGCTTATAGAAATCCAAGCAAGTTAACGCTCAATTACCTCCACAATTTTTGTTTGCATGTGTGTGGCAATGACAAGGAGTATTTCAGAAAATTATTTCATACGTTTATATAATTAACTGATTTTGGTTGCCTGATTCTGATATCGAAGTGGAAAAAATCAAACGGAAGAGAAAGAAAGAATCCATCCATTCATATCGACTTGAACTACTTCATTGCCACTTTAGTCCCTCTTTTGACTGAATTTATTTGGAGGAAGTCTTATGCAATTACTCAATGTTCACATATTTTTATTTTTTAACATGACAAGTTTGCTCCCTCTATCGTTAATATCTTTTCGACTGATTCCAAAGCGAAACAGTAGTTGTTAAATATCTTCATTTTTGTAGTATACCATGGTAGACCTTACATATCTATACACGCCAACTTTTTTGGTGAATTGCCTATGCTATCGATCGATCAAAAAATAGCAGAAATAGTTACCTCGTTTTGCCAAGTAATCTTTGACCAATTTTATGAATTCCTTCTTTTTTCGATAGACGAGTCCTGGTTCCTAACTTCTATAAAATGACAGAGGTTGAGGGATAGATGCAAAATTAAAAAAAAATAGATGACATCATGGAAAGCTCTTAGTACTTACCCTAACCCTTCCAAGAAAATAAGCATTTCCGATTAATATTCACATCTTTCCCCACTATTAAATACTGGGACAATAGGTTTGTGAAAACTAAAATACTGTAACGAACTTGGCTTCGGTGATCGGTGCCATTATGGTGGGCGTATGCGATTCGTCGGAAGGCGGAGCACCTTAGCGAGTGCGGACGTTGGTGGGACCCGGGAGGTGTGTTGCATACCGCTATTGGTATTGGTCAGCCATGCATGCCTGGGTCAAGACATATTCCCGAAGCTTCTAGTAACTTCGCGCAAGTTCGGGAGAGCTCGCTTGGCATCGGAAGATGGGTGTAGAAAATACGAGAGCCAATCTGCTTTCCTATATATTGGAGAGTGCTGCGGAGTCAGTCAGGGGCAAACGCCCGGTGCAGACGAGTAAGTCTGGGGCAGTGAATATAAATTGTAAATAGTTGAATATAAATTGCACATAGTTGTAAATAGTGCAGTGTAAATATTAATAGTGTTAAGTTAGTTAAATAGTGAATATAAATTGTATATAGTTATGGATATTTAGTCTGTGATATAAATACTTAGTGTAGAAATAAATAAACTGTTGTAAATAAATAAAGCCCAGTCACTCTTATATGCCCGTTACAATACGATACATGAACGTCGGAAGAAAACATCGCATCTATGGTTGTATCATATCTAGTAGTACACAGTCTTCTGTTAGAAACAAAATTTAAATCTAAATCTACTTTGAATTTAAAAATTGCACTAAGTGCAATCCTTCATCTTTATCGAAGTCAATATTGAAGTCGTAAAAATGCAAGTTTATGAAAAAGTTTAAATTTGATACTCATACGATTGTAAATAGATTGAAACATCTTTTTTAGGTAAGTCTGCTTTCACAGTAAAAACTTACAGCCGTACTCATAATCGAAACTAAGTACGCTACTAAATTAAGTGCGGTTTATGGCTACCAGAACACACAACTGACAGAACCTTCAATCCACGGTCGTAAATGAGGACTGCACTGCAATCTAACTATCCTAACCTTAAATTAGGTTTATGACTGTTATATCAGTTTATGATAAGATAGTGTTTTGTTTTTATTTTAATACGGTACTAGCTAGTACCGAACTAAGATTGGATTATGAATACAGCTGATAATATCTTAAAAAATGTTCTGATATGGGTATAGGACATTATTAACAAAATTACCTTCAAATTGGGTGATATAAGGCCTGCGGGCTGCTACGTCACGTATTCGTTAGTGGTCATGAATTCACTCGCAGCGCTGATGCGTATACATGCTAACTGCTGTTGCAACGTTATTCAACAGTATAAATTTAATTATCTAATGAGGGATTCCTGTTTAAACGGGGCTGCCAGTCGTGAACTGATCCCTCAGTCGCACCCCATTCGAAATGGAAAACGAAATTTCAAAGCAAACCGTTGGAACAGATATTAAAAGTCCTATTTTTTCGACACGGTTTCTAGTTTTCTTTTTTTATTTTTGCCCCTAAAAAATGTTCTGATATGGGTATAGGACACTATTAACAAAATTACCTTCAAATTGGGTGTTCTATGAAAAAATTAACTTAAACATATGGTAAGCCATTTGAAATAATTAGGTTGATGTGACAACACTGTAATGCTCAAAATATTTTGATTCCATAGATCTTAGTGGACTACGGCTACAACAAAAAATTGAAATTCGTATGTCTTGTAGATCTCCATAAACGTCTGATATCGTTGCCACCGAGATATAAGGCCTGCGGGCTGCTACGTCACGTATTCGTTAGTGGTCATGAATTCACTCGCAGCGCTGATGCGTATATATGCTAACTGCTGTTGCAACGTTATTCAACAGTATAAATTTAATTATCTAATGAGGGATTCCTGTTTAAACGGGGCTGCCAGTCGTGAACTGATCCCTCAGTCGCACCCCATTCGAAATGGAAAACGAAATTTCAAAGCAAACCGTTGGAACAGATATTAAAAGTCCTATTTTTTCGACACGGTTTCTAGTTTTCTTTTTTTATTTTTGCCCTTGCTGTCGTTTGATTTTCGGCAATAATTCTTTAATAAAGTATTCGCTGTAATTTAAATTACTAATTTCAAAATAGTTTCTATTTCATGATGTTGACAAGTGACGAATCTATAATTATCTGACTCATATCGCTGCCAGTAATTGAAAATATAATTTAGAAGAAAGTTTCTTTTATTTTATATATCCAAAAATTCGTCTTCATAATTAGAAATAATTTTATTGGACAAAATGTATGTAATTAGAACTATTTGAACTATAATAACTTTAGGATAGAGAAGACCACCGCGAGTGAGGTTATTAATTAAGTTGTAGCTCTCTTCTACAACGAGTTGTTCATCGAATACTAACTCCAATTTACAAAATTCACACTTAATTTTTCTTAAAATTATATGACAAAAATATCCGGCTAAATATGTTTTAGATGGCATTTCGTTTTCTACTCCTTGGAAATCGCTAACTTCGATAGAAATTTTAGGTTGGAAGGAATTATCAACCCATGTTTTGGAAATATACTTGGTATAGCGCTATCTTTTAAACGATAGCGGTTTAATGGAACAGTAATATGTTCTTCAGTTTTTTATCTAATTTTGATATATCGCGGATAATGTTATCAGTATGAAAATGTAACTCACAAACTTTGCTGGAATTCGATGGGATGAAACCTGCTCGGGGAATGGCGCGCAACCATTGTTTTTTCATCTCATCGTTCTTTGGAAATAAAAACACTCTCACAGTCGGAGCACTATTATACCCGTAATTTCCTTTACACGATGGAATACAGCACTTGTGAGGCATTTTGAAAAAACTAGAATTCCCAAATCACCGCCCTGACCTAATGTAAAATGGTGGTCGTTGCAACGACAATACCACTGCACGTGTAGTGAATCAAATTTGAACAGTTTTAACTATGTTTATGTTAATTAACAAATTAAAGTTTTGATCAAACAAAGCACAATCACTACGTAATGTATTCACTACTTAATTATATTGATACTAGGTTTTTTAAATGTAAATAAAGTGCATAGAGAAAATAGACAAATCAGTCGATAGCGTCTCGTCTACTGAATTTGCTACAATTACTACGCACTACGTTTGGTTTGTTATGACCACTAAGCGTGAGGGGAATCTTCTGTCAGAGCAGTTAGGCCTTATATTTCGGCGGCTACGCTGATATAGTCCATCGAGTTTGAAACACCCTTTATATTATCAAACGCCCGTACCTTCTTAATCGGAAATCTCTTACAATTTACATCCCAAAAAACTCGATAAAAACAGCCAAGAATATTTGAATTGTAAAGTCTGTTTATTATTGTTTCCCATTATAGACGTTTTTCACAACAGTTTTTAATTTTGTGTCATTTCCACCGTGTAGAACTTGAAAATAAATCTCATTCTCGCAATCAACTTCCTAAAAACCCCCATAACGGCACCCATATTATCGACTTTTAGATTTATTTACCCCATTATACCCTTATCGGAAAATCTCGAAATACATTTTTGTTATTTTTTTTGGAATACTCATAATAAGTTTTAAGTCGAAGAATCTATTTAATATTATTTCTCCATAAAAACATTTTACCTGTCCTTTTCTGTACTCCAGACAATGTGAACCTATGCAAAATTTCATGATTAATAGGTTGAGTAGTTGAAGCATGAAAGCATCACAATCAAACAAACTTAGAGTCGCATGTTTTAATATTAGTTAGGATACTTGTATTAACTTACGGTTCCTCATATAAAATTCTTATATCGAGTGATCCAAAAAAACTCATTCGAAGTGTGCCATGTAAATACGGGAAAATACGTTGTCTTTACTTAAATCATTGCATAAAATTGAAATATCACTTGTCACTTTTTGAAGTAGAATTATTTTATTGATCAACATTCAAAAAAATACGCAAATCTCAACTGGTGTAATAATGATCATAAAAATATTTAAATTGTCTTTATGTCCATACAAATATTTTTGAAGGTCACTTTTGATAAATTATAACAGCTTTGTGAAGTCGGCATCGAAAATTAGTATCCTACTGTACCGCAATTATTTTTATTTGTACCCTCAACCCCTCCACGTAAGGGATGTAGTAAAATTATTGCAAATACCCATAATGCGAAAATGCATATATTTCGAATGGCATGCGATTGTACTTCTTCAATACCCTTATGAACCGCAAATATGTTTGTTTGTACCTTCAACCTTTTCACGTACGGGATGATAAGAAGAAAGTGCAAATACGGAAAATGCAAAAATGTATAATATTTTTCGGATGACATGCAATTGTACCCATTCGGTACCGTACTGTACCGCTATTATTTTAGTTTGAACTCCCAACCCCTCCATGTAAGCGATGCAGCAAAATATACAAATACCGAAAATTCAGAAATCCATACTTTTAACATTCGAATGCAGGAAATAGGTTATTTACAAGTGTAAGAAAGACAACTAGCTGTTTTTTTCTATCAATAAATTAATAGCGGCAGCATGTCATGATTAACGTCAAGGGTCGCTGTTTTCTCTTTTAAATGCCATATACATACATATGCCATTTAAAAAAAATATTTTGTTTTGTCATGTGAATCTCGTGTACCTATAGCGATGTCTCTTTGACGTCCATGTAATGTAGATAAATAAAATAATTAGACAAGTATACATATTTTGTATTAATTTTTGGAATAAAAGTAAATTATGAAATTTGTGATTTTAAATTAAATTTTCTTGGTGCACAATAAAAAAATCGAAGAATCAATGGATATGAAATATTTCTCTTTCAATAAAATTTAAAATTGAATTAGTTTTATATTATTTGGTATTTTCATAAACATTCGGATGTTTCTATTGTATTTTACTCACTCAATCAAATTTTCAACATTTGAATAAATCACGGTAGAGCACAATCGCATTTTTATTATTTACACTATTTTTTCATCATCCCTTTTTTGAAGGGGTTGAGGGTACAAACAAAAATATTTTTGTTCAATTGGATATTGAATGGGTAGAATCGCATGCCATTAGAAAAATATGCATTTTCGGTATTTGTAATATTTCTGTTACATCCCTTACGTGGAGGGGTGTGGAGGGGTTGAGGGTACAAAAAAATTATAGCGATACTGAAAAGGTACAATCACAAGCCAGTTGAAAAATTTGTATTTTTGCATTTTTGCTATTTGCACTTTTTCCATCATCCCTTACGCAAAGGGGTTGAAGGTTCAAACAAAAAATAACTGCGGTACACTAGTGTACTGAATGGGTACAATCGCATGCCATTCAAAAAATAAGCATTTCTGCATTTTCACTATTTGCAATATTTTTGTTACATCCTTACGAGGAGGAATTGAGGGTACAAACAAAACTAATGAATGGGTACAATCGCATGGCATTCAACTGTTGACGGGCAAGGATAATTTAGTATTAATTAACCTATCTATAACTCGCTATAGTGGTGTAGCAATTACAATTTATCATTTTAATAATTGAAACAAAATGAAATTTGGTTATGGTTACAAGTTATTAGTGTTCTGTGGTTACAGAATTATATAGTCTTGCGCAGTAGACATGGATTAGGTGTGAGATATCTTCAACATAGAGCAAAGCAATAATACCTATATATAGTCCCCAGGTGGCGGATAGGGGAATGCCTCTTAGATATAAGTGGTAGAAGGGAAATCAAATACCTCCTGTGGACCAACAGGTATGCAGCGTCTGATCCGGAGTAGGCGGCTGCAAAGAGCGTCTGTTCTCATGTTAGAGGCGACTGAATCAAAAACAGTGATGGCAACAGGAAACTATACTTTTAACATTTCCCAGGATATTTGCTATGGCGGACGACGGCCCGGGCAGGCCTTCAATGGGCAGGGGGTGCTAAGAATCTCCCGGCTCAAAAGCAAAGTCCACTATAAGGCTGGGCACATGGAATGTTGTGGACTAAAAGCTTGAAAGTATCGATCATGGGAGTAAGTGAACTAAGGTAGACTCGTTCAGGAACAAGAAGACAAAAAGGCGGTATACTCCGGGAGCGATAATGATGACCCACAACATAAAAACCTTGTCCTTAATATTTTTCCAGTAAACGAAAGAATAATACTGTTACAGGGTCAGGGCCAGTTTGACAAGGGGGAAAGCCCCCTATCAGACATGAAGAGAATGAAATAATAAATAATACACACACAATGGTTAAAACTTTTTCTGAAAATAAATGAAATGAAATGAAAAAATGGTTACAACTACATGCATAATCATTTAACATCAACCTAATACAAGTATAGGCTTCTACTGCATAAAAAAGTATGACAACGAGGTAGGCACTCTGTATAATCAACATAGTATAATAATAGAAAGCCTAAAAAGCAATGAAATCACATATCTAATTGGCGATTTTAATGCCAAAATGGGTAAAAGCCATAGTTCCGATCTAGAAGGAGAGTTTGACTTGGGAGACAGCAATGAACGAGGTGACAGATTGTTTGATTTTTGCCAAGAACACAATTTAGTAGTAACGAACACATAATATAAGTTACATCAGCGTAGGTTATATGCTGGAGATAATCTAGCACATATAGTAAGAAATCAAATAGATTACATTCTTGCCAACAAAAGATTTAGAAACTCATCAATAGAGTTACAACATATCCTGGAGCGGACCCTTTAGTTGCAGACATAAAAGTCAAGCTAAAACAAACAAAAAAGAAACACCAACAAAAGAATCTTACTATCTCAGACGTCAACAAGAGTAAAATTAAAAAAGGCATGGAAATTATTTCGTGAACATATGAACAAGATATTGAAAGAACATAGAGTAACAACCAGACACAGAGAACAACAATGGATGACGTAAGAAATACTAGCTTATGGAACAAAAGAAGACAATACAGGAGCAATACAGAGGAATAAAGGAGAAATAAAAAGAAATAAAACAAAAAATACGAACGGCTAAGGAGAGATGTATGAAAGATAGATGTCGGGAAATGGAGTTCGAAAGGAACCATGACACGTTTAACATGTCCAAGAAGGTTCGGGAAGTTGCTGGCTTGTATAACAAGAAAGCCACTAATATACTAGTGGACAGTGTGGGAAAAGCTATATTTGATGAAAGTGAAATTCTAGAAGTATGGAGTAAATATGGGACTGAATTGTTTAAAGACAACAGACTACACAAGAAAGATAATGTAAGCCAAGATAAGGGTCCAGAAATTTTAAAATCCAAAGTCCTCCCTCTCATAAAAACAGCCAAAACCAAGTAAGCAACTAGCCCACACAAAATTCTAAAAGAGCTCTTACAAATTATCCACGAAAAGCACATCGGTTCTCTATTTCAGTTTTTCAATGATGCTTATACCACAGGTGAGTGGTTCTTATCCGCCATTATACATGCTTAATATATCGCTCATACTTGTCTCCACCGACAGTTCTATACTGAAGATTGATACAAGTATAAGTTCCAAATTAGGATTGATTGTCAAATATGGCTCTTCGCCCTGCGACATACTGATGAGAGGCAATAACCTCGAAATCATGATATATGTCAGGGAGACTGATGCTATGTTTGGTAACCAATCTGATTGAGCAGTATAGTGGAAAAAACGCATACAAACGCAATATGTAGACGACAAACCTCGTTCTTATTGCGGCACCCTACGAAATGTAGGTTCAATTTACCAGCTAGGCATGAAACCATTTTTCATATTCTCTAATATGGTCATCTGGTACGGATAGCTCTTCATTTATTCAATTATATATATATATATATATATATATATATATATATATATATTTATTGTGAGAAAATTATAATTGCTGAATGCTATAAATCTTTACGATGGTAATTGGGAAAGGCAGCATAAATAAAAAAAATCCCGATGGCCTGTAGTCAGCGGAAAGGTAAATTTTTCAAAATTCATTGAATTGAAATTTTAACAACCTTTTCATTGGTATACCTACATGTTATTAAAAAATTTGTCGTATGTGTCATAGCCTTGCGGTTAGAGGTTTTTGTTTTGGCTGTTGAATATGAAGCAGACAGGGTTCGAGTCCACTTCAAGGCAGATTTTTTTTTCGCCTATTTCTTTTCAATAAATATGCTATATTTTTTTTAATCAGGGTCTATATTAAGATCTCCAGAAAATGTACAATTACATCAAATTTATATTGAGTGTTCATGTTTTATCAATATTTGTTATTTTTCTTTATTATTTTTTTTTTCTGTGTATTTTATGAAAAATTTCTTTTAACAAAAGTTGTAGGTACTGATTATATCTATAACCAAAAATTATTTTTAATAATATTTACACTACGGCTCTTTTTTATAATTTTTTTAAATGTTTGAAAGGTCGCCATTTTGAAACTACTTACCCGATATTGCCCAATAACGAACTCGACCGAGATATTTGAGAGATTGATTTTTGTAGCAAATTTGAACTTGATACCTTCAAAACTGCGACCTCTATCGTGTTAACAAATTTCGTAATATATATATATATAAACTTTTGAACCAAATGTTTTTTTGGACTAACTTATAGACATATAACAACATGCCGTTGAAATTTTTTCGAAATTCAAAAGTGAGAACGATCGCAATAGGTATATTTCTATAAGAAATTTACCTAAAATACTCTTTTAACTCAATCCGAGCTTTCAGAACTCAGTTCCATTTTCAAGGATACTGAAAACTTTTATTTTAAAAAATACTTAAAACACATTCTTTAGATGTATATATTACTTACGTTAGGTGAGGTTGGTTGTTTTCAAAGATGTTAAAAATTGTGAGGCATTCATATGGAATAAGGGGCAGTTGATGCATATAAAAAAAATTAAATGTATATATGTTCTTGTTGTAGAATAAAAAGACGGTGACAAAGTAAAAAATGTTTTTCTTAAAATTAATAAAATTGGATTAAAATACATATAGACAGATAAGAGAGGACTGATAAATTATTAACAAGAACAAAAACAAAAATGAACTCGACACATATGACTTTTGACGGAGGGCATTTGGTTTGCATAAAATTTATATTCCCTACAACTTTTATATGTATTATGTATTATGTAAATATGAGTATATGGCACTCAAGTGCTTGACATCAGTTTTTTTGTTGATTGTTTCTGTATGTTGGTAAATATATACCATCTCTAAAAAAATTATTTTTTATTAGCCTTAAATCATGCCTGCGGGCAATAGAAAATAGATGGGATTCCATTGCTAATTTTTTCAACATCAAAAAAGAATCATTCCTTGAACTGATCACCTTTCTATTTAACAATACTTATTTTTCATTTGGTGGAGAATATTTTAAACAAACATTTGGTACTCCTATGGGAGCTAAAATATCGCCTATCCTCGCCAATTATGTTATGGACGATTTACTGGATATTGTTGTACCAGTGCTACCATTCAATTTATTTTTCATAAAAAAATATGTGGATGATATTATTTTATCTCTACCAGAAAATGCTGTTGGGGAAACACTAGAAATTTTCAACAGTTACAATCCAGACATACAATTTACGGTTGAGTATGAAGATCAAAACCAATCTGTCCGTTTTCTTGATACCAAATTTGTTAGAAAAGAGGACAACAGCATTATCATTGATTGGTATAGGAAACCCATAGCATCTGGAAAGTTCATCAATTATTGGTCCTATCATAGACATCAAATTAAATTAAACTTAATCAAACAAATGAAAAATAGAGTACTCCAAATATCTGATCAAACAGTACCTACATGAAAAAAATTAAAAATATTGTTTAATTTGTTTGTAGACAATGCCTACCCTCCAAAACTATTGAAACAAATTTTATATGGTACAACATCCGCAGAAAACCAAGAAAACAATCGAACAGAGAATGAAGGGCCCATCTTCTATTGTAGTCTACCCTACATTAGAGAAATCACGTCTAAGCTTGCGAAGATATTTAGACCTTTCGGCAGAATAAAAATTGCCAATAAAACAGTATTAACCATAAACAGAACTTTCTCACGATTGAATGATAAAACTCTTATCTTATCCCTTTCTGATGTAGTTTATTGCATCCCTTGTCAGAATTGCGAGAAAAGTTATATCGGAGAACCATCAAGACCCGTTAAAGATAGGATAAGTTCTCATAAAAGTGACAGCAGACTATACCCAGATAGATGTACCTTAGCACACCATGTACACGATTTAAATCATAAAATGGATTATGATTCTGTAAAAAAAATAGCAAAGTGGAAAAATCTAATCAAAAGAAAATTTTTGGAGATGGTATATATTTACCAACATACAGAAACAATCAACAAAAAAACTGATGTCAAGCACTTGAGTGCCATATACTCATCGGAAGGTCAATTTTCCAACATAAGTGCTCTTTGAGTTAATACATAGAAAAGTTGTTCGTTTATCCAAATAACTAGGGAATATAAATTTTATGCAAACCAAATGTCCTCCGTCAAAAGTCATATGTCTATCTATATGTATTTTAATCCAATTTTATTAATTTTAAGAAAAACATTTTTTACTCTAATGTCACCGTCTTTTTATTCTACAAGAACATATACATTTAAATTTCTTATATACATCAACTGCCCCTTATTCCATATTAATGCCTCACAATTTTTAACATCTTTGAAAACAACCAACCTCACCTAACGTAAGTAATATATACATCTAAAGAATATGTTTTAAGTATTGTTTAAAATAAAAGTTTTCAGTATCCTTGAAAATGGAACTGAGCAGTTCCGAAAGCTCGGATTAAATTGAAAGAGTCTTCTTTTATTTATGCTGCCTTTCCCAGTTACCCTCATCGTAAAGATATATATATATATATATATATATATATATATATATATATATATATATATATATCAGAAGATTCAATAAAAGAATAAAAAATAACCAATTCTCACAGTTCGAATTTCGCCCTGACGATGATAATAAACATTCTCGAAAGCTTGGCATAATCCAAAGAATTTTATTTATTAAATGACTGCATCCCCAACAAAAATCTATTTTATCAAATATTAAACCAGTCAAGAATATATATATATATATATATATATATATATAATATAATTTTAGTAATTCACTGCCGAGAATGTATAACCAAAGTGACAAACATTCATAGGGTTGCGGCACTATGGGCTGTAGGATAATGAAAACTCTTTTTCAATTACCAACGTTTCGATAGCGGTGGATATCTTTTTCAAGGCTGTATTAAAATAAAAGAAAGTTACAAAGAAGTACTTAATTAAAGGATATAAGAATCATCGAAATAATAATCAAGAAAATTAGTTAGTATAAAAACACGTTATACGAATTCCAACTTACATTGATTTGAGTGTTAAATATAGATAGGTACATCATTCATTCTTATGTTATCAAAACTAAATTGAATTTCTACATCTCATATTAAAATACTGAACTCAACTGTACGAGAATTAAGGTAGAACAGAATATTATGGTCATAAATAGCAAAAAACTAGAATAAAGAAAGAGGGTAAGATTGTGTTTTTACTTTTTATTTAAAAAAAATTCAAACACATGAAATTCAAAGTTACTGTCTTTTATTTTGTTCCTTGATTTGTGTGTTCTTTGTTAATTTTTTTTTTATATAGTTTATTTTTAGTCGCTATATAACATCAAGGTTGTTAGCGACTACAATTTAACAAAATAAAAGTAAGTTACAATATTATACTTATACAATGTTTGTACTCTATGAGGTCATATATTTAATATTCCTAAGGAATTGGATAGTTTTCCTACATTCTTCTTCATTTCTGGTGACTTCAGTCATTGTGTTAGGTATATTCATGGTGTTTTTGATATGCTGGAGTGCATGGCACTCAATCAAGATGTGAAGAACAGAGAAGTTTTCGTCACAATGGGGGCATTTATTTGGCGGCTCTTTGGTGAAGAGATGTACGTGGGATGCGTTTGAGTGGCCTGTTCTTATTCGTGTAATAACACACTGGTCTCTTCTGTTAGATGAGATCATAGGCCTGGGTTCAAAAATGTTATTTCTTACATTATGAAGCTTTGTGGCTTTCATTTTCCACTTTTGGTTCCAGTATTCAGAAGTTTTTTTTAGAAGGTATTTTCGAATCTCTGGCAGTGGAACAGGAATCTCTGTTTGAATATTGGGATTTTCTGTGATCGATTTAGCTATAAGATCTGCTTTCTCATTACCAGAAATACCTTGGTGTGATGGAATCCATAGCATTTTTATTTCTTTGTTTTCCTGTTTGAGGATGGAAACGAGATGTTGTTTCTTCTGTGCTATTGGGTTGTCAGTATATTTGTTTTTGAGTACTTGCAAGCCTGAAAGTGAATCCGAGCAGATAGTCCATTTGCCAGCCTTCTGTTTGAGTATGTACTGTAATGACTGGAGGATAGCATATAATTCACAACTAAAGATGGACATCATTTGAGGAAGGCTTCCTGCATTTATTACCTCACGGTCTGTTGTTACTGTATATCCTGATTTGTTTTCGTTCACTGAACCATCTGTATATAAAAATATAGAATTATTATATTCATGTTTCTTTTCAGAGAATAATCTTCTGTAAGTTGAACACGGTGTTACAGGTTTCAAGTGATGGGCTATTTCTAAGTTAATGTCTATTTCATCTTGGGTCCATGGAGGTAGCGGGTGAGGTAGCCTTTGATAAATGGTTGGTAGGTTTATTTCCAGTACCTCTATAAAATTTTTGGTCCTCAAATCCAGTGGCTTTGGTTGTCTGGGGTGGTCGTTATATGAAGTTCGTAGTGTAGAGTAGGATATATATCTGTACATCGGGTTCTGAGGATTAGACTTCACCTTAGATATATAGATTGTGGCTACTTCTTTTCTTCTAATTTCCAGGGGTTTCTCCTGGGCTTCCGCAAGTAGACTAGTTACTGGAGTTGTTTTGAAGGCTCCAAGACTGAGTCTTATTGCCGAATTCTGTATGGAGTCAAGTTTTCTCAGTAAGCTTTGATTTGCCGCATCATAGAATATCGCGCCGTAGTCTAATTTAGCTCTGATTATGCACCTGTAGATCCTGAGTAGGTTTTCTTGGTCAGCTCCCCACTTAGTTGATGAGAGAACTTTTATAATGTTCAATCTTTTCTTACATTCTGCTGTCAGATCATTTATATGGGCCTTCCATGACAGTCTGGAGTCGAATAGTACCCCTAATATATTCATGTTTTGGACTCTTCTTAGTTGAATGTTGTCAATGGTTAACTGAGTGTCATCAATTTTTTTTTTTTGGCTTTAGAGAATATAATATATTTGGATTTGCTAGTGGAGATTTTGAAACCACTTGAGCTTGTCCACTTATAGATTTCATGTAGTGCTTCTTGCATTAGTTTTGTTGTTGTTTCAATTTTTTTGCCTTTACATATGAGGGATATATCGTCAGCGAAAAGAAGAGCCTTGACAGGTGCTTTCACGGCAGAGAGTAGTCGGTTGATTGCGCAAATGAAAAGTATCACACTGATCACAGATCCCTGTGGAAGTCCACTTTCCAAAGCCATGGCTTCTGAAATTTGGTCATGTAATCTTACTCTGAGCGTCCTTTTTTCCAAGAAATTGTTTATATACGCGATGATATTGCCCTTCCATCCCATCGCCATGCACGCATCCACTGCAGTCTGTTTGGGTACCAACTCATAGGCTTTTTCGAGGTCTAATGCTACTAGTATCATGTGGTGATCGTATGCAAAAGCTTCGCAAACTTCTTCATTTATTACGCCAATGTGGTCATAAGTTGAACGAAAATTCCTGAATCCACTCTGGTACGGGGATATAAGTTGGTGAGTTTCTATTTCCCATCGCATCCGACGCGTTATGATTTTTTCCAGGATTTTGCTAAGATTACAGGTGAGTGCGATTGGCCGGTAGTTCGCGGTCTTCTTATGGTCTTTACCAGGTTTGGGAATAGGGATGACTACTGATTCTCGCCACTGATCTGGAAAGGTTTGACTGAGCCATATGTAGTTGTACATTTTTAGGAGATGCTGAATACCCAATTCTGGTAGGTTTTTGATGAGGCAATTTGGTATATCATCGGGTCCAGGTGATGACTTTTTGCAATTTTGGAGTGCATACTTTAGTTCATCTAATGTTATAGGATTGTTTATTGAGGCTTCTCCGTGTTGAGAAAGAGACAGGGATGTTTCTTCTGTTGAACTGGGGGTTGGAGTGATCTTACAACTATGGTATTTGCTGGATGAGTTATTGGTGATAGTTTTTGCCAAGATGTTGCATTTTTTTATTGTTGTATCTGCTATATTTCCATTGTCATCTGTTATGATAGGGGGGATGGTGTCCGTTTTTCTCTTAGAAATTTGCCTAATTTTACTCCAGATTAGAGATGTTGGCGTCGAACTGTTTATCGAGGATGTGAAGTCTCTCCAGCTTTGTTTCTCCTTTTCTTTGATGGTTCTTCTCGCTTCTGCTCTAGCAATTTTAAACTCTATTTTATCCTCTAAGGTTTTTGTTCTGGTATACTGCCTACATTTGTTTTTATAGTTTCTGATTTTCTCTCTACAGGATGAATCCAGCCATGGGATTTTGTTTACATGTTTTTTACCAGTTGATCTCGGGATGGTAGCGCTTGCTGCCGAGTGAATCAAGTTGGTAAATTGCGCTAGTATCTCATTGGTTTGGTTGCTTATGTCATGGTGTTGTGTAATGTTTGGGAAAGCTGGTAGATTGTGTATTCGATTACTAATAAGTTCTTTATAGTGACCCCAGTCAGCTCTATCCAAGATCCATTTGGAATGCCCGATGTCTTCTATTTTCTCTGATTTTAAGTATTTTGTGAGTATCGGGTAGTGGTCGCTGTCGTATAGGTTGTCCAAGACATTCCACTCAAAGTCAAGAGCTATCTTTGCAGAGATTATTGTAAGGTCTATCGCGCTATTTGATCCATCGTTAACACTGAAATGGGTTGGCATACCGTTATTCAAAACCACTAAGTTGTCATGCTGATCCAGCCATTCTTCAATAATTTTTCCACATGAGTCTGTTGATGCAGATCCCCACATTGCGTTATGTGCATTAAAGTCTCCCACGATAATGAAGGGTTCAGGTAATTGTTGAGTCAAGTTATTGAGTTCATTTGAATCTAGATTTTTACTACGTGGCAAATAAATATTACAGACAGTGATTTTTGTTGGGTAGCTTACTTGAATGGCTGTGGCTTCGATATCGGTATTCAACTGGATTTCTTTACAGAATAGGTCATTCTTGGTGTAGGTTACTACTCCTCCACTTGCATTGAGGGCATTTGTACGGTTTTTGAATGTTGCTGTATATCCAAAAATTTGAGCGCAGTGTTCTTCTTTGAAATTAGTTTCTTGTAAGCAAATGCATGAAGGTTTATAGTCTGCTAAGAGTATCTTGAGAAACTGTTTTCTAACATAGAAGCCATTTATATTCCATTGCACAATATTCATTGAAATACACTTATTTAATTGAGTTTGTTTAAAATTCGAGATAGACGATTCTTGATAGCGCGACCATCAACTAGCGGGTAGATTTCTTTCAGCATATTTGTTATTTCACTGACATCCTCGGTGTATTGACGGGCAATGTTCCTTATATCCGCAGCTCCATAAGTACTCTCTATGAAATTCCTTAATTGTGTTGTGTTGAAAGGGTATGATGTTCCTTCTGCCTCGACAATTTTTCTTATTTCTTCCCAATTAAACGTTTCATTAGGGATTTGTTTTACTTTTCTTGCCTTTTTAAACTGCCTGGTTTGATCCTTCTTGGAAATACTAATTTGTGATGTATCACTACTCAGTGATTCCGCTTCTGATATATCAGTTTCTGTAATTTCATGTTGATATGGAGATTCTTTGGAGCTATTGGATGGAGGATGGGAGCGTTTCACTGCTGGGGTAGGCTCAAAAGTCGGAGGAGGTAGAATTGGAAATGCAGTAAGCTGGCTGTCGTTGGGTTGGGAGTTCTCTTTGGTAGGTGCACTTATATTTTCTGGCGGCTTCAATGGAGATTGGTCATTTTCTTTTTGATCTGGGCATCGTTTGGCTATATGCCCTTCTTTTTTACATATAAAGCAGGACATTGTATCCGTTGAGAGGTATATCCAGTAGTTAGTATCTTCATAATTTACCATCATTGACTCTGGTATTTTGCTGACATCACCAGGAGCAACATAAATTTGTCTTCTAAAACTTAATATATGATTGAATCCTGGTTCTGTTAGTCCAGCTCTTAGGAATGTCATTGTTGACATAGGTGTAACTCCTAATGACTTGAGTTGATTTTCGACGATGTAATGAGGAGTTACCGGGCAAACATTGGATAATATTATTCTCTTGTTTCTTGTTATTAGCGGCCTTATACTGAGAGATTGTCCATCGATTTTGATAACTTTGTGTTTTTCAATTAATTCGTCTGCTAGCTCCTTGGACGAAATATATGCACATACACGGTTATTTGCTATTCTTGAAATAAATCTTATCTGTGAGGGGTTTATTAATTTGGCTATCGCTTGAGTATAGTCTTTCAGTTGGGTATTATCAATAACTTCAATCACAATGGCTTGTTCTTTTTTTGGGAAACATTCGGTTTGAAGGGCTCTGGAGTATCCTTGAGAACTTGGAACTGGTGGGTCAGCCATAATTGGCTTTCTAGATCTCTATGATGAGATCTCTTAATTTGCTATTAAATATTACTATTTATTTTGTTGTTATTTTGTCACGAAAATATCTGGCCATATGCCACACAATTCACTCGCTGAACGTTTAAGACACATGCGTTCGATTCGACTGTTTGTTAATTTTATCTATAGGTTGCATGTCTGACGTCTAATGTCCAAGCTGTCAATTAAGAATTAAAAATAAAAACAAAAACAAACAGCAAACGTATGGCGCAAAGTTATAATATTTGTAGTTTAGTTTCCTTTTGAAACCAAATAATGTAGGAAATGACTAAAAACAACAACAAGTCATGTATGGTCTAGGGTGCAACAAGTTAAAGTCTGGTGAGTAATCTATGTTGGAAATGTATATTGCAATTGTTTATGCATGTTCATTCTCTTCTCTGTAGTTGTGGCCTTTTGTGAAAAGACAACAAATAGGAATAAACCTGACTCAGACCATGGATGTCAGTTCTTTTGTTCATGATGTTGCACTCCTTGTCTATTTCCACCATTTCAAGAAAGATGCGTTTATGCCAGTTCTTTTCTATGTGAAGGACTCTAGGGTTATCCAGGTCAGGTAGATGTTTGGTTGAGGTTGCATGCTCTGCCAGAGCACAAAGCGTCTTTTTTATGTTTATATCACTGCGATGGCCTATTATTCGATTTTTAAGAAGTTGGATGGTTTGTCCAATATATTTCATTTCGCAGTCTGAGCATTGAATGCTATATACACAGTGAGATATGTTGCTGGTAAGTACTTTATCTTTAGTTCTGGTATATAATCGACTGATAGGTTTGATGTTCTTTTGTGCTATTTTTAAGTTCTCTTGTTTAAATACACTTATTAGTCTAGTAGAAAGCCCTTCAATGTAAGGTAAGGAACCATATCTAACCACTAAGTTCTGGTTTTCTTCACAGGTTTGTCTTGTATGTATTATGTCCATAATATTCTGTTCTACCTTAATTCTCGTACAGTTGAGTTCAGTATTTTAATATTAGATGTAGAAATTCAATTTAGTTTTGATAACATAAGAATGAATGATGTACCTATCTATATTTAACACTCAAATCAATGTAAGTTGGAATGCGTATAACGTGTTTTTATATATAACTAATTTTCTTGATTATTATTTCGATGATTCTTATATCCTTTAATTAAGTACTTCTTTGTAACTTTCTTTTATTTTAATACAGCCTTGAAAAAGGTAGCCACCGCTATCGAAACGTTGGTAATTGAAAAAGAGTTTTCATTATCCTACAGCCCACAGTGCCGCAACCCTATGAATGTTTGTCACTTTGCTTATATATATATATATATATATATATATATATATATTGATTTTGTATTCTTGACTGGTTTTAAAAATAAATAAAAAGATGTTCTTGGGGATGCAGTCATATATTCAATAAAATTCTTTGATTGAAGCTGAGCTTTCGAGAATATTTATTCTCTTCTTCAGGGCAAACTACAAATCGTTACAAAAATATTTCAACAACTTAATAGTATTATAAAAATACTTACAATCGTGAATTTAGAATAAATTAGCCAAAAACAGGAAAGATTTCCTAGCCATCAATTACAAATGTCATTATTTATATTTGTCAAGGTAACACAATAAGTTAGAAAGTATCTAGATTTTGTTGATAAAAATGAATATTACTGAATTATCTTTATATGTTTGTAGCTATTTGAACAAGGAGCACAATTAAAGTAAAATTATTATTAGGCAGATGCAGGCTCAGTTTAAAAAAAATATGTAATTTAAAAATATTGCATAAATACATACATACATACATAGACTAAATGACTTTTATTTTGGGCTTGAACTGACAGTTAAAAGAAAAAGATATATAATATTATTTAAAATTTCTATATAAGTGTAATCATATTCTCTCACAATACGATACATATAAACATGATTATTCTGAAAAGTGCACTGATACTTATTCACTCAAAAAAGGCCGATTTCTCTCACTAATCAACCTCTAAATTTTTGGGTGAAATAGATGTTTTGAAATTCTAAAATGCGCTATAATGTTCTTTCAAATATTCATAAATATTCAAAATAATATATAGAATCATATCCTCTCACAATACGACATGAGAATGATACATTTTGAAAATCATTCACTTTTCCAGAAACAAGCTGATATCTCTCACTAATCAACATGCATATTTCTAAAACAGTGAGTGAATGGTATGAAAATCTTTCATAGATAGATTATACATTTAATCTCAAATAAACATATAATGAATTTTAAGAGAATAATTCTCTTTGATCAACTAAATTTCTCTCACTAATAAGTTGATCAAAATATTTCTATTGTCTATGGAAACCTAATATTTTAAAAGTTAATTACTACAAAATCAGTTAAGACCAGTCCTTCATCTATATATAGGTACATGTATCTCATACACATTAATCCATTTATAACCAATATACATATATATATATATATATATATATATATATATATATATATATATATATATATATATATATATATATACACATATATATATATATACACACACACATACACATATAACTACATATATAAACATAAAATAAATATTAGATTATTAGGTACCTATCTCTTTTCAAAATAACAAATTCTTACATGTCAAGTATAGGTACATATTACATACAAAACTATACATAAATATCTATACATATTTTAATTTTGAGATACATCTGGAGAAAAATTATTATAATTATCATTAAATAATTTTAGAATATAAGAATAAATGGAACTAAGTCCTTTTATATCTGAGCGTTTATTCATAGTGTTATTATGTTTCTTAATATTCACCATTTCTTAGAAACCACGTTTAAAATAATTTTTCTCAGAACATAGTGCAATAGTATTATCAAATTCAATACTATGTTTCTTACTGATAGCATGTTCAGTCAAGGCACAAGATTTTTTATTTCGTCTAATATCACTTTTATGAGATGTAATCCTTCCGGAAATATTTCTGGAAGTTTGACCAATATATGATAATTCACAGTCTAGGCAATTTACTTTATATACTACTCCAGATTTTTCTGTTATTTTTAAAGGTTTCTTTAATTTAGAAAATAAGTTAGATATTGTTTTTACATTCTTTCTCGAAATTATAACATTATAGCCCTTAAAAATATTAACAAGTTTACTAGTGAGATCATTGATGTAATGTAGAGATCTATAGATTGGTAAAATATTATTTGCATTAGAAATATTATTAGGATTTGGTGCGTTATTGGGAACTATTTCATTTATTTCAACATTAAGTTGAGGATGCATCAAACATTTGTTTATCAATTTTAGAGGAAAAGAATTTTCAAGTAACATTTGTTTTAATTTAGTTAAACTTTCATTTCTATATAAATGATGTGAAAGTTTGATAGCTCTACTTTTTAATGCCATTTTTTGTGAATGATATGAGAAAAAATTTATATATCTATTGCTGCATATTATAGGCTTTCTGTACCATTTTGTAGGTAATATACCTACCTGCATTATCTCTACATACCATCATATCTAAAAATGGAAGACATTGTTCACTTTCTAGTTCAACTGTAAATTGAAGATGTTCATTATAAGTATTAAAAATATTTAATGTTTCATCAACTTTATTTGAGGGTAAAGCCAATATTAGATCATCAACATATCGTTCGATTAATGGTATTGGGAAATAAATTTTCGTTTTTGAAACTTGTATCAATTCATCTAGGACATAATTTACTAAAATAGGTGATATGGTTGAACCCATTGGAGAGCCAAATATTTGTTTATAATATTCGTCATTGAAAATGAAAAAATTTGAATCAAAAATGAATTTAAGGATCGATTCAAAAGTTTGAAAATTAAATGAGCAAAAACGTTTTATTTGGTTCCATTTACGAGTGAGACAATCCAAAATAACAGGGAAAGGTAAATTTGTAAAGAGGGACACAACATCAAAACTGACAATTATATAATCCACTGGAATTTGATATTCATTCATGAAATTACTAAATTGAAAATAATCTTTTATGTAGAAATCATTATTGGTATCTTAAGCTTTTGTTAAAATATCAGTGATAAAAGATGCCAACGTATTATTAGGAGCTTCGATTGAAGATACAATAGGTCTCATTGAAAGTTGGTTTATGTATTTTTGGTAATGTGTAAAATCGTGGGGCTTTTGTGTGATAGGAATTTAACTTTTTTCTTGTGACTTGATCAATAATGCCATCATCTTTTAGTTTAGAAACAATTTCAGTAGCTTTAAGTTGTATTGTGTAAGTTGGATTATTTCTCAATTTCATATAATATTTATTGTCACTCAATAATTCTTGGCTTTTATTACTATAATCTTCCTTAAACATTACAACTGTTACATTGCCTTTATCACTTCGTACAACGACAATTTCAGGATGTTCTCTTAGAAAAGAACGACATTTATTGAATTTATTTGACATTATATGAGAAGTTTGATAATTCTTATGAGTAAAATTTGTTAAGATATTGGTATATCTAGCTCGCACACTATCTTTATCCTCTACTTCAATACTTTGTAGAATAAACTCAAGATCTGACAAAATATAAGGAATATTAATATCTTTAATAGATGGAGATATCGAGAATTTAGGACCTAATGCTAGGATCTGTTTAACTTCAGGAGGAATATCTATATTTGTCAAATTCTTGATCCATTTGTTTCGTATTTTAATTTGTGATGTTACTTTGTTTTTAAGATTGTCTACTTTTCTTATATTCTTACGTCTTATTTCTTCAAATTTACGGTTGTATTTAATAGAAAGTCTTCGACTATTTTCGTTGACTATTTCTAATTTGTTAGCTTAATTTGATTGATAACTAACTTTAATTTTTTGTCAAAAAAAATTATATCACTGAAAGTCACTTTGATTTCTAAATTTAATAGTTCTTTTCTCAATTTGGAATTAAAGTGTTGAATTTTCTGACCTGTTCTGCCTCTTGTGTGCCCGATCATAGAGTCAATAGCTTTCAATCCATTGCCAATATGGTTCGGAAAGACTCCAAGGGATCTGCATTTGATGAGAAATACTTTCCTATTTTGAAGATTTGCCAATTTGATGTTAACCTTGGCCCATTGCTTGAGTTGAGTAACGATAATAGTTCCATAATGATGTTGGATGTCATTATAAAACCCCATTATGTAAATATTTTGATTTTGTATTCTTGACTGGTTTTAAAATAAATAAAAAGATGTTCTTGGGGATGCAGTCATATATTCAATAAAATTCTTTGATTGAAGCTGAGCTTTCGAGAATGTTTATTCTCTTCTTCCGGGCAAACTACAAATCTTTACAAAATTATTTCAACAACAACTTACTAGTATTATAAAAATACTTACAATCGTGAATTTAGAATAAATTAGCCAAAAACAGGAAAGATTTCATAGCCATCAATTACAAACGAAGACCACACCGGCGGGGAAGGCGGAGAAGAATAACTTCGGTACGGCGGACCCAGCGTCAATGGCAACCCGTGCTCTTAGGGATATTACAAGAGCACCGCGGGATATAAACCCTCTCCCATGCTCAGGGAAACGAGCGAAGTTCATAACGGTAGCAAGGGCGGAGATGCTAAGCTCAAAGACTTATCTTTCCAACAGCTTAGAAGCGGTATTAACCAGGTGCAATGGGTGAGCCAAAGGAACGAGAGGGGCAATTGTCTCGTGGAACTTTGTATACAACGGAATCTTGTAGTTACCAACACTCTCTTCTCAAATCGCCAACGAGGGATATCATCGCTAGAAACTGTAAAACCTATCCTAGAGCAGACTGCGTAAGCGAGCATCAACTCTTTGTCCTAAATTTTAGACTTCGCTTTAAAATTGTGTCTCGTAAACAGGTGAAAAGAACCTTGATATCACATTCATAAAGAAATGAAAATTCTTAGGAGGATCATAAATATTAAGTAGAAAACGATCCTAAAGCCAGTTGGAATTACTTTCAGAACAAAATAATTGAAACTGTGAAAGACTGTGCCGTACCAACCACAACAAAGCCATGGATTACTGATCATAAATAGGATTTGATTCAGCACAGGAAATACCCCCTGTCTATAGAAGTGTGTCAAGAGAAGTCAAAAGACAATGCCACAATGACAAAGAAAAGTACTTCGCCCAGATATGTACAGATATAGAAGAACATGAAAAACGAAAGGAGCCTAGAGACCTATTTAATAAAATAAAACTAGTAACAAGAGAGTTCAAACCACAAAGTTGGTTTATTTTAGATAAGGAAGGAAATCTAAACACTCATATCGTTAAGATTTTAGAAACATGGAGAATTTACTGTGCTGATCTATAGAAAATAGATCTGACAAAGAATTTATGGCCAGGTGACTATCCCAGAGAACCCGCGGTACTACTAAAGAAAAATAAAATGTTAGGTATCGAACCATACCAGGAGAAATTTTTCAAATGTGGGGCCAAAATGACTTGAAAATAGCCCACTCTATCTGTATGGCCATATGAAACCCAAAAAATGGCCAACTAACTGGTACACTAGAATTTCAAGTGCGCTCGATAATATTCTTCATTTATTACCAAAAGGCGCTTGACTGTGTCAGCTGGGTCAATATTTGGACCATCATCATCGACATGGGAATTCCCACCCATCTGGTATCTCTTATAAAGGACCCTTATGAATCAAAATCTGCATTTGTTCGATTAAACCAGAAATTCTCGGCGGTTAACTGTCACCTGACCTTTTAAACTTCTATGGTGAGTTTGTTCTAAGAAAGTCCTTGGACTGAAGATTTGCTTTCAATACCACCTTTATAGATTCAACACACACAATTGACATCTTCATTCACCTAGGCTCGATCATATCTAATAGAAGGCGCTGTGGCATGGCAAGAAGCGCCATGAATCGGCTGACTAAAATATGGAAAGACCGTTTGATATCTCATGAAATAAAAATAAGACTTGTAAGAACTCTCGTCTTCTGCATTTTCCTATATGATTCTGAAACTTGAATTATTTGTGCTCACGAACGTCTGAGAATCGATGCTTTTGAAATGTCGTGTTGAAGACGCATTCTGCGAATACCTTGACAGTTCATTGCACTAAAGCTTCTATTTTCAACGAACTCAAGATAAAAAATCAGATTATCATCAATTTGCCAGCAGTGGATACTTTTGACCATATATAGCTCTATGAGCTCATAGACACAACGATAACTTAGAGAGATTGATTTCAGGAAAATTTTCAGGTAAAAGACCAAGAGGTCACCGACTAGATGGATTGATCAAGTACAACGAAATGTTCATTCTGTCAAGCTTTTCGGGAGGACGAGGACAAGTCAAAATGAAAACAGCTAGTCGAACATATCGGGAGGAATCACAATCCTCAGCAATGAGGGAACGACTGGAGAGAGATTGAAATATTTATTGTATCATTTTGTTGTTCAGAAGGCCCTTTATCTTTCGAATAATTAGAACCCGGTTGAGAATTATCCCGATGTAGAACTGGATCGTACCACTTGGATTATCTTGGTTTCAGCTATCGGAAGAAGCTTCTGAAGCTCCTTTGATTTTCTGGAATGTCGCCATCATCAGACTTCTCCATCTCTTGATTTGTAAGTAAAGATAGCAAATATGCACTGCCTGGGATAATTGTTGGGTTAAATTAGTATATGCCAATAGTCCTGAAACTGCTCTCAATATTGGCCGTGGTTAAATATTGTTCCCAAACAGGCTGAGAAACTTTTTACAAATGACTTTTCATGGGCCTTCTGAAGGTGGAAGGATTTTGCTCCCAAAGATCTGAACACTGCTTTGTCCACTGGCTGAAGCTCAAGTTCAAAAGTAGGCACAAAATAGACGTATCATAGGTTTCTCCAAATTTACACCCAGCCACATCCATACAGCAAGAACCACCATCCAAAATCAGAGATCTCAAGATAATTTAGTAGAAAAATCACTACGTACTCCATAGGTGTACCTATGTACACAGAAAAATGGACACACAGTCATTTTGCTAAAAAACATTTTATATGACTGGTTACCTTGAATCTAGATTTCTTTCTACCGGAAAGTTAATAAAATAAATATATGTTAGTAAATTTTAATTAAGGCCTATGTTCAGTAGATTCTGAGAAAATAGGCTGTGACAGACGGACAGGCAGACAGGCATCAGCCAGAGTGATCTTATGAGGGTTCTATTTTTCTTCGGATGTACAGAGACCTAAAAATAAAAATGTTAGGATAGTGGTTCTTACGCACAAAGGGTATAGCAAATCAAGGATCTGATCATTATTCGCCAATGAATCATTTTCCAAATAGAATTACCAAAAATCTCAAAAAATCTTCTTCTTCTTTCTTGAAAGGCATCCAGAACATGCAAAATGACCTATTTCTTAAGCATTCCATAAAATTTAGCGGACCTTGAAATTTCCCTAAAGTCAATCTAGCGTCATTATTTTGCACTCTAAAATAGTTGAAGAAAGAAAAAATAGAACGCTTTAAATGGATCTCTAAATTTAACGGCGACATATTTTTAACGGACCTTACATTTAACTTTTTGTTTATAGAAATGACGCTAAAAACATTGGCGAATAAATAAAATAACCGCTTTCCAATTAGGTACTCACTACCATATCCCCCTGAATATAATTATACGTCAATAGTAAATAAGAACAATTATAGTAATCATATATGAGAAACAGATAACTGTGAATTTGTTTGCTATACTTTTGATGCAACGAAATCTTATTTTATTTCGTTGCAAACACACACAGTTCATCTGATTGTGAAAATCTCAAAAATTTACATTTTATCATGTATTCGAGTTCGAATATTCGATTCCATTAGGTAGGTATCATGATTCCCTACAGAAAAAAAAAGAAATTGAAAAATTTGCCTCTAAAACTGAGCTTTTTTAAGACCAGCTGGGACCAGCAAAACATGAGCCATACTCGCACTTTTCAACAATGTGTGATTTGGGAAAGAGTGAGGAATACATTTGCTTTTGGTTGAAAATGGTTATTTGGCAAACGATCATCGAACATGGTATCAAATACAAGTACAAAATCAGTTATAGTGTTACAGAAGTAAGTAATCATCTATTTAATTTCAAATTTATCCCTGATATCGCAGATTATACATTATATTAGAATGACTAGAAAGAGAGTAATGAATAACAAACTTACCCATCTGAACAACATAGATTTGATAAGCTCTTCCAAGTATGCTTTATCCAATTATTTAATTAGTAATCGAGGATAAATAACGAATTAAACAATAGCAATGTAAGCAAGATTATACATTCAACCCATCTTAGAATCTATATTTATTACTGATAGTTTTTTTATGCTCGGAGATACAGCTTTCGCTTACCGAAGGAGACAGATCAGTGGCTTTTTTGAAAGGATTTTCGCAAATTTATAACAAGCGCAAATCCTTCAACCTGTACGCGCATTCTTTATAATAAGGAGGATATATCTACAATTTAATTCTGATCTTAAAAATCGGATATAATATACATTATAGTTACAGAATGTTGATAAAGTAGTTGTTTAATAGAGCAATCCTCACTTTGTCTCCTTTCGAAGAAAAAAAATCAACTACTTTCCACCAAATGAATGGATTGCCATTCTGACATATTAGGTACCTTTTACAGATTTTGATGGCACAAAAAGTTTATATATTATGATACAAATTAAGCAAAATTACATCAATAATTATGACTGCGAGAATAAACATACGGACCATTTTCATATTTAGTGGGAACAACGATATGGCAACAGGGCTAAGGTGTCTCGCATGGAGTTCAGTCGTTCACCCCGCGAGGTTGAAGTCCTCTCTCAACTCAGCTGTTTTCCACGGCATTCTGCAATCACAACAGCCAGCTTGCCAAAGGTGAGACCAATAATTTCCCTCAGGTAAATGTGCGAAACTACTTTCCACAAAGTCACTTGAAATATTTCAATTGATATTGATGTGAACCGCATGCTTGGTTTTTAAAATTGCGGTCAAAAAAAGTTTTTATCTTTTACAAAACAAGATTCAAGTGCGAGATGAGTTCGCGGGAGAGAATTTCTTACTTTCAATGCATGCATTAACTATGAGTGAAGCACTTCATTCTATATGATTTTTAAATGTTAGATGGTTCCGGAGATCAGGGGGGAGTGGTCAATTTTCTTCAATATTTCCTAAAGTAGGTAGTATCAGTTCTAAAATAAAAAAAATTGATATAAAACTATAATACGGTCATCTCCATCTGTATAAATGCAAAATTTTAACCTTTATCATTTTACAGTCTAATTCATAAAAATATATTGGGGGTTTGTAAGGTGGTTGGTTATAAGGACATTCTTGAAAAACTCATAACTCATATCGAACGATCCAAAAAAAAAATCATGGAAAAATGTATTCGCATCTCTTTATTTAAATTATCTAAAATTACATAAGATTGAAACATCGCTTGTCACTTTTTGAAGTAGAAATATTTCAGTGATCAATATCAAAACAAAAATTAAAATGTATTGATATATGTTCATGCAATATTTTTGAACTTCACTTTGCAGACCGTAAATATTTGGAAACGACTGAATTGAATTTGATAATTTCTGCACTTCCGTACTGTTTGTTCATCAGTTCTCAGTTCCAGTTGAATTATTATATATTTGATAAATTTTGTTTTAAAATTTCTTGAAAGTAGATACATTTCTGCAGATGTAGGCAAAGCTTGTCTAAATATTCTGTAGTTTATGTGAATTTTCCTTGATTTTGTTTTTATTTGAATACCTTTCAGTTAATTGTCTAACATTTTCTATTAAAGCGGGTAATTTGGCCTTTCAACCGGATATTCTACTGTAATTCTTTTCTCATTAAAAATTTTAATACAAAGATTAAACAAGATATGCTGTGTAATTATTCTCTGTTCTAATCCAAGAGTGTTCTACAAAAAATGGTAGAAATCACTAGTCCGACAAAAAATAGGATATGTGCCACGACTTCGTCAGCGAAAAAAACTCAAGGAAGCCCATATTACAAAATCTGTATTTCATTAATTTTGTAATATTATTTATTTCAAACCTCTCGCTCTCACCTGTTTCATTTAGAAGATTCTTTGTAAAACCATATTTAGTGAATTGCCAAATGTTCGGCTGTTTCCCTTTACAATGAATCCATCGTTTTAGAAAGGGTCCTATAAATATGCTCCTTTTAAACATTTATTAACCACACTTAATTAGCCCAATAAGAACCTGTTAGCCAGCAAGCTCTCCAAATATAAATAAATTTTATCTATTCTAAAGATATAAAACTTTTGGCGTTTTTATATATTATTGATTCAATATGATTATATAAGAAGCACTTGGAAAAAATGACGACCAAGTCCGAGTTGAACTTAACACGATGGGTTCTTTACTATGACAAAAGAAATGTTTCACTGTCTACCTATTACTGTCCATCAGATATAGACGGTTGAAAGACGCAAGGACGGATGGAATTAGTATTTGTTGTTGTAGCAGCAACAGAAATATACATAATCTGACATCTTGAACGGTTCAGAAGATAGAGCCCGCTGACAGATTGACAGCAAATTCTAGTGACTGAGTCCCGTTTTCACCAATTTGGCACGAAACCCTGAAGATCTCACTTATCATGTAATAAAAAAAACAATTCCCTTGATTTTCCACTTTTGAGTTTCATTGAAAGTTACCTAAAAAATACAGCCTTTTCAAATAGAAGATTAGGATGGGACTGTTTCTGGGTAGGTGGTAGGTTACAAATTTTCCTCTTTGCTTGTTGGATCTATGATCATGGCTATTTGATTTATTTTAGAAATTACGATTGCTGATGATTAAATTTTCTACATAGTTACATTAGTTAAGACAAGACCAACATAACTTTAACGTAATAGCTATTACTGTTTACTTTAGTTGTAAGTACTCTTAACCTTTCGTATTTTGAAATTATCTTGAAATGTGCAGGATTTTCCCAAATATTCTAATGGAACATCCTGTTTTTATTTTAAATTTAGAATCCATCCTTCTTTATTACACCAATAGGTAACCATTCATGGAAAGATTTTCTGGAGGATCTAGAACGCCGCAGACTGAATCTGCTACTCTATCAGGTATATTAAGTGTGTGTGCGGAATCCTGGATCTGGTCTGCACCCTCCTGGATTTCTTCCTCTGAGATTAAGTTAAAAGTAAATTGTATGGCGTAATTAACTACAAAAGCGTGGAAGAACTTCAGAGAGCGGTCTTAGATTCCAATAACAGCATCGATAGAAGAATACTGGGGAAAGCGACGAGATGTTTCAAGAAGCGATGTCACAAATGCATCGGTCGCAATGGCGAAATGTTTGAACATTATTTCTATTTTTTTATGAATCCAAATTAATCGTTTTAAAGATTCAGTAGCAGTGTTTGTTTCAACACAGTAGGTTAATGCCTTCTTTTAATTTTAAATCTTTCTTCGAAAATACACTATGTGCCTTTAGTGCCTTTAAGGAATTCATTAAAATATTCAGTTTGGGTCAACGTTGCGTTTTTGTTGCACCGAATGAAAGTACAAAAAATCATACTTTTCGCGGACAGAAAATTCTTCTACCTACCATTCTGAATCAGTGTAAACACAATAACTTACTTCTAAAAACGCAGATGGCTGACTGATTTGAGTGCAACAATGAAAAATGAAAAAGTACAGTTCGAAAGAACATGGAAAGTTGAGGAAGAAGTGTCTATACAGTTTTTTGGTAATTCTAAAAGTAAAAGCAATATTTCAAAATAGACGATTTTCGATAACTTCGGAACTAGTCGGAATTTCGTTTTCGAGGTGGCATGTTCAAAATTCTACACTAATTTTCCCATTTATCCGACTCTCTATCTCCACGATTAACAAAGATAGCCACGTTGGCCTAGTCCGATAGGGTAGCCTGGTCTTGCAATCGACCTCAAAAATGTAACACAGAAGAATTATTTCCGTTAGAATTCAATTTTAATTTTATTTTGTAAGAATTATGTTTAATTTATTTTCGGGTTTATGTTATTTGTCTGTGTAATTTATATTTATGTTTATAATTGACTGGTTACATTTAGTTCCCTAAGATGTTTATTTTACCATAACCTTATATCTAGATTGATAATGGGATTTACCAATCCCGAAACATGTCTCATTTAATTCAACACATTTTAATTTTTAATTATAAATTGTGGAGATGACATATTGTTTTATTTAATAAAATTAATTATAACCCATGTAAAATAAACGATACGGGTATGAGAGCATTCCAACAAAAGCACACTAAGGTAATAATCCCAAAAGGAAATAAACATGTAGGAGCTTGGATAACATCTGATCGAGGATTAGGTCAAAGTTATTCTTTGCATGAATATTATTCTACCCCCAATAATAACATTTCCACGATTTTTTTAAAGCAGAACTTATGGATGGTGCGCCTCCAGGGTCAATTGGAAAATTTGACACTTTCGGTTTGATTCATTCTTATTTTTTTACGGAATGAATTAATCACTTCATTATGCATGTCAAGACATCACACGAAGATCCTTTTATTTTAATGATGGGCGAAATTTGGATGAAATTAACGAGAAAATCACATAGCTTTAATCAACTAACCTCCACAGTCAACTCACAAGGTTCAAACATTCGATGTGGCTTTTAAAGTATAATATTATCAAGAAATAAGAAGCTGGTTAAAACCTCACCTGGAAGAACAATTTCAATAGCAGGTTTGTTTGGAAAAGCAAACTGCAACGATGGAAATTTCCATAAACAGATTTAGAAAATGTGGCATTATGCCTTTTGAAGGAATATATTCAGAGACCATACTTTTTTGATTCAAGAAAAATTAGTAACTTCCCTTAAGACTGAAATTGTTTCTGAAGAAGATAGACCTGCAACTCATGTTGACGGAAAAACAAAGGAATCTGATTCGGTAACCATTGCTCAAAAGCCCAAACCAACTGTTGTTTTGCAAAATATTTATATCATGCCTTTAATAGAAATAACTAGTATTTTATTTTATTTGATTTTATGACATGAAATAAATGTGCATTTATTTCTCAAAAAATCTCCGTTTGCATTCAACCAGATATAGGTATACAGAGTGGGACAGCTGGCGGTATTCGGTGGATCGTGGTTGATCTATTAGAGATAGAACAAAATTGTTTTTATAAAAGGTGTTCATGATTTTAAAAATATTTTCAAAAATGGCCGATTTCCGATTATACCGGAAACTGGCCATAACTTCGTTATTTTAAACGGAACATCCTCTATTTTTTTAATTTTTGAGATCCTTGTGAAAAATAAATGTCAGCTTGTTAAGCATTTGTTGGGCATAAGTCTGAAGGTTTCGAAGATATTTTGAGTTTTCTGAAAAAAATGACAATTGCAGGATCCTCGAAAAATGGCAATAATATGAAAAGTATGAGAGATTTTAAAGTGCTTTTTTGCAATTAATTAAGTTGAAATTGTTCCCTTATCAAGGTTAATTTGAAAGTTCTAGAACATAGGGTTGTTCTGAATTGAATTTTTGATTTTAGAAAATTTAAATCAGAGATAACTCGATTTTTTCAAATAGCATACATAGTACTAAACAAAATACTTTGATGGATGTGGATTTTAATTCTCTTTCGATTTTATTAATACATATTGGCACTTATTCTTGATAAGTTGGGAGATATTTCAATTTTTATGTTTATCCTTTCACGGAATATGGCGCGGTAGTTTGGCGTTGAAACAAGTGAAAAACAAATAAATCAATGTTAGACTTGGTTTTTATTTTCGGTGAATGCTACAGAAATTGTTTATTGGTTTCAAGAGTCAATCAAGGAAATTTTCCGGACAGACAATAAACATAACATTAAAATAACATTGAGACTTAAAAATTAAAACAATACTTAAAAAATAAGAAGTCAGTCGTTTACAGCAACTGTTCAAAGTGGCCACCTGCGTTCTGCAAACAAAGAGGAATTCGTTAACGAACGTTGCACTCACGCACATATCCAGTGTAATTTGTCCAAAAACTTGAATTATGCGAAGTTGCATGTCCTCACGAGTCGTAGGCGGTACTTTATAAACTTCACTTTTCAGATAACCCAACAAGAAAAAGTCTAAAGGGTTTAAATCAGGGGATCTTGGCGGCCAAGCAATCGGTCCTCCTCCTCCTATCGGTCGTTGCTGGAAATTTTGATTTAAAAATCGTAAGGGATATCCTCCAACAATTCAATTAATTTGTTGCCCAAGAAAGTGCTAGTGTCTACTTCCCGTTTACCAGAAAGTCGCCGTTACTTTAGGTTGATAGAGCATATCCGAAAACTATATTCCCAGTACTTCCCCGTAGTAACGTCTAATAGGCCAATCATCGTTAATAACCCTGTATATAATAAATACACACTTATTTATTTTCATAAAATCAAATAAAACAAAGTACAAGTTATTAGAATAGAATTAGAATAATAACTGTGCTTATTTGGAGATAGCATACCTACCTAGGATATAAAAAATAAAAAATAGTTATTTATTCTACAAGGGAAAAAGGTATCAGATTTTAGCTTGAGGTTGTGTTGTCGACCGACGCGAAGCGGAGGGAGACCAAAAACCTAAAGCTGCAATCTAATATTCTTCCCGTGTATAATGCACTATTTTTTTCTGTGACGGGAAAAACGATAATTTAATAATAAAAAAATATTACAATATTTTAAAGTCAGAAAATTATCGAAGTGAAATTTTAAGTTTATAGCTGGTAGTCTTTTGTACTTATAGATATAATTAGACCTGCGTTACTAAGGAAACCTTTAAAGTAATCAAATATCTGTCAATTTAATTCTGTAATTTGATTTATATATATTTATGTGTATATATATACCTGGGAAAAACTACTTTTTCCGTCAAAAAGAAAGTGATTCATTGTCACCTGTCAACAGAGATAAAATGTCAAACTTTTTTCCCAGAAAATGATTCTTTGTGATAACCCAAAATAATAACAAACCATATTCTTCTATGCAACTAATTGTTTGTTTGACTATCTTTTTGCTTTCTATATGATGATGTCGTGTGAATATTCAAAGATTTTATAATTAAATTGGTTTTTTCCCTAGTTGTATAACAAAGATTGCTTGACAGACGAAAGTAACTGGATATTAGGTAGAGGACAGATGAAATTGTGAAATGTGATTATTATACTTTTAAATTTTATAGAATGTTGTTGAAAATTAAGCTGAAAATTTTATACCTGTTTTTTTTAAGCCAATCAGATGCTTTCATTTTGAAAGGTTGCTATGACGACAAACAGAATTTTTCGAAAAAAAAATCGGTCACAAAATTAGTAAGTGATAATGGGGTATTACAGTAATTTTGAAATATTGTATTGTTTGGTTCTATATTTAGGAATTGAAGTCTAACATCTATCAAAACTGCATAATTTGCTTAATAATTAATATATTAAGAATTAAAAATTAAATTAAACCGTTATGACGTCACTACAGAAAACTTTATTATCCTTTTCTATTCAAATAAGAAAAACAGAGATGGTCATAGTCTACGGAACTCTAATAAATTGCAACACTGCTGTAGACCTCAGATTAGACAGGTTATAGATAGTAGAACTAACCAGCCCTTCCTTAGATCTACTCTAATGTCAAAAAAGTGTCCATGTCAAATTTATTTGAAGGTTTGAATTTTGCTCATAACTTTGTTTACTACTGGAAATTGTATTTTATTAAAGTCATTGTTTTCTTATGTTACAAAATGGTTTATAAAGTTTACGTTGTCCAGGAGTTTTATTAGTAACAACTTCTACATTATATGGTGTTTTGGTGATTTTGAGTTCTGTAGTTATTCTTCAACGGGCCACGGACTGCGCAGATATTATTTACCCACAGAATTAGTACTCCTAGAAGGCTGGTATATAAGAGTATATAAGCAGATCTACTCACAAAGAAAGAAAAACAACAAATCCATTTATTAGACAGAAATGCTAGGGTTTAGAGACTGCGCATGTGTCAAAGAATGATTATAGAAGGGCATGTGAAACGGTACCTACGGGGGTCAATAAAAAAGCTTTGTTTTCATACTGAAATATTTATTTTTTATTTTTTAACTTATATATATATACATAAATAAATAAAAAGATGTTCTTGGGGATGCAGTCATATATTCAATAAAATTCTTTGATTGAAGCCGAGCTTTCGAGAATGTTCATTCTCTTCTTCAGGGCAAACTACAAATCGTTACAAAATTATTTCAACAACAACTTAATAGTATTATATAAATACTTACAATCGTGAATTTAGAATAAATTAGCCAAAAACAGGAAAGATTTCATAGCCATGAATTACAAATGTCATTATTTATTTTTGTCATGGTAACACAATAAATTAGAAATTATCTAGATTTAGTTGATAAAAATTAATGTTACTGAATGATCTTTATATGTTTGTAGCTATTTGAACAAGGAGCACAATTAAATTAAAATTATTATCTCAGATACAGGTTCAGTTTAAAAAAAAGATGTAATTTATGATTATTTTGAAAAGTGCACTGATACTTCTTCACTCAAAAAAGGCCGATTTCTCTCACTAATCAACCTCTAAATTTTTGGGTGAAATAGATGTTTGGAAATCCTAAAATACTCTTTATAATGTTCTTTCAAATATTCATAAATATTCAAAATAATATTTAAAATCATATTCTCTCACAATACGACATGAGAATGAAATATTTTGAAAATCATTGTTTATGGAAACCTTCTAAAAGTTAATTACTATAAAATCAGTTAAGACCAGTCATCTATATATAGGTACATATATCCCATACACAATAATGCATTTAATTTAGAGGTTGATTAGTGAGAGAAATCGGCCTTTTTGAGTGAATAAGTATCAGTGCACTTTTCAGAATAATCATGTTTATATTTGTCGTATTGTGAGAGAATATGATTACACTTATATGGAAATTTTAAATAATATTGTATATCTTTTTCTTTTAACTGTCAATTCAAGCCCAGAATAAATGTAATTTAGTCTATGTATGGGTATATATGTATGTATTTATGCAATATTCTTAAATTACATATTTTTTGTTAAGCAGAACCTGTATCTGAGATAATAATTTTAATTCAATTGTGCTCCTTGTTCAAATAGCTACAAACATATAAAGATCATTCAGTAATATTCATTTTTATCAAGTAAATCTAGGTACTTTCTAACTTTGTTTGTTACCATGACAAAAATAAATAATGACATTTTTAATTGATGGCTATGAAATCTTTCCTGTTTTTGGCTAATTTATTCTAAATTCACGATTGTAAGTATTTTTATAATACTATTAAGTTGTTGTTGAAATAATTTTGTAACGATTTGTAGTTTGCCCTGAAGAAGAGAATAAACATTCTCGAAAGCTCGGCTTCAATCAAAGAATTTTATTGAATATATGACTGCATCCCCAAGAACACCTTTTTATTTATTATAAAACCAGTCAAGAATAAAAAATCAAGATATATATATATATATATATATATATATATATATATATATATATATATAAATAGAGCGTCCGTACATTGACGAATTGCATTCAATAGAGCGTCCGTGGTAATTGAGCGTCCGTATACGGACGCTCTATTAAACATCAGTGTAATTCTGGTCAAGATGATCATCTTAACCGATGGAACAAAAATTGGAAGGACGCTCCATGCACGTCCCAAGAGATTTTTGATTGATATTCGAATATAATTAGTTCGATATATCTGGCGCAGCGCGGCGCTAAAATATTCATTTTGAATACGTTAACTTTCACTCCATCGCGTATTGGGCGTCCGGCAATCTGGCAACAACGAAACACATGAATTTCATTTCAACGACTTTTACACTCATATAGGGTCTTCTGATATATATTCGAAGCACTTATAAATTATTCGTTTGTGATCATGTGGATAAACCTGGTGCCATTCGAATCAATAGAAGAAAAAATCGCTCTAGATAAAAACCATTCTTTGAATTTTTTTATTTATAGTATATATTTAAATTTATTTTTTTAAAATCATTATTCAATGTATTGGGAACAAAGTGAAGTAACAATACGAACAATATTGACGTACTACTACTGACAGACGTTTCATTTAAAATGGAGGACATAAACTCTATCGTATCGTATTCCGCGAGGATATAGACTAATAAATCATATTCGACAGATTTGTATTCATGGTGGCATTTATACTAAGACCAATTGAGATTTCCATAACATTTGTGTAAAAGATCTTTGCGCGAAGATAGATGCAGAATTAACACAGCTTAAAAATATGAAAATTAGTTTTTGTTGTGCCTACAGATCACCGGATGGTGATAGTAATTTTTTTTAATATTATCTGCACAGAATATTATCAGAAAAAAACTCCAATAATAAGGTACAGGCTGTCGGTGACTTTCAATTATAGCTTTAAGACTTAAAACCAGTGACAATAAATTAACTGAATGCAAATATATTTTTTATCACATGATATGCTAGAAAAAGTTTTTGTTGACACCAGCTAACCAAATCTAGAGAAACTAGAGTCGATAATCTGTTCACAAATTCAGATGATAACATTTTTATTCTTGAAGTCATAGAGCCGCACTTGTCCGACCATAAAGGAATTTTATCATGTGTCGACCAATGTCAAAAAAATCTATCTCAGGTTTCACAGCTGCATTAGATGAAATGATCTGAAATATATGCCATTTAGATTCAGAAAAGCTGCTCATTTAGTTTACTCTGTCAGATCTTTAAACATCTCGTAAAAAAAAGTTATGTATCCCTGAAAATAACTTTAAAATGTTGATATTTCTACGTCCCTAAAGCTGGCAGAGCAAAGTGAGTAGAATCAAAAATACAAATCTGTTGTAGAGCTAATTAAATGCTGTGTTCCGAAATTAATTGCTCTTATAGTTTTTATTTTTGGAAAATGGCTGCTTTGTTAGCTTTAGACTAAAGCTTGCACAGCAACCTTTGAAAACCTATTTTTTAGAACTTCTTTTTAGTGCTGTTAAGGTTAATTAATTGTTAATTAAGTGCTGTATTCCGAAATTATTTATTCTTATTTATAGTTTTTCGGAAAATGGATACTTTAAAAAATCTATTATTTCGGGATAATCTTATTTGGTCCTTGTAGAGCTAATTAAGTGCTAATTAACTGCTGTATTCCGAAATTAATTGCTCTGATATTTAAAAAATTGCTGCTTTGTTAGCTTTAGACCTAAAGCTAGCAGAGCAACCTTTGAAAATCATAATTTTTCAGAACTTTTGTTTTAGCGATTGTAGGGCTTATTAAGTGCGGTACTCCGAAATTAATTGCTCTAATAATTTTTTGAGAGAGAACGTTCTCTTAAGACAAATAAAAATGTCAATTTATCTATTGTGGGGATATTTATAGCTTTAAAGGTACACCGGGCAACTTGAAACTACTTAATTCTATGTAATCCATTTTTAATTCCATTTAAAAATTGAGATTTTAATGTTTTTGAATTTATTATCTCTCCCAATGAAGAAATGTACAATTCTGATACTAAAAAGCTAAGTGATAAAACTTAATTTTTGTAGGACCGGACGGTTTTCGATTGCTAACCGTATATGTTCCTATGACTGTAAGATAGGTTTACCGGTGGATAAGTTCATTACTAACCACGTCGGTACGTAATTTTCTTACGGATATAATTGTATTGGCCGAAATATTATAGAAATTATAGAAACTAATTTCGGGAAACAGCACTTGATTAAATAACATAGGAAATATGTAAATTTTATTGATTTTTTATAAAAAATACCTCAAATAATGGTTACCGATATAGTTTATATATCGGGTGTATAGATTATATGTTTTTGCTCTGATAACGACAATCTCTGCCATTTTCTAAAAACTATAAGAGCCGATAATTTCGGAATGCAGCATTTAATTAGCAATTAATTAGCTCTACAAGCACGAAAAAAGTATTTCTCGAAAAAGTGTTTCTTAAAGCAAAGCAGTCATTTTCCGAAAACTTTAAGAAACATTGAGTTTGGAATACAGCACTTAATTAGCCCTATAAACACTAAAAGAAGTTCTCGAAAAGTTGATTTTTAAAAGCTGCTCTGTTAGACATAGATCTAAAGCTAGCAAAGCAGCTATTTAGAAAAAACTATAAGAGCAATAAATTTCGGAATAAATCAAATAATTAGCACTTAATTAGCTCTACAAGCATCAACTACGATTTTATAGAAAAAAATAATTTTTAAAAACAAAGCATACATTTTCCTAAGAACCATAAAACAACAATTAATGTCGGAATACAGCACTTAATTAGACCTTAAGCACTAAAAAAGAAGTTCTCAATGAATATTTTTAAAGGTTGCTCAGCTATCTTTAGAGCTAAAGCTAGCAAAGCAGCCATTAAAAAAATGTAAGACCAATTAATTTCGGAATACAGCAATTAATTAGCACTTTATTCGGTCTACAAGCACCAAATAAAATTTTCTCGGAAAAGTTGATTTTTAATATGAGTAATTAATTTCTGAATAAAGCACTTAATTAGAACTTAATTAGCCCTATAAACACAAAAAAAGTACTCAAAAAATATTTTTAAATGTTGCTCTGTAAGCTTTAGATTTACAGCTAGCAAAGCAGCCATTAAAAAAAAACTATAAGAGCAATTCATTTCGGTATACAGCAGTTAATTAGCAATTAATTAGCTCTGCAAGCACCAAATTTGTAATTTTGATTCTGCTCACTTTGCTCTGCTAGCTTTAAGGACGAGACAATTCTCCTGATATAAAAAATCTTAAGTCACAACTAACCCAGGTTCATACTATTGCCGAAGTGACCAGGACGCTCGATAGCTTCGAATTACTTAACATTAACAAATCGAAAAAAGTGGAGTTTAATAATAAGATAATATCTGAATCAAAAATAAGCAAAAGTCAGTCTGGAGAATATTAAATACAAATTTAGTTAAAACTAATAACCTAAGGAATGAGAGCAATTTATCCGCTGAGGACTTTGCCAACTCTTTTGAACATTACATAAACAATTTAATGCAAAATTCTGCGAACTATATTGCAAATCCCTTCGATTCTTGCATGCAAAAAATAGCAATAAACCATTTGACTTCTTACCTACATCCAACAAGTTAATAAGAAATATTGAACATTGTTCATAAACTGAAAAATTCTAGAGCCGCAGATAAATAAAAATGTAGCGATTTCTTTACCGAATCTATTTAATCTTCGTATGAGTACATGTATTTTTCCAGATATTCTCAAGGTTTCCAAAGTTACACCTATCTATAAAAAGGGAAATACTCTCAGGTAACTGAAGCTGAATGTAGATAAAGATTATCTAAGAATGGCATATTTTGTTATGTTTCATAGCATAATAGTGACCGTATGCCTTGATAATCTGGAGAAACACATGTCACAGCCCCAAAATATGCATTGCACAAAAAAGTCATTCGAATAATAACATCCAGCAAATATGATGATCACTGTAAGCCATTGTTAGAAAAATTGAAAATCCTGCAATTACCATGTTGCTGCAATTTGCAGTGCCTGCTTCATATAAAAAACATGCCAAAGAATCCAGCACAATTATGTTTACTCTTATAATACAAGAGAAAAAAAACTATATCTGTCCTCCATTATTCAGACATAGACCCATAATTCCTATAAATTTCTGGTCATAAAATTGAATAATGCTTTGCCAAACAATTCAAAGATGTCTTGTGCATCACTCAAAATTAAGATCCGTAAATATTTAACACAACACCGTTTTAACTTCTTAGATGATTATCTGGAACATGTTGTAAGTACATTTATGTAGGTAATCCTTTTTTACCCTTTTTTCTAGATTGTTATTACTATTATTTTCTTTTTTTAACATGTTCATAATCCTTGTCTTGAATTAAGTTATATGTACTTTGTCACTTGTATGTTTATTATGTCTTCATCTGAAGCGTATTTTAATTTATTTTATTTGGTGTGATCTATATCACTATCCAGGACAAAAGTATACATGCCTAATTGTTTACATGAAATAAATATTTCTATTTCTATTTGATGTTGGAGACAGAAATAATGACAAAAATGAAAATGAGTTTACATTTTAAAATCATTAGCATCTACAATTCCATTTTGTATAAATTGAATTATAGAATATATGACAATTGAGTAATTATAATAAAGTTTAAGGAACAAAAAGTCAGATGAAATACTATTCGGAGAAACAACCAATGCTAGGCAGTCGCTGGTAGTTTCAAAATACGAGAAATATATTTAAAATCACATTTCATCATCCCATTCCACTGCACATTTGGCAATAGCGCCGGACGCTGTATTTACGGTAAATGAAATAAATATACACCGTATGGACGCTCTATTGTTTGTAAGATTGAAATTATTATATACATTGGACGCCCAAACGGCTATAGAATGAACGGAGCTCACATTGATGGCGAAGTGAAATATATACGGCAAGGACGCTTCATTACTGTTTTTTGAAAGGACGCCAGAATGATACCGAGATGTATATATATATATATATATATATATATATATATATATATATATGTCGGCGTCAATTAGTGAGATCCGTCATTCCCTGAAATGCCAAGTCATTTCACGTATTGCCGGCAAACAGCGTAACTCTACATTTGGGACATCGTTTGCCTAATAGTCTCAGGCATTTCCTGTAATGACGGAATTATTTAAGTCAAACGCTGTATTTAACTAAATGATTTGAGTTACCTTGTTTGGCTGTTTTAGTCAATCATTGTAATTACGACAGTGTTGCCAGTAGCGAATGAAATTCATAAATTTAAAACATAAACTCATATAAACATATTTTAAGTATGTAATTATAATAGGATAATGGTTTGGACTAATAAAAAAAAATATGATTCTGATATACGCAATAAAAAATAACATAGAACGAACAAATAAGAACAAAACTAAATAATAGCTAGATACAAAAATATAGATGGAAATGACTGATAATATGGTTTACAATTTATTAGCGCAAGGTGCGCTTTTATGACATCTTGAATTACAAATAACTTTTTTTCTTACACAAACACATCTGTTTGACAAACATTGTTTTTTCGCTGGTCTACACGAACATTTCAAATATCCTTGACCTCCGGAGAGTGAGAGCGACTGCACAGCTTCTCGTACAGATACAAATTTATCTGGAGCGTCATCTACTTGAAGAAATGTCTCTTTGGTTTCCATTAGATCAGGTCGATTGAACCATGATTTGATTCGATCAGCTACACATCCGACTTGATAGACCCGATTTTTGTAATCCGTTACAACACACATCAAATTTTGCATGTCAGAAGGACCTCTATCAATTTTATCAATAGGTAAAAGAACGCATGAACCTATATTTATTGGTGGAAGTTTTTTCGCAGTATTTGCAAGCATTTTTTCTGCTGCTCGCTTTTGACCCTTGCTTGCATCATGTCTGTTTTTTCAATTATTGCTGTATTTTGACATAATATACATTTACCTCCACCCTTATGGCATGTAATGCATAACATAAATTCTTCTTGACTAAATATTTTTTCAGTATTTTCATTGGTACTCAATTCAATTCAATTTCTTCAAGATCCTCAGCAATCGTGTCAACAACATCCACGACAACATCCTTGTGACCATCAACCGTTTTCCCCATGCTAGGTGGTTCTTCTATTTCATTGGACTGTACCTCTTCTTGCCGGTTTTCATTTTCCATATATTCTTCTTCTAATACACGTAAGTCATCTTCATTTTCCACTTTATCCAATAAATCTCTAGGTAGATTCATAGGAGAAAATCCAGCTTTAGGTTCAACTCCAAATAATGCTTTGTACGGTGAACGTCCAATTACTTTGTGGTAGGAACTATTCTTCTGAAACTGTACGAAATAACAGCCCAGTGACCAGTTTTTTGAACTATGGTCGTACATCCATGCCCTAAGCATTTTTTCCACATCTTGATTGCTTCTCTCTATACTTCCCTGTGATTGAGGATGCCTTGGTCGACCACGAATAATTTTTAAAGATGGCCAAATTTGCACCATTTCCGATATCACACATGCCGTGAATTCTCGACCATTGTCGCTTTGGAGTATGCTAGGTGCACCAATTTCCAAAACTATTTTGAGCAATTCATTTGCTACCTCATTCGCAGTTTTTCTTTTAAGGGGACGTAAAAATAAAAATGTTGTTAGGTGATCTTGATAATTAAGCAACCAACGGTACTCATTGTCTGAACAGGATTGAAAATCCATAAGGTCCACTTGTCCTCTAGAGTTAAAGTTGGTTGAAATAATAGGTTTTATCGTCAGATTTGCATGAGACTTGTTCTTTTTCTTTTGGCACACTTCACATGTTTCGAGCAATTTTTCTATTGCATATCTTCCAACGTCATATTTTGTTTTTAAGTTGTGCATTATTTTATCCCGGCCGCCATGACCTACACTAATGTGTGCTTCACAAACAACATTAAATATTTTTTCATAAGGAACCACAGAAACATACTTTTCTTCATCATGGTTGTCCTTTTTAATAACAATTTTTTCTTCTCCCACTTCTAACACATCATATAAAGATAAAAGGTGATACTGTCTTCTCGTTTTTTTTCCAGAAGTTTGTTTAGCCCGCAGAATTTCCGTGGCAACCTAAACGAAAAAAGAATTATTCATGAAGGTAGTATAGCATTCACTAGGTATCTCTCTTTCTAAGTAACATTCGATTTTATAAAATACATTTGACTTCTTATATACCGCGTTCCTTTTCTAATTAAAATCTACATGCTCAAAACGCAATAAAAAGCCACATAATAAATCCCTCTTTCCCCAAGCATATGAATTCTAAAACCGTGTTACACGTGACAACAGTGTACAAGTTTGAAGCGATTTTGTAGGTTGCAGTAGTTTGAGTGTTTGAGGTTACGTTTGAAATCCTAAAGAATTTGCTTACCTCCGTCAATTCCGCAATATTCCAAGGTTTTTTCTTGCTCCGATTGGAGTAATAGTCATCTAACTTCTTATAAAACAAATCCGAATGCTTCGACATCGCAGTTTTCCCAAAAAAATCACTACACAGATGTCAACAACAATTACACCGTATGACTAAGGTAAATCCGTCATTACAGGGAATGCAACTATTATGCAAACGATGTACCAAATGTAGAGTTACACTGTATGCCGGCAATACGTGAAATGACTTGGCATTTCAGGGAATGACGGATTTCACTAATTGACGCCGACATATACAAATCAGGGACCCTTAATGGATCGTTTTTATCGAAAGTTTTTATGGGGTTTAAGCCAGTTTATTAGAAAATAAATTATTTTGTTATATTGGTTTAGATTTGTTATTAAAGTCAAAATAAAAATATTTCCAATATAGGTGTTTAATTTCAATATCAGCTAAAATTTAAATTTTCTCAAGTCAATTTAGATAGTACTAAAGTACTTAAAAGTGATAAGAATCAATCAAATGATAACTACTTTTGTCCTGGTGAGGATAATAACTCTAAAATAAAACATTAAAAAATCCCGACGGCTTGTAGCCAGCGGAAAGTTGAATTTCTCAAAATTTGAACCTTCATAGATTATTTCTTTATTAATATTAGGTAAATTTCTTTTAAAAATATACCTATTGAGATCGGTCACACTTTGAATTTCAAAAAAAACAACAGTATGTTGTTATATGTCTATAAGTAGGTCCAAAAAAAACTTTTGGTTCGAAAGATTATATATATATATATATATATATATATATATATATATATATATATATATATATATATATATACATAACGGCAACCGTTCCCGTCCTTACCAGACCTCATGAGGTTCTATGGGCTGTAAGAGTTCCACAGCTCTATTCATTAATCCACCGATATCTAAACCGTCGTCTTCCGCAATCGCCAATGCAGCTGGGATAAGATCAATCTCGATAACAGATGGAAATATTGGAAATGGCAGAACGGCTTTCACGTTTCAGTATCCTTTATTTGGGTTTATTTAGAGCCTAGGTTCTCACCAGAAAGCTCAAACATGACATAATTGTAGCACCTAACCTCCTCATTTGTGATTGTCGCATGCGCAAGAATTAATCGCATTTGAATGTCAAAACGTACGTTCAGCAGAATAATCATCTGATGGAGCGCTTGTAAAAATCGCTACTTCATCAAATTGTTCTGATGAACGCGACGAATTTATATCACAACACCGGTATAAAAATAATCATCAATGACGTCCAACGATAAGATTGGCATGGCATTGTTGCCTAGTCTAAGGTACAAATTACAAAATTTTTTGGTATAGATACTCTTAATTTAAAAAAATATATTGTTTTTTTAATATCCATTAAAAGCATAATAAATTTTAAGTTTTTGATATAACATAAATCAAGAAATAATACTTAAAGGTAGGTATTCACTTTCTTTTTTCTATTTCAAAATCTTCCAAAACGGGAAATTTTTTCATGTTTAACAACACTGTTCTTAAGAAAAGTACATAAACGAATATATAAGATAGACTTTCGCGCAAGCGTATATCATCCGAAACCCTATTACTGTTTCTCTTTCTTCGTGAGGGACTTCTCACTCTATCAGCCTTCTAGGAGTACTAATTCTATGTATTTACCCTTCTGACCTGTACGTAACCTACAGGATCATCATCATAACAATTAAATGTGGTACACAGTCTATTCAATACAAATCAAGTGTATTATACACTTAGATTTTACATTAAACAAATACAATTTACTACAATGCCTAATACTTACTTTCTTAGTTTTAATATTGCGAATTGCAAAACTGCATATTCACTTCATAAAAATTATTATCTCGCTGTCCACTAATGGCAAATTATCACTGTCAGCCATAGAAAATCCTGGATTCATTTTTATTAAATAATATAAGAATAATATTAGAAAAGCAATATCATCATAATCTGAAAATAAAATGACAATTGACTACAACCTCAAACCTCGCAGTGGCGGCTCCTCAGAGGAGGCAGGGGAGGCCGGGCCTCCTCTACAATTTAAGACAAATTCATATTATTGATGTAGGAGCGTATCAAATTTAAAACATTTTATGGAAGTTATATTTTATATAATTTATAAAATAAAAAATGCAGGATCGTTATATTTCTAACGAAAATAGCATATTAACTTATCAAGGACATCACTAAATGTGCCCACCCGCCACCGCATTTCTAAATAATACGCAGCGTAAAAATTATAGACTTCCAACTGACAACATTTCGAACAGAGGAGGCTGAAAATTATTTGCCTCCGTTCAACATGTACAAATACAAATTTTACGGGCTCTGTGGAGTCTGGCCTCCACTCGACACGCCTACTTAGCATCGTCCGTCGATCATTGTCAGACTGAATCGCATATCACACAATTAACAGTAAACTAGTCAAAGTATTTCAAATTTCGGGTACCGCGTGCTTTAATTAAGATTTCGGCCGTGCTTTAAGGGTGAGAGTAACTTAATTTATTATTACTAGAAAGTATTTATCTATATCTGTACTAATAAATAAAACTGAAGTGTCTGTTTGTAATATTAGAACAGTTGCTAACTAATTGCATATATGTATGTATATAAGTAGGTACCTATAAATGTCACTAATAACAAAACAACCATTTTTATAATTTTTGTCTGTCTGTCTGGTTGTTTCGGCTAATCTCCGTAATGGCTAAGCCGATTCCAACAGGATTTTCACTGGTATGTAGCACGGACGAAGCTGCGAGTAACAAGTTAAATGTATAGATATATCATTTGATTATGTAGTTAGAAAATTTAACAGGCGATAGAAAATGAGTAGGTATTCTAGATGAGAGTTTCATAGGTTTTGCTTCTATTGATGACCCATAGTAGATTAATTCTTATTGAATGCCTCCAGACCACCACAAAAAATGTAAGGCGCCGTAGCAATACCTCCAGGGGTGGGGAAAAGTGCAAGTTGTATTCTTTTAGAAATTTTGTAGAGTTGGCCTCCTCTGCAATAAATGTCACGAGCCGCCACTGATTCTTCGTTTTCTTTGGTTGATTTGAACTATTTTGTACACTTCAAACTCTAGCTGCGTTGCAAAAATTTTATGTTGTGACGTTAGAGATCTTGCGGGCTTTTTGAATTCAGTTAACACGAATTCAATAACTGTGACTTTAAAACTAAATTATTTGATTGTTTTATAAAATAATCTTGCTTTTTACAATGCCAGGTATAATGTGAAAGTCATAAAAGTAGTAATTTCGTTTCTACTGAAACAACCTATTTCCCTGGCTTGACAGCTTTCACGTGCAGATGCCAGAATAACAAGTTTAGATTATTTTTGAAAAATATCTATTTATAAACTGTCAAATGTTGTATTTACTTTTTGGTATAAAATGTTCGTACCGAAGCTCCCGCGGGTTTGAATTATTCTCCGTAAATGTTTTCTCAGTTGCGATGTTTTATAGAACATTTAACCTCAAAAAATTTTCGGAAATTATTCAAGCTTTAAGGAGATTATAAGTGAGAGTTCTTAAGTCTGTTCTTGCATTGACTGCGTTTATGTTTCTTTTTAAAAATCTTCTAGCATTTCGCGCTTTCGGGTGTTTTTCCAGTTGTTAATAATATTTTAATATCATTGAAGTTGAATATACAGTGCTTTCATTTCAACGAACCACCCTAAACATTGTTTGACTGAGAGGAAAAGTAAAAATCTGGTGTGTCCATTCACACGACTTTCCTACCGCTAGAAGGCAAATTCCAGTGAATGAAATATTTTACTCTATTACAATAGGTGCTTTCCTTAGCGGCGATAATAGCGGTAGTAAGTAAAAATCCTCTGGTCAAATCGTGCTACCACTCATTTTTTTCAGCATGTCAAGACCAACAACAATGGTCATGTAACATTTATTCGCAAGATGAAACGTTTAGCCAGATCTGAAGAAACATGTGGAAAATACGGAATTTTATTCAAGCATAACTTTTTTGTGCTTTTTCTCAGAGATGGCGCTATATGTAGGTCGTAAAGGGCTCTCAGGAGAATACTTTAGGCAAGTTTAACCAAAATCCTTAGAGCCGTTTTCGCGCTATAGTCTTGAGCAAATCAACTTTTTTGGCTAAAGCTCAACACCCAGTGTATAAAGGATTCTCATTCAGTGCCACCGGCGAGTGATATTGGTACCAAACAAAATAAAAAAGAAAGCAACAAAATACACCGATACGTTCCAGAGATAATGCTGTCACAGACAGACAGACGGACAGACAGACCAATGGCTGAAAATATGTTTATTAGACTTAGAAAACTCTGAAACGTCAACATTTGTAAAAATCGTGATACCGAAAATTTCAGACGATTACAATACTTTCCTTATACGGCTACTATACTAGCCGTAGGAAAGTAAAAAACAAAAAACTACGTTAGTTTAGATATACAAGGGGAAGTGTTTTTACATATTTGATAAAATTTTATCAATCACCTCCTCACGTCCAACTAACTTCAATATGTCAAATGACAGCTCCAATAGTGTGATACATCATTTTAAAGGGCATACAATTTCCAACGGTACCAAAAACATGAAATTGGTGGACGTAGACGTGAATTAGGAGAAAAAATGTGTGTTGATAATAATAAGAGTTTATCGAGTTCGAATAATTTATTTTATCAAATGCTTAAAATTTGCGCCGTTATTGACAAGACAATAATAATGTTTTTAAATTCATCTCGAACGTAAGCGAAAACTTGTCTGGCAATACCTTTGCATTCCAGTGCTATTCTATTTTGAAGTTCTTGAATATTTGCAGGTAGAGTTCTATAAACTTTAATTTTTAAATAAGCCCATAGGAAAAAGTCTAGAGCACTTGAATCAGGAGACTGTGCGGGTCATTCCACTGCACCTTTTCTGCCAATCCATTTGCCCGGAAATTGTTAATTGAGCCATTCTCGAACTGCTAAAACATAGTGAGGGGGAGCTCTATCAGGCTGGAAATACAAATTATCTTTCATAACGCCATTTTCATCCCCTTGATTTTCCAAAGATTGAACGATTAAAGGGTATATTGCATCTTCTAATAGGTTCAGGTACAGTTGCCTAGTTAAATTTTCTTCCACAAAGGTCCAATAATTTCCATAAATACCTGCCCAAACATTGATCTTTTCTGAAAATTGAGTATGAAATACATGTGGGTTGATTCGTCAATAAAGCAAATATTTTCGATAAATTGGGTCTTCGTCAATTCGCTGGCACATTAGTTCGCAAAATTGTGTGTGTTCTTCTTTCATGATCGTCTTCGAGTTCATGTAAAATTTGAATTATGTATTGAAAAAACGTTTAAAACTTTGTGTACCTCAACCTCAATCTGGCAGCCTTCGTCTACAACTCTTGCCTCTGTAGTTTTTTTGTTGCATAAAGACCCAGTTTCCTCAAACTTACATACCAATTCTATCACATACTTATGTGTTTTTATCTGGACGTCTCTCATGGAATATTCTGGCGGTTCTGCGCGCTCTTCGATTTTCAGCCCCATAAAAGAAAATTATTTCTGTTCTTTCGGCTAGAATATACCCCATTTCAAAATTAATATTCTTGCTTTCAAACTAACGATGTCAAAATGACAATTCTATCAATAATTATTCAACCGGTTCTTAAACCTCTTAAAAACTGGTATTAAGTATTGCCGTGTTTTGTTGTCATTAGTTACTACCAAAATTATCAGTGAAATGAATGTACAGGCGCTAAATTTCAAAACAGGCTTTATTATTGTCTCGTCAATAACGGTGCACATTTGACTGACTTTCTGCGCTTTCGTTGCCGTATTTAAATCCAACGAAGACGCCCCAGAAGATTCTCGAAACCTCCCGACAAGTACCAACAGCGTTCTGCTATTTAATGACATAAAACAAATTAATAATCAAAAATATATAATCAAGAAAATTATTCTCAAAGAAATTCGTGGCCATAGAAATATATGACAATTATATTAAAGCATAATTCAAAGTCCTTCATGAAATAATTGTAAATAAATGATCAGTTTTGCTCGGTAATAAAATTCGAATTAAGAAAATTATTGTTTTATTTTAAAATCATAATCATTTGAACTATCAATTATTTTAAATTTTTGTTACTTTTCATGGCATTCTATTTATATGATGGTAAAGAATACTAGAACATTAAACTTATATACATACCCTATTTCTATTTTTGAACTAAAATTCTTTATACAATATTAATCTCAGAATTTTTATTCTTAAATTAATATTATCTATATAATCTTAATTCTTAAATTTCTATTCTTGTATCAGAATTATATATATATATATATATATATATATATATATATATATATATATATATATATATATATATATATATATTGATTTTGTATTCTTGACTGGTTTTATAATAAATAAAAAGATGTTCTTGGGGATGCAGTCATATATTAAATAAAATTCTTTGATTGAAGCCAAGCTTTCGAGAATGTTTATTCTCTTCTTCAGGGCAAAAATCGTGAATTTAGAATAAATTAACCAAAAACAGGAAAGATTTCATAGCCATCAATTAAAATATAAATAATGACATTTGTAATTGATGGCTATGAAATCTTTCCTGTTTTTGGTAAATTTATTCTAAATTCACGATTTTTGCCCTGAAGAAGAGAATAAACATTCTCGAAAGCTTGGCTTCAATCAAAGAATTTTATTTAATATATGATGACTGCATCCCCAAGAACATCTTTATATATATATATATATATATATATATATATATATATATATATATATATATATATAGTAACGTTTAACTCTGTGCTAAACGTTGTGGGGTGAGTTCACTTGCTTAATACTCAGAATTCTCAGATTGCTTTCAATGATTTATTTTCAATACACTGTACACGGCTTTCTGTTGTAGTACAACTGTCACTACTTGTCACTTTGACTATCGCGTTCCAACTACTTTCGAGTTATGTCTCCAATTGACATATATAAATATATACAATAAAATGACTCTGTTCCGTGGTCGTCACGGCTTTATATATCTGAATCATGATATGACATTCATCGAGAATGTTCTATGATTATCTAGACGCACAATAATTAATTTTCTAGAGCCTTGTCAAACTGACAATAGTATGACAAATTGTACCTCACAAATTGTTTCCGGAAGGATTGAGAATAAATCTACTATAATTCTAGAACTACATAATGAAATATACATGCAATAACTATTGTAAGCAAGGAATCAGAACAAATACAAACTAAAAGAAATATTAACAGTAAGTACATGATAAACTACCCACGTAACACTGCTCCCTTCTTAGCTTTGATCGTCCCGATCAAATGTCCCCTCAGACCCTTTGTACAGTGAAAGTCTGTCGATATGAACCACTTTCATTTTACTGCGTGGGGATTTTTAAATTCTATATACCACATCGTTTATCCTCTTCATACCGGTATATGGTCCATCCCATTGTTTGTCAAACGTTGGAGAACGACCTTTTCGTCTTTGTGGATTGTACAACCACACTTTATCACCAATTTTAAATTGTCCGGTTTCTGCACCAATATCATATCGGGCCTTCATTCGATCACTAGAAATCTTCAACTGTTTTCTAACCAGATTGTGTATTTCCTCGAGTCTTCGCCTCAAACTCTGAATGTAGGCATCTACAGATGTAGGAGGTTCGCTTGGTGAACCAAACAAGATGTCAGACGGAAGTTTCAGATTTCTACCAAGCACAATGCCAGCTTGGGATTCTTTGGTCGATTCATGAGTGGAAGATCTATAGGCCAGTAGGAAGAGCGGTATACACTTATGCCAGTTTGTTTGGTGTTCATTGATTGCTGACCTCAAATAATTTTTTAGTGTTCTGTTAAATCTCTAACCATTCCATCGGATTGTGGATGCAGTGGAGCTGTACGAGTTTTCTTAATCCCCATTAGGTTACACACACTCTGAAAGATTTCCGAGTCAAAATTTCGACCTTGGTCCGAGTGAATCTCTAACGGCACTCCAAACCGACTTATCCAATGTTCAATTAGGGTATCGGCCACTGTTTTTGCCTCCTGATTTGGAATTGCGACTACCTCTGGCCATTTACTGAAATAATCCATAATGACCAAGAGACATTTATTTCCAGAGCTGCTTATTGGAAATGGCCCCGTAATATCGATGGCTATTCGCTCAAATGGGGCACCCACATTGTACTGCTGCATCCTATGGCGGGTTCTGGTATTTGGGCCTTTACTGGTAAAGCAGGTATCGCATCGCCGATACCAGTCCTCTACGTCAGCATGGCTTTCTAACCAGCAGAGCCTCTCTCTAATCTTCGATAAAGTTTTATTGATACCTAAATGGCCACCACTTGCTCCACAATGAATCTCTTGCAATACTTGTGCAATTCTTTTCCGTGGAAGAATTATTTGCAAATGAACAGTCTTACCATCATTACTTTCCCATTTACATTTTAAAACGTTATCATCAATTACTAAAGATTCCCAATCCTTCTATGACAGGTGACAAATCTGATATCTCCTGCCAAGTAGGTCTTGCTCCATCCATTTTCCACCTCATCACTGGTCCAATATCATTATCATCCAGTTGGTCTTGCTTGAGTACTTCCGAACTCCAGTTTGGGTCGCCATTTATCAAAGTTCGTTTGACTTTAAGAATTTCTGGCGAATTATTTTCAAGTCTTGAACAGTTTTTACAGTCCTCTGCACAAGGTCGTCTTGACAGTGCATCAGCGTTTCTGTGGTTAATACCAGGACGATGTTCAATTTTGAAGTCATATTCTTGAAATTATTGGAGCCAGCGCGCTATCTGACCTTCTGAGCTCTTGAACTGGAACAGCCATTTAAGTGATGCGTGATTGGTCCGTAGAACAAATGTCTGACCGTATAAATATTTGTGGAAATGTCTTATTGCCTTGACTACAGCTAGTAACTCCTGCCGCGTCACACAGTAATTTTGTTGCCTTTGATAAACTCTTACTGTAATATGCTAGCACATACTCCACTCCTTCTATTCTTTGGGACAAAATTGCCCCAATTCCTGTTTTACTGGCATCAGTATCTAGGATAAATTCTCCTTCTCTCTGGGGATAAGCCAGATCAATAGAAGAGCACAAAGCACCTTTCAGATATTCGAAAGCATTCTGACATTCTGGAGTCCAATTGTAAGGTCTTTCCTTCTCAGTTAGTCGATGCAATGGACGGACAATACTAGCAAAATTCTGTACGAACCGTCTGTAATATGAACACAGGCCTAAGCAACTTCGCAGTTCTGTTTTGTTACTTGGTACAGGCCAATTATGAACCACTTCTGTCTTTTCCGGATCTGTTCTTACACCTTTTGCGGATATTATGTGTCCCAAATACTTCAGTTCTTAGGAAAGCACATTTCTCGGGATTAAGTTTAAGATTTGCTTGTGAGAATCGTTGAAATAACTCTTCTAGATTTTTCAAGTGTTCCTCAAATGTTTCACTGAAAACGATTACATCATCAAGGTATACTAAACATTTCTTTCCAACAAGTCCACATAGTACTCTTTCCATCTATTTCTCAAAAGTCGCTGGAGCGTTGCACAATCCGAATGGCATTACACTGAATTGCCATAGACCAGTATTGGCTGAAAATGCTGTCTTTTCTTTATCCTCAGGATGCATTCCGACTTGCCAATATCCACTTTTCAAGTCCAATGTAGAAAACCATCCCACTTCTGACACCAATTGTAACGTTTAAGCCTGTGCTAAACGTTGTGGGGTGAGTTTACTTGCGTAATACTCAAAATTCCAGATTGAAAGATTACGGCGAAATGGCAAATATTGAAGATCTAATGGATTTCCTGAAAAAGGAAATTGTAAAGCAATCAGGACAATTCTTGGAAGGACTGGAAAGAATTGGACGAAAAGAACAAGAAGAATGAGCAAGAATTAGACTAGAACGTAAGGAACAGCATGCTAGAATTATGCTAGCAGAACGGACCAAAATTACACAAGATAATGAAGAACAGGAAAGAATTAAACAAGAATATGAAGAAGTACAGGCAAGAATTAGATAAGAATATAAAGAAGAACAGACAAAAATTAGAGACGACTATGAAAAAGAACTGGCAAGAATTAAACATGAATATAACGAAGGACAGGTAAGAATGAAACAAAAAGATAAGGAAGAAAACAGCAGATCAACAGAAACGGCATTATCGGTCCAAAAATAACAGCTCAAAGGGCGAGCCTGATGGTCGTAGAAGTATCTGCCGAGGTCCAGGCAACAACGGTAGCAGAAGAAGAATTTTCCACCACTTCTGCCGCCGCAGTTTACCCAAGGGCACAGGAGGCAGAAGGGGCAACAGCCGCAGCGTGCTACGTAACGATAGAGACAGGAGCAGTCTACGACGAAGAAGATTTAAAAGCAGATCACCTGGCGGTAATCATAGTCCGGTGAAACATTTTGATGATCACCGAGGAGGATCAAAAGGAACACAGAGTTATATGTCTTCCTCGGGAAGTGAGAATGAGAACTGGGACAAGAGGATCCAAGGAGCTCCCCCAGATTAGATTGTAGAATGTATTGGGACGATCAAAGCTAAGTAGGGGGCAGTGTAACGTGGATAGGTAGTCATGTGCTTACGGTTATTATTCCTTTATTAGCTGTTTATTCTACTACCTTGTTTACAATAGTTGTTGCTTGTATATTTCATTATGTAGTTCTAGAATTATAGTAGATTTATTCTCGATCCTTCCAGAAACTATATGTGAGGTACAATTTGTCATACTATTGTCAGTTTGACAAGGCTCTAGAACATTATTATGTGCGTCTAGATAATCATAGAACGTTCTCGATGAATGTCATGTCATGATTCAGATATATAAAGCCGTGTCAATCACGGAAAGAGTAAGTCTTATGAAGTTAGTCTTAGAAAGTCAGTTGATAACAGTCAGTCTGTGAAATCAGATGTTAATAGTAGTTCTGTCGGTGAAGACAGTGACAGTTTAGTTTGTCAAGGTGACAAGTGGTGACAGTTGTACTACAACAGAAAGTCGGGTACAGAGTGTTTGGAAATAAACCATTGGAAGCAATCTGCGAATTTTCTAGAACTACATAATGAAATATACAAGCAACAACTATTGTAAACAAGCTAGTAGAATAAATAGCTAATAAACGAATAATAACCGTAAGTACATGACTACCTATCCACGTTACAATATATATATAAAATCAAGTTGATTACTGGAAGGATAATAGGCTCAAAAAATGATTACTGGCCATTAATTTAGTATATTCTGTTTTGAATATTCTCTTACCAACGACTGAAATTTGTTAGAAACATCACGACAAAACATATCTTCGAAGGAAACACCATTAATTTTTCCACATTTTTGTTTGAAAAACTTTACATTAGCTGAAGACTATACTAGATAATATGAAGATATTAATTAAAAATCAAAAGATACATTAAATGACAATTATTTACCAGAACATTCTTTAACATTGGATAAAAAACCTGTACGTGTTTGTAAAACTACATGCTGAACAACACGAGAAGGCACAATGATTGAGAAGACTGAAAATTCTCTACATTATTTCATTAGTTTTGGTTGTCCCCCACTAGTGAAACCACACGTGTGCAGCCATCTACTGGGAGAGAGCAATTCTTTGGTATTAAATTTAATAAGAAATATAACAAGTGAAATTTTTGAAAAAAATTGAAAATAGTTTTTATTGGGCATTTAAGATTTAAACCGTACCGATGAGTACCTACTATTACTATCCTTTTCTCGATTTTAACTATACTTATGTATATTTGTTTGCCGGCAACAGCAATTCCATAGCAAATTACTGTTTGTCTACCACAACACAAAATTAAACTTCAAATTAACAACAACGTCTGACGTCTGACAATTGCGACATAACCATAGACGATCTTCCAGAAAGTACCTATATACCAGAGAACGAGACGTATATATACGCTCCATGCTCGTGCGTAATTCCAGTGACGGATCCCATTGTCGTTCCATGTCGACATTATAATGATCTTGGTTGAATGAGATTGAATGAGATAATTTTAATTACCAATATTGGATCACACTTGGAGCTTAACAGGCGGCGAGATGTCTGCGATCTAAGTACGAATTCGTAATTTCAAGTCTCTAGACCGTATGGGGCCTGAGAAATCGCTGCGGAGTCCATTGATACAAGAACCGAAAGTAATAAAAACTATTTAAAAATTCTGCCTTATTATGAGTTTCAGTTAAAAACTATATCATGTCATTTAGATGAATTTTATAGGTGTCTGCATAATCATATGAATTAATAAATAATTTTCATTTTCAATTTTTAACGAAATAAGAGGCGACAGAATTATAGCTTGACCTTCTCAAGGACAAATTTGTTTGATAATGTTATAGATTGATAATCATTATTGAAACAAAAAATAATAATTCAATTAATAATTAACAAATAATTACTTAAAACATGTATTGTAAAGTTATTATTATTATGTATAGTTATATATTATACATAAAACCAACGTCATCCAACAGATACATTCATTACAGATCCAATCATTCCTTCAAACAGAAAACCAATCTCATACTAGCACTCAAGAATAGAATTGAGAAAATTTCACATCATTCAATGAAGACAAAGAATTACAAGCTGTTAGAAACTATTCTTGAAGAAAATGGTTACCCTAAAATCCTTATCAAAAAACTATTACACTCAAGCCAAAACAACATTAACGAAAACCACAACACAGGAAGTAATTCAACCATTGCTCAGGACCAAAACCCTTCACTCCAAAGAAGAAACGAGCCTGAATCAAGTCGCGGTCTGATAACAACGTCGGAAAATGACAACAATCGCATAAAAAGAAGAACATTACCTCTTATAGGAGATCTTACATCAAAATTAATCAAAACTCTTGCCCATCCTAAAATTCAAATTATTAAAAAAAAAACAATTTTCAACTCAAACGCACCCTCAGCAAACTCAAAGATAAAATCCCTCGTGAAAAATCAACCCATGTTGTATATTCAATTCCTTGCACAAATTGCATTAAGGTTTATGTAGGTCACACATCTCAACAATTAAAGAAACGGATCATCCAACACAGAAGTGACATAAAAAATCCTAATAAAACATGTACTCTCGCCGTACATTGCAGATCAACTGGTCATATAATGGATTATGATAATTTTAAAAATTCTAGACACTGAATCACATCATGAAAAGAGATGTTTTTTAGAAATGTACCATATTAATAAATCTTCCAACACCATGAATCAAAAATCTGATGTAAACAAATTAAGCAACATCTATGCTTATCTGGTACAATACGAAATCTCAGATGATAATATATAACTATACATAATAATAATAACTTTACAATACATTTTTTAAGTCATTATTTGTTAATTATTAATTATTATTTTTTGTTTCAATAATGATTATCAATCTATAACATTATCAAACAAATTTGTCCTTGAGAAGGCCAAGCTATAATTCTGTCACCTCTTATTTCGTTAACAATTGAAAATGAAAAACATTTATTAATTCATATGATTATGCAGACACCTATAAAACTCATCTAAATGACATAATATAGTTTTTAATTGAAACTCATAATAAGGCAGAATGTTTATGTTTCTTATTAAATTTAATACCAAAGAATTGTTCTCTCCCAGTAGATCGCTGCACACGTGTGGTTTCACTAGTGGGGGACAACCAAAAATAATGAAATAATGTAGTTGGGAATAAATTATTTCATCGTAAATTGAAGTGCGCAGGCGTCTGACGGTTTGGGACTGGTTTGAACCGCTGCTCGAACACCCTTATAGTAGAGAATTTTCAGTCTTCTCAATCATTGTGCCTCCTCGTGTTGTTCAGCATGTAGTTTTACAAACATGTACAGGTTTTTTATCCAATGTTAAAGAATCTTCTCGTAAATAATTGTCATTCAATGTATCTTTTGATTTGGTGTTTCCTCCGAAGATATGTTTTGTCGTGATGTTTCTAACAAATTTCAGTCGTTGGTAAGAGAATATTTAAAAAACTTTTTATAATAAGACAATGTTTTATAAAATATTTTTATTACTTTGTAGAATCCTGATGAAGAGGAACAGGTCCTCGAAACGTAGATTTAATAAACAGAATATACTAAATTATTGGCCAGTAATCATTTTTTGAGCCTATTATCCTCCCAGTAATCAACTTGATTTTATATATCACAAGTAAGGAGTTACTTCTTGGTTAGTTATATATATATATATATATATATATATATATATATATATATATATATATATATATATATATATATATATATATATATAGGGTGCATCATTTCAATTTATTCTTGAATATACAGGGTGGCTCAAAAATAAACTACATATCAAAGTTATGAAATTTTAAATGTGATACCTTGTATATTATTGCTTATTTCGATAGCGTCTAATAAATAAAGACAATTTATTTTTTGGTTCCCTATACCTAAATCTAAAGATTTTTGAGTTATTTGCATATTTTTGAAAATGTTGAAAAAAAAATGAGCAGCGGTCATATTTCACACGATTGCTTTGGGCGCTCCAAATCATTATCGTTTTGTAGCAAAAGCTTGAGACTTATAGCCTAAGGAAGGATTTTTCATAAATAATATACAGGGTGAGTAATATTTATATTTTTATCATGACTAACTTTGATGCCAAATGTCTGTCTTATTTCAAATTGAACACCCTGTATATTTCATCATCTCTCGATTACAATTTCAATTTTCTGTCAAGTGGTATTATTTCGGTAATTTGACATTATTTGATTCTAGCACTCATTTCTTCAAGTTATGAATAAGTGTAGAAAAAATATATAAAACTTTTTTCTATGAATCTCTTGTTAACCACTATCACCGTTGGCTTCCAGAATTTATGCAAAAGTACTCTAGAAGAAGTCACCCAGGCAAGCGCTCCTTTGAAAGGTTGTTTCAAAGGTTTCGAGAAAGTGGTAATGTGAACTACATAAAACAAAACCGGCGAAAGCCGATTACCGGAAATGAGGAGAATAGATTCCTTATATTAGGATCTTTCTTAGAAAATCTACATAGAAGTCAGCGGAATATACGTAATGCTACTGGAATTAGTAGACGTAGCATCGGAAGGATAATAAGGAAATATAAATTTCACCCCTATCACGTTCAGCTGCACCAAGAACTATATGAAGAAGATCATCATCGACGACTTGAATTTTGTTTGTGGATTTCAGAAATGATAGAACGTGATAAAGATTTCTTGGATTATGTGCTGTTCTCGGATGAATCAACCTTCCACAAGAATGGATTAGTGAACCGGCATAATTTTTACTACTATAGTGACAGCCCAATTATTTCAGAACCATTGATCGCCAACACAGATGGTCTGTCAATGTATTCGGTGGTATAATCGGAACGCATGTCATTAGTCCATATTTTTTTGATGTTCACTTAAACGGTGACATATTTCTGACATTTATCAGAGACTGCCTTCCGATAATTTTAGAATATGTGTCCCTACATATTCGCCAAAGAATGTGGCTACAGTCGGATGGTGCTCCAGCTCATTTTAGAGCAAATGTAAGGAATAAAATAAGTACGCAATATCGCAACAGATAGTACGAGGTGGTCCCCATATTTGGCCCGCAAGATCCCCTGATTTAATCTGTCTCGATTTTTTTCTGTGGGGATATATCAAAAATCAAGTTTATGATATTCCACCAACCATCCCAGAAAATATTGTAACGTGCAAGGGGAACAGCCGCCGGCCACAGTGTCGCAGCATCCTTTTGATGCAAGCGGGAGATCTACACTGTGGTTGGAAATATCGAGAGCGGCGTTGACAAAGAGAGCGACGGCATCTACTCCTAGAATGCCGACAAAGGGATCTCGAGAAATCAAAGACCAGAAGCCGCTCGAATGATCTCGAGCCTTTGTCGGATATATATATATATATATATATATATATATATATATATAATTTGCAGAAGGTATATTGGGGATGCAGCAATCATAAAGAACACTCTATAAAGTTGTCCTAAGCTTTCGGAAATTTATTTTCCATCTTCAGAGGATCTACAAAGGTGCATTTTATGTATTAAGATTTTTTCTTTTTTTATATATACATGCAGTATCAAAGGTTTTACTTACACTTTGTTGAGATTTTTCTTTTTTTTTTTTTTTTGGTTGAGTTGTTAATATATAAATAAAAAGATATAAGATCACAGGTAATGTACATTACAATTTAGACAAAAAACAAGTTATTACTAAGCACATGTCTCCTACGAACTAAGTCTAATGATCATTAATTTCTTAATATAAATAAATAAAATCTAAAAAATGAGTTTTGGTATATGTCGTGGTAGTTTGTTGAGTTTAATGTAGGCAACACCTATATCGTATTTTTGAATTGTTATTACCTTGGACCCTATTGATGATTCCTTCTGCTCAAATTTTGATCAGTAGCGAGTAAATGGTAGTAGATCTCAGTCAAATGACTAATGTCCGTTCTTTTATTCATACTATGTGGCTCTTGTGATATAAGAGCCATTTCTATAAATAATCTTTTTTTAAGGTTGTGCTCGTTGTGCAGAATGTTGATATTATCATAATTCATTTCGTGCTTCAATAGATTTACATGTTGTGCAAGGGCACATCTTTTGGGATGTAGCCTTGAATCACTTCGGTGTGCCGTTATGCGACTCTCAATGGTTCTCGAAGTTTGTCCAATATATATCTTCTCACATGACCTACAAGGTATTGCATACACTACATTAGAACGGTTTTTGATGTCTACTCTTCCTTTCAATCGTGTAAAAATTGTTCTTATGTTCATAACCGTTCTGTTCGCTATGTTTATGTCACTTATCGGATGTAATAATCTCGTTACTCTTGGGGTAATGTTCCTAAAGTAAGGCATGGAAGCAAAAGTGCTAGATTGGCCAACTGTACTGGTATCATTTTGAGGGTTTTCTAATTCCTGTCTTCTCTCTCTGAGATTTGATGTATTGTTGGTAGTCGATGGCGTGCTATATAGAATCTTTTGTAGAAGTGTTGTTGGGTAAGAATTATCTTTGAAGAGGTTGTAAAGATCTTTTAAGTTTTTGTGATGGAATGTTGGATCTGATATATTTAATATTCGGTTTTTCATTTGTTTTATCAAGTTTGTCTTCATTGAGTGTTTATGGTATGAGTGGTAGTTCAAGAACCTTCCTGAGCTACAGGGTTTTCTGTACCAATCTATAATTATGGTGTTTGAGGATGTTCTGATAAACTTCATATCTAGAAAAGGTACCGAGTTAGATTCATCCTCAGTTTCGATAGTAAATTGGATATAAGGGTCGTAACTGTTGAATATCTCTAAGATCTCATCTGTGCTTCCTCTAGGTAATGCGATGATAATGTCATCTACGAACTTTTTTATGAATTGTAGATCAAAGGGTAATACAGATACGACTATGTCTAGTATGTCGTCCATAACGTATGTAGCTAGAATGGCTGACAAACTTGCTCCCATTGGTGTACCAAATACTTGTCTGTATATCTTATTGTTGAAGGTGAAGTATGTGTTTTCAAATAAGAATTCGATAATTTTCAGGAACGTGTCTTTGTTTATGTTGCAGTAGTTTGAGATTCTATACCAGTTTTTTTCGATTGTTCTAACCGCCGCGTCTAAATAGATGTTGCTAAATAGGGATACCACGTCTAAGATGGCTAGAACATATCCTTGTTTCAATGATTTCTTGTTGAAAGTGTTAAAGATTTGAAATGAATCATTGACATGGTAATCATTATCTTGATCATATGCCTTGGTTAAGATCTCCGCTATATAAGTTCCTAAATTTTGTGTTGGGGCACCTATTGATGCTACGATTGGTCGCATACTTAAATTTGGTTTGTGGACTTTCGGCAACGCGTAGAATTGAGGCGATATACCGTTGTAACTCATCAATTTCCGTCTTGTAGTAGTGTCTATTTGCGATGAGTTCTTAAGCTCCGTGATTAAGTTGTTACATTTTCTTTGTATTGAATGCGTCGGGTCTCTAGGTAGTTCGACATAAGCACTATTATTGTTTATTAGGTCTCCGCATAGTTGTTCATATTGTTGTTTATTCATTATTACTGTTATATTCCCTTTGTCTGACGACGTAAGAACAATGTTTGGATTATCCTTAAGAAATTTCCTTGATATATTTAGCAATTTGCGGAATAATGTTGTTTTTTTGTTCGAATTGTTTAATTCATTTGTTACTATGTTTGTTGCTTGCGCTATGATGCTGTTCCTAGTCACTCTATTGGTAATAGTTGCTGTAATACTGTCTATATCCGCCAACAGGCTCCTTATTGGGATATCCTTGCCTAGTATCGGTTCTATACTGAACTTAGGACCTAACGATAGAAACTGCATAATATTTTCAGGAACTTCTATTCCGCTGATATTCTTTATCCAATTAGATTTAGTTTTAAAGACGCTTTTTAATTCAATCTCTTTTAGATAGTCGATTTTCTTTATATTTTTAAATTTAATCTTATGAAAAGCGTCTTTAAAACTAAATCTAATTGGATAAAGAATATCAGCGGAATAGAAGTTCCTGAAAATATTATGCAGTTTCTATCGTTAGGTCCTAAGTTCAGTATAGAACCGATACTAGGCAAGGATATCCCAATAAGGAGCCTGTTGGCGGATATAGACAGTATTACAGCAACTATTACCAATAGAGTGACTAGGAACAGCATCATAGCGCAAGCAACAAACATAGTAACAAATGAATTAAACAATTCGAACAAAAAAACAACATTATTCCGCAAATTGCTAAATATATCAAGGAAATTTCTTAAGGATAATCCAAACATTGTTCTTACGTCGTCAGACAAAGGGAATATAACAGTAATAATGAATAAACAACAATATGAACAACTATGCGGAGACCTAATAAACAATAATAGTGCTTATGTCGAACTACCTAGAGACCCGACGCATTCAATACAAAGAAAATGTAACAACTTAATCACGGAGCTTAAGAACTCATCGCAAATAGATACTACTACAAGACGGAAATTGATGAGTTACAACGGTATATCGCCTCAATTCTACGCGTTGCCGAAAGTCCACAAACCAAATTTAAGTATGCGACCAATCGTAGCATCAATAGGTGCCCCAACACAAAATTTAGTAACTTATATAGCGGAGATCTTAACCAAGGCATATGATCAAGATAATGATTACCATGTCAATGATTCATTTCAAATCTTTAACACTTTCAACAAGAAATCATTGAAACAAGGATATGTTCTAGCCAGCTTAGACGTGGTATCCCTATTTAGCAACATCTATTTAGACGCGGCGGTTAGAACAATCGAAAAAAACTGGTATAGAATCTCAAACTACTGCAACATAAACAAAGACACGTTCCTGAAAATTATCGAATTCTTATTTGAAAACACATACTTCACCTTCAACAATAAGATATACAGACAAGTATTTGGTACACCAATGGGAGCAAGTTTGTCAGCCATTCTAGCTACATACGTTATGGACGACATACTAGACATAGTCGTATCTGTATTACCCTTTGATCTACAATTCATAAAAAAGTTCGTAGACGACATTATCATCGCATTACCTAGAGGAAGCACAGATGAGATCTTAGAGATATTCAACAGTTACGACCCTTATATCCAATTTACTATCGAAACTGAGGATGAATCTAACTCGGTACCTTTTCTAGATATGAAGTTTATCAGAACATCCTCAAACACCATAATTATAGATTGGTACAGGAAACCCTGTAGCTCAGGAAGGTTCTTGAACTACCACTCATACCATAAACACTCAATGAAGACAAACTTGATAAAACAAATGAAAAACCGAATATTAAATATATCAGATCCAACATTCCATCACAAAAACTTAAAAGATCTTTACAACCTCTTCAAAGATAATTCTTACCCAACAACACTTCTAAAAAAGATTCTATATAGCACGCCATCGACTACCAACAATACATCAAATCTCAGAGAGAGAAGACAGGAATTAGAAAACCCTCAAAATAATACCAGTACAGTTGGCCAATCTAGCACTTTTGCTTCCATGCCTTACTTTAGGAACATTACCCCAAGAGTAACGAGATTATTACATCCGATAAGTGACATAAACATAGCGAACAGAACGGTTATGAACATAAGAACAATTTTTACACGATTGAAAGGAAGAGTAGACATCAAAAACCGTTCTAATGTAGTGTATGCAATACCTTGTAGGTCATGTGAGAAGATATATATTGGACAAACTTCGAGAACCATTGAGAGTCGCATAACGGCACACAGAAGTGATTCAAGGCTACATCCCAAAAGATGTGCCCTTGCACAACATGTAAATCTATTGAAGCACGAAATGAATTATGATAATATCAACATTCTGCACAACGAGCACAACCTTAAAAAAAGATTATTTATAGAAATGGCTCTTATATCACAAGAGCCACATAGTATGAATAAAAGAACGGACATTAGTCATTTGACTGAGATCTACTACCATTTACTCGCTACTGATCAAAATTTGAGCAGAAGGAATCATCAATAGGGTCCAAGGTAATAACAATTCAAAAATACGATATAGGTGTTGCCTACATTAAACTCAACAAACTACCACGACATATACCAAAACTCATTTTTTAGATTTTATTTATTTATATTAAGAAATTAATGATCATTAGACTTAGTTCGTAGGAGACATGTGCTTAGTAATAACTTGTTTTTTGTCTAAATTGTAATGTACATTACCTGTGATCTTATATCTTTTTATTTATATATTAACAACTCAACCAAAAAAAAAAAAAAAGAAAAATCTCAACAAAGTGTAAGTAAAACCTTTGATACTGCATGTATATATAAAAAAAGAAAAAATCTTAATACATAAAATGCACCTTTGTAGATCCTCTGAAGATGGAAAATAAATTTCCGAAAGCTTAGGACAACTTTATAGAGTGTTCTTTATGATTGCTGCATCCCCAATATACCTTCTGCAAATTTTAATACTGTTCAGCAAATAATAAACTTGTGTATATATATATATATATATATATATATATATATATATATATATATATATATATATATATATATATGGGAGAATTGTCGGCATGAGAGACAGAATGTAAAAGACAGTGTGAATAATAGAACAGTCCGAGTAAGCTATTGAGAATATAGTAGAGTTAAGTTGTAATTTTTATTATTTCGAGTATAAATAAAGTTTATTTAACAATTGTAAATTAGTCTCACTTATCTGCGAACCCGCAGAACGTATTCGGGAAGCGTTTCTTTCTATAATACCCGCTATGTTGGTAAAAGCATTCTAGAACAAAGTGCGGTTGTGTATTTAAAATGATGGAAATCATTTTGAACATTTATAGGCCATTTATTAGTTATTCACGTTTTCTAAATTTCTTAGTTGTTTGTTACATATGATACATATACTTTTTTAGATATGTTCTTCATTTATTTACTGTTATATTTAATAAAATTGATAGGGGTTGACTAGAGACTCGTGCAAAACCTTATTTCTATATTTTATCTATTTTATCTATGTATCTATATTTTTTCTACATTTATTTATATCAGATACCTACTAGCAAAAAGTTGAAGAATACTGTTAGAATCAAATAATGTCAAATTATCGAAAAACTATAAGAGATAGGAATAGAGAACCATAATACCACTTGACAGATAATTGAAATTATAATCGAGTGATGATGAAATATACAGGGTGTTCAATTTGAAATAAGAAAGATATTTGGCCTCAAAGTAAGTCATGATAAAAATATAAATATTACTCACCCTGTATAATATTTATGAGAAATCCTTACTTAGGTAATAAGTCTTAAGCTTTTGCAACAAAACGATAATGATTTGGAGCGCCCAAAGCAATCGTGTGAAATATGACCGCAGCTCAATTTTTGTTCAACATTTTCGAAAATATGCAAATAGCTCAAAAATCTTTAGATTTAGGTATAGAGAACCCAACAATAACTTTTCTTTATTTATTAGACGCTATCGAAGTAAGCAATAATATACAAGGTATCCTATTTGAAATTTCATAACTTTGATATGTAGTTTATTTTTGAGCCACCCTTTATATTCCAAACTAAATTTAGAGAGTGCTCCTAGCGGAACTGGATAATCTCCAGTAAACCGATTTCTAAAATGACTTACCGTTTACCATATATAGACCGACGCGTATATATATATATATATATATATATATATATATATAAAGAGAATTACATATAATTCAGTATTACTGAGATAGATATAATAATAATAAAATGAGACAATGTTAATCCCCTTTATGCTTTTATTTCGTCGGATATAGTCATCCACTAGAAGCGGTCGGATACAGCTTCCACTTATGTGGCGCTGCCGAAAGCAAATAAGCTTGAAATCACGTGATCCGCTTCTAGAATAAAAGCATAAAGGTGAATAGCATTGTCTCATTTTGATATATATATATAAATATATATATATATATACATATATATATATATATATATATATATATATATATATATATATATATATATATACATATATATATATATATATATATATATATATATATATATATATTGTAACGCGGATAGGTAGTCATGTACTTACGGTTATTATTCGTTCATTAGCTATTTATTCTACTATCTTGTTTACAATAGTTGTTGCTTGTATATTTCATTATGTAGTTCTAGAATTATAGTAGATTTATTCCCAATCCTTCCAGAAACAATTTGTGAACAATTTGTCATAATATTGTCAGTTTGACATGCATCTAGAACATTATTATGTGCGTCTAGATAATATAAAGCCGTGTCGATCACGGGACAGGGTCACAGTCAGTCTTATAAAGCAAATAATTCTATATACCTATAATTTGATCCTTGATTTTTTTGTGAAGCTCACTATGGGGATTGCGAGCTTAATACGCATGCGCGAAAGGGAAAGTTTAGGGAAGTGGCTTGGAGTCACATACGTATGTCACATATGGTAACCATGGAAACAAAATAGGGACCTTTCCTTTCTCTTACCAAAAAAGTTCATAACGCATGCGCATATTGCCAGCTATCCCCAGGTCTTTGGCTTCATTTTTGCCTATTTTTTCCACAATGCTAGCGGTATAAAAGTTTAAAAGTATATGTTATAAAGTCAGTTGATAACAGTCAGTCTGTGGAATCAGATGTTAATAGTAGTTCTGTCGGTGAAGACAGCGACAGTTTAGATTGTCAAGGTGACAAGTGGTGACAGATTGTACTACAACAGAAGGTCGTGTACAGGGTGTTCGAAATAAACCATTGGAAGCAATCTGCGAATTTTGAGTATTACGCAAGTGAACTCGCCCCACAACGTTTAGCACAGGGTTAAACGTTACAATTAGTGTCAGAAGTGGGATCTTCGCATTTTGCTGAGAATATATGGTGAATACCAGATCCAAAGATTACGACAAAATGGCAAATTTTCCAGAAATAATGAAGTACTTAGATAATCAAAAAGAAGAACAAGAAAGAATTAGACAAGAAAAAGAAGAACAAGAAAGAATTAGGCAACAAGAAAAAGAAGAACGAGAAAGAATTAGAGAGGAACACCAAACAAAAATTGCACAAATTCTAGAAAATCAAGAAAGAATTAGACAACAAAAAAAGAAGAACGAGAAAGAATTAGACAGGAAGACCAAACAAAAATGAATTAATTTCTAGAAAATCAAGAAAGAATTAGACATCGAGACAACGACAAAAAGAAAAACAAGAAAGAATTAGAAAGGAAGACCAAACGAAAATAAGTCAAATTCTAGAAAATCAAGAAAGAAGCAGAGAAGAACAAGAAAGAATTAGACAACAAGATAAAGAAGAACAAAAAGAATTAGAAAGATAGAAAGAGAAGAACAAGAAACAAGAAAAAGACAAATCCTAGAAGAACTAGCAAGATCGCGACAAGAAGATAAACAGGAAGTTGACCAGAACTTAGAGAAAGTTCAAGAAGTTGAACAGAAATTAGAAAAAGTTCGAGAAATTTTTGATCAAAAATTTCAATTAATAGAAGAAAAGATGTTGCATACGAAAGCTGAAGTGCCTCTGAGAAGATCGTCCAATCAAATTCAAGATGGTGTAGTTAATCCAGTAAAAATTGAAGCCCCAAAATTCGATGGTAAACAGTCTTGATCTACGTATAAAAAGCAATTTGATGCTGCTGCTTTGGCTAGTGGTTGGTCAGATGCAGAGAAAGACAGCGCATTGATCTTGGCTCTCCGTGGTGATGCCTTGGAAATCTTAAACACCCTAACTGATGGCGAACATTCGTATGAGATTTTAGTGATCAACTTAAAATTCGTTACGGTGACCAACATCTACAATAAGTTTACCAAGCACAGTCAAAGTATAGACAACAAAGGTTCGACTGGCATACCCTTCAGCGCCAAGAGACTTTCTTGATAGGCTAACAGTACAAACATTCATTGATGGTCTAAGAAATTTTGAGATTCAACAGGCTTTACGGTTGAGTGGCATTACAAGAATTGAGGATGCCCTTGCACGTGCACTTGAGTATGAAGCTGCTAAACAGGCATCCAGATCTCATATCCATCGGGGGCAGATTCGACGAGTTAGCCTAATCAAAGAAGAGAACTACAGAAAAAGTAGCATCATTAAGCAAATTATTGAAATTTTGCGAAAACTCGATGGTCAAACAACTGGTTATAGTAGTCAGAGGGTGTGTTGGAATTGTGGACAAGGAGGACACATGAACAAGAATTGTTCACACTTTCAATCTAGCAATGTGCCAGGAAATTTCAGTACTCCGAGGGTGTGTTGGAATTGTGGACAAGAAGGGCACATGAAGAAGAACTGTCCACAATTTCAATCTGGTCATGTACAAGACAATTTCGAAATCCGGAAGAAAGAAAATTCCGCACAACAGAAATATCATTCAAAGGCAGCTCAGATATCGAGCCTGGTGTTAAGAGGGAAGATGCCATACCCAGTTCGAAGGAGAGTAGTATCTCTAGAGAGAGATCAAGCAGTAGAAGAAAGAGTATTGTTCATAAGCAACAAACAATCATCAACATCATTGTGAAATGCCTATGTTCGGTCTTTATTCTAGTTATTTTTCACTTCACTTCACTTTCAAATGAGAGAGAAAGATGTATTTTTCATGATGTTTTTAGAACAACCATTTCAGTGAATTTTGTAAATAGAGCAATAAAAGAGAGGAGGAAAAAAATCTATATGGCGTGCGAAATTGTAATTTTGTCAAATGTCTTAAATGTTAATTGTTTTCCGTCCATATGGGCGAAGGAAGTCCTAACTTTGTCCTTGCTAGTTTTTATTTTGTAACCTCGTTTGCAAAAGTAAGTTTGTAATATTTTGTTTGTTGATTTGTTTCTTTTTCTTTGTGATAATCAAATTCCAACCTTATTTTATATTTTTTAGCCCTGAAGATGAGTCAGGTTTACTCCTATTTGTTGTCTTTTCATAAAAGGCCACAACTACAAAGAAGAGAAAATGCACTAGAAGAGAATGAACATGCATAAACAATTGCAATATACATTTCCAACATAGATTACTCACCAGACTTTAACTTGTAACACCCTAGATCATACATGTTGGCTGTTGTTGTTTGGTCATTTCCTACATTATTTGGTTTCGAAAGGAAACTAAACTACAAATATTATAACTTTGTGCCATACGTTTGCTCTTTGTATTTATTTTTAGTTCTTAATTGACAGCTTAGATATTAGACGTCAGACATATGCAACCCATAGACAAAATTAACAAAGAACACACAAATCAAGGAACAAAATGAAAGACAGTAAGTTTGAATTCCATGTATTCAAAAATTTAAATAAAAATTAAAAATACAATCTTCCCCTGCTTCTTTATTCTTGTTTTTTTCTATTTATGACCATAATTTTCTGTTCTACCTTAATTCTCGTACAGTTGAGTTCAATATTCTAATATCAGATGTAGAAATTCAATTTAGTTCTGATAACATAAGAATGAATGATGTACCTATCTATATTTAACACTCAAATCAATGTAAGTTGGAATTCGTATAACGTGTTTTTATATATAACTATTTTTCTTGATTATTATTTCGATGATTCTTATATCCCTTTAATTAAGTACTTCTTTGTACCTACAGCCCATAGTGCCGCAACCCTATGAATGTTTGTCACTTTGGTTATACATTCTCGGCAGTGAATTACTAAAATTATATATATATATATATTTGATGAACAATATTAAAATTTGTAGATATATTGGGGATGCAGCAATCATAAACACTCTATAAAGTTGTCCTAAGCTTTCGGAAATTTATTTTCCATTTTCGGCGGATCTACAAAGGTGCATTTTATCTATTATGATTTTTTAATATTTTTTCTTCAGTATCGAAGGTTTTACTTACACTTTGTTGAAATTTGTTTATGATTGAATTTGTGTTGTTAAAATATAAACAAAAAGAAATAATCTAGGTAGGTACAAAAATATATGACGGTCTATATATAATATCACAGGTAATGTACATCACAATTTAGACAAAAAACAAGTTATTACTAACATATGTCTCCTACGAATTAAGTCTTAGTCTTAGTCTTTATGTTCAAGTTTATCAATTGTTATAAGAATGAGTACAGACAGTGACATTGTAATTATAGGTAACTACGTAACCCAACAATTTGGAAATACTGTAACGAACTTGGCTTCGGTGATCGGTGCCATGATGGTGGGCGTATGCGATTCGTCGGAAGGCGGAGCACCTTAGCGAGTGCAGACGTTGGTGGGACTCGGGTGGTGTGTTGCATACCGCTATTGGTATTGGTCAGCCATGCATGCCTGGGTCAAGACATATTCCCGAAGCTTCTAGTAACTTCGCGCAAGTTCGGAAGAGCTCCCTTGGCATCGGAAGATGGGTGTAGAAAATACTTGAGCCATCCTGCTTGCCTATATATTGGAGAGTGCTGCGGAGTCAGTTGGTCAGTCAGGGGGCAATCGCCCGGTGCAGACGAGTAAGTCTGGGGCAGTTAATATAAATTGTAAATAGTTGAGTATAAATTATACATAGTTGTAAATAGTGCAGTGTAAATATAAATAGTGTTAAGTTAGATAGCAGGGCGATCCGTGTCGTGGGATGACGGGATCCTGGTGGCTGAGCCGGCTTCGGGAGGCCGGAAGTCCAGCACTACTTCTCTTTGGCCCTGAGTTCCACTAGACGGATGGTCAAGACTAACCCACCTTGATCAATCGGCTGTGCTGTCCTGTCAGCGGGCCGGCTGGGTGAGTCCCTAGGGAGCATGGATCACACGGCGGGGGATTGGGGCACTGGTACTGCTCGCGACCGCTCCTACTGTCGGGACTGGTACCGGGGGCATATCTCTCGGGTAGCCCTGGCGCTGATACAGCGTCCCCAGTGCGGGCTCCGTGGCGGGTGGGGAGCCCGAGGGATGAATACAGTGAAGATCTATGGAAACTGCCCCCTCACCTAGGAAAAAGCAACAATTATCAAGGAGGAGCTCAGCCACATTGTGGCTAACGCGCTCGACACGGTGCAGGGAGCTCTCACTTTCAAGCGCTGTGGCTTCGCAACGGGAGCAATGAGGATCACCTGCACCGACGAAGTTGCACAAGACTTCCTGGTAAAGGCGGTAGAAGCCATGAAACCTCTGTGGAAGGGAGCAAGGCTGACCGTACTCCCAGAAGATGAGCTGCCTGAGCTAACCAAGGCGACTTTTTGGATCCCCGGCCCTCCTGTCAAGACAGGCATACCAATGTGGATCCTCTTCCACGAAGCCGTCAAGTAAGAGCCTCAGGGCAAACTCCTTGTTTTCGGACTCTTGAAAAAAGAGAGAGACGTCTTAGCCGAAAAAGTAGGCAAATTATTTTACCTGCTTGGTCAAGTTGAAAGAGGGAGATGAGACTGCCTTGGCTCAGGTAGAGCCCATGGAAATGGATGCACCGGAATCAGGTGAAATTATCGACCCACCAGCACAAGCCTGAGGGCCAAAACACCGGTTTGGCCATAGTTCAGGCAAACCTGCACCGCTCCTGGGGGGCGACAGCAATAGCTCTTATCCAAGAACCTTGGAGCACAGGCAACCGGGTATGTGGATGGAGAGACAGTTCCTCCCAAAGAAAAACCATTGTTGGAGCAATTCATGAAAGACCAAAGACAGGTGTTTCCCTTTCAGGTAATATAGAAGCCATCCTACTGACAGAGCTCTCAGGACGCGACCTCACGGCTGTCCAAGTGAACCTGGACTTCGGAAAGGGCAAAGAAATCTCAATCGCGACATAAGAGATCTCCAAATCAATTGTGGAATGGAGGGTCAGCTCCGAAGCCACCCTCTCTGACCACAAATGGATAATAATGAGACTCTTAGCGGTCAAGACATCAAAGGAGCCATACCGGAGTGCCAGGAAGACGGACAGGGAAGCGTCCTAACGCACCTGGAGTCTTCCATGGGCAATGATGGGACGGCCACTCAGATAATATCTGTAAACGACCTAGACAAGCGAGTCAACGTACTCACTGGGTGGATTATGAGTACCTATGAGCACGCCTCGCCCCTGAGAAGAGGACAGCTCAGACCTGGCTCCGCGTCATGGTGGAGCTCGGGTCTTAAGATCAAAAGGACCCACTTGCGGAGACTCTTTAACAGAGCCAATTCATCCCGAAATACGTCCGACTGGGAGGTCTACAAACTATACCAAAGGGCGTATAAGAACGAAATTTGCTCAAAACAACGGGAGTCATGGAGAAGCTTCTGTAAAGAGACAGAAAGTACACCAGCAGCATCTCGACTGATTAAGGTGATCTCCAAAGATCCTAGACAAGTGGGCTGTGTCAGAAAGGAGGACGGTATCTATACGGACACTGTTATAGACACAGAAAAAACACTTGTGTCAATTCATTTCACAGGGTCGATATAACTAGGGAACGTTTCGAAACTTCCTTACAGTTCGTGACGTCTCTCTGCGGAGGACTGGTAATTGGTGGAGGAAGTCCTAAATCGTACCGGAACGATACGGGCCATCAAGGTATTCTCCCCATATAAGTCATCAGGCACGGACGGGATTTTTCCGGATCTCCTTCAGTGGGGACTGGGAACTGTACTGGACAAACTGGTGGTTATCCTCAGGGTGTGCCTTGCATTTGCACATGTACCCGAGAAATGGAGAATAGCCAGTGTAGTCTTCCTACCGAAACCAGGCAAGACTGAATACTCATCTGCCAAATCATACCGTCCAGTTTACCTTCCCTCGTTTTTACTGAAAACGTTGGAGAGGCTATGCGACGGCTGGATCAGGGGTAACGTCCTAACCCAAAGACCGTTACACCACAACCAATTCGCCTACACACCAGGGAAATCTACGGAATCGGTTCTCCACGTTCTGGTGGCCCTGGACAATGGCGAATACTCCCTAGGAGTCTTCATAGATATCGAAGGCACGTTCGATCGATCTACCTTCGAACCAGTCAACAAAGCTCTTCGGGAGAGAACCGTACCGCCAGGTTTGTGCAGGTGAATAGGAAATGTAATCGAGAGTAGAATAGTTAAAATTAGTGTTGCAGGCGCAACTGTCTCGGGAAGTGTCACGAAGGCCTCAGATAGACTGCCTTGGCTCAGGTAGAGCCCATGGAAATGGATGCACCGGAATCAGGTGAAATTATCGACCCACCAGCACAAGCCTGAGGGCCAAAACACCGGTTTGGCCATAGTTCAGGCAAACCTGCACCGCTCCTGAGGGGCGACAGCAATAGCTCTTATCCAAGAACCTTGGAGCACAGGCAACCGGGTATGTGGATGGAGAGACAGTTCCTCCCAAAGAAAAACCATTGTTGGAGCAATTCATGAAAGACCAAAGACAGGTGTTTCCCTTTCAGGTAATATAGAAGCCATCCTACTGACAGAGCTCTCAGGACGCGACCTCACGGCTGTCCAAGTGAACCTGGACTTCGGAAAGGGCAAAGAAATCTCAATCGCGACATAAGAGATCTCCAAATCAATTGTGGAATGGAGGGTCAGCTCCGAAGCCACCCTCTCTGACCACAAATGGATAATAATGAGACTTTTAGCGGTCAAGACATCAAAGGAACCATACCGGAGTGCCAGGAAGACGGACAGGGAAGCGTCCTAACGCACCTGGAGTCTTCCATGGGCAATGATGGGACGGCCACTCAGATAATATCTGTAAACGAACTAGACAAGCGAGTCAACGTACTCACTGGGTGGATTATGAGTACCTATGAGCACGCCTCTTGCCCACTTGCGGAGACTCTTTAACAGAGCCAATTCATCCCGAAATACGTCCGACTGGGAGGTCTACAAACTATACCAAAGGGTGTATAAGAACGAAATTTGCTCAAAACAACGGGAGTCATGGAGAAGCTTCTGTAAAGAGACAGAAAGTACACCAGCAGCATCTCGACTGATTAAGGTGATCTCCAAAGATCCTAGACAAGTGGCCTGTGTCAGAAAGGAGGACGGTATCTATACGGACACTGTTATAGACACAGAAAAAACACTTGTGTCAATTCATTTCACAGGGTCGATATAACTAGGGAACATTTCGAAACTTCCTTACAGTTCGTGACGTCTCTCTGCGGAGGACTGGTAATTGGTGGAGGAAGTCCTAAATCGTACCGGAACGATACGGGCCATCAAGGCATTCTCCCCATATAAGTCATCAGGCACGGACGGGATTTTTCCGGATCTCCTTCAGTGGGGACTGGGAACTGTACTGGACAAACTGGTGGTTATCCTCAGGGTGTGCCTTGCATTTGCACATGTACCCGAGAAATGGAGAATAGCCAGTGTAGTCTTCCTACCGAAACCAGGCAAGACTGAATACTCATCTGCCAAATCATACCGTCCAGTTTACCTTCCCTCGTTTTTACTGAAAACGTTGGAGAGGCTATGCGACGGCTGGATCAGGGGTAACGTCCTAACCCAAAGACCGTTACACCACAACCAATTCGCCTACACACCAGGGAAATCTACGGAATCGGTTCTCCACGTTCTGGTGGCCCTGGACAATGGCGAATACTCCCTAGGAGTCTTCATAGATATCGAAGGCACGTTCGATCGATCTACCTTCGAACCAGTCAACAAAGCTCTTCGGGAGAGAACCGTACCGCCAGGTTTGTGCAGGTGAATAGGAAATGTAATCGAGAGTAGAATAGTTAAAATTAGTGTTGCAGGCGCAACTGTCTCGGGAAGTGTCACGAAGGCCTCAGATAGACAGGCAGACAGATACTTTATTTCACTACTTTTTTTGGAAATACATACATAATTGTAGTAAGTCAATAGGGATACAAACATGTATCATAATTTGACATAGTGCACACAATTAAAAAAGAAATATATAACATGTAGATAATAATAATATTAAAAATATAATAATCAAAAGAAAATAAATTAAAGAAGGCATATCAGTCATTGCAAATGAGTGCATTAACATTAAAAAGATAATACAAAAAAATCATTTAAATTAAAAAAGGCTAGCAGGCATTGATGAATGCATGTATTCCTAACAGAATAAAAACTATGTTTGAGCATGTGTTTTTTATTATTGCTTTGAAACGGTTAAATTCAAGATGTTGGAGATTGAAAGGTAACAATTTATAAAGCTGCAATTGTAATGAATTTTTATTAGATTATGTTCTTGCTCTTAAATTCAGATATGCTCTAGTATTATAATTTTGCAAGGATCCATTTCGTTCCAACGTATTTTTACTCTTATGTATTTCGAGTAGTTGATGGTAAACAAAAATAGATAGAAGAAGCATAATACCGAGCCTTTTTAAATTTAATTTAAATTTTAAATATTTGGTGAGCGGAAGTCGAGTTACCCCATAGTATTACACCATAACTGATATGTGAATGAAACAAGGAGAACTATACGTTCAATAGTGTTTTATCATTCAAGTTATGTTTGAGTTGGCGAATAACAACAATACTAGAGGCTAGTTTTTTTTAGAGTAACTATGTGTGGAGTCCATTTTAGGGCGTAATCAATTTTATACCTAATAGGTTCGCTGTATCACCAGTGCAACTACTACAGCTACTAGAAAAAATAGCTCTCTGATTTTTTTCTAAATTAAGATTCAACCGATTGTTCGAGAACCAGAGATTCGCCTGACTTTCAAGTTGAGCCACAGATGTACGCAGAGAAATAATGTCCTTATTGCTGCTCAATAAGGATGTATCGTCTGCATAAAGGACACACTTATTAGTTATAAGGTAGTAATAAAAATCATTTATATAAATTACAAAGAGAAGTGGACCAAGAACAGAGCCTTGGGGCACTCCACTTTTTATGAGCTTAAAAGATGATTTATTCGAGTTTAACGCTACACATTGCTTACGGTCGGATAGATAAGATTTGATTAATTGTAATGTTATTCCTCTTACGCCATAGCGAGACAGTTTTTCTGCCAGCAAGTCATCAGAGACACAGTCAAAGGCCTTGATAAGATCACAAAGTGTAAGACCAACAAGCTCACCTTTTTCAAGACCCTCTACAACTTTGGCTACAGCATTGATTGCGGAAAACCCCTTTCTAAAACTGAATTGACCGCTGGATAAAATCCTTTTTTGAAAATGGGTACAACTCTAGTTAATTTAAACGGATCGGGAAAAGTGCCGGTGTTAATGCACATATCAATAATATAAAAATGAATCGCTGAATGTGTTGCTAATACTACCAAGGATGATTCTGATCGGGACGATCAGATGCTAAGGAGGGGGCAGTGTCAAGTGAAGACTTACTCGAATAATAAACTACACTCACAAATGTCACAAACACATTCCAGAAAACACGGGAGACATCAGAGGCAACGAGAATAAGTCCTGGTCTATTCTCGAAGCCATATATTGAGAAATAACCTCCAGAAACAACGAAAACAACATTGGAATCATCTAGAGCTTTTTAGGTTAGATATATAAGGCTGATGGCATAGACAGGATAGACAGTCAGTCATAGATCACAATCGGTCATAGATCAGACAGTAGTAAGAAGTACGAGAAATAAGTGTGAATATAAATGTGATTATAGTCGTGTAGTTATTGGTGTGAATAAATAAGTGAAAATAAATCGAACCCAGTTTTAATATATATATATACCCACCACTAATTTGTGATAAGTGATAAGTTATCTGGTAGAACGACTGTCTAGTTAAGATACAAGATTTAAATTATCAGGTATTGCAGTCTGTTGGCACAAAGAAAACTCTTTATCTTTTATTCAAGCTTTCGAAACGTTTATTGTTTCTTCGTCAGGAAATCTACAATATTTATAATATAATAAAATATGTAACAAATGATGATTACTTACAAGATTTGAGGTTGCATAAACTATTGTTGTACAGATACATAAAATAGAATAACTTAAAACTTCTTTTAAAATATTCACATTATCAATGTATAAATGTATGTCTTATTATATTAAGACATTCAATTTGTCAAATTGTCAGTAGATACCTTCAACTATTTATAATTTGTATTTTGTTTTGATGTAATATAATTGCTATACGGAGTATATTTAATTTAATAATAAATAAATGATTATAATGAGCTATTTAGATCCGTGTTTCTATTATTATCTAAATGTAATAGATACGTATAAATAATGTTCATTTGTTCTGTTCTGTAACAGTTCGGGCATTAATATAATTTGTTCTTTGGTATGTACCATCTCTAAAAATTTTCGTTTGTGTAAATTATTTTCAATATCAAGAATTTCAACTCCTTCATAGTTAACATTGTGATCATTAGTAACTGCATGATTTGCAAGTGTACAAGAAAGCACAGATCTTCTTATGTCACTTCTGTGTGATGTTATACGATCTATTAAATGTCTGCTTGTTTCACCGATGTATACTTTATACCAGGTTAATTTTTTGGCGTACTTGATGGTCAGAATTAAAATGTATAAAACGACCTGAAGATCCTGGTTTAGTATACCAAGAAGTTATAATTTTGTTATCAGTTTTACGATGTAGCCTGGTATCTAAGAAAGGAATAGTTTTCTTAATATCTTCTTCTTTTACTGTAAATTGTAACAGTGGGTTGAAACCATTGAAAATTCTTAAGAGTTCATCTTTGCCATTACTAGGTATGCTGAGAACAATATCGTCCTAACAACAACATTTATCCATACTTTAATTTTTATTTTACAAAATAATATTATTTTAGTTTTTAATTTTTATACAATTGATAAAGGCCCCAAAGCGGGTCGAAACGTCTTGTTCTGTAAATATTCTGACATGAAATAAATGTGCGTTTATTTCAATCTTTCCAATCACTGAAAGAGCCCTAAACCCACGATATTCACGAAAAATAAATCCACTAGGCTCAAAAACAAATATCAACGAATTTATATATATATATATATATATATATATATATATATATATATATATATGTAATAAAGCAGCCGTTCAACAATTGACGCATTCGTACTGTGTCCAAATTTTATTGAAATCGGCTTGAAAACAAAAAAAATATAATAGATTGAAATGTGTTCCAACTTTATTTGCCCACAGTGTATATGAAATAGGCTGTAGATTTATAAGAGTTCAAACCACTTTCATAAAATCTGAGTATTCATGTTGGCTTCATCCTTCCTTCGTAGAAGATGGGGACTTTTAATCTGATGATTCTGATGTATATCATCTGTTTGATTTTTTTAACGATACCCATTTCTGAGATCTGGACACATAAGCTAAAAACGAATAATAATTAATTATCAATTTTAGTATAATAATTTGATATTTGAAATAACAGTTACTGAGTTTAGATGAGAGAGTTTTGTTTTATGAAAGAGGTAAGTGAAGTCAGCAATTGATATTTGAATAGAGAGCGAAGGGTAATGACAAATGATGCTCAGCGGGCAATTGCGCTCATTCGTTTTAAACCAAATCCAGCATTCAATCGAATTGCCAAACATCGCGCCATCTTTATTAAAGTAGGGCAAGCACGTTGTGAACGCTCCACGTTGTTCACGTTTGAAATAATCGAGTTCTGAGAATAAATGTGTTTTGCATAGTGATACTATAATTTGAACTGCTATTTCAATAAAGGTTTGTGAAATCGTTTTATAATATTTTTCCATCAAATAATCAGCAATAGTGTATTACAGATATTTCTTTTGAAATATGCAAGGCTATTTTTCATAACATTAACTTTTTGAGGTTTTTCAGAGTTGTTGGAATTTTTCGACCATTCTGGTATTTTCGCTCAGACTGAGCGCAATTGCACCAAGTGAGCGGTATTGCCACCGTTTGGTTTGAAGTTACTTCTCTTACATTATTGTGGATTCCCAGATGCCAAAATCTCGGGAACGTTATACCAATAAAATCTCTTATTATTCCCAATTCGTTCAAAAACATCAATAGATTAGCGGGAAAAGATTGATTATATGGGTTTATGGCTAGGAATACTGAATTGAGTTACAGAAATCCTGAAGCAATCTTGCTAAACAGAGTTACAGCTTTCAAGAAAATAGAAGTGGACAGATTCTTCCAAAATGTAGAAAAAGTTATGACCAGTCATAAATTTAACCCAACAAAAAATTTTAACATAAACAATAGCTGGATACTCTGGCACTCAACAAAATGCAATTAAAAAAGTCGTTGATTCTAAAGTTTTATTTTCATAAATTTTATCCAAACCAAGTAAGAAACAGAGGTCAGAAATTTTAAATTCAACCCCTTATAAAGAGCAAGTGGACATAAAGAAAGCAAAAAGAAAGCCCATTAACTATGACGATGAACTAGATGATATTGAGATGTCTGATAAAGAACTTGGTAAGTAAAACCTATTCGGGAACGACTGGTGTTAGAATTTTTATTATTTATGAGTTTGTGAAAAACGAACTTTGGTACAGATGTTTTTCTGGTGAGCAGTGGTCCCATGCACGCTGCACAGGAATAGATCGATGACATGGTTACATTTGCGATTTTTGCACACCTCAAATATTGATAAAAAAATTTAATCCAAGTACCAAAATAAGTGCATTCATATTTGTCTTACTTACCTAGTCTCCTCTGTCTATAATATAGTTTAGTTTACTATTCAATAAGTATGATTTTATGATTTGATTTTTTTGAGCATAATTACTCTCACCTGAGCGCCATAACCCTACCAAGTCGGGCAATGGCATTCATTGAACTCTCTCAAAAAAAAGTAATTTGTTTCACATTCTGTTTTAAATATCAATTCCTGACTAAATATAGCTTTTATATATTCAAATCAAATGTCTGGCGAAGACAGCATAGAAAAATCAGTTCTAGTTTCTTAGGGGTGGGGGTTATTTCTTAGGTAAGCGCCATTATCCGTCGGCTCCGTCGCACCCCTAGTATATTTTGATGCAGTTACCATATTGAAAAAATAAGTTTTTGTAAAATTTAAACACTTACTTGTTCCATCTGTACATAAAGTTTGCTGAATAGGTATATATCTTTTGATTGGTACCATTCTCAGATTTTAATTATGGTGACTCTTTCATAACATAGAATGCAGGGAGGTATGTCTATTCTTTGGCAGAATATATCAGTCTGGGACTGATTGAACCTACGAAAGTATAATTTCCATAAATTAGTTTCAAATTCTAGTATTAAATCCATATGTACTCACATGACATTTTCAATACACCAAAATTTCACGGTAATGTAGCTTGAAGGATATCTTCCTTTAGTAGAATATAATCCTTTTCCTCTTGTACAATTTCGAAAATGGTATTCTTGCGTAGTAATTTCCAATGGCCCACCTGCAAAGTACTCACGTAGTTATTCAAAATTATCAAAACATTACAAAACTCACCTGTAACATACCAACTTAGTCACTTAGTTTACATATCTTCATAATATAATTAAGTAGTTATTGAAAGATATCGTAAACGCTATGTCCTAGGTGAACACGATATATGCGGTGCGTGCGATGCGGGGAACGTAGGCGATCAATTTTAAGAAAGTACAAAGAGGAAAAAGAAGCTTGAAATTTATAGAAATAGATCAAATATTACTATCACTTAACTGTTTCTTTGATTTCATTTTCGTAATCTACTCCCCAAAATACGTACCTACATCCCCCATTTTTGGCGTGGTGGCCGCCAACTATAGTTTTACCAAATGTTATTATTGTCGCAATAAATGAAATTAAATATTAATCATAGCGGAAATTTCGTTTATTCCAAAAAGGATTTCGTTTTTGAATCTCAGCAATCTGAGTACTTCCTTCACGCAAGAACAACAACGACTGCGGGCAGAAACAATTTGTTTTTAAAAAACTGCGTGCGGTGTGATTTAGCCGCATCGCACTGATCGCACGCAACGCAACGCACGAACCGCATTTATCGTGTTCATCTATGACATAGCATTAGTCCGAATTGCTGTCGTAGAAGACACTGAAATGAAATATTGTATAATCATTCATTTTCGATAATATCACTTGTCATTTTTCATACCTATTTATTTTTCAAATTGACCAGACGGAAGATGATCAAGAATAATATAAGAAGGATAATCAACTAGGTATAAACTGTTTGAGAAAGCATGCTGTATATTGTCAAGTTGGTGGGCGAGTCTACTAATGAGATTAGAGAGAGATATGAAATAGAATCGAGCCAATCGCTGTTAATTGGTGTCGGTGACCAGTGAAATGTCATTCATACAGGTAGTTGCAGGTAGTGTCTAGTGTGTGTGTTATTTATGTTTACGATACTAGTTAATAGATAATATAGCAAGGTAAAAGCAACGAAGTATAAGTTATTTTTCTCACAATAATTCACAAGTTGCATAATTTTAATCTGAACAAGCCATAATTCGTAATGTATTTCGTGGTTGATGAAAAGCGAACGAAAAAGATTTTTACAAATATAATGAAATCCGTTAAAACTGTGGTGGTATGTGGTCAAAATAATATTTCAGTTGCTCTCTCATTGATCTCGTCAAAGATTTTACTCTCTCCAGTAAATTAACTATTGGGGCCCCACATGAATATTAATCCTTAGGATGTTCTAAATAATTTTCATCGCGTAAGTTCAAATTTATTTTGTAAATTCTTTACTTCCAGATTTCCAGCCAGTCATAACTAATGAATGAATAAAACTGGCCCGTAAGCCAAAACTTTATAAAAAGACATTTTTTGCAAGAATATTATAATAAATTACAATTAAAGTTTCAAATAGGAATAAGATCATGTGCATCATATGCAAATTTTATGTCGGAATCGGGTCGATCGATTTCGATGAAAATTCATATGTATGGGTTCTAAACTGTATTGAATCGATTGGCTGTATTCACATTCACAAGAAAAATCGTTTTCAGCCAATAATATTCTCATTTTACGAGTTCTACAGGTGAGATATGAGTATGAACCCTATAACTTCATAGGGCAAAAATAGTCCCATGGTTAAGGTTTCGGTTATTAACCTAGAGTTCCTCGGTTCGCATTGTGATCAGTTTTGAGTTTTTTTTAACAAAACCCATTTCTTAAAAATAAAAGATGTTAATATGAGTTACTAATAATTTAATCGGAAATTTTTAATGAAAATTTGTACATATCCAATATATTACGACCCTTAAGATACACATTAGCTATTTCAAGGAAGGGTTAGCAGATTTTGGTAAAAATTAGCAAAAAGGGGGTTTCGGAGTCGAGAAATCGATTGCCGATACTTTCATATTTAATTGGTGTGACCCTTGAGGTACACACTAGCTATTTCAAGAATGGCTCCACAGATAAAAGTTTCAGTATTTATAGTGTTTGGGGATCGAAAAGTCGATTGGTGATACAGCTGAGTTCTGGTATATTTCTCATTCATATTACACGTTCATATTTATTTCGAAATCTATAACTTACGAATATGTGAACAATAAAAGCATTATTTACCGATCGCAATACATTTTAATCAGAAATATGCACATTTTGTAATACGTAGGTTTAAATATCCTTAATAACTCTCATAGAACCATCTTAAATCCTGTTTTACCCGAGTAAATCTCGGTCTCCAGATATTGGCTTATAACTTACAATTTTGTATTATATTTATCAAACGATAGACAAATCAAAATATGTCAATATTTCTAGGCGGATGCTATGCTAAGCAGTATGACAGAGAAAGATTGAGGTACGTGCGAGAGAGTGAGAAGTTAGGCCACACCCATCTCCTCGACTCTAGAGAGCATATTTCCTAACACAGTGGAATATAGTGAGTCTTATCTTTCCATAACTATCCTTGGGGAAGATACAATACACATAAATTGTATGTTTTTTCTGCTCTTCATTCTTTGGAGGTAGTGTTCTCTGATCAAAAACAAAACACAATAGAAAGTGTCCAAAAAATAAATATTTTTCAAAAAAGTTCGGAAAGCAAAACTACTTTTGCTAATGACTTGGTTGTTATAAGATAAAAATAATAATTTGTACTTCAAATGAAATCTTTGGTACAACTTCAGGGATAATCCAAAGCATATATTTTTGTATATGCTGCAGTTTTCTCTAATTAGAGCATTTTACCTGCTCCCCCCTCAAGCCTCACCCAATAATTTCTGTATAAATACTTTCTATCGTTAATATTATCTGATGATTTCGAGATAGAAACACATCAAGCGTTTTGTTGACCATATGTCAAAATTCTGATACCTACATGATTGGTGCGTTTGTAAATTCTGCTAATTTCGATTGTATTCGTTCGCTCTATCTCGAAATCATCACATATTGTGGCATTCAATCAAAAATATTTTTATTTTGACCAAGACCTGGATAGTCAACCTGTTCCTAAATAGAAACCATTAGCCTAGCCAGGGTTAAAATGGCCGTGGAAAATAGACAGATATACGGACTCAGTATATGGATAAGACATTGACTGATGACAGGCCAATGGTTTGTATTTAGGAATTTAGGAACACGCTGATTGTAACATAACAAAACTACGACAGTATAAAAGGGAACACTCATTTTTACTAACTAAGAAACGTGCATGTATGAAGACCCAGCCATCGTATCAAGTATCAACTCTTGGAAGCAGGCATCCCAAAACCTCCGATCAGTGTATTAATCAAGCGAATGTGGAAAGTTCGAGTGTTCTCAAATGTTAAATTGGTAGATCCTATACAGGAGCCATATATACCCTGCGGAGATGGGTTATCCTCGAGAGAAAAATATTTACACACTCCAATATGCCAGTTGGAGAGAACTAACAGCTGGGTGAGCCACCAAAAAGCAATGGAACTCAAACACCAACCAAATAAAAATATCCAATTGGTCGACGAATGGAATAAAGTTATTTGGACGGCAGACTGAAAAATATGAACACTTGAATAATATTTTTGTATATGTTCCTTTATGGTACATTCAAATACAATTATACTATAAGTTAGTTATGTTAATTGAATAATATTTTTGTATATGTTTCTTTATGTTACATTCAAATACAATTATACTATAAGTTATAAGTTAGTTATGTTAAATTCATTTATTTGTTTTAATATTCTTTTCCATTTTACATATATTATCATATTTACCCGCAAAACCCGGTAATTGTACCCAAACAAAAATATTTTTACCATTATCAAAGCAACTCGTCTGTATAAAAGGCGTGTTGTGGTGAAGTTTGATTCAGGCAAGCTCCTCGACTCATTCAGTTGTCTCACGACAGCATTCACAGATTTTCCATTAAACTACAGTTTTGTTACTCTAAATTGATAGTATCCATTAGGTCTTGCTATTAGATATCTTGTCTTTTGACCTTGGCCGAATACACAGGGGCATTCTCTTAAGTAAGTGAGGTTGTCCCTCTCTTACGCCCCTTAGGTACCCTAGATCACGGCCTAGGGGCACTCTTATACTTCGATCTCGGGCGAATACACTGGGCATCGTTAAAAGAAAATTAGGCTAATACATTTCCTTGGGACCTCCATCCTCATTGTTTCTGTTCGTCTTAGGTACCTGGAGGATAACGGATACGCATTATTATCGAAACCTTCTGAATAGCAGTACAGACTGTTCGCAATTTTATTTACACTCGACACAAACAATAAATAATATACACACTTTCAGGAAAAATATTGTTAACAATCATTGAGAAGAACATGAAGCCGTCAATTATCTGCAGGAAAGGACATGAAGAAGTAACTTTTTATATTAGTCTATGGAAGCAACAGACAAAGACTCTTATCAATTTTGGCATTGGTAAATACTATTAATAACTATTTAATGTATGGAACCTGGAACCGTTGGCATAGATAGAAACATAAACAAAAAATCCCGACGGCCTTGTAGCCAGCGGAAAGGTAAGTTTCTCAAAATTCATTGAATTGAAATTTAGACAAACTTTTCATTGGTATATCTACAAGTCATTACATATAAATTACTGTATGTATCATAGCCTTGTGGATAGAGGTTTTTGTTTTGGCTGTTGAATATAAAGCACACAGGGTTCGCGTTCCACTTCAAGGCTGAATTTTTTTTTTCGCCTATTTCTTATCAGTAAATATACTATATTTTTTTTTAATCAGGGTCTATATTAAGATCTCCAGAAAATGTAATATTACATCAAATTTATATTGAGTGTTCATATTTTATCGGTATTTCTTAATTTTTATTTATTAATTCTTATTTTTTTCTGTGCATTTTATGAAAAATTGCTTCGGACAAAAGTTGTAGGTACTGATTATATCTATAACCCAAAATTATTTTTGATGGTATTTACAAAGATATTTAAGAGATTGATTTTTGTAGCAAATTTGAACTTGATACCTCCAAAACTGCGACCTTTATCGTGTTAACAAATTTCGTAATATCCCATATATATATATATATAAACTTTTGAACCAAGTGTTTTTTTGGACTAACTTATAGACATATAACGACATGCCGTTAAATTTTTTTCGAAATTCAAAAGTGTGAACGATCGCAATAGGTACATTTCTATAAGAAATTTAACTAAAAAGCACAAAATTGTATTGGTTGTACCCAGAGAACATATGCTAATAAGCAAATGTTTTAATGATATTTTCTCAGATAGATGGTAAAAATCATGACATAAATGTAGAACATTTTCATATTACTTTGAAGCATAATGTAATTGCAAAGACTTTAATGAATATTGATTATATCAGCGAAACTAGCTATCGACAAACACAATATTTTATTTTGTGGTTCGAAAAATTAAAGTCATAAAAAGTCTTTAGTATGGTACCCTTCTACCTCAGAGTCCTACTCGCACGTAGAACCAGTCCGAACATCAAGTCAAATCCATCCACAGACATGTACCAAGAGAGAAGAGCATGATAATTTCTCCTACATATGTCATGGGGATTTTCCGGTATGGAACCCTCCACCTTCAAGTCCCAGTCGCACTGACAGATTCTCGCAAAACAGTCTAATTACATACATACATTTTTATATTAAATAAAAAGATGTTCTTGGGGATGCAGTCAGAATTAAGCCGAGCTTTCGAGAATGTTTATTCTCTTCTTCAGAGCAAACTACAAATCGTTACAAAATTATTTCAACAACAACTTAGTAGTATTATAAAAATACTTACTTACAATCGTGAATTTAGAATAAATTAGCTAAAATCAGGAGCACAATTAAATTAAAATTATTATTAATATATATATATATATATATATATATATATATATATATATATATATATATATATATATATATATATATATAGTTTAATTCTTCTTGAATCCCTTTGTTATATTTAGCTTTGTAATTTTCTTGGGTTTTGGATTCTTCAAAAAAATAAAATTTCTTGATTTTTAAAAAGATCTTTTGTTCCTGGCCGCGGATATTCTCAATTTATTTAATATAACATATAAGGTAACGTAGAAAAGAAAATATATATAAAGATGGTTCTGAAAAAATAAATACTTTGTTAGTTTACGATCTCTTTTTGAAAAATACCTATATAGGTGACGTACCTTGGACAATTATAGGAAAATCGAATTAAAAGCCACAAATACATGAAAAAATCCACAACAGCATTAAATAAAATATAATTGATGACAATCACAATAAGAACGACAGATCAACCGAAAACACACGAAAGACAAAATAATACTTAAAAATTAATATCATTTCCTTCCTCATGGATACCCACCATATTTGAATTCCAATCATACCGCACACAAAATATCGTCAAATATTCAAGCCCACGAGAGCCAACAACCAACAAATAATTTAATATAAAATGTAGTTTATTCATATGAGCCAAAAGTTCTTCTGTCCAAGGTACGTCACCTATATAGGTATTTTTCAAAAAGAGATCGTAAACTAACCAAGTATGTATTTTTTCAGAACCATCTTTATATTATATTTTTTTTCTACGTTATCTTATATGTTATAATGAATAAATTGAGAATGTCTCCGGCCAGGGGCGAAACATGTTTCTAAAAAATCGAGAAATTTTATTTTTTTGAAGAATCCGAAACCCAAGAAAATTACAAAGCTAAATATATACAGGCTGTTTCAATTTCGACTCTCACCATTGGGATCTCGAAAACTATAGGGAATACGAAGATCGTTAAATTGGGGCATTTATGAGCTCAACTATACGCCGTTTAAAAAAATCTCGAGTAGTTCCGGAGATATGCGGAAAAAAATGTTCGGAAAATCATTTTATTTTTTCTTGGCTTTATTTCTTAATGAATTTCTAAATAAATAGCACATTTACATTGCCACTTTTTTCACTCTTTCCAATGGTGTTAATAGTATTGTAACATGACGTTTCGTCTATGTGAAGTTCCACAAATTTGAATAGCCCTATTTATTATCTTTTTGATGATGTATCATAAGTTAGCCTTGTTGTCCTAAAAATCGGAGAAATTAAATAAATTACGTTTATAAAGTAGTTGGCTTTGATTTTTCCAATCAGTGACACGTAAATGACATTCTGTATTATTGTCAATTGCTGAGTCGTTGAGTTCTCCAATGAAGAAAAAAGAGATATGATAAAACTTTATTACAAGAATGATGGAAACAGTATGCATACATTGGAAGTGTATCAACCCAGACAAAAATCTGGAAACAGGATTGATGAAGAAACTAAAGAAATCATTATAAATGAGGTATATTAAGTTTTTCAAACGAGCCAAACCCATCGCGAATTCTGTCCATTAATTTGGACAAATTTGGTTGTGGTTGTCGTCTATATTCACACTGTTTCTATCATTATTGTAATAAAGTTTTATACTATCTCGATTTTCTTCATTGGAGAACTCCATTTTCAACGACTCAGCAATTGACAATAATACAGAGTGTCATTTACGTGTCAAAAATTGGAAAAATCAAAGCCAACTACTTTATAAAAGTAATTTATTTAATTTCTCGGATTTTTAGGACAACAAGGCAAACTTATGGATACATCATCAAAAAGGTAATAAAAAGGGGTATTCAAATTATTTGTGGAAGGCCAATATGGCTCCCATAAGAAAAAAAAGTTCATGATAGTTACACATAGAGGAAAGGTCAGGTTACTACAAAACTATTAACACCATTGGGAAAAGTAAAAAAGTGGCAATGTAAATGTGCTATTTATTTAGAAATTCATTAAGAAATAAAGCCAGGAAAAAATAAAATGATTTCCCAAAAATTCGGTTATCTCCGGAACTATTCGAAATTTTCAAACAGTCTAAACGGCGTTTTGTTAGCACATAAATGCGCAACTTTGCCCCAATTTAACCAATTTCGTATTGCCTATAGTTTCCGAGATCGCAGTGGTGAGAGTTGAATTAGAAACAGCCTGTATATATAACAGGAAAGATTTCATCACCATCAATATAATATATAAGTATATATATATATATACGCAAATTTTACATCGGAATCTGGTCTATCGATTTCGATGAAAATTCATATGTATGGGTTCTAGTGTATTGAATCGATTGGTTGTATTCCCATTCACAAGAAAAATTTTCAGCAATTAATATTCTCATTTTTACGAGTACTAGAGATTGCATGTCAGATACCAATATGAACCCGATAGCATCATTGGGAAAAATAATCCTATGGTTAAGCTTCCGGGTATTAATCTAGAGATTCCCGAATTCTGTTCACGATTGAGTTTTTTTTTTAACAAAATCCATTTTTTAAAAATAGTTGGTAATATTAGCAAAAAGGTGTTTTTGGAGTCGAGAAATCGATTGACGATACTTCCCTACCCTCGAGGTATTTCAAGAATGGCTCCGCAGATAAAAGTTTCAGTCCAATAATGGAAATTAGGTAATTTGGTGAATTTAGCTTCGTTCAACCAAATAATATTATACTTTAAGAAAGGATTTTCTTGCGAACGAAGTAGAATAAATTAACAGAACTCCATTCTTCATGAGAAATCAGTCTCTTTCAAATGCTGAAATGCGTCTGGATGAAACCTTAGATATTCGCATGCTACTTGTCTTGTAGAAGTTGTTGAAAATGCGGTAAAATATCCCAAAATTGCGATTTCAATATCTTCATTGTTAACAATTAGTTTAATCCTAGATACTTTAGGCTTTAAAGTTCCGAAGCTCTTGAATTTTTTCTATGAAAAGATACGCATGAACAGTTCCTGCTTAGGTACGAGGAAATGTCTGGAAGTTCAAGGGGGTCATTATTAACATTAGAATAATTTTTTAAATAGAAAACTCATAATTTGCCAATTATTTCATTTGGTCAGCGATGCATGCCAGGGTCAAGATGATTTTCCGAAGCATCTAGTGAGTTCGTGCTAGTGGTGGAAAGTTAGGGTGGCGTTGGAAGATGTCTGGTGAAGATTCGAGAAGGAGAAGCTTGCCTGTATATTGGAGAGGATTTGCTGCGGAGTCAGTCCAGCTGGGTCAGTCAGCCCGGTGAATACTGTGGAGTACGGTGACGGTGGAGAGAATAATACCCTGTTGAAATACGGTTATAAATAGTGTAAATAGTGAATCTTCATTGTTCATAGTAGTCGATAGTGAAGTGTGTATAAATAATGTAAATAAATAAACTTTGAAAATAAATAATTCTCAGTCATTTTAACATTGGTGTCTGGAAAGACTTCTAAACCCAAGGTTTCTAGATGGATGGATTAGGTTAGGTCGGGGGTAACGCGTGCCGTCATTCTTCTTTGTTTACATGGTGGTTAAGAGTTCTTTTGAGCTTTCCTGGTTTAATTTTCAAGTTTGAGGTGTTTTATTTGACTATTTTCTTTTAAAAACTGTTTATATTTGTTGTGATTCGCTTCGCTGTGATTATTTGCATGGACTTAGAAGCTGAAAGCTTTCCAAAAGACATTTATTTTGTCCCATACCTACCTTTGTGAGCTTGTATGATATTTTATACGTTGTAATAAGGTAAGTTTTATACTAATAGATATTTTGGGCTTATAAACAAACAACTCATATCTCTGTCACTGTCTTGTTCAAAAGAAAGACAGGATAGACATACAAGTTACAGCAAAAATTATGACTAACAGTTAGACGAGTATGAACTATGATACTTTATAATGATAATTAATTGGTTATAGGTGTTAAATATGCCAGGAGGAACTGTGTGCAGTGTGGCTACCTGCAAAAGCAATTCTAAGAATGCTAGAGAAAAAGAGGAAGATCTTATGTTCCTTAGATTTCCAAATTACCTACTCTAAAATTCAAAAAGAATGGGATAGAAAATGTGCAAGAAAGGATAAATGGAATCCGATTGAAAAAATTGATGATTATGAGGATGAAATGCAGGCTAAATTGCTGAATTTACAACCGAAGAAGCTGTTAAAAGATGGTAAGTATACTAAAATCTCAATTACTACACTTGCATAAATATCGACATCTCAAATGAGAAATGTATTCATCTAAACAATTTGTAATTTTTGAATTTCACTAACTCTGTTCACTACTATTTAAACAAATTAAGATTTTCTGTTCTACCTAATGGCATTGAAATATGTACGATCTGATGAATATACATATACAAATTATTCAGGTAAAGTGAACTGAACTGTAAATAATATCTATTAATGTTTTTTTCACTCTTTTTGCCATCCTCTATTAAAAAGCCAGTTGTCGATAGTAGTGAACGTATGCTTAAGAAGAAGAGAGAGGTAAATGTTGGAAAACTACTACAAGACAGCAACAACATCACCATCACCAAGATCATCATTGTTAATTAGTATCGCATCATTATAAGTGTATTTTTAACATTCTGTAAACGTTTATTAATAATTATTAAGTACTTGTAAGATCTCTTGGTTTTTAACATGTAAACTTTTTCTAAATAAATGATAAATTTTTGGACTTGGTGTATTCATTATCTTCTACGAAATACAAATTTCTCCTTGTAATGCTCGAGAAACGATTTTTTTTAAATACCCATACACAGGGTGTTTAAAATATGAGCAGTGTGTATCAACTTTGTATGATTACGAATATGAAATTGAAAAATGAATTTCGAAATCAAAAATATTAGCTTCCTATCTAGATAAAAACTCTGAAGCTGGTTGATACTTAGAGACTGGCCAGATAGATCTGGCCACAACTTGTATAACAAAATGAATTTTTAATCTATCACAAAGTCTAACTATGATTTAAAGTATATACATATATAACAATTCAATCTATGTATTTGATTAAGGGGATAATTAAGGACAATTTGGGAAGATATAGGCCTCGATATACTCATTTAAACTAACGGAAATTCCGTCAAACAATACTGCTTCCTTCTAGTTCAAAGGCTATTTATTCAAATAGGCACTCCGGCGGGGTGAGGTATGTTTTCTCTGCTCGGGGTTATCATGTAAGTAGCAACTGCAATGCTACCACGACTATCACACAATCGTCGCTGTCAAAACGTCGATTTTGTACAGTGTTGCCGCTCATTCTATGTGGAGCCAAAATTGATGCTTGAATAAAAGTATCAAAGCGAATTTGATTGGTTGTATTTGTGAATAATTAATGATGTTTTATCATGTTCTTTATAAAATTGCTATTTTCACTTATTTATACAATATTTCATATAGATGGTCTAATAGACTAGATGTAGACAGTGGCAACACTGAGATATCAACACGACTGCAACTGGTTGCTAAATTTTACGTGATACGGGGCGGCTCCCCCGACTTTTTTGATGTCTGTTTGACTTTTTTTGACATTTGTTATTATTTTCTTATGCAATCATGTCCCACTTCTAACACAACTTTAAAGATGTATAGCATTTTTACATAGAAAAATGAAAAATTGACAATTATTTCAAAAACTACTAGGGTCGTTGCATGCATTGGACTTTTATGTTTTATTAGTTTTAAACAATACAGTCTATACCGCAAACAAGCAATTCACCATTAAAATTATATTCAGACATATTTTAATTATCGAAATGTTAATTTCAGTTTGTCCAGGTATTTAAAAACGAGATCAAATTCCCGCTTAAAAAGTCACACTTCCCGTCTTTCCAATCATGAAGGAGTAGTTTTCTCAGTGAGAAAGTTTATGAATATCAAAGGACTCATTCTCTACTATTACTTTAAGTTGCTCTATCACGAATCTACACAAGACATAGAACAACAATCGACGGAGTTCTCTCCAGATATATTTCAAATACGCAATCAGAAACATACGTTTCTTATTTCTCTTATACCCTTATCATAGGCCTATTATCGCAGTCTTAGAATTCCCTACTGTAATTACCGATGAATCAGATAATGAAAACAATTAATAAAAATAAAAAACAAATCTTCAATATTGATTTATAAAATCAATAAAGAACCCCTGCGATATTTAAAGATACATATTATACTCATATAAAATATACGTATGTAGCGAAAGAAGTTTTACTTCAAGTGTGTGGTCCACAAGCACACTCTATTTTTTTAAATAAATAAAATGTCAAAATAATACAATACTTGTCGGTTCATCGATGACACCCATTGTATGTAGGTGTTTTCTTAGCGCAGCATGCCAGGTCCAGATGCTTACAAGAAGTGAGCGTAGTTTGGCCCGGGGCAAAGCTAGGCAGTCTTCGGCCCGTTTCCGGCATGGTTCCGTGATGAAGTTCTTGCTCTGTCGACAGCCCAGAATTGAGTTTCACCTCTGACAGAGTCTGAGGTGTGTGTCCTCTTTAATGAGGTTGCCCATGATGTGCGATGTGATGGGTACTGCCGGTTTGGGCCCACACATTGTTCCCGACGAAGCAGCAGTATGACTATATCATCCACATATCCTATGGTGTACAGGCCCTCGTCATTCCGGGTCGTTAGAAGGTCGTCCACTACTATGTTCCATAGCAAGGGGGAGAGTACCCCTCCCTGAAGACAGCCCGTCGTAACCCTCCCTGAGACAGTTGCGCCTGCGACACTAATTTCAACTATTCTGCTCTCGAGTACATTTCCTATCCACCTGCGCAAACCTGGCGGTATGGTTCTGTCCCGAAGAGCTTTGTTGACTGCTTCGAAGTTAGTTCGATCGAACGCACCCTCGATGTCTATGAAGACTCCTAGGGAGTTTTCGCCATTGTCCAGGGCTCTCTCTATCCTGCTCACCAGAACGTGAAGAGCGGATTCCCTAGATTGCCCTGGTGTGTAGGCGAATTGGTAACAGTCTTTGGGTTAAGTCGTTAACCCTGATCCAGCCGTCGCATAGCCTCTCCAATGTTTTCAGTAAAAACGAGGTAAGGCAAATTGGACGGTATGATTTGGCAGATGAGTAGTCAGTCTTGCCTGGTTTCGGTAGGAAGACTACCCTGGCTGTTCTTCATTTCTCGGGTATGTGTGCAAATGCAAGGCACGCCCTAAGGATAACTACCAGTTCGTCCAGTACAGTTCCCAGTCCCCACTGAAGGAGACCCGGGAAAATCCCATCCATGTCTGGTGACTTATACGGGGAGAATTTGATTCTGTATTATTGACTGGTTTAATATTTGATAAAATAGTTTTTTGTTTGGGATGTAGTCATTTATTAAATAAAATTCTTTGTTTTATGCCAGTCTTTCGAGAATTTTTATTTCAAACCCATCTATCAAAAATGATATTGGTTATTTAATTATTTATTTATTTATTTGATAAATAACTAATGACATTTCTGATAGATGGATTTGAAATCTTTCCTGTTTGTAGTTCTATTTTATCATATAATATTAATAATATAGGCACAATAGATTTTGGTCAGAAATAAAAACAAAATTAACTAACACGCTGACAGCAATTTAAAAATCGCGCCTAGTAACAATTTAAAAACGGCGCCACTAGAAATTGACAGTCACGGTAAAGGGCTTATGAACCGTGAGTCGTATGGGCGGAAGATGAGGCGCCGTCGGCGCTGGTCGGCGCCGCTTATAGTTTATCAACCGCGGGTGCTGTTCATGAATGATCGGAACAAGAACCTTAGACCAAGGTCTAAGACAAGACTTAGACATCTGTATCCTAATCTGTCCTAATTTTCAGACGGCTGTCCACTCTATTGTTTAATCTATGCGTTTCTGATAAATTGAGTAAAAATAGAGTCAGTAACGTCTATTTAAGTGTTGGCTAATTGGTCTAAAACATTCACCAATCTAATAAATCAATAACTATTGAATTACAATAAAAAAAATTGGTAAAAGCCTTTACCTATAACTGCCCTCGACAAACCACCCCGCCTCGAGAATGTATCTTTATCGACCTGAATAACTTACATCTTTTTGCTCATGGAAACAACCTCGTCGCTTCTAGCGTTCTTATATTGACACTCAATATTTTGGACACCCTGTCTATATGATTAACGAAAACCCTTAAATTTCGTCGCCGGTAGTACTTCAATATGCATTCCAAAATTCGTTGTCCTAGGTCAAGCCGTTATTGAGCTACAACGCCAACAGACTACAGAGACAGACAGACCGACGGACTTGACGTACCATGATTTTCGTGATCTAGGAACCCCAAAACGCAAATATCAGCAAAAATCTCGAGGTCGATTTTTTACGCGAATACTTCCCTTACTGAGGGAAGTAAAAACATGTAACAAACCAGAACGTCCAGAACTTCATATTTTTCAAATTTGTGTTGGCTGTCTGGTAACTGGTATAAGTATTTCGTGTTTCGTGCCGCATTGCCATCTAGACCGCGTAGCTTGAGCCTTGTACAGTCGTCTTCTTTTTTAATCTGCTTGAGCTTATGAAGAATTTTAAACATAATCATAGATGGCAGGAATTCTTTGTCATATACGAAAACAATTTTCTAATGTGACGGCCCGACGTAATAATTTACTTGATTGACGATTGACGTGACGTGTCAGTCATTTGAAAAAACTTGACCTCCAGTTGACCTCGCTCAAAATTCCACCGATATCAACTATCAGCAGTGTTTGTGATATTGCAGAGAACTTACGTCATTTGTGTCATAATCCCACCGGCATTTATCATATTTAGAAATATAAATCATTCCCTTATCTCCTGCCAAGTTCACGAAGGTTGAGTATATTCTGTGATACATATTTTCTCATTTCATCTGTGTTAATTTTCAATTATGTCGCTAAAACAATCAGTATCACTTTTGCAAAGTCGAAATGGCTTATGCTTGGTAAAGCAAAGAGCCAGGTAAGTAACGTTGTATATTTAAGTCAATATCCCTTAAAAGTATGTCTGCTTCTGTAGCTCTTGGTGGTCTGGGGTGCAGATGGGACCTCCAGATGCCATTCTAGGTGTAACAGAAGCTTTCAAAAAGGACACAAATCCAAACAAAATCAATTTGGGTGTCGGAGCATACCGAGATGATAACGGGAAACCCTATGTTCTTCCATGTGTCCGAAAAGCGGAAGAGAAGGTGAGAGCCAAAAATCTCGACAAGGAATACTCCCCAATTTCGGGTACCGCAGAATTTTGTGATCAAAGTATTAAATTAGCTCTTGGAGAGAACAATGAATTGGTTGCCAATGGTTGTAATGCTACAGTCCAAGGCATTTCTGGTACGGGAGCTCTACGAGTTGGAGCTGCATACTTGAATGGTTTTTTCCCTGGTAACAAAGCTGTCTACATGCCAACACCGACCTGGGGTAACCATATACCTATCTTTAAGCATGCTGGACTAGATGTTAAAAGTTACAGGTATTATGATCCCAACACTTGTGGCTTGGACTTCCAAGGGGCTGTGGATGATATTTGTGTAAGTTCATTTCTATTCTACAATCTATTATTATTTACAGTTATAAAAGTGATAGCGTTAACTATATTATGCTATCTATAGGCATATGTATATATTTCCTAAGCTGCTATAAATATTGCCATATCTAAAAGCGTTATAAATTTATGCGTAGTACATATAATTTATGATAGTGAGTATTCGCACACTGATACACGGGGTTATGATATTCCAGACCAATAATAGTTTTCTAGTCTAAACTGCATAAGAGGCTCCGGTACTTCTCATAAAAAAAACTTCTCTCTTCGGAACCGAGCCACACTGTTATAATTGAAAAATTATTAATTTTTAACAATGCTAGACTTATTTTGATAATTTTCTAGTTCCGCTTCTTTTTATAAATAGTAGTAGAAAAGTATTGTCAAAATACATTCCAAGAAAAAAGTGTGTGCTCTACCAAACTGGCGAAGTTAGCGAACAGGGGTGCTGGGTTTGTAAAATGCTTATGGAGGCGGACGGATCGATGAAGATCTTTGACTTACAACCATGAAGTTATTTGAGGGCAAGACTAACTATTTGCTCTGAAACAAGTTCATGGCTGTAATTCAAAGGTAATCCAGCGCCTCCATACTTTATAGGCATTTTACCCATCAAGCAACTTTTTTTATGTGTTTCTACAATGTTTTTCTATTACCTTACTATATGTAAAAAAGAGGCGGAACTAGACAATTACTCAAATTAGTATCATTCTAGCATTGTTAAAAATAATTAGGCGTATTCATAATCCAATCTTAGTTCGGTACTAGCTAGTATTGTATTAAAATAAAAAACAAAACACTATCCTACCATAACACTGACATAAGAGTCATAAACCTAATTTAAGGTTAGACCTCCGCACTTAATTTAGTAGCGTACTAAGTTTCGATTATAAATACCCCTGAATAAATTTTAAACAGAACCTGTAATGGTTCTGAGGAGAGAAAAATTACTTCCTTATGACATTTACCGGAAAATCAATTATTGGCCAGGAATACTTACATATCATAACCCCGTGTTGATATATGTATATACATAGTATTTTACCTAGTTGTAGGTGTCCCGTTGGTCTATCCGTGTACCAAGGTGCGTCACCTGTGTACCTGTGATTATTATTAGGTTAAAATAATAGCTTTTATCTTGGTTATATTATGTCTTATAAATTTCTACTGTCAAATGTAAATCTAATTTTTGAAGACTCCATTAATATATTGCTTTTCATGGATCACCTCTTTGTGCAAAATTTTCGCAATAATTTTAATGTTCAATGATTTCTCTTAGAAAATCCCCGAGAAGTCCATAATTTTGCTCCATGCATGCGCTCATAATCCAACTGGTGTCGATCCATCAAAGGAACAATGGGCTGAATTGTCAGAAATCATAAAGCAGAGAAACCTTTTCGTTTTCTTCGATATGGCATATCAAGGTTTCGCAACTGGGAGCGTTGATAATGATGCATATGCTGTGAGTAAAATAAAATTATTGATCTTTGACATTTTTTTAGAGTAAGAATTTAATAAGTTTTGATTGGTAGGTACGTCATTTCCTGAAGGAAGGACACCGTATTGCTCTTGCACAAAGTTATGCAAAGAATATGGGATTGTATGGAGAAAGAGTCGGTGCCTTTAGCATTATTGGTGACAGTAAGGAGGAGGCTGCAAAAGTCATGTCTCAGATTAAAATCCTTATCAGGGCTCTCTATTCAAATCCTCCCATAAATGGTGCCAGGATAGTAACTGAAATTTTGTGTGATCCTCAGCTGAAGAGTGATTGGTATGGGAATTACTTTAAGAATTCTCTCTCGAACATTTTATAATGTATTTGTTTATTTAAGGCTCAAAGAAGTGAAAGGTATGGCAGATAGAATTATCTCGGTGCGTACAAAACTTCGTGATAACTTGAAAAAAGAGGGATCGACCCACAATTGGGAACATATTACAAATCAGATTGGTATGTTCTGCTACACTGGAATGAAGCCAGAACAGGTATAATTAAAAATTTGCTTGATTTTAGAATAGGTTCTTAAATATTATTTATATAGGTTGCAAAATTAACTAAGGAACACAGCATTTACTTGACCAAAGATGGACGTATTTCAATGGCTGGTGTAACATCCAAAAATGTTGAATACCTTGCCTGTGGAATGCATCAAGTAACCAAGTGAATCCATATCGTCCTGCCGTGATGGAGATTATTTATTTCTGAATGAGTAACAACTGTTAATATGGCTATTTTTGTACGAACACTACTTTGAATTCTTCTCGCATTTAACTGTTTAATCTACTGAACCTGTCTTTTAAAGCATTTTGTAAGATATTTTATGCTCCTGTTATTTTTTTCTGTTTATCAATAAAAACTCAACCAAAATCGTTCTCATTTCATTTGAAACGCAAGATGAATTTTGAATTAAATTTTCAATGTAAAATATTTTAATATATTTAAGGAATGTTCATACCCATTTTAAATTATATTTCATATTTAATAATGGAAGAAAAGCTAGGAACTTATATTTCTTAATTTCATTTGATGACATTTATTCTTAAATATCTCGAAAGAAGGCTGTAAGGATATCGATAAAAAAGTAACTTGAGACAACGTCCTAGATTAATATTTAAAAAGTTATCCTTTAATAAACATTCTTATCATCGCCTTTTTTGGAAACGTGGTAGTCGTACATGCAATATCTTAATATTATTGTGTAGATTAATACCTCAGCATGGGTAACAGTTCTTATGCTGTGTTAATACCTCAACTGGAAGGTATATATCTATAAACAAGACCGTTGGCATTCCCAGTCTGAAAGGTAAATTTGATAGAAATATGTATAATAACTGTAAATGGTTCGACTTGTAATTTTAAGGTAATATATCGGTTCTGGGCCAATCATGACCCCTAGACTCCAAATTCGAAAGATGATTTATTTATATTTAAGGTATATTTAAATGAAATTTATTTTGAAATGGATGTTGGTATACCTGTGCTGTGTTCTCACACCTCGGTAGCCCGATTATCATAAAATTTTATTGTAGGGTTCAGCAGGTTGCTTCCCCATTTTATCTATCTATCTAATATATTAATTCGAGCAATTCTTGTATATATATATATATATATATAATTTTTTTGTCGTAAACGGCCCTAACGATTTTGATCAAATTTTGTGATTATCTACACAAGTGGCTTTCCTGACAAAGCATGAGGATGTCACCCTCGAGGTCCATTAACTTTTCCGTGAATGGTTCATTAGATTTGGATAAAAATTAGCATAAAGGGGTTTTAGGGGCCGGAAAATCGTTTTGTGATACTCACATATTTTATGGGTATTATTGGGTATGGGTCCCCATTAGCTATTTAAAGGAAGGGCTCGCAGATTTTGATAATAAATTATAAAGTGGTTCTGGGAGTCTAGAAATCGATTGAGAATAATTTTATAGGTGTGACCCTCGAGTTTCACACTAGCTATTTCGGTAATGGCTCCGAGGATTGCGATAAAATTTTAGTATTGGATTTGGTCGATTAGTGAAACAGCTGATTTCTGGTATCTAGTATCTACAAGCTATCTGGTATCTATGAGCTATGTCAACCACAGAGAGAACTTTATTGTATGTTCTCTCTGGTCAACCATAAATGCAATATTTACCGATCTTCCGAGCGCAATACATTTTAACTAGGAATATGCAACATTTTTGAACTGAGATCAAACATTCTTATAGTAAGATATTTTTAAATAATGTAACAAAGAGCTTTATTAATTTATATTTTATTCTTCAAACGATTACTAAACTTGTACAGCCTGTTCAATCGTCTAAACATAGAGAGACCATATAAATAGTTTATCTATAACTTCCCACTCAGCACCGAACCACAGCTGTAAGCTGTGACAGGACAGAACCTCAACTCCCGGCCAATCCCCGCGTATCTGCTTTGCGCACGCCCAGTAGCAAATCCCACACAACTTTCACGAAGGGTGTTCGAGCAGGATTTCAAACCAAACTCAAACCGTCAGAGGCATGCGCATTTTAATTTTAAGAAAACGGAAATTCATATGCGTATGCTCCACAATCACGGAACACAGTTGGAAACTGATCCAAACTACTGCTCGAACACCCTTATGGTACAATAAGGACCGTAACCAGTGTTGCCGCGGCGGTACAATTGTACCATTTTTGGTACTTTTTAAGTTAGACCGGTACGCAAATACGACGCTGCATTTTCTGGTACTTTTTGTCAAAAAGTGATACTTTTCTTTTCATTTGTCCAGTTTTACTTGAAATTATCTCTTATAAAATACCAACTAAAAGTCATTCCCTCATTCATATGCAAATCGGGTGTTTTATGATTCTATGACTATCTCACCCTATGTCCGATTAATCTTAACCTATGTTCTATATAGAATTGTAGAATCTATGGTGTCTGTCATCTGAATTTATGAATTTGTCAATGATATCTAGAACTACACCGTGTTCCATGTATGTATTTTGAAAATAGCGGTATTTCAGTTTTGATAACTTGTTTTTAATCCTGTAATCCAGTTCCATATAAGATATAAAAAATCAAATGTTAGTAAAAATACATATATGGTAACATAACTTTTAATAAAATTGAGGCGGAAGACGCTATTTTTAATGATTTATTACAAAAAATAGCAAAATATGGTGGTTTTGGTACTTACGACTTTTAGCAGAAATTTTCGATTCGGAATTTTCTTTTCAATCCCAAATAGTATATAACCATCCTTGTATTCTATTTAATACTAAAATAGTTCAAAATAAGCAAGAATATGCGTGAAAATATAAAATATAAGTTCACAAAAAAGTGAAGTAAAACGAATTGACGGTTGTCTTATGTAGTACATCCTGAACTACCAAGTTCTATTAATATCAATGTTGCCAACTCTATCAGTATAACTTTTGTACTATGAAATACTCTGTCAGTATAACTTTTGTACTATGAAATTATTTTATAAATATGTATTCTATGATTTGAATTTCATTTCCAATAATACTTGCTTTAGAAAAGTTAACAACAATAACAACAGAATTTAGTATATTATACGAATTTGTCTTGTATAGTTTAACGTTTTCTAAAATGACAAGTACTGAGCTCTTCTTTCTTTCTCAATATCTTGTCGTAAAGCAATCAATGAATTCATATTTTCAAAAGCCTGAAGACAAAACTCGTCACCTTCAGCATCAAAAGTTGCCATGATATGTATCGTATTTTTGCTCTAAAGCAAGTATTTATGAAAAAATCATTTTTAGTAAATTTTAAACATAGAACTAAACCTTCAGACATTTAAAATCTTACTACTTAGTTTATGCTTTCGTTATCGAATACTTTTAAAGATGTTCAATAGTTCAATATCATAAACATTAGTTTTGGCAACGTTGGAATAGTCGTATATCAATGCTGTTAACGTCAAGTCGTGTCGTCAAACATACTACATAAATCAACCGTCAATCCTTTTTATGTGAACTTATATTTACTATTTTCACGCATATTTTTGCTTATTTTAAACAATTTTAGTATTAAATAGAATACAAGGATGATTATATACTATTTGGGATTGAAAAGAAAATTCCAAATCGAAAATTTCTGCTAAAAGTCGTAAGTACCAAAACCACCATATTTTGCTATTTTTTGTAATAAATCATTAAAAATAGCGTCTTCCGCCTCAATTTTATTAAAAGTTATGTTACCATATATGTATTTTTAGTAACATTTGATTTTTTAGGACTTTTATAGCAAAAGCCCCTAAACTAGACTATTACCAATATAAGTTTAATCTTCAGTTTTGTTTTCGTTTTACTAAGAAAGTGCAATGAAGAGGTAAGTAGAAAGTTATTACTCTTTGCCAAAAAGTTTCTAGCTTTTATATTATTTATAAAATATCGTTTTAACAATATTTTTTTATATTTTGCTACTTTATATAATTTATAATTTCCCACTTGTGATGTACATAAATATTTTGTGTAGGATTTAAATATTTTCAAAATAGCATATAGATTTCCGGGTTTTGTAGGTTTTTGATACCGCAAAAAACAAAAATCCCAGACGTTGAGGTCCAGACTCTAGAGCCGCGCCCGAGTTCCTCGAATGCGAAAATTTCAGATAAACATCTTGCTCAGGATCAGGATTCTGCGAAAACTAGTGAAACTAGGTAAGGGTATTTGCTGTATGTCATGATGAATTGAAATATTGTTTATCCATTCATTACAGAAAAGAAATCTGATAAATGAGACTATAGATATATATATATACTCATACAAAAAAAATCTATTCTAGCTATGCTAAGTCGAAATTCGACATCGCAATATCCGATCATGAACAGAGCGATGCTGATTTGACGGAAAATTGCGAAGCTGCGTCTAGCAGCGCAAATGATCAATCAGTTACCTTTACCTCACATAAAATTAAAAAAACTAAACGGAAAAACGAAAAGAAAGTGGTCAAGAAGATAAAGGAGAAGAGGGTATTCCGTAATGTTTGGTGATTTTCCATGGATAGCAAACCGCAATAACAAGCCGTTCTGTACCGCCTGCCAAAAATCTCTTCAAGGAGGTCTGTCCCATTTACAACGTCACGAAAAAACCGATTTTCACAGAAGAAGTATATCTGCTTCTTCACATACGGTTGCGCTGGATACGTTCGTTAAAGAAAATCTGCGCATGAAACTGCCAAGAGAAGCCAAAGCTTCGGCTTTCAAACTGGCAATGCTCGTTGCAGAGCACAATTTGCCCTTCAGGCTTCTAGAACACCTAACAAAAATTTTGCCGGCACTTTGTCCGGATTCGGAAGTCGCAAAACAGATATCATGTTGTCGAACGAAAGGGCGTGGTCTCATCGTAGATGTTCTAGGTCCAGAGAGTCTTGCAGAAGCAGCTCTTAAACTGCGTAGTGCCTATTTTTCCCTTATTATCGATGAGACAACCGACATAAGTACCAGCAAATGCCTTGCTATGGTTGCTCGATATTTTGATAAAGATACCCTTGAAATTAGGGATCGCTGTGTGGGGCTTTTGGAACTAGAATGTTGTACGGCTACTGCATTACACTCGTCCATAACTGAATTTTTCAAACAACACAATATTCCTCTCAAAAATATGGTCGGGTTTGCAGCAGATAATGCTTCAGTTATGATGGGGGTTTATAATGGAGTGCAAGCAAAACTGAAAGAGTCACTTCCTCATTTGGTAGTTGTGGGTTGTCTTTGTCACTCCTTCCATCTCTGCGCTTCCGCGGCTTGTTTGAAGTTGCCACGAACCATTGAAGATCTAGCGCGGGACATTTACTCTTATTTTTGTCATAGTACAAAAAGACTGAAGCAGTTCGCAGGGTGCCAAGAAATAGCCAACCTTGCACCCCATCGACTGCTAAGGCCTAGTCAAACTCGATGGTTGTCAGTACAAGCTGTCGTCAATAGAATACTCGAACAGTGGCCAGCTCTTATACTTTTTTTTGAATTGGCAGTGGCAGAGGATAATTTACAATCTGCTAGCACTATCTTGAACGCACTGAAGAATCCCATTTATAAACTTTATTTTAGTTTTTTAGCATACACCCTCGGGCTGGTTAATAGACTTAATCTAGAGTTTCAGAGTCAAGACTCGCTTCTTTACTGGATGCTGGAACGAGTTACAGAGGTGTACCGGACCCTTCTAAAAAATTATATGAAGGAGGATTATCTCAAGAGGACGCGTACACAGTTACTTGATCCTGGATATGCTCAAGAATTCAAACCTATCGAGGAAATCTACCTAGGGGCTCGAGTCGAGACAATTCTGCTTCGTACAAGAATAAATCCAAAGGAAGTTCGGGATTTTAAGCTAAGAGCACTTGCCTTCTACATTGAGCTTTCTAATGAAATCAAACGTAGAATAAAATTTGATGATCCGGTCCTCTCAGCTCTATCTGCTATAAACCCAAAGGTTGCTACATCTGGGTCTATCCCATCGATTGTTCCGTTGGCGCTACTTTTCCCGAACATAATTAAGGAAGAGGAGATTGAGGACTTAAATTCTGAATGGCGGTTACTACCGGAAGTAGCGGAGTTGTCCAATAAGAACTTTAGCCTCATGGAATTCATCAACGCGCTCGGAAAGTTGAAGAATCAAGCCGAAATTTTAATGTTTCCTCGGTTACATTATTTTCTAAAATCAATCGCATGTCTGCCTCACAGTAGCGCTGCTGCTGAAAGGATTTTCTCTCAATTAAATTTGATTAAAACAAAAACCCGGAACAAACTGAAGGTCACTACGACCAATGCCTTGCTTCTGACTAAAGAGCTGCTCCATAATAAACCCTGCTACCAATGGCAGCCGGACAACAAGTTTCTATTTAAAAATTCAAGAGAAATAGATTCGGAGTCAGACAGTGATTCTTGATCTTGATTATTTTATCAAGATACCAACCAACTATCTGAAATACAAAGATTTATCTGACTTACACGATGCTCTTAATGCACATAAGTCATCGTTGTTATATTTCGTCTACACCTATTACGAATTTTCAAATTTCGAAAAAAAAAAGTAGGACATGCGCGTTTCAAATTTAAGCTGACAAATTGAATATGTACAGAACGCTCTTTGCTCTTCCTCTTTATGGAAGATCGTAACGAGTCAGAGAAAACGAGCTTAGCAACGTCCACTCCTGGTCCACTATCATTTGAAATGTTAGCTCTTTTGCTTTTGAACATAATATACTATGCCTGTGTCCAAATAATTCTATGCTAATTGCTGTCTGAGAACGTTTCTATCAATTTCTTCTTGCACTATGGCATCTATGCATTTTTAGCAGAGAACACTGCTTATACATAAGGGGGTGAGAGGTACCCTATGGCCAATAATTCGCGCATGAGAATTGAATTCATTATTGCAATTTGTCCATTATCGGTGACTCAGAAATATTCAATTATTTCTCTTTGACTAGATTCTAGATAGAAAAGTAATTAATGAAAATAGAATAAATATTATCTATCATTTAGGGAAATATGCAACCAACTTTGCTTTGGTACTTTGCCATTCGAAATTGGTACATTTTTCAGCGAATTATGGTACGCTCCGAATTAGCAGCGTGGCAACACTGACCGTAACATGACAACTTCTACACCATTTAACCGATCGTCATAAAAATTGCAATAAGTACTTAGATGTTTGAGCTTCGAGAATATACAGCGCATCAACTATGGACTGTAGAAATCCATAGCATCAACTTCTACACTATTCACCATGAAAATTGATACACCTACGTACTTAAGCAATGGATCTGAACTCTACCCACTTTGTTGTTAGATGACGCTACAGTGTTTCTTCTTTTACAGGATTTAACCTTTTGCTACATAGGTGTATATAAATAGTTTATCCTCCGTATATAAATAGTTTATATATATTTATAGTTTATATATATATTTATAAAGGTTGCGCCTATTCCACATTCCACCAGTACAGAGAACACTACCTCCGAAACACTAGTATTTAATATTGTAGGTATGTTGTTTGAAAAGCCTGTATGTTTAGGCATGTGTTCTCTGTATACATATCAGATTGATAGATTGTGGGTCCCCTAAGTATACATCATTCCATAGATAATATTATATTATGTATTATATTATATTATCTATGCATCATTCCAGTAACTAGTGACCACCTGAGCACACGATAAATAAAGACAAAATAATACATTGAATTTCCACTATTATATATTCTAAAAACATAAGAAATGTTTCGGCACACTATGAACCCTTTATCAAATGTGAGTATAAAATCATAGATGGATGGATTTCCATCAAGTATCAGCCAATATAGTTATACCTATAAGACAAAATAAAACAAAAGCGCTCATTAGAGACCAAAAATAAAATTACCGGACTATCGCAGAACCAGTCTCCTTAGATAGACTTTGGCAGTACCATATGACACGCAGTCTAATAGTTTCTAATCAACTGTTGAAGTGAAGCAATTTATTACGCACAAGTTAGTTTGTTAAATTAAAATCGGTTTGTGTATTTAAGTCACCGATTGTTTGCTTTTCAATTGACGAACCGATTGTCACGTTACAAGTGATGTCAGTTGTGAAATTTAAAATTTCATCATTAGTGGCTGATCTACGACGTGAGATTGGAGAGGGAGGGAAGAACTCTGGTAATAAATCTGCAGAAGAAAATGCTAGAATTGATGTAGCAGAATGGCGAGAACATCGATTTGTTCGAGAAGAAAATTCTTAAATTATAAAAGAAGGAATGACAGAGTTACGTTGAATAATAAAAGGGGAGATATCAGAAATTAGAATAGAGATGAAAGAAAATTCTCAAGCTTCAGAAAGAAAAATGACAGATCATTCTCAACCTGGCACATCCTGTTAATATGATGGGCGCCATAGAACTGGAAGCCACGAGATTAAGCTACGGAATCCACAATATTAAGAAGTAGTCAATGGCCAAGCGAGGAAAGAGAATGTGGGCAGCTGGGCCATATAAAACGAGCTGTCGGAAGAGAAGAGATGAGAAAAAGCCAATAGCCCGTAGGAGGAGAAGGCTATGGAGAATTCTAAACCAGAATCGGAAAAAGTCGGGATTGGAGGTTGTCGGTGATCTAACAACCGAAGGCTTTATAGCAGCCCTCAAGAGATTTACCAGCCGTCGCGGTAAATATTTGACAATTTATTCGGACAATCGAACGAATTTTATAGTAGCTAACAGAGAACTCCTTGAACTAAAGGGCATAACACTACCAGGTGCCCAGAATAATAAAGTGGAAAATTATCTAGCTGATCAGGGAATCACATGGAGATTCAATCCGCCACAATCACATTTTGGTGGTATTTGGGATGCTGCTGTGAAGTCGTTCGTAGTTCGAACACCATCTTCGGCGTATAGTAGGGCATGAGGCATGAGCTATTTACTATAGAACAATTTATAACACTAGTAACAGAAATAGAAGCAATCCTCAATTCCCGTCCTTTGACTCCTTTATCTTCTGACCCAAATGATTTAAGTCCCTAACTCCTAACTCGTGCACATTTTTTAATTGGCGATCGAATCTCAAATATTGGCGAAAGTAAAACGCTAATAGATGGCGTTAAATAGAGGTGAACAACAAATAAATTGGCGATGAGGAAACGCGCCAACAGCTGATGTAAGAATCTTGTGGGAAAACAAACACTAAAATGTGAACTCAAAGGATCTCTTTATATACGAAATAAATCTGTCTAACAAAATAACAGAAATAAACTACTTACTGCGAGAAATACTAGTAGGAAATGGTGAAACATATATGCGTATAAATATTATTTAATAAGAGATTTGTTGTGCTTCTTTGTCACTTGGGATACCAAAAGGAAGAGGGGTGTGGGTAACTATGTAAATTAGATTAACGGGTAAAACGTACAGGATGGGGACTTTAAATGGAACACATCGTATAGCGGCCCTGGGAATAAGATTTTTCTAAAATTCAAAAACACGTCCCCAAAGATTTTTTATAAAGTTTCGTCATATAAAAAAATTGGGTGCTCAAAGAGGGAGTACAGCAACTTTGTTTTTTCAAATTAGAAGACACTACTTGTGGCGCCTCTTTGGAAAGTTTATTGAAAAAGGAATTTGTCGATAAAAAGAACTTTGACATCTGTCGAACCATGTGTCAGAAATTTACTAGAAACAGATTTTTAACTATTTAATGAACAATAATATTAACAATATTACTGGACTGGAAAATATGCCCCATTAATATGTTGGCCCTGTTGGCACAGACCAAACCGAAGGATTAGGCAGAGATGCGTTCAATCACACCAGAAGTTTTGAGATGCGCTAGGGAAGGATTCTACCACCGGTTGGGTCTGTGCCAACAGAGCCAACTGGTTAATTGGGCACATTTTCAACAACTGAAGAGGTGACATTCCAGATTCCAGTATTAATATTATTATCAAGTAATATAGTTAAAAATCAGTTTTTAGTAAATTTCTGATACATTTTTTTTTATCGACAAATTCCTTTTTCAATAATCTTTCCAAAGAGTTGCAACATGTGGTGTCTTCTAATTTCAAAAAACAAAGTTGCTTAGGGCTGTGTCTCTTTGGGTCGCCATTTTTTTAGAAGACGAAAGCGAACTCCATAAAAAATCTTTGGGGACGCATTTTTGGATTTTAGAAAAATCCTATTCCCAGGAGGTGTATTCTGTACATCGAGATCGACAAAGATTCGACTCAAGTCGATAACAGTTGAAGATCGAAATGTCATCTCTGAAAATATGCATATACTGAGTGATGTTTTATTATTATAGAAAATTGATGTAATGTTATTTATAGCGTTTTCGATTTATTGCTCTGAGAGCAACTATCATGTTGGATTTGCGATAGAGCGCCCGCTCTTAATCAGATTTCTGTGTTCGATTTGTACGGTAATCTTTCCCAGAGTGCTCTGAGAGCAACTCTGACCGGTCTAGCCTGAGGACACGGAGCAATCTTTTGACAGCAAATGACAAGTGGGTGTGTACTAATTTTGGAGCACTAGGCCTCTATTTTAAGCAAATTCATATTTATTTAATTTTCTTCACATACATATTTCTTTTAGTAAAGTATACAGTTCATTATTATTATTATTAATTAGTTTCAAAACTTACGTACTGGTGTGTAAGTAAATACGAAAATAGTTTGAGTACATACGTTGGTAACAATAACAATTTTTATATACCTAGTTACCATTTTGCAACAGCTTATAAACCGCATATTCGTCAGTCTGATAAAAAACTTTTTAAATGTAAACTTCTGCCATTGTAGTAATTTAAAATTTAAACGCTAAACAAAATGTCATTCATGACATGAAGTTGCTCCAAATGATTGGGACATGTTCGATTATGAAATGTCAAAGGCCAAATCCACCAGAATCTGTGGTAGAGCGTGACGTCAGCTGGTCGCTCATAGAGTGCTCTGAGAGCATTAAAATCGAAAACGCCATAGTTAACGTTAAAATACTAGTGATGATGATTTCGAGATACAAAACAAAATGAGTGTTCTGTTGAACGAAACCAATCGAAAATAGCCGAACTTTTAAATGTACCAATCACATATTAGAATTTGATATTTTGTTTAACACAAAGCTTGTTGTGTTTCTATCTCAAAATAACCATGAAATCGAGTTAATTTTTGACGAGATTTGGAAAATGTAATTATAGGTTAGGTTTGATTAGAAAACTAACGGAAAATGAGGTCAGAGATAACCAATGAGGTGGCATTTGGGAACAAACCTTACTAAATTTCAATTATCATCTAATGATAATTTATACAATATTGCTGTAAAAATGACTGTTGTCAATAAATTAAGAGTAGAAAACTGTGATTTTGAAGAACTATGCCTGAATTTATCTACTTGCGATTGAGACCGATTGCATTGAGCGAACATTGCTCTCCGCATGCGCGGCGGGAAGGTTCAACGGCCGCTTCCATTTGAAATGTTACTCTTTGACCGTGACTCTTTAGAACAGAGCATGGTACAATAGTTGTACCATGGAACAGAATTTACTATGCCTGTGTCCCAAGGAGCATAGAAGGTATGGAGGTAACATGAGTCTAATTCGGCTGAAGAACGGTTCTGGTTCCGGTTGACATAAAATTGACAGAAAATTTGACAGCGGTTAAAAGCTTATGACGTCATCAACTTTTGCATACCGAATGCGTAGGTTCATCTCAGAGAAAACAAAGTTCATCCTGTTGTCAAGAAGTGACCTAAAAATAAATATTTATTGTCAAATTGGCATATTATCTTTCTTTAGTTTAATAATTAGTGTACTACCTACATAGCGAATACATTTTAAAATATGAGTGACTGGCCGCCGGCGAAAAAAATAAAACTTTCCCTTGCACTGTGGCAGGAACCGGTCAGTGATAGTAGCCCTCCTTTCTATGGACATAATATAATTATTCCTTTATTACTAATGGAAAAGTTACGCACAGAGAACACAAAAGCAAGTTTACACTCTACTGACAGACTTTACACAAATACAAAGAACCCCAAAAATTAGATCAAGTAAACAAACCAATACGTTTAACCACCCTGGCGTGATCGGTTCTAGAATTGACAGACCAAAATGATACCATGACGTCATTATTTTCTATCCAAATGCGGTTGGTCCAACTTTGGTTAACCTTGAACGTGACCAAAGTTCATCCGAATTCGCGTATAGGTTTAGGGTGCATAGCAAGAACGTATTTAAGAAGGATGCTCTACTTACGTATGCGCGCCTGATGGAAGCAATGTTGGCAAGGCGAGAGACTGGACTCGCGCAAACGGCTACTGCGCATCTAGCGCTGTCTCTGTTCTTCTCACTACTCCAAGAATGTATTTAAATACGTTCTTGCACTACTCATTCAAGAGTAAGAAAGTCAGTAGCGTGGTGGTGTTTTGGTTACAAGCGTTTGTTGTTACTGTTCATTACGTTTTACGATGTTGCATATGTGCTGTATTCATCTTCGTAGTTCCAAGCAAGGCGGGAAAAATAATCCGCTCTGCTTATTTCGGATTGCACCTGTGAGTATTTATTTTAACGGTGCTGCTGTTGTACCACAAAAAAGATTACTGTCAACAAACCGACACAAATCCGAAACCAAAAAAATTTAAGTTTCAAGTTAAAAAAAACCTTCACACGCTACAGTTGATTGATTTTCAATTTCTTGCATCATACCATGTCATATTCTGCAATAAAGTTTGGAACAATAGGAAAAGGATATTTCATGTAATATTGTTATATTATATGTCATGCTATTTTCAAGTTATGAAATATTGTACCCGCTTTACAAAAGTTCTAATTCGCTCAAAAAGCATCCTTCTTAAATACGTTCTTGGCACAGCTTAGAAAGCTGTAAAACTCTCTATGGAGGGGGTAGTTCGCGCAGCATTTCGCGCACCTCCCACTTTCACTGTAAAACCTATCAAAACAGTGGTGGTTTTCTACGTGCAAATTTACTTGCTCCAATGCCGTAGTTGTCTCGTGTTATTTTCAAGTGTCTTCACTTTGTGTGTTATAATTGCTGTTCTTCTCCGGTTTTTGTTATTCTAGTTTGTATATAGTCATTTGAAATTTTATATAGTGAGTTCAGGATGGGGGCAACATGTGCTGCTAAATTTTGCAAAAACAAAAGTTAAAATTGCAAGAAAAGTTTTTTTAGATTTCCCTCTGATACTGCGAGGTAAGCGACATTTAACTTAATAAATACTGTGAAGTATATTTTATGTTGAAATAGGAAAAATATTTTTAACAAGAAAATGGGACCGACTTTATCATTTGATGCAAGGAAAAAATCAAACTAATGTTCATTCTATTGGTGTTGATACTTGCGGGTATGAGCAGATAGAAAACCCAACTTACGTTAAATTTTAAATAATGTTTTCGGGAGGAACTGTTAGAGAAGTTGGATGTATTATATAAGGGCTACGTACTTTGCCAGAATCATTTTGAGATGAAAATGTTTAAGAATCATCACTGCCGTAGTTTAAATCCAAATGCAGTTCCAATGTTGTTTCCAGCACTTGCAAGGATTTTCCAGAGAAGCTTCTTATTTATTAGATCACTCGTATACACCTGTGTATGAAATTGGAGTACAGTCTGTCCCAAAGATAAATGTCTTACAAAATTTGATCATATCTCCAGGTAAGGTATTACGCATGACACTATATAATAATTGATATTTATTTCCTCTATTTTATTTAAATAGCAATCCAGATATAAACTATTTCAAGAATATTTCTCAAATATTTTTTTCTTTCTAAAAATTTATTGATGATAGTTGGCGAGTTGAAGCAGTTAAAAATAACAAATTTGTTGCCGCCCGATGATCGCGCGAGTTATGTAGCCATTCCGTCGCTACACAACATATATCTACTAGACATAAGATCATATTTCACTTATTCAGCATACTTGTAATCTTTATGGTATAAAAGCTTGTTAATCATGTAAAAAGGTTTAGATATCTTCCTGTTATCACATTGTACATTTCTATTGTTTGAATAAATATTTTTAAAAAGACATTCTTCAACAAATAAAATCTAACTCGAGTTCTGAAGCTGATGTGTTGGTTCATTATGGCCATGGCCATCCGCATAGGTTTCCACTCGTATTTCTTTTACGCGGCCTTACTATAAGGCCATACACTCAAGGTTACAGCCCGATATATGCCAATAGCTCTATGTATTTCCTGATTTACAATATTTTATGCGCAAATAGATACATATAGAGATAAATATTTGTCACAAAAAATGGGACTGACTTTACTGCTGAAAATTATATTTTTTTAATACTACCTATCACTAAAAATTTAGCTCATGCCTCCTACTTCGGGAGTGGTTTTCAGTAAAAAGGAATTGTCAGATAAAGAAATAATCATCAAAAATGGTTCAGGTTTAGGTACTATGCAAAATCCTCGTATATACATTAAAAATGAATGATACCTATACCTTCTATTTTTCTGACGGAAGTTTGTCAAAAAGAGTTTTTTTCGACTGCTGTTTGCTCTCTGTTTTGTATATTGCAGGTTATATCCAAACTCCAGAACAGTTGAGTACTGTGAATACTTCCCTTGATGGTGAATCCCCCTGCCCCCCTGTTACTAAGTCCAACCTTGTCTACTCAGAATACTAGCGATCTATCTTACGATAGGTCTGTGCGCCAACAGAATGGCAATTGCAGGAATCCTACTCCAATTCAGTTTCAGAGATCTTTCGAAAAATTGTTATATTTGAAATTGTATCATTCCGGAACCGAAAATTGTGAGGCAGATCCTGATTCACTTTTGAAACTAAAAGACATTTCATCTAACACAACAGCTCCTCCACCATCATGTGAATTAGTAAGTCAACACATAGACACAGACTAGCTACAACACGACTTGTTGCAACAAAATTTTGCAAGATATGTGTGTGGCTATGTGTTGAAAAAAGCTCTCAAAATACATAGTTGTGAGATTTGCCTTCAATATGCAAATGAAAGAAAAAAATTAGATGATTCGTCTTTATATATTTATTTCAGGGCCTATAAAAATTCAATAGAGAGTTTATTTGGTAATCTAAATAATCCAAATGATAGTTTTGTCACTTTCATACGTGAAATTGAAATTATTTTTCAACAAAATCTAAATTCATTTATTTTAAAACCCTTAGTATGCCTTAATTTATTTCAGATAGCTAATAGACTCCCCTTTTCACATCCATGTATTTATTTTCCAAAAGAATTTGTGATAAAATTATATTTAAGAGTTACTACACTAAAATATATCAACACAAATTTTAGGGATCAAAAACATATTAAAAATAAATTAATTATATGGCTCAACCAATTATCTGTTTAAATAAAGTGTTTTGGAATTACGTTTGTTTGTTTTTGTTTCATGATGAAGCCAAGACTAAATAACAAAAAGTAATAAAAAAAACTAAAAAACCTAACAATGGTATAAGTAGAAAGCAAAAATAAGTAATATTTTAAATTGAAGAAAAATAGGGAACAGCCTAGTGCCAGTTAGGTCCTGTCTTTTGCACCGTAATTATTTCGAATCCAGCCCTGACTTTTACAGAGGAATGGCGGCTTCAAGGTTACGGATTTCGTCTTTCAACGAGAGGCTGAGTCATGAACAAATATAGGGAGGACGAGTAACACGAGTAGTGGGAGTAGCACAAAAAACAATTGGGTTATCGTAAGTTATTTCGGTAGGTTGCGCAAAATCACGCTGCGCATCCTTATGTAGTATGGGCGAAGGAAGCTTAAAAACAACAATACACACTCAGTGAAATACTGCGCAACATACCAAATTGACAACTTATCACGGGACGTTATTTCAGCCACTTCTGCTTATAGAACAGGATACAGAGTTAGTCATCCTCCCTTTTTATATTCTTGAGCTGAGTTTTCTAGCTGTGTATTTTTTTAAGCTGTGTTCTTGGTGCACAGCGCGGCTGTGAAGCCACCTGGCGTATAGGCAATCGCGAAGTATGAACATTATACGCGCGAATGCATGCTGCACTTTCCCTTATGGCAGTGAAAAATAGAGATGATTTATTTTAACCTTCCGCTGATTTAGTTAAAATCTGCTTTATAAGTGATAAGTTCATACGTCAGGCCATGGTAAAAGTGGTGGGAAGACTTAAGCAAGACAATATACGGCAGTGCATTTGTCCAATATGGTTTTGCACTATTTTTCGAATTCCACTATTTTTAAAACCCTCAATGACCACGTTTTTGATCAACCTCGCTTAGATAATCATTTATTTTTGTTAATAAAGACAATTGCGGCAAAATATATACACATAAATTGCAATAAATGTTATAGATATAACTAAAACTAGGAGGCAGATTTAAAATAAGTTAGTTTTGTTTAAACGACATTATTTTGTATTTTAAAGAACATTAATGTGTCGTTTATGCCATACAATCATGTTAGTTTCTTTTTTAGCGGATTTATGTAGTTATTGAAGCAAAAGTTATCTTGGCAACACTGTTAAGTAGTTGAAATGTACCGTAACTACTGTAAGGTCGGCCATTGTATCGTTTTTTGTTTTGTTCTACTTACATCTTGACTTGCATCTCGAATCTTTCAATCTGTAGTTGAATATCTGTGACTATTAAAGACAGCTAATATAGAGTACTAAGTACAAGTGTCCTCATTAATCAACCAATTACCTCAACAGGTTATGAGCCCAGGCCGCTAAATAGCGCGGGTTGTTTGTGTGTGACGAAAATTGTACGAGAAAAGTGGCGAGTCGAAATCAGTCGTTTTGTCGGACATTTTGTTTTTTTTTCTGCAAAACGTGAATAATTTGATCTGAAAAATGGATTTCAAGGCACAAATTGAGAAACTACAAGATGTGTCGAATTGGACAACGTGGAAAAGACAAGTTGAGTTGTTGTTGAAGCACAATGAGGTGTTGGATGTCGTAAAAAGTGATGTCAAGCCAGAAGCACCTGCAGCTGATGCCTTACCCGCGATAATTGATGCATATACTGAAACGTTGAGAAAAAAAAGTCAGATGCTCAAGCACAGTTAATTTTGGTTGGAAGCATGAATTCAGCGAACGTTAAGCTGACGACAACATGTGAAACCGCGAAAGAGATTTGGTTGAAGTTATTGTCTGTGTATGAAAGTTCTGAACAAAAAGTGGATCGGTTAATGGAACACTTCTTCACACTAAAGAAGAACGATAATGAAGACATGATTACTCATGTAAGTCGCCTGGAAAAGAATTTCTCTGAGTTGAATTCCGAATTAAAGAGGTTGGTGAACACTGAATTGCCACATCTGTTATTGCTAAGCAGAATCATGTCCACGTTACCGCCGGAATATTTTGAATTTAAAAGTGTATGGGAAAGTGTTCCAGTAGGTGACAGAACAATCAACAAATTAACTGAGAGATTGAGATTAATAGAAATGAGATTACCAAGTAAGAAGGAAGACAATAGTGTTGCCCTCTATGCCAAAAATACCAGACTACGTGAAGCGAAACGAAGCGAACTATGCTAAAAAGTCGTTAAAGTGCTTTCAATGCCATGAAACTGGTCATTTCGCTAAGCAGTGTCCACGTAAGCAGAAGAAACAGCAGTATAGTGGTGAAAAACGAAAAACTAATGAACCAGAAGGAGATGCTTTAATGAGTTCTGAAAATGGTGAAATAACAAACTCATGGTTGGCTGATTCCGGGGCATCAGCTCATATGACGAACAGAAAAGAATGGTTTGTTACTTTTGAAAAGTTTAGTTTTCCCAAACAAGTGAAAGTTGGAAATAACGACGTCATTCACGCTTACGGCCAAGGCTCGATTAACGTGGAAATGAAGAAAAATGGTCGTTGGATAACAAATCACTTGGCTGATGTTTGGTATGTGCCCAAAGATGGACGAAATCTGTTGTCAGTTGGCAGAACAATCGAGAAGGGATATGTATTTGAAGCGAATAAGAAAAAATGTGTTTTCAAGAAGGACGGCGAAGTAAAACTAAGTGGAACTAAATCTGAAAAGGGACTTTATACATTGGATATGAGAGTGTGTGTTCCTGAAGAAGCCGTTGCAATGTGTGCTGTGAACGACGAAGAGAATATTCAATTGTGGCATAAACGTTTATGTCATCAAAATAAGCGCCATGTGGTGACCTTTTTAAGACAAAAAGGTATCAAAGTCGAGTCGAATGAAGAGTTCTGTGATGGATGTATGTATGGAAAGCAACATAGAAACTCGTTGAGTACGCGCAAAGTAAAAGCGTTGAATCCTGGAGAGAGCATACACGCTGATGTCTGTGGACATTTGGAAGAAAAATCGTTAGGTGGTGCGCGGTATTTCTTGTGTTTCAAAGATGAATTCTCTCGATTCAGAAGAGTGTTTATTATAAAATCGAAATCGGAATCAACCGAATGTTTAAAGACATTTTTAAATGAATGCGAAAATGTCGGGAACAAAGTGAATGAAATTCTTTGTGACGGCGGTAAAGAGTTTGACAACGGTGACTTTAAGTCTGTACTCAAGTCAAAAGGAATCAACATGCGTGTGGTAATGCCGTATACGCCAGAACAAAATGGCACAGCCGAGCGCGAGAATATAATCTTAGTCGAAAGTGCGCGTTCGAGGATTCATTCGAAAGAAGCTATAAATAGAGCGGCGCATGTGAACAGGACCTACAAACGTAAAAACAAAAGTCCCATCGAATTGTGGACGAAAGTTGAATGTCCGGTTGTTGAACATTTCAAAGTGTTTGGAACTGAATGCTTTGTGCACTTTCCAAAGGTCGCGAGACGAAAATGGGACAAAAAGAGTAATCCGGGTCGGTTTGTTGGATACTGCGATGAAAAAGACGGTTTTAGAATTTGGATGCCTAAAGATAATCAAGTGATAAGAAGTCGTGACGTGGTATTCAAAAAGGAAGCAACGGTCAAAAAGAAATTGGACTTTGTTTTGAGGGACAAGAGCGAAAAACCTGAAATCGTTGAAAATGATCACTTTGAAGAAGATGACAGAAACGATGGACCTGCTAATTATCCTGATGTCGAACCTGAAACGAATGTTGAACAGGAGAACAAAGAGATATCAGATAATGAAGATTACAAGTCACTGTCAAGAAAGTGTCAAAAGCCAAAATATTTGATGGATTATGTTTTGATGGCTCTTCATGTGGTTGAGGATGAGTGCCCATCGACATACAAAGAAGCAATGGAGTCTGCAAACTCAGCAAAATGGCAGGAAGCTATGGAATGCGAGATCGGATCTCTGTTGGAAAACGAAACATGGCATTTAAAACAATTACCTGCCGGTAAGAAGCTGATCGACAATCGCTGGGTATTTCGAGTTAATCGAAAAGCAGACGGTACGATTGATAAGTATAAAGCTAGGTTGGTTGCGAAAGGATACACCCAAATGCCTTGTATCGATTTTCATGAAACTTTTATTCCTGTAGCGAGGCATGATACGATACGGACAATATTAAGTGTCGCAGCAGCTGAAAAATTACATCTGAACCAGTTCGACGTGTGTACAGCATTTCTGTATGGAAATTTGGATGAAGAGATTTACATGTCGCAGCCAAAAGGTTTTGATGATAGGACGGGAAAAGTGTGCAAATTAAACCATAGTCTGTACGGTTTGAAACAGTCACCAAGGTGCTGGAATAAGCGATTTTTGTATTTTATGGCTGAACAACGTATGAAAGTTAGTTCTATTGATCCATGTCTGTTTATGCGTACACAAAATGGTAACAAAATGTACGTAGTTATATACGTTGATGATGGCGTAATAGCTGGTACAAGCGAGGAAGAAATTTCGAGCTTCAGACAGAAAATAGCACAGAACTTCAAAATAACGTGGGGACCGTTAGATTATTTGCTGTCTCCAAGTCTCTGAAACAAATAATTACCCTTAACTGTTTTTTTTTTCTAGTTAATTGTGTTGACATTGAGATAGAGCCATCCAGTAGCAAAACCAATAATACTAAAATATTAGTGGTTGATAAGAAACTTACAAGAAAGCCGGCAGACCATAACACTAGTGTATCAGGTAAGCAGTCTATTTGGAACGGTGTTTTATTATTTTATAGTTTGCACTTGGTATCACATAAAAATTACAAATATTGTTTAAATCTTGTCTTTTTTGTTGATACATACTTTTTTGAATCAAGTACATAATCCCTGTCTCTAGAATCACAATATTGGATTCCTTGAAGTATTTTAAACCATTCATATATTTTAGTTCCCGCCAGGAAGCGATCTAAAAGAGAGCCTCTCAGAAAAAATGCAATAAATTATTTGACAGAAAAAAACGAGAAAGAATTTGCTATAAGAAAAAAAGAATTAGAGTTAGACGAAAGGAAAATTGCCATTGAAGAACGAAGACTTCATCTCGAGGAAGAAAAACTCAAACTGGAAAGAAATAGATTAGACATTGAATGTCAAGAACGAAAACAAAGAATGGAAGCAGAACAAAAAGAAAGGGAAATAAATTACAACTTATTGCGTAATATGATGGATACACTAGTAGAAAAGTGCAATAACGCCTAATTTTTTTCCAGATTAGTTCTGTAGTTTTTTATTTGATTTTCAAGTTTACATGCTATTTTACATTTGTGTTTGTTAATGTTTTTTCTAAGTCCGAGTACTGTGATGATTTTGTAGTTCTAAGAATTTCAGATTTTTTCCCTGCATTTAGAACAAAAATGATATTTTACAGTACAGTACAGATATATCATGTACTTTTTATTATTTTTATTATTATTTAGTATATATTATATTATTATTTATTTATTTTGTAGATGTCTTGTAGTAATGTTGTTTTACATTTGTTTTGGTTAATGTTTTTTCACAATTCCTAGTACTGTGATGATTTTTTAGTTATATGAATTTAAGGTTTTTGTTTCCTCTCAAGGCTTTTATAATGTTATTGTAAGTCCGAGTAATGTGATGTTTCTGTAGTTCTAAGAAATTAAGGTTTTTGTTTTCTCCCATGTAGTTTTTATAATGTTAAAGGTTAATTTTTATTTGTTATCTAAATGGCTGGTAGTAATATTATTTTACATTTCTGCTTTTTATGTTTTTTCTAAGTCCAAGTAATGTGATGATTTTGTAGTTCTAAGAAATTAAGGTTTTTGTTTTCTCTCATATAGTTTTTATAATGTTATAGTTTATTTTCTAAATGCTTTGTAGTAATATTATTTTACATTTGTTCATTTTATGTTTTTTCTAAGTCTGAGTAATGTGATGATTTTGTAGTTCTAAGAAATTAAGGTTTTTGTTTTCTCCCATGTAGTTTTTATAATGTTATAGTTTATTTTTTGTTTATTTTCTTAATGCCTTAATACTCACTTTTTTGTTGGTATAAGAATGTTTTTTTACAAAAAAGTGGACCGACTTTATTAGTTGGTACAGTGAAAAATACAGAATAATATTAATGGTGCTGGTACTTTTAGAGTCGATGTCTACAACTAACCACAACTTCAAAATTACCTATACTATTAAAATTGATATTTTATATTTTTCAGTGCACCAACTATTAAATCTGTCCATATTATGATAAAAATATTTATGTTCAATCTGTTGGATTTAATAATTATAGTACAAAATGCCTTGTTTTGAATGTCTAAATAAAAGACTGATATAAATTAATATTATATATTTTATTACAAATACGACCTACTATCCAAAATATTCCTCTAGATTTGGAGGTACCACATTAAAATAGTCTGCCGTTTGGCTGCCATATAAACATGTATGTGCATTTGTTAATAAAACAGAGATCTTATATAAAGATTGCAAGTCCTGCATTAATAATTTTTGATTTTTTTTAAAATCAGCATATGCAAATTGCTGAATTATTTTTGAAAATCCCCATTCGACTGCAACTCGCAGAATTTTCATTGATTGATTAAAATGTAACTGTGCAGGTGTCAACTGATTTGGTTGTCCTGGGAAAGGGGTAATAAGCATTTCCATAAGTCCATATCCCTGATCACCAAACAAAACTAATTTATCATTTTCCCCAAACACTACTTTCTCTTCCAGCTGGTGGTACAGATTGCTTTCCCTAAAAAAACTTTCATTAATCTTCAAAATATAAAATTATCCATAGTAACAATACCTAAATATGCCTGCATCATGCTTTCGTCCATGGAATCCTAATAAACTTGATATTATGCCATCAGGACACATCACACTTTGGTATTTGAGGCAGTGGAACCTTTTGTGCCCAGAATAATATTCTTCCTGATTAATGAAGGACGACACATTGCACGGGCAGTGCCATCAATAAATCCCCAGCAGTTGTTTATCGCTGCCCCTTTGTCGTGTACTGCATAAAATAAATTTCCATAATGTGATTCTCTATTCCTAAATAACCCCCGGAAGTATTGAATAAACAAGTTTCTAATGCAAGTTTTATTCACTAACCATGCAAATGGTTTAGTGTTTCAATATTAATCAAATCTTCATAAATACCTGAGCATATGCTTCCAATCTTTGCCTGTCTAACCACTGTAAGTGTTTAAGTCCATCAAAAGATGTTCTTTTTGGGCAATCATAACATCTACTGTTGTTCTTATTATTTGAGACAATCATTGTGCAGACATATTAAAAAAGTTTTTCAAATCAGCGAGTCTACTAGGATAGGCTAACCTCTTTGGCACTATACACAAAGCTTTTAATCCTAAAACAAATTATTTTTTATTTTATTAAAAAGAAATCACATAGCTATGGAACAACTTAATGGTATTATACAGTATTTGTATGTTTGAGCTTGATTATGTGCTTAATAAATGGCTAAATGAGTCCTATGTGTACTCTGGACTGTAGCAAGATAATATACTTCCAGCTTGCTTAACATTAAAGCCTACCATTAACTCGATCACCAGCCTCCGTCACAATCTCATCAGGTATTAAAAAAGCATTCTTAACTCTCTGAAGATGTTCCCTTTGAAACCTAAAGTTTGTTAGCACTTCTTCATCACTGAGGTTATCCAAATCAAAAGGAGGGCCCAGGCCCTCTTCATCTCTGTCAATGAAAATATTGTCCAAAATAGCGTATTCTATATCTTCATCGGCCCCACCTCCTAAAATAACATCTTCCAAAACATTTTCCATACTACTTGCAGGCCGGGGTATCAAATATAATAATTAAAATTAGCCAAATCACTCAAACAACGAAGCAAAAAGACGCAAACGACAAATGTAGTAAGTAGAAGTATTAGGTTAGCTCATAGATAAAATATTTATGGTTAGCTGTTTCGATCCAGAAAAACTGTCAATTTAAAGAATACGTTACAATAAGTCTTTATTTTTTAGAGAAATAAGGTTAAGACCTTATTAAAATAAGGTAATCCCTTAATAGTGACTGACATTTCCAATAATTCCCTATTATCTCTGGTTGTATTTTGACTTTTTAGGTTTGTTGTTTGTTTATTGTTTATAACGTTATTTTAAAATGAATAATAATAAAAGGGTACGTTCAACAAATTTTTCATCGAACGAAAAATCTTTGTTGATCAATTTGGTCCAAAAATATCGGGATATTATTGAAAATAAAAAGACTGATGGGGTATCTGTTCAACAAAAAAATAAATGTTGGGAGAAAATTGTTACTGAATTTAATTCAGTTGCTCCTAATAATGTATATCGGAATATTGGTTAACTGAAAATTTATTATAAAAACAAAAAAAAAGTTAGACATGCTGTTGCGGAAGCAAAGTTAAACATACGAAAAACTGGTGGAGGTCCATCAGCACCATCAGGCATCAAAGAAAATGAAGCTGATAGTGTATTGCTATCTATAATAAATGAGAAATCGGTGTACGGATTAAATAATCCGTATGATAGTGATGCCAGCTTCCTTCAGAGAAAAGATTCATCTGATATTTCTGTGAATGCAGAAGTTGATGAAAACGACCAGGTACCTCAGGTATTTATATTATCGATAATAATTTTAATTGCAATATTAACGTAAGTTTTCTATTTTAGTTCGATCACCAAGAATTCCATGTATTGCAATGCTCTGGAAATGTAGCTACAGAAAAGACCGAGGATAATTATAATAATGAAGTATGTAATATATCTTAATTGATATACTAAACATAAATTTTGAAAACTTCAGTGTTTTTGTTGTAGGTTACAGTTACAGACAATGAACTGACGCTGACTGAAGCTGACCAACTGGACTACATAGAAATGGTACAGAAAGTTTCGTTATCACAATATTGTAGATTAGTTATACCATATCCCAAAAGTACAGAGAGTCTTAAAGTTTACAGGGCAAGCAACGAAGAGCTGTAAACAATTGACCCCAGCAACGTTGTATGTACTTTTGGGACTTAACTTTCAATGACAGTTATGAAAGAACATTTTAATGTTTGTTACATGCAAGTGATACTGTATCTCCGACAAAAAGAAAGTATCCAGAAAATGAGGATTTACCCAAAGAGGTATGTTAAAAGGGTGTAGTACTAATGTGATTCCAAAATGATCTGTCAATTACACGTTATCATTGATAATATTTATTTTGTAGAGAAATGCAAGTGACAAAAGACTATTAATGAAAAGAAGACGCCCTGCAACAGTAATCAAACCTTTAAACTCATCGAACCTTTATAATCAATATCCATCATATCCATCCACGACACCAACAATTCTTGGAAATCTGGCAATTTCAAAAAATTTTGCTTGCTCTCTTATGAATTCTCTTGGAGTAGGCATTCTAATGGTATATATCAAGCGGTTACAAATCACTTCAGAAACTTTCTTTATAATCCTACATGCTGTCGAGGTGTGAACACCAACAAAATCTGCAACACAGCTTTGGTGTGCTCCTGTTGCATAAAACCGTAAGGTTAGTAACAACTGGTTAATGGGGCTGACACTATTATTTCTACAATGGTAATATAATTTGATTAATTAATTTTAATTTAAATTTCACAACCAATGACCTGAGTAAGCGAACATGAAGGGTGATAAATAGAACGCCTATTTTCTGCTTTCAGGCATAAAATGTTTCGTTTTGGTTAATGGTTTTTTCAAAAACTAAGCTTTAAAGAAAGCATGTATCCAAGTCGAATTTGTAATGAAAAGTTTGACAAAAATTGCCCATGTATATACGGTTTTATATTTATTGTTTGATACATACTTTAAATAGAAAAAGAACTTTAGAACAGATCCTCTTCATGTTCGCCTTGTATAGACTGTATAGATCCGCAAAAATACGTACACATTTGTAGGAAATTCCAAGGCGTCTTCTATTTGTATTAAAATATTTAAAACGGTTTGCTTATACAACCGAAATCTTTTAAAAAAGGTAAAATCGTCCATGTTTTCAAAATGCAAGGACCTTTGCATCACTCTTCTTGGAAATCCATGATCAATTAATATTTCTATATCATCTTCAAAAAGATCATTATCTTCCTCTTCCAAAAAATTCATTATCTTTTTGAAAATACAAGTACAAAAATAAATTCAGTATAACTGCGACACTTCTTATCTATGCATTAGTCGATGATAAATTCTCTCAAATTTTGACGTTTTATCGATTTAAAAGGTTAACTCTCAATTTAATCCGTCCTGAACGGAAGATTAAGTTTAATCAGAGTTATGGTCTTTTAACTCCGGAATAATTTGCGGTGCAATCCATTTGGCTTTTTTAACCCTGATTAAAATTTAATCCAGGAATAACTTCGTTGGTGCAATCGGCCCTGAGAGTAGAAGCAGAGAACACTACCTCTAAAGTAGAAGACGCCATATTGTTGTTTATGTTAACCTATTTACTCAGTGGTTTATGTATAGATGATCCAATAAAAATATTTGGTGTAATGGAATTAATCTTGTTGGATGAAAGTACCGGGACAAATTATAAAATAAAAGTGACAAGAGAAGAATTTGATAGAGCTCATAATGTTAAAATTATACCTATTGATTTTTCACGGTTGGCTTTGGCGTTGAAAATTCAATGCCAAAGGTAGTACCTTAATGTAAATCAACAGTTCAATTTCCCTGTAACTAACAGTTTCATTTTTATTTATATCTTAAATAATTTCAGCCGTCGTTCCTTCTTTCACGGATTGTGATTGACAGCTTGTCGGTCGGAAACAAATTTGCATCAAATGCTGCCAACGACTAAATTTAATAAAAAAACCGCTTGCTGTGTCTACTTCATTTTTATTGCTGCAATTGATTACAGCGTGTTCTCGACCGCACCCTAGGGAATAGGGTGTTAGTATTAATTATTTTGCTAGAATAGAGTGAGCTGTGCATAGTTTTTTCACATACTGTGTTTTTTGTTGTTCGTTGTTATTTATATTCGTGTCATATAAAAAAATGTGAGAGTCAGTGTAAAATTGTAAATTATTTTTATGTTTTGATCTGTTAACTTAATTTAAATTTAACATTAATAAACTAATGTTTAAACTACCTCAAGCCCACACGAGTCATTAAGGAAATATTTCATCAGGTTATGGGCCCAGGCACGTGGCCGTGAAGAATTGAGGTAAAGACAGTAAAGTCTGATCAGCCAGGAAAAATTAATTAAGTCAAGATGGAAAGTATACGCTCTCAACTTGAATGTTTAACGGAAGATTCAAATGGAAATATGAATTATGAATCATGGGGGGTTTGAGTTGAATTTAATTTTGAAATGTAAGAAGATTTTTGACGTTGCTGCCGACAATTTTTTGGATACAAATATAATGAAGACAAGTCTGTTATTGAAAATTGTATACAAATTCAACAATTAGCAGACAGTCTAGTAGCAGAAGGTGAGCAAGTAAAGAACTCCTGGATCATGGAAAGAATTTTTGGGTATATTAGCACCGAAACTATTTTCGAACAGCCTGGGACAATGTCAGTGGGTCGGATAAGAATTTAAGCTATCTATTTGATCGATTAAGACTAGAAGAGGACATTGAATGAAAGTCAGTTAACACCTAAGTCTACATCTCAAAATGCCTTTATATCCAAGCACACAAGTAACTCAGATACATCAAATGGAAGTCGAAAAAGCAAACCTCCAGAATGTTTTAAATGTGGAAAAATTGGCGACATAAAGTCACAATGTCACGGAAAACCATGTGCAAAATATTTTGAATATTGTAAAAATACTTATGGCTGTAATAAATGTAATTGTATAGGACATTTTGCAAAAGATTGTCCAAATGTACACACAAATCAGCAAGACAAGTCAAGCAAACAGTGCAAGAATGGCAGTAATAGAAGGGCGCTTATAGTAAGTAAGCTTATCTTCAATAGATTCACTTAACAAGAATTCTGAAAACTGTTGGTATCAAGATTGTGCTGCAACACAGCATATGAGCTCACATAAAGAATGGTTCAAGAACTATAAAACTCTTAAACAACCGTCCATGATTGTAATTGGTGATGCAACCGAACTAGAAGGCAGACATGGCAGAAAATAGTCTTGCAAAATTTATTACATTCTGCCAAAATGTCCTTCAATAAATCAGTATCCAAAGATAAGAATAGTATTGTAAGTGCAATGGCAGAAAGAGAAGGAAAGTTGTACAAACGAAATTTCGTCGAGAGCCTGAAAAATGTCTAGTTAATATTTCCTTAAGAAAATGGCATGAAAAGCTTGCGCATCAAAATGTTACACATGTTCGAGATGTACTGATAAGAAGTGGAATCAAATTTCTAGATGATTGGGACGGGTATGTTTGTCCAGGATGTACTCATGGAAAACAACACAGAGTACCACATTCTCTGAATCCAAAAATGTCAGAAAGTCAGCTTGATCTAATACATGAAGATCTATGTGAAATGAACATTCACTCTTTAGGAGGAGCAAAATACTTCTTGCTCTTCAAAGATGATTACTCTCTATTCAGAACTGTATTTTTCCTGAAATGAGACGGCTGAAAAATTAGAAACCTTCTTGAAATTAGTCGAAAATCAGTTTAACAGAAAAGTCAAGACACTAAGGTCAGATAATGGTACTGAAATAAAGAATCGCGAAACGCAACGGATCTTAAAAACTCTTGGAATTTTTCACAGTAAATCAAGTGCCTATACTCCACAACAAAATGGAAAGAGAGATACAGAGAACAATAGTTGAAGCTGCAAGAACAGTCATACATGCTCGAGGTCTGAATGACAATATATGGGGTGAAGCAGTAAACTATGTCGTTTTTAAAATTAATCATACTGGCACTAGTACAGTAAAAGGTAAAAGTCCAGCTGATCTTTGGTTTGGAAGAAAGATAGACATCAACAAGCTAAAATCATTTGGATGTGACTGCTATTTATCAAAAGAAGGTAACAAGAAAGGTAAAATGGAAAAGAAGTCAATAAAAGGTTTATTTGTCGGTTATGATGTCGATTCTCCAGGCTTCAGAGTCTTCCTAAATGAAATAAAAGATGTCTTAAGTTCAAGTAATGTAGTGTAACGTGTAAGGGGAACAGCCGCCGGTATTGGCTACAAAGTGGCGGCATCCTTTTGAAGAAAGCGCGAGATCTATGCTGTGGTTGGAAATATCGAAAACGGCGTTGACAAAGAGAGCGACGGCAGCATGTCGGCATCGACTCCTAAAATGCCGACAAAGGAATTTCAAGAAACGTCCGGTGGCGGCTTTCGAATCAAAGACCAGAAGCCGCTAAAATGATCTGGAGCCTTTGTCGGATATATAAATGGGAGAATTGTCGGCATGAGGGACAGAATGTAAAAGACAGTGTGAATAAATAGAATAGTCCGAGTAAGTTAGTGATAATATAGTAAATTTATGTTGTAATTTATATTATTTCGAGTGTAAATAAAGTTAATTTAATAACTCTAAATTAGTCTCACTTATCTGCGAACCCGCATACGCAACAGTAGTCTTTGATGACAAAACAGAACTGAACAATCTACTGAAATATAAATGCTATCATATGAGACATCTGACGCTGAGAAATCAGACTCAAGCTCAAAATATGAAAGCATGGAAGCTGAAGAAACTGAAGATGAAAATTGGTCTCAAAGTCGGGAAAGTGAAAGTCAATCTGATAGTTCAGAAAGTCCACCAGTATCACCTGCAAGAAGAAACCAACGAAATCGGTATGTTATAAAACCACCACTGAGATTTAAAGATTATGTGACTAATACAGCATTAATATTACACGATCCTGAAGAAAGTATGTCTGGTGAAACAAGTGATATTCCCGTCATAGAAGCTCTTAAAGATGAAAACTGGAAGAAAACAATGTCAGAAGAATACGAGTCATTGATAAGAATGAAAACATGGATATTAATTGAGAAACCCAAAGATATTACACCTCTAACTTGTTGGGTGTTACGCAAGAAAGACAATGGAAAATATAAAGCAAGACTCATTGTCGGGGTTTGAACAGAAACAAGGCAAAGATTATTTTGAAGTTTTTAGTCCTGTTGCTCGTTTAATGTCAATCAGGTTAATTTTGAGCATCGCTGCATCTGAAAGCATGAAGATAATGACATTCGATGTAAAAACAGCTTTTCTACATGGTAAAATGAATGAAAATAGCTTTATGTATCAACCAGAAGGGTTTAATGACAAGTCAGATCGTGTATGTGAATTGAAGAAAAGTCTTTAAGGCTTAAAGCAAGCACCAGAAGTCTGAAATGAGACATTCTCAAAATTTCTAGTCTTTAAGTTTTAGATCTACTGATGATCCTTGTGTTTACTACAATAACAGCAGAAGTGTAATTATTGTTCTACATGTTGATGATGGTCTTATGGTCGGTTATCATAAAAGTGAAATGTTAGAAGTCTTGAAGGAGCTTGATCAAAAATTTGAAATTATTTATGATACTGGGAAAAGTAACAATTTCTCATATCTTGGAATGCAAATACAAGTGTCTGAAGATAAGATATTTGTAAATCAGTCAAAATATGCTGAAAGAATCGTACAACGATACCAATTTGAAGATCTAAACGTTGCACACACACCTATTGAAAGTGGAATGGTCACAAATCCTGAAAATTTTGTAAATGATAGTCATTTGGAAAAGTCAAAGCCATACAGAGAAGTCATTGGCAGTCTGTTGCCACCATATCACACCCAGATATATGCCTCTCGGTAAATTACTTAAGTCGTTTCAATAACAAGCCAATGAAAAGTCACTGGAAAATGATTAAACGTGTCTTCCAATATGTAAAAGGGACAACAAAGTATGGTATATGTTTCAATGGAGGTAAAAATCTGTCTGTATATAGTGATTCTGATTATGGAGGAGATTTAGAAACAGGACATTCCACTAGTGGTGTTCTTCTATTACGCGGAGGTACTATAGTCTGGCTCACTCAAAAACAAAACATTGTGTCAAACTCAACCGCTGAAGCAGAGTATCAAGCTGCAGTATTGGCCATAGATGAAGTCTGCTGGATACGAAGATTAGCTAAAGAATTGAAACTGTTAGATACAAGTCAGCCTACGTCACATTATATTGACAATCAGTCTGCTATTTACATGCTGAATAACACTTATGAAGGAAAAGGAAAGAAACACATTGAAATCTCTAGAAAATTTATTCACATATTGGGTCTACAGTCACACCAGTTCATGTCAGAAGTAAGGATCAACTCCCTGATATCCTAACCAAGCCTCTACCACGTAAACATTTTGAATATTTGAGGGGTAAAATAATTAAGGAGGAGTGTTAGCATTAATTATTTGACTAGAATAGAGTGAGCTGCGCATAGTTTTTGCACATGCTGTGTTTTTTGTTGTTCGTTGTTATTTATATTCTTGTCATATAAAAAAATGTCAGAGTCAGTGTAAGATTGAATATTTCATCAGAGGAGGACTCGTAACATCCATTACGCGCGTGTTGGTTGAGTTGGGTTTTGTGACTTGGAGGTATGTTTTCTCTGCTTGTGACCAAATTATGAAAGACGCCATTTTTGGTGACAAACTTTGGTGGTGACATCGTTCGAATTTTGTGATTTTGTGATAAAAGTTCAATATTTTCAGTGAATTAATATGGATGGAGGTTCTGCTTATGGCTGCAAAAGCCGCAGTGAGAAAAAGTAGTCAGGAATTACATTTCACAGGTAAAAATCAATGTATAGTTAGTTTTTTTGGTTACAAAATTCACATTCACACATACTATTTTGTAAAATAACCATACTTCTAGTCAGGCCATACCTAACATCCCAGTCCTATTCATTACACGTTGTATTATTTGTTCATTATACTATAATGGTAATTAGAAATCATAACAGAATAATCATTCATGGTTTCTCCAGTGGCGTTGCACCTATTCCTATTTTAATATAATAAAATGATATGTCAATATAATAACTTTTCTGAAATTTTTCCGGGTTTAAGAAATGTAACTGTAATGTAAACATGTAAAATATTTATTGTTTCAGATTCAATCAGAAGTGATGGATCATGTAAGGAATCAGTTAACAAAATTCATATTATTTAAGGCCAATAATGTAAATTATGAGTAAGTTTTATGAATTGGAGAATAATTGAACTTGCTGAATGTCATTTTCTGTTGATATTTACTATTTCATATTGTTATTTAATATTTTATACTATTGTTATTTACTATTTTATATTTGAACTGTATATTCTACTATTGGATGGTATCACATTAGCTACTAGAAATAATGTAATCGGAGAGTTACAAATATGTATGTACTTAGTTGTTTTTGTCTACTTGAATTTGAATTCAAATGTATAAAGTATTGAAGTATTTATTATGTGGCACCATTTATTCCAATTTCGAAGGATTAAAGTGAAGCATAAAATTATTTTTTGTTTTATTTCGCATCTAACCGTTCTCAAAAAATTTGCTTCATTATGTTAAAAATCTATACCTAGATGTTACTCAATGGAAATTCTATCTTATATAAAATTTCATTTCAACAGATTCATATTTGGTATATTCAGAACAGAGAACACTATCTCCAAATTCAGACGCTATGTGGGTTACGCCACTGGCGAACCACATTTTGGTGACAAATTGTCTCATTTTCGGTAGTATCGTTACGAGTCCCCTCTATTTCCTAGTCTAAGCTTGAAAGAGGTATTCTATGGCCGATAATTGGCGCATGCGGAGACAAGTACCTACCCTTATCAAAAATCTGATCAAAATCATCCTGAAGAAAAAAAAGACCACGGCAGCTGTTTAAGTGTTGTAATTAATTTAAAAAGAACACATTATATGACATTTTTAAGTGAAAACATGAAATGTTTGATGTTTACATTTAAAATGAAATTCTACCAATTTTGGATTTATATTGTTGTTAGTACATTTTTCACACACACCCACATAAGTTTCACCTCTCATTAACTGAATGCAAAAAATAAAAGAAACCTTTACTTTGTACCTTTATTTTTTTAAATCCAATAACATCTTATTACTCTGCTTATTAAATAAAAACATTTTTTCAATTTTTTTTGCTTTTTATAACCTTTACATTCTTATTCCACACAAACTATGGGGTGGGTGGCTTAGGGGTTCACTGATTCATGCTTGATGAGGTCATCTGAAAAATAAAAAAATATGTATTGAACAGCATAGACAGAAATATCAGAATAATTACCAGTAATTGAGCGAAACCAACAGGTACCCCATAATCAGAATTGTCTCTTACATAATTTATTCCTCGCAAGTTATTGTTCCAACTTGAGATTCTGATTCGCAATTCTACAATTATTCATCCAGCAATACTCCAGGTAGCCAAACTCAGCACGTATATATGCACAGGGTTGTCCATTAAGCGCGCGGTGGTCTCTAGCGATCTTACCGTTGAAATAGGAAGAAAATGTTCTGTTTTTTTTCGAGTGTTCTTTCTGCGGAAAATAATTTCAAATATGGCGGACTTCCGGATATACCGGAAGTAGACATCAACTTCCTTGTTTTAAATAGAATACCATGTATATTATCACATTTTTGAATTCAGCATCGATTTTAAGGTGCAGTTTGTTAAGCATAGTTGTTTTCTACGGAGTCTCTATTTGAAGTTATTCGGTAATCTTTAGAAAATTTGACGTTTGTAGTACTTCACAAAAATTGTGATATCTCGGAAACTACACCCGATTCAAACATGAGGTTTTCGCTGTTGCAAAGACCAAAAAAACGCAGTTATGTTTTAAAGTAGCATTACTTCTAGAGAAATTTCAATAATTACACTTGAAATTTTCAAATTTTAAACATGCAAGTCATTTTTTTCAAATGGGATGGTATGTTAAGTTTCATATCCATGAATGCGAAATTTAATTCACTTTCGATTTTATAAAGGCATATTTAGGTATATCTCTGTTGGTTTTCAAGCTATTAACGCTTTTTCAATTATTTTACAACGGTACAGAGAAAATGGAAAAATACTAGGCGGCATGGCTCACAGTTACGTCAAAGAAGTTGTCAAATTTAATAAAATTTATTGCGTGCAGTAAGGGCTGATATGGTTTATATCCTTGGAGAATGTTCAAAAAATTGTTTTCTCGCATACCGAGGGTACGGCGAACGTACTTATGTTTTAAAGGTGGCATTATTTCAAAAGAACTTTAAATCATTACGCTAGCAGTTTTTGAATTTGAAACGTTTGAAACATACAAAAAATATTTTTTTTCAAATGGGGTGGGATGTTATATGTCATATCTATAAATGCAAAATTTAATTCTGTTTCGATTTTAGTAAGGCATATCTATGCCTATCTTTGTTGGTTTTCAAGCTATTAACGATTTTTAAATTATTCTACAATGGCGTGGAGATAATGGAAAAATCGTAGGCGACATAGTTTAGTTGGGGGAAAACTAGAGGAAAACTAAATATGGCAGATATTATATTGGTACCGATTTATTTCATGAATTCAAATTGCCTACCATTTTGCTGTAAACAGATATTAAATCTATCAATTAATGATCTATCTACATTATGTAACATTATGGATGTAACAGAATTGAACGCCGCTCGTATTCTTTCTCGCATGATCGCTGCTGTTGTTGGGGGTATTTTGTTGACCAGATCTTTAACGTATCCCCAAAGGAAAAAATCCAATTTTGTTAGATCTGGTGATCTTGGTGGCCAGGCAACGGGTCCACGTCTTCCAATCCAGCGTCCTGGATACCTTTCATCCAGAGTGTTTCGGATTCTGACACTAAAATGTGCAGGCGCTCCATCCAATTGAAACCACATTCCATTCCAAAATTTTGGATATTTCCAGTAAGGTGTACATCGAAAAAATGGGGCCCTATTATGTGGTGTCCAATTATGTCACCCCAAACGTTAACATTCCATCTATGCTGGTTGTCGATCGTCCTCAAATTTCGGCAAATTTGGCATCCGCGTAGAAATGTAAATTATGCCGGTTTACACAGCCGTTATTATGAAACGTAGCTTCGTTAGTGAATAATACGGCATTAAAAAACAATGCATCTTCTTGTAGACGTGCAAGACCCCAATTATAGGAATTGGTTCTGTTTTCAAAATCTTGCTCTTCAAGTGCTTGATTTAGCTGCACATAATAAGGATGATAATTATTCTTCGCTAAGATCCTTTTTACAGACGTTTGTCAAATGCCCAAATCGCGACTGATTACGGATGTACTGCTATGAGGGTCTTCAACTACAGTTGCGAGAAAATTAAACACATTATCTTCAGTTATCACTCGTTTTCTTATGCTATGTTTTTCGTAGTTGACTGACCCGGTCCTGTCAAATCTATCCATCAGCCTTTCAAAAGATCTTGGTTCTGGATACTTTCTATCAGGAAACCGTTCGCCGTACACTCGGGATGTAAGAAGACAATTTTATTAAATTTGACAATTCCTTTGACGTAACTGTGAGCCATGCCGCCTAGTATTTTTCCATTTTCTCCGTACCGTTGTAGAATAATTGAAAAGCGTCAATAGCTTGAAAACTAACAGAGATAGACCTAAACATGCGTTAATAATATCGAAAGAGAATTAAATTTCGCATTCAGGAATATGAAACTTAACATATAATCCCATTTGAAAAAAATGACTTTTACATGGTGTTCTATTTAAAATAAGCAAGTTGATGACTACTTCCGGTATATCCAGAAGTCCGCCATATTTGAAATTATTTTCCGCAGAAAGAACACTTGAAAAGAAACACTTTTTATATGGAACATTTTCTTCCTATTTCAACGGTAAGATCGCTAGAGACCACCACGCGATTTATGGACAACCCTGTATAGGCCTAGATTCCCAAAACATGAAGTCTGTACAATTGAATAGAATCCACTTATTCCTCCCTTCTCCTTCGGATAAAGACACATGAATTTTCGAAGGTTACGCCCGATTTCAACACCAAAACCTTAAACACAAGGAAATGTAAATAAACTTATTCAACAAAAAAACAATAGAGTCAATAGACAGTCAGTGAAATTCTGCGCAACATTCCAAATTGACAATTTATCATGGGACTTTATTTCAGCCACTACTGCTAGAACAGGATACAGAATTAGAAGTCCTCCCGACAATCTTGCACTCATGCACTTTAGGTGGTCTAATTTAGAGCTTCCCTTTGCACATGTCCAAATTTCAAAAAAGGACTTCAACGTTGCCGGATGTTTGGCTGTTAATTGACGAATGATACTTTTAGAAGTAGTTAATTTTTACTGAATCTAATTTTCATTTTTAAGGTTACGCGGGAGATTTATCATTTATTTAATTTTGCTAAAGCGTTATACACTACCTTGTGAGCTCTGATAAATCTGTGCAACTACATAGTCTGTTTTGGCTCTGATTCAAATACTTAAAAGTAAATACTAGTTTTCCAGCTTCTTCTTCCAAAATATCTCTCCAATCCTGCGGTTGCCCCTATGGCTGTAAGTAGTTGCTCGTATAGTGTATAGGCTTACGAAATTATTCTTATTAGGCCATTCTGAATCCTGTTTAGTTAAGATTTTCCACAATATCAAAGGAGCGGTGTTCTTGAAATGGGCACCTGGGTTAAAAAACAAAATGCAGGTCTCCTTTAAGCATGTAGCAAATACGTCTTTGTTGAAATTGCAAGCTTAAGAAAAAACATTACAAGTTACATTCAAGTTGTGCCTATTTTAGTATTTGAGTGATGCGAACAGAAGCAATAAAATTAGTCTTCCATTTCAAAGCTTAGGCAACTAACACAACATTACAAAGTATATTATATTGTATATAAGTCAATGAATTAGTAATTTGAGAATATTATCAATATAAGTTAACGTCTAGTAATAATTATTAGAAGGCAGAAGTTCCTCCATATTTTATAGAAGTAATATATAAGCAGATTATATTTTTAATCATTTTTATATATATTGTTTGTTTTCTATGGTCTATGAATCTTCTTCACAGAAAACAATCAATTCAAATACGTAGTTTGACCTACTGAATGCACATTTATAATGGTCGTGTTCACAGCAGTGTCTGATTACCAATCGATTAGTAATCAGTAATCAAAAAGTTGACGTCTTTAGTATGACACCTATCAGAAAACCATAGTGTAACATAACCTACATTTTGTTTCAGATATTTCCCAATTCTATTATGGACATCTATCGTTCCGTTTACCACATAATCTTTTTCATTATATACATATTGAATGGAACATACTTTTTCTTCTTTCATTTTCAATTCATCTAATATGTGTTTTTGTAGAATTAAATTATTTCAAATCTTTTGACAACTGTCAGTTTGACAAATGAACTAATCAGTAATCAGTCGTGTCCACAAGATACATATTTTTGATTACTGATTACTAATCGATTGGTAATCAGACTCTGCTGTGGACACGACCATTCACTTATCGGTAATCGGTAATGCGGCAGTTTAGGATTCCTAATTTGGGAGTTATTTGGCGCATGCGCAATAATACAAAAATGACCGTGATTTGTCCACAGTGTTGCCGATAATATTTTTATAATATGATGGTAAATATTCTGTCATTATTTCATTTATTCATTTGTTATGTACAAAAAATTATATATAAAATTTGTGACAAAAAGTTATTTAACTTTGGACCGACTTCATTAGTTGATGCATTGGAAAATACAAAATAGTATTAATGGTGGTGGTAATATTGAAGTAGCGCAACTGTAGTTGGATAGAAGACTTTCGGCACCAACTCAAAAGTACTAGAAACAATTATTACTTTGATTTTTTCAGTGCCCCCACTAATGTTTTAACATTTAGATAATTGGAGAACTGATTCTTCAACGCACGAAATCGTAAAACTCACTAAAATAACCCAATCCACCAAACAAGAAGTTAAGAAGATCACTTCGATGTAGCTCATCTTACACGAAAATTTACTCTTATTACCATCACATCATTGTTCTTTCTAAATTATTATTTTACGGCTCATCAAATCAAATACGATTTTTAACAGTGAATCATAAATATTAAAAAGAAGCCCTAATCCCAAGATTAGTAGAAATCTTTACTACTCTTGCCCTACTCCTGTGTATTTCATTCATACATGTTTGAGTTGAAGTTTAAATTCAATATTTCTCAATAACATTTTCATCTTGGACCATAGGGTATTTTTTATTCCTTATGTTTTATGTTTGGATTTAAATTTCACAGTACTTATGACACAAGAGAAATAGCCTTCTCCTATATTTCTTCTTCTGTTTAATAAGATGTTCTGTTATATGCTATTTGACCTACCACCATTGACAAGTAAAATTATATAAGGCGATGTAAAACAGAAAGCTTGGCAACCGCGCTTGAACATTTCATCGGCGGCCGGCCTACGTCAAATTAGGAATCCTAAACTGCCGCATTACCCATCTTATGACAGCAAAATATCCGGCAACGTTGACATGCTCTTTCGAAAATTACGCATGCGCAATGGAAGCTCCAAATTAGACCACTTAAAGTGCAAGATTGTCTTTCTATGATAATCACAAATCAAATGCTAATGAAAATCACGGTCCGTAGAGAGACGTGAATGAAAATAAGGCACTATGATCTCGACATAGACTGTCAAGTGTTATCGACTAAAGCCCGCTGCAGACGGAGTATGTTTTGCTGCATGTTTCCTTGACGGGAGCTAGGCATGGTGCTGTGCATGCTTCCGTGTAAGAAAATGACATCGCGTGCACTGTTGGTTGCTTGAACTCGTGCGTGATTTGATGATAGAACCGGTGCTATTTTCGGTGATTGTTTTCATGCATCGTGCCTTCTCGGAACACTCGGAACTAGTCGAGACGTACTCAAAAGTTATTTGCATATGATAACATGTTATTTTTGATTGTTGGGACATTTTCTCTGTAGTAACAATGATTAGAAATAGAGCTTGATTAGAATGTTCAATATTTTGTATCATTTGTCGCAGTCATATTTCTCTGTACTGTCATTTTACATAAATGATGGCCAGCATCGTGTGAAGCCAACACAAGCAAGAAGCAAGGGAGGCATCAACACACCATGCGCGGCAACATTTATCGGACCGTGCAGCAAAACATGCAAGCAATCATGCAGTAAAACATACTCCGTCTGCAGCGGGCTTTAGTTTTCTAACGTTCCTAATAGAGCACTGTATAGATCTCCAGGGCCGCTATTAGCAGCGTTCCATTTCAAATCCAACCCTGTATAAATAGGTTAGTTTTCATAAAGTAAAGAGCTTAGGTTGGTGCACGTTCGTAGAATCACAGGTCTGGAATCAAATGTCGAATTACTTAGGTAGCAAGTAGGTCGCTTAGCGTCTTGTTCAAATGTCAAAGTTAACGATAGCACTGCGAAATTGAGAAAAGGGTATGTTACTTACAACATAAAATACTTTAATCTTATTGAAAAGTTTTGAGATTATGAGCGCTGAATAAAAAAGACCTATCGAGATGGAAATATGTTATCGTATACAGTTTGAATGATCATACAACTTTGCATTATCCTTTGAATTGGTGTTTTTATGTTTTAAGCAACATCCCCCTTCAAATGCGAACCACACGGCAGAAATTGGAATTTGGTCACTTTGTCTCGTTGCCTAGCAACGATCAGCTGCCGACACATTTCAGTGGCGTAGCACGGGAAGCGTAATTTTGACTGTTTACATGAATCAAGAAAACAACAAAAGTCTTTTCGTAATCTGTCCGTTTTTGAGTTTGCCTGACAAGGAAAGATTGCATATGAATTTCCCGCGTCTGAAGACATGGCCAGTTCTCACACGAAGGTGCTTTTACGGTCACTCTACCTGGAGGTATGTCTTCTCTGGCTCTACCATAGCGACTCCCTGAACCAAGAACGTATCCCTGAACACAGCCTTTTAGGCTGTGTTCGGGGAGTCGCTATCTGGACTATCTTGCACTATCAGCTGTTCACGAAGCAATGATAGTACTACAAACACTATCGTGACGTCATTAATTTTTGTGTGTCACGTCATAAATGAATGCTATCAAAGCTATTTCTTCCGAGGTAGTGTATGGAAAGTGTTTGCGTTTGCAAACCACAACGACAGAAATACTGTACATCTGACATAGACATCATAATGCCACTGACATAACAAACCGATAATCGTTTATAATTCGGACAGTTTTCTAAAGCAGAGAAGGATAAGTGTCTACTCATTGGGATAAGTTAAATAAATAATTTAACTGAAATATTTTCACGTGATGGGGAAATTCAGGTTCAATTAATATACAGCGGTCACCAAATTCTTCTGCAAGAGTATACTCGTATACCAGTATGTACCAAAAAATAATGAAATGAATGATATTATTTATTTAACCCAAAATTTATTAGAGTGACCATTCTATGCAAAAACTAACAAGATGCTCACCAATATTGAGGGCTGCACAAACTTGCAGAAAATTATAAGGATAAACCAGATCTCCAGGCAGAGATCTTTGCGCAGGTTTGAAATTGAAAGTCATGGTATGGCAAATAGATATGCTAGTCAACACTTAAGTTACTGATAGGTAGTTTCAATTTGTACATATTCCAGCTTTAGTGAGAATACGAATAAAATATAAGAACAATCTTCGCTATTATGTACTTCAACCCAAATTTAACCCATGTATTGACGCCGGTTCTATTCCAGATTGAAAAGCATTTTCAATTTGTAATATTTCTCGGACTTGTCTCTTTACAGACAAAAAATAAGTAAATTTTCTTATTCATATTTTTGTGCCTCGACTCCTTAACCTCAATGTGACAGCAAATGACAGAATGTGAACGCAAACGCAAAATAGTGTTCATGGAGCTTGTTATCACTAACACAAAATAAGCTGATAGTGCAGATAGCGACTCCCCGAACACAGCCTGAGTACCCCTATTTGTCAGTTGTCTCTGTTGACTGTTAATACTTTTTAACTTGACATTTGACGTATATCTGATACTGATGCCTAAATTTCTAAATAGGTAGATAATTTTAAAATCGAAGAATTGAAACTGGTTCCTCTTTCGTGCACAAATTTGTCTATGTGAAGGTACGGAAATATTACATAATTATTCCGGAATACTTCTTCCCTAATTTTTTCCTTTCTAGGTTTTCCCATCGTATTGAAATATGACTACAACAATGATAGGACCAACACCAAATTTGGTGCAAAATATGTAAGTTTTTCAAAGCTTTGGAATACAAAATTATATGCAGTATTATTTGTAGTAAATATACCGGTCCTGAAACTGAATTTGCAACCGAAGTTAAGGGGGAAAATGTGATAGTTCATTGCAATGAAGGTATTCACAATCATGGAAGCTCCAAAGTGAAGTTAATTGACAAAATTGATTACAACTGGGAATTTCGATACTACCATGGACATCTCGTAGCTTCTCATATTGGTGGTAAAGTATGTGCTTACGGAATGAAAGGTATTAATTTGTTATTAGCGAGAGAAAATTCTTTATAAAGGACGATATCATTATTTTAGGTAAGGATGGGGCAATGGTGAGGGTAACAAACCAGGAGACCAATCATAGGACTCTAATACGTCACTTAAAGGACGATATAAGGGATGTTGCTTTTGCCTTTTCAAGATCTGAAATTATTTTGGGATGTGTTGATAGCGAGGGTAATATTCTGATTTACGAAGTGGAGGATACTCCACACTCTATATCGTATCCTTTTTGTATTTGTTTATATTTCTTTGTTCTGTAATTGATATAACCGGTTCAAACTGGAAAATAATATTACCCTTAATATGAGTATTTAGATGTACACTATTACTACATATTTTCCACCCTCCTAGTAGTAATAAGACAAAAACTAATTATAGACTGATTTGGTGTCCTTATTTGGCTAGTTTTGATGACGAAGAGTCGAGTGATGACCCGGAAAAGATGTTTGCAGTATTAAATGGGCATAAAGGTATAACTGTCAATACTTTTAAAAGAATTTCATCAATTAAATTTTGTCTTTAGTTGAGATTTTCAACGTTTCTACTATGATTGAAAAGTACGGTAAAGGAAAACAACTAAATCCAGATGATTCCTATGATGGATATATCGAGATTAATCATACAGCTGAAGTTGTTGATGCTTCATTTTCATCTGATGGTACAGCTATTGCGATAGCATCATTTGATGGGTACGTGAAATTCTTTCAATTGTACATGTTTGACAACGAGAAGCAAAAGTGTCTTCACGAATGGCGGCCACACGATGGCAAACCTCTATCATCAATAATATTTATCGATAATGTCATGGAATACAGTTCTGAGTAAGTATCGATTGATAGTGATGTTTGACTTCTCTTATGTATTAATAGATTGGAATATCGAACGTTTGTCTGAGAAATTGAGAAATATTGCCTTTCTAGATGTTGGAAATTCACGATAACTGGAGCCAACAATAATTCTGAAATAAAACTCTGGTCATGTGAGAGCTGGACATGCTTACAAACCATACATTTCAAAACCGATCCTTCGAGTCTTATCACATTGTATCTCAACATTTCCATAGATTATACTGGACAGTATCTTGTTATATCGGATATTAATAATAGGGTTTGTTTATTTTCTATTTACCAATACCAAACTACAGTAAATTTCCATATCTAAAATATTTTAGATTCTGTATATTCTGCATTTGGAAAGGAACGATAAGGAGCAGTTAGTCCATGTAACAATGTTGTCACGATTTTTGTTGCCCGCTCCATTTCTTAGCAGTCATATCATAGAAGCCATCACTAGAACTGTACCATTTTCATACAATGAAGATTTGTACGATGATCGCGTTGATTATGATGATGACGCAGAAATCACAGCTACATCATTGAGAATGCTTGTTATACAGCCTAAAAAATTCCAAGAATGTAACATTACATTTCAACCCGAGGCATTATATCACAGCAATATGAACACATCTGATGGTCTGTGTGAAAAAAATGACGACAAGGACAAGGTTCCAAGATTGGACGACTTGCAGGAATCTGTCACACTATTGATACAACAACAAAGCAATGGCAATTTAACGTTGATGACGCCAGTTGATTTTGCAAACCCTCCTTCAAGACCTGCAAGTCCTCCCAATGAGGCTTCTACATCCTCAAGTAGTAAACCCATTGATAATTTAGATGATAGTATTGTGGATAATCTAATCGATTTCCAAAGACCGCAAAAGGATAATTTTGCTAGTGGTGGCTCAAGCCCCAGCAGGGAAGTCCAAGAAATATTATCACTGAACAATTCATCTTATAACAAACAGGATTACTTTGACAATTTAACAAGTCTGCAGAATGTAGAAGAAGAGCCACAAAAAGAATACAATAGTCAAAATGATGTGCTCGTATTCCAAGATAATTTATCCTGGCCCAAGATACCCGTTGTAAATGAAAATGAAATTATCAAAGATGAAAACTTATGCAAAGAACTTCGACTAAGTTCTGGAGATAATGCTTATCAGTTGAAGAATCTGAATTATCGAATAACTTCACTAGAAACGATAATAAGGGAACAAAACATATTAATAAAAAAATTGCATCAAGATAGAATGAATAAAGATGAGTTTTTGAAAGAATTCGATTGCTCCATGTCCAAGCAACATCTTCAAATAGCCAAAATGCTTGAAAACCTTCATAATATGCAAAAGACAAAGCACAAAGAAATGCAAGATCAAATTGTGAGCGCGATCGGGCAACTGATTAATAAAACGTTGATTGATAAAGTTCAACAGATTTTATCACAGGAAATGAAACATGTAATACTACCTGCAATCCATAATTTGATTGAATCTTATAGACATCAAGTTGATGCTCAATATTCGCAGAAGCTTGCCAATGCTGATATCATGTTGCGTGAAAATGCTGCGAAGGCATTCAATAGCAAAGTAAGTTGTAGTATAAGTATCTAGATGAGTTGATTTGCAATTTAGAATCGATACTCATATCGAAAACAAATTAAAACATATTGTGTCCCAAAGTAATAGAATTAAGTTTCAAATTGGGGATGTAAAAATTTCAGGTTCATATTTTAACCAAAGTTTGGTCTACTTTTTCAAATACCTTGTATGTATGATCGAATTTATATTATATTATTATAAAGATTTCGTTAAAACGTATTGCAAAACTTATTATTTGAAGTTATTATTATTAATACACATTTTTATTATAATCAAAATATTTTAGAAAGTATAGAATTTTAAGATAGGAAATTCTTACAGAAAATGCCTTGAAAATGTCTTCTAGGTCACTATCTCTTAAATATTTTTATAAATAAAAAATATATTTTTAATTATATATTATATCTATGATTTTCATCAAGGTCTACCTTTTGCAGGCTCTCGCAGATACATTGAGTCACTCTGTGGTAAATATTGTAGCACCTAGTTTAGAGAAATGTTATCGTGATATTATATCATCATCGTTGATACCTGCTTGGGAACGAGTTTGTGGTCAGATGTTTCAACAAATCAATGAAACATTTACAAGAGGTACCAAAGAGTGTAAGTAATAGAAAAGTTATATCATGATATAGAGACAAAAGCTCACTGTTTTTTATTTCTAGATACGGCTTCTGTTGAAAGTTATATGGACAGACAGAGACGCGTACAAGAAAAAGGTAATGATGTTATAGCCCAGATGCAGACAATATCTGAAGATATGAAAAACAATTCCGATAAATTGACCAACACTTTATCATCTGAGATACATAAGCAGTTCAATACAGCTTTTAAGAGGTAAATTTTCACATTTGTTCAGGGAGTTCTCAATATTTTCTCAAATTTTTGACCGACGAACCCCGAACGAGGTATACAATTATATATATATATATCGAATTCGACTGTGCTTTATTTTTTGGTTTGTGCGCGCGTTTTAAATAGTAATCGAGCTCCGATTTTGATGATTTTTGATTTATTCGAAAGAGGAAGCTTGAGAAATGGTCCTATGTTCATAAAAACGCAAATCCGAAATCTCCTTCCCTCCGAACCCCCCCCCCCAATGGGGTGGACGGGGTAAAGTTTCTCGAAAATCTGAGGTGGAATAATTAAAGATAATATCCGGAAACGTTAAAATTGAACATTTTTTCAAAAGAGTTACGTTTTTCAAGTTAGAGGCATGTTAAATTCTCAAATATATGTATTTTTTTTATGTGGAGAGGACGATTTCTTTCGAAAATTTAAAATATGTGGGTACTACAAGAAAGACCTAATTATTTGTAGCAACATTTATAATGAACATTTTTTCCTTAGAGTTACGGTTTTCGAGTTAAAGCGGTGTTAGAATGGTCACATCTAAAATACTTATGTGTATTTCCGCAGCAATGTTTTTAGATCTCAATAATAACAATTACAAGCAAAGAATATACGTGGGTAAAAGGATAAGTACTGTCTTCATTGGTATTAGTGAACGTTCAACGAATATCGTGATTAATGTTACACTCAAAAGTGAGAAATATTTTTTTACAAAAATTTGGACCGACGTTATTAGTTGGTGCAATGAAAAATACAAAATAATATTAATTCTATTGGTGCTGGTACGTGAGAAGTTGGTGCCAAAAGTTATCAATATTTAATATTATTTTGTATTTTTCAGTGCACCAACTAATAACGTCGGTCCAATTTTTTGTAAAAAATAGTTATTGACATCAAAGTTTTATTCAACATATATAAAGAATTTCACTATATTTTTTATCTCCGAATTATGAATATACATAACAAATTGGATTTCTTAAACCATAGCAAAAACACGCTTCCATATGTGATATACAAGCACTAGTGTATTACTTCGGAAGGGATTAATTATCTCATCTTTTTTTTAGTGTACAGGAGAAAATGATACACAATTTTAAGGATGTCGTTGCTGAGACTGTTAAACAGAGTTTCAAGAACCATGCATCTGTCATTGAAGATAGTGTCATTAATGCTGTTCGATCACGTGCTGTAACACCATCTCCAAATGTTGATTCTCATGTAATAAACTATTTTCATTCATCAAACATATAATAATTAATACTCGAATGTTGTTTGCAGGTAGCAACACTGTCTCAAATACAGTATCATTTGGCGAAACGTAATATTGGTGAGGCCTTCGAAACAGCATTAAGTGCTGAAGACTTGAACTATGTCATCTATGTATGTGAACGAGTTGATATCAATAAATTATTTGGCAAAGAATGCATCCTTCAGCAAAGTTGTCTTCTCGCTCTCATACAGCAACTCAGTATGGAACTGCACAAGAATACAGAACTGAAACTAAGGTAAACAATTTTATTTAATAATTCCACTTATTTGCTATTTTTTACATTTGCAGCTTTATCCGAGCAGCATTTTTAGCATTGTCACCAGACAATCCGAACACCAAACGTTTTATTCCCAAAGTGCTGAAAGAATTATTGAAACAACTCAACATTTTCATCCAATTAGGACCGCAAATGAAGAGTATGACTGAAGCTAAACTGCTTAAAATGGCTGTAGAAAGTATGCTAGGAAAATAGACTTTACGTTATTAGTATTGTTAATGCAATATTGTTTATTTAATGTATATCATAAAACTTGACTTGAGTTATTTTCATATTTTCTCATTTGTATCTTCTGTCTGATTAGATTCAACTGTTTTTTAACATTGATATGTGATTATTTTTATTTTTGATCATTATTGTATATAATGTTATTTTATAATATAAAACCGTAAAAAATAGGTGGAGTTTTATTAAGGCTAGATAATGTTCTGTCAAAAAAATATCACTGTTTCTATAGATCTGTTTATTTTATAGCCTTTTCTTTGTTTGCTGCAAGTACTTCTCCTGGTGATGGGTAAGGTCGTTGTTGAAAAAGAACTCCCGAAGCAGTGTTATCTGCTGCATTTGATTTATTAACTTCTAAACCATCACTCCATGTCCCTTGAGGTATATCCGAGTAAGCAGCAGGATCCATAGGATCGATTTCATCTTTTCTCATTTTGCCACGACGCATCTTTTCATCGCGACGATAACGTCTATCACGATCGTGTCTATCGCTTCCTTTACTTCTATGACTATATTTGAATTAGACAAATAGAAAATTTCACTTCCTAGGAATACTTACCTTCGTTCCTCATCATCTGAATCTCTCTTATGTTCTCTTTCTCTCTCTTTGTGTTTTTCATTCTCCTTCTCTAAACGCTCTTCTCTTTCTCTCATCTTTAATCTATTCTCTCGCAACTTTGCAGCACTCTGGCATTTTATTGATTTAGGATGTTTAGGGGGAAGCCATGATACCAAGTCGTTCTCCATATTCCAAAAGTAGTATCTTCCACTGGAAAAAAATTTATACTCAATCCTGTAGTATAGCCCAAAGAATATATTCTTTTAATATATATTGGGTTAATAGTTAATACCATCCTCTGTCAAAAATCTCAGTCCAATTTGTTGGTAATGGATACTTCGCCATGAGTTTGTGAATTTTTCGTTGGTAAATTGGGTCTGGATTACCTACTCCTCTCCAGTGTGTCTCACACCATGAATTACATTCATGGTATATATTAGATTTATTAGGACAGGACGAAAGCCCTTTAAAATCTTGTTTTTTCACTTGATCTGATAACTTCTGTTTCGCTAAAATTTATTGAATCCAGGTAGGTAAGTATTACAGTATAAAGATTATACTGTGGTAGGTATTTTACAATATAATTTACTCGATATCAAACTTACGAGTTATAATACCACGTTTAGCTAATCTTGCCGCTAAAGCCGGAGGCAATGGCATTTTAAATAATGAAAAAAAACCTGCTTGCTTCTATAATAATAAAAAAATCTGAAATTACTTCCGAATCAAAGAAAACATACCTCATACGTCTTCCGAATTCAATTCAATCAATCATAACAGAAATCATAATCACAGAGTAACAGAGGGCAGAGACAACCATGGTTGTCTCTGCCTTAGTCTAGGAATCGTAGTTGGAGCAGTCTCTAGATGAGGTAGTGTTCTCTGATCCTAGTCTATTCAGCGCTCTAGTCTAAATACCGTACAGGTCCATCAATCTGACAACCAAATTTTTGGAAAAAATAAATGGAAAACCCCATTCGAAAGGATTTTCAATGCTAGTTCCAAAAATACCACCCATAAATTCTCTCCTCCATTTGTTGAAAATATATTGATGAAAAACGTGGTTGCTGAGTGAATTTTTTAAATCTGTTTTTTCACTAATAAAATATTTTTTTCCCTATCTTTGAATATACCAATCAGATGCTCGTAATTCTCTCGTTCAAAAACATAGTTTCTTTTTTGAATAACTATTGAGGCAGCCGATTAAACAATTAATAAATTATTCCGTAAGGTCAATGCTCGCAAAGAAGGCGACGATTTGCGTGAAGTGTTAACAGCCTATTTTGATTTTAATTTTTTGTGCTATTTTTTTAATAAAAACGATGATTTTTTCATCTTAACACAATGATGAAATGCGAGGCAAGAGTCGCTGTCGAAAAAAGAGTATGTCGTTACCTTCATTGGCGGCCATTGATTTAGCATCACTTGCTCTCCGAATGCGATGTCTCCTTGTTAATTCCATGCTCTAAGCCAAAATTCCTTTTGCAATTGACAGCTATAATAGCGGGAATTTCAAAAGTTTGCTGTTTTCAATCGGCTGGGAATTTTAGGTTATGCCCTGACTTGAAGGAAGATAAATTTCAGAAATAAAAAGATAAACTTTAGCAAACAATTTATTAAAGATATATCAATACAAATAATGGATTACAGTAAAACAATAAAGTAACACAGTAAAATGTCTCTCATGATATTAACACATGACAATTGTATCGGCACACAGTTCCTTTATCAAATATGAGTACGAAACTACATTCTAAGAGAACAACACCTATTTATTTAACAAGGAAGATGTTACTCATAATGCTTAATGACTTGTCAATTATATATTTAGTAATTGGCTAGACATGGCATCGAACTGATCATTGAGCGATTACCTGAATGCTTACGAATACCTATTTGTTTCTAATGACTAATGATTCAAGTAAATTTAATCCTTTATGATTTGTCACATATTTAATGATAATTTCAAGGTAATACATACACAGAATAAAGGATTTAAATTAAATTTACTTGAATCATAAGAAATCAATATTCATAAACAATCTTTTCAATTACCAGATCGATGGAATGTGTGGACCATTAGTTATTACTTAATTAAGAAGTAGGTACTTGAGAAATTGTTATCAAGCATTGTGAGTATCATCCTCCTTATTTTATAAATCAGTGTTGTTCTAATAGAATTTTGTATTGACATCTGATAAAGGTGTAGTGTGCTATAACACAAAAGATTTCTTGAAATTAACAAAACAATACATTCTTGAAACTGAATAAAAACTATTTGGCCTCGTCGCTAGATGATCATTATCATATGGAATATTTCAATGAGGCCAGAACCAGTCTCATATGGAGGTATCAGATAGGATTCCATTACTGTGTTTGCTCCTGAAACAAGACAAACATTTTAATTTTTAAACAAATCATAAGATAGAAGACAATCTCAAGTAAGAAATAAATTGATTCAGTTGATTTTCAAACTTATCTATATACAGGGTGGGCCAAACTCCTGTATTTCTTCGATATTGGCTGAACTATAAGATATATCATTAAAAAAAATTTCAACAAAAGTTTATTGATGCAGTATGTTCCATAACTTAAAAATATTTTAAATTATACAGGATGTTCCATGAAACAGTTACAGGGTGTCGAACTGTTATTTTAAATAGAACACCCTGTATTTTATATGATATTTTGATTAAGAATGTCTTTACAAATACATTTTGTCTGAATCTATTTTCTATGTAATGAACAGTTTTAGAAATAAACTATTTTTTTACAAAAAACATAAATCTGCAGAAGGTCAAATGATGAGCTGTCTTGTGATTATCTTTCAGTATTTCAATAAATTGTTAAATGATACAGATTTACCATAGTATGGACTTTCACGATTTATTTTTAAGTCGTTTCATATATCATGTTTCTATAGTCAAATTAAGCCATTTTCTTGAAATTATAGATTTATTCAAGAAACTACCAAATTTAAATAATTTTAGTACTAGCCTATTCTTGATATTTTAATAAGTGACGTTTCTGTCTGAAATTTACGTACTTCAAAAAAGTCTTAAATTTTTTTTCCAGTTCCTGTAATTTTCATAAGTTTCTAATATAAGTTTTTAGTATTTCGTTAAGTTCTCTTTTGAATAGTTTAAGTTTGTTATTAGACACACCAACAATTTGTGGTCGATCTACGCCAACGTTTCCAGACCCCAAATAGTATTTCTTGAATCAAAAAATACCTATTACGTTTCAAATAAAACTGTTAAATTCAAAATAAAACATATGTTTCTTAGAAATAACAGGAAGAAATGCCCGAAATGTCCTTTTTCATGTACCTAATAAACACGCTCACATGTGAATAATTAAAAAAAACAATAAATTTCAATAAAAAAATTGCATAACAATGAATAAGCACTTATTATAGAAATAGCGTTTTCAGTATTGTGATATTCGGTTCATGGATACCCAGGCCTACACTTCTTTATTTCCCCAGGGAACCAATAATTACACCCAGACCCGGTTTTTGTTGAACTATATGCACTTATCATACCGAAACGCCTGATTTTACTACCAGTAAATTAGGTTTTTCTACCCAATTCTTCCATCCATCATACGTACGAAAACTAAAAATTATACATCACCTTGCTACCCGTACTTACATTACCACCATTTCTAGTATGACAAATCCAAATGAGAATGAAGGAACCGGGTAACCGGTTTCTTTCTAGAGCATGAAAAGTGTTCCTAGGGTTTGGGCAGAATATAGAAAATGTGTCAATACCCAATATCATGGAAATGAGATAAGAAAATCCTCTAGAGACATGTACTATTTAAATATTAGAATAACATTATTTTCCTAATTTGTTATTATTATAAAGTGGAGTAATTGCCCATAATATTATTGAGAAATCCTCTCATTGTGCAATGCATTGTGGGACATGGAACCCTATCATCCAAATTGCATAATGCACGATGAATACACATAAGTACTCAATTCAAAGTTGCAGTCAGAATATGTATTATCCCGAATTGAACAAAAAAAAACAATAATAACGTTTGTTAGACACTGACAGAAACGTCACTTTTACTATAATAAAATTTAAAAATAATCCTAAGTCGGTAGTTTCCTGAATAAATCTAAAATTTCAAGAAAATGGCTTAATTTGACAATAGAAACATGGTTTATGAAAATACTTAAAAATAAATCGTGTTTCTTTTGAAATATTGAAAAATATAGCATTCCTTTTGAAAAAACAAAGTTATCGTACTTCAAAGTTCTTCAATTTGACCATTCTTTTACTGAGAAGTGCTACAGCATACTCTGTAACGAAAAGTGCTGGAAGAAAGTTCATACTATGGTAAATCTGTATTAGTCAAAAATTTATTGAAATACCGAAAGATGATCACATGACAGCTCATCATTTGACCATCTGCGGATTTATATTTTTCTAAAAAAACTAGTTTATTTCTAAAACTGTTCATTACATAGAAAATAGTATCAGACAAAATGTATTTGTAAAGACATTCTTAATCAAAATATCATATAAAATACAGGGTGTTCTATTTAAAATAACAGGTCGGCACCCTGTAACTTTTTAATGGAACATTTATAATATTTTTAGGCTGTGGGACAGACTGCATGAATAAATTTTGTTGAAAAATTTGTATTATGTCTCTTATCTATCTATCTATCGAAGAAATACAGGAGTTTGGCCCACCCTGTAGCCTGTATAACCTTTTTACCCTTTATTCAAATAGAAGCTAATGTTGAAAATTTTACGCTTTCTGAAATAACCAGTACTAAAATGTTGTATTGTCAGAAATATGAGTTTCACAAAACCTAGATTTTGACAAAAAACCATCATATTTTTGGAGAAACATTGTCAAGATTAATGCCATTGGCTGTCCAAAAAACTATATAGAAGGTTATGAGTAGATCCACTAAATCAATAAACTTAAAAGTCACAAACAAATGCTGATCCTGTATTTCATCTGATAATAAACTATGATATATACCCTGCTACATTATATAGTAACGGTATAGTTGACTTCAGGATTAGCATCTGCGTACTTTCCATTCTCTCTAGAAAATAAAAACATTATCTTCAGCAACACAATTATCTAAAATGTGAATTTAGGCAGGAGAATCTCGGAATCAATTTTTCAGAAGGACTAGACATGATGAGTTAAAATTAAGGAAGGATCAGTTAAATCGAAAATATGAATAGGATAATTTGAAATAAAATGTATACCAGAGCCAAAGATTGTATTTAATCTTGGCCATAGCTAAGAACGTGCTAGCAACATTCATAAATATAATAAAATCAAAAAGATACTTTACCCACATGACTTGCTTATTCGTTGATCCTCTTCATATATCTTCTACTGCTGGTCTAAAACTTGATCATCAACAATGATAATGGAACTCACCATTATCTTTGTCATCAATTAACGAGCCTCACAGTAGCTCTTTATCTCACCATAAACCAATTCCTCACGAACTTCAATTAGCGGTGCATCCGTAGGACCTTTGGTTACATACGCGAATAAGATGCAGAAAAAGGTGAAGAACAAACATCAACATTAGCGTGATTATCGTATTTGGATAATAAATCTAGACTGTAAGGAATGGAGGTATGTTTTCTCTGGTAAGGAACAACTCATGGTCTATAAACTGAGTGGTTGGCTCATCCGTACCTGACCTACCGCACAGCCATAGAGTAAATAGGTTAGGTTCAGGTTATGCGCACAGCTACGCCGAACCCAGAAAAAACACACGCTGAACCGGCGGCCGACGTAGTTATCACGTAAATAGCAACCAGGCGGTGGCCAGTGGCCATAGATAAAATATTTATATACGGAGGCGGTGGCAACTCTTTGGGAAATTTTTGACCGTTTGTTGCCAAAGTTCCCATTCTCGGCGCTAGTATCGCTCACCAAAATGTGGCGGGAACTGCATAATTTGAATGAAAATATAAAAATATTTAAAATGGCTGCATCTGGTGCCAGCAATCCCATCGTCTAAACTGCAGGATTACCAGTTTATCTATATTAGATTTGAATCGATTTTTTCATATTCACTGGAAACTTACTGTTTGTCTGTTGTTAAGATTGAAAGATTATTGGTACGTATGTAGTATCTTGTTCCTATCATTCTAGTGTTATTTTTATCTTAATTATAGGAGAATGGCGACAATGCCACCGAGCACATATGGAAAGGCTATCAGGAATGTCTGTGAGGCGAAGAAGGATATTCCAAGAAGTAAAAACGAAGGAAGAAGGAGAAGAGCTACCCTTTTATATAATGCTTTGAAGCAAGTTCATCCTGATAGTGGAGTATCAAGTAACGCTACGAGTATCATTAAAAGCCTAATCAATAATATACATAGAACTTCCAGCTGTTCTTCTATCCAGCGTATAACCAAGCAAACTGTAAGTAAAGATATAATGCTATCACGAAATATATAAGTCCTTGTTAATGCTTCCGGGAAACTAGATATACAAGTACAAAGCACAGCCATCAACAAAATGCCTATAAAGATTGCTACAGTTAGCATCTGGAATTTTTTGCACTAAAAATCAATTAACAACCTTAATAATTTAATTATTAGTCTAACCTTTCGACTATGCCGACAGATATGTTTTATGACCAAAAATAAGAAAGAATATCAATGAAAGACTGATGGACAAAACACAAAACCAGGGTTTAGCTTAGGACTGTGGTAGTATTCTCTGAAAGGGATTAAAACAACAACAGAGAACACTATACTCAAAGAAGAATAAGACGCTTCAACTGCGCCTGTCTCAAACGGAGTCCAGACCACAGATGAAGGAGGTTAGTCCAGACTAGTTTGGAAATCGTCAAACTACTGCTCGAACATCTTACTAGTAGTTGGGAATAAATTATTTCATCGTAAATTGTAGTGCGCAGGCGTCTGACGGTTTGGGACTGGTTTGAACCGCTGCTCGAAAACCCTTATCTCATTAGAATAACTACCGGTGGCGTCGGGTATGTTTACGTCGTTGTAAAGAAATCTGAGCTTATTAACGGTTAAAGGAATAGTCGGATTCGTTATTTATTTTTTGGATTAGCTGCAATTTAAAAATATTGACCAGAATATTAGGATAGATTTTGTGTTGCATTTGGTTTAATTTTTTTCGTTTTATCAAGGTATCGTTGATATGAACTGAAAATCTTAAATAAACAAGAGCCGTCTGCGTTTAATGACACTTAAATGATAAATAATTCATGTCATTTGGTACTCAATTTATTAAAACAAGTATAGAGTTTTTCTACAATTAATCAATAAAACAATAAGTTGTGTCCTGTAGTATTAAAACATAAATGAGTTTCTTCATTGCTCATTCAGATATTTAATCCGAATAAATAATCTTCAACGCCAAAACATGCCCGCAAGTTCATTTCAGCATATTTCTTCCAAAAGAATTTTCGTAGTTTCTTTTCATTTTTTTAAGTGCCCTTGATTATACATGAAAATATTGAATAAAAGTGTAAAATACATAATTACTTTTCTCTGGTTAAATAAAATCTCAATAGGTAGGTAATTAAAAGCGTTCAAGTCAACAAGAAAAATATGTAATAAAGATAAAATACTCTCACAACCGATCATCGATCCAACAGTGGAATACAAAACCCCTGTGTCCAACACACATCTAGCTAAAAAAGCGCTGCAACATTTTTGACAGATTTTGGTAGAAAACGCTTGCGCTTTTTATGCTGCAGCATCAGAAATACCCCAACAGTCATTTTTAAAAGCTTCTTTATAAACCAGCTTAAGAGAGCGAGACGTCTAACAGCAAATCCTGTCAAAAATGTTGCAGCGCTTTCTTAGCTAGATGTGTGTTGGACACAGGGAATGTGTCACCCCGGTAAATGTCGATAGTCCGCTGTTCCTTAGCCCATACGGTATCCAATGCCTGCGTCTGCCGTCACTTTCCCCTCACCAAAAGTCCGTAAATGAGCCAACCACTCAGTTTATAGGCCATAGGACATAAGAGATGTTATACCCTAGACATAACAACCCATGGACCGGACTTTGAAGCAGACTATTGATTCCATCGAAGAGAGATACAGCTAAATATTGAAAACGACCGTTACTTCACTCGTCACCTTAAAGCAGAGACAACCACGAGACGTCCAACTCCGTGCTAAAAAAGAGTTCGCAATATTCCAATGCTCTATTGCACTGGCAGACACTGGTAGAGGGCGTTCGCGTTCCGTTACAAACGATTTAAAAATTGGCGGGTCTTCTTTTACTGTCTAATTATTACTTATATTTTATTGAGAAAAAAGTATATATATATATATATATATATATATATATATATATATATATATATAATATTATAGCACTATACAGAGAAAATTTTACAGTTTAAAAGTAGAAATATATAAATAAAGTGCAACAAAGATCATCGGTTTATGATATGTGAAAAGCAAATATTCGATAGCAAGAATCAAAATATGTAAACATTAAATAAGATATGTATAAACAAAGAACCAGCCATGAAGATGCCTAAAATTCTGTAATAATACTGTATAGACAATACAGGGTGGAAAAATTTGGATGTTTATATAGATGTCGGAAACTATAAGTATTTATTAAGCAGAAATGAATGATACATTATCGATCGAACTCAAGGGTTTTTTATTTTCGTGCTATATCGAAATGTTAGATTTTTTTAGATTTCATTCTTGGTTTTCATATTAGCGAGAATATATTTAAACATTCTTCAGTCACTATTTTGGGTAGAATCTAATGAAATTAACAGATTCTGAATATTTTCTTTTGTGTTTTCGGTTATAACATAAACTTGTAGAATAGAATATTTTTTCTCAGTTCAATTATATGTACCATGTGTGTTGAGAATTGCAAATTTGCCCACCGTACATAAAAATGTGATTTGTGGCTCACTGATGCTGGAAAGTCCTGAATTTCCGTTTCGAAGCCCGTGAATCTCTGCGAGCTTGAGTGATTGACATTCCACAAAACAAATTTCGGACTACCGTGGAGTCTTCTAGATCCATTAAGGCTTTCATGTCCCTGGTTTTAGATTTACACAATGCCTTCAGCTTTCTTACATGAGCTTCTTTACTTCCCACGATCCTCATCAGATGCTTTTTCCTTGGTGTTGTATTCACTCGAGTTAACCCCGGAATACCACGGAATAAAGAACGTCGTGGTGTTTTGTTCATGGGTGGCTCCATTTGCAAACCCGAACAACTAGGCTCCCCAATTTCTTCTTCCCCTGCAACAGAATGTTCATGTTAAATACATACTGAACAACCACCATTTATGCGTACCAACTCAACGACAATTGCACGCACAAGAGCATAAACAAGTGACATAATCTTAACAGTAATGAGATGTGACAGACAGTGAAGGTAGACATAAAGAGGAACATTTAACAGCCGGTTGCACAAAGCTCGGATTAGGGTTATTCACACATAAAATCAACAGCATTATGAACAATCCAGGATTCCGTGCTTTGTGCAACTGGGCCTTTGTGAAATGAAAGAATGTGTTAGCAATATTACCTCTGCTCTCTAAAAGCCTTTCAACAACAACACCTTGGATTACCATTTCAGCTGGGTGTAGTGTGGGCACAGCAGAAGAGTTCAGCTTGTGTGTCGCAATTTCTATGTATGACTCAACTGTAAAATGCCGATTGCAGATTCGGTAATTACGCATACCTGGCTTGTATTTAACTCCCATGGCTTCCTGCCACCTTTGTGACCTAATAAAAACAAGAACGTGTTGTTACAAACATCTTTCAAGTCCGTAAAACATCACTTACTTCTGTTCATTTCTAGGAAAATAGTGTAATTTTTCAACCTCAAATTCACTGCATCTACACACGAGGCACCGATTTTCAGGCATCTTCTCAATTGTTTTAATTACACACTAATCTTAACACTAACGCAACAAAATATTCACACAAACTAATAATAGATCACAAGCCCTTTACAAAAGTAATCACACAGGTGGTTGTCTCTGTCACACAGTAATCAATCAAATAAATCATAAAGTCCCTAGATTACTAGTAATCTAGTGACTTTGAGTGTAGTGTCCCCTGTTAATGCCTGCCAAATCAAAAAACAAGGATGACGAAATACGATTAAACAGTTGCAGAACAAGGATACAAGATTTCGCTCCTACCGAACCAATTTTCATATTAACTTGTACGTCTCGTGGTTGTCTCTGCCTTAAAGTTACTGCCGAGTACACGAGAGACGATTTAATTCGACATTCATTACAATTATTTATTCTCAATCAGATGATGCTTCGTTGTCTATCAATTGCTATCAACATATCTCATGAATATTTATCCTAACATGTAAAATTTACAGTTAAACCTTATAAACAAAACAATCATAGATAAAAATAAATACTAGTGAAGCAGAATTACTGACCAAGGAGAATAAGACTCAAGACTCAATCATGGTACCTTGTACCATGGACTCAATGTAATATGTATTATATCTTGGTCCTTGACAAAGAAATTTTTTGGTCCTTGGTCTATGATATAACCTCAATCTACTTTTCACTTCAAAATAACCGTCTTTTTACCTTCTTCATCTCCATCTCTCTCTACAACCTCTCTCTTTTCCGATAGCCGCAAATTATTGTACAGGCTAGATAGGGTAAGGCTTGTCCATGGGTTGTTATGTCTATGTTTTATATTGACCATGGGAACAACGTCCCTGTTATGGACTTACCCTCCATAGTCCCTGTTGTCGACCGAAATGTTTCCCATTTCTCGTTACCATCCCTGTGCGACTATCGTCCGGTCGTTTGTAAAGAACGCGTCGTCCGGTCACGGAACTCCAATGGATATTTTTGGTACATGCGCCATCTTACATAGACGGCGACAGAGGATTTCTTTGACCGCACGGACCATGTATCATGTTCCATCTTCAGCAACACGCGCATGTACAATTCTTTATCCTGTTCCGGGTCCGGAAGTGTTGCACAAATGAAACGGTCTACGTCCGCCGATTGTCTCACTCTATCCGCATCCGTGACAAATACAACAGTATGTGGAAAACCACGGAGTTGGTGTGCGCAACCCGTGCGTATACCGACCGTGGTATACCACTGACGTGCCAGTAAGGACACAATGGCGTGCTACGATAATACTAGAGCGCTGTATAGACCAGCACTACGCCAGCCGATAAACTCTCGTATACTGAAAAAGTATTGATACCAATCGATGTATTTTTAATTGAATTTTCCTAAACTGTAAAAATTTAAAACTGCTCCTACCACCGTTTTGAAATAATCGCGATCAAAGTTGTAAAAGTTTAAGTTATGATATCTTTGAACCTGATCACTTCGGATAATCAAAAACTAAATTTAAAATTGCCAAATTTCACGAACATTGCCAAACCCTTCCATTTAATAACTTAGAAATTCATTTATTATATTCTTTACGACATCTACGTCCTATGCTATGCTCTCAAATGTCGACTTTTGAGAGCATAGCATGGGACGTAAAATAGTGCAGATGATGTGAAGAATAAGATAAATATGGTTTATTACTTCTAAGTCATTAAATGGAAATTCTAAGGGTTTGGCAATTAAGTTTGTAAAATTTGGCAATTTTAAATTTAGTTTCTAATCATCCGGAATGGTCAGGTTCAAAGATATCATAAACTAAACTTTTACAACTTTTATAGCTATTATTTCAAAAACGGTGGTATGAGCAGATCTAAAGATTTATATTTTTGGAAAATGCAATGCAAAATACATCGATTGGTATAAAAAGTTTTTCAATATACGAGAGTTCATCTGAAGGTGTAGTGCTGTTGCTGTATAGATGAGTATTATCGCCATCCGCCACTTTGTGTCCTGACTGTCATTCAGTGGTATAGGTAGAGCGCTTGTTTATGTATCTTTAAGTGTATAACATATACCACTGACGTGCCTGTCAGGACACACACTGGCGGGCGGCGATAATACTTATCTATACAGCTTTCTACCTACACTTGGAGGTACGTTTTCTCTGACCTACACCACTGACGTGACAGTCAGGATACACAATGACAGGCAGCGATAATACTTATCAATACAGCGCTCTAGCCCTCGTTGTCTGACATCATATTCTTTTTTCGACAGCGACTCTTGTATCCAAGAGCCTCGCATTTCACCATTGTGTTGAGAGAAAAAAATCGTCGTTTTCATTAAAAAAATAGTACTAAAGATAAAAATCAAAATACGCTGTAAGCACCAAGGTGAGAACGAAACTAATGGCGGCCGTCGAAAAAGCATCATCTCCTGTCGTGTACTCACGACTTTACGGTTTTCTCTGTCTTGCAACTTGCACTTTCGCGGAGGGAGTGAGGTAGACATTCAGTGACTCAGTGAGATACAGCGCAACACCCCAAATTGACAACTTATTACAGGACGTTATTCAGCCTTGTACCGCATACAGAGTTACTCGTCCATAGACAACCCAATTTTAAATATTCAATTTGAATTTTAAATTCAAATTTATCGCGCACGTCTGTTCTGCCACCGCGAATGTAGCGCCTCTATCTACTGCCTGCCTAAACTAAGAGAGAGACAGATCTATATAAAATTTACTTAGAAGTATGGACCGTATACAAGGACAGCGAACTCTTATGTACGAAGCCTTCAAATTCTGGTCAAATTTTGTATGCAAATAAGGGTAAAGAAAATAGCCGGGCGATGGCGCTGATCGTTCATAAGTTGAATGTTGAAGTTAGTTACATTACATATATAGCTATCTTCTGTAGTCTTCATATACAAAGTGTTTTTTTTCATAAAATTAAACTTTTAAAATCAATTTACAAAGTATTAAAAATATACAATAAATGACGATGGAAAAAAACTGTTGTCTTGTCAAGAGGCTCAACGGCTCCTCAACTCCTCCATGACGGTTAATGTTCAGTGGTAAGTTGATCTAATTGATTTTCGCTTGAGCTTTTATTTCGATATGCTTGTAAAATTCGGAGTGTTTCTTTGCTAATTGAAATATCAACTAATGCGTTTCTAATTCAATGAAATCTTATTAATTATTATTTCATTTTTAGAATTCTAATGTGGAGGTACGCAAACTGCTCCTACAGTTGGAAACCCATAACCTTCTAATAAACGTTCATTCATTATAAGAGAATGCTTCAGGATTGTTGACAAAAAAACGGAAAATAAAACACTCTGATAGTAAACCTCACGACTCGCTTTTGCAATGTTCCATCAACATAAAAATAACAATCGGGCTTTCCAAATTTTTTCGATAATGAAGAGATATTGCAGTCTATACACGTGAAACTATTTTCGAAAACAATAAATTATGACAAGGTTTGTTAGGTCATGGATTGTTATTTACATATTTATGTACTAATTTCTTACGAACCCTTTCACTGAAATCTTTATTTGCTTTTCAGACCTCAATGACATTTAAGGACATCCAAAGTCTTATTAATATTCCTCCAACTTGCTATTAAATGTTTCATAAGAACGAAATGATATTCGTACATGTAGGAGTCTTTAAAATACCCTGAAAAGCTTCGTGTGTTCATAAATGAGAATATATCTGTAAAGGTAAGTAACAAAATGTATACCGCTGATTGTCATTCCAACAAACCTGAATTTCAAATTTATTAAGAATGTTCGTAGGTTTCATTTCATTTGCAACAAAAATCCAGCTTGAATTAATAAATAACTTGGTTTCTTGTCTACTTTGGTTACTTTTTGAAGATCATATAAATTTACGTTCAAGCGGAAATATTAATAGAAAGAATTACTATTATTTTATTTATTTTCGGTTCCTCTGGAAGATGCTGTGGTGTTGAAGCAGCTAAGCATTAAAGTTTTTGACATTAGCACTGGAAAACGATGCATTCTTAATAGATTACAAATAGAAACACAATCTGTAGAAATAAACAATTTAATAAGAAATGGACCTTTCCCTATGTGCCAGTGTACCTACCTAAGGAATATATGTTTTTGCCAGCAACATATTCATATTTCAATATTATTATAAAGCAACGATTATATACTATATAAGAGTAGATAATCTTTAATAGTTGCGACTTATCTTCAATGTTAATTCTGTTTTTAATCATATTATGATGCTTATATTTAAATCTGATTAGATTACTCCACTGAAATTGAAATATGTTTTAAGACTGTTAAATAAATTACCATTTTCACACAAAATGTTCTTATTTCTTTTAAATTTTGTTGGTTATTACGTATTTAATAAGTTATTTTTTCAATAGTATTCTGTGAATGCAACTATTTCCCGCGTTTTATAGATCTATTTGAAAATGTTCAATTTAACGACCAACAGCGCCACCCTTATTTGCAACCAAAATCGGTTAACTTTTTTTAACCTATGATATTTCTCCTTCTATACCCTCCATACAAGATTATATAAAGGGAGGATGACTAACTCTGTATCCTGTTCTATAAGCAGAAGGGGCTGAAATAACGTCCCGTGATAAGTTGTCAATTTGGTATGTTGCGCAGTAATTCACTGAGTGTATTGTTGTATTTAAGCTTCCTTCGTCCATACTACATATGGATGCGCTGGGTGATTTTGCGAAACACACCTAAATGACATACGATAACCCAATGTTTTTTGTGCTACTCCCACTACTCGTGTTACTCGTCCTTCCTATATTTGTTCATGCCTCCATACTTGCTCCATACTTAGAAGGATGCTAGAATTTTACAACAGAACTAATGAATATCATGGACTTTACTGTCTTGTTTGGGTTTTTTATGACTCGTCCTCCCTTTATACCAAGGAGGATAGAAGGTATGGAGGTAGCAATCGTTTAGAGTTCAAATTCCGGCAGTGAAGCCACCAGCCTGGCGTATAGGCATATAGGCAACCCGCGAAGTATGTACATCATACTCGCGAATGCATGCTGTACTTTTCCTCATGGTAGTGAAAAATAGAGATGGTTTGCTTTAACTGTCTGCTGATTTAGTTAAAATCTGCTTTAAGAGATAAGACGTCAGTACTTGGTAAAAGTGGTGGAAAGACTTCAGCAAGACAATATACGGCAGTGCATTTGTCCAATTTTGTTTTTCCAATATTTTTCAAGTCCTAATATTTTTGAAACCCTCAATGACCACGTTTTCGATCAACCTCCCTTAGATAATCATTTATTTTTGTTAATAAAGACAATTGCGGCAAAATATGTAGATATAAGATTTCATTTTATTGCAATAAATGTGATATATTTGAAACTAGGAGGCAGTTATAAAATCAGCTAGTTTTGTTTAAAGGACATTATTGTTAATTTTAAAGGACATTAATGTTTTGTTTATATTATGCAATCATATGAGTTTCTTTTTTTTCGGATTTAGGTACTAATTAATTTTATAAGCATCGTATATAAAATGTATATTATAAGATTGTAGGTACTCTAAACGATTATACACTGTGACTTTTTTGTGATTTTTCTTACTTATAGCAAGCAGAAAATCAGAACATCAGCAAAACTAATGATTTTCTTGCAAATTCCCTATGTTAACGCGGGCACCGTTGTTCATATTTGATGGGTTGCCTACATTCCGCGCGGCTTCACTCTGTAACTTAAGTACTCCCTCCTTATCTTCTATACTCCTTGCTTTATATGTTCTTGGCATAGTTCTTGACATATGTTCTTGACATTAATTTTTGGCAGTTGACAACAGTCAAATTATTAGTCAATAGTCAAGTCAAGTGTCAAGTTATTTGTAGAATTGTGTGTAACAATTTGTGTTGATACTCTGTATTTAACGAGTTGACCCTTTTATCAGTCCTTGATCTTTCTCTACCAGTGATAACAACATCAAATGGTGCTATAATACATCGCGTGTGCCATTGTACAAATTGAATATCAACAGTTCCGGCCCAAAAATACAAAAATGTACACAATACAGCATGTTCCTTTGCCAGAAAAATCAGAAAAAGAATCCATTCATTCCGGACACTTTATGGTGTCTCATTTTGAGGCAGAAGAACAAGATGACGAAGATAATGTAGCTGTGCCGATACCTGAAACGACGGATACTAAATCTATTGTGCCTTTAGTACCAGTGAGACCAAGAAATATTCCAGATTATGTAGATAACAAAAGAAATCAACAACAGCTGGCTATTGATACCAGTCTCTCTAAACTTTTTCACTGTATGTCTCTGGCTTATAGGTAAGTACTTATTTAAGATAATTTTGGAACACTGACAAAATAATTTTGTTGTTTACCAAACACATATATTTATAGGTATCAAAGGTTATTACATTAAATTCTCTTGTTTTAAATTAACGCGCACTAATTTTAATACGGAGATTATATATACACTATCAATTAATTCTTCAAAATGATAAATCTTTTCTCAAACAATGTCAATCCCAAAAAATTAATGCCATTATTATATTATGTATGCAAAGTATTATCTTGGTAAAATATTCAAAATCTCTGCTGTGAAAGACATGCCTACCTACTAATTTTACCTTTCTCTTAAATCCTAATCAGTTGTTTTTCCTACTAGGTGATTTAAATTTATTTGATGCGGGTTAATATATGCATACACCACATCATCAGTTGATTTAAAGATATTCAAACAATTTCAAATGAACTAGTAAAGTAAACAGTAAAGCTAACTTTCAAAATAGTAATTTTTATTTATATTATTTGATACCTAACCAAGCATTGGTTTGAGTTGATTGCATAGACTTAGATAGTAACTCTATGGTTTATTGACAACACAACCATTTCAATAATGTGTAAATGGACTTATATAATATGTATATTCTATTTGTACTTATATATACTTGTATCGTCTGATTAAGTTGAACATTTGAGTTCAAAAAACTTTTAGGTATTCCGTTATCATACATATAAATCATCAGTAATTATACATACAATTACAAGAGACATAACTTTTTTTATAATAATTTTATCATCTGCGTTCAATGTTTTTCTTGTTACTATCAATAATGATAATTATCGACATTAAAGAATATTTACTCTATAAAATACGATAGACTGGGATGCGATATGAAATGATTACACATTTCCATTGAATATTGTGACATAATTAATATGACACATGCTAACAGCAATCCCTTAATAGCCACTTGTCGGTATTAATTCGATTTCAATGGTGTATTTCATAGTTGTGGGTAAACCAGATTGCTCAAATTTTGTCCATGCTTGCCATGTAGCACATTATTTGTATGAAAAACTGCCAAATTTCCAGTATAAAAAAATTGACAAGCTACCAAATGAGTGGGCGTCTTTTATATCAGACATAAATCGAATAAATACTTGGAATATTCTGGAAAGCCCAGCCATATGGAAAGAAATTAATGAATGGGGTGGTAAAAAATACTTAATTGGTGGTCTAAGTGAATTTTGGGAATATGTGTATTGTTATTATGGTTTGGAATCTCTGATTTCAAAGGATGAAATACAAAAGCTTGCAACAGATAATATGCGCTTCTATCTAGAAGAACAAAAAAATCGGTTATTAAAAGAGAAAAATGTATTCATGGTTAGTATATTAGGAGCATCGAATTCACAAACACCGTATATAATTCAATCAATACTTGAGACAGAATGTTTAAGAAGATTGGAAGGTACGGATTTTAAATTGTGGGATTGTCAGGCAACATCCAATACCAACAAATTCCTATGCATTTTGGATTGTGCCAAAACCTTTAATCGTACAAAAATATTTGGAAACCGTAACATCGTTACCATTGTTGACACAGAAGAAGAAGCTCTTGTTGATTGTGATCTTTTGATCCACGTTGAAGACTTTATTAAAAATCCATCTGAAAACGATGAGAGCTGGTTGGGAAATTGCTATGCCAGAATGATCATCTTGGCAGATTATATTAATAACATTGCTAAAAGATCTCTTATTGTGGTGTTAAACAATCAAGGACCAACCGGATTTATGGCAACTTGTCTAGTGGAAAATTGTACAAAAATAAAATTGTCTAATATTGTAGCTATATCCGCTGATTTGGGACTGTCTATGATCAATCTCATATCAGAGAAGACTGGCGTATTGAAAAGCCAACTAAGTGCTCCACCAGTATGGGGATACATTGGTATTGAGACATTTGTGGATACATCACAAGTTGTATTTAAAGCCGATATGTGTAGACCGTATGAAAGCGCTGCCATGGCACCGCCAGGGTCAACGTTACCACTTGGTACTATCAAAACTGAACTTCGTTTGATATCGTATTTAATTCCTGATAATACAATATTTCCTGATATAATCAAAAAGCGAAAAGAAAAATTAAAACTTGGACTTGGTAGATATCCAATTAGAGCAAAACATCATGCATTGGGTATCTTTTTGAAACAATGGTTTTCAAATGAGCCTTCTAACGAAATAATATCACTGGGTGTTTGTTCGAATGGCACTTTTGATATACCACCAGGTGTAGTTTTCTCACAACCTGTGATGATGAATGAACATCGGAAATGGGTGCCATATCCCAAATTTCCACTAATGAATGATTTTACCAGACAAAAAATAACAGAATGTATATCAGTGGTTCAAAGTATTAACAGAAAATTTTCTATTTCCAGAGAAGCTTTTACAAATGAATCTGTTTCAAATTGATATATATTTGTTGTAAATGTTAAAGTATAATAATTACTTCTACTAAAATTGTTGTTTATATTGAAATAAATTACCTAAATAATTTCTTGTATTTGGCACTGTTTACGATTACACTATTTTAGACAGTTTTTTCTTAATTTGAAAGAGAGCTGTTGAGAATCCTTTTGAGGTTTTAAAATCTGGTCTTAAATAGTGCGGCGGTTGGATCTCGTTTTTGTTCACTATGCCAATATTTTGGTATAACCCAACGAGAATAATACCACTATATAAACATATGTTTCTACATACAAAAATGAATACGAGGACTTTTTTTTTGGTCGAGACCAAAGTTGTAGGTAAAAATCATTAAAAAAAGACAAAACAAAAAATTTTACTTTGAGTCTTCATATCTCGAGAAATAAAATAGCTATTGAACTATTTTTTACTCAATTATAGCCCAAAATAAGCTCTTTCTTATGGTACCTAAAGTTCTAATTAATATTAAAATATTATTTAAGAAACACATAGTCTTATGAAAAAATAAATAAATTTTATTTTTCTGTCAGATTCACTTCGATCTATCTCGCTTATGTAAAACATTTTAGAATTTTTTTTTATATTAAAAACTGCTTAGTATCATAAGCTTCATTTTTCGCCAATACATGTAAGGTTTATTTTGAAAAATAAACTGGCTGGAGCCTTTTAAACGCGGCAATGTGCGGAAAAGCGTGCCATTATGCGCCTTTCGCGATAAACTGTTAGGAAATGTTTACACATATTATCAATATACCAGGTATAAATTGTAATTTTGTAAAATATAGTTAGTATTATATTTGATAAAAATGTTTTAGATTTAAATGACAAAAAAAAATCTAGCTTACGTATGTTCTGTATAGTTTGAATACCTATCGAATGCGGTTTCGTCATAACTTGTCCATTTCTTTTTGTTCTTTGTAAGTTAGGTGAAGTAAAATTTTAACGTCATAAACATACGTCTTCGATCAGATCGGCTGATTGTTATTTTGACGTTTGTTATTGTTCTCTTTGACGTTTAATGTCAAACATTTCTTTTCGCATTTTAACAAATATGTCAGTTTTGTCAGTGTTAGTTTTTTGGGGTTAGGTATTAAAATTTAATTCAAAGTATTTACGACATGCGTAAAATGGCAGATGACGTCAGGAATCGTGACAAAACCCCATTCGATGGGTATTCAAACTATAATATAGAATATATAAATGTATTTTAGATCATCGCTACTCCAATGGTATTAAAATATATTCTCCTTCTTCCTCATTTTCTTCTAAATCTAGACTATTGGTACACCTCATTGAACACTTGCACTCAAGTAAACAAAACATAGGTACCCTCAGTTTTACACACACATTTGGTAGTGTTGCAATTTTTCTGGAAGCTTTTTATAATGACATAAATGTTGTTGTAATTCGGAATTTTCTATTTCATTGAGTGATCGGCTTTTATGAAGTTGGATTGTTGAACTCGTAAAAAGATTTGATTTCTCTTGGAAAAGAACTGTAACTAAAGAATGGGTTTTTGACTTACCATCAAGAGTCTCTTCATTCAGATTCAGAGAAAATCTTCATCATTGCTTATTGGAATAATACCCTGAGGAATAAAAATGCTGTTTTCCATCTTTTCAATTTGTTCAGATGCCAGGAAGGTTAAAAATTTCCTTATTTCATCATAAGAAGCTCCATAGCAAAAGTTGTACAAAATATCAATGAGTTTCTTACTACTTACAGTCTGGTAGATATAAAATGAAAATCCTAAATTATAACTAGAAACTATTTGGCCTTTTTTAAAAAACTTATACAAAACTGCTGAACATGTAGAGATAACATTTGTATCGAATATGCTGGTAGAACAATCCACAAAATATCTTTCATCAAGAATCCAAGATACTATTCTATATAAAGGTTCTGGAATCTCTGCGATTTTTATTTAAATCTTGTGAAGTTATTTAATGTTCCATGGAATTAAAGCAGCTTTGTGAAGCTGGCCCCCCCAAAAGCGAAATTCGCACTAAAACTTTGGGATATGTTTGACTATCGTTTGACCATGTTTGCCCATAGATTAGTTTTTTTTGTCCACCTCTAGTTATGGAAATAACTTAGGTACCATGGATGTCATGGGTCACAAAATTCGTTTTTTCAGAAAATGCAAATATGCCCACGTTTGCCCATCGTTTGACCATGTTTGCCCATAAATTAGTTTTGATTTACCGCCCTTAGTTATGAAGATGTCATAGGTACCATGAGTGTCATGGGGTACAAAAATCATTTTTTGTAGAAAATGACAATATGCCTTCGTTTGCCCATCGTTTGACCATGTTTGCCCATAGATTGGTTTTGATGTACCAACCTTAGTTATAGAGATGTCATAGGTACCATGAGTGCCATGGGCCACAAACATCGTTTATTCAAAAAATGACAATATGCCCTCGTTTGCCCATCATTTGACCAGGTTTGCCCATGGATTAACTGTGACTGATCACCTTTAGTGGAACGATTGAAGTTGATACAGAGAGTATTATTGAACTCGGATTCACCACCGGTTTTCAACGATTTGTACAAAGATATCCTTCCAGAAACTATATGTGAGGTAAAATTTGTCATACTATTGTCAGTTTGACAAGGCTCTAGAACATTATTATGTGCATCTAGATATTCATAGAACATTCTCGATGAATGTTATGTCATGATTCAGGTATATAAAGCCGTGTCAATCAGGGAACAGAGTCAGTCTTATGAAGTCAGTGCGTCTTATAAAGCCGTTTGATAACAGTCAGTCTGTGGAATCAGATGTTAATAGTAGTTCTGTCGGTGAAGACAGTGACAGTATAGTTTGTCAAGGTGACAAGTGGTGACAGTTGTACTACAACACAACTACTTGGTATTGGTCTTAGTCTTGCATCAAATCTTTAGTCTTGGTCTTGCATATACGGTCTTGGTATTGGTCTTGGTTTTGCTGCAAGACTTGCAAGACTTTGCAAGACTCTTACAAAAATTTTGATCTTTTTATAAGTGTGAAAAGTTTTTGCGATTCTAAACCGTAATTGCTTAATCCAAATGAATAAGAACCCTGCATATGTATGGGAAGTATGTAATTCATAATCTTATAAGATTGCCTATAATTATATTATCATTCGAAATGGGTAAATATCGACCGTATAAAAAAATTGTCATTGTCCAGAACAAACACGCCTGGTAATGTAGAATAAGTAATCAGAATAAAACTAGGTGCCTAGAATTAAGTTAGGGCTAGTGATATGCTTAAAAGTTTATAAATTAATAATCACCATTCACATATGAGAATCGTATCTTACTAGCGCGACTTAGTCTGCTTGTGTTTTGTTGGTATCATCCGTCCCAACTGAGCACTCATTTTACTACATACTTCTACTTCATACTTCTATTTCATAACTCATTCTCTTGCTCATTCTACAATGGTTTTGTACCATTTTCTTTAATAAAATAGAAGGAATCTCTGGAAGCGATCAAAAGTATTTCTGATAAAACTAACTTCTATTTTTGTAGAAAGCTTTTTCCAAAAAATGAAAATAAAAACAGTTAGAGATTTAATACGCGCATTTATAAAACTAGGTATCTATTTAAAAAGTCAGTCGTGTGAATATCTCAGTTGAGTTAGTTAATGAGCATGATCGAAAAAATAGTTTCAAAATAAGGGCAATATAAAATTTCAAATATCTCCAAAAGTGGCCACTGGATAAATGTCATCAAAAAAAATCAGATTTATAGATGATTTTTAACGTTTGCTTAAAACATTCTGCGCGATAGAAAAAATAATAAAAATAAAAAACCGTGTAGTTTACCTTCCCCTGGCTACGAACTGTCGGGATTCTTTGAAAACAGCTCGGTAAGTGAAATCCTAGAAGGGTTGAAATTACGGTATAGGTATAGGGTATTTAAGAATTTTTTGAAATCCGGAAATCCTAGAAGGGTAAAATTAACTCGCTTTTCACCCAACAACTTTTAATTCAATATTTTTAGAATCTGTAAAATAAAGATCGATCATAAGGGAGTTCAAAGATTAAATTAATTAGGTTATTTATTAGCGTTTCTTATCTAATCATTGAGTAAAATAAAATGTTTCATACCAATTTGGTGTTTGGTTACGGAAATGCAAGAGTCTTGCAAGTCTCGCAAGTCTTGCAGCAAGACCAAGACCAAGACCAGGTTAGTATTGGTATTGGTCTTGCATCCCAGTATTGGTCTTGGGTCTTGCAAAATTGCAAGACCAAGACCAAGACTGCAAGACCAAGACCAGTCTTGCAGCATCACTAGTCGTGTACAGAGAGTTTGAAAATAAACCATTGGAAGCAATCTGCGAACTTTGAGTATTACGCAAGTGAACTCACCCCACAACGTTTAGCACAGGGTTAAACGTTACAATACTGACCGGAGCAGTGCAGTATATTCCACCAAACGAAAACGAACGAACCGAGCAAGAGATAGGCCACTATGTAGCCCATTGCCCAAGAGTAACAGAGGTTTGGCAACACACACAACGATTTATGCCAAAAATACACCATTCTTTTGAACCAAAGCAAAAACATGATTATTTGCTCCATATTTTATTCTGAAATCTTATGAAGAAAACATAAGAATTGCTCTCTAAATTAAATTTGAAGATTGCTTGTAAACGTTTTGCGTACTAAATTGTTTTTGCTGCTGTTATTACCTAACATATAATTTTATTTATTGTTATTAAGTTTTTGATATTTATTAGTAGGTTGTGAAGTAACAAGTTTTTGTTGCGAATGAAAAAATTCTGTTATAATTCGACAACATCGTTGAAATGCTTCTTGAGTAGGTTTAGATTTTATTTATTTGTATGTTGTGTGGAATAATAATTATTGTTTCATGAGATTTTGGAGATATTCTTGTATTTGTTTTTGTTTTCCGCCAAATAGTTTGAATAAATTTTTATAAAAACAAATGTTTTATCTGTACAATATCTTTCATGAACCTACCTTAATGTACGAGATAGGATTTTCCCAAAAAACGATTCTTGTCCTATGATATTTATGATAATTATGTTAATTACATAACTCATGTAGATCAAAATTATTCTATGGTCAAACATGGGCAAACAAGGGCATATTGTCACTTTCTGAAAAACCGATTTTTGTGCCTCATAACATCCATGGTACCTATGATATCTCCATAACTATGGGTGGTACATCAAAACTAATATATGGGCAAACATGGTCAAACGATGGGCAAACCAGATTATATTTGCATTTTCTGAAAAAACGATTTTTGTGCCCCATGACATCCATGGTACCTTTGATATCTCCATAACTAAGGGTGGTAAATCAAAACTAATCTATGAGCAAATATGGTCAAACGATGGGCAAACGAGGGCATATTTGCATTTTCTGAAAAAACTAATTATGTAACCCATGATATCCATGGTACCTATGACATCTCCATAACTAAGGGGGTAAATCAAAACTAATGGGCAAACATGGTCAAACGATGGGCAAACGGGGGCATATTTGCATTTTCTAAATAATCTCAATAAGGTTTTATAGAAGCGAGATAGGCCGAAGAGAATCAAACAGAGACAAAATAATATATTATTTTTGTCACAAAACTAGGTGTTTCTTAAATAATTTTGAAATATAAATTAGACCTTCAAGTACCATATGAAAAAGCTTATTTTTAGCTATAACTGAGTAAAAACAATGTTCTATAGCTGTTTTATTTCCAGAGATATGGAGCCTCAAATTTCATTTTTTTTTTGATGTTTTTTACCTATAACTTTGATCTCAACCAAAACAAAAAGTCGCGCCATATTCATTTTTTAATGTATAAACATACGTTAACATAGTGGTACTATTCTCGTTTGGTTATACGCCAATATTGGCGGAGATATGTGTTAAGAATTTTTGTTCTGGAAATCAATGAATGTAGTGTTATATAATTATGTGAAGTTGTAAGCTCTAATCAGATATATTTGGATCTATATCTATAAGATCTACTTAAACAGAGTGAGTTTTTAATGTGTCCACGGTCGATAACTCCGTTATTATAAATAAATAAAAAAAGATTTTGACAAAAAATATTGGAACTCTCAATTTGCATATTTTGAAATTGATTAGAAATGTACAGGATGTCCTACACGATGGTGACAGATAGTCTTATGTTTTTTGAAATGGAACAACCTATATTTTATATTAGATGAAACTCACGATCCGATATGGTATTGGTGTTACCTGAATGTTTGATATAAAGGGAGAGGAATATGACGGATGTCCAATCTTAATTTATATAAAAATTATATATATATATATATATATATATATATATATATATATATATATATATATATATATATATATATATATATATATATATATATATATATATATATTTTTTTTTCAGATGATTTTCTGATGGTTTAATATTTATTCTGTTATTCTATGCGAAGAGGAATCCAAAAAATAAGAGATATTTGAAATCGATCCAGCCAATCTTGAATTATAAATGGTGTAACTAACACTACATTGTTTTATATAGTTATCTATATAGATTTGGAATCTACTCTTCTTCGCGATTACATTAATACAAACTTATTTTGGGTTATACTGAGGGGTTCAAGAGATATATAATCGATTTTGTCAGATAATTGCAATCATTTCAACTCCCTGTATATTACTTAAATGATAAGATGATCTAAATTTTTTGAATGTGCCGATTATTTTTAACACGCTTATATTAACTTCACTTGTATGTTTGTGAGTTTGTGAGTATGTAACTCTCCTTTGCATAAGGAGATGGATTTTCATTACGCTTTTTCTTGGTTTGTGTAGAATTATTTTTTTTGGAATTTTTTTTGGTTGGGAGCAGATGACCAACGGGTTTTAGATGTTTCATCCCTTACCATACCTTAGATATTAAGGGTGGAAAAAAGAGATATCGAAAAAAATTTAAAAACCACAAGATAGCCCCATCGATGGGACTAAACATAAAAAATCGTCGGCCACGCGAATCCCATAGGAACCGCCACGTTCTGGATCATATGAGTGGGGGTAAATTTTCGGGATGAAAAAGGTGCTTGATCTATAATTCTATCTCCTCTGAAACTGTTTGAAATATCTCAAATTCTCTAATATCTTCGCAAAGCTGACAAAATTTCGCAGAGGATAGCACTTTTTGTTTTTCAAATATCCCTTTATTAAGGGCGCAAAGGGCGTTTAAAATTGGGGGATGGAATCGACGCATTTTATTGGAAGGTTTTATCAAGTAAAAAACGTCCAGAACTCAATTTTTATATCTCGGCAATGGTAGGTTCTAGAGATTCTTTTCTTCCAAAATATTTTTTGGACTTTTTCAAGAATATGCCTCGCTCATACTAGGGCTCTATCTCTAATACTTCGTTCTAAAACGTTCTTGATCGCTTTATTTTATTTAATAAGTGTGTAAAATTTCATCGCGATCGGATATTTCCTTCTATTTTTTTCGGAAATAAACATTTGATAATTAAGATTCTTTGTCAAATTGTCTTGCTACACTTTTCAGACTTTGCCAGTTTGACTTCAAATATCTCTGGAACTGTTTGAGATATTCTAAATCAGTAAAATCACCTCTAATTGATTGACTTTTTTGAATCAGTGTACAAAATTTCATTGTGATCGAACCATTTTTTCTAATTATTTAGGAATTTTAAATATGATATAAATATTTTTTTCTATTTACTCGGTAGTTTTTAATATCTTCTCATTATAAATTTACGGCAATGAAATTCACGTTATTCCAATGTTTCTCATAATATAGGATAGAATCGAAATTGCAATTTATTAGGAATTATAAAGTCCACAATAATTGGCAAAATTAAAGAGATGATGAAAATTGTCGGGATAATAAGGGAAAAATTCCACTTTTTCAAGTTATCGCTAAGAATAGTGTAAAAAAATCATCAAGTCATTCATAATTATCAAAGATATCACATAGTTGATTTAGATCCCAATATGTTAACGCCGATGAATTACTTTTGAATAATAGTGCAGATATCAATTGTAAAATATCAAATTTGAATTCGATGTCGATGCTTACTATGAACGACATTATGAATATTTGGAATATCAAAGTATTTAGTTATTTGAATAATTTCAACAATCGAAAAGCTATTCTTAAAATGCTGGACATACATGTTATTTAAATAAATATAGTTTAAAAAAAAAATAAAAAAAACACGCTTTTAAAGAATATTGAACTAAAAAGTTAAAAATAAATATAGTTTAAAAAAACTAAAAAACACGCTTTTAAAGAATATCGAACTAAAAAGTTGAAAATAATTTTGAGAATAAACTAAAAATACTAGTATAATTCAGGGAAAAGCTCGATATACGAAAATTATGGCACAAAGCCGCTTTTCCCTCAATTATACTAGTATTTTTTATAAACTACAGTTTTAAGTTTATTTTCAAAATTATTGTAACGTTTAACCCTGTGCTAAACGTTGTGGGGTGAGTTCACTTGCGTAAGACTCAAAGTTCGCAGATTGCTTCCCATGGTTTATTTCCAAACACTCAGTACACGAGCTTCTATTATGGTACAACTGTCACCACTTGTCACCTTGACAATCTATACTGTCACTGTCTTTACCGACAGAACTACTATTAACCTCTGATTCCACAGACTGACTGTTATCAACTTTATAAGACTCACTGCCTTCATAAGACTGACTGCCCCTGTCCCGTGATCGACACGGCTTTATATACCTGAATCATGACATGACATTCATCGAGAATGTTCTATGATTATCTCGATGCACATAATTAATGTTCTAGATCCTTGTCAAACTGACAATAGTATGACAAATTGTACCTCACATATAGTTTCTGGAAGGATCCAGAATAAATCCACCATAATTCTAGAACTACATAAGAAAACATACAAACAACAACTATAGCAAACAAGGTAGTAGAAATAAACAGCTAATAAACAAATATTAACCGTAAGTACATGAATACCCATCCACGTTACATTATTTTCAACTTTTTAGTTCGATATTCTTTAAAAGCGTGTTTTTTTTAGTTTTTTTTTAAACTATATTTATTTTTACTTATGTTTTGTTGTAATAACGACTTATTTTTACATTATTGCCAAAGTTATGTACCGGGATTGTCAAAACTCAAATACAATATTTTCTCTGAATCTCCTTAATTTTCTCAACTTTTTTAAATGGAGCACTCTGTATTTTATATCATAAACCAAAAGAACACTCATTTAGTTTTCATTTTTATCAAACATTCCCTATACCTAAAATGAATAGTTTCAGAGATATTTAAATTCTTCTTCCAATTTTAAGAATACCTTAAAATTGTGTAAATGAAAATAACAGACTATTGAAAGAACAATGAAGATTAAAGATTTATTAATAATCAATAAAAAATCTATTACAGTTAACCAATATCAATTTTCAGTAAAGATCCACTACCTACAATATAATTTCAACTGATAAAATGAAATAATTTCAATGTAAATTTCGAGGTAAATTTTGACATTGCTTTTGCAAGATTAAGCAATATCATGCAGGCCGCATGCTTTGAAGAAATGAGAGAAAAAATAATTTACTTTTCAGATAACCTAATACAAGTAACAAAGTGTGTGGGTTTCTCAGTAAATGTCATGTTTGCAGTAGCTTTCCAAATGAATACTTTTTATATGAAAGAACGAATAAGTATATATATGATATGGATTTTGAGGCGCCCCGTATATTTTTCTTTCTTTTCTTGCTTGTAACTCATAGTCATGATAATATACTCTTATAATAATCAAACGAGGCATTCAGAAAATCTGATTCTTTCTAACACAATCGTCATGGTTTAAGCACTATGTACTTTGAAATAAAAAACCCTAATAACATTAATTTCATTTTATCAGCTATTCAGTTGAAATTATATTGTCATGGATCTTTACTGAAAATGGATATTGCTTACCTGTTCTTTTTTGTTTTTCTATTGATTATTAATATTTTTTTGTTTTTTTTTTCAATTGTCTGTTATTTTCATTTACACAATTTAAAGGTATTCCTAAAATTTTAAGAAAAATTCAAATATCTTTTTGTAAATGATATGAAAGACAGCGTGTTCCGTCTAAAAAAGTTGAGAAAATACTGTTTTTGAGTTTTGACATTCATTGTAATAATGTAAACGCCAAGAAGTAGTAAGTAGTAGATACCGAATTTTACATAAAATATAGGGTGTTCCATTTGAAAAAAAAAACATAAGAATGATCTGTCAACATGTTGTAGGACAACCTGTATATTTCTAATTAGTTTCAAAATATGGAAATTCAGAGTGCCTACATTTTTTGTGAAAAACCGTGGACACACTAAAAACTCACCCTGAAATTACCATTATTATATTCCAATTAAAAGTGAAGTGCGTGTAACCTAATATGACCTAACATTTATTTATATAGACGGGACCAAAGGAACAAATGACCTTCCAAAACACCACATTCCCAGGAAGCATATTTACACATCCTCACATACGATGTGCTGAGGGGTGCTGGAAACTGTGAGCATTTGTGAAGCTAAAAAAGCTCACTGATTTCGGCACCTACGCGAATTGTTGCTTAATTAACATTTCCACATGCAATAAATAACAGAAAATAATGAAACCACAATCATGTTGAATTAATTATTTATTTCTTTGAAAAAATATATATATATAATTTACTTTTCAGATAACCTAATACAAGTAACAAAGTGTGTGGGTTTCTCAGTAAATGTCATGTTTGCAGTAGCTTTCCAAATGAATACTTTTTATATGAAAGAACGAATAAGTATATATATGATATGGATTTTGAGGCGCCCCGTATATTTTTCTTTCTTTTCTTGCTTGTAACTCATAGTCATGATAATATACTCTTATAATAATCAAACGAGGTATTCAGAAAATCTGATTCTTTCTAACACAATCGTCATGGTTTAAGCACTATGTACTTTGAAATAAAAAACCCTAATAACATTAATTTCATTTTATCAGCTATTCAGTTGAAATTATATTGTCATGGATCTTTACTGAAAATGGATATTGCTTACCTGTTCTTTTTTGTTTTTCTATTGATTATTAATATTTTTTTGTTTTTTTTTTTCAATTGTCTGTTATTTTCATTTACACAATTTAAAGGTATTCCTAAAATTTTAAGAAAAATTCAAATATCTTTTTGTAAATGATATGAAAGACAGCGTGTTCCGTCTAAAAAAGTTGAGAAAATACTGTTTTTGAGTTTTGACATTCATTGTAATAATGTAAACGCCAAGAAGTAGTAAGTAGTAGATACCGAATTTTACATAAAATATAGGGTGTTCCATTTGAAAAAAAAAACATAAGAATGATCTGTCAACATGTTGTAGGACAACCTGTATATTTCTAATTAGTTTCAAAATATGGAAATTCAGAGTGCCTACATTTTTTGTGAAAAACCGTGGACACACTAAAAACTCACCCTGAAATTACCATTATTATATTCCAATTAAAAGTGAAGTGCGTGTAACCTAATGTGACCTAACATTTATTTATATAGACGGGACCAAAGGAACAAATGACCTTCCAAAACACCACATTCCCAGGAAGCATATTTACACATCCTCACATACGATGTGCTGAGGGGTGCTGGAAACTGTGAGCATTTGTGAAGCTAAAAAAGCTCACTGATTTCGGCACCTACGCGAATTGTTGCTTAATTAACATTTCCACATGCAATAAATAACAGAAAATAATGAAACCACAATCATGTTGAATTAATTATTTATTTCTTTGAAAAAATATATTAATGAAGTGATATGATATGTGTGTATATTATTATGTACTCATATACATACATAAGCACACAAAACAACATACGAAGTCCAACTAATAGTTTGCACCATGACCCTTAGCCTTACGCTGATTAAGGTTTATGTTTCGAGAAAGATTGCGAGATCTTTTTATTCCTTTGTTTTTTATTGTTTCCTCTTTTGAGGGTCTCCCAGACTGAATTCTGCGCGATCCGCAGGTTAATGTTCGCTGGCTTCTTCTGCTAATGGAAGTTGGCTGTACAGGTATTCTTCTTCCACTTGATTTTTTTTGTTCTGGCTATAATAAACAGAAGTCAAAAATGCTGAAGGGGTCACTAATTGATCCATCTTTTTATTGAATATGATTAGCATTTTTCCCATACGTTTGCTGGGATTATTTTTAATCATATTAACAAAGGAGTTCTATTCTTAAATTTGGTTTATGATTTTTATGTCAGTGTTTTGTTTTTTATTTCAATATGGTTGGGGTTTCACTTGTAAACCCACTGGATTCAGTCATATTCTGAAAAAATGATTCATCGATTTCTTTACCTATACTTAATCGATTTTCAAAAGAGAGCATGGGTGAGTTTTCTAAATATTTTTTTTTTCATTTACTTTCACGGCACACATATGTTTACAGAATGCACCTCTTTGGCCTGCTAGACAGTCACACATCTCGATATCGGAGTGCACTACATATACAAATGTATCAGATGAAGTCACGTGAAATGTGCAATCATCTAGTTTCCTGACCTGTAAAGCCTTTGCTTTTATACAAAACTAGATGAAAACCCGGCTTCACTCGTGTGTAATGTGACTCATAATACACAATTTTTTACTTACTTTAGCGTGCCTCTAAGTCTACAACAATTATCCCCAACCATTGGAGGATTGACAGTACTTACATGTGCGATTTACGTCAGTCTATTGACATTCATTGAGCTGTTAAAACCATTAGATTTTAACAAAATACTCGACAATTCGAATTTTGCGGATATATGTTATATATATCGAAATCATTATTTTTATGTTTTATTATTCTGGTAAAGTTTCAATCGAGTCTACCGTACCCCTTGACAGAATCTATAATATAAAAATGAATCGCTGAATGTGTTGCTAAGCGCAAATCTCGAGAGCGGCTGAACTGATTTCGCTAATTCTTTTTTTGTTGTGTTCATTATTATCAGAAGAAGGTTCTTTTGAACGAAAAAAATAAGAAAGTTGAGCGGTACATTAGAAAATTTAAGAACATTTACGAAAATTTAAAAACAATATTAATTTTACATATAGTACATACAGTTGTTTGAAATAACTGTCAGCAATTGACAGAACGCGCGTTGCAAATATCGTTTAACATAGATGGATCGGTTGATAAATAATAGTTTCATTTCAATTTATTATACAGTGAGTTTTGAGAAGAGTTTATTCATCTCGATAAGTTAAAATCAATCAAATTGACGCCTCTGCATTCATTGGTTACGGTACGGAAATGGGACAGATTCTATACATTTTTTTAACTCATATACAGGAATACAATAATTGTTTTCAAATGATGCCATTTGGCGCAACTACTTTCAAGGTAACTATATTGTAAAACAATAAACTTTTACCACCACGTGCCTGAATGCGTTGGCAATTTTCAATTGAAATCATTTATCAATTAATGTAGCGAACAGTAGGTTTGTAGCTAGGTGAATAACCAAAAGCAGCCAGTCAAAAGTTGATGGGGGAATGGCAGTGCTGACAAAGTATCTTGAAAGTCACATGGAGGTACAATTTTTGCAAATTTATTTCATGGGCGATTCAGCAAAACAAGTCGATCAGCGTTATGCACACAATAAATCGGTGAACAGACCAAGTGTGGAGCAACTTCTATCATACAACGAATTGGTTGTATTATTCAAGACTGCGTTAAACCACATGCCATCTGATTACCACAAAATTGCCAACAAAGCCGATAAGACGCCTGCAGGAAAAAACGCAAGACGCTATAATACGGCAACAATTGATGAAGTTGCTATTGTTGTCATGGGTGAAAATTTAGAAAACCAAGATATTATTTTTGCTTTTGTTAAGACAGAACAACGTCTGTCGGGTCAGCTAGTTATTAATATATATTGTTTATGAAGCAAACCTCGAGTAGTTTTGCGACTAAGTTCATATTATGGTCTTAAGCGTCTAATATAGTGTTGTTCAGGTTGGTTTGATACAATATCTATAGTAGCTACAGTGTCTACCGTGTATTTTACTTTCCTACGCTACTATAGTAGCTGAATAAGGAAAGTATTGTAATCTTGTGAAATTTTTGGTATCGAGATTTTTACAAATGTTGACGTTTCAGAGTTTTCTAAGTCTAATAAACATATTTTTAGCCATTGGTCTGTCTATCTGTCCGTCTGTCTGTCTGTGACAGCATTATCTCGGGAACGGATCGATGTATTTTGTTGCTTTCTTTTTTATTTTGTTTGGTACCAATATCACTCGCCGGTGGCACTGAATGAGAATCCTTCATACATTGGGTGTTGAGCTATAGCCAAAAAATGTGATTTGCTCAAGACAATAGCGCGAAAACGGCTCTAAGGATTTTCATTAAACTTGCCTGAAGTATTCTCCTGAGAGCCCTTTACCACCCACACACAGCGCCATCTCCGAGAAAAAGCACAAAAAATGTTATGCTTGATTAACATTACATATTTTCCACATGTTTCTTCAGATTCTGGCTAAACGTTTCATCTTGCAAAAAAATGGTACAATATCATTGTTGTTTGTCTTGACATGCTGAAAAAATGAGTGGTAGCACGATTTGAACAGAGGATATTTACTCTACTACCGTTATTATTGTAGCTGTGTAAGTATTGTAATAGTGTAAAATTTTGCATTCACTGGAATTTGCCTTCGAGCGGTAGGAAAGTCGTGTGAGAGGACACACCAGATTTTTTTAATTAATTTTCTGCATTCGGTTTCATAGTCGTCAAAAATTTTTGTTTTTACTTCCGCAGTATATTTGTCTTCATTGATAACTGTATTTAATATGATCTTACATGCTGGATCAACATGCTTTAAACGAGACTCTATATTTTTTGCAAATGCCTCTTTAATTACGACAGCGACGTATAAATAACAAAAGCGTGACTTCACTCTCTAACAGACTGTGCGGAAATGCCGAACACGAAGACATTTGGGTTACTATCTTTTTAAAAACTCTGCGAAAAATTAAATAATTCGCATAGGTGCCGAAATCAGTGAGCTTTTGTAGCTTCACAAATGCTCACAGTTTTTAGCACCCTGGTGCCATCATATGTGAGGATGTGTGAATATGCTCCCCGAAACCCAGTATCTGAAATGTTCACTCTTTGCTTTTATTTACTGAAAGAACTCACTGAGAAGTCATTTTCAAGCTTTTCATCAATAAACTCACTACTAAAATACCAAATTATTATTTTCATAATAATTCTATTAAATGATTGATATACCCGATATACCTAGGTATAATAAAAAAAATCCCGCTTCTAACTTAGGTCACAATCTAGAGGTTATATGGCGGAACTACGGTGGCATGGAAAATTGGGGGTTCACTAGTAGACTTAGAAGGTCACACAAGAGTCGTAATTATACAAAAGTGCAATTCAATTACTTCAGATTGATAGCTTTAATATAAATACACAACATTATGCAAATATTTCAATATATACCTACCCAGGAGTTTGCAAAATGCGTATGAGAAATTTTGGATCTTCTCACACTCAAATATTTTAAGAATTTATACTATATGTTAGAATGAAACAAAAAATGTTTTTTTATAGTATAAGAATAAGCTTGGTCAAACCTTGAAAATTTTAATATGGGACTATCTCAAAAATTCAAAAGTTGTTCAACAAAAAGGATAATTTGTTCATTATTTGCAACGTAAAAATTCCACTTCCACTAGCTTCACATTATAAAAGTGTTTTATACTGTGGTCAAACTATCTACTGCCTGGGTTGCTTACACCTCGTAGAGAACTGATAGAGAATAATATAAATACCTAGACAGTGTAAGGCAGAAAATAATAATAAAATTATGAACTTGTTTTGATTCAAGTTGTAGGAGAAAGATAATTTTACAAACATTATTTCTTTCGCAATATCAGACATAATGAATATTTTGATAATACATGTCAAACTGGTTCTCGTATAATGTATAAGTACTTACTAAATAAATAATTATTGGGAGGCTTTTGAAACCAGTATGAAATGATATATCGAGTGATTCAAAAAACTCCCATACTACTGGAATTTGAAATGATACAAGAGCAAGGGCAGCAATAATATTGTCGATATTATTGATATAAATATTTTTTAACAAAAATTGAACCGACTTTATTAGTTGGTGCAATGAAAAAAAATCCCGATGGCCTGTAGCCAATTTCATTGGTATGCCTATATGTCATGACATATATATTGCCGTATGTATCATAGCCTTGCGGTTAAAGGTTTTTGTTTTGGCTGTTGAATATAAAGCAGACCTGGTTCGAGTTCCACTTTATGGCTATGTGTGATTATAGCCATCTATCTACAGTAAAGACCGAAGTCATTTAGTACATATCTTTCAGTAGCGAAATCTTTACATCTTTTCACATTGATATGTGGGTCGCGTTCAACTTTAACTTCTAACTCCTAGGTGGCGCTGGAAGCGGCACACTGTTTGGTTGTTTGCATCGCTTGTCGATGTAGAACCAGCAGTTTTCTGACTCTTTGGACACATCCCGAACCATATGTTCAGCTGATGAGATCCTAATAAGGTCGAAATCACAGTGATCCTGTTCTAGGTTCAAAAATGATGTGTTCCATAGATAATGAACAAAAAGGTGTTAGAAGTTACCGCAATTGGTATCGGGATAGATCTAGATCCTTTGCACCTGCCAGCGATGATATAATTCAATGCGGGATGGGGCTTTTGTCCACCGAGTAGTTGCTTCATCGTTGGCAGTTTATGGCTATGTGTGATTATAGCCATCTATCTACTGTAAAGACCGAAGTCAATTTAGTACATATATATATATATATATATATATATATATATAGATTTTGTATTCTTGACTGGTTTTATAATAAGTAAAAAGATGTTCTTGGGGATGCAGTCATATATTCAATAAAATTCTTTGATTGAGGCCGAAATTTCGAGAATGTCTATTCTCTTCTTCAGGGCAAACTACAAATCGTTACAAAATTATTTCAACAACAACTTAATAGTATTATAAAAATACTTATAATCGTGAATTTAAAATAAATTAGCCAAAAACAGGAAAGATTTCATAGCCACCAATTACAAATGTCACTATTTATATTTGTCATGGTAACACAATAAGTAAGAAAGTATCTAAATTTTGTTGATAAAAATGAATGTTACTGAATCTTTATATGTTTGTAGCTATTTGAACAAGGAGCACAATTAAATTAAAATTATTATTAAGTGAATGATTTTCAAAATGTTTCATTCTCATGTCGTATTGTGAGAGAATATGATTTTATATATTATTTTGAATATTTATGAATATTTGAAAGAAAATTAAAGAGTATTCTAGGATTTCAAAACATCTATTTCACCCAAAAAATTAGAGGTTGATTAGTGAGAGAAATCGGCCTTTTTTGAGTGAATAAGTATCAGTGAACTTTCAGAATAATCATGTTTATATGTTTCGTATTGTGAGAGAATATGATTACACTTATATAGAAATTTTAAATAATATTATGTATCTTTTTCTTTTAACTGTCAGTTCAAGCCCAGAATAAAAGTAATTTAGTCTATGTATGGGTGGTATATATGTAAGTATTTATGCAATATTCTTAAATTACATTTTTCTTAAGTGAACCTGTATCTGCCTTAATAATAATTTTAATTTAATTGTGCTCCTTGTTCAAATAGCCACAAACATATAAAAATCATTCAGTAATATTCATTTTTATCAACAAAATCTAGATACTTTCTTACTTATTGTGTTACCATGACAAATATAAATAATGACATTTGTAATTGATGGCTATGGAATCTTTCCTGTTTTTGGCTAATTTATTTTAAATTCACGATTGTAAGTATTTTTATTACTATTAAGTTGTTCAAATAATTTTGTAACGATTTGTAGTTTGCCCTGAAGAAGAGAATAAACATTCTCGACCTCGAAAGCTCGGCTTCAATCAAAGAATTTTATTGAATATATGACTGCATCCCCAAGAACATCTTTTTATTTATTTATATATATATATATATATATATATATATATATATATATATATATATATATAAACTTTTGAACCAAATGTTTTTTTGGACTAACTTACAGACATATAACAACATGCCGTTGAAATTTTCTCGAAATTCAAAAGTGTGAACGCTCGCAATAGGTACATTTCTATAAGAAATTTACCTAATACAAATTAATATTAATTTTATTGGTGCTGCTGGTAGTTGTGCAATTAATTGTAGTTAGAAAGACTTTTAGCACCAACTTCAAAAGTACTAGCACCTATAGAATTAATATTATTTTGTATTTTTCAGTGCACCAACTATAAAGTCGGTCCAATTTTTGTTGAAAAATATTTTTTTCTGTGACGGGAAAAATGTTTCACATTTCATCTCTGCTGACAGGTGACAAAGTATCACTTTCTTCCCCACGGGAAAAAAGTGAGTACTTTTTTCCGGGTAGATATATATACAAATAAATATCAATCAAAACACAGAATTAAACTGACAGATATTTGATTACTTTAAAGGTTTCCTTAGCAACGCATGTCTAATTGTCGCCTACAACTTTAAAACTTCAAATTTCACTTGGATAGTCTTCTGACTTTAATGAATTTTAATATTTATTCAATATTAAATCATCGTTTTTCCCATCACAGAAAAAAATAGTGTATTATACACGGGAAAAATATTAGATTTTAGCTCTCGAGCAAAAATCTTAGTACTTTTTTCCCTTATTTAATAAATAACTATTTTTCTGTGACTGGCAAAAAAGTCTGACATTTTATCTCCGTTGACAGGTGACAAAGTATCACTTTTTTCCCCACTTCTTCATTATATTGACTATGCTTTCTTCTGGGCTTCCTGAAACAACCATAATTTATTAAATTGTTTTCAATTCTTGAGAATTTTCGTTGATCTGAAATTTCTCTGTTCGCAAAATCGATTGATGTAAAGAGTAGAGACGCACTGCTTGCGCACTATTTTATCAAATTCAAAGTACAATTAGAGCATGTCGGTCAATGTGCTGTTATCCATCATAGATGTTGAAGTGATCTTTTCACAGTATTATAAAAATAATCAAAAAATGTTCGCAATTCAGTGACACGATCTGACATTTTTCTAAAGGCAAGTCTTAATGTGTGGAAATGAGTGCGAAAAGAAAAGCGACTTAAAAAATTATGTTGTTATAGATTAGATTAGATTAGATCTTTATTGTTTCCCAAGATATTACAATATTCATAACAAGAAGTTCTTACCTAATAAATAAAGAGAGTACAAGAGATAAATTAAAATTAATAGCATTCCCATAAAATAGAAATTAAAGTACAAGTGAAAATACAAACTTAAGAGTAAAAAGGATTCCCGTAAATTAGAAATTAAAAATAAACTCGTTATTCCTGTTTAATAAAGAGATTTAAACAAGCAAGGAGATACTAGGTTTATACATATCTTTTTAACTTGCCCCTAGGCTGAGATGAGAGGTTATTTATTCATTTCTTAAGAATGCACGAAGTTGAAAAATTTGCATGCATATGTGCGCAATGAGTATGGCTTGCTTGGGGTTTAAATTATCCCAAACTGATGCGAATCTTTCAAAGCTTGAGAACAGTTCTTTTCGTAAATATGAGTATAAAGGGCAAGTAAATAGAATGTGCTCCAAGGTTTCAAATTCAAGTTTGTTACACACCGAACAGATCTCTTCGGGAAACTACTTATAAATAGTTTTATTAAAGCAAATATTGCCAAAGTTCTTGTTACTTAATCTAATTTGTGCTAAAAGTTTACATATAATAACAGGACAGTTGAAACTTAAAAAAGTGGAGGGTTTCTCCTGACAGATTGAATGATTGCTATATATTGGTAGGTGCCTCAGACTGGCCTGATTTATTGCGGCGTGTTTTTTCAGGTGAGATTTCTTCTGTTTCTCTCCCACGCTTTTTTGTAGTGACTATTTGGGGTCGCTTGTTAATATACTTGATTGTCAGATTTTGTTCTCCCTTTTTTTTCTTGATTCCAGTTCATCCCGTAGATCTTTTAATTGCTTGGTTTGTTGTGGTGTCATATCAGATTTCAACGAGACATCTTTAAAATAGTCACTGTTTTAAGGATATCTTTTTTCTTTTTCAAGATATTCATAACTGACTCCGGTGAAGAGAATTCTACTTTGATAGGCTTCGTATCATTTTTCCCGATTCGGTAGCATTTGTTGTAGTTGACATCTGACTCTATTAGTTGTAGTAGCTCTTTCACATCATCTACATCTTTTCCTCGATCTGTGAGCCCAAAATTATCAAATTTCTTTTGCGCTTCTCACGTTCCTTAAATTCTACATATAGTTCATCCAGTGAATGATGCTTGCTTTCTATAGAATCAATCCTGTGTTTTAGTTCAATATTCGCTCTAGACAATGTCGAAATATTATTTTCACAACTTTGAAGAGATATAGCCAGGTTGTTGATGCTTCACCAAGGTCCGCTAGTTGATCTTTATTTGCAGCTGAGTCGATCTTGCACTCTAGGGTGCCCTGTTTTGTTAGAATTTGGTTGAATTGAGAGTTATTAATTGTATTATCTGTTAACGGTTGTGAATTTTGCTGGATACTATAGCACCTCCAACATTTTCAATGAGCACGGCCCTGGTTGAGGATCACCTGTCCACAGTTTTCGTGTGTCGGTCCCATGCATGCTACACACTCACGAGGTTGACCGGTAACATCTGATTTACATATTGCACATCGTACACTATACATTGTATATATTGGAAAAATATTTGTGGTGTATATATTGGAAAAATATTTGTGGTTAAAGTGATCGACGAATTAATAAGCAGATTTTGGAATTGCTTCGTTATGTTAGTGCTTATTACTTCTGTTATATATAAGCTGAGTAGTCTACTCACTCTTTATGGTTTTTGCGGTGCACTTGTAGGCCTCTTTCTAGGATAATTTCCAAATATTTTTGGAACTGCTTGAGATACGTTCTCTTCGTTTTAGCACGTTGACATGTTAAGTTATATGCAAATGTTAAATAAATATTTAGTCATGTAATACTATTGAATTCGGAATAAAATTGTCTACAATATGACGTAAAATTGAATACGTGTTTCTATTTTAAAAAAGTTACTAAGGTCAGAGATCAAAAAAATTAAAATTGCTGACACCTTGTAGAATATATCACACCATTCGAGAAGCCAAAACAACAGTTTTTAGAATTTTTATCTGTCTGTAGGTATGTTTGTACGCGCTTCACGCAAAAACTACTGCATGGAATTGAATGCTGTTTACCATGCGCACGAGGTCTTGGGCAAAAGCTAATATATAATAAAACAGGCCCATGTCTGTACATTATAGATATTTAAGAGAAACTAATATTAGGAGTCTTTATTAGAGCAACCGAAGCCAAAAGAACAGTTCTTAGAATTTTTGTCTGTCTGTCTGTATGATTGTGCGCTCATCAAGCAAAACCACTGCATGGAGTTGAATACAATTTTTACCGATGAATTGTTAGAGATCTAACTTAAAATATAGGTGCCATTTTACCGCGTCTGTCTGTATGTTTGTACACGCACCACGCAAAAAGTACCGCATGGAATTCCATGCAGTTTTCCACGCGCACGAAGTCGCGGTCAAAAGGTAGTTAGCCATAAAAATTGTTGAACGTTCATTAATACCAAAGAAGATAGTACTTATCCTATTACCCATGTATATTATTTGCTTGTACTTGTTATTATTCAGAGGTCTCAAAACATCGCAGTGGAAATAGACATATTACAGACTTTACCATTGTGTAACTCGAAAACCGTTACTTTTTTGAAAAAATGTCTTTTTTGAAAGTTTCCGGTTCCGGATACTGTCTCATCCTTAATTCTGCAGTCTCAGATTCCCGATTTTCGAGAAAAATTGCACCCTCCATCCCCTTGGGGGCAGTTTTTGGAGTGAAAGAGATTTCAGATTTGAATTTTTTAGATATGGGACCATTTCTCAACTCTACTCTTTAAAATAAATCAAAAATCGTCAAAATCGGAGTATACAGTCGAATTGTATACCTTCACCGTTTGGAAGGTCTGTCAAAAATGTTTTGGGGGATACGTGCAATATCGCTATTGTAGGTGATGATTTACGAAATTTTCTTTCGTCCAGTTGTTTTTATGTACCAAGATGAGAACCGTGACCTTGTACGCCTGACCCTATGTGCTAAATTCCCTTCAAATTAACAATAATCTGGACATTTCTTTCCCAAAAATGCACACATCCACGAAGTATCAGAAGATGTCAGGTTAAAAATAGATAATAGCACAGAATATAATTATTATCCATGTAAATATTTAAAACTCAATTAACATACTTTGGAGTAGGAGTTGAGTTTACTAGATACTCTAGGTAACATATCTTCCTATACGGGATGTGGCATGGTATACGGAACGGTTTCTGTATGGGAAACCAAATAATATAATGTAATTGTTTTTTATTTGTTTGTTTAATTATGACATGTATACAGAATATATTTACGACAAGTCATACAAGATACGTAAGTGTAACAAAAAAGAGTGTAAACAGCACTAGAAAGATCATAATCCCAATTAAATTCGAGGTCGTAATTTCCATGAGCATAGTTGCATATTGCCTTAGATGTGTTATCTATTCCTCGGGACAGTAGAAGGGGTTTTCAAGCAAGAATAATTTTATCGTTTTATTGGACGTGAAAGTGTCTAATATTTTAACTTCCAAAGGCAGAATGTGAATTGTTTTGGGACTTACTGAGCCTCTGTATAGGTGTTCTTATTCTATCAGCCCCTTTGAGGGTCAGTTATAATTTTTTTAATGGAACACCCTATATTTTATGTTGTTTTCGGAATTAAGAGCACAAATAAAGGTGAGTTGACTTGACTTGAATATTCTCTATATCTATCCTTGACCGTTTTCAAAACATCTGAAGATTTGTTGAAATGTATGGTATGAAGAAAAGCTCAATACAGCACATAATTTTGATCGTCAGCAATTGCTTTGATTGTGTTGATGAAGGTTGGAAATATACCCTCATTCATATTTCACTGTTCAAAATTATACAGGCGGCTGAAAGAATATGATTTGATTATTCCTATCTTGAAACTTAAAAAACTGTTAGAATAGAACTATTTAGTTACAAATTCCTGCGGAAAATTCTATTTACTTTTGGACTGTACTAAGGTTCTGGGCGAGAATTATTGAGCGTGTGGACTGTATATGAGTTGAAGTTACATTAAAAAAAAAGAGGAAACCCACATCCCTACCTTGGTAGCCCTGGTAGCCGCTGTCAGTGTTTCCACAGTGGACGGCGCCGTCGATAAATCTGCTTCTTTCTCTTGATGGGTGTCAGCGTAGGGTTTAATATGGGCACTTGCGAGTACCAGCGTAAACTTTTGGATATTATCGAGTGTACACATCGAGAGCTAGTTTATCACTCCCCTTTGCAAAATATGAGCCAAAAAGAATGTTTAATATTGGATGTTGGACATGTGCACATGGTCCACCATAAGCGGGGATCTGGGTACTTTTATTAAATTAAAATAACTATAATATAAAATAAAACCGGAACGAAACATACCGCCCACCTAGAATGACTGCATTCTAATTAAACATATAGTAAAAGAAAGAGTTGATTAAGAATAGTAACTAAACCTGGGAAACAAAAAAAAAAACAAAAAAAGAAATAGATGGACGGAAAATGGGAAGTGGGCATATTTTATGAACAGGCCGCCGCAACGCACCTTTGGCCGTTTCTACAGTCACTACACGCGAAATGACATAATTGCCGGGGTGAATTTGAATAACTCTCCCGAGGTTCCACTTGAGTGGAAGTAGTAGATCGTCTTTAATAACGACCATAGTACCAACCTCAATCGGTTTGGTAGACTCAGTCCATTTTGAACGTTGGATCAACGTGTGCAAATACTCATTTGAACATCTATTCCAGAAAGATTTATGCATTTGCTGTAGCATTTGCCAGCGAGAAAGACACGACAGTTCTGAGTCTGGTGGAGAGTTGAGAGGCTCTAACGTTAAAAAATGTCCCGGTGTTAACGGCTGCAGATCATTAGCATCGGTACTAAGAGGTCCCAATGGGCGAGAGTTCATGATGGCTTCTATTTGGATCAAGAGCGTTAAAATTTGTGTTCCGATAACTCTAAATAGATGGGACTTCATTACTTTAATTTGAGATTCCCACAATCCCCCAAAGTTTGGAGCCTTTGGACGGTTAATGTGAAATTCTATAGACTCTTCGGCAGCTACCTCATTATTGAGAGATTTGAAAAATGTTGAAGCGCCAACGAAGTTCGTACCTGAATCGCAGTAGATGTGATTACAGCGACCCCTGCGGGATATGAATCGGCGTAAAGCGGCAATGAAGTACTCGGAAGTTAAATCTGAGCAGAGTTCAATATGAACAGCTTTCATCACTTTGGTTCCTCTAAAGCGTTTGAGTGTGATATTCAGAGGACCAGCCATATCAACACCTGTATGCATAAATGGCTTGACCTGCGAAATTCGGCAGAAAGGCAAATTGCCCATGAGGGGCTGACGAGCTGCAGGATTAAGGCGGAAACATTTAAAGCATTTTGAGATTACTCTGCGAATTGCTCGTTTTGCAGAAATGATCCAATATCTCTGGAGAAGTAAATGTTGGAGTGTTTGAAGACCGGGATGTAGATAATGCACGTGAGTGAATTCTATAAGAAGATCTTTGAAGCGATGAGATTGAGGAAGTAAAATGGGGTGTTTTCAGTCTATGGGTAGAGAGGAATAGGGCAGCCTACCGCCTACCCTGAGAATTGCAGCATCAAGGAATGGAGTTAATTGGCGAAAAACTTTAGACAGACGCTTTTTTTTTCCAGCAATTTGAGTTCTTGAGCAAATGTGGTGGATTGAACATATTTGATTAAGTATTGTAATGAACGTTCAAGTTCGTCAGGGGTTACAATACGATCTTTTCTAGTTGCAGAATCTTTGAAACGCTTATTTCTTATGAATCTAAGAAAATATGCGAGAATTCTTTGAATTTTCCGTAACGAACTAAATCGACTAAACAAAGAAGCAATGAAATTGGGATGTTCAGGCGTATGTGCGAATAGGATATGTTGTTTTGATTTCTGTGTGGTATCTGGGATTTCCGCGAGACTGATACCTATATCTTTAGGCCACTCTATTTGATGAAGTGTGAGAAAATATGGTACCGTCCACCATAACTCATCGGGCAATAAGTCATGAGGCAACATTCCGCGAGAAGCGCGGTCTGCTGGGTTATATTGTGAGCGTATATGACGCCAGTGTTTTGATGGAATTTTTGCCAGTATCTGAGAAATTCGATTGGCCACAAAAGTGCACCATCGGCGAGGAGAAGACTTCAACCAAGACATTACGATTATGGAATCAGTCCATGCGGTGGAATCATCAATTTTGATTTTGGGCTGAAGTATATTGAGAATATAATCCATCAAATGGGACAAAAGTAATGCTCCACAACGCTCTAAGCGGGGAATTGAGATTTGTTTTAATGGTGCAACACGAGATTTGGCAGAGAGTAAATGGACAAAGATCTTTTGGTTAGTATCGACACATCTAAGGTAAACTACACTACCATAACCTTGCTCAGAGGCATCAGAGAAACCCTGAAGGGTACATGACACGAGATTCGAGGGGATTACGAGCCGTGAGATTTTTAAGGACTGAAGCTGCGGCAAATCTTTTTGAAATGTATTCCAGTAGTGTATGAAATCTGAAGGAGGGTCATCGTCCCAGCCTAAATCAATACACCAGAGTTTCAGAAGGAATGATTTAAGATAGAAAGTGACTGGAGTTAGGAATCCAAGCGGATTAAAAATACGTGCTAACTGGGATAACACATTCCTCTTCGTACAAGGCCTGTCAGAATAAGAAGCGCAGAATGAGAAATCTTCTGAACTGGGATTCCAGTGTAGTCCTAAAATTTTAATACAAGAGATACTGTCTTTATCAAAAGATAGATTATTGACAAGACAATGCTCGAGAGGTATGTGAGACAATAGGTCTTGTATATTACTAGCCCACTTTCGGAGTTCAAATTGTCCTGAACCTAATAGCGAGATGAGTTCAAGCTGCAACTTCAGAGCCTCATCCAGACTGTCAGCGCCAGCATTTATGTCGTCGATATATTATTATTATTATTAATATTATTATGGGAGCTGAGACTATAGTCTATAAAAGCTCTAAATTTACAAAAAATAATCAATATATCAGTTGACAGTACACTTGTGAATACAAAGATAAATGAAAGAAAAGTTTAAAGAAGTCCTCCGGCACATTGGTTCTCTTGGTATATTGATCGTATTTATTTTTGAAGGTATTCACACTGGCAGCGTCAACGACCTCAGAGGGCAAATGGTTCCAAGCTTCAAAAACTCGATTAGATAGGAAGATCTGCCGAGGAGTGGTTTTGAAGTTCTCCTTATGTAATTTATAGCAATGACCCCTCAGTTTGTTGGAATTGAGTGGGAACAAAGACGACAATTCTGTCCCAAATTTGTTGTGCAGGGCTCTGTAAACAATAATCAAGTCTCCCCTCTCGCGTCTGTCCTTAAAAGTGGTTAAGTTGAATATTTTTAGTCTTTCATGGTAGCTGGGGCGATTGAAGCCATATGGAAGTCGGGTAGCTGATCTTTGGACTGCTTCTAATTTATCCATGTCTCCCTTGAGATTAGGACACCATACTGGACCGGAAAACTCCAGAATAGGACGAACATACGATTTATAAATTTTGCAGCAGACATCAGGGTCACAGTTATGGAAGGCCTTGGAGATCATATAAATTATTCTTTTCGCCCTATCTGTTGTCTTTTGGACGTGTCTAGACCAAGTTAGGTCGTCTGAAATTATTAAGCCCAGGTCATTATGGTGATTTGAGGATGACAATAGTTGACCGCGCAGTGTGTATGGATTTCTCGGGTTCTTTTTTCCCATATGTAACACAGTACACTTATCTAGATTCAGTGGAAGCAGCCAGTCCTCACACCACTGAGAGACAGTATCAAGGTCATGTTGTATAGCAGCCGAATTTTTGTCTGCGTCATTGTAAAGTTTGGTGTCATCCGCAAACTGGGAGCACGAAGATCTTAGGAGGAGTGGTAGATCAGCCGTATATAGAAGAAACAGAATTGGGCCTAAGACTGATCCTTGAGGAACACCACTGGATACTGGTCTGGGTCGGGAGGTTCCGTCAGATACACGCACGCTAAATTCCCTGCCGCTAAAAACGCTCTGATCCACATCAGAAGGTGTCCTCTAACTCCAAGGTGATCGAGTTTGGCGAGGAGTCTTTTTGTGGGGACTCGGTCAAAGGCCTTAGAAAAGTCTAAGTAGATCACGTCGATAGGAATCCCAGCATCAATGACCCTTGTCCAATCATTCACACTTCGCAGAAGATTCGTGACTACAGATCTACCTGGTAGGAATCCATGCTGCTCCTGTGGAATAATATCATTTTCGTGAAGGAACTCTAACATCTGGTTTAGTACCACCCTTTCAATGATCTTAGAAGCGACAGCAGTGAGACTTATTGGACGATAATTGGTTGGAGATAATTTGTCACCTTTCTTGAAAATCGGAGTCACTGATGCTTTTAACCATGATAAAGGTAGAGCGTGCGTATGAAAAGGTTTCTCAAATATCAACGCAAGAGGTTCAGAGAGGGAACTAGAGGAGTTCTTAAAAATTCTTGGTGTAAAACCGTCTGGTCCGGGGGAAGAGTCTGCATTTAACTCCTTCAGTTCTCTCTCAACAATCTCCACAGGGAATGTTATGTCGCAGAGATCGAATCTGCAGCGCGGACACTTTATGCCCGGTATAGGTCCATCGGGCTCGTTTGTGAATGAGGCGGAAAAAGTTTCGGCCAGTACTTCAGCCGATTCTTGGTAGTCAATACAGACAGCTCCAGAGGGATTTCTGACCAGGGGAACAAACACTTTAGTATTCAGGAAAGATCTAACGTATTTGTGAAACTTCTTCGGATTTTTCGAAGAGGCAATCTTTGAATCGTAACTTTTCTTTGCCTGTCTAATGGTGTTGGATAAGTTATTCGAATATGATCGATGCACTGCGTAGTCTTCTGGCTTTCTATGTCTGGTGAATCTTTGCCAAAGTCTTTTCTTGTGGCGGATCATGCTACATAGGTTGTCGTCGATCCAAAGTTTAGTAGGGTTGGTGGAAACCTCTTTCACATATCTATTGGCTTGTATAGCGGAGCTCAGGATATCCGAAAAAATCAGAGCACGGAAGGCACTCCTTCCAGTTAATACTTGCCAGGTCCCTATTTAGATTGCCGAAATTGATAATCTCGACCGTTCTCGCTACCATTTTCTTGGGTGAATAAACGCTGAACTGGATTTTAGTTTTGAGAGTGAGATGGTCTGATTTACCGAAAGGAGGGAGATATTCGATGTCTGAAACTGGGTTGTCAACATTCACTAGGACGAGATCTAACAATGATGGGACTTGGTTTTGACGATATCTTGTTGGCTTCAGGATGAGTTGTTCAAAGTTAGTATCATGCACCAGTTTAGCAAAAGGAAGTGAGGGCGACAAAGGTGAGGGCATATTGATGAGAGGCCAAAGAACGTCAGGAAGATTGAAGTCGCCTGCTATCACACAATTATTGCCCTCTGAAAGTTGTGTCAAATGATCAGCCAAAACAGAATCACTGATACAGCGACGCGGGCGGTAAATGCAACCAATAGTTAGAGAGAATTCGTTGCATTTAATCTCCATGAAGAGATTATCTATGCCTGGAGTATGAACTTGGGAGGTATGAATAGTTGAGGTAGAAATGATCTCCTGCCTTACATAAATGCAGACTCCACTGTGACCAATAGTTGTTGCGTTGTCAGTTCTGAACAGTCGATAGCCTGGTATGTGTACAACGGGTGAATCGGGTATGCTGGGTTGGAGCCAAGTTTCTGTGAGCAAAATGAAGGAAGGTTCTTGACAATGAGCAAATGTTAGGAGTTCGCGGTATTTGGAACATAATGATTGTACATTAGAATATGTGATCGTCCACTCTAAGAGGTTACCAGTCAGTTTTTTGAATCATTGCAAAGTTTTCTTGTGACAATAGCTGGGTTGCCGTTGATATATTTGATGGTCAAGTTTTATTCACCACGATTCCTTGGACTTCAATTCGTCACGAAGCTCTTTCAGTTCGGCGATTTGTTTAGGTGTTTTATCATCAAATAGACTAATGTGCTTATATTTGGGAATACCGAGTAAGTTCTTCTTTTTACGCAACAGGGCAGCGACGATATCAGTATTAGAGAACGTGACTTTCAACATACGTGGACCAGTTGATCGAGTTTTTCCAAGCCGAGTTGCCCTGACAGCAAAGGTTCGAGAGTTGGAATCAATGTTATTCAACACATCAATGGCTATATTTATATTGTTATCTGGGCTTTCTGGTTCTGGTACGTTTTTTAATATTACATTGAAAGATCTCCTGACGCGGTCGAGGATTTCGGCCGATTCGACATTAACATTACAGGTTTTCGGGAGAACTGCAGTTGAATTCTTAGAATTTTCCTCGATACCTCGTTTGATTTCGAGGACATCATGGGTGATCGATTCAACGTTCAAGCCAAGAGCAGCATTGGAGTGTTCGAGAAGGTTTATTTTGCTTTCGCAGGCAGATATTGCAATTTGATGGACATCGAGCGACTTTGAATGGTTTTCAAGTGTTTCCCTACATTTTGCTATCTCAGAAATAATAGAAGATTGGTCTTTTTTAATAGACTTCATATCGTCAGCTATTGTTGTGATCTTATTCATGAGAAGTGAAAAATGTTCCATAGTTATTGGCTTATCATTGCTAGAAGTTTGGGAACCGCTGCGCAATGATCGCTTACGTGCATCACAGAGAATGTCGAACTTTTCCCATAATTATCCATCCAAAGACAGTTTCTAACGCAATGGGTTGATCCTGACCAGGAGATAAGGATTTTCCAGTCAAAAAAAGACCAACGATTTCAGCTACTAGTAAAATATCCACAGGAAGAGGCTTGTTAAAGTTAGGATCAGCAAAAGGCAAATGCGAGTAACTAGAGAAGTTGTGAAGAGGTAATGGTTCTTCAGGCATATTCGGACAAATGCTTTGGATAACAAGAAAATCCAACGAGAAGGTGGGATCTTCTTTGTCCCTAGGTTTGATGATAGAACTAATATGTTGTTGAGAAAATGTATCTGTATGAGCAATTCCAGAGATGGTAATATGGGTATTGTATCGACGCAGACCTAAGCGATTTGCAAATCTAGAAGAAATGGAATTAGATTGGCTGCCGCTATCTAGTACCGCCCGTGCAGGGTGAAACACACCATAATTATCCTTCACTGCCACAATAGCCGTTGAAAGTAGAACAGTAGAATTGCCCTGAGAAAATAGATTAGTGATTGGAGTGGCATCGGATGAGGAAGAACAACTTGGAGGAATAGATTTGGAAGATACATCAGTACTAGAAGTATTTTTGGTTTGATTATCAGTAATATCTACGCCAAAATGCAGAAGTGTGTGATGTTTACCAGAGCATTTTCTACATCGCGAATGGGATGTACAAACTTTAAATGAGTGGCGAGAACCAAGACAATTGGAACACCAGTGACGAGTTTTGATCTCTCTAAATGAAATTTGTACAGCTATAAATCAAATGATCACCATCACATAACTGACACTTGCCTTTGGGAGTGTTCGAGAAAAGAGATGAACTGACTTTAGGTTTGAAAAGAGTAACGGGCCCAAGACTTGACAGGGGCTTAGCACATCTTTGTGCGGTGTTAGCGGGCTTGAAATTATTATTTACTGTGTCCAGAGCGTCAAAGCGTTTCCGAAGAAAAGCAGTGAGAGTGGGATAATAGAAAACCTTCTCTAGGCTGGCGCCATGTTCTAATTCGAAACTAGTAGCCGTTGTTGAGTCTAAGCGATCCATGAACATACAGAATAAAGGAAAGTCCCACGTGATGACTTCCAAGCCTAAGTTATCTAACAGAGATAAATTATTTTCAAAGGTATTAATTAGCGTTCTCAGACCATGAGCTGTATCATGAGTGAGTTTCTTGCATTGTTCAATTGCATGCCAATGAGCTGTCGCAATCAATCGTGGATTATTGAAGCGTTTTTTAAACTATTGTAAGCAACCGAATAATTTTGAGCAGTAAGAGGAGTATGTTTTACTATTGACAATGGTTCTTTATTGAGAGACGCGATGAGATAGTTATATTTGTCTATATCATTTAAATTTTGATTATCATGAATGAGAGAATCAAATATATGAATAAATGATTGCCATTCATTAACAGCGCCATTAAATTTAGGGTAATCTCACATTTTTAAATGAGGAACTCGTCGACGTGTTGGAAGAACTATTCTCGCTAGGGGTATCTGTGAAAAGTTGGTAGTACATAGCCTGAATGTCATAATAGGTATTCATAAATGCCGATTTAATAGCCGCTTTCGCTTTCAAGTCTCCCTGATCGTCAGCTGCCACCAGAAGAATAATTTTCTGATGTACATCCTTGAAGTTTTTGCATATATCTTCGATGTGCTTATACCTTACCATTAAATCAGGACGCATTTCTTTGCTTTCTACCGCTTGATCTGCAATGATTTTCAAATCATTCAATTGCGTGATTTCGCTGTCTCGTTGAGCTGTAAATTGCTTTAATTTCTTGGCTTCATGTGCCATTGTATTTAAGGAGATAAAAAGAGAATATATATTTATATAGAGATATTATGAGAAATTGCAGAAATACAAAAAAAACAAGAGATGCGCCGATATCAATAATCTTACTAGAAAGTGAGTACCAAATGAGTTGAGAATATTTTAAATTATGTATTGAGTAATATTATGGTATACCCTGTAGGTAGTGACTGCAAATTACCCAAAGAATGTGTGTTCGAGAAATTGCGAAATGTGAAAAATAATAAATTCTTTACAACTAAACATTTAAATAAATACAGCTGTGGTAAATGTATGGTATGTAAATACCATACGATATGCTGAGCAGATTAGAGCAGAAAATATAGGAAACAGAGCGTTGGCCAGGAATTATTATTTAAATAAATCTTAAAAGAATGAAGATCCTGCTCGAAGGGCCAAAAATATGGGCGAGAATTATTGAGCGTGTGGACTGTATATGAGTTGAAGTTACATTTAAAACAAAGAGGAAACCCAAATCCCTACCTTGGTAGCCCTGGTAGCCGCTGTCAGTGTTTCCACAATGGACGGCGCCATCGGTAAATCTGCTTCTTTCTCTTGATGGGTGTCAGCATGGGGTTTAATATGGGCACTTGCGAGTACCAGCGTAAACTTTGGATATTATCGAGTGTACACCATCGAGAGCTAGTTTATCACTCCCCTTTGCAAAATATTCGAGCCAAAAAGAATGTTTAATATTGGATGTTGGACATGTGCACATGGTCCACCATAAGCGGGGATCAGGGTACTTTTATTAAATTAAAATAACTATAATATAAAATAAAACCGGAACGAAACAGGTTCACTATACCTAAATAGAATGGATCTCAAGATATTCTCTAATTTATTCTCAACATAAACATTATTAAAAAAAATTAAGCAATTTTCAACTGACAGTTCGAACGTCTGATTTATCGATACCTTCACATTAAGCAGAATGATGAAATACCAGCGAATCAATATGATTTTGATAATTGGAGAATGTCATGAAAGTTGTCTTTTGGCTTCAAGAGTATACGCAAAGATATCCAGCACACTGAACCATCCGAAAGGGCTGTATTTGAACGTTTGCTTCAAGTGTTTCGGGTATCTGTAACTGTATCGTATGCGAGAAAAAATGCGATAAAACCCATAGTTGATAATGAAGTAAAGAAGTTCTTTATGTTAGGGTCTTTCATAGAGCACCCTCATACTAGTAAACAAAATAGAAACTGAAATTAGTAGACGGAGTACATCTAGAATATTGAAAAAATATAAATATCGTCCATACCGTATAGAGATGCACCAGGAGCTTTATGAAATGGACTTCTAACGCAGAGTTAATTTTTGTCTTTGGATTTTGGACAAATTTCGTGAAGAATATTTTTTCGATCTTTATCGTAGAACTAGAACTGATCACCATCATAGATAGTCTGTTAACGTTTGGGGGGCATTCTAGGACCCCAAATAATAGGTCCTTTTTTTATGGTATTTTAAATGGTCGAAAGTTCCTAAGGTTTTTAGGTCATAACCTATCTGAACTTGAACTCCTAGAATATGTCTCTTTGAATATCAGATAGCAGATGTAGCTGCAGCTAGATGGTACTCCTGTCCAATTTCAAAGGAATGTTAGGGCATTCTTAGATATCCGTTTTCCAAATAAATAGATAGGGACAAGTGGTTCGCAGAACTTGTCGCCAAGGTCTATCGATTTGTCAGTGAATTTTTTATGGGGATACATAAACAAATCAGTATAGGACAACCAGCCCACAACAGCTGAGAACATGAATGAAATAATGAAAGTCGCTTTTCGATCCGTGACACCTCAAATATTATTTAATATCATTTAATTTATTTCTTAAAGTCTCCATCTATTGTTTGTTTATCTTAAATATAGGTTGCTCCATATAAAAAAATGAATAATAAGACCTCAGTTGATTTTTTAAATAAAACATAATAATGAAACTAAATTAAAATATACCAGCTGATAGTCTTCGGCTATAACCCTACAGTCAATCGATATAATTAATCTCATTACTCTTTGTAGGGTATTCTGTTTAAAATAATGGACCCGTAAGTTATTTTCTATGAAATTGTATAATAATGTAAAAAATATGTAACATGTGGGAAATTCTGGGATACATGACAATAACTTAATTATGAAAGGAAATAATGAATATTCAAAACTTTTTTCTTGCCTTAATTGACAAACCATAACCAGTAACCATAATAGTATTATGATTTAGGACTCCATGAATAAAGTGCGGATATTCAGAAATCTTGAGAGTTTAGGTATAGTACAGTCCAAAAGCAAATATAATTCTTCGTAGGAATATATAACTAGATACTGAGTGTTCTATTTGAAATAACGAAGTTTTTTAAGTTTCAAAATTGGAATATTCAAATCATATTTTATTAACCTACTGTATAATTTTTAAAATGGAAATATGAATAGGTTATATTCATTCATTTTTTTTTAAAATCTGGAATACACTCCCGAAGAGGTATACAGGGTACCTGTGCACAATCAAAGCAATTGATGACCTTCGAAATTATGTGCTGTATTGAGTATAAAGCTTTTCTTCATACACACCTTTATTTGTGCTCTTAAATACGAAAACAAGATAAAATATAAGTTTGATATGTATCTTTTTTGGGGAACGACAGCTCTAAATAATTTAAGATGGTGCATATAGAGACTCTTTATCGGACCAGTTGAAAATAATGATATTACGTGGTTTCCCGTACAGAAACCGTTTCATATACGATGCCTCACCATGTATATTAATATACACTAACCGTCAAAAAAACCCGAACACCAAAATTTTTCCATATTTTCAAAATTAAATATCTCTTGAACTAATCATTTGATTTTGATATTTTTTTGATAAACTGTAGGAAACTAAACGAGAATACTACCAACGAAGAATAAGGAACAGCAACAATGCTAAAGAAGGCTGGATGATTGTTTCGGAACTAACTAACAGAAATACTAAACACACAGAAAATATTGAAGTTTTTTCAGAAAATACGAAGTCTCCTATTTCGGATCCAGTTTCTGTTGCCAATGAATTTAATATATTTTTTCAAAATGCTGCTTTGCAATGTATTCAAAAAAACTCTAATATTAAGAGCAATAGAAAATTAATTAATGGAAAGTCCGTTACAAAATCTAAAGAAAAGGAATTCAAACTATGTCCATTCATTGAAGAGAAAATTTATATTTTACTTAAAGATAAATTAAAAAATAAAAGATCTGCGGGACCAGATGATATACCGTCGTTTGTTGTTAGACAAGTTTTAGATTTAATAATCCAGCCTTTCCTGCACTTAGTCAATGTATCTTTTTGTAAGGGTGACTTTCCTGCTAAATTAAAAATAGGAAACGTTAAACCAATTCATAAAAAAATGACTCCCACTTGATGGGGAATTATAGACCTGTGTGTATGACTTCAATATTTTCGAAAATATTCGAGTACTGCTTTCTTGATAGAATACTTTCTTTTTTCAAAAAGAATAATATAAATCTACTAACACAGCCTTACATGCGATTTGTGAAGAACTAATAAGATGCATCGATGCCGGTGAGTGTCCTGTTGGGATCTTTTGCGATCTCAGCAGGGCATTTGATTGTGTTGATTACGAAATTATGTTTGAAAAATATCGGCTATTGGATTCGATAATACTTCTGTTAATTGGATAAAGTCATTCCTATGAAACATAAATCAGTATGTTACAATTAATAGTGTTCAAAACGTTAGACGAGAAGATCATGCCCCCAACCCAATAAACGTAATCATGGGAATACCCATTCTGTGCCCTATTCTGTTCCTAATATGTATCAATGAAGTGGTTCAGGAGTGCCACAGGTTTTTTTTTATAAAATACGTAGATGATACTGCATTAATAATCTCAGGTGATAGCCAAGAGATTATTGAAGATAAATGTAACCAGTCACTGTATCTTATATGGTCTATGTTCTTCAACTTAGAAGAAACATCTGTGATGCAATTCCATAATCCCTAAAAATATTTAAATTGACTTAATTTAAATAGACTTAATATTAAGTTTTCTGATCAACATTGTGATTTGAACGGTGTCACAAAATATTTGGGTGTTTTTGTTGACAAAAACTTAAGTTGGCAAACTTACTGTGATAATTTGACTTCAAAACTCAACTCATTTTCATATGTATTCAGTCACTTGAGATACGTTCTAGCTCTCGAGCAAATGAAAATTATTTATTATGGTAAAGTGGAATCACGTTTAAGATATGGCCTATGTTTTTGGGATGTCAACTCAAGCAAAATATGTGTTTATTATTATTGTATTATTGCACAAAAACGCATTCTCAGAGATATAGTAGGTGTAACTATTTAATTATACCTGGGCCATATATATTTTTATAAATTATGTATTTATATTTTTAATAACAGACATTTGTTTATCACGAACGGTTGCAAACATCTGGCCAACACAAGACAAAAAGACTTATTTTATATACCATTTGCTAGAAGCGTTATGTCTGCTGAAATTGCAGGTCTTCGTGTTTTCAACTTGTTGCCAGAAGAAATAAAGAACTGCAAAACCATAGATTCGTTCAAAAAGAAACTAAAACAGTTCCTGATAAACAAAGTTCTATACTCAGTAGACGATTTTTTTATATGTTGTATGTTTGTTTATACAACACATAATGTTTTCCTTACAATTCGGGAAAACTTTTTTTTGTTCTGACTATTCCTTATACAATGTAAATTGTCTCTATAAAAGGAAAATAAACGTAAAACAAAACAAAACAAATTTCTTCTGTCACAATACTGTTCTTTTAAAGACTCTTACGTTTTTGGTGTAAAAAATTTCTCAAATAAGTTGCTAAATCAAAATGTCTACCACAGTATTGTCACACAATAACTAACCTACATTTACAAAAAAATCACCAAAATCACATTTTTGTCACCAAACACCACTTAAGTAATTGTGTGTCCCCTCACACGACTTTCCTACCGCTCTCAAATCAATTGCACCGAATATGAAAATCGTGCGAATAATTCGGTCGCACGAGTCAGTTGGAATTATTTTTTTCAGTGTGCCAGAATATGTAATGCAATGTATTAAAATAAGTAAAAAATACAAAATTTCATTTGAGCATAACTTTTTTTCTTGTTGTATCTAAAGTATGATGACGAGCTTCCAGGAGAATACTTTAAACAAGTTTCATAAACATCCTTAAAGATATTTTCGTGACTTGATTATTGCACAGTAACTATTACAAGCATGGTGCCGATCTTGGGCCTTGGGGCACAAAATATAGAAGACAAAATCGTTCCATGCGATTCCGGCAAAGAACGACAGACCAGCAGACCAATGATTGAAAATATGTTTTACTTAACTCAGGGAGCCCTGAAACGTAAACATCTCTTGAGAACTGGACTGCAAAAAATTTTACACGATTGTTATATTGTAATACTGTAACGTATTATTCGTTTTAGTATGTAATTGTTCTATTTCTTTATTTGCTATGGTTGTTTCATGTATAGTTCATTAATTAGTTCTAGATTTATTGTTGGACCTTCCAGAAACTATATGTGAGGTACAATTTGTCACAGGGTCTAGAATAATCTTAAAAGCAATACTCCCGAATGTTCAGGAATGTTCTAGAAGTTTCTAGACGGTTAGACTTCCAGCCCTTCTATTCTCTTCAAAAGCACGCCCTTCAGGTAAAAACGGGAACCTTCTTTATGGACGGCAGATAGAGGGTTACTACTTCATATAACTCCCTTGATCGTACCGGAACTCGTTTTTGAGTTTTTGCGGCACGCACATTGTACACTTTATTTCATAATATATATTGATTTTCATAGATAGCATGATACAATTGAAGCAAATCTTCTTTTTCCTCTTTATACGTTAATACTATGGTATTTATGCTTTACCATCGTTTCGGTGGTCTCTTGGTGAGTTTTCGATTTTTTTTGCTATTTTTGCAAGTCTTTCATCGGTCATTCTTATTTCCACATGATTTCTTCATTCTATTCTTCTTGCTCTGGACAAATTGCGCCCTATGGATTTTAGAACTCGCATTTCGGTTGTTACTGGCAGGCGTTTGGTTGTCGTTTTTCCGCTGTTGTTTCTATAGTGTATGTATTAACTAGTCTTATTATTATAAATTCTGATTTTAATTTCGGTACCTATTCATATGTTTGTTTTTATAGGCGCCTTTTGATGCATTTTTACATATTCTTTCAGGTTTCTATTGCTTGTTATTATTGCTCCAATGTATTTGAGAGTCATCTCCTATTCCACAATCTGTAAACCACGAGTTTGCATGTTATATTTATTTGCTGTATGTTCAAAATTGTGAGAAGTTTTTTTAGGTTATCTTCATTTTCAGCTATTAAATAGCTGCGTCCTCCGCGTAGGATATTATTTTTATTTCTGAGTTTTCCATTGAGTATCCTCTTCCTGTTTGCCTCACTTCATTTACAATTTCATCGATAATACCATTAGTTAATATATGCCACCTTGTCTGTTCAGGTTGAGCATTATCTTTGTGGTTTTGTTTTTCATTCTAACATAGGTGTTGTTTGTGGGGTTCAGTTGATTGGCTGACATTCATATTCGGTGTACACAAGCCGCATAAATCTGAACGTTTCAGAAACCCCCCCAAATTCTCGCACCCTGATGGGTTTCTTTATTTATCTAAATTTGTTATGCTTCACTTTCTCATATGTATTGTGCTTGACAATGACTGACAATACGCTGTCACCACATTTATGCACCACATATCGGCATAGCGTTGTCACTCTAGTTATCAGTTGTTGATTGATTGATTGTTGATTTGATTTTTACTATTGCATTATTGATTTTTATAAGCTATGCTATTATTATGTAATATATTATATATTTCTATAAGACATTCACCTTATTGAACCGGCATGATAGGTGCGAAAATCTTTCCAACATATAAATACTTAAAAATCGAAAATGATATTTATGGATCTCATTTGCTCTAATAAACGAAATCTTTTGGTAGTATTTAAAATTATTTGAGAAATATTAGCAAAACAAGCTACTGTACGTAGATTATGTCTAGCAGTCGTGACTCAACTAAATGATGATAACTATCAGTCGTTATCTATTATTATAAATAATATTATTTAATATGAATAAGCCCTATCGGAACTATCGGATACAAAAACTATCAGTGTGTCAATTAATAAATGTACCTTTTTAATAATTGTATTTTTGTACCTATAAAAATTCGCGGTATCTAAGTATATGAAAACTAGTTCAGGGTCGATAACATCGATAACGAATATGTGAGACGAAACAAAAAGTACCTACTTGTGTAGAGGCTTTGACTGATGTAACTGTGCATCACTTCGAAATGGTTGTAGGTCTTCTAAAAGCATTAGAAGCATAGCTTAAACTAGGAAATAGGGAGATATGGTTTCCGATATTCCTTCTCTTAATTTCTATTTTTTTAGTCAAATTAATAAAAGTGCTAAGAAAGGAAGAACATATTAGTTAGAGAAAATCATAAGAATAATTCTATAACGTGCTAAATTTGAATAAAATGAATGGAAAAATATATTTTTGAACAAAATTAATTCATTAATTCCTGTTTTTTTAAGGCAAAAGCTAACTTCACCGAAGTGGAATCGATTCAGAGGTATTCGTTTGAGATGGAAAGACAAAATACGCTTAAATAACGTGATATGGAGATGCTGGCATCTTCAGTGTAAGTATGGAAAACTACTAGAATTTAGATAATTTACGATCTTATTTGAATTCCAGTTATCAAGAAGGAAAACACATTAGTCTGTCAATTTGCATCACCGCTTGATGTAGATACACATAATAAACCAGAGGTAATTTTTTATATATTTTTTTGTAGTTTTCAATTACAAGCAAAATTGAAAATTATTAATATGAGATTCTCAACCCCTCCATTTACTACTGAATACATATTATCAATCAATATTATAGATTTTATGTCAATAATCATTTGGACCGTTCTCGGAATATTCATTATTAGTTTGTGGTAATACTTCATTATTATGTTTGCAGGATCATATGATAAGAGGGATTACCTACTGTATTTTGATTACTATGTTGAATCTATGTATCAGCTTAATACATGATATTTTTATATAGGCTTGTATAGATAATACGGTTTAACTTTTATTTTTGGATTGAAACATGCATAACAAGCAGTCTTATGTAAATATTATGGTGCTTCAAACATTTTTACCATTCAATTTTGCTATAGTAAGAAACGAAACATTTTGTGAAATTTTACTTATATTGATTTGAAGTCGATTATTTATTTATTTATTTAGTTTAGTTTAGTTACACTGCTCAACGGGAAAAAACACAACTACAGAGCAGAGGATTACCGTGGCATTAACAAATCTTAAAATAATTTACAAAATTTACAAAAAATGTAACATGTTTATGTTGAATTGAGTAGGTATAATTTTACAATACCCAGTTGCACAAAGTTCTGGCTACTTAATCAGCAAAAAAATCTCATTCGTGTCATGAAATTTGGGAACATGTCTTTACTTGAATCGTCTCAAATTGTATCATATTTTAACATCACTATAAATTATTATTGATCAACATTTAAAGAAACCTGAACTAATCTTATCATAAGAAATATTTGGAATGTCTATACCTATACCCATAGAAATATTTTTAAACCTCACGACTGTTCTTCATTTCAATTTCATTTCGTTTGAATCATTTTTATTTTTATCAAATTTCCTAAGAATAGATAAATTGTTGCAGAATCTACAGATGCAAGCAAAGTTTATCTGTAAATCCCCTAATTTATGTGAATTTTAATTGAATTAGTGAATTTTAATCCTTTTCAGTCCATTGTTTCAGGCAAACGTTCTTTGAAATATTTACAAAATCATTTAATAAATGAATTGATTCAGCTTGGAGTTAAATTAAAATATCTTCACTTTACTGCAGAGCAAATTATTACATAATAGATAACAAACAGCAATGGCGTGGACATGACAGAACAGATACTGACAAGATTATGAAAATACAATACAAAATATACAAAGTTTACAAGAAAAACTATGGCGAAAAATTGAACATCTTCCACGAGAACCTCACTAGCACTTTACATTTTTGTATTAATCAACAGAGAGAAAATAGCTACTCTAAACAGATGTAATTTCTATGTAATCTTAATCTTAATGTTGTGCAATGAAAACCCCTCAAATCTACAATCTAATGTTGTATTTTTAGATTCCAATCTTAATAATTGACTGATTTTCCAGGCAGTTGTACTAGAAGGAAAATACTGGAAAAGAAAGCTAGCGGCAGTTACAGCAGAATACAAAAGATGGCGAATGTTCTACAGAAACAATATTCTTGGTCATATATCCAAGGAATCTACAGATGCCGTAAGTTTTTAAAATATTTTTTCTGTAGAATATTATTTGTTGTACAGGCAGTCCAGAATAAACTTTACTATTCCTCTATCTTATAACTAACTGTGAGAGATACGAAATAGGTGTAGTACCCTATATATTTTCACATTTTTTGGATATTATAAAAGATTTTGGTTCAACTTTGTATGATAAACTCTATATCTAGATATAATTTTAGAGATTTTATCGTTTTTATTAAAAAACTAGCTGTTTTACCCGGCACTTCCCCGGCAAACACTTTAGTAGATTGTGGTACGAAAACATAGTCATAAAAAGTCTTCTACCTCAGAATCCTACTCGCACGTAGAACCAGTCTGAACACCAACCTAGATCCATCCAACAAGAGAGAACAGCATGAAAATGTTACCTACATATGTTTTACGGATTTTCCGGAGTAGAACCCTCCACCTTTAAGTCTCAGTCGCACTGGCAGAATCTCACAAAACAGTCCAGTGACATACTACACACAAACATGGTATTTTCTATTTACTTTCCTTTACCTAATATCACTCGTTTTGGGTAATAGATAGGGGGACTGATTAGTGTGATAAAGCTCTGCAGATCCTTTATTATAAAATATATAAAAAAGTTATTCCTAAGTATAGCCAGCTTTCAGCTCCACATTTTAAAATTAGCTACAATAAATACAGGGTGTTCCATAATGTCGTGCCAGATCAAAATTACATTTTCTTAAATGAGACACCCTGTATTTTATTTTGAATTTAAAATCCACTTCATTTCTGTAAGAACAAAATAAAGTTATAACGATTTATACAAGGTATTTAAAAAGTTATAACCAATTTTTGAGAAAATCGTTACAAGTTCAACGCCCTGTTTAATTGAAAAGGAGTAGAAGAATCATGATCTAATATGATAAATATCGTTGACTTTGCTAGTATTCAGTAAATCTAATACAGAGTGAGTCAAAACACAAACATTATTTTCACGTTTTTTTTTTCAAATGGATCATCCTATACATATTTTAAATCATAGACAGAAAGTACCATCATTTAAGTTTATTTTTTCTTGATTATTCGCTATATGGAAAATGTTTAGTTTTGGAGGTATTTTAAATTTCCTTGAATTTTAGGTTTCCATTTAATTTGTTTAAATGAAAATAGCACACTGTATAAAAACTCTTAACAATTATTAGGAAAATGAGTTAGAACTCCAAAATCCAATATCGATAGACCAAGACAACTGTTCAACTGTTTCCTAAATAAAATAATATTAATTTATCTAAATGTTGGAAAAGCTCGAGCAAGATTAAGCAATATTAGGCAGGTAATGATATGTCCCTGATGCATGTACTTAATTTTTGGAACACTCTTCCAACAATACATATCATATATATTTATGTTTTCGTAGTATCGTTAATATGGTATATTATTGGAAACAAGAAATTTGCTTAAAAGTCACACATACTGTTAATAATACTTTTCTAAACGCCAACACACTGATACTAATACTTGGTTATTTGAGAAGTGAATTATATCTAGGTATGATATGGGTGTTTGGGGGAGTGTTCCAAAAATTGCCCACTTGCATCAAGAACAAAAATTATAACATACCACAGTTGATAAACTGTGTTTGTTAGCTTAATATACTGAAAATAGATAATGGCTTATTTGTCATTGATTTTATTGATTATGGAAAGTTTTTTTTTACAGTCTGTTATTTTCATTTTCACAAATTAAAGGTAAACCTAAAATTTTAAGAAAACCAATATTTCCAAACCTTATCACTTTGGGTATAGGGAATATTTAAGGAAAAGAAAACTAAACTAAAACCATGGTACTTTCTGGCCATAAAATACAGGGTGATCCATTTGAAAAAATCGAAAAAATAATGTATTTGTGTTTTGCTCACTCTATATTAGATTTACTGAATATTATCAAAATCAATATATTTTTTAAATTTTGACATTCATTTAAAAACTATGACTATAGTAGATCATTGCTCTTATACCCCTTTTCAATTATACAGAGCGTTGAACTTGTTACGATTTCCATCTAAAATTGGTTATAACTTCTTAAATATCTTGATTACAACTTTGTGTTGTTGTAACGAAGTGAATTTTAAATTTAAAACAAAATACAGGGAGTTCCATATAAAAAAAACACGGTGTTGTAGAATACCTTGTAATAATGTGACTAATTTTCAAATGCGAAACTCAAAGCTGGTTACAATTTTTGTAGATAACTTATTTTGATATCTTTTATAATAACAAATCTACAGAACTTTATGCCGAAATTCATAATTGGAGTAAAATGGAACCATTTCGTTATTCTAGTGATTGCTAGATGGAAAAAATGGCATCTTTTTTGTTTAACTCAATGTCAAATTGTCAGAATGTTCGAAATAATTCTATATAAATCAGTTTTTTCGGCGAATCGAACGAGAAGAAGTCATAGTATTATATATAAAGAAAAACAAATTGCTTAATATTTTAATAGAAGAAACAGAACAAAATATTTGCGAGTAGTTTGAAGAATGTATTGGACCAAATGAAAATATTGTATGGCCACATAGAAGTCCTGATTTTACTCCTTTCAACTTCATTCAGTGTGATACCTTAAAAATCATGTTTATCGGAACCAAACCCATAATGTGGAAATTAGGACAAACCGCGTGATTAAACAAACGCCGAATGGAATTTGGGGGACATGCTGCTGATTTGTTCTAATTTGATTATTTTCGTTTCATTAATACCTGTTGACATTTCATAATTGTTCTATAAATTAGTTGAATAAATTAAAGATTGCTTGAAATAAATTCAATTCTAGAGAACTTTATTTATTACATTAAAAAAGTAATCAATTTTTCACCAAATTCAATGATTGGTGGATTTGCGACTTGTAGTTTAGAGGTCAAATTATACGTATAATTTACAGTTATTGTCAATACGTTCGGATCTTTTTTGAGATATTGCTTTTCTTTATTAATTATGGATTATTTATTAGTTCGCTCTAAGGTGGTTCACAGATTTGCCTAAGCCTGTATAAGAATTTTTTCTTAAAAAATAGAATCTCGAAAATTAACAAAGTTACACTTAAATCTTGAACAGAATCCAAAAATAAGAAAATATGTAGGATGTTCTATTTAAAATAAGAAAGTCTGAAGCCTGTACATTTACATGTATTGTCAGCAACTCAATTTTCTTTAGTTACACGAAATGGATTTGTTGGTTTGGGACTCGAACAGCTCCGAAAACATGACAATGATGGTGGATGAGGATTACATGGGACTTATGAGTGATACATTATTTTCCACTATAACTAACACACCATTTGTCTTTCCCGATTCCAGGGAGATTGGTAAGATTTGATAATTTGGCTAGTTATATAATTATAAATGTAACTTGGTAAATCATCGATTGTGTGATTTTCTAGCCAAGGCTGGGCTGGCAGATTTTATTCAACCTAGTCTAGGTCCATTACAGCCCAATTTAGATGATTATATGGATACGTTTGACCCATTACAAGGTAGAAAAGAATAGTATCTATGAAGTGGTGGAAATTGAATATATATTGTCATTGTTATTTCAGAATTTATAAGTAATAAGCTTCCAACTGTACCTGAAGAAAGTCAAACAGCGCCACAACATTCAATTGAATGGGGATATTTGGACGAAACAATCGCTAACCCGGAAAATACCCTTAACGTAAGAAAACATATTAAATTATCTAAGAAAGCTTTATGAGACGTGAATCGTGAATCTCGGAAAATGTATAGGTACAAGCTAGGTTGATGAAATCTGAAGCATATAATTTGTTCAGATATATTTTATTATCTACTAACCACGCCGATTCACACATAACGGGATTGGAGCTATTGAGACAATTAAATTAGCATGCAACATATGCGGTTATTCTACGAACTATTTATTTCTTGGATCTAGCTTCCTAATGGCGCTTTTATCCAGCACTCTTTCGATTACTTACTTTTTTTGCAATGCACGTGTCAAGGAAGGACCAGGATTTTGGTTTGATCCGAATATAACCCTCACTGTTACGCCCTTGAGGTTATCCGCGAGGTGTTCCTCCTGTATCCGCCAAACCACGCTACCACGTGCTTCTAATCTCCAAAGACTATTTAGGAATCAATTTCTTCACAAAAGCAAACCCAGAACTACACTTGATTATTATTATTCCAACCCGATGTGAACTCTGCCGAGGTTGAAGAGGAAGTCGTCCGATAAAATCGCTTTTTCCCATTAATCACACTGACATTAGTCGCTAGTAGCTTCAAATTTTAATCAGAAACACTAGCGCCGCCATTCCCGCGGTGGTATTTTTTTATAATATCCTAATTAAGAAAAATGCCAAGTTTCCACAATACTAAAATTCTTTTGACTATTTGTACATATTTTTATTTGTTATTTTCAAGGACATATAAATATTCCCATGGGAGCAGGTTGAAATATCAGGATAGAAGTTTGTCTAGAGAATAAGATAAACAAATATGAAATTTTGGCCGAGTTCCCAAACGGAGGAGGTATATTATTCGACTTTTTGCATGTTTTTTTGCTCCGATTTTCATGATTCTTTGTTTTATTTAGAAAGAGGACTATTTGGGTATGGGTCCCAATGAAAAATTCGACATTCAACATGTCCTCCCCTCAAAAACTTCCCCAAAAGAAAGTGTAGGGGTAATTTTTTTCGAAAAAACGACAAAATTAAAGAAAAGACCATTTCCGGCAACGTTTAAATTGGAAATTTTAAAAAAACGTGTTTCCGCTATGTGGAGGAGGCCATTTTTTCGAAAATTGAAAATATGATACTGCCAAAATAAAGAAGATATCTTAACATTCAAATGGGACATATTTAAAAAAAAACATTTACCGTTTCCAAGTTACAGTAAAGTCTGAAATATGTGTAATCTCTGAATAAGTTAGAAGCAGAGTACTATCTTCTTTGGCAGAAGTGAATGTTCAATGATTTTTTTACAAAAAAATAGGACCGACTTTATTAGTTGGTGCACTAAAGAATACAAAATAATGTTAAATCTATTAGTGCAAGTATTTTCGATGTTGGTGCCAAAAGAATTAATATTATTTTGTATTTTTCAGTGCACCAAATAATAGTCAGTGCTATTTTTTGTGAAAAAAATGTTAGATGTATTAGACTTTAATTATTGTTCCTTGACAATGTAAAAATTGACCAATATGTTTTTCATACCGGGTTCATCGTAGCACAGTGTTCAGCGCATCAGACGGCAATTGAAAATTGCACTGAACTATACTATGGCCACCTTATGAAAAGCAATGGCAAACTGCCATATGTAATTCTGTCTAGTAAAGCCTGTGCAGTTCGAAATCTACGGTAGAATGAAGGTGTCGTTTATTTGTGAGATGAGCGTTTCACAAATATCCCTAGTTCAAAACCGGAAGTTAGGGGGTCAAAGGTGAACAAAAGTTAAAAAAAATGATTTTGGCCCTTTAAAATTTAATTTTAAGTAAACTGTGCACTTAATTGCACCCTGAGGCCAACGAGTTTATTCGTAATAGCTGTAATCACATTCTCTCCATATATATATTATATTCCAGGTGGAAAATTTGGATTCATCTACACATTTAGACCAATATCAGCTATCACATCTTCAATCAGTATCACCTGAAAAACACGTTCCCATTCAAGACACTCGACAAATCAATAATACGCAGCAGCAGCAGACGCAACAGCAGCAGTTGATTACAACACCATTCAGTGACATGATGCTCAATCAACAGCAACAACAACACTATGTCAACGATAATACAACAACACAATCATACCTTTCTGTGATCTCTAAAAATAATGTGAAATCAATGAAAAATCTAATACAGAGAGATAATAAATTGACGAATGTACAACAGACTTATAGTAAATCAATGGAGAATGTTTATACTGGATTCACAAACCAATCAACAATGTGCTGTAAGTGATTCCATCACAGATTTTGATGATTAGTTGTTCATTTTATTTTTTGCCTTATTGTTGCAGTAACATCTACGCAACTACAGCAGAACCCGACACAACAGCAAATGCAAGATATGCAACAATATAAAATTGTTCATGCAACTTCATCGTCAACAAACGGTAACAACAACAATAATAATTCAAGACAACCACAACCGTACAAATTCCCAGTGCCGAGTACACCGAATGTCAAGTTTACATCACAACAGCAGCAACCGGCCGTACAACCATCAACAATGCAATCTGGTTATACACCTTTGTCGCAATACAGTAATGCATCACTCGCTGTAAGTTTTTCTGTTTTGTTTTTATAGAATAAGGAAGTATTTTATTCAATATTATTGCAAATATGCTATTGACTATAGCGAAAACAGTATACAAAGAATTGTGTATTTAAATACTAGCTGTTTCAATTGGCACTTCCTGGGCAAACACTTTCATAGATTGTGCTACGAAAACATAAAGTCATTTAAAGTCTTGAGTATGGAGATCAATCCACAGATATGCACCAAGAGAGAACAGCATGATAATTTTTCCTACATATGTCTTAAGGATTTTCCGGTATGGAACCCTCCACCTGTAAATTCCAGTCGCACTGACAGACTGTCACAAAACTGTCCAGTGTCAAGATTGTTGTGAAATTTTTTTAAAATTTTCGCAATTTTTCGCATATAGTTCAGTTCAATATATTTAGAAAAAATATATATTTGTGTGCAACGCAATCATATCATGCTAATCAATTAATCGTGTTTTTCAGAAAGGTGCTAATACTTGGACAAATATTAAATATTTAAGAAACTACAAATTTTATAAGGACGTATCCTGATCGGCCTCTTCTCTTTGTGCGGAACTTCGTATAATAATATGCGGTTTGCATTCGAAGTCGTTGATATCATCTAGTTATAAATAAATATATTAAAATACTCTCTTTTCCCAAAAACGCAAGTCGGAGTTACAAGAAGTTTCTAATCCACAATAATAATGCAATTCATTTCTGTTTAAAAGATATACATACATAGTCAATAGTTTATAATGTAATATAATTTTTTTGTTTCTGAACCAAAATAGCCAAAAGAGGAAAAGTGTGAAGCAAGACGTCGAGGTGCAACTCCCAGAGGTAGAGGTAGATCAAGGTCGAATACTAGAGAACCCGTTAAACGTCCACCTCTTATATCAGCAGTCAGTGATCCATCTCTATTGACACCACAAACGAGTGCACTTCTTACGCAATTACTTGCCAACAGTAAGTTTAAATGGGTGCTTTTGGCGGGAAACAGCTATCCACGATGCTCCTTACACTGGCTAGCGCCAAGGAACAGTTTTCGTTCAGGACACGCTTGCTAACTAGTGTGACAACGTCCGCAGTCGCAATTCTAGCGCCGTCAGTAGTTATTTTCCTCCAATGCACCCATTGTCTTACAATTTTATGGCCTAATCAATTCAAATATAAATATACAACGTGTGCCAAATCAGAGCTTCATATATTGTTATCTTGGTGAATATTAGAGCCACAGACTAGATTTAATGGATATAGGGGAGGAGGGCGACTATACGTGCCCTTGATAGCGGCATCCAGCAGTTCGGACTAGCCCTGATTATCACCAGTTAGCATTGATTTTGTAACTTAGTGCCAGTAACTTATGATAACGCTCCGTTCTGCGCAACTAATTCTTAAGTTTCCCGTCAAAGCGAATACGTCTTTGGCCTTTCACTGTTTTTGTATACGATGAAGAATAAATTTAATAAACAGAAACAAATAGTTACATCAAAAGTGTCTAGACACCGTATTTGAGACATAACTATCAATATTCTTATTTCAGTTTAAGCAAGAAGTGAGGAGACAAACTTCGTTGTACATTTTTATGAAGTTCTTTTGAAGCTGTATTTAATGAAATGGTGTTTATGAGAAATAACGCAAAATTCTTGATAAAATGATATATTGATTGAATAAAATGTTTTCAAATAATGTATATTTGTTTTAATGAATGTAATATTCTTGAATTGGAAAAAAGATTAACCTAATCCTGTATGTACATCTTCTTCCATCTAACCTACCGTGTCACTAAACAATTACCAGTATATCAACCTCAGATTTGGGATACAATGTATGACATTTTATATATTTTCTAGATAAAACAAAAATAAAAATTTTTGAAATCGAATTTTCAGATTCTGAGAAAGCGACTTCCATTTATAATCAAAGTAGATCTTCGCACGAGCTTCTGTCCAATAGAGTTCGTATAAAAGAAGAAAGTAACAGTTCTCCAAACACATCACAACAAGCTCCCCCAAGGACACTTCTAATACCTGCACAAGTTAGCTCAAATACTGCATCGCCATCTGCATCTGATCCTGTAAGTTTGTGTCCGTTACGAAAAAAAAAGTTGCTGACCGTTTTTTTATAACTAGATTCCCAAATCCCCATATAAGCATTCCGGCACACTGAAATATCTCTATCAAGATTCATAGTTCATATTAATTCGACGTTTTAAAAACTATTTCCTCCACAACAAATATATATGTATCTTCAGAATGGTCGATAAACCATAGTCTTTTTACATCGTTTAAAAGTATATTTTTATGTTATTAATATTTGAAAACTAGTTTAATCTTTGCGTTAATATATAAAGAGAAATTAAAACATGTATTGAACAATTTTCAACTGCCTTGTTTACAAAATCCTGGTCGATAATCTGGCATCGAGGCTTTCACGTTGGCTTTACATGTTGAAAGGTTTAAGAAAAATTACTTTGTAGTTTTTCGACATTGTAGAATTTTGGGTTTATTCCTGAGAAACCTTGAGACAAGTATGTGTAGATTTTTCTGGAACTTTCAGAAATCGTCACACCATTATAAATTTCCACTAACATATTGTTTAAACATGATAATTGTTTAGGCACAATATTGTGTCTTTCTCAAATGTGAGTATTATCTGAAAAGATAAGTGCCCACTTAAATAATAAGGATTGGCAATATAAATATTGATGACTAATATTATAAACTAATTGGGTATGGGGCCGTACATACCATCGATCTAGTCATTGAGAAGATGACCCGAATGTTTACGTTTATTAATTTCCAATGACTAAATTCAATGTTAATCCTTTCTTTTCGGTATGTAAGATTTTGAAATAATTATTAAATGTGTGATTATTATCACTGACATGTAGCGCATAATTTGATTTATTTTTATGGGAATAAGCTCTGCAAGTGAGTTTATAAACACCTGATTCACAATTATCTCGAGTTTTTGATTTAATGCTCTTGCCTAATTACATTAGGTAAATTTATCAGTCACACATATGGCTAGATTGATGGTATGTCCAACCCCTTGCTAGACATCTAGTTGTTACCTAATTATTTTATATTAGTTTAAGATTTATATTAACCATTCCTATTATTTAACCCTGCGTCACATACGTGGATTATTTTTCCATCAGTACTTAGGTGGGGTTTGACAAACCCCAATTTCTAAAAAAAATCCAAAAAATGTTTGCAGTTTTCTCATATGTTTTTTTATTTCATGACCTTATGTCTTCATCTGAGGAACATTTAAACACAAAAAAATAATCAGAATACCTTTATTCAAAATAAACTAGAAAAAATTAAAAATGGTGATTTTCCGTAGACAAAAAAACACAACTTAATTGAAAAATCCTTCAAAAAAAAATAAACATCTTATTAACCAAAATATAATCCCGAATTGAAATCTAATAATAGGAGAACAAAAAAAATAACCTCTACAGGTTGTACAATGAAAAATCAAAAATTAGTCGCTATCTGAATTCATGCAATTTTGGCAAGTCATTACAGCATAGTCCAGGCAAACTCATGATTTACAGTTTGATCATGAATATTTAGTCTTCCGATCTCGGCTCCTTGGACATACGGAACACCTTCCCATGAGTTTTGGAATTTTTGCAGGTGGCACTGCAGGGGTTTCTTGGCAAAATTTTTTCGCGAATAATTCTTGGTATTCTTTCTCTCAGATATGTGGTCCCGGATCAGTTCAAAGCCCAACATTTTGAGGAACAATCTTCTGGCAAGTTTCAAATCTTGATTGTTTTCTCTGTATATCACCAAAGCATTTAGGGCTGCTGTATTCAAGAGAGAAAATACGACCGTAAGAGGCCATCTCCGTGAATTTATGGAAACGTCATATGATGCAGAGAGTTCATCCACTACATCTACTCCACTTTTAGTAAAGTTGTAGAAGCCTGTTATTTCGGGTAAATTCTTCTCCCCAGTTGCTTCATCAATAACTTCATCATGGTGCGTGGTAGACATCAGCAAGACGTTTTTATTTTTTTTGCACATGGGATAAAAGTGTAATATCTTTTTGGAAACCAAATAAAGATGTCTTTGGTTTTCTGTTCTTGACGGACAGAAATTGTGCTGGAATACATCGTTTATTCTTTCTCAGCGTGCCTACTGACGTGAGCTTATACTCTTTCAGTAGTTTGATCATTAATTCATAACTGGTATACCAGTTATCAAAGGTCACATTTCGGTTGGTGCCAGAAATAGGTTGCATGAGCCTTTCGACAATATCTATTGGGGAGTTGCTATAACAGAAGGGGCCTTCTGGCTGTTTTCCTGGATAAACTTCCAAGTTTAGGACGTAGTAGGAACGGGCATCAACTAAAGCTTGCAATTTGATGCCTTATTTCGCCGGCTTGTTGGGAATGTACTGTTTGAAGACACATCTTCCACGAAAACTTCTCATCTATCGTCACATATTGCGAAGGAGTGTAGGCATGCTTACAATTATCAACAAATTTGTCCAGAATTCCACGAACAGCAGCTAATTTGTCAATCGCTTGTCTATCTTTACGATTCTTGATGTTATCGAACCGAAGACAGACTATCAAGAATTGAAATCGATTTATAGACATCGTATTTCGTATTTGCCATAAGTCTCTCAAATTCTGGAACGGAACATGCCTGCTAGATAGAGAAGTCCGATAATGCTTTCATTTCATATTCATTGGATGATTTCACCATGCATTTATTTTGATAAGCAATGGATTTTTGCAGAATTTTGACATTTGTCCAGCGCACCATGTCTCCTATCATTTCCGGATCGAAAAACAACTGCCAACAATCTAATGCACTTTTAGCGTTTTTTTGTATATTCCTTGACACCCGGCAAATGAGTGATAATATTGTCGGCTCTTGTTCGAACGCGTGGATTTGAAGCAACTTTGTTCCATTTCGTTCCATCTCTTCCGAGATACATTTCTCGATTTCTTGGAGGCCCGTCAGTATTTCCATTTTCCGACTCATTCTGTTCTATTTCTGATGTATCCCTGTCTGATTCTCCGTCATCAACTTCATCTTCTGTTGTGATATCCTGCTCTGAGTCAGTGTTGTGATCGCTTTCGGAAATATGATCAATATCATCCTCGCTTCCTGAATCAATGGCATCGTCAACACTTTCAGCCCATAGAGCATGCAGCTTTTTCTGTTCCTCTTCGTATGACATGATATTTTAGCTAAAAAATATAAACAATTGGTATTCCCGATGTAAATAAGTCAAAAATAACAACTTACCTATAATGTCAAATTCACAAACGGGAGTACATAGGTGGGGTTTGACACACCCCAGAGCCTTTTGAGCGCGTGTAGCTTCACTCACTGTTTTCGATGTACTGCGGTAACGCCCGAATTTGATGGTGCAAACATATTTTTGAAGCTATTGGGACGGGCGTGCGCATAAGTTTTTGAGAGCGATATTTGGCGGTTGGGGTTTGTCAAACCCCACATATGTGACGCAGGGTTAAGTAGGCACTTATCCTCTCAATAATACCTACTCAGTAGAAATTTATTATAGTGTTTTAATTTAATGTGGATACAGCTATAACCACATATCTATATTAAATGAGATTCGGAATTGGAGAAAAGGCCTAAGGAGCTTCGTTCCTGACTGGGGTCCCCCGACCATAAATTTCTTTTTAGTTTATACCATATGTATTTATCATTAATTTTAAATGTATAGCACCTACTCAACACATTCAGCAATTCAAATAGCCCCGTAATGGACCCTCTCTCGCAGAGCATACACTCACCAACATCATCACAGGGTTCGATTGGTTCACCTTGTGCCGAATCATCACTTCGCGATAGAAGGACTGGCCACATACATGCGGAACAAAAGCGTCGTTATAACATAAAGAACGGTTTCGATATGATTCATTCATTGATACCACATTTGAATCAGAATCCGAATGCTAAGGTAACAAGTGGAATTTGTATTTGTTTGAAATATTTATTTTATGATTTCAAATTTTCTAGTTAAGTAAGGCAGCTATGTTACAAAAAGGAGCTGAATATATCAGGCAACTTCAAGCAGAAAGGAATCAATTGAAAGAAGAGATGGAATCGCTCAAGCATCAAATTGAAACTTTGAATACTTCGATAAGGTATACAGGATTTTGTTGGAAAATTAAAAGATGGTTAAGTAGGTGTTATTTCTAGCAATTGCCAATCAATGTTACCTGCGACAGGTGCTCCCGTATCCAGGCGAACTGATGGAAAAATGCAAGAAATGTTTGATGAGTATGTTAAAAATCGAACAATGGAAAATTGGAAATACTGGATTGTATCCTTTTTTGATGGCCAGCAGTTTGTTATCATATAAAAAGATAAAATTACCACAAAGACACCAAAACTTTTATTTATCTCACCTCACAATTGTTTCCAACAAAGATGGCATCTTCAGGGTTAAAACTTTAATAATGGTGTTTGGGTAATTTTGTCTATTTACATGTTCTATCTACACCAACGGTTCCAGATTCTAAACATTAGGCCGTTGTTTATGTTTATCTTCCTAACTCTACCAAGTGGATCCGTGCGTTGATTCAGTATTAAATTTACTGTTTTTTTAGATAATAGTTTTATAGAATAAAGAAACATGTAAGTTGACATTAATTTTACATGAAGCATTTGTGTATTTCCGCCCACCTCGTATCTATTTAAAGCAGCTGTGCTATATTTTTTGAAACAGCTTAACAAGATGTGAATTGAAATAAAAATGGGCTGTTCCCATGACCGTGCGTATAGATTGTTTGGTAGTTTTCATCGTGTAAAAATTGAACTTCCCAAAAAGTTTATACTCTATTATCCATTTTTTACCAGTTAATAACCCGATCTGACGCAATTGTATTTAGAATTTTTTGTAAAGTATGTAGTCACTTCATTCATAGTTCTTGCTTCGGTCACTAAAATTAAGGACCTGTATCAAAGAACGAATTTCGAGCATAGAGTTTTATAGTTATTATCAATAGGTATTTGTCGCTTTCTGTGAAAAAAACCGTGCGTTGAAGTTTGAGAATGTTATTAGATCCTTCCAATAGAATATAAATCGTAGTATGGATTCGCAGGTTTAGTACTAATATCGTTTGTTCATGATAGGACATTTGTGTTGGTGAAAGTAATCAGGAGAAATCTCTGACCAACATCGCCAGAAACAGGAGCAGTACAAGTATGTTTTGATAGGTTAATAAGTTATTCTATATCGGATTTGATCTGATATCAATTAAAAGAAAATCAAGCATTCTTCGGAGCAGAATACATAATTGTTTTTTTTTATTCAATATAATATGTATATCTGCAAGTTATGGTTTTTTTAAATTTATAATATGAATAAGACGAAAAATTTGCGGTCATTCATTATTGAAAAAACATTATCTGCAACAATTACAAATCAAGCTTTAGCCTTATGAACTTTTATTAGTAAATACGATTGTTTCACCAAGTACTGGTAATTTTGATGTAGTGCAGTTATATATAGATAGACTTTGGGTACCAACTTCACCAGTAGAATTAAAAAAGTTGTTCCTGTTTTTTGTAAAAAATATTTATCTCACAGTTTTGAGTTCTTTACTCGTCATCAAAATCTATGAACGTTTACCATATAACAACCAGCAGTCTTCAAAAGCCCTCCTCCGTTGATAATTCCCGCGCACGGGCCTGTCTGTTCCTTTAAAAAAAGGCTATGACGTCATCACTTGAAAGTAGTTCACTTAATATACATAATTATTATCTAAAATACCAGTAAATTCAAATCAAATGCTCTATGTAATTAGAAACTGAATTCAAAATTAAAGTATTTCTTATAAATAAAGTTTCTTAGACTAGAACTTCACAGACCGTTTCGATGTTCACCATTTTAAAAATATCAATTCGATTGGGTTCGTTAGAAAACTAGAAAGAGATCACACATTTGATTTTTTGATAAAAATTAATTATGTAAAAATTAATTATGTATAAATCTTGGAATAAATACAGTCTATTCCAAACATTCTACTCGGTACTAACTTATAATAAGTTCCTTAATTTCTACACAGTTCAGCCTTATTTTCCGACCATTGTTGAATTCCTTCAACAATTTCGTATCAACATCTAGTCTTGATGATCTTTATTCATCGACAATGCATTGGATTGAGCAGCATTGTATGCTTGTTGATCTAAGACCAGGTAAGACTTCATTTATCGCGTTCTTGCACAAATTTTCAACTGTTTTATGGTTTTGAGCATAAGCTTATAAGTTTTTAGAAAACCAACATTGTAATACATATGCTTCGGACTGTTTGGAATTGGTATGAATTTCTGCAAGAACTACGTTATTTAATGATACCAGCGTTGATTTCATTTGGCATTTTCTTTTATTTTGCAGTCGTTCTTAATTCGCTACGGTACCTCTGTACAAAAACAGACATATTATCTGATCCGGACAAGTTACCAGATGAGGCACGTCAAATAGTTTTAGAAAAACAACCAAAAACAGAATGACTACTAGCTAGTGGTTGTACAATTTATAAAAGTTTAATATATTTGCTCAGAATAATATAAATTGAGATTGTGTGAATATTTTTATGATTTATAATACTGTGACGCTCTTGCCAAATTTCTATTAGTTGATTATTGAATACATACTTTTATTTTTATTACAAAGAGTGCAATTTATAGCCGTATATAAAACATTTTTTATCTAGGTTTTAAGAAACATATTACTATCATTATAGGAATTTTGAAGGTTACAATTAACAAAACGTACAAAATATTACAAGATATATGCAACTTTTTATCTTGCAAACCAATGGACACTAAGTCAATATTTTAGAATTAATTTGCATAAATCTTGTAACGTGAATAAATTCATGAAATCATGTTATCTAGGATAAACATAAATTTAACTACTTATGATAATTATATTAAGTTTTATCATTTTAAGTACTGAACCAGTTGTCTTCGAATCCTGTTTCTAAAATTAATGCCTTGTTGAATATCAAGTACAATTTTTTTCATTGTAATATTTGTATATATTCTTTCTGTAGTGCCTTAATGATCAGCGTGATAAAAATAACTAATTTTTTATAGAGGGTACTTACTTTATTAAGTATAGAATGTATAAATGTCAATAAAAAATCCAACTGTGATGTGTTATTTCATTTTATAGCTTAATAATGTCAATTCAATATAATATTTATATCTGCAAGTTATAGTTTTTTCAATTTTATAATTTGAATAAGACGAAAAATTTGCTTTGCTGCTTATCTGTAACATATGAAGTGGTGCAAAAAAAAGAAATTTTCTGAACACTATTTCATCGTCAGATAAACCAACGCCAAAACCTAGGCCTGTTTAAGTGGAAATTTAAAATCGTCTATATTTTGAAGACGGGTATTCAAAGTGCTTAGTTATCAACAACGTAGAATATTTATCGAAAATAGAAGTAAACATGTAAGTTTTCAAAATATTACTCCTCAACCAAGAGTCGACTAGAAACGAATATATTTTTTTAATTTCAATATCTTGATTGTTATATTTCTAAATTGTACACTACAGATACTCGTACTGATAACAGTTTGTAAGAAAATCGCATCCTCGTGCGGAAGGGTCGGATGTTGAGAAAGTAAAGAACTAGTTTTAATAAATCCTCACTCAGAAATAGAACTGACCTTATATGGTTGTGAGTTTGCTGATATGTCAGTCACTACGAAGCAATATGCTTCTGAAGCACATTTCACCAAATAATTGCTGTAAGTTAATTACTATTTCTTTTAAATGCATTGAATCTGCAACCAGTCATCTCAAAAACTGTTTTTATGTTTAAATTTATAGGGATATCTGATCACTTTTTTAATGTTTTAAAATTTTAAAAAATTGTGTTTTAAGTTATCTAATAACGTGTCGGCAAACTTTTGTCGACTTAACTTCATATTTTCAATAGAAATATTATATATATGAGGTGTACATATGTTAGATTCAACTTTTCGATTTTATTATATTTAATATGAAACGGGGAATAGGTTGATAGTATCATGCAATTTTTTGTTCCTGTGAGGCTATGGCACTCGATCCGATATAACATTCCCAGTCGACTAGTACAGATGATATGATCAATTAGAGAAGTGGTGCAATGGTTGATAAATGTGATAATATCATTTTCGGCATAACATAGCTGCAGTTCTGTAAGGAGGTTCGATGGTATGCGACGGTTTCTTTTTATCACAAGGTCTTTTATTAAAATCACTGAGAATTACCTTAGAATACATATTTTATTGCTCTGCATCGCAGCTTGTGTAGAGGGATGCTATCTGATATTTAAGAACATTATGAAATGTGGAATATCCGGATAATACGTTAAATCCTCTAAAAAGAAAAAAATAAACTTTAAAATAAATTAACTTGTCTTGTGATTTGCCTGTGTAAATAAACAAGAATGCAATATGTAACTTGATAATGACACAAGTAATTATAAGAAAAAATGTATGAATTTCATAAAATAAATTTACACATCTCGCGACTAGCTTTTATATCATATAAATTGTATAATGTAATAATTGATGGGACTGATTTAAGTTTATTTTCTTTTTAGAGCATTTAAATAGAAGCTGGTTCTTATAGAAATATTTTTTACTATACATTTATTCTTATTCCTGTTTCCTCTGTTTTGTGTGGAGATAGTTCTAAATCATTCCTCTACACTCCATCCATCTATGGATTTGCAGCTGTGCCTTGTCTCCTTTCCATCTTAACTGCTTTCCTGTTTCACACGTAATCATTACTGCGACATCATCTACATCAGCTATTCTAGTTCTGGTACTGCTTCGTCATATTTTATGATCCACAGGTTGGGTCCGAGATTGGGCCTTGTGTAACTTCTAGATTCTAGACAAACGCCTTTGTCTATCTGCAGAGTATTATCATTTTCTGGTCACACAATGCCGTACTGAAGGCATTTCGGACGTAGAGAGCTATAAGTGCCACTCATTTACCATTTACGCTTCTTTCGCAGTATACAGGGTCATTAGAAGTTTTCCAACTTGTAGACGCATTAGAATCTGGAAATTTGTCGATAAAATCCGTTCTAAGCTATTTTTAGTCGTACAGCTATACAAGGTGTCTCAAATATCGGTACCAAGTTTCTTATTTTAAATAAAAACCTATATTTTTCCATTATCATTTAATTAGTCCTCTAATCTTGAGTTGAATCAAACCAACTTTAATAACTTACCAACAGGTATAACTAACAAGTTATTATTGACATGTCAATTTTTCTGAAAAAAATACCGTTTACGAAAACGTTTGAATCTCGCAAACTTAAAAATTGGAAACCCAACTTTGGGAAGGTGAAAGTCTAAGTTAATTTTTGATCCAACGATGATCCCGCTTTGTACCATAGGCACAGGCCACTTTCAAATGTTACATAAAAAAATTCAAAGTCATTTTTGTCAAATTGCAACTATTTTTTCGACATCATTTGAAGAAATTTGAATTTTACGGTGAGTTTGTTAATTATTCCCTATAGGTACCTAAACATTTGTTGAGATATTCAATAAAAAACAAGAAATCTCTTATCTTGCCCAAATATCCTTTACTTTTTAGGGGCCTTTGTAATGCAAACATGATGTAAATTGAGTTCATTCCTAAATACCATTAAAAAAACAAATAAGTTGTGATTTTAATTTAAAATAACCAAACTTACCTTTTTTGCTAGCAACTGGTAGAGTGAACACGTGCTACTGATGAAAGTTAAGATTTGAAGACTGAGTGGTTCATAATTTACTTGACATCCTTTGTTTTATTCTTATATATATATATATATATATATATATATATATATATATATATATATATATATAAATATTCTTTAATATTAACCAAGGATAAGCTTTGAATTCTTTATCAATATATACGAAAGAAGGGGGGGAAAGAATCCTCCCGACATTACGACTCCTTAAATTAACAATCAATTTACAATCCATTCTTTATTTCCATATGAAGTTTTTGTAGAAAGCATAAATAATAAAAAGAATAGAAATTATAGGGTAGTGTCTCTAGCTAGACAGATCTTAGATCTCAATCTGGATAATATAACTAAAATCAACAGAAAAGGTAGAAATAGAATCAGTGTTGAGTTTAAATCCCACACAGATGCTAATAACTTTGTCTCAATGGAAGAATTTATTAGTAACAAGGAACAAGCTTTCATTCCCATACACAGAATTTCCTGTAAAGGAATTGCTAGAAATATTGGAAAAGAAATAACGGAAGATGAATTATCCAAACTAACAAAAGTGTATAAATATCTTTACCCCAACCTTAATATTCTAAACGCTAGAAGAATTACAGTCAAAGATAAAAATATTAAAGACTCCTCTGTTTATATACCAATGTTCCAATGGCAGTAAAGAGAAACATTAGGGTTCAACTTACAAAAAAGTTTGCATAGGTATTCTGTAAATCATTATATCACTCCAGTATCGGTAAGAATTATCAGGAATGCATTGGACAGAAAGTATGGCATTAGATAATAAGTCATTTTTCGAAACTATTGAAATAGGCCCAAGACCGAGGATCTTCATGCAAAATACGGACGACTTTCCGTTCTTCCGAACTCTGTGACACCCCAACTCATAGACATTTCCCAAAGGAGAGCTGCATTCAATTCCAATAATCATACAGGCAATAGATATACGTCAGTAACTAAGAAACTCGCAGACAAAAAAAGCAAATTCTATGAGACTATGATTTGGTCGCTCATAAAAACCAATTAAACTACCCGAATGGGAAGGCGTCCTCGAATAATTCAGAAAATAGTGTGTTAGTCATTAAAGACACTCCATCTTCAAACAAGAATTTAACTAATCTGTCAGATATGATCCAAATAATCGGAAGGATTTTTAAAGAGCTAAGCGTTATTACCAAAGAACACACTGATAAATCCCCTGCTTTGATATAAAATCTAGCTGTTCTACAATGGAATATTAATGGGTTGTATAATAATCTCGATAATCTTAAAATTCTCAGATATGATTTTAATTACAGTTGATTTTTAACCATTTTGTTAAATATTATATAGGGTGTCCCACGGTCATGGCCTATTAGAAATTTCTGGAGAATGAAAAAAGCTATCGATATGAAAATTGTATGGCTTCTATTATACATTTCAAACAATCTTTGGAAAATATTTTCATAAAAAAATCACTTCCGGTTTTGCCGGAAGTAATAACAACTTTGTTATTTCAAATGGGATACCTCATATTTTGATACATTTTTGAATTCTACACAAAATTTTGAGTAAAATGGATATACCTTTCTCTATACTTAAAGTTAATAGTTTTAGAGTTATTTGATTTTATTCGTTACAAATCGACAAATGCGAGTTGATCGAAAATATATCATAACTTTTTTGATAAACATGGAGTTTGAATTTTTGGAATCTCTGCACATTTTTTTAAAGATTTCATTATGATTTTTCTTAATTTCCTGAGAAATTATTAGAGAAAAATCGATGTAAAGATGACTTAATTTCTAACGTTAATAACTTTCTTATTTCAAATAGAACACCCTGTATTTTGTTGCACTAGCGTATTCAAAATTAAAATACCTTTCTATTGATGTAACCACTTCCATATCTAAAGCTGATAGATTAAAAGTTATTGAACAATTTCCGATTTTTCAACAATTATTTTGTATTACCTTAACTTTGGAACGCATCAAAACGGTAACCATAGTTACCACTTATTTATATCAGTGTCAAAGTGTAAGATTAGAAATTGTCTCATTCATAGTTTTTTTATTGAAATTAATCACAATCATGAATCAAGAATACACATATGCCGATCTGCTCAACCTTTTTGCAATATATGGAGAGTGCAATAGGATTGTCACGAGAACATGCAGGACGTTTAACGCCCGAAATCCGAATTTGCCGCCGATGACTGCAAGGAAATTTTGCCGGATTTAAGATAATTTTGTTCAATATGGCCAATAAAATGCTCCATAAAATCGTATTCTTCCGATTTCCGCTGATGAAGCAACACAAATTACCGTATTGGCTTACTTTTACGGAAACCCTCAAGCGTTGATTCGAAGCGCTGAAAACGACTTACGTGTTGCAAGATCGTCAATTCAAAGAATTTTAAAACAGCACAACATGCATGACTTTAAGTTCACACAAGTTCAACATCTACACCCTCAAGATGGTCCTAGAAGAGTAGAATTTTGCGAAATGTTTCTTCAAAAAAACCAAGAAGACGAAAACTATGAAAAAAACAATTTGGACAGATGAAGCCAAATTTTCGCGAGAAGGAATCTTTAATTCAAAAAGTAATCATTTCTAGGCAGACGCAAACCCACATTTGACGAAAGAACAAAAGTTTCAAGTTAAATTCAGTTTCATCGTTTTTGCTCTTATAAAAGACAACGCACTTAAGTTTTATATTTACGAAGAAGTGCTGGACAGCGAAAAATATCTTGAAATATTGCGCACCATCGTTACAGACTTTGTAGATGACTTGCCAATTAACGAAGCCATAAACTGCTGGTATCAGCTTGACGGAGCACCAGCTCATTGCAGCCATGAAGTTACCGAAGAACTTTATGAAATGTTTGAGGACAGGTGGCTTCGGCGCTTGGGTCCCTGGAATTGGGCACTAAGGTCACCAGATCTAACGCCCCTAGATTTTTATTTGTGGGGGGTCATAAAAGAAAAAGTTTATAATAACCGCCCTCCAGTGCAATCGACAGAAGACCTGAGAAATCGGGTACAAAATGCTTTTGCAGATCTAGACCCTGCAGAAATAAGAAATGCAAGATCTAGTGTGGAATCAAGATTTATTGCATGTTCAGAAGTAAATGGGGGGCACTTTGAACACTTGTAAATTTACATTTAAAGTATTGTTATGTTTTTTTTTGAATAGGTTATTGATTAATATTTTTTATGTAGATTATTAAATTCGTTATTGTTTTAGTATTCTTTCGTTTTTTAATACATACTGTAGCATGCCAAAGTTAAGATAATTAAAATATTTTTTGAAAAAATCTGAAATTGTTCGATAACTTTTAAGATATCAGATTTAATTGCATTGCTTCATCAGCGGAAATCGGAAGAATACGATTTTATGGAGCATTTTATTGGCCATATTGAACAAAATTATCTTGAATCCGGCAAAATTTCCTTGCAGTCATCGGCGGCAAATTCGGATTTCGGGCGTTAAACGTCCTGCATGTTCTCGTGACAATCCTATTGCACTCTCCATATATTGCAAAAAGGTTGAGCAGATCGGCATATGTGTATTCTTGATTCATGATTGTGATTAATTTCAATAAAAAAACTATGAATGAGACAATTTCTAATCTTACACTTTGACACTGATATAAATAAGTGGTAACTATGGTTACCGTTTTGATGCGTTCCAAAGTTAAGGTAATACAAAATAATTGTTGAAAAATCGGAAATTGTTCAATAACTTTTAATCTATCAGCTTTAGATATGGAAGTGGTTACATCAATAGAAAGGTATTTTAATTTTGAATACGCTAGTGCAACAAAATACAGGGTGTTCTATTTGAAATAAGAAAGTTATTAACGTTAGAAATTAAGTCATCTTTATATCGATTTTTCTCTAATAATTTCTCAGGAAATTAAGAAAAATCATAATGAAATCTTTAAAAAAATGTGCAGAGATTCCAAAAATTCAAACTCCATGTTTATCAAGCAAATAACAACAAAGTTATGATATATTTTCGATCAACTCGCATTTGTCGATTTTTAACGAATAAAATTAAATAACTCTGAAACTATTAACTTTAAGTATAGGGAAAGGTATATCCATTTTACTCAAAATTTTGTGTAGAATTCAAAAATCTTTCAAAATATGAGGTATCCCGTTTGAAATAACAAAGTTGTTATTACTTCCGGCAAAACCGGAAGTGATTTTTTATGAAAATATTTTCCAAAGATAGTTTAAAATGTCTAATAGAAGCCATAAAATTTTCAGATCGATAGCTTTTGTCATTCTCCAGAAATTTCTAATAGGCCATGACCGTGGGACACCCTGTATATGATTGTGCATATTTACATTTTTATATTCTTCGCATACTCATTTATTTATTGTTATAAGATGTATAGACTATGTTATCATTATTATATTTATAGTTATTGTATTTCCCCCAACTCATTCCCTATGCACATACTTGATCTTCTGTAAGGTTACCCATTTATTCCCTCCCCACTGTTTTAGACTTGATCATATTATGTTCATTGATGTAAACCAAGAGGCGAATAATAGTTATTTAAGTAACAAGGAATGTAAAGACATGTTTACATTCAAGGGCCGAGGAGATTAACAGTCGATATATTCCGTGTTACTTATTACATTTTCCCGCTGCCAGTAATGTAAATAATAATTATTTTCTTAGGAATGTAAATGACAGTATTTATATTCCGTCGTCTAGGAGAAATAATACTCAAATGATATCCATTTTCATGTTTTGTATCTAAGCATGTATGAATTATTTGCATTACCGGCAGCGGGAAAGTAAATTTATTATTTATTATTATTATTATATTATAATCCTTTCAAATCAATCATAGACAAAATAGGGAAGATGGTTCTGGTGGCATTGCTACCAAATTAACATGAACTCTAGAAAATTACAGGGTGGCCCACGAGTAGCGCGTCGGTCTGTAGCTGGCAAAATAATTATTTTCTTGAAATTTTTTGGAAGGAAGATGAGTGACTTTAATGGCTACAATTTAAAATAATTTTGTATACAGGGTGTCCTAGAAAATCGCTAGGTAACAATGAACATTGTATTTTATTGGAGATTTGAGTTCCTCCCAAAATTTAAAGGTCACCTTATTAAAGGTTTAGTATACCTAGGATCTACGCTTTTTGGAATAATTAAGAATTTTTTTGAAAATCTAAGATGCTTGATAAATTGATATTATTCTTAAGCCAATTCGAGATTTCAGTTTCTGTTTTCCGGACCTGATTTGGCTTACTTTGTTCTATTGAATGCTCATGATGGAATTCAACAAGACTGTACAGGTTGTTTCTGTGTGGATGAGCTCTAATATTTTTCATTTCACAATAAATCTTTAAATTATATTAAAAGGAACATCCTTCACATTTTCTAAAAAAATTTTAGCTTTTTCTATTCGCCATCGAACAGTTTTAGGTTTCCCTATATCCATCTCTTCTGGTTCTTAAGATATTTGAAAGTTCTTTGAAAGTTAAGTTATATTTAAAATTTTAATTATCTGATTACATAAATTATAAACAGAATTTTTTATATGCCCCACAAAAAAATTTAGGCATGTCAAAAAGGGTGACCTGGGGGGTCAATGACATGGACACTGTCTTCCAATCCATTTATTTGGAAACTTCCTAATTGAATATCTTCTAACAGCTACGTAAAAATTTTCAGGAGTTCTATCTAATTGCAGCCACATTTTGCTTCTTGTAAATAAAGGAACATTTTCAGAAGAGTCCAGAAATCAGTTTGAAAAAAGTGGTTCCCAGTTAATTATTGTTTAAAAAAATAAGGTCCAATGACATTATCTCCGACAAAAATAAAATGAATAAAACATTGGTTGGTACACGATCCAGAGCCCGCATGCAAAAATTCTGAAAATCAAGCTCGTACAAATATTGATGAATTTAGACCCGATACGGATGGTATTTATCTATTTTGATAATACTCTGCATGCTATAGTTATATGGTCATTATAGATGAGGTAGTTTTTATTATAGATATAATGTTACTCATAGACATAGTGCTGTGTCAGCAGAACTTAGATATGTATAAATAGGCGACAGTAAAGATGTAAGTTAGTCTTCAATTAGCATATTCTTATTGTACACACATATAAATTTGTTATTATAAGTTCCATATAATAAAGTTTGTTCTTTTAAAAAGGCAAGACCGAGATAAACTTATATAACTCTATCTCTAGTTTGTTGACAAATTTTCCTCGAACTTGTACTAGGATTCTCAACGATGGATCCTAATATCAAAAAATAATTTTCTCTTTGTCAATTACTGCCTTAGATCGGCTCAGTTTGGAATAGCAAGTATTACCTGTCTCTTGAAACCTAGTCAAAAGCCTCACGAAACTTCGTTTATCGGGATGTTTCCACTCTGGATATTTTTGGGCATAGACTCGAGACGCAAACAATTACTTTGACATTCTCCTACGGTCAAAAGCATAGCCACTCTTTCTTCAATGGAGAAATCCCTCATTATATTATTAGTTCACAATCAAATAAATAATAGAACTATCTAACAGTTTGGTAGTTTTTTACAATTATTCACATTTCTCTGTTACTATAAGATAAGATAGTGATTTTCAAGGACACCCTATATACATTAAAATAATTTTAAATTGTAGCCATTATAGTCACTCATCATCCTATAAAGAAAAAATCTCAGCAGCTACAGACCGACACGCTATCATGGTCCACCCTGCTGAAAACTAAGATCTCTCCACAGGGCTGGTGCCAAAAGTTTTCAATCTAACTGCAACTGCACAACTTCAAAAGTACCAGCACCATAATAGAATGAATATTATTTTCTATTTTTCAGTGCACAAACTAATTAAGTCGGTCCAATTTTTTGTCAAAAAAATTATTATAGAGTATTACGATATATGTTGAGTTTAGATATAGGCAATGCTTAACACGGGGGTGTAAGGGATGATGATGATGGTTAGAAACGGACAAGATGCCAGTTCAAATGACAACCTCACCTGCACATGGTGCACCCTGCTAGATAAGCAGTATACCGGTTTGATCGAGTATTCAGGAAGTGTAATTCTCAAAGGACCCTCTATCAATCCGCAATGGTCAGCGTGATGAGTAATGGCTAAAATCCTCCTAAATATAGAACGACAACTGCATGAACGGCCCTTAGTCTCCGACAGATCGTTGGCTCCTAGCCAAGGTAGCGGTTAGTATCAGCAACGATCGAAGGGTGCTAAGAATCACCGGAGTGGACCAGGCTACCAAAAAAGACATATATATATATATATATATATATATATATATATATATATATTACATACAACGCAAGGACTCTATTTAAAGAGGACAACATTTTTTGGTTGGAGGAGGAGCTTAATCAAATCCACTGGGATATATTGGGCATCAGCGAAATTGGCAGAAAGGGAGAAAAACAAATGACCTTAAAATCTGGACATATATTCTACTACAAAGGTGAAGAAGAATCTACCATCGGGGGTGTTGGCTTTCTCATACATCAAAAACACTCAAAGGCTATCGTACAGATTGATAATATAATTACACGTGTCTGATATTTGATATTACAACTAAACCAAAAATATTCCATCAAAATCATTCAAACGTATGCCCCCACAACAGTTCACACCCGACGAAGATAGTGAGCTTCTACGATGACATTCAACTTACAATGGACCGAAACAAAATATATTTTACGGTTCTTGTAGGAGACTTCAATCACACAACACCTAAAACTTTAATGCTAAGTTAGGTGTAAAATCCGATCGATCTGAAATATCCATTGGGTTCCACGGTGTGAGTGGAAGAAACGATAGGGTCAGGATGATGCTGGGTTTTCAGCTGCAGCGAAGTCTTTTTGCTACGAACAATTTTTTTCCAGATGGAAGAATAAAAAATGAAATAGACTAGTCGAAGATGTCACAGTAATCAATAAACTCTCTCTTGGTGGTGATCATAGAATGGTTAGGGCAAAAATAGTGCTAAAATTGGCCAAAGAGTGTCAAAAACTAGGTATAAAAACTGATGTTAATAACAAGTGGTCATCAATAGAAAAACTATTGAAAATCATCTACGAATAACAAATTACCAAAATGTGAATGAATTGAAAACAACCAAGAACAAAAGATCTAATGAAACGGAGAAGAGAAATGATAAACAAATATACTGATAGATAAATGGAATTGTCAGCTAAATGAAGGTATTTCACACACGGTACGAAAGGACATCGGAAAATATAATACCGACTGGACAATAAAAATCATAGAAGAAAACGTATGAAGATATTACGACGCCAGCTAAATTCAGGAAAGAGTGATATTTGTAAATCAGAAAACATCAATGGAGAAACTGTGACAGATAACAATTTTTCAAAGTAGTGGATGTATTCTATGCGAGCTTGTATAATGACGAGGAAGGTAATAACAGACCGGTAGTTTTAAATCAGGGATCGGAGAATAAGCCGGTCATTACAAAAGAAGAGGTTAAATAAATTATCTCTAAAAGAGATGAAAAATAACAAGGCACCGGGCGAGGACGGGGTTGTTATCGAGTCTGTTAAGGACGGTGGAGATGAGCTACTAAATGCTATTACTTACAAAATTGTTCAATCCATGTATGACAATTGCAACAATACCTACTATATGAAATAATGCTGAAATAACTATAATGCATAAAGAAGTAACATAGCAAATCTTCAGAACTATAGACCAATTAGGTTATTGTCACATACCAAAATTATAGCGAAACGTTTAAATGGTAATATAGAATTTTAACAGCCGCAAAAACAGGCGGGTTTTCGTCCGGGATATGGAACAAATGATCACTTACAAGTCATAAAGTCTCTAATTGAGACTGTGTTGAATACAATAAACCCCTTGTATGTGTATTAATAGACTACGAAAAGGCTTTCGACAGTATAAAAAAACATCATGAAAATTTGGGAGCCCCAGCTGACTGCAGAATAGATCATAGATACGCAGCTCTTATTCAATATATGTACCAAAATGCAACAACAACTGTAAAACTCCATGATCAGACAGAACGATTCAACTCTGCTGGAGTATGCTTTCAAGAAAATTGACTATGTGGATACGGACATAAACGTAAATGGAGAATACTTAAATCATTTGCGTTTTGCCGATGATATCGTGTTCTATCAGATTGATCATACCAGAGAAATGCTTAAGAGACTAGATGAAGTTTCACGCCCTGTTGGACTCAAAATAAACACGTCAAAAATAAATGACAAATTTGGTAACGACCCACCCACTTTATAATATGAAATGTTTTTCTGCATTCATGAGCCGCGACAGATTCCTTATCATTATGCGATGTCTACATTTTTTCAGAAATAGCCCTGATACAGGCAATACAACAGATAGGTTGTACAAAATACAACCTATTGTAGATTTTTTCTACAATACAATGGCAGCGATCTATTATCCTGGCAAAAACTTATCTCTTGATGAATCCATGGTGTGGACGATTGATTTTCTGTCAATATATAAAAAACAAGTAGCATAAATATGGCGTCAAGCTGTATATGCTTACAGTACCAACCAGAATCGAAAATATAATTTTCTATTTAAAATAAGTATGTTGCTGCCGACTTTTAACACACCGTATATAGATGAAGGTTTTTTTTCTAAAATTTTTTAGTATACTAAATTTTAAGCATCTAATCCGCAAGTTGGAGTACCTACTTATAATATATACTACTTCTATAATGTATACTACCCTTTCTACTGCCTGAATGGTCGGTTTGCCCTTGAATTCGCGCTTAGATAGACTTCTGTTAAATTCTCTTCGAGTCTTTCCCAGTAGTCCTTCGTAAACTTCGCTAATTGAGTTAAGCAAACAAATTGGCCTCATTTTTATATCCACTAGTTTTGCTTTTTGATATGAGCACTAATTTTGCTTATTTCCATTCCTTCGGGAAGATTCTTGTACTAGTTAGTATGTAGTTTACAGAACATATCGCTCGATCCCTCCCTTTATTTTAATGGCTTCCAAGGAGTTATCGTCAGCCAGTAAAAGTTTGACATTCTACTACTGTGTTTTACCTACGTTTTCTGTTTCCTTAGGAACAGGTCCTTTGCGACATTGATCTTCGCTTCGGTTGCCAGGTTGAAAGGTGCATATATCCAATCAATTGTTTGGATGCGATTCTATCACATACAATGAGTTATTACTGTCTCGTATTTTTCACCCTGATAGAGCTCTGCCGCAGATGACTTCTAGGCGTTTATTACGATATGCTTCTTTTCTCAGTGGGCTCAACTACATAGTTCGTTGCAAGAAAGGCAAAGATAATAAGAACGTCACTTTTTGTCCCGTGCCGCAGACCCTCCATCACGCATCTAGAGATAGCTATTATTAGCTTATTAGAGAAAATAGTTATACCTGTATACAAATATATCAAAAATGATTATTTTATTATCAGTGAGATAGGTAAAAGCAAGTGTCAATACATGATAGTAGGTATAAGTTATGTGCCACCAAACATATTTAAATTCAATTTAATAATTATTTTCTTGGATAATATTGACTATTAAAATTCTCGCGCGAAAACGAGCCTACAGTTCCGATGACATCACTCATGTTTGTGATTCATATTTCCTCTAAACATTATTTTGTTACGAAATTCTTTGTATTTTATAATAAAATGGAAGCTGGAAGTTCATAAGAGCAATCCAATTTTGATCAGTATGTATAAGTATGTCTCAGAGTTCTGTTTGGAACATGCAAATCGATGTTTTTGAGAATATCTGGAAAACAGATCAATCCATCCAAAATTTTGAATATAAAAATAATATCTCCATATAGGAATTCTTCTTTCTAGAGTATCTAATTATAAATATTGTGAAATATTTGTATATTCCTGACAATGTTGAATTTAATTGTCATAGATGAAGAAGTTAATGCGCTGTATGCAGAAACCCTGCTCCAAATTTCCAGATTATTGGTCACAGAAGAATTCATGGCCAAGGAATCAGCAAAAGATACCGAGTTGCAAACCCTTATGTGTGATCTAAGTAATAGGTGCAAAAATATACCTACACTGTTTCATGCGACATGCTTTTTCTATTTGATCGGGCTGTGATTCCAAAAACAAAAGTTCGTCACAGCCTACATAAATCCTTAATCCATCCGTGGGATATAGCAGAAGAGAATAAGAAGAGGTTTCATATCAATTATGCTGGTCCATTTGATGTTTTTTTTCTCATGTGCGTGGGTGCCAAGTCAAGTGGGCGGAAGTCCGAATGCTTCCGTTTAGTGCAACAACCATCTCTTTCCTGGAAAAAATATTTTATATCCACGGGTATCCCCCTGTTCTGGTATCAGAAAATGCTACCATCTTCAAAAGCGACGATTTTCAGAGCTTTTGTAAAGAGCGAGGGTTTTTTCAGAAGTTCAGTTTATCAAATCATCTAGCCACTAATGGCCTTGCAGAGCGCAGCATCCAGACTCTGAAGAGGCGACTCAAGGCTGCTAAATATGATCCGGCTTCTCTTTCTCTCAAGCTAAACATATTGTTGCAATACCGTGCAACGCCATTGGCTTAAGGCCAGTTCCCAGCAGAATTGTATTTGAAGAGAAGAATTAGTTAGTAGTCGCTTCGATGCTCTTCTACCTAACAGTAAAGCGAATGCTCCATCGAATCTAAGCACGTTTTGCGTTCGGTCTGGCTTCCTGCTGATGTCATTCATGATGGTATCAACTGATACTCATAATTTTGGAGCTATATACAGGGTTCTGACGATTTCATAGGGACAGTATTGCTATTTCTTGAACGGTAAGAGATAGAAGAATGGTTAAATTGGAGAAAATTTGCATAATTTAGACGTCTTCAGGATTCCGGTTTGCAAAATAAAAAATCGGAGGTTCCTGACATATTTTGAAAAAACTCAAAATCATCGATTATGTTTTTATTTATTTTCTGTATTGATATTCGAAGAAGAAAGCTGAAATTTTTCATATGCAAGTAATGCACCAAGATGAAGATGATGGAATTGTTAGAAATATTTTATATTCTTTATTTTCAAAGATACCCTTATTTGCAACAATGTAAAACACTTAAAGCCAGAAAGAGATAGGAAAAGGGTAAAAAATCAAATGTGGTAGGCTATCTTGCATAAACTATTTATTATTTCGGAGGTTGCAAGAGGTATTTCTTCCATAACTTCTGTTAAAAAATTGACGTAGGCGACTTCATTCAAATTTCTCTCAACAGTTTTGGGTCCTATTATCTGATTTTTAAAAATTCCACACCATTCATTAATGTTATAGCTAATTTGAGGTCTAGTCTGCAACATTAAATGAGGATCATCAATTTCACAAAAAAAATTCTTTCTTCAGTTGAAATCCCCACTATTCGTAAAAGATAATTCATCTGTTCATAAAATAGAGTCTTGAAATAATAATTGCTCCAACCATGGTTTGGTACCAATTACGAAATTCAAGTCGATGCTCAGAATCTTCAGGATGTACCTAATTTGTTAACAATCATGGTACTTTTGCTTCTTGAAGATTCTCTGGAACCACGATGCGTTAATCCCACATTCCTTGCCGATTTTGAAGAAAGTTCTGGATATATATATATATATATATATATATATATATATATATATATATATATATGTATATATTATCATTAGATATATCTATATTTATATATTTAATTGGGCCAATACGTTAATTTCATGGTTTGTATTTATTATATTTTCTTCGCGGCGTAAGCTTACTGAAACTACCAGGGTACTCATCAACGTGTTCTTGATGAAGGGCTACCGTAGTCTTCTCATTGTTTCACGATCCAGCCTATGGTGCAAGTAAGTTTATATGCAACAATTTCAGTTTCACTTTTGGTAGCTTCTGATTGCGATAGATGTCGTCAAATATTTCGATGCCGCTCTGGATTATAAAGCCAAACAAGGTCTCTCACGTGAAAGGTACCATTGGTTGATCGAACATTATAATGATCTTTCAGTCGGTCGAAGTATCCTTTACCACCAACGACACTTTCCTTTGTAGGCCTATGGCCAAATTCAAGGTCATTGGGTAGGCGCCATCCTCGACCCAGCATGCAGGAGTCTTGTCCGTAGTTTCATTGGCAGACGCTCGATAAGCCATCAGGGCCAACTGTATTTACTGGTACCAATTTCTCTGAAGTTTCGACACGACCTTAGAGAGGTGTTTGTCCATAGTTCGATTCCTCTCTACCAATCCGTCCGAATATGAGTATGCAAAAGAATCGTACTTGTTTGCTTTGCTACTATTAGTCTACTTCTCTCGGTATATTTTATAAAATAATCCACAGCTACCAGGATATACTTCTCTCCATTATCTGTTTCCGGAAACGGACCTGCAATGTTCACAGCTACCCGTTCTATGGGACAAACACTTCCGGCAGCATTATCCACTCCCTAACCTTCTGCAGAGTCTAAGTGATTTTAAGGTGTCCTCCCGAAGCTCCGCGCAGCTGGAAGATAACTTGTAGTACGGGTGCGCTCGAATCCGACGCACGCACCAAAAGAATTAAAAAGCTGAGACTCAAACGGACATCCTTGGTCAGTAGAGATAACTGACGGGGTGCCATAACGTGAGATCCAGCCGTTAGAGTCGTGGCGACGTCCTCTGCAGTGATCCGTTCCATGGGCCAGACTTCAGGCCTACCCGTGAACCGGTCGATTGCTGTAAGGCAGTATCGATATGGTCCATTGGGAGGGAGCGGGCTGATAATGTAAATGCGGATGTGGCGCAAACGAAATTAAGGCATGGGGAAACTTCCCAGTGGCAAAGTTACGTGGCGAGTAGACACAACTACGAACCCAAATATGGCAGTCACATTTTATGTTTGGCCACACGAATCGTTCAGAAACAAGGCGTGCGGATGTTTGGATGCCGGGGTGACTAATAGACAGTAAAGGGAATTTAAAGCCTGCTTGCGGAGAGGCGCTGGCACGAATAGTCCTAGCCGGTTGGTGGTGATGTTACAAAGCAAGTACGTAGTGAAACAAAGCATAGGTAAACGAAACAAACGGAGCGCTGTAGAGTCATCCCTCAGGAAGGTATCGAGCTCGTTTTCAGCTTCCTGAGCTTCTGCCAGAGTATGAAAATCCACAGGAGCAGTTGTGACGGCAGCGATGCGGGAGAATGCATCTGCTACTCGTTGGCTGCACCGTCGATATGCTGGCGTTGAAGCTGGCCAGACCAAAATTGTTAGAAGAAGCACTAGCTATTGCTTTGGAGCTTGAAGCCGCTAGCCAAACCTCCAGAGGGCACCGTGTAAGAGCAATCGAGGAAGAAGACCAATCCAATAGAGAGGCCCTGTTAGACATGATAAGGAAACTGGTTACGGGAGCGCAATCAAAGAAAAGAGAGCCAAGATGTTGGAACTGTGGTGAGCTAGGATACGTACGCTGCAGTTGTAAGAAGAAGGCGGCAAAGTCGGAAAACTAGAATGGGTCGAGATGACGGGCCAATCGTCCACCTGCAGAAATAGTGCCCCAGTAATTACGGTCAACGTGTCATATTCTGGCAGAGCCTTAAGTTTATACATCGACGGTCGAATCAATGGAGAAGACAGAACACTCCTAATAGACACCGGTGCAACAAGAACAATAGCAAGGTCAGAGCTCATCAAAGATCTTTCCCGGATATTACCAACAAAGGCCCAACTCAGAACAGCGACTGGGGAGACAATAAGAACACATGGTGAAGCGAGCATGACCATCAGCATTGGCAAGATCACCATCAAGCACAGAGTTTTAATCGCTCAGATATGTATCTGATCAGTTTATTTTGGGAATAGACCTTTTGAAGAAGCTTGGGGCTGTGTTGGATGTGAAAAATGGTGTCTTGAAGGTTGGCCAACTGGTGACATAATGATTACCCGGCTATAGTGAAAAAATATTGATGACCAACCTGGACGGATACTGCAAATCTGGAAGTCTGAGACTGGTAGAAGAAATAAATAACAAGAAATTTCTGACAGTTAAAGCTCTTGTTCGAGTAAGAGATATCGTTCCTGTCAGAGTAATGAATCTAAAGCAGAGCCCCATCAAGTTGAGCAAGGGAAGTATGGTTGTAAATTGTGTTCCTGTATCAGCGATACGCTCTGTAAGAACGACTAGTAAACCATCCAGGACCAGATATTCGAATGAGCTGGTTGATGTGGTCATCAAGACTGTCCAGGACTTAGACATGAAACAATTACGAAAAGTGAGAGATATGCTTGTGGAATTCCAGGACGAATTTGCGATGGAAGAAGAATACAAAGGTAAAACAAGTATAGTTACTCACAAGATAAACACGAGGAACGCTCAGCCAATAAGACAGCAGCCAAGAAAAATTCCATTGGCCAAAAGAGACGAAGCCGAGAAAATGATTCAAGAAATGAGCAAACAAGGGGTCGTTGAGCCATCAAATAGTCCATGGACCTCGCCAGTAGTGATCGTGAAGAAAAAGGTTATACAAGATTCTATGTAGATTACCGACTTCTGAATTCAGTCACTAAGAAGGATAGTTTATCCGTTACCCAGAATAGATGAGACCCTAGATATCTCTGGGTCACGATGGTTTTCTACACTAGATCTGAAAAGTGGATGCCAGTATCCATCCACCATGGAATGGATCCTGCAGATCGAAAAAATACTGCTTTCTCGATAGGATCAGGGCTCTGGGAATTCTCTGTGATGCCGTTTGGACTATGTAATGCTCCCGCTACATTTGAAAGGCTCATGGAAGCAGTTTTGAAAGGACTGACATGGCAAACCTGCCTAGTGTATTTGGATGACGTGATTGTGGTAGGAAAATCATTTGAAGAACACTCGAAGAATTTAAGAGAAGTTTTCCAACGATTACCAACCTGAAGAAATGTCATGTGTTCCAACTTGAATTAAGATATATGGGTCACATCATATCTGGGGACAGCGTCACGGCAGATCCAGAAAAGATAACAGCTATAAAGGAATGGCCTATTCCTAAGAACAAGCATGAGATTAGAAGTTTTCTGGGCTTTTGTACCTACTACCGACCGACGGTTCGTGAAAAGTTTTGCCAACATCGCTAAGCCTCTAACTAAATTAACAGAAAAAGGGAAAGAATATTCATGGAATGACGAGTGTCAGAGAACTTTCGAACAACTACAAGAAGCTCTTATCAGCGCACCAATCTTGGGCTATCCTAGGCATGACGGAAAATTCGTGTTGGACACAGATGCCAGTAATACAGCTATTGGTGCTGTTCTCTCTGATTCAAGACGGGCAGGAGTAAGTGATTGCCTACTTCAGCAAGGTTTTGTCGAAATCAGAGAGGAATTATTACGTTACCAGAAGGGAACTGTTGGGAATAGTGAAAGTCTGCGAACACTTTCATGAGTATTTGTATGGTCGCCACTTTCTAGTGAGAACTGACCATGCAGCGTTGGAGTGGCTCCTGCAATTCCGTAATCATGAGGTACAAGTACGTCTTCAGGAACATGACTATGATATCGAGCACAGGGCAGAAAAAAATCATGGGAACGCAGATGCCCTATCTAGAAGACCGTGCAACTATAACTGCACCCATTGTTCGAAGATGGAAGACAAGCTTTGCCCTATACGACGAATAATCGTAGAAAATGAGGATGTTTGAGAGTAGTCTTGGAGTATATGCGCCGTAAGGAGAGGCCGTCTTGGCTGGATATAAGTTTACGAAGCCTGGAAGTGTAAGCATATTGGAGCCAATGGGACTGTCTTGTGTTAAGAGATGATCTGCTGTATAGAACCTTTGAGTCGGAAGATGGCACTGAATCTAGATTACAACTAGTTGTGGCAAGAATCAAAGTGCCGGATGTACTACGTCAGCTACATGATGGAGCCTCGGGTGGGCATTTTGGAATCAAGAAGACTCTGCAGAAGGTTCGAGAGTGATTCTATTGGGTAAATTGCAAAGAAGATGTGAGACGCAGGTGCCGGAAGTGTGAAGTGTGTGCAGCCAGCAATGGACCACTTGGCAGAAAGCGGGCACCTATTACCTATGAGACAGTATAATATTGGGAGTCCCATGGAGCGAGTCGCTGTGGATATTGAGGGGCCATTTCCTGAAACGGACAATAGGAATAAGTATATCCTGGTAGCCATGGATTACTTCACAAAGTGTACAGAGGCATACGCAATCTCTAACCAAGGTGCATCGACCGTCGCCGAGGTGTTGGTAAAATTATTCTTTTCACTTTTTGGCGTTCCTCTTGAAATCCATTCTGACCAAGGACGAAACTTCGAGTCAGCCCTGTTCTAAGATGTGTACAGACTAAAGGCGCGAACAAGACCAGAACGACCCCTTTGCATCCTCAATCGGATGGAATGGTAGAGAGGATGAACCGAACCATGGGCAAGCACCTCTTTAAGGTTGTCTCAGAACATCAGAGAGATTGGGATCAGTACATCCATTTGTTCCTGATGGCCTATCGGGCGGCTGTGAATAATAATAATAATTAAAGTCACCTGAATAATAAAATACACACACGAACTCCAGAACATCGGAAAGAACACACAAGAACTCCAGAAGCACCGAGAATATGGGGAGCCGGACTATTCTCGAAAAATATTTGGAAATAACATACAGCAGTAGGAGACGGATAACAACCCGAAGCATCGAGACTAGGGGGTTAGGTATAAATACCAGCGTTGATCAGAGAAGAGATAGTTAGCCAGCTGAGCGTGAGTCTACACTAGTGCAGAGAACAGTGAATATAAATAGAGCGCTAACCGTATATATATATATATATATATCATAATCAGTTATTTATTATTTATTTATTCTGCCGAAACGATAAAGGGCTTAAATGAGTATACTCTTTTTGCTCACCGAGCTTTCGAGAAAGTTTATTCTCTTCTTCAGGGTGTGCAAGCGAGGTTACATTTTTACATCAGCAAGGAAAATAGAAGAAGTAAATGCTCTCATATGGACACAGGAACAATATAAAAACATTAAATAACGAGACTTTTTTCATCGATCAAGAAACTTCATCGGACTTTCTGGAAACTTCTGCTAACTTTAACTCAAATGTCATTGAAGCATATTTTTTACCTCCTTCAATAAAAATTCTTCCAGCGAATGAAACTCACAAATTTCTGGATCTTCGGAATTCTCCGTCATAATCTCTCTTAATCGTTTCATGAGGGTTGTTTTGTTACCGGTATCATTACAATCCCGCTCCACTAATTGCTTCTGAAGTTGTTTCAAGGACAAGTTTCATTTTGAAAATCTATTTTAACGCTTGGATAAGTCTTTCACAATGTTATTTTTTTCCAAGACCGACCGTTAGCCAGAGAATGAATAATCAGTTAGACAATATGAAATTTAATCAGAACTAAGCTTTTTTCAGCTTTTTCCCAAGGAAGCACCTTGGGTTTCCAGTAGAATAGGCCAGTTTCATCAAAATCTTGAGCAAAACATGTTTTTGGCTATTGCACACCGGCTTTTTTTCTTTTTATTAGCAATCAGAATTTACATTCTATGGGCTAATTTGCTGAATCTTAATTTACAGATTCAAAAAATAATAAAATGATGAAGGGCTTCTTCAATGAGAAACCATCCAGAATTTGACTTCAGGTCGATTGGCCAGTGCCTTTTGAATCTTCTTTCTGGTTGGTTTATAAGTAAGGATTGCACTAGGGTAGATGCATGTATATCGAGCTTGCTATGATGTCTGATACTTCTGTTGTGTATGACTTCAATAGGTAACTTGTTTGATACCAAGGTCATAGTGTAGCATCTGGTTGGACACATAACAAGGGGCCTTAGCTATGGCTCTAAGAATTTTGGACTGAGGCCTTTGAATGATGTTTAAACTAGACCTGCTGACACATCCCCACAGTTCAATGCCGTAGGTCCAGTATACAATTTTGAATTTTAAGTCAGTTTGTTTTCTCTTTTTCAATATGTGTTCCCTCCGGCATATTTTACTAAGAGTGAAGGTGACGTGTGATTTGGTTTCGTTAATTTTATATTCCATTTTTTCAGCCATCCATGTATTCAGTTGAGGTGAGTTTGGAGATATTTTGCAGCCGTTGATGGGTCTGAGTCTACTGCTTATATTTCTGTATCATCTACAAAGGTTCCATTTACAGTTTTAGCTGTTTCTGGAAAATCTGATATAAATAGCAAATACAGGAAGGGCCCAAGAACACTACCTTGGGAAACACCTGACAAAATAAGTTTGATATCAGATGTTTCTTCATTTACTCTTGTTCTAAACTGTCGGATTTTAGATACAATGTTACTATATTGCAGGAGAAATGAAGATTTAATTTTGTAAAGAATTCCATCATGCCAAACCTTGTCGAAAGCTGCACCTACATCCAGGAACGCTGAAGTGCTATATATTTTCTCCTCCATTGAGTTGTTTATTACTTGAACAATTCTGTGGCACTGTTGCACAGCAGCTTTTGCGAACATAACAATCATTTTATACCACAGGTGGCATTCAATAATTTGCTTATACTCGCGACTTCGAGTAGCTGTAGGAAAGTAATAAGTTGAAAACTATACAATCTGCTAAATCGACTGTCAATTTTGAAAATTGGCTATTTTGACACTTGTTACCAAAACTTTGAAAATAACTGTTCAAAATGATGCGGTCATCTGAAATCGGAGCCGAGTCGCAGAGAAAGGAATGTTCCATGAAAAATTCAAATTTCTTATCCATTATAACATTCTGGTAAGGTCAACAGAATTTATATTAGAAATATGCTAAATAACTTTCTATCAAACAATATAGAATTCAAAAAAACATATCTAAATATTCTATTCAAACTTATTCTCATTAGTTAATAATTTTTAAAGGTTCACTTTGAAACTCTTTCATCATGGGAGAAAAAGGGAATTGACCGAAAATGATTTAACCCAACCGTTGGATGCTCACAATTCTGTTCTACTTGGAGAAAGAATAGCTAAAATTTGGTCAAGAGAGTATGATCAAGCTATCAAGAAAAAACATAAGCCAAGCATGGCCAAAGTGCTTATGAAGACATTCTACAAAGATATTATATTGTATGGTATTGCTCTAGTCATCATGGAATTGATAATAAGGTATTATTTTTACTTATTTTCATAATAAATCTATTCCATTCATATATTAAGTATTTTAGAATCTCGCAGCCATTATTTATTGGATTATTTATACGCTATTTTGGAGAAGGGAACAAACTTAATAATGGAACATCGTAAGTATATCTAAAGCAAATATCAAAACTAATTTGTATATTTTAGGATAGACCATTGCTTATAATGCTCACTACTATTGAGACTATTTAAACAGTATCTATTGCTTTGCACATTACAAATAGTAGCTTCTCTTCATGTTGAAAATATTCTGTATTAATTTGTTCTAATATGCATAATAACAATTAATTTAATTAAATACATTGTTCATTACCGAAGATCTTACACCTACATCTTAAGGATCATACACTACTGGGAATCTGATAAAAGTCAAATATCGCAGAGTGAAGCATTTTTCTATGCAGGTGGTATTGCTTTTTGCAGTTTATTCTACGTAATGACCATACACCCTTATTTATTTGCGGTTTTACACGTTGGGATGAGAATGAGGGTAGCATGTTGCTCACTGATATATAGAAAGGTATGTTACTGAAATCCCTCTACATGTACTATTATCAATAATGTTTCTAAATAACTAATTCTATTTGACATGACATGACAGTTTTTTGACAATATAACTCAATGGATTGGAATGAAAACAAGTCATCGTTATATTCTTGCCATTTTCTCAGCAGTTAATGAAACAATATTGGCAATATGTAAAAATAATCTTTACAGGATCTGCTTTATTTGAAAAGTCAGCATTTCGTGAAAAGTCATTCATTCATTTAAAACTTTATTAGTAATTTTCTTTAATTCAGAGAAAGATTTTAGTGGTCATACGAAAAGTCGTTACTCGTGAATATATTAGTATAGTCTAATGTCATTTTAACATCATCTAATAATCGTTATAGGTTCTAAGAATAAAGCTAACATCTCTAGGTGGAAGTACTGTTGGAAGTGCTGTTAATCTCATGTCAAATGATGTAACAAGATTTGATACAGCCCCAATATTTATACACTATCTGTGGATAGCACCCATACAAACTGTTATAATAGTATTTTTCATGTATAGAGAAGTCGGTATATCCGCTATATTTGGAATATTAGCAATTGCTGTCGTGATGCCAATTCAAAGTAAGAATAACTCCATAGTTTTTTAAATTTAATTACTAATCTACTGAAGACATCATTCTGTCTGAATTTTTTTTAGTTATATTTGGAGTGCAGACAGCAAATCTAAGAATGAAATCTGGCATTAGAACGGACAATAGAATTAGACAGATGAATGAAATTATTCAATCTATGCAAGTAATAAAAATGTATGCTTGGGAAAATGCTTTCTCGGGCCTTATATCTATTTTAAGAAAGTGAGTACGTCTGCATCAAAGTGACCTTTTATAATCACTTTGGATTTATATATTTTAATAATATAATTTCTATATAGTGGTGGATTACTGGAAATACTAGGTACTCTGTGTCCAAGAACATCTTACAAACTGCCCATACTGAAACATGTTCTCGATTCTTTATAAATGGCTTATATAACATATGTACCTAAGAAATGAGGGACGGCAATATTGAGGGCACTGGCCGGCTTAAATTTTTATATTCTATATGAATTTGTTAAGACACCTTGAACCGGATAAATCCTGTTAGTAAATTAATCCAAAGTAAAGATTTTGACTTAGTCTCAGTCATTAAATGACTTGAAAATATATTGAAAACTCACATTTAGGGAAGTATTTTACTCAAGTTCTTGAAGACGACAAAGCCTTAGCTTTTGAAATTGAAAGCGAGATATAAGACTTAAAATGTGCGTAAACCTCATCAAAATATAAAATCGGAGTATTTTTTTTCTCTCTCTCTCATGATTGTTTTTACTTTACCAGTTATAATTTTTTTTACAAAAAATTGAACCGACTTTATGATGGTAATTTTGAAGTTGTGCAACTGTAGTTAGATCGAAGGCTTTTAGCACCAACTTCACAAGTACCAGCACTAAGAGAATTAATATTATTTTGTACTTTTCATTGCACCAACTAATAAAGTCGGTCCAATTTTTTGTAAAAAATATTTATTTCACACTTTTGACGTATCATGAAAATCGTTAACGTTCACTAATACCAAAGAAGATATCACGTATCCTACCCATGTATATTCCTTGCTTGTACTTGTTAATCTTCAGCGATTTAAAACCATCGCGGTGGAAATACACATATTTAAAGATTACCACAGCTGTTAACCGAAGACCGTAACACTGTGGAAAAATATTCAGATATGCTGCTAAATATAATCCCTTTTGTAATATGGTACTCTGATTTTCAATTTTCGAAAGAAATTGCCCCCTCCTCAAAAATATTTCAGAATTTAATATTTCTGTAACTCTAAAACCGTAGCTCTTTTGAAAAAATCTTCAATTCAAAAGTTTCCGGATATTGTCATTAAATATGGAACCATTTCTCAACTCTCCTCTTTCAAATGAATCAAAAATTATCAAAATCGAAGTACGTTTACTATATACAGCACGCACACAAACCAAAAAAAGCAAAGAGTCGATTTATAGGTATACCTACCTTCTTCATTGGGTTCGTCGGTCAGCAATTGTAAGTGGTAAAACGAGGCTTTTCTAAATTTAAAATATTATTTGCGATTCACCATGACAACGAATAGATTATCTAGAATGCCTATCATTTGAATAGCACATAAGGTTTGTGACAGTATAAATTTATCAGAAATTATTAAAGATTTTGGTGAGCAAAAAGTGCGAAGGAAAATACTTTAATTGCTTACTAGGTAGAGTTAAATATTCTCAGAAAAAATATTTGATTTACCTAATTCGATTATCTTTAAGAATGATTTGTTTTGTAGCGTTACATAATTAATCTTTTTATAGGTAAATTTTATCTATTGAGATCGTTCGTACTTGCTTGTTGTTAGTATATATAAAAAAGAAGTTCAATTTTTTTTCCGAAAGCTTATGTATACAAGGTGACTGGTAAGCGGACTTATTCCTTTCAGGAGGTGAAAGTAGAGTTTAGTTGGTACCGATTAAGCATGATTTACCTCTATACCATTCTTAACGGTTTTCGAGATATTTCCTTTTTTCAATTTTCAAAAAATTCTGTTCTTTGCAAAGCAAATATTTAAAGTGAACGAAAATAATGAGAGCCTTTCTAAATGTCGCTTTTTAAATTATAAGCTGGCAGACATACCCAAAATATCAGCAGTGAAGATGATTGAAATACTAATGGTAACTACAAATTATTCCATTTTAAAGTCAACTTTCTTTTCCAAGTTTCTAACTAATGGTTCCTTTATGCTAAAAAATTTTGAAAATGTCCTTATACACAAACGTACAAATTATTGTTAAAGGTTCTCCATTCTATTGTCTTCAAAATAAGGTACAATTATTTCGGAATTAGCCTTTTTTATTTATTAAATAAATAATTTTAATAGTAAGAGTAACGAATTTATTTTTAACAAAATTCATATTTCAAGCAAGAGAAAATTACTTGGTTTCTTTTCTTAAGTGCAATAAAAATATTGTCAAATATTGGTATTAAAGTTTACCTTAATCAGGTACGGCCTAAATTGTCAAATTTCTAACTACATAATAGTTATAATTACTAGTAAAGAAGTAGTAAAATTATTAGTATCTGCTTTGAAATTTTGAGATTTTCATAATAAATCAAATCTGCAATTATTTGCCAAGCATTCCCGATTGCACTCTCTTTCAAGTAATGTACTTAACTGCACCGTATTTTCTCTTTATATAATAAAACACTAATCAAAAAGAATTTATTTCCTACCTTATAATAAAAGAAACAACATTCTCAAAATGTAATGAAAAAACTTCTTTAACAAATGATATAATTTTAATTTACAACTCATTCATTTTCAAAAAGGCTACATCTATTCCTTATGCAAGCACGAGTCCTTTTTCGTATTTCTGACCTGGTAACACGATTCGGAAAGTTATATCGCAATACTTGAGCTCCATTCCTTATTCTTTCAATTAAATCTTCACGCGTTTTTAACTCTGTTGCTTATACGATTTCTTTTAGGTTAAATCGGGGCTTCTAGCAGGCCATCGTAAAATTTTACCATCAATATTGGCGTCTGCAGGATGATTTTAATTTACGATAAAGGGAATACGTACGCAAGTTTAGCCCGAGACAGGGCAAAATAGCACAAGCGAAAAAAGGCCTATACCCAGCAGTGAGTCGAAACAGGTTGATGATGATGAAAAAAAAAAATACATATGTGGATAAAAAAAGTATTCCAGTCCATTCAGTAGTTTCTGAGAAATTCTTTAGCTGACTTACATATTGTAATGGGCATATAAAATTGACTGGGGTCTAATTATATTTATAACGAATATTTATTTACTATTTACAACTGTTTATATTTGAACCGAACGTTATTTATCTCTGTTGTTGCTGTCCCCCAGCACTGGACTGCCGAACTACTGTAAATCGTTTCCAATATATAGTCAAGCCCTTTCCATCTAGAAGCTTCGAGCTTCGACCATGATCTTCCACCAATAGCGCGACCTCACTAGATGTTTCGGAATATAATCATGGCCTATGCGTGTATGTATATAGCAGTGTCTTACACTCACGCAACCTGGGACCCTCTAACGTCCATACTTGTCAACATATTCTGACGATTCGTACACGCCTCCCCACGGTGGTCGCGATTCTGTATCCTAGACTCGTTACACTACCCTCTCCTTGATTCTGATCGTCCTGATCATCCATCCAAGGATTTATCGGATCCATGCAGGCAACACGTTTTTCTGGCTCCAATTGACCACTATTTGGTGCCAATAACAATAGCTCCATATCGTCGCCAACCGTTGGCCTAACAGCAACGCCTTGACATTGAGGGCACTCGCTGGCTTACTCCAAGTACAACGGTACATTCCTGTTGAACTCCACTATCAGGCTTTAGTCACAGTCCAACATGCTGTCTAATCCCAGAATGAGCCAATGTAAATAAGAAGCACTGGAATTTTCATGACCAAACAACCATAACCAACAACCAGTTCAGATCGAAACCGATCTCTTTTTATGCAGCGTATTCACTTCGTTGAAGCAAGCATGGTAACACCACGCTCTTGAATGTTTGCCTGCAACATCTTGGATCTACCGACTGAGATGTTTGATCTTCACCATGGAATGTTCTTTATGTTGCCATACGGTAGGAGTTGATACCCGCAGCTACCACGGTCTCGTGTATATCGTATATCTGTACCACCCAAATTCCTCCGCTATACCACAGGCAATTCTTGGTAACTCCCACAGGTAAATGGTTAACAATACCCAGGAAGTTGTCACGCCACCCGACAATGTAGCACCACGTTCAGACTTGCAACAGCAATACCAGATCCTTACCGCCATTCCATGCCCTTAGTCAAGGATCATCTTCAAGATGCCGTCGTAGACTTTTTCGTGCCAGCAACCAGATCGATCTCACGGACGTTCAGCCGATGGCCGTGACCACACAGTTTAGACTCGTTGAGTTTAATGATAAGCAACTTGTTGTTCGGAAGCTGGATATTGGAGTTTGGAAACTCGGGGACTCCATCATTAAAAGATGCTCAATTTCAGCGGGATAACAACAGCTGACGATGCTTTCCAGCATTTCTCTCATAATCCGTTTCCTTACACATGATTTTTTTTAAAAAGCAGTACACCGACAGCACCGTGCTGCACCCAGTTTTTTTACAAAATCTCTTTCTCATTAACGTTTGAACGGGTATTCCGAAATGTTCTTAAAGTCATTATCGAAAAACCGTGAAGTTCGACACAATTCCTCGCGAAATCAGCAGTCTTTTAAGTTCAATCCGATAGTGCAATATTCACAGTCAGTAAGTACCACATGTATACCCCGTAATACATCATAAATAATACCCCACATCTGACACCATTGTAAGGGGCATATAAAAATGACTAGGGTCTATCTATTTTTCCTACGAATATTTATTTACATTATAAATATCACATTATATTTATATACACTATTCTTATAGACTTACACTACACTATCGACTACTATGTACAACTTATATTTACTACTAGCTGTTTTACCGGGCATTTCCCAGGCAAACACTTTGGTACATTGTGGTGCGAAAACATAAAGTCATAAAAAGTCTTAAGTATGAAACCCTTCTACCTCAGAATCCTACTCGCACATAGAACCAGTCCGAACACCAACCCAGATCCATCCACAGACATGCACCAAGAGAGAACAGCATTAGAATTTCTCCCACATATGTCTTAGGGATCTACAGCGAAAAATCCAAGAAAATTCAGCCATAGAGCTCAGAAATACTTCTTTGGGTATTACAGGTATCGAACCCTCCACCTAGGAGGCCCAGACACATTTACAGCCAATACCAAATCATTACAATAACATCCTACATACATAAGTGGTAAAAATACCATCAAAATCTAGTCATATTCAGAAATATACATTATACAATAAACAATAGATTTTTTTAGGCACGGAATCCACCACATAGAGTCCCACGGGCACTGAACGTTATGATAATCTTTTACTCAAGGTATTATAAACACTTGTGTAGAACACGCCCTCAGACGTTCAGTTTTATATATCTACATATATTTTCACTATTTACTATTAACTTTTCATGTTTGAACCGAGTGTTGTTTATCTCTGTTGTTGCTGGCCCCATACTTGGGACCCGACTACACTGGACTGGACTTCATAGCAAATCCTTTCCATTATATAGTCAAGCCTTCTCCATCTAGAAGCTTTGACCAAGATCTTCCTGCGCCGCGAACATTCCATCAGGTAAGGCGAACTCACTAAACGTTTCGGGATATGAGGATATGCACCTTAGCGTGTATCGATGATCCATAGCAGTATATTATCTTACATTCATACCATTCGGGCCCCACAAACATCCATAACAGCCTCCTGACGATTCGTACACGCCTCTGCACGATAATAGAATGAAACTTGGAAGATATGTTACAAAAATGATGTAGAAATCGACTAGAGCTGATTTTTTAAAATTCAAACCTTAATATTAATAAATAGACATGTCATACTAGTTCATTATTGTGTTTTTATTGCTTAGTTACCAACTATATAACATTGGCATACCCGCGTTTGCATAAAAATGCACATGCGGGACATAAAGTGTACTTTATGCCCGCTACCCGCACGTATATGAAGTCCTCCATTATACAAGATAACCCACGACCAGCGCGTCGGTCTGGCTAATGGCTGATGACTATGGTGGCCACAATTTAAAATTATTCTCATTTATACAGGGTATTCCAGAAAATAATTATGTATGACAGTTATCTTTTTTTGAATGGAACACCCTATATTTTATTTGATATTTCAATTCTTCATGTCACTTTACCTAGGATCTACAATTTCTGAAATATTTGTTTTGTGAACTAATGAGAAATTGCAATTTATGTTCCCTAACTTTAATTCTGTTTATTTTGTTTTATTGAATGTTTATTTTAAAATTTAACAATAGCGATTTGTGTATTAAGTTGGGAAAAGTGCGATTTTTCCGTTCTAGATGCGTCATGAACGCAAAAAGACACTGTTCTCAACGTATTGCACACAAGATTTTGTAAAATCCTGTGAAAAGTTTTTTTTATTTATTAGTTACCCGGTTTTATTTTTCAATTTAAAGAGGATAATCAAGTTCCTTTTGATGCGGTACGTCATTGCTATGGAAGTGATAGTAAGCAATAGCTATTTGTGCATTAACTTACGAAAAGTAAGATTTTTCTGTTATAGTTTCGAAAAATCTACTTTTCCGCATCCAAAATTGAAGAATTACTAACCGGATTTTGCAAAAATATGTTTCTTTATTCATTTCAAAATTTTATAATTTTATTATTTCAGATGGAACACCCTGTTTATTTTACAAGAAAAATGTGGCTCCTTCAATTTTCAAAGATATTTCAAGAATCATTGAAAGTTAGGAAATAATTTAAGTTTCAATTATCTGATTATCTATACATATTTCAATTCTCTATTTTTCTAACATTTCCGGAGCTACGGCAACAAATACATTATATATTATATATTATATAAAGCAGAATTTTCAATATGAAAATCTACTCTAGCAAAACTTCAGCTTGGAGAATGATAGAAAATGTTATTATATTATTTTGTAGAAAAGAGAGCTTATTACAAAGTGAAAATTACCTGAATGTGTTTCGACTGAGGGTCAATTATTAGTCAGTTATTACTTTCCTACGCTACTATAGTAGCTGTATAAGGAAAGTATTGTAATCGTGTGAAATTTTCTGTATCGAGATTTTTACAAATATTGACGTTTCAGAGTTTTCTTAGTCAAATAAACATATTTTCAGCCATTGGTCTGTCTGTTTGTCCGTATGTCTGTGACAGCATTATCTGGGGAACGGATCGGTGTATTTTGTTGCTTTCTTTTTTATTTTGTTTGGTACCAATATCACTCGCCGGTGGCACTGAATGAGAATCCTTTATACATTGGGTGTTGAGCTATAGCCAAAAAATGTGATTTGCTCAAGACAATAGCGCGAAAACGGCTCTAAGGATTTTCATTAAACTTGCCTGAAGTATTCTCCTGAGAGCCCTTTACCACCCACACACAGCGCCATCTCCGAGAAAAAGCACAAAAAAATGTTATGCTTGATTAACATTACATATTTTCCACATGTTTCTTAAAATTCTGGCTAAACGTTTCATCTTGCGAAAAAATGTTACATGACCATTATTGTTTGTCTTGACATGCTGAAAAAAATGAGTGGCAGCACGATTTGACCAGAGGACTTTTACTTTCCTACCGCTATTATCGTCGCTATGTAAGGAAAGTATTGTAATAGAGTAAAATTTTTCATTCACTGGAATTTGCCTGCGAGCGGTAGGAAAGTCGTGTGAGTGCACACGCCAGATTTTTTTCTACTTCCCTCAATAAGGGAAGTATTGTATTCACGTAAAAAATCGACCTCGAGATTGTTGCTGATATTTACGTTTTGGGGTTCCTAGATCACGAAAATCATGGTATCTCAAGTCCGTCGGTCTGTCTGTAGTCTTGTCTGTAGTCTGTTGGCGGTGTAGCTCAATAACGGCTTGACCTAGGACAACGAATTTTGGTATGCATATTGAAGGACGCAATGTAAAGGTTTTCGTTAATCATATATACAGGGTGTCCAAAATATTGAATGTCAATATAAGAACGCTAGAAGCGACGAGGTTGTTTCCATCTCGAAGCGGGGTAGTTTGTCGAGGGAAGTCATAGGTAAAGGCTTTTACCAATTTTTTATTCTGGCCTTTCTTCTTCTGGTGTAGTTGGCCTCAGATTAAACACAACAAAAATAAATCTAGGCAAGTTAAATCGGGTAATCTGTATGGGTTCAAAATTCATCAATATTTATACGAGCTCGATTTTTGACATCGAAGGGACAATCCGCTCATTTTTCATACATTTTTATGGGCAAAAATTAAATAGGAACAACTTCTTACAGTTAGGTACAGTTATAATTTTTGTGGGGATATAAAAGAAACTCTCTGTATAATCTGAGACCAGAAGAAGGAAGGCCAGAAAAAAATGAGGCTGTTTCCTGGTAAATTAAAGTGGTATCCAGACCCCTTGTCGAATAATTCGATTTTATTTTGTACTTCGTACTTTCTATCACTCAAAGATCTAGTTTTGCTGGACTAGGAATCAAAACTAATTGTTTTGTAGGGGTCCTTTATGGTAAAACGTAGTCGTTCGTCTTTAAAATGTATTTGCTACCATAGCTCCGGAAATATTAGAAAATTAGAGAATTAAAATAAGTAGAAAGAAAATGGTTTTCATATACATTTTTTTCACATCACATAATTAGAACTTCTTTTTTTAACATTCAATAATACCTTTGAAACCAGATAAGAAAACCTAATACTACTTGATGAAAACTTGAGAGAACTACAATTTTGTCGGAAAATATACAGGTTGTTCCATCTAAATAATCAGGTTATGTCATTTTGAATTGAAGGATAATAGAGCTGTCTAAAAAAACACCCTGTATATTTTTGTAAGAACTTTATTATCTGTGCATTAATCTTAGTCTCTCTATTTTGTACAGTTCTTAGTATACCTCGCCGGACTGCACCTTAATCTGGTCTCCACCGTATTCACCATACCAAAGATAATGGAACTGGAATGAGTTCCATTATCTTTGATCATACTGACTCACTCGACTTCACTGTACTGATTGGAATCCGCAGCAAATCCTCTCCAATATATAGGCAAGCCCCTCCATCTATGTAGAAGCTTCCACCGGCATGCATCTTCCAACGGCTCGAACATTCACGAACTCAATTTACTCACGAGATGTATCGGGATATAATCTTCACATTGGCATGTATTGGTGACCAATAGTAGTATGCCTTACATTCATACAACTCGGCCCCGCTAACGTTAGTGCTCGTCAAATTGATCCGCCCTCTGACGAAACACGACTCGCACATGCTTCCTCGTAATGGCATCTACCCTATAAAGCTAACTCGTTACGTTAGAATAGATAGATGGATAGGTAATTATACATTTGTTCATATACATGCAAACATTATTTTACAGGAAGGAACTGATTATACTTCTGCAAACTTCATTTATAAGAGGGCTTCTTATGTCTTTTATCATGTTCACTACAAGATTTGCAATATTTCTAACAGTTGTACACTATGTGAACGAGGGAAATATAACGGCTGAGAAAGTATTTGTCATTTCCGGTTATTATCAGATATTGAGGCAAACAATGACAGTATACTTTCCCCAAGGAGTTGCAATGGTAAGATAGCATATTCTATTCTCTTCTATCGTGTGGGGGTGACAAGAAACTCAACCTATTTATCACATTTAATTAAGTTAGCATAAGTTTTAGTTTTATTGAATCGAATTTTCACTCATATGATAAATAAAAGTTGTCATTTTTAAGATCGCTGAAGCATCTGTATCAATCAGGCGAATTGAACAATTCATGATCATGGACGAAACAAATGTTGGAGACCCAACACCTATAGATCCACTCTGGCAATCGAAACCAATTAAATATGCCAAACGAGTAAAATTCGACAAAGATGAAATTCCCTATGTCAAAGTGTGCATTAGGTATTCAATATAGAGCCCCCTACATAAACTACTTTATTTCCAGATACATCGAGGCATAGCAAAATATGGTACAGAAGTATGCCTTGAGAATGTAAATATGGAACTTTTACCAGGGTCCTTGACAGTCATAATAGGGCCTGTTGGTGCAGGCAAGACCTGTCTTTTGAATCTCATCTTGGGAGAGCTCGGATTATTCAGTGGCAAATTAACCATCCGTGGAGTCGTATCTTATGCAGCTCAAGATCCATGGTTGTTTGCAGGTAGTTATTTTCTTTCACATAAGGACATTTTTTAAATCTAATAAATTGCATAATCCAAGAAAGCTAATATTTATACGGTATTCAGTTGAAGATATTGAGCAATGTATATTTTGATCAAGGAAAATATTTGAGATAAAAACTGTCAAGTATGAGTTGGATTCACTTGGAGACGGTTCTGTACATCTGAACTTAGGCATTGCATGGGTTTTCGGGTGGGCCAAACAAGTTGTTTTCTTACGGAAACACACCTTATTTGAAGAGATAGAAAATTTTCGACCCCCTCTTCTGCAGCTCGAATTTTAGGAGAAACTCTCTGGTTTAAACGAAAATTGGCAAGCTGCAACCGTTTGGCCGGTAGAGGGCGTTTGTGAAAACTCTGCAATTTAAATAATGCCATGTAACTTTTTTATTTTTAAAGTTGAGTTAAATTTGAAAAAAACATTTCTGAAGCAACTTTTTATGCAAAATACAAAAATGTAATTTTTTTTATACAGGGTGTTCCGTTTACGAGTTACTAATATAAAATTAAAATTGTCTTTTGAAACGATCTGTATATTTTTCTATATTTGAAGGGAGCCTGAGATTGCCTCTTCAATAATGTGGCACACATTATATTTTGCCTTAAGAGTTATGGAAATATTTAAGTGTTTATTTATTATCGTAAGTGATACAATTTTTAAATTTTATCCATCTATCTATTCACCACGGTCTGCGTGGCAAAAGAAGAGACCATCATCTTTTGATTTATTTGATTTACTATTGTTTATAACGTAGTAGGCCATGAAATGAAATGTCAAAATTTTGTAACAACTGTGAGCAAAAAAAGGTTTATTTGATAGTTTACGTCTTGTTGATGCTTGTTATATTTCTAATAATTTTTATATTGTTCAAAAATGTTTGAACTCTATGAAATATATGACATCATAAAATGTTATCATGATGCCAATGAAAATTCTAACGCTGCCTCTAATTTATATCTTGAAAGGTATCCTGAACGTAGGCAGCCGGCTGGAATTATTTTTAAACGGATAAAAGCAAACCTAATTCAATTTGGCTGCTTTAAAAAACCAAAGAGCAAACCTGCTATGAATCATAGTACAATAAGACGTCTTATTGTACCATGCTATGAATGATTCCATTATCTGGTTCCGGAAACGGCCCTGTAATGTCAACAGCTACCAGTTCCATGGGACTCCCAACGTTGAGTTGTCTCATATAAGTTCCCGTTATCTGCCAGGGGATCCATTGCCCCCCCCCCCGAAGCTCCATCATGCAGTTGGCGTAATACTTCCGACACAAAGCTTCTTGGTACAATTAGTTACAATCTAGATGGCGGACAATCCTCTGACTCGACTGACTTTATACAAGGAGCCCATCTTCGAAAACAAGATAGTCCCGTTGGTTCCAATATTATTTCTTGCCAAGTCGGTCTCTCCTTACGGTATATCCAATTAAGAACTATTTTTTAATTATGGGTCGTTCTGTTGGGCTCATTTCATTTGTTCAGGTTGCTAATCCTCGTTTTCTAAGGCTGTTAGAAGTATACGGCAGAACTTTTCTTCCATCTTCAAACAGTGGGTTATCGTTGCAGGGTCTTCTGGAAAAAGCATCTGCGTTACAATGAATTTTCTTTGTCCTGTGTTCCATTTCATGGTCATATTCCTGAAGAAGCTCCAACCATCTTGCCACCTGTGGCTTCGGATTACAGATTTGCAGAATTGATTTCAAATGTGCATTTGGCAGTTCGGAGTAGAAAGTGGTGAACATACAAGTATTTATGGAAAAAATCGCAGGTTTTACCTACTCCAAGTAATTATCTTCTAGTAACACAGTAATTCATCTCTGGTTTCGACAAGGCTTTACTAAAATAGACTGTCACTTTTTCTTCCATCTTATAATAGCAGTATTACTGGCATGTGTATCCAACACAATTTTTTCATCAAGCCTAGGATATCCGAAGATCAGCTTTTCTTGCAGCTGTGAAAGACTTTCTGACACACTTTGTTGCAAGAATAGTTTCTTTCCTCTTTTTTTCAGCTTTGTTAAAGGTTTCGCGATATTAGTAAATCCCTTCAGGAACCTTTGATAGTAGGCACACACGCCCAAATTCTAAAATGTCTAACTTCAGGCTTGTTCTTGGGAATAGGGAATAGGCCTATCCTTGATTTCTGTTAATTTCCGTAATAACATCATCAGAGACAATGTGACCCAATTATTCTACTTCTCGTCGAAACAGGTAATATTATTTTCTTGGGACTTAATTTGTGGTTAGTCTCACGTAACCGATGGAAAACTTCTTAGAATCTCTACGAAAGATTTTCGAAAAATGATCATGTCGTCCAAGTACACTAGACCAGTACCAATAGAATTATTATTATTTTGTATTTTTTTCAGTGCTCCAACTAATAGAGTCGGTCCAATTTTCGTAAAAAATATTTAGATATCTTAGAAAAGCTGAATCATGTTCGAATAGCGTAAATAATCGAATTTCATATTCTGGAATATAATTTTCAGTGTTTCAAAATCTAGTGAGTTACGGACATATCATAAAAAGGGTACCTATTAATACGCAAACATTTGTACAAAATATTGATTAAAATTAGGGATTCATTCAAAGTGTACAGGGTGGTCCAAACAAGTTGCTTTCTTACGGGAACACACCTTATTTGAAGAGATAGAAAAATTTTGACCCCCGTTTCTGTGGATCAAATTTTATGAGGAACTCATTGGTTCAAACGAAATTGGCTATCTGCAACTGTTTGGCCGGTAGAGGGCGTTTGTAAAAACTCTGCAATTTAAACAATGCCACGTAACTTTTTTATTTTTGAAGATAAGTTATGTTTGAAAAAACACTTTTTATGCAGAATACGCAAATTTCAGATTTTTTGTATACAGGGTGTTTCGTTTACGAGTTACTAATATAAAATAAAATTTTCTTATGAAACACCCTGTATATTTTTCTATATTTGAAAGGATCTTGAGATTACCTCTTTAATAATGTGGCACACATTATATTTTGCCTTAAGAGTTATGGAAATATTTAGGTTTTTATGGTTCCGAACTGACGCTGAGCATCAAATCGATGTAGATAAGTTTTGATTGTGCTATATACTCTAAATATCTGGGCGACCGAGCTTTGCTCGGGTAACACAGGATTTAGAGTGGGTCTGTAAGAGTTACTAAGGATGTTCAATCTTAATTGAAAAATGTGCATATTTTTAGTTAAAATGTATTGCGAATCGGTAAATATTGTATATCGTTCACACAGCTCATAATTTACAGATTTCAAAATAAATATGAATGTGAAACATATAGCTAGTGTGGACCTCGACGGTCACACCCAATAAAAAATGAAAGTATCGCCAATCGGTTTCTCGGCTCTTAACACTCCCTTTTGCAAATTTTTATCCAAATCTGCCGAGCTATTCAAGAAAAAGTTTATGGACCTCGAGGGTGACTCCCACGCTTTTTGTCAGGAAATCCACTTGCATAGATAATCATAAAAATCAGAACCTTGTTTATAAACCAAATTTGATCAAAATCGTTATAGCACTTTCCGAGATAAAATGTATTTATATATATACAAAAATTGCTCTTAATAATATATTAGATATGTACAAATATTCATAAAAAAATTCCGATGAAATTATATGGACCTCATATTAACACCTTTTATTCACAAAAAATGTGTTTTGTTGAAAAAAAAAATATTTGTTCAGGATACGAACCGAGGAACTTTGGCATAGTAGCCAAAAACTATATCATTCAGCTACTTATGCCTTTTAGTGGAATGAGGCTTTTACTGAGTTATTACGTATAATCTGAAAAAGCCTCAAAATAAGAATATTAATTGCTGAGAACGATTTTTCTTGTGAATGTGAATACAACCAATCGATTCAATACACTCTAAAGCCCATACATATGAATTTTCATCGAAATCGGTAGACCAGATTCCGAGATAAAATTTGCATATATATATATATATATTTTGATTTTGTATTCTTGACTGGTTTTATAATAAATAAAAAGATGTTCTTGGGGATGCAGTCATATATTCAATAAAATTCTTTGATTAAAGCAGAGCTTTCGAGAATGTTTATTCTCTTCTTCAGGGCAAACTACAAATCATTACAAAATTATTTCAACAACAACTTAAAGAATTATAAAAATACCTACAATCATGAATTTAGAATAAATTAGCCAAAAACTGGAAATACTTCATAGCCATCAATTACAAATGTCATTATTTATATTTCTCATGGTAACTATACATAAATATCTATACATATTAATTTTGAGATACATCTGGAGAAAAATTATTATAATTATCATTATATAATTTTAGAATATAAGAATAAATGGAACTAAGTCCTTTTATATCTGAGCGTTTATTCATAGTGTTATTATGTTTCTTAATATTCACGATTTCTAAGAAACCACGTTTAAAATATTTTTTCTCAGAACATAGTGCAATAGTATTATCAAAATCAATACTATGTTTCTTACTGAATTATTTTAAACGTGGTTTCTTAGAAATGGTGAATATCAAGAAACATAATAACACTATGAATAAACGCTCAGATATAAAAGGACTTAGTTCCATTTATTCTTATATTCTAAAATTATATAATGATAATTATAATAATTTTTCTCCGGATGTATCACAAAATTAATATGTATAGATATTTATGTATAGTTAGGTATGTAATATGTATCTATACTTGACATGTAATATTTATTTTATGTTTATATATGTATTTATGTATGTATGCATGTGTGTGTATGTATATATGTGTATGTATGTATATGTGTGTATATATATGTGTATATATGTATATGTATGTGTATATATGTATATTGGTTATAAATGGATTAATGTGTATGGATATATGTACCTATATATAGATGAAGGACTGGTCTTAACTGATTTTATAGTAATAAACTTTAAAATTTTAGGTTTCCACAAACAAGAGAAAAATTTAGATCAACTTGATCAAAGGGAATTATTCTCTTAAAATTCATTATATGTTTATTTGAGATTAAATGTATAATCTATTTATGAAAGGTTTTCATAACATTTACTGTTTTCGAAAATATGCATGCTGATTAGTGACAGATATCAGCTTGTTTCTGGAAAAGTGAATGATTTTCAAAATGTTTCATTCTCATGTCGTATTGTGAGATAATATGATTTTATATATTATTTTGAATATTTATGAATATTTGAAAGAACATTAAAGAGTATTTTAGGATTTCAAAACATCTATTTCACCCAAAAATTTAGAGGTTGATTAGTGAGAGAAATCGGCTTTTTTGATGGAATAAGTATCAGTGCACTTTGAGAATAATCATGTTTATATGTTTCGTATTGTGAGAGAATATGATTGCACTTATATAGAAATTTTACATAATATTATGTACCTAATCTATGTATGGGTATATATGTAAGTATTTATGCAATATTCTTAAATTACATTATTTATTATTATTTTTTAACTGAACCTGTATCTGCCTTCATAATAATTTTAATTTAATTGTGTTCCTTGTTCAAATAGCCACAAACATTTAAAGATCATTCAGTAATATTCATTTTCATCAACAAAATCTAGATACTTTCTTACTTATTGTGTTACCATGACAAATATAAATAATGACATTTGTAATTGATGGCTATGAAACCTTTCCAGTTTTTGGCTAATTTATTCTAAATTCACGATTGTAAGTATTTTTATAATACTTAAGTTGTTGTTGAAATAATTTTGTAACGATTTGTAGTTTGCCCTGAAGAAGAGAATAAACATTCTCGAAAGCTCGGCTTTAATCAAAGAATTTTATTGAATATATGACTGCATCCCCAAGAACATATTTTTATATATATATATATATATATATATATATATATATATATATATATACATGCATTTCTCGTTTAATATAATTAGATATGTTTTGAAATTGTAAACAAATTGACATTTTATCGCATATTCGCACAATATAGTTTGCTTTGGCCGCTAAAAAATAAGTAGCAATCGAAAGATATCAGGAATCAGTATAAGGTTGTATTTAAATTAGTCTACTCCAGATAAAACAAAAATTTAATAACATTAATTATAAATATTGTAATAACAATAAAAACGCAACATAAAAGAATAAATACAACACGAAAACTATTAAATATAAACTATGAACCTAAAGTAAGTGTTTGAACTGCCTACCGCTCTGGCCCAAACAGAACCGACACCTTTTTTTAACATTGTTGACGGCATTAAGAAGTTCTAGAGGTGTTAAGGTTTCAAAAGCTCTTCGCACTGCAGCTTCTAGTAACTCTGTAGTGGTTATGTCTTCCTTATATGTAAGATTGTTGATTTTTCCACAAAGAAAATAATCTAAGTGAGGCAAGTCGGGAGATCTTGCCTGCCATCTTATGGGTCCCTGACTTGCAATCCATTTATTCTCAAATGCATTATTTAAAAAATTTGTAACAATTCTTGCATTGTGAGGTGGTGCGCCATCTTGTTGGAAATATATTTGACAAATTCGATTCAAACGCAAATTTTCCAGCAACTCCCCGACTTGTTCTCTTAAAATACGCAAGTAAAGTTCTGACGTCAAAACATCATCATAAATATAAGACCAATTAATCTGTCCCGGAATATCCCAACCCAAACACTAAAGCTGAAACGTCCCAGCTGCCTCTGCTCAACAGTTGTGAGAGGATTTTCAACTGCCCAAGTATATGAATTATACCTGTTGAAAATGCCAGAACTACTTATGGACGCCTTATCGGTCCAAATGCAATTTGTGCCAAAGTTTTAATCTTCTCTACATTTTTGCAAATACCAGTCGCAAAATTCTATTTTTCTATTATGATCATCTAGTAGCAAATAATATATTTTCCTGGTTATGTAGGCCTTGAAGTGATTTCCCTTTAAAATTCACCTCGCTGTAGATCTGGTCGCTCCGCTCTCAAACTCGAGACGTCTTGTCGAACAATTGGGGTTTTGCACTATAGTTCCAAGAACTTTTAATTCCAACACTTCTCTCTAATTATTCATAGCATGGTACAATAAGACGTCTTGAGACTGAGAGCGGAGCGATCAGATCTACAGCGAGGCGAATTTTAAAGGTAAATCACTACAAGGCCTACAGAACCAGGAAAATACATTATTTGCTACCAGATGATCATAATAGAAAAATAGAATTTTGCGACTGGTATTTGCAAAAATGTAGAGAAGATTAAAACTTTGGCACAAATTGCATTTGGACCGATAAGGCGTCCATAAGTAGTTGTGGCATTTTCAACAGGTATAATTCATATACTTGGGCAGTTGAAAATCCTCACACAACTGTTGAGCAAAGGCAGCAGGGACGTTTCAGCTTTAGTGTTTGGGTTGGGATATTCCGGGGCAGATTAATTGCTCCTTATATTTATGATGATGTTGTGACTTCAGAACTTTACTTCCGTATTTTAAGAGAACAAGTCGGAGAGTTGCTGAAAAATTTGCCTTTGAATCGAATTTGTCAAACATATTTCCAACAAGATGGCGCACCACCTCACAATGCAAGAATTGTTACAATTTTTTTAAATAATGCATTTGAGAATAAATAGATTGCAAGTCAGGGACCCATAAGATGGCAGGCAAGATCAACCGACTTGACTCACTTAGATTATTTTCTTTGGGAAAAAATCAAAAATCTTACATACAAGGAAGACATAGCCACTAGAGAGTTACTAGAAGCTGCAGTGCGAAGAGCTTTTGAAACTTTAACAACTCTAGAAGTTCTTAATGCCATCAACAATGTCAAAAAAAGGTGTGTTTGGACCAGAGCGGTAGGCAGTTCAAACACTTACTTTAGGTTCATAGTTTATATTTAATAGTTTTCGTGTTGTATTTATTCTTTTATGTTGCGTTTTTATTGTTATTACAATATTTATAATTAATGTTATTAAGTTTTTGTTTTCTCTAGACTAGATTAATTTAAATACAACCGTATACTGATTCCTGATATCTTTCGATTGCTACTTATTTTTTAGCGGGCAAAGCAAACTATATTGTGCGAATATGCGATTAAAAAGTCAATTTGTATGCAATTTCAAAACATATTAGAGTATGTAGCACAATCAAAACTTATCTACATCGATTTGATGCTCAACGTCAGTTCGGAACCATATAAACCTAAATATTTCCATAACTCTTAAAGCAAAATATAATGTGTGCCACATTATTAAAGAGGTAATCTCAAGTTCCTTTCAAATATAGAAAAATATACAGGGTGCTTCATAAGAAAAGTTAATTATATATTAGTAACTCGTAAACGAAACACCATGTATAAAATAATCTGAAATTTTCGTATTCTGCATAAAAAGTTTATTAAGAAATGTTTTTTTAAACATAACTTATCTTCAAAAATATAAAAGTTACGTGGCATTGTTTAAACTGCAGAGTTTTTACAAACGCCCTCTAACCGGCCAAACAGTCGCAGATAGCCAATTTCCTTTGAACCAATGAGTTTCTCATAAAATTCGATCCGCAGAAACGGGGGTCAAAAATTTTCTATCTCCTCAAATAAGGTGTGTTCTCGTAAGAAAACAACTTGTTTGCCCACCCTGTACACTTTGTATGAATCCCTAATTTTACTCAATATTTTGTAGAAATGTTTGCGTATTAATACCTTTTTTATGATACGTCACATAACTCACTAGATTTTTTTAACTTTATAATTTTTTTCTGAAAATTATATTCCAGAATATGAAATTCAGTTATTTCCGCTATTCGAACATGATTACGTGAATCTGTATGATTATCAAGCTTCAACTTTTCCTAAATACTATATACCTAATAATACATAATATTTTTTACGAAAATTGGACCGACTTTATTAGTTGGGGTACTGAAAAAAATACAAAATAATAATAATTCTATTGGTACTGGTCTAGTGTACTTGGACGACATGATCATTTTTCGAAAATCTTTCGTAGAGATTCTAAGAAGTTTTCCATCGGTTACGTGAGACTAACCACAAATTAAGTCCCAAGAAAATAATATTACCTGTTTCGACGAGAAGTAGAATAATTGGGTCACATTGTCTCTGATGATGTTATTACGGAAATTAACAGAAATCAAGGATAGGCCTATTCCCTATTCCCAAGAACAAGCCTGAAGTTAGACATTTTAGAATTTGGGCTTGTGTGCCTACTATCAAAGGTTCCTGAAGGGATTTACTAATATCGTGAAACCTTTAACAAAACTGAAAAAAGAGGACAGAAACTATTCTTGCAACAAAGAGTGTCGGAAAGTCTTTCACAGCTGCAAGAAAAGCTGATCTTCGGATATCCTAGGCTTGATGAAAAAATTGTGTTGGATACAGATGCTAGTAATACTGCTATTATAAGATGGACAAGAAAAAGTGATAGTCTATTTTAGTAAAGCCTTTTCGAAACCCGAGATGAATTACTGTGTTACTAGAAGATAATTACTTGAAGTAGGTAAAACCTGCGATTTTTTCCATAAATACTTGTATGTTCACCACTTTCTGCTCCGAACTGCCCAAGCACCTTTGAAATCAATTATGCAAATCTGTAATCCGTAGGCACAGGTGGCAAGATGGTTGGAGCTTCTTCAGGACTATGACCATGAAATGGAAGACAGGGCAAAGAAAATTCATCGTAACGCAGATGCTTTTTCCAGAAGACCCTGCAACGATAACCCACTGTTTGAAGATAGAAGAAAAGAGGATTAGCAACCTGAACAAATGAAATCAGCCCAACAGAAGGACCCATATTTAAAAATAGGTCTTGATTGGATATACCGTAAGGAGAGACCGACTTGGCAAGAAATGAGTGCACGAAGCCCGCAAGTGAAGGCCTATTGGAACCAATGGGACTATCTTGTTTTCGAAGATGGGCTCCTTGTATAAAGTCAGTCGAGTCAGAGGATTGTGCGCCATCTAGATTGTAAATAATTGTATCAAGAAGCTATGTGTCGGAAGTATTACGCCAACTGCATGATGGAGCTTCGGGGGGACACTTTGGAATTATTAAGACTCTGCAGAAGATTCAAGAGCGGTTCTATTGTGTGAACAGCAAGGAGGACCTGAGACGATGCTGCCGGAAGAGTGAAGTATGTGCAACCAGCAATGGATCCCTTGGCAGATAACGGGAACTTATATGAGACAATTCAACGTTGGGAGTCCCATGGAACTGGTAGCTGTTGACATTACAGGCCCGTTCCGGAACCAGATTATGGAAACAAGTATATCCTGGTATCCATGGATTATTTTACAAAATGGACCGAAGTATATGCAATCACCAACCCAGAGGGATCGGTCGTCGCAGATATGTTGGTAAAAGAATTCTTCTCTCGTTTTGGCGTTCCATTGTGAATCCATTGGGATTAAGGACAAAACTTCAGCCCTGTCATATTTCTTCCGATTAATAGGAGCAAACAAAACTAGGATGACACCTTTGCATCCTCTCTTGGACGGAATGGTAGAGGGGGTAAATCGGATTTTGGACAAATATCTTTCCGAGGTAATGTTGGAATAACAGATAAATTGGAACCAGAATATTCAATGGTTCCTGGTGGCTTGGCTGTCATGGAACGATGGGCCAGCCTTCTGCATGCCTTATGTTAGGTTGAGGCCATAGACCTATAAAGGAAAATGTCACTGGACAATGGAGGAAGCCCATAATCTAGCACGGAAGAACATCCAACACATCTGTGATCTAATGAAACATAAATGACGTCATCTATCGCATCCTGAAGCTATCAAGAGGGAAATCGAATGTGGTGCAATAAACTAGTACCATATACTGGCTCGAACGACAATAAGGAAACTAGAGTGGTCCCGCATGAAAAGCCCCATGTCATTTTCAATGAGTTTATGCCCAGCTATACGGACCGGAAGAAGGTGAGATTCGGTGTGATTGTCGACATTCAGCAAGATCTTGTCAAGCTGTCAAGTGACGTTTTCATAGCTTATTGTGTAGTGGAGGGCCTTTGTATGGATAGAGGAGTTTTGGACGATGAGACTAACTGTCGGAACTCCAATCACGAGTGGGATAAGTTTTACGCCTACCAGGCGTTAATCGGTTTCTATTCTATCTGTTTAAATCTAACTATCATTGAAAGGCCTAAAGAATAAGGTCCTGAATTACGGCATAAATAATGTATATAAATCGAATCCAGTTACTGATAATTGATAATGCCGTTAAAATATCCTACATGAGTAAAATAATTTCAAGCATTTATAACTTTCCGCTAATACGTACTTAAACATACACTTAGACATTCTCTTATATACCATAGTCCATAGTATCAGACTCTATGGACCTTGGGTTTTGTTATATTTTGAACTTATCGGATTTATCACGATAACTGCCTTCTCATGGGAAGTTGGTTTGAATTGTATTTGTCTTTATCTTTATTTTTCTAGGCTCAGTAAGGCAGAACATTCTATTTGGTCGAGAGTTTGATTTAGAACGTTATCGTGATGTAGTAAAGGTGTGTGCTCTTACAAGAGATTTCTCATTATTGCCATTTGGAGATCGCACAATCGTCGGTGAGCGAGGTACATCCTTAAGTGGTGGACAGCGAGCTAGAGTTAACTTGGCAAGAACTGTATACAAGGAAGCTGATATTTATCTGCTTGATGATCCACTCTCAGCTGTCGATATTAGTGTCGGTACGTTATAATATAACTTATAAGTGCATATCATAGTATTTCTACATATTCTCCAATATTTTTAGGACAACAGTTATTTGAGGGCTGTATTAAAAGATATCTTGGCGACAAAATTGTAATACTCGTAACCCATCAATTGCAATATTTGAAGAGAGCCGATCAAATTGTTATAATATTGGATGGTTTAGTCGAAGGTGTCGGTCAGTATGCGGATCTTCTCAAATCCGATGAGGAGTTTTCTGATCTAATGAGAGGACTTACTGTGGCACATACAGAAGAAAAAGAGGTTGAAAAAGCATTACGAGCAGTTTCAATTACAAGTGCAGCTTTTAATAGCATGATTGACATAGAAGGTAAAAAGGTAAATAAGTTATGTGACATATTTTTAAATTTGGCTTCTGATGGAGATTTAAATTGTAGAAAGGGCCTGTTATATTAGCCGAAATGAGAACTGAGGGAGCCGTCGATTTTGCCAACTACAAAATGTACTTTTTGGCTGGTGGTAACTGTTGTATTATTCTGATCATGATATTTTTATTCCTATTTGCTCAAACACTGGGAAGTGGTGGAGATTATTTTCTAGCTCAGTGGTGAGTTATTTTTTATCTGATATTTTGATTTCTGTCACGATTAGACTAGTAAATGTTTCTGAAGTAAATATGGGTTTGTTCTTTTATGAATTAACAAAGAGAATTAATAGGGTAAATTTAGAAGAGCTGCACTTCGAGACCGACTCTTCTGGCCTTTTCGACGATCTTTCCAGAAAACAATGCATTTACATCTACACAGTAATTATTATAGCTACAATAGCAGTAGCTATTGTTAGATCTTTGACGTTTTTTTCGGTTTGTATGCGAGCATCAATGAGGTAAGTGATCAACAACATGGCACACGTTAAGTCGTTTATTTTCTCCAACATCTCCCATTTCAGATTGCATCAAAAGATGTTTAATAGTATAATAAAGGCAGCCATGTCCTTTTTTAACACAAATTCATCAGGAAGGATACTGAATCGATTCTCCAAAGATCTTGGAGCTGTAGATGAACTTCTACCCCTTGCTTTTATTGATACAACGCAAGTAGGTATATAAACATATTTGAAATAATATCAGCTTTAAACTCATTTATCATTTCCAGATAATGTTGAATCTTTTGGGTGCTATTATTGTGGTTGCATTTGTTGAACCTTTCCTACTTGTACCGACTGTAGTTATGTTCCTGATTTTTTACTTGCTGAGAAGAGTTTACTTAAAAACCAGTAGAAATGTAAAACGCTTGGAAGGCATCAGTACGTTTCCATAAATAATAAATCAGTTAACTTTAAAAATGAGCTCCCTGTAATAGTCTGGAAGCTAGTAAGCTAGTTTAGTTCTCACAGGCATGAATTAATATTTCGAAGGGTTTTAGCGAGAAGTCCAGTGTTTGCACATTTGAATGCTAGCATACAAGGCTTGACTACAATCAGATCCAACGGTGCAGAGCAGATATTGGTAATGGAATTTGATCAATTGCAAAACGTTCATAGTAGTGCGTGGTTTATGTTCCTTGCAACGTCTCGAGCATTTGGCTTGTGGTTGGACTTGATTTGCACAGTATATATAACAATTGTGACTTTTACGTTTGTCTTCTTATCTGATGGTAAATATTTAAATAAAATATAATCCATATAGATTTTTTCTCAAAACGTTTATGTCATTGAATAAATTAGTTATCCATCAAATGGTTATTATGATGCTTATGGATATACAATCATTTTTGACAATCCTTTAGTTTATATACAAAACTTCAGTTGCAATAAGAGATCTTAAACTGAACTCTAGTAGCTCAGTTGATACGTTGGTACAGCCATCGATGTCTATACATGTCCGTGCTTCGGAGAGCAAGCAGGGCTAAAAATGTATAAGGCACCGGAACATTATATATATAGGACTCCCCGATAATTGATGGTATACGAAGAAATAAAATGAATATTGATTCAATTGAACCGATTAACGAATTCGGAATATCATTAGAATCTTTGTATTTTAGCATATTATGGAAGTGCTGTTGGCCTTGCTATAACTCAATGCCTGGGCCTGAGTGGATTGGTGCAATGGGGTATGAGACAGTCAGCAGAATTAGAGAATCAGATGACGTCGGTGGAGCGTGTATTAGAATTCACTAAAATTGAGCATGAACCAGATTTGGAATCTGTAAGTAACATCTGCAACATGTTCTAAAAGCAGTATATAAACTTCAAATTACATGAAAATAATCAATATAGATAAAAAAAAGTACAGCATAGTATAAATGTAACAAAAGTAACTTATCCTTTACTGTGAAGACTATGTGATACCTGATGTATATTACTATCTTGGATTTATTAATGTTCTAATCCTATGAAACCTTACACATGTTCAACATCATTCCTTTCCAAATGTACATGGGTTGAACCCAAAATAACTTACTATAAACATTCTACATTATTCTCCAAATATTGCGAAGAGGTTAAAGGTTTTCAGATAAATTGCATCGGTGAAAGTATGGGTTTAATATTTTCCTCACTACTTCTATACATATGTTGCAGCAGAGACTCAAAATACTGAAAATTCTTGCTTCTTTAATATTCCCTAAACACAAAGAAATCTCATAAAAACACAATGCCCCAACCTGCGAGAACTAGACTCTTTTCCACACTACCTGAGCAGCTAAAGATCTATTGAACGGCACTCATAAAGTATCTAATACATGATCAAACAACTATAATGAAGACAAAAACTGAATTTAACTTCTCCCACATCTCTTTGTCTAAAAAAAACAAATATACAAACCTCTTTTTCACCACCCCCAAGTATTTCCGGAACTCTTGAACGAAGTCCATAAAGTATCCAAGTATCATTGTGCTTTAACAGCTTTGTTCCACCACGATGTCCGCATGATCCATGACATGACTGAAATTGAACTTTATACATGGAAGTTATTAACCTTTTCTTGAAAAGTAACTATAATTTATTTACACCCAAAGTCTCCAGAAAATAAACCACCTCCCAGCTGGCCCAAATATGGTATGATAGAATTTATTGATACCTCCATGAGATATAGTCCGTTTGATCCTCCTGTCTTGAGACATTTGGATTTGATCATCTATCCCAAGGAAAAGGTAACAATAATACATACCTCAAAGCATTTTGGAAAGATATAGGAAAACTTACATACATTATAGGTAGGTATCGTAGGAAGAACTGGTGCCGGAAAATCCTCCTTGATTTCCACTCTGTACCGATTAGCCTATTATGATGGACAAATTTTAATTGACAATTTGGATATTGGTGTTCTTGGATTACATGATCTGCGAAGAAAAATTTCAATCATCCCCCAGGTACATTAAACAAGATGTTTAAGATATCTGCAGGAAAATTGTGGACTTCTGGGTTTATCTCTGCCGGAAGCACGACTGATAGCGCTTAGAACAACACAGTTCTGAAGACAGATATCCAAAACATGAATGGAACGACTTCTTCCCTTTCCAAAATTGAGCCCTGCAAAGACAAACCTGGAATCCACTAGTCCAGATATCCCATAATTAACTTATACTTTTTTTTCTTATCTAGGAACCTGTTATATTCTCTGGCACGCTAAGATATAATTTGGACCCGTTTGAGGAATATAATGACGAAGATGTTTACTCTGCTTTGTTAGATGTAGAATTAAGGAATGCCCTTCAAGGAGGAGTAGGTAATATTTTCTTGATATTAAATAAATCATTCCCCCTTTGTCATTTTGTCATGTATATTATATTTACTGACCGCCATTATCTTTGATTTAGTTAACTAATCATGCGTACCTGCAGTGTCGCAAAGCACGGTTGAGTATACAAAAAAATTATCTCAATTATCTCTCAATTATCAAGATACTGTCAATTGAATTCTGAATACTGAAGATATCTCATTTGTCGCCAAAACACTATTGTTGTTGAACTGGGTGATTTCAGCGCCAGTTTCTTATGTAGTGCAGATGCATAACCAACGTGTACACTTCTCTTTCTACCTCGGTAGAGTTCACATCTTCTCGGAAGAAAATTAAGTTGAGTCGGCAAGAAAATTTGATTAAGAATGGGATGTAGTTTTAATTCAGACTAATGATCACTCTCTTCATCGACTCTGTGTTAATGGCCTAAGTTGCCTAGCACAAAAAATAAATAGCATCGAATAGAATAACCAATGTGAGTTCGAATATATTTTTTATTATTGTCGCAAGTTCAATACTGTTTATGGACTCAATAAATAGGATTACTATTTTGACAGAATAGTTATATATTATATATATATATAATATATATAGGGTGATTCATTGGGAAATGGGCATACGCTAATGGTAGATAGGGGTGACGTGCTGGTTCTAAAAAACCTATATTTAATGGGTCTCTGATTCTTTATAACCAAGATACAGGGTGTTTTATCCATTATGTCCGTTTTTTCATTTAGTCATAACTTCGGAACCCCACTGTATATTTTTTTCATATTCGCAACAAATACTCTTCATCCTGTATGGTACCGAATACCAGATAAATAAAAATGAAAATCCAGGTACGGACTAGGAAAAAATTAAAAAAATTGAATCATTTCCAAACAACACCCTGTATACCAAAATTTTGAAAATTGGTTAGCAGATTTGGAAAGAGCAGAGAAAATTATGTCGGACCAAATGTGTTTGGTACTTCCGCATACAATTCTAGTACTTGTTAATTTGAGTCAAAATTAATATTTTGGATGAATGTGTGGTACAAAATTGAAAAAAAATCATTTTCTGCTATAAAATCTAATATTTCAAATCTAATCGATAAAATCATCAAGCATTTCATAATATCCCAATGTTTGGATCCCATCATTTTTGTAACATAGTTCGACAGGTCCGTATTTAGGACAAAATACTAATTGCAAGGATTTAGTAACAAACACCCTGTATGTGTAATACAAATATGATAATTGTATTTTACCATTATGCTAAACTTCAAACAGACAATAAAATAATAAAAAGACTGTATTCCAAAAAAGTATAACTTTATTTTAAGAAACACTAACTCATTAATATGTTATTATGTGAAAAGAAAAGAAATAAAAATAGGATTGAAAACTTTAAAATAAAATATTCCAAGAAAATTAAACTACAACAGATGCTCAAAGTGGCCACCGTTTTGCTCACTACATTTATGTGCCCTTTTTGTTAGACTTCTAATTGATCAACTAATCATACCCGTATTATTTTTCAATTCGTCGCACGCCTGTTCGATTCTCTGCAAAAGGCCTTCTCTTGAATTTACTTCAATTTCATAAACTTTCGATTTTAAATAACCCCAAACGCTATAGTCGACTGGGTTAAAATCAGGTCCCCTTGTAGGCCAGTTATGAGGTCCACCTCTGCCTATCCATCTATTTGGAAAAAAATTATTTAAAAAGTCTCTGACTATTGCCCTGAAATGAGGTGAAGCACCATCATGTTAGAAGTACATGCCTCCAACGTTAACATCTGCATCGTGTAGCAATATCGGTAAAATATTTTGCAGAAATTCCAAATAAACTTCACCAGTTAGTAAATCTGGAAAAAATGCGGACCAATTGAACGGTTGTTAATAACACCACACCATACATTGAAGGAGAATCTTACTTGTGAGTGTGTCTGTTTGATAGCGAACGGATTTTGTTGTGACCAAACATGTGAATTTCGTAAATTATTAATACCGTCCCTAAGAAATGACCAACAAGCTCTAACTGAAAGACTAATTATGTATAATGGGATAAATAATAACCTCTTCATTTTTTTTGATTCTTAGTTATTTTTTCACATAATACAATTTCAACGAGTTAGTATCTATATCTTTTTCCATAAAGGTACGTATACTTTTTTTCAGGATAGAGTCTTTTTATCATTTTATTGTTTGTTTGAAGTATAGCATAATGAAAAAATACAATTATCATATTTGTATTACACATACAGGGTGTTTGTTACTTGATCCTTGCAATTAGCCTTTTGTCCTAAATACGGACCTGTCGACTCATGTTACAAAAATGTTGGGATCCAAACATTAGGAGATTATGAATTGCTTGATGATTTTATCGATTAGATTTGAAAGATTAGATTTTATAGCAGAAAATGATTTTTTTTCAATTTTGTACCACACATTCATCGAAAATATTAATTTTGACTCAAATTAACAAGTACTAGAATTGTATGCGGAAGTACCAAACACATTTAGTCCGACATAATTTTCTCTGCTCTTTCCAAATCTGATTACAAATTTTCAAAATTTTGGTATACAGGGTGTTGTTTGAAAGTGATTCATTTTTTAAATTTTTTCCAAGTCCGTACCTGGATTATAATTTTTATTTGTCTGGTATTCGGTACCATACAGGATGAAAAGTATTTTTTGCGAATATGAAAAAAATATACAGTGGGGTTCGGAAGTTATGACTAAATGAAAAAACGGACATAATGGATAAAACTCCCTGTATCTTGGTTATAAAGAATCAGAGACCCATTAAATATAGGTTTTTTAGAGCCAGCTACGTCATCCCTATTTACCATTAGCGTATGCCCATTTCCCAATGAATCACCCTGTATAATAATAATAACAAGTCACAACTCATTCATCAACACTAATCTTCAGAAACTTGCGGTACTTCTAACCAGCAGTCGGTATTAGCGATAAAATCCTAAAGATACTATTCAAATACGACAATCTCAAGATTGCTCTAAAAAACACCAATACTTTGAGAAAAACGATCTTCAGTGAATTGAAAGACACTGATGGCAAATTAGACCACTCCAACATAGTCTACAGTATTCCGTGTTCTACATGTGATGCCAACTATATTGGTGAAACCAAGAGAAGACTCAAAGATCGAATTTGTGCACACAAGAGCGATATTCGCATTTCAAAACTTTCGTGCCTCCTTGCCCAACACGCGGTTAACCTAGACCATCCACCGGATTATAACAATATCAAAATATTGGAGCGTGAATCGAAGTTGAAAAATATTTTTTACAAAAAATTGGACCGACTTTATTAGTTGGTGCACTGAAAAGTATAAAATAATATTAATTCTATTGGTGCTGTTACTTTTGAAGTTGTGCAGTTGCAGGTAGATTGGTAACTTTTGGCACCAACTTCACAAGTACCAGCCCCAATAGAATTAATATTATTTTATACTTTTCAGTGCACCAACTAATAAAGTCGGTCCAATTTTTTGTAAAAAATATTTATTTCACACTTTTGAGTGTAACATTAGTCACGAAAATCGTTGAACGTTCACTAATACCAATGAAGATAGTACTTATTCTATTACCCACGTATATTCCTTGCTTGTAGTTGTTATTATTGAGATCTCAGAACATCGCTGCGGAAATACGCTTGAATATTTTAGTTGTTACCATTTTAACACCGATTTTACTCGAAAACCGTAACTCTAAGGGGAAAATGTTCAGTATAAATGTTGCTACAAATAATTATGTCTTTCATGTACTGCAAACAAATTTTCAATTTTCGACAGAAATCGCCCTCTCCACATAGCAAAAATAGGTATATTTGAGAATTTAAAATGTCTCTATGTCGAAAACCGTTACTCTTTTGAAAAAATGTTCCATTTAAATGTTTCCAGATATTGTCCTATCTGTAATTATATCAACGCAGATTTTCAATTTTCGACAAAATTTGCCCCCTCCACCCCCTTGGGGGGCGGTTTTCGAAGGGAACGAGATGTCGGATTCCCGTTTTTATGAATATGGGACCATTTCTCAAGCCTCCTCTTTCAAATGAATCAAAAATCATCAAAATCGGAGTACGTTTACTATATGAAAGGCGCGCACAAACCAAAAAAAAAAAAAAGCACACAATCGAATTGTATACCTCCTACTTTTGGGAAGTCGGTCAAAAAGAGGACCTTCCTCGAGATGTGCCATATATTTAAAGACACGCACTGTATCAACAAAAGAAGTGATATTGAAGGTCTGAGCATACCCAACTATTGAGCCTACCATAAACACGGAACGAGTAGATAATCGATTCCAAAGATCAACAATAACATCCAGCATCATGTCTCGACTATTCCTGTGCCAAATGACATGACATTACCCACTCAAAACAATTGTCAATCTAATTGTTTACACATAATTGTTTTTTTTTCAAAAATTTCACTTCTTACTATTGACCAGGGGCAAGAGAAGGAAGTTGAAAAGATTTACAATTGACGATGACGATCAAAATGCGTTAATATTGCGAATCATAAATGCAGGCTGGTGAGGAAATGGAAATGCTCGAGTCCAGATTTACTGTAAATGTGGGTTATGAATATAATACGTCAGGTTGTAATTTCATGGAAGGAATTTTGGGGGCGGTGAGAAGCGATAGAATCACTTGATGAAAATGTACCATTCAAACAAAATTCTTATACAAAACAACGTACCAAAAATTGTATCGGTGTGGTTCAGCTCTAACTGAGCATATGCGAAAGATTTGAGTTTTTTTTGTTGAATTTTGCTGAATATAGCTCTCACCTCCAAAAGTTTTACATTGGGAATGTTTTTGGGGATATGGATTTATTTTGGAAATCGGTTAGCTGTCACGGACTTTAATTTTCAATAATCATGTTATTTTTAAATACGTGTAGGTATACAAATATCTTAATACTAAAAAAAACCAACACAACCGATTTGTATACCTCCTCCGTCTGGCGAAATCGGTCAAAGACATCGAAAACTCTCTTGAGCAACACAGCTGTTATCAGAATTTGAGTTTTGAGTAAAGTGTGGCTTGAATAATAATACTAAGGTGATAAAATTACAATAGTGAAATACAATATTAAATAAGACTGTAAATACCTATAGTATGAAGAAAAGACATTAATGTTAATGTTACATCATTCACACAAAATTTCCTTCAATGTTTCTGGTATATGTCGATTTTATTCTTGCTTGCTTTTGAACAATAGAAGTGAGAGATACCGCTCTCACCTCTGCAAACTACAGTTTGCATTGATTTATATATAGCCATCAATTACAAATGTCATTATTTATATTTGTCATGGTAACATAATAAATTAGAAAGTATCTAAATTTAGTTGATAAAAATGTTTATTACTGAATGATCTTTATATGTTTGTAGCTATTTGAACTAGGAGCACAATTAAATTAAAATTATTATTAGGGCAGATACAAGTTCAGTGTAAGAAAAATAAAAAAAAAATATGTAATTTAAGAATATTGCATAAATACATACATATATACCCATACATAGACTAAATTACTTTTATTCTTCGCTTAACCTGACAGTTAAAAGAAAAAGATATATAATATAATTTAAAATTTCTATATAAGTGTAATCATATTCTCCCACAATACGACATGAGAATGAAACATTCTGAAAACCATTCACTTATTCAAAAACAAGCTGATTTCTCTCACTAATCAACATGCATATTTCCGAAAACAGTAAATGTTATGAAAATCTTTCATAAATAGATGAAACATTTAATCTCAAATAAATATATATGCAGTGAATCATTTTAAGAGACTAATTCTCTTTGATCAACTAAATTTCTCTCACTAATCAGTTGATCAAATTATTTCTATTGTTTACGGAAACCTCAGATTCTAAAATTTAATTGCTACCAAATCAGTTAAGACCAGTCCTCTTCTATACATAGGTACATATATCCCATACACATTAATCCATTTATAACCAATATACATATTATATGTAAATACATATATAAATATAGAACAAATATTAGATTATTAGGTAAGTACCCATCTCTTTTCAAAATAATAAATTGTGACATGTCAAGTATACATATTACATACAAAACTATACATAAATATCTATACATATCTTAATTTTGAGATACATCTGGAGAAGAATTATATAACTTTAGAATAAATGAAACTAAGTCCTTTTATATCTGAGCATTAAAGAGTATTTTGTTAAAATGAGTGCAAGTCTAGGATTTCAAAACATCTATTTCACCCAAAAATTTAGAGGTTGATTAGTGAGACAAATCGGCCTTCTCGGAGTAAATAAATGTATTTATGCAATATTCTTAAATTACATATTTTTTCATTATTTTTCTTACACTGAACCTGTATCTGCCTTAATAATAATTAATTATAATTTAATTGTGCTGCTTGTTCAAATAGCTACAAACATATAAAGATCATTCAGTAATATTCATTTTTATCAACTAAATCTAGATACTTTCTAATTTATTATGTTACCATGACAAATATAAATAATGACATTTGTAATTGATGGCCATGAAATCTTTCCTGTTTTTAAATAGTTTTTATTACTTTCGGTTCTTGTATCAATGGACACCGCAGCGATTTCTCAGGCCCCATACGGTCTAGAGACTTGAAATTTCGAATTCGTACTTAGATCGCAGACATCTCGCCGCCTGTTAAGCTCCAAGTGTGATCCAATATTGGTAATTATAATTATCTCATTCAACCAAGATCATTATTTTGTCGACATGGAACGACAATGAGATCCGTATATATACGTCTCTGTTTTCTGGTATATAGGTACTCTCTGGAAGATCGTCTATGGTTATGTCGCAATTGTCAGACGTCAGACGTTGTTGTTAATTTAAAGTTTACTTTTGTGTTGTGGTAGACAAAACAAACAGTAATTTGTTATGGAATTGCTGTTGCTGGCAAATACATATACATAAGTATAGTTCATATCGAGAAAAGGATAGCAATAATAGGTACTCATCGGTACGGTTTAAATCTTAAATGCCTAATAAAAACTATTTTTAATTTTTTTCCAAAAATTTCACTTGCTAGCTAATTTATTCTAAATTCAGGACTGTAAGTATTTATATAATACTATTAAGTTGTTGAAATAATTTTGTGACGATTTGTAGTTTGCCCTGAAGAAGAGAATAAACATTCTCGAAAGCTCGGCTTTAATCAAAAATTTTATTCAATACATGACTGCATCCCCAAGAACATCTTTTTATTTAATATAAAACCAATGAAGAATACAAAATCAATATGTATATATAGTTTATATATATTCAAGTATATTTTTGAATAAATATTTTATTATTTTCAGAATGTCTGAACGACATCATGTCAGAGGGAGGAGCTAATTTGAGTGTAGGACAAAGGCAGTTGGTGTGTTTGGCTCGAGCTATACTACGAAAAAATATTATACTAGTAATGGATGAGGCTACAGCTAACATGGATGCGCAAACTGATAAATTTATACAGGCTACAATAAGAACAAAATTTGCTAATTGTACAGTTTTAACTATTGCACATCGATTGCACACTATAATGGATTCTGATAGGGTATGGAAGAATCAAATATATAATATATTTTAGTGTAATTTTACCCAAACGCATGCCACTATGCGATGCAACGTTCTCTGAGTCACCTTTATGGAAGGTCCTCGATGCCCCGCGAAATATCCTCCAGAACCATCGCGTGCAGTCGGTATGTGTCGGGAGACTTCGAGAAGCCTCGCTGCGTCTTATTCGGACGATGGATTTGAATACGGCAACGAGAGCGCGGAAAGCAACAAGACAGTCACTTTTGAACATGCCAACCAAGTGAAATAAATATTGTGATATAAATTATAAATAGTAGTGAACAGTAGTGAATATAATTGTAATAAATTAAAGACTTTTCGAGAAAATATATTGAATAAGACGCCGAGAAGTTTCTCGAAGTCTCCCGACGCATACCGATCAAACTCGATGCTACTGGAAGATATTTCTTGTGACATCGAGGTTTTTCTATAATAGTGAGCCAGAGGCTTCGAATGGCGCAGTGGCTTGGGTCTGGGTAAGATTACACTGCCCTCTTCTTAAGATCGTTTCACCCGCGAAAAGTTCTCTTTCGGAACATGCCTATAGCGGCAACGTATACCTGTCTTGCACTGAGAACTGCATCAGTTGTGCATGTCTTATCCGTGCAGTTGACCCAATAAAATCACTGACTGAGTTTCTCCAAGGTGTTAGCTACACCTAAATGACCTCCACTGGTACCACCGTGGATCTTCTTAAGGTGGTAGATTACACAATCCAAACGGCATAACTGTAAACTACCACATGCTCAAGCCAACGGTGAATGCAGTTTTCTCTCGGTCCTCGGGATCCATATCGACTTTCCAATAGCTACTCTTCATGTCAAGCGTAGAGAAACCAATGTGTTGTCAATCCCTGACAATGGGTAACTGTCCTTTTTGGTAACGTTGTTGAGTTGCCGATAATCCACACAGAATCGTGTCGAGCCATCCATCTTCTTAACCAGTACCACTGTTCGATCACTTTTTCTTGTTCCATTTCATTTATAATTTTGTCAGCTTCTTCCCGCTCAGCCAATGGTAGCTTTCTCACCTATTGTCGGATAGGGCGTTATGCACCTGAGTTAATTTTATGCCGTACGATATTTCTTCTCCCTTTTCCATCAATACCAATATCATAGATGTCCTGGAATTTTACATCCTCAATCTTGCTCTTGGTTCACTTTTCAATCTCTTTGATGATGTAGCTAGTAATTCCGAAAGCTTATCAGAAAACCGAGCAGGGGTTTCCGTAATAACATTTGAGCTCCTCACTATTGAAGAAACTGAAGAACACCGTCCTCTTCCTTGAGTTGTACAGCAAAGCCATTAACGTTCTTCCACCTTACTGGAACTATGATCAGTTCGAACCAGGCATTTTCCAATCACGATTCTATGGCTGATTTGCTCGTCATCCATCTATGGTTCAAAAATCATAATGCTTCCCTGATTATAGCCGTCTTCCACCCGAGCTCCTACAACTACCTCACTTTTTCCTGGTATCACAGCCACTTCCGATAGTATTACTTTGACTTTATGTCTGCTACCAAATCTTGATATTTAATATAAGTGTTACAAATCTTTATGTTTATCTCAATTTCACCATGGATTTTCACACAGTCACCAGTAGCAGTACGCAGCATCGACCTAGATGGTTTCACATTACTGTTTCTTGTTACCGCATCAGGTCTAACAATAGTTTTCTTCGCTCCCGTATCCAGAAACAGCAACCAAACTGTTCACCTGGTGCTTCCTGGATGCTACTCAAGCAATCTTTCTTGAGGCATTCTGGACACGAGTCAATGATCGCCTCTTCTCTTCGAATACGACATAGTTTGCCGCCTCAGATTGCGGTTTCATGTCCTTCTTTTCCTCACAGCGACTTCGGACATGACCAGACTGACCACAATTCCGACATCGGATCTCTTTCTTCTTTGCCAAAGATTCGTTTACTACTCGCCTTATTGTTTCTTCAATTCTGTGGCCCTCTCACTAGATGATGCAGCTTCGAATTGTAGAAGGTAATTCGCCCAGGATGTTTTCCCATCAAACTGAGGAGGTTTTAGTGTAATTTTTCCCCCTTGTACAAATTTCGTTTCAAGGGCCTCCTTCGATACACCGGCCTCATACACCTTTGATGTCTCCAAATTGTTTGTAAGTTCAGTTACCTCGGTTTATAGTTGTTCTTCTAGAACTCCGAACTTCTCTTCCAAACTTCTAGAATTGTCTTATGATCGTTCTTAAAATTTCTTTTTCAAGCTTACTTGGACTTGCTTCAAGCTTATTTCTTATTGTTCTAATTTCTCCTGTAAACTTACTTTTATTTGCATCAAACTTACTTTTTATTAAATAGTTTTTATTACTTTCGGTTCTTGTATCAATGGACTCCGCAGCGATTTCTCAGGCCCCATACGGTCTAGGGACTTGAAATTTCGAATTCGTACTTAGATCGCAGACATCTCGCCGCCTGTTAAGCTCCATGTGTGATCCAATATTGGTAATTATAATTATCTCATTCAATCTCATTCAACCAAGATCATTATTTTGTCGACATGGAACGACAATGGGATCCGTCACTGGAATTAAGCACGAGCATGGAGCGTATATATACGTCTCGTTCTCTGGTATATAGGTACTTTCTGGAAGATCGTCTATGGTTATGTCGAAATTGTCAGACGTCAGACGTTATTGTTAATTTAAAGTTTAATTTTGTGTTGTGGTAGACAAACAGTAATTTGTTATGGAATTGCTGTTGCTGGCAAACACATATACATAAGTATAGTTAAAATCGAGAAAAAGATACCAATAGTAGGTACTCATCGGTACGGTTTAAATCATAAATGCCCAATAAAACTATTTTTAATTTTTTTCAAAAATTTCACTTGTTGTTCTAGTTTCTGCGCCAACTTTATTTCTTGTTATTCTAATTTCTGTGCCAAATTTACTTGTCCTTTTTTACATTCTCTTGCACTTGTTTTATATTCGGTTCTAACTTCTGAACCAAATTTTCTTTTTGTTGTTCTAATTTCAGATCTAATTTCTGTGCTATTTTTTCGAAGTCCGACAATTCAAATTGAAAAGTTTCTGGGTCTTCACCTTCCTCAACAAGCCTTTTCGGAATTCAATCTTGTAGGTCCTGTTTATCTCCAGTAGTCTCCTCGCCAAGCTCTTTCAATTCTCTTTTAAGGTCTGAGACACTCAGCTCCATTAATTTCAGCATTTTCTCGAAAAGTCTTTTATTTATTTTAATGTCCAACAGTTTCTATCCACCCCACACCTGACAACAATTGTAATGTTCTTTGTTCTTATGAGGATAGAAACTCACATACACATTGATTAATAAAGTCTATTGACTAGTCTATTAAGTAACACTGTTGTATGATTACTTTAATGATGAATACAAAAAATTATCTATCTAAATATTTATCTATTTATTTAATATAACGAAAATTCACAGATTCTCACACACGTATTACAATTTATATTCACTACTGTTCACTACTATTTATAATTTATATCACAATATTTATTTCACTTGGTTGGCATATTCAAAAGTGACTGTCTTGTCGCTTTCCGCGCTCTCGTTGCCGTATTTGAATCCATCGTCCGAATAAGACGCAGAGAGGCTTCTCGAAGTCTTCCGACACATACCGACTGCAAGCGATGGTTCTGGAGGATATTTCGCTGGGCATCGAGGACCTTCCATAAAGCTCCAGAACCAGAAATTTGGTACAGAAGTTAGAACAGAATATAAAACAAGTGCAAGAGAATGTAAAAAGGACAAGTAAATTTGGCACAGAAATTAGAATAACAAGAAATAAAGTTGGCACAGAAACTAGAACAACAAAAAGTAAGTTTGAAGCAAATAAAAGTAAGTTTACAGGAGAAATTAGAACAATAAGAAATAAGCTTGAAGCAAGTCCAAGTAAGCTTGAAAAAGAAATTTTAAGAACGATCAGAAGAAAATTCTAGAAGTTTGGAAGAGAAGTTCGGAGTTCTAGAAGAACAACTATAAACCGAGGTAACTGAACTTACAAACAATTTGGAGACATCAAAGGTGTATGAGGCCGGTGTATCGAAGGAGGCCCTTGAAACGAAATTTGTATAAGGGGGAAAAATTACACTAAAACCTCCTCAGTTTGATTGGGAAAACATCCTGGGCGAATTACCTTCTACAATTCGAAGCTGCATCATCTAGTGAGAGGGCCACAGAATTGAAGAAACAATAAGGCGAGTAGTAAACGAATCTTTGGCAAAGAAGAAAGAGATCCGATGTTGGAATTGTGTGCAGCCTGGTCATGTCCTAAGTCGCTGTGAGGAAAAGAAGGACATGAAACCGCAATCTGAGGCGGCAAACTATGTCGTATTCGAAGAGAAGAGGCGATCATTGACTCGTGTCCAGAATGCTTCAAGAAAGATTGCTTGAGTAGCATCCAGGAAGCATCAGGTGAACAGTTTGGTTGCTGTTTCGAAATCATTGATCACAACAGTGTCGGATTTTTACCGAGTAAAACCATTTCCCCACCAAGGCGCAAACGCCACGCGCCGCTCCAAAACCGTTGAATCGACACTAACATATTTTATATTTACTTTACCAGAATTAAATGAAAAATATCTGTAATATAATTGCCTTCCACTTAACGAAGCGGAATATGAATTTATCTACGAAAAACTAATCTGTGTTACTCGAAACGTCAAAAGACAGCCGTATTTTAAAAACGATAGGACATACGTGTTTGATGAATAAGAGAGAGACAAACATAAAAATTCCAGGAGCTAAAAAAATGTGCTAGTTGTCATAAATAGTTATTTATTATACAAGGGGAAAAATACTAGATTTTAGCTCGAGGTTGTGTTGTCGACCGACACAAAGCGGAGGGAGACAAAAAACGGAGAGCAAAAAGCTAATATTTTTCCCGTGTATAATACACTATTTTTTTCTGTGACGGGAAAAACGACGATTCAATATTGAAAAAATATTACAATATTCTAAAGTCAGAAGAATATTGAAGTAAAATTTGAAGTTTTAAAGTGGTAGGCGACAATTAGACATTCGTTGCTAAGGAAACCTTTGAAGTAATCAAATATCTGTCAGTTTAATTCTGTGTTTTGATTAATATTTATGTCTATATATATTTACCCGGGAAAAAAGTACTCACTTTTTCCCCACTTTGTCACCGGTTAACAGAGATAAAATGTCAAACTTTTTTCCCGTCACCGAAAAATATTGGTTTCAATTTTTCCCCACGGGAAAAAAGTGAAGTAACCACTTTTTTCCCGGGTAGATATATATACACATATACATATAAATCAAATCACAGAATTAAATTGACAGACATTTGATTACCATAAAGGTTTCCTTAGCAACGCATGTCTAATTGTCGCCTACCACTTTAAAACTTCAAATTTCACTTCGATAATTTTCTGACTTTAATATATTGTAATATTTTTTCAATATTAAATCATCGTTTTTCCCGTCACAGAAAAAATAGTGCAATATAGGTACACGGAAAAATATTAGATTTTAGCTCTCGGTCGACAACACAACCTCGAGCAAAAATCTAGTACGTTTTACTCTTGTATAATAAATAACAATATGGCACTGTCATTTTGAAATAATTTCATATATATTTTGACAGATCTTTCAGTTAATATTATAAAAATATGTTTATTTGTTGCTAATCTGTCATTAGATGCTTGTCAGTTTGAAGTAGGATCTATTTTATTAAATCTTACAGGAAATGTTCTGGCTGTTCCAAAATTCAAAACATTAGCCTGGCCAGGGTTAAAATGGCCGTCGAAAATTGAAAGATATATGGACTCAATATAGGAATATGACATTGACTAATGACATAATTTGAGCCGGCCAGGCTAGGGTGCGTTCGTAAACCTACTCCAAGCTTGTAAAGTACACTCTAAGTCGTTCATAAACTGTCAGGTATACACCAGCGAGTATACCACAGAGCGCTCATAAAGTTGTAAAGAATACCCCAGAGTATACATTGCATACCCTTCTCAAATAGTAGGGTAAACATTATACTCGATGAAACAAATGAAATTCGCGCAAAATACTCAGATTTCACTTCACGTTCGAGTGAACCACCCCGGTGTTTGTACTTTAATTAATTTTTTTTTTATATAGGCAATAGAAAATTATGATATAAAAAGAAATATGAATTGGAATCAATTGTGATCATATATAAGTTGAAAATAAAGGTAGATAATTATGCCAACATTATTTAAATTATCTGTTTTTTTATATGTTTGCATTGTGTATTGCAAAATCTAAAGTGCCCCTTGAATTTTGGTATTATATTTTTGATCTTGAACGTTTTGTGTTAGGTACCTGTCTCGGATACAAACTATTCCCATTCAAAAAAATTAAACACAACCTTATTGGTACATAAATAATTATTTACTAACAAGGAAATTATTCAAAACTGCTGTAAACTTATGAGTTATTAGATGCCTTCAATATTAGGTATGAAGAAACAATAGACAAGGATCCTTCTGAAATTTATCAAAATTGTGGTTATGTTTCTTAAACCCAGTGTCGTTCATAAACTCTTGACATTGAGTACAATTTTACGCCCACGTGATCATTAACTAACAGAGTATAGTCTTACTCCTCTGCGGGTAGGTTTACGAACGCACCCCCAATGTTTTGTATTTAGGAACACACTACAGATGTTCCCAAAGCGCCATACTGGTTATTACATTACATAATTGTTTAGAACCTCTGATGCTAATGATTTCATTCAGAAATTATCAACCGCCTCGTTAACTGGAAGGTGACTATATGTTATATGGAACCATATTTTTTGCTTTCAAAATAAAAAAATATACATTTATAATGGTCGAAAGCATCTTTAAGAATTTATATAAGATTTGAAAAAACTTCACTTAGATTTCGTGTCAGAGGGGGGGCTACTCTAAATATTCTGCGGCCTCACTATGTAAGCATTCGAATTCGAATCCTCCATTTACGAATTAGATTCTATATATATATTTCATTAATCTCACGATTGTAAGATTGTTATAATTAATTTGTTCGTTATTTTAGTTTGTCCCGATGAAGGTAACAAGCGTTACCGAAAGCTCGACATTGATTAAAGAGTTTTAATTTTGTTGGCATTTTGACTGCAACCCCAATCATTAAAAATTCATTATATATATATATATATATATATATATATATATATATATATATATATATATATATATATATATATATATATTATTATCTGATTAGCTAGCAACAGTTTCCTCTCGACTACCAGCAACTTCATTCATAAATTGAGGATTCGTTTCGAAACAATACTTACAGAATAAGATCCCTGCATGTAGCTCAGTATAATACCAATATATTGTTAATGGAGTGTAAAGGATATTGAATTTATTTCAGGTCCTTGTTATGGACGCTGGTCAGGTGGCTGAATTTGATCATCCCCATAAATTACTCCAAAATCGTGAAGGAATACTATTTGATATGGTCAAGAAAACTGGACCCGGAGTGTCAGACAATTTGAAAAAAATGGCACAACAAGTAATAATAATTAATGTCAATTTCGCATGCTTTAGTTATCGCGTTGACATATCCTTCTCAGATATCTTTAACATTCCTTAAACAAAATTACTTTCAGGGTTATGAAGAAAAGCAGGTTGCTGAGAATGCATTGGCCACAGCTGGTAGTTCAAAATCATGAAATAATAATTGAAAATATTTTATTAAAAAAATATCAACAATGAAGATCTTTCCTAAACATATAATAAAAATATAATTTTATTATGAACCACTTATGCAATAAATTTATAATTAGAATTATGGATTTAATAACTTGTATGCATCAGAATATCTGGATTGATCACAATAGATCCATTGTATATTTAGGTATATTATTATTTCCAAATGAATTTAAGTTACATTGCACACATTGATTAAAATTGATACAAGTCCATCTAGATAAAAAATGGCTTATACAATATAATATTAAAAAAACATCAGACTATTTTTCTCCACAATGACAAATGACATATAATAGCAAACTTATACATTATTTACAGGCACGGAGGCACTTTTAGCTTGAAAATATCACTGTTCATGTTTAAACTGCTTCACCTGTACAGAGAAAAAAGAGAAAATTGAATTACTTATGATATAGGGACTTAACTAGAGAACGACCTTCGCTAACAATTGATCGCATGTTTTCTTGGCATCACCAAGTAACATTGACGTGTTTGGCTTGTAGAAGACAGGATTATCTACAGCTGCATATCCTACACCCAGTGATCTCTTCATGACGATCACTTGTTCAGCTTTCCACACATTCAAAACGGGCATACCGGCAATGGGCGAATTAGGATCTTCTATTGCAGCACTATTTACCGTATCATTGGCACCAATAACAAGGACAAGGTCTGTCTCGGGGAAATCATGATTAATTTCATCCATTTCTAGGACATCGTCATAAGGTACACCCGCTTCAGCTAGTAAGACGTTCAATTGACCTGGCATTCGCCCTGTGTTATAAAAAATAGTTCAGTGATTCACATGAAGAAAGAAGGTATGTAATATTATTTTACTCACCTGCCACTGGATGGATAGCAAATCGCACTTTCTTTCCTTGGCTTTTCAATAAACTAACCATTTCTGCAATTGGGTACTGAGCTTTGGCCACACATAAACCATATCCTGGCACTATTATAATATTTTTGGCGTTTTTGATGGCATCCACTGCACTATCCAGAGTAATTTCCGTATGAGTTCCAGTAATTTCCATTGGTTTTCCACCGGCTGTACTGGAAGTTCCATAACCACCCAGAATAACATTGGCCAGTGATCTATTCATTGCCTATAATTTTTTTATGGGACATAAACTTTTGAATCCATAACACTTGATTGAAGATAGGAATAGGAAAAAGATGTGGCTAGTCTGAGTAGAAGTTGTACCTTTAGTGCTCTATTTTCTATACAGGATGGCTAGCAAGTCAGTCTGTTAGTGACTGATGGCTAAAATTCATTGGTATTTGAATTCTTCTTAAAAATAAGTCACTATAATAAGGGTTTACTATACCTAGAACCGTAGGTAGGTTTTTGAAATAATTGAAAATGTTTGAACATGTAAGATGTAAGAAAAACTGATTACCTTCGAACTAATGAAAAAATATACTTTCAATGATCCTTCAAATATCCTCGATAACTCAAGTGATAGGTGTAGGGAAATCTAATACTATGCGGTGGAGAGTTGAAAGAGCTACAGTTTTGTTGGAAAATATACAGCATGTTCTAGTTGAAATTATAACATTTTAAAATGAAGAAATTAATGCTCATCTAAAGAAAAACCATAGATTTTTATGAAATTCTATAATAACTGTTCGACAGAACAAAATAAGCCAAATCAAACCTAGAAACCAGAAATTGAAATTTCTCATTAGTTAGACACACTTCTAGTTGAAATTATAACATTTTAAAATGAAGAAATTAAAGCTCATCTAAAGAAAAACCATAGATTTTTATGAAATTCTATAATAACTGTTCGACAGAACAAAATAAGCCAAATCAAACCTAGAAACCAGAAATTGAAATTTCTCATTAGTTCAGCATTTCAATTATTTCAAAAACTGTAGATCCTAGGTATAGTAAATCCTTGTCAATACAACCTTTAATTTTCAAAAAGAATTTAAATATACAATAAAATAAAGGGTGTTTCATTTAAAAACCATTACATTGTTACCTAGCTATTTTCTAGGACACCCTGTATAAATGTTAAATTGTAGCAATCAAAGTCACTAACCATTCTCCTAAGAAAAGATCTCAAAAAGTTATCAGATCGGCAGCTAGAGAGCGACGCGCTGAAGATTATCAATATAAAGTTTTACTACAACCGACAGATTTTTGTTGGATTAGTCACGGTAGTCCTACCAAGAGCCGGTTTTATATGTCATCGGTTGATCGACCGCCGGTTGAAACATGCGAATAAATTGTCAGTTGCTGTCAGTCAACCTTCGGTTGGGGGTTTAAAATAGGTACAGAAAGTCACGGTTAACCATCGGTTGAGTTTCAACCTTCATTTAACTGGATATTATAGATATAGCCTAATTCTCGTACAAAATCTTCAGGCCTCTAGATTTTATTGCTTATGGAGCTGTTTCAAAGACAGAGTGTACACATTTAAACTGTATATTAGAGACGCATTGATTCAACTAATGTCGGTTGTATTTTTGACCTGCTTTGCCAGAACGAAGGAGATATACAATTCATCGGTATGTCTGCTTTTGCCAAATGGTGCCACACAAAAAAATAAAATCCAACATCCCCTTTACCCCTGCAAAATGGGTGGAGGGTCCATTTTTGTGATAGGTTTAAAGAAGAAGAAACAATGTGAAATAAATATTTTTTTATAAAAAAATAGGTCCGATAGTTGGTGCACAAAAAATTTCCAAACAAGGTTAATTCTATATTCTTTTGGAGCTAGTACTTTTGAAGTTGGTGCTGAAAGTCTTCTATTTACTTAATGCACCACTTCAAAATTACCAGCACCATTAGAATTAACCATGTTTTGATTTTTTAAGTAAACCAAGTACTAAAGTAGATCCTACTTTTATTTTAGAAAATAAAATGATTAATGAACCATTCCGGCAACCTAAACGGAAATTTCACCACCATTTTTATATGATTTATTACCTTGCAATCAGCGGAGATTAAGGTGTAAAGGAAAATGAAACGGACAAACATCGAGATTAGAGAGTAGGATGTAGGTATGTTCTTACCTTGCACATTATATATGACAAAATAGCTCCGGAGGAACCAATCAAAGCTCCAACAATTGTCATCAATGTATTATTCAGCATGAAACCTTCAGCACAAAGGGCCCAACCTGAATAACTATTTAGTACAGTTATTACCACAGGCATATCAGCACCTGAAAGTTTTGATTGAAACAAAAACTTATATATCTATATATTTTTTTATATCACGATAATGGAATAAATGTACAAATTGAAATATTTTCGATCTACTCGCATTTGTTGATTTTTAACAAAAAAAATTAACTAACTCTAAAACTATTAACTTCAAGTATAGGGAAATGTATATCCATTTTACTCATAATTTTGTGTAGATTTAAAAAATGTATCGATATATGGGGTATCTTATTTGAAATAACAAAATTGTTATTACTTCCGGCAAAACTGGAAGCGATTTTTTTTATGAAAATATATTCCAAAAAATAGTTTAAATTGTCTAACAGACGCCATAAAATTTTCAAATCGATAGCTTTTGTCATTCTCCTGAAATATCTAATAGGCCATGACCGTGGGACACCCTCGATAATTGTTACCTAATTGGTTATTAAGATGTATCTTAACCATCCTTAATATTTTAGTAGGCACTTGTTAAGAAATTAGTTAATACTCATATTTGAGAACAAGTACAAGTGCCGAAACAATTTTCAAGTTTAAACAATAGATTAGTGAAATTTTATTAGTTTTATAGTCTTTTAATTTCAGAGATCGAGTAATAAGGTTATACAACCGGCTGTGCGCGATAGTTGTATATTTGATTTATATACTCGCACACACATACACAAGTAAGAGTGACGATTTCTGCAAGAACTCCTACTGCAAGCCGCGTTAAGGACCTACGTTTGAAAAATAGGGGTTGGATGTCACGTGGAAGGGATAAAGAAGTAGGCATAATTTTGACGTAAAATGCTTCACTTGAAACAAAAAATGACGGTTTTGAGCTTTTCTCATCTATGTTTCTTGCAACATATAGCGCATTTGACTCACTGCACTTTTCTGCATTGAGAGCACATACAGAAATTGCACGGTGCGAGTGTGAATCCAGTGATGAGCAGTTGAATGCCCAATTGGTTTTATAATAGGTGCTGAGACTTGATATACGTACAGTATATATTTATATATTTGATTCTCTTACCTCCAATTGCTGTAGTCAATGTCACTCCCATTGTTGTGGACAGAGCTGCAGTAGCACCCAATGCTGATAATCCGCCCATCATTGTGGGGTCATAGAATAGATAGCCACCTGCACCGATGTTTGCTAATAGCAATGCGGTATTTAAAGAGTGTCTACCAGGTAGCAATAGAGCTTTCGAGTCAAGAAGACCCTGCAACTTTCCATATGCTACCAATGATCCACTAGAAAAATATTAAAAATTGATGATTGAAAGCTGATCTAATAATGGTTTCATTTTAAACAATTGAAAAAACTTCGTCCAGCATATTTTTTACAGCGGTACATAAGCTACTAATGTCTTCGTTTATTCTAAAATTACCCTTGGCATTACCATCATTATTTCCTAAACTACGTTTTACACTGAAAATGCAGTGTAGCCTGGTATAGGTAATTTACTTATTATAAATGGGAAAAGTCCAGTAAATTTACCTGTAATATTTTCCTCTGTAATTTTGAAATTAATCGTTTATTATTATTAATTGCTGAACATATAAATATTGAGATAAGCTATAAAACCATGTGAAGAAATTTGCCTCAGACAGGACCTGATGGTTGCTCGATCCCGGTATAAGAACGCGCTGGCAACGATGGGCTCCAATGACGATACACTGTATTCTCAGTTTGAAACGCACTTTAGAAGTTAACCATGCTATCTTCTAAACAGATTCTGCTTACGAATTAACCCATCAAGATTTCTGAAATATGTATATTATACCATTTTTAGGCTATCGGATGAAAAAACGGAACCCCTATAAGATCATTTTGGTGTCTGTTTGTCTATCCATAAGTATGTGACGACCAATTTTCTCTGGAACTACTGAGCGGAGAAAGTTGAACTTCGGTATTATACAAAGTTAATTGGCTGCATCACCGAAGTATAGCGTAAATAGACCAATTATTATTTAACAGATTAATTTCGTGAGGTAATTAAGAAATTAAAAGATTTTTTTTCAAGCGCATTGGTGGCATTCTTTTTTTGATTTTCCTAAAATGAACGATTTTAGAAGATAACGAAAATAAACGGAAATCGACCGTTCCCCTTATCTCCGAAACTACTGAGCGTAAAATTTTGAAAAAAATATATGTAGGTCATCCTCACAGGAAAACCTACGAGAAATCGTTAGTACTGAACCTTTTCCACTTAAGCCCATATCGCTCTTGACCATTTTTTTATTTATAGTCTTTGCTGTGTTTTTGTATTGTAATGAACTTGGAATGTAGTGTCGGCGCGATTCGTCAGAGGGCGGTGCATCTTGGCGAGTAACTACGTCAGTGGGGTCCGGGTGGTGTGAGTGTGGGGCATGCTGCTATTGGTCAGCGATGCATGCCATGGTGAAGATGATATCCCGTAGCATCTAGTGAGTTCGCGCTAGTTCGCGTGTCGTTGGAGGATGTCTGTTGAAGATTCGAGAAGAAAGGGCTTGCCTATATATTGAAGAGGATTTGTTGCGGAGTCAGTCAGCCCTGAGTAGCGGAGTCAGTCCGGGGCAGTCACCCGGTGCAGTCGAGTCAGTCGGGGGCAGTCAGCCCGGTAAGGTGAATTATTTTTATTTGATTTTTAGATCAAGTATCAACAAATTTCTTTAATTTAACCCTTATAATCTTAGGGAACTTGAAAACGTTTTTAATTGAAAAAAAATCGTATTACTTACTTACTAGAATTTGCATTTAAAAAAACTTCTTACCTGAATGTGATGCCACCTATATAAGTACCCAAAAATAAAGCTGTTTTTGTAACATGTGCGGATGGATCAGTAGCAAACTGTGGAAAATCATGCATAAATGTCGCTAAACATGTTAGAACTGCTGCCATCCCAACCAAGCTGGAAGTTGAAATAAGTAAATTTAATCAATTCTCGAACCAACTGAGAAATTTAAATTCGAAATACTCAAAATCAGTTTAAATTTTGAACAAGTACAAAATAATGTATTATTTAGATAATATTAATTGCACTGAACGCTCTCTACTACTGGATTAAATTAATTAATAAAAAGAACAGCCAGCACGTTACCAGCGAAGGGGCAAATTGTCCAGTATGATTGATATCTATAAATGCCAAGTATTTTTGCTTAATGGCAATTTCTTAGGATTTCTCTGAAATCCCGGCTGTCTACTATATATATATATTACCTTTGCAACAAACGAATGAAATCTAAAATCAAATATTTTTTTCACCACGAACCTTACAACCGCTATTTTAATAAAATATTATTATTTCTTAACTATAGGATTTTTAGGATTATGACAAACGTATTTAAACCGTAATATAGCTTTTTGTTTTTTGTATTCTTTGATAAAATATAACTAATATTATTAAAATCACTTCTCTACAAAACCATAATAAAAAATGAATTCTTCATAAATAAATTATATAGATATATCGGTTAAGCGGCCATATCGGAACTTAAGTAAAGTTTTTGTCGATAAAATGAAGTATGGATTTTTATTTTTACAAGCTTTTATTTAACTTGCAATGTTTGTTTTTTCGGGGCAAATCTTGCAGGTGAATTTTAAAGCAGTGATCCTCAGCCGACTGAACTGAAATTTTGCATACACATTTAGTTTGGATGACGTTATCTTGAATCCAATATTGCGGACTCCCAGATATTTTTTATGCATCCGCATGATATGGGTATCAAATAAAAGGTTTTGCTGAGAAGAATACGAACTAAAAAATAAATTTATGGATTTTTTTATAAAAAACCTTTAAATGCTCTAAAAAGAATAAAATAAACTTTGGATTAAATCAATCCTGTCAATTTATTACATGATACAATTTATATGATAAAGAGTTTTTTTGCGAGATTTACCTGTATAAATAAACAAGAATATAATATAACGATACTGACACAAGTATTTCTAAGAATAGTTATTTATTATACAAGGGAAAAAAGTACTAGATTTTAGCTCGAGATAAAAAACCGAGATAATGGATAGGATTGATTTAATTTAAAGAGTATTTTCTTCTTTTTAAAGCATTCAAAGGAAAGCTTGTTTTTTAAAAAGTTTTTCACTATACATTTATTTATTGTAGTATAGGGTATGGTAATTTGATTGTAAGAAAATACAAAATTATTGCCCGAGTTTTCTATTGATATCCGCACTTGAAAAAGTCAGTTAAATATATAAGATCATTTAATATGAAAAATATGATAATTACCTATGAAAACCAGCCACAAGTTGCGGTAAATCGGTGATTTGTATTCTTTTTGCGGTAACTGTTCCAATACCGCCACCAGCAACTAAGCAAGCAGCCATTTGCGCTAAGACTTCTTCTGTTGGCGCAATATGTCCTAGAGTAGCTGCTATACCACCAGCAACTCCAATCTGTGTTAAAAATATATAATTAGTATCTGATTACAAATTACTGTTTTTTTCTTTGTTACCATTCCCAAGTTGTTTCCCAATCTCGATGTTTTTTGCGAGCTGAGTCCTGCTAACGCCCCTACACAGCACAAGGAGGCAGCCAGATAAGCAGCTTGATGAATTTCGGGAAATGCGTTCATGGCAGCATAACCATAGGCTCCCAAGAAACCTGCAGCCGGAATTCCATACAACATATTATATTCCGGGGGATCACCAGGTCGCCTGAACATATCCAACATTCTTTTCGTCACCAAAAAACCACCAAACACATTTATAAATGATATAAATGCGGCCGTTGCAGCTAAAGCCTAAAAAGCATTGATACAAATATTAGATGTTTTGTGGATTTAACAAGCGAAAGGGACTTTTACCTCAATAGAATTGGTTGGGTAGTAACCACCATTCATCAATAACAAGCCACCAACGGCAGTGATACCAGAGATGGCATTAGTTACAGACATTAGTGGCGAATGTAAAGCAGGTGTTACTCCCCATACTGTATGGTAACCGACAATTCCTGACAAACCTAATACCGTTAACATGGACGAGAAATCTGTATTGGGTGAGACCATTCCTAAACCTAATATCGAACCGACACCTGTAAATTAAAGAAGACAAGTGAATATTGTAAAAATTAGTGTGTGTTAGATAATCATTTAAATATTTTTCCATGTTTAAGATTCCGAATTGTTTTATTGTGAATCGATATTACTACATACAAGATGAGCAGTATGTATGCTCAACTCCTAAGAGATTGTCATTGGACCTAAGTCCAATGACAATCTGCCTGTAATTGAAACGAATGTTGAATCGGTGGTTTACAAAACTTTATATAATTATAGTAAAGTAATAAAAGAAATTCAATTTGGTTTCGGAGAGCAACACAGACCGGAGACTGCCTTATAGCTGATGATAGACCAATAGTTACAAAAAATTGATAGTGTGAAAGGGTTGAGATTGTATTTCTAGAGTTTAGGAGAGTAATTGAGATTGAGGAGCTTGGGAAATTTGTAATCAATGTGTAGAAAATTATTTTGAGCAGAGGTACAAGAGGGATGATTTTAACAGGGGTTTACCGCAAGGAAGTAAACTAAGACCAATGTTGTTTATTCTGTACATTAATCATTTACCAGATATATTAAACAAACGTAAAGTACACATATTCGCAATACCTATATTATATTGGAATAGATATCCAAGATGCTATTAAAATGTATGGCAATAGGAAAGTAGAGACATAGTATAAGTAAATACTTATACTATGGTAGAGATTTCGGAAAGAAGCAGAAGAATTTTGTAATGTAATAAAACTGTAGATCTCAGTGTGTCTATATGCACTGTTTTATTTGTTCGCGGTAATCTCCGAAATTACTGAACGGATTTGGATGCGGTTTTAATCGGTTAGACTTGGCTCGGAGCAGAGTTGGGATTTAACTAGATAGAACAAAGCTGAAGTTGATTATTAATTACAAATATTTGGAACTCATACTAGACAATCGACTTATTCAAGCGATTATGTAGAATATATTATGAAATTGGTGAAGAAAGTTAACATTTTGTATAAATCTTGGATAGTGCTATCAAAAAAGGGTAAGGAGCATCTTTTTAAATCAAAAATATGAAATATTGTTCTAGGGTACTTACATTGGCTACAAAAAGATGTGTCAAAAACTATAAAGTAACTGCAATAAAAGTAGGAAAGTATTGAACAGAAGAAGATCAGATAATGTAGGTATGATGAAAAATTAATTGAAGCATTTATTTTTTGAGGAACAAGTTATGGGAGATGTATTAATTGTTATATACAGGTTGAAACATGGGTTATTACCAAAATATGTATGATTTAGTGAGAAATAGTTAAGTGAATATGTGGTCACTTTCATTTGACCCAGACAAACAGCAAGATAGATAGAAACAGATAGCATTAAGGTGTGAAACACGAGTTCTGTAGGGAAGTTTAGAGAAGAGATGGCAAAGTGAACAGAAAATAACAAGGTATAGTTGTTTTTAAATTCATCATAATTATTATTATCTGTTAGCCGTAGGTTCTTTGTTATTAAATAAATAAGTTATAAGAAACCTTACCTCCAGTGATCATTAAGGATGTTTCTAAATTAGCCCTGAATGGGGTGATTTGTTTTTCAAATTCTTTGGCGGCTGCAATTTCTTTTTTGGGTGGAGTTGGTGAAACGGCAACCACTTTTGAAGGTGGAGGTGGCCACATAAGCTCACCTTTATGTAGAATAATACTGCCTCGTACAACTTCGTCGTCTAAGTTAATGTTAAAGTGATTCCTTTCACCTAATCAAACATATTATGGAATGTGATATCAATTAACTTTTATATATTATGTATACAATATTTCACGGAGTAGATCTAGCATCTCTAGAGAGCTGGATCATAAACAAATTGATTTACTTCACTACGTAGTGATGGTGGCGTAATTCAACCTCCTTTTGTCTCTACTCTGTATTATGTTTCAATAGACTTAATCAATAACTTACCCATTGATAATAGGAACTTTGAAATATTATTGGCATACAAAGTTGAGCTTTGAGTAGGTAGTCTACTGGGAAAATCAGTTAGACCAACATGAGTAACATCATTGTACACGTATATTTCTCCCGGTTTAGTTGTTTCAATATTACCACCTGCCTCAGCAGCCAAATCAACAACGACACTACCAGGTTTCATGAATTCAATGTGTTTCTGGAAAAAAGAGAATTAAATAATTTTACGATGCAATCGAGTGTTTTAAATTTAAATGATATTTCAGTTTCTAAAAAGCTCACTTTGAGAATAAGAGTGGGAGCTTTCTTTCCTGGAATTAAAGCGGTCGATATAATAACATCCACATCTTTACATTGTTTTCCAAAAAGTTCATATTCTGCTTCAATAAATTCCTTTGACATTTCTTTACTATAACCGCCTGCAGTACCTCCTTCTTCCTAAAATATAATATAATTGTAGGAAGGTTAATTTTGAGTTAGGTTTAATAACATTAGGTTAAAGAATTACTCTGTAACCCACCGCTATATTAATTGTTAGAAACTCGGCACCTAGAGACTCTACTTGTTCCTTCACAGCCGATCGTGTATCAAACGCCCGAACAGTCGCTCCCATACTCTTTGCTTGTCCTATTGCCGCCAATCCAGCTACGCCACCACCAATAACTAATATTTTAGCTGGTGGTACTTTTCCTGCAGCAGTTATTTGTCCTGCAAAGAACCTAGGAAAATGATTGGCTGCCTCGACCACAGCTCTGTATCCAGAAATATTTGCCATCGAGCTTAAAGCGTCGAAGACTTGAGCTCTTGTTATTCTAGGGATACAATCCATTGCTAGAAAAATATTTGTATCAAGAAATATTTCAACGTCATATCAAGAAAATTAGCGCATATAAAATGAATACAATAACAAGTACCACTACCTATATATTTTTTTTATTTCAAGAAGTAAGAAATTTAAAAATAATCACATCAGTGCTATTTCAGCGCAAATTAAATTTGACGACCAATAAACAAATAACATTTAAATAGTAAAAAAATCAAGGTGCAAGGACCTTCTTCTCACTGGCAACTGTTTTCTCTCCAGCCAGACTGTAAAAATAGGGTTCAAGAAACTTTGGCGTTTACAATTTAAGAAAATACTACTAACCAAAAGCGTTGATTCGACGTTGAGCCAAATTTTCCACCAAATCCTTGTTTTGAGCAGGATATAGGAATGATATGAGTGTTGAGTTTTCCTTGAATTTATTTATTTCCTCATCTATAGGTTGTCTCACCTTCAGAATAATATCTAAAACATTAATAAAAATATGTATCAAACATATTTGCACAGTCTTTTGAAACTGAAAGTTGTAAGTAAAATAGATTTTAAAAATGTAAATAAATACAATCTCTATACTTTCATGTATTCAATAATTGAAATTTACATGCTGTACCTGTTTCAAAGACTTTATTTCTGTCAACCAATGTAGCACCAGCCGTTTCATAATCTTTATTTCGAAATTTTGCTTCAGCTCCAGCATTCTCTTCAATATTCACAGAAAATCCTTTTTTGATTAATACTTCGGTAACTGCCGGAGTTACTGAAACTCTAATACAAGCTTGATTATCATAATTCAATTTCGTTGATTACAATATCAAATTACCTTCTTTCGTTTCTCCATATTTCTTTTGGTACACCAATTGTCAAGTTTTTGTATGGCACGCCAACTGGAGCAACCTCTACTTTTTTATCTTTTCTCAATTGTTTTGTTGTTGAAAATCTCCGGCAGCAGCTGCTAACACCTGAATTTGCATAATACTGTTGTTGGAATTTCTGTGAACGACATCTTAGGGAATCATAAGTGAAATCACAGATACGTTTTTGATACTGTAGCCTAAGTATTCCTCGAACCATTTTGCACTACCTAGTTCATTTGCCTGAAAAAATAGGAGAATAAAATTGAATAAAATGAAAAATAGGCATTTGATAAAGCTCATTAACGTCAATGATGACAATACCATACGTCAAGGTAGGTTGGAAATTTATGATATAAATGAGATTTTTCATTTTCATTTTTATACAGATGTCAACTATCTCTTAAAAATCTTTGAAGGGATTTGTTTCTATATTTCGAATCTATTATAGTATGGAATTGAAAGAATAATATTTCCAACAGTTTACCCCCGTACCTTAAAAAAATGCTGATTACCATTTCATTTTATATAATACTAAATAAAAAACCTTAAATTACCTTAATTTATTAGATGAATCAATTTTTGTCACCAATTTTTCAAATTCAATACAAAGTAAGAAATCTATGAAGGAGTACTGACAAAAATTAGAACTTACTCACAAATAAATAAAAAAATGTCAAAGGTCCTCTGATGTCTTATCGTCGTCATAAACTTATCTATTGAAACCAACATCTGCCACGTATAATGAGTAGAAGTTAATATAAAGAAGACAAATAAGTGCTCTGTTAGCAAATAACAATTAAATAGTGTATACAGCTAATTTGAATAGCCATTTCAATGGTCTGGCATATAAATATATATCTTGAATGAGCTCTTATGAGATATTAATCGTTTGAAGAAAATGCAATAACAGGCAAAAGGTAAAGGTAAAGACAACTCAAACTGTAGGTACAATGTGGATTGATCAATAAAATTATTTCTGGTTTTGACCGACTTCAAAAAAGGAGGGATCACAATTCAACTGTATGTTTTTTCATTGTAAGTCGCATTAACACCGATGTCATGACCAATACAATATTAGCAATCAACTAAAAATTACAGTTATAAGGTGGTTACAGGAAAAATTTATCTAAAAATTATATTTTATTGCACTGTTTTACATCCTTGAAAATCCAAACATTTCTCTATGTTTGTTTTTTATTTATCGCATTTCAAATTACAAAAATTGATTTATGAGATCAAACAAGCATATCTCCCTAAAAAAAATCTCCAAAAGAGGTAGAGGAAGAATGTTTTATGACAATCGAAAATGATTTGCCACGATTGAATGAGAGAGAGCTGAAATTTTCAGATAATTTGTATTTCTGTTGCTGCTACAACAACAAATACCTAACTAGCTACTAAGTCCGTGGGAAAATACGAAAAAGCAAACATACAATCGAATTAGGTATATATCTCTTCCTTTTTTTATATAAAGTCAGTTGATTATCTAGTAAAGCTGTTATATCCAAAGCTAAAAGTAAGTAAATTTAATTTGACTAATTCTACCAAACTGGTAGTCAATGTGGAATTCTTTTCTTCTAAGTATTTTAAAATCTGCGAACCAAAACAGAGAATTTGTTTAGAAATTTGACACTGACAGACGAGACATATGACAATGTGGCGCCTTTTTCAGAAGTCAGGAGTAAAATTAAGAATTATTTTGAATATTTTTACTGAAAATTAATCATTTTTTAAATATTTGAGTTTATTGGAGGTCTATTTATGGAATATTGGGTATTTAGTTCGTTAAGTCAAAGAAGATGGATACTACTGATCTTCTTTGGTTAAGTGTCCATTTTCTTGAGAAAATCAACTAAACATATCGATATGACATTGGGACATTTGCCTGAACCTAGTATAGACAGAGAAGGTATGTTAAGTAGACCTATCTCAGAATCTATCTTTGGAAAATAAATAAACGCTGAGCTTTTAGTTCTAAGCCGTATTACCTTTCCTTCCAAGGTTCAGTGAAGCTTTTATATATCAACAAATAAATCCAAATCAAATAAAATAATTTGGCTCAAGGCGAAACTTTCCTTGTGACCTTGAAAATATCGCAAAGGAATAAGTTGACAACAATTCAAATAAATTCAAATCTAGAGAAGCTGTAGAATGTGAGTTCAGTAATCCTTTTTTATGTCTTTAAGTAAAATAATAATATTCTTATGCACAATAATAATAGGATATAAATATTGTACAATATAATTGAGTGTTTATGGTTTTTAAAATTAATCTCACCTAAAAATAAATATTTTGTACTTTACATAATAATTCTATAAATTATAAGCTAGATGTCTATCTGTTAAGTTGTTATTTTTGTACATTCGAAATCTAAAATAAATAAACGTGTTATCAGAAACACAAATAATCAAAAAGTACACAATATTTCAATGTTTAAAAATGAAACGTAACATGAAGGAACATATTTAATTAACAAAAAGATAATTTCGTTGATAATGAAAACAGAACAGGATTCAATCATATAGGTAGTTAGGTAGGTACCTACCATAGACAGGGTGTTCAGATGCCTATGGTACCTACCGTATCCTTCTTTCTGATGGTATTAACTAATAATTGTTACGAATAAATATTAGGACAATAAGTTATAAACATGACAGGCAATAAAAAAAGAAAGTGATTCAGATATTAAGAAATTAAGAACATTATCAATGATATGAATCCAAGATGTAACTATAGAATAAATACCAATACCTATATGAAAAGCATTTCTGTTTTCGGTTTGAAACAAAATTTCAGTAAACATGGGGTATTTGGAATTCATCCACTAAGAACTGATATTATCTTAATATTTTAGTGTAAAATAGGTACCTAATGAAAATATTTCACTTATAAATTTGTTGATCCACTTTAATAATTAATAATAATAGACGAGATGGCCCAGTGGTCGAAATTCAACCGTAATTCATTGAATTTAAGTTTGAACACTATTGAGGTTCTTCTGTCAAATAGTACTTTTCTATAATTACTGGATATTTTTTTAAATTTTGTTTATAAAAAAATGAGGTGTCCAAAAATCGAACCCGGGTTGCATTATGTCATGATATTATGTTACCGCCAAGTCAAAAAGCGCTTGGGCTTTTCAAGTTACAAACGCATTTATTCGTTTACATAATGAAAATGAATTAGGTACCCTGAGTTAGACTTTTAGCACAGCATATTTATTATGCTGTGCTTTTAGTATGTGGAGTAAATATTCACTTACCTATTTACTTGTTATTTGAAAATGTTTTATTCCTATTAGATTTAAATAAAAATGAATCAAAATATCATGAATAATCTCCCTGAAGGATTTGAATGTAGGTATCTGTGAAGATTATAACAAAATTAAAACAAATATATGTAGGTAACGGAAGCTGAAGCAAGTGTTTTTACACACATAACGTCAGTATAATTTACTAATTGATTTTTTTTAATCAAAATTACAAAAATGCACTTTTTTGTTTGTGGAACAAATATTTAGTTTTAAACACCTATATATGTACTTACATATATTATACAAGTATCTTTCTTAATCTTTAATTTTTCTCCGATTACGTTAAATCGATACATACGAAACCTAGGTACCTACTCAAACTTTCAGTTCTGGATTATAGTTTTAAATCTAGGAGGAAACACATTTATAAATTGAATAAATGAGGCTTTTGTATATACCTGGTGTAAATTTTTACTTGTTACCTACATAAAGCATGCCAATAAGTGGACTCAGACACTACAATTATTCTAGAAAAGAAAATTTTGATGTTTTTAATTAATATGTATCAATTAAAGCTACTCTATGAAGTCCAGCCCTAGGTAACAATGTGCATATTGGCAATTTTTGTAAATTTCAAGAAACTTTACTTGATTCTAAAACATATTGATTTTTAATTTTTTATTTTTAAACAGATAGGTAAGATAACAAATTCCAATTTCAAATATCTTTATTTCAATTCAGGTATTATAAACTAATTACAAAATAAAACATCTAAGGTGTACCCGAGAATAATTTTTAAGTGACTATCACAGTCACTTTAATTGCTGGCGAAGAGAAAAGACAAAAAAAATTAAGAGAGAAAAATAAAAAAATTTGGCACTCCTTCGTCATATAAGCTTTAACTATGCCAAATCTTATATTCCTCTGAGACCGCATTATTCTTAAAATGATGTCCAAAGAATTTTCTTCACGTATTAATTTAGGTATGTGTATAGATTTTACGCTTTTCCAATTCTTAAAAAAATCCTTGTATGCACATTCTTACTAGTTTTTTTTAAAGTTCACAATCACAATAATTTTTAATGTGATTATCAAATCACAGGGGTCACTTCTCTGATAATCCACTTTTTGAAGGTTGTATTTTTGGGGTTGAGATTATGTTAGATTTTGTATACCTATCTAGATTGCTATGGTCGTCTCTCATTTCAGATAAAAAGGAGTTATCAAAATATGTGCACGTTTATTAAAAAACACATACAATTTCTGTACCTCCCACTTTTTATGAAGTCGGTCAATAACTGTGAAGTTTGCATCTTTAAATGTATCAGGTCTTTCAATGAAGAATTGTTGAATCTCAATAGACTTACAGAAAATATTTTTTTATAGATTCTTTCATTTACGCATAGGTATCTGCTAAATTTCTGAAAGTACCTAGGTAGGTACCTATTTAATTGAAATAAATTAAGCTTACAATAGACAAAATAAGTACTAGGTACCTAATAATATATTTCATTGATATAATAATATTCTATGTATTTATGTAAGTAATCTATGAATGACATTTTATCACGAAGAAAAATCTTTTGCAGGCATTTTCGAACGGTATTATTCTTCGAATTATTCTTCCAATCATCAAATTTAACCAATCAATATCTATCAAGAATTATTTTTTAAATAATTTGAAAGACAAACATCTAGCTAAAAGATGCTAGAAAAATATTCTATTGATTTTTGTTAATAAACCAGTATTGCAACATAAATACTACAAAAAATTAATAACTACTTTCGCTGACATATCTTTAAAAACTACAAAATACGACAATACGACCTAAATACCGACTTGGCAATTCGAATGTTAATATAGATATACAATACTGTTGATTATATTTTTAAGACACTTTCTGGTTAATGTTGTAACTACATTAAATTCGATCGAGTACAGCGCTCTAGAAATAAAAATAATAAAATATAATATACTCACAATCTACCACCTACAACTTCCTTTATAATAATACTGGTGCACTGGTGCATCCACTAGCCTACAATACTTTAACAAAAGGGAGAACGTATCTGAAAGAACAGGCAAACTTGTGGAATGAAAATATCAGACCGCTGCAGCCGCCTGCAATTTACAGGACACAGGGGAGGAGTCATTTGAGTGTCGTACCCATAACGACGAAATTCAGGCAAGTTTCAGCGTCCACACGTAATATCTCAACCGATTCCAGGCAATTAAACAAAAAAACATAATTTAAGAAATCAATATGCAAGCTTATTGACTGGCTTCCCATAATGCTAACTAACAAAAGAAGGGGTTTTTTACCATTCATCAAACTTATGCCTATCTATAGATTTGTCGGGTAAATGTCTTTAATACCACATAGGTATTCCTGAGATCAAAATAAGCTGAAGTAAATTTAAATTCGTTTTTTCGTTATAAATTCTTCAAAAATGGTAAATGTGTATATTTAAATGTGACAAATAAACCCATATTGAAATGGAAGATACTATTTTACTATAGGTGTGGAACCTTTATTTTTTTTATTTCAACATTTTTAATTTCTCCGTCAATGGATGGAAATGCTTTTGAGTAATAAATTTACTAAAAAAGGTATTCTTGATTAAGGTGGATAACTCTAATGGTATGGATTTTAATAGTCAATGTAAATCATAAAATGAGGTAGGTACCTACTCAAAAATGAGTATAAATAAATAAATCAACATAATTATTTACATCCAGAAAAAGGTTTATATTACGAAGAAAATAAGCAAACAATAATACGGAAAAAATATGACAAACATTATTTGAATATGAGAAAAACATACAAAATATGATTGATACAAAGTCTCATTTTATCTAAATATCTGGTAAAATTTAGATTATTTTTAGTGGCTAGTGTTTTTTTCTCTCTTAAATTACAGTTAAAATTGTATACACATGTAACACATGTTCATCCATTGGCGTAAAAATTTAAAATATGCAATTAATAAAAAATAAAGTTCTACTTCTATAGAAAAATAATTATGTTCACATTAATTAATAAGAAGTTGTAATTTTTATTATTCTGATTTCAAGTGTAAATAAAGTTCATTTAATGTAAATGTAAATTAATCTCACATATCTGCGAACCCTCATACGCAACAATATTTAATATATATCCAGCAAGTAAATGGATTTAATTACTGCGTCGATGTTTGAACACAGCAGCTTATGCTATGGTTCGAACTTAGTCGGCAGAGTTCCGTCGTGTAAACGTTGCAAGATTATTTAAGTGGGAAAGAAGCTTAAAAATACACCGCCTCGATGCCGTTGCATAGCCGATTACCCGATAGCCGATTGTCGGTTCTATCAGAGTTGTCTGTCTGTTTCTGGTTACTCTGGTTCTATTTCATTACCAATACAACAGTCGTTCCTGCTGTTGTTCATTCTTGTGTGTGGTGATAATTTAAGGTTAGAATGGCCGGCTCATTAACAAAAATTTGCAAAAATCTAGGGCAGATATCCTTAGTCAACGGAAAACTTCCAGTGATTGGTTGTTCAAATAAAAGGAACTGTGAGTATATATTAATCTAATATGTATTTAATTTTCATAGATAATTATCATTTTTATTGAAGTATGCAATTTTTTTAATCTTAAATAGGTAGGTAGGTACTAAAACAAAATGAATGGAAGCATTTCAGATATATTAAAAATTACGGAAAAATTTATACCTATTTACCAATTTACTATTATTATATAGGTATTAGGTGAATGGGTTAATTTTTTCGGTTGTGTAAATAAAAGAATAAATACACCCAGCTTATTGTTAGGTAAGCTGAGCTTATTCTACCTACCTATTGAGAAAGTTTGATTTTTGTTCAAGTTTATAGGTAGGTATATAACCTACCAATCATAAGTTCTAATCAATTAGATATCGAAATGTTCCTTAATTATTTTGTACACAAAAATCAGAATTGAATTTTGAACTGTTTGAACAGATCAAAGTCCTATTCGCTATTTCTTGAAATCATAACATCTTATTACCCAGTTTTGACCTCTGGTTCAATAATCTATTCAAAATAAATATTATTTACTAGATATTACCTACTTTGTTGGATTCAAAGCAATTTCGGATGAAATTTCAGGTATATACCTACACCCAAATATTCAATAGTATTAATTTGAATGGTTGAATGAATATCTACCCAAGACCCAATCCTCTGTTAGAGATTAAAGAGCATGTCATATTTTTGCCGGGTTTTCATGAAATATGCCTGCACAGGTCGTAAACTTTACGACTTGACAAGATAAATAATAGATCCAAATTTAGTTATTTGAGATTGCAGGTAGATACATAGGCGTAGCAAGTATTAAAAGTTAATTTGTTTATATTACAAAATTAAGTAGGTACCTATATATAAAGGTAGGTAAGTAACAGGGGCGGCCCTAACAAAATTTTCATATACCTAGTGCTAAATCTAAAATCGGCTCCCCAAATCTACCTTAGGACAAAGTTGCGCAGTTAAGACGCTATACAAATTTTTAATTTTGATAAGATTCAATAACCGTTATGGTTTTTTGAAAATTCACAATTCAATAACTAATTCTTTGTAGATCATACAATAATCGGGCAAGGGTTTCGTACCATCGTACAAGAACTGTCTACATATTTCGGTTCAAAAGATAGGTACAGCTATGATAGAGGTCGAACAGAGACAAAATTTAATTGTATGGAGACCCCCCTAATTCTTAACTGTATTTTATTTTCATTGTTAATTATACCTGCTATAGTATTACTTGATCATTTTTTGAAATTTGTATTTTCCATTACGGTTCAAGAGCTACAGCAATTGTTAAGGTCTAAAAAACGCTGAAAATATTACGGCTTTATGGATAAAGATATCAAAAACTAGGTATCTGATTTTTTAAGATTTTTATTAATTAATTATATTCTCCATAAAATTTGAATGCCAGTTGTGTAACAAAACTTTGACTATTGTTAAGGATTTCGAGATATAAATGTTTTTCTAAAAATTTTAACAGATCAAAGGCACTTTATAAAAATTAATATCTCAAAACATCTAAAAGAACAGAGAAATAATTTATTTTAAATTCACGATCTTTGCCCTGAAGAAGAGAATAAACATTCTCGAAAGCTCGGCTTCAATCAAAGAATTTTATTATACCTATGACTGCATCCCCAAGAACATATTTTTATTTATTATAAAACCAGTCAAGAATACAGAATCAATATATATATATATATATATATATATATATATATATATATATAAACTTTTGGGCTAACTTATAGACATATAACAACATGTCGTTGAAATTTTTTCGAAATTCAAAAGTGTGAACGATCGCAATAGGTACATTTCTATAAGAAATTTACCTGAAAGTATATTTTTAAATGGATTGGTATATTTTTTTATTGACTCACTGGAAAGAGGAGAAAATTCTACATGTGATCTACAAAAACTATTTTGTAGTTCCATAAGAAGAAAATTATATTATTTTTAGGTTTCTATCAGTTCTATAAGACTTTTGGCACCAACTTCAAAAGTATCAGCCCTAGTGGAATGAATATTATTTTATATTTTTCCGTACACCAACTAATAAAGACGGTAATATAATATTTTTTCTAAAAAAAACATTTTTGAGAGATTTCAAAACATAGACTCATCATTTTTTGGGGAAGGGCATACATATTGGATTTGGAAAAGTTTAGCAACGGGACCCTTTTATAGCACGCACACCTCCACAAATAAAAAATAAATCATCTAAATTTGTTCACGTTTACTATGCCAAATTGGGGCACATATATAAAAAAAGTAAACATACAGATGGACTGTATGCTTGCTTCTTTTGGCGGGAAAACACCCTCTACTAACTAGTATAACGCGTACGCATATCTCTGAGAATAAGTAGGAAAGAAAGTTATGCTCAAACTAAACTGTCAGACTAAACTGTTCCTCCTACGTGAAAATTGAATAAACCCAATGTTGTGTCTTGACATGCTGAAAAAAATGAATGGTTGTACGACCTGATCAGGGGATGTTTATACTCGATGGAATGAAAAATTATGTTCTTATAGAAACTACTGATATTTTTGAAATCAAAAAGTATCATTCTTTGAAATTTTATACCTTCAACCATGTTCATCCATTGGAATAGAAGTTTCAATATTACAATAAGAACCATTTCGGTGTTCTAAATTCATGACTGTATAGTGCCTAAACAACGCATCTTTATGCAAGGTTAAGTTTCGTTGCATCAGCTTATTTTGATCTCAGGAATATAAAAAAAGATACGCACACATATAAATTGTAATAATTATAGTTTTCATGATCCTGAAACAGATTCTCTTAATCAAATATTTAATTTAAAAGCAATCAATAATATTCCACAAATATTGGGAAAACCATGTGATTTAAGTGTCGAATTTTTTCTTGTATAGAATATCTATCAGATCGCCTTAAGGCCACCAGTGCTAAGTAGGGGGCTTAATTGTTTGGTAAGCTGTATGCAGCCCCTACTCACTAATACCTTTGAAATGTAGGTAGTTGATTTTTGTTTATTGAACATTATTGAAGATGTAACCTTTTATCCTTATCTGCGATTTATTGATAAAGGTACTTCGGATAGTCAATCGATTCATTGTAAAACAATGATACAGATTGTTTTGTTTCAAATAATGTTACACCTATTCTTTGAATAGGTATAATCTTACTCTTTTTATTATAGTTCCATCCGATGTAAAAACGGAACTCATAAATATTTTTTACAATAATATTAATTCTATTGGTGCTGTTACTTTTGAAGTTGTGCAGTTTCAGATAGATTGCTAACTTTTGGCACCAACTTCACAAGTACCAGCACCAATAGAATTAATATTATTTCGTAATTTTCAGTCCACCAACTAATAACGTCGGTCCAGTTTTTTGTAAAAAAGTATTTATTTCTGACTTTAGATGAGTGTAACATTGGTAACAAAAATCGTTGAACGTTCAGCACTAATATCTTATTACCCACGTATATACTTTGCTTGCCCTTGTTATTATGTAGAGATCTCAGAACATCGCTGCGGAAATACGCTCAAATATTTTAGATTTAACCACTTATCTCGAAAACCGTAACTCTAAGGAGAAAATGTTCTTTATAAATGTTGATACACATATTGTCTTTCATGTGGCATCAAAAAATTTTCAGTTTTCGAAAGAAATTGCCCCTTCCACATAGCAAAAATATCCATATGTTCAATTTAAACGTAACCGGATATTGTCCTATCTTTAATTCTGGCATCTCGAATTTTCGATTTTCGGGAAAATTTGACACCTCCACCCTCTTTGGGGGTGGTTTTCGGAGGGAAGGAAAATTCGGTTTGAGTTTTTACGAAAATGGGACCAATTTCCAAGCCTCCTCTTTCAAATGAATAAAAAATCATCAAAATCGGAGCACGTTTACTATATATACTGCGCGAACAAACCAAAAAAAAAGCAGACAGTCGAATTATATACCTCCTCCGTTCGGGGTTCGTCGGTCAAAAAATGGACCGGCGTTATTAGTTGGTGCACTGAAAAATGCAAAATAATATATTAATTCTATTGGTGTTGTTACTTATGAAGTTGTGCAGTTGCAGTTAGACTGAGACCTAATAAGTCGGTCCAATTGTTTGTAAAAAATATTTATTTCACACTTTTGAGTGTAACATTAGTTGCGAAAATCGTTGAACGTTAACTAATACCAATGAAGATAGTACTTATCCACGTATATTCCTTACTTGTAGTTGTTATTATTGAGATCTCAAAACATTACTGCGGAAATACGCTTGAGTATTTTATATGTTACCATTTTACCACCGCTGTCACTCGAAAACCATAACAATAGACATAGATTTTTAGTTTTCGAAACAAATCGCCCTATCCACATAGCAAAAATTACATATATTTGAGAATTTAACATGCCTCCATATCGAAAACCGTAACTCTTTTGAAAAAATGTTCAATTTAATCGTTTCCGTATATTGTTCTATCTTTAATTATACTACCTCAGATTTTCGAAAAAAATTGCCGTTAAAAAACATTTTCTTAATCGGAGGGTAAATTTGCGACAAATGAAGAGATTCGAAAAAAAATTCTAATTGTGGACATATCAAATGAAAAGGAGACTTATGATTAATTATAATATTCTATGACTCCATATGTATTTTCAATTTACTGTCAAATATCTAACTATGTAGGTACGTACTTTATTCGGTCGAAACAAAATGCATTTTATTTATTATGAACGAATGATATTATTTCTTTTATTTTATGGCCTCAAAAGATATGAAATTTCCAATGACGTGCTGTTATTTTGTTATTATAGCTTACCAAGAGTGTAAACAATTACATATTATAATTTAATATCTATATCTGAGTGATATAAGTAATATAAGAATTACATTTAATTCATATATGACAATGAAACTTTACATACATACACAAACATTGTTTTTTGAGATAGGATGCATATTAGGTAGTTGTTATTTATTAAAATACACTTTCTATTTCACGACAAATTATATTTTAATACCGGCAATATTGTTAATTAATCGTATTCTCTAATATTCATCTTCTCAATAAATATTTGTAAACCAAAATAATAATAAAATTGACTTATGGAGTGAGATGTTTATGGTCCGTTCACTTATAGAAAAGGCCACCTACGTCACGACAATGCGCGAAGTGCTGACGTCTCGTCAGTGGCGTACGGTGTACATTCCCAACAGGTAAATAAACATCTGGCGTGTGGTACGAAATATTAGGGTAAATGAAAAAACACAGAAAATAAAGCTTTTATTTAGGTCAGTCTGCTTCCGAAGGAATAGGAACTATACCAGACCTATCTGATGCACTGCTGTCGGTGCCGCTAAACTCCTCGTCCTCGTGGGAAGTGTCAACACGGATGACAAGTCGCATGTTGTCAAAAGTGTTATCGAGGAGGTGTTCTCTTGTAATGTACTCCTGCTCGACTTCCGTCACATGCCAACAAAGGTTTTGCCAGTCTTCCAAGGTGATAGCGGCAAATTTCCTCCGGGTCAGCTCTTCGACATCGGATAGTTTAAACGTCATATTGTGGACCGCTACCCAGTTCTTCACTGTTGCCCAGATTTTTTTAATTGGATTCAATTCAGGTTGATAAGGCGGTAATCGAAGAACCTTGTGTCCATTAGCTTCCATTACTTGATCTAATACCCGAACAGGAGGACAGCGTGATATGTTGCTTTTTATCAGGTCATATAACTCCACCTTCGTTAGCCCCACATCAAAACTTATGTTCTTGTCTTGCAGCCATTTCGGCATAATGTCTTTTCTGCTGCTCATTGTCACGTTGGGTTCTAGTGTCACGTTGTGGTAAGACGCATTATCAAGTGTCAACACTGATTTGGGAAGCAAGTTTGGTAGCAGATAGGTGTGAACCCACAGCAGAAAATTTTGATGATTCATATCATCATGAAAATCTCCAGTTTTTGTTCCTGACAACAAAAAATACTATGACATGACATAGCAGAGAAATGGAAAAACCTACCAGATTTGAAAATTAACAGTGCATTGGGAATGAAACCTCTCTCCACCAGCATGACTTTATGAGTCTTTGGCCTTTACCAATCGGTTTTTTGACTCCTGCTCCTGAGTTATCGTACTAGCCAGAGCTTCGCGTGTGGGAACTGTGAATATATGATTCATCAGTATGTACGATATTCCATCCATCTCTACGGTACTGTATGAGTGCTCGCAAATATTGCAACCGTTTCAGCTTTATATCAACAGATTCTATCAATGCTTTCCGATTATCTTCAGTTTTTCGCCATCTGCAATTGTGAATACTTGTAAAATTGTGAGCTAACCAGTAAATGTCTTTAGATACCTGAATACAATTTTTCTCAACAGCTTCCACAATGTGGTGCGTGACCCTGTGAATTCTATGTTGCTGTCTTTGATTTTTTTAATAATAGCTGCAAGCATTAACATATGTTCGTGAAACTTACGAGCACTCCAGAATTTCAAATACATACCATTTAATGTGGGACATTGCTTTTCAAGAATATACATGTTATGTACAGTTGAGCGAATTGCCTCAATTGCTCCCCATGGCACCTCATCTATTACGCGGCTGCGTCTGGGACGCTTTTTATACGGCGTCGAGAATGAAGTACTCGTACTAGCTTCAGTTTCCATTTGACGTACCTCCTTGCGTATAGCTTGGTATGTTGAACGTGACACACCAGTGGCTTTCAGTAGCCGTTCCCTGAGGAAAAACCATTAGTTATGATGACAGCTCAGTGCTTATGTTACCAGTTTTTTCTACCTCTTATGTTGCAGCGGTATCTGCAATCCCCGTTCAGCTTCCTGTTGCATAAAAGCGGCAACGTTATTTATAATTTCTCGGACTTGGCTCTGAAGCCAACCCTTTCACACCAACGAGCTTCTTCGGTGGCATCTTCGAGAACACTGTGGAAACTCACCTTCCAGAAAATCGATTAAATCGCCAGACACAAACCTCGCATTCGCAAACCAACACTCTCTACCGAGCAGCAATTTGAGGAATGTGGAGGACGAATTCTGTTCGTACGCACATAACTGAACGTAAACAAACAGAACAGTGACCACAGATACCAGGTGCCACGCAGCACGTAAAACTTGTGGCCGTCCAAGCACCTTCATGTGAGAAGTGGCCATATCTTGAGACGCGGGAAATTCACCTGCACTCTTTCCTTGGCTTTTAAAATGGGTAGATGACAAACTAGCAGACTTTTGATTGTTTTCTTAATTCATTTCTATAGTACCGAAAATAGAAAACGAAGCTTCCCGTGCTACGCCACTGAAATGTGTCGGCAGCTGATCGTTGCTCGGCAACGATACAAAGTGACCAAAACTGGTTTCTGCGCTGATGACGCGGGGGCCTTTTCTCTAAGTGAACGGACGCCCTTGACGTGGCGTGGAGGACGGGTTCGACGCTCGTGTAGTCTAGACACCCTGACTGCTCTGTGGATCGAAGAAACTGCATGGAATAACAAATCACATAATATTAACTATGTGAACAGTGACGTGCTATATTTTATTTAAAAAACTCTTTGAAACTTATAAAATATTGCTTCGAGAATTTCTTCATTCGATTAAAAACATTAATTAATTCTTATGTATTCTCCACGAGAGGTAACATTAGGTGTTTAATAAAGAACATGTTGTTTGTTGATAAGATCTACGCCTATGGGAACTACTTAGCAGTAATTACGTAATTGATAGTCGGCATATTTCCGTAATTAATAATTTATTTATGTTAAATTATAACCATCATATTATTAGATATGCAACTAGTGCAATTGACCTTATGCCACACAAAACTCATTAATTAACAAGTGAAATTTTTGAGAAAAAAATAAAAATAGTTTTTATTGGGCATTTAAGATTTAAACCATCTCGATTTTAACTATACTTATGTATATGTGTTTGCCAGCAACAGCAATTCCATAACGAATTACTGTTTGTCTACCACAACACAAAATTAAACTTTAAATTAACAATAACGTCTGACAATTGCGACATAACCATAGACGATCTTCCAGAAAGTACCTATATACCAGAGAACGAGACGTATGTATACGCTCCATGCTCGTGCGTAATTCCAGTGACGGATCCCATTGTCGTTCCATGTCGACAAAATAATGATCTTGGTTGAATGAGATTGAATGAGATAATTATAATTACCAAATTGGATCACACTTGGAGCTTAACAGGCGGCGAGATGTCTGCGATCTAATTACGAATTCGAAATTTCAAGTCTCTAGACCGTATGGGGCCTGAGAAATCGCTGCGGAGTCCATTGATACAAGAACCGAAAGTAATAAAAACTATTTAAAAATAAACACGATGAGAACTTTGATGGAATTGGTTTGATGACTGAATTCTATAGAAAGTTGCATTTTGAGTTCGAACTGCATTTTTTGGTTGATGACTCTTAAAATACCTACATGTGTTGATAAACTAAGTTGAAGAATCTGGTCCATGAACGCATTGAACCGTGTATGGGGCACGTAAGAAATACGCTCCAAAATTGTCACTTATGTATATGACTTCGAGAAAATTTACCTTATTTATTTTATAGAAGCTCAACTTCGTATCTACTCATACATAGTCTCTGAAAAGTCATTAGAAAATCTCATCATATGATATTTTATATTCCTGTGATCATATTAAGCAAATGGTTAGTTTGGGTGCTATTAAGTTATGAAGTCACAATTTAAAAATCACTTTATTATGTACATTTATATAAATTAAACAAACAAACCAATATTATAAACATGTTCAACTATAGGCGTAAAACTCTTATTTTTTTAATAAATATCTATTCTATCTACACCTTTTCCAACTGTAATTCAGAAAGCATCAATTTAACTTCAGAAGATATCAAATGTAATTCAGGATGATCAATCAAATTTTAGAAAGCGTCAAATGTATTTCATATTTGTCAATTGTAATACAGAATTCGTCAAATGTTTTTCACGAGGTTTTTCATATTAGTGAATTGTAATTCAGAACTTATCAAATGTAAATAAGAACTCATCAAATCTATTTCAGAGCATATCAAATATAAATCAGAAAGCAGCAGATGGATAATTTAGAACATATGTGTCAAATCACAGGTTACCATGGTTAAGGCAATATTTGTTTACATTAATAATAGTAATTATAATTAATTAATAGATTAGCTTTTTATTCACATAAAATATATTCTAAATTACATCTGATGCTTTCTGTTTTACATATGATATGTTCTGAAGTAAATTTGACGAGTACTGAATTACAATTCACCTATATGAAATAAACTTGTCGAATTCTGAATTACAATTGACGCATCCGAAATTCATCTGAAGAGTTCTGGATTACAACTGACTATTCCGAAATACATGTTATGCTTTCTAAAATACAATTAACTATTCTGAATTACAGTTGACGACATCTGAAATAAAATTGAAAAAGGTGTAGACTATGGACCGTATACACCTCCATAGTGTAGACACTGCTTGTTAGGTAAGCTGAGGTTGAGTCCAGTTTAAAGAAGAATAGTACCTACTCCATTGAATTTTTGATTCAGATATCTCTTAATATTACAACTTGAATGACCAAATAAGTTAATTGTGCAAAGGTATTAGTTAAAACCGAAAAAAGTCGTCGAAATCAAGTCACGATTTTTTCATTTTTGATCGACAAACCCCTAACGGAGGAGGTATACAATTCGACTGTTTGTTTTTTTTTTGGTTCGTGTATAGTAAACATACTCCGATTTCGGATTTTTGATTCATATCATATTGATAAACACGTAAATCCGAAATCTCCTTCCCTCCGAAAACTGCCCTCGAAGGAGGTAAATTTTATCGAAAATTGAAAATGCGAGATCGCGGAATTAAAGATACCAAAATATCGGGAAACTTTTAAATTGAACATTTTTTTAAAAGAGCTACGGTTTTCGAGTTATAGCGTGTTAAAATCTGAAATATGTGTAATTTCGCTATGTGGAAGATGCAATTTCTTTCGAAAACTGAAAATCTGGGAATGGGAAATTAATGACCAGATTATTTGTAGCAACATTTCTATGGAACATTTTTCCATATAGTTACGGTAAAGTGGTAAAGTTTATAATATGCGTATTCTGCGACGATGTTCTTGGTTTTCTGAATAATAGCAAATATAAGCACAGCATATATATGGATAATGGCGAACGTTCAAAGATTTTCGTGACAAATGTAACACTCAAAAGTGAGAAATAAATATTTTTATAAAAATTGGAGTTATCAGTTGATGCACTGAAATGTATAAAATAATATTAATTATTGGTGCTGGCAGATACTTGTGAAGTTGGTGCCAAAAGTTTTCAATCTAACTGCAACTGCACAACTTCAAAAGTACCAATAGCAATAATAGATTTAATATTATTTTGTACATTTAGTGCACCAACTGATAACGTCGGTAATTTTATTTGTAAAAAAATCATTTGTTTCCTTGAACACTTCTTACGTAATTGCGTTTCATTCCTGCAGCAACCATTTGATTTGTACTGAAATATTTGATTCTTATGTAAGTTCTCTGTAGCAGATATGATTGTATTAATTCTTCCGATAAATGTGGATAGATTACTTTTTCCAATATTAGTCATCTTCTTCACAATATTCTTGGTTTTTTTTAAATGGAATAGTTTAATTGAAACGTAGAAAAATTTCGTCTGAAAGCTTCGCCAGTCGCCTGTTCACCTATTGTGATTTGTCACTTTTTATTACATTCAGATTAGAACTATGTATTTATATCGTAAGTCGTAAGCAAAAACATGAATCAGACAAAAGTGCCAGTCGAACGCCGAAGCCCAGTCTGGATACGCAATCGCTGAGAGGGTATACCGGCTACGTCACAGATTGCTTCCCGCACAGAACGTTTCTCTCGCTACCCACGATTGAGACAACCGTGTCTCACTGACCGTGGATTGAGATGGAATAATTCATGGTACAATTGCACCATGGAGTAACTTCGGTCAGAAGGTACCCACCTTGGAGAGAATGCGCTACAAACCGTATGCATGGTCAAAGTCACGAGCTTCTTCTAGTCTGCAATATAACGTTCGACAATTTTGATGACTAATTTGACACTCAAAAAATATTATCTACTTTATTGTTGAACTAAAAAATAATACTAATTCTGTTGGTGCTGAATCTTTTGAAGTTGGTTAAATTACCAGTACCAATAGAATTAACATTATTTTGTTTTTTTCAGTGTACCAACTAATAAAGTCGGTAATTATTACTCTCTGGGTTCTCTTGATGGGACATCCGGTACAGCTATGGCAACTTGAAACCCGACACAATTGTATTTAGATATAAGACTTTTGGCACCAACTTCAAAAGTACCAGCCAACAGCACCAATATAATTAATATTATTTTGTATTGTGACGTTTCATACATAAATTATATTTTTATTGCCAATTTAAGAGTGATGTATAGCTAGTTGCCTGAATCTACAAATTTTGAAATCAATTTAGATTTTTCTAAAAAATAGGGAGTCACAAACGATTTTATTATTATATATTATGTGTTTCACAAACGATTTCTGATAAAATGAGTAAAAAATATAGAGAATGTAAGATCTATCTTCAAGACGTGATGGCTGTTCAGTGTTAATTATTTAACAATCTAATAAAGTTTTTTTTATGATAAAGAGTCTAAAATAGTGAATACAATTTAAGGCTTATTAGCAATTTAATACTAATAGCTTAGGTGCCATACAGCGCATAAAATACATACTTTTTAGATAAACCCTGTATAAAACGCTTTCAGTTTCAATGGCAAATCAATGATTTTAATTTTATTTGCAGATGCCACCAAAAGGATAGAATCTAGAAACCCTGTTGTTGAAATGGACGGAGATGAAATGACTAGAATAATTTGGGAAAAAATCAAGGAATCACTCATTTTCCCTTATGTCAAAGTTGAATGTCTTTATTATGATTTAGGTCTACCGTACAGGTAAGGTATTAAATATATTCTGGATGAACATCATCGTCATGTATTGAACATATTTTTAATGTCATACTAGTGTATTATTGTAGTTTTATTGCTTGGTTACCAACTACAAAATAGAGGACATTATTTACGAATAATAAATAATGTAAGATCTATGTGTTTTTTGCAGTTGGTATAATACAATATAATATTCCCTTAGGGGATAATGAAGAGGTATTAGTAGTCATTATTCCCTCTTGCATAGAAGCGAAATAGCGATGGAATTTAAGTTCCTCTTATCGTTGGTATCTTGTTAACCGTAGAGTCAACCAGATACTAATACTAACTTTACAACCTGCCGTTGTAGTTAGTAAAAAAAATCTAATTTCTAGTTAAGTCTCTGCCACTAAAGCTAACAAAGACAGAAACGCTATCTGAGACTCAACTTGCCTTCGCCTCTCCATTGATTTACTGTGTCTCTATCTTTTTCAAATGTGAGACTCCAAGCTATCTAATAGATAATAGGAAAGATGCCTTCTTGAATACTAGTAATTTAGTAATGTTAATAAAATCTAATGTTAATAGCTAATATTAGATCGTAGTTATAATCAACAAATACATTAGTGGGTAGAAAAAAACATGGTTCTCATGATTGAGGACATTCCCTAAATTGTTACGGTTATTCTATTATACTGATAGTGGAAATTAATTTTACTTTTCTATGTATTATTTTCTCTATAAGGGAGTCCAAATTCGACTATCGATTGATTGCTGAATATGATGATGATGGATTTCCATTAAGTATCAGCCAACATTCCAATATTGAAATTCTCTAATGTCAAGTTTTCGCTAATATTTATAACCTTCATCAGGAGTCAAACATGAGCTCGAAAGAAGTTAACATCCACAAACATTTCATAATTTGTGTCAATGACGTTAAAATTCATTGAATAGACATTTCTAATCGCAATTCATAGAATTTTGATTTATATGTAGATCAATCAACAAAGCTACTTTTATGAAATTAATGTTGTACTATACTGTACTTTATTTTCAGTATTCAATAATATTTTGACTGAATAACTCTCTGTTTGTTTCAGGGACCAAACCAATGACCAAGTAACTGTAGATGCTGCTCATGCCATATTAAAACACAATGTTGGAATCAAATGTGCTACAATAACACCGGATGAAGAAAGGGTGAAAGGTAGAGGAAAAGATACTTGTTTATGTTAAATACTCATATACCTATTTAGATAATTTTATTCAAATACCAGCTGATTTGATATTATTATTATCTTTCCAACAAATATATTTATAATTTTGATTGTTTTCCATAGAATTCAATCTAAAAAAGATGTGGTTATCACCCAATGGAACAATAAGGAATATACTTGGCGGTACGGTGTTTCGGGAACCAATCCTCTGTAAAAATATTCCCAAACTAGTGCCCGGTTGGACGAGTCCTATCGTTATTGGACGTCATGCTCACGGGGATCAGTATAAGGCAAAAGATTTTGTTGTTACTAAGCCCGGAAAGGTAAATATCCTATTCTGACTGGAGAAGTTTTGAAAAACGGGTTTTAGTCTGTAAACTTCATGTCTGGAATAGCGCAGTTTACCGAATGATATAATTCACAAATTCTTTTAGGTTGAATTAGTGTATACAGCCGATGATGGCGAAGTTCAGAAATATGAATTATACAAATATAAAGGTGGCGGTGTTGCTCAAGGAATGTACAATACTGACGAGAGTATCGAAGCATTTGCCCATTCATCATTTCAAGTAGCCCTACAAAAGGAATGGCCTTTATATCTATCAACAAAAAATACAATTCTGAAGAAATATGATGGCAGATTCAAGGACATCTTCCAAGAAATCTATGAAAAGTATAATAGAAACTTGAAACGATAAAAGCATTATACCACATGTATAATTATCACGTTTTAGGGACTACAAATCTAAATTTGAAGCAAAAAAAATCTGGTATGAGCACCGGCTAATCGATGATCAGGTTGCACAAGCCTTAAAATCTTCAGGTGGATTTGTGTGGGCTTGCAAGAATTACGATGGTGATGTGCAGTCAGATATTGTAGCTCAAGGTTATGGTTCTTTGGGTATGATGAAATCAGTACTGATGTGTCCAGATGGTAAGACCATTGAGTCTGAAGCTGCTCACGGTACTGTAACCAGACATTACAGGTTCGTTCCAAAAACATAATTCTCCAATTCCATCTTCATCATAGACAAATCAAATTGATTTCAAAATTATTTCTATTATATCTACTTATACATATAGTAAATCTTTTGATAGTTTGCGTACTGTGTGAAAATACTGAATGGATTTCGGTCATAGTGATAGCCTTATATCCTAGGATAATAATTACTATCTCAGAGAAGATAAGCGTTTCTTACAAAATAATCAAAAACCATTTTTAAAATTGAATTAAAAGAATGATAATGGTAGGGATATCTATTGCTGAATGGTTAATTTGATGATTACGAAACTTTATTATAAAAAATAATGTGCGTTTTAACGCCCTGTGACGTCACAGTTCCCGCTCATCTGGCATTGGCTGATCTTATGTATTATGTCGGTAATCATTGTGAATTGTGACAGTGAAATTTAGTTGTCAACACGTTGTGATATTTAATTTTCGTTTTATATTTGGTTTCGTCAACCAAGTGACCATTATAAAGTCATAGTATAAGTAAAGTAGTGGTTGCACTCGAGCGAATATTTTCAGCATGCCGACAGAAATCCGTAGGATGTTCGCGGGATGTAGAGCGTTCAGTTGAGATCCCTCGCCTGAGCTGGTAACATATACTTCAGACAGAGTCGGATTGACGAAAATGAATACAAAATTGTGTGCTGCTGTTGGGTGTTTGAACTCATCGAAAAATTGTTCGTTAAGTTTTTTTAAATTTCCGTTGGATGCAAATCGGTAACTTAATAATAATAGTAATAATAATATATTATACATGTTTATAAATATTTTTAGTGCTAGAATATGTTTGATGGCATGTCATCGAGAGGATTTGTTTGCAAAGTTAGACAATATCCACATCCTATATAGGTTGTGTGCCAAGCATTTTCACTCAAGTGCGTTTGCTAATAATTCACATAGCTTACGCCGAAATGTTACCCCATCTATTTTTTCTTCATTAGAAGGGTGTTCATGTTAGGATGTATTATTATTTTATAATCTACTGTTCTGTAATGTATCTTGTTCTGTAGTTCTGTAAGTGTTATTCTATGTACTATGTCATTGATAAGATATCCGTTTCCTGTTTAATTTTAATTCATCATTATTATTCATTCTTGTTAGTTATTACAACCTTTTGTTAATTTCTTCAATTTCCATAAATATATTTAATTGTGAGTACCTGCACTATATTTTCTCTGCCCAACAGGTTATGGGCCCAGGACATAACTGTTAATTACGAAACGATATTTAATTGTTCGTTTATAATTTTGAGAAATAGTAAAAAGCATGGCCGGCGACGACAAAATGGTGACCACGCCATCCGGATCAATGCTTACACAGCAGGGAACAATGCCTACTAGTTCGAGTGTAACTGTATCATCATCAGTGCCAAATATAGAAAAACTAGAAGGACAATTTAACTATGGAAGCTGGAAATTCGCAATGAAAATGTGTTTGATGCTCGAAGGACTTTTTGGTTATGTTGATGGCACAATGCCGGTTAGCACTCCAGCGGACATTGTTCGTGATCAGAGTGCACTTGCTAAGATATGTCTTTCGGTTAAGCCTAACTGTTATGTGCATGTGCATAATGCGAAAAATTCTCAAGAGGCATGGGTTAACCTCAAAAAAGCGTTTGAGGGATGCAGCATGGCCACAAAGTTTGAACTCACCCGACAATTTTTTAACATGAGACAAGATGGAAGCACAATGGAAGAGTTTATCAATAATATCTTAACTACGGTGCAGAAACTTGCTGATATTGGTGAGGTTCTGGAAGACAAATGGATCTCTTTTGTCATGAGAAACGGTGTTTCCGACGAATATGAGAATTATGTGACAGCTTTGAATCAGCAGCTGAAAGAAGATTCCACGTCTGATGATGTTAAAATAGCTCTTCTTGGTGAGAGTGAGAGAAGAACAGTGAAAAGTACTGTGTCATTGACATCAGCTACAGCATTCATCTCTAAGCAAAACAAATATAAACATAACCAGTATCGGTACAAGAAGAAACCAGTTCCTCAAGAGATCCGATGCTATGAATGCGGTAGCCCTTCGCACCGTCGACCAGACTGTTCCAAGCTGCTCAATCAAGAAAACCACAAACAGAAGCAGAAGGCCCACCAGGCGTCAACTAAGAAGAATGTAACTCTACTCACCAAGGCCCTCGCTGCAAAGATGTCTCCCACAGCATGGATAATCGATTCGGGGGCAACTTCACATATGACTAAAGATAAGAATTCTTTTTATGATTTAAATTCTAATATTAATATTCCTATATCTGTAGCTGATGATTCTGAAATTGCATGTGAAGGTATTGGCAATGTTGTACTTCAAGTAGGTGATAACAATGTAAAAACTGTTACTGATGTTTTGTATGCACCAACTTTATCATTTAATCTATTGTCTGTAAACAAAATGACGGATAAAGGTTATAAAATTGTCTTCGATAACATATCTTGTAAAGTTTATGATGGGACAAATTTTTCTGTACAGGGTGATCTGGAGTTTGAGTGTTCCAAGACAAATGGTCTTTATGCAATAAACAAATTTTCACAGGAACCAGTGAGGGCAATGTCAATCATCACTATCTCTGATCATGAACTTTGGCACAAGAGACTTGGTCACTTAAACCGCAAGGATATGAAAAAACTGAAGGACATCGTATCAGGTATCTCATTCCGTGAAGAAATAGACAAGGTATGTGTGACATGTCTTGATGGTAAGCAAACGATTAAACCATTTCCTAAAAGAGGATCCAGGGCCAAAGATATCTTAGATATTATTCATAGTGATGTACAAGGACCTATGGAGGTACCGTCATGGGGTGGTGCTAGATACTGTTTAATTTTTGTAGACGATTTTACAAGAAAAGTTTTTGGTTACATGATTGCGAATAAATCAGATGTACTTACTTATTTTCGCCTCTTCAAGGCATTGGTTGAAAAACAGACTAGTAAAACAATCAAATGTTTAAGGACAGATAATGGTGGAGAGTATACGAGCAAATCATTCGAGTCATATCTGAAGGAGCATGGGATCATCCATCAAACCACAGTACCATACAGCCCTCAGCAGAATGGTATTGCTGAAAGAACCAATAGAAGTTTGACAGAGAGGGCTCGATGTATGCTATTTGAGTCAAATTTGGACAAACGATTCTGGGCTGAAGCCATGAATACAGCTATTTACCTCAAAAACCGATCTCCCACCGCAGCAGTGAAGGGTCTAGTACCAGAAGGAGTATGGTCTGGTAAGAAAATTGACCTATCTCACTTAAAAGTATTTGGGTGTAAAGCTCAGAAACATATACCTAAGGAAAAGAGGCAGAAGTTAGATAAAAAGTCAATTGAAATGATTTTTGTCGGTTATAGCGAGGAGACAAAGGGATATCGCCTTGTTGATATGAATAATCCTACTCACGTTGTTATTGAGAGAAATGTAGTGTTTCTAGAAAATAATATAAGTTCTTCATTGGCCCAAAAAGAAATGCCAAGTACTTATGATTCTGAGCAAATCACTACAAATGATGTACCAACCAGAACTGTGAATTTGCCTGTTCAAAGAATTAATGAATCCTCGAATAAGTCAATAATGAAAAATGAAATACAATGTATTGAAAATGAATCCACACAATCTGTACCTATTGGAACAACATCTGATATTGTTAGTAGTAGTTCTAATTCAAGTTTCAATGACGATACTGATTTAACTAAGAACGCTGATAATTTGGGGATCCAGAATGAGCCAGTTGGAGGAAGGTATCCACATCGTGCTAGAACTGCAAAAAGGTACGAGGATTTTGAATATTCATTTCTTTCCGTGGGGCCACGCGATCCTAAGAACTATTCTGAAGCATGCTCTAGTTCGGATAGAAAACTCTGGATTGAAGCTATGGAAGAGGAAATGTTATCTCTCACAAATAACAAAACATGGATATTGGTGGATAGACCCACAAATCATAACATTGTTCAATGTAAGTGGATCTATAAACTCAAGAAAGGTCTTGATGGATCAAAGCGTTACAAAGCAAGACTGGTAGCGAGAGGATTCACTCAGGTGCCAGGAAGGGACTATGATCAAACCTTTGCACCTGTTGTAAGATTGTCATCTTTAAGAGTACTTTTTGCCTTGGCTTCTGAGTTTGATTATGAAATAGATCATGTAGATGTCACAACAGCGTTCTTGAATGGTAACCTGTCTGAAACAATCTATATGGAGCAGCCAGAAGGATTTGTGGAGAAGAATAATGAATCAAAGGTTTGCAAATTACAGCGAGCTTTATATGGTCTCAAGCAGGCCGCAAAATCGTGGAATGATAAAATTCATAATTTTCTCATTGATCATAAATTTCACAATTCTCAGCACGATGCATGTGTCTACACTAGAAGTGAAGGAAATTTATTTATGGCTATTGGACTTCATGTTGACGATTTTTATATTTTTTCAAATTCAAAGCAGGAAACTGAGAACCTCAAGAAAGCAATGTCTAAATGTTTTAAGATAAGAGATCTAGGTTCTGTCAGTGAATGTCTCGGCATGAAAGTTACAAGAGACCGAAATAACCACACAATAAAATTGGATCAGGAGAGTTATTCCCAGGATATTATCAAGAGTTACGGCATGGAGGAGTGTAAATCAGTGGGCACCCCCTTACCACTAGGTGTTAAATTGACTAGACCGACGAACTGTGCAAACAATCCAGTATATCAAAAGTTGATAGGAGCATTAATGTACCTTGCCGTGAGTACTAGACCTGACATTTGCTTTGCAGTTAGCTATTTGAGTCAATTCAATAGCTGTAATGATGATGATCATCTCAATGCAGCCCTTAGAGTGGTAAGATATCTGAAAGGAACAGTAGGATTGGGCTTGAATTATTGTAAAGGCAAATTAAATTTAACTGGTTACGCAGATGCCGACTATGCTGCCTGTGCAGTTGACAGAAGATCATTTACTGGTTATGTTTTTACACTTGCAGGTGGAGCAGTTAGTTGGAAAGCTAAAAAACAGAGATCAGTGACATTAGCGGACAGCACAACGTTTGCAGAGTATGTTGCCACGAGTGAATGTGGAAAAGAGGGTATATCTTTAAAGGGTTTGCTTGAAGAATTGTCGTTTCCGATTGAGTGTATCAAGATATACAATGATAATCAAGGAGCTCAAAAATTATGCATGAATCAATCGTCTGGTAGCCGAAGTAAACATATTGATGTCAAATTTCATCAAATAAGACATTGGGTGAAATGTGGCGTTGTGAATATTGCCTATCTGCCAACAGATCAGATGATAGCTGATGTATTGACAAAAGTTCTTTCAAAAGTTAAACATGAATTTTGTGTCCAATTCATGGGTATGATTAATTGAGTAATCTTTTGTTACAGGCAGTAGATTAAGTGAGGGTGTTAGGATGTATTATTATTTTATAATCTACTGTTCTGTAATGTATCTTGTTCTGTAGTTCTGTAAGTGTTATTCTATGTACTATGTCATTGATAAGATATCCGTTTCCTGTTTAATTTTAATTCATCATTATTATTCATTCTTGTTAGTTATTACAACCTTTTGTTAATTTCTTCAATTTCCATAAATATATTTAATTGTGAGTACCTGCACTATATTTTCTCTGCCCAACAGTTCAAAGGTTCCAGAACAAAAAACGGATAAGGACGTCGATGTCGAAGTTCAAAGTACTGGTTATTTGTCCCAGTTCTGTTCTGCAAACAACCCAGTAGAAAAAAGCGTGTCATCTCCATCAACGAATCAGGCAATCCAGACACCATTTCACTTATCATATGGCACCCCAAGAAAGGCTAAATTAAGAAAAGAGATCAAAAAGGTTCGCAATGAAAATAGTTACCTGAAAAATAAATTGGAAAGCTTTACGAACGGTTCATCAACTTGCCCTAATTTAGACAAAGTTACTCTGGAAAATTATAAAGAGCAAACTTACAAATTTTGTGGTTGTTCTTCCAATTTAGCTAAGTTTATTAATATTCAGGTATCTGAAATTGGCAAAAAACCAAAAGGTCGTAGGTTTACCGAAGAATTAAAAAATTATTGTCTTTCTCTTTATTTTGAAGGCCCAAAATTATATAAAAGAAAGCTTGTAAATTTGTTTTGTTTACCGAGTGTATCAACATTACACAGGTTTATAAAAAAATTAAGCGTTTCAGCAGGAGTTGATGAAAATGTTTTTCGAATTTTGCGTCAGAAAGTTCAACGATTTACCATGTTGGATAAACAATGTATGTGTCGATGAAATAAGTTTAAAAGCCAGTTTGTTTTACGGGATAAACACAGACACAATTATAGGTTTTAAAAACTTTGGCGAAAAGGAAAGAACGTTTAAACCTACTATGAATGCGACAGTGGTAATGGTAAGAGGTGTTTGTTCGGATTGGAAACAACCTCTTGTTTATTGTCTTGTTAACTCATCATGTCCTGCGAAAAATCTTCATGAATTATTATTACAAATCATTGAAAACTTACAAGAAATAGGACGAAATGTTTTATCTCTCGTTTGTGATATGGGCTCTAATAATATTCAGCTTTCGAAAATACTTCACATATCTCCTGAGAACCCTGTCTTCTCATGTGGGGGCAAAAATATTCCATTCATATTTGACACACCCCACTTGCTTAAAACGCTACGCAATAATCTAATAAAATATAAATTTGTTGTGGACGATAATTTTATTTGTTGGGATTATATTAAAAAAATGTATGAACACGATAAGCATTATGAAATACGTGGTGCACCCCGTCTGACTGATTCTCATATTTCACCAAACGCTTTCGAAAGAATGAAAGTAAAATACGCCTCCCAAGTATTCAGTTTGAGTGTAGCTTCATGTATGAATTTATATATTAGATTTAAAAATCTACCAAAAGAAGCGGAGCCAACACAAAAGTTTATTCGAGAAATCAATAACTTATTTGATTTTTTGAATTCTTCTGATAAATTAGGAAAAACGAAATACCAAAATGCCTATACATTCACCCAAGATCATAATGAACTACTCGTTGGTTTTTATGAACTGTTCGAAAAAATAAAAGTTGTGAATTCAATGGGGAAAACATCTTCAACAAACTTCTACAATGAAATGTATCAATGGTTGGAAAATTACCATAAAATCATTTTTGAAACTAGGGGAAATTGCAAAATCTGAAGAGTTGGAATGTTTGCTAACCAGAAGATTCAATCAAGACTGTCTTGAGATTTTTTTTGGTTCCATCAGACAACAAAATGGAAATAGTTTTAATCCAACGCCCATACAGTTCATTAGGTCATTTCGAAAACTATTCTGTATAAAATTAATGCACTCAGGGACTGAAAATTGTGAAGAAGATGAATCGTCAATTTTATTAAAAATGGACTTTCCAGAAGCAGAAAGTGTTGAAATTCCATTTCTGGATCAGACTAAAAAACAAACGGAATTTACAGTAAAGCCTAGTACCAACATGACATTTTAGAAACAAATTTTACAAGATATTGATGTGGCTTCCTAATTAAAAAATGTTTGGCTGAACATTCTTGCGAAATATGTAACAAATTTGCTAATTCATATAATGAACTAGATAAAACTTCAATTTTTACATATGAGAAAGCATATAGAAACTCCCAGGAAAACCTTTTTGGTGAATTGTATATGCCTCATAGCAGTTTTATGCAGTTCATTACTGAGATGGCAATTATTTTTCAAAAACATTTTGAAACTATTTGCGTTTCAAATAATATTGTAAAACAATTAGCAGTTTTAAAAATATTAACTTTTCACATCCATGTCAGAACTTCAACTATGATTATATTTACCATTTATATGCGAGATTAAGAATATATTATACCATAAAATATGCGAACAGAAATTTGAAAAAGCCAAATAGAGACAGAAAACTTATAGTTTGGAGACACACGTAATAATATGTAATAATATCTGCATTTGTATATTAAGTATATCTCTTTTTTATAATGTTTAAAATATCCAATTAAAAAAAAGTTATATTTTGATTCAGAATAATTGCTCATATGAAAAGTTTTTATTTTATTGTGTACCCACATTTTCCTAAATACACCTCTGGCAAATACCCTACTACTCTTTGCAGCGGCCGGCGATCGGATAGGTACGCAAGAATTCGGCCATATCCGTCCTCGTCGGTCATCGCGCAGCACTACAAATTCCGGCTGAAAAAGATCAAAGGATTTTTACGGAGTGAAATTACTACTTTACTTATACTATGATAAAGTGTTGCGCACCCGAACAAACTACTTGTTCATTATTGGAGCAGGGAACTGTGACGTTTTAAGCGGGAATTCGATCTCGTTTTTGAATACGTGGACAAACTGAAATTAACATTTCGATAATTAAAATATGTCTGAATATAATTTCAATGGTGAATTGCTTGTTTGTGGTTAAACTATATTGTTTAAAACTAATGAGACATAAAAAATCCAATGCATGTAACATGTAACGACCCTATTCCATGCAGTAGTTTTTGCGTGATGCGTGTACAAACATACCGACAGACATTCAAAAATTCTATAAACTGTTGTTTTAGCTTCTGTTGCTCTAATAGTTTTTCTTAAATATCTACAATGTACAGACAGCGGCCTGTTACAATTTTTTTATATATGTATAGATTAGTCGTGAAGAAATCATATTTATATAACAAACAAACTACTTCTATTCCATATACACAGTTTTTTTAATTTGTTTTCATTGAGGCTCATAAGGTTTTTTGCACGTTAACAAATCACAAGAAATCAATTTTAATATTTTTATGCGGTTAATATCTGTAACGACTGAATATGTTTCAACAAGATTTTCCTTGAGAGATAGGTACTACTTCTTACAATCCGACATGTATTTTACCCAAAAGCAGTAATGTATTAATTCTTTGCTTTCATATTCTCTACTATCAAGAGTGATGAATAAATGAAGAAACGGGCGTTAACTAGTATGAACCAAAATAAATAATTTGATCCCATATTGTTTATCAGCCTTCTACCGGGAACATTCAGACGTAACTTGAGTATCGTCTTCTGTTTTAGGCAACACCAAAAGGGCCATCAAACATCAACCAATCCTATTGCATCAATTTTTGCGTGGTCTTGTGGTTTAGCCCATCGTGGAAAGCTCGATGGCAATGCTGATCTTATCCGATTCTGTGATCAGTTAGAGAAAGCTTGTATTGATACTGTCGAATCCGGTAAATATACCAAAGACTTAGCAGCATCCATCCATGGTCTAGCTAATGTTAAGGAAGGCATGTACTTGAATACTCAAGATTTTCTAGATGCAATAACTGAACAGTTAAAGAGAACTGTTTAATTTTTAATAGTTATTGATTGTGTCAGCTATTTAAAAAAATAGATTTATCCATTTTAATTTTATTGATTGAACTTTCAAGGCTGACTTAGTGATAATTTTTCAGCGTTCATATTTTTTACACTCGTTCATAGATATTACATTTCCATTTTTTTCGTATAATTCTTTGTTTTATATATGTATGATATAAAAATATATTTTTTTAATGAGATTTGGATTAATTTTTCCTGCAATAAAAACCCAACGCTAATAGCTTTATTCTATTTAGCTAGATAGAATATTTTCGTTTGTATTCGTAATATGATATTCACATATTAATGTTTGCTCTTACGAGCCGATAAGATATAAAAAATAATAGAAATGACCTTATCTTACTGTGTAAATAATTTTTGATGAAAAATGTTACTATCACTGTGCTAAGAACATTCCTGTTTTGAATGTTTTTTCTTTTTCTGCGTACGAAATGAAACCATTGCATTTACAATTATCGCCAAGTGTGTGCTATCTTTAGGATTAGGATATTGAGGTTATAGTTGCGTAAAAACTGCTTCGAACAATATCGTCTTAGATGTAAGACGAAACTTTAACAAAATCCCATAATTCTTATTTGTATATCTGAGGCCAGTATAAGAAAAACCATTTCAGAGCATCTCGAAATAAATTCACCTAGTATAGTGGTATTGTTTTGGGTTCTGAGTACCATCTATCTTTCTTCACGGAATCTTCATATTTACAACAGTGTTATATACGTAGAGTCGTCTATTAAAATCATGATAAAAAGATGCGATGGCCAAGAATCGAGACCGAGTGAACTTTAAAAGTAAAGAGCAACTATGCCTACTACTAGACCATCAGAGCATTTGAGTTGATAATCCTATACATCGATACCTATAGAAGGCTAGTCGACATACATTTACTTTATTTAATTTAATGCATTTGTAACATATATATTAATTTTAGCTTTCTGCTCTCCTTTATATAAACTTAATTTAACTGTCCAAATCACATACTCTTCCGTGAATGCAATATGATCAGATCAAACACAATGTTTTCAAAACTGTAAGTCAATCTAAAGCACATTTAGCATAAAAAATCGGTTAAAATATATATCTGAATTACCTACTTATAACGAACCCTTGCGAAGCGCGTAGCTGCTGGTTAACACTGGCCGACTTCGATCAGCGAAGTTAAGAAGCGCAATACGATGGAAACGGCTTGCACGAGTGATCGTTGATGCGGGCGCGCGTTCGAGTCTCTGTCGCATTGTATTCTCCTCTCGCCAGGCAACGGGAAACCAAGGGTGTGTTCTTAAGATTTATCTTGGGACACATCGGTGGTTCGGAATCCACTTAAAATTTAGGTCCCCTTGTCTGTGATAACACTTTCAAGGCAGAGGAGCCGCCAAAGCTCGAATACGAGTACGGCACTCAAAGAACGAATCCTTCTATTTGATACGTCACATGCTGCGCTTAACATTTTATATGCGGTCAGCTATCTCTACATGCTGTCCCATCGGACGTGGGCTAACATGGCTATTTTTGTTAATCGTGGAGTAGAGAGTCTGTTAAATGTGCCACCGTTAAAACGAACGAATTCCGACTAGTTCTGAAGTTATCTAAAAAAAAATTGAAAATCCTCTATTTCGAAATATTGTTCGAACGAAAAAAATCGAAAGTCGGTTATTTCGAAATATTGCTCCATTTTTTTTAATTTTATCAAAAAACTGCTTAAACACTTTTTCCTCAACTGTTCATTTTCTGTCGAAATGTGTACCTTTTAACTTTTTTCATTCAATGATTTCCGAGGAAAATATACTAACTTCAGTTTTTTTATGGGCGCCATGTTGAGTTTTTCCATATTGGAATTAAGCGTTTTTTTCTGATTAATTTCATATGTAACACACGACATTTGCATTTGCCCACAGTGACATTAGTTGGCTCCCAAGATCACCGGATCTCAACCCTCTGGATTTTTTCCTCTGGGATTGTGTTAAAAATAATTTGATATTTACACGCGGCATTTGCCACATTTGTGTTCGAAATTACAAGAAAATTATTTATTTAAATTGGTTTACGATATCATTGTCTTTTTTAATGTTGTGTCTTAGAAAAACAGAAACATATGTTGCAGAAATCGGTCAGTTGTATTTCACTGTTATTGGGTTAGCAGAATGGCAGAAGAATTTTCTGTCCGCGAAAATTAAGATTTTTTTGTACTTTCATTCGGTGCAACAAAAACGCAACAATGGTCCCAACTGAATATTTTATTGAATTTCCGGAAAGGCGACACCAAATTACAAGGCCTTTCGGCGTTAGGATACAAATTTAAAAGAACATGGTGTATTTTCGAAGAAAGATTTAAAAGATGGCATTAACCTGTGTGGTTAATACAAACTCTGGTACAGTACGATCATTAAGAGAATGCATCCTCAAAGAATGTAGGGGATTAGGTACCGTGATTGCAAATCTATTACCAATCTTCAAACACATATTTATCTACGGCGTAACTGTTCAGCTTTTCTTCACATTTATGGAACATGACGATATTTTGAGGCATTGCGTATCTTATTAAAATATAATCCTCTTGATATAAACCTATAAGTTTAAGAAATAACTTAAGTACAGCGACGATTAAGTCGATCGCGCAACAGCGAAAATGGTAAACTTCCCCCTTTCGTCTTATGCGATTTCGCTGGTCGTACTATACTGAATCTTTAAAACAATTAATTTAGATTCACAACAAATTAAAAATAATGTTAAAAAATTTCGTCATTGCGATCAATGCATTTTTGACATCGCTTCTTGATATTTCTCGTCACTTTCCCCAGTATTCTTCTATCGATGCTTTAATGGCATTTAAGACCGCTCTCTGCAGTTATTCCAGGCCTTCGTAGTTAACTATGCCATACACTTTATGTTTAACATAACCCCAGAGGGGTGAGGTCCGGTCATCTTAAGACACACATAAGAAAAACTGAAGTTGTGTTATTTTTCTCGGAAGTCATTGGATGAAAAAATTAAAAAGTACATAGTTCGAAAGAACATATGAAGTTGAGGAAAAAGTATGGAAACCGTTTTTTGATAAATCTAAAAATAAAAAAGTTAGAGCAATATTTCGGAATAGACGATTTTCGATTTTTTTTCGATAACTTTGGAACTAGTCGAAATTCGTTCGTTTTCACCATGGTATGTTAGTGAGATCAAAATTCTGCACTACTTTCCCCATTTTACCGACTCTATATCTCCACGATTAACAAAGATAGCCATGTTGGTTCACGTTCGATGGGACAGTCTGTATATACGTACCAAATCCTTAAAATCGCTTCCTTCAAATGACACATGCTGCATTTTACGTAAGTGTTCCATTTTCAGTTTTTGATGCAAAAAGGAGGATAAATTGCTTAACATTTACGTGCATTTTTATAGCAAACAATATATATTTATTCATTAGATTTCGAAATACATATATTTGTTCAAAACTTTTAAAATGCTATTACAGTCCTTTAAAATATACAAATGAATCTTTGGAAATATAATAAAGTATTTTAATTGTCTGCTAACTGATTAATTGTATCATGGCTAACTAGATACGTTTTCGGCAAAAAAATTCTTAAGGTCATAAAAATCATCATCTATCATTTATGGATGATCTTGCAGATAGGATGCAAATATATACCGCAAACCCGTTTACGTGCCAAAAATCTTTTGTACGTATAACTACCCAACTTTATAATTACCAGTACGAATGGGAATAACTATGTTTTGTATTATTTAATAAAATCGGCCATGGGAGAGGTGCGAGGTTTTTCAGCAGTTTCCCTCGTCCCCAGCTTCCCTGAATACAATGTATAGCATCTCCCCCGATAGTAGTTGCAGTTTTATCATCTCCCCTAATATTATAAATTCAAGCCCGGTCTGATAAGGGAGACAGCACCCTACAGACCAAGAAGAAAATAAATTATTAATCATATAAATTTATATTTGTAAAACAGGTCGAAATTAATAAATAAGTATTTTTTAATGTAGGTATCCATACTAATATTATAAAAATTGAAAATGTTTGTTACTTCACGCAAAACTGGACGAACGGACTTGAATGAAATTTGGCACACAGATACTTCTCATCCTGAGAAAAATGTTAGGTAGGTTCCTGTGGGATTATCAATAAATGAAATACGGGACCTATCCTCATTGGCCTCTCTTTATGCGGATGTTTGCATGTGACGGAAAGAGATGTTTTAACATATTTCTTAATTTCTAGAGAATATTGGATCATCGGGCGTTGTGTTATACCCAAGTATGTATAATAATATGTGATTTGCTTTATCAACGGGAGAACGAAGTCGCTGATATCTAATTACCTATTTAATTGTCTGCCGTAAGAATAGAAACAAAAGCTACATGAATTGTTATATTACTACATTTCTTGTATGTTAGTCTGTCGGCTAATCTTTTGCTAGTGATTTCAAAATAGCTTTTCATAAAAAAAATATTTTTCACGCATAAACGGCTCAAACGATTTTGATGAATTATGTCTGCGGAAGCACTCAACTATTCTCACAAGGCACATCTCTGGGAAAAATGTATGCGCAATTAGGTAAAATTTTATATTTTCAACCTGTTTATTCAGGTTCTGGCTAAACGGTTCGTCCTACGACAAAATTATTTGTTACTCCGGTCGATTTTCATCATTTTTCAAGAAAATACAACTGTTTTACAGTTTACAAAAATAGAGGAAAATAACCCACCAGAATTGTTTTAGGTGGTGTTAAAATCTGTGGGATTTGCGGGTTGTGGATGGATTTTCTTAGAGTAGAAAAGTCACTTTACTTTTTATTCTAATGTATTGACGATTTCCATTGAAAGGCAATTTTGTCTAAGTGGAAATGAATTATAGTATACCTACCTATAATAATCAAATTTCCACATTCTACTGTTTAATTTTTCCATTCTGTAAAAAATAACCATAACTCAAAGAGTATCGAAAAGTTAAACAATTCCTTATCGAATTTCCCAAAAAAATATATCATATTCCGACCTATAACCTATTGAACTTGATATTCAATAAAGTAAATAAATCGGTACCAAATATTTCAAATACAGAGATGTGAAATAATGGTATACTTTACTCAATTATTTATTATACCCACATTATAATTTTAAATAACCAAGAGTCGAATCTTAGAAGAATAGAATTGCTCTTATCACAATTATTTACATAGCAGAGATGTAAATCCTAAAATCAGTACAATGCAAAACTACTAGATATATTTTTGTTATTTTGGTTTAGAATATGATCCGAAGGACAATTTAGTATAACTCGTCAAGTAATAGAATCCCTGTAATTTTAACAAAAGATTTCTTTTTAATAGTGTCACTATCTTCATCATTTACCTGTTCTGGCCATACCGGTCCTTAATTTGGTATATCAAAGCAATACAATTATCAATTAGCTGTTAATAGATCAAAAGAAGGTTTTCCAGAAAAAGAAAAACCTTGAGGAAAATGAATCTATCAAATGACCCTATATTAATTATATATTGAATAATCTACTTATAATTATTATAACATAAAACCTATTATGTGTCGCTTTCTCTTCAACTAGTTTCCAATCAACCAATAAGAATAAAATTATTATCTTATCATTTTGCTTTAAATTACTGGTTACTCAATAGGGATAGACATAATTTCAATAACAAACTAAAAGAAGTCAGTGTGTTTGTTGACTTCTGCAAGTGTGTATTAAAGACTACTGTTTAAGCTGTTACTAAGAAGATGACCAACTTGGTATCAATAAAAGAGTATGAGCAACATGCATATAGTGTCCTGCCCAGGAATGCATTAGACTACTACAGAAGTGGAGCTGGACAAGAGGAAACTCTGCAGAACAATAGAAAAGCATTTTCCAAGTAAGTGAATTCTGTAATAGAAGAGTAGGTACACCTTGAATTCAAACATTAAATTCTCCTACTTAGTAATCATCTTAACTTTGAATCGATAATAGTCGCTTATTCTTATTCACAAGTAACACAGCACAAGAAATTTTACCTATGCTGTGCCCAAAAGATAACTCTAGAATATTACCAAGAAGCTGCAGCTGCTGTATACGTCACGCCTCAAACGGGGAATAATTGTCTATTCCGCAGAATAGGGCAACAAATTTTTATCTGTTTACCGATTTGGGGTCACCTTTAAAACAACAAAATAAAAATGGCAATCATTACGTATCATCATAACCCTCGTAATATCTAATCAAGTATTTTTGAGAATTATTATGCTCCTATAAAAGATGAAAATGTTTTGTCTATTTTGCGATATCTACCTTGCATAGAGTGCCTCTAATGGTACACATACACCGTTTAACAATCCGATGTTCTCAAACCTATCCGAAGAGAATAAATGGACCGGCTGCCGGCAGCTAGTCCTAAGTACCTATATCTTTCTGGCACAAGAGTAAATAATTACTTCTCTTTGACTAGAATGTAGTTAATTCATTGAATTTATATCTTTTACTAAACTGAAGGGCGATAATAGAATAGAGAATATAGTTTTAGCAAAAGTGCTTTATTAAAATATTGGCGGGCGTTGAAACAGTTGTACTTAAGAAAAAAAGCTCTTAAAATAATAAAGAACATTCATCAATCAGTCGGTCATGAAGTTGATTACAGATGTATCAGAAAAATAATTATCTTTGCGTGAAATTTTTCATGAGATTTATGTAGGGAAGGCAAATGATTTTAAACAAGCAAAACTGGTCCAATAATCATTGTAAATTTGTGTAATAATTAAAATTACCCTTTAGCTATTTATATATATTAATAAAAAAACATAAATACCTACACGTCAAATCATAATAATGATAATAGTCAAAAATTTCAACGCAGTGATCAAAGAAATAACGACTCTATGAAATTCAACTTCCAAGGCAGGTGTTGCAAAAAAATATATATCCTACACGTGAGCAAAGAGGCGAAACTGACAATCGTGAAACAACATTCGCTTTTTTATCGAAATAAATACTTGTTTTGTAACACCATGTATTAAATTTCAACCATAATTTTCTTTATCGCACTTGTGCTCATGCTTTGACTCAAGTGTGGTACTGTCAAACTTCAATCTTCAATCTTGATTGAATCTTGACTCCAGAATTATCAATGATCCGTACGCCTAGAGGCGCATAAAATAATAATTTCTATCGTATGGTTAATTTGGAACAGGTAACATATGATCAGTTCTCTATTTATATCAGAATTGAGCTTCCTAAGCAGGTGTTGTAAAATAATGTAACTAACATATCAATAAAGAGGCGAAACTGTCAATTGAGATATATAGCCTGGGCTTCTTGGTACATGTCAAATTCGCTCTCGGACTCGTGTGGTATGTATCAAACTGGGTCTTCAGTGAATTCGACATATAACTAGGCTCATGATTGTCAGATATTCGCCCCTTTACGCACTTGTAGCATAAACGTGCTTTGCCTGTTTGGGGCGTATCTATTTGTTTATATTTCAAGATAAAGGGACAAGGTCAGCTCTGTCAAGTTTTATTTTATTCAATAAACCAGAATTAAATCTAATTACCAGTCAATTAGGTGTCAAACTCAAAAAATAGATGATAATAATCCAAGGGGTACGCGACAGTATTATATATCACGTGTGCCTAGAAGTGCTTAGTACAAAATGATTATTCTAATCTTTGATTCAAGAATAGGACCTACTAGAAAATCAAATCGTATTATGACATAGGTAGTTTGATGCTTTACGATAGCATAAAACATATAATAATTGGTTTTAATGTACAGGGTGTTTCAAATGCACCATTTTCGAGATACAGGGTGTTGTAATTAAAAAAGATAGTGTTTGTGAATATCTCCAGAGCCGTTAATCGTACAGAAAACAGCTTTTGTAATCATTCTCCACTCATAATAAGCTAAGTATTGAGTCAGAAAAAAAATGTGTTAAGTCATAATTGGTGAATATTTTGAAGGAGTAGTGGGTGTTTTTCTCCCCAATTCATACGCCAATGGAACAAGTACGGTTTTGAGACGCCCATTTGAACCGCCAATGTTTTATACACAAAAAAGGTACTGTTGGTCGTGAGCTCTAAAGTCGACCTTTTTCGAGAAAAATCAACTTTTATGTAGAACAAGTGAAATTTTTGAAAAAAATTAAAAATAGTTTTTATTGGGCATTTAAGATTTAAACCGTACCGATGAGTACCTACTATTGCTATCCTTTTCTCGATTTTAACTATACTTATGTATATGTGTTTGCCAGCAACAGCAGTTCCATAACAAATTACTGTTTGTCTACCTCAACACAAAATTAAACTTTAAATTAACAACGTCTGACGTCTGACAATTGCGACATAACCATAGACGATCCAGAAAGTACCTATATACCAGAGAACGAGACGTATATATACGCTTCATGCTCGTGCGTAATTCCAGTGACGGATCCCATTGTCGTTCCATGTCGACATTATAATGATCTTGGTCGAATGAGATTGAATGAGATAATTTTAATTACCAATATTGGATCACACTTGGAGCTTAACAGGCGGCGAGATGTCTGCGATCTAAGTACGAATTTGAAATTTCAAGTCTCTAAACCGTATGGGGCCTGAGAAATCGTTGCGGAGTCCATTGATACAAGAACCGAAAGTAATAAAAACTATTTAAAAAAATACGGTCAATTTTTAAATAACATTTTCTATTTACTAATTAAACAAAATATATGTAAACGTTAGAACAAGTAACAAAAGCAAACGTTCAAAACTTCATAATTGAATAATTTAAAAAAAAATAAAAAATGATACAAAAGTTGTCTATTCACAATCGTTTAAACCGTAAAGGTAACGCATTTCGCACATTTTTATCAAGTAGGCTTTAAATTTTGAAAGAAAAGCTACCTCCTCTCAAAATAACAATTAGTTTGTAAATAAAACAAGTGAATTTATGTTACAAAATGAAAAATGAATCACACAAACGATGAAATTGCGAAATGCGTTACCTTTAAGGAATGGCGCGCGGTAATACGGCAGAAGCAAGGCGGTTGTATCAAGAAAGACATCCTGATCGCCCAGTACCACATCATAACTTGTTTTAACGCATTCACCAAAGACTGTGGGAAAATGGAAGTTTTAAAAAGCATACTGCTGATAATGGGCGGCCTATGAATGTTGCCAATCCCCAAGTAGAAGAGGCTGTCCTCGACGAAATTGAAGAAAATCGGACTATAAGTAGTACCAGAAAAATTGCTCTCAACATAAACCTATCTCACTCGATGGTTTGAAAAATTTTGACAACTTTTGTATCAATATCATATTCAAAGAGTACAAGCCTTATTGCCAAGAGATTTTCGGCCAAGATTACCTTCATGGAGATGAATACAAGACACAATAGCTCAAAATCCTCAGTTTGAAGTGCTGTTTACCGATGAATCATCTTTCTGGAAAGATGGTATTTTAAATTTTCACAATAACCACATATGGGCAGACAAAAATCCATATGAATTTGCAGAAGGCCATCATCAGCAACAATTTTCCGTGAATGTTTGGGCTGCCATCGTCGGTGATCATTTGACAGGCCCATATTTTTTACCGAACTGATTGAACGGAGCAGGTTATCGACAATTTCTAGAAGAAGTACTACTTTTGTATTATTTTTTAATTTTTTTAAATTATGTAACTTTGAAGTTAAGGTTTGCTTTTGTTACTTGTTCTAACGTTTACATAAATTTTGTTGAACTAGTAAATAAAAAAAATATTTCAAAACATTGAGCGTGTTTTTTTCAACATAAAAGTTGATTTTTCTCGACTTTAGAGCTCGCGACCATCAGTACCTTTTTCGTATAGAAAACATTGGCGGTTCAAATGGGCGTCTCAAAATCGTACTTTTTCTATTGGCGTAGAAATTGGGGAGAAAAACACCCACTACACCTTCAAAATCTTCACCAATTATGACTTAACAATAATTTTTTCTGACACAAACTAAGCTTATTATTGAATGAAACATACTTACAAAAGCTGTTTTCTGAACGATAAACGCTTCCGCAGTTATTCACAAAAACATTTTTTTTCAATTTCAACACCCTGTATTTTGAAAATGGTAAATTAATATGAACTTTTTTATATTTTTGGACGAGCTATAACATCCTCAAGTCCTGCGCATATATTTATGAAACACCCCGCGTAACTTCGAGCTGTGTGTAATTGATGATTCCGGGTTATATACAAATAAAAACAAAGACACAAAACTTTAAATACTAGTATACTAGGTGCTCATTAGAGACAGAGACATATGCTATTGGGTAGTGTTGTGCTATCTTCACGTGAAGCTGTCACCTGGTTCAACAATATAAAGGAGTGATATAGCATCCATTTTTAAATAGTTTTCATTACTTTCGGTTCTTGTATCGATGGAATCCGCAACGATTTTTCAGACCCCATATAGTCTACAGACTTGAAATTTCGAATTCGTACTTAGATCGCAGACATCTCGCCGCCTGTTAAGCTCCAAGTGTGATCCAATATTGATTAATGCAAGATCAAACTATTTCTTCAACATGGAACGGCAATGTCGGACAATGCGATCCGTCACTGGAATTACGCACGAGCATGGAGCGTATGTCTCTGTTCTCTGGTATATAGGTACTCTCTGGCAGATCGTCGTATATATTACTCTATGGTTTTGTCGAGCTGTTCACTATCAGCTGTCACAATTGTCAGACGTTAATACTAAATTTAATTTTGTGTTGTGGTAGACAAACAGTAATTTGTTATGGAATTGCTGTTGCTGGCAAACAGATATACATACATAGTTCAAATCAAGAAAAGGAGAGATAATAATAGTACTCATCGGTACGGTTCAAATCTTAAATACCCAATAAAAACTATTTTTTTTTCAAAAAATTCCACTTTTTTATCATGCAATCAAGGGATTTGCGATCTTATAAACTATACATACCTACTTATTTTAACGGGTATTATAAATGACTGGGTTTGATTTATTCGCACTTTGTATTCAATTTATTTCCTCTCATTGACTATTATTTTCATAGGTACATTTCTATCCAATAACTCATTTACACTAATATGTAAAATTTAAATCCGCTACTATTTATGGTGAATTTATATGTGTAGATCAGGTTCCAAAGGAACTCGCTAATTGTACTTTAACAGCGATCTTAAGGCATGTTTTGGATCTGTTTCCACTACCAATTATTAGGCGGTCACTCCATTTTGGCGAAGGAAACAAAATGTTCACCTAGAATTTCTGCTGCATATGACTGGCATGTGCGCCACTACGCTGCTGCACTGTTTACTTTGATGGCGTATTGTCAATATTTCATTGGCTATTTATTATTTATTTATTTATTACTTTATTCCTACAAATTCGACTTCATGTATCGGATGTCCGTACAAAAGCGTCATTTTGGCAACATCGCATTATGGCTATATCTATAACATAAATAGCGGCAGGCTGATTTTTCCTTCCCCTTATATTTTTATGGCTCCGTTTTCGCTAATTCTAGCACTTTTTTATCAGGTTAATTTAGTATTATATTAGCCAAACTACTACTAAAAGTATATCACTAAACACCTATTTTCCCCACCCAGAACCCCTATTCACTCCAGCCTTCTGTAACCTTGTTGGGGATTGGCGCCTTAAAACATTCATTGGAATGAGTTTCTACAATTCAGGCCAACATAACATAAGCAAAGAAAAATGCCAAAAATCCTTTGGAACCTGATGTACACATTCACCCTATTTATATAATGCTAATACTAATAATAATAATACTACTAATAATAACTACCTACATGTATTTAGAATTCACATTCATACCGCACTGCATTAGCACAATCGGATTCCGATGTTGGTGTTTCACACTTGGATCCTTAGTGGACTACCTACAAACTATCTTCAATATATAGGCGAAACAATAATATTTTAAAGTTTTCTCTCTTTATCTAGCTGCGTTTATACCTCTCGAGGTGGGTTCCACGTTCCACCAATGCCGAAAAGGCTCCAACAAAATGAAATCTCGACACTTTCTCATGAATCTAGCCTCTAAGCGTATATTAAGTACTAATCATAGATAAAATATTTATTGGTACTCATAGTCCTTACAATACAGAAATCTGTGGTGGCGGCGCTAGGTATCGTTGAGTTCGAGTGCTTCCTCTTTCATTCGTCATTTATATATTCATATTACACAAACCAGACACAGCTTTTGAATGTAGTGTTATCTGCATAGCAACAACTTATCCAGTAAATTTTAGAAAATAATTTGGAAGAAGTATATCCAAATATTTACATGACACTCAGAATAATGCTCACAGTTCCAGTCAGTACGGATTCTGCTGGTAGAAGTTCTTCAATGTTAAAATTGATTAAGACCTACTTGAGAAGCACGTTGAGCCAAGAAAGACTGACTATCTGCGTTATCCGTTCTATCAAATGAAACGGAAATAGCGGCTGGTGTTAACTATGATATAATCTTGAAATACTTCAGTCAGGCTAAAAGCCGAAAAACTATTTTATTCTAATATGGATTGCTTATGTAATTTTTGTCAACATTTGGTTAACAATATTCTATAAAACTCATATACTTAGATATCAGTTTCAGTCTTTATTTATTTATCGTATTCTTTCTGACTGGGGAATGAAAGAGGCCTCGCAAAGCTGACATCTACATTTTTTCTAGCAGTGCCACTGTGTGATGTGTGATACCAATATCTACAACGTCCTCAAAGATTTTTTATGGAGCTCGCTTTCGTCATGTAAAAAAATTGGGGCACCAAAGAGGGGGCGCAACCCTAAACAACTTTGTTTTTTCAAATTAGAAGACACCACTTGTGGCACCTATTTGGAAAACTTATTAAAAAAGGAATTTATTAATAACTTTTCGGTACATCTGTAAAACCATGTGTCAAAAATTTTATAAAAACTGATTTTTAACTAATTTAATAATAACTAATGCTGGAATGTCACCTTTTTACCGTGACAGTTGTTGAAAATGTGTCCCACTAACCTGTTGGCACAGAAAATTTAAATTAAAAAAATTAAACCTGTAACATTTTTATTACCCGAACTCCAAGGAATATTCCCTGCTGATGGAAATCTAGAGCAAAGGATATTTTTTCAGCAGGATGGAGTTCCTCCCTATTTTACAAGAAATTTAAGGGAATTCTTAAATGGTGCATTTCCAAATAGATGGATAGGACGGCGATAATTTATAAAGTGGCCTCCTAGATACCCTGATATTACGCCATTCGACTTTTATTTAGGTATGGGACGATTCAAAAACTAAGGTCTATGTTAACAGACCTAGAAATCTGGAAGACTTAAATGTAAAGATTCGGACAGAGATACGTTTAATCACGCCAGAAGTTTTGAGAATAGTAAGGGAATAGTTCTACTATCGGTCTGTGCCAACAGATTAATAGGGCACATTTTCAACAACTATCACGCTAAAAAAGTGACATTCCAGCATTAATGTTATTTTTAATGTAATTTTTCATTAAATTTTGTTAAGTTAAAAATCAGCTTTTAGAAAATTTCTGACACATGGTTTGACAGATGTAAAAAAAATATTGACAAATTCCTTTTTCAATAAGCTTTCTAAAGAGGTGCCACAAGTGTTGTCTTCTGATTTGAAAAAACAAAGTTGTTTAGGGCTGCGCCCCCTCTTTGGGGCCCCAATTTTTACATGACGAAAGTGAACTCCATAAAAGTATTTTTGGATTTTTGAAAAATCTTATTTCCAGGGCCGCTATAAGCAGCTTGCCATTCAAAGTCCCCACCCTGTATAACTAGCGCTATATCACAGTATACATATATAGTTCTTTATACTGTGGCTATATCTCACAGTCGCACCCACCGATGAAACTCCATTCACTCTGTCACACGTTAATTATTAAGTGTAATGTTTAGCCTATGTTTAAATTGTTGATTCCGTATTCCAGGGTAAACGCTATCCAATATGAAATATCTTTGTCAGCCTATTAAAGCACCTGATTTTTGCCATTGACACCTAATTATCACCTAAATAACATGTGCAGTTTTCCATGCTGATTTGTCGATAACTTGTACAAATTTATATCTACCCCCGAATCTTCAACGCAAATATCGTATTTAGCACCTAATTATATTCATTCTTAATGATGTGCTAGCTTCACTTGAAGATAGCACACTTACGCATATCACTTGGTCTGTTTGGGTTATAACTATATACTATTTTTTGGCACCTAAATTTCCCTTAGTTATGGTATTTTCAAAAATGCTGTCAAGTGCGAGTCGAATTCGCAAAGGAAGGGTTCCATATCATTGTAAAAGAAAAAATCCACTGTCTTCCGGTCAGGGTTTAGGTACCTACTACTTTGTTTTGCAGATTGCTTGTTTCTTAAATGTCCATATGCAAATTGTAATTCTCTGGCTAACTTGTCGAGTCATTAGAACTCGATACTCACTATTACTTATAATCTTTTTAGGTATAGGATAAGACCAAGATGTCTACAGAATGTTCAACATTTGGATATATCCACCACAGTTCTTGGCGAAAGAGTATCTATGCCTATCGGTATTTCCCCAACAGCCATGCAAAAGATGGCTCATCCAGAGGGAGAATGTGCAAATGCTCGAGGTAAGATCTTCACAATGCAATCGCCATTCTATACACGGAATAAAAATACATTGGTGATGTAGTTATTTCCTCCACGTGGGACTTAATTATATCGCAAAATTCCATCTTCACTATTGCTGAACTACATTTTACGTTATTTTTCGCCAAGAAAATGTTTTCGTGAATACATACACTCTTTTTCCAGCTGCTCAAGCTCTTGGGACAGTTTTTACTTTAAGCACACTCTCAACAAGTAGCCTTGAAGATGTTGCTCGAGCTGCTCCCAATGCTATCAAATGGTTCCAACTCTATATTTACAAGGATAGGTAAACTTGGGCATAAACATGCTTACCCTTTTTCAAATCGAGTTAATTATTTTTTACAGAAATCTCACCAAAGAGTTGGTACTGCGTGCTGAGAGAGCCGGATTCAAAGCATTAGTTTTGACTGTGGATGCCCCAATGTTTGGAATTAGATTGGCTGATGTAAAGAACAAATTTTCATTACCATCTCATTTAAGGTAGAGTTGTTGATAATACGATTTTTGACACAAAAATTCCTAATTTTAGTGTGTTGAACAGAATGAAAGATATTCATTTGGTTTTCAGTTTGGGTAATTTTGAAGGTCAAGTTTCAAACTTGACTGCAGGTGCTGAAGGAGGTTCCGGTCTCACGTCATATGTAAATTCACTCTTTGACGCTAGTATACAGTGGAAAGATATCGCTTGGTTAAAGAGCATTAGCAAACTTCCTATTGTTCTTAAAGGTATTCTTACAGCAGAAGATGCTCTCAGAGGTGTTGAAGCTGGAGTAGCAGCTGTACTTGTGTCAAACCATGGAGCCAGGCAAATTGATGGTACACCCGCATCGGTGAGAAATATTTAAATGTTGATCCTATAGCGAACATTATGGCATATCTATATAAACATTACAGATTGAGGCGTTACCTGAAATTGTAAAAGCTGTTGGTGATAAAATTGAGGTTTACATGGATGGAGGCGTCATCGATGGTACAAGTGTTTTCAAAGCATTAGCATTAGGTGCCAGGATGGTATTTTTCGGTCGCCCAGCACTATGGGGATTAGCACATAGTGGCGAAGAAGGTGTCAAGAAGGTCCTCAATATCATTAAAAAAGAATTTGAAATTACATTAGGAATTGCAGGTTAGTATTCTTTCTGAATATATTTCTTCTACCAAATCTGATTCACTTATCTGTTTTTTATTTATTATATTAAATATATATCATTTTAGGCTGTTCCCGAATATCAGACATAACTCCATCGATGGTGGCCCATGAATCGTTCTATTCGAAAATATAATGCAAATATTAAAATATTAAATTAATAACATATATGTGTTGAATCTTTCTTAGTTACTTTATTTACTATATATATCTATCTATTCATATCTAGATATTGAGATGTCAATATGTCAAAAACGGTAATAGATACGGCGTCAGTTAAAAAAGATTAAAAGTGATCAATTTAATGGTGAGATACATTGTTAATTATTGCACTAAAAAAAATGCAGTTAAAAATTGAAATGAAAAGTAATACAAAAATAAAAAAAACTATACTCACAACATGACCGCTTTGGTAAACAACATAACTCATTTTCAACGCAACGTATCACGAATGCGGAACAATTGAGTTCAATTTCAAAGCAATGAGGAACTAAATAATTTACTCTGCTCTAACAAATTACAACGAATAAGTAGGTAGGTAGGTACCTAATACATGTAAACAGCCATTTTTTTTCGATAACCAAAAATTTTACAGAAATTTACCCTGATGAAATCGAAAGATTATTCATTTCAAGATTCAACCCTTTACATTAATGAGATACAGTGAAACAAATTTTTGTAAAATAAATTCAAAGAAACATATATTTGAAAATTGAGAGCAATTCATTGATTCGTTTCTTATATCCTGCTATTTGAAATTGAATAATATTGTTCTAATCGCACCTAAGCAACACTTTTTTTGACCGACTTCAAAAAAGGACACAGTGTTAGTAAACGTTCAACGATTTTCCTGACTAATGCTACACTCAAAAGTATTGTTGCGTATGCGGGTCCGCAGATAAGTGAGACTAATTTAGAGTTATTAAATTAACTTTATTTGCATAACTTTATTTACATTCGAAATAATATAAATTACAACTTAACTTTACTATATTCTCACTAGCTTACTCGGACTATTCTATTATTCACACTGTCTTCAATACTCTGTCTCTCATGCCGACAATTCTCCCATATACATATCCGACAAAGGCTCGAGATCATTCGAGCGGCTTCTGGTCTTTGATTCGCCAGTCGCTACTGGACTTGTCTCGAGATCCCTTTGTCGGCATTCTAGGAGTAGATGCAGACATGCTGCCGTCGCTCTCTTTGTCATCGCCGCACTAGATATTTCCAACCACAGTATAGATCTTGTGCTTGCATCAAAAGGTTGCCGCGACTTTGTGGCCGGCGGCTGTTCCCCTTGCACGTTACAGTATGAAATAAATATTTGTTACAAAAAATTGGGTGCCGTAGTAGTTTACTGTTGTAGGCACCAACTCCAAAAGTACCAGCACCAATAGAATTAATATTATTTTGTATTTTTCAGTGCACCAACTAATAAAGTAGCGCTTGTAGGGCTAATTGAATGTTAAATAATTGTTGTATTCCGAAATTAATTGCTCTTATAGTTTTTTTGAAAAATAGCTGCTTTGCTAGCTTTAGATCTAAAGCTAGCAGAGCAAACATTAAAAATCAACTTTTTGGGAACTTTGTTCTTGTAGGGCTAATTAAGTGCTGTATTCCAAAATTATTTGCTCTTATAGTTTTTCGGAAAATGTCTGCTTTTCTTTGAAAAAACAACTTTATTGAGAAAATCTTATTTGGTGCTTATAAAGCTAATTAAGTGCTATACAATTGTTGTATTCCGAAATTAATTAGTCTTATAGTTTTTTGCAAAAATGGCTGCTTTGCTAGCTTTAGATCTAAAGCTCTTTAAAAATCAACTTTTTTGGGAATTTCTTTTTTAGAGCTTGTAGAGATAATTAAGTACTGTATTTCGAAATTATTTGCTCTTATACTTTTTTCGAAAAATGACTGCTTCGCTTTTAATAATCAACATTTTGAGAACGTTTTTTCAAGACAAATAAAAAAAACAATTTTGCTATTGTGGGGATATTTATAGCTTTAAAGGTACAACAGGAAACTTGAAAGACCTTTATCTAGATTTTTTTTGGATAGTTTACCTACCTATCTACTTAATTTTATGTAATCCATTTTCAATTCCAGTTTAAATTTGAGATTTTAATGGTTTTAAATTTATTGTCTCACCCAATTAAGAAATGTACAATTCTGATACTGGAAAGATAAGGAAAAAAAACTTAAATTTTGTAGGTCTGGACTGTTTTTGATTGCTAACCAAATATGATCCTATGACTATAAGATAGGTTTACCGGTGGCTAAGTTCGTTACTAACCAAGTCGGTGAGTATTTTTCTTACCGATATAATTGAATTGGCTGAAATCTTATAGAAATTAGAGCAAATAATTTTGGGATGCAGCACTTAATTAATTAAAAAAAAAATACGAAAGTTGGTGGATTTTTTTTATACAAATTACCTCAAATAATAGTTTACAAACTTTCTAATAACCATAAGATAAATAAATTTCGGAATGCCGCATTTAATTATCTCTGCAAGCACTAAATAAGATTTTCTCAAAAAAGTTTACTTTTAAAGGTTGCTGTGCTATAGCAAAGCAGCCATTTTTCAAAAAAACTATAAGAGCAAATAATTTCGGAATACAACAATTATTTAGTACTTATTTAGCTGTACAAGCTCCGAATAGGATTTTCTCAAAAAAGTTGATTTATAAAAGTAAGACAAACATTTTCCGAAAAACTATAAGAGCAATTAATTTCAAAATACTGCACTTAATTAGCCCTACAAGAACTAAAAAAGAAGTTCCCAAAAAGTTGATTTCTAATGTTTGCTCTGCTAGCTTTAGATCTAAAGCTATAAGAGCAATTAAATTCGGAATACAACTATTATTTAGCACTTAATTAGCCCTATAAGCACCAAATAAGACTTTATCAGAAAAGTTGATTTTTAAAGTAAAGTAGCTATTTTCCGAGAAACTATAAGAGCAATTAATTTCGGAATACAGCACTTAATTAGCACTAAATTTGCCCTGCAAGAAATAAAAAAGAAGTTCTCAAAAAAGTTGATTTTTAAATTTTGCTCTGCTACTAAAGCTAGCTAATCAGCCATTTTTCAAAAGAAACTATAAGAGCAATTAATTTTGGAATACAACAATTATTTAGCACTTAATTAGCTCTACAAGCACTAAAAAAATAAATTCTCAAAAAAGTTGATTTTTAAAGGTTGCTCTGCTAGCTTTAGATCTAAAACTATAAGAGCAATTAATTTCGGAATACAGCACTTAATTAGCTCTACAAGCACCAAATATGTATTTTGGATTCTGCTCACTTTGCTCTGCTAGCCTTAGGGACGTCGGATCTCGCACATTTACATGATCATGATAGGTAGACACTCACTACCAATCCTAGCCAATGTATCGAACAACATTGGACTACATTTTAAGAATCGATTGAGACATCATTAAAACTACTAATATCAGAAGCATTATATTTCATATCAGTTGTTTGATCAATATGGTCTCTTCGAAATATCATAGGTACTTTTGGTTCGTATTCAATTCAATTTATTGAAACAATAAAGAATTTGAATAAATATTGTATTTATATTTTCCACTTGTAGAGAGTCATCTCATATATGGAATACAGGCATGGGGCGCCGCTGCGCGATCATACATCAATACACATAACCTAAAATCAATACACTCGAAAAACGAGTTCCTGAAAATAATTATGTCAAAACCACATAGATTCTACTGAAGACCTGTATAGTACATCAGAGATTATGGATATTCGTCATTTTTTCTATTTAAACTCTTGTATAACATATCACTTCAATAAATATTGTAACGTGAAGACTTACCCGAATAATGAACCACACACACAATGCACATTCCGGAAAACACGGGAGACATCAGAGGCAAAGAATAAGTCCTGGTCTATTCTCGAAGCCATATACTGAGAAATAACCTCCAGAAACAACGAAAACAACACTGGAATCATCTAGAGCTTTTTAGGTTAGATATATAATGCTGATGGCAATGACAGGACAGTTAGTTAGTGATAGATAGGCAGGCGGTCATAGATCATAGACAGTAGAAAAGTCGTTTATAGTCCGAGAAATAAGTGTGAATATAAATGTGTATATAGTCGTGTAGTTATTGGTATAAATAAATAAGAAGATAAATCGAACCCAATTTTAATATAAATTCCCGTTACATTTGGTGTCAGTGTGGAATCAGTGAGTGATTATAAAATTGGACAGACTTTAAGAGACTGCGGTTTCGTGCAGATTTGAGTGTTTTCGAGACTTCTGTTAGATTTAAGTTTATGTTTAAGACTCTTTTGTTCGTTTTCGTGTTGGTGTAAAGACTTTTTGTTCGTTTTTGTGTTAGTGTGAAGACTCTTTAGGTCGTTTTTCGTGTGAAGACTTTTTGTTCGTTTTCGAGTGAAGACTTTTTGTTCGTTTTCGTGTTAAAGACTTTGAAAACTGTATTAACTAATTGAGTTAATAAAGACAATTAAAAATGAAATGAGTGCAGTTAACCGTGAAACAACTCAGCGAACAGTTGGTGAAGCGGGATTGTGGTGATTCCGGTAATAAAGCGACCCTCCAGAGACGGTTAAGGGACACTTTGATTGAAAATGGAGAAGATGTGTTCGAGTTCCACTCTCCGGAAGAACTGTTACTGAAAGAGGTGAAGGAAGAAATTTCTAGAAATAATAATGAAAAATTTGAAGAAATTTTTAGAAATAACAATGAAAAATTCGAAGAAATTTCTAGAAATAATAACAAAAGATTCGATGAAGTAACCAGAACATTTGTGGTACAATTCGATGAAGTCTCTAAAAAGTTTGAAGACATTTCTAGAAATAATAAAGACAAATTTGATGAAGTCTCGAAAAAGTTTGAAGAAGTTTCTAGAACTAGAACTAGATGAAATTAAAGATGTTTCCAGAGGTTTGAGGAGGTGACCAGAACTATCGAGGAAGCTGATAGATATAGTGACAAGAAATTTCAAGAGCAGTTGACGAAAAATTTATCACGACAGAGAAAAACATGGAGCTACTGCAACAGAAAGTCAAGACATTGGAAATGGCAGTTGGGAATGGTCACTGCAGTATACAGAAAGATGAAAATGCGAGCCAGACCTTCAAAGGCAAGGATATAAGGGACTTAGCTGCAGGTAGTATGAAAGTTAAGCTGCCAAACTTTGATGGAAAGTGCTCCTGGTCAACCTATCGAAAGCAATTTGAAGCAGTGGCAATAACTAACCAGTGGACCGAAGAGCAGAAAGCTGTTTCGTTAACTGCTGCTTTACGAGGTGATGCAGCAGACATCCTAAGGTCTATTCCGGCTGGCCAGGCAAACTACCAAGTCTTGCTTTCTAAATTGGAGAATCGGTATGGAGACAGTCATCTTCAGCACGTATACAAAGCACAATTACGATCTCGGGTGCAACATGCAAATGAGAGTCTGCAAGAATTTGAGGGGGAAGTAGCTCGTATTGTGCGGCTAACATATCCTACAGCTGCCGATAGTTTCCTTGATAAAATTGCGGTGGACACATTTGTACATGGATTGAGGGAGAGCGAGCTGCAGAAGGCGTTGAAGCTGGGCAGACCAAAATTGCTAGAAGCAGCACTAGCTATTGCTTTGGAGCATGAAGCCGCTAGCCAAACTTCCCGAGGGCGCCGTGTAAAAGCAATCGAAGAAAAAGACCAATTCAATAGAGAGTCCCTTTGAGACACGATCAGGAAGCTAGTGATAGGATCGCAGTCAAAGAAGAGAGAGCCAAGGTGTTGGAATCGTGGTGAGCTAGGACACGTACGCCGCAGTTGTAAGAAAAAGGCGGCACAGTCGGAAAAACTAGAACGTGTCGAGATGGCAGACAAGGATTGTCCTATACGACGAACAACCGTAGAGAATGAGGAGTGGCAGCCCGAACAAATGAAACTGGCCCAAGAGAACGACCCATGTTTGAGAGTGGTCTTGGAGAGGATGCACCGTAAGGAGAGGCCGTCTTCTCAGGATATAAGCTTACGAAGCCCTGAAGTGAAAGCATATTGGAGCCAATGGGACTCTCTTGTTTTAAGAGATGATCTGCTGTATAGAACCTTTGAGTCTGAAGATGGCAGTGAATCCAGATTACAACTAGTTGTGCCAAGAAGCAAAGTGCCGGAGGTACTACGTCAGCTACATGATGGAGCCTCGGGTGGGCATTTTGGAATCACCAAGGCTCTGCAGAAGGTTCGAGAGCGATTCTATTGGGTGAATTGCAAAGAAGATGTGAGACAGTGGTGCCGTAAGTGTGAAGTATGTGCAGCCAGCAATGGACCAGTTGGCAGAAAGTGGGCACCTATGAGGCAGTATAATGTTGGGAGTCCCATGGAGCGAGTTGCTGTGGATATTGCGGGGCCATTTCCTGAAACGGACAATGGGAATAAGTATATCCTGGTAGCCATGGATTACTTCACAAAGTGGACAGAGGCGTACGCAATCCCTAACCAAGAAGCATCGACCATCGCCGAGTTGTTGGTGAAGGAATTCTTTTCACGTTTTGGCGTTCCTCTTGAAATCCATTCGGACCAAGAAAGAAACTTCGAGTCAGCCCTGTTACAAGATGTGTGCAGACTAATAGGTGCGAACAAGACCAGAACTACCCCTTTGCATCCTCAGTCGGACGGAATGGTAGAGAGGATGAACCGAACCATGGGCAAGCACTTCTCTAAGGTTGTCTCAGAACATCAGAGAGATTGGGATCAGTACATCCATTTGTTCCTGATGGCCTATCGGGCAGCTGTGAATGAAACAACTGGTCAGACTCCTGCTAGTTTAATGTTGGGGAGCGAGTTGCGCCTACCCTGTGACCTGGAGTTCGGCCGCCGACCTACACAGGACAATGTTGCAGGAGAAGGATACGTCGACCAATTGAGAGCCAGAATGGATAAAGTCCATGAGCTAGCCAGACAAAACATCCAGCTTGCTAGTGATCGAATGAAGCACCACTACAATATTCGGTCAGCTGATGGAGTCTTCAACGTGGGAGACCTGGTTTGGCTGTATAATCCCCAACGACGTCGAGGCCTTTGTCCCAAACTCCAGAGGCAATGGGAAGGTCCATATGAAATTATGAAGAGGATAAATGACGTCATCTATCGTATCCGAAAGTTACCAACGGGAAAACCTAGAGTGGTGCACATAAACCGACTCGCATCATACGATGGATCGAACAACCAGGAAGCACGAGTGGCTCTTCAGAAAAGAACGTTGAGGAGCGAAATGTCAGTTTCAACAACTTCATGGTGTGACAGTTGAGGTTCAACAAGACCTTTTCAAACTACCAGCCGACGTTTCTATTACCCATTGTGTAGCGGAGGATCTACGTATGGGCCGAGGAATTGCTCTGGTGTTTAAAAGGAAGTTTGGAAGACTGGATGAATTGTCAGCCCAACGTCCAAGAGTAGGAAAAGTTCAGCGACTAGCAGATGGTAATCGGAACCTCTTCTATTTGGTTACGAAGAAGATGTCTAGAGGAAAACCCACTTACAAGGACATCTGCTATGCACTGAAGAGCCTAAGGAATGAAGTCAGGAATTATGACATCAAGAAGTTGGGTCTTCCGAAAATAGGCTGCGGGTTGGCTAGATTGGAAGATTGTAAGGAGCATGATAGAATAGAATCTTCCAGGACGCTGGTGTGCACATTACCGTGTGTTGCTTCAATCCAAAAGGAGTGTACTCGGGAAAGACGATAGACTGTTACTTCTTCAACAAGGGCCCTTGCCTGGCAGGAACCAAGAGCAGATTCCGACATGGAACGGAAATCCAGCAAGATACTACCAAGGATGATTTTGATCGGGACGATCAGATGCTAAGAAGGGGGCAGTATAACGTGAAGACTTACCCGAATAATGAACTACACACACAATGCACATTCCGGAAAACACGGGAGACATCAGAGGCAAAGAATAAGTCCTGGTCTATTCTTAAGCCATATACTGAGAAATAACCTCCAGAAACAACGAAAACAACATCCCAGTCATCAATATACGACCAGAGGGCTCCAACGACTTAAACACCTATTAAAAAATATATTTAAATCGTACCTGAAAAAGTTTTTTTTAAATTGATTAAAAATAAACAAATACATAAACTGTACCCTGTTTTACATATTCAAATTGTTTTATATTCTTTTGTATTTAACTGTATATCATTGTGATTGTATTACATTGTGGTATTGGATCTTTTTGTAATTTATTGTATTTTATCGGATCTTATGTATTTTATTGTTGTGTTATCTCTATACCTTTTGAGAAATGATTGCGTACTGCGTCATGCTTGCTCTTTTATCTCTGTGCTACTTTATTCACTTCGATCATGTAGCCATTTAGTTGTATTTATTTATTCTGAATACAGCTATTATTATTAATTTTTATTACATGGTCCGTACTTCGATTGAACTTGAATTCTTTATATTCAACTATATGACAAGATTTATCGTGGCTCATCCAGGAGGATATTCCTAGCGCGCTCTGTCGGTGAGTTGAGCAGGTGCGCAATGGCAGTTGGTAAAGCGATGCCAGTGGAAGACGCCAAATCAACCCTTGTGGAGTGAGGAAACCTAGGGTTGAAGATGCGCCGCGAATGTGTAGTGTAGGCGGGCAAATCAGGCTTATGTGTGTAGGGGCTTAAGACGGCGACTTAGGATTGGATGCAATGGATGGCGCAGTAGGCATAGGTGAATTACCAATGCTGATGCTGCGCTTACGGTGACCAGCTACAAAACCACGTCTTTGATGAGAAAGCTGGCGTAAGTCGATCGATGGAGACAGTTGCGTGCTCGCCACGGATGCGTAGCGTAAAAGTCTTGTCGTTACGGCTAATCATCTGATGAGGACCAGAATACGGGGAATCCAGGGCGCCGCGGACGGTGTCGTCTCTCAAGAATACGTGGGTGCAAGTTGAGAGATCCTTAAAAATGAAGACAGATGGTTGAGCGTAACGAGATGCAGGTGTGGGGCGGATTTTAGCCATGATGTGTCGGAGATGGTCAGTCAAAACGGTGATGTCAGTCGGAATCTGTTGGCAAGTAGGGAAGACGAGCATCTCACCGAGGAGGCGTAGGGGTTCTTCATACACTAATTCCGTGGTGGATGTTTGGAGGCAGTTCTTAAAAGCACTCCGCATTCCTAGAAGAACGGCGAGAAGCTTGAAGCCAAGTTGATCCGGCGTAGCACATTAATGCGGCCTTTTGCTGTCGATAGAGGCGTTCGGCCATACCGTTCGCAGCTGGATGACGCACGCACCAAGAGCCTTAAAAAGCTGAGACTTAATCTGACATCCTTGGTCAGTAGTTAAAGAGAGTCGTGACATTTTCCGTGGTGATCCATGTGGATGTGGCGGAAACGAAATGATGGCATGGTGAAACTTTCCAGTGGCGAAGTTACGAGGCGAGTAGTCTTTGCTCGTTGGCACTGGATACAACTACAAGCCCTAATATGGCAGTCACGTTCTATGTAGTGAAGGGAATCGAAAACCTGCTTGCAGAGAGGCGCTGACACGAATGGTCGTAGCCGATTGGTGGTGATGTCACAAAACAAGTATGTAGTGGAACCAGGCATAGGTACACGAAACAAACGGAGCGTTGTATAGTCATCCCTCAGGAAGGTATCGAGCTCGTTGTCAGCTTCTGCCAGAGTATGAAAATCCACAAGAGCAGAGGTGACGAAAGCGATGCGGGAGAATGCATCTGCCACGACGCTGGCGACACCGTCGATATACTGGATGTCAGTGGTAAACTTGAAAATGAAAAAAAACTGATGACTGCACTGGCGTTAGCTTCTCGCGGCGTTCTTTTAATGCGTATGTGAGAGGCTTAAGGACCGTGTAGTTAGTCACGAGATGCGCTTCGAGAATGTTGCAGAAATGTTGCACAGCTTCGAAAACGACAAGTAACTCACGATAATACGTTGGCCATTCAGATGCGTCAGAAGTGGGTCCTGTGGCAGGGTCGAGCTTTTCCACCGTATGGGTGGGACGCGAGAACGAGTTGATAGACGCTTTACATGCTAGGCAAACAGCATACGTAAAAATAATGCGAGGGGCTGCCAAGTATTGTCGATGAACAGCATTAAGCTGGCGCCAACAAAAGCGGCTGAAACGTCAGTGAACAGTCCGAGATGAGCGTCCGTGACTGGGTGGATGAGAAGCATATCGTTGGAGAGAGCTGCCTTACAGGCCTCAAAAGCCTTTTCCAAAGGCGGTGTCTATGGAACTGGTTGTGAACCGCGGCAAGTTTGGATACTGCTTCTTGAAGTGGGGCTTAGTGTTCAGCCGCAGAAGGTATGAAACGACGGTAAAAGTTTACCATACCTTAAAATCGGCGGAGGCACTTTGCAGTGTTGGGCAAGGGGTAGTTCTGCAGGGCGGAAATGCGATCTGGGAGAGCATGCCTACCGGTAGTGGAGACTTCGTATCCTAAGAAGTTGATTTGGGGTTTGCCAATGGTGCTCATGGAGATGTTGACTAGAAGGCCATAGTCCACTAGGCGTTGGAACACTAAACGAAGATGTTTACGGTGCTCTTTAACGTCGACGGAGAAAATCAATATGTCGTCAACATAGTGGAAACAGAACTCATCGTCAATAAATCTTTGGAAAGTTTGTCCTGCGTTGCGGAGACCAAAACTCATGTAGCAGAACTCGAAGAGTCCAAATGGAGTAATGATCGCATTCTTCTCAATGTCAGCTGGGTTGACAGTAATCTGTGTGTAAGCCTTAACGAAGTCGATGACTGAAAACACTGTACAACCAAGGATACGGTGAATAAAATCGTGTATATGACGAACTGGGTATCTATCTGGGACTGTTCGAGCATTAAGGCTGCGGTAATCGCCACATGGTCGCCAACTATTGGTTTTCTTCGGAACAAGGTGATGGGGGATGCCCATGAGCTTTCAGAGTGTCGTGCGGTAGCATCTCGGAGCATGACTACGAACTCGGCCTCAGCAATGCGTGAACGATCTGGAGCGAGCGAGCGATCGGTCGAATCTCGCGTGGTATATCGGTAGGTTGTATCAACTGGGGAAATTCAACCACTGTCTTGGAAAGGCGAAGACTGCTCGCCAGTAAAGACTTTGGTACCTGCTTGTTGGTTGTGGATCGTCCAGGGAAGGTTAAACCAGTCACTCCATCCATGAGACGATTGTTACGGCAGTCAGGTAATACGTTGAAATAGGGTAGAAAGTCATATCCTATGATGGGTAGTGCAACATCAGCGACTAGAAAATTCCATGTAAAGTCGCTCCGGAGACCAAAATTCAGTTGGAGGGATATTCTGTAGCTGATCGGCGTTGCTTCAAGAATGTGCGAGTGTAACAACAGATACCTGATCCAGTGTCCTCGAAAAATTGGCATTTCGTGGAGTGATCGGTGATGAGAAGGCGACGTCATTTTGTAACAGCGGTGGTACCAACACTGATTTTATTTGCTGCGACTCGAGTCATCTTGTTCCGAACGTTCACCAGAAGGAAGTCACTGAATCCCGAGCTGGCGGAGAAGGGAGCTTTGCAAATTGATATTACAGTCTCCAAGCTCCTCAGCCTCAACCAGAATTCGGGTTTGTCGGCCCAAAAGAGAGGGAAGTGGATAGCGGTGCGGAACACAGTTTCGATAACGCTTGTTGCTGCTCCTGTGGTTGCTGGGCAGGGGGTTGCTGTCGAAGATGCTCATTCTGTTGGTAAAGAGCACTTAATTCAAACTGAAGTTCCTCTGAAGAAGACATCACGAATGGGATGTCCAAAACTCTTGGCGGCACAAGCACAGCACTTTAGTCACTTATAGGGTATTCACATTTTCGCCGGAGTGTCCAGTTATTCACTGTCCAAAGTTGTTCACGTCGGGGCTCGGGGTCACCAATGTGGAGGAAATCAGTGGCGAACGAACACAAACAAGTAGGTAACTAACTATTCTTTATTACCGACATAATTCATACAAAGACTGAATACTGATTTGAACTGTATTAAATTAAACTAGCTGACTAGATTTATCGTGACTCATCCAGGAAGATATTCCTAGCGCGCTCTGTCGTTAAGTGGAGTAGGCGCGCTATGGGCGCTATGCCAGTTGGTAAAGCGATGTCAATGGAGGAGGAGGTATGGTAATTCTAATGTTTCACAATGTTCTACATAACTAAACTGCTCTTATGAATTTCTCATCTTCAATCTTTTTATCAAATAAGCACTTAAACTTTGTTGCTCTAGCTATGACGAAAAGAATATTAGATGATATGAGTTAAATATAAAAGCTACACCTGGGATGGTTTCTGCATAAGTTATTGAAAAATGGTTCTCCTGAATATCTCCAAAACAAGTTGACATTTAGAAATACAGTACATCAACTATAAGGATTTTTTCGCGAGTTCCCGGTGATCTGCTATCTGTAATAGAGCGGTTCCGGTCCAGATGTTGTCAATCAGCATCTGGGAGGAGTGAAGTGCCAACCCGGCGCGTCTCCAGGTGGCGGATAGGAGGGGGCCTCTAACGATGATTTTTATATGAGAAGGGGGCCTGCGGGGAAATAGGGCTCATTGAGACTAAAAACTCAATTGGCAGCCAAGAATACCCTGCCGCGGACCAACTTCACCTGTCCCAGCTGTAGTGTCGTGGCTAAGGGAATTGAACTCAGGTACAACGATGCCAGGTGTGCTTTCGAGCTAACCTCGAAACCACCCTGTCAAACCAACGCATCCTGGTCGTCTGTGGTCATGTCTCGCGGGCCAGTGACGCGGGGGGTCTTGGCTTAACCGCCCGGACCAAGAGGAAATAACCTCATCAAAAATTCTAAATCCAAGGCGGGAAACCAAGCCGAGGGATGCATGGCTAGATAGAGGACTGGTCTCTACTGGTTTCGACCTTAGAGCACAAGGGGGAACTCCATTGTATTAACCCCTTAATCCTGCATGCGGGGCTCTGCAGAAGTGGACCGATTTGTCCCCAGCTACTCGTGGGAACTTTATGGAAATTTCATATAATCCCAAACTCACCGGAGGAGAGATGGAGAAAGCCTTCACCTCTTCATCGGGGCTCCCTGTAAAAAAGGGAAATGCCAAACGGCAAAGGAATCGTCTGCCGTTCGACCTGCCGAAACTCGGACAGCCGGCCGGCAGAGACGATCCACTGAGAAAGGGTCTCAGTGGAGCAGGAGTGCGGAAGTACCTGCGACTCCTCCATCAGGGACTTGCACCTGAGGAGGCCAGAAAACAGGCTCTTCAACACTCCATACCACCTACTGTCCCGACCCCGAAGGTAACACCGACGGGAAAAGGGACAGGAAAGAGAGGCGCGGAGCATATCACTCCTCCGGAAAGGCCTCAGCCTAAAAAGCCGAAAACAGCTGCAGCAAAAACCGGGCATGCCACTGGATACGCTGCAGCTGCCAAGTCCGTAAAGGCTATTCGTCTGGGTATCATACCCAAGGATTACCCTAGAGTAATCCTTGAACCACAGCGGCTCTCAACACTGGAGGATACTCTAGTGGAAGAGATGTGCAGTGGAGAGGTGAAGGGAATGCACTTCACCGGTATACATTTCCGCTGTGGAATGATGCTGGTGGACTGCGGTTCTCAGGATTCGGCGGACTGGCTCACTGGAGTAGTGCCGGCCTTGAGGTCTTGGGAAGGACCCGAGTTAGTGGCGGTGGAGGAGAAAAACATCCCCAAACCCGTCACTGTAACGGTGTACTTCCCAAGAAGCTTCGAAATGGAGACGGAGAAAATCCTCCGACTCGTCGAAGTACAGAACACCTGGCTCAGTACCGGAGCCTGGAAAGTTCTCAACTCCAAAAAGGAGGGAACCGGTACTGTCCTCACGATTGGGATCGATCACCAATCAGGAGAGGCCCTGAAGGCAGAAGGATGCTTCTTAAACTTTAGGTTTGGGCGTGTGTCTGTCTCGGGGCTAGGACAGAAAAATAAACCTGCGGGAGGTCCAAAAGATGCGGAGATGCCCTCCACATCTACGGACTCCGGTGTGCAGGATAAAACTGCTAGCTCAGGTCTGGTTGAGGCCTCTGCTGGCTCTGCCAAAGAAGCCGGGGCGGCAGAGAAATTCTCTGCAGTCCTGGGGGAAGGGCGAACCCATGCGGGGGTCGAGGCCACAACCCGAGACCCAGATACCCGCTCGAGCTCCAAGGAGACTACCCTCCCGATGGATCTTGATGAGGGACAGGAGGAAAGAGAGGAGGGGGGAACTAGAGGCTGGACTACCCAGCCCCTACACCCCAGACTACAGCACCTTCATCCCTTTCTCCAAGGTCGCGCAAGTGAACTTGCATCACGCGAAGGGAGCTTCAGCAGTGATTGCAAGGCTATTTGCGAAATCCCAACTGGATTTTGTACTGATCCAGGAACCCTGGACAGGCAAAGCAGGCCAAATTAAAGGTTTGGCATCTAAAGACTCAGAATTGATCTATGACCAGAGGCAGGAGTCCCCTCGTGCCTGTGTGATCATAAGAAACAACATTAATTACACATGTGTTTCAGAATTCATGACTCGGGACCTAGTTCCAATTCTAGTACACCTCAACACTGGGGGCATCAACCGAGACATAGTTATTGCATCTGCTTATTTTGCTGGAGACAATCCTGCAATACCTCCAGTCGAAGCTCAAGAGCTAGTGCAATACTGCAATAGCAGACAACTGCCAGTCATCATAGGCTGTGATGCCAATGCGCACAATGTTATTTGGGGAAGCACGAACAACAACCCTAGAGGTGAGTGCTTACTTGAATATCTCTTAACTAATAATCTAGAAACCCTTAATGTGGGAACAACCCCCACTTTTGTCACGAGAGCAAGAGAAGAGGTCCTGGTCGTAACAATTGCCAGCCTTACTGCCAGGAATAACGTATTTGATTGGAGAGTGATGGAGGAACCTTCTCTCTCCGATCATAGGATTATAGAGTTTAGGATTGCGGGGGAAGTAACCTCACTGTCTCCAACTCGTAACCCTAGAAATACAGATTGGTCTAAATATAAGACCCTTCTGAAGCAAAACTTGGAACAGATCGAAAGTAATGGGGTCAAACACCCACACTGCGATCTGGATCAAGAGGTCGAACTGGTCAGTGTGGCGATAACGGATGCATTCCAATCAAGTTGCCCACTCTCAAAAGCTCGACCAAGCAAGGAAGCACCTTGGTGGAACAAAAACCTGTCAAACCTCAGATTAGAGGTCCGTCGGCTCTTCAACAGGGCCAAAAGAGACGATAATTGGCAGGGCTACACCGAGAAGCTCACACAATACAATAAGGAGATCAGGAAGGCCAAGAGGCTTCACTTTCAAGCTTTTTGTGAAAAGATCACTTCGACTCCTACTGCAGCCAGATTGCAAAAAGTTATGGCAAAAGGGGCAATCAGCCCCTTAATGTCGCTAAAGAAGCCAGACGGGTCATACACTGAGGGAGAAGTGGAGCGATCTGCTCTACTTCTCAAAACACACTTCCCAGGAAGTGAACCCCTCACTAGTATTGACGTAGCAATCCAAACCAAGAATCCTCGCAAGGAAGATTGGAGTATTGCTAAGAAGATATTCACAAGACAAAGGTTGGAATGGGCAGTCAACACCCTTCAACCTTATAAATCGCCGGGAGTAGATGGCATATTCCCAATACTCCTACAGAAAGGAATGGAGGAGATCCTTCCCCATCTCCTGAAGATTACAAGAAGCTGCCTAGCACGGGGCTTTATACTTAGCATATGGCAAAGAGCCAAAGTAATCTTCATACCGAAAATAAGGAAAAAAAAATGGGACTGATCCCCGATCTTTCCGACCTATCTGTTTAACATCGTTTCTACTGAAAACGATGGAGAAAGTAGTGGATAACTACATAAGAACAGAGATTCTGAAGGACAAACCACTTCATAAATGTCAGCATGCATACAGGGCGGGGCGTTCAACAGAAACCGCGCTGTATCAGCAAACTGAGGTCATTCAGAGTTCTCTGAGCAATAAAGAAATCGCAATGTGTGCCTTCCTGGACATATCTGGGGCTTTTGACAACACCACACATGTGTCAATCAGGGAGGCACTCACACGGCGAGGAGTGAACATAGCTGAGGCCCAAGTAGGTGATCATACCACCTCTGTTAAAGCTACTCGTGGAACACCTCAAGGAGGAGTAATATCTCCCCTCCTATGGAGCTTAGTAGTAGACGAGTTACTCCACAAACTCACGGAGCTTGGCTTCATATGTATAGGCTATGCCGACGACATAGTCCTAATAGTCCGAGGAAAATTCGCGAACACCCTATGCGAATTATTGCAGGAGGGCCTCAGAACTATTGAGCAATGGTGCTTGTCAGTGGGGCTTAGCATAAACCCATCCAAGACCACAATTATTCCATTTACTAGGAAAAGGAAACTTCCAGCTATGAAACCTCTCACTTTGAGTGGAGATATAATAAGCTGGAAGGCTGAAGTCAAATATCTGGGATTAACACTAGATAGCAAGCTTCTGTGGAACAAGCATATTGAGGCTACTGCTAGCAAAGCAATAAAGGCCTTAATGGCGTGCAGAAATCTGACTGGTAAGACTTGGGGATGTAACCCAAAAATAATGCGATGGATGTACGTCATGATTGTAAGACCGATAATATCATATGGGTCAATAGCCTGGCATGGCAAGGCAAGTCAGAGCAATACGAGGAAAACCCTCGATAGAATACAAAGACTAGCCTGTGTCTGTATCACTGGAGCCATGAGAACTTGCCCGACCAGGGCACTAGAGATCATCACAGATCTCACACCTCTCCATCTAGTGATAGATAGATTGGCCCATGAGGCCATTCTAAGACTATCTAGGGAAGGTTCAGACATTGTGGGAATTCGGAATCAGAGAGCTTGGTCCTCTCTGTCCAAACACATCCCATCAGCAAACCTTCCCAGTGATGTAATGACAAAGAAAATTAGCATCGAGAGAACTTTCACCACGGTGCTAAGTAGCAGAGAAGATTGGGACAGGGGGCTCACAACCGAAGCTTTCAAAAAGAATACCATTAAATGGTACACAGATGGTTCTAAGACCACGACGGGGACAGGCGCTGGAGTGTTTGGGAATCGCACCAAATGCTCACTTGCGCTTGGCCGCTGCCCAAGCGTCTTTCAAGCAGAATTGCTTGCAATTGAGAGATGCGTGGAGGTGAACCTTGAAAGAAACTATCAGAAATGTGACATTGCAATACATTCTGATAGTCAAGCTGCAATTAAAGCACTGAACTCTCATACCATTGAATCTAAAATGGTATGGGAGTGCCGAAGGAAGCTCAATGAGCTAGGCAAGAACAACAGGGTCTACTTAGTCTGGGTTCCCGGCCACTCAGGAATCAAAGGCAACGAGGAGGCCAACACACTTGCAAGGAAAGGAGCACAAACTCCATTTACTGGCCCAGAACCCTTCTGTGGCACAGATAAAAACAACTACAAGAAGGAGTTTCTGGAGAGGGAAAAAACCGTAAGAGAAACACTCTTGCGGGATACCCCTGGATTGGATCATTCCAAAAAGTTTCTAAAAAACTTTGATACTGCAAGATCCAAAAGGTATTTGGATCTCAGCAAGAACAAGCTACACCTACTCACTGGATTTCTTACAGGACACTGTCGCCTCAAGAAGCATCTAATGAGATTAGGTCTAGCAGAGGATGACGAGTGCAGATTCTGCGGGGAAGAGGAGGAAACTCCGGATCACCTGGTGACGGAATGCCTCGCCATTGCTAGCCAACGCAAACAGTGCCTTGGAATAGCAACCTGCAGTAGTGAGGAAGTATCCTCCTGGAAACCAACCCAGATACTGGAGTTCATTAGAACTCTGGAACTGGAAGGCGAGTTGTAGACCGCGTATAGGCGAGTGCAACTTAGGTAGGGGGCACAATAGACCTTATGGTCGCAGTGCAATGTAACCCTCTCTTAAATCTAAATCTAATCTAAATCTAATAGAGCGGTTATACCCCCACCTTAAAATTAACTTGAAGGTTATTCTCGGTTATGTTTGTCGCGAAAATGACCCGGTTATCAAATTATCAATGACGTTTAGATTTTTGACAAATATTTTGTTTTGTAGTTTTGCTTGCGTGTGGTTTTGATTGATAAGTTTATGTTCCACTCAGACTGAATTACCAGATATAAAAAGGAGTATTCTTTCACCTCATCAGGATGAATGTTATTTAATTCAATTTCAATTAATTCTTCTTTCATTATGATCAACAAAATGATGCGAAAAAATAAATGAAATATGAATAATTTTAACCCAAAACTCGAATCAAATACAAAAAAACAGGCGGCCAAATTTAATTTTTTGACAATTTGGCACTTTTGACATTTATAACCGCCAGTTACCATGCTCAAGAGGACGGGAACCAAATCAGTTCCCGTTTTATAAGATTAGTGACGTCAGAAAATATTCACCTATTACCGTTTATGTCGCGAAAACGCACCGGGAAGTACAATTCGGTTCCCGCTAGTTCACCGGGAACTCGCGAAAAAATCCTATATATATGTATATTATATATATATGACATCAGCGCAATACCAGATGGTTGTCTCTGATTTGGCTTAAATTACTGTAATTCTGTAATTTGACAGTGGTCGTGACGTCAGTGGTAAGAAAGTGGGAGGAGCTAGTTGCTCGTGGATGCGCCTCGTCATTCCATTGTTTTTATATCATTTAATTAGATGGTTGTTCCTTGCAATATCAAAATATTGTTTTTGTATCATGCACAATACTAGTACTAGGTACAGGGATTGCTTTCAGATACTTACTGAACAAGTTTATTTAAACGGTCATTTCATTATACATATTTCAGACTACTAAAGAAATTCCTATCAATTTTCTCGATCTGTCTTAATTTTCGTTTAAAAATTAATACAAAAATGTACTGCTCAGAAAAAATTAACCCTACTCTTTACTATAATTTGTGTAAGATATTCTATGTACCTGTTATTGGTACGAATGATGTATTATTTAATTAAATTTGTTAATTTGATTGATGATATTTTAACTACTAACAAAAGCATTGTAAATTACAAACTAAAATAGTTGTATTTTATTTTACATGCTCGGTTAATAACAGCTCTGCTAAACGGCGAGTTTAAAATAAAGGCTTTTTGTTGTTATTATTATTATTATAAATTGTCACACGTATTTTCATCAAAATTTAAAAAAAACCGTCGGCCTTTAGCCTGCGGAAAGGTAAATTTCTCAAAATTTATTGAATTTAAATTTGAACAACCTTTTCATTGGTATACCTACATGACATTAAATGCAAATTGCAACTGTCTATTTTAGCCTTATGTTCAGAGGTTGACGTTTTGACTGTTGAATATAAAGCAGATAGGGTTCGCTATACGCTGTAAGGCTGCTTTGTTTTTCGCCTATTTCTTTATCAATAAATATACTTTTTTTTTAAATATATTTTTTTAAATCTATATTAGTACCTCCAGAAAGTGCATAATTGCATCAAATTTATAAGATAAGATTCGGTTTAGCGCCAGCCGAATTTTCCAAAATTTGTTGTCAATCGCTTCTGTTTGATGATAAAAATTCAAATGAAGTGGTCTCAATGTGCGGAAACCTCTAATAAAGAAGTTACGGGACCTGGAGTGAATAGGGGTTCTGCATTTTAAAGATTTTATTTGCAAATAGTGTTACAGAAGATTTGTGGAAACATATGTCAAAATGAAAATTAAGTTACGGGATCTGGAGCGAAGAGGGATGCGGACGTGGACCTATCGGCGGATCCATTGAGTAAATACGTTATGTTAAGTGGCGGATCGGCGATACTGGCGATAAGACATATGAATATTTTTCTGACAGTGTTTCCACATCTCGAAAATTTCTTTGAATCTCTCACAAAATGAATTAACGCGATCTCTTAAATTAACTAAGTTACGGGACCTGGAGCGAACAGGAGTGCTGGGTGGGTAACCTCTACGAAGGCGGACGCAGACCGATCGGCGATAGAGGTATGAATATTTTTCTGACATTTTTGTTCTCGAAAATGTCTTTAAATCTCCGACATGATATATAAATTTTTATTGTCCAAAAAGATTTTCGGTAAGGTTAGGCTTAGGTTAGGTCAAGTTAGGTTTATGTTTAATTTTTTATTGTCCAAAAAGATTTTCGGTAAGGTTAGGTTTAGATTAGGTCAAGTTAGGTTTATGTTCGCCAGTATTGTCGATCGGTCCGCGTCCCCCGTCGTAGAGGTTGCCTACCCAGCATTTTGTTCGCTCCAGGTCTCGTTCGGTGATATAAAGTAAATTTCGAGACGTGGTAACAGTATCAGAAAAGATCGGTCCGCGTCCGCCTTCGTAGAGGTTACCCACCCAGCATTCTTGATCGCTCCAGGTCCTGTAATTTTTAGAGATCGCGAGTTTCATTATTTCGGAGATTTCCAGAAATTTTCTATATGTGGCAACACTGTCCAGTTATATCTATAACCCAAAATAATTTTTTCACACTAAGGCCCTTTTTTGATATTTTTTTTATCAGTTTGAATGGTCGCTATTTTGGAACTACTTACCCCATAATTCCTAATAATGAACTCGGTCGAGATATGCAAGAGATTGATTTTTGTAGCAAATTTGAACTTGATACTTCCAAAACTGCTACCTTTATCGTGTTAACAAATTTCGTAATATATATATATATATATATATATATATATATATATATATATATATATATATATATCTATATAAATAAATGAGGAGCTATCCGTACCAGATGACCATATTAGAATATGAATAATAATTTCACGCCTAGCTGGTAAATTGAACCTACATTTCGTAGGGTGCCGCAATAAGAACGAGGTTTGTCGTCTACATATTGCGTTTGTGTGCATTTTTTCCACTATACTCTCAATCAGATTGATTACCAAACATAGCATCAGTCTCCCAGATATATATCATGATTTCGAGGTTGTTGCCTCTCATCAGTATATCGTAGGGTGAAGAGCCATATTTGATAATCAATCCTTATTTGGAACTCATACTTGTATCAATCTTCGGTATAGAACTGTCGGTGGAGACAAGTATGAGCGATATATTAAGCATGTATAATGGTGGATAATAACAATCGGCAAAGGTTAATAATTAATTAAATAAATGAGGAGCTATCCGTACCAGATGACCATATTAGAATATGAATAATAATTTCACGCCTAGCTGGTAAATTGAACCTACATTTCGTAGGGTGCCGCAATAAGAACGAGGTTTGTCGTCTACATATTGCGTTTGTGTGCATTTTTTCCACTATACTGCTCAATCAGATTGATCTATATATATATATATATATACTTATACATTTCCATAAGAAATTTACCTAAAAATTGGTAATTCATATAAGAGCGCTATTTTCTAATCATTGTTAGTGTTTTACCACAGTTTTACTATCTACTAGGAAGATTCAAAACAAGCGCCATTTATACAACTTCACGTCAGTGTCGGTGACTTGTTCTGCCAAGTTAAGAAAATTACCAAAACTAACTTCATGTGATCTAATAACTGAACATGGCGGAGTGCGTTTAATGTGGTACGCAAAATGTGTTCAGCTGAAGTGAATCTAGTAAAATATTTCATATTTTAGTTGTGATAAGTGATAATTCAAGACAATGACTTCATTACAATATGTAGTGCATCCTTTACCTGGCAGCGATGAGCAGTTCAATGACAGGTAAAACTTTTTAAGAAGTCTTGATTGCATGCATGTACTGGAAAGTCTCCACCATTTTCGAGCCAATGGTTGTATTGAAAATGGAGAACGGAATGATAAATGGAGATACCACTCCCAGTTACATATGTTTCCATAAGGGAGAGTATTTTGTACTTCTTATTTTATGCATACAATGAATAGTCGTATCTATAAAATTGTATCACTCCAATTGTATTGTATTATCAGCAATATAAATTAGCCTCTCATATTGCATAAAATTTAGTTATTCTATGTCACAACTCACAACAAAATAAATTCCGAAACAAGAATTTACAATGGCATTAACGTTATATTTGAACTAGAATTCAATGGAAAATTTTCTAGCAAGAAGTTTCCCTTTTTGTCAAAATGTTGTATACAACTTCATTTGTTATTAGTTCCATAAGAAAATTACAATACTGTTCTGTCGTGAACATTGAGGAATTCTTTCAGAAATGTAATCATATCATACTGAACCTGGATTCATGGATTGATTTCACTTGATATTTGTATTTTTGAGTGACTAAATACTGTGTGTATCGAATATCATTATAATATCTCTTTGTTTCTATGATCATTTTAAAATGTCAACGGATCAAGAATTTTCATTGCATTCTTATTAACCGTTAAATTTCATATTGGAATAAAATATTATTTGCTATTAATGAATTTTCCATTTTCAGGCTGAAAGAAGTAGCTGATAGAATAAACAGATTAGGACATAACTTGCACCCAGGACTAACGAATTTACGTATTGGTGTGAAAAAAATATGCTTAGCCTCAACCTACATAGCAATTTTATTGGATGATGGTCGTGTTTGCAGAGTTTTCTATAATGTACTCTCAGATAGGTTGGACTTGAGTAAAAACGAGAAAAAGTGAGTGCTAAAATTAATTGCATTCTTCATTATTTTACTTAACAATAGTGTTACCTATAAATTTGATGACTTTTTAAACTGATATTTGATATCTCAAACTATTGAATATTTTTGATCACTTCAAACTTGTTAATCTCTTGATAATGGGAGAAATATATTTTTTCAATGGTCCCCTGATATATTAGTTCCCATTTGCTTTCGTGAAACATGCCTTTCATTAAAGATCATGGGGTGTGCGCAGTTCAGGTGGTGCTGGCGCGGGGAGCGGTGCTGGAGGCAATTCCGGTGGTAGTGGTAGCAACAAACCAGCCAGTAGTGGCAGACAGATTAGGACCCGAGCAAGGATAATGCGATCTAATACAGCCATACGTGGAGGTAGTAATAGTGGTGAGATTAGAGATGTTTCTCAGATCAATAAAATTATTTATAGGAGATATTCTAAACAAATAAAATATTCTATTCTTCTTCATCTGAGTTAACTTTAGTTAGTTTCCACATTCTTGTTGAATCTCTTATATTTTGTGATTTGTCAGATATTTAAATTCTTATTTATTTAATAGGTGGTCGAGGTGCTCCAGTTATAATATCAACAGGCACATCGAGCAGTGGTAGACCTATGGTAACTGTACCAGCACCTTATGTACCAGAAGAATTAGTATCACAAGCTCAGGTGGTGTTACAAGGGAAAAGTCGTAGTTTGATCATCAGAGAATTACAGGTTAGTAAGACTCGATTTAAATTTAATCAGAATCGGTTGAATAACATATTTTTGTAGAGAACAAATCTGGATGTTAACTTGGCTGTTAATAATCTTTTGTCACGAGATGATGAAGAAGGTGAAGAGGGTGATGACGCAGCAGATTCCTACGTGCCAGAAGACTTGATTTCTTTATTGGATGGTGGTTTCCATGCCGATCATTCGGTCATTATTGATGCAGAGGCAATGTTCTCTGAAGACATGTTCGGTTATTCCAGTGTAAGAAAGTAAGCGAAACATTGATCCAAAAATATACATTAATACGTGCTCAAAACAAAGAAAACACACACTTCTCGCCGTTCTTATGTTTATGAACTTATTTCTTCACAAAACTCCTCTGGTATTTAACTTTTTGTAAACTTTGTTAACACATCTCATCCTTACACAAGTTTGACTTTGCTCAAACAAGCTTCTTTACCAGCCGTAGCGGTCAAGGCACCGGTAGCAGTAGTTCCCGCCGTATGGGGGGAGACAGAGATGCTCCACCTGGCAATGGGGCTGGTGGTGGTAGCAGTGGTGGCGGTGCCGGTACCTCCTCATCAGATAGAGACAGAGAAAATTTTTCCAGGTGGCGTGACAGACAATATTTCGGACCACGTAGATGGTTAGAGACAGCTCTTAGAGACAATCCATATGAAAAAGATACAGGTAGTTTGATTATTTTAAAGTCTTCTTAGTTACTTGAATTTTTATTTTAAGATCACAAAAAGAAAGACAACGCATGTCCATTATGGATATCGGATGATTTGGAATTTTGGCCTGAGCCAGCACCGAAATTTGTTCAAATCGCAACGCTTTATAGTGAACTGATAGCGTTATCTTCGACGGGGCAATTATACCAATGGAAATGGAATGACCATGAGCCTTATAAGCATCCTGAAAATCCTAATATTCATCACCCAAAGACCGTATGTAAATTACTATTTTAGAATCAATCTATTTGGAATAAATCTTGCAATTATTTTTTCCAAACAGATACCTTTGGGACTTGTTGGTGAAAAGGTGATTCATCTCTCGGCGTGCTCGATACGCTGCTCAATTGCCACTGAACATGGCAAGGTGGCAACATGGTTGGACGAGTTGCTTTCACCAGCTTCAAGTAAACTGGAGCATAGTGCTCAGGCCTATATGGAATTTCAAAATGACAAAATCACATCATTGTACACATGTCCATTATATACAGTGGCCCGTTTGGATAGTGGCAGTCTATATTGGTGGTATGATTGATAGATTACAAATTTTGACATACTTCATATAAAGGACGTCTACAGTTCCTAAAAAAGCAGTATTCTTACTATAAAATTACACTTCTGTAGAACGTTTATAACTTCAAATCTAAAGGTGATAGAAACAATCTGATTATCATTTTGTAGTTTCCAACATGTTTGAAATTCAGTTTTATTAGAACATTTGGAAGTACAGGTGAAGCTAATAATAGCGTGTTGAAATGGTACGTAATGTTTTTTTATTGAATATGAGTAATCGTAGCTGAGTGTATAGCTTATTCAATCTCGATATACAAGACTCTAAATCCATCACTACTGCCAGTGGTGGGTTATTCGTTCGGTTATAAGTTGTCCGTGCATTGTTACAGTGCTGCTGGTTATCGACACCACTAAAGGGCAGGTTATTTAATCTCCGATTAACCGAAGGTTGAATCTGCACCCAGGGTTAACCGTAACGGTATTATAAATCCTCAACCGCAGGTTGAACAAACAACCAATGACACTTTGCACAAACATTTCAGCTGATGGTTTGGCGTCAACCGGCGTTTGAATCACCGAAGGTTAAATTTACCTTTATAAAACCCGTCGCAATTCTCCATCAGTGGAAAAACTAAATCAATACTCATATGTCACAGCCAACTGAGTTAATTAGCCATTTGGCTGGATGCCTATAAGTTTAACCAAATGGTGTCATCCAGTTAACTGGAGATATGTAGCTAGAATGATTAATACAACATTTAAGGAAAAACGGATGGTCAGTGAGGAGGTTTACAATTCAGTTGTATGTTTTTTAAAAAATTTATGTATGGTTGTTCGCGCGTTTTAAGGAGTAAACGTCAAAATTCTCATATTTATTTGAACAACGGCCTAACACGGAATCGAAAGGTGGAGTTGATTTGAAACGACCTGCCATCTGGCCGAAACCAATTCATAAAATGACAAGGTAACAAGCTATAATGAGGGACAATTCTGTAAAGTTGTCGTTCAACTATCGGTTGGATTTTGAAATAATTGAGCTAACTGTTTCAACCTTACGGTCAGGGTTTAAAATACGGATAATGACGTCAACGCTTGGTCAACCACCCTAAGCGAGTTGGCTGTGACAGGTTTGATCACTTGTAAAAATAGTTCATATTATATTAAGTAAGTAATTAAGAGTATTCTCGAACGCCGTTTTGCCTCCAAAACTGTCAAATGGAAATTAATTAAAAAACATTCAGCTGTCTAATGACAGCATGAAGTCTTGTTGATAGCATAGGGAGGTCGAGAATACCTACTTGTTTTAGAGTTCTAATTATATGGCATTTTAAATATTTATTTGTTTTTTTTTTCTTCAGGGGTGTTTTACCTTTTGCTCAACGGAAACGTCTTTGGGAAAAATATCGTGCTAAATGTCGTAAACAGAGACCTTGCGGCAACGATAGACAACAAGACATTGTAGCTGGGCAGCAGGTATGCATGAAAAACAGTCCAATGTATCAGGCAGGTGCTATCGGTTTTACTGTTTCCGCTGGAGGGGTTCCACGCGTGGGGCAATTACTTAATGCAGCTTGGACTTTGAGCGATACATGCACATTTAAAATTCTCAATGTGAATAGTACAAGTGCCAGCATTGAAAAAAGTACCAGAGGTGATTCAAATACTTCTACTAGTGGACTAGCCAATTTGAGCAATAAAACTTCTATGAACAAAGAAAATACTGACAGGCTCGATATGCCACCTCCTCCTTCACCAGCATCGAGTACATGTAGTGATACAGGCAGTATTAGTAATAGTCACAGTGAGTTTAAATTTACAATATTTTGTGTACATCGAAGAACAATATTTTACATATTTGTAGAACGTCAAAAACGTATGGTTGTAACGAGCTCTGAGCCTGGTAACGATCAGCGTGTCAAAGAAGAAGAAGAATGGCAATTGCGCGATGTTGTATTTGTTGAAGATGCTCGAACTGCACCAGCTGGTAGAGTTCTTAAAGTTGATGGAGCCTATGCAGCAGTCAGATTTCCATCCACCCAACACACAAGAGATCCTCGTGATCAGAAAGAGCCTGATGATATTTATATATTACAGGATTGTCGTTTAATGAGAAAGGACGATTTACAGGTGGGTGATTATCTACTATACTTTTTATAAGGTTTTTTCCATTTTTTATCAGGCGGTATGTCCCAATCAAAACGTTTAAAATTCCATTTTGATGTCTTTATTCGATAATTACCATTTTCGTTCTGCCGTATGAGGCCCATGATGAAATTGGTAACTAAAAATATTTAATATCAATAACAGAATTAACGAAAATAGAACGAATTGGAAAGAGCATCATTTTGTCAGAATGACTGCGCATCGCCCTCGTTTTAAGGTAAAGCAAAATATATGTCGTGAAAGAAGCGTAAGCAAGCCCAGGCATTTTTGATGGATTTATAAATTTCTATTGAAAATATTACTTCACTTTCTATAACTCATAACAATCCTCTGTTGATTCCTTGTTGTAACGGGTGTCTGATTAGAGAGGTACGCGGCTGTATCTTCAAAACTATGTATCCTACAAGTTAGGAAGAAAAAAAATGTGTAACAAATTCGCATAAGGAAAATGCTGGGAATTATTTTCAAGTTTTCTTCTCTACCGCAAGGCGGCGTAATTTACAAAGTAGCACAAAAAACTATTTTTTTATAAAAATTGCCTAGTAATGGTACCATAAAATTCAAAAATTTGTAATTTTCAGATCATTTTATGTAAGTTTGCTCCAATAATTTTTCATCTATTTTGTAAAAGAACATCAAATTGTCAAATTAAAAAAAAAATAGTCCAAACAGCATTTCAATATCGAATTACTTGGTGAAAAAGAGAAAAACTAGGTATAGGTAATATAGTAGTGCAATTTGTTACAAATATATTTAACAAAATAGATTTTTTGTATAATCTTATTTAGTAAACTCTTTAATGTAAAATAATTTAATTTATTTTATGAAAGTTGTTAAGACAAGAGTGAGGAATTTGTCGTTATATCAAAATACTATCCGTTACTCGCGGTTTCGTCCGCGATACCTGTCACTAAAATGCTTTTCGGAATCTGTTTAGCCGTTACGGATATTTGCCGTAATAAACAGACAGGCAAAAACTATAAAATTGATTTTTTGTTATTAGTCATACATATACCTCCATATCTAGTTAGTTAAAACCTGTTATTTTAAAATTACAAATATATACTTCGATTTTATTTATTTGTATAGATTTTTTTTAAATAAATAAAGTTATCCTTATAATATTTAGCTAGAAAATCCCGTCGGAATCGAATCAGCCGTTACGGAGATTATAGGAAAAAACAGACAGACTGACAAAAATTATAAAAATTTTTGTTTTGTTATTAGTGGCACATATACTTCCATACACAATTAGTTAAAACCTGTTATTTTGATGTTAAAGACACTTCGATTTTATTTATTAGTGTCTAGATATAGATTTTGTAGTTTTCTAGGTTATATCTTCATTAGACTATGTTAGACTAAAATAGTTTGTCAATATAGAGTCGTATTTTGAAATATATAAAAATTAACTTTCTGTCATCAGTTTTTATTCAAAGTGAAATAGTCTTAAGGATGTTCGATGTATCGGGTGTGCGGGGAAAGGGGGCGGTCCTATTGAAAGTCTAAGAAAATATCAAATTAGCCAACATTGGAACTATAAAATATTAATCTCGAAAAGAGTATTTATTGAACAAGACAACCTTAGATATTGCTCGAAACACTTGCTATAGGTCTAGTTAACAACCAATTAATCATATTATGGTCTTTTTTTGTATTTTTAAATTAAATAATTTATTGGTCCCATATTCATAAAAACGCAAATCCGAAATCTCCTTCCCTCCGAAAACCGCCCCCGAAGGGGTGGTGTGGCGAATTTTCTCGAAAATCGAAAAATTGAGTTGGTTTATTAAAGATAGGACAATATTCGGAAACGCTTAAATTGAACATTTTTTCAAGTGTTACGGTTTTCGAGATAGACGCATGTTAAATATGTATTTTTGCTATCTGGAGAGGGCAATTCGAAAATTGAAAATTTTTCGATACTACATGAAAGATATAATTATTTGTAGCAACATTTATAATGAACATTTTTTCCTTCGAGTTAAAGTTTTCGAGTTAAATCGGTGTCAAAATGGTAACATAAAATACTCAAGCGTATTTTCGCAGCGATGCGTTGAGATCTCAATAATAACAACTACAAGCAAAGAATATACATTGGTAATAGGATAAGTACTATCTTCATTGGTATTAGTGAACGTTCAACGATTTTGGTGACTAATGTAAGGTACACTCAAAAGTGTGAAATAAATATTTTTTACAAAAAATTGGACCGACGTTATTAGTTGATGCACTGAAAAGTATAAAATAATATTAATTCTATAGGTGATGGAACTTGTGAAGTTTGTGCCAAAAGTTATCAATCTAACTGCAATTGCACAACTTCAAAAGTAACAGCACCAATAGATTTAATATTATTTCGTATTTTTCAGTGCACAAATAACGTCGGTCCAATTTTTTGTAAAAAAATTATTTATCAATCAGTAATATTTCTTTGACGAGTCTCTTCATAGACAAAACAAGCAGTTTTCTGATTTATTTCCGTATTGTTTCTTTGTCGTGTTAACTCTTTTGGGTTTAACCGATCAATTTGTTTTAAGCGGTCTGCCAAATTTTTAAATTTCCTTTTGGAATAATGTTTAATAGAAGCCTTCTCAAAACATTCAATATACGTCTTTACCATATTATAAGCTTTACTATTTGTGTATTGTGTATTTTTAGTCTAGTTGGTAATGCTTAAAGTTGCATAAATTCACTTGACGTACAATAATTTTATAACTTTCCTACGCTACTATAGTAGCTGTATAAGGAAAGTATTGTAATCGTTTGAAATTTTCGGTATCGAGATTTTCACAAATGTTGACGTCTCAGAGTTTTCTAAGTCTAATAAACATATTTTCAGCCATTGGTCTGTGTGTCTGTCTGTTTGCCCGTCTGTCTGTGACGGCATTATCTCAGGAACGGATCGGTGTATTTTGTTGCTTTCTTTTTTATATTTTTTTTTGTACCAATACCACTCGCCGGTGGCCCTGAATGAGAATCCTGTATACACTGGGTGATGAGCTATATGCAAATAATGTGAGTTGCTTAAGACTGTTGCGCGAAAAAGGTTATAAGGCTTTTGATTAAACTTGCTGAAAGTATTCTTCTGAGAGCCCTTTACCACCCACATACAGCGCCATCTCTGAGAAAAAGCACAAAGAAGATATGCTTGAATAAAATTCCATATTTTCCAAATGTTTCTTCAGATTCTGGCTAAACGTTTCATCTTGCGAAAAAATGTTGATGACCATTGTTGTTTGTCTTGACATGTTGAAAAAAATGAGTGGTAGCACGATTCGACCAGAGGATTTTTACTTTACTACCGCTATTATTATTCACTGAAATTTGCCTGCGAGCGGTAGAAAAGTCGTGTGAGTGGACACACCCGATTTTTTTTGAATTGTCATCAATTTAGGACATTTTAAGGCGTATCAGATAATTTTGAATTTTATATAAATATATAAATAATTAATTGCACTCAAACCTATCTTTTTGTATCTTCGCTTAGAAAATAGATAATGAAATGTTGTTAGAACCATTTTTTTTAAATTGAATTTTCTTTAAGGTTAATAATTAAAAAAAGTATAGTATGTATCGTGTTTGAAGAATTCGGAGGAAAGATGAAAATATGAAATTGTTGACATACCGCTCGTTAAAGGAGATACCTGAAGAATTGATTCCGTTTCTTAGTAAAACATATGTATTGGAAAGGCCAACAGAGATACAGAAGGCTGTCAAAAATGCACTCCTAATATTTGAAATGGAGGGGGTTGTTGTATATCAGAATAGCACAATTAATTCAGCTATTTTCTTAGAGCAATTTATAGATGGACATACACTGCCCAAAATATTGTAGGGAAAAATGTTTTGCCAGATCACCCGGAGGGTTATCATGTAACTCGCAATTGCAACTATTGCACAATCGTCGCTGTCAAAACGTCGATTTTGTACAGTGTTGCCGCTCATTCAATATAGAGCCTAAATTGATGCTTGAATAAAATTATCAAAACGAAGTTGATTGCATGTATTTGTGAATAATTGAGGATTTTTTTAACATGTTCTTTATAAAATAGCTATTTTCACATATTTATCCAATATTTAATAGAGAAGGTTTAATGAACTACATGTAGACAGTGGCAACACTGAGACAACAACGCGATTGCAACTAGTTGCTAAGTTTATCGTGCTTACGTTTTTGCATGAACTACATTTTTTCTTTTGCTGAATCTGTTTGAAACTACTCTGGTATTGAGATTCCGGCGATAAAATATTACTGGATTTTAAAGAAACTGTTCATGAGATTTCAATCTAGTGACTATGTAACTAGTTTATCTAAAATACCTCCTCCTTTTGGGAAGTCGGTCAATAATTATCAGTTTTTATAGATGTCATTAAAAAAATCTATGAATTTATTAGGTTATAAAATCTTCATCAAACTCAAGAGTACCCGATTGCTTCCAAAAAACTCCTAGGCGCATTCAAATATCCGAGAACGGTGGACAAATATTGACCATAGCAGTTGATGGACAGGGTATACATGCAGTTGTACGAAATGGACAAAAATTGAGTTATGTCATTTACAATATCAGTAGCGGCAGGATAGAGCAGGATAATCAATTTCCAAGCGATACAGCCGCCTTCATGGGCTTGAATCCATCAATGATCAACTTATTTTGTGCCGGAGAAAGTTCCGAGTCTATTCTAATACTTCGCGATGGCAACAGTACCATCTATCCATTGGCAAAAGATTGCGCTGAAGCAGTTCGTGATCCTTCTCCCTTGGATCTGCTACCAGTGAGGTGTGTAGCAGCTGGCACGCTTGCTTTGTCAACAAATAATACAGCAAACATGAAGAGCCAAGTTGCTGTTGTTGTATTTGCATTGGAACATCAACAGTTGATGTCCAGAATACTGAGATGTGATGCTGAGGGTGTGAGAGCTGTCTTAGCACAATTGGATTCTGATATTAGTAAGATATTATTGATAGTTTTTTTGAATATATTTTCTAATGTATTGCTTGTTTTACAGAGTCTCATAACAGTGCAACTCCATCGTTCTTAAGCGAAAGATGCGATGGGAATAGGAATATTTTCCATGCTGTTGTCAGTATGTGCACACCAACATCTAACAAAGACCCTCATAGTGGTAAGTTTTGTATACTTGTATTCCTATCAATATTATTATTAGTTGGAGATTGTAGTTTTGTTTCGTCTGAATATGTTCTATTATAGATAGTAATCAATATAGTTATTGGGTGAGATTTTTCTTGAGAACTATGAGATCTATAAATTAAGTAATAAGACACGTAGTGTTCGTTTTTGCAACACTTAGCCATAAAACGTATTCGATACAAATCTTAACTCAATAATAATTTGTTTTTCCTAACGATTTTTCGTATATATATCATCCAACAAAGATGTGCTATTAGGCCTAACTGTGTTTAAAACATGTTTGCAAGTAGGGGGCCTAATTAATTGGGAATGGGTCATTATTAATGATGAACCCTTGAGCCTTTTTTCTACGATTTGTGTTAACCAAGCACTAGAGTATTGGGCAACACACTTCACTCTCTCCAAGTAAAGCAGGATGAGCAGGTCTACGATCAAATACGTACTGATTTGCTTTTTCGATTGATAGGTAGTTTCCGAAAAGAGTTTATGCTTTATTTTTAATTATTCTTATGCCTGTCTCATAGCTGCGGTTATCACCACAAAACTCCTTTTCCTTGGAAAGAGAAGTGTTGAGAAATGTTATGACACTAAAAAATGAAATCCAGCATATTCCTCATGAAAACCGCCCCCAAGTGGCCAAAACTTTTCGGATTTTTTTGTGATAATGTTAAAGAAGAGATTTTTCCAGCAACATTTAAATTTGTTTTTTTTTTCACTGAAAACGATTCTCCTTTAGTATTGTCCTAGAATTCCTTACATATCTGCTAAAGGTAACGCACATTCCTGAGAATAAGCAGAAAAAAGTAACCCTTACATTAATTTCCATATTTTCTAGTTGTTTACCAATATTCTGGCTAAACGGTTCGTCTTGCGAGAAAATCTGATACCTATAACCTGTTTACTTGTCTCTGTGTTCCAAACAGAATGAATTTTCGAAAGATTCAACCGGATGGATGATTGTAGTATTCTATGGAATTTGCATTAAGTGGTAGGAAAATTGGGTGAATGGACAGACCAGCTTTTTTAAATGTGTTTTTTATGTTCGTTTGCGTACTTAACGTGCCCCAATTGTGATTGTTTTTCCATTTGAAAGGGAAGTGCTGAGAAATGGTCCCATATCAATAACATTTAGAATCCAACATTTATTTTCCCCTAAAAACTGGCCCCAATGGGGATGAAGGGAGATTTTGTTCGAAAATCAAAAATTTGAGACGGCAAAAATAAAGAAGAAACCATTTCCAGAAACATTTAAATTGTTTATTTTTCAAAGAATTTAACCATTTCCGAGTTATAGCAATATGTATGTATATGTTTGTTTCCGCTATATATTGAAATCTCTGAATATATTGTACATTCCACAAAAGAAATGAAATACATAGAATATGAAGTAAATATTTTTCCAAAAATAGGACCGACACTATTAGTTGGTGCACTAAAAAATTCAAATAAGACTAATTCTATTGGTGTTGGTATCTTTGAAGTTGGTACAATTTTTTGTATAAAATATTTTTACTTTCCTACTGCTACCACAAGTAGCTATTTAAGGATACTATTGTATCTTGTAATTTTTTGGTTTCTGGTCTTCAACATATGTTCTAGGGTCCCCTGAATCTAAAACACATATTTTTTGTTATTTATCCGTTTGTCTGTGCAAGGATAGACGGAGAGAGATTTTGTTGCTTGGATACCGATAACGCTCGCTGGTGACAGATCATCCTGTTCGCAATAGCCGAAAAATTTCATGCCCAAGTGAACTATCAATTTTTTTCACTGTTTATTCATATTTTGAATAAATGGTTCCTCTTATGTTAAAATTGAATGTGACCATTGGCACGCTAAAAAAATTGAATGGTTTGACTACTTCATTAGACGATTTTTATATTCGATGGAATTTTGACTCATCTATGGGACCGGCATTTGGGTCGCCTCTAGAGAATAATTGACTATATCCTTTTAAGTTATGTAAGGATTTGTGTGAGTAGTTATTTGGGTAATTTGATTACGTTTTCGAGATATTTTCAACTGCGGTAGTTATTTAAGAAAACTAATAGGCAAATAAGAAAATGATGGATGCCCTTATTCAATATTGATTCCAATATTTCCTCAAGTTTACTTAAAGATTGCTGCAAATGTACTGTATCATCAGCCTCCGGGCTGTTTTGCAAGGACTATTTACTTATGTATGCGTGTTGTTGAATCTTTTAAAGAATTATTCCTAATTCAATCATCATGATAAAGGATTTCGACATGTTTAATTTATAAGAATTTTATGAGTACATATACATATTAAGATTCAGAAAAAAGATTTTTTTCAATCTGAAAGAAGTTCATTAGGTGGCTAATCGGAAACTAAAGAATAAAAAAGCAATTTAGTACTTTTATGGCGATGTTGGTTGAGAAAAGTACCGAGTCAAAATCCGTTTAACATTTAGATCATTATTTTTAGTATTGGGAATTCCATTGTATTTTATTTGTGTGGACATCTGGACTACTACAATCCTAACAGTATCCTATATAATATATGTATTTATGAAATTTTTGATTGTCAGCATGCTCCTAGAAAATAAATTGGATTATAATGAATTAATTAGAATATCCTTTCTGAGTTCTATATTGTCCGTTGTTCCACAACGTCATTTTCCAGAAAACAAACAGCGCGTAGCTGGCTCAGTTGTAGCACAATCACCTTCAAATTCCAATTCGGGCCTGGACTCTATTGATATGATAGCAAATGCTGTAAGCACTCGATCGGCTAGCTTGCGTGACATGATGCGCAGAGCCGTTCAAAGTGTTCACACTGTGGACCCACAGCAGCTGCGTCGAGACCTGATTAATCCGACAGGCGATAGTGGTATGTTGTGTTGAATAAAAGAACTAGAAAGAGAGAGAGACAAAAAATATATTGTCGCGAATGTTGATATATCTAGGAGCGTTCCCAAAAAGAACATCTCTTGAAAGTACTTGTTGAAAAGAATCCAGATTTAAAATATATCGTTTACTGTCTAGATTGGCACCTTAGATAATATATTTTCAGATCAACATTCTTCTTTCGCACAAGATGAGCCAATTCCAACATCAGCCTGGCCACCAGAATCATTTGATGTTACATCTGGAGATGAGGATAGTCTAATGAGTTTGAGCGGCAATACTAATAAAATGTCTACAGGTTCAAGTGGCGGTAATATTATTCCAGGTGGTTTCATAACTACTGACCCAGCTGAAAGAAGAATTAATGCTATGCTCATTTTACGCACCATACTGTACGACTCATCAGCAATGGAACCTCATCTTGTAGAATTGCTTAGTGCAAAGTGAGTTGGTAGAATCAATAATTTTTCAACGATTTACTCAAAACATTAAAATAATTATTAAAGCTATTGCTTCATTAAACTTTTTTACTTTCGATAAATAATTGAATTGATTTTGATTTGCAGAGATGCACACGGCCAAACACCCTTCATGTTAGCTGTATCATCTAGAAGTTATCCAGCTGCATTGGAACTATTCGAAAGAATAATTAAAGTAGGTACACCTCAAGAACGCGAAGAAATGATCTTTCCCAAAGGATCCAATCCTGATCACTCTCCACTACATGTTCTTTGCTGTAATGATACCTGCAGCTTTACTTGGACTGGTGCAGAGCACATAAATCAGGATATTTTTGAGTGTCGCACATGCGGTCTAACTGGTACATTGTGTTGTTGTACCGAATGTGCGAGAGTTTGCCATAAAGGCCATGATTGCAAACTGAAGAGGACCAGTCCTACTGCATATTGTGACTGTTGGGAAAAGTGTAAATGCAAAGCTTTGATAATGGGAAATCAAGTGCTTAGATTTGAATTATTGACCAGATTGACGAGAGAAACTGATTTAGTGTGCTTGCCAAACTCAAGGTATGATTTTTATTTTGTTTTCTCATGCTAATCGTCTTTGAAAACAACTGCGGTTCTATCGAAACTATTACTTCACACATTTGGAAGGCGTGTTTAACAAAAAGAAGTAATAAATAAAACAGTGTCAAATATTTTCTGAATTAAAACTTCATGCAGTGAATGAGTTTAAATGCCCGAATATGCTTGTCCAAGCTTTGTAGTAATATAAAAATACAATTTTATTATTCAAAAGCCATCTTTTAATCAGTTATAACCACTCCACAAAATTTGAAGCTATTCATATTATAAGTTAATGTGGCCGAATTTATGACATAAAATTTAATGAAGATAATTTGAATAACTTCCAAACTGACAGAAATAACTAACCTCTTCGTTATTTCAGGGGCGAAAATATTCTACTCTTTCTAGTCCAAACTGTTGGGAGGCAAACTCAAGAACAGAGACAGTTCAGAAACTCTAGACCCAGAGCTGCGTCGTCAAATTCGAGAAATAAAACACCATCATCAGATAGTAAGTTCTGAATCCAATGCCCCTGACTTTTTTAATTTTTTATTTTTATACTACAGTTGAATCAGATATGCCGGAACATGATCTAGAACCACCAAGATTCAGTCGCAAAGCTCTTGAGTGCTTACTCTGCAATTGGAAAGCCATAAAAAGTATGATAATGACAGGTGCCAAGGATAGTGGTAGCGAGGAACGTTACTCTGACCAACCCTATATAGCTGGACAATCGGGCACAACGTTATTGGACAAATTCACACATTGTTGTTTCGTGAAATGTCAAATGGTAACTGACATATTGTTGGATACTATAATAAATGAAATGAAGAAACCTGATCCTAAGCAATTAGAATTAGCTACTATGGTAGCACGAAGATTTGTTAGGTAAAATATAATCATTTTTTTCAATTTTGGCTAAATGATAGCATATTGTTTTTTTTAAGGTCTGTGGTGAGAATATTTGTTATATTTAGCATTGAAATGGCACCAACTTCATCTAAAAGACAAAGATTTACAACTCAAAGTCTACCATTAGCTAAATGTAAGAGAGTGTTTCAAGCACTGTCCAAAATATCTATTGAAGAACTATGTGAGACTGCAGACTCATTGATAGCACCAGTGCGATTAGGCGTTGCTAGGCCAACAGCCCCATTTTCATTGGCTACGTCATCCAACGATATTTTGAGTGTATGTTTTATTAACAAATATCCCTCTGCAAAAAAAAACAAAATATATTTTTTAGGGATCAGAAGAGCTGTTTCTGGTTGATCCACTCGCCCCATCTTCAGGCGCAGGTTCAAGAGGTGCTGGATCGTCACAATCATCCAATTTTCCCTTTTTAGCAGAAGCTGTTCGACGCGCCGCAGCTAGTGCCAGAGAACTGCTGAATGAAATTAACGATGGAGAAAGCAAGTTTTACTGAATTATTTACTTTTCTTTGATTATAAATATTGAAATTTTTAGGTATGGCCATTGATAATGATGATGACAATGCATCAGATCGAGATGATCCACCAGCTGAACGGGAACTTCCAATTCCAGTACGGCAATCGTCACCTGGGGATGAATCATCCGAAAATCGTGAAAATGATCAAGTTGAAGGGAATGGCCGGCTAGGTCAAAATGGTGAAGAAAGTGATCCAGAATTGGATTTGCTTGCTGAAACAGAATCGGACAGTGATGATAATCATAGTAATCAAGATGCTGCCTCGGCGCAACGATCTGTTCAAACTGGAGCAACTGCAGGCTCTGACACAGGTAAAAATTTAAAATTAGATCTATAAGAATATTCCCTGACATTATTATTCATCCCTACATTTAAAATTTTAGGTGGAATGATGCTCTTCCCAGAAGATGAAAGTGGCGAATCAAGTCAGCAAGAAGAGGAAGAGAGTGAAGCTGGCGAAACCGATGAACAAGACACTGAAGATTATACATTAACTGATGATCAGCTAGAAAGAAGAAGGTTTGTTCTCTTACTTTTTTTAAAGTAGATTTAGATTTAAGAGGGGGTTACATTGCACTGCGACCATACATAAGGTCTATTGTGCCCCCCACCTGAGTTGCACTCGCCTATACGCGGTCTACAACTCGCCTTCCAGTTCCAGAGTTCTAATGAACTCCAGTATCTGGGTTGGCATCAAGGAGGATACTTCCTCACTTTTTTTAAAGTAGAAATCCCATCATATTTTTCAATTATGTTACTGAATGTTTTTTTTTTGTTTACAGCAGCAATGCCACTGGACAACATGGCCAAAGAGCCAACTTGGCACCGCAAAATATGCAGTGGGCCATTCGATCATCCCGGGAGTCTGGAGGTCGATCTGGACAAGGTGTTCGACTGCCTAATGGATCCAATTGGGTGTTCATTGATCCCAGTTCATTGAGGCGATCGTCTGCGGCAGCTGCAGCAGCTGGTGGAGCTGCCGTTGCTGCAGCTACTGGGGGAGCAGAACCTATAACCATGGCAACGACTGCAAGCTGCCTTGCCAGAGCTTTTGGTAAGTCTGACTGCTAAACTATCCAAACGTATTCCCTGCCTCGAATCTATCACTTACATGGAAAACCATGAGAATATCTATCGTCCGAAGAATACGCCACATAAGAAATATATAATGTGTACTTTCATACAATGGTACTTGGTTCCTATCTGAGCGATAGATACGTCGCGAAGATACGCTCTAAATGTCTGGATATTGGTTGATGTTTTTCAATTTTGATATTTTTATAAATGTAATATCGCTGATGTTTTACTAGCTTTCTTTTCAGAAATAAAGTTGAATATTTGATGATTGATGCTCTAATCTTGGGAACTTAATATAATATATTTGAATTTTTTATTTCAGGAATTGTTTTACGTCAAATTGCAGACCTTTTGTCCGTCATGCCTGATATAAATCAAATACGCGGTGGAAACATGGAAGTTACACAAGATGATATCTACAATGTTCAGGTAATAGAATCAAGTTGCATTTATTAAGAACTGAATTCTCGTAATACCTAAATAAAATATTCACTAAAAATCTATTTTATACATTCTTACAGTTACCAGTTTTCATTCAAAGACTTCCATACAATTTTTGTTTCAATTATCTTATCTAATTTTTCGTGTAAGTCAATCTTGATTTGTAAATTTCATAAAATTTTCTGAGTACTCCAATCATTGTTCTCAACTATGATGTATTTCTAAATATTGGTTACAGTTTATACTTACAAATATTCTCAAGTACACAGTACCAACCGAAATATTTATATTTTATTAGATTTACTTGGAATTCCGATTGAAACCTACTTGGGACTGGCTCTTAACAGTTATGGATGCTACTGAAGCTCAATTAAAATTCGGCGCTTCTCTAACTAATTCATTGGACTTGACGACACCGACAAGTAGTATAAATAATCCAGGAGTTAGCACTACGGGAGGTAAGCATTAAAACTTTTGAAACTAATAAATTCGTTTTTTTCTCTAATCCTGTATTATACTTTTCAGTGGGTTCAAGTACGTCTAGCACCATAAGATCGAGTCATCGTCATGCTGTGGCGCACAGTTCAACAGGTTCTCTCGGCAACAGAATCGTAGGATTTACCACCAATGTTGATGGTGGCAGAGCTAGACCTGAAAGAGAAAGTAAGTATTTTTTAAATATATTTATGTAAAATAGATCATATCAATCAATCATGTTTTGTTCATTATAAAAAAAATGTATTGCCCAAAACAATTTTTTGTGGTTGTGATTTTAGTTCATTTCGTAGGTGGGGACGCTCATGCTGCCAGAAGGGAATTTCTGTCGTATTGTCTTTCTTTGATGAGAGCACATAATAGTGAACACCTGGACTCATTACCAGTTTTGGATGTGTCAGCTCTGAAACATGTTGCATATGTTTTTGATGCACTAATATATTACATGAGATCAGGCCATGCGGATAGCAGTGAAGTTGAATTACGAAGAGAAGGGCTACCTTTACCTCCATGGAATGATCAGGTAAGCTCATAATATGTGAGAGAAAGTAGAATAAATGCCATTACAATAGCGTTGGCCAAGATGAGGAATATATACATATAAAATTAGAGTTTCATCGAAATAAATACTTGTTTTGTAACACCTAATATTAAATTTCAACCATAATTTTCTTTATCGCACTTCTGCTCATGCTTTAAGTCAAGTGTGCTTGAGATTTATTTAGGGAAGGCAAAGGATTTTAAAAAGATACCCACATGCAAAACTGTTAAAACCAATAATCGTAAATTTTATTTAAAAAAAGTTTGAAATGTAATTCTGTCTGTTCCAATCATGATTAATTAATAAGACACACTGATGTAGTGATTAAAATTACTCTTTAGCTATTTATTCAAATAAATAAATAACAAATACCTACACGTCAAAACATAATAATGAAAATAGTTTTTTCGCAACACATGCCTAGAGAATTTAACTTTCGAGAACTGAATATAGTGGCGAAAATACTCGATATCCGCACTCTTGGCGATAACATACAAATTTATGACACTAGTGCGTGAAGTACCTATTTTTTTCGCCAGCATCATGAATCACTTTACACACTAGTGCGAAAAGTAATGACTGAATATGAATTTTTCTTCTGTCCAAAAAGTGAAAGCAGTGATTAAAGAAATAACGACTTTATGAAATTTGAACTCAGGTGTTACAACATTCGCTTTTTTATCGAAATGATTACTCGTAATATGTCAGCAAAGGGGCGAAACTGACAATTATGATACAGCACGGGCACATGTAAAATTCGCTCTCGGACGTATCAATCTGACCCCTCAGTGAATTCGACATATACCTAGGCTCATATTACAGTAACTATCACCATATTGTTATAGGCACTTCTTTTTACAGTTGTGGTGTGAACTATTATTTCGTATCATTAAATGGATGTTTGCACGTTACCAAAACCAAAATACACAATGCTTAGAATTTTCGTGTCTGAATGTTTGTCTGGGCAATATCCTAAATGGCTCAACTGACGGATTTTTCGAAGGCATCATCTAATTATAAATGACTTGTGTTCTTTCAGGATGAAAACGAAAACGAAGAGGCTGAAGAAGATATTGGTGTAAATATGGAGACAGAATCTTTGGACGAACAAGAAGTTACAAATATGGCTGCAAATATTTCAAATAACTTGACTACATCTAGTGCTAATGGAAAGGGCAGAAAGCACTCCTTCTTCCAAGTAAGTATTTCTTTTAATATTCATTAAAAAAAACTATACTACTATACGTGATTTATTACAAAGTAAATAATTAATTGATCTACTACACTATAGAAGACTCCGAAATTAGAAATAAACATTACGTCTGAATCCTTATATTCATACCAAATAAAAGACACTGAATACATTTAACATATTGCAAACTTAAAACATGTATACTAGCGAGGTTGCTGGTCTTGAATTAAAATCTGCTTATCGATTATAATAATCTTCTCAGATATGTATATAATGGAATAAAGTGATAAAGCGAAAGATTCAAATCACAATAGTTTGATACATTGTTACCTACCGTAATATCTTACAAGAGAGTTGTATCTCCCTATTGGTATTTCCTATTTAATTATCATGAATTAAAACGATAGCTATGATAGCATATAGCTAAAAAATAAATATATCATCACTGCCACTAAATTTTATTTAACAATAATAAAACTAAAAATGTGAAAACTTTGCTTAATATTAATCAGTAGGAAAAAGGCACATGGAAAAATAATAGTTGAGGCCCAACTTGCAATTTTGTCTTTTTTCTGTTTCAATAAGTCCATCTGTGTCATCAAGCCATGAAAAAAAAATTAAAAGAGGTTACTGTTAAAAAAATTCGAGACATTGTTGTTCTGAACATATTTTTTACTGCTGTCATATGTATATCCTTTTATGTAGAATATGGATTTACGTTATACCGTGCTTAGCCCTGACAAGTATCATACTTTTAAAGTTACGATATTTTATTCTGTATGTTCAGATAACAGTTTAGTATGTGTCGATTTACAGAGATCCGATTCAACACTTTGTTTGGGTTGTCCACCTCCGGACCCATTCGACACTCCAATGGCAGAAGCCTTGCCATTAGCCGATCAACCTCACCTGTTACAGCCTAATGCTAGAAAAGAAGATTTATTCGGTATACCTAAGCAGCCAGTCACCTTAACATCCACTGGTAAATACAATAATTTATTGGATATAATACCACTGTCAGATTACGTCCTATTTTAGGTTCTGAATCTGGTAATCCTCTAGAATCGCTTCCTACCAAATTGAGTCTATCAACGAGAACCACAGATTTTGCAATGAGTCAACCAGCTAGAGCAAATCATCCAATTTCGAATACAATGAATGTTATGGGTCCCAATCCTCTGCTGTACCCTGCTCATTATCAGCCGGAAGACGATAGTGGTATGTCAAGTAGAGGGACATTACAATCAACAGAAGTTAATCAGTTTGAGCCAGTTCCAAGTGGAAGTATAATTGGAAGGAGTAATGAAGATAGTGGCATTAACAATACGAAGAGAGCGTCTTCTTCACAACCTTTTGAAACACTATTAGCGGCTGTGAGCAATAAGAGTGGTAAGAATAATGCAGTCCAAAAGCTAAGAAATATACAAAAATATATGAGTATTTATCCATTGTCTTAAAAAAAAACAAGATTTTATTTCATTCATATTTTTATCCTTATTGAACATTTTATTTGGATTCAATTATGTACATAAATTATTGAAATGATCTTCGCTTGTTGAATAGTAGAGAAATAATATAATTATAATATAGAATAACAAACATACAGAACTTTTAGGTGATCTTGTGAATGATAGGCCCCAAGATTTATCGAGAAGTAGGGAGAATCTGATGACAGACACATTCCCCTCTTCAATACCTGGTGAAAATTCAACATTATCTAGACCTCAAATTATCGTTTCTCCTAGGAAAATGGAAAATTCCGAACTTTCATCATCTTCTCAGGAACAATTATCACAAGGATCGTTATTATCTATATTATTGAATACAAACGATTCGTCACAAGATTTATCTAGCCAGAGTAATTCAACAAGCACTATGTCAGGCTGTTCAACTCCTTCTACAAGTTCGTCTCGAAGTCCAAGTAAAAGTGTTATTGTTCGGGCTGGTTCATCCAATGTAAGTACAGATATTTTATAGTTTCTTTTTATAAAATGGATTGATTTATAAAATTATGGAATTAGCGATACGTGTACAAATTTTGAGTATTACTTGTACATCACACTTCTTCCTAGAACATACTTGCTCTCTGATGACTGCAGTCGGATGCAGTTTTTGACTGGAGACAGATACGGAGCTGACAATTAAAAAAAGTGAATCTCTAAATAGATACGGAAATTTAATTTAATTCTTTCATTCTGTTGCGGTATTTTATTAAATTAGTTGCTTATACAGGGTTATTCGCGATGAGTGGCCTATTAGAATTATCAGGATTCGCAATAACAAGTTTTCGGATATGCTCTATCATCCTAAAATAATGACGACTCACAGTCAAACACGTTATAAAGAAGTGTATGTTTTTCGTTCAGGCCAAGTTCAATTAATATTAAACATCCAGGGGTTCTAAAAATCGAGCACAACTTCAAAAAAAATTCAACATGCCCCTCACACACTATGGTTATTCATTGGTAATTGATTTTTAAATATATTCAAATATTATTTTACAGAGTCAAAAACTAAACGAAGCTGACGTAATAATGTCGATGGATATACCTCAACCCGAGACACTTGAAAATCAAGAGATATCAGCCAATGTAACAGTAGTAACTACAACAGTTAATAATGAAATTCTGAAACCAACTATCGGTCAATCGGTGTCACACGATTTGTTATTGGGTAGATGGCGTCTATCTCTTGATTTGTTTGGTAGAGTGTTTATGGAAGATGTCGGCTTAGAACCAGGTTCCATTGTATCAGAACTTGGCGGATTCCCAGTAAAAGAAGCAAAGTTCCGAAGGGATATGGAAAAACTTAGAAATAACCAACAGAGGGATCTTACATTAGCAAAGGTAATAGATATTGCGGTTATTGACTGGCATATTGCCTAGTAGTTGAAAATGACTCATTTATTTATTGTTTATTCTACTGTTGATGAAACTTATCATTGTTTGTTGTAGATTGAGAGAGATAGAGTTCAGTTGCTGATTCAAACATTTAAGGAATTGAACACGCAATATAACAGCTACAATAGACGTACATCATCATCTCCACCGTTGGCTGTAAATAGGGTTAAAGTTACATTCAAAGATGAGCCTGGTGAAGGAAGTGGTGTAGCTCGTAGTTTTTATACTGCTATTGCTGAGGCTATTCTATCCAACGAAAATCTACCTAACTTAGATTCTGCGCAAGTAGATAACAACAAATATACACAATATAGTGTTTTACAAAGGTAAATAGATTTTTAATCAACTTCATAAATATATGGAGGCAAACAAAACATATTTTCAAAATGTTTTTCATAGACAATACATATATTATTTATAATTCTATAATTTTGATATGCTATGATTAAAGAAAATCATATTCCCCGCTACCTTTGTACTTGACTTTTCTTCGATAATATTAGGATTTCAAAGTTGAAAATTTGTCCTAAACGGTTCTATTGTTTCAAAATATTCAATTTAATTTTATCTCATATAGTTCATCCAATTTGTCATATCATAGGTTGCGCAGGGATAGAGACGTGCTTAGGCGAAGTGCTCCACCAAGAGGTTCAAGTAAATCACGTGAACACCATCGTCGTGTAATGAGTGTCGATGCTAGACCTTTCACAGCTCCTCTGCCTCCATCACCCCATCAGCAGCACGATTCCGCAAATTCGATCCAGCAACAGCAGCAGCTTAACGCGTCCGATGCTCCCTCAATGCCGGACATATCACCAATGCCGATAAATGCTAATGGAGTGCAGCAGGCCGGCGGTAGTAATTCATCAGGTAGGGATACGCAGAGCAATGCATCCATTCGAAATGAACACTTGACTACACAACAGCAACAATTGGGTGACAGATTATATCCAAAGGTGAGAAAAATGACGTCGATGATCATTTTGATCAATACATTTTTGTTTATTAATAAATATACATATTCTAGGTTTACAATCTACACCCAACATTTGCTGGAAGGATAACAGGAATGTTGCTCGAACTTTCACCAGCTCAATTATTGCTTCTTTTAGCGTCGGAAGAATCTCTAAGAGCTAAAGTAGAAGAGGCGGTTGAGATGATCTTAGCACATTCACACTCTCATCCTGAAATAACCACCGATACTCTTCTAGGTAATCTTGCCAAAAACCATAATCAATTATTCCTTTGAATAAAAACAATACTTAATTCAGACGTGGCTTTTTTATTTCGTGTTATTCTATTATTTTATTTCTTGTTTTACTTTTTGGTTTCCTTACCTTCTAGACTTAGATGTTTTTTCATTGAACGACCGAGCCCTGACAAGAAAAAGTGGCAGCAGACCAACAAACACGGATAATTCTGTTACAGAAGAGACGTTGCAAGATGAAGAGGATCTCGCACCATTATTTTACTGTCCTGGAAAACGAGGATTTTATGCACCAAGGCAAGGGAAGGCGACTTTCGAAAGGCTCAATGCATTCAGAAATGTTGGAAGGTAAAATAAAATTTAAAAAAATATATTTTTGATTATTTTACGGTATTTTCCCCATAGGTTACTGGGTCTCTGCCTTCTACAAAATGAACTTTGTCCCATATTCTTAACAAGGCATGTCCTGAAGTCAATATTGGGTAGACCGATCAAATTTCATGATTTGGCTTTCTTTGATCCAGTGTTGTATGAATCCCTTCGACAATTGGTGGTTGATGCCGAAACAAAAGATAGCAACAGCTTATTCTCGGCCTTGGACATAAACTTTACGTGAGGATTTGTTAAATAATCAAATGTGCTCATAATGAATTAATATTCTTCTCTGTTTCTCTTTCAGAATTGATCTTTGTGCTGAGGAAGGGGGTGGAACTGTTGAATTGATGCAAGGTGGTAAAGATCTGGAGGTGAATTCAAGTAACGTTTATGATTATGTCCGTAAATATGCGAAATACAGAATGATTAAAGTTCAGGAAAAGGCAATAGACGTAAGTTAAATTCTATTTACTGAATTGTTTTAGAATTACATTATTGCTTGTTTTATAGAGTATCAGAACTGGTGTCTTTGATGTCTTGCCTGAAGGATCTCTTGACAGTTTAACAGCTGAGGATCTAAGGTTGCTCTTGAACGGTGTTGGTGATATAAATGTCGCTGTTTTAATATCATACACATCCTTTAACGATGAATCTGGTGAGAGTAGTGAGAGGCTCATTAAATTTAAGCGATGGTTGTGGTCAATTGTTGAAAAAATGACGCATATCGAAAGGCAAGATTTGGTAAGTGAATAAAGAAATTGTATTATTAATTTATGTCCGGGAAAATAGCAAACTTTGAAGCGAAAAATAGATCGATTTAGCCTGACTTATATCCGAAACTGCTTCATTTAGCCGTAAAGGGCCTTGAATATTGACGAAAAATAGTTATTATACAAGGGAAAAAAGTAGGGAGGGAGACAAAAAAACGAGTGTTAAAATATTCTTCCCGTGTATAATACAGTCTTATACAAGGGAATAAAATAGGGAGGGAAACAAAAAAAAAACGAGAGCTAAAATCTAATATTCTTCTCGTGTATAATACACTTTTTTTTTCTGTGACGAGGAAAACGATGGTTTAATATTGAAAAAATATTACAATATATTGAAGTCTGAAAATTATCGAACTGAAATTGAATTTTTAAGCTGGTAGGTACTTAGAGCGACAATTAGACCTGCGTTGCTAGGAAACCTTTAAAATAATCAAATATCTGTCAGTTTAATTCTGTTATTTGATTCAAAAATTGCCAACTGAGTGGTTGTTTGTAAAAAATGTCTGATATCGAGTTTTCTTTGACTTCACTGGAGTTAGTAGAAGCAGCGAAAGTAGCGTCACAAAAATTATTGCCAGCTAAATCGCTATGTTTATGTGTATATATACCCGGGAAAAAAGGTAATTTTATAAACAGAGATAAAATGTCAAACTTTTTTCCTGTCACAGAAAAAAATTATTTAACTATAATTACTCGAAAACTAAAATACTCATCTTGCTCTGTTTATGATTCTCGACAGAGATTGAAGCTGAAACGTCTATCGAAGCGACAACTTCAACGCTTTCGTCATTTTTGTTATCGTCCTAAACCGAGACTCATTGCAATATCATCATCATCAGATATTCGTCCTTTTGAACACTACTTGTAGAATATATATTTCAGCTGACTATATATAGTCTGTCGGATTTTTGTATACTATCTAAATCTTTGTTGACAGGTATATTTCTGGACTGGATCCCCGGCTCTCCCAGCAAGCGAAGATGGTTTTCAGCCAATGCCATCAGTCACAATACGGCCTGCAGATGATGCCCATTTACCAACAGCAAACACATGCATCTCAAGGCTGTATATACCGTTGTATAGTAGTCGGACAGTGTTGCGACAAAAATTGTTGCTTGCCATCAAAACAAAGAATTTCGGCTTTGTGTGAATCGTTCTCTCCTAAATTAATAAGGGTGCACCATATTTCTTATAACTACATATAGCATCGTTAAAACAAAAATGAAAACTTTTCTTTTATTGAGGAATTCATATAATATTGTGATTGTATTTGTTTATAAGGTTTTGTACATAGTTAAAGATTACTAGTGGCACAAATTGGAAAATTATTTTTATTTCTGCGCTCAAAACGCATTAAGTTATTCATTGGTTAGCCTGTCATTTAATATGAGGATTAATTTTAGGTTCTGTGCCAATGTAAAGAGTCGGTTGGAAGTCGAATGGAATGTTTTTCCAAAATTATTACTAGAAAATGTGGTAGTAGATGCTTCACATATTGACTATAATTTTGGGGACAGTTCAATCGAATTATTGGATGATGTAAATTTATATAAGCGTGATAAATAAAGAAATGTATTCCCTTTGATTTCAAACTGCTTCATTTCCCATTGTGCTGTTTCATAAGTAAAGGAATATTTATAGTTATCAATTCTCAGCACTATAATTTATAACTTTTTACACTTTTGTTCACATATTAAATTATAAGTTATTTTTAATGATGGTATTAGTTTAATTTTAAAAGTGTTCACAGTAACAATAATTCATATCTGGAAATAGCTTGTGTATCAATAAAGGTTATTATATTACACCAACGTCGGAATTTTCATCTTGCAACTAAATTATGCCAAAACCAAAACACTAAAATGCACGTTTTTGTGTATTATTTATTTATCTTTGGCAAAAAACATGTCATGAGTGAAATTAACGAAATTTACCCCATGTTGTAGTTGGTAAGGTAGAGTACCAATATTTTTCCCTTTCAAAGACCAAAGGCGATATACACATACAATCGTCAACTAGCACAGCCTTCTACCAAGACCCATTTACATGTTCCGAAAATAAACTATTCCTAACTCCGTAATGTCAGCAGAGGAAAGAGACGTATGATAATTTGCGCCTGAGATTACCTCCGATGCGAAGTTACTATCGGTTGCCTCGATCAGTAGTTCACCAATCGGGAGCGAGCGCGCGTGTAACGTGACGTATGTATTGCCTATATGTTTACTACATATATCATCCTAGTTTTTACACATAATAACAGTAACAAAAGCAAGAAAACCAGTATTTTATTAAGGTAGATACATATAAACATAAGAACAGTAATAGTAAATTACACGGGCAGACAAAAAACCGGCCAACTTGAAAATTGCATGAAATATACCCATAGACATCTGAACACCTAGACCACGCATAGCCTGTTTTAGAGCGGGATCCAACATCTCAAGACCATTATTCTTCTGGTCCATAATGGTTCGTGTACGACTAACATACTTGCCAAGCTTCTTATTTTTCATGGCAACTTCTGATTTATAGAGTAATAATCAAGGACATTCAGACGTAATTGAAAGGTGGTCGTTGAAATAGGTATTACTGATTATTCAGAAACACCTGCAGATTAAATTATGTACCAAATTTATATTTTAGAACACAAAATAAAAAATTTCATTTGTGAAATAAGGGGATCGTCAGTCGATATCGATCGATTGAGTTAAGTGCGGCAACACAGGAAAATATAATTCAGGCGTCCGTATGAATTCGCTAGTCGAAATATTGTTGTTCGTTGTTCCATTCATAATTTGAGTGTTGCTACTACGTTTTACGAATTTATACGCTTCTACTCAGGTACACTGTTGCCAAAATTTCCTATAGGAAAATTTTGTCTCTTACACATGGAAAATACCAAAACAATTCTCTAACAATAACAGATTGCCTTTGGATAAATGTTATGAATGAAATGCTTCGTCTAGGTGTTAAGATGTCTATGAATATACCGCTTAAAGCAAAAACTTATCCTTTCGGGAAGCATTGCTCATAAATCGTTGAAAATCAATCAATAAACGAAAAACAGCTGAAAAGGAAATCACAAATTTTTGCAATTATTCAAAAGTTCGGGGTGGGTACAAATAGAAAAACAACAGGTCGACAAGTTTTCCAGTTTAAAGAAGAATAGTTACCTACCTCATTGAAATTTTGATTCAGATATCTCTTAATATTACAACTTGAATGACCAAATAACCTAAATTGTGCAAAGGTATTAGTTAAAACCGAAAAAAGTCAGTTGTCCGTTTTTTTGTGTGTGAAATCAAGTCACGATTTTTTTCATTTTTGACCGACAAACCCGGAAGGAGGAGGTATACAATTCGACTGTTTGTTTTTTTTTGTTCGTGCGTGCATTTTATATAGTAAACGTTCTCCGATTTTGGATTTTTGATTCATATATTGATAAACACGCAAATCTGAAATCTCCTTCCCTCCGAAAACTGCCCTCGAAGGGGGTAAATTTTCTCGAAAATCGAAAATCTGAGATGGTGGAATCAAAGATACCAAAATATCCGGAAATGTTTAAATTGAACATTTTTTCAAAAGAGCTACGGTTTTCGAGTTATAGCATATTAAAATCTGGAATATGTGTATTTTCGCTATGTGGAAGAGGCAATTTCTTTAGAAAACAGAAAATCTGAGAATGGGAAATTAATGACCAGATTATTTGTAGCAACATTTCTATGGAACATTTTTTCCATAGAGTTACGGTAAAGTGGTAAAGTTTATAGTATGTGTATTTCCGCGACGATGTTCTTAGTTTTCTGAATAATGGCAAATACAAGCAGAGCATATATGGATAATGGCGAACGTTCAACGATTTTTGTGACAAATGTAACACTCAAAAGTGTGAAATAAATATTTTGATAAAAAATTGGAGTTATCAGTTGATGCACTGAAATGTATAAAATAATATTAATTATTGGTGCTGGTAGATACTTGTGAAGTTGGTGCCAAAACTTTTCAATGTAACTGTAACTGCAAAAGTACCAGCACCGATAATAGATTTAATATTATTTTGTACATTTCAGTGCACCAACTAATAACGTCGGTATTTTTTTTTAATAATTTTGTTTCTCCTTGAACACTTGTTACGTAATTGCGTTTCATTCCTGCAGCAGACAGTTGTTTTGTATTGAAATACCTATTTGATTCTCATGTAAGTTCTCTGTAGCAGATATGATTGTATTACTTCTTCCGATAAAAGGGGATAGATTACTTTTTCCAATAAGAGTCATTTTCTTCACAATGTTCTTGGTTTTTTGAAATGGAATGGTTTAATTGAAACGTAGAAAAATTTCGTCTGAAAGCTTCGCTCCTAACGCCTGTTCACCTATTGAAATTTGTCACTTTTTATTTCGTTCAGATTAGAACTATATATGTATATCGTAAGCAAAAACATTAATCAGACAAAAGTGCGGGTCTACCGGCTACGTCACAGATTGCTTCCCGCACCGAACGCTTCCCACGCCCTAGTACCCATGATTGAGACAACCGTGTCTATCCTACGGACCGTGACTACCAGGGGGCACTGATATATCACACCCACTCCTCTTCCCTCAAACATCTTTTTTGCCGTCAATAGTATTGACTCAATACTTAAACAAGGAAACCGCGAATAAGGGGGCAATTATTCTATGAAATTGTTTCCGTAGCTCAGGACTCAGGAAGTCATTTGTGGATTTGCCTGTGACTAACTGAAGATTCGGCTTAATTGAGTTCGCACAATTAATAGTTGTATGTATTCAGGATGCAGATATGTATCTTCGAGAATGCCTCTTTGTTGATCTGAAATTTTCAATTCGCGTCAACGTAATATTTTTATTAACTGACTTCCCAAAAAAGGAGTTACACAATTCGAATAGGTATATGTTCGTTTTTTTTATTTATGTAACCTCGTTTCGCATACTGTTTCTATTATTTTTATGATTCTTTTTTCATTTGGAAGAGGGTCCCATATTCAAATTTACCGGGTTTGATCTCGCTTATTCTCTTTATTAGATCTTGTAGAACTTATGAAATATTTGTACTTTCTTGGTAAATCTCCCGGTTTTGTAGCTAGAGCTCTAAGACAGTCGAAAATGTATTTCATTGATTTCGGAAACAGTTACGTTTTTACATTTTTATACTAGAGTTGTATATCAACAAAAAATGTATGGATCTGAAGTTATTGTCTCCTAATTAATGATCAGGTTTCTGTGAAAAAAGTACATTTATACAATCAGAATTCGTGTATTATTTCTTACTGAAGTAAATAATTTATTTCAAAGAAATTGCCAGCCTCCCTATCTCCGAGCTTATGGTTACGGTTGAGTCATTGACATGAAATGTGCAATATTATCAAAATATACTTCTTTGAGAGAGACAGAGCTATTGCGCTGACATTACCTAGTACTGAGCATAGAATTTTCTGTCTCTCTCGCCTTGTTTGGTAATTTTGCACGTAACGGTCCGTGTCTCTTAAGTATGTAAATGGTTGTGGCCAACATTTCTTGACAGACTTCAAAAAAAAAGGACAAGGTATACAATTCGTTGTATGTTTCCTCTTTGATGGCTGTTTAAGCGATTTGCATTGTAAACGTACTCCGATTTAGACGGTTTTTTGTTTCATTTGAAAAAAGAGAGTTGAGAAATAAATGGTCCCATATTTAGAAAAACTCAAATCCGAAATCTCTCCAAAAAACGCTCCGAAGGGTGTGGATGGTGCAATGAGTTACATTTTTCGAGATTCAGAAATGGTAAAATCTGAACTATGTGATATGCGTATTTCCAATATGTGGTAGGGCATTTTTTTTTCGAAAATTGAAAATATGGAATAAGAGATTAAATGTAGCAACATTTAAACTGAACATTTCTTAAAAAGAGTTACGGTTTTCGAGTTGCGGCAGGAAAGTCCGAAATACATATATCTGCGCCACGAGGTTGTTTTGAGATCTTTATCAAGTATCTTCTACCACAGTGTATACCGGATTATTCAGATTCGATGCTCATCATTGGGATCTCGTTAACCGTATGAGCTACGAAGAAGGTTAAATTGGGACAAAGTTGCGAAATGTAATATGGATTAATATGCCACAAAAAAATATGAAGTATCATTTTACGTATTTGAGTTTTTTTAAACAAATTTTCACATTTTGTTATTTCTTTAATAACTTGGTTGTTATGCAACGAATTGAAAAACCAAAATCTTTTCGATATAGCAACTGTTTCTGATGCATCCAGTGTGTTATGGAGATAAGTAGCAATAATGAAAAGAAATTTAAAAATCCATGTCCGTATTTAATTGTTTTGAGTTGATAATGTTTGTAAAGTGACGAAACGTTGTACCAAAAAATGGTGAGCACAACTGGATGCACCAGAAAAAGTAGCTATGGAGAAAGGCTTTTGGTTTTTCAATTCGTTACAACCAAGTTATTAAAGAAATAACAAAATGTGATTTTTTTTGATTCTCGAAAACGAAAAATGATACTCAAAATTTCTTTGTGGCATATTAATCCCCATTACATTTCGCAACTTTGCCCCAATTTATCCTTCTTCTTAGCTCTTTCGGATTACGAAATCCCAACGGTGAGCATCGAATCTGAATAACCGGTATAGTTCTTTAAACTGTGCTTCTACTATCTTCTTTGGTATTACTGAACTTTCAACAATTTTCATGACTAATTTTACACTTAAAAATGTGAAATAAATATTTTTTACAAAAAATTGGACCGACTATTAGTTATTGCAATGGAAAATAAAAATAATACTGATTCTATTGTATTTTTTAGTGCAATAACTGTCCAATTTTTTTGTAAAAAACATTTATTGACTCTATTTACTTTTAATTTAATTATATAAGGAAATTAATAATTTGTTTATAATTAATGAGAAAGACTGATTATTGATCAAAGAAAACAATGAAAAAACGGGATACATACAACGTTATATAAATTTGTTCTTAGTATTTATTTGCGTTTTCCTGTATGATAAAATTATTGTCTCGTAGGAGGGGGCACAGCCATACTCATAAAGAACAAATTATAACATCACCGGACAACGTAGGAATTGAAAACACAATCGTGGAAGTAAGAACAAAACACAAAGGGCTTATATCACAGAAGACATAAGGCACTACTGCCATCGGGACAACAAATTGTCATAGGAGCTGACCTAAAAGCTAAACATCGGCAGTGGCATAGCAGAACGACGTGGAGATTAGAAGATCAATGGAACCCACACATTTCAGCGGGGAAAGAAGACAGGTGTACTAGATACCTATTATAACAAAATAATTGACCATCAATAGCGAAATTTCCGACACTTTCAAGGGTTCATCGGACCACATACCTCTTCTTGTGGAAATCGGGGAAGAAGACCACGAACAACAGGAAGAAACAATATACTGGAAAACCGAATGGGCAAAATTCCGGAAAATCTCAGGCAAGCAAAGATTAGGACAGGAATAAATAACGAAGATGAAATAGAACTCGCCATAGACAACCATGAAGAAATCAGAAATCACTGAAACAAAACAAGAAAGAAGCAAAATTCAACAGGAAAAATGGCATAAGCCCATATGCTCTGAAGTAACTAATGAAGAAAAACAAAGTAAATGCACAAGAATGGAGAACAGGAGAAAAGCCAAGAAGTTATACAGGGAAGTCAAGAGAGAACTTAAGGATGCAATCTCCCCATAACCAAGATTTTTAGATACATAGGTTGTATGGTAACTTTCGGACCAATCAGCGCCAGTTATTCAAACGCGGGAATTACGTCACCCGGGGTGCCCATTCGAATAAATAGCTAGAAGGAAGCAGTAAAGGTTAGTTAGACTTTGTGATAGATTAAAAAACTAATTGCATAAAGTATATATTCATTTATTTCATTTTGTTATACAGGTCAGATCTATTGAACCAAAAAAAACATGTGATCTAAATCAGTCTCTAAGTACCAACCCGCTTCAGAGTTTTCATCTAGATAGAAAGCTAATATTTTTGATTTCGAAATTAATTTTTCAATTTCATATTCGTAATCATACAAAATGACAGTTAAACACGGTCACCAACTGGCATTTTAATAGAGGATGGCAAAAGCAGAGATGGAATTGCTGAAAAAAAAACATTAATATTATTTACAGTTCAGTTCACTTTACCTGAATAATTTGTATATATTCACCAGATCTTACGTATTTCAATACCATTAGGTAGAACAGCAAATCTTAATTTGTTTAAATTGCAGTGAACAGTTTTTAAAAAATCTTCAAAATTACAAAGTGTTTAGATAAATACATGCACTGATATATAACATTTCTAATTTGAGACAGGAAGTCGTTATTTATGCAAGTATAGTAATTCAGATTTTAGTATACTTACCATCTTTTAACAGCTACTTCGGTTGTAAGATCAGCAATATACCCTGCATTTCATCCTCATAATCATCAGGCTTGAAATGTTTACTGCAAAGCCTTTTTTCAATCGAATTACATTTATCCTCTCTTGCACATTTTCGAATCCATTCTTTTTGAATTTTAGAGTACTTCGGAAATCGGAAATCCAAGGAACATAAGATCATCCTCTTTTTCTTTAGCTTTTGCAGGTAGCCACACTGCACACAGTTACTCCTGTCATATTTAACACCTATAACCAATTAATTATCATTATAAAGTATCATAGTTCATACTCGTCTAACTGTTAAGTCATAGCAAAATGTCAGTTATGCTATTAACTCATGACAATTCTATCGGCACCCAGTACCTTTATCAAAGTACTAAACTAAATTTGAAGAGAAAAACGCCTATTTGTATAATAATAACAAGGAGGAAGGATTTAATCAATAAAATTTCAAACTTTGTCATACCAGATAATTCCATTCTAGTATCATTCGATGTAGTCAATCTCTTCCCTAGTATCCCACCAGATGATTGTATTCAACTAGTTAGGAACCTCCTCTTTGAATCAGGCACTAACTTTCAACATTGCCTCAATATTTGCCATCTTTTGGACACGGTCCTGAAACAAAACTTTTTTAAATTCAACAATGAAATTTTCGCTCAATCAACGGGTCTAGCTATGGGCAGTAACCTATCTCCTTTGTTGGCCGAAATTTTTATGAACAATTTGGAAACAAAGTTCCAGGATTTCATTCACTATGATAAGATTCTTTTCTACTACAGATATGTAGACGATTGTTTAGTGCTTTTCGATGGTAGCTTAACCCAACTAAACTTACTTTTAACATTCTTGAACTCGCTACACCCAGCTATTTCCTTCACAATGGAATTAGAAGTTAACAATCGCCTACCTTTCTTGGATATTCTGATAACTAAAAGTGATAATAATTTGAGTTTCTCAATTTATAGAAAACCGACACATACAGACAATATCATTCCCTATTATTCTTGTCACCCGATATCACATAAACTGAGCTCCTTCAACGCACTTTTTCATAGACTGTTCTCCATCCCGATGAGTATAAGAAATTTTAACGAGGAACTTAACATCATTAAACAAATTGGCACCAACAATGACTACCCTATTCAATTCATAGATAGAATATATCACAGACACTTGACAAAACACATAAACAGGAACATAATTGTACCTACGATATCAACTAAGTTCTGCTCATTACCTTACATCGGCAAAGCTTCACAAGAAATCCGAAACATTTTCCAACACCATAACCAGGAACTAAAAGTTTGCTTCTCCACCCATAACACAATTTATAGGATGTTGGTCCATGTTAAAGACCAGATCAACCCTCTTGATAGATCCGGAGTTTACGAGATCTCTTGTTCTGATTGCCCAGCCAAATACATAGGTCAAACTGGCAGAAAAATAAGTATTAGAATAGATGAACACGCTAAAATAATAGATAAATATAAATCTCTGTTTCTTACAACACCTTATTACCATATCAATTCAAAAAGTTCTTTCGCTAATCATGTAATCAATAATAAACATACCTTCAATATCAACAATGACGTTAAAATATTACACCATGCTCCAAAAGGCCGGTTGTTGAACATTCTTGAGATTTTCGAGATCAATTCCAACAATAATAACCCACGAACTATATCACTTAATGAACAAAGCAACTTTGACTGCATACAGTTTTTCAACTCCTTAAACTTTTGACTTCTGAACTTGTTTATAAACATTTATTTTATTGTTGTGCTTCTCCTAACCTCTTGTCTATAATTCTTTGTCAAATATTACAGTATTCTACTATTTAAATTATCTTTCTCATTATTAAACTTCAAAATATTCACTATCCAACATTAGATGGCTCTAGTTAGTTGTAATTGGAAACTATTTAAACGATCCCCAACCAGAAATATTTCTCTTTTACCATCAGCTGACCAATATGTAGTCACCGGGCACGAATAATCATACTCGGACATGTGACCGGACGTAGAATTTCGTTTCTTATTTTTATTTTTTATTTTTAGAATGTGACTTTATTTAATATTTTTAATTTTTTAATTTTTAATTTCATTTTCATAACGGGATAAGTTATTTCTTTTATTTTCAAATATTTTTGGGGATCGTTTACATAATGTTTTTCTTCTCTTAATTTTCATAATTTCATAGCCATGTGAGTATTCTATCCACCATTTTGTATTTTAACTACATAATTTTCCTTTTAATTTGTTACAGAATTTCTATATTTTGATTGAAAATGAGATTGTACAATCTCGAAACATGTCTCAGTAATTAATTAATCCTTAATAATAAACTGTGGAGAAGACTTCGAGTTTTTTTGTTGATCTTAATAACAAGGAGGATGATACTTATAATGCTTAATGACTATTGCTTAATTACTTACTAATTATATATTCAGTAATTGGCTAGACATGCAATCTATCTGTTCATTGAGAGGATTATCTGAATGTTTACGAATATAGATTTCTAATGATTCAAGTAAATTAATTTCAATCCATTATGATTTGTCACAGACAATTATAATTTCATACGAAGAATAAAGCATTAAAATGAAATTTACTTGAATCATAAGAAATTCATATTCATAAACAATCATGTAATCTCCCCAGTAACCAGATCGATGGCAAGTGTAAATCATTACTTAATACATAATTAAGAAGTAAATACAAAAGAAATTGTTATCAAGCATTATGAGTACCTATCATCCTTCTTGTTATATAAATCGGTGTTGTCCTCTGAGAATCAAACCTTTTTAGCTGCTAAATTTATTTTACGCTTTCTAAAATGACCAGTTAGTACTAATATGTTTATTGAGATTATTTTTATCTCTAATATATTTGTGAAGAATCAAGCGAATATTAAAATTCATTATTTCTTCAGAAATATTATGAGTTTCATATTTTTGGAGAAACATTCTCAAAACTTAATGCCATCAACTGTCTAAAACACTATATAAAAAGTTATAAAAAGATCCACTAAATCAATTAAATATAGGCATAGTTTAATTAGGTATTCTCATCATGTTCTAACTCACAAACAAATGCTGACCTAAGTAGTATGTCATCTGAAAATAAACTTTTGTGGCAATTTAATTTCTATAATATATAACCTGCTACTTTTGTAATGGTAGGTATAGTTGATTTCAGGAGTATCATCTGCGAACTTTCCATTCTCTCTAGAATAAAATATATTATCTTCTGCAACAAAGTTATTCTACAATATGAATTGTCGCAGGAGAATCTCTAAATCAATTTTTCAAAAGGACCATACATGATAAAATAAAATTAATCAAGAATCAGTTAAATCTAAACTATGAATACAGGATAGTTTAGAATTTTAGAATGAAAATTATACCAGAGCTAAGAACGTGCTAGCGAAAATAATAAATATATAATGAAATCAAAACGATACTATACTCACATGACTTGCTTAATCATTAATAATCCGTCTCTTCATTGTTAACAAATTAATTGTTTTATAACATCTTCCAAGTGTTTCTCTTAATTTAATACTATGATACTATGCCTATGCTACTTATATGTTCTATGATTGTATATATATAGGAAAGAGGAAATAATAAAGAAGATGTTCTGTGTGTTGTTCAATAAGGGCAGTCCATAGTTAATTTCTGCGTTAAGTTCTACCAGTAAAATAAGCAAAGCTGCGACTAAAATACACAAATCATATCAGGTTATGGGCCCAGATACGTGCGTAAAAGTCGCAATTTGAAGAGAAACTGTTTTTTTGTGAGAAAACATCTTTGGATTTCATTACTCAAAAAAGAAGCTTTGAAAACAAAATGGCAGACTCCGAGATTACATCGATACAAAAATTGAAAAATGCTGATACTTTTCAATTATGGGAATTTGAAGTGAAAACATTGTTGGAAACCAAACAAATTATCAACGTTATGACTGGTAGTGAACTGATAACCGAAAACACCCAAGATACCGCTGCCATAAATGCTTGGAAAACAAAGGACGCCCAGGTTCGACACGTTATTTTGAAAACCATAGATAATATAAACAAAGTACATATTCTAAACTGTACAACATCAAAACAAATGTATGATACCTTGGCAAATATTTATCGCAAAAATACTGAGCCAAAGAAATGTCAGCTTATGACAGACTTCTTCAACAGCAAATATGAAACGTCTAAAAGTATGATAGAAAACTTGAGCACAATACAGAATATTGCTTTTAAACTGAAAGGTCTTGGGGAAAACATCAGCGATAGTATGCTTATTACCAAGATTTTAAGTATTCTGCCTGAACATTATAAACATTTCAATACTGCATGGGATTCTACACCTAACTCCCAAAAGACTTTTGAGAATCTGATATCAAGATTATGCTCAGAAGAAGAAAGAAGTATGAAAGATGAACCAGATGTCAGAAAAAAGAATAAAGCTTGTAAATACTGCAAAAAAACCAACCATACATCAGATGATTGCTACAGTAAGGATAGATATCAAAATAGAAAAACAAATACACCTGCTTGTAAATACTGTAAGAAGAACAACCATCCATCAGAAAGATGTTTCTATAAAGAACTTCATGAAAACAGAAACAAACTATCTAAAATCCTATGTATCAGATCTTAGCCGAAATTTAATGTCAGTGAACGCTTTGACTGAACATGATGCTACAGTGATTTTCACAAAAGAAAATGTGGAAGTGATTAAGAATAATACTTTACTCCTGAAAGGACAGAAGTCAGAAAATGGTTTATACCTTGTGAACCTTGAAGATACTAGAGATGCGTTTGTGACAACATCAGATGGAGAAGAGATATTATGGCATCGCAAACTTGGTCACATAAGTTATGGAAATCTCAAGAAAATTCCAGAGCTATGTTGTGGTGTACCAGATAAGATCAGCAAATGTAATCTAGACGTAAAATGTGAAGTGTGCATTCAAGCCAAGCAAATAAGAAATCCATTCAACACATGTAGGAAAAATGCACAGAGACCACTAGAATTAATTCATAGTGATGTATGTGGGAAGATAGACCCGCCAACATATGATGGTAAAAATTATTTCTTTCATTCATTTCTTGAAAATTTATCTGCTGAAAACAAAAGATCAAGCTGAAGTATTTCTAAAAGAATATATCCAAGAAGCTGAAGCCCATTTCAATACAAAAGTTTCAAAACTAAGATGTGATAACGGTGGTTAATATCGTAGTGAACATTTTAAAAATTGGTGTAAGAAAAAGGGAATACACCAAGAATATACAATTCCACACTCTCCTCAGTTGAACGGAACTGCAGAACGAATGAATCGTACTTTAGTCAACAAAGTAAGAGCCATGTTGTTAGATTCCAGTCTAAAAAATGAAATGTGGGGACTCGCTATTTTGACAGCAGCATATTTGCAGAACCGAAGCCCAACTACTTCAACAAAAGTGACACCAGCAGAAGCATGGTATGGGAATAAGCCTAATCTTATAAGACTGCAAATATTTGGCACAACAGTATATACAAAGAAACTGGGATATACAAAGAAACTCGAACCTAGATCAAAGAAGGGAATATTCGTAGGATACACAGATAATGGATATCGTATTTGGGATCCTATCAAACAGGAAATATATGTGTCTAGAGATGTGATTGTGCTAGATTCAGGAAATGTTACATCGTATCAACCAAGAGAAGATATCCAAATTGAAGGTCTTGATGTTAAAGAACCACAAGATGACATTTTACAACTAAATTCAGTGTTCCTACCATCTGGACTTTCCCATTTACGAGTGATCAAGTCATCCCGTAAGCCCAACGAATCCCACAGAGCCCAGTACCCCTTGACGGTCTGATCAAATCTGGAGATTTCTTGCCACTCAGGTCGTCGCTTTTGCTCTAGCCAGCCCCGTACTATCGTCAAATCTTTGTCAGCGATTTGTTCTCTTCTAAAGTGGTCTCTGGTTATTTCGTCGTAATTTCCGTTTCCTTATTCCTGATCTGCATTTGTTGGATATGTACAACTTTCTTGGCTATTTCTCTTTGTTCCTGCCTATTGCGTGACTTCTTCCTTTTCGGTGTTTAATTTGAAAGTCGTAACTCTGAAGTTTCTCCAACCAACGCACTATCTGTCCCTCCGGATTTTTGAAATTCAGCAGCCACTGTAATGCAGAGTGGTCTGTTCTTACTAAGAATTTCCATTAAAGTCATTAAACTTTTTGACAATGCGTCCTTCCCAAGGTCTTTGCAATTTCGGACTTAATCCTCTCCTTCGCTGTGGCTGGTAAAACCAAACTGCATCGCCTTCGTTAAACGAGTTTAATGACTGCCTTTTGTCAAGTCTCGTCTTCATTTTGTCGCTCTTCAACTGAAGCTTTTGTCTGGCAAAATCGTGGACCACTCTAAGTCGCTCCTGTAGGTCAGCTACATAATGTGGAAGAGACACTTCATGCTTGTTCTTTGGTCTGGGCCGATCTCGCACTGCCTGGACTTTTTCTGGATCGGTCTCAATTCCTTTCGATGATACGACGTGTCGTATCTTTCTCAACGAGAAAGTTGGCTTTTTCCTGGAATGGAACGCATTTCTTTGGATTCAGCTGGAGATTAGCACTTCGGATCCTGGCTAATTCTTTCTTCAGATTCGATTGATGTTCTTCGAAATCTTTGCCAATCACCATTACATCATTCAAGTACACCAGGCACGTCTCCCAAGTTAGTCCTCGCAGAACTAATTCCATTAACCTTTCAAAAGTAGCAGGGGCATTACATAATCCAAACGGCATGACATTGAATTGATACAGGCCGTTTCCAGCTGTAAAGGCCGTTTTCTCTTTATCTTCTTTGTTTATCTCTACCTGCCACTATCCACTTTTCAGTTCAAGAGTTGAGAACCACCTGGATCCAGCTAAGGTATTCAAGGTATTGTCAATTTGGGGTAATGGGTAGCTGTCCTTCTTCGTAATATCGTTTAACCTCCTGTAATCCACACAGAACCTCGTCGAACCATCCTTCTTCGTCACCAGCACAACTGGTGATGACCAAGGACTGCTGGATTCTTCTATGACGCCATCCTTCAGCATTACTTGAACCATGGTGTTAACTTGCTGTAGTTTTACGAATGGAAGTCTTCGTGGAGGTTGGCGAATAGGTACAGCATTTCCCGTGTTGATCCGATGTTCTACTAAATTCGTTCGCCCTGTAATTTTTCCTTGTACGAAAACATCAGCTTCGTGCTTTACAAACTCGATGGCCTTTTTCTTTTCCTGTTCGCTAAGATGTTTTCAGGTCTTCTTGAAACTCTCCATTAGCTCTTGGGACAAATGTACATCTTTTGAAACGGGTTCCTCTTGCTCACATCTTGTTACACGGGAGACTGGCGAACAGGTACCGATTACTTCCCCTTTCTTCAATGTCATTCTGTTTAAAGATAGATTGGCTACCCTCACTGGAATAATATCGTTGGAATTAACTAAGCACCTAGCCAAAACAGCCCCGTTCTCTTTGTTCTCGTTTGGTTCAAAAACCATAGTGTTAACTCCTTCCAGTTGTTTTTCTAGGTGCGCCTTCACGATCTTCTCACTATTTCCAGGTATTCGTGTATCTTCGGTGACGATTATTCTAACAGGACAGTTCTTATTCGAAGATGCTTAGAAACATTTTTCCTCGTCGCCCACTCTCAACATTCTGTTTTTAAAATCCACTGTGATGAAATTGAAGGTTTCCAAAATGTCTAAGCCTACTATAAATTCATCCACTATGTCGGCCACGATTGCATTAATCTTTACTTGTGCCTTGCCAATTTCCAAAGTGGTGGTGGTCTCTCCAAAAACTTTTATCAAATCTCCTTTTGCAGTCCAGTATTGGCTTGATGTGCTGCACGATAGATTCTTTGGAAACCATGTCGGGGCGTACCACTGATCTTGTTGCCCCCGTATCGATGGTCAAATCACATTTCTTGCCGTTGATAATACCTTGGACAACGAAGCTCTCACAGTTGTTCTTAATGGATCGCAAATGTAACTTGGGGGCATGATAATCAGTGGTCACCAGCGTTCGCCCCCTTACACTTGCGAGGTGGAGTTTTCCTGAAGTCGGGTATTCTCTCCCTGAACATTTCGTTCTTCAGATCTGGGTCGTCGCCTGCAATTTCTACTTATATGTCCCTTTCGGTTGCAATTGTAACACTTAATCGGTTTTCTATATCCCGTCGATGAAGTATTGGACACTAATTTGCTCGATGAATTCGTCGGGGGCCTGTGGATAAGCCGTCGTCGTACCATGCTCTCAATGCTACTGCTGAATTCCTGCAGTGACTCCGTTGAACCTTGAATTCTGCTCTTCAGCTGGCTCTGATACACTTGGCTAAGATATTTGTTGCCATATCTTAGTTCCAAGGCGCCCGCAACAGCCAAATAATCAGTTTGTTTGGCTTCAGGAATGTTTTGAAGTATTTCAAGCGCCTTTCCTCGCAAGGCTAATACGCCAACGCCGTCGCTTTCTGCTGCTGATCCCATCCATTTGCATTGGCTGCAGCTTCAAATCGACGTTTGTACATGGGCCAGGATGTTTCGCCGTCAAACGTTGGTGGTTTAAGTTTTTCGTTGGCTGTAGTGATGTCCAGTTTGCTGCTTTCGTCTTGGTTAGTATCCCGTATTTTCTTCATCTCTTTCTCTAGTATTCCGTACTTTTCCTCAAACTCTTCTCGAACTGTCCCAACGTTTTCTCGTACTGTTCCAATTTCTTCTCGAACTGTCCCAATTTCATCTCGTACTTCTTGTTTTACAGTCTCGATTTTATGATGGAAATTTCGGAACAATCCTGCATTCTGGTCGAAATCTCTCTGTCGTCGTACCTCTTCTTCTTTCTTTTCTTGTTGTCGTCGTTCTTCTTGTTTACTCGAAGAATCGGAGAATAACTTAGTTAGTTGTTCCTCTTTTTTCTGTTCTTCTCGCAGCCTTCGCTCCTCCTCTTCTTTCTTTTCTTGTTGTCGCAGTTCTTCTTGTTTTCTCGAAAAATCGGAGAATAACTTTGTTAGTTGTTCTTCCATTTTTTCTGTCTGCTTACGGGTGTTCACCATAGACAAAAGCCACTCACTTATCCCTCTTCTAACACCAAATTGTTGCGTATGTGGGTTCGCAGATAAGTGAGACTAATTTAGAGTTATTAAATTAACTTTATTTACACTCGAAATAATATAAATTACAACTTATCTTTACTATATTTGCACTAGCTTACTCGGAATATTCTATTATTCACACTATCTTTTACATTCTGTCTCTCATGCCGACAATTCTCCCATATATATATATATATATATATATATATATATATATATATATATATATATATATATATATATATATATCCGACAAAGGCACCAGATCATTCGAGCGGCTTCTGGTCTTTGATTCGAAAGCCGCCACTGGACGTTTCTCGAAATATCGGTGTCAGCATTCTAGGAGTAGATGCCGACATGCTGCCGACGCTCTCTTTGTCAACGCCGCTTTCGATATTTCCAACCACAGCATAGATCTAGCGCTTTCTTCAAAAGGATGCCGCCACTTTGTAGCCAATACCGGAGGCTATTCCCCTTACACGTTACAATAAGATACATGAGACATACAGCTTTATAATTAGGTACTAGGTACTATACACATGACCAAAACCAAAATGAGTATTCTGTAAGGTGACTGTTATGTTGCCTGTAATAGACAAAAACATAGAGACCTGTTAGAAACACAAACGGGGCGGCATTAATTATTATTTTAAAAAAATCCTACTATCAAGAATGAATGACAAATTCCCTGCAACTTAATTATCCCTCCACCCTCCCGATTTTTCTGTTCTCTTGGTGTTATTCTTCTTATATCCTAAAATATTATCATTAATACCTATGCGCAGGATTAACACATTTTATTACCTCAGGTATCACTTCTGTTGCAACGATATTCCAGTTGTTTCGTATCATCGATGTTTCTTGTCCTGGTCAGCATATAATTATTTGCAATCCCATCCCCATAATGCGTCTTCCAGAAAAAAGAAAACAATAATTTTTGGTAACTTACTTGGTGATAGTCCTCAATGTGTTTGCTCAAATTATTTTATAGGTATGTCCCGAAAGAAAGACTTTCACAGCAAGGGTAGGACATAACACATGATTCTTCTTTGCCTTGGTCTATACACTTTCCTGGTGACTGTTTGTGGTGTGCCTTTCTAATTGTAGCAAAATGTTTTCCACGATAGGTGCTTCTCTTCTCGTCCGAATTAGCCATAGTTTCAGAAGCACTAGTCTGCGATAAATCCATACCTACTAAATGTAGATTAAACCTGGAGATTTATAAAGTATAATATTTTAAATATGAACAGTATTAACAATTAAACCTATCAGAAATTATAATCACTCAATAACTATTTTAACACAACACAAATCACTAGCAGGTACAACAAAATAACATGTGAGCACAGTATCAGCAAAAAGATAACGCTGTATTTTGTTCTTTTGATAAGTTTTCAAGACCTTTTAGATTGTAATTGCAAAAAGCAGGCAAAAACATCAAAAATCAAACAACCTATCAGACAGCCCGCCAAAACAATATTATTATTGAATTTATAATTTGAATTTCGCGGTAATTCGGACCTAGTGAGTTATTCCTTTTTAGTAACTTTTGCATTATCCACTAAATAATTTACGTTGGCAATGCGGAGGTTCTAGTGCGTTTTAGTGTTGTCTTTCTTTCCTATCTGAGGAGGTGAACAACAAATAAATTGGCGATGAGGAAACGCGCCAACAGCTGTACATTTAAAAATCTTTTGCCGGCTAGATCCTAGTTTTGTCTCGGATGTAAGAATCTTGTGAGAAAACAAAAATTGAAAGGTAAACACTGTTGTGAACTTACCTTTAATTCTGTGAACTTATCTTAAATCCATTTAGGTTGATGTCTGAGTTCTGTGCTTTTGAGGTTCTATGATATTGTGGCTGTATGTTGTATGCAAGAATGTATAAAGAGAGGATGAGTAACTCTGTATGCAGTGCTATAGGCAACAGTGGCTAAAATTACTTGGGTGATAAGTTGTCAATTTGGTAGGTTGCGCAGTATCTCACTGAGTGTAACTACCTCACTCCCTTTGCGTACGTGCAAGATGTCAAATAAGAAAAGTTAAGCTAACCTATAACAACAAATCCTGTAACCTAACCATTTAACCTCTCTTTAAATCTATGCTATTTACTATTTATTACATTACCTGAAGTCATTAGAATAGTCAGTTGAGGTAATTTTTTTGTCATCAAATTTGAATTGTGAGCAATATAAAATCATTGTTGTAATGATATAAAATCAATTAAGAATGTTAGTGCTTTTGTGAACGAGAGCATTTTATTCCTGTGTTCCACTCTTCTGTAAAATACTCTATAGATATGAATTAAAAGGGCTCTGCAAGAAGTTTGAAAGTGAAATTACCAAACAAGCATTGGGCGGTATTTCTTAAGGATTGAAGAAAATATTGAAGCATCTGTACTTCTTTCTTTTGATCGAAAGATGTGAGGCGACGTATATCATCAGGAAGATTTATTAACTTGGATGACTTGGGATATTCCAAATTGGATTCAAGATGTGGAAGAACTTTCAGTGAATGAATGCCCAACTACTCAAGACTCAAACTCGTTCTTGCTCATACTCCAACATAAGGAATAAGTGATAGTAGTTCTTAGTGTTGTTTAATTTTCAGATTCCATTTTTTTGTATGTTAAATGTTTATCGCTATCATCTGTAGCTTTTTATGAATTCGATTGTATAATATTGGTCGTGTCATTAATTTCCTCAATTAATTGTTCCAATTCAATATTTATCCTAGTGGAATCTGTGCTTTTCATCTTACATTTTTCTTTTACTTTAGGTATTGGGCTCAAAAAATTAAACTGTGAAAGGTAGGAATATGAAACCTCATTTTTTTATAAGTAGAAAAGGTATTAAGCGTAAGACTGAAAAATGTTGATAGAAAAATTAAATTAATTATTGGTGAAACATTTTAGTTCTTTGATTTCTTTTATTACATATGTACCTACCTATGTTACGCTCAAAGAGATAAATTCTTATCCAGAACGCGACGTTGAATTGGGTTTGATTTTTTTTCTAGTAAAGGAAATATAACACATTTGCCTATGTGTCGTTGTGGTCAAGGAATAATTTTCAGAGGCAGAATTTGGTATTCTAGCCTAGCATATATTTATTATAGTAGGTATTTTATTGTGAACCTGTGTGAAAAAAAGTCCTACCTACCTATATAATAAATTGAATGTAGGATAAGACTACTCACTGAATTGAATTCAGATAAACTTGCACAATTATTCTCTTGGACTTGGCTGCCTGCTTTGGTGCCGCATTGAATCACACAACATGATGGCGGCATTTTCTTCAATTATTTGTAAGCACTACTGTACCTGTACTTAACCTCAGCAGCCTCAACTCTTGTACTGTCTCTGTGATACTAAAATATGTATAAACTATAAACCAATATAATAGAAATTTTAAACAAACACAACGAACGACAATTGATTTCAGCTTCTAGCTACATAAAAATAAACAATTAACTATAACATATATCTTTGACTATAACTGTGGCTTGGAGGCAGGTGTTCTCTGCTGGCCACCTCGCCCCATACATCAAATAAATAAACAAAACCTCGCTCACAAAGAGAACGTACTACTATGGTACTACTGTATGTACTACGTACAATAAATCATATCATAATCACAACATAAAGTATACAAGTAGATGTAGATAGGTTATCAACATAGAGTAAATAACACAGATGAAGGAGGTTAGGTGATGATAAATAAATATCAATTTTATATTTTATCCAATCCTGCTCGCCCGGTACAGAAGGATGCGCAGCGCGATTTTGCGCAACCTACCGAAATGACAGACGATAATCCTGTGTTTTTTGTGCTACCACCACTATTCGTGTTACTTGTCCTCCCTATATTTGTTCATGGTTGTATGCCTAGTTTGTCAGTTATCGTTATCAGGATACATCCGATGGTCATGGTGTGTAATGTGATACAATGGCGTATTAAAGTTATGTTACCAATTTATCTATAGTCTAATTATTGAAATACATAACATTTTGGCGTCGAGTAAAGTCGAACCTACATGACAAGTGTAGATTCATCCTGAAAAAGAAAATCTGTGTCTGGTGAGTCTCTAGTTAATCCAGGTCTGAAGTCTAGTCAGAAGCGTTTTTTTTGGAACGGTGTGCCAAGATGGCGTTGGTTGGTACTACTGAAAGTTTCAAGCCTAAGGAATCTGATATAACAACTTATATAGAACGTATTGAGCAATTATTCAGCTGCAATGAGATAGCTGATAATAAAAAAGTATCGCTGTTCTTAACCTTGATTGGGGGAGAAGCGTACGGTGTGCTGAAGGATCTATTGGCCCCCACCTTACCAAGTAGTAAAACATACGGAGAATTGAAAGATGTTCTGTTGACACACTATTTCCCAAAACGTTTGAAAATTGCTGAGAGATATAAGTACTACAGTGCTAGTCAAGAAAGCGATGAAGATGTTAAAACATACTCTGTCAAATTGAAGAATCTTGCAAAGTATTGTGAGTTTGGAACATTCCTTAATGAAGCCCTAAGAGACAAGTTTGTGTGTGGTTTGCGTTCGGAGAATATTAAACGCAAACTGCTTACTGAAGAAAACCTCACGTTTGAGAGAGCTTATCAACTCGCAGCAAGTATGGAATTAGCAGAAGGTCAAGTCAAAGTAATGGGACATGAAGCTGAACCTGTTAATAAGTTACATATGTCAAAGTTAAGTTATAAACCCAAACATGGAAGTTACAGTCGATCAATTCATAATCCAGGTCCAAAGCGTATGTCTGATCTAAGTCAAAGTCAGATAAGGAAAAAAAAAGCTGCAGAAGGTGTCTTCGCATTCATGCAGATGACAATAAATGTCCAGCGATTAATTGGAAATGTTATTCATGCAACCATACTGGACATACTGCCAAGTCAACAATGTGCCAAAATAGACGAAGAAGATGATTCAAGAGAACTTGAGTATACAGATGATTCGTATGAATTGGGTTCCTTGCAGGGGAACATTGAATTCGATGAACTGTCTTATTACATAGTATCAGAAGTGGAGAGAATGGAAGTCTGAGGGTAAAATTACCTGTTGAAGGTAAAAATGTATTGATGGAAGTTGATTCTGGTGCATGTAAGTCTGTTATTCATGTCAAGGATTATAATTATTTATTTAGTAACATTAAGTTAAATCCTGTCAATTTTAAGTTGAGGGTAGTCACTGGTGATAATGTCTCAATTGTTGGTCCAATATATGTCAATGTTGGTTACAGAAATAAAAGACATTATTTACCATTGATAGTCCTTGACTGTAAAAGTAAATTTGTACCCTTATTAGGATTTCCAGTCTTTATTCACAGATGATTCAAATTCATGCATAAAAAAATTAGTTGACTTGAAATTGAAAGATGGATCTAAACCTTTATTTCATAGAGCTTACGAAATAGCATACTCATTGAAACCCAAAGTAGAAATTGAATTGTCTAAGATGGTAAAAGCCGGTATTTTAACTAAAGTTACTTTTAGCTAGCCCAATTGTCGTACCAAAGAAAAAATCAACTGATATAAAAATATGCGTGGATTTAAAAAAAAACACTAAACAAAGCTATTGATACGGATCATTGTATATTACCTTTACCTGAAGATATCTATGCTAGCTTGAGTGGTAGCAAATTCTTCACAGCTATAGATCTAAAAGGGGCCTACCAGCAACTTGAAATAAGTGAAACTTCCAAAGAATTATTTTCTATAAATACCAATATGGGATTATTCAGATATAATAGATTAACATATGGTGTGAGTTCAGCACCGGGTATTTTTCAGTCTATTATGGAAACTATTTTATCTCGAATTCCTAATATTAAATGTTACCTTGATGACATATTGATATATGGGTCCAGTTTAGAGAAATGTCATCACAGTGTAGTAGTGGTTTTAACTCGTCTTAAAGAATTTAATGTCAAAATTAATGAAAAAAATGTAAGTTTTATAAAGAAAACGTTGAATTTCTTGGTCACATCATAGATGCAAATGGGATCCACCCAACCAAGGAAAAAATTGAATGCATTGCGAATGCACCAGCACCCCAGAATTTAACGCTGTTGAAATCATATCTAGGCTTATTGAACTATTACGGAAAATTCATTCATGTGTTATCAACTAAGCTTACACACTCAGATGAGTATGAGCGTACCTTCCAGATGAGTAAGAAATTACTTACTACTAATAAGGTTCTCACTCACTATGATCCCAAACTTCCCATTTTCATAACATGTGATTCCAGTGGATATGGAGTAGGAGCGATACTTAGCCATAAAATAGGGAATGATGATAAACCTGTCATGTTCGCTTCTAGTACACTTTCGCTGGCAGAAAAAAAAAATCAAATATAGAACGTGAAAGATTAGCTCTTATTTTTGCCTTAAAAAAATTCATAAGTATATTTATGGTAGGAAATTTATATTAATTTCTGACCACCAACCCTTACAATTTATTTTTGGTAGAAATAAAGGTATTCCGGTGATAGCAGCAGCTCGCATAACTGGATGGACCATTACAATGTCTGCGTATGACTACGAAATCCAATATAAAAAGGGGAAGCTTATTTCTAATGCGGATGGATTATCACGAGTACCAATGTATAGTGAAACAGAAATACCAAATTCCATGTATTCATTTAATATGGTTGATAACATACCATTACATGCTGGTAACATAGCCAAAGCAATCAAAACAGATGTTTTATTATTGAAAGCTAAAGATTTAACAATTTCGGGATGGCCAAATTCAATTAATAATTATGATTTAAAACCATATTTCCTGAAAAGAAATGAACTTTCGGTAGAAAATGGTTGTTTATTAGTTGGAAACAAAGTTGTCATAGCTTTGTCTTTGCAAAATAATGTTTTAAACCTCTTTCATGAACAACACTTAGGTATTGTTAGGACCAAAATGCTTGTAAGAGCATATTGCTGGTGGCCTGGTTTAAATGAGGCAATTGAAAAATATATTGGTTCATGTGATATATGTCAGCAAACGCATAACTTTTCAAACAGTAGTACTTTACTACCGTGGCCTAATGATCCAAATAATTTTTTTAGAGTGAATATAGATTTCTTTCATAAATACAATCACAGTTTCCTAATTATTGTTGATAATAAATTCAAATGGATTGATGTTAAGTTAATGAGTCATGGGACAGATGCAAAAGAAACCATTGTAAAATTGAAGGAAGTATTCTCGATATTTGGATTACCAGTTGAAATTGTCTCTGATAATGGTCCACCCTTTAACTCATCAAAATTTTCCACATTTTGCCAAGCAAATGGTATTAAACCTGTAAAGTCACCATCCACAAAGCAACGGTATTGCTGAAAGGGGAGTACAAACTGTTAAGAAGGGCCTAGAAAAATAACTTTTTTTTGAAAGTGGAAGTGACAGTACAGAGTTGATAAACAATCGGTTACTAAATTTTCTATTCACATATCGAAATACACCATCCACAATAACAGGCATATCTCCAGCCGAAAATCTATTTAAAATTCGCCCAAGAACCAGATTCGACTTGATTAAACCCTCATTTAATAAGTCAAAGAATTTCGAACTTGACAGTGACATTAAGCATAACATAAAGTTATATTTCTTGAATGAAGATGTATATGTTAAGAATTTACAGCGAAAGCTGTGACAAAAGGGAAAGAATGTGAAAGTAATTAGCCACTCTACTTAGTTAAAATTGATGATAAAATCAAATTTGTACATTCAAATGATATTCGTGCAAACCCTTATCAAAAAGTATCTAGCTCATACAATAGTGAAACTATTGATTTACCTATTATTAATACAGACTGTAATGAAAATCCATCTGTTGAAAATCATAGTTCTGGAAATAATACTAGAATTGTAACCCCTAGGTTAGACAGAGAAGTTATGGAAGTACCATCTGTTGAAAGTGTTGATTCGCAAAGTCCAAAAGCACCCATCATACAGCAATCAACAAGCACTAAATCTGTTACTCCCAAAACTTTGTTAAGAACACGGTCAGGTAGAGTTAGTCAACCTCCAACCAGACTTGATTTGTAATAAAAATAAAATATCTTGTTGAAAAAGGGAGAAATGTTGTGAACTTACCTTTAATTATTATCTTAAACCCATTTAGGTTGATGTCTGAGTTCTGTGCTTTTGAGGTTCTATGATATTGTGGCTGTATGTTGTATGCCTAGTTTGTCAGTTGTCAGTTATCAGGATACATCCGATGCCGATGGTCATGGTGTGTAATGTGATACAATGGCGTATTAAAGTTATGTTACCAATTTATCTATAGTCTAATTATTGAAATACATAACAAACACAAAGGATCTCTTATATACGAAATAAATCTGTATACAATATAATAGAAATAAACCACTTACTGAGAAAAATACTAGTAGAAAATCGTGAAACATATATGCGGAAAAATATTATTTAACAAGAGATTTGTTGTACTTCTTTGTCACTTGGGATACCAATAGGAAGAGTAGTATGAGTGAATATGTAATGTAAATAGATTAACGGGTAAAATAGTTATGATGTTTTCATAGAGGAAATAGGTTAGGCTGATGGTTTGTTGTTCACCTCTATTTGGTCAGTGGCAACTCGTGACATTTATTGCAGAGGGGGCCAATTCTACAAAATTACTAAAAGAATACAACTTGAAAATTGCAGCTATAATCAACAGTGCCAATCTTGCACTTTTGAATAATGGTTCCAACACCTATTTCAATCTAGCCTCAGGATGTTCGTCAGTCATTGATCTCTCCCTTTGCAGTCCTTCTATATTAATTGACCATACATGGGCAGTTACTAAAGATCTGTATGGAAGCGACCATTTCCCAATGATAATAACCAACAATAGATGCACCAGAACTCCTTTCTTACCTGAACCAAAATGGAAACTGGACACAGCCAACTGGGACTTCTTTCAAGAACTTATTAAAACAAAAATATTGACTATATCCATGAAAGATTCCATTGATAAAATCTTGTCACAATTCAACGAAATCTTAATACACTCAGCTACACAGGCTATAGGTAAAACAAAATATATCGACAATGACAAGATAGTACCATGGTGGAATCCTGATTGAGATCGAGCAATAAAACAGAGTAAAAAGCCCTACATACTTTCAAGCGCAACAGCACCATAGACAATCTGATTGATTTAAAGAAAAAAAAGAGCGATTGCTAAGCAAGTAACCACCAAAGATAAGAAGGATTCTTGGTATAAATATATAGGTACAAAGTATTAACACAAATAATCCAGTCAGCAAAGTTTGGAGGAAAATCAATTACTGGTACCAACACCCATTACGGCATTCAATAACTAGAAGTACAGGTCATTACCAACCCATCTGACATTGCGGAAGAGCTGGCCAAAAGCTTCAGCAGAATATCAGCAAATCACAATTATGACCCGAAATTCTTATCATATGGAACTTAGAGAAGCCTTTCAAATAAGCAGAAATGTATGGCAATCTATTTTAACTTATATAAGGCGTTCGACATGGCATGGCACCACAAAATATACAGAACCTTGGAGTCCTGGGGATACCAAGGCAACATCTTGGCCTTCATAAGAAATTTCCTTTCAAATAGAAATTTTCAAGTAAAAACCAATGGCACTCTATCAACCATTCATCATCTACAAAACGGTACTCCACAAGGTTATGTGATAAGTCGCACTTTGTTTCTCATAGGAATCAACGACATCCTCAAAACTCTTCAAAAACCAGTTCAAGCCAGACTGTTTGCTGGTGACCTCATTATTTTCATAAAAGGAAGAAATCTTCAAAGCATGGCCAGTTTGTTGCAACAAGAATTAGCAAACCTGGATTCCTGGTCAACCCGAAGCGGACTTAGGCTCTCCCCAGAAAAAAACAACTGTATTGTTTTTACTAAACGGCCAATGCAACTCCAAAACATACCAATTCTGAAGCTCAACAATCATATTTTGACCTACAAAACTGAAATAAAATACTTAGGACTGATATTCGACCAATCTCTCACCTGGAAATCCCATATTCGATACTTATCTGTAACATTCCAAAATATGCTTAGATGTCTGTCAAACAAACAATGGGGTACAGATGGCAAAACACTACTGACACTATACAGAGTTTTGATCCGTTCGAAGTTAAATTACGGCTGCATATCCTATTCATCAGCTTCCACCACTACTCTCAAAGCGTTGGATACAATTCACAACAACGCACTCCGCATTATTTCTGGTACTTATAGAACAACTCCCATTGACAGCCTACCCTGCGAACTCGGTGAGCTACCATTAAACGTCAGGAGGCAAGAATTGAGCCTATGCATATGCAGCAAACACTCATCAAATCAGATGCTTTCCAATCAGTCAGCACGCAAAAACACATCTTTCTTTCTATGAAAGAATCAAACGTTCCCTAGCTCTCATCCAACTTCAAGAAATACCCCCAATCCAACGTCCTAGTACACACGACTCCACCATCCATAAACACCCAATTACTCTCACTAAACAAAAAGGAATCAAATACCTTGCTGATCCAAGTAACCTATCAAACCATAATATCCCAATATCCTTCACATCTACAAATCTTCACCGACGCATCCAAGACAAATAGTGGTGTGGCTTGCGCATTTGTGACAGATAACGTGACGAAAGAATAAAAACTACCCGAGACTGCTTAAATCCTCACTGGAGAACTGTATGCAATCTACAATATGTTACATAAAAACAACTTCTGGAAGAAACTTTCTAATCATTACTGACTCTCTTAATTCACTATACTCAATATCAAAAGTGTATACCCATCATCCATTAGGAAAACTGATCAAAGAAGAACTAAATCTACTCAGAAAAAACCAATCAGTAACCTTAATATGGGTTCCCTCTCACACTGGAATAAGAGGAAACGAACTAGCTGACAAACACGCGAGCGAAGCCTTAGAGAACCCGGCACTCATTCCCTATATGAGAACATTTGCAGTGGACCCAATACTGGCAAACCAAAATCTCAAAACTGAAAGAGATCAAACCAGTTTTTCAACCATAGACCATCACAACAACCAACCGTTTTTTCGAACAGTCATCAGTAGACTCTGACTAGGACACACTCGCCTCACACCTACTCAAAAAGGAACCTGAACCGGAATGTTTCGCATGTGAAGTGCCATTAACCATAAAGCACATATTAGTGGAGTGTCCTCGATTCGTAATAGAAAGACTAAATAATGTAATTTCCAATGACTTTGGCGAAATTTTCTGTTTCTGTACTACAGACAATATAATAACATTTCTCCGGGAATCAAATATCCTGTTTAAAATATAACAAATTGTCACTGATATAAAATGGTTTATCGCTAATAGCCGTTTGGCTGATGCGGATATGTTTAATAAAAAAAAGCCGCCAGTGCTTTGAGTAAGTCCTCCTGATAGTAGATGGCGTACACTTCGTTCATGATTGCCAATAACTACTGACATAAACGAAATAAATATCCGTAACGTGATTTTTATGTTTCATTCCTACCTTATTGATAATGTATCACAATCAACTTTCTGTCTGAATATATATGAAAGTCAATCATATCAAGTTTCTCAGCCAGCTTTTAGCTATTTAACTTCTTTAGAAAATGGAATCTCCACACCATTGATCCACGCTTTCGTAGCTTACTCTTTTTAATTTACATACCATATCAGTGTGGTTTTGTGAGGATTCACTGAGAGTTCTTCTTCTCCCCTCAGTTCCTTATTGAGTTTTGATAAGAGTATTTGGAAACTGTCCTAATAAAAATGGTATACATGACCGAGGCAATCGAACTTGAAGATTGTCTAAAAGAATCGTCCACAGAATGGGCGATAGTAGGCCTTCTTTCAGATAACTGCTACACGCCTTTGCCGTAATGTCTGCTTCCGCCAGGCCCCCATGGTGGGCGTAATTATTCTATTCCCTAGATTTACTGGGAGCCACCTGCTCCTCCACCTTGTTATTGATATAGCAGAGGTATTGTTAAATACTCCGTATATATCTCGGAAAGTGAACACTGTCTGCTATTTTAATAACATATTATTGAAACCAAATAAGTTTGAATAAATACCTAATACCTACTATAAAAAATAATTGAGTGGACTGATACGACTATATCTATTCGACTCTTCAACGCTACTATACTACTACTATTAACATAGCTAATCATACGTCATAGGTAGTTACAGATTTCAAAATTTATCATATTCCTTACATCTAAGACAACATATATATCAAACATGTATTAGTTTCGATAAGGTGCAACCTCCCCACAACAAGATGAACATAAAAAATTATCCGTAACGTGATACAATAACACCGCTACCAGCAATTGAAAAAGAAATTACAGGAACTAGACCCAAGAAACAGAGGATTCTGGAATACGCAACAAGCATTAAAAAATAAGAAAATAAATATTTCACCACTGCACAGAGAGAGGTTTGGTATATTTAGAAGAGGATAAGGCAGCAACCTTCGCGGATAGCTTGACACTGCAATTCATAGAAAATATATACCCGGATGAAGACACCGAATTCGAAGATTAGAAGAAAAGCCCCCACTAACCTTACTCCACCGATCTTGAAGTTCTCCGCCTGGTAGTATAGAAGGTATAGCACGACGGATTAATTTATAAAATGAATAAATCAGATATACCGACCTCTCTAACTCTTTATTACAACTACTAGACTAGACTAGTATCTTGAAGAAATAAGTTTCCATGCCAGGATAAGGCACAACAAGATTTGGTTTATATCTCTCAAAGTCGCGGTAAAGAGAATCCAAGAAGCTGCAAACGATATAGAATGCAGGTCAGGATAAATGGGACAAAAAGCAAAGCTATGGTCATAAAAGGAAGGAAACGGAAAAAGCCCTCAGAGAATATACACATGCATGTCACAGACATAGAATGGACACACAGACTGACATACCTCGGCCAAAGATTAGAATCACCAAGATAGGACACCCGGCAGAATTCCTTTGATCTTTTAGCTCGGGTCGTGGTGCCCTTGACTGCCGTTTTCAGAAAATACTGTGCTACCAGGTTAAATCGAAACTGAGACATTTTCTGTTAACATTCATATATAAAATATTGTAATAAACATCTGAATTAGTGCTCGTATAAGTGTACCAGAAAGTTATGCTAGACCCAACACTTTTTGAAAACTCACATTCATGCGTGAGCTGTGGAAGCGGTCAGAAGAGGGGATACAACGATTTTAACTAAACCCCGCCTCCACTCCAGTGATCTTATTCGAGTAATATGACGGCAGTGGAGTCTCGTTCTTCTACTTTTTATTGGTTGTTATTCATTATTTTAAATTTAATTAAATATTATTTTTGATCTTTAGTTGAGATTTGTATGTAATAATTAATAGGTATGTATAATAACTATTTTTTAAGTCTATAATTTAAAAACGCGAACAATATAAAAATCTCTTTAATGAAATAAAAATGATTAGGTAATAATTTCTTTACTACGCCCATGACCGACGTTTATAAATAATGGTTTTCGGTTAACGAAAAAAGTTTTATTACAAGCAAGAAAGCAAAGAACAGAATGAATCTTAGATCTAATTTACATATATTTATAATAGGATAAAATGACGTATTAGGGGTAAGCGCATGCGAAAAGGTTCTTCGGACGGTCTCATGGAGTCAGCACTTCTAGTGTGAGAACGTACGATGATTTTCATATCGTCAGCGTTGTGGCTTCCATTACTCCTCCCATCTGAAGAGGAAACGAAAACGGTGAGCTTTGGTTTCCCGTTTCGTTGGTTATTGCAGCTGGTTTTCTGTACCATTTTCTTAGGAAAAATGCTGCCAATCCGGCCATTGCAAATAACGTAAGAGTTGTTGCTAAACTCCAGGTAGCTGGATGAAAAGTCTCTTGTGGGAAATTCATTGGTGTCTGAATTTCTTGTTTGAGATTTTGAATTTTATTCAGATCTAGTATCTGTAGTCTTATTGGTTGGTCAACACTAGACACAGACAAGTTCCCAATGTCAATCTTTGGTAATCGTAGTGGTTTCATTTTGGATAATTCTTGTTTGTTCCAAAACTCCAAGTTATTGATTTTAATGCCGCAATTAAAAGGGATTTGGATTAAGCTTGGTTTGTCTATGAGGTTGAATTCCTTGAAATTACACTTGTTCTGGATTTTCAGAGGACTGCTTGCTGGAATGGCTATTAAATACTCGTCAGTTATTGATTCCAGAATGGGTTCTTGTACATGCGCAGTAACAGTTTGGCAGTTTCGAGCTTCTGCTTCTTTGATCAGGTTGGCTATGCATCTTTCAGTTAATGGCTCGAGATGATAAGGACATTTGGATATTGTTGATCGTAGGACAGGATTTTCAGTTTTACCAAGTGTAAGGTAGGGTAGTTTAGGTATGATTATTTACTGTTTTATCGGGATTGGAAAAAGATGGAAGCTTTCAAAGGTTTCTGGTGAGAAAATTGGTAAATGTATATATATATATATATATATATATATATATATATATATATATATATATATATAATCATAGTGGAAAATGTCGGAAAATTCACGACATAGGTCTACGAGTAATTTCTTTTCTTCGCAATTCAGGTGGTGATGTCTTATTAAATTTTTTATGTCTAACCTTATTTTTCTCTTTCTGATTTGGAAGAAAATGTTCAATGTGAAAGAAATCGAAGTTCCTTTTGTCGGAATCGGGGAAGGGCAACACATTTATAGGGTTATCGAAAGTATCTTGTATAATTTCATCGCTACTGTTAAAAATTTCTATTTTTGCGATTCCGTTTTTAGCAATTGTTAATGTTTCGGGAATATGTAAGTTCTTAATTTAACATTCGAGAACTATAATATAACCATCACATTCGGATACAGGCACATAGAGGGAAGCAATTTCAAAAGAGTTCAGGGTAATCTTATATTTTTCTGTTTCAGGGCTCCTAAAAATAATTGGGATATTTGTTTTATTATTGGAAAGCTGTTTATTTACCAAGTCAATCGAAAATTTAAGGTTTTGAAGCTCTTTTAATCCAATAATACCATCGAAGAAATTATGAAAATCGAAGAGAATAAAAGTTATTTGTTTATCGCTTTTCAATTCGGGCATTGCTGGAATATCAGCTCTAAAACGGACTTCTTTTTCTCCTACGCCTGTCCTTATTTGTGTTGGACAATGATAGATACAATCACTAATATTTTTGTGTAGTAGAAGGTTTTATGATAGAATTATAACAGCCGGTGTCTATCAATAATTTCATTGGAGGGTTTTGAATTTTTATGTAAGGTAAGCTGTTATTAATTTCAGTGTACATTTCGGATGTTATTGTTAATGAGGTGTTTCCTGGGCATCTATTAGAAAATTTTCAGATTGATCGACATAATTTGGGTTTTGATTTTCTGTAACGGGATTATCGTACCCTTCGAGATAGTTTCCTAAAATCTCTGGTTGATCGTATGTTATTTCAGGATTTTCGACAGTTTCCCCGTCAATTTGATAAAGCTCTTCTGAAATAAAATTACGTGGACCAGAGGATTTGAAATAATTTCTAGAATTTGTATGTTTCTGTATGTTTCTTCATACTAGGAAGTGTATAGCTGGTTCTGGTAGACATTGGTTCTGGTTTATTGGTTGGAGTTTTCCGGTTGGTTTGAATACGTCTTTAGGAGGTCCGAAAACTTCTCTATTAGTGAAAATTTTTTGTTGAATTGGTTGGGATTGAAAATGTGGTTCAGGAAATTGAGATGGTCCTGGACTTTGTAAATTTTGAGTTTGAATGAAATTTTGTGGTGGGTGGAAGCAATGTTGGGGTGAATAGCTTGATTGAATTATTTGCATAGGGGATTGATAATATTGTGGTGGTTGAGGAGCGGTAAGATTATGATTATTCATAGGCATTCTAAATAGATCCTGGGTATATTGAAAATTTTGTTCTTCAATAATAATTGTAATGGCCTCTTCTAGAGATTTAGGATCTTTCATTCTAACAAACAATTGCAAATGAGCAGGCAAACCACGAATGTAAGTTCTAAGGGATAATTGGTAATATTGTCTCAGATGTATCTCTTTAGTAGCAGCATTCATGGATTGATTAGCAATTTTCTGTGCAAGGTTGCTTCTTAAAACTTGTAAGCGTTTGCCGAAGTCAAGAGAACTCTCGTTTCTATTAGACCTAGCCATGAACAGATCTTGCTCTAAACATTCTAAATTTCTATTGTCACCAAAACATTGCTCAAGAGCCGCTTTTATCAACGGTCAACTAGTTAGTTCTGGGCGTGATCCAACTAGAATTTGTGCCCTACCTACTAGTTTAGTTTGAATAACTCTAATTAAATAATTTTTTACCCTTATATCTGTTGTATTCCCAAAATTATCAAAAAGGAAGTTACAAGCATGTGTAAAATTATTAAGTAAATTAATATCGCCATCGTAATTAGGTATAGTATCAACAAAAATTTTAAGCATATTTAAGCCGCTAATGATTTGTTCGTTATTACTATCTGGCATTTTGTTACTAACTTTAAGTGTTGTTGAAAAATTACCTATTAAATCGTCAATATTACTTATAAATTATTACTCCTTTAAGGTTGGTTATGTATATTATTCTAGAAGTATCAAATTTTCTTTTACGGAGAAAATAAAGAAATAGCAGGAACTTGGACTTACTTTGTCGTTGTTTCTCTGTTGAGTGATTCTGCTTTGGGTCCTTGCGTTGTCCTCAGGTGTACCAAACACTTGTGGAACTGGGGAGGTTCTGTAGTGCCAAGGGATGAAGATCCGCGTTAGTGTCCAAAAATACGTATTCTACCGTAGTTTAGCCAAAAACTGCACAAAAACGACTGACTGCGCCAATAATGGTTTTCGGTTAACAAAAATAGTTTTTAAAAAGTTTTATTACAAGCAAGAAAGCAAAGAACAGAATAAATCTTAGATCTTATTTACATAAATTTATAATAGGATAAAATGACGTATTATGGGTAAAGGCATGCGAAAAGGTTCTTCGGACGGTCTCACGGAGTCAGCACTTCTAGTGTGAGAACGGACGATGATTTTCATACCGTCAGCGTTGTGGCTTCCATAACTTATATGTCAATAATTTTCTTTCAAAATTCAAATATCTAAGTTAGCAAATTTTAACTTAGACGGGCTACTTACCTATGAAAAGTTACTTCTGGGTTCGTGGATTATATTTTATTGCACACTTTGCAAAGTCTAACCATTGTTTCAAGTTTTGAAACCAAAGAATATAATAGAATATTCAAAAACAACCAAAACACCTAGTATTTAAATAAGGGGGGGGAAGCTAATATACGATGAGGCGTGGCCGAACAAGGGATGATGTCAACACAATATATTGTTTAAAGTTCCGTCTATCTCTGTCAATAGGTCATTAGTTATGGGAGCCACAACGCTGACGGTATGAAAATCATCGTCCGTTCTCACACTAGAAGTGCTGACTCCGTGAGACCGTCCGAAGAACCTTGTCACATGCGTTTACCCATAATACGTCATTTTATCCTATTATAAATATATGTAAATTAAGACCAAAAAACACAAAGTCTTCTCCACAGTTTATATAAACTAAGACTTTGTGTTTTTTTGGTCTTACCATTTCACTCCACTTCGAGAATGGACTTCAACAACCATATGTAAATTAGATCTAAGATTCATTCTGTTCTTTGCTTTCTTGCTTGTAATAAAACTATTTCGTTAACCGAAAACCATTATTGGCGCAGTCAGTCGTTTTTGTGCAGTTTTTGGCTAAACTACGGTAGAATACGTATTTTTGGACACTAACGCGGATCTTCATCCTTTGGCACTACAGAACCTCCCCAGTTCCACAAGTGTTTGGTACACCTGAGGACAACGCAAGGACCCAAAGCAGAATCGCTCAACAGAGAAACAACGACAAAGTAAGTCCAAGTTCCTGTTATTTCCTTATTTTCTCCGTATAAGAAAATTTAGCAGCTTAAATATGCTTAAAATGTTTGTTGATACTATACCTAATTACGATGGCGATATTAATTTACTTAATAATGTTATACATGCTTGTAACTTCCTTTCTGATAATTTTGGAAATACAACAGATACAAGGGTAAAAAATTATTTAATTAGAGTTATTCAAACTAAAAGTAGGTAGGGCGCAAATTCTAGTTCACGCCCAGAACTAACTAGTTGGCCGTTGATAAAAGCGGCTCTTGAGCAATGTTTTGGTTACAGTAGAAATTTAGAATGTTTAGAGCAAGATCTGTTCATGGCTAGGCCTAATAGAAATGAGAGTTCTCTTGACTTCGGCAAACGCTTACAATTTTTAAGAAGCAACCTTGCACAGAAAATTGCTAATCAATCCATGAATGTTGCTACTAAAGAGATACATCTGAGACAATACGACCAATTATCCCTTAGAACTTACATTCGTGGTTTGCCTGCTCATTTGCAATTGTTTGTTAGAATGAAAGATCCTAAATCCCTAGAAGAGGCCATTTCAATTATTATCGAAGAACAAAATTTTCAATATACCCAGAATCTATTTAGAATCATAAACTTACCGCTCCTCAACCACCACAATATTATCAATCCCCTATGCAAAGAATTCAATCAAGCTATTCACCCCAACATCGCTTCCAACCACCACAAAATTTCATTCAAACCCAAAATTTACAAAGTCCAGGACCATCTCAATTTCCTGAACCACATTTTCAATCCCAACCAACTCAACAAAAATTTTTCACTAATAGAGAAGTTTTCGAACCTCCTAAAGACGTATTCAAACCAACCTGACTCCAAAAACTCCAATCAATAAACCAGAACCAATGTCTACCAGAACCAGCTATACACTTCCTAGTATGAAGAAACATACAAATTCTAGAAATTATTTCAAATCCTCTGGCCCACGTAATTTTATTCAGAAGAGCTTTATCAAATTGACGGGGAAACTGTCGAGAATCCTGAAATAACATACGTTCAACCAGAGATTTTAGGAAACTATCTCGAAGGGTACGATAATCCCGTTACAGAAAATCAAAACCCAAATTATGTCGATCAATCTGAAAATTGTCTAATAGATGCCCAGGAAACACCTCCCCATTAACAATAACATCCGAAATGTACACTGAAATTAATAACAGCTTACCTTACATAAAAATTCAAAACCCTCCAATGAAATTATTGATAGACACCGGCTGTTATATCATATCATAAAACCTTATATTGAACAAAAATATTTTAGTGATTGTATCTATCATTGTCCAACACAAATAAGGACAGGCGTAGGAGAAAAAGAAGTCCGTTTTAAAGCTGATATTCCAGCAATGCCCGAATTGAAAAGCGATAAACAAATAACTTTTATTCTCTTCGATTTTCATAATTTCTTCGATGGTATTATTGGATTAAAAGAGCTTCAAAACCTTAAATTTTCGATTGACTTGGTAAATAAACAGCTTTCTAATAATAAAACAAATATCCCAATTATTTTTAGGAGCCCTGAAACAGAAAAATATAAGATTACCCTGAACTCTTTTGAAATTGCTTCCCTCTATGTGCCTGTATCCGAATGTGATGGTGATATTATAGTTCCCGAATTGCGAAGAAAAGAAATTACTCGTAGACCTATGTCGTCAATTTTCCGAAATTTTCCACTATGATAATGACAAATTATCATTCACAAACCAGGTAAAACACGAAATCAAAACTAGTGATGAAATTCCAATACACAGAAAATCGTATCGATATCCATTTATCCATAAGGAAGAAGTCCAACGGCAAATTAATAAAATGCTTGAGGACGGCATAATAAGACCAAGTCAAAGCCCTTGGAGCAGCCCTATATGGATAGTACCAAAGAAGTTGGATAAAAGTGGCAAACAAAAGTGGAGATTGGTGGTCGACTATAGGAAAGTCAACGAGAAAACAATTGATGATCGATATCCAATTCCTAACATCAACGACATCCTTGACAAATTAGGGAGATGTCAGTATTTCTCGACATTGGATTTGGCATCCGGTTTCCATCAGATAGAAATGGACCCGAAATCGATCCCTAAAACCGCCTTTAATGTCGAAAATGGACATTTCGAATACGTCAGGATGCCCTTTGGACTGAAAAATGCTCCAGCCACATTCCAACGGGTTATGGATGAAATTCTTAAGGTCTTCAAGGAAAAATCTGCCTCGTGTACATGGACGACATAATAATTTTTTCATCCAACATCGAAGAACAAATGAAAAACCTGAAACTTATTTTCAAAAGGTTGATTCCTGTTACCAAGAACTTCAAAAGAAATAAAATCATTTCTCGGTTTATTAGGATACTGTAACGTGCAAGGGGAACAACCGCCGGTATTGGCTACAAAGTGGCGGCATCCATTTGAAGTAAGCGCGAGATATATGCTGTGGTTGGAAATACCGAAAGCGGCGTTGACAAAGAGAGCGACGGCAGCAGTCGGCATCTACTGCCGACAAAAGGGATTTCGAGAAACGTCTGGTGGCGGCTTCCGCATCAAAGACCAGAAGCCGCACGAATGATCTGGATCCTTTGTCGGATATATATATATATATATATATATATATATATATATATATATATGGGAGAATTTTCGGCATGAAGGCAGAATGTAGAAGACAGTGTGAATAAACAGAATAGTCCGAGTAAGTTAGTGAGAATATAGTAAAGTTAAGTTGTAATTTATATCATTTCGAGTATAAATAAAGTTAATTTAATAAGTCTAAATTAGTCTCACTTATCTGCGAACCCGCATACGCCACAATACTATAGAAAATTCATACGTAATTTTGCAAAACTTACAAAACCCTTTACCCACTGTTTAAAGAAGGGGGAGAGATTTGAACATACTCCCGAGTTTGTACAAACTTTTGAATTATGCAAGAATATTTTATGTAATGATCCGATCCTGCAATACCCAGATTTCAGCCGTCCATTCAACATTACAACAGACGCGAATTTTGCAATCGGTGCAGTCTTGAGTCAAGGTAAGGTAGGTCAAGATTTGCCTATTCACGTACCTTGAACCCAGCTGAGATTAATTACAGCACGGTCGAGAAAGAGCTCCTTGCGATTGTATGGGCCACTCAGCATTTTCGCCCATATTTATTCGGTAGAAAGTTCACAATAGTTACGGATCATAAACCTCTTCAGTGGCTATTCAGTTTAAAAGAGCCAAATTCTCGACTAGTATGCTGGCGCCTTAGGATGGAGGAATATGACTATCAAATACTATATAAAAAAGGAATCCAAAACACCAACGCAGACGCACTTTCAAGGATAGAAATTCATGCCATTGAAAACGAATCTCTCATTGCTAATCCTGGCGATATATCAATAGATATAAACGAATTTCTTTCTCCACAACCACCGCATAATAACGATAATCTTAACGATTTCGAGGATATTCCCGTTCCAATAAATGCTAATGTGACCATAGACGATCTCGAAAAAATTGATATCTTCATTCAAAATGCTCACCCGCCACCACTAGAACCGAAGATAATTATTCACTCAAATATACAAGTGCGCCCTCCAGACATTCAGCTGTCGAAGACCCCATATTAGAAATACCTTTCACCGAAAATTGTGTGAACCACTACTTTAACCAAACTATTTTTAATCAGAGTGCTAATACATCATACCATATCATCAGAAGCAAAGTTTTTGAGACCAAAACCAGGCAGACAGTTCACCTCTCAGAATATTATGAAGGAAAATGTTGACCCAAAGAAGTTGTACTGTATTTATGTTTGCAAATCAGAAATCGATTTCATTCCAGCATTAACCATAACGTTGCAAAAAAACATTCCCAAACCATGCCTATAACTTGGTAATATCCAACCAATTTCTCATAGATATTACTGAAAAAAATAAACAAAGGGAAATTATTTCACACCACCATAGAGGAATAAATGAATCCGCCTCAGCTCTGAAGAAATTTTTTTATTGGCCAAATCAAAAAAAGAACATAACCGAATTTATTAATAACTGCAATATTTGTCAACAAGCCAAGTACGATAGACATCCCCCGAAAATCAAGTTCGAACTCACTGCAACTCCAACTCAACCACTCGATTCGATCAATATGGACACTCTCCAAATCGCTAACACGAAATTTTTAACCATAGTCGATGTATTTTTAGATATGCTCAAGCTTATATCCTAGAGCCTACCTGCAATGCCCTCGTAGTCTTTGGAAATTTATTAAACTTTGTATCACATTTCGGTATTCCAAAACTCATAACCTGTGACAACGGAACAGAATTCAAAACATCAATTCTACTAGATTTCTGTAAATTACATCGTATACAGTTACATTTTACTACTCCAGGAAATTCCAACAGCAATAGCCCTATTGAGAGAGCACACTCAACCTTCATCGAACTCTTCAGAGTTCTCAAATTGAAAGATCCAAACGCATCTATAAAACAATTGATGCATTTCGTTGTCATCGGTTATAATTCATCTGTTCATAGCGTAACGAAACAAAAACCGTATGACGTAATAAACGGCAGAATTAATTCACTCGATCCATTCGATATGACTGATGAGATCATTTTAAACCAATTTATGGCCGACCGGCGACAACGACTAAAATTTATTTACGAAAAAATATAAAACACATCATTACAAACCAAATCTAAACTAATTGAAAAACAAAATATCAAAAGAGAAGACCCTCCGGAATTTCTACCCAATACTAAGGTATTTATTGAAAACAAGAGTGCCCTTAGAAGCAAGACCAAACCACGTCATATTATTACAACTGTCGTTAGAGATATTGGCAATAAAATCCAAACCAGTAAAGACAAATTCATACACAAATCACAGATTCAAAAGCCTAAAGCTTTTCATTCTTATTCGCAGGGCAATGAAGTGGACAATGATACTCCTTCTCATAGCTATACATCGAGTACAAGCAGCCATCCCTGACGTCAAAATAAATCCCATAGATAGTTCATTACTTTCCTTCCACATTGGACAAACTCGAGTGATAAGCTCAAAACATACTTTTATTCACTACTTCGAACTTAAACCTTTACAAGATCAATTGATAAACTTAGACAATTTCTTCTCCAATATAGAAAAATCCCTAAACCTTACGCACATTCAACCTGGTTTATTCTTAGGCCTTTATACTATTATATTAAGGGCCGATGTCATAATGAATCCTTAATGGGAGATTAGTTAATTCTCCAATTTTTTTAAATCATATCTCGATGATGGAATAAAAATAGTGCATTTTTCAATAACTTTTACAACGTTAGTTACCTTCTCTTTCGTTTTTCTAAAGTTACTTTGAATTATATGTCCAACCAAAAAAATTTATGAAATTTTTAATCTAGGATTAAAATTAATAAGAGATTAAATTTGATTATGAAATCGGCCCTAAACCATGCAAAATATCTAATAACTGAAGCAAATACCAAATTGAATAATTTAACACCGCATATGAGATCTAAGCGAGGTCTAGTCGATCTAGTTGGAAAAACCTCCAAATGGCTATTTGGCACTCTCGACTCAGAAGATGGATTAAAATATGAAAAAGCAATTGTAGATCTCCAAACAAATGAAAACACAATGGCAAAAGAACTCTCGTTACAAATATCTCTCTCAAGAAAACTTATTAATAATTCAAAAATAACTATTTTGAGCGAAAACCAAAAACTGATCAAGATGCGCTTAGAATATCTCCAAGGCTATGTTGATAAAACTATTGACGATATTGTAATTTACTTAGAAACTCAACATTCTAGGCCAGATTATTCCTAAAAATTAACACACTTCATAGCTCCGTAATTTCAGCACAAGAATTAAATAACGTAATAGATCATTTAGTAAAAATATATGGACAATCCAGATTCCTTATTTTTAAGAATACTATGAATTATTACTCCCTAGCTAGCCTTCAAATTTCGTTCTCTGGAAGTAAAATAATTTTCGCTATACATTTACCAATTTTCTCACCAGAAACCTTTGAAAGCTTCCATCTTTTTCCAATCCCAATAAAACAGTCAATAATCATACCTAAACTACCCTACCATACACTTGGTAAAACTGAAGAACAATACTCAGAAGAATCCTGTCCTACGATCAACAATATCCAAATATGTCCTAATCATCTCGAGCCATTAACTGAAAGCTGCATAGCTAACCTGATCAAAGAAGCAGAAGCTCGAAATTGACAAACTGTTACTGCCCATGTATAAGAACCCATTCTGGAATCAATAACTGACGAGTATTTAATAGCCATTCCAGCAAGCAGTCCTCTGAAACTCCAGAACGACTGTAATTTCAAGGAATTCAACCTCATAGACAAACCAAGCTCAATCAAAATCCCTTTTAATTACGGCATTAAAATTAATAACTTGGAGTTTTGGAACAAACAAGAATTATCCAAAATGAAACCACTACGATTACCAATGATTGACATTGGGAACTTGTCTGTGTCTGGTGTTGACCAACCAATACACTAGATACACTAGATCTAAATAAAATTCAAAATCTCGAACAAGAAATTCAGACACCAATGAATTTCCCACAAGAGACTTTTCATCCAGCTACCTGGAGTTTAGCAACAACACTTACGTTACTTGCAATGGCCGGAAAAATGCTACCAATAGCATTTTTCCTAAGAAAATGGTACAGAAAACCAGCAGCAACAACCAACGAAACGGGAAACCAAAGCTCACCGTTTTCCTTCGCATGGGAGGAGTTATGGGAGCCACAACGCTGACGGTATGAAAATCATCGTCCGTTCTCACACTAGAAGTGCTGACTCCGTGAGACCTCCGAAGAACCTTTTCACATGCGTTTACCCATAATACGTCATTTTATCCTATTATAAATATATGTAAATTAGATCTAAGATTCATTCTGTTCTTTGCTTTCTTGCTTGTAATAAAACTTTTTAAAAACTATTTTCGTTAACCGAAAACCATTATTCATTGGATTCACATCAGCATACGTTCGGGTCAGTATTGATTCAATAATTTTATTTGAAATTAAATGCGAACAATTTAGTAGTAAACATTATTTAATTTGATTTTGATAATTATCGCTTGATGATTAGTCAGATATATATAATAAAATATATATATTTTAGAATAAAATTTTTCTTTCATGACAATTTTTAACAAACCAAAGTTTCACAACTGTTAGATTTTTTGTTCTGGTTTTTAGTGTTACATGAAATAATATTATACATAATAAATATATATAAAAAAATGGTACTAGAAAATATTAATATTTTGGCATGTCATTAGTTGAACACAAAAAAGAAATACTAATTAAATAATACTCACTATATATATATATCCATCAATAACCGTATATAATCATACTGAAAACAAAAACCAAAATAATGGTCCAATTAAATATTGACACCCGCCACCTACCAGACAAAAGCTAAATAACAATTACACGGAAAGATATATTTTTGAAAATCATCATATACAAGGATAATAAAAAAAAGCAAAAATAACAACACTGGCACATTCCTAACATAGAAAATAGAAGTAAGAATAGAAGCAACGCATACCATTATTTTTAGTATTATAGTTGATAACAATCACGCAAATAAAGACGAGTTACGTGAATATAATAATACGTATAACCATACACAACCATAATAAAAATGGAATAGAAAGTAATACAGAGCCCACCAAACTCATGTTTGAAGGTAAATTTTAATTACATTAATACCGGAATTAGATAAATTATTTGATAATCATATGTTTTTATAGCTCAACCACTTATGTGTGTTTTTTCATATTTTGTCATGTTGTAAACAATAAGTCTATGAAGAAGACGAGGAGCCCCCCGTCGAAACATTGACCAATAAAATCAAAACAAGAAGTGTCTAAGCGAACCTTAATTCCCAAGCAACTTTCTCATATAATAAAATATATACCTAATCTCTAGACACTTTCTGAGTCTAAAACTATCCAGGAACCAGAGGTGTGGCCAAGGTATACAATCATACGACCGTACAGAAAACCCAGAAATTTTCAGAAAGCAGCCTTGGACAGCAGGGAAAACTCTTGAAAATAAATAAAAACAACTCAAGTTTAAACTGTAAGTTAACGATAACTCATATCAACATACAATCACTCAAAAATAAAATATCGGAACTTGAATTTTGTGTGCAGGATTGCACCAGTGCTCATGATGTGCTATGCATAAGTGAGCATTGGATGACTTCTCACGAGATAAGCTCCTTGAAAATTACTAATTATAAAATTGGTTCTTACTTTTGTAGGCGAAAATATCTGCATGGTGGCACTCTCATTTTATGCAGAAACGACATTGACTTTATCGAACGTCCTGACATTATATCCTTGAGCATCGAAAAGGTATGTGAAATATCCGCACTTGAAATTTCAAGAAGTGGTTTAATTGTAATAACATTATACAGACCACCAAACACAGATAGTAACTTGTTCATTCGGGTTATGACTCAAGTCTTGGAGGGGCTGAATGGAAAATCATATAACGTTGTAATAAATGGCGACTTTAACTTCGTCTTTCACTCTAACACAGAGCTTAATCTAAATTTCAAAAATCTGCTTAATTCCTTTAACTACATTCCATGTATTAAAGAGGGCACACGGGGAAACAATTGTATTGATAATATCGTTATTAACTTTCATAAGCAAATTAATTATTCGACTTCTGTAATAGACTGGAAAATATCAGATCACAAAGCAATCTCCATTGATCTTGAAACGTATAAGGGAAAACCCAGTACTGAACATAAAATAATTATGCCCATTACTGCATGTGGCATAAATAACTTTTTCAATGTTATAGACGAAACAGATTTTTCTTTCATTAGTTCTCTTGAATGCTTACATAAAATATCTGAAACATTTCTTGAAATTATTGTGAACGCAATAAATGCCTCTTTTGAACCAAAAACCATAAAAATTAACAAAAATAAATTGGTTCATGTATCCTGGTATAATGAAGAGTTAAAATTTCATAAGGAACAACTAACTTTTCTTTATGATTGTTACCGGCAATTCCCATCTCATATTAATAAAGAAATTTACCTCAAGTTTAGAACTCTTCATAGAAATAAGGTAAATCAGGCAAAAAAAGATGCAAATGAAAAATACATAGGTTCTAAATCTAATAAAATTAAGGCAATTTGGAACATTGTCAATAGCTTCAGACCTACAAAAAAACGATCCGAAAGCTCAAAGTTACTGGATGCAAACACAATCAATGATTTTTTTATAAAACAACCTTTAAACATTATAAATTATCTAAATAAGCACACGGTATCGCATACCCGTTTCCTTACAAAATATACACAACAGTTTTCCTTTTTAGATATTACCCCAAATATTGTAAGAAATGCTATAGAGAGTTTAAAAAATTCTGATAGCAGAGATATTTACAACATGAACGTAAAATTAATTAAATCTATTAAAAATCTACTTATATCTCCCCTGACTCGGCTGTTCAATAAATGTCTGGAGCAGGGCGTTTTTCCGGACTCCTTCAAAATATCCAAGGTAATTCCCATACACAAAAAAGGCTCTCTTGATGATTGTGAAAACTACAGACCCATAAGCATTATACCAGTCATATCCAAAATTTTTGAAATAATTCTATCAAAACAGATTTATCGGCACATGGAATCACATGGACTTTTCGACCCCTCTCAATATGGTTTCCGAGCAAAAAGAAATACTGAACTAGCTGTTCTTAATCTGGTGGAGACCATTGTTTCGGAGTTTGAGTGTGGGGGTTTTGCTGGGGTCACATTTTGCGACCTCAGCAAGGCCTTTGACTCGCTCTCTCATGATATTCTATTAACAAAACTTGGTTATTATGGTTTTTGCCCACTGAGCACATCTCTGATTCGATCTTATTTGAACAACAGAAGACAAAGCGTTTTTTACAACAGCTCGTTCTCAGAATCTCAAGTTGTTGGCGTCGGCGTGCCGCAGGGCTCGGTCTTGGGTCCTGTCCTTTTTATCATTTATATAAATGATCTTCCGGCCAATATACCTCGTGTGAATGTTGTGTTGTATGCTGATGATACAACCTTGGCCAGTAGAAATACCGATGCAGCTAACCTTAAACTTGCCATGAATGAGGCACAATCAACAGCTTCACTTTGGTTTGACGTTAATCAATTAAGCCTGAATATAGATAAGACCAAAAATATCATATTTACTCAAAGAAACCTAAATGATGCGCCACCAGCTGTAAACTTCTTAGGAATATCCATAGATTATAAGTTATTGTGGAATGAACATATTCAATATGTTGAGGGCAAATTGTCAAGAAATCTTTACCTCCTGAGAACATTACGACCGATTGCTAACCAGGAAACGTGTATGATCGCCTACTTCAGCCTCTTCCATTCTCATCTGTCATATGGAATTCTTATTTGGGGTCATTCACCCCATTCAGGCCGACTGTTTGGCCTCCAAAGAAAAGCAATTAGGATAATTAACTGTCTTCATTTTCGTGCAGATGTCAAGATACATTTTAGAAAACTAAAGATTATGACACTACCTTCCCTATACATTTTCAAGTGCTTGATATGGATTTATGAGAGGCATAACCTTTTCATTTGTCACAGCAATACACACCATCATAACACACGTAATGCCCATGATATAGTGCCAGATTTTGTTCGCCTAACAAGGAGCCGATACTCTAAGAACTACTATGCTCCAAGATTTTATAACAAACTTCCCCAGCACCTTAGAGTCTTATCTCTTAATCTATTTAAAGACAAAACTAGGAAACTCCTTATAAAAGCAGCTTTCTTTTCAATTGATGAATCATTAGATGCAGATTGGAATATTTATGATGGTATGTTGATATGAAATTAGTTTATCGTTAATATAGCTGTATTTTAATATTCACATGTACTTACTTGTCTATTTTGTGTGTTTACTATTGTAATCCTGTATCTTGTATTTTAGATGTAATTATTAATGCTGTTTATTTTAATTCTACATATACTTCTTTTTGACGTGTGTAAAATCAGTATTGATTGGTAACACAAATAAATATCTATCTATCTATCTATCTATTCCAGAATAAAGTAATTTAAACGATAATCTTTTCCTCTAACAAACCATCATTTTAATAGCATTCGGAATTTCCTAAATGAAACGATGAAACATAATTATGAGGATTTAACTAATATTAAATACACCTGGCTTGGGTGTGGAATTGGAATAAAACAAAACTATGAAAAATAAAATTTTAATGATATGATGATATTCTACATTAATAAACATTTGAAATAATGAGCTCACAGGTTTTTTTTATATAAAATTTCCAATATTTTGTAGATATAGATTTTCTAACATCTGCAATAGAATAGTAATCTCATATTAGTAATGTTTTTTATATTATAGTTTTGGATAATACTGAGCAATAATTGAAAAAAACAACACAATGGTTTTTCATATATTAAATGTACGAATTATCTCAGTATCATTGGAAAATTGAGATTATTTCAAAATTATAACCTGATTTCAGCATTGGGACCTCGAAAAACACTCACTTTTTTCTCATCAGAACACAAATAAGACGTACAGTTATTGTAAGTTCAGTATGCACCTCTCTTCTTCCGATTTTATTCATCTTCCATATTTCAAAAACAAAGAATAAAACAAAATAGCTGAGTTTCACTCTGCGAAATGCATTCAGTCAATGACACAAATAGAGTAATATCAACGAGTATATAGTATTTAAACGTTGCTAATGACCCCTTGGAAAAAATTATGCGCCGACGCCATTGAAATTGACTACCTGGCTCTTTAAATTGGTGAGCTGGTGAGCAAATTGTAAAGGAACAAGAATAAAACTAAACCCTCTAATAGGAAGAGAAAGTGACACACTTATAGAATTCGCCATCGTGCCTATCCTGACATACGAATAAGTTATATTATTATTATGAAAACAACGGGCATCAGGGACATTTCCCTTTATGGGAAACCTCGACCTAAAGGTCTTTTGCACCATATCGTGATGTTGTACTATTGTACATTTATTATTGGGTTTAAATCCAGCTCCTTGAAATAATTAATTAGCGCTTTTGCACCATTGGGTGTTAGGTCCTCATAGGTGGGAAACGCCCTTCCTAGACAGTTGCCATTGCTTTGATGGCGGCCTGGGTATCACTTGCTATAATATATATTCTGGCCCCTATGTGATTCCTCTTACGAACCAGCATGGGTGCATTCGATAATTATTTCTGTGAACCAGGTTAAGATACCCCCTTTCCTTTTTCACAGGTAGAGGAGTCTTCATTCATTCGTCCACTTTTGGTATTTTTATTTCGTAGTTCCTGTAAAAAAAGATTTCAGTGAGATCATCAAGAGCATTGATTGTCGATATGCCTTTTTGGTAGGCATATTGATTTTTATGGAGTAGGTACTTTGATAGGCATCCTTCTCTGATGTGAATGCCCAGTACTTTTTTCATACTTCTTAGGAAGAAGGAGGACATGCTTAACGATCTAAATGATTTGGACTGCTCGATTGCTCTCCCAGCCTTTGGTATAAAGACCTTTGCTTCTCTCTGTACTTCCGATACCCAAACCAGTGCATGACTTGCTTTAAGTAAGTTTTTGACTTATGTTTCAAACTTTTTCGAATCATTATAGGTTCCACTGCATCGCCTTCTGGGGACTTGAGTGGTTTGAAGCTGTTAACCGCTCATTCCACCTGGTGCCTTGTGGTGATTTTTTTAGATATATTCATAGCCCTTGTGATACCCTTTTAACACGAGGCTACCTCTACTTGATTGTTTACTACCCTACAGTCCGGGAAGTGCGTTCGGGGCAGAAGTTCCAGGGTACCTTCTCTCTGTCCTGAGTGTAGCTACCATCTTCTTTCACCAGATAACCTAGGTCATTAGAGTTTGTCTCTTTAGTAGCCTTTGGATCTGGTTGCGGTGGGGAGTTCTTTTATCCCTTCGCACATTGATTTCCAAGAGTTTCTCTTAGACTCTCTGAGAGTTTTGTTGTATTTGAAGAGGGCTGAACGGTAAGTTTGGCAGACACCTGGCTTTTTTGTTTTGTTGAAAAGTCTTTTCGTAATCTCGGCATTGTTCCAGCTCCCCATTCCACCAGGAAACCTTTTTCTTAGGTGCCCTTTGCTGAACGGGACGGCTGGTTCCAAGAGCAATATTCAACATATTGATCAGTTCATTTGCAGCCTCTTCAAGGACATTTGTGAACGTAATGTCCAGAACTTCTTATTTTATTTACGAAAGTGGAGTTATTTCCTTTGTTCGCTTCTTGTAAATTATTTCGGGTTAGAAATTCGAAGAGATTTTCCCTTCTATTATTTTTGTTTGAACTATTCCATTTATTTCCAGTTATACAACATCCTTCCACAGTGCGCCAAAAAAACCTGTCCAAATAGATTTGAAACAAAAATTATAAAGTTTTTACTCGAGATTGCATTTTACTCGATTGAAGAGTATATACATTTCTAATACAGAGGGCATTAAGCAGTTATACAAACTATCATTTTATAATCACATATCTGTATTTTTTTTTCAAGACTTGCTACAAATGTATTTACAAAATATGGTTAAATAAAAATCTATCTACCTACCTAACCCATGCCAGGTGATGAGCATTTGCGTCACAGCCGACTATAAAGTTCAAGTGTTTTAATATACAGTAATTAAATGACTTACCTCCGGGGCTTCTCGTTCCTCTCCCGGGAATTAAGTTGTGGCGCAGATCAGCTGCATTTTCTGTGCCCCAGTCACCAGGTCAACCAGTACTGCAACAACAAGTCTCTCCCGACAAACTGGGTTATGGGTGTAAACTTTATTCTGCTACTTAGGATTATGGCCGCGCGCGGATTTTCTCCTTTAGTGCAAGGTGCCTATATCAGTTTGCCCTTACTATTTGGGATCCCTCTTATTTGACCCCTGTTGTAGTTTGGCTCATGTAACAGACCAATGTCAATGGGCTCTCTATCAACCACCGACTCTAGACACTCATGGCCGCTTTGGATCGGTGGAAGTTAATCTGGGCAAATTTAATTCCTCTTACCTTAGCATCCTTGTTAAGGAACCTTCTTCTAGTGGCTCTAGGTCCTATAGTATTTGAGCTGTCTGCTCCCGTAGCGACCATCAGGTGGGTTTTTGGCCAGGATCTTTCTAGGCTTCCCCTTCCAGATCCATGTCCTTCAGGACTTTTCGCTGCTTGGGAAGCAGTTTTTTCGGGTTAAGCCTGATACTGGATCGACAGTGAAGGTGAGTAGGGCAGAAGTCTATTATTATTTTTCTTTGTTTCCATTCATATTAGATCCACGAGTAGCTAGGGAATTAAAGGTCCGTCACAGCAGAGCCTCGCGTGCCGTGAGGATGCTATTTGAAACTGGAGGTCACCAGGTATCCAGAGTCCGCTACTAATGACCAGGCTCACTCCCGGCCATGCAGTCCTTGACGTAGCTGTTCCATCTTGACTTGGCAACGCAGATACGCGGATTTTAGGCCTAAGCCTCTAGGTCCACATATCGTTCACTCCCAGAGGAGCAGATACCCAATGAGTCCAGACTCTTCGTGGGGCTGCTGTGATGTATTCGAAACTTATTACTCCGTGCCCAGCTTAGAGCGAGCTCCAATCTGGGCCCGGCGTGATCAAGTCGAGACTAGGACCAGAAAGATCTGTTTATGGGATCTCCCTTCCATCCATACGAGCAGAGCCCTTTTATAGGGAAGCACATTCATTCGCCCACAACATCACGGCGTCAGTAGCTCTACAAGAAACCAGGCCCCCGAATCAACGACAAGGTCCTGCCACAGCGTACCATAGCTGTGGTCCTGCAATCCCCATCGAGGGAATTAAGTTATATAAATGATAGCCTTTTAAAAAGTTTCTCACAGCACTGTAATCACCTGTAAGTTTTTCTTTTAATGTTCCTTTATCAGACCATTTTCTCTTTCGGTAGTTGTGTTTTGGTACAATAGTAGAATATAAACGTATGAATAATGGTTATTTGTTTATCGCAGTGTTCACAATGTGGGGAATTTCCAGCGCACATTAAATATACAGGGTGTGCAGTGTGCCAATTAAAACTTCCTACACCTATTATTTCGCAACGGGATAGGTTTTGCAAAAATTGCCAAGACCCGTCAATTTGGTTATCGAGGGGGATACATAATTACGAAGTTTCAGTTTCTTGGAACCTACTCCTTAGGCAGGGGCGTAAAGTACCCATTCATTTCAAATGGCACCCTATCTTGAGTGACACCTTGTTTTAAAGCTGTTTGGGTTCTGATTACGACGACACACGACTGTTTTTATTTTTGTTGGGTTACGGCCATAGAATCATCCTTTTGATGACCATAGCCCAACGAAAATACAAATAGTCGTGTGTCATCGTCACAATCAGATTCAAAACAGCTTTAAAATGAGGTGTCACTCAACATAGAGTGCCATTTAAAATGTAAGGGTACTTTACGCCCCTGCCTAAGGGGTAGGTTCCAAGACACTAAATCTTACGCCATTATGTGTCCCCTAACAAAATTGACGTGTTCTGGCGATTTTTAAGTCACTCCCCATAAAACAGTATCATAATCGAGAATGTACTCGATTAGTGTCCAGTATTCTTAGGGTACGGATATTATGCAACCGCTTCCGCATAAAAAGCAACAGGAAAGTGGAAAACAAATAACGTATACCTGTATATCAGCTTCATCCATACACACAGTATTTCTTTTCTGTTCTCTTGCCGCGTTCAGGCTGGTAGCGGAAGATTTAGAAAAATTGGATTCTTGCTACACTGCAAAATACAAAACAATATTAATTCTATTGGTATTGGTAATTTTGAAGTTGTGCAATAGTAGTTAAATAGAAGACTCTTGGCATCAACTTCACAAGTACCACCAATAGAATTATTATTTTGTATTTTTCATTGCACCAACAAATAAAATCGGTCCATTTTGTAAAAATTATTTATTTCAGACTACCGCTCTACTTGAATACCTCAACTCTATGAAAAAAATGTTCAATTTAAATGTTGCTACAAATAATCTGCTGTTTAATTTGGCTGTTTCAGATTTTAACATATGGGATCATTTCTCAAGTCTCCTCTTTCAAATTTATCAAAAATCATCCGTACCCTTAAGGCAGCCATTGACACAATTGATAGAGAGTACATTTTTGCAGCTTATTTGTAATCAATGTGGTGATTATCTAAAATTACAACAAAGTATTTAGCCTTATTTGTGGGCACAATATATGCTTGACGATAATTATTGATTCTATCACTACAATTATTATAGTGGTGACTGTTCATTGAATGAATTTGAGTGAATTTGTTTTTTTGGGAGATTCCTGATATTAAACGAGAAATACATTTTTATCAATATTCAAAGTTAATATAGTTTATAACAATCCCTCCAAGTCTTCCTGAAACTCAAACCTTTTTCTGCCAATACCAGACTTCCATCGAGTTGTTGTGAAACAACAGGCTGTATCGTCAGCATAACACATTACCCTTAGGAATCAAGGTCAAAATTTCATTTATTTACAATAATAATAACAATGGCCCCAGCCGGGTACCCTGTAGAACGCCCTACTCAACTAGACAACCCTCAATCAATAAATATATCTCCTACTCTAAATTGTTAGGTACGCCCTTCAAGCTTGTCCAGCAGAATCCGATGTGTCAAATGCTTTGACAAGATACAAAAATAAAATTGAGCATATTTTGCACAACTTCGTAATTGCAATTCGCCGGATTATAAAGAACAAATAATAAATGTAATAAATTACAAAGATAGTAAGATAAATATTTAAATTGATCAAAATTGGTATTTATCATTGTACAAAAACTGCACTTATTCTTCAATTAATTGAATAAGTAAATATTGGATATAGAAATGAAACAAATTCTTCATTCTTCTACTAAGTAACACCTATATTACAAAACAAAACAAAGATAATATACAAAATTTACACAATACATACTCTCACTCATACTCTCAGGCTTCTATTTTTATTTTGTATAAAAGTACAAAAAATCCCAAAAATATTATTAAAAAAAATAGGGATTTTCATTCATGTATTTAGATTTATAAAACTAGACTATATTTAAAAAGTATTCTTTGCTCGACAAAAAACTTACCGCATAGAACTAGCTATAAATTATACTATCTAGAATTTTTACAAAAAAGACTTAACTAGTATGGCAGAGTTACTGGCAAATTTGAAACAAGCCTTAATTGTCTCAAATTTTAGTCTAATTATATTTGAATAAGGTTTTTTAATTCCCTGAGTTCCTTTCATATTATACATATTAAAATGATTAAGTTATTCACTCCATACCGACATGTATTTTTATTGCTTAATGCATGAGTTAACTTACTGATTAGTCATATTCAAAGTGAAACAATTCCTTCTGAACATAGCCAGGGGAAAGATAATTTTCTGAACTATACTCTAGTTCGGAAATTGTAGCCAATAATTTACGAGAAATTTGAAAGCTTTAAAGAGACAATGATAATGATAGATATTTTACAATTTGCTATTTCGTTATTAGCTACATTAATAATTAATATACAGCTAGGTAATAAGTGAATGAGTGAAATAGTCAGAGGAAGAGCCAGAAGAACACCGAAACGTCACAATCATTCATGAGAATTTGTGCCTACAATTTCCGAACTTCACTATACAAACTGAAGTTTATGAAAAAGTCCGATAAAAGATTCTATGGTATTGGCTATGTGCACGTCATACTCACGGAGCTGTCAATTATTTGACACATTTGACCATTTTTGCAGCAGTTTAGATTAAGGTAGTTGCAACGCAGTAGTACCAGTGGCCTGTCCGCCCGAGCGAGTATATACACCCAATGGTATATACGCTTGTTCGATTGTTCTTAAGTTTCAATATTACTCCAGGTCTGAAGGAAATTTATAGTTTCCATACAGGTAGTACAGCCTGGTAGAAGACGTGGATATGGAAGTCGCTACCGTGATCAAAGATTGAACTGGTTTCCGAGAAGATGTTGATTTTTAATAGACTCTGAGGTTAGAAGCACGTAGTAGCGTTGCCAAGAGCACCTCGCGGATAATCGTGTTGTGAGTTGTGACAGGATGGTTATAATCCGAATGGAGCTACATCCTGGTTTGATCCTTACATTAACATTGCGATAAAATATCCCACAAGCGGAATTAGATATTTAAAATACAAAAAGAACTAGTTTCAGACGAACTATTAGTAATCCTATTAATGCATATTGGTAGAATGTACTGATAGGCAGCAAGTGCCATAAAATTTGAGAAGAAGAATTTGGCACCAATTATCTTCAAAACGGTGAGGAAAGGCTCTTGTCAAGTTTTTGTCGGAAGCTTTCGCGTTCTTACAGCAAGTTTTTGAAAACATCTGATGACTTTTATGATAGAACTAACTTAATTTCCAACAATGTTCTATAGTGGTGAGAATACGCATTTGAATTCTAAGAAAATAAAAATTGTACTGCGCATGCTTTTGATAGTAAGAAATCTGGTATTAAATTCTTACAAAAACGAACATAAGAAATATGACAGTACGAATTTTATACAAAAGGCGTGCAATCTAGATATGAGGAATCCAAGCACTCCGCACACAGCCAATAAATTGGTTTTTGTTTTTGAGACTCTTTCTAGAAAAATCTCCAGCCCGAACTTGCTAAGCCAAATAACCTACCTGATTCAAAATACTTGTTTTTTAATTAACGTCACATAATAAACAAAAGTGAAGGCTTTTCTGGATCAAAATTAATAACATCCCAATATGAGGCGTTAAAAATTACATAAATACATAAACATTTCCACTCAAATTAATGAAATATAATCATTCATGTAAATAAAATCTAGTATGTCTAATGTATAAAGAAAATTATATATAACTATAATTAGAAACAATCGAAAAACAAATCAATACTTTAGTATAAAAACAATTCATTTATATATAATTTATATATATTAAAAAATGATAGCGCCTAAGCGATCAAGATATTGTAAATTCACAATCTTAGTTATAAAAAAGTTACCACATTATGGGTCATACATTGTTTTATCTTTTCTCTTTTAAAATTTATATCATTTTTATATAATTCAAGACAAAATTAATAAAGAAAATTATTAAAATCACTTTTAGTTTGATATTCAACACTGATATTATAAAAATCAATTCAGAATATTTGTTGCAAAAGATGCACAAACTGACAAATTCTTTAATAGACACAAGGCTTAACTCAAGCAGAGGTTTCAGAATCATCGCTAGCTCTTAGAATAAAAAGTTGCAATGAGAATCGATTCCTCAAAAGACTAATTGTGATATCTTCATAAAAATTCAATACTGAAAATTGAAAAATTACAGCAAAAATTGTTAGTATCAAGGCATTTCCATATGGAAATATGAAGAGATTTTTCTTACACAAGCAAAATCATCAGTACAGACCAAGCAATCTTAGTATTGGGAAATTGGATCATCAATGTGGTTTCAGCTCGTTTTCGATGAATTCTGATGATGTATTTCGGAGTCTCTTTCTCTCTCTCTTCTTATGACCATCTAAAAAAATATGATTCACATTTCGACCGGAAGGATAATAAAAAAGAGATCAAGGGAACCGACAGTAAATTGAATTCAAGAATATTGCCATGTTAGACCGTTAACCCACCGTATAAAGGGAACAATCAAACACTGAAACCTAATCGAGCATGTATTGATGCAAATCAATATTTTATTCTAAGGACTTATCGTGATACGATTGATAGATATTAGATCTACAAAATTCCATAGACCTTTTAACATTTTATTTTCGAAGAAATTATTTTTTGAGCAAGGCATGAAATTGGTCCGTAACGGAATTTTCTTATGATTGTTCTAAGGCTTTGTTTTTTTTATACTTCTTAGGTTTATTATATTATGACACGTACGGCGATCAGTCCTTAAATTTGACTGATTGTTGATGTAATAATAAGTTATAAAGGAAAAGTGGGTTCGATTGGTCCCTTTTTAGGGTGCCGTACAACCCGTAAAAAATTGAAATTGTTTGTCATAGCCTATTTTTCCGATTCTATTGAACCAAAAACTTGATATTTGTTTGTTGTACGGAGTTAGGTGACCTAGTCATGGAGGAATAACCTAAATAAACAAAATCTAGTTGTGGGGGTAATTTTGTCGAGGAAATTAGAAAATGAAAAGAAAATTGTTCTTAAAATTATCAAGTGACATAACAAATGCAAGAAATCGTTATAACTAAATCAAATATGTTTTTTTTAAATAAAATGATTGGTTAAGAAGATATTGAGGAAAATACCAAAATTGACCATTCACCGAGCGTAAAATTTTGAAACATTAAAAACAGAATGTTCGTTATAAAGTATCTACAGGAAAACATAAGTGAAACTCGTACTTGACAGATTTTTTTTATATGGTGAGCTAACGGTCTATGTAGTTTATCGGTACCTGGTGTTGCTGACTCGAAGACGATGATGATGTTGAAGGACCCTGCCTATCATAAGGAGGATAAGGTTGTGGTCTCGGTGCAGATGGCCGACCTCCATTACCATTACCACCAGGATAACCACTGGCAGGTGAATGTCTGAGATACATTTGAAAATATAAAATCCCAACGAACCGTAGCCAGCGAAAAGGTAAATTTCACATGATAAACTTTTGCAAGGAAAGTTCCTGAGATTAAGTAATTATCTTGGAAAATTTGAAGATTTATATAACTTAGAAGAAAAGATTTGTTGGTTACCAACACCATTTTCAAACCACTTCCACGATAGAGATCTTTACACAATTTTTTTTGTATAGCAGAAAACTTTTATAAATAGAATCTCCACCTTTTCATACGTGCACAGGCTGTCCAGAATAAGATTCACTACCCCCTACCTCAGAAACTATGAGACATACGAAAAAAGTATAGATTTTTTTAATTTTTGTTGCTGTCAGGTTCACAGGGTGTTTATTATTTCTGATACCGGTATCATCTTTCTTATTTTAAATAGAACACCCTATATATTTTTTTGATTTTTGGATCCTACATAAAATTTTAGGTTAACTTTCTATAACAATCCCTGTACCTAGTATATATAGTTTTCGAAATTTTATCTTTTTTGAGAAAAAAATGACTCATTAGTAGTAATTCATACTATAAAATAGCCATTATCATAATTCGAACAATCAGAGGTGATCATTTGTAACCAAACTAGAAACAATCTATGGCAACATACAGGGTAAATACGAAAGCGACAAAAACTATGAATTAAATATCATCAACTATCTCCGATTTTTTTAATGCAAACCCCAATTTTTTATGTTTTACTGTATTCTACGACAAAAAATAAGGGTACTTTCTGCTTACTCCCTTATGCTAATATCAATATTTTTTGAAATATAAGCCTATATTTAAAATTGAGTTGCACATTCGTTAAAGTAGTGATTGCTATGGAAAAAAATGACATCTTGTTTGTTCAATTTAATATTTACTCTATGAATTTAATGTCAGTTGTGTGTGCTTTTGTAGAACCTTAGCAGTTTATCATAGGTTCAGAAAGTGTATTCTGAACAAGATTTGATTTGTTTGAAAATTTTATTAAAAACAAAAGAAGTATTGTATTAGAGACTATCGACGAAACTTCCATGAACGAAGAATTCCGGACAAATCATTTTTTCAGCGAATCGAACGAAATCAGAGTTATAAAATATAAAAAGAGGAGCTAATTACCTAATGTAATGTAGGTATATCGCTGTATTTTGAAGAAAATCCAGAGAATTCTTTAAATAATAATAGTAGGTATTTGGTTGTCGCATTGATGAAAATAAACTTATATAAGCCATATACATTTGTTGGTTGGTCAAAGGATGGTCGACTGGAATTTTGATGGCTCAGTTTTAACACAATGACTGCTCAAATCAATTGGACTGATTCAGCTATATTTACCACTGTAGGGTGTTTTAACTGTCGTTTCTGGTCGCGAGCAAATCTTAAACAGTATAAAACTATCCAAAACCAGGGTAGACAAAGTGTTCATGTTTGATTTTTGGGGTGGTCTTTACAAGAGACATATTTTAGGACCTCCATTTTTTGATCAAAATTGAATGCGATTCGATATCTCCATTTATTGCAAAATCATAGAGCCCCATTATTAGAAAATGAAGAAGAAAATAATTAGAATATCATATACTAAATGGATGGAGCTCCGTGTCACAATTCAACATTAGTCCGTCCATTTAAGAATGGATTGGCCAAAAGGAAATGTTGCATGGCCACCGAGTAGTCGTCTTCTTTCTGTGGGTTACGAAAGATCGTTTTCACCAGAATCAGACCCATGACGTAGAAGATTTAAAAAATAAGATTGACAATAAAAGTCCTCAATAAGACAAACTGCGTGGTTAACGCCGAAAGAAAATTGATATACTATACCACATGTATATCGGAAAATGGAAGACATGCAGTTCATTTGTTATAATTTTAAAATTCTTGTTGTTTTTTATTGAAATTGAATAATAATTGTTCTCTATTTTTTCAGTAAATTAGAGATTGGCCTGAAAAACATTAAATTTTAAAGAACTTGATCTATAAAATTCAAGTAGTATTTTTTCCATATCAGTCACTCGTTAACGAATTGTATTCAACAAGTGCACCTTATTTATGAAATCTATTAAAATCAGCACGTTATACAATTTGTTTCTCTTTTCTCTATTTTATAACACTATGATTTCTTTTTGAAACCTACTAATTTCAGCATTTTATACAATTTGTTTCTCTTTTCATATTTTATAACGCTATGATTTCATATGGTGTTTTCGAGATATCGCTAATCGAAACCTGCCGAACTTTCAAACGCACCAATCAGGTATCGGAACTTCGACATTCCGTCATCAAAACGCGTCTTGTGTTTCCATCTCGAAATCACCAGTAAGTCCTGTTCGATTCGCCGAAAAATAATTGATTTGTCGGGAATTCTTCTTTAAGGGAAGTTAAGTCGATAGTCTCTAATTGTTAGTATAATATTTGTATTGTTTTTAATAAAATGTTCAGACAAATCAAACCTTTCTTGTTCAGAATACGTTTTCTAAAACTACGATAAAACTCCTGAGGTTCTACAAAAACACACACAACTGACAGTCTGACATAAAATTAAATTATCCATAGCAAACGAATTTGTACCTCATATTTTACAGAATCTTGAATTTCGGCTTATATTTCAGAAACTCTTGATATTAGGTATAGGGAAGTACACAGAAAGTACCTTATTTTGAGTGGTAGAATACAGTTAAATAGAAAAAAAAAATTGGGGTTGACATTTAAAAATCGGAGATAGTTGATAAAATTCAATTAAATTTTTTATCGCTTTCGTACTCACCCTTTATGTTGCCAGATATTGTTTCTGGATACACATCTGGTGGCAGACCATTTTCAACAGGCTTATGTTGACTAGATAAACTTGGGGATGACTGTGGTAACCTTGGTTGGAGGGCATGCTTATTTTTAGTCGTAGATTACAGTGAAACAAAAAAAACATGGGGTTTGCATTTAAAAAATCAGAGATAGTTGATCATATTCAATTCAAAGTTTGTATCGCTTTCGTACTCACCCTGTTTGTTGCCAGAGATTGTCTCTGGTTTGGATACAAATGTTCGCCTCTGCTTCCTAAATTTATGATATGAATTACTATTAGGACCAGTTTTATAAAGAAAACTGTCGGTTGGTCAACCGTTGGTTGAAGCAAATCTACGGTTGAAAACTGTCAGTTGCTGTCATTTCAACCTTGGGTTGAAGGTTTATAATACAGAAAGTCACGGTTGGCCCTCGGTTGAGATTCAATCTTCGATCAACCGGACATTATAAAACCAACCATTAATGATGAATCATTCATATATCTGCAACTGTCATTTTTTCTCAAAAATCTCGAAAACTATAAATACTAGGTTTAAGGTTTGTTACACAAAGATAAAATTTTAGAATCCAAAAAATTTAAAATAAATGGGGTGTTCTATTTAAAATAACAAAGTTGATTCCTGTATCAGAAGTACTAAACACCCTAAGAACAAGACAATAATAAAAATTCAAAATTGAAATAAATTCACAAAGATTTTATCAACAAACTTTTTTCGTATATCTCATATTTTCTGGGGTAGGGGGTAGTGAATCTTATTCTGGACAGCCTGTACAATGTATCCATATACCAAGAATAAAATATACATAACTTTTTCTGCTAAATAAATTAATAAATCTGAAATTCATACTTAAGTTCCTTTTATACAATTAGCCGTTTTGATGTTATAACAGAAAAAATATTTTAAAATTGCAAGGCAACTTTGTATTATTATATTATTATAAGTTTTTCTCAATGGGTTTATTCTTTTCATATGAGTATATGAGTATTTGGTAGGATTTTCAGAGATTTGAAAGTTCATGTTTGTTGTTTTCGTATATTATCCGAAATACAGTCAGTTTCCATTTGAAGTAATGCTGCCGATCTTAGAAATAAACCATAGCTGAATTGTTTTTGTGATTTTGTCTTTTGTAATACGCTGCATACGAACCATCAAATCTTAAGACTTTTCAATAGTTCACAAAAATCGAACAGATAATCAATACTGTACTGAAGTTTGAAAACATGTATTTTGCTGGTTGATTGGTTAATTCATGTTGAATAGAATAGGTGAAGAGTCGACCGTGAGAAAATTCTTCTTCATGCTAACTTGACAATCGGAATTCTGACATAACAAAATTATCTTCATATCTTATCCTAAACTCGAAGCGCTTTTATGATCAACACCCACACCACGTTTTTAAATATATTTCATTTATTTTTACCTAACGGTTGGACTGGGTTGTCCTCCACCAGTTGCAGGACTTCTATGTGGATTTTGTGGATACGCATCTGGTGGCAGACCATTTTCAACAGGCTGATGTTGACCAGATGAGCCTTGGGGATGACTGGGGTAACCTTGGTTGGAGCTATGTCTAGAGGGCCTTGGAACATCTCCATGGGTTGCAGCGACTGAAGGATGAATGTTGTTCACTAATAAAAATAAAGAACCACCAGTTTATTTTAAAATTACCCAAGTAATTAATGTTACCTGTATGCGGATGTGAAGACTGAGGAGCTGCCGGTTGCCCTGTCAGGGGTATCGCTAGGCGAGCATTTACTGCCAATAGATGATCTCGCCTTTGCAATAATGAACCTACATGTTCCTCTAATCTTAAATTCTCAGCTCGAAGTTGATGAAGACATGAAAGTAGTGATGCAACTGTAACATTAAAATGATAGGTTCTGCAATCATTTACTAGAGGCATTGGAAAAAAAACATGGTCAAGCTAGCTAGGAGACAAAGTTTTAAATATTATCTATACTAACTGTCAAAATGTTGTGCCTGCTCCATCAGAAATTGCGATCCTTGCTCCCACTGTCTTTCAAGCAGCTGATCTAAAGTTTGTGGGATGTTTCCACTAGTACCACCAAGCATTGACGATAATCCACTACCTCCTGAAGCTGTGCTTGAACCCGTACTACTTGCTCTAGCCTATAATAACATAGAAAATATGTTTTTAATTATACCTTTTATATTGTGAAAATAAAAAATGTGCATTTTCAACAAAACAGGTTACGAAATTGAGCACATACAAAGTATAATGTGTTCATGAACGAGGTTGATGAACTCGTGATCAACACACGTAGTTAAATGTTGAATACGATTATCAACACTCGTACCCGAAGTCATGAATCCCGATAGGTTCGAGACTCATGTCCACATGTTGAACTGAGTATGAGCTCAATATAAAACCAAAAATAACCTACCGACTGAACTACTCTATGGTGCATTTGCGGTCCTACTAGATTTGAATTATTTTCATTGGGATTGAATATGCTGTGGGCTTCAAGTTCAGAATTTAGATGGTCAGTCATTTTCGAGTGCATATTTGAAGTTGGATTTAATTGATTACCCAACATATGAGGTGCTGTCAATCCATTTTGAAACCTAGACAAAATCAAATTATTGTGAAATGTTTGAAATTTGATAACAGAAGCTTACAGTTTGATATCTTTACTATCTCTTGATGATGCACCGCCAATCACAGTAGCAGAAGTCTTTTTTCTATTGCCTCTTGAACGTGAGTTTCGCGAAGAATTTTCTTGACTGTGACTCTCTTCGGATCCATCTGGGCTACTTGGGGGTGATTCTTTCATACGAGATACAGCAGCAAAAGCGCCTGGAGGTTCTTGGATAGGTGGCGGTGGTAGTGTTTCAGTCGACTGTTGTTGCGCTTGTGATCGGCTATTACGTTTTGGCACAGTATTGGATGATGGGGAGGGCGTGGCACCATTACTATTAGAACCACGTTTTCTACTGCGACTAGCTCGATCAGATTTCTCATTTGATTGGGATTGTGATCTTTGAAATACATAATAATTATATTATTATTTTATTATTTAATATAATTTCAGAATATAAAGTTTAAATTACCTTCCCCTTTTGGAGGGAGCTTCCACAGGCGTAGACGGCGATGGCTCCAATTCAAGTTCCATATCAACTTCAGTGTTTATGGAGTCAACCTGCTTCTCATAGGTGATTTTCAAACCACCTCCGCTCATTTCGGAAGTTAATAGGCCTTGATTGCTATTGCCACCAGTCATTTCTGAAATGGAAAATAAATCGAATAGGAAAAAAGAACAGTGACATCTAATGTACTCCCATACCAATAATACTAGGAGTACTTCTTTCAGTACTCCCAACGCTACCACTTCTTTCGGGAGCCACCAAAACACTAGTTTGATTGGCACTAGGAGCGTCTCGAGGGCTAAGTGCTGCACTGACCAAAGGCACAGATACTAATAGAGACTGGGCTGGCTGCTGAACGATCTGAGGGGTTTGAGGTGTTGGCGGGGCTGATGATACGGGGCTGCTAACTCTTTCCGAATCCAACTGGGGGGTTATTGTTGTGGTTATAGGTGAAGAGTTAAGCTTGATCGTCGATATGGATGTCAAGGCAACAACAGGTTGATTGTGGATGATTGATTGAGTAGTTTCAATTTTAGCCTTTTAATTAAAATTGAAGCAGTTTATGAGCTTGATGTACTAGAACTTTTATAAGAAAAATCGATTTTCTAGGTAGGTATAAATTTTGAAATCTTACAGCCCCCATACAAATAAAAGAACAGATTAAAAAAATGTAGCAAAAATTTGGCGAAATCAGCAGTTCGGTAAGCCTTACTGGCATGCAGGAAATAGTAAAGGAGAAAAACGAAGAGTAAACATTTTGCATGAGGAAATTTGTTACAAAATTTAATTATGCCTCAAGTACAACTGAGACGGGCATGTAGACGGAAATGTGCGGAATATAAAATGTTTAAGTTTATCTCTCCAATGTTTTGAGTCATCAATATACAAGATTATAAGCAACAATCTACCGACAATATTTATATAAGGACTTACTAATCATACACATTCATAGATACCTCGATAGAGAGGTAGAGAATTCTATTTATATTGAAAATATATTATCAAATTAGGTATTTGGCACGACCGTAGATTTTTTATTGATGTAAGAATCCAAAAGACTAGTCTCTGAAATGTTGGGGTGCCAATAAACAAACTTGAATTATCAAATTGATTTCTATTTTAAATAGATCTCTGTCTCAAGTGAAGTGTTAAAAGCAGTTGTATTTTCTGGCAGCATTTTTGTTGTCTTAAAAATTCCACTTGATAAAAATATTGTTGATTTTCTGCTCATATTCGGTCAGTTTTTATTTTGAAAATAATTACAAAACTGATAAAAAAATATGTAATTGCTTAATTTGTAAAAATAAAGATGCTATATGAGAAATATTAAATGTTATGAACTATGGACTAATAGTTATGAAAATAAAAAAATATATTATTACGCGTTGGACACGCGTCGAAACGGTTCGTTATATCATTTATTTCATTATTTTTATTAACTTCTGTGCAGTAGCATTGATAATTTACGTCTACCTTTAAACATATAGGGTTCACTGACTGTAAACGTCAAATCGCTAGTTCGTTTTATAAAATACACGAAATGGTGGCTCTAAACTATTAAGGAAAAAATTGAACTAGTTTTTATTGTCGGAGATAATTATAAAACTCATAGAGAAGCAGCAGCTTTTAACAACAGACATCCGAATAGAAATATTCAGCTTTCGACAGTTATAAATAAATTCAAGACGTTTGGAAGTGTTGATAGTAATTTTAATAAATATTTTTTCAATAAAATAGCTGATGTGTAATTTACAAAATCTGCATAAGTATTTTATTTATATCAAAAATTAATTCTTATAGCAGCTAGATAATATTGGATATCTGACATTTGTTTTCAATTATGATCAACATTTTTCAACAAAAACTTTCGATATTTTCAAAAATTAAGGTACTTTACTCTTGAGCAAAATTCATATTTTTCGACTCACCTGGTATATGAAATAAAAAGTCTCTTCTATATGTTTGCTTGGTTTGGGCTGGTATATTGGGAAATGTGATTACTGGCCCGTTATTTCTACAGGCAAATATAAATGGCAAAACGGATGCTGACATGCTCTATCGAGCCTCTGATAGTTCATGAATAAAAGAATCAGTGGAGCACATGAACTTTTTTCTCAGAAAGAAAATTTACTACTTTACCGACAGGATGAAGCAATTGTTCGTCAAGATGTCGAAACAATGGAAAACTTTTTGAACATTTATTATATTAATAAGTACTTTTCAATAATCATAATCTATTCAATGTAACTTTGTACGATAAGGAAGCTGTGGGAGATTCGGTCGTAGACGAAAATGGTGGGACTTGCGGTCACAAGTGGCAGGAGTATTGATAGAAGTAGCACAGAACGCGGTCAATGAAAAAAAATATATGTAAAAAATACATAAACTATAAACTTTTATTTTTAAGGATGTAGCCAATAAATAAGTTATACAATAAATGCATAAAAAATATTATCTAAATTAATAATAATCAAGAATTTTACAATTTTTCCATTCTGTAAAGTATCTGAATATATTTCCTTTTTCGTTTTACACCTTCTAAATTCATTGCAGATCTCATGTGCAATTCTGTTTTTTCGTCTCCCGACTTAAGGTGTCACAAATCCTGTAGTTCCATCCTTCCACAGTGTTATGCATGCGGTATTTCTCTCGGTAGCAATTCGACATGGTTAGTGAAATATTTGTATTTTGTAACCATTGACCTGTAAAATAATTAAAAAATGCTTTGAGTGATTTATTCGAATTATCAGCAATTGCCATTATATATAGCCATCCATTATCAACATCTTCAGGCCTGAGGAAAGCTAGACCAGCTCATAGATGGATATTCCTTCATAATTCGTCGTTGTTTTTATACTGTTGTGCCAAACCAACTTCTTGCACCTTGCACCACAAACATTATCCAAAATGAAAATAACAACCATGTATTTGTGCGTCCGGAAAAATTTCTTCCGCAGCAAGTATTACTCCAACTTCCAAATAAATTGTAATTTTTGAAGGCTGGCAATTTGGAATCTTTTCCGAGATAAGACGAAACATTCTTGAGTATGTTTATAAATTCGTAACCTCTTCTGGATATTTCATCAAAATCCTAATAAATTTGATGAGTTCCAATATTGTCGTCTTCTCTTGCTCTTTTCGCAGCTCGGAAGGAAGCAGCTTTCACTTTATGTTCAACAATTTTCACAGGAAAATTATCCTTGGTTTGCATCGAGGTTTGCATTCTGCTACTACAGCAAACAGTTTTTTCCTTGATTCAGGATATACGTAGCCATTATGTATCGCTGATGGTTTACCCTTAATATCGGCAATAACTTGAATTTTACTTTCCATTATTTATTTATTATCCAGAATTACTATAGCTTGTATAATTCTTAGAAAATACCTTAGTCAAGGCGTTTATGATTAGTCCCTAAGTATCTTGACCGCATTTCATACTTCGCCCGAGTAAGAAAAATGGGATGACCGCATATCCCACTGAACGCATCTCCCACTCACCCGAGCACTGACCGCATCTTGTACGACACCTATAATTTTATACGATAAGTACCCTTGAAAGGATTTTTTTAAGATCTTCAAGATCAGGTGTCGCTACTACGGGGGTTGCCCTTTAAGACTGATTAGTTAGTTAGGGTTGCTAGCTAAGGCGGTAAGTGAGAGCAGATTAGTTAATATATCAATTTTGATATTTTTCTCGGTTCAAAAGGTAAATCCATGAATTATTCAAAGTATGGCTTCTTGAATTGGATAATTTTCGAAACAAATAGCCAAAAAAACAAATTTCCACTTATTTATTTATTTAGCATAAGGCATTAGTGGCCTCGGAGTCCTTGGGATGTTCCGGTGCCAAATGCACCTTTAACCCTGTTTGATTTAGTTGGTAATTATGCTTACGTACCTAATACATAATTAGTTTATGATATTTGTGGCTTCTGCAATATAACACTATATAATAAATCAAGATCTAGTGAAATACAAATTTAATTAGCCAGAATATGTCGATATTTATATTGGATTCTCCCGTTTTGTCACGGACTGACGATATGCGTACAACAGTCTAAAACACTTCCACCAACCGAGTATATCTTGTTTGTTCTGTATCATGATCATGAGAGGACCGACAGCTTCACTTGCCCTCCATTATACCGCGGCCAGGTGACTAAACCAGAACTCTTGTCTTAACCGGTCAATTGTCGAAACCTTGGCCGTACTGTGTGCTACTTCCCTGCGTAACCTAAACCATTACTTTCCTATGCTATAGTAGCTATATAAGGAAAGTATTGTAATCGTGTGAAATTTTCGGTATCGTGATTTTTACCATTGGTCAGCCATTGGTCTGTCTGTCTGTGACAGCATTATCTCGGGAACGGATCGGTGTATTTTGTTGCTTTCTTTTTTATTTTGTTTGGCACCATTACTACCCGCCGGTGGCACTGAATGAGAATCCTTTATAAACTGGGTGCTGAGCTATAGCCAAAAATGTGATTTGCTCAAGACTGTAGCGCAAAAACGGCTCTAAGGATTTAAATTAAACTTGCCTAAAGTAAGAAGAAGCTCTTTACCACCCACATACAGCGCCATCTCTGGGAAAAAGCACCAAAAAAGTTATGCTTAAATAAAATTCCATATTTTCCACATGTTTCTTCAGATTTTGGCTAAACGTTTCATCTTGCGAATAAATGATACATGACCATTGTTGTTTGTCTTGACATGCTGAAAAAAATTAGGGGTAGCACGATTTTACCAGGGGATTTTTAATTTACTACCGCTATTAGTGTTGCTATGTAAGGAAAGTATTGTAATAGTGTAAAAAAAATATTCACTGGAATTTGCGAGCGGTAGGAAAGTCGTGAGAGTGGACACAACATATATTTTATGCTATGCTTTCATGATCGAGTCTGACACTAAAAACCTCGCAGATACGAGTATATGCATAGTTTTAAAAGTGAATAGCCAAAAAACGATTTTTCGGGCGACGAAGAGCTCTCGAAGTTGGCGCCGCAAAATGAAAGAAAAAATCTTTTGCCCATGTTAGACCACCCTTCATTAAAAAAAAGTATTCTATAATTAATGATTGAAAATCATAAACATAAGATCGTATGATTAAGATTGACCACCTCTCATGTTTTTTAATGAATAAAAAAAATTGGAATTCACATAAATTGTTTGACGAAGTGGATATTTTAGAATTGGAATTCAACATCGTAGAAATATTCTAAAGGATTGTAAACATGGCAAACGATTTCCTGTACGGTAGGGACTTATAGCTAATAATTATCATCAGGATTTTATTAGTATCAATCCAACATTGTCAAAAGAATAAATTCTCGTAAAACGGCAGAATTGACGTCCTAATCTGAGGTTCCCCTAGCCACAGATAAAATATCCCACTAAGTCCAAGCGCAGAAATATAGCCTTTTACATAGTAGATTTTCTGTTTTTTCTATATCTACAGACCTGTCAGATATTGAAAACCGTGGTAAGAACGGACAACTCGAATAGCTCCAAAACCAAAATTAGAAAAAAACTTCATACCATACAGATAACAGTAGCTATGTGAAGCTACAGCGAATCCGTTATAGCGGTCGCAATTTAGCGTAAAATTGTGACACAATAACATTGTTCTTGAGGCTGAGATGGCGAGGTTTCTAAAAGCTAAAGAGATTGTGGTGACAGAGAAAAAATAGGCTGAAAACGGAGATATTTATATACCTATATACATGTTAATCTCTGTTCTTGCATAGGGGCGATATAAAATTTGAACTTTTGAATATTCTTTCTTATTCTCAGTAGGCAAAAATTACCTATAACCTATACGTTTTAATGTCGATACAAAAATAACTTTAAAAAATCCTTATAAAAGGTTATACAAAACGAATAACATGTAGGTACTTATGAATTATGAATAACTATTACCTTCTTTGATTTATCTGTTGGAGACTCCACACTACTTGAGCTATTTTTTTTATCACTTGAAATATTGGTTATGGCAACTGACAATGTAGGCGATGATGCGATTGTATTGTTGCTAGTGTTAGTTGTCGTTACAACTAAGCCACTACTATCACTAGTCACTGCACTTATCGGTGTTGGCGTCCGTGAGTTTGCTTTACGTTTCTTTGAAACTTTAGAATCTTTTCCACTGTTATCTTTATCCTTATTCACTTCCGTATCAGTAGTATCCTTTTTATCGGTTTTACTTATATCAAGATTACTTTCACTGGCACTAGTTTCATCAGTTTTGACACTTTTGCTAGAGTTTATTTTATTCTTCTCCGAACTTTTACCGTTGTTTTGTGTCCCCTTTGGTTGGCTATTTGAGCCCAATTTGCTCGATGTTTTAACACTAGGGTTCTTCAAGCCAACAGTGGACTTTTTCTTACCAGAGGATGGTGGCGACGTTTTGGAAAAGGAAATTGTTGCGTCTCCTTCTTTTTCAGAATTTGAATCTGAATTGTGAGCCTCGTTGGACACTGGTTTGTAGGGCGGAATTGTCTTCACGTTTCCACCTTTTTTCTGAAGATATCAAAACAGATTCTTAGGATTTTCAAAAAGCTTTTACGTTATTTATAAGAGGAAAAAGTTTTGATTTTGTTTTTACACATAAAATGTTTATCAAGTTATTATCTTTTCTAGTTCAGATTATGAAATTTTCAATTTGCGAAATAGGTAAGACAGATTAGTAGGTAATCTATAAGTGGTTTCACTTTTCTATGAACTATAAAACAATATATCTCAATTCACATATTAAATATATAGTCACGATTTATAGCGAACTATTTTAATACTCACTAGCTTGCTGTAATGATGCTGACAATATCCACAATATTTTACGTTATCTAGATAGTTTCCAGCTTCCTCACAAAGAAGTCCCAAACTCTGAGCACATGTAACGTGAAATTGTTGTCTACAACCAGCTTTATTGCATTGCATACAAGCACCTACAGTTGAATTTGCAGGCTTTCCTTTCTCTTCACAAATATAACACACCTACAAGTTAAATGATAAAAATTTAATTTCCCAATTTTGTAATACTTGCCTTATTAAAACGTTCAGCAGGAATCAGTTGTAACTGAATCGGTTCCATCGTTGTAACATTTCCAAATCGAACTTCTGGTATATAAAGTGCACAGACCACGTGGGCCCATCCTGAATTATCTGTTCTCTTGAGAGCACCATATTTGCTGGGGCACAATTCACATTTCTGAAAAAACGGAGAACTACTCAAATGAACCATGGTTGAAAAGCATCTGAATGAAGACCGGCAGTAAAAACCAGAAGAGATGTTTATGAACTATCATAAATTGTTGTAAAACATAATTTTGATTTATAATCGGTCTCGACTATGTTATTTTGAGACTTACCACTTTAACAGATCTTTCTTGACTTTCACATTTGCGACAATACCAAGGACCTGTTGGAACAGTCACTATACCATAACACGCTGAAAGAAAAATACTTAAAATTGGATAGAAAATAACAACAGCAGATTAATAAATATATAATAAAATACTATTCTAAATTTTCACCCATATCGATTGCTACTTATATATTACAGTTTATTCAAATTATTATAAACTTTATTACCAAGATATTAGTGTCTATTTTAAAATTAATATCATTAGGTTGATAATTTCTGAATGAGTAATCAAAAATAAGTAACAATATAGACGAATAATTCAAGTTTTCTTTTTTAGAACATGTGCCACAAAAAACTTCTTTATTCACCCGATACAAGTAATTACAATCATATAACGATGAATGAACTTCCGTAAGTTCAACATACAAACATTGTGGGAAATTTGAGTTTTCAAATGAACAATTATTGATCATGCTGTATGGTAGATAAATTTGTACATAGATATCTTCACACTTATAATTAATTTTTCAAGATGGCAAGTTGTTGAAAATTATTTTCTTTATCATGATTACGAATACCAGAGCATTCTAAATGCAATATGATTGTGACAACAATCAACAGACTTATTTCGACAGGAAAACTTTAAATTGAAGTTATTACAAACCTTGATGCACAGCTACAGTGCAAGATTGTCCATCGCAGTATACAAGTGGGTTTTCAGACCAGCCTCTATCGTCAGAACAAACACAACAGCCTCCTACCATCTCCCTCATAATGCAGAGAAGCGCGATTTGCTAAACTAGCGATCTGACAAACCCACCCCACATCTCCAATGCAATAAAGTCAAATTCATCGCTGCACAACTCAATTCGCTTTTATTTCGGAAGATGTGTTTTTCCTCTCTAACGATTCCACGTTTCTTTGAGTGGCAATTTGCTAAAATAAAAAAAATGCAGCCTGAAAACATACCAAAGATCACGCTCTAACACAATTCAGATACATATGAGATGGTATCAACAAGTTAAACCTTATATTATACAATGTTTTAGTTTGAACTGCATATATATTTCAAGACTACATGAATGTTTCACCAATAAGACAATGAGCGGGGAAATGTTTTAAATTGGAACAAGGTTATTCAAAGCAATTCATAAACAAAACGAGTTATGTAAGAAAAATAACAATGGATTAGATTATAGCACTTTGTTTAGTTTATACTTCAATGTATATTTTATTCCCATTTGAAACTAGCGAATCCCCTTATTGTTTATGATATTCTCATTTATTAATCATAAACGTGTTGCAGTGGCGTCATAAGTTTTTCTCCTTCAAACCCGATAATAGTGATATAATTCTTAGGTCATCAGTATGTTTAAAATTAACACTGTTGTATTAAAAATAACAATTATTTAGATCGGAATTCAAACATACTTTTGCACAATAATGCATAATTTTAATATTCACCTCGAGGAAACCATTTTACTTTTTGTGATTATTTTCAATATAGTTTGCATTGCGCATGAGTAGGTCGCTATCGGACGATGCGCAACGAGTTGTTGTATATGACCTACCAGCAGGGTTGCCAGAGCTTGCCCAGAATAAGTAATAGACAAGCGGTGGAAAAAGTAATAGATTTCTTAAAAAAGTAATAGATTAATTTTTTTGTTATTATTACCAGCCGCTAGGGGAAGATAAATAAAATAGCTTCTGGAAAATCATTTTATTTACATGAAAAATGGAATACTAATATAAAAAATATAATATAAATATATACATGTATATTAATGAGTAGCAACAATAACAGATCCAGTCAAAAATATTACACAATAATAAACATAATAATAGTATCTAAATAAAAATCACATCACCTAATACAATCAACAGAAAAAAAGAGTGAAATGATCAAAAATACTTACAACGCAAAAAACCATGCAATTTGTAATTTCAAGTGAAATATTGAATATACCGATACTTACCGATACCTTTTTTACTTTCAAACTTCTAGTATTAACTACCACTAAGGATTTTGAAACAGTGTAGTGTAATTTAATTATAATAGATGACACTGGGACAATTATTATTGGTCAAAACGCTGCAAAGAGTAAAAAAGTACAATAATTCTTTGGGACTTTGAAAAGGTAATAGATCTATTACTATACTAATAGCTCTGGCAAACCTGCCTACCAGTATAAACGCAACACTCTCTTATCTATCTTTATTAGTATTCTGTGATCTATGTATTCGACCTATTTGTACTCCAGAGAACACTATCTTCAAGAGAAAGGTCATAGAGTAAATAGGTTAGAGAGTCGCAGTCAAGGAGGATATAAGGCAAGAATATATAAAGGGAGGATGACTAACTCTGTAACCTGTTCTATAAGCAGAAGTGGCTGAAATAACTTCCCTTGATAAGTTGTCAATTTGATATCTTGCGCAGTTATTTACTGAGTGTCTATTGTTGTATTTAAGCTTCCTTCGTCCATAATACATAAGGATGCGCTGCATGATTTTGCGCAACACACCGAAATCACCGAAATGACATACGATAGATAATGGTTTCCCCCCACTACTCGTCCTCCCCATATTTCTTCATGATAGAAGGTACCTATGGAGGCAGAGACATGGAGGCATAGAATGGAGTACTAATTCTATGCATGGAGGTAGCATTGGTTTAGAGCACGGTCATACAGAAAAGTCTTGAAACGAACGTAAAAAATGTGGTTCACTTAGCGTCCAATCTTTTCAGCTTCCAATTTCTGACGCTTGGTTCGCATTTGAAGGGGGGATGTTGCTTAAAACATAAACATACCAGTTCAAAAAATAATGCAAAGTTGTATGATGATTCAAACTGTATGCGTTAACATATGTCCATCTCGATAGGTCTTGATTAATATTGTATTCTGCGCTCATAAACTCATATCTTTTTATTAAGATTAAGGTATTTTATGTTCTAAGTAACATCCCCTTTTCCCAATTTTGCAGTGTTATCGCAGACTTTAACATTTTACCAAGACGCTAAGCGACCCACTTGTTACCTATGTAATCCACCTTCGATTCCAGGGGGCCTATTCTTGAGATTCACACGTTTATTTTCGAATGCGTTACTTTACGAGTGGACATATACGAATGGTTTCTAAAATGTCAATTCTTGAAATCCATTCGCAAGTTCACTTGCGATCATCGCGTAAGAACGATCAAATCATTTGGCAACATCGCTCTTATATTAATACTCTGTGCTGATTGGTGGATATTTCTCATATTTTGAGATAACAACATAACCTTACAAACGTAAGTTTGAATTTATTCAAATCTCAAATTAGAGAATAATGGTGTTTATGTAAATGATTTCTCTGGCATAGTTACTGGTTCATTTCTAACGAGTATGGAATACATATCTATCTATTAATAAATATTGCAAACAAGTGTTCCACAAAATTTCTTACATCATTATTACTTATCTACCTAGTCTATTTTGGAACATTATGCTATGAGATTATACACAATTATTAGGTATGGTTATTCCACCGCCTTCTTTAAGCTGCGATTATTCAATAAATAGTCATTTCAGTTAAAGATATTTATTGGTTACAGTACCTAGTTAATATGTGAATCAATTTATCTATGAAATTATACATAGTGAAGAATTTACAGATTGTAATTTTAGGACTTCGCATACCTGTCATTTTTCATTAGCTAGAGACTGCATACTCCGTACAAATTCTAGAATATAATATCTTGAGTTTGAGAGAACTTTACATATTAAATTTGTCTTCGCTTATATTACATTTTTCTTGGCGAAATACCAACAAAACTTATTTTCTCATTTAAAGATACCTTCTTCAAATACATTCATTTGTAGTTAAATCTGATAGGGAAAGTAGCCATCTAGAATCTGCAAAATACAATTTTAAAGACGAGGAACATAAGTTAAGAAATAAGGGTATTACGTATTACCTACCTTGACGAAATACGAGATGCAAAGATCTGCGTCTGGTGATTCTCTCTGATGTAAAATTACTCTATTTCTTGATGTCAGTACATTGTACCTACGTCGATTGAATCATCAAATAATAATAAGAACAATTGGTTAGTTATTTTCAAATAAATATGCATATTCACTACCTACTTACTGGTGATCCAAATAGATTAAATTTATTCAAAATAACAATGAAAGTAACCCTCTAGACGCAACTTATTCTTGAATCGTCAGATCACGTACAGTAATTTAAATAATATTTTTTGAAATCATCAATCCTAACCACAAATAATACATCATCGTTCATTTGCAAGACTATTTCTCCGTCTAAACGTCTGAAAATTTGCGAATACGTTTAGAAACGATGGCTCAAGAATTGAAAAGTTCGTTTCATTCGTAAAGTTGCGCATGATCCTTACTATACGAGTGGTCAAGAATAAGCCCCCAGACCTGTGATTGTACGACCGTGGCTTAGAGTGCAATGCGCGGCAGTGAAGCCACCTGGCGTATAGGCAACCTGCAAATTATGAACATCATACGCGCGAATGCATGCTGCACTTTAGGTCATAGCAGTGAAAAATAGAGATGTTTTGCTTTATCCTTCCGCTAATTTAGTTAAAATCTGCTTTATAAGTGATAAGTTCATACGTCAGGCCTTGGTAAAAGTGGTGGGAAGACTTAAGCAAGACAATATACGACATTGCATTGGTCCAATATGGTTTTGCAATATTTTTCTACTACTATACCCGAGTTCGTAAGAGAGAGAGAGAGAGAGAGAGAGAAATGCTTTATTGTCGAAAAAATATAAATTTTGTAGACAAAGCAAAATAAAAATATCAAAATCAAACAAAACAAAGTCAAAACTAAAAATTAAATTAAAATTAAATAAATTTTATAATGTAAAACAAAAATATAAAAATATAAAGATGTAAAAATATAAGATAATAAGTATCAGAATGTAACCTACAGCTGTATATTCGGTTAGAAAGTAAGTTAATATACAGCTGTAAATTCAGTCAGAAGGTAAACACTAACTAAATCACAAAACAAAAACAAATTTTGTACAAACAATAAACCAGTGCCGTGAGCTGAGCAGAAACGTGCCTTAGTGAAAAAAGTCGTGAACTGCATAAAAGGCATTATCCTAGGTAGTAGGTATTTAATTGAATCTGGGATAAGCCGTTATAGATTTAATTTCGTGTGACAGATGATTTTACATTACAAAAGACCCTTAGGATATCAAACATCAAATAATATTCACTAACCCAGAGGGTGTAAGAAGCCTAATATTAAGTATTAACAATTTTTAACAAAAAAGTCGCTTACTGCATAAAAGGCTCTCTACAGTAAGTATGATTCCAAAACCTTTCGAAATTCAGGAAAAGATCTTATGGATTTGATTTCAAATGGTAGATGATTGTGCATTTTTTTTCATTGTACAGTATAGAGCTTTTAACCAACTCTGAGCGAGGGGTTGGCAGATAAAGATCATGCTCCGTGTTTCTAAGCGGATAGTTGTGAGATGGCCTCTCTGGAATAGAAGATACGTGCTTGCGGATTAAGGATACAGATTCAAATATGAATAGGGACGGAAGAGTTAATATTTTAAATTTTATTAAGTAATCCTGGCAGTGAGTCCTACTGCTAAGTCTCAGTGAATACCGAACAGCTCTCTTCTGCAGTTTAAAAATACGTTCAAATTGAGTTGCACAACACGTACCCCAGAATGGAAGGGCGTATCAGAGATGCGACTCAAAAATGGCAAAATAGACTGTTCTCTGAAGTAGACAAGTTGAGCTCCTTGGAAACTGATCTCAGCGCAAAGCAGGCAGAACTTAACCTTTTTGATAAAGCATCGATGTGCGAGTCCCATTTTAAGCGGTTGTCTACAATAAGCCCCAAGAATTTCACAGATTCAACGGCCTCAATAGTGGTGTTATTAAGTACAAAAGTTTGCAATGTACTTTTATATGATAAAACTTTTGTTTTAGAAACATTGAGGCATATGAGATTTGAATCGCACCAAGATTTAATCGTGACTAAGTCTCTAGATACAGTCCTATGAAGTGTCGTAATATCCGGGTTGCTCCACGTGAAACTAGTATCATCCGCAAAGAGGCAGATTTCACCGCTAATGTTCAGACTAGCAATGTCGTTGATAAAAAGCAGAAACAAAATAGGGCCCAGTACTGAACCTTGAGGCACTCCATATTCAATTGGCTTGCAAGAAGACATCGACGTATCAACCCTCACAATCTGACTCCTGCTGTTGAGATACGACTCAAACCATTCGAGAGACACTCCTCTGAAACCGTAGTACTCCAATTTATTATTTAATATATTATGATCTACGCAATCAAAAGCCTTAGAGAAATCACAGAAAATTGTTGCTATAGAGTGATGGGTGATCAGGTTTGAGTATACATTATTAAAGAGGGAAAACATGGCATTATTTGTGCATTTGTTACTTAAAAATCCAAATTGATAGGTAGAGAGTATATTATATTTAAAAAGAAAAGATAGAAGCCTTTTTTTAACCAATCTTTCGATGATCTTTGATAATGTGGGAAGGAGTGCAATTGGGCGATAGTTCGAAGCTTGATCTTTATCTCCTCCTTTATGCAGAGGAACAATTATTGCCGTCTTAAGACAGTTTGGAAAAACTCCATTTTGGAATGATTTGTTAATTAAAGTAATAAAATGATTCAATGTGCATTCCGGCAGGTTTGAGCACATTTTCAGAGTAAGCCCATCAGCCCCAGATGAAGATTTGTTTTTAATGTCATTAATTGTACTGTTAAGTTCTGCTAATACTACGGGTGTAAAGAAGAAACTGTGTAAATTCATATTAGCCTTAGGGAGAAATGAGAGGGGGTCATCGGAAGGAGTTATGGTGTTCTTTAAATGTTTTGCTACATCTACAAAGTAATTATTTAGGTTCTCGGGTGAAATAGAGATTGTGTTAGATGGTGAGGTTTTATTTCTTAAGTCATTCACAATAGACCACATTTCTTTAGCAACATTACTGGAATTGGCCAGCCTCCTATTATAATAAATGTCCTTGGCAGCTTTTATAGTCTTATGATAGATTTTTCTGTAACGTTTTACGTAATCATGGTAGAAGACGCTGTCCGATGATTTTTTTATGTAGGATAGTGAGCGCATGTTCTTTGCAGATGTACGTAAGCCTTTAGTAGACCAGGGTTTATGTTGTTCGATTTTTTGAGGCCTAAGAGGAAAGGATTTGAATGCCAAGTTAGATAAAGTTTTTATGAATCTCGGAAATTCGATATTGACATCGTCAGATAGGACAAACCAGTCTGTTGTTAGACATAGGTGCTTGAAATTACGAAAATTTTTATCAGAAAAAATACGGCATAATTTGCGCGAAGCATTTTTGCACTTAGATTTAGCCGAAAATTTTGTTAGTATTGCTTCATGATCCGAGAAACCTGAATTAAGGACAGTACAGTCAACGAATTTTGGATCGAAAGATGATACGACATAGTCTATAGTACTAGAACTAGTTTTAGTTATTCTGGTTGGTGAGTCAACATGCATGATTATGCCAAAAGACTCGAAAATGTACTGAAGAGATTTTTGAGCAGTACACACATTGGAAAAGTCAATATTAAGGTCTCCACATAAAATTAGCTCAGTAATTTTTGACTGAATATATGCAAGTCTGCGTCAGGTGTTCTGTAAATACAAACAATATAAAGATCATAAGCATTATGATAGACAATGGAAAATTCAAATACTTTTTCAGACAATAGTTTATCGAATTTAGTTACAGCTGAAAAGTCGCTATTTGTAGACATTATCATAGTACCTACATGAGATAAATTACTTCTATTAAATCTAGTTACTGTAGCGTAATTTATGATAAACACAGGCTCATCATCATTTAACCAATGCTCAGTTATGGCAATAATTTCTGGAAAATTAAGTTCTTCTAATAAGAGAAATAATTCATCTGTTTTGTGTCTTAAGGACTGAATATTAATAAGAAAAACACTAAGCTTGCCATCGTCCAATTTTACAGAGGGTGCTTGATCCTCTTTTCGCGTCAATTTAGTTAAAAATTTTGATTCCTTTTTGGAGAGCCAGTAGAAAAATATTTGCCATGACTCTCCCTAATTTTCTGAAGCTGTTGAAGTTTCTCGGATGAAAAGAAAGACCTGAAGGCAGCAAGATCAGCTTCCACTTCGGCTGAGCCAATACCATATGCGTTGTGGTAGCGATAATACAACTTACGCAAGGTGTCCACGTCACTAGGAAGTCCCTCTGAAGCTAGAGTTAATTTGATGCTGGTGGTGGTGTGCCCTTCAAAACATACACTGGATGGTTGGTCATGAAGATAGGCTAGAAATAGCCGAAGAGCTTTTAATAAGGAAGAGTCCCTCAGTCTAGCCAACAAATAACGACCATCAGCCGTATCCGAATTACGGGACAGCCGTACTATAGGTGGAGTCATCGGGTCAATATTTAGCAAATTATCTTTCTGTCTTTTGGAGAAGTAAAAACCTCTGTTGTTTGGTTATCCGTATGGTTGGTTTGAGTCGAAACGGACTTTTTCACTATTGGTGGGTTACTTCTAGTAATTGGCTTATCATTGGCAGCCAACTTTTCAACCGCGTGTGCTATTTGGTTTATACTTTCCTTCATATCGGCCATTTCCTTCAATAACTCATCTTTTGATGAGTCATGAATCTGAACTTTAATACATTCGTCTTGATTGTCCATAAAAATAGATGACAGATTAAAAATATCCTGTTTCATTTCCTTGATAGAATGGAACAGAGATTCTGGTGTAATTTCCGCCAATTGTGTGTGTTGACTATGAATCTCATCTATCTTTTTGTATAACGTTTTCCATTTTAAAATGTCGTACATTTCAGAAAATATTGGAAACAGGTCATTATTTTTCTTTAAGCATGTTCCTAGAGCTTCAACATTTTCTATAGAAATCTGCGATTTATGTACCTGTGATATTTTGTCGTGAAGATATTTTAAGGTAGGAGAGTCACAAACATTACAAAAAAATCTAATGTTATGGAACTTTTGGTGGTAGAGCATTTTTGTTGTTGACTTATCCAGCCCAGTACAGGTCATACAAAAAATCCGGCGACACTCTCCACTGCAGCGAAGTTTGTATTTGTCCTTTTCCGAGACGATTGTTTGGCAGGAATCACACTTAAATTCAGACATTTTAATGTTAAAGTTCAATTTTTGTAAATAAAAATAAAAGTAAATGACACAGTAAAAGTTTGCACGTACACGGTAGGTCAAGTTAAAGCGGGTTCAATGTTAACGCACACCAGGTCAAAATTTTTACAGTAAGTAAAACACACGTACAATGATAAATCACACGCTGGTCAATAACACAAAATAGTATACACGCACCGGGTAATAAAACAAATCAAATCAAAACAAAACAGTTCAAACCAAAGCAAAACAAAACAGTCAGTACCGAGAAGCTCCAAACGAGACAAAAAACACAACCGTCTCGTACGACTGCTCGAATTGAATGTTGTAGGCAGTGACGTCAAAAGCGCAAAAAAACATTGTTGCCGGGTTGTGATGCTAGTTATTTGATCATTTACTATTTTAAAAAAATATACATAATACAACATGTAGTTAAGAGTAGGTTATATTTGCTGGTGGTGTCCTTCTGATAATAAAATGTAACATCACTATTTATTTAATAAATAATAACAGGATTCTTGATTGTGAGAGTCACATGACAACGATGCGTTTCATCGACACTTAGAAAAGAATAATAGATAGAAGTTGTCGTAAGGCAGAAAGAGACATAGCGCCACCCACAGAATACTAATAAATAAGAAATGCTATCTCTGTGTAAAATTAAAGAAACACCGTTGACGTTTAAGAGCCGCCATTGTTCGGGAACAATGATATCAATTCCTATTTTCGTAAGGTAGTTTCAAGAATGTATAAAGAGAGGATGAGTAACTCTGTATGTAGTGCTATAGGCAACAGTGGCTAAAATTACTTCGGTGATAAGTTGTCAATTTGGTAGGTTGCGCAGTATTTCACTGAGTGTAACTACCTCACTCCCTTTGCGTACGTGCAAGATGTCAAATAAGAAAAGTTAAGCTAACCTATAACAACAAATCCTATAACCTAACCATTTAACCTCTCTTTGAATCTATGCTATTTACTATTTATTACATTACCTGAAGTCATTAGAATAGTCAGTTGAGGTAATTTTTTTGTCATCAAATTTGAATTGTGAGCAATATAAAATCATTGTTGTAATGATATAAAATCAATTAAGAATGTTAGTGCTTTTGTGAACGAGAGCATTTTATTCCTGTGTTCCACTCTTCTGTAAAATACTCTATGGATATGAATTAAAAGGGCTCTGCAAGAAGTCTGAAAGTGAAATTACCAAACAAGCATTGGGCGGTATTTCTTAAGGATTGAAGAAAATATTGAAGCATCTGTACTTCTTTCTTTTGATCGAAAGATGTGAAGCGACGTATATCATCAGGAAGATTTATTAACTTGGATGACTTGGGATATTCCAAATTGGATCCAAGATGTGGAAGAACTTTCAGTGAATGAATGCCTAACTACTCAAGACTCAAACTCGTTCTTGGTCATACTCCAACATAAGGAATAAGTGATAGTATATCTTAATGTTGTTTAATTTTCAGATTCCATTTTTTGTATGTTAAATGTTTATCGCTATCATCTGTAGCTTTTTTATGAATTCGATTGTATAATATTGGTCGTGTCATTAATTTCCTCAATTAATTGTTCCAATCCAATATTTATCCTAGTGGAATCTGTGCTTTTAATCTTACATTTTTCTTTTTCTTTAGGTATTGGGCTCAAAAAATTAAACTGTGAAAGGTAGGAAAATGAAACCTCATTTTTTTATAAGTAGAAAATGTATTAAGCATAAGACTGAAAAATGTTGATAGAAAAATTAAATTAATTATTGGTGAAACATTTTAATTCTTTGATTTCTCTTATTACATATGTACCTACCTATGTTACGCTCAAAGACATACATTCTTACCCAGAACGCGACTTTGAATTGGGTTTGATTTTTTTTCTAGTAAAGGAAATATAACACATTTGCCTATGTGTCGTTGTGGGCAAGGAATAATTTTCAGAGGCAGAATTTGGTATTCTAGCGTAGCATATATTTATTATAGTAGGTATTTTATTGTGAACCTGTGTGAAAAAAAGTGTTAAGACTACTCACGGAATTGAATTCAAATAAACTTGCACAATTATTCTCTTGGACTTGGCTGCCTGCTTTGGTGCCGCATTGAATCACACAACATGATGGCGGCATTTTCTTCAATTATTTGTAAGCACCAATGTACCTGTATCTCAGCAGCCTCAACTCTTGTACAGTCTCTGTGATACTAAAATATGTATTAACTATAAACCAATATAATAAAAATTTTAAACAAAAACAACGAACGACAATTGATTTCAGCTTCTAGCTACATAAAAATAAATAAATAACTATAACATATATCTTTGACTATAACTGTGGCTTGGAGGCAGGTGTTCTCTGCTGGCCACCTCGCCCCAAAGATCAACTTTAGGAAACAATTTATTAAAGGTTTATCAATCAATACAAATAACGGATAATACAGTAAAACAAAACTAACACAGTAAAATGACTTGGTACAATAATTAAATTAGAATATTGGTAGTATATTGTTTATAACTGTATGATAAATTAAAACTCTATATTGAAATTTCTACTGTTATGTTATTTACACATGACCACTGTATCTTGTATCGGCACACTGTACATTCCTTTATATCAAAGGTGAGTACGAAACTAAATGCTAAGAGAACAAAGCCTATTCATGAACCAAAGAGGATGATACTCATAATGCATAATGACTATTACTTAAGTAGGTACTTATTAATTATATATTTAATAATAGGCTAGATATGCCATCGATCTGGTCATTGAGGGTATTACCTGAATGTTTACGAATATTGATTTCTAATGATTCAAGGATATTTAATTTTAATCCTTTATGATTCACACATTTCATGATAATATATACATAATATAAAGGATCAAAATAAAACTTACTTGAATCATTAGAAATCAATATTTGTAAACAATCTCCTCAATGACCAGATCGATGGCATTTCTGACCCATTACTAAATATATAATTAATAGTTATATAAATAGGTTTTGTCCTCTTGTATTCACATTTGATAAAGGTAGTGTGCCGAAACAATTGTTATGTGTTATTAACATAATAGTAGAAATTTTAATATGGTGTTCTAATTTCAATTTAGTATACTGTTTTATAAATAATAAATTATCATATCTAAATTGATCTGGGCTTTTGATTCACAGATTAAAATAAAAATCATTCACTCTGTCGAATAAAAGCCGTAAAAGTTATTTAACTAATAACAATATATGTAACAAATTGGCAGATATATGCAATAAAAAAATATCTGTAACAAAACAATAAATAATTCCTTGGTTGGATTTATCAAGGTATACAAAAAGGTTTTTGCATTAAATTCATAAAAACATAACAGAAAATAAATATATCTCCTTAAAGAATCGTATGTACAATAATAATATAAAATAAACTATATTCTTTGGTTAAATCTATATCTAATCTATCAAGGTATGTTAGATAAAAAACTATGTACAGTGAAATATCACAAAAAAATCTCTGAAAATAGTACATATGTAGATAAAATAATAATATAGCACAAAAGAATTTTTGAGATGAAAAAAAAATTAATTCGTGAAATTTGATAAAAATTATTTGGCCTCGTCGCTTCATAGTCATTATCACAGACAGTCTTATTCTGAGGTATCGGGTACGTGACGGATTCCATTGCTGTGTTTGCTCATGAAACAAGAAAAATATATTCATCCTCAACGTCATCTTCAGAATTTCAGTCCTGATCTCTCGCTGTAAGTTGTGCGTTATAGGAAATACTTGTTGTTTTTATAGGAGAAATATCCATTATCTCAGCTCGGAAAGTAGGTGCACTGTTGGATAATATAGTTCTAAGAATAACAGAATATGTATGATCGCATTTATGCGAAACACATTTAGAAATAGCAAACCAATTTAAACGCGACTTTGTATTAGGATTGGTGTAGTCAGAATAAATGAAATGATCGCAACATACAAAATAACTGGAACAGTTTGTGGTTGAACTAATACTACAAATTGTTTTCCATGAATCTAGTCTAGACGGCTCTCTGGGAAAACTAGAAAACTTTTTGTTTCCGTGACCTGTAGGAATATTTCTATAACAAGAACTTTTGCAAGATGGGAATTTGCAGGAGAATCTCTGAATCAATTTTTCAGAAGAACCAAACATGATGAGATAAAATTAACCACGAATCAGTTAAATCGAAAATATGAATACAGGATAATTTAAAATGAAAAGTATATCAGAGCTATGAATGTGCTAGCAAAATTTATAAATATAGTAAAATCAAAAAGATACTTTACTCACATGAGTTACTTAATCGTTTGCTATTAGATGCAATACTGCGCATGCGTCAACTTTACTGCAAATGCTAAATTTGCTTTTCCCGTGGAGGTGGTGGAAACAAGTGCATTGAGAGTATAAGCAGAGAATACTACCTCCAAAGTAGGTTTACGTATAGATGATCCAATAAAAATATTTTTTCATTCAAAATAATAGATATAATGGAATTATTCTTGTTGGATGAAAGTACCGCGACAAATTATAAAATCAATGTGACAAAAGAGGAATTTGATGGAGCTAATAATGTTAAAATTATACCTATTGATTTTTGACGGTTGTTTATGGCCTTGAAAATTCAATGCCAAAGGTAGTATCTTAATATAAATCAACAGTTCAATTTCCCTGTAACTAATATTTTCATTGTTATCTATATCTTAAATAATTTCAGCCGTCGTTCCTTCATTCACGCATTGCGATTGACAGCTTGTCGGTCGGAAACAAATTTGCATCAAATGCTGCCAACTAGTGCCAACGACTAAATTCAATAAAAAACCGCTTGCTGTGTTTACTTCACTTTTATTGCTGCAATTGCTTACAGCGTGTTCTCGACCGCACCCTCTATATTTTATCTATATTCTTTGTCTCCTCTCTCTGTGAAGTGAAATTCAAGTAAGGTTAAATAATTGAGCTTTTAGAATGCGTGAAGATTAACATAAAGGGTGTTCGAGCAGCGGTTCAAACCAGTCCCAAACCATCAGACGCCTGCGCACTTCAATTTACGATGAAATAATTTATTCCCAACTACTAGTAAGATGTTCGAGCAGTAGTTTGACGATTTCCAAACTAGTCAGGACTCAGTTTGAGACATGCGCAGTTGAAGCGTCTTCTTCTTTGGGTATAGTGTTCTCTGTTGTTGGAGAAATCTTTTTCAGAGAACACTACCACAGTCCTAAACTAAACCTTGATTTGTGTTTTGTCCATCAGTCTTTCATTGATGTTCTCTCTTATCTTTGGTCATAAAACATATCTATCGGCATAGTCATTTGGTCTATGACGACGAAATCGTAAGAAAGTGGAAGGGGTAGTTTGCAAACTGCAGTTTGGTGTTCGAGCAACAAAATCCCAAACCACTTGGAAACTGTTTCAAACCGCACATGCGCATTTTAAACAGTTATCAAACCGTCCCAAACTACTGCTCGAACAGCCTTATAAACTTTTAGAAAATTACATTCCTTATTGTCTATTGAAGATTACTTGTAAAGCATGCTATATTTGAAACTTGACGCTTGTGTGTACATGAAACAAGGCGCGCTGATCTGCAATATAAAACGGACTCCAGAAAACTTTTAAACGTATCATTAAAAAGTGGGCGACTTTTTTGTCTCTGGAGTGACTTGAAATGTGGTAGAGTTGCGATAATGCGGAATATGAACAGATGTCAAATAACCTTCTCGTATTATAATATATATGAAAATCATTCGGATAGCATAACACATATGACGAAAATTGTTATAAAGGTAAGATTTGCTTCAATTATCTATTCTTATAAAAGTAACATCGTTGGATAGGATATTGAATTAGTAGTTATATTTAAAATGTTTCTTGTCTTTATGGGATTCCAAATTCAAAAAAAACATCCAAATGAATTTATTGTGCATTTCATAACAGGTTCTAAACTAGTATTGTCGTTCTCGCTCAATTTGCACTTAATCTCTTTCACTTTAACACCGTCTCTCAATATGGTTATAGAATTATTTGGATCAAAGCAACTGTCTTCGATATGCAGATCTCAAATAAATACTTTCTTCGTAGTTGCTCTACCTTTGTTGACATATTTGAAATGGTGACCGCAGCATCAATTCACGTAGGATATTTTAGAGAATTTTGCAGGTAAGTATTATCTATTCATTACAATAAACAAAAATACTGATATAAAGAAGATTTTTTTAAACAAAATGCCATTAGTTCATTCAAGATTTTTGGCAAATTGTATGAGGTCCTACTGTTATATTTGTCAGACTTGCAAGAACATTGTTCTCAATAATCTCAATGCAGCAATAAAAGTGAAGTAAACACAGCAAGCGGTTTTTTATTAAATTTAGTCGTTAGCAGCATTTGATGGAACGACGGCTGAAATTGTTTAAGATATAGATAACAATGAAACTGTTAACTAACAGCTGTAACTACAGGGAAATTGAACTGTTGATTTTGTTTGGTGGTGGTGATGTTTGTTACTGATCGATGGAGCACTATAATATATATATATATATATATATATATATATATATATATATATATATATATATATATATATATATATATATATACTTTATTTCAATGAAAATATACAGATTACATACAGCACAAATATTGTCTCTTTGATAATATATCGATATATGTTTCGATGGCTAATTTATCTATTGATCTCCGCAGATGATGATGAGAGCATGTTTTTGGTACGAATTGAATTCTTATGATATGCTTCGATGGCGGTTTACGCTCAATGGTCTCGTTCCGTTTCCTTTGTCAGGATAGCCAACAGTCCCTCCGCGTAGACCCTAGACACAGAACGGTTAGAGCAGTGGACTGTATTTGAAGCGGTCGATAGAGGGAGCAAGGAACGCTCCAACATGCCGCGCCCCTTGGAAGAGCACAGCCTTTCAACTATAACATGAGTCAACAAATAGGAAGAATGCACAGTTTCTGCACAGCACGCACTGTAAGTCCTTGCTGCGTGCGTACTGTCACCGTTCGGATGATGTCATCACTGCCCTTGTGGAGCTGAATAATTCTTCCCCGGCTCCAATATAATGGAGGTTGGTTTTCTTCTATGATTAGCACCATACTGCCTATCTTTACAGGCTCTGACTTGCCATCGGGATCGTTGCTGCAACTGGTTAAGATAATCGTGGGACCATTTTCTCCAAAACATTTGGACAGCTTGATCTAGGACTTGGTACTGTTTGAGCCGATTTTCTGGTATCAGTGCAAAGTCTGGTTGGGGTAAGGTGGATAATGGTTGGCCAATGAGAAAATGACCCGGAGTAAGTGCGGAAAAATCAGTAGGATCATTTGAAATGGGATGGAGGGGTTGAGAGTTCATTACTGCTTCAATTTGAGTTAAAATTGTATTAAAATCTTCAAAGGTTAGAGTTAATCTACCAACAATTCGCCTTAAATGATATTTTGCTTGTTTTACGGCAGCTTCCCACAAACCTCCACGGTGAGGAGAATGTGGCGGAATAAATTTCCATTCTATATTACTTTTTAAATACCATTCTATAACCGCAGGCTGATGAAACAGATTGTTTACAGTTTTAAACATTTCCTTGATTTTGCGATCAGCTCCGACGAAATTGCTTCCGTTGTCACTGTAAATTCGTTTACATATTCCCCGTCTTGATACAAACCGTTTCAAAGCATTAAGGAATGAGTGGGTAGTTAAATCACTTACAAGCTCTAAATGCACCGCTTTACTCGTGAAACAAACAAATAGACAAAGATAAGCCTTGACGATCTTTCTATTTCGTAGCTTGCCGTCCTTTATATTAAAGGGACCAGCATAATCTATATCTACAATGTAGAATGGTCGATAAGGTGTTACACGATCAGCAGGGAGATCTGCCATTTTGGGTTTCATTGATCTGGGATTTGACCGAAAACATGTTATGCATTTTGAAATGATACTTCGAATGGTCGATCTTCCATTTAAAATCCAGAATCTTTGTCGAGTGGCATTCAAGAGTGATTGACAACCTGTATGTAAGTTTCTATGATGTTCGCTGAACACAATTAAACGAGTAAGGATATGACCGGAACTAAGAATAAGCTGATGTTTGGCATCATTCATCAGATGAGACTTCGATAGTCTACCGCCTACACGTAGAAGACCCTTGTCATCGATAAAGGGATCTAAATTTTTTAAGCGCGATACAGGTGGTAACGCCTTAGACTCTTTTAAACAGGTAATATCCGCTAAGAAACTTTCAGTTTGCGCGATTTTAACAAGAACTACCAAGGCATTCTCGAGCTCATTAATTGTTAACTCTTGGTTACCGTTTACTTGTCTTTCTTTAAGGATGTTTATAAATCTTAAGCACCGGGCTGTTATTCGCTGAAGCTTGTATAATGTTGAAAATTTTGAAAATATATCTGATTGGCTTATAGTGGATGCACCACTAATTTGTATGTTCCGCCTCTCAAGCGGGGTATCGGTAATTTCAAAACGTTTTGGCCAAGATTGCTCATCTTCTAAGAGCCAATGGGGGCCGTAACACCATAACTGGCAGTGAATGAGACTAGATGGTAAAATTCCTCGAGATGCGAGATCAGCCGGGTTTGATTCTGTTGGTACGTGGAGCCATTGTACGTTTTCAGTTAGTCTTTGAATTTCACTAACTCGATTGCCAACAAATATTTTCAAAGTATTGTGTGCTGCTGCTATCCAGGATAAAGTTATAGTGCTATCAGACCAGAAGAATATTCGGTTTGTTTTAAAGGCGAAAGATAAGCGTACCTGATTGTACAACTGACGTAATAGCAGTGCACCACAAAGTTCGAGACGAGGTAGAGTTACCGTCTTCAATGGAGCAACTTTAGTTTTTGAGCAAAGAAGCAGACTTGATACTCCATTTTTATGACGTGATTTTATATACATACATGCAGCGTATTCCCTTTGAGATGCGTCGCAAAATCCATGAATTTCAATTAACTCTGTGTTGGGTAATATGACCTGACGAGGTACGGTTAAATGGTTTATTGATTTTAAATTATTAATATAAGTTGACCAAGACTTTATAACGCTATCTGGAAGACTATCATCCCAACCAACTGGAAGTTGCCACAATGACTGCATCATTATTTTTGCGGATATAATGATTGGTGAAAGGAAACCTAAAGGGTCAAACAATTTAGAGATAGTTGATAGGATGACGCGTTTGGTAATGATTTCAGAATTTGTAAGGGGCTCTTCCAAATTATATGTAAATACATCAGATACTGCATGCCATAGCAAGCCTAATGTTTTCTTTGACTCATCCTCCGATATAACATAATGATCACTAGACCTACTTTCTTGCTCTGAGACTTCAACACGATTTGATACCCATTTGCGAAGATTGAATCCATATTCTAATAATGAGATCGATAAATTCTTTTTCATAATCAATGCTTCTTCTTGTGTTTCACATCCGGTTAAAAGATCGTCAACATAAAAATCATTTTTAATAACCTCAGCTAATTCGGGAAAATCGTTTTGCTTTTCAACTGCAACTTGATATAGACTCCGTGTTGCCGAAAATGAAGCGGAACATGTGCCATAAGTCACCGTATTAAGACAATAATGTTTGACTTCTTCAGTTTCTTGGGAGCGCCATACTATGCGTTGTAAATCACGATTGGACTTTTTTACTTTAATTTGTCGATACATTTTTTCAATGTCGCCCGTCATTGCTACGTTATGTCTCCTAAACCTTAACAAAATAGTAAATAAATCATTTTGTATAGTTGGACCTATTTTTAATAAATCATTGAGAGATATGCCTGTTGACGATTTGCATGAACCATCAAATTAAAATACTACACATAGCCTCGTACTTGAGCTACTTTCATTCACCACTCCATGGTGAGGTAAGTAGAATATCTCCGAATATTTATTAACTTCGTTTGGACTAATTCTTGTCATATGTCCAAGAGATTCATACTCTTTCATGAACTTAAGATATCGTTGCTTGAATACTGGATTTCTTTTGAATTTCCGTTCCATGCTGTATAATCTATTTAGCGCATTGTCCAATGAATTTCCAATCTTTCCTTCGTTATTACGAAGTGGTAGGCTGACGATAAAATGTCCGCTTTTGTCACGATAGGTAGTTTGGATAAATAAATCTTCGCATTCTTGTTCTTCCAAAGATTTATTTTTAGTTTCTGGTACATTTTCGATTTCCCAGAATTTTTCAATGGCATTTTCTAGAGATTTATTGACCGATAAATGGCAAACAACTGCGTTTGATTCACTAATGGGTTTAAGACAACCGGATATAACCCAACCAAGCTGGGTTTGTTGTATAATGGGCATGTTAGTACCTAAATCTACTTGATTAGAGCAAATTAGATTATAAAATATACCAGCTCCTAAAATAATATCTATTTTCCGTGATTTGTTGAATTCAGGATCAGCAAGTTCTATATTCCTTGGAATGTTCAAGGGATGCTTATTGAAGGTTCTCGTTGGCAGATGTTCGGTTATTTTATCTAATATTAAGAAGGATAAATTTACACTAAAATCAGTGTAGCGTGACTTAATTAAAGCATTCAATTTCTTATTGATTTTTAAACTTGTGGTTCCTACACCCATGACCGGTATATTTATATTCGCTACTGGGAGATTTAAGAATCTTTGGAGTTTAGATGTGATGAAATTGGGCTGACTGCCACTATCTAATAAGACTCTGCATTCATGCCAATAACCTGACGAGTCCTGTACCAGAATATTTGCTGTCGATAGGATAATTTCTGGCATTTGTTCATAACAATGATTTACTGAGGACTTGTAGCTATGGTGTTCGTTAGGAAGATGATTTTGTCTTGAAGCAGTCTTACAGTTAGGATCTCCATTACCGCTTGGCTCAGAATCGTCAGAGTGCAGTAAAGTGTTATGGTATTTTTTGCACTTCTTGCAACCCTGAGCTTTACATTGATCAACTGAATGATTACTGCGTAAACAATTTTTGCACAATTTTAATTTGATGACTTGTTCTAGGCGTGATGAAATCGGAAGCGATTGCATTTTTTCACACGCATAAATGTAATGACCCTTTTTGCAATACGGGCACACTGGCGTTGAACGCATTATGTGACCTGAGAATTCCTTATCAACTGACCGTCTCGTGTAATGTTTGTTTGAGTTTTCCGAAACGTGCCGGTTATCCCTGCTATGATTAATTATTTCGAGTAATAAGCAGTTTCTCTGCAAACTCTATAAAATGTTGGAATGTTGGTTTTATATTACTTAATGTTTTACCGATAAAGTATGATTCCCACTCACGTTCACTGTTACTGTCTAGTTTTTTGGTAATTAGATAGAATAAAAGCGTATCCCAGTACTGCACTGGTTCTCCTGAATTATCCAATGACCGAATATGCTTTTTAAGTGCGTTTGTGAGATTTCTCAAGTCTACGTGAATGTCTTTGCCTACTGCAGGTATTTCAAACAACTGGCTAATATGATGTTTAATGATAATTGATTTATTCTGATACCTAGACACTAATAACTCCCAAGCAGTTTTGTAATTTTCTTTTGTTACCTCAATACAGTCTATTACCTTTGCCCCTTTACCCTTAACACAACTTATTAAGTAATAAAATTTCTTTATTTCATCAAGGTTTGAATCGTTGTGGACAAGAGCCGTGAACATATATTTGAATTGACCCCACTTCTCGTAATTACCGTAAAACTTTGGCAAGTCAATGATTGGGAATTGAACATTACCGCTATTACTTGCCGTATGATAGCTATTAGAGGAGAATTGACTAATTGTATTTGCTTCACGAGCTTCGCGTTCATTTTTCTCCTTATTGGTTTGATTAACCAGCATTTTAGCGACTTGTAAGAGCTCATAATACTGCTCCTCGAAGTGTTCGCGTTCTTCAGAAGCAATTTCTTCGGAGTCTAATAATTCTATCTCTCCTTGAATAATATTAAATTTGTCTAACAGGGGCAAAACATCTTCTATTCGTTTTTCTAATTGCATAATAGCATCCTCGTTGCTATCGTTTTTTATTCTTTCAGTATATTTAGCAAATCTTGTTAACTGAGCTTTGATTTGACCGCGTTTTGTTATCAATTGCTTTAAAGTATCCATGATTTTATAGTACGATTTTACGATATAACTTCAAATCATCTAGCGTTATGATACGATTTCTACAGTTATCGAATGTATGTGATAATAATCTCTGGACTATTATTGATGCAATATGTTAATTAACAGTAAATAGGCAATATTGAACTCAGATTGGTATAGGATGTTATAGTATAATAGGAGAGACTTACTGATTTCTTTCGAAGATCCAGTAACGGTATTCAGCAACGATTACAATGATGAATGATGGTGTCGGCTATTCGTTCAATACCTGGGTGCCATAGTTGATTGTTAAGATGATTTTCGATATTTTTAAGATGAACCATGCGGCTCGAAGACCATGTTTGGTGGTGGTGATGTTTGTTACTGATCGATGGAGCACTATAATATATATATACACTTTATTTCAATGAAAATATACAGATTACATACAGCACAAATATTGTCTCTTTGATAATATATCGATATATGTTTCGATGGCTAATTTATCTATTGATCTCCGCAGATGATGATGAGAGCATGTTTTTGGTACGAATTGAATTCTTATGATATGCTTCGATGGCGGTTTACGCTCAATGGTCTCGTTCCGTTTCCTGTGTCAGGATAGCCAACAGTCCCTCCGCGTAGACCCTAGACACAGAACGGTTAGAGCAGTGGACTGTATTTGAAGCGGTCGATAGAGGGAGCAAGGAACGCTCCAACAGATTTATATTAAGATACTACCTTTGGCATTGAATTTTCAACGCCATTAACAACCGTCAAAATCAATAGGTATAATTTTAACACTATTAGCTCCATCAAATTCCTCTTTTGTCACTTTGATTTTATAATTTGTCCCGGTACTTTCATCCAACAAGATTAATTCCATTATATGAATTATATCTATTATTTTGAATGAAAAAATATTTTTATTGGATCATCTATACATAAAACTACTTTGGAGGTAGTGTTCTCTGCTTCTACTCTCAATGCACTTGTTTACACCACCTCCACGGGAAAAGCAAATTTAGCATTTGCAGTAAAGTTAACGCATGCGCAGTATCGCATCTAATAGCAAACAAAACTTGCGTTAGTGAATTTTAGAACACCATTTTTTTGCTGTCAGTGAACGAAGTGTGTTCTCGACCGCACCCATAATATAAAGTTGAAAACTCATAAACACGGAAACGTCAAACAATAAGATTTGTGGCGGCATCAAGCGCAGCTCAGCGCAACAGGCGCAAGCAAACTCTGATACCACGGGACATCTTCGTGTGATCCATACATCCACCCCCGCCCCGAGGAGCTGGAGGGGATAAACACTCTCGCTCGAGATGACGAGCCGAATTCTCTCTTCTGGTCTGCAACCTCAACGGCTCAACACACGCGAGTTTACTCGGCCGTCGACAACGCCTTCTCTTTAAGTATCAAGCTTGTTCATTATTTTATTTCTAAGTAAAAGGTTACTGTAAATAAATATTTATCGTTCAGTGTTGAAAGTTACTTATGCTTTTGTTTTCTCACGCCTGGAGTCAAAGCTGCAAGCTCAATTTGTAAGAGAGCTTCACTTGTCGTGAGCGAAGCGCGGGAAGTGAACTAAACCCTAAAGTGGTGACCCCGAACTCTCTTGCAGCCCCCATCGGTTATATTTACGTGAACATTAAGTGCCGCGTACTTCGGCAGGGTTCTTCTGAGACTGATTCACAAAGTGTTATCAACTTTCCTAGCATCGCGTCATTTCGTCCGCCATCTTGTTTTCCCACGTGGCGTCCTGTGGCATAGTAGTGCTTTTTCCGGTCCGCCATCTTCTAGCGAAGCCGTGCAAGCATTCTATCTGAGTTCTTCAACGCTTTCACGATGCCCAACACCAACGATGATGCTGCCCACACACCCGAACGAGAGGAGAGCCAACCCCAGCAGGCACATATTGAGACTCGTACAGTAGATGCTGTGAGCAACTGTAAGCTTCCAACCTTTTGGCGAGCCAGTCCCGAGCTGTGGTTCTTCCAAGTCGAGTCCCAGTTCCATGTGCATCATGTGACAAGCGACGCTAGTCGTTACCACATGGTAATAGCCACCCTGGACCATGACACCATCACCGACGTGTCGGACATAATACGTTCACCACCTGAAACAGGTAAATTCACTGCTCTTAAAGCAGCCATTCTTTCCCGCCTCACAGATTCAACAGATGCTCAATTGCATAAACTACTCACTGGCGTCGAGCTGGGTGACAAGAGAACCTCCCAGTTGCTGAGGCACATGCGCAGCCTAGCTGGCTCACGAGTCGGAGACGACTTAATCCGATTCAAGTGGCTCGACTTACTGCCACCACAGACGCGCCGCATGCTTCTTCTAATAAAAGGGCAGACCCTGGAGGAGCTCGCTGCCGTAGCAGATGAGGCTCAGGAGATGGGCCCCTCCATCATGGCCGCATCACATCAGCCACGGCCAGCCAGCCACCACACGCCGCAACATTCTATTGACCAGATGGGCCAGGACATCTCCGCAATACGCCTCGCCATCGTGCAACTTACTTCACTGACACGAGAGGTGCTGCAAGCCTTAGGAGAGGGGCATAAACAACGGGGACGCTCAACAGCACGTTTTAGTTCGCAGAGTCGTGAACGTTCAGCCACACCTGGTGCCAACCCTCATACAGGCCTTTGTTGGTACCACTCAAAGCACGGTGCCCAGGCTGTCCACTGCAAGAAGCCATGCAGCTTTACAGCAAATGTTGCTGCCTCCCCCAGGTCGGGAAACTAGAGCTGCCGGCGCTGTACTCGGCAACCGCCGCCGGCACCACCTCGGAGCGCCGACAAAAACAGGACCTCGTCCTCCAAGCAGCCAACGCAACCCCGATAGCAACCTTTGGAATCCAGCACCTGACCTTGGACCTGGGTCTGCGACGCCCCTTCAAATGGCCTTTCGTCATCGCCGACGTCAACACCGCCATACTAGGAGCCGATGCCCTCAGCCACCATGGGCTGCTTATCGACCTCCGAAGTTGCCGCCTGCTCGATGGCCTAACTAGCCTCTCCACTAAGTGCTCCCTTGGTCCAGCACCCGACATCCACACAGTCAGCATTTCAAGCTCCTGCACCATCCCAGAGGGCACGCTTGGCGAGGAATACAGAGTGCTACAAACCAAGTTCCAGCAGGCTGCCAAGTCACCCGGTGAGATGGCCTCATTGCCCGACTTGCCAGTCCACCACCAAATCATCACCGAGGCCCCCCCAGTATTCACCCGGCCACGACGCTTGTCAGGTGAGCGCCTTGCAGCAGCCAAGCAGGAGTTTGATAGCCTCCTCGAGCGGGGTGTCATCCGCCCATCTTCCAGCCAATGGGCCAGCCCACTCCACATGGTACCCAAGCCAGGAGGCGGCTGGCGAGCCACTGGGGACTATCGCCAGCTCAACACCTGCACTCGGCCTGACCGTCATCCCCTGCCCATCATCGAGGATCTTCTCCAGGAGATCAAAGGCAACGTCTTCTCCGTGGTAGACCTACATCGGGCTTTCTACCAAATCCCAGTAGCACCGGAGGATATCCAAAAGACAGCCGTTACTACGCCCTTCGGACTGTTCGAGTTCATTGGTATGCCACTTGGTCTACGCAACGCAGCGCAGACCTTGCAGCGTACCATGAACCACCTTCTTCGAAAGTTGGAGTTTGTCAGATGCTACCAGGACGACCTCCTCGTCCACTCAGATAGTCATAAAGAGCATCTGCAACACCTCCACCTGCTTTTCACCACCCTCCAGGATGCCAAGCTCCGTGTCAACTGGGACAAGTGTCACCTCGGCCAGCGAGAGGTAATCTTTGCTGGCTACCACGTCTCCAAGGAGGGAATCCGCCCGCCTGCCCCCAAGACGAAAGCCATCCTCGACTTTCCCAAGCCCCAGGACTCCACACAGCTGCGGCGTTTCATCGGGATGATCAACTTCTACCGCCGATGTATTCCGCACGCTGCCGCCCTCCAAGCCCCACTCACTGAGCTTCTCAAGGGCTCAATCACCAAAAGGCCAAGCTCAGCTGGACCCCTGAAGCCGAAGACGCTTTCCACAAATCCAAGGAGAGCATCGCCAACGCCGCCACGACTGCTTTCCTATCTCCAACCGACCCACTCGCTCTACGCACTGATGCCTCCAATACAGCTATAGGAGCAGCCCTGGACCAAAAACGCAGCGACGGTACTTGGGTTCCACTCGGTTTCTTCTCGAGGAAGCTGTCAGACACAGAGCAGAGGTACTCCACGTATGACAGAGAGCTGCTCGCCGTGTTCGCAGCCATCAAACACTTTCAGCGCATCCTCGAGGGCCGACAATTCACAGTGTTCACCGACCATCGCCCACTCACCTTCGCCTTGGCTCAGCGCTCCGTCAAAGCATCCCCTCGTCAATGCAGACAGCTCGACTTCATTGCGCAATTCGACACCCGTCTCGTCTACACACCTGGCGCCGACAACACCGTGGCTGACGCTCTCTCCCGCGTCGAGACTGTCTCCATGCCCACCGCCCTGGACTCAGCCACCATCAGTGCAGCACAAGCCACCGACGAGCAGCTGCCACACCTCCTCGCCAGCCCTCGGCTCAAGCTACACCGCCTCGACACAGACGAACACTCGCTGGTCTACGCTGAGATCAATGGAGCCATCAGACCCTATGTCCCTACCGAGCTACGTCGCCAAGCCTTCGACACAGTCCACCAACTTTCACACCCTAGCGGAAGAGCTACTGCCAAGCGCGTAGCGCTGAAGTATTTCTGGCCAAGCCTCCGCAAAGACGTGCTCCGCTGGGCAAAGCAGTGTGTGCCTTGCCAACTGTCGAAGGTACACCGTCACAATCGTGCAGAGTTCGGCAGTTTCCACACCCCTGACGGCCGCTTTGATCACATTCACGTGGACCTGATCAAGCTGCCGGAATCACAGGGCTATGAAAACTGTCTGACGATCATCGACCGCTACACGCGATGGCCACAGGCAATCCCCGTCGCAGACACCAAGGCCCCCACAATCGCTCGTGCCCTGTTCGACGGTTGGATTGCTCTTTTCGGCACACCCCTAACCATTACCTCGGACCAGGGAACGCAATTCGAAGCGGACCTCTTCCAGCAGCTCAGTCGCCTCGTGGGAGCCAAGCATGTGCACACCAGCCCCTATCATCCACAAGCCAACGGCATGGTAGAGCGTATGCACCGCACTCTAAAAGCGGCTCTAAAATGCTCACCTGAGACGCCTTGGACACGCAGCCTTGCACCAGCCCTCCTTGGCCTCCGCACCACCTTCAAGGAGGATTTGCAAGCATCCCCGGCTGAGATAGTTTTCGGCACATCACTGCGGATCCCAGGCGAATTCATCACACCACAGGAGTCCCCTTCGACCGCTCCACCAAGTTTCGTAGCCGATCTCCGACGTCTTTTCAAGGCTATCCGCCCAGTTCCAGCTTCCAGGCACGTCGAGCACCATCCATTCACTTTCAAGGACCTGCGTACCTGCGAATACGTTTTCCGGCGAATCGACGCAGTTTGAAAACCACTGGAGCCTCCATACACTGGGCCTCATCGAGTAGTAAAGAGGGTCGACGATCGCTCATACGTCATAGACGTCAACGGAGTAACTAAAACCATATCCACCGATCACCTCAAGCCAGCCTATTTAGCACCAGCCGACAGCTACCCTCCGCAGCAGTCCTCGCCGTCTCACACCCCGCATATAGATGCCCCGACACCCCAGCAGACTGAGACCAGAGCAAAAAAGCGAGTCTCCTTTTCACTCCCTTCGCGACCCACGAAGGTCATTGGGGAGGGAGTGACTGTGGCGCCCCCATCGCCATCAAGCGCAGCTCAGCGCAACAGGCGCAAGCAAACTCTGATACCACGGGACATCTTCGTGTGATCCATACATCCACCCCCGCCCCGAGGTGCTGGAGGGGATAAACACTCTCGCTCGAGATGACGAGCCGAATTCTCTCTTCTGGTCTGATCACACGCGAGTTTACTCGGCCGTCGACAACGCCTTCTCTTTAAGTATCAAGCTTGTTCATTATTTTATTTCTAAGTAAAAGGTTACTGTAAATAAATATTTATCGTTCAGTGTTGAAAGTTACTTATGCTTTTGTTTTCTCACGCCTGGAGTCAAAGCTGCAAGCTCAATTTGTAAGAGAGCTTCACTTGCGTTAGCGAAGCGCGGGAAGTGAACTAAACTCTAAAGATTTGCCTTGATATGAATTTGAATTTAAAAATACATCAAAGGCAGATGACACGTGCGCACTACTACTAGGCCACGAACTTGCCGTCGTTTGCGGAGTCAACGCGTCACATGGTTTTGTATAGACAGTTGAATCTCCTGTCTATCTTAATGGAGTCCATATATCTGTCAATTTTCGAAGGCCATTTTAAGCCAATTCTTGAGATTCACACGTTTATTTGCGAATGCGTTACTTTACGACTGGACATATAAGAATGGTTTCTAAAATGTCAATTCTTGACACCCATTCGCAAGTTCACTTGCGATCATCGCGTAAGAACGATCAAATTATTTGGCAACATCGCTCTTATATTATACTCTGTGCTCATTGGGGGATATTTCTCATATTTTCAGATAACAACATAACCTTACAAACGTAAGTTTGAATTTATTCAAATCTCAAATTAGAGAATAATGATGTTTATGTAAATGATTTCTCTGGCATAGTTAGTGGTTCATTTCTAGCGAGTATGGAATACATATCTATCTATCAATAAATATTGCAAATTCTGCAAAAATGCAAAATATTTATCTCTATTGTATGAAAACGCAAACAAGTGTTCCACAAAATTTCTTACATCATTGTTATTTATCTACCTACTCTATTTTGCGACATTATGCTATGAGATTATACACAATTATTAGGTATGATTATTCCACAGCCTTCTTTAGGCTGCGATTATTCAATAAATAGTCATTTCAGTTAAAGATATTTATTAGTTACAGTACCTAGTTAATATGTGAATCAATTTATCTATGAAATTATACGTAGTGAAGAATTTACAGATTGTGATTTTGGGACTTCGCATACCTGCCATTGTTCATTAGCTAGAGACTGCATACTCCGTACAAATTCTAGAATATAATATCTCGAGTTTGAGAGAACTTTACATATTAAATTTGTCTTCTCTAATATTACATTTTTCTTAGCGAAATACCAACAAAACTTATTTTCTCATTTAACGATACCTTCTTCAAATACATTCATTTGTCGTTACATCTGATAGGGAAAGTAGCCATCCAGAATCTGCAAAATACAATTTTAAAGACGAGGAACATAAGTTAAGAAATAAGGGTATTACGTATTACCTACCTTGACGAAATACGAGATGCAAAGATCTGCGTCTGGTGATTCTCTCTGATGTAAAATTACTCTATTTCTTGATGTCAGTACATTGTAACTACGTCGATTGAATCATCAAATAATAATAAGAACAATTGGTTAGTTATTTTCAAATATATATGCATATTCACTACTTACTGGTGATCCAAATAGATTCAATTTATTCAAAATAACAATGAAAGTAACCCTCTAGAAGCAACTTATTCTTAATTCGTCAGATCACATACAGTAATTTAAATAATATTTTTTGAAATCATCAATCCTAACCACAAATAACACATCATCGTTCATTTGCACGACTATTTTTCCGCCCGTATTTAAACGTCTGAAAATTTGCGAATACGTTTAGAAACGATGGCTCAAGAATTGAAAAGTTCATTTCATTCGTAAAGTTGCGCATGATCCTTACTATACGAATGGTCAAGAATAAGCCCCCAGGCTAATGTTTTGAATGTTGGAACAGCCAGCATATCTCTTGTGGACGCAACTGATGCATTGCTAAGCTCATTTGTCAAACTGACGTTTGTCAAAAGAATTGAAATAATTTAATTCGACAATTTATGTTCATAACAAGGATAGTTATAAGAAGGATAAGCGACTTGTATCCCAATGTGTTAGAAAATATGCTCTCTAGAATCGACGAGGTGGGTGTGGCCTAACCACTCTCTCGCACGTACCTCGATATTTCTTTGTCATACTGCTCAGCACATCACCCGCCTAGAAATACTGACATATATAGATGTGCCTATGGTTTGATGAATACAATACATTTATGTGATCCATGATCTTATTCCCATTTGAAACTTTAATTTTAATCTAATATAATATTCTTAAAAAAATGTATTTTTATGGAGTTGTGGCTTACGGGCCAGTTTCCTTAGTTAATTTAGAACACCTGAATGATTAACATTAATAATGAATTCTCTGGAGAGAGTAGAGAGTAAAATCTTCGATGAGATCAATAAGACAGCAACTGAAAGATTAATTTGACTACACACAACCACAGTTTTAACGGGTTTCATTATCTCTGTAAATGTCCGTTTCATTCATTTTTCATCAACCACGAATGACATTATGAATTCTCGCTTTTTCAGACTCAAATTATGGAACTTGTAAATTATTCTGAGAGAAATAACTTTTGCTTCGTTGTTTTTAGTGCTACACTATCTATTAACTAGTATCATAAACAATAAACATTAATAAAAAAATGTAATATGGTAGATACGATGTCGAGTAAATAGGTTAGGTCTTAGGTTCCGTCACGACATAAACACAGCTCACCAAACAAAAAGCTGTGACATAAACATATGAATATGATATGAATGACATTTCACCGGCACCAATAAACAGCGATTGGCTCGACACATTAATAGATCTGCCCACTGATCCGACAATATACGGCATGCTTTCTCAAACAGTAGTTGATTATCCTTCTTATCACGGTCCGTAGAGAGATACGGTTGTCTCGATCAGCAGTTAACAAAACGGGTGTAAGCGCTCGTGTGACGAAGACCGTTGACCTGAATTTAAATCGGTTGCCACTCTCACTATGTATTGCTTATGTGTTTACTACACATATCCTAGTTTTTACAGATAATAACAGTAACAAAAGCAAACAAACCAGTATTTTATTAAGGTAGGTATATACAGTTTGTTTCATGAATCATGGCTATTGTGTGTAATGATTCACGAGCTACGTACATATCGCTATAGGTCTCATCGCATCTCATTATCATGAAATTCTCTACTACGTTTTTCGATCTAAGCTACGACATCAGTATGTCAAGCTTATGTCCTTTTATAAAATGATAGGGCGCTGCCCGTATGCCCGAAGGCAACGCAATCTTTATTTCATAGGCGTCACAAAGTCATTGTGACATTTCAGATAATTCAGGTGCATACATTTATATTTCATAACTCAACAAATAAATTTGTATTTTGTGTGTCTGCATTATTGTTGATAATAAATCTTTCATATTATGTTTGTTTATTTAATCAATCGATATTTTTTCCTCTAATTATATGAACTTCCTTAAATGCCATATCTTAGCTCAAAATCGTTACGCCACTGATTTACTCCCGTCGGTTGGATTGATCTATTTTTCGAGTTTTCGTGAAACAAACTGTATAAACATAAGAACAGTAGCAGTAAATTACACTAGCAGACAAAAAACCGACTACCTTGAAAATTGCATGAAGTATACATACCGCTTAAAGCAAAACTTGCCCTACAATTTTGGGAAGCATTGCTCATAAATTGTTGAAAATCAATCAATAAACAAAAAACAGCTGAAAAGGAAATCACAAATTTTTGCAATTATTCGAAAGTTCGGGGTGGGTACACATCGAAAAACAACAGGTCGTTAAGTTTTCCAGTTGAAATTTTGATTCAGATATCTCTCAATATTACAACTTGAATGACCAAATAAGCTAAATTGTGTGAAGGTATTAGTTAAAACCGAAAAAAGTCAAGTTTTTGTGTGAAATCAAGTCACGATTCTTTTCATTTTTGACCGACAAACCCCGAACGGAGGAGGTATACAATTCGACTGTTTGTGTTTTTTGGTTCGTGCGTGCATTTTATATAGTAAACGTACTTCGATTTTGGATTTTGATTCATATCATATTGATAAACACGCAAATCCGAAATCTCCTTTCCTCCAAAAACTGCCCTCGAAGGGGGTAAATTTTCTCGAAAATCGAAAATCTCAGATGGCGGAATTAAAGATACCAAAATATCCGGAAACGTTTAAATTGAACATTTTTTCAAAAGAGCTACGGTTTTCGAGTTATAGCATGTTAAAATCTGAAATATTTGAGAATGGGAAATTATTAAACAGATTATTTGTACCAAAATTTCTATAGAACATTTCTTAGTTTTCTGAATAATAGCAAATACAAGCTGAGCATATATGGATAATGGCGAACATTCAACGATTTTCGTAACAAATATAAAACTCAAAAGTGTGAAATAAATATTTTTATAAAAAATTGGAGTTATCAGTTGATGCACTGAAATGAATAAAATAATATTGTGACGTGAAAACTTACCTAAATACACCAACACACACTCACAAATGTCACAAACATCCAGAAACATGGAGAATATACTGATTGGGTCTATCCTCGAAGGAATATATTGGGAAATACATCCAGAACAACATATTAGAAAGGACGAGAAGCTTCGAGATAGTAGGTTAAGTGGATATAAAAAGACACGGACCACGGAGATAGTTAGTCAGTCATAGATCACAATCGGTCATAGATCATAGACATGAGAAAGTCGTAGATAGTAAGAGAAATAAGTGTAATATAAATGTGTATATAGTCGTGTGGTTATTAGTGAAAATAAATAAGTGAAAATAAATCGAACCCAGTTTTAATATAAATTCCCGTTACATTGGTGTCAGTGTGGAATCAGTGAGTGATTATAAAATTGGACAGACTTTAAGAGACTGGGGTTTTGTGCAGATTTGAGTGTTTTTGAGAATTTTGTTAGATTTAAGTTTAAGTTTAATACTCTCTTGTTCGTTTTCGTGTTGGTGTAAAGACTTTTTGTTCGTTTTTGTGTTAGTGTGAAGACTCTTTAGTTCGTTTTCGTGTAAGACTTTTTGTTCGTTTTCGGGTGAATGTGAAGATTTTTGCTCGTTCTCGTGTAAGTGTGAATAATTTTGTTCGTTTTCGTGTTGAAGACTTGGAAAACTGTATTGACTAATTAACTTTGTTATTAAAGACAATTCAAAATGAAATTAGTGCAGCTAACAGTGAAACAACTTAAAGAACAGTTGGTAGAGCGGGACTGTGATGATTCCGGTAATAAAGCGACCCTCCAGAAACGGTTAAGGGAGACTTTGATTGAAAATGGAGAAGATCCTGATGTGTTCGAGTTCCACTCTCCGGAAGAACTGTTACTGAAAGAGGTGAAGGAAGAAATTTCTAGAAACAATAATGAAAAAATGGAAGAAATTTTTAGAAATAATAATGAAAAATTCGAGGAAGTGACCAGGACATTTGGTGTGAAATTCGATGAAGTCTCGAACAAGTTTGAAGAAATTTCTAGAACTCTTCAAGATGAAATTAAAGACTTGAAGATATTTCAAGAACAGTTGACGAAAAATTTGTCACGACAGAGAAGAACATGGAGCTACTGCAACAGAAAATCAAGACATTGGAAATGGCAGTTGAGAATGGTCACTGCAGTATACAAAAAGATGAAAATGCGAGCCAGACCTTCAAAGGCAAGGATATAGGGGACTTAGCTGCAGGTAGTATGAAAGTTAAGCTGCCAAACTTTGATGGAAAATTCTCCTGGTCAACCTATCGAAAGCAATTTGAAGCAGTGGCAATGGCTAGCCAGTGGACCGAAGAGCAGAAAGCTGTTTCGTTAACTGATGCATTACGAGGTGATGCAGCAGACATCCTTAGGTCTATTCCGGCTGGCCAGGCAAACTACCAAGTCTTGCTTTCTAAATTGGAGAATCGGAATGGAGACAGTCATCTTCAGCAAGTATACAAAGCACAACACTGCGATCTCGGGTGCAACGTGCAAATGAGAGTCTGCAAGAGTTTGAAGGAGAGGTAGCTCGTATTGTGCGACTAGCATATCCTACAGCTGCCGGTAGCTTCCTTGATGAAATTGCGGTGGACACATTTGTAAATGGATTAAGAGAGATCGATCTGTAGAAGGCGTTGAAGCTGGCCAGACCAAAATTGCTAGAAGAAGCACTAGCTATTGCTTTGGAGCATGAAGCTGCTAGCCAAACTTCCCAAGGGCACCGTGTAAGAGCAATCGAGGAAGAATACCGATCCAACAGAGAGTCCCTGTTAGACATGATAAGGAAGCTAGTTACGGGAGCGCAATCAAAGAAGAGAGAGCCAAGGTGTCGTCGACCTGCAGAAATAGTGCCCCAGTAATTACGGTCAATGTGTCATCTTCTGGCAGAGCCTTGAGTTTATACATCGATGGCCGAATCAATGGAGAAGACAGAACACTCCTAATAGACACCGATGCAACAAGAACAATAGCCAGGTCAGAGCTCATCACAGATCATTCCCGGATACTACCAACAAATGTCCAACGCAGAACAGTGACTGGAGAGAAAATTAGAACACATGGTGAAGCGAGCATGACCATCAGCATTGGCAAGATCACCATCAAGCACAGAGTTTTATTCGCTGACATATCTGACCAGTTTATTTTGGGAATGGACCTTTTGAAGAAGCTTGGGGCTGTGTTGGATGTCAAAAATGGTGTCTTGAAGGTCGACAACGAAGAACTGCCCTTTCACAATGATAACGAAGATGTTGATTGATAACGACTAGTGACATAATAATACCCGGCTATAGTGAAAAAATATTGATGACCAACCCGGACGGAAACTGCAAATCTGGAAGTCTGAGACTGGTAGAAGAAATGGATAATAAGGAATTTCTGACAGCTAAAGCTCTTGTTCGAGTAGGAGATGTCGTTCCTGTCAGAGTAATGAATCTAAAGCAGAGCCCCATCAAGTTGAGCAAGGGAAGTGGAGTTGGAAATTGTGTTCCTGTATCGGCGATATGCTCTGTAAGAACGACTAGTTAACCATCCAGGACCAGATATTCGAAAGAGCTGATTGATGTGGTCATCAATACTGTGGAGGACTTAGACGAGAAACAATTATGAAAAGTGAGAGATATGCTTGTGGAATTCCAGGACGTACTCGCGATGGAAGGAGGATACAAAGGTAAAACAAGTATAGTGACTCACAAGATATACACGGGGAACGCTCAGCCAAGCAGACAGCAGCCAAGAAGACTACCATTGGCCAAAAGAGACGAAGCCGAGAAAATGATTCAAGAAATGAGCAAATAAGGAGTCATTGAGCCATCAAATAGTCCATGGACCTCGCCAGTAGTGCTCGTGAAGAAAAAGGATGGTTCTACAAGATTTTGTGTAGATTACCGACTTCTGAATTCAGTCACTAAGAAGGATAGTTATCCGTTACCCAGAATAGATGACACCCTAGATACTCTCTCTGGGTCACGATGGTTTTCTACACTAGATCTGAACAAAACTAACATAAGAAGGCAAAGAATATTCCTGGAATGATGAGTGTAAGAGAGCTTTCGAACAACTGCAAGCAGCTCTTATCAGTGCACCCATCTTGGGCTATCCGAGGCATGACGGAAAATTCGTGTTGGACACAGATGCCAGTAATACAGCCATTGGTGCTCTCTCATATTCAAGACGGACAGGAGAAAGTGATTGCCTACTTCAGCAAGGTTTTGTCAAAATCGGAGAGGAATTATTGCGTTACCAGAAGGGAACTGTTGGGAGTAGTGAAAGCCTGCGAACACTTTCATAATTATTTGTATGGTCGCCGCTTTCTAGTTAGAACTGACCATGCAGCGTTGAAGTGGCTCCTGCAATTCCGTAATCCTGAAGGACAAGTGGCAAGATGGTTAGAACGTCTTCAGGAATATGACTATGACATCGAGCACAGGGCAGGAAAAGTTCATGAAAACGCAGATGCCTTATCCAGAAGACCGTGCAACTATAACTGCACCCACTGCTCGAAGATGGAAGAGAAGTTTTGCCCTATACGACGAACAAACGTAGAGAATGAGGAGTGGCAACATGTTTGAGAGTGGTCGTCTTGGAGTGGATGCGCCGTAAGGAGAGGCCGTCTTCGCAGGATATAAGCTTACGAAGCCCTGATGTGAAAGCATATTGGAGCCAATGGGACTTTTTTATGTTAAGAGATGATATGCTGCCTATACAGGTTCTATAACCTTTGAGTCTGAAGATGGCACTGAATCCAGATTATAACTAGTTGGGCCAAGAAGCAAAGTGCCGGAGGTACTACGTCAGCTACATAATGGAGCCTCGGGTGGGCATTTTGGAATCATCAAGACTCTGCAGGTGAATTGCAAAGAAGATGTGAGACAGTGGTCGAGTCAGCCCTGTTCCAAGATGTGTGCAGACTAATAGTTACGAACAAGACCAGAACGACCCCTTTGCATCCTCAATCGGACGGAATGGTAGAGAGGATGAACCGAACCATGGGCAAGCACTTCTCTAAGGTTGTCTCAGAACATCAGAGAGATTGGGATCAGTACATCCATTTGTTCCTGATGGCCTATCGGGCGGCTGTGAATGAAACAACTGGTCAGACTCCTACTACTACTCCTACTGTGACCTGGAATTTGGCCGCAGACCTACAGAGGACAATGTAGCAGGAGAAGGATATTTCGACCAATTGAGAGCCAGAATTGATAAAGTCCACGAGCTAGCCAGACAAAACATCCAGCTTACCAGTGATCGAATGTAGCACCACTACAATATTCAATCAGCTGATGGAGTCTTCATCGCGGGAGACCTGGTTTGGCTGTATAATCCCCAACGACGTCGAGGCCTTTGTCCCAAACTCCAGAAGCAATGGGAAGGTCCATATGAAATTATGAAGAGGATAAATGACGTCTTCTATCGTATCCGAAAGTTACCACGGGGAAAACCTAGAGTGATGCACATAAACCGACTCGCATCATACGCTGGAGGAAGCACGAGTGGCTCTTCAAGAAAAGAACGCTGAGGAGCAAAATGTCAGTTTTTACCACTTCATGGTGTGACAGTTGAGGTTCAACAAGACCTTTTCAAACTACCAGCCGACGTTTCTATTGCCCATTGTGGGCCGAGGAATCGCTCTGGTGTTTAAAAGGAAGTTTGGAATACTGGATGAATTGTCATTGGTGTTACTTGTGAAGTCAAAAGTAACAGCACCAATAGAATTAATATTATTTTATACTTTTCAGTGCACCAACTAATAACGTCGGTCCAATTTTTTGTAAAAAATATTTATCCACTTTCCCTACTCTAGCTCACCAATGTTTGGTGAGCTGTGAATATGATATGAATGCAGAGGTTATCTTTAAATATGAAAAAGCTGCGAATTACTCTCTCAAAAGTTAAAAACTCGCTCTTTCCATCTTGAAACGTGGAAAATGCGATATTTTTAACTTCTGAACCAAAAATGATTTACTTTATTGCCTAGAGTGTTAAGCAAAATTAATTAAATAATGCCTAAATCGATGTGGGATATTAGCTCGGACATAGTATTAGCACATATTGTACTGATATATAGGTGTATAAAACTGGATAATAATAGTGATTTAAGACATTACCTTCTTGAAAATCTACTTTTAATACATTTCTATAAAGAAAAGAAAAACAATTTCTTTCTTGTCAATTATTTTAACAATTATTATAAATTAAAATTAATCAAAGTAGCGTATGGCAAAGGCTATCATGATAATATTAGAGACATATTTTCGTCTCTTTTTCCTTATCTTTGCAGTTAGGTACAGCATCCAACAGGTTCCTCTGAAACAAACTGCTGTGTAATGGCCTATATCAGTTTCCTTATCTGGTATTTATTTTCCCTCATATGCTATTAATCCAGCAAGCAGAAAAATGTCACCATTGACATCACTTTTTTTTGGTATTTTTTGTAATGCCACATACACATACATACCTACAATATATTTCGAAACGAATCAATAGCCCTCAATCGTAGAATAGAGAAATTCGTTTTCTTTTAACTAGTATCGTAAAATATTCATGTATTAATTAAGAAATATGAAAATTGAATTACCACATGAAACCTCGACTGTAGTTGTTCTTCACATGGACAAGTGTGTCGTCTATTCAGACTTTTGCGTACATGTTGCAGTACATTCTTATCATACAAAGTAAACATTTGGATGATGTGAGAATCAGAGCCTTTTGTTACTATCTTGTACTTTCCTGTATACTCTATACGCTGCATGAAACTTGGCATGTCATTCAACAAAAAAATATGAAGATCGTTAACTGCAGTGGCACAATCAATTAATCTTGGAATAGTTTCATTTCCAGTTTGGAGTTTATTTTTTTTTTGTATTCTAGGAATATTCTGTCTTCTAATCTGTAAGTGAAGCTTGTTATTTTTCCGTTATTCAAAATTTTGTTAAGTAATGTGAAAAAAATGCCACTATTTCCGAAACCTATTATCAGATGTTTGATATTTAGATAATCCACACAAGCCGCTATCATCAGTTGAAATATTGAGTCTAAAGCGCATGTGTTTTTTAATAAATATAATTTTTAGCAATATTGACCAAGTTGAGTGACATACTAGCGCCGTTTTTCATGTGCTGGTTTTTCTGTTTTAAATTCTAATACATCAGCAATTTTATTTTCGCTGTCTCCTAAGTAGTGATGCGCAAAGCAAGACCAAGACCGATATGGTCTTGGTCTTGCACCTTTGGTATTGGTCTTGGTCTTGCTGCAAGACTTCGCAATACTCTTGCAAAACTTTTGATCTTTTTATAAGTGTGAAAATTTTGTGCTATTCGAAACCGTGATAGCGTAGTTCAAATGAAGAAGAACCCTGCAATATGGAATCGGAAGTATGTAATTGATAATCTTATAAGATTGCCTATAATTATATTATCATTCGAACTGGATAAACATCGACCGTCTAGAAAAACTCTGTCATTGTCCAGAACAAATATTCTGGTACTGTAACGGTACCAAATCATTGTCAAAGATTCTTTGCCATTGTAGAATAAATACTGAGAATAAAAATAGGTGCATAGAATTAAGTTGGAGCAAGGGAGATGCGTAATGAATTAATAAAATTTAAAAATTATTATTCAACATTCACACATAAGAATCGTATCTTAATAGCGCGACCTAATCTGCTTGTAGTTTCCTGGTATCTTCCGTCCCACCTGAGCATTCATTTTAGTACTTTCTAGACATATTTTGATATATAATGGTTTCCCTGGTCCTGCTTTATGTTTATTCATCATATTCACAGAAACTTTATTATATTTCTATGATCATATTTCTATCTCATAACTCATTCTACAATGTTTTTGTACCATTTTCTTGAATAAAATAGAAAAAATCTCTCGGAGTGGCCATTAAGTGAAAGGGATTAAAAATATTTCTGGTTTATAAAATTGACTTCAACTTTTGTGTAAAACTCTTTCCAAAAGAATGAAAATTAAAAATCGAAAAAATAGTTACAGAATAAGGGCAATCCAAAATTTGAAATTCTTCAAAAGTGGCTACTGGATAAATGTCATCAAGAAAATATCGGATTTATTGATGATTTGTAACGTTTGCTTAAAATATTTTTCGTGATAGAAAAGGGTTGCAATTACCGTATAGGGTGTTTCAGAATTTTTTGAAATCACGAAATCCTAGAAGCGTAAAATGAACTCACTTTTCACCCAACAACTTTTAATTCAATATTTTTAGAATCTGTAAAATAAAGATCTATAATAGAGGAGTTCAAAGATTGGATTCATTAGGTTATTTATCAGCGTTTCTTATCTAAGCATTGAGCAAAACTATGTTTTCTACCAATTTGTTGATTGGTTACGGAACTGCGAGAGTATTGCGAGTCTCAAGTCTTGCAGCAAGACCAAGACCAGGTTAGTCTTGGTATTGATCTTGCATCTCAGAATTGGTCTTGGTCTTAGGTCTTCGTCTTGCATAGACGGTCTTGGTCTTGCAATTTTGCAAGACCAGTCTCGCAGCATCACTACTCCTAAGTATAACTTTGCCCTCTTCTTATCATCCTTTATTTCTTTTTCAGCCAAGCCTCCGTGGATTTAAAATTCATTCATGGTGAGATTATAGGCAAGACCTTTCTGAGTAGCGCACAAGTTACGTATTCTCCATATGTCTGACTCTTGATTGTTGTAAGGCACAGAACAACTAAGAGATGAATGGACATTGCATTTGCATATTTTGCATATAAATCTTGCTTCTTTTACATCGTCACATGCTCAGATGTTTTTATTATTAAGCTCATTGGTAGTAAGATCGTGAATGAAATATTTGGCATTATTAGAAGAGTCGTGTGACGCACTACGACGATCAACATCCATTTCACCATCTCGAAGTTCGTATTTTTCTTTGAAATCCATTTTTTCATCTCTTTCCTGTTGACATAATTCCTCTAATGAAATATTTCTTCACTGGTTGAAGATTTCTCGCTCGATTCAGGCATAAAACACAATCTCGTAATAAGGCTTTTCCACCTGACGTCAGCGCCATTTGAACTACTGTCAAAATCAGCTGTTCTGGAGGGCAACAAATCGCAAGTTTGAATTTTAAGATTGTCCTTTTTACTTTATTTTAGTTGTTTTTATACAGTTTCAAAATACTCAGGTTAATAATAAGGTATTTTAACACTAATTGAATTGCTTTAGAGTGATTATATGTTAGAGAAAAGTAGAGTTTGTAATTAATTATTTAAAAAGCAGGTACTCACCGAAGTGTCAATCCCTTAAATAACATTATTTTTATGTTCAATTGCCACATTTTTGTGAAGTTGTGGGTTGTGCAAACAACAGTATACGCAACCGATGATAAAAATGTATTTGTACAAACGGAAAAAGGCACTAGAGGTAGATTAATTCAACAACGTGCAGCTCGTCGGCAATCCTGGATAAAGGCCTTATATAGAGACGAGTTAACAGAAAGCAAAATCAAATGGCAAAGAATTTGTAGTGAACATTTTATTTCAGGTAAATTTATCTTATTATTTTTCTAATGAATGCATTTTTTATTACATACATAATGTGTTTTATGTATTTCAATCAAGTTAAATAACTTATATAAATAGCCATGTAATTTGTTTTCACCAAATATATCTCAAGAAAAGCCAGCAAATTTTGGAAACAAGAAGATCTCGGATTACATCCCAACAGTACATACGGGTTTCACCCGATCCAAATTAAAAACAACCCCAAAAGTAGCGAGAGAGAGGTATACTACGGCAAAAGAACGTTTAAAAAAGAAGGAACATAATTCTAAGATTCCATTTATATTATATTTATTTTTCATTATACAAAATATATAAGAATTCATCGAAACAATATAATTTTATTTTTATTTGTATATAATCAATTGGTGGTGGGGTAGTTAGCTTTACAGCTTAATTAACTTATAAACATGCTATGTAATGGTAATTTAGTACCTCCATATTTTCATCTGAAAAAAAAAATTTGGTGGCAGTCAATTTGTGAGAAAAATTGCTGCTCGAAAATATCCACTAATTCGTTAACATATTATAATGTTCATATGTTTATATATAATCGATCGGCATCATGTTCGTTGTTGCATCGAAGTCTGTATTCTTTTTTTTTATTCGTGTTTATCCGCATCAACCATTCAGGTTATTAGCGGGGTTCTATACATTTTAAATATCATGACATACATTTATATTTTTCAAAAAAATTAAAATTTTATCCATGTTCTGTATATCATTGAGGATAGTTCGTAGGTCACAGGGTAGGCCAGTATCTTCCCTATGTCTCTGGTATGATGGCAATCCAGGAAGATGTGTTCCACACTCAGAATAGTCTCGCACATTTCGCATATTTTAGGCTCATCTTGTTGGAGGAGGTATTGCTGTGTTAATTTGGTATGTCCAGTGCGGAGCCTGGTGAGGATCACTTGGGTTTTTCTTAGCCCGTGGTATGCTATTGGCACCAAGTTGGGGTTGATTTTCAGTAACTTATTGTTTTCTTGTCCATGCCATCTCTCCTTCCAGAGGTTCCGTATATACACTTTTATACTATGCTTCAGATCAGTGTATGGGATTTTTGTTATGATTTTGGAGGTTGGGTCCACACTGGCATTTTTTGCGGCTAAGTCAGCCTTTTCATTACCGAGAATGCCTATGTGGGATGGTATCCAGACCACTTCGATGTTTTTTCCTTGGTTTTTCAGCTCGTACAGGTATGTTTTATTTTTCAAAATTGGATGTTTGGGGTACAATTGTTTGATGCCCTGCACAGAGCTCAAATAGTCTGTAAAAATTACAGTGTCTTTAGCGAAAGTATTTGTGCTGAATTTGATGGCTTCCGCTATAGCGTATAGTTCTCCTGTATATATTGTGGTTTCTGGAGGCATACTGTATTTATGGATAGTGCCTCCTGAAATAACTGATGCACCTACTCGTCCGCCTTCATGTGTCTTAGAGGCATCTGTGTAGATAGTGTTGTAGCCTCTGTACTTAGTTTCTATATCATGGATTTTTTTAAGGAGTTCGGGGTTGGGGGTAGTAGACTTAAGGAATAGTGTGAGTGAGGTATTACAGGGGGGTATTTGTACTAGCCAGGGTGGTGGGATTTCTTCGTGAGTGGCTAATACATTCTCAAAAGAGAAGCCAGAATTGTTCACTCGTAGTTTGAAAGGTTTTTTAGTGTTGCTGTTATGTGGAAGAGCACTTCCACGGTTCACGTTCCAGAATGTGTGTTGATAAGTTGGGTGTTTTTTATCCGCTGATATTTTGGCTGCGTTGTTAGGCTCAGATATTGCCGTCTCAATTCCAGTGGTGGTTCGTTTGCTTCGACATAGATACTCTCCAATGGGGTAGTTCGGAAAGCTCCCATTGCAAGTCTCAGAGCTGTGTTAGCTAAAGTGTCTAATTGTTTCAGGAGGGGTTTTGCTGCTGTTGTGTTATGAGGGATCTATAGACTCTGGTTAGGGTGGTGCTGTCCGCACCCCAGGTGTGACTGGATAATGTCTTCAGTAAATTGATCCCACTCTGGCAGTGCAACTTGAGTTGAAGAATATGAGCATCCCATTTCAGTTTTTCATCGAATATTATCCAAAGAAACTTGAATTGTCTCAGAAATTCTAGCAGTACACCATATAGTTCTAGGGTCGGATATATTGTAGGCGGACGTTTACTGAATAGCATACATTTAGTTTTTGTATTTGAGAAGGTGAATCCTGACTGGTTGGACCATTCTTCTAGTTTTGTGATAGCTTTTGAAGAAGTTTAGTTGCAGAGATTGTGTTGTTGCTGCTAATATATATCACGAGATCATCAGCATATAAATCACCTTTAACAGGAGCTTGAATACCCTCCAAAATATCATTAATTGCAATAAGGAATAGTGTAAAGCTTAGTATTGATCCTTGTGGAGTACCGTTTTGTTGTACCATTTCATCTGACAGCGTGTTGTTAACTCTCACGCAGAAGGAGCGGTTGCTCAAAAAATTTGAGACAAATGTTAAAAAGCTTCCATCTATTCCCCAATTTTTCAGTTATTTTAGTATGTTATGTCTCCAAGCTGAATCATATGCTCTGCATATATCGAAATATATTGCGATAACATTTCTCTTCGTAGCAAAAGCTTCGAAGACACTTGACTTGAGGTTGATTATATTGTTCGTTGTAGAACGACTTTTACGGAATCCACTCGGTTGGGGTATCAGCAGACTATTCATTTCTAGATAAAATTGTAATCTTGTATTCAAAACTTTTTCAAGTATCTTACACATAGTATTCGTGAGAGAGATTGGTCGGTATGATTGGGCGTTAGTTCTTGGTTTACTTGGTTTTAAGATTGGAACTATTGTCGCTATTTTCCAGTTATCGGGAAAGATCCCTTTGTGAAAATAAAATTGTAAATCTGTAGGAGGTACATTAAAGCAGCTTTTGGTAGATGGGTGAGTAGGCTATACGGAATATCATCGGGACCAGGGGAAGAGTTCCTGGTGTTGTTAATTGCATCTTCCAGTTCGACAAGAGTTATCTTTGCATTGAGGGGGTTTTGAGGAGTTTCTAAAATAATTATTGGTTCTTTTTCTATTGTTGTTTTGTATTCACGAAATTGCGGTTGATAGTAGTTATCACTAGAGAGATCTTGAAATACATTTCCTAGTAAATTGGAGATTTCTCCACTATTTGTTATGGTTTTCCCTTCATATTCAAGTGATGTTATTGGTTGGTAAGATTTTCCTCCTTTGAGTTTTTTAATTTTGTTCCATACATCCGTCATAGTGGTGAAACTATTGATAGTGGACACGTAATTTCGCCAGGATTCCTTTTTACTTCTTTTAATTATAAACCTTGATTGTGCGCGAAGTTTCTTGAATTCTAAGAGGTTTTCTAATGTGGTTTGTTTCTTCAATCGGTTGAAAGCATGTTTCGTCTGTTTGATTGCTTCCTCACATTTTTTGTTCCACCAAGGAACCGGTTGGTGTCCAACTATTGGTGTTGTTTTACCTATTGCTTGTGTGCCTGCTTCTATTATTATGTGCGTAAAATGGTTGATAATTTCATCTATATGCGCCTCATCTTCGATTTCATTGGGTGTATTGTTTTCTACTAGGTTGCTGAATAAAGTCCAGTTAGCAGTGTTTAGTTTCCATCTCTGTGGTGCGGTTGAGGGTTTGTTATATACTCTATTGTGTTCTATGAGTATTGGGAAGTGGTCGCTATCATAGAAGTCCGGCAAGACTTGCCATGTCAGTAAGGGAGTTAATGTAGGATCACACAAGGTCAGGTCGAGAGCTGAATGATTGCCAGAGAAGGAGCTGAACCTAGTATTTGCCTCGTTGTTCAATATCATCAAATTTGCTTAGTTGATGACATTTGATCGACCCCTTGTGTTGGTGGTATTACTTCCCCATGACTCATTGTGAGAGTTAAAGTCACCAAGTATGATACGTGGTTTTGAGATCTGTTTTAATAGGTCATTGATGCTCTGTTCATCTATATTGGTGTTTGGTGGGATATAGATGTTGCACAGATTAATATTAACTGGGCCTTTGATAGATATTGCTACAGCTTCTAAGTTTGTATGCAGTTGTATTTTCTCAGCATGGATAGACTTATCCACATAGATTGATACTCCTCCACTGGCCTTAACTTGGTCTTGTCGAATTTTATGGTGAGCTGAATAGTTTTTTAGTTGGTAGGTTTTGCTATCCCGGAAATGTGTTTCCTGAAGACATAAAATTAATGGGTTTAATTCATTAATTAGTTTTTGTAGCATTTCCAGATGGGTGTACAACCCATTAAGATTCCATTGTAGAATGAACATTGCTTAAGTTTTTAGGAGATTTCTTGGGAGGGACTGTCACTTTCCGATTCTGAGAGGGATGTATTAGAGTTTGTTTCAAACTCTTTCTGCAACTGGTGGATAATTTTCTTTTTTATTCTAGTTATTCTTGATTTGATTCGTCTCTCTACAATAGAGGCGTGGATTTTCGAGAGCATGTCTAGTAGCCCGTGTGTTCTTTGGCAATCGATAGGGGGCCGGAGAGCCAAAGCTGTTGTCCAGGAAGCTGATGAGCTGATCAAAACTTAATGGGAAAGGGGGATTTGCTTCTTCGATAGTTTTTTTTGTAGGTGATATCATTTGTTCACATGAGTTAGTCGATTCAGGAAGGTTGCATTTGGCTCTTTTTGTGATAGGTTTGGGCTTCGTGAAAAAAGGTTCTGTTGTAGGGTTTTCAGGTGAAGGAGTAACTATTTCTGATGAGTTTCCCTTGTTGGTAGCGGGATTTAGGTTGAGGGGTGGTATTTCTTGTTCTGTATTATTTGATTCTGGAATTTGTTGGGAGATTATTTCATCGATTTTATTTAATTCTTGTGGTTCGGCTGCTTTTTCTAGTTCAGGACATACGGATGCAAGGTGTCCTATTTTTTTACATCTGTAGCAGCTCAGGTTATCTTCGGAAATAAATATTCGGTATTGGGTATTATCGAAATTAATGAGGATTGATTCTGGGACGGGAATGTTTTCATTGGGATTTATGTAAGTTTGTCGACGGAAGAAGTCTGTATTCTTCCTTCAGTCCTTCAAAATATCTACTTACATTGGACATCTGAAACAGAAACATTTTTTGAAGTATTTTCATCTTACTATATATACTTTTGTTGTATTTTATCAATAAAACAAAAAATAATCTGTCTTTTATTATAAATAGAATTCATATTGCCATTTTAAATGATTATTATGTCTGTAGAGGTCTTTCAAAATAAAAATATATCAAATTATATTTCCTGAAATAACATACTTAATCTTAATTATTTCTACTTAAATTTTAAATGCTTACCTTCAGGATTACTTGAATTAAGAATTTTATGGTTTTGTTGTAAATACATAGCAGTAAAATCTTCAAAATTTTCGTGAAAACTAACGAAACTTACAATGGTGTCTTATGGCAAAGTGGCTTTGTTGACCTCCAGAACAGCTGTTTGCGGCCATATTTGTGACGTCGGTGGACAAGCTCTATACTCTACTTGCTATTAGTTCTACGGTCTTGTCTACTCTTGTTGTTTTCCCCATCTTTTTAAGAACTCCATGCTTAATTGTTCTAAATTCATTCTCTACTGGAGCATTAGAACTGGGTTTCAGATTGTTGGTATCGAATTTTGTGTTGTAGATATTAGTCCACATTGGTATATATCTGTACTCAAAAATCAACTTTTTAGCTAATTCAGAATCAGCATACGCTTTTACACGGTCCCCTTCTTCAGATTCAATTACATCTAAAACCCTTGTCGAATATCATTTGCCCATGATTGCCACCCAGTTACTTGTGTTGTTCTGCTACGTTTTTCTTCGTAGCGTTGTAGCAGATATCGTCATCTTCTGAATCTGTTTCTGTCTCTCTGATAGCTTTATTTTCCTCTTTATTTAGCTGATCACACATATTCAGACTTTTGTCCTGTGATCAGTGCTTCTAAGACATCACTGCATTGTTCAGCAGTTGTCAATCGTACACCATCATTTTTGCCATCATTTTGTACATCTGTTTCACCTTCAATTTGCCCATCGGTCTCACTCAGAGCAACGATAAGAATTTTTTTCAAAATGTCTGCAGCTTCTTCAATACTTTTCACTAGTATTAGTTTTGCAATGGAAGCTAAATATAATAATTTTATGCGGCGGGTCTTATTTGAAAGGAATTTCGCCCAAATTTTAACATTATGTGCAATATCAAGACAAACTAAAGTTTTAGATTACATCGATTCTGGATCACTGTAGAAAGCATCACAATATTCCTCAATAGTTAAGAAGGAGGTGTATGTTGTTATTGCCGAGATTAAAATAAAGCCTTCGATTTGTCACAAATCTACACGATGCAATAAAAATTCATAAAATTAATTCAAATGATAATAAAAATACTGCAACTTGAATTTTGTTAAGAATGATATCCCTCATGCTAGCAGAGCAAAGTCAGCAGAACCAAAATCGAAAAAAACAAATGTTCTGCCAGCTTCAAATAAAATTAGTACATAACCTTAAAAATGAATAAATCATCATGATATGGACATCAAAATGTTCGTATAATTAAATGCTAATTTAATGCAGTAAAAAAATTTTACGGTATGAAAAAATGTTTATTAAATGCAGTAATTAAAAATGTTTGTGAATAAGAACATACCACTTGCTTTGGAAGGTTAGCTCCTGACTAGATCTTTCTTTTCAAGAATATTTGAATTGTCAATAAATGCCTTTCTTAGTACTTTAGAGCTTGGTGGAATAGATCCCTCGAAACATTTTTTCATGTCAACAATGCCTAAATATTTCTTAAAATCATTTATTATATTGGGGTGGAGCACATAGGAATCGTACTATCGGACTTCTCACAAATGACCAGCTACATATGAATGATGAATTCGTTTTTTATGGGGAAGCCATAATTTTATCTAAATTTTGTATCTTGCAGTGTCACCGTGATAATGTATTTATACAAAATTTCAAAACCGTAAGTAACCTGCGGTGGGTGAAAAATCGATTACAAGATTTGATTCGGGCAGATGCTAAAACTCACAATTTTTCCACTTTATTACACAAAATACTCATTTAGACTAAGCGGGGTTCGGACTGCGAAGGGTATGGTGTATTTAGGGAGTCCTTACCGGATTCCTGGTCCATTTCTGGTCGGGTATATATGCGCATACTTATTTGTCGAGAAAATAATTATAATAAATAGAATTTATAAACTAAAATCTGTGTAAATTGATTGTAGATATTCTTTTCAACCTATCAATATTTTTTGAAAATTGTATATTTTTTCTATAAAAATTAAAATAGGGTTGTTACCTCTCAATATTCCGCTCAAGGCATCTCTATTGAGGCGATGTTTGAGTTTTGTAGCATCCTTTAAAGCTGTGGAAAATTCGTCAGCCCACATGTTTGGTTTCAAATTTGTTCTTTTCACTCGCTTCTTTTTCTATTGACTAAGGTCAAATATGAAGTTTCCGTGACCATATTTTCAAAAGCTTTCTTTTTCAGTTTGATCATTTTTGATTTCACCAACGGTGGAATCGTGCGATGAATCATTGAAACTTTTAGCATCCTTTCTACAGCGTAATATATCCCTCATTGAAAATCTATTCCCTACTACATAGGAATATATCGTAGATGGTTTACCAAGTTGTTTTTGTATTTCGTGTGCTAATTGTTTCCAGATATTGTGTCGTGGTGACATAATGCGCCCGTTTTCAACAATAATATTCTTATGAATAAGAACTAAATCAACAATTTTTTTTGAATCTACTTTGCATGGTCTACCAGGAACTCGAATAGGCGCCATGGTAATTGCTAACATATAGGCTAAAGACAGACGAAGCGTTTTCTGCCGAGTCGGCACAGTTTCGGCGTAGAGGCGGCACAAAACACACGAGTCGGCACTGCAACTGCAGACCGATTTTGGATGTGATCGTATTATTGGGGTGTTAAATTTATTTGTGCACGTAGCGCCGCAGAGTAAACAAGTATGTCTTCCTCGGATGATAGTGACGATTTGTTTTTACTAACAACCGCTGGCCTGCTTTATAAAAAGGATAAGAAGAGATGGACTGCAGGAAAATACTATGACAGCAACACTAGATGAGGACAACAAATGCAAATGACTTGAACAATTTAGGCGCAAATTCGTTATTTTGTTGTTAAATTCACACAATTATCTTTTTTTTATTTGTGGCACAACCTCGCTATCAAGGGCCTCCGTTACCTCTTCCCAAGAACGTTTTTTCTTAATTTTGTTTGAAAAATCGGTCGACCGCATGTCCCAAATTGCAGGTCTAAGATGAATTTCGTTGATAAATTTTATCCATGTCCATATTTTCCATATTTATCTGTTGAAATGGCAACAATGAATCAGCGCTAAACCGCTACGCTATAAAAACCGCCACGAAAATACGCTTCGTGTGTTTCACTCCATCTTCGAACATGTACTGACCTGCCGACTAGAGTGACTAGAGTCGTAAAAACGCTTTCGGCACATGATCCTTGGCAGGGTACGCTCGACTGCCGGCTCGGCAACCAAACCGCTGACGCTCCGTCTGGTTTGATACACAGAAGTTCCATTTAAGAGACAAAGCTTTTGTGCGGAGTCGGCACAAAACGCTTCGTCTGTTTTAGCTCATAGACTGCAATGTATAGAATATCTAGTGTACCGTGCAAGAAGTCCAGCCACCGGCACTGGACACAAAGTGGCGGCGTCCTTTTGAGGTTTTTCTCGCAGCCTTCACTCCTCCTCTTCTCTCTTTTCTTGTTGTCGTAATTGTTCTTGTTTTCTCGAAAAATAGGAGAATAACTTAGTTAGTTGTTCTTCCATTTTTCTGTCTGCTTTCGGGTGTTCATCATAGACAAAAGCCTCTTCACTCACTTACCCCACTTCTGACACCAAATTGTTGCGTATGGGGGTTCGCAGATAAGTGACACTATTTACAATTGTTAAATAAACTTTATTTACACTCTAAAGTAAATAATAAAAATTACAACTTCACTTTACTATTGAATATTCTTACTAGCTTACTCTGACTCTTCTATGAAACTGTCTTTTTGCACACTTTCATTTACACTGTTTCTCATGCCGACAATTCTCCCAAATATATACCCGAAAAAGACTCTCCAGATCTTTTCAGTCGCCTCTGGTCTTTGATCATTCCAGCCGCCACTGGTCATTTCTCGAAATCCTTTGTCGGCATCCTAGTGATCACATGTGTTACACCCTTTGTCAGCGGCCGTTCTCGAGATCCCCTTCACTCGCGCATAAGCATCAAAAGGACGCCGCCACTGTGCGCCTAGTGCCGGTGGCTGTACCTCTTGCACATTACACTATTTTTACTCTGAATATTGCAGAGATATAGAGAGGGGAGAATGCTGTTGAATCGGCTTGTCAGAGCCTGACCACCAAAGTTCACTCGAGAAAACACCTCCTTCCACTTGCTTTGCGCCTCGCTCGAAGATAGTGGGAACCCGAGCCATATCACAGTGATCCAGTATTGCAATGGTATTAATAATTTCAACTTATAGGTATAACTAGCTGTGACCTCCCACGCTTTGCTGGGACAACATGTGATTGTTTGTATGAAATAGAAAAAAGCATACATTAGACAAAATATGGCCAAATGACCCAAAAATTCAAAAACTATTTTTATTATTAGGATAGATATTTGAATATTTCGTGAATTTAACATTTATAAAAAAATATTTTGCGTGGTGAAGTACTTTTTCCACATAATTGTACCATCGTACAGCTGGTACAGAGCAGACAGTTAAGAAAAAGAGATATGTTTTTATTTATGATTTGACGGCAATTCAAAATTTTAATACCATATCATTTAACATAAATAGGTAATCATAATTTTAATATTTTGTCATAAATGAAAACCTGAAAACTTTACAATGTATGAGAAATAAATTGTAGAAGTCCTGAGGCAAATAATAAGCATTATAGATAGCTTGACGTAATCAAAGAATTAACAATTGCCATTTTTATTGTAACCCGAAATAGAAGATAATTTTCATCTATATTATATTGTATAAATATATATTAAAAATCTAACCAACTTGCGTAAGTATTCTTAGTAAGAAGCGATAGCTTTTACGTGCTGGAAATTTTGATTTTGATGATACATACAAAACTTTTTATGGCGAAGTTTTCGACACACCAATGGTTTCTTGGAAAAAATGAGAAATTCGAAGTATCTGATTTAACGGATAATTAACGGCTAATTAACGGCAAATTCCCCAATCATTAATTTTGGTCGACCTCATTCGCTTCTTTGCTTTTTGCGAGGGTGCACCGCTAACTTCATGCGAAGTGGGCGGGACCCCTTTTTTTCAAAAATTATGCAATGGCAAAATATTTGACTTAACGGATAATTAACGGCAAATTAAAGGCAAATTAAGCAACTATTGGTTTTATTCTCCACGAAAAGTGCACTGCCAAGTTCACTGACCTACGAGACAAAGTGACCAAAACTGGTTCCTGCGCTGATGACGCGGGGTGCTTTTCTTTTTTCTCTAACTGAATGGACTATTTCATAAATGCTGTGTAATTTTTATCTATTTCCAATTTTTATTTTCAATAATTATAATTTTAATAGAATTGTTTTGCTATTAACAAAAAAAACAGAATGTCGAAGCCGTTCCTTGTTCTGATATCAAAAGTGAAATTTGTGATTATACTTTCTTGTAGATTGATTTAGTACAGAATTAAGGTCAATTATTGTAATCTATCACGCTACTACTAGAATTGCAGAGACATTTTTATTTGTTATTACATACATTAAAAGAGGAAGAAATTAACTGCTTGATATTGCAATTGTAAAATTAATTGATATAATAAATCTATATTTAACAAAAAGGAAATAACAAGTACTGTCCGGTTCTCTTGAATATACTCCATCACTTTGCATTATTTGATGAAATATACCGAAACAAATTTTGTGTGCTACTATGGATGGTATGTTTCTCTACTCAATGGCTGAATCTATCAGAAAATAACTATTGTCGTTGCTAGGATGGCTAACTCACCAAATTACTGCACCTATCTTCGCTAATAAGTATTTTTTTCTAGGTACAATTGAATTCATGCCACTGGGTAAAGACCATGTCGCAGAGGCGATAAACCTTTTGAATGAGTATTTCTACTCCCAGGAATCAGTCTGTAGAGTAATGGGCTTCTCAAATGATCCCCAAGCAAGGGCTGAAATTAATAAACTTGCCAAAATTGCAGCTGCGGATGGCCTATCTATGATTGCTGTAGATAAGACTTGTGGAAAAATTGTTGGAATATTATTCAGTAAGATGCAGGTAAAGCCATTTATCCATTACAATAGATTTTCAATATATAGAGCCCTGCTGAATGTTTTCAATATAGGTGAGGAGATTATTGGGAATGGCAGCATGAATAAAAGAGAACTATTTGAACTCACTCCGTTCTTTCTTGTTTAATTCCAGTTTCAAGAGTACCTACTATAAAAGATTTCAATAGGATTTATTACTAACGCCTAGATGGTTCTTAATTACTATATAAAAATGGAAAATAAATATAAGAAGGAACAAGGTTTTGTACCATTAGGCTAAACAGTAAATGAAACAAAGACAATAATAAAAGTTAATAAAATGTGTGTAGAAAAATTTAAGACATATAAATAATGTTTATATAATATAATAGAATTATTATCAACTGTATTAAATTTTATTATTGCCGGTGTTTCATTTACAGTTTATCTTAGTGACATAATGATACAAAACTTTGTTCCTTCTTATATTTTTCCCATATTAACAACAGAATTTGAAGCCAACCTCATCTATTAGAACCATCTAGGCATTAATAATTAATCATATTGTTATCTTTTATAGTAGCCTTGAAAATGGAATTAAACAATTCCGAAAGCTCGGAGTAAGTTGAATGACTTCTCTTTGATTTATTCCCAATAATATGTATATTAGAAAACGTATAAAACCGGCTTCTGCAGTCTTGGGTGTGGAAATAAGAGTAACTCTTTTTTCTATTCGAGCTTTCGAATCTTTATCGATTCTTCATCAGAATTACTAAATTATGAAATTATAATATTAAAATGAACAATATGGTCCTTACGAAAGTGAGAATTAGTTAAACATTAATAATTCAGAATAGAAGGTATCATCATAAACAACATTAACCATACGTATCACTATAAAAATGCTTAAAATAAAAACTGTTAAATAAATTTAGAGATTAGAAATTTTTTTGAAAATTAAAATTCTAATACTGAAATTTTGACTTTTATTATTCAACTCACAAATTTATTTGAATGAAAGCTAAATAGTCTTGAAACAGATTCATACAAGGTATTGTAACGTTTAACCCTGTGCTAAACGTTGTGGAGTGAGTTCATTTGCGTAATACTAAAAATTCGCAGATTGCTTCCAATGATTTATTTTCAAACACACTGTACACGGCTTTCTGTTGTAGTACAACTGTCACTACTTGTCACTTTGACTATCGCGTTTCAACTACTTTCGAGTTATGTCTCCAATTGACTGATACAATAAACTGACCGTGTCCCGTGATCGTCACGGCTTTATATATCTGAATTATGATTTGACATTCATCGAGAATGTTCTATGATTATCTAGATGAACATAATTAATGTTCTAGATCCTTGTCAAACTGACAATAGTATGACAAATTGTATCTTACATATAGTTTCTGGAAGGATCGAGAATAAATCTACTATAATTCTAGAACTACATAATGAAATACACAAGCAACACTATTGAAAATAAGGTAGCAGAATGAATACAAACTAAAAGAAATAATAACAGGAAGTACATGATAAACTACCCTCGTAACAGTATTAATAATAATTTACTTATGTATTATTTTAATTAAATTGCAGTAAATAGGTGTACATTATACTTAAACCATCAATGTCTTTTTTTGAATTTAATGCATTAGGTTTTTTTTTTTATATGAGCCATTTCTAGAAAAAATCATTTATTTCCTTATCTAAGATCCTGACTTCGTCAAAATTAGTTTCGTGTTTGGATGTTTGGCTAAAGTACAAGTGGATTTTTTTAGCCTTATATCATTTTGTGTAATGTAATACGGTCTTTTAAGCATCTACTTGTTTCTCCTATATTTTTTATGCTTCAGATCAAAGACATCTGTTGGTGTGGATTCTACACTGTGGAAAGTTTTCAATACATGATTTTTTTATTCTCATTCTTTATTAACATAGCTCATGGCATTCGATAATTGACTTTTGATAGCATAGCTATGACGTAAAATAGCGCAGACAGACAAGTGGAAATGACGTGAATAATAAGATGAATTAATATGGTGTATTAATTTTTAAGTCATTAAATGGAAATTCTAAGGGTTTGGCAATTGAGTTTGTAAAATTGGGAATTTTAAATTTAGTTTTTGATCATCCGATGTGGTCAGGTTCAAAGATATCATAACCTAAACTTTCACAACTTTCATCGCGATTATTTAACAAACGGTGGTATATGCAGTTTTAAATATTTATGTTTTTGGAAAATGCAGTTAAAAATATATCGATTGGTATCAATTTTTTTCAATATACCAGAGTTCATCGGCGTAGTACAGGTCTTTTACCATGATAAAGACAGATTTCTTTTTCCGTTATGTGAAGTCTACTTACCTACACCTACCTACTAATGTGTCAGATGTCAGTAACATACTTTGAGCTCAGCTTACCATGTTATGGTAAGCTAGCTGTGCTTGTGCGTGTTTGATAAATCTTTGGTTCTCGTATTCGGAGATAAGTATAGTATGATTCAAAACTTGGTACATAAATATTTTTTACAAAAATTGGACCGACGTTATCATTTGGTGCACTGAAAAGTACAATTACTTTTGAAGTTGTGCAGTTGCAGTTAGATTGAAAACTTTTGGCACCAACTTCACACATATTTCAAATTTTGACATTACAGAAACTTTAAAACCGTATCTCTTTTGAAAAAGTCTTCACTTTAAACGTTTCCGATATTTTCTTATCTTTAATTCTGCCGTCTCGGATTTTCGGTTTTCGAGAAAATTTACCAACTCCACCCTCTTCGGGGGCGGTTTTCGGAGGGAAGGAGATTTCGGTTTCAATTTCTTATTAATATGGGATCATTTCTCAATTTTCTTCTTTCAAATTGTTAATTGCAGCACTTTTTTATTAATGGGTTAATTTAATATTACATTAGCCAAATGACTACAAAAGTATATCACTAAACACCTATTTTCTCCTCCCAGCACCCCAATTCATTCTACCCTCCTGTAAGCTTGTTACGGATTCCCGCGCTAAAATATCAATTGAAATGTATTTCTAAAATATTGTAACGTTTAACCCTGTGCTAAACGTTGTGGGGTGAGTTCACTTGCGTAAGACTCAAAGTTCGCAGATTGCTTCCAATGGTTTATTTTCAAACACTCAGTACACGAGCTTCTATTATGGTACAACTGTCACCACTTGTCACTTTGACAATCTACACTGTCACTGTCTCCACCGACAGAACTACTATTAACCTCTGTTTCCACAGACTGGCTGTTATCAACTGACTTGACTCAATGACTTCACAAGACTGACTCTGTCCCGTGATCGACACGGCTTTATATACCTGAATCATGACATGACATTCATCGAGAATGTTCTGTGATTATCTAGATGCATATAATTAATGTTCTAGATCCTTGTCAAACTGACAATAGTATGACAAATTGTACCTCACATATAGTTTCTCGAAGGATCGAGAATAACTCTACCATAATTCTAGAACTACATAAGGAAATATACATGCAATAACTACTGTAAGCAACGTAGTAGCTTAAATAATTAATAAACGAATATCAACCGTAAGTACATGAATACCTATCCATGTTACACTGCCCCCTTCTTAGATTTGATCGTCCCGATCAAACATCATCCCAATGCATTCTTCAATCTCATCTGGGGGAGCTCCTTGGATCCTCTTGTCCCAATCCTCGCTCTCGACCCACGAGGAAGACAGGTTACTTGGCGGTACTTGTGATCCTCTTCGGTGATCATCAAAATGTTTCACCGGACTATGATTACCTCCAGGTGAACATACTCGAACAGGTGATCTGCTTCTATACAAGCCAACACGATCCTTGGCGGCCACACAACCTTCACCACTACGTGATCTTGAACCACGATCACGCAATCTAGGTATATGGCAAGGAGACGTCAATTCACTACAGTACATCTCACTATCTTTAATATTGTTTGAACTACTGCGATTGCGCCTACTATTTCGGTCATTGCGTCGCCTCATGCGCTTCCTTCTATTGCGGTCGAAGCACCTTCTACCTCCTGAGCCTCTTTGTGGACTACTGCAACGTGAATTGCTTTTCCCACGAACACTAGTGCCTACACATTGTCTGGTACTTCTTCGACATCTGGATATACTGCGCCTTTTAACAAGACTCTTTCTTCTACTGCATGATCTCTCTCTAGAGATACTGCTCTCCTTCGAACTAGGTATGACATCTTCCCTCTTAACACCAGACTCGATATCTGAGCTGTCTTTGTTAGAGCAATAATGATATTTCTGTTGTGCGTAATTTTCTCTCTTCCGGATTTCGAGATTTTCTTGTATATGACCAGTTTGAAGTGGACAATTCTTCTTCATGTGCCCTTCTTGTTCACAATTCCAACACACCCTCGGAGTACTGAAATTTCCTGGCACATTGATAGATTGAATGTGTGAACAATTCCTTTTGATATGTCCTCCTTGTCCACAGTTCCAACACACCCTCTGACTAATATGTCCAGTTGATTGACCATCTAGTTTTCGTAATATTTCAATAATTTGCTTAATGATGTTACTTTTTCTGTACTTCTCCTCTTTAATGAGGCTAACTCGTCGAATCTGTCCCCGATGGAGATGAGATCTGGATGCCTGTTTAGCAGCTTCATACTCAAGTGCACGTGCAAGGGCATCTTCAATTCTTGTAAGGCCACTCAACCGTAAGGCCTGCTGAATCTCAAAATCTCTCAGACCATCAATGAATGTTTGTACCGTTAGCCTATCAATAAAGTCTCTCGGCGCTGTAGGGTATGCCAGTCGAACGAGCCGGACAATATCAGTTTCATACTGCTGCAATGTTTCGTCATACCTTTGTTGCCTGTACTTTAACTGTGCTTGGTAAACTTGTTGTAGATGTTGGTCACCATATCGCCTTTCAAGTTGATCTACTAAAATCTCATACGAATGTTCGCCGCCAGTTAAGGTATTTAAGATTTCCAAGGCATCACCACGGAGAGCCAAGATCAATGCAGTGGCCTTCTCTTCATCTGACCAACCACTAGCCAAAGCAGCAGCATCAAATTGCTTTTTATATGTAGACCAAGACTGTTTACCATCGAATTTTGGGGCTTCAATTTTTACTGGATTAACTACACCATTTTGAATTTCATTGGACGATCTTCTCAGAGGCACTTCAGGTTTCGTTTGCAACATCTTTTCTTCTATTAATTGAAATTTTTGATCAAAACTTTCTTGAACTTTCTCTAATTTCTGTTCAACTTTCTCTAATTTCTGGTCAACTTCCTGTTTATCTTCTTGACGCACTCTTGCTTGTTCTTCTAAGATTTGTCTTATTCTTGTTTCTTGTTCTTCTTTTTCCTGTTGTCTAATTCTTTCTCGTTCTTCTTTTTCTTGTTGTCTAATTCTTTCTTGAATTTCCAGAAATTGATTCATTTTTGCTTCTTGTTCTTGTCTACTTCTTTCTTGATTGTCTAGAATTTGACTTATTTTTGTTTGGTCTTCTTGTCTAATTCTTTCTTGTTCTTCTTTTTCTTGATGTCTAATTCTTTCTTGTTCTTGTCTAATTCTTTCTTGTTCTTCTTTATTATTTTTCAAGAACTCCATTATTTTTGCAAAATTTGCCATTTCGTCGTAATCTTTGGATCTGGTATTCACCATATATTCTCAGCAAAATGCGAAGATCCCACTTCTGACACCAATTGTAACGTTTAACCCTGTGCTAAACGTTGTGGGGTGAGTTCACTTGCGTAAGACTCAAAGTTCGCAGATTGCTTCCAATGGTTTATTTTCAAACACTCAGTACACGAGCTTCTATTATGGTACAACTGTCACCACTTGTCACTTTGACAATCTACACTGTCACTGTCTCCACCGACAGAACTACTATTAACCTCTGTTTCCACAGACTGGCTGTTATCAACTGACTTGACTCAATGACTTCACAAGACTGACTCTGTCCCGTGATCGACACGGCTTTATATACCTGAATCATGACATGACATTCATCGAGAATGTTCTATGATTATCTAGATGCATATAATTAATGTTCTAGATCCTTGTCAAACTGACAATAGTATGACAAATTGTACCTCACATATAGTTTCTCGAAGGATCGAGAATAACTCTACCATAATTCTAGAACTACATAAGGAAATATACTTGCAATAACTACTGTAAGCAACGTAGTAGCTTAAATAATTAATAAACGAATATCAACCGTAAGTACGTGAATACCTATCCACGTTACAATATATTCCTACATATCTAGCACATAAAAATCCAAAATTCCATTGGGACCTGTTCTACACATTTACCCAAAATATTATTTAAACTACATTATCTTATTTTGAGAAAAAATATATTGTTTTCTTTTTGATTATAGAAAAATGGAACTCTCTCTTTCTTCAAAAATTACGCTGAGTCGTGTCAAAACCAGATATCTAAAAGTTTGGTTTTATTTATGGAGGATATAAATTCTAGATTTAATATTTTCAAACATTGCAATACAAACTGTCTCGTTGAAATGATGTTCATGGTAATTCATCCCAACTGGCGAGCAGCTAATATAGGAACACAGCTTTGCCAAAACACTATCAAACTAGCTAAAAGACTGCTTGGCAACGAATCAGTTAAAAATTATTATAAGAATGATGGCACGAATATTGAAGCTATACCGTCTGTCGTTTGTGTAATGCTCACATCACCAGTGTCACAAAAAATTGGTCGTAGATTGAACATGGAGATTGCTAGAAGAATAAGTTACGCTCAGCTTGAATACATGGGCCAAAGCTTTTCATCTGTTTTGGGTAATGAAATGCCTGATATTACACTGGAATTCATAGATATCACACAAAAAAGATCATAGCCTTGTCAAACCAATAATAGACCGATTGCATTGGGAACATTGTTCTCCGCATGTCTGCATGCGCGGCGGGAAGTTTCAATGGGTACTTTCATTTGAAATGTTACTCTTTTGAACAGAATGTACTATGCCTGTGTCCACCCAATTCCATGCTAATGGTTGTCTGTGAGCGTTTCCATCAATTTCTTTATGTTCTATGACACGTACCAAAGAACACTGCTTCTAATTAAGCTTGAAGGAGGTATTCTATGGTCGATAATTCGCGCATGCGGAGAATTGATTTCATTAATGCAATTGGTCTATTAATTATTAATGTAGAAGTCACGCACTGACAAGACATAAAGTCAGATAATGTGAATATTTGGTAGTTAGTGATACACCATTGGTACTGAGGTTGGTAGGTACCTACCTATTATGGATAGTACCTTCTGGAAGGTTCAAATAACATTTATTATATTATTACAATTTGAAATGTGTTTTCTTTGTGATACGATATTGGAAATAATCTGGGACCGTAGCAGTGCCTTTACCAAGATGAAGCAGACTGGCCGCGGGGACATATTAACTTTTCTTAAACATTTCAGCATATTTTTGAGGTTATAAGTTTGTAGTTATATTACATAACTCAAGATATATTTTTGTCGTTCAACTTATTCATGAGAAATTTAATTTCTATGACCCACTTAATGACTTATCCTCGGACGAGTTCACATCTTGTCGGATGGAAATTGTAAAAGTTTCCGTACTGATAGTATACATTGCTAGAAGTCTTGAGTGAAGGGTCAACGAGGTGGATTGGGAAGTCGTGATAGTAGAGTGGACCGTGAAGGTATCGCGATTTGAGAATACTTTGATTCCTGTTTGACTTTGAAATTAGGAGCACGTTTTTCCGTTGTCTAGTGGTGACAAACGGAGTGCCTCGAGGATAACCTAGGAGTCTTGATAGAGGCGGTTATATTTGGATTGGACCTCGATCCTGGTTACTCACCGTCACGTATCAAGATTTAGTTAAAAAATTACCCGAATTAATAATTTTGACCAAGTTTGAGAGTGGGATATGGTTTCGAGCCCGAATCTGTGCTAAAAACTATATATATATATATATATATATATATATATATATATATATATATATATATATATATATATATATATATATATATATATATATATATATATATGCTATAAACTGTGGAGAAGACTTTGTGTTTTTTTGGTCTTACCATTTCACTCCACTTCGAGAATGGACTTCTACAACCATTATCTGTGCTAATGGCTAAATTGCCTAACATTAAAAAATAAATGGAATAACTTAGTTATTATATAACTTATCCAAACGTAAACATCGTCTGTATCTTACCTGGCTAATGAGCCTAAAGCTCAAATCTACAGTATAAAGCAAGGTAAAGCTAACGAATAATAACAGAATAAAAAAATCCCGATGGCCTGTAGTCAGCGGAAAGGTAAATTTTTCAAAATTCATTGAATTGAAATTTGAACAACCTTTTCATTGGTATACCTACATGTTATTACATAAAAATTGTCGTTTGTGTCATAGCCTTGCGGTTAGAGGTTTTTGTTTTGGCTGTTGAATATAAAGTAGACAGGGTTCGAGTTCCACTTCAAGGCAGATTTTTTTTTCGCCTATTTCTTTTCAATAAATATACTATATATTTTTTTAATCAGGGTCTATATTAAGATCTCCAGAAAATATACAATTATATCAAATTTATATTGAGTGTTCATGTTTTATCAATATTTGTTATTTTTCTTTATAATTTTTTATTTTTTTACCTGTGTATTTTATGAAAAATTGCTTTGAACGAAAGTTTTAGGTACTGATTATATCTATAACTTATAATTATTTTTGATGGTATTTGCACTACGGCTCTTTTTTGATAATTTTTTTAAATGTTTGAATGGTCGCCATTTTGAAAATATTTACCCGATATTGCCCAATAACGAACTCGACCGAGATATTCGAGAGATTGATTTTTGTAGCAAATTTGAACTCGATAACTTCAAAACTGTGACCTCTATCATGTTAGCAAATTTCGTAATATCCCATATATATATATATATATATATATATATATATATATATATATATATATATATATATATATATATATATATATATATATATAAACTTTTGAACCAAATGTTTTTTTGGACTAACTTATAGACATATAACAACATGCCGTTGAAATTTTATCGAAATTCAAAAGTGTGAACGATCGCAATAGGTACATTTCTATAAGAAATTTACCTAAAAACTGATGATATTAAATATTATAGTCCGCCATTGCGTGTCCTGACTATCACGTCAGTGGTATAGGTTATATACGTAAAGATAGCAAAACAAGAAAGAGTTTATCATATTTATTTGATTTATTGGTATATTTATTACAAGAAAAGCAAGGAAAAAATCATTTGTCAATCGTTCAACATCAAGGAACTATAATATACAGGGTGGGCCAATCAAAACGAAACAAAGCCAATATTTCATATACCGTTCGTTTAAAAAGAAATCAGTCGAACCCGTCCCGAGATTTTGCCTATGTCACCAACCTTTCACTTTCACCTCTTCGTGTGGGTGAGCTCCAACCCTAAAATCTTATATGGGAATAGGGGCCGAGTGATATCTTATTTTAAAGGTGAATTCTCTTCTCAAAGGATTTTAGTTTTTTGAATTTGATCAAGCTATTTTTGAGAAAATAATGGATGAAAAAAGGTATCATTGCTCGACGGAAAAAAGATAAAATCCGTTGATGTCTATCTCTAAAAGAAGACATTTATGCATAACTCTGAACTTTGCCTATTCAACCCCCGACAGGGGTGAGCTTCAACTTTTAATTTAAAATGGGATCCATTTAATTATCATCAAATGCTCTTTTCAACAGATCCAATGTAAAATTAAGGAACTGTTTTCTATTATATTTATCACTCAAAAGAATTAATTTAAATTCTTATTTTATCGTCTGAAGAAAAATGTAGTACGCAGTATTCTGTTTGAAATTATTCAAATCTCAATACCAATGTTTGAGTAAAGAATTTGTGAATAGTGTAGTTTTGTTAAATTCCTTATTCTCACAAGTGGAGGCCATACTGTATTTACACTTAATTTATTTCAATTTAGTATTTTGCAGGGTTTGGTGAGTAATAATTTATAACTTTAATTTGATCTAAAATGGTTTATTCTACTGCACAAAGGGTATCGCTGATCGAACTATATTATGAAAATGGTAGATGTGCTAATATTACAGCGCAAGTATTTAGTGAAATGAATCCAGATAAACATGTTCACCGAAAGTACCTAATCGAACTAGTAGCAAAGTTTAGGGAGACAGGATCGGTGGTAAACCGAAAACCAATCGCTCCAAATCGACGTATAGTGGAAAACGAAGAAATGGAAGTTGCTCTTTTGGGCCATATCAATATGGACCCAACATTAAGCACCCAGCAACTACCTTTACTGTATGGCGTACCCCGTACGAGTATCTATTCGAAGAATTTTAAAGACACATAAGTTTCCCCCTACAAAATTCATATTGTGCAACAATTAAATGAAGATGATTTCGATAGATGTTTGGAATTTTGCGAGGTTATGACTGAACGAATAATAAAAATTGTAGATATTGGTCTGACGAAAATCCACATCTATTACATGAGGCTCAAATTCAACAACCTGAGAAATTGAACGTCTGGTTTAAAATTTATGGCGATTGTTAAATTGGTCCTTTCTTTCTCCCAGGAAATGAGATGTATTTGCAATTATTATAAGACGCCGTGTATCCTGCATTGATAGAAACACTTGAAAATAATAATGATTACAATGCCGAAGATTTGACATTTCAACAAGATGGTGCACCTCCTCATTGTATCCTGACTGTTCGTGAATATTTAAATCGGATTTATCCTGGTATATGGATTGGTCGAAGAGGACCAATAGTGTGGCCTGCAAGATCACCTGACTTGGCCCCCTTAGATTTCTTTCTATGGGGGCACTTGAAAAGTAAAATTTATAAAACTCAGCCACAGTCATTAAATGATTTACGTCAACGGATTATCGATGAATGTCGCGCCATTACACCAGAAATGCTTCGCCGGGAGCATTTTGAACAGAATTTATATTATTGTATGGATCCAGAAGGACAACACTTTGAGCACTTATTATCATGAACAATAAATAAATGATATTTACATTTAATGTCTTATCTTTCTATGTAAACCTTAAGTATACCGTAAAGCTAAGCTCAAAGTTAATTATATCTTCCAGAAACACAATGCCGTCAGAGATTTTCATAACGTTTGATTTGTGGTATCATTTGACATTCAATACCATGTATTTAATGTGTTGCAATTTACGCCTGCAGGAAGTTGGAAAGACAGAGTTGAAAATAAACAAAAAAGACTTATTTCCTGATATAGAAATCAACAGATGTCAACATTTTTTCGAAGGGTGATAATTATTTTCATTTTATTATTCTCCCCTTATTTTTCCGAAAATGCCCGCAAAAAAATTGCAAAACTAAGATGCGTTGAGAAGAGAATTTGATTGCCTTTAAAATAAGATATCACTCGACCCCTATTCCCATTTAATATTTTCGGGTTGGAGCTCCCCCTCACGAAGGGGTGAAAGTGACAAGGTTGGTGACATAGACAAAATCTTTCCCCCTGAAAATTAAAATCGACGGGTCCGACGGATTTCCTTTTTAGCGAACGGTGTATGAAATATTGGCCTTGTTTCGTTTTGATTGGCCCACCCTGTATAATAAATAAGAGTAAAACGTAACTTACTATAGAAAATTACGAGTGCAAGCTACAATAGAATATCGTAAGTTTTCGGGTAGGTATGATTAACCTCATAAATGAGTTTGGAATGTATATTGATTGGTAGTCACGTAAATACTGCGAGTGCGAGTAGAGAATGGTAGGTGGTAGGCAATATAATATTTTCGATGCGATCAGTCAACATATTTCAAATACAGTAGAGTTAAACTCATTAAGCCATTATTTCGATTCCTCCTTCATTCATTGAATATCATTTCACAATGCAGATATCCGATGTTTTTCTGAATCGTACTTCTTGACAGATCATCCTTTTCATCTTCACCTTAAGGATGCAGTACAAAACTTGTTAATTAAATAAATGAACGATGTAGGTAATCATGAAATGTCTCCTGCTTCGTTGCGAGATTTGGTTCATTTTAAATATCGCTGGTTCTTGAAGATTGCAAATATTGGCCCATGCCAAAAATCTGCATATAACAAAATACATCAATTTTATATAGCCTAATTTCATTCTGGGGCGAATATAAAGTAAATTTTAGTCTGGCATTTCACATAAAACATGATTATGACGATAAAATAATATAATAAATTGATCTTCCAACATGTTAGATTAGTGGTGAACGCTAGTTCGCTTATGTAAATATATTACTTTTGTGTAAATAGTTTACAATGCCTTTTCTATAATAAATATACCAATAAATTAATAAATATTATATAACTCGTTTAAATTGCACTGGGTTTACATATATGTACCTATGTGTCACTCACAGAGACAGATAGGACACGGAATGGCGGGCGATAATACCTATCTATACAGCGCTCTAGTAGATAGTGTAGTGTAAGTGTATAAGAACAGTGTATAGTGTATAGAAATAATCTGTGATATTTTAGTATGTAAATAAATGAACTTGAAGATAAATAATTCATTTCTATAGTCCCGTTATAATTGAATAGGTAGATGAAGTTTCTGTGGAGTTATGTAAATAATATATTTATTTGAAATAATAGTATTAAAAATAGAATAGAATTGAGTAAATAACAATGAATTAGTAATTTTCCAAAATTAATTATAGTTCAGAATAAATATAATTATCAATGAGAGAATTACATACATTATAATCACAGGAAAACTCCGTTCTTGCAGATTTCCCCATCGCAGGGCGGCCGGGTGTCGGTGACATGACCATTAGACAATTTTAAGATCCACAAGGGGTGAAAAATATGTTCTTATTCTTGACACAATCATAAATGGTCTGCTCGTCATTTGCACTAAAGTGCGGGTTTACGAGTTTCTTAGCGCGCGTGAGAAGCTGGCGCACGCAGATTGCTTCGCGCACGTAAACAGATTAAACGTATGGTGGCAAATAGGATCATTTACGAGTCATTGGCGTGTGCCACGGTCCGCCAACGTGAGATGTAGGCGCACGCGGAGAGTGTTAAATATTTCCCCTGACAAATAATACAAGGCGCGCGAAGCTCTGCCTGGCGCAAAGATATGGACCACATGACCACAGTGCCCAATCACGACTAGGCATTCGAAAAGTAGTCGTGCTGTCAAAACGTGAAATGAAATAAGATTATTAATTATCAATTTTATTGTGTCTTTTGCGTATTTTCACTATATATTTTCAGATTTTTAATTTGTGTTTTTGGCGTTATATATAAATAGATTAGATTTCATCAAAATTATAAGTGCAGTTTTGATTTAGGTTATTTTGTGTGTTAATATTAACAGATGAGTTAAATTAAGTATTAAACTAATACGTATCAAATATTGTTGTGGTTGACTCATATTCGTAACAAATTATCGAAGCTCTTCTTCCAAAGGTTTATTACATCCGTATCACTTCGTTTTGACAGTCGCAGTCGAATAATAAAGCGCGCGTTGAGAAACTCGTAAATGGGTCGGCGCAAAACGGTCGCTAAACCTGTTCAACGTACGCGAAGCAATCTGCGTGCGCCAGCATCTCACACGCGCCAAGGAATTCGTAAACCCGCACTAAGTCACGTCGTCCAGTTCTTCCTCTTTGTTGATTTGCTGTGATAAGTAGTGAGTATGATCTACAATAATACTGTAATGTTCTTTGTTCTTATGTGGATAGAAATTCACATACATACTGATACTATTTATTTAATTTAACGAAAATTCACAATTCACACACACGTAGTACAATATACAGGGTGTAACTGAATAAGTGTAAAACATTTAAGGAGGTGATTCCTCATCGAAAAAAAGATAGGATCTTTCATATAAAGAAACTTCATTGGAGCATCCCTTGTTAAGATACAGCCCCTTAAAGGGGGTACATAAAATTTGTATAACAATTTTTTTCACAAGCACTGAAAAAGTTACAATATTGAAATTAACCTGACGTTTTGTACTACCAAAAAGACACTTAGCCAGTAATTTATTTGGTTTACCCCATGGTTGTAAGGGGTGAAAAACGCAACCCCTAAAATTTATTTCCAATGTAACTTTTTGTCTTCTTATTTGTTTACCATTTAAAAATTTATTTCCGATAGCCTGTTTCATTCTAAACAAAAAATGTCTCTTGGGTTTTTTGCCCAAAATAAACCAGTAAGCAGCAAAACATTTATTTTACGAACAACTACAGAGATACATCGTCATAAATGCGAAAATACGAAACTAATCTATCTAGTAGGTCGCTATTAGCGATAGTGACAATTAAATTGGTATGATGCTGTCAGTTTGGGAATTTTCGAAATTGAATTAATACTAATTGTGTGTTGTTGTTCTGTTCTTACTTTGTTACTTTAATAATTCACTTGTTAATAAAATGGCATACACAAATGAGGAAATGGCTGATATGCATTACGTTTACGGTCTGTCGCAGGGGAATGGGTTAGAAGCTTCTAGAAGATATGCTGAAATGTATCCTCAACGGCAGCATCCTTCACATAGAATATTTGCTCGACTTCATCAACGATTACGAGAATATGGTTCATTCGACAAAAGAACGCAGGATTGTGGTCGCCATCGAGAAATATGAACACCACAGCTTGAGGAAGCAGTACTTAATTTGATTGAAGAACAACCTACTACCAGTACTAGAAAGATTGCTTTCCAGCTAAATGTTGATCATATGACGGTATTTCGAATTTTAAAGGAACAACTCTTATACCCTTACCATCTGCAACGAGTACAGGCACTGTTACCGCGAGACTTTCCGAACCGTCTTGAATTTTGCAATTGGATGCTGGAAATGATTAGAAGAAATTGTGACTTTCTGAAGACGATAGAATTCACAGACGAATGTAGTTTTTCTCGGGACAAGATTATTAATTTTCATAATTACCACATATGGGCTGATGAAAACCCTCACGCTATTGTCGAAACTAGCCATCAAGAACAGTTTTCTCTTAACGTGTGGCTCGGAGTTATTGGGGATGATTTAATTGGGCCTCATTTTCTACCTCCTCGATTAAATGGTGAGGCATACGTTCAATTTTTAAGAGAAGTGCATCCAGTACTGCTGGAGGAAGTTCCTTTGGGCGTCAGAAGGGATATGTTTTTTATGCATGATGGGGCTCCCGCCCATTTTAGTCAAGTAGCACGTCAGCATTTAACTGAAACATATGCAAATCAGTGGATAGGTCGAGGAGGACCACATAAATGGCCCGCTCGATCCCCGGATCTCAATCCTCTCGATTTCTCTATTTGGGGCCATTCACAGCATTTGGTATATCGTACTCCTGTTCGCGATGTAGAGGACTTAAGAAACCGCATCATCGATGCGTGCAGGGTAATCAGAGAGACTCCAGGAATATTTGAGCGAATACGTGGCTCAATGCGCCGACGTCTAGACGCATGCGTAATGTTTGAAGGTAGACATATTGAACATTCACTATGATTTCTACATGTTGTGTGTTGTTATTAATAACTTAGTTTTGTTTATTACCCTTTAATCGTTTAATGCAGGTACTAACTACAAAATAACAATAAATCCAGTTCGCATTTATGACGATGTATCTCTGTAGTTGTTCGTAAAATAAATGTTTTGCTGCTTACTGGTTTATTTTGGGCAAAAAACCCAAGAGACATTTTTTGTTTAGAATGAAACAGGCTATCGGAAATAAATTTTTAAATGGTAAACAAATAAGAAGACAAAAAGTTACATTGGAAATAAATTTTAGGGGTTGCGTTTTTCACCCCTTACAACCATGGGGTAAACCAAATAAATTACTGGCTAAGTGTCTTTTTGGTAGTACAAAACGTCAGGTTAATTTCAATATTGTAACTTTTTCAGTGCTTGTGAAAAAAATTGTTATACAAATTTTATGTACCCCCTTTAAGGGGCTGTATCTTAACAAGGGATGCTCCAATGAAGTTTCTTTATATGAAAGATCCTATCTTTTTTTCGATGAGGAATCACCTCCTTAAATGTTTTACACTTATTCAGTTACACCCTGTATATATTCACTACTGTTCACTATTTAATAACTAACTAGGAGTCAGTCTGTTAAAATGCACAACTCTGGGTTTTCCTCCGGGAGCCTTCCTGATCCTGTATACTACATCATTGATCTTCTTGATTACATCATAGGGCGGATGTTGTGTAGTTTTGTCGGGCCTTCTCATGGGCTTCATCCATTTTCTTGCGTAGTTTATAAACGTAATCTTCACCAGCGACATCATAGCTAGGTTTACAGCCGAACTTGAGATCGCAGGAGAGTTGCAAATCTCGCTCAAAGAAAATACTAGCTGGAGTCTGTCCAGTCGTGTCATGTTGTTGAAGTAGTCCGATACCACCTCGATCTATTTGTTCTCAGCTTCACTCTCAGGGTCCTGCTACATCAATCGCGATTCTCTCGAATGGACTTCCAAGATTGTACTGGCGTATAGGCACTTTTTTAGGACTTCTTTGTGGTCCATTTATAATTGCTACCTGCGCAGATCGCACATCCCCTTCACGCCTTCCTTGCAGTTGACCCAATAAAATCGCTCAGGGAGTTTCTCCAAGGTCTTGGCTAAGCTCAGTTGACCTCCACTGGTCCCACCGTGGATCTCTTCCAAAATTTCAGCCCTCCTGCACTTTGGTACTATCAACTGCTTTCTGTCCTCAGTACTATCCGGGTTTTTGGGTACTCGTTTTAAAATGCCGTTCTCTAAAATTATAGAATTCCTCTGGAATAATACGACTTAGCAACTGGTAGATAGCGTGAAACCTCTAGCCAAGTCAGTCGCGGATTTTCCATTTTTCCATTCAATCAGTATATTTAGGATGGGATCTTCCTCCAGATATATTTGAAGTTCATCCAGTTGCTGGCGGTCATCTATAATGATGGTTCTCCTAGAAGCAGCGTCCTTTTCAGCTCCCTTATAGTGGGCATAGTCACCATAGGACAGGGTGTCCTGGAATGTGCATGTGCGTTGCCATGGGATTTACTAGCGAGATTTTTGATGTCGAAGTTGAATTCTTGTAGCCTATCGATCCATCCAGGTTCTTGAATCGCAGTAGCCACTGAAGGGATGCATGGTCGGTTCTTAACAAGAATTTTCTACCATTTAAGTATTTGTAGAAATACTCCACGGATTTTACAATGGCCAACAATTCTGATAATGCAGTAGTTTCTCTTCAACTTCGATAAAGTCCTACTAAAATAGCCATTAACAATCTCCTGGCCATTCTGTATCTGTAATAAAAAAGAACTGATCCCCACGTTGCTTGCATCTGTGTCCACCCGTCCTTCGTAAGTCTAGTTAGCGGCTTGGCGATATTTGCAAATCCTGATACATAAAACATACCGTCGATAGTAAGTACAAAGACCGAGGAAGCTTCTACTTCGTGCTTAGACTTGGGTAAAGGCCATTCTTTCAATACTTGTATCTTCTTCTGAGGATCGACTGCTATTCTTTCTTTGGACACCACATGGCCTAAGTACCGAATCTCCTTTTGGAATAATTGGCATTTTTTGGGGTTTCTACTTGAGACCTCACTGACGTAGTTGCAGGAATACTTGTTCCAAGTTCTTAAAGTGGTTGTTCATGGTGGATTGAGTCAATCAATTAGTTTGATGTCAAATGATGTTGGATTCAAACTGGGAGTTTTAAAGATGTACTGTGGATCCAGTAGGGTGAAATAGGAAGTTTCGTTGCTCCAAGTCAACAGCAGGGTTGTGAAGTTCATTGAAACTTGGTATCGTAATAAGGAAGTTACCGACTCTCAAGCGAATTCTGAATTTTATTATAAAAAATAGAGCATATAAAAAACAGTCAAACAAGCTAGGCTCATGTTGGTCAAGTACAAAAATGTGCGATACTGCATAAATAGAAGAATCGCGCGTGCTACTTCCGCATAGGAAGCAACAACCTCACCCTGGTTAACAAAATTGCAATTTAGTTTGAGACGTGCAAAAATTATGGGAATAATTAAGAAATAAATGCAAGTTAAAAGGCATGGATTAGACCCATCTCTATGTTGGAGGTAGTTTCTTCGTGTGATGGAAATAGTATGTGGGATGTGAGTCTCTTGTTAATGCGGTATGTGCCTCATACCTCATACCACAAAGCCGACTATGTAGATCAGGATGGTGGTTTCAATGCTGGTCAGCACGGGATGGTGACTCAGGGTGAACTCGTTCACGTCAATAATTGAGAAGTAGCCACAGATGTTGACATGGTCTCTTTCCCGTTCAGATGTTGTTCTTGCTAAGGGGTTAGAATCGGGAGGTGTGATGGTAGCTACTGGTTTGAAGCTGAGATGGTTTGTGTGTCTGAATATTCGATCGAATCAAAATTAAAGTTATGTGACCTGGTTCGAAAAGTTAACCTAAAAACGGTATTGAAATCCGCGTCCCTTTGCGTGCAGTAATAACGGATTTATTCGCGAAATTCCAGGAAAGTCCATCGCGTTCTTTGGCAATAAATGCGTGCACATGTGCTGTGGTGAAGTATTCATGGTGTGAGTAGTGCACCGTGACCGTGACCATTTATTTGATAGTTTTGTAACCCTAAGACCAAGTGTGCTATCAGTTTTGTATCAACTCCCGCGTGTTAGTGCTATAATCGAATTATTATATGGAATTTCAAATACTCAAATTAACTCTTATAGTTATATAAATATAGCGATATACTACACTGGAGTGGCCGTATCAGCAGCGTTACACGTGTGCCAAAAACGGGAGGTGAGATTTACTTCCTGCAGGTGTGTGGCGTTTGTGGAGACACATTGTACTTTTTAATCTTCAATTAAAACTAGGTGTCTCCTAGTAATTTAACAGTTCTACAGTGTTATCAAATGCGAACAATTTTACAATTTTCTTCGGAATTGCTACGCAAGTTTTAGTGCACTGAGTTAAGTTATTACGAACCAAAATTACGTTTTTAGAAAGATTTATTTGATTCTTTATAACTGACTTATATAGTGTAACTTGCCACAATGGTTATGATGCCTTTACAAAACTATAAGTGAGGCTCCTCGCATACGGTAGCGGCTTTATAATATTTATTTGCAAGCTCAGCGTCTAGACATTTACAGTGTTATGATATCTAGACGATTGTTGCATTGAGTATAAGGAATGCACTGAGTATGCGGAATTTAGGCATATAACTCCTCCACCTTTAAGAGGTAACTTTGGGGTTTATCCAAAGTACAAAGTTGACGTTAAATACGTTTGTATATTATGAATTGGTTTTAGGGGGTTCTGGAAATGCCTGCGTTCTGCTAGAATTATCTTTCTTAGGTTTAAAATACAATTTATCTCTAAAATGATACAATATGGTAAGTGTTATTCCTAAAGTAATAATTATATAAATGGGTAAATTAGAAGGCGTCCAAATATTGTCTGTAAAAGAAATGGATACTTCACTTTCTTGGTCTATAGTTAGTTTAGATAACTGGTCTAAGTTAAAAAAAAAATCAACTGAACTGGTTTTGCACTGATCACCGCACTGGGTATATGTGGTAAATATACGGGATCTTCTTGAATTGCTCCTTCCAAATTGGCAAACTCGAACTGCTTGGTGGTAAATTTGCAAGAGTTAGGGACCGTCAATAAAAAGGTGCCCTTCAGTTTGTGGATTTCTTCGTTGCCACATTTTTCGTGCACTAATGTTTCGTTGAGTGTGATGAGTATATATTAACGCTGATAGTCTCGACCAGGATATCGGAGATTTGTATTGGAACAAGAGTAGATAGACAAGGCGGGTTCTGGGACGGAAGTGACCTGTCAACCACAGAACAGAGAACAGCGTAGTGACAGTGATACGGAACACAGTGACAGAGGTGACACGGAACACAGAGACAGTCAGCATGGCGCCATGTCAGCATGGAGGCATGAGACACGGAACATGGTAGCATCCGTCATAGGGACATAGAGCCATGATGTTGATATGCTGGCGCTCCTTACCGTGCACACACGGAGCACACATGATCGACGGTTGGAGAGGGGGGCTGACGCTGCTCGACGTGTGCAGCACATAACACCTACAATATAACGGCAACTCCTATGTTAAAAACTGTTGTAAAGTTAGCGCCGTACAGCGGCAGTGGATGTGCCGAGAAGTAACTATCAGCTTTGATAGTTGCCAACATTTTGGGGTTGTGTGTATACTCAGCGTCATCTAGCGGACACAACTAAAAACTAATTTTGGCGCAAAATTCAATTGTATTGTGAGCAGTTATTTGAATTTATATTTTTGGAGAAAATTTGTAGAAAGAAAAAAAAAAAGTTTTGTAGCGAAATATATTTATTATATATCCTATCCTATAAATAACAGAAAATTGTCATGACAACATACATATAAAAGATCAAAAACAGAAGTGAACATGTTTCAAAAATAATATATTTAAATACATTACCAAAACTCTAGAGCAACAATAACCAAAGAGTATTCTATATAATAGTAACTTAGAAGGTTTGCAAAATAGATTGATTGCAAGAATTGAAATAAAATATAAATTATCTAATATCATATTCAATTTATAATGGATTTACAATTAATTAAAAGAATTTATGGTTATGCAACGAACATAAATGTAAGTAAAAAATACAAAAAAATATAAATAAAACAAAATAGTTCTACCATCATTTGGATTATATGCTTCCAAATGATTAAAAATATTAAACAATCCAAAAATAAATAATAATAAGTGATTTTTAACAATGGGAAGAATAACTGTATATATCTATGTATATTATAACAAATTACATATCTCAATTAAAAGTATAGTAATTAAAGTGTATACAATAGCTAGTTACTAAAAATAATGGAGTGAACATAAAAAATGTGAGAGAGAAGTAAAATTAATATGAGAATACAAAAAAAATCAAATTGAAATTCTCTTTTTTAATTTTCTTTTATTCTCCCATTTTTTATAGGCTCTAATTTTAAGCAAACTTACATTTTTTTTCAATTTACAATTCTTATAAGATCTGATGAACTTGGTGTCTTTACCGTTAGCTATTTTGTTGATCTTCTTACACCAAAAATAAAGAGCACATCTCACTAACAGTGAGATGACCATTTCTGCCAAATTATGGTTTGGACAACTTATTGGGTTAAAGTCTATGGACTCCAATAAAATATTTTTAAGTTTAATAGAAATTTTTTTGGACACTGAAAGACGAGGTATATGAAAATCAAGAATTGGAACAGCTTGACTAACAAGATGCCTAAGGAAACCACCTGGTCTAACCAATAAATATGGTTTATATTCTCTAGCCTCAATAAATTCCAAATCCGTGTTGCATCTTCCGGACAACAAATTGCCTTTGCAGACTTGACAATTTTTGTCAATTTGCTTACAAATTCTACTGGCGATAAAACCAGAATAGTATGTGATTATACATCTTCCTATTTTTGTTTTCCTATATAATGGTATATTATGAAGTTCCCTAACCGGTACCTGAGAACTTTCTACATCTAAACTATTAGTTCCCGTGAATTGTATAGAAGTAGTGTCAGAAAAATATTGTTTCAAATTGCACAATAATTTAGAAGAATCTTTTTCACAATTAGAAAATGGTGAATGGCTCGACATAAAATTATTAATTATTAAAGTTTTGAAAGAAGACATGAAATGTGTAGGTCCTGGAGAAATGTTTCGCACACTGTGGCTCCTAATATAACTAAAAAAATTTTCTAATGGATCTTGATTGAAGGAACGAGTCAAAATATATTCAAATTTAAATTTATTCAAAAGAATGGATTTCAAATATATAAATCCTTTAATGGTATGAATTAAGTTTTTCAAAGACGGTACCTTTACGAAACAGTTTTTCTTGCTGTTGTGAAACTTCATCGAATCAACTATACCGACTGCTTGCCTCCAGAACTCCTCATGTTCGCTTTCTGAGGTTACACTACCTTTTAATGGTTTTGTTGATGGTGCTATCTTTGAATTAATATTGAGGCTGTCGAATAATCGATCTAAAAACAGAATCAGTTCAGCCGTTTCCACCGCCGAGGGTTCCAAATTTGTTCTGTCTTGTTTACCTGTAAAGTTATTATAACTATATATCGTAGTATAACATATTCCACAATATAATTAATTTGCATAGACTTAATCATTGAAACAAACATATGCTATTACTGTCAGAACTGATATGAAAAAAATAGCAATATATACTTTTCTCAAATTTTAGAGAGTTTCATAATTCATGAATTTTGTTGCTGGAAATGTACTGAAAATTTCAATAATTATCAAAATCATCACTCGGAATTGTATGCCCCCTTCGAAGTCGGCCAAAAACTATAAATTATTAATAATGAGACTTCGAGATCGGTCTTAAGGTTCAGAAGTAGATAGATATGATAATGTAGGCAAATATTTTTTCTATCAATCTCTATCAAATACTAATCAAAAATTTTTGGTTACAGGCATTACTTTTTTCATAAGTGAACTCACCCCAATTAGCAATTCCCTTCATTAATGATCCGACTTGATGGCTGAACACTTGGGTGCAAAAAGATACTTTCATTTTATTTATTGATTCTCTCATTATGTGCCGATCCGTTAACTTCATGCAAATTGGATCACCTTCTTCTGCATCGAGATTATATACAGTTTCAATATCCTTCCACTTAGCAATCATTGCTTGATTGTTATATTGAAAATGTAAATTTTTATCCAACAAATTATTCCTAATCCCCTTAAATAGATGTGGCACATCATAAAGCGGAATCACTTCCTGATCATTGACCAGAAAACCAAACAAATTACATTCTTCACTTTGGTTTCTGAAGTGTTCTGAAGTATCTTTCAGAAGTGAATTTATTGCTGCTTGGTTCGATGCTCCTTGGTCACAAACAGTGGCAACAACAATAAGGCCTATTTCTTGACATTTGTTTATCACATCCTTAATCATTTTTTTCAGGTGCAAGCTCTTAGTTGGCCCATCCGAGAATGTGAAACATAGCGGTTGCTTCCATTTGAAGAACACACCTTGGATCATGAACACATTCACATGGTCCACAATTCCAGGTGTTGATCCCGTATAGTGAAGGCCTTCAATGCAGTCATCTTTTTTATTATATTGAATATGACATGCAAGTGACATCTCATCAAACATTAGAACACAGCACCTTCTTTTTTCACTCATATCTTCCACTTTTTCCTTTAAATTCATAAACAAATGTTCGTTTATTCCTGGTTGAAGAGGAATCTTATTCAAAAATATCTGAAGAGTTTTTCTTGAAGGTAGGGAAAATATTTTTGAAAGTAATCTATAGCCTCTTCCACTAGACTTACACAAAGTAAGGGCCAATATCTTGTCATCAAATGAAAATCTTCGCCCTCTTGGATTTTGCTTCTGCGTTTTGATTTGGCTCAATATAAAATTGAATGTTGGAAGATTAACAGTTTCCATTAAATTTTTAATGTCATATTCCTTCTCTTTTTTTTCAGCCAAACGCAGTCTTCTCCTAAATGATTTTAACCGGCTTCCTATAACAGCCATTCTGTTGCCCCAGTTCACAACTTTTTTGTATAAATGGCGTTCATTAGGAGTCAATTCTGATTGCCTGGACACATTCACCGAAGACAGAATTCCTTTTCTGATCGATCCACCTGAAACAAATAATACACAATTAAATAATCCAACCTCAATCGATGTAGAAAAATAAGCACATAATTGAGCTACATTAATAAAAACTTCTTACTTCTTCTTTCTCTTGCCAAAGATTTGTTTGCATCTACTAATGTTGGCGTGGTGACTGATCTTCCGCCAAGTTCAAGGTAATCTGAAAGGAATATGCAAGTAAGATCTAGTTACACCAATAACGCAACTGATACAGTATTCTTAATGATACTTGACTTACCTGCACGTGATGTTGATGGTTCACAAGCGAATTCCATCCGAAATGGATCGTCATCAGGTGCTGTCTCTTCCAAAATATAGTCCGGAATACTTTCTATAAAATAAATTGTATTATGAATTAGAACTATATTATTGAATAATAAAACAAATGAATGAATAACATTTCCACTATATTACAAATATGTATGACAATTGTTTCGGTACACTGTACCTTTATCAAATACAAATAAACAGACAATCAAAATGAAGAACAGACACTTAAATAGTAGGTATGAAGCTATTATAAAGTAAAAATTAACAACATAGGGCTATTGCAACCGTCAGTGGTGCTACTGCAGTGTGCGGTCTACCTCTCGATTTCTACTGTAGTGTGCGGTCTACCTTTGAATTTCTCATATAGTATGCGGTCTATATATGCGTTTTAAGCAAATATAGATTGCAAATTAAGAAACGGCAATGCATATACATTGATACATAGAAATAGAATTTTTGACAAATATTGTGTTCGTTATCTTCAAGAATTAAATCAAGGGCTTGTTGCGGTTGTTCCTTCACTTTCAATAATTTTGTACAGATCACGTTGTAACATTTTGAAACTTAAGAACTTTATATTTGTAAAGTTTTCAGAATGAATGAAAAATTCTTAGACAAATTCTCCTTTAAATAAATTTTCTTTCAAATCAGCTAATCTCATTAGGCTGTTCTAATTACCTGAATATATTCAATTCATTTAAAATAGATAATAACTTTTTTCCTAGAATAAATTACATAGGTACATTATTGTTTTCTTGGATTAGCCTAAACTTGCTCATTAGTGAAAAAGTTTCAGTTTATTGAGGCAACAGTTTCAAAATTCTAAATAACAGCTTTAAGGTACAATAAGGTAGATATCAGAGACCAGGTAGACCGCACACTGCAGTAGCACCCCGTCAGTTTGGTCATTAAGGAGATTCCCCGAATAATTATAATTATTTATCTCTAATGATTCCAATAGGTTTAATTTGATTTACTAAGCCATGTGTATGAATAACATTTAGGAACAAAGCCAAAAACTCTCTACACAACATTGTTGTATTGTCCAATAATTATTTACTATAGAATATTATTAACTCACCCTCATGTGTAACGGTGGGTAAAAATCGTGAAGGAAGAGCATTTGCCACTAAGCCTCTTTTTGTTCCTGGAACTCGATCCTCATCGGTGAAATGGAAATCACAAAGTACATAGGAGCTATAGATTTGTTCTTTGGTCATATTGTGGAGTTTTGGATTTTTTACTAGAGAAATCCACTTCTCAAAAACTTCACTATTGTTCTTAGGAAATCTATGTCTCTTGGATATTGAATCGTAACATTCTGGCACTACACACTTTTTGAAATAACGAGCCATTATCCACAGCTTGAATATCAGTCAATAAAAGAAAATAAAACTGAAGAACATTCGCCAAAAATCACCACCGAAAAATCAAAATTAACTACAATGAGCGCAAGCACAAGAGTAACTATACAACTTTGAACTGTGATACATGAAAACAGTCCATATATACTCTCTCCAGAGGAGCCAAAATCCACGCCCCACGTAATTAATAAGTTTACTCCCACTTTATACTAGTAACGCCATCCTTCGGATGTGCCAAAAGGAGATTTTGTATACTTGGTTGCCTAGAAAATAGTTTCAGGGGCGCCTATATGAGTTGCCATTATATTGTAGGTGTTATGTGGTGTGCAGATAAGACGGGAAGCGTACGATGATTGGCAGCAACGGAGGGGTATGGCGCTCGGACAACCCTTATTGTTTTGAGCGAACGACTCCCGAAATCGTCTTCTACATGAAATTTGATGATGATTCATTTTTTGAAGCATTTAAATCGAGCGAAGGAGAGACTTATTCGTATATTTAACTACTGTATGAAAGTATGTAAATTCGGACTGCTGGTGGGATATTTTCGAATATATACAAGTAAAATTAAGCATATTCAACACAATGTCAACAGCAGCAGCAGCATCACAGCAAATTTCCTCAGAAGAACAATATGGTTGTATTAAGAAATGTTTTCGAATACCAGACAGCCAAGTTGACGGTCGAGCATGCAAACGATGTAACTCTTTCGGATACTGCATGTGTAATTGCCAATCGAGAGAAAAATATAAGATGATACAATGTTTAATGACTTTCATTTGATGTCCACGTAATAGAGAAGAAACACGTAGAAGATGGCTAAATTGAAAGCATCGTTTATACTTTTATATAATATAATTGGAAACATGTTGTACGTAGATACACCACCAAATGTAATCGAAGCAGGCATTTGTTTCAACGATCAGCAATGTATAGCAATGCGAAAAATAACTGTGAACGATGGACAGATGCATGTATTCTCTACCGAAATTCCAGAGCGAGAAAATAAGTTTAAAATTCGACTTGTGTTCTACCCAAATAGAACATGGGGAGATACTGAAATATTTCATCTACCATCAGAAGAAATTAGGAATATATCCAACGAGAAAAGGAATTCTCAACATCCTTTGAGAGCAGCAGGAGTGAAGAAAATCCCAAAATTAAATCGCCAATATTAGAAACTAATTCATCTATGATATCGTATATAAATTTTTCTATATATATAATGATGCTTATTATGTATAAATTTTAAATCGAAAATAAAAATGTAAGTGAAATAAATATTTTGTTATTCAATTTTCTCAAACCACAAAACCACCATTGTATGATACAAAACAGTTTCCGTCATCATCATGTATAAAATAGCAAGGAAAATTTCGAGGAGATCATTCAATTGTCACAACCAGCAGCCTTCGATTGTAACAAAAAATAGTTCTTCGATTTGTTTTAACAAAACAGTTTTCAAATAATAAAGGAAAACCTCGAGGACCTTGTTTTCTTGTCAACCAACCTTCAATAGTAAGTTTTACCTATATATTTTCTCTCTTATCAATTTTCAACAATGCTTTTTTTGTTATAGATAGCTTTCATAATAATAAGGCTTCGATGATTGGTTCAAGATCATAGAAAAGAGACAAGTTGAAAGAGATTCCTACCACAGAAGAGTGTTTTGTTGCAGTCACATCTGGAGGGGAACTAAAATTTGAGGAGTCGCTGATCTGCAGACTAAAAAACGTGAAATCTGTGTAAGTTTTCATTTTTTGGGATTTATTTTGATTGTGTGTTAAAAAGGGATATTGTGAAGAAGTCAGACGACCTACTCACCATCATTAGTAAATTACAAAAATATGCGCTAGACAATTTAAGAGATAGGGATGAAAGAATTTGGATAAACCGTTTAAATAGATACATTAAATTATGTGACAATACAATTAAAAACAGGAATCTATCGATAGGTATTAGGAAAAAACTTCAGACAAATATTGGACATTTCAAAATTTTTAGATACGTAATTAGGAATCGAAACAAAATTGGTGGTGGACTAAAACTTAAACATCGGGTTCAGTGGAGGAGTGTTAATTCAAGTTTTAAAAGTAGGATTCAAACCAGTATAATTTTTTATTTATATCATATTAACTTGGAGCAATTTTTGTCTGATTGTTTAATCATTCTTAAGAAAAAACAACAAACAAACAAAAATTTTTACCGAATTTCCAATCATCAAAATTAACACATGTTTCTGTGGAGAATTTGTGAGAAAAAGAAAAAGTAAAGATGGGGAAATTTCAGATCTCAAGTATTTTAATACAGTAGTGGTTTGGTGAGTACATTCGCGATCAGATTGCTAACAATCTGTCTGAATTTTCGGAGAAAGAAAGCGGTTGGGCTTTATCAAAAATTATTTCATTAGAGGTAAATATTAATAAAGTTGAAGTTGGAAACGGTTCATCTTTCATCAGACTACCACAACAAATCGCCAATAAGCATGCATGTTTGAATATTCAAAATGACGATACAGCCTGTTTTTATTGGTCGGTTGTTGCAGCGTTACATCCTGCAAAAGAACAGGTAACGAGAACCTCATCATATCCTCATTACAAAACAGTTTTGAAAACTGAAAATCTAGATGCACCGATGTCGTCACACCATATTGCAAAATTTGAGAAAGCAAACGATATTTCTATAAATGTTTACGCGTTGGAGTTGAATACAGTTAAAGAGAAAAAATTTTATTCAGTTGTACCCATAAGACTTACCAAAATAAATATATTCCAAAATTAAACGACTGCGCCTCTCATTGACAATGAAACTATCGAAATCCAATACCACTATTGTCTAATTAAAGATTTATCTCGATTAATTGGAATGCAGGTAAACAAAAAGAAGAATAAAAAAATTATTTGTGACAGATGTCTAAATTACTTTTCATCTCAAAAAAATTTGGAAGAACATGAATATCTATGTTCTAAAACTAATCATAGTATAATTTCCTTCCCCAATTACGATCATGTTGAATTTAAAAATCATATATACAAACAAATGGTTCCGTTTATTCTTTATGCGGATTTTGAGTGTGTATTAGAGAATTTCAATAATGCAATTTCATCTAAAACCGTTAAATACCAAAAACATTCTCCCTATAGTGCAGGTTTATATTTGAAATGTAATTATGATGATATTTTGTCTAAATGAAAACTATTGCCGAAATGGTGCAATCAAAGCTGAAAAATGTTCTTCCGATGGATGAAAGTAATATACCTACAAACGCTACATTATGTCATATTTGTGAAAAAGCTTTTGTATCGACAGACATAATCGTTCGTGATCATGATCATTTTTCAAAAAAACTTCGCTCACCAAGCATGTAATTTAAATTTCAAAAAACAGTATGTTATACCTATCGTGTTTCACAACCTCTCAGGCTATGACAGTCATTTCATGATTCGAGAACTAAGTAAGAATGGTCGTTTAAGCGTACTTCCCGTTAATAAGGAAAAATACATATCCTTCACTCTCTATGACGATAATACCGACATTAAATTTAGATTTATTGACTCTTTACGTTTTTTGGGAACTTCGTTGAACAAATTAGCTTCGATAATGGAAGGACATGATCTCAAAATTATTTCACGTGAATTTAGCGATGTTTCGAATGATGATACGAAGTTCGCCCTTCTCACAAGGAAAGGGATATTTCCCTACGACTATATTGATAGTTTGGATAAATTAAATGATAAGCAATTGCCGACAAAAGACATGTTTTACAATAAACTGAACGATGAACAGATTACCGACGAACAATATCAGCATGCACTAGACGTATGGACAGCATTCGAAATTTCTGATTTGGGTGCGCACTCCGACTTGTATTTAAAGATAGATGTTTTGTTGTTGGCTGACGTGTTTGAAAATTTTCGTAAAAAGTGTCACAACACATATGGCTTGGATCCCGCTTGGTATTACACTTTACCTGGTTACACGTGGGATGCAATGTTAAAGTATACGAAATGTCGTCTGGAACTTTTGAAGGACATTGACCAACTTTTGTTCATCGAACAGGACATACGTGATGGAATTTCTGTGTGTAGTAAAAGATATTTCGAGGCAAACAACAAATACATTAGTGAAGGATATGATCCGACGAAACCATCGAAATGTATCATGTATTTCGATGTAAATAATTTGTATGGATGGGCAATGTCTCAATTTTTACCTTTCGGTGAGTTTGAATGGGTTGAAAATGTTGAAAATTTTGATGTAATGACTGTCGCAGACGATGCAACTCACGGATATATGCTTCAAGTCGATTTAACATATCCTCGCAAACTACATGATACTCATAAAGATTTTCCATTCGCTGCTGAACAATGGATCCCTCCCGGCTCAAAATTACCAAAGTTAATGACCACACTGTACAACAAAACAAAATACATCATACACTATCGAAATTTGAAACAATGTTTGGAAAATGGGTTAGAAATCACTAAAATTCATAAAATTTTACAATTTAAACAGTCTGCTTGGCTGCAACCCTACATTGAGTTAAACACTCGGTTGAGGACGGCAGCCACAACGGAATTTGAGAAAAACCTCTATAAATTAATGAATAATAAGGTGTTTGGAAAAACAATGGAGAATATTCGGAAGCATCGGGTTGTGAAACTCGTTAGATCCTGGGAAGGGCGATACGGAGCGAAAAACTTGATTGCATGTCCTTAATTTCGAAATAGAACAATTTTTTATGAAAATCTTGTAGCAATCGAATTAGAAAAGACCAATATATGTTTCAATAAACCGCTTTACATTGGGATGGCTATTTTGGATTTATCAAAAATTTGTATGTATGATTTTCATTTAGGTCACATGCTACCAGAATGGGTGAGGAAAATTGTGACTTACTATACATGGATACCGATAGTTTCATGTACGGAAAATGGTGTAGTGATGCGTATCAGGAGGTGATAAAATCCGACCTTAACAAATTTGATACGTCAGATTATAGTCTCGACAATCCTTATAAAATACCTCTTGTTGGAAAGAAGGTTCTCGGTAGAATAAAAGATGAGGCGAATGGTAAAATAATCACACACTTTGTTGGCTTGAGATCGAAAATGTACTCATTTAAAGTTCAGGGGGGTAAAATTACTAAGAAATCAAAGGGAGTTAAATTTAACATTGTAAAAAATGGAATAACTTTTGATGATTATGTGAATTGCTTAAGAAATTCTAATGAAAAATTGGTTACCCAACGCTGTATACGTTCATATAATCACAACGTGTTTAGTATAAAACAGACGAAAATCGCACGATGATAAAAGATTCCTATTACCTAACGATTCCTACAAGACATTACCTTGGGAGCATCAATCCATCACTTAGATTTTTCTTACTATATCCATTTTTTAACTATCAAAAAATTATAAAAAAAAATGAAAACCCAAGTATTTTATTTATAAATAAACATAATAGTAAAATAGTGTTTTTTATCTAATTGTTTCTTATATGTAATGATGTTTATCATGAATTTTCCCAAACCGCAAAACCAAAAACAAATATTGTTAGCAGAAAAACAAGTTTGTTATCATTAAACGACAGGAAACAATATCTGACTTGCTGCAACAAAACAATGCATGTGCGGTTTTCCATTGTTGGCAGCAAAATATGTTGGTTATCATTAATATCCAGCTGTAAGAAATATAAATAGCTCGAGGAGCTCATTTTATTGTCACAACCAGCACAGCCTACATCATCAGTTAAACAGTTGTCATCCAATCTTCAATAGTAAGTATTACCGACATATATTTTCTCTCTGATTCTCAACAATACTTTTTTTGTTACAGATGGCTTTTCTTCAAACTTTAAACAATGCTTCGATGGCTAGCAATGGAAAACCTATTATGAAAATAACCGAACTACTCATCGACTCACCATTCAAGATCGTTGAAGCGAAAAAGGTACAAAGCCCATTTGGAGAAACAATTTTGCTGGTGTTGGAAGAAGCAGCCACATTCCTACCGAAGAGGGTGTTTGATACATACCTACCACATTTGGAGGAGCTAAGTTCGGGGAGATATTCGCTGGTGTTCCGCGGACTGAAAAACTCGGGGAAACCGAATTCGCTAACACTCTTCGAAATCATACAGAACGATAAATTAGATTTTTCTGAATTATATTTATTACATTTTATATAAATAAAATAACATATTAGTAAAATAGTGTTTTATTTAATATATAGGAAAAAAAATCATAAATTCATTCATAAAAAGAAGTTACTTTGGAAAGCAAAGTTTTCAATTCTTGCAAGAGCCCACTGCTTGGACATTGTACTCCAAACATATTCCAATTAAATTCTCCTACTTGCACAAGTTTTCGTTAAAATTCGTTGTATTTGAAGTAAGTATTCTTCTTGAAAAATATATATGTCCATCAATATAACGAAAGTTAAATTGCTTGGAATATCTGGAAACTCGTATCTAGTATTACCCATAAATTTTCGAGCTCCATTTTCATTATATTCTCGATAGTCACCATTTGTCAATAAAATATAGATTTTTCCACTGTTTGTCTGAAACATGGCTTCTACTTCAACTCCTCTAGGTATATCATAAGCAATGGTTCTGATGCTACCAACGATGTTTAAATTTGGAAATTGACTAAAATAAACTTACTTATTGCTTGCAACCATAAGATTACCATTCGAAATTTGAAAAGCGTGATTCACTTTGGTTATTCCAGTGTTAATTAAATAATCATGATATAGATTTTCAGATTGATGAAGTTTATTGTCTTTTTTATTAGCATTTATGTATATTTTCCACAAGCGATTTTGAGAAATTACGTATAATTTATGGTTGGGGAATCCTGGTGAATATGCCAAAAACATTATGTCAGGATATTTCACATCACACAAGTTAAATGTAGAGCTAATATCTTCTGGAGAAGGTTGCTGCTGTGTTGTTTTTGGTGTTGTAGTAGGCCTCGGTTTGCCATATAGCTTTTGAATTGCTAATTTATCATCTTTATGTAGACTGTTTGCTGCATCTTGATAAAACGGGTACATAATTGCATGAGTATTTAGGCTGTGACTAATTACTAGAGAATGTCCAATCTCATGTAACAGTACCATTAGCAGATTTATCCCTCCATCACCAATCATGTTTCCATCATCATCAATATATTGCCAATTTTCATCAGCTTCTATATGAACTTCAACACATGAAGCATAGGATGCAGAGGGAAACGCATGTCCTAAGACTACTCCTGGACCATCTAATGGATATGGATAGATCTCTTTACCCATGCATATGGTGCGATATTCATGTTCTTTTTTGACAAATGCTACTAAAATATCTGGAGTGATGTTATTTACATGATCTCTCTTTATCATACTAGCAGCAGTAAGCATTTTAAATGTTAGTCCAGATGCATTTTGCCACATATTGAAAGCTTGTTGAACGACGTTTCGATATTTACCGACACCCTCGACCAAATACCAATGCAGAGTGGTTTTGTTCCATTTAGTTGAAACTACAAATTCATTATCGCTATAGTTACATCGTGGTTTTGATATTAACTCAATCGTTTCTGCATTAAGGCTGCCATCTATCGGTAACTTATAATCTTCTTGAAACTTTGCTAGACTCTCCTCGAGAGATGTATTTGTATTATTTTGAATATAACCATACTTTTGTAAATATTTCTGTGCATCAGGTAGAGTTAGGTTTGATGACGCGATATGTACCAGCAATAGCAAGGAAACGATCACCTTCATTGTCAATTCGTTAATAATTGAATTATCAAGGTGATAATGAATATATTTTGGTGGAGATATGAAATAAAACAAAAAAAGTTTATTTCACAGTATATTAACAGTCTATGTTAGATGTAGATTCAAATTCATTATATAAAAAATTCTGTACAATATCTGAACTATAATAAAAGAGATATTCCCTTAAGGTATTAGTATACATACAATCGATTGAGGATGCTTCACAAAATCCATAAAGAAGGTCTAAAACACTCAAATTTACATTATCTAACCAATTTCTTATAATATTAAATAGATTTTGATAAAATTCGTTGAAATTGAGGCATTCCAACATAGCAAGTCGATTTGAAATCACATGCATCTGTACATTTAAAATGGCTGCAATGTCTTCTTCATACAGATTCATGCCGACATTGAACTTGGAAATAAACACGAGGTTCGTATAGGTACCATACTGATATTGAGTCACTTTCACAAAGTCTCCACATTTTGTTTCTATAGGATCAGCAGCATAATCTTCGTTGTCTTCGACATTTTGTTGTATTTCTTGTAGCAAGGTGATGATTGAATCCCACTCGTAGGTGGAGAATGAAATTTCCCAAGGTGTAGACCTTTGCTTCAGAATAACGCATGCACTAAAGTCTCTTGTAGGACTCAGACCACATCGCAACTCGTAGTTACTTGGTTGCGGTAGAGGAAAAGTCATCAAAAGTAATGGTTTTTCGGTTTGAGCTCTGGTTAAAGCTCTGTCGTCGACCCCATCTTCATACTCTCGTTGGGCAGCATCTTCGCTTTGATCTAGAATTCGATCGACGGAGAGTTTCTTCATCACTATAATCATTTCCTCGCATACTGGCGTCAGACATACTTTCACATCAACTAATGAGCATTTTCCAAATCACACGTTATTTATATTCGAACATCACGTGACATCATTTTTGTTTGTTTCTAGTTTTACATGTATTTAAATGGGAAAACGGGTCACATCTGCAGAAAGTGGTAGAAATGCATTGTTTCTTATGTAAAACACGCACAAATCGTTGAGTTTGGGGGGCCTTTTAGATCGAATCACACAATTGCGTCTTTTCCTATCCAGCTGTTGTGTTTCTTATCTAACCCAAGCCATTTCACATACAATTTATTTCCTTTCTTCCTGAGTACCTTTTCCACGAGATAGATGTTGGGATTTGAGGTCATAAGGTAACAAATATGTAACGGGGTTGGTTATCTTGACAGTGACAATTTTAAATAGTTCTGTCGTCCAATTGGGAGTGTATCCTTTTTCGAAAAGGTGTTTAGTCTTACTCCAGCGAACAATGTCGCCGACTTTTAATTTTCGCGGGCCGACAATCTTCAAGTGCGTGTACGCTTTATCGAGAATGAGCTTTTCGTTGGATTTATTAACTTGCGATGGTTTGTAACCAGTCTTGCTGTGACGTATATCATTGTAGGTTTTTGTAATGCTAGGTAATATGTCTATCTATTTGTAGGTCCCATTCAAACTAAAGTACCTATTTGAAAAGTTTTTCTTTCAGCGTTCTGATTACACGTTCTACTATTGCAGCTTTCTGGACGCTGCACGTATTATAGTGGTTGATGTTATGTTTTTTCATAAGTTCTTGGAATTTACTATTAAAAAATTCCTTACCCTGGTCTGTCTGTAAATTTTTTGGGCAACGTTTCGTGTGCATCAAAAGGTCTGTAAATACTTTAGTTATTTCCTCACCGGATTTCGTTTTCACTGGATGAGTCCATACGTACTTGGAGAAACAATCAATTATGATTATAATCAATTTAAAATTTCGATTTTGTCCAGCATACTGACGCATTTCCGCCAGATCCATTTGCCATAAATCATCCAAACCATTGATGATTGTACGTCGTCGAGGGTATGTTTTACGAGCAGGTTTATGCAACTCGTTGACAACTTGAACCTTTTCTTTCGAAATCATTACTGCGAATGATTGTGTAAAAATCTTAATTTTTCTTTTTGATGAGTTGCACTAAATTTGTTATGGATGCTTGGATTTTTTTTATGCTTATATTCAAATTTGTAATATCCAGTCCTAATTCAGATATTTGGTAAACGACATTCGTTCGAAACTGATTCAACTCTCTTTCCACATTTTTGGTTAAGGTGTGTGCTTCAGTCATATTTTCAAATTTTTTGTTGATGGCATCAGTGAGTTGTTTCAAGTTGTTTCTGTAAGCACGCTCCACATCTGATATGAGCAAGTTCTCTTTAAAGATTTGTGCTTTAACATCTTCTTGCAACTGGTTAAGATCTTTGGTTAGAGTGTCGAAAGTCTCCGCGTCTTTTGCAGATAGCTCGCTAAATCGGTTGCGAAAGTCAGCGAATGTTTCGGTAACAATTTCAAATCTTTTTTCGTTGCCATGAATGAATTGTTTCACAATCTCTGTGCGATCTTCGATAGTTTTCGTAAACACGTCAGCCCAATGTTTCATCTGATCGTCTACGTACTGCTTGTTGGTAGCATCCATAGGATTAGTTGGCATTTTTACGTTACACCGCTTAATTTTTTTTAAATCAATATTACCGTCAGGAGTATGTGCTAAACCATCACCAAGTTCAATCATCGGTCGCCGCAATCGTTTTCTCGAAGAAGAACTACTTCCGAACTTTGTTACGGTCTCAAAATCCTTTTATACTCGAATATCGTAGATATATATGCATATATACTTTCCAAGGAAAGGAAACAACAGAATCGGTTAAATAGTTATTATCAATAATACGTACAATCACGTTCGATTGATTCCGGAGATAATAACGAGAGTGTAGAGTTGGGATCTGAAATAAACATTATTAGTATATATGAGAGGGTTGAATCACTCTGTACTGTACTCACCCTGTAAACCCGAATAACACAACAAAGGGGTTTTCCTGGGCCGAGCTGTTCCTCTATTGGAGTCCTAGCTGCATTCCAACGATCGTCCAGTTATGTCAAACTGACCTTTTCCATTCCTGTAAAGTATGCTTATGATCACTCTGAAGGATTTTAATTAGTCATACCTTACCTGATTGATATTCACCGAGCACTTCCAACATATTGAAGCCCAGAGGAGTCCAACTATTCCACACAAGCCATGATTACTCTATGCAAGCCATTGTAAACATGTCAATCGTTATCTATCATAAGTCAATCAATCATGTCATGTCAAGTCATTGTCAAGAGAATCTTCGAGAATTTTCTGGCAGAGGGATCGCGCAATTTCCAACACAAGGGAGGTTATTTGAGGTCCATGTGACTGGCTCAAAATCGCTATTGCGGATTAAATTTAGCCTTACTTCTTGGAATTTTTATCGAGGATATATAGATCTCGTGGAGATCTACACATTTGTGGATTCGAGTACTCTAAAATTCCATTGGCAATCACTGCACCTATTTCTTAAAGGCCGCACAACATCCAAGGTACGTTCAGATCTCTAACTGCTAATTATTCTAGTATCTTTCTTGACACTACTAACCTGGGTAATCAGTATTTCGTAGGGTTGCTTTGCCTGTCACTACTATCTCTTCCAGGCCTTCTTTTCTTTTCTTCTCTTCTCCTCTTCTTTTCTTCCTATTTTCTTCTTTCACCATCACTTCAACCTCACTCTGCTGCTACGCTCGAGTCGGCCCGGACGAAGCCCAGTAAGTACTTCAGGTACGGAGAGCTGAAGCCCAGAACAACCTCCTTCACCATAGGGACCCGGTGCACCGGACTCCAGACCTGTTCTGCACGACACCCACCGAGCGACGGAGCTAACAGATAAGCCTTAGAATAAGAACAACTGCCAAAGCCCGATAAATTCAATCGTTATATCATCTACGGCCGTTGCTTGTTTATTTCTTTGCATGGTAGGGAAGCTTCAGAATATAAACTGCTTTACTCCTCAATACTGCCGTTCCCGCTCTGTAAGCTTGCAGGATCCTACAAGTAGGGAGTTTATTGTTAAAATTACGGCCTTTATAGTGAAGAGTTGATAGGGACACTTACCTTATAGTAAATTGTATAAGCACCGCCATTACTATTTGGCCAAATTGTTTCACTTTGGCACTATCCGCCCAACGCTGAGCAGCAATACATCTTGGATACGCATCCTTGTTTTATTTCAAGCACAACTCACCCCGTTTAGCCGTGCTATAGAACAACCAACCACCCAATTGTTACTACCACTTTCGAAATCAAAGTGAAAGTAGAAAACGGGTAGCAACAAAGTGGCGCCCAAACGTTGGTTAAGATTCGGTGTTTGTTTACATGGCTGCTGCGCTGGCGTGTGGACGAGATGCTGCCAATGGTCGTGTAAATAGATTGGCATATATATATTATAGGTTTATTTGAATTTCTGAAGTGAACTATTTATATAGTGATTGAATTCGTATGGATTAATAGTCAACGAATTGATTTTTTTTTGAGCTAGATTCTCTCAATTTTGTTAGTACACTAACTCAGATTTGTACTTATTCTTGATAGTGTTAATTTTCATTTAATTTGGATGTGGACGGTGATCCACGTTACAGATTCTCTCGGGTAGAGAGGAACGCTGAAAGCGGATCCAAATTTTTTTTTAACTAGATATCTTACGGGGTGATTCAATTATCTAATTAGAATAATTCAATTTTAGTGAATAAATGGTTGTATATATGTAGGTAAATTTATGGTACGTAAATTCGTGAGGGTATTTTGTAGGTTTGCTACTTCCATACGTATTTTTTTAGTGGAAGTTGAGATTTAGTAATATATTGACTTAGACTTTGGTTTAGCAGTTGAACTTGTTCTGCATTTATAGGTACATTTTTTTTTGTTTTTCCTTTTTTTGGAAGGGTCGGGTTGTTATAAGCATTTAAGTTAACTTCATTTTATGATGGAAGTGAATCGATTATTAGGAGATGAGTTTACCTACGAGCTATATATTCGCGGACTACCAGTTGCTAATACAGTTGCGGAAAAGCGGTCTAACCTTCGACTATTTCTAAGGCAGGAGAAACAGGAAGGTGCATCAAGCTTTCCGAATGTTTTTCTTGATGCGGAAAGGGAATTGTCCACCTGTGGACGTAAATTAGAAGAGCTGGAACTAGCTATCATAGAATTCGATCCGGAAAACCGGGAGAACGAATTTCGACGTATTTTTAGTCGGCTACTGCACATCTCCTCTCGCTTGAATCGCTTCACGGGAAGAGAGGTAGACGAAGAAATAGCCAGACTGAGATTGGTTACGAAATGTTCCCGCTTAATTGGGGATGTCACCTTGAAGAACGACGGTAGGAATATCAGCCTTCATCCAGAGGGGGAAGAGTGGAAGGCGAGAACAACAGTTGGCGACAATACCATTCCTTTAAGCCAGGCGGATGCTTCCAATGCGATGGAAGGTAGACGTAGGAGGCAGTCTTCTGATGCACGGCCTGGACAGGAACCATCTATACTTGATAGTCCAAATCCTCCCATTCTTCCAGTCGTGGATAACAGAGAGAACACAACGGTGGTGCACGATTTGATTGTACTAGAGGAATCAATACCAAGAGAGACCGAACCAATCCAGCAAATCGCCTCGCCACCAAGGCATCACACAGCCCTTCATGCTTCTTCAATGCATTCCCAGCCGAATAAAGCTAGTTCATACACTCACTTCTAGTCGCAAATCCACCCTCCCACAAAGTCAGAGTATTATCGTCTTCTAGGAAGTGGAACAGATGTTCCACAGACTAGGTCCAACACACAAGTTTATTTCTCTTCTATGAGGCCAGAGGCTACGCACACCTGCTACGATGATACCTCCGGATTCTGTCTTCCCGATTGTACCATTCCTATGGAGCGCCTACACGTGTCGCCCCGACAAGGCAACATTATCAGCAGAAGTGAGGAATGTCGGTGGAAGGACGTCAGTAGATGGAATATACGTTATAATGGGAGAACTAGCGTAAATGATTTCGAGGATCGAGGAAATGCGAATTGCCCGTGACGTATCGAAGTCCCAGCTCCTGCGGTTTGCTCCAGAAATTTTCGGTCAAGATGCCCTCTTATGGTATAGGACAAGAACATTCACTGATTGGGACGACCTCGTGGAACAATTAAAGGAAGCCTTTCGCCCCTATGACTATGAGTACAGTCTTTGGGAGGAGATAAGACGTCGTACGCAAGGAACTCAGGAGAAGGTTTTGACGTACATTACAGCAATGGAAAATCTCTTCCGGAAACTTGTTCAGATTCCCGACGAGAAGTCTCGAATTAATATAATTAGGCGAAACTTGCTTCCTCACATCCAGACCCAGCTCGCCCTACAAACAATACCTACCATAGTAGAGTTAACTCGACTTAGCCGTTTGATAGAGGAAACGGAGCTGAGGAATCAAAGATTTATTCCCCCTTCCACGGCATATAGAAGTCTCTTGGAACCTGAACTTGCTTATAGGAAGCCTCAACCAAAGCAACTGCAACAAACACACACGGTAGCAACTATTCGCTCGGAGGAGACTAGCTCTAACTGCAATCCAGGAATCTCCAATCTAACTAAAACAACACTTTCAGCAAGATGTTGGAACTGCGGCAGCTCAGATCATAAATTCAGGGCGTGCTCGCAACCTCGCAAGAAGTTCTGTTACAAGTGTGGGCAAGAAAATGCCTTCGCGAGCTCGTGTCCTCGATGTCAAAAAAACGGGGCAAGAGGTCAACAGTAAGCCGGCTGTCGACCGAACCCATCAACCCGGCTGAACCTCCTAGAGTCGTGCTGGACTATGTGTTGGCGCATGCCAAAAATGATACGAGGCCGTATCTGAGGGTCTCTTTGTACGGTTGTCTCCTCCTCGGTTTACTTGACAGTGGCTGTACGAGCACCATTATTGGCGGCCCTGGCTGGAGTATGCTTCAGTCTACTTGCCGGCTGAAGAAGACCGAGCAACGTAGCTGTACGGTCGCGAACGGCCAATCATATGCTGTATTGGGGACAGTGGCTGCACCGTTTGAGTTATTCGGGCGAATCAGAGTGTTGGAGGCTTTGGTAGTACCGACCGTAGCCCATACGTTGATTTTAGGAATGGACTTTTGGATGGCTATGGAAATCATCCCGGATATGTTCTCAGGGGAGTGGTGTTTCCGGGACGATCAAAGTAGGCCAGAACCGACGACTCCAACCCTAGCTTCAATCGACTCTCTGAACGCAATGCAGAGACAAGCCTTAGACAAAGTTATAGAGGTGGCTTTCACTGCCATGGGAAACAAGTTGGGGTGTACCAACTTGGTGGAACATGTTATCCGCACTGACCATCCACCTATTAGGAAAAGACACTATCCTTTGTCACCAGCGCTCCAGTGCCAAGTCAACAAAGAACTAGAAAAAATGATCCAGGATGGAGTGGTGGAGCCATCACAGTCTCCATGGGCATCCCCCATACTGCTGATTAAAAAAAGCGATGGATGCTATAGATTTGTAGTTGATTTCCGTGAGTTGAACAAGGTGACCACGCGAGATGCCTATCCACTTCCTTCTGTGAGTGCTACTCTCGACAAGCTTCGGAACTCTAACTATCTCACCACCCTTGACATAAAATCCGCCAACTGGCAAATTCCGTTGTCAGAGAGTTCCAAACCCCTAACAGCATTTGTTGTTCCTAACAGAGGCCTCTTCCAGTTCCGGAAAATGCCTATGGGTCTTCATAATGCACCAGCTACATGGCAGTGATTTATCGACCAGGTGGTAGGGTACGATTTGGAACGGTACGTTTTCGTGTATCTAGATGATGTAATCATCTGTACGGCCACATTCGAACAACATCTAGATGTTTTACGGGAAGTTCTGTTACGACTCCAGGAAGCAGGCCTTACATTGAATCGCAATAAGTGCCATTTTTGCAAGCCCGAATTGCGATATCTTGGTTACGTGGTGGGTGCAGGAGGACTAATGGTGGACCCCGGAAAGGTAGAGGCGATACTCCAAATTCCTACTCCAAGGACCGTGAAGGACGTAAGGAGACTGATCGGACTCGCCTCATGGTATCGTCGCTTCGTACCGAACTTCTCTACATTGACGGCTCCTCTTAGTAACCTCCTAAGAAAAGACCAGAAGTTCGAGTGGAACTCGACCTGTGAGGAAGCCTTTAAGAACCTGAAGAACCGTCTTGTCACGGCTCCAATCTTAAGTTGTCCTAATTTCGATCTCCCATTTGTCGTGCAGACGGACGCTTCTGATTTCGGTGTGGGCGCAGTTCTTTCTCAAGTTGATAACGAGGGAGAAAAGGTAATTTGTTATCTTAGTAAGACACTAACGAAAACAGAGAGAAAATACAGTACCACAGAGAAGGAGTGCTTAGCCGTCCTATGCGCCATCGAGAAGTTCCGACCATATATTGAAGGAACCAGATTCACTGTTGTTACAGATCATTATAGTCTCAAGTGGCTTAATAATATCAAAGATCCTGTTGGACGAATCGCCAGGTGGGCTGTGAGACTCCAACAATATGACTTCGAAATTGTGCACCGTAAAGGCAAGGAACATGTAGTCCCGGACGCCCTGTCGAGATCTGTACCTTGTGCTTACCCGATAAAATCAGAGGATCCTCCTGAAATTTCGACGGACCAGTGGTGGAATAAACTGCGAGCCCGGGTAGAAAGCAATCCCCAGAAGTACCCCCAGTGGAGAATTCAGAACGGTCAACTTTTCAAGCACACGGTTCGACCGTACCCTGATCTACGGGACGAGTCAGATAGCTGGCTCATGGTAGTGCCGAGGGACAAGAGAAGAGCTCTTATAGAGTCCCATCATGAACCTCCTACCTGTGGTCACTTGGGAGTCTACAAAACCACGGCCCGTATTGCAAATAAATACTACTGGCCCAAGATGAGGCAAGATATAGCCAGGTACATACGGCGTTGCCGAGTATGCCTAAGTACAAAGCCTGAACAACGACCTCCGAACGGTCAGATGCTTAGCAAAGCTCCGACAACGGATAGGCCTTGGCAAATCTTAAGTATGGACCTCGTCGGACCGCTTCCAAGATCAAGTGCCGGTTATTCATATATATTCTCGGTTTTGGATTTGTTCAGTAAATTCATCGTGCTTTTCCCTTTGCGAAAAGCGACCGGTTCTAAAATCGCCTCCCCTTTTGAGGAGAACGTGATTCTTATGTTCGGTGCTCCACAAAAAGTCATTACCGACAATGGAACTCCGTTTCGGAGCAGAGAATTGGCGACCGTCTTCGCAAAATACAACATTTCTCCTACCCATATTTCGAATTACCATGCCCAGGCAAACCCAGTGGAAAGATCCCACCGAGTCATTAAGACAATCCTCACTTCGTACGTTTCCTCAAATCACCGGAAATGGGATACTTGTCTCCAACAGGTGGCTTGCGCAATCCGCACAGCAAAGCATCACAGCTCAGACGCCAAATTTCATCATGTTTGGTAGAGAAATATCTTTGAGCGGTAGTGAAATCCATCCCTTGGCATCTTCTCTCAACCAAGAGTCATATAACCCGGATATACGATCCGAAGCCTTGAAGAAACTATTTAAGGAGGTCTCAAGGAGGATTAAACAATCATTCCAAGCTAGTAGAACGAGATATAACCTGAGGCGTAGGGATGAAAGATATGTGGTAAATCAAAAGGTTTGGAAGCGAAACTACGCACTCTCCGATGGCTCTAGAGGGTTTACAGCTAAGTTTGCTCCGAAGTTTGAGGGACCATTCACTATATCGAAGATATTATCACCATGGTCGTATGAGCTGGTAGATTCGGAAGGGAAAAGTCGAGGTGTCTGGCATGCTAAGGATATAAAGTCTCATCTCCCAGAGAAAGATAATTCTTCTGAGGACGAAAACTTCGAGAATGCGATATGAACTCTACCGGTCGTCGTTATCAATCGCCAGTAGAGTAGTCGCAGAAAACAAGTTAGTTTAGAGATAGTAGATAAGTTAGATAGATATAGGATAGAACTTGAGTTAGATATAGTATAGAAGTTTAGTTAGATGTATTATTGTAGTGTAGTTAGACGTAGTATATATAGTATTTAGTAAGACAGGAGATAGGAGTTAGAAGCGCGTATAGTTTAGTGATTAGTCGATTATTGTAATATCCAATGACAGTTGTATTAGCAGAGTAGTGAGATCGGTTCAGAAAGTTTTTTTTGGGAAAAAAAAACTTTTTCGGGGAAAGAGGGGAGTTGTTACGGTCTCAAAATCCTTTTATACTCGAATATCGTAGATATATATGCATATATACTTTCCAAGGAAAGGAAACAACAGAATCGGTTAAATAGTTATTATCAATAATACGTACAATCACGTTCGATTGATTCCGGAGATAATAACGAGAGTGTAGAGTTGGGATCTGAAATAAACATTATTAGTATATATGAGAGGGTTGAATCACTCTGTACTGTACTCACCCTGTAAACCCGAATAACACAACAAAGGGGTTTTCCTGGGCCCAGCTGTTCCTCTATTGGAGTCCTAGCTGCATTCCAACGATCGTCCAGTTATGTCAAACTGACCTTTTCCATTCTTGTAAAGTATGCTTATGATCACTCTGAAGGATTTTAATTAGTCATACCTTACCTGATTGATATTCACCGAGCACTTCCAACATATTGAAGCCCAGAGGAGTCCAACTATTCCACACAAGCCATGATTACTCTATGCAAGCCATTGTAAACATGTCAATCGTTATCTATCATAAGTCAATCAATCATGTCATGTCAAGTCATTGTCAAGAGAATCTTCGAGAATTTTCTGGCAGAGGGATCGCGCAATTTCCAACACAAGGGAGGTTATTTGAGGTCCATGTGACTGGCTCAAAATCGCTATTGCGGATTAAATTTAGCCTTACTTCTTGGAATTTTTATCGAGGATATATAGATCTCGTGGAGATCTACACATTTGTGGATTCGAGTACTCTAAAATTCCATTGGCAATCACTGCACCTATTTCTTAAAGGCCGCACAACATCCAAGGTACGTTCAGATCTCTAACTGCTAATTATTCTAGTATCTTTCTTGACACTACTAACCTGGGTAATCAGTATTTCGTAGGGTTGCTTTGCCTGTCACTACTATCTCTTCCAGGCCTTCTTTTCTTTTCTTCTCTTCTCCTCTTCTTTTCTTCCTATTTTCTTCTTTCACCATCACTTCAACCTCACTCTGCTGCTACGCTCGAGTCGGCCCGGACGAAGCCCAGTAAGTACTTCAGGTACGGAGAGCTGAAGCCCAGAACAACCTCCTTCACCATAGGGACCCGGTGCACCGGACTCCAGACCTGTTCTGCACGACACCCACCGAGCGACGGAGCTAACAGATAAGCCTTAGAATAAGAACAACTGCCAAAGCCCGATAAATTCAATCGTTATATCATCTACGGCCGTTGCTTGTTTATTTCTTTGCATGGTAGGGAAGCTTCAGAATATAAACTGCTTTACTCCTCAATACTGCCGTTCCCGCTCTGTAAGCTTGCAGGATCCTACAAGTAGGGAGTTTATTGTTAAAATTACGGCCTTTATAGTGAAGAGTTGATAGGGACACTTACCTTATAGTAAATTGTATAAGCACCGCCATTACTATTTGGCCAAATTGTTTCACTTTGGCACTATCCGCCCAACGCTGAGCAGCAATACATCTTGGATACGCATCCTTGTTTTATTTCAAGCACAACTCACCCCGTTTAGCCGTGCTATAGAACAACCAACCACCCAATTGTTACTACCACTTTCGAAATCAAAGTGAAAGTAGAAAACGGGTAGCAACAACTTGTCGATGGTCATCTTGGAAATGATACATCTATTGAATGATGTTGGCCTCTTTCAATTCTTCGATTATGGATATAATTTCATAGTCATGTGAAGTGTTTCCAGCATTTTTGGATGCTAATAACAATCGTAAACGTTCACACAATTCGTTCGGATCATCCCAATAAATGTATTCCACAGGTTTAGAATTGTATGGCATCAAGCCCCGTCCCTCCGTTGTGCGCGATGATTTTCGAATAAACATTGGTTTGATGATTTCCATATATTTGCGTCGATTAGTTCCTTTTCAATGCATTATTTGCTTTTTTATGTACAGTCGACAGTTCTAAAATGTGTTTGTACGCAACGAGATCGTCCTTGTTGAAATTTTCTGGATCATCGTAGAATATCAGTTCATATAGCCCAGGTGTTCCTATCACTTGCTGTCCAGCAACTTTGATGTGCTGCTTATCAAAATCGATTTCTATTGAACCAAGCCGCCATTTTGAAGTTGTAAAATCATATATGGGCCCGTATACTTTGTCTATCTTCTCATCATTGCTCCAATTTTGTGTTAAGAATTTATGACTCTTTGGTGGATACTGATCGATATATGCTTGAATGATTTGAGGAGCGATTGTATCTTCGTCAAATGTTCCTTCTTCTTCATCATCGAACACTTCATCATCATCATCTCCATCAGTACTGGCAATAGGTTCAAGTTTCTGGAATGGTGGTAGAATTTCAGCATTGCCGACCGATGCATCCTCTGTCTTCACTTCTTTTTTTGGTACAGTGGTGGTATGTTCATTCCTGAGCGATTTCTTAGCTATTGCCAGCTGCTTTTTCAGTGGAACTGATATGGGTTTGAATAATTTTTGTAATGCCTCATCCTCTTCTGATTTACCCAATTTCAATGATAAGTATTTCTTTTTTATGATCCTAGCGATTTCATTGATTTTCGTTTTGCGAATTATGTCAACCTCTTTGCTGGGTGGTTTCATGTTGACAAATATACTTTATCATGATAAGTTCATGGTTTTATAAACTTATCAAAGCCATATCGATAGCGACCTGCATTCAGATCACACTCCTTTACGATCACCATTGTACCTAATTTTTCATTCCAACAATCAGCACACATACGCTTGAAATCGTTGAATGACACATCAGGTGAAACGTGTTCATCATACACATGCTTTAAATTTATTTTATCTTGCTTGAACAACACAATTAGATTGAAATTGTCTCGCAACATTTGCTTTGGAGCCTTACTATACGTTTGCCCAATGTACATAACATCTATACCTCGATGTCGACACATGGAATAATATTCTTGGATTTTCTGCTGCTGATACTTAGGTTGTTACAATGACTTTGAATATACGTAAACGTTTTCAAATTTAGCACCATTCAGGCGGAAGAGCAGTGAAAGTGCTGCATTTGTTTTCCCACATCCACTCGGTCCACATATGATTGCACGAAATGAATGTGGTAGCAATGTACCATGCTTACTGCTGGTAGATTGACTTTCATTTAAGTAATCTAAATTTTCGATCGGCGACTGCATGGATTCTCCCAAATTGCAAAGAAGATTCATCAAGCTATGGAAAAGTCTGCTCATCACGAAGGTGGCAGTTTGAAAAAGTCATATACTGCTGCTTTGAAAGCAGCTCGATTAGCCGTCAAAAAATGTGGAGGTAGAAAACGTATTCGATTACCTAGAACTATACCATTGCCAAAAAGTGGCGGTTTTCTACCGCTAATTCCATTATTTGCCGGTTTCTCGGCTCTAGGGTCGCTGGCTGGAGGAGCGAGCGCCATCGCCAAGACCATCATCGACACGAAAAATGCAAAGAAAAAGATGGAAGAAGACGCACGACATAATAAAGCTATGGAACGCTTGGGATCCGGCTTGTATCTACGAAAAACGCGTAACGGATTCGGTCTGTTCTTGAAGAAACAGCATAAAGGAGAAGAAGGATTGTACTTGAAGAAACAAAAAAACTACTAGCTCAGCTACCCAACAGAGCTCTGTACGATGGGGAGATTATGGAATGTGCGAAAAAGCTGAAAATTCCACATTTTCGCGGTGTTTTTATGCGAGACACTCTTCCTCATCATCCTAGATATCGTGAATGTGCCGTAGTGAATTTAGATTCCTCCATCAATCCAGGTACACATTGGGTAGCTTACAAAAAGGATGATAACACTGTACAATATTTTGATAGTTTTGGAAATTTGAAGCCACCAAAGGAATTGGTCGATTATTTTGGAAAACAGCAGTGCGTCAAGATATTTTATAATTATGATGTATATCAAACATACGATCAAAGCAATTGTCGACACTTGTGTTTAGCATTTCTATGTCAATAAAAGATACTGTCACAACTACTTGTGTATCAGTCATGTCGATGAAACGTGATACAATACTGACTTTGAAGAGTCATTCTTCGATTCTCTCAATTGATCTATCACCGCCGCTTCACTTGCAGCGTGACAGTGAATACGGTTTGGCTAAGAAAGGGTAAGAAAAAAAGCATTGACATTCCAACGGGAGCATACGAAATTGAGGATATTGAAAAGTTGATTCAGTAAGCAATCGTACCAAAGACAACGACGAAGGTAAAGCCTGAAGATTACTTCTACCTCAAACCGAATAATAATACATTGAAATGTGAATTTTTTTGTAAAGATTTTGATATTGATTTCACTCCAAACGATAGTTTGACACACATATTCGGATACTCTCCTAAGATTCTACCAAAAAATGTTACTCACATTCAGCCTGTCAACATTATAAAAGTACGAACCATACACATCGATTCCAACATTACTTCGGGAGCCTTCTACAACGATAGACCTTCGCACACAATCTACGAATTTGCTATCAGAGAAGATCCTGGTTACGCTATCGACGAAAGTCCAAATCCTCTCATTTATCTACCCATCACTACAGACGAGATTCATAATATAACACTTAAAATTTTGTATCAAAACTTTCAGCTGGTGAATTTCCAAGGTGAAGAAATCATAATTCGATTACATCTCAAAGAAATATAGTACTAGGTATTTATAAAATACATCTACCTACGAATAGACCATCAGTCTTCTTCGAGACAAAGAACATCCAACACCACCGTGATAGTCATCTTGAACTCAGTGTGAAAAATATCCGATTTCTCAAATCCATAGGCAACAATGTTATCTCCATAAGTGTTCAACATTTTCCAAAAACCTCAAATGGACACATCAATTCAAAAAGATGAATGGCGTACCTACTATCCATACGTTAAATCTTTCCGCAACAATGATGTCATAGAAATTAGCATTAATCAATCGGATGCTTTCGATGCTCTCTACGCAAGTCTGTTTCATATCAGTGGAAAAATTAAGCGCACTAAGGGTACTGGAGAAGTATCTTTTGTCAATAATGCTGGCGCTTTCATGTTCCAATCCATTAGCTACGAACAAAATGGTAAAGAGTTGGAATCAGTGCGTGACGTTGGAATTGTGAGTACCGTTCGAGGGTTTTTATGCTATAGCGAAGAAGAGTCTAAACCCTTGAGTATAGCGACTTGGAGTCCAGATAAAGATGTTGGTATCATCAAGGCAGATGCGGATACTTTGTCATTTAGTATGCTCATTCCGTTGAAACTTTTGTTGAATATTTTCAATGACTACGAATATGTCGTATATGGAAAACATACCATTCGATTGGTGCGTGCTCAAAATGACAATCAATGCTTTACCATCGCCAATCCTACAATAACTGAAGTACAATTGGAAATTGAAAATATCGAGCTCAAAGTGCAAAGATTGCATCCAAACGATCAAATTAAATTGCAACTTTTAAAAGCAATCAAAGCTGACACTCCCATCTTGATACCGTTTAGAAAATGGGAAATTCACATGTTGCCTGCTCTCACTACAGGAGCCACCAACGAAATTTGGTCGGTGAAAACTTCATCATTTTTAGAAATTCCTCGCTATGTCATCGTTTGTTTCCAGAGCAACCACAAAAAGAATGAAGTGAATAACGATCCTTCGAAATTTAATTATGCAAACATTATGAATATCACCTTGACGCTGAACGGAGACAGCTATCCAAAGGAGAAGATGCATTTGGACTTTGAAAAGGGGGATTTTACCGAAGCTTACTTCAACTACACTCAATTTGGAAAAAGCTACAAACACTCTTATCTACATACGTCGCTCCTAAGTTACTCTGAATTTGCAAATAAACCTCTATTTGTCATCGATTGTTCTCACCGAGATGAAAGCGTGAAAAGTTCAAGTGTTGATGTCAAGCTTGAAATAGAAGCGTCGTCTAAAGGTTTTTCAGCAAATACTTGTGTCTATTGCATCATCATTCACGATAACATAATTGAACAACATCCTCTCAGTGAAATTATAAAGAGATGGAACTAAGAACATAAGACCTCTGTCCTCAGCTTAAGTCGCGGAAAGATGAGGATAGCTTTTGAGCCAGCTGTTTTTATTACAAAACTCCGTAAAACTGTAACACCATGATCACTGAACTACGAAATGAAGTTAGTGCCAATTCCAAAACTATTTCCTCATGTGTCTCCGAAATCGCCCAACTAAAGAAGGAGAACTATGCTCTACACAAAAAAGTTTCAGAGCTCGAGGCTCAATTGTCAAATGTTACCTACTCTGAAAATCTCCACGCCGAAATATTAGAAAGAATGAAACGTGAAAAAAACTTGATTATCTTTGGAGTACCTGAACAATCTGATGGCTCCAGTGATATTGCTATTGCCAACAGTATTTTCCAGGATATTTGTCCTGACATGACAATAAGCTGTAATGATGTTTCCGCCTAGGATCTGTAAATAATAAAAATCCGCGACCTTTAAAAGCTGTATTACGCGACCGTGAAGAAACTCTAACTTTACTGCTTAATAAAAGTAAGCTTCCTAAATCCAAATTTCCGCAAATCAACATTAAATCCGATCTCACTCTAAATCAGGTCCAGTACCTTTCTAGTCTCAGAAATGAACTCACTCGAAGAAAACACAGTGGAGAGCAAAACCTAACCATAAGATACGTAAAAAATATTCCAAAGATAGTACCAACTCGACCGCCGAACGATCCCAATAATAAACGTCAAAGAATCGAAGATGAATCTCCCAAACGTGATGCTGGTTTGAAAGTTAGCAAGGATATAGTTAATTATCTCTAGCAACCAATTTCGACACTCTTCTGGAACCTTCATGGCTACTCGAATTTATCAGAACTCTGCGATCACTACGACAACTTCTCAATATTGTTTTTATGTGAAACCTGGTGTACAAATGAAATAAAGAGTCTACCGTCTTCGCTCTCCGAGTTTTCTGTCATTTAGTCTTGAATAAAAAAAAATTATAACTCTCTGCAGCTATTGAAGTTATACTTAACCGTTAACGGGCGTTGTGAAGTCGCTGGGACCCAAGCCTATACATTTTGGTATACATTCCCACCATTATTTTAAATTTAGAGCAATGCGTCTCAGTACCTCCTATTCTATTTTGTATGCCCTCAATCACGACTACGAGTCGTTTATGTTTGTGCGCTGTTATTTCCTGTTTTTACAAGAGAATATGATGGTCATCCCAGCCTCACGAGGGCAAGTACGTAACAATTTTCTTCATCTCTATTTTAATATTTTTGTTCTACAGTTAAAAATGTTTACGCCTTCTGTCCCAAAACGTGGCAGGTATGATGATCCTGATTTCGAAGATAAAGTTTTGCGTATATTTGACTTTCTAGACACTGACTTATCGCAAGATCAAGATAATAATCAATCTGCAGATGAAGAACCTGAGCTTCAAATTGACGTAGACTCCAATTAATCTGCAGATGGAGATTCTGATAATCTTGATCAGTTACTGATACAGTAGATAATGTTAGGACTTTTCCGCACAATATTCTTAAAATACCATTTTCCCGAACTGAATGAAAAATATATATCCTGTAAATGCTTCCCTCACTTTTTTCCCAGAAGATATGATAGCACAAGTGCTTCAATGAATAAACATGATGATTAGAAGTTCAAGAACAAAGTTCTCCGATCTATCAGGGAGATCACATGCAGAAATGTTTTTTGTTTTGCTTATTTATACAACAATCTTTAGATAAATATAATCATGAAGATGCTGGATAGCGATTTTCAACAGATGGTGCAACCATATCTGAACTTTTACAAAAATTTGATGCCAGTTCACAAGTCGCATTCTCTTTGGGATCACATGCAACAGTACCTAGATGAAATGCTAGGAGCATTTCTTCGAAATTGCCGCTTCGAAATGTATACGTCATCGAAACCAGCAAAATATGGCTTAAAATTCCAATGTTTAAAGGATGCCAGAAATAAGAAGGAATTACCACTCATTCGGTTATAAGATTGTGTAAACCTTTATATGGCACAATCCGTAATATTTCAACCGATAACTGGAACGCATCAATGATAGTGAGAGAGAGAAATGTACTTTATTGTCAAAGAAAAAAATGTTCTTAATGACAAAGCTTATAAACGTATAAATATAATAATAAAAATATACGAAAAACACGCCAACATAATTTAACAAGTGATGGATTACAAATTAAAAATAGTTACCTAACTGTAAAAGACAGTATACAATCTAAGTCACACCAGAGTTTCATTGTTATATTCTTCTAGATTTTGGTTTGCTTTCATTGCAAGTGCTTCTTGATACGCTTTCTGAATATTTTGTATCTTTTTTCATTTCTAATTCACTAACTGGATTTAGTAAAAGAACTTTATCTTTTAACCAAAGAATATACGCTTCTCTCATATGTCACAAAAAAATAAAGCAGTTTTGTTACTTTCGTCGATATATCATTCTATAGAAACAAACCGTTTTACTGGAAAACCGGAAATCATTGCTTTCTATAACAATACAAAAGGAGGGGTTGATTCAATTAATCAAAATTGGACGGTATATACATCAAGTCGCCGAACACGACGCTGAAGTAAGGCATTTTTTTTCGAATTTTAGATATGAGTACTATCTACTAATGCATATCACTTTGCGATAGAAACCTTATTGGAATTTTTGAAAAATCAAGCAAAACATCTATTTATTATGAAAACGACGGGCACCAGGAACATTGCGGCACCTCGATCTTAAGGTCTTTTGTACCATCCCGTGATGTTGTACCTACTATTTTACATTTATTTCTGGGTTTGAATCCAGCTCCTTGAATTAATTAATTAGTCCTCTTGCGCCACAGTCTTTTAGGTTCTCATAGATGGGAAACACCCTTCCTAGGACTTTTTGTCTTTTATGCGCTAAGTTTTCGCATTCAGTTTTTAGTGATTTACAGATTCTGCTGCTTCCGTGCTGAGTCTGCAGGAATTATCTTCAACAAAACCTATCTTTTTTAAGTGGTTTTTGATGAGATAATGACCTTTGGTGATTCCAACCAAGTTTCTCAAATCATTTCTTTTCAAGAGAAGTAGAAGTAGGAATTTTGATACTTTTGTTCTTCATTTTGTTACCGTTTTTGAAATAATAAAACAAGTAATGCTAACCCATATTCAGTGAGCGGGTCTAATTGAAGCGGAGGTGAGAAATTTATAAAGGGCGTTGGAAAACGACTCTTCAATGTCAATATGATGGACATGACTGATGAGTGAAAGTATAGCGGATAATATTAAATAGTCTCAAGTTTTTTTTCTGAAACATTTATTCCAACAAAAATTCTAAACACAAATGTCCGCAGTTAACTTGATTATATTTCTAATAAAATCATTATTATAGACGACCTTGACGTTGTTGCCAAACTATTCTGCTAATTCTTTTGGTGGTTTCAAATTCCCATAACAATCAAAATATTGTACGGTGTTGCCAACTTTTTTATATGTTACCCAATGTGTATCTGGAATGATGGAGGAATCTAAATTCATTACTGCACATTCACGATGTCGAGGACGATTAGTAGTAGTAGTCTCGCATGAAAACACCCCGAAAATATGGTATCCTCATCTTTTTTTCAAACTTGACAACCTCTCCATCATATAATTCTCTATTGGGTAGCTGGTCTAGTAGTTTTTTTTATTCTTTTTTAAGTACAATCCTCTTCGTTTTTCTTGCTCTTTAAGAACAAACCGTGCCCTTTGCGTGGAACCCCAAATGTTCCATATCTTGGTTGTGACGTTTCACTTTTTCAAGAATAACGCTATGTTCCAACACCTACAGATATTTTGAAGAATCAAAATTTAAACTTCGAACAGTATGATAAAACGCAAGAGTCTTTCTCTAATTACATACAACGATTAACTACTATTTCAAAATGAAAGGGCTAATAGGAGAGGACACAGCAATTCTGGAAGCAAAGCACACTGTTTTTATAAATTGTCTGGGCACTAAACACTACAAATTATTGACAAATTTGCTAACACCAGATGAACCGAACAACAAAACATACAACGAAGTGGAAATCCAATTAACCCTTTGACGGAACAGCATATGTTTTTCTCCAGAGTACAACGACCTGAAGAAAGCCTTTCGTAGTACATTACAGCACTAAAGGAATTATCGAAACGAGCGCAATTTAAAACAACGTGTAATAATACAACATGCTTTACAAACGTTTTACATATGATTTTACGTGCACAATTCATACGAGGTCTCGCTAGTACTGATATTAGAGAGAAGATTCTTGAGCGAGGTGAAATACCTTTTGAAGAGACTATCAAGCTGGCTTTGACAATTGAAGCATCAAAATCTGAAAATAAAGAACATTATGCAACATCAAAGTCGACCAGTGGCGTATATAAACTGGAATATTCACAATCAAAATTCCGCGACAAAGTAAAATCACCTCAACAGAAACAGTTCAAAAGTAAGGTCAGCAGAACAAATTCAGTTACATTGACACAGTTAGGACTAAGAGATTTATGTCTACATTGTGAAAACAACAACCACAAAACCCACGATTGCTATATAAAACACAAAATGATATGTCAAAAATGTAAACGAAAGGGACACATTGAAAAAGTTTGTATCCAAACACTGAAACAAGGAAAACAAGGGTCATCACGAAGAATCCAACACATAGAGGATGACGAAGAAGGGTTTTCCATTAACACAATCATCGATATTCATTTAAATAGAACACATATACATCACGACGACCGAATGTTCGCAGATCAACATTAGCGGAAAAATCAAATCCAATCAATCAAATTTGAATGTGATTCAGGATCTCGAGTAAGTCTTATGGGATTTGACGATTATAAAAAACTACAGATTGAAGAACCAATAGAACAGACAACACTAATTTTCCGGACATATACGGGGGAATTTCTCAAGCCAATCGGAGTAATAAAATTCGAAGTCTCTCACCATGGTATATTATCTCAGGAGAAACTCTACATTGTTAAACAAAAGCGTGATCCTTTACTTGGAAGGGACTGAATTCGACATCTTAACATCAACTTGAGCACTATTAATAGAATCACAAACACGACAAATCAAAATTCACCAGAAAATATGTCAATTGACGAAATACTAGTAAAATGCAAGGATGTTTTTCAAAAGAAAATTGGTAAGGTACCGTACACTTGCACACTAAGCTTAAAAGAAGGTACACAACAGGTCTATATCAAACCACGCCAAATCCCATATGCACTCAAAGAAGAAGTAGAAAAAGAACAGGATAGACTCGAAGCTGATAATAGAAAGTTGTTTACTCAGAATGGGGCACTTCTATCAAGGTTGTACCTAAAAATAACGGCTCAGTTAGAATCTGTGCCGACTACAAAGTCACAGTAAACCCCCCCCGTCTACACGAAAACCGCTACCCAATTCCCATTGAGGACATTTTTAACAAAATCAGTAAAGGGAAGTATTTTTGTACATTGGACCTTCATAAAGCATACCTACATCTACCAGTTGACGAAAAAACCGCAGGAGTTCAAGTGATACCAACACATCGAGGAGCCTACATAGCATCAAGACTCTTCTTCGGTATTAAAACTGCACCAAACGAATTCCACAAATTTATCGATCAACTAGTACGAAATTTAGAAGAAACAGCTGCATCTTTTGATGACATCATCATTCAAGGAGAAACAAAAACCCAATACAAACAACGGTTAATGGGAGTTTTGAAAACTACAAGTTAATGACCTACACGTTAACAAATAGAAATGCAAGTTCCTTTCTACATCTGTAGGCTACAGACGCTTGTCCAGTTGGACTAGGAACAGCTTTATCACACAAATTAGATAACGGCGACGAACGACCAATTGCTTTTGCTTCACGATCTCTGACCAATGCTGAAAAACACTACAGCCAATTGGACAAAGAAGCAACTGCTGTATGCTGAGCTTGTAAGAAATTCTTTGACTATATTTATGGAAGAAAGTTTTCACTTGTTGTAGATAACAAACCAATGATGCAAATTCTACAGCCAAACAAGAAGCTACCAATTTTGTCTGCAACACGATTATTGAGATACGCACAATTCTTATCAGGATTCGATTAAAACATCATTCACAAGAAATCTGAAGATCGTATCAACGCTGATTATTTGTCGAGACAACCAATAAATGACGACAGAAATATTAACATACTAATTAACCGCCACTATGATCAATTAAGACCATGTAACATCCCTCAACAGCCCTCTCCAGATCAAATAAGAAGAGATGTTAATCATGAAGATTCACAAGCCATACAGCCCGAAACAAAACCAAGAGGAAATTTCCAGGGTGAAGATCTAACACTACACGAACCATTGACAAACCACCAACATGAAAGACAATCTACTTCAGAAGGAACAATATGTAAATCTAACTACCAGGGGAAGACTGTAGTAGGTAAGCCAGGTAAACGCACCTTAATCAATAGGTTTTTAATTATTGTAAGACTGTCAGAAATAATGTCAGATATATAATTTTGGTGAAATAAAGATAAGCATCAAGAAAAGCATATTATTTAAACTAACGAAACTATAAACAAAAGTATAGAAAACACAACAGTGACGAAAGAGTGTGGGGACTTTATTGTAGTACATCAATACATTGAATGTAATGTAGAGCAAATTTCCATTTCCTGGTGTTTCATCGACATTAACCTATTTGAAGAAAAGAAAAAAGTGACTCGTTTTGGAAGAAAAACAGGTTTATCTTTCTCTAACTCTAAAAGAACTGCATCACCAAATGCTCCTTTTACAATTTTGGCTCCAATTATTCTGTGAGGAGATCAAATTTGTAGAGCAGATAATTTTTTAATAGTTTTCTTTTTCAGAAGCGAATTTTTATTCAATTTGGATAGATCCATCTGGGAACAAATAAAATTTCACTATTGAAAATATGATGTTTTCAATAATGAAAAAATAATAACTTAACTACACGACCTGCTACTGTTGACGATGATTTGTTCTGGGAACGTTTTGATATATTTATATAGCTGAGGAGAGTAGTGTCATTAGAAGGGGAATTCTTTCTCGCTAAACTTTTCTCAAAGCAAGAAATACTAGACCGCAATTAATTTTTATCTCTATTCAGTTTCCAAGAATAATAATGTGCAACAAACATCCAGATATTTTTTCTCTCATCAATTTTCTTTAACTGTGGGAAACTACAATTATTAATTTGCAACAAAAATTCTGTTGTTTTTCTATCACTTATCAAATTCCAACAAATTAATGTGAGAAGCTTCCCATTTGTAGCTACAAGCATTCGTATCAAAGGAATTGTTGTTGGGTACATCAAAAAAGATAAGGTAGCTGAACAAATATTTATTTCCAAATTAAATTTGCAAATTTCACATACTATTATTAGAATTAGAAATGACAAGTTGATGTATGGAATTTTTGATGTAGCAAAATTATTTTCACCTGATCCTTTTTCTGATTTTGATGTTGAAACAGGTCTTGGTGTAAGATGATGATGATGATGTGGAGGATTCTTCATTGGATTTTTCAACAAACTGCCATTGATCTTGATTCCCAAATGTTCTGTCATTGAAAATTATCCGAATTTTGTATTTTGTTTCATTCTTAGTTACGTGTATAGAAAAACTTCCACCTGTCCATCGTTGACTAATTCTCTTCTCATAGCAAGCCACTGACATGACGGATTTTCGTTGAAACAAATGCCCGCCTCGCTCAATTTGTCAGGCACATTGCACATTCATATGTAACACGTTTCCCAATATATAATTATAAGTCTCGATTTCAGAGACTTGATAGAAATAAGCCAACACGTGTTGTTGCAGAAATAAAAACTGTAATTAAAACATAAATGAAATATAAAAACATAATTTATAAATTCTATAGAACATAAAATAACCACCTGAATCAACACAATTGTTGGTACATCGATATAATTACATAATTATAATACATAACCACTAGCCAGAGAATATAATCACTAGCTCTCTTCCTGGTACCTGCGCTCTGTCTCCAATAGGTACCTCAGTCACGGTTGGTCACGTCTATGACGTAGACATCCAGGTGACTAAGTTTGGTAAGACGTCAAACTTACATAATAATAATAATAATAATGCATTTATTCTCAACAGGCTTACACCCAATTACAGAGAAAAATAAATATAGACTCTATATTATCTAATAACTAAGCTAAGTTGTAAGAAATAAGTGAGGAAAATAAAGAGAAATCTTAACTATTGCTATATTAGATCCTTATAACGTTGTAAAATTACTGGTAGAGTATCGAAAATAACATCGCAATCATAACTTAAGTGGTTGAAACAATTACACATATTAATAATTGGAGAACAGGTCATAACATTTGATCTGCTACATTTGGTATAAAACGGGTGAGTCTGTCTCATAATAAGTTTTGGAACATGAAAATTTATTTTACTGAGGAGAAATGGGCAATCAATTTTATTATGTAGCAGTTTGAACAAAAAGGAAATGGCTGCACATTCACGTCTACATTTTAAAAGATCGATCCCAAAACTTTTTGTTAAGACAGGGTGGTCAAAACCTCTCACAGGATATGAATCATTACGTTTAAACAACATATATTTCAAACATTTTCGCTGATTATATTCTAATTTGTTGCAAGTAACCCGCCGACCAAATTATAGAAGCATACTCAAGTTTGCTACGAATGAAAGAGAAATATAAATTTTTGAATGTATTAACCTTTGCAAACTGATTCCAGTTTCTTACGCAATATCCTAAAGTTCTAGAGGCTGAGGCTCTAATAAAAAATATATGTTTAGTAAAAGTTATTTTAGTATCAAATATAACACCAAGGTCTTTGGATTCTGAACACCTTTGCAACACTGTTTCATTTATATTGTAGTAAGTATATCATGTTCATTTTAAGACTAAAAGACATGATTTTACATTTATTTATATTTAATGTCATTCTGTTCTGGAGACAACATGCATTTATGACATCCAAGCTTTGTTGGAACTCAAGACAATCCTGAGAGTTATTGATTCGCGAGAAAATTTTCAAATCATCTGCAAAAAGTAAATGCATACATTCAAGCTGTAGAGAGAGATCATTGATATAAATAATAAAGAGCAGTGCCCCCAAGTTGAAGCCCAGGGGGCACCTGAAGTAGCAACATATGGTGAGGATCTGTAACCTCCATATTCAACAACTTGTAACCTATGAGACAGATAAGATTGCATTAATAACAACATTTGCTCAGAAAAACCAATGGCTTGAAGTTTCAACAATAAGACATGATGATTGAGTTGGTAGAATGCCTTTTGAATATCTGTATAAGTGACATCAACTTGACCTTGACTGTAAAGTACTTCAGCAAGCACCTGTGATATACAGGATAAATTAGAAACTGTGGAACGTTGAACCATGAAACCATGCTAATTGGGAGAAATTGTATTTTTCACCGCATTATAGATATATTCATAAAGTATAATTTCAAACAGTTTCGCAAAATTACATAGAAGAGCAATAGTTCGATAATTAGATATTAACACAGGGCAAATTTTTGTTACCTTCCACAAATGAGGAAAATGATTTGTTTTTAAGATTATATTAAAGAGGACAGCAAGTGGTTTCGATAAGGCATAGATACAGTCTTTTACTAACAAACTAGGTATGTTGCCAACGCCAGTGGTGAGCTTATTACTGAGTTTTTTAGATGCTTTAATTATATTTTGTTCCGTTATACTGGGAAGTGGAACGGAAATATTATTTGAGTAAAGATTATGATGAAGATTCGCAGCATGAATAGGAAGAGAAGTTGTGAAAACACTGGAGAAAAATTTGGAGAATCCTTCAACAAAGTCTTTAGAATCTTCGTATTTCTTATCCATTATGTTGAATAGTAGAATGTAAGATGATTATGAACCGCCATATTTTGGTATCGTTGATTTTCTCTTTTATCTTGAATCCCTCTTGTTCGTAATGTATCGAAGACGTTGGATAAATTACTCAAAACAACCAGGCATCTCCTTTTTATTCCAATCCCACCATGTTTTGGATTGGAATAATGAATAAACTTATTTTTCCTTATAATATTAGGAACATTTTATGGTAAGCGGAGCGAGGAACTATTTTTATAAGAACTCATGAAGAAAAAAATAATTATGCATCTTTGAAATAGAACATAGTTCATTGGAAGATAAAATTCCATTTAAATCTCGAAAGTTTAGTGGAGAATTTACTCAAAGCTCATGGATAATGAATAATGTCCCACGGTAATGTCTCAAAAGTATTTGCAAACAACGTTTATCATCGTGAGGGCTAAGAGTAATTTTTATTTGTTCAATACTAAAAATGCGATATGCTTATAATCTTATATTTCTTTACGTTGCAAACTTCTCTTTATTTTCTTTCAAACACTCAACGTAGTCATTATAATGTAGATTGTTTTTAACTACATTATGTTTAACCCCCTTTGGATTTCTTTATACATGACGCAGTTCCCCCATCAATTAACAATGTGTACATTTTAGATCTGAGCCCCCTACGAAATGGGTAATGATTCCTCCCATAGCCTCATCTTTCATAAGCCCAGGAAATGTTTTGTACATTAATGGAAGTCCAAACTTATTATATAGGATAGTCACTAGTATCAAATTTTTCAATGTAACTTGTGACAACATCTTTGAAGAAATCATCGTAATGACAATCATAAATTAAACTGTCTGTGTCTGTATAGAGAATTTTACAATCGCTAAAATGTTTCAACATGAAATTATAATGGAAATCATACAAACATGTTTTTGATAATTCTAAAATAGCTTGTCCTACGTAAAGCGGTTTGTTAAATTCCAAATCTCTTTTGTTTAATTCTATTGCCATTAAGTCATCATCAAAAATTGTACGATTATGAAATGCTGGACTAGCAATTAATTTTTTAGCACTGTACCTATCTCCCATACCATTTATTAACAAGCATAACAACGCGATGTTTTCTTATATTTTCCATTGTTTTTCCTTCCGAAAACGGCATTATTGTCCAGTTTGTAATGATTTTTGCCGAATTCTGATGTTGCTTTTGCTCTCATCTGAGTATTAATTTCAATATCAGGTATGGAGGTAACATCGATTTTTGTTTCTGTCCATCTAAATCCTCTATATGGTAAAGACTGTATCATTGCCCAGTCACAAAGATTATTTACATCTAAATATGAGATGCATGTGGAAGGTTTAAGTATATCATATCTTTCACCCATATATTTATTATAAGCTTCAGAATATCTGTTTGATCATTGACTTACCCCTCCACGAATACCGTTCTCCATAAATAATAAAATATCAACATCCTGAATGGTTTCTAATTTACATTTCGTAAATTTCAACATGCATTGCCACGTATATCCCCGCATTGTGTAGAACCATGCTAGGTCAAGCCCATAGGTCTTATATCCTAAAGCTCTAAAGACCTCAAAGATGTCCACTAATAATAAAATATCTATTTTCATATAAAAATCCGAATATTCCCATATCACATTTATTAAAATGAAGTTCCAAATTTAAAATTTTATGCAATGCCCAACCAGTCTTTTTCCTGAAATGTTTCTAACTTTTGTCAATAATATGTACTTTGATCCGCGCCACGAAATTATTTTCCATATCTATGATAGTATTTTCAGTATTGAAATATTTTAATTCGATAACGTTATTTTCAGCCTGCCCCCGTAACAGTATTTTCTACCAACATATTCAGACTTGATAATCGCTATCGATTTCCAACTTTCCAGGTGCTTTGTCTTAGTTAATAATACATATATTGTTATTAAATTATTTCTCTATTGAACATATTATTGTGTGTTTTTCCAGACTTGTGGTTAAAAGATTATGCACTTTGGCTGATATGTAATCTACATATTATACTATATTTATTTTTTCAGAATTTAGCCTTGATAATCGCTTATCAATTTCTTGTTTTCGTGTAGCTTTGTTCAAGTTAACAATATGTTGTTATTAAATGATTCACTGCAAAATTTATTCTTTTGGAATTTTCCAGGCTTGTGTTTGAATATATGATTATTCAGAATAGTTTTTTTTCAAGATTTGCTATTGAGATATAAAATTTCCTTGAGTATTTGCCAAAAATTTCAGCACTTTTCTTTCTTTTTACGTTTCCAATACATGTGAAAGTTTGTAGGATATGTTATAATATTTCAGATAAACAGTTCGTTGTAACCATCTAGATGTTTAAAAGGAAATGAATTTCCATATGCCATCATTCAAACAGAGCGAAATTTTATACATACACACAGTGTGTCCCAGATTGGTGCTGCATGTAATAGTATCTCGTTTATTATAAGAGCTACTGTAATGTACTGGACCAATAGAACCACCACGGAAACATAGAGTTTCGACGACACCATTCACCTGCCAATTATTTCATGGAAGAAAGAAATATAAAAATTTATATTGGAGATTTGACATGGCGGATTTCTCATTGGGGCTTGAGGGATGGGGGCATGAAGCATGCAAGGCGCGGGGGCATGGAGGATGGGGCAATAATTGAGTTTTCACACAATTCAAATTAGAATACGTTTCGCCAAAAACTAAGCACTTCCGCTAAGTAACACAATTGCTAGATAAATAAAATTGTTATATTTGGGTGGTAAGTGATACGTAGATGCCCAATCTGCTATAAAATGACCACTTCCGGTCAGTCACTTCTGGTCGTCCGATTTCGATGAAATGGACATCAATGGATTCGTCTCGACGTTAACGACAACATTTAAGCATTTTGGATGCCAGAATAGCATAGGAAGCTAACTTCATTAATACAATAGATCGAGAAAAGTTTCTAAAAACACTTTGTAAAGAGTACTCAACAAACATGATCAGAACAAAAAAAAATCTCAAGCTAACCATTAACTTGATAAAACGATGTATACACTGTGTCCCAGATTCGTGCTGCATGTATTACTATATCGGTTATTATAAGATCTACAAAATCGACAATTTTTTTTTGTATCCTATTACCATTTCAGAACTGCTATTACATTTTGTCAATTTTTTTTGGTTTTTGAATAAATCACGAAAAAACAAAAGGCGAGTTTTTGACAGTCCCCCGTATCTCCATTATTTGAGAACATAGGGTATTTTGATTTATACATTCTATGGGCACTTTTTTTAATCACTATAACATTGTTTTTTCTTATAGACGCCATGTTGGATTTTTATTGCATTGAATAGCATTGTTAATTCTAACCTTCCATTAACAATTCCAAAAGGTACTCTACTATATCTGAATAAGCCTTTATGAGTTGAAATAGTCAGAACATTTTTAGATTTCTCATCCAAACAGACCTGAGTGTACGCATTTTCTAAGTCTTGTTTGCTGAAATGCTCACCACCCTGTAATTTAACGAATAACTCCTCCACACGTGGCAGAGGGTGTTGATTGATCTCTATATAGGGGTTGATAGTGACCTTAAAATCGCCACACCGTCCCGTTTTAAAACAGGAACTAACGGCGTACCCCAAGGTGAATAATCAACTGGCTCAATAACTCCCAACTCCTGTAACCTATCCAATTCCTCTTCAACATTTGCCCACATGGCGAAAGGAAGTAGACGTGCTCTACTTGGGTGAAATATTCTGTCTTCAATTAATGCTCATCGTACCTTTTTTTAATAAAGGTACTTTTATACCTAAGCCAGGTTCAAAAACATAACTATCTTTTAACAAATGTTGCAAATCAGTAGACGTATTCACGTGAAAGTTATGGCCAATATTTAGTTTGAAGATATTAAAAAAATCACGGCCTGATAGTGAAGTTCCAGTTCCACTTTTGATTACAAAGATGTCCAGATTATGCCCTTTATTTCGATAGAACACCTTACACGTAAAATAGCCAATGGGGATAATTTGATCCCCATTAGATGAAATTGTATATCTGTAGTATTTAATTATTTAATTTAAATTTTATAAAAAACATCGGGTATAACCGTAAAACAAGATCCGGTATCTAAATTAAAAGTATAAGGTGTGTTATCAATACTAATTTCGATCAGAATAGGATTCATTTTAGATTCTCAAGTAAATAAACAATAGTCATCATTCATCATCAGCTGATTGTAAATAATTTTGTGTACTTTTAACATTATTCTTCTGTATATTACACACAGGTGCCATATGCCAAATGACCTTTCAATTTGCAAATATGGCAAACACAATTTCTACATCTACACTTATCTGACAGATGGTTTCGCCTTCCGCATACGAAAAATAAGAGTATTAGCCACCCCTGTTAGGGGGTTGAGGTTAAAGGGATGAAATTAAAGGAAAACCGTGTCCCCCTAAAAACAAAAGTTGACGGTTCCAAGTTTTTTTTTTAATTGTTACGTACAAAGCCGTAAACCTTGCTGAACTGTTTTCGATGGACCACCTTGTATATATATATATATATATATATATATATATATATATATATATATATATATATATCTGTACAGGATGGTTTTCCGGGAAAGATATCGATCGATTGCGAGCAAACGATAACTACAAACAATCTGAAAATTTGGTGACATACTAAAGTCACTGGGGGACAAACGTCTAAAATATTTTCGTGTTAGTCGCATTTCCGGTTATACCGGAAGTAGTTGCCAACTTTCTTGTTTTCAATAGAATACCCCGTATATCACAAAATTTTTGGATTTCTTATAAAATTTTGAAAACATTCTATGTATAATGTCTTATACATAAGTCTAACCGTTTTTGACATATTTCAAATTTTATGTCAAAAATTATGTTTGCAGTTCAAAGCATAATTATCAATCTTTCATTTAAGGAAGCCTTTAATTTTCAATTTGGGTTGATTTTCTTGTTGAAGAATATCTACTTTATCAGTATTTTTATGATATTTCCATAATAATTTTTACAGAATTATCAAAAAGAAGCTCAAAAACTATATCAAAATAACGCCGAAAGTCAATTTTTTCAAATAGAAACCCACGTTTTTTGTTAATATATTGTATTAAGCAGCAAAAACAAGGGGAACTTTGTAAAATGCTGTTTTACCGAAAAGTAGTAGTTTTTTAATAATTGTCAATTTTTAATTTTTCTATGTAAAAATGCTAATATCTGTAAAGATATTATTATTATTATATAGAATTATTTTATTGCGTCTTATTGAATAATAAATAATATAATCAATAACACAAATATAATTCAAAGTTATTTTATATCAAGTGTTCAAATGTTCTTGAATACAAGTGGTGATTTTTCATCAAACCATTTGGTAATATTGTGGGATTTACTGTTTGCAATGTCTCTGTTTTCCTTTCTTCTGTTCTGTTCTGAGTAATGGTCATTGATTAAGTTAATGGTAACTATGAAATATTGCGGGTTTTCGAATCGCAATTACTTGACGGCCGTGGGTGAATGTTGTCGTGAAAGATACTCACGCCTTCTCACAACATTCCTCTTATTCGGTTCTGAATTGGCTATCAGAGTTTTTTCAGTATCTCACAGTTCCTGTCAGTTATCATTGTCACTCTAGAAGGCAACAATTAAACCTCTCAAACGATAATTATCATAACTTTACCAGCTGAATGTGTTTGTTTGAGTTTTTGCTGCTTAGACAAAAAGGAATGCCACCACTCGTTCAGTTATTACTTGGTCTTAGATGTTTAGTGGAAAGCCCGGGATTCGCCACCCGTGAAAATCGAGTCCGAAAATTGCTTTTTCATTAAAAAACCGAATAATTGTTCGAAGATCCCACTTGGCGATATCTTTCAACGAGATCTCCCTTCTGAACTCTTGCTAAATTGCTAACCCAAGATCAAAGAGTATATCATAAGCTCTGAATGGTGGCGTGGCCTTCATCTGCACGAAAAAATTCTCTTACTTATGAGACTCTACTTTTGGGGTCACCTTCGTTAGAAATAATTAATCTCAATTTGAACATATTAAGTATCATAAAGTTATTTCTGATTCAAACCAATAATCTGCTATTAGATTGATGATTATGATCTCCATAATATATGCATAATTGATAGTCTCACAGCAGGAGGTTTTTGATACAACATAGATTAGAACGAGAGCTTTTGTTGAAAATTTCTAAAATTTCAGAGTGACCTAGAACATATAAGCAGTCTTAATACACCATTGATGTGATATTATAGTAATTAATAAGCCACTATATAAATATACAGTTAAGGGCAAATGTATGGAACAAATTCAGATCTCTGTATCAATTGAAATTCGGAACTCGAAAAAATGCATTCCTGATGGGGGTCCTCGGACTGCACAAATTTTAGGTAAATTTCTTACAGAAATGTAGATATATGTATAATATGTATACATAGATATATAATAAAATAGATTTTTGTTGGGGAAGCAGTCATTTATTAAATAAAATTGTTTGGATTATGCCAAGCTTCCAAGAATTATTATTTATTTTCTTCCTCAGGGAAAACTAAAAATTGTTACAGATTGTCTCAACCACATAATAAATTAATAATTAAAGTACTTACATTCGTGGATTTAGACAAAATTAACAACAGGAAAGATTTCGTAACCATCAATCAGAAATTACATTTATATATTAAGTTAATCAGTGTGTTTCTAAATACAAAACATTAGCCTGGCCAGGCTTAAATTATGTCATCAGTCAATGTCATATTCCTCGTGTTATGATTAATGGGTTATTATATCTGGGGGGCGGTGCTTTGTTTGGTAATCAATGTGATTGAACATTTATAGTGGTTTTATACAATATTGTAACAATGTAATAAATTGTACGTATTGTCCTAATAGTTGTTGACGTTAATCAATGGCGGAAGGGGTGTTTGCCCTCGCAGTGGTTGTCGGTACATTTAGACGTCCTTTCGTAATCTAGCTATATTTACCAGAAAAACGGCTGATTTACCTATAAGGTTTTTCTAATCTTTGCATATAATCATTGTGATTGTGAATATCAATGCAAACTGTAGTTTGCAGAGGTGAGAGCGGTATCTCTCACTTCTGCCTACAGAAGCATTATTTACAGAAAAATGTTGGATTTTCAAGGTCAAGTAATGGTTTTTCCCGATTAATTTAAAAATATGGCTTGAAATTAACGAGATATTGTATTTAATACAATCCTACAATGATAAATAATCATTTGATAATGTTTTCAACTCGTAAAAGGCTGTAATAATTATATTATCAATATATGTAAAACCAAATAGACGGATTTCAAAATTTATTATTTTCAAGACTCTACGGTGTTGCCGGTGCTAAAATTTTACCTGTTTTTAAATACCTAAGTAATATAGATATTGGATAAATACCTAAGTGAAACTAACAAATTAATTATGATCATGATTGTAAAATCATTTATTATTTAAAAAGCATGCAAACGCTCTGATTCGAAAGTGGTACATTTTTAACGCATTAATAATACTTGTCAAACGTATACTCCAACTAAATGGCATCACATTTAATACATCTATTTACTAAGAGATGGCAGAGCGATCGTACGCTGTGGTTTATTAATTATTATTAATATTTTCAATTATACCGGGTGTTTCTAACAACTTTGTTTTTTCTTATGGAATGTTTATAGGTAATTTTAATTATTTTTCAGATCAAAATGGAAAAATAATGTCAGTTTATTAATATGACATTATGTTTATAGCTAATATTTTATGAGATATTAATTATTATTAATCCAAAGGATGAGAGAGTCAGTATGTAGTTATTCGCGATATCACAAATTTTTTTTAGTATATCTATATTCATGTCCCCATCAATAATGCTAATGTTGGTACCATTATCAATGTTCTGCAAATATGCTTCAAAATCTGTAACATTGCATTTCATTTCTTGGCAAGCGCTGAAAAGAAAGATCGTTCTGCTAGATACAAAATTGTTTAAAAATGAGTTTTTTAAATGGAAAACCCTGTATATTATAAAATATCCTGAAAGATGCTTAAATTTCCTTCGATTTGATTATCATGTTCCTATACCTAAGTAGCCAGAACTCCGAGATAAGATCAATTTTCAAAAAAATCAAATTATATTTCTCATATTCATTTAGGTTGCTATTAAATGTCATCATAGTACATGACATAATGAAAATTTGACAATTAGTGCATTATTAATAACACCTTTGGGTATTTCTCAACGTAAGTGACTTGAAATGAATGAAATAACAATTCAAACGAAGTTAAAATACATTTTTTATTGTTCAAGGAAAATGTGTGGAAACTATCGCAACAACGTGCAGAAAATTAACTGAAACGTACTCTGATTTACATCCAATGAACAAGAGGAAGTTTGTACGATCACAAAATAATTTCATTATCTGTTAAAATTTAGAAAACGTTCACAATAAGTTTTCAAAATGCTGACCATTGGCTTTCAAACATTTCAATGTCCGTTTATTTGTAGATATAGTTGTAGCCCTCCTTATTTCACTGGCATCTAGTTCTTCAATGCAGTTGAGTACTCGTTGGCGTAGATCTTGTTTACTGTGTACTGGTGTCATGTATACTTTTGTCTTCAAATGACCCTACAAGAAAAAATCAAGAGACATGAGATCGGTTGATCTCGCAGGCCAAAGATACGGATCCAAACGTCTGAACCAGCGATCGCCGAATATTTCAAACAACTCCGTTGTTACTTCCCCAGTGCAATGAGCCGGTGCTCCATCCAGCTGAAACCAACTGCTACGATACTCTTCCAATGACAGATTGTCCAAGAAGTCGTTCACAACTGATCTTAGAATTTCCAGATATTTCTCAGAATTCAACGGTTCATCGTAAATAAGAAAACTTATTCAATGATCCTTTTGCAAAATACGTTGAAACGGAACTTCTCCTGAAATACTCGTTCCTTCTATTAAAAATTCCTTCTCTGGAAAATTTTGATTCGTCTGTCTAAATATTTTTTTATAGAATTCAGGATCTTCTTGGATGCGAAATAGGATTGTTTTGCAAAAGTGAACCCTACTTTGATGATCTTCTGGTTTTAGAGCTTGAACTTTACTAAACTTGTACGGGCGCATGTAATGATTATGGATGATCCTTCCAACAGACTCACGATCCAAGCCTAAATTATATTCGGCACTTCTAGTGGAAGCTTGGAGATCAGCACGGAAATAGGCCAAAACATTTATTATGTTGTCTTCATCTGAAGTTATAGGTTTCGGTAGATGTCGTTCGGATTTTAATTTTAATCCATTATTATTGAATTTATTTTTTAATCGTACAAACTTCCTCTTGTTCATTGGATGTAAATCAGGGTACGTTTCATTGAATTTTCTGCACGTTCTTGCTATAGGTAATTCCCTCACATTTTCCATGAATAATAAAAAAACAATCATTAGTACCTACTTCGTTCGAATAGTAATTTCCCTCCATTTCAATTTTTTCAAGTCACTTACGTTAAGAAACACTCAAAGGTATTAATAATAATGCACTAACTGTCAAATTTTCATTATGTCATGTACTATGATGACATTTAATAGCAACCTAGATGAATATGAGAAATACAATTTGATTTTTTAGACAAATGCTCTTATCTTGGAATTCTGGCTACTTAGGTATAGGAACATGATACATCAAATCGAAGGAAATTTAGGCATCTTTCAGGATATTTCATAATATACAGGGTGTTCCATTTAAAAAAAGCATTTTCAAACCTTTTTGTATATAGCAGTAAAATCATTTTGAATGACCCTGTATAACGCAGGACACATTTCTCTATTCAAAATCCATAAACATTATCTCGATGACCTACTAACAAAGTTACAGCTTCCTAGAAATTGCAATAACGCAGAAATAAACATTTAATTCGAGCTATGTTTTGGATCAAAAATATGGAAAGTAATAAATATCTCGGGAACCGTTAGAGATAGGTGTAGGTAAGTGGGGCAAAAATATTAAGAAAGTGAGGACAAATGCAAAACGCAGTAATATATAGGGTGGTCGATTTGAAATAACAAAGATGCTGCTACTTTTTGGTATAAGCGGCAACGCTGCATCGCTGAAAATATTTCAGATCGATAGATTAAGAGCAATTACTTAACCAAACTTTCAGAACGATCCTATGTCCCGTTCTCCATAAACGTCTAAGGTACCATCGACCATAAATATATATATATATATATATATATATATATATATATATATATATATATATATTGGTATTTAAAATTTATATGATTGTTGAAAATTAAAGTTAGCTCGTGACAGCCACGGTATAAATATACGCAGTAGTCCAACTCAACATGATAGTTTCGGAGCATCATTTTTTGCGGTCGTTTGTTTGTCATAGGCGACACCGCGATTTCGTGTCTCCCGCTTAAGGTACGGGCACAGTATAGGTATATTTATACTGTGGGTACGGGAGACACGGCGGCAAAGGCGGGCCACATCAAATCCTTCACATACGCTCAGTAAGAGCTCCACAACCATACAATTTCTTATGTTTCTTTGTATACGAATTTTGCTTTAATGGTACATTTTCATCAAGTGATTTTATCGCTTCTCACCGCCCCCAAAATTCCTTCCATGACGTTGAAACATAAGTTGTTCAGTTTCTTTTTCAACTCATAATAAGTTTTATAGATACTCCACGCCTTTCTAAGTCTCCTTAATACGGTGTTAGTAATTATTTTCATTAGGTTTAAATATACAGGATGTTTTATAATATATGCGCAGAACTGTGAGGATGTGATAGCTCGTCCAAAAAAGTTAAAAAAATATACATTAACTTATCCTCTAGAATGCACCATTTTCAAGATACACGGTGTTGAAATTGAAAGCAAAAAATCGTTTTCGAGAAAAATCATTTTTATGTTTAGAGGTCACGACCAACAGTGTACCTTTTTGGTGTAGAAAACATTGGCGGTTCAAATGGGCGTTCCAAAACCGTACTTCTTCCATTAGCGTAGAAATTGTGGAGAAAAACCCCCACTACTCCTCCAAAATCTTCACCAATTATGACTTAACAAAAATGTTTTTCTGACTCAAAACTTGTACGATAAACGGTTCAGAAGAAAGTCACAAAGAACGATTCTTTTTTAAATTTCAATGCCCTGTATCTCGAAAATGAGGCATTTTAGAGGGTCAGTTAATATAAACTTTTTTTCATATTTTTGGACGAGCTATCACATCCTCAAGTCCTGCGAATATATTTGAAACACCTTGTATATTAAGAAATAGATCGTATTGCACTTTTGTATGTTTGGTGTGTGTAAAAATATTGTAGATCACTAACAAAGTTGATTTTTTCTCCCAATGGAACCCTTAGAACTTGACCATATAGTTAAATATGCATATGTAGTTCGTAAAAACGAATAAAAGTTCAAATGCAACATTATTTGTGTTTTATTTCATCTTCTTTTCCAAGACGGAATATAGTGCATTCATTTCAAGTATGTATGCAAGGTAGTGACAATTTTATCATTTAAAGTGAGCAGGTGAGTGACTGGAAATGCTAGTCCATATTTAGTGGAACTATGGGTTATGAATATAACACGTCAAGTAGTAATTTCATGGACGAAATTTTGGGGGCGGTGAGAAGCGATAAAATTACTTGATGAAAATGTAACATTAAAGCAAAATTCGTATACAAAGAAACATAAGAAATTGTATGGGTGTGGAGCTCTTACTGAGCGTATGCGAAAGATTTGAGATTTTTTTGTCGAGTTTTGCAGAATATAGCTCTCACCTCCAAAAGTCTTACATTGGGAATGTTTTTTGGGGATGATATATACAGGATTATTCACGATGAGTGGTCTAATAGATGTTTCAGGAGAACTACTGGGAATATGAATGTGAAATTTTGCAACAAGTTTTCGGTTATACTCTATCAACCTAAAATAATGGCGACTTACATTCACTTTCGGTTATACCGGAAGTAACCACTAACTTGCTTGTTTCAAATAGAATGCTAATTTTTTTTGTGATCAAATTATAATTCTACCTCGTATTTTAGGGTAACTTTTATCAGGATTCACTATATCAGAAATCTATACTTTTTGAGATATTATGATTTTAGTGAAAATTCTTGCGAAAACATATCCCAACAGAAATGATAATTATGGCTGCTGTAAAATTTAAGGGGTTGTTTTTTAAACACGTTATAACGAATTATATGTCCTTCGGTCAGGATAGGTACAATTAATTTTAAACATACAGGGGGCTCTAAAAATCCTACCAAACTTCAAAACATTCAAAATGAAAAAAGTCGCTTATTTTACATGGATTATAATATTTTTTTTTGGTTTTCCTATCAAGTGTTTTTTTCTCTTTTGATCCATATTAGCATTCCCTATACCTAAATTTTCAGGTTTTATAGTTAATTTGAGTTATTTGTGAATGTTGGAAAACCAACACTAATTTCATGTCATTTGAAAGTATTTCCTTCTATTAACCAAGTAGCTATGGCCTGTCATGTTAATAAGCTCTCAGTGGTGTATGAATTTGAAAGTTATAAGTGTGTTAAAGTTATTTCATATTTCTTAATATGGAAAACCATTATTGAAATACTCATTTTATAAATTTATTTAATTTACATGGGGAGTGCATCCCAATTTACCAAGAATAAATTTGAAAACTGAAATTCAGAAGAATTGAATTCAATTTTCTTCTGTTTGGTTCGTTCAAAGCGAAATAAGCCAATTAATGACTATGTAGAAATCGAAATTAATGCTCTGGCCTATTTGGAAACTTATTCCGTAGCATTTATCCACAGTGCGGTTGCGGTGAGCGACAGGTAGATCTCAGTTACTTATTTGTTGAAAGTATCCTGTGTAAACATAAAATGCACAACTAGAGATTTATGACAGTACAAGCTTTACATCCTGAAGATGCTCATCATCGGAAGCAATTTTGTCAAAGAGTTCTAACCTACGTTAAATAAGACCACAACTTTTTGAAAAAGAATCTGGCCAGATGAATCAAAATTTTCTCGGGAGGGAATATTTAACCGTCGAAACAATCATTTCTGGAGAATCCGAAAGGCACATGCAATAAGAGAGGTGAGTCATCAGGTGAAATTCAGTTGCAACGTATTGTGTTTGATGAAATACAACAAAATTTGTTACTACATTACGATGGGGTACTCACTTCTGAGCGTTATTTGTCTATCGTAAAGACAATTATTGTTAGTGAGCTTATGGACGATTTGCCCCTAAACGACTTTAGAAGCTGTTGGTACCAACTGGATGGGGCTCCTACTCACAGTACCGGGGAGTTAACAGACTTTTACCAAACTAGAACTAGAGGACAGGATAAGGAGTGCCTTTCAAGAATTGAGTGGTGATGAAATTCGAAGAGCAGCCGTCAAAAGTGTTCGCGACTGATTATAAAAATGTTTAAATACAAACGGGCCACATTTTAAACAATTAAACAATTGAGTTTTTAGTTACTTTGAGAACATTTTTGCATTTTTATTATTGTTGAAATGATTAAATTTTATTCATTTCTGTGCCTTCTTTCAATTAATGTTTCTTTTGTTCCCATGATCATTTAGGCTTGCTTGACAGGTCATAGCTACTTAAAAGAAAATAATTTCAAATGATTCGAAATTTGTTTTGGTTATACAACATTCAGAAATAACTCACATTAAATATAAAACCTGAAAGTTTAGGTATAGGGAATGCTAGTATGGATCGAAAGAGAAAAAAACACTCGACAGGATGACAAAATAAAATTTATTATAATCCATTTAAAATGAACGACTTCTTTCATATTGAATGTTTTGAAGTTTGGCTCGATTTTTAGAGCCCCTTGTATGTATTGTATATTAACTGTACCTATCCTGAACGAAAGAAATATAATTCGTTATAACTTGTTTAAAAAACAACCCCTTGAATTTTACAGCAGCCATAATTATCATTTCTGTTGTTGGGATCTGTTTTCACAAGAATTTTCTCCAAAATCATAAGATCTAAAAAAGTATAGATTTTTGATATAGGGAATCCTGATAAAAGTTACCTTTAAATATGAAGTAGAATTTGAAATAAGCAAGTTAGTGTCTACTTCCGGTGTAACCGGAAGTGACTGTAAGTCGGCATTATTTTAAGTTGATAGAGCATTCCCGAAAACTTGTCGTTGCAAATTTGCAGCACCATAATTCCATGTCGTTTTTCTGAAACCTCTGATAGGTCATTCGTCGTGAATAACCCTCTGCGGGTGGTCCGCAGTACGCATTATAATAGAGAAATTTTAACAGTGTATTCAGCAGATAAAAATAATTAAAAAACGAGATATAAACTTATCTCCAAAACTCAGTTGTTCTGGAGATACAAATTTATAGCATCATAAACTTCTTTTTGTTTTACCAGTGGCGTTCGTGGGACCGTTTTAATTCATTTAAATAATAAACTAAAATGTACGCTAATAGTTTATCACAATTTTGTAAATAAATTTAGATATTCTGAACAAAAATGGTTTCCTTAGTTTTTTCGCTAAAACGAACAGTTTTCGAAAAAAAAACAAAATCTTGGTTTGCATGAGCACCTAATATCAGATGTTTGCAAATTGAATTTAGATAATTCGTGCTATTTCAATTCGTTTTTATTTACATAAAATTTTCAGAGATTATATTAATAATTTGTAAATTCAATATTAATTGATACCAACAACTAAAAATAAATTAAAAATAAAAGGTATTACTGAAAATTATATGAAAGATTTATTATCAACAATAATGCAGAAACATAAAATATAAATCTTTTTCTTGTATTATAAAATATAAATTTATTCATCTCTGAAATGTCATACATATATACGAGCAGCGCCGTATCAGGGTATTTCATGATAATAAGATGCGATGAGAAGTATAGCGTGATGTACGTAGCTCGTGAATGATTACATACAATAGCCATAATTCTTCTTTCACATAAGGATGCTTTTTTTGAAAACAATAAGAACTTTCTGATCGATTTGGTAATGGCATATTAGCTAAATAGTATGTGATAATATTATTGTGATTTGTAATCACCAAAAGAGAATAGATGTTGCTAATTTTATTGATATCAGATTTCGTGTTCATAGAGTTTTTATCTTTAGTTATGTGGAATATTTCTAAGAATTATCAATTTTAATTTTTTTTCCATGTCCAGTATTGTAGTATCAACATAATTCATTTGATGTTTATTTTTTCTTATGACTTCTGCAATGACCTCGACCAAGACTTCGGCCAAAACTTTGTCTAAGGCCCTAACCATTATCTCGACCAAGACGTCGGCCAATAATTTGTCTGAGGCCCCGATTAAAACTTTGTTCATGTCTCCAAAAAGACCCTGTCCAAGACTTCCACCGAACATAAAAAAAAACAAAGAAAAACCGAAATAAGAAGGTAGCTAACTACAATTTGTGCTTCAGTAATACAAGAAATATTGAACTGTATCATTTATTCCATGTTCCTACTTTATACATTTTTTTCTTAAAAAAATATGTACAAAGTAATATTTTTAGCTTATTCTAAACTTAAAATACAGGACAACAATCTCCCGATCTTCAATTTCTTAAAAAATCAGAATATCTTTTCCCAATTTTAAGTCGTTTGGTTTCAAAGTTTGAAATCGTGATTTCTCTAAACTAGTTAAATTATATGCATATATGTCATATCCTTCGATATTCGATCTTGATTATTGTTTTACTTCATTTTTATCACTACTAAAGTTGTAGTGTTTGAATAGGTCACATATCCAAAAACACAACAGATTTACAATATCCTAAGACAAGTTCTTAAATGAACTTAGACGGGTACTTACTTCCATTTACTTACTCACTAACCTAACCTAACCTAACCTAACTAACTAGCCTTTCCATAATTATACTTGAACATTTACAAGACTCTAACCTTCCAATATTTCTGTCTAAACATTAAAATCTCTCTCATAATAAATTAGATACTATACTGTAATATTTTCAAACGGAACACTGAGCCAAGTGCGAATGTGCGTGGCACCTGGTGAATTGGTCGTTCGAAAGAAGAGGACAGGGAATGATTCTACACCTGTTTCAGTTGAATAGTTGACATCCTCGCCGGGAATCTCTTTGCTGTTGAGTACTGATCGACTAGCCCGATTACGTCTCTTTCTAACTAATGTTAAACCTGTTTTGCAAAAAGCAGCTGCTCCTCTACCTGAGTGATGACATGTCGTTGATTTTCGGTGGTGACCAAAGTGAATTTTGCTTTGGAAGAGTCATTGCCTCTACTTAACTTTCTTGATGAGGAATTCCATTTAGAAATAAATAACGATTGAAACATTCAACCACTTTATTAGGAGTAACAGGTTTTATCTTTTCGAGAAAGACATAGTATCCGCCTCACCTATAGATGAAGCAAGTGAATATAATATTCAAATTGAAGAAATAAATTTAAAAAAGTATTGAATTTGTTTTCCACACCTTATTCTTTGGGCGTTTGATAAAGAAGTTTCAGTTATAACCGTGCACTGAGATCCTTGTTTGTTATTTTCATTCGGGCCTTTTGCATGGTAAACGTAATCAGATTTTAACGATTTTTGAAAGAAAAGAGATGGAAATGGTACCATATGAAAAAAATTAAATCCAACATCTCCTCCTCCAAAAACTACTACTTAGGTCGGTTCAATTTTTGACCCACGAACCAAACGGAAGAGTTATACAATTCGACTGTTTGTCTGGATGTTTCTTTTTTGTAGACAAAGTTTTATATTACAACAATGTGTAAAGTAGTTGAACTATACAATTGATAAATATAACCATATAGTTAATATACCTACCATATTTAGGTATAAAGAAGGTAGTAAAAATTTCCTAGTTGATGACTCTGCCGCGTTGATCATTCGACTCGAAATCCCTAACGTTTTTAAGGGATGATCAAGTTCAAATAAAAATTTCATGTTATCCTCTTTAAAATGACCAATTTTTGAGGAAGAAAACGTACTGTTCACTATATGAAGAGTTTACCTAACAACACAGAACAGCACCCATAAAAACGAACATTCAAATTGTATCCTTCTTCGGTCAATGATAGGAAAAGTCTGTTTGTCTCTGGCTTAAGTGTAATCATCAAAATGCGCTGTATCTTGTAACTAAGTATTTTATACCAGAGGCGTCTCTTCAGTGATAATTTTATTGATTACAATTACTTGAGTTAAATGAGATTTTGATGTAGATGTAAGACTGGGTGTCGGGAAAGTTCATAACGAAACTTAGAGTCAAAAACATTTTTGAACTAATGTTCCTATCGGGCGTCGTTGGAGTTATTAACCTTGAAAGTGAGAAATTGAGAACTTAATTTTATATATATATCTTTCAAATGGTTGCCCTGTTATCAAAGAGATTTGGGCATAAGTAAACTCATCTTCGATGTACTTACTTTACTTACCTACAGGGGCAGGCAACATTTCACGGTTAAATTCAAGATTTTTCAATAAGCTGACAAATTTTACTTTTTTCTTTCATCCTTTTATTTATTCAATATTATGCTCCAAAAACGTATCTTTGTCTACTTTATTTCAATCGATGTCTTGTACGGTTTAGGAGAAAACTTTATTAACAACATGTACGATATATATATCTACAATAAAAACGTCAGTTTATCTAATAGATAAACAAGATTTTTTTTGAATATGGACAACTTAAATATCAATATATTTTCTGCAGTCGTCTAAACTTCTCTGTTGTTCTTGATAAAACATGTGGTTATTATTTCTGATGAGTCAGCAGATATAAGGATCCAATAGGGTTGTTGAACTCTAGTTGTTATTTTAAATAAATTTATGTTTAATCAATGAATGGTAATATTTGAATACCTGAAATACTTTTTTCGGAGCGTATTTATTTATAAATAATTGAATAAAACTAATTTAAAGTGCAATAAATAATAAACTTTATCACGTGACTGCAAACACCAATCAGAGCGCATTACGCCATGGACCGCTAAACAAATTAACCAGCCAATGTCAACAGTCATTCCATCATTTATCTTCAAGTAATTCATTGTAAATATCTCTCGCGTTTTTTTTTCAAATAAATAATCAGTGTATTTGCAATAAGGGAGGCTGGATTTACCAAAGCAGACAGCTCTAATTTGTCAAGAATAGATTATTTGATGGTAGCAAATTCCTTTGCCAGAAGCACGAATTATTGTTATGCGGAACGTAAAACTGTCTTTGTAAGTATAATGGACCAATACCTACTAGTAGTAGAATAATATTGAAGCTGACATTAAAATTTGGTTATTTTTGTGATGAAATAAACAGTGATGCATTGTCAACATAAACGAAACTATCTGCATCTGAATTTGAATGCAGTTAATAATGTAATTTATTGTAAATTATTATAAGAACTATATATATGACACATCAAGTGTTGCTGCTGTTAGCGAGCGGTGACGTAGTGAAGTCGAATGATTTGCGTGTTTCATCGGGAAAATTCAAAATTATTTTAATTTTTACTTTTTTCTTAGAAAATTATTTTTTATGCTTAGTAAAATATTTCTTTCGTATCTATTAAGGTTCGATCTAAAAGATTAGAACAGTTCGAAAAATTGGTCAACATCCCTATTGAGTACTTGGCTAATTTTTGAGACAATATTTATTTTGTAGACAGACATTTGATGAAGCAACAAAAGTGTAAGAACGGCTACAAGGATTTTGCTGGAAATTGCCTGAATTATTATCTTTGATTATGTTACCAGGGCGCATCTTTGAAAAGATAAAAAACGAAAAACCTTATAAGCAAATGAAATTTCATATACTTTTTTATATTATTATTCATATTCTGACTAAAAGGTTTGCCTTACGAAAAAATGGCTGACTACAGCTTGTTGTACAAATCACTTGGACGATTCTGAAATTCTATCGAATTTGCTGATAGCGATAGGAATATCAGGTATGTGGACACATCAGATATTTTTTTCTGATAGTATGAAATATATTGTGTTTGCGTTTCTAATCTATTTTGCTTAGTCGAAAATTATGGCTGAAATTAAACATTTTGAAGAAGCTTACACCTAATTTTTGTTCTGAAAACGTCGCGCCACTGTATTACTGCCACATTCAACCTCGAGATTGCTAAGTGCATTGTAATTAATACATTATGAATTTCCTGATAAATGTTGCAACCAACTATTTAAAATTATACGCTACTCCAATAGACGCGCATATATCTTACAATTTTCTCAATTAGCTGACTGGTATCCATTCCATACAAAAATGTAAGTAGCAATCTGGAAATTACTTGTTCCCAAAGATATAGGTATATGGTAGCGGTAGTGACAAATTATTTAATTAATTTAATGGGATCCTTCTTGATTTCAAACGTTTTAAAGTGTTTTCTCGAACAAATGTGGATCATTGATTAAATAGCGTGTTAACTTCCCAGTGAAATGATCCGATTTTCTGAAATAGTAATTTTGATAAATCTCCGTGTTTCATTGTGCCTATAGTCTTATAATTATGGTTTTTAGAAAAATGTCTGCGTTTCTGATTTTACATATTTATATTTAAAAATAATGTAAGTATTTTTACAATACTATTAAGTTGTTATTGAAATAACTTTGTATCGATTTGTAGTTTGCCTAAAGAAGAGAACAATTTTATTCATTAAATGACTACATCCCCAAGAACATATTTTTATTGAATATAAAATCAGTCAAGGATACTTGATATATATATATATATATATATATATATATATATATATATATATATATATATATATATATATATATATATAAAAGAGATTTTTGTTGGGGCTGCAGTCATTTATTAAATAAAATTACCTTGGATTAAGCCGGGCTTTCGAGAATGTTTATTCTCTACGGTATGGCAAACTAAATATCGTTACAAATTATCTTAACCACATAATAAATAAATAATTAAACTACCTACATTCGCGAATTTAGATGAAATTAACTACAAACAGGACAGATTTCATAGCCATCATTCAGAAATGTAATGAGTAATTTACAAATGTCATGGTAATGGCATATGTAGAGTTGAAAGTGTCTAGATTTAAGTTTTTAGAAATGATCTTATAGAATTTATATTTGTGTTTGTAGCTATTTGAACACATTAAAATTGAAAATATTAAGGCAGCTGCAGGTTCAATGGAAAGAAAAAAAGTTGTTATTCCCTTAATTTAGAAATTAAATTTTAATTATGTCAATAATACTATTAACTATTTTGTTAGGCATTCAGATTTTTTGTAAATTATATATAATCATTTTTTCTCACAATATGACATACATAACATTAAAATGAAATATTCTGGAAAGCATCAATTACTTCAGAAGCAAGTCAATTTCTCTCTCAAGTTAACCGGAAAATTTATAAAACTGGTAGATGTATCAGATATAAGAATATAAGCATATTCAGTATGTTCCTAAATACAACACATTAGCCTGGCCGGGCTTAAATTATGTCATCAGACAATGTCATATTCCCATATTGAGTCCATATATCTGTCAATTTGCGAAGGCCATTTTAACTCTAGCCAGGCTGTTTTGAATTTTGAAACAGCCAGATTATATCATCGCCATCGTATTCTAGATACGCCTTTACCATAACATTTATAAATAACTAATAATGATTTTTCTGATTGATGGCTATGAAATCTTTTCTATTTGTTATTAATGTCATCTAAATTCATGATTATAAGTAGTTTAATTAATAATTTATATTATATTCAAGACAATTTGTAACAATTTTTAGTTTGCCCTAACGAAGAGAATCTCGAAAGCTCGGCTTAATCCAAAGAATTTTATTTATCTTTAATCTTTAATCAAATATTGAACCAGTCAAGAATTCAAAATCAATCAATCAATTCAAAATAGGGTGGAAATTGTTACATAATGTAAATAATCTTTAATCTGCAAAAGAAAATTGATATGTTCTAAATTACAATGTGTGAGATTTCTCTAACTGACGTCTATTAACCGGCACAATAAACGGTATATACCTAACTATTGGTAAGGTTATCTTTTCTGTGAAAGTAAAATTAACAATTAATTGGATCTATATTTTGTTTTGAGTACTGTTAATCCGGTGGTTGCCTATTTCGATAGTGTGTCTTATCTATATTTAAAATATTTGAATATATTATATTTTTGGATATCAGGCTTTTTGTTGAGGGCATTAGGCTACAATGCCATTTCAAAAAAATGTCTCTTAAATATATTTTTCTCTACTTCCAAAACCCTAACATTATCAAAGTCGGCTTCGTGACCTGTTCCTGTAACATGTTAGGATAAAGCTCAGTTTATTGACAATGGGAATAAGGTGTAAGCATCTTTCCTTACTTTTATATCACTTTGATGGGAGCGTATTCTCGCTTGTCTCTTATTGTCATTCCAATATATTTTTTGGGCATCTAGTACAGTTGATCCCATACACTATATTAGTTTTTTTGCTTAATATTAGTATTATCTTTCATATTACTAAATAAGCCATCAACTTTTATAACTGCCTTATTAGCACTAACAAGATTTCCTTCCTGTCGTAATATGTTGGCAATTCTTGGAGTATGAAACTCCTCATACAGAAGCGAGCGGAAATTCTTGTTACTAACCATGTTATCATTATTGATGTTGTCATTGTCCCTTATTCTATTGGATGTTGAGAAAAATTTTTGGGATACTAGTTTTCACTGAATACTTTTGCCATTGTATTTAAGCTATCAGTTCTCAAACAGTTATGGCATATTTCCGTAATTCTGTTCTTTAACATTAGCTCTAAATTTATTTTAATCTTCTCGGTGTGGTATGAGTGATAATTATTAAATCTTCCAGAGCTGTATGGATTTGTATACCAATTGAGGATCACAGTGTTACAATCCGTACGTATCAGTTTAGTGTCAAGGAAAGGTAAGCTTTGATCGAATTCTTTTTCTAGTAAGTCATCCATAATATACTCGGTAATTAAATAGTTTTTATTACTTTCGGCTCTTGTATCAATGGACTCCGCAGCGATTTCTAAGGCCCCATACGGTCTAGAGACTTGAAATTTCGTATGCGTACTTAGATCGCAGACATTTCGCCGCCTGTTAAGCTCCAAGTGTGATCCAATATAGGTAATTATAATTATCTCATTTAAACAAAATCATTATTTTTTCGACATGGAACGACAATGGGATCCGTCACTGGAATTACGCACGAGCATGGAGCGTATATATACGTCCCTGTTCTCTGGTATAAAGGTACTCTCTGGAAGATCGTCTATGGTTATGTCGCAATTGTCAGGCGTCAGACGTTGTTGTTAATTTAAAGTTTAATTTTGTGTTGTGGTAGACAAACAGTAATTTGTTATGGAATAGCTGTTGCTGGCAAACACATATACATAAGTATAGTTCAAATCGAGAAAAGGATAGCAATAGTAGGTACTTATCGGTACGGTTTAAATCTTAAATGCCTAATAAAACTATTTTTAATTTTTTTTCAAAAATTTCACTTGTTATTGGTGATATCTTGGCACCCATGGGAGTACCTAATATTTGTTTATAAGACTGCTAAATGAGGAATAAGTGGTGATGGAAATAATTTCAAAAATCTCTTTGAAACTTTCTTTAATTATAAGGGCAACGTCACCAAAATAATGTGTAGAGAGCAATACATGATCTTGTCAGAAGAATTACTTAATGATCAAATTTATTTTAAAAAAATACCGAGAGATCGTACATCCACTATTCATTAAAAGTCTAGCAAATTACATAGTTACAAAACTAAAAAACTATAAGCAAATAACAGAGAAGTAAGCTAAGGAATTGATATTTTATGGGTGTATTACTCCTAAATTCTATGCCTTACCGAAGGTACATAAGCCCGTTTTGTCCTTAAGACCAATTTTTTCTTCGATAGAAGCGCCTAATGTTAATTTAACTACATTCATTACAAACAAGGACAACAGATATTACATCAAAAACTCGTTTGAATTTGTTCTTTTTATTAACAATTTTCAGTAACCTGACAATTATACGATGACTAACTTGCTTAGACGTAATATCACTATTCATCAATATTCCAAATGAATTGGTCTTATCTAGCATTGATTGCCATTGGGCGCGAATTTCGAACCATTGTTGTCTCCGTAAAGAAAGTTTAAAAGAGATTATTTATTTTCAATACCATTTATTTCTCATTGAACAAATAGTTATATAAACAGATATTAGGTACTCCCATGAGCGCCAACATATCACCAATACTTGCCCAGTATATTATGGATGAATTACTAGATCACTGCATACCACTTACCTTTGAATTACCATTTATTAAAGAGTACGTTGACGACATTATTTGTGCGATCACTTATGGCTCGGAACAAGAGAAATTACAAAAATTTAATAGCTGTAACCATAACATTCAATTCACCATAGAAAAAGAAGTCGATCATCCTTGACACTAAATACGATACGTACGGATTGTAACACTGTGATCCTCAATTGGTATACAACGCCATGCAGCTCTGGAAGATTTATTAATAGTCTCTCATATCACACCAAAAAAAAAAATAGTACTAATGTTAAAGAACAGAATTACGAAAACATGCCATACCTCTTTGAGAACTGATAGCTTAAATATACAAAATGACAAAACTATTCATTGAAAACTCGTATCCCAAAAAGTTTGTTAATAAACTATGTAGTTTTCTCAATATCCAGTAGAATAAGGGACAATTACAACATTAATAATGATAACATGGTTAATCGATCCGTATGAGGAGTTTCTTACTCCAAGAATTGCCAACATATTACGACAGGAAGGAAATCTTGTTATTGCTAATAAGGCGGTTAAAAAAAATTATAGCTTATTTAGTAATATGAAAGATAATACCAATATTGAATAAAAAACTAATGTAGTGTATGAGATGTCCAAAAAATATATTGGAATGACAAGAAAAAGAATATAATATATTCAAATATTTTAAATATAGATAAGATACAACATCGAAATAGGCAACCACCCGATTAACAAAATATAGATCCAATTTTTAATTTTATTTCCACAACAATAGATAACCTTATAGACTGAGAAAATATTTTATTTGTGATTATTATATATATATATATATATATATATATATATATATATATATATATATATATATATATATATATATATATATATATATATATATATATATATCGTTTGTTGTGCCGGTTCATTTTATGTGTTTTAGTTTACAATTACAAATCTATAAAACAGTCAGAGTGTCACAAATTAATAAACGTCAGTTAGAGAAAGCTCACACATTGTAAGTTTAGAACATATCATTTTTTTTTTTGCAGATTACAGATTATAAGAGAAATCTCACACATTGTAAGTTAGAACATATAATTTTTTTGCAGATTACAGATTATTACATTATGTAATAATTTGCACCATATTTTGTAGATTTTTGACTTAAGAAGGACATAATTCCAAAAGCTCTCAAATAAATGTAAAGATTATTATTTATCTTCTCAAATTTGGCTTTGGCTTTGGCATTTTAATAAGGAATTTCTGGTATATGGATTACAATTATAAAAAAAACATTAATTCATAACCTTTATGTGATTGATAATGGTGTTGTACAACACCGAAACTGACAACTTAATTTAAAATACAATAAAATGTGGAGATGACTTGGAGTTTCTTCTTTTTCAACATAGCATAGCATAGCATCGTTTCTTTTTTAATTAAAGTCGGGTTCGAATTGGGATGAGGTTGTTCGTCATGAATTCTGCAAGACAAAAGTAATTAATATTTTTTCTTACAGTAAGGCATGATCTGGGTATATTCTCAGTAATATATGTTATATTATTTTGCAGTCTTGACAGCTGATGCCCCTTATGAGGCTTTTGTAGATCCAAGGTTTTTTGGATTAGCACGATCCCTTATTGGTTCTTGGTGAACGTTCTTTAGATAACTGCCAAGGCTCTTCTAGCGTGATGGATTCTGGATCTGGATCTAATTCTTTTACAGGGTAGTTCATCTATTACTGTACTATGTAATATTGACTTTTGCAGCTTCTCCATTCCACTTCCAGGGAATTATTTTGTTGTAACTCATGATAAGGGTGGAATATTTTTTTAAAATTTATATATGACATTTTCCAATTACAGAATTTGCCGAAAAATGCCAAAGATAATTTGGGACACCGATAAGGATGGTAAGTTAGATAAATAAAAGTCTCCACAATTTTTTTATTCAAACTTTTCTTTCCAGCCACCATAGAAATAGTGTCGCTGACTGATGATTATATTAAAGGTGCTGTTAGCCTTCTGAACGAATGCTTTTATCCACAAGAATCCGTCTGCAGGGTAATGGGTCTATCAAATGATCTACGGGCAACAGCTGAAATTGACAATCTTGTCAAAGCAGCTGCTGCCGATGGACTCTCATTGGTAGCCCTGGAACGAATCAGTGGTAAAGTTGTTGGTGTTACTTTTAATAAAGTTCATGTAAGTTCGTTCTTTGATAAAAGAGTTAACTTTTCAGAAAAAACTTGAACCAACTCTATTAGATAGTGCTCTGAAAAATAATATATTTATCCCCAAAAAACATTCCCAATGTAAAACTTTTGAAGGCGAGACCTACATTCTGCAAAACTCGACAAAAAAATCTCAAATCTTTCGCATACGCTCAGTAAGAGCTGAACCACACCCATACAATTTTTTATGTTTCTTTGTATACGAATTTTGCTTTAATGGTACATTTTCATCAAGTGATTCTATCGCTTCTCAGCGCCTTCAAAATTCCTTCTATGAAATTACAACTTGACGTATTATATTCATAACCCATAGTTCCAGTAAATCTAGACTAGCATTTCCAGTTACTCACCTGCTCATTTCTAATGATAAAATTGTCACTATCTTGCATACATACTTGAAATGAATGCATTATATTCAGTCTTAGAAAAGAAGATCAAATAAAACAGAATTAATATTGTATTTGAAAATTTATTCGTTTTTGCGAACTGTATTTGTGTTTCCTGTAGTCATGTGTATATTTAACTATATGATCATGTTTTAAAGGTTCTATCCTGACAAAAAAAATCAACTTTGTTAGTGATCTAGAATATTTTTACACACGCCAAACATACAAAAGTACAATACGATCTATTTTTAAATATATATTTAAACCTAATGGAAATAATTGCTAACATCGAATTAAGGAGACTTAGAAAGACGTAGAGTATCTATAAAACTTATTATTAGTTGAAAAAAAAAATAACATTTTATGTGTCAACGTCATGGAAGGAATTTTGTGGGCGGTTAGAAGCGATAGAATCACTTGATGAAAATGTACAATTAAAGCAAAATTCGAATGCAAAGAAACATAAAAAATTGTATGGGTGTGGTTCCGCTCTTACTGAGTGTATGCGAAAGATTTGAGATTTTTTTGTCGAGTTTTGCAGAATATAGTTCTCACCTCCAAAAGTTTTACATTGGGAATGTTTTTTGGGGATATGGATTTTTTTTGGAAGTCGGTTAGCTGTCACGAACTAACTCAAATTTTCTATAAACATGTTATTTTTAAATACACATATACATATATCTTAATACTAAAAAAGCAAACTCAACCGAATTTTATGCCTCATCCTTCTGGCGAAGTCAGTCAAAGACATCGAAAGCACTCTTGAACAAAACAACTATTATCAGAATTGCACTTTTGAGTAACTATTGCTTCAATAATAATATAAAAAAAGAAAAAAGCTTTATTTTTATATATACATATATTTATTGTTTATGAAAATAGTATAAACATAATTTAGAGATAGTGCACAATATAAATTTGAAACGTTCGTGCTTCAGTAGGTACCTATGCTATTTTTATTATTAAGGTGATGTTATAACTACTACTAAAGAGAAAATATATTTATATCCATAGATACTAATTACAATAGTAAAATACAATATTAAATACGACTTTTGCTTCTTGATGGCACACGGCAAGAAGACTGGAAAAAAAGAAGATTAAGCTCGCCCTAAAAAAGGGTAAAATTTCATAGGCATATCTTTTATAAATGCGCCTTTAAGCGGCTCTCGCAAAAAAGATAGCAGATCATGATCACGAAGATAAATAAAGAAAGCAAATATTTAAGGTAATTGTCAAGACGTTCGTCAATGATCGTCTTACAAGAGGCCACATTATAATATGCAACTTCTGTAATCTCATGTGGCTACATAGAGAAGCATAGGAAGTTTACGCTCCTTGTTTCCAGTCTTCTTGACACACGGACATGGGCATTAACCTAACCAGAGAACACTACCCCCAAAATCTAACACGGACATCACTTATCTGTGTCTGAAATATTATTTATTATTGAGTTATTTACCTAAATAATAAAAATAATAAAGGATAAGTCTATACAACTACTATTTGACCTAAAAACAACCAATATACATCAGCATGAACATAATAATAATAAAGCACATCTGCCAATTTGATCCAGTACTGGTTATCTCTGCAACTACCCATAGAGATAATATTAACGGAGAGCAGGCAAGTCGTCGACTTGAAGTCGATCGAAAATGCGTACCCTCAATAGAAAGAAACAGAAAATAAGGCAGGAGTATCTATCTCTTTTATTTAAACACTCGTGATTGGTGGATTGCTGTACCTATTTGTCATCCGCATCCAACTCTTCCTTCTGTATCCGTCATGAAACAAAGACAGACACGGACACGACTCTCTTTCCTAGTCTAAGGACACGATATTCTCTTATCTCTTTTTCTCTATGGACCACATCCACTTACAGTGCTACATAGGACTTGCCTACTCTATGTTAAATATTATCAGGCGTATTCATAATCGGTACTAGCTAGTATCGTATTAAAATAAAAAACAAAACATTATCCTACCATAACGCTGACATAAGAGTCATAAATCTAACTTAAGCTTAGACCTCCGCATTTAATTTAGTAGCGTACTAAGTTTCGATTATGAATACGCCTGTATATCTCTATGCTACTACTGCCATTCAGATATGCCATGATGACGTCATAGCGTATTGAAGAACTATTAATTAATTAATATTATTCAATTATCAATCGAAAAACATAGAACTATTCATATATTCTGATTGAGCAATTGAAGAGCAATTTTTTTGGCTCAACTCAATTCCAAAAATACTAATTATTAAGCGACATGTTCATGAAATTACAAACACAAATTTAATTTGAGAATATCTTTTTCATTATTAACTTTCCAGCTTGAGCAATTTCAGTTTCATAATGAGCATTTTCTAAGCAATTTATGTATATTAGGAATATTGAGAAAAACAAAATTTCCCCGCCAATTTCTTTCGGTATCGCAAAATAGTGTTCACTATCACTAATACACAATAAGCTCCATAAACAGTATCGGTAGTGCATTGATAGTGCAGATAGCGACTCCTTGAACACAGCCTATGTATGTCATTTGTCAGTGTCAGTTGGGAGAGTATGCAGCGCTCTACTACTGCTACATCTACCTTATTGTTGCCATTTAGTTAGAGTATACGTTTGATAAATATTATTGCGTTAAAAATGTACCACTTTCGAATAAGAGCGAACTTGTATGCATGTTCTTTAAATAATAAATAATTTTACAATCATGTTCATTATTACATTCTTAGTTTCACTTAGGTATTTATAAAGAGGTAAAATTTTAGCATCGGCAACACCGTAGAGTCTTGAAAAAATAAATTGTGAAATCCGTCAATTTAGTTTAACATATATTGATAATATAAATTTAATCGGGAAAAACCAATACGTGACATTGAAAATCCAACATTTTTCTGTAAATAATGCTTCTGTAGGCAAATGTGCGAGGTACCGCTCTCACCTCTGCAAACTACAGTTTGCATTGATTCTATTGGTCGAGGTAATTCTAAAGTTGTGCAAGAGATGCATCATTTGTAGGATAGATATATTTCTTAGCACCTTTTTCAAAACACTAATGATAAGCAATAGAATAAATCATCATCTTCATCTAATTCCATTGTTTATAGTTTTTGTGATTCAATTATTTCAGGTCTATGAGTGACAAAAAATTCAATATCTAAACACTGGGGCCTACTGCCCATGTGTGAGGTGGACTGAATAGAAAATATTTATGCGGATCAATCTCTAAAGCAAATAGATAATCAAATCGAGTTTAGAGAGTAAGCCATGTACGATGATTTATAAATTTTCCGAAAAGTACCGATTCCATTCTAACAAGATAGCCATTGAGTCAGTCAAAAATAATAAGTTAGTCTGAGTATCCAGTGAACTTGGATAAATCATTGCTCTTCCTTTTGTTTCAAATGACAGATTCAAGAGGCACCACGCACTTTCGCACGGCTACGGTCAGTGCTTAGTTTCTAAATAATAACCACTTGAAGTTATCATGAGAGAGATACTGTTTACGTCGTTTAATTAAATGCAAAAAGTAATGTTTGGACAGGAAAGTCTGGAGATTGTATAATTAGGTCCATTCTTTATCCTTGGTAACTTAAGCGCTATTAAATATCTATATAGATTCCATAATCAAATTATTCCGACAATTCAGCGAATTCCGAATAATTTTGTGGATATTTGGTTTCAACAAGAGATTGTTTATCGACAAGAATTTGAAAGAGCGACGAATATTTCGATGAATTAGTGGATAAAGTCTTTAACAAAATTCTACTCAGATACAAGCGAATAATTTTTAATCACTGATTTGGCAGGCGCACACCCCTCTTCTAGAAAAATGGGCTGTAGACCCCATCCCTATATTCCCCATTTTATCTCTGTTGACAGGTGATAAAATATCACTTTTTCCCCAAGAAAAAGAGTACTTTTTTCCCGGGTAGATATATATACACACAAATATCAATCAAAACACAGAATTAAACTGACAGATATGTGATTACTTTAAAGGTTTCCTTAGCAACGCATATCTAATTGTCGCCTACAACTTTAAAACTTCAAATTTTTTTTCGATAATCTTCTGACTTTAATATATAGTAATATTTGTTCTATATTGAATCATCGTTTTTCCCGTCACAGAAAAAAATAGTGTATTATACACGGGAAAATATTAGATTTTAGCTCGAGCTAAAATCCAGTACTTTTTTTCTTTGTATAATAAATAACTATTATTCAAATACTCGAAATTATGAATTACTTTCCTATATCTTATTTTTATTGTCAATACTGACACTTTGTTAGAAAAATTAGTTAAATAATTAAGATTAGCCTTAAAATTTAAGAAATTACAGCTTAAGAAAGCGTAAGAATGGCTAAGTCAACAAAAGCTCGTCTCTTATACCGTTGCGCTATTATCTGTGTAGGACTATGTATCTCTTATAATCTTCGTAATTCTCGTAATTTATAATTATTTTTTTTGTTTGTCATTTATTTCAATATACAATATATGTGGTAAATGTTAAGATAGATTGTTATTTTTAGCATTTCTCAGCCGAAAATCGAATTAAAACGTTGTAAAATGAGTATTGACAGCAAAACTCTTGGTCGATTAGTCATATTGCAAACAAGACGTGCCCAGTGCCCACCCGCTTCGTAGGGAAGCAAATTACGGTTACAAAATATATTTATCTACCTGTTTCATTCATGGAATTTTCACTTTTATACCATAATTATAAAACACGTTATAATAGTTATATTTTATCACAATCCGTTCCAAGTAGACAGAGTTATGAATCATGTCATATTTTAAACAAATATTCAATAACTTGAAAGTTTCCTTGGTTTATTCAAGAGACATTTTTTGACAGAAGTGAACTATTTCCTATTTTTTTTATCTATCGAATACAGTATCTGTGAAAACTGGATTAGAGTATGTTCAGTTGTTTCAAAGATTACCATGCACAAACACAGCGGGGTCTACTGCTTTATTGTATGTGTATAGATAAATATAGGGTGTCCCACGGTCATGGCCTATTAGAAGTTTCTGGAGAATGACAAAAGCTATCGATTTGAAACTTTTATGGTGTCTATTAGAGAGTTTAAACTATCTTTGTAAAATATTTTCATAAAAAAATCACTTCCGGTTTTGCCGGAAGTAATAACAACTTTGTTATTTCAAATAGGATACCCCATATGTCGATACATTTTTGAAATCTACACAAAATTTTGAGTAAAATGGATATACCTTTCCCTATAGTTAAAGTTAATAGTTTTAGAGTTATTTAATTTTTTTCGGTAAAAATCGACAAATGCGGGTTGATCGAAAATAGGTCATAACATTTTTGTTATTTGCTTGACAAACGTGGAGTTAGAAGTTTTGGAATCTCTGCACATTATTTTGAAGACTTTATCATAATTTTTCTTAATTTCCTAAGAAATTATTAGAGAAAAATCGATATGAAGATGACTTAATTTCAAACGTTAATAACTTTCTTATTTTAAATAGAACACCCTGTATTTTTTTGCACCAGCATATGCAAAATTAAAATACCTTTCTATTGATATAACCACTTCCATATCTAAAGCTGACAGATTAAAAGTTATTAAACAATTTCCGATTTTTCAACAATTATTTTGTATTACCTTATCTTTGGAACGCATCAAAACGGTATCCATAGTTACCACTCATTTATGTCAGTGTCAAACTGCAAAATAGAAATTGTCTCTTTCACAGTTTTTTTATTGAAATTTATTACAATCATGAATCGAGAATACACACATGTCGATCTGCTCACCCTTTTAGCAATTTATGCAGAGTGCAATAGGTTTGTCGCGAGAACATGCAGGGAATTTAACGCCCGAAATTCGAATTTGTCTCCGATGACTGCAAAGAAATTTTGCCGGATTCAACATAATTTTGTTCAATATTGCCAACAAAATACTCTAAGAAATCGTATTCCTCCAATTTCCGCTGATGAAGCAATGCAATTACAGCTGATATCTTAAAAGTTATCGAACAATTTCAGATTTTTTCAATAATTATTTTATATTAATTTAACTTTGGAACGCTTCAGTATGTAATAAAAAACGAAACAAAACAAAACAATAAGAAATTTAATAATCTACACAAAAATTGTTAAACAATAACTTATTGATAAAAAACAAAACAATACTTTAAATATAATTTAATAAGTGTTCAAAGTGCCCCCCTTTTACTTCTAAACATTCTTGATTCCACACTAGATGTTGCTTTTCTTATTTCTGCAGGGTCTACATCTGCTAAAACGTTTTGTACACGATTTCTTAGGTCTTTTATCGTTTGCACTGGAGGACGGTTAGTGTAAACTTTTCCCTTATGACCCCCCATAAATAAAAATCTAGGGGCGTTAGATCTGAAGACTTTGGTGCCCAATTCCAGGGACCCAAGCGCAGAAACCACCTGCCCTCAATCATTTCATAAAGATCTTCGGTAACTTCATGGCTGCAATGAGCTGGTGCTCCGTCAAGCTGATACCAGCAGCTTATGACCTTCGTTAATTTGGCAAGTCATCTACAAAGTCTGTAATGATGGTACGCAATATTTCAAGTTATTTTTCGCTGTCCAGCACTTCGTCGTAAATATAAAACTTTAAGCGTGTTGTCTTTCATAAGAGCAAAAACGTTGAAGCTGAATTTAACTTGAAACTTTTGTTCTTTCATCAAATGTAGGTTTGCGTCTGCCCAGAAATGATTATTTTTTGAGTTTAAGATTCCTTCTCGCAAAAATTTGGCTTCATCAGTCCAAATTATTTTTTTCATAAAGTTTTCGTCTTCTTGGATGTTTAGCAGAAACATTTCGCGAAATTCTACTCTTCTAGGACCATCTTGGGGGTGTAGATTTTGAACTTGTGTAAACTCAAAGTCATGCATTTTGTGCTGTTTTAAAATTCTTTGAATTGACGATCTTGCAACATGTAAGTCATGTTCGGCGCTTCGAATCGAAGCTTGAGGATTTCAGTAAAAGTTGGACAATACGGTAATTCGTGTTGCTTCGTCAGCAGTAATCGGAGGAACCCGATTTCTTGGAACACTTTGTTGGCCATGTTGAACAAAATTATCTGAAATCCGGCAAAATTTCTTTGCTGTCATCGGTGGCAAATTCGGATTTCGGCGTTAAACGCTGTAATGTTCTCGCAATCTCGCAACAATCCTATTACACTCTCCATAAATTGCAAAAAGGTTGAGCAGATCGGCATTTGTGTATTCTCGATTCATGATTGTGATAAATTTCAATAAAAAAAACTATGAAAGAGGCAATTTCAAATTTTGCACTTTGACACTGACATAAATGAGTGGTAACTATAGTTACCGTATTGATGCGTTCCAAATTTAAGGTAATACAAAATAATTGTTGAAAAAATCGGAAATTGTTTAATAACTTTTAATCTATCAGCTTTAGATATGGAAGTGGTTACATCAATAGAAAGGTATTTTAATTTTGTATATGCTAGTGCAAAAAAATATAGGGTGTTCTATTTGAAATAAGAAAGTTATTAACGTTTGAAATTAAGTCATCTTCATATCGATTTTTCTCTAATAATTTCTTAGGAAATTAAGAAAAATCATAATAAAGTCTTCAAAATAATGTGCAGAGATTCCAAAACTTCTAACTCCACGTTTGTCAAGCAAATAACAAAAAAGTTATGACCTATTTTCGATCAACCCGCATTTGTCGATTTTTACCGAAAAAAATTAAATAACTCTAAAACTATTAACTTTAACTATAGGGAAATGTATATCCATTTTACTGCAAATTTTGTGTAGATTTCAAAAATGTATCGACATATGGGGTATCCTATTTGAAATAACAAAGTTGTTATTACTTCCGGCAAAACCGGAAGTGATTTTTTTATGAAAATATTTTACAAAGATAGTTTAAACTCTCTAATAGACACCATAAAAGTTTCAAATCGATAGCTTTTGTCATTCTCCAGAAACTTCTAATAGGCCATGACCGTGGGACACCCTGTATAATGCATATGTTTGTGCATGGGTGAACAGAAACGTACGAAGTTCATGCGCAAAATACAAAAAGAAACATGTACATATTTGTATTGAGATGGATGAAAATGAAGAATCTTTCCTTTGTACACCTCCAGAAATTATATTTATATTATTAGTAAATAAATATAATAGTATCCTGAGATACTTTACTCGCTCGCCGCTAACGCGACTCTGTTAGTAAATATTTCTAGATAGTAATAGCTATTGTAACGGGCATATCGAAATGGTTGGGAATTAATTATTTTTCAAGTTTATTTATTTAAACACTAAAATATCACCGGTCTATTTATATACACTATTTATATATCTTACACTACACTATCGACTACTATCTACAACTTATATTTATTGCTTACACTATTCACAACCATATTCGAACCGAGCGTTATTTGTTTGTGCTGTTGGTGCCCCCTACTAGGGACCCAATTACACCGGACTGCACCATACTCCGGTCTCCACCGTACGGCCGGTCTTCACCTTACTCCGGTCTACACCGTACTACCGGTCTCCGCCGTTTTCACTCAACTACTGCACCGGACTAATTCACTCGACTTCACTATACTGGTTGACTCAACTACTGCACTGGAGTGACTGGATATCTGACTGATTCTACAGCAAATCCTCTCCAATATATAGCCAAGTCCCATCTATCTCGAAGCTTCCACCGACATCTTCCATAGCCCCGAACATTCCAGCAACAGCGCAAACTCATTAGATGTATCGGGATGTAACGTGACCTTGGGACACGAATTTGCACATGCTTACTCGTTATGCCTTCGCGCATTATCGCAAACTCGTTAAACTGTCATTATTGACTCATGGTAAAATCTACTATTCTTTAGACATACTTCTTGAATCATATAATATATTATATAGGAATTGAAAATATCTGGTTAAATATGGTGACAAAGTTATTTAAATCTAGTATTTAGTGCTTGATCAATAGACCAATTGCATTGATTGCATTGATTTCAATTCCCCGCATGCGCGACCCCTCGGCCATAGTATACCTGTATTCAACTTTATGTAGAAGCAATTTTCTCTGGTGAAAGGGCATAGATGTCATAGTATATAAAGACATTGATAAAAACGGCACAAACAGCCATTAGCATTGGAATTATTTAGACACAGACATAGGACATTCTGTTCAAAAGAGCAACATTTCAAATGAAAGTGATCGTTGCAAATTTCACGCCGCGCATGCGGAGAACAATTTTTGCTTAATGCAATCGGCCTGTTGTTAAATAAAGAAGAAAATCATAAATTTTTCTGTACCGTGGTTATGTTGATTAAAAATTAGTCTCAACTTCAATTTCATTTCTTTCCATCAACAAATAGTTCTGATCGAAGATCTTTAAATAATTGTTTACAGTTTTGTAAAAGATCAAATTCAGATGCTAGATCGAAATCTTTTGTTTTCATCAGCCTGCTTATTCGATTAATACAGTTTAATACTTTATACCAAATCACTATTATACATCTCCCTTATGAAATCTTAAAGGCCTTTAGGCTTCTATCCTATATTCCCATCTAGTGTAACTCAATGGTTAACCCTTGGACATGCTTATAAGTATTGCCATCGAGAGTAGATGCCGAAATATTTTTTTTACCAAATTAGCTGAAATTAGCGGCTTTCAATGATGCTTTTGTGATATCATTAACCACTAGATTTAAAGAGTGGCTACAAAATGGAACGGAGACTGCTCGTGAAATTAAATTTTCAATTCTAGATTGCACTTTTTATTTATCGCCCCGTATATTAGACCCGTTATCAACTCCTTGCCCTCTAATATCTAGCAAATTTAAACCAAAATTATTAAGTTCTTCAATTATAATTTCAGAAATTTGTTTCCCTGACAACCTTTCATCTGGAGGGAAGCCCGAAAAGATTTCATCAATTTTAATTGGTAATTATCAATGGCTTCGGTGGATCTTGTTTTACCGAAAAACTGATTTCGGCATCTCCTAACATTCTTGGCCCCAATGATGGATCTGTACTCAAAGGCTGTAGAGCATTTTCCGGTGCTAGGTTGGTGTTAAAATGCTTTCATTTGTGGGCGATGTTGTGCCAGCTCCAGTTGGTTTAGAAATATTGTTTTTTTTATGGCGATTCCATGTTTTCTTTTATTTTGAGATATCTTTTCCAGCCTTCGACTTTCGTACTGGTAGTCAGATAGTTTTTTATTGTCCGTCAGACATTTTAAAGACAAACAATATATCAAATGAAACAAAGTAAAATATAAAATAGAAATTAAGAAAAAATGAAACGATTAAATATTAATTGACTAAATTATTATATTTATTATGCCATGGGTTTTGTAGATTAAGTTTTCATTACGTTGGTTCAGTATGACTTACAGTTTGTCTTTGTGCATTAGCGATATACCTATCATCCTCAAATGTATTTGTTAACAATGTTACTGAGTGCTAAGGGCTAGATTAAAAAATTAGGGAGATAATATTCAGCCCTACTTGACAATTTTCTGTTTTTACGAACTCTTTTCTAGAATACTATGCAGGTGTCATTTCGATCTAAAACTTCCTGATGATACTTAAATTCTATTGACTACTCTGTAATAATATTCCGGGTATAAATATTTCCAATTCAAATCCTTCAGTAGTTAGAGGGGGATCATCACTCTTTCCAATAAAATGCTATAGCTACAACTTTATGGATGGAGATTTTTAGAAGCATTATATCTCTCCAGTTTGAACAATCGATAAGATTTCCTTTTCGGCTCCTTTTTTAAGTGTTGGAAATGTTTAATGCTTCTTGTATCATAGGGTGCATTTTTGCGATACAGTGATGTAATCAGATTGTAAGATTTCCGTTGTGATATTTTCAGATCTGTAACTTTGTTCTCTGGCAGAAGTTCGCTCCACCTTTGAAGATTTTTTTCATCCATTTCCTTTGTTCCTACGAAAATGCTCTATTGTTCTGTTCATCACTACACTTTTCTTGTTTTCAGAAGTTGTTAAATTGTTCTATTCGTGATATGGTTGGTGAAACACATAATTATTACTTAAAGGTTTCTAGTTGAATGACATTATAATCTACCCTAAATATTCAAGGCCTATTAAGCAAATGTAATAAAAATGTATTTTCTAATGAACTGTAAGAAAGTATTTAGTAATCCTGGAAATTGATAATTATTTTCTAAAGAAGAGATAAAAATTGGCTATTAAATATTTCAATATAATAGTGTATGTGAATGAATTTTGTTTCTAAAATATATTTATTATTACCAATTTTCAGACAAATGCAGGAGAATCATTCTATCGAAATTTTGCTAGATCGTGTGAAAATGATATAGCCAAGGATTTAGTAATGTTCATAGAAGATATCGATTCAAGATTCGATATTTTTGAACATTGCAAGATTGATTGCTTTGTTGAAATAATGTTCTTGTCTGTGCATACGGATTGGAGAGGAAAAGATATAGCAACATTATTATGCCAGAATACCATTAAATTGGTCAAGAAACTATATCATGGTGAAGTAATCAAGATATACTATAATGATGAAGAAAGAAACCTGGAAGCCAAACCAAGCGCTGTCTGTTCCATGTTCACATCTCCAATTTCACAACGAGTTGGCCAAAAATTGAACATGGAAATTGGAGAACAAATCAATTATGATCGGTTGTCTTATAATGGTATGAAATTTTCTGATTTTTTGGGAAGTGGTTTTCCTTATCTTAGAATTCAATTTCTAGATATTAGGGAATAATATTTTCTGATAAACTGTGTTCGTTATTATTAGAATTATATGGTTATATGTACTTGCAGTTTAATTAGTACCAATATATATGGTATCAATTTAGGTACACTCAGCAAACAATGCCAATTGTTTCAAAGTAAATTGAGAAAACGTTTATATACCTACTATGTATACTTCTGTAATTAACTTCTATATGTTATAACGTATATGTGAATAAAAATGCTCTTCTGTGAATTCGATTAAGAGAATTGGTCCATATGGACCAAAATGTAGCAAGAAGCTAATGGTTAATATTTTAAAGAGAGAGAGAGAGAGAGAGAGAGAAGATATAAACAAATAGGTATTGTTAAGTTGTTAAAGCAGCTAAAAGTGGTAAGTACAATATTTTGTCGTGTTTATATTTAGCTAAATACTAAGTAATTCCAATGAAATTGAGGTTATACTAGGTATATCTACTATTTTATGTTATAGTTAATATGTTCACAGCAGTATGAATTGATGTAAGCTAAGGATTACACGCAAGCTTTCATGGCGGGATGTTTTAAAGTTGCAAGGCACATGCTAGAGATTTACATTTGGATAAGGAGAGGAGTTCATTAATAACCGAATTACATTATGGCAAGCAGACCTAGAAGAAATTCTTGCCGCTTGGATAGCCGAAAAACAAGACAGATTGTGCAAAGATCTTAATAAATATAACAATTTACAGATCCTATCTTTTTCATAGAGGTAAGTAAAACCAAGGGGGTCTTAAAAAAAATATGATAGAAAAATAAATAGGATTTGGTCGCCCTATGAAGTTATGTTTGGATATACCGCCAGAGTTGGTTTGGCGTCAATATAAGTCTACCACAAAATGATGAGGATTGTGAAATTTGTGTTATTTGAGTATCACTTAAGTTTTTGTATTAGCAAGTTTAACTTGTATACGGCACTGTATACGTATATGCAAATATCTTAATACTAGAAAGAGCAAGCAAACACAACCGATTTGTCGGTCAAAGACATAGAAATCACTCTTGAGCAAAATATCTGTTATCAGAAATACAATTTTGAGAAATGTATTGCTTAAATAATAATATTAAGGTGATGTTATCATTATTAACAATGAGACAAGTTTTATCTTTATAAATATTTATTGTTTATGAAAATAGTACTTATACCTAAATATAATTCTAAATATAATTAATAAATATAATTTAAATAGTTCACAATATAAATTTGAAACGCTTCATCACATCAAGGTGATGTTGTAACTACTAGCAAAGAAAAAAATTTAATTTTATTTGTTTGCATACATACTAATACCAATTGTAAAATACACTATTAAATATGACTACAAATACCTACAGCATTAAGAAAAGATTTTATGGTGTTAGTGTTACATTTTTCACTTAAATTTTTTCAGTGTTTCAGTTATTTGGAGGTTGGGTTTGCTTGGTTGTGAACTAGACCATCACGGAGAATGTGATTTTTATTAATTATTTTAAGAATTGTACTTTTATATTAGGCATTTGTTGTATAATATTAAGGTGATGTAAGTATCAGCAAATAAATAATGTTTTAATTATTTATATACATACTAATATTTTAATATGTTAGGTTTCGTTCTTATAATATACCGTTTATATTGAAATACTCGTAATTTATTATGCTGGATTTTCTATCTTGAATTATATTTTTAATAGATCTTTCTATTTTAGTTAATATTATGTATTAATTTATTTTTTTGCTCTGTAAAGGAGAAACTTTTGGACAATAAACGCTATTATTATTATTATTATAAAAAATCAGGATAAGTCTTAAATAAGATTAAATAATATATATATATATATATATATATATATATATATATATATATATATATATATATATATAAGATTAAATAATTAATTAAAAATGAACTTTTTTTAAATTATTAAATATGGCAAGCTCCACCAAACATAACTTCATAGTGAGATACACCAATTCCATTTTTTCTCATAAATATTTTTGAGACCCACTTAGTTTTACTTACTCCTGTGAAAAAGTTAGGATGTTCTAGAAATTGATATATTTAAAATCTTTGAACAACATAAAGTCCTGTTTTTCGGCCATCCAAGCGGCAAGAATTTCTTTTACGTCTGCTTGCCTTTACATAATTCGGTTATTAATGAAATCCCCTTCTTGTCTAAATGAAGTATTACTTGAGCCTCAAATGTTGTGTAAATCTCCAGCATGTGCTTTGCAACTTCTTGAAGTTGTGATGTCTCGACATCCCGACACGAAAGCTTGTGTGTCATCCTTACAATTTTAACAATTCATTTAAAATAAGAACCAAAAAATATAATAGGTAGGTACCTAATATAATGATAAAAAAGTGCATGACAGTTGACATTAATTTCCAATTACCAAAAAAATCCATATTAACAAAAAATAACTCATAAGTAAAACATAAATAGGGGAGTTCTCTAATTAAATTTAGTCCGTGACAGCTAACCGATTCTAGAAAAAATCCATATCTGTCTCCAAAAAACATTCCCAATGTAAAACCTTTGGAGGTGAGAGCTCTGCAAAACAACAAAAAAATCTCAAATCAGTCGCATACGCGTAGTAGTAGAGCAGTATCTATATTTATAAATTACTTCTTTTTTATGTTTTGTTTATTTTGGATTTTCTAGATCTTACATAGAATTATCATAACTAGTTTTCTTTTTATTTTTAATTTTTCTTTTTTATTTGAAGATAGACTAATCCTGTGTACAGGTCTTGAATGGCTTCCTATAGGAAAAATAACATTTAAACAAGTATGATAAAATATTTGCATCAAGTTATTTAAAACATCAAATGGAATTGTTAAGTTTTGTATTATGTATTGTTTATGTTATTATAGGCAATAAATATTATTATTATTAATATTAAATTAAAGGAAGATGAATATCGTATAAGCGCTAAGCGCTAGGATGATAACACGGCATTATACGTATACTTATATTCGACAGAAATACGGAACCCTTAAAGAATTTACTTCTTTGCTTGTTTGTTTGACTTCCACAGGCTTTTTTCTCCGAATCAACAAAACGAAAACAATATTTTTAATTAAAAAGAGTTAGAAGATGACGATGATAAGTGATATCAGGTCTGTGTGTTAATTTTGAATCGTAAATCATGGAATTAGAAGAAAAAACCATACATGCATGTTATGTCTAAACTTTTGTCAAAAGTCAAGTCCGTACTCATTCTTTAAAGGAAATATTCATTTAGGTGAAAATCCTTAATACGTACCCTTCTCCATGCGAACACAATTTGCTCTTGGTCGCTTTTTTCTAGTTTGTCTTTCCCCGTCTGCTGAGCATTCTTTAACATTCTCAACTCTCCATTCTTCTTAAATCTATTAAACTTTATTTAACAAAAAAGAAGAATAAAAATCAAATAAAAAACGACCAAAGTAATTTTTCCAAAGAAAACTCATCTACCAAATAAGGATAACTTTGTGTAAGAACTTGTAGTTTTCGAAATAATTGGAAATTAAATAGATGTTATGTAAGAATTCTACGTAACTGTCAAGTTGTGTTAGAACTGGCCCATGATTGTTTAAAAAAATATCTCAAAAAGTAAACATGTAAATATTATAAATATTCGCAAATTTTCACTATCTAAATGTCATACCGGTACGATTAATACAAATAGATGATTTAATAGTATCTATATTATTTAACGAGCGCAAATTGAATACGACTTTAACAATACTAATTATAATAAAATGCAAGTACAGAGATCACTTTAGTCACAAAGCTTAGTTAATAGCTAATATTCATAAACAAAAAGCTTGAGTTATAATAACTGACAAGTGTATAGGTATTAGCTGCTCAAAGCAATTGAATAATGAATAGGTATACCTATAATTAAAAAGGAGTCGATAAATGATAACTGCATTTATTTTATCTATAGTTCAAGAGCATGCAGGTACTAGGTACCTAATACAGTTCCCACGCGATATCCCCATAAACAGAAATAAACAATATTAAAGTTTTATAAGAAAATTCAAGAGTTTCTGATCCTTAAGAGTTAAAGTAGAAATAAACGAGTTGTTGACATTTAAAATATTGAAATGGCAATTTTCGGGTACTTTGTCGCATATCAAGTAATACTTGTCAATATAGCAAGTAGCATTATAATCAGGATTATTTAAGACATGATTTTGAAGGATTTGATGGAAATAATAAAAATAAATTTAAATCCTTTATGTAGGTATTTGTTTGATTTTGTCTTCTTGACATTAAAATAATTAGAATATTGCAAATAACAAGTTTAATTTTTATCTTGCGTCGTTTGAGATAGCCAGGAATTTCATTACAGAAATCATTCAGCACCATACTCGTCTGGTTAACGTATGAACTCAGCGATAGAAGTTCTTCCAGTTAATCACGCCAGCACAAGCCCAGAAAATAATACAAGATGCGAATGAGAAACTGCCATCAAATATTCAAATATGTACTACCAAACTCAATACTTGCCATTCTGCCTCTCTCTCGGCATACGTACAGAGCCTCTATCTCCATTTGCTCGCTGCCGTGCTTTGGACTGCCGTCTATTGCTTGTCGTCTCTTGGAGATTGGATGTATTGGTGCTAGTGTCACCATTTCTTTGGAAGAGGAACCGTGCGAGGACCTTGTGGTTGGGTTGGCTGGTTTACCCCTTAGGGTTGCGGTTCTTGCTAACCTTTTCCTCGCTATTAACCTTTTTATTGCATATACAGCGATTACCAGGCACGAGATCAGCGCTGTTGTGCCAACGTTTGACCAGACTGTATGTGTCTTAATTTGACTCCACGCGGTGTTGCTCAATTCTTCTCGTATGTCCCATTCATCTTTGGCCACCTTAGAGATTTGGTCACCAGCTGTTAGTACCAGTTCATTGGACGTTGATAGCTGCTTGTGCATCGTTACTGTGGTATTAATGGTGAGAGGTACATGCTTTACGAATGTTTGAATCAAGGTGACATCTTGTCTTCTTGGGTTGAGGATGTTGTGCTTCGTTTTCATGATATATTCTTGCTCAATTTTAAGTATCCCAGTTTGTTTGAGCGTTACATCTTCATAGATGCCGTTGCAAGAGACGGTGATATGGATTGGTTTGCTACTTATAAATATCCAGGTATTTGGCATGTATAATTTCTTCCACATTGTCGTGGTGATCTTCATCTCTACTACATCACATGCTGAATGATCTGGCCGTTGGTAGATTTCGTCGATTGCACAGTTATGCGTATTTTCCGCAACCTGCAGGCAATCTTTCAATTCTCCATATGGGATCTGAAAGAAAAGTTGTGCGTTATAGTCTGTTGCGATGATGTCGTTTGCGACGTCCCAACTCCAAAAGGATGTGTTGGTGACTTTAATCGGTATGGGTGTGAGTTTCAGAAGGGTGTATTCGTTGATTTCTGCCATGACAAAGAATCAAAATACACGAATCTCCTTTGCGTCGATTATTAATTTGGTGGCAAGTATTGAGTTGTGAAGTATTTGAATATTTGATGGCAGTTTTTTATTCGCATCTTCTATTATTTTCTCGGCATGTTGCTAGCGTGATTAACTCGAAGAAATTCTCTCGCTGGGTTCATACGTTAACCAGACGAGTATTGTGCTGAATAATTTCAGTAATGAAATTCCTTGCTATCTAAAACGATGCAAGAATGTGAATGCTTATCTTTTATTTTGAAGCGCGTTAGCTGTTTACTTATTTTGACTTCAGTATCCTTGAAAGCTGATAAGGCTGAGACCATAAATTTTGTTTGATGGCCTGATATTTATATCAGTTTTTGTTGGTATTCATTTAACTTGTTAATGTCCTCATACGCTTCTTCATTTACACCAAAGACTGCCGTAAGTATCTTTCTTAGCAATCCTCTTCGTTGGCGGGGCATTGTTGTTGTGGTGTTCAGGCTGTTAGTAATCCATACTGCTTGTGTTTGTAATTCTTCCAAGTGTTGTAATAAATTTGTACATGGAGTTCCATCTACCAAAGTTCTTACTTTCTTGCATAACCTTTCCATTTGGCAGTTTCATTGACTTTTTGTAAATTTCCTCAAATCTTCTGTTGATCGTATTTTAGTTCAATTCGGAAGGTGCCTCTATCTATTTTAGAATCGCCAAAGAGTTCTACGTAAAACCCAGGTGGTGGGTAGTGTATTGAGTATTTTTCGGCCTTTGCTACTTCCAGATATGACTAATAGGCTGAGTAAACAAATAACCAGTGATTTGACTCGCTGCGGCTTATTTCTTCTCACTGATTGATTTTCTTTATCGGTTTCCTCTGGTTTATCTTCACTGGGTGCCTTTGGTTCCATTTCCTAAATTTTTCCATCTGGCTTCATCTTATCTTCATGGTTGCCGCTGTTTCTTCCTTCTTGTGATTGTAATTCTTATTTAATTGGAAGGGGTACTATAATATTGATGACTCGCTTTATTATTGTGCCTCCTGCTTTTTTCATTGTAGCAACTCGAACCGCTTTATCTTAACCTGGGTGTATTTCTATGATTCTGGCTAACGGCCATTTACTGGGTGCTACTTCTTCTTTTTATTAGAACTAGATCTCCCGCTTGAATGTTTTTTTCTCTTGACTTCCACTTGTAGCGGTTCTGTAGTCGTGAGAGATACTCTGTGCTTCAAGCAAGAAATCTTTCTTCATTTTATTTAATAGCTTCCATCTTTGATTCAAGCCCATATTAATCTCTGTGGTTATCGGAACTGGTGGAGTAATAATTTCTCTTCACACCAAAAAAATGTCCGGGTGTCAAAGCTTCTATTTCATCTTTATCTGCGGTTTGTGGGCATAGCGGCCGAGAATTAAGACTTGCTTCTAATTGACATGTCAATGTGCTCATCTCTTCGAAGGTAATAGTACTGTCTCCCATTATTCTTCTGTGATGATGCTTCATAGATTTCACTCCAGCTCCCATATCCCTCCGAAATGTGGTCCGGCAAGTGGAATGAAATGCCATTCTATTCCTAAATTGATCAGCCTGTCTGGTAAATTAGAGTCTCGTAGCGACTGACTGATTTTTTCAGAAAAGATCTTGCTGGCTCCTTGGAAATTGGTACCGTTGCCGCTGTACATGTGCTTACAATTTCCTCTTATGGCCGTAAATCTTCGGAATGCAGCTAGGAATGAGTCTGTTGATAGGTCACTGGCTCAGGTTGCGAGGCATAAAATCAGAGCAATATACCCTTTTCATGCCTTATAGCCTGTTCCTTTAGTGGTTCTTAGTTGTATTGAACCAGCATAATCTACACCAGTGTGTGGGAAGGGGTGCGATAGTGTTATTCTTGGTGACGGCAGATTTACCATTTTTTGTATCGCTGAAGCTGCTTTGTATCTACGGCATTTTATGCAGTGGTTTATAAACGTTCATCTTCTTGGCGTTAATGATCCAGAATTTCCGTCTAAAATATGCCAAAATGGCTTGGTTTCCGGAGCGTAAGGTCTTTTGATGAGCATCTTGGGCTATTAACTCAGTCAAATGACTCTTCTGCGGAAGAACCATTGGATGTTGTTCATTAAAAGGAATTAGAGACTTTTGTAGTCGTCCTCCAACTCGCATAACATTGTTTTCATCTATGTAGGAGCTAAGTACCGCAATTTTACTATTATTTGCTACTGACTTAATTTTTTTTAAACTTGCTTCTTGTGCAAAATAGACTTGTTGGGTTTCTCGAATAACCTTGTATAATGTTAATTCTAGTTCTTCGGGTGTTAAGGGTCTAGTCGTGCGTCCCTGTTTTTTGCAGATGTTAACGAAGCGTCTGCAATAAGTAAGGACCCGCAACATTCTCGTTAAGTTAAAGAATCTGACACTGATTAGTTTGAACAAAATGTTGCTCATTGGTTCTCTTTGTTCCGCAGCCAATGAGAGCCCTTCCACTATAATGTGTTTTTTTCTATAATTGATGGCTCCAGTTTTCTTAATACAGCGTCTGCAGGATTGTCTTTAGTGGTCACATGCAACCATGCGTTGGCGGGTGTTATTATATTATATATTATAATTTCTGTTACTATATTGGCAACAAAGGTCTTTCCCTTGCGGGATCGCCCTTTATTCATAATAATGTAGTTGTTGAATCTGACCAAGCAAGTACGGCTTCAATTTCGGTTTCTAGCGCATAGATTGTTTTTTTTGCCCATGCCGAAGCGACTAGTTTTTTCCGTTAATACTGTTGTTACAACCTCCTCTGTCATAATGTTAGTTGTATTACAATATATGACTGCCCCGTATGCTTTTTCCGAGGCATCGCAGAATCCATGGAGTTCCAACAGAGCCTTACCAGGATTATGGTTGATCCATCTAGGTGTATCAATACGTTGAAGAGACTTCATTTGGGCTGTAAATGATATCCATTTGTTTTGAAGATTTCCGGGTACTATTTCATCCCACTGTAACTACGGTATCCATGATTCCTGGATAAACAACTTCGCTTTAATTATCACTGGACCTAGTAATCCCGGAAAGTCGAAAATTTTCGCCATTTCTCACAGGATGTATCTCTTAGTTAATTTTTTGTCGATGGCTGCGTTTACTTTGAGTATCCTTAATGGGATTCCAGTGAACTCCTTGTTAGGTAAATTTCTTATAGAAATGTACCTATTGCGATCGTTCACACTTTTGAATTTCGAAAAAATTTCAACGGCATGTTGTTATATGTCTATAAGTTAGTCCAAAAAAACATTTGGTTCAAAAGTTTATATATATATATATATATATATATATATATATATATATTTATTTTTTTTTAATTTGCAGAAGGTATATTGGGGTGCAGCAATCATAAAGAACACTCTATAAAGTTGTCCTAAGCTTTCGGAAATTTATTTTCCATCTTCAGAGGATCTACAAAGGTGCATTTTATGTATTAAGATTTTTTCTTTTTTTATATATACATGCAGTATCAAAGGTTTTACTTACACTTTGTTGAGATTTTTTTTTTTGGTTGAGTTGTTAATATATAAATAAAAAGATATAAGATCACAGGTAATGTACATTACAATTTAGACAAAAAACAAGTTATTACTAAGCACATGTCTCCTACGAACTAAGTCTAATGATCATTAATTTCTTAATATAAATAAATAAAATCTAAAAAATGAGTTTTGGTATATGTCGTGGTAGTTTGTTGAGTTTAATGTAGGCAACACCTATATCGTATTTTTGAATTGTTATTACCTTGGACCCTATTGATGATTCCTTCTGCTCAAATTTTGATCAGTAGCGAGTAAATGGTAGTAGATCTCAGTCAAATGACTAATGTCCGTTCTTTTATTCATACTATGTGGCTCTTGTGATATAAGAGCCATTTCTATAAATAATCTTTTTTTAAGGTTGCGCTCGTTGTGCAGAATGTTGATATTATCATAATTCATTTCGTGCTTCAATAGATTTACATTATATATATATATATATATATATATATATATATATATATATATATATATATATATATATATATATATGTATGGGATATTACGAAATTTGTTAACACGATAGAGGTCGCAGTTTTGAAGGTATCAAGTTCAAATTTGCTACAAAAATCAACCTCTCAAATATCTCGGTCGAGTTCGTTATTGGGCAATATCGGGTAAGTAGTTTCAAAATGGCGACCATTCAAACATTTAAAAAAATTATCAAAAAAGAGCCGTAGTGTAAATATCATTAAAAATAATTTTAGGTTATAGATATAATCAGTACCTACAACTTTTGTTCAAAGCAATTTTTCATAAAATACACAGGTAAAAAAATAAAAATTAATAAAGAAAAATAACAAATATTGATAAAACATGAACACTCAATATAAATTTGATGTAATTTTACATTTTCTGGAGATCTTAATATAGACCCTGATTAAAAAAATATATAGTATATTTATTGAAAAGAAATAGGCGAAAAAAAAATCTGCCTTGAAGTGGACTCGAACCCTGTCTGCTTTATATTCAAAAGCCAAAACAAAAACCACTAACCGCAAGGCCATGACACATACGACAATTTCTTGTAATAACATGTAGGTATACCAATGAAAAGGTTGTTAAAATTTCAATTCAATGAATTTTGAAAAATTTACCTTTCCGCTGACTACAGGCCATCGGGATTTTTTTTGCTTCTGCTACACCGATGACTTCTGTTTGAGTTATGATTCTCGGTGTCATTAATAGTTGTGCAGTTTGTTCTGTTGTGATGGATACTTGCGAGCCCGTGTCGATCAGTGCACGCAGTAAGACTTTTTGGCCATTACTTGCTCTGGCGTGAACTAATGTGGCAAGCAGTAAGCAGTTACCTTGCTGTCCTATGTTAACACAAGACTCTTGAGGTGCTGTCGTCTTAGTTTTTTCTTCTGGTGACTTTTTCCACTTGCGGTCATCCTGAAGAAGTGTCCGTTGCAGATCGAGCAGCGTTTGCTGCTATTTGCTAGAGCACTAGTAATCTTTAACGTGCTTTAAGCATTGGAAGAAAAGTTTCTTTTCTTTGATTGCTTGGCATCTTTGTGCTGAAGATAACTCTAAGAACTTGTTACATATATGAATGTCATAATTTTTCTGACAGTATTTGCAGCTTTTCGCATTTTTCCGCTATCTATCATAGTTTGATATTCGTTGTCCACCCCAAAGAATTTCTTGCCATGAGAGCCAGCCATTATCGTCTGTAATGTACGGAATCTCGTCTCAAGAAAAGACAGGAATTCAGAAAAGTTGTCCATTTTGTATGGCTCTTTTAGCGATTGCTCTTTTATTCTATTGGTTTCTGGGTCCCATTTTCTTATTATGCTTCGTATTATCATTGGTCCCTATGATTCGACATCGATTCCACAGTTTTTAATTGCTTCAAGGCATTCAACCGTAACGTCGTGAAATTTCTTAATACTGTTCGCTGATTTATGGCTTGACTTGGGTAGATCAAGTAGCTTGTCTATCAATTTAAAAACAATGAGTCTTGTTTTTTGGAATCGTTTCTCCATTAGACTCCACGCAGTTTCATAGTTGGCTTCAGTGATATTCAAATGTTGAATTATTCTACTGGCTTCGCCCTTTAGGTTCGTCTTGAGATGCTGCATTTTTTCTATAATATGTGACAGTGTTGTATTGATGTGTATTAATTTCGCAAATAAGTGACGGAATGTTGGCCATTGGTCATAGGATCCATCAAAATAGGGCATCTTCATTCTTGGTAATTGATTGTTGTTTACGGATTGCTACTTTTTCTCGTTGAGTTTTCGTAATCGAAATTGTAGTTGTGCATATGTAGTTTCATACTGATTCTTGGCTTCTTCAAAACGCCCTTCTCGAAGGGAAGTTGATGCGTTGAACGTGTCATTGATCAGGATATTCCGGTCGGTTGTATTAATGGTTTCCCATTGTCGGGTTAGTTTCCTTAGCTGTAGCTCATAGAAACTCGAATCCATTTCTTGTTGTAGCTTGTCTCCTATTTGCTGAATTATACGGCTGGACAATTCAAAGTTGACATTTTCATCCCTTTCCAGTCTATTCCTTGGTGGTGAGATAGGTGGTTGATTGAATATTTGAGTTACTACCCCGGGAGTTGCTTGTTGACCCATTGCAGCAATTGCCGAACTCAGAGTTCTTGAAGTTTCCGCCTTTTCTCATAGGTATGTGGTCGGCGCTTCTGGACATTGCTATATGCAGTTCTTCGCCTCTTCATACAATCCAAAAAGCTGCCCATAAAATTTCGTTTGAAAGTAGTTATGCTCCAACTGAAACTCGTTCATCTTCTGGTCGTTAATTGTTATTTTTTTCAGAATTCTTCAAGTGTCTGAAGTCTGCTCTCCAAATACAGTCTTGTTTTCCTGGATGGAGAGTCTTTCTTCATATTGATTAAGAGTTTCTTCATCTCGTTCCCCAGCTCCTGCTGAAGTAGGGCTGGTTAGTTTAGGTCTTCCATAGTGATCGTCTTTTCGTATCCCACTAAGTGACCTCCAGAACGTGAATATGTGCGGTTGTCCATATATCCTTGGATAGTTGTGGACTTCAATTTTCTATTGATGCGGCCCAGGCAGTGTGTAAATCCTGCTTGGTCTCTCGTAGATGGTTTCTTTTTTTTTGTTTTTTTATTGGTGGTTATATTTCCACGGGTTTCTTCTTTTATTCTTCTTTTGCTCGAAGTACCATGTTTGTATCTCTAATCTCTAAAATGAAAGAATTATAAAAATAGGAGGTTTCCATTAGAAAAAAAAAATACTTGAGAGTTTTTTTGAATTTGAGTTTTATTATATTTTTGGATCACCCTGTACAAATAATTATAAAAATATCAAACAAATACTACTAAAGTCAATCTTCTTCTACAAGAAAAGAAACTCTATAAATACTTTCTTAGAGCAAAAAAAAATTAATTATGTATTGGTCTGCAAAGTTCATTTTTCACATAACGTTTTAAATATGTCACAAACGGTTACCCTTACGCTATGTCTTAGGTGAATACGATATATGCGGTGCGTGCGTTGCGTTGTGTGCGATGCGGAGAACGTATGCGATCAAACTGTACGCTATGTCCTAGGTACTGTATGTCAGTCAGTACGTTTGAAACAAATTAATTTATTTTTGTATTTGTTGTTCACGCCGTGTCAGTATTTTTGTCAACCAGTTAATATATTTATAATACTTAAATTATTTGGTGAATGTACCAAGAAAATTCCTTTTTATTATTTGTCTGTTTTCTACTCGATGTATATATTCCTAGATTTAGAAATTAAAAAGCCTTATTGATTTGACGCTCTGAGAAGATAACATATTAACGTCTGTACCTATCATCTCAGTTCAATATATGTATTTTTCTTAATCAGTTTACTTGACAACCTCTAATCCGATACATCTATACGTTACATTTGTGAACCATGGCTCCAACAGAAATAGCACGTAAAATATTTCCAATGGATAATACTTTGGCGAAAGTATTTTTTTTAAGAAAGTACATAGAGAAAAAAGAAGTATGACATTTATAGAGATAGAAAATATTACTATCTCATTTAATGTTTGTTTGATTTCATTTTTGTAATCTGCGCCCCAACATACGTACCTATATCCCGAAAAAATCGTAATTTTTGGCGTGGTGGCCGTCAACTATAGTTCTACCAAATGTTGTTAATATCGTAATAAATTAAATTAAATAATAAACATAATCCCACTCTTCATCAACCACAAGTGTGAACTTTTAGCGCGAATTTCGTTTATTCTACAAAACATTTCGTTTCTGAATCTCAGCAATGAGTACTTCCATCATGCAAGAACAACAACGACTGCGGGCAGGAACAAACACTTTATTTTTTAAGACACTGCGTGCAATGCTGTATTGCCGTATCGCACTGATCGCATGCATACCGTGTTCAGTTCGGACAAAATCATTTATATTTAACAATTAATTTCGAGCACAAGTTGTTCCTTGAACATAAAAATTATTGTTTCTTCTGGTAGGATAATTGTATATTTGGTTTTGGAATACAATAAATTGTTCAAAATAAGGAGGGGCCTCACAAGATGCAATCCTATAGATCCAAATCATAGAATAATAAGATAACCTATCTTTAACAGAAAGCCAATTCAAGGTCTGAAGCACTGATATAATAGGAGTATACCTACTTATTGCATCTCAGAATAATACGCATACACTTTGCAGTTTTTGCAGGGAAGCGATGCTACTTCCATCAAGCAATGCAAGTACACAACCACAGTAATTAAAATCTGATTGTATTATAATTTTATAAACAGTTATTGTAGTTTAAAGGGTGAGATTTTTACTGATTCTTGTGAAGAAAAATAGCTTTTTTAATATTTTATTGTACATGTACTGAAAATGTTTTTTAAGACTAAGCGTACTGTGACGTAACTTAACTGTGAATCTTAATTTCGACAATTTCAGAAGCCTTATCATTAATATTTATATTTATCACATTTTTGTCGATCTGATTATATTTATAATGTGTTGTTATGATCATAAATTTGGTTTTATTAAAATTGACTTTCAGTTTATTGATGTTTTGAAATTGTGATATATGATTTAAAGTACAATTATTTCTTGCAATAGCTCTATCAAGGCTTACATGACTTGCAGTCACCACCATATCATCAGCAAATAGATAAAGGAACTCACAATCTTGAATATAGTTTACATCATTTTGGTATAAGATAAATAAAAAAGGTCCCAGTACACTTCCCTGGGGTACTCCAGAGGTGACATTTTCATTATCTGAAAAAAATTATCCACTTTTGTACATTTGTGCACTGTTCTCTATTCAGTAGGAAACTGTTGAACCAAGCAAGTGCAGTGTCAGTTATGCCACAGTATTGAGCTTTTATTAGTAGAAGAGAGATGTCGATAGTCTCGAAAGCTCTTTTAAAGTCAAGGAAGACTGCAACAATATATTTATTACCATCAATTCCTTATTTCCGGCTAGACAATTTCTACTGTAAAGCAGTTTCGCAGGAATGTTTGGATCCGGGATTGATAATCAATTAATATTTTATTGTTCTCAATATACCTAGATATCTGGTTATAAGCAGATAATTCTAATACATATTCCAAAGGTGGTAGAGTATTAATAGTGCGAGATTATAACATCACCTGTAAGGTGGTTTGATGAATCACATCTTATAGGCTGATAACCATCAATTTTCAATTCCCAATTGTCTATGTCAACTAGCTTCGCTGAATAGGTTCAAAGGTATAATAATCAGCTGCCTCCCTACATGTTTTCTGGTACTGGAATATTGTCAACGATAACCGGAATATTATTAACATATCTAATCTTCTTGCTCACTTCGCCATGTGCTATAACTTCATTTAGTTTATTTTTAACCGATTGATAGTATTCATTTTGCATTTTGGTTTGATCACCAAACATTCTCACTCCTGGATTTTTATTTCTGAGAATAGCGAGGGCCTCTTCACTATTACTCAATACAACTTTAATTGTCCGTATCTTGTTACTGGTGAATTTGCCTAGCCGAAAAGTTTTCATGATCGTCACCACATCAGGGAGGTCTTCTAGAATATTTCTCACATTGACAGTATCCTCTTTGGCTCTATCCAATGGATTTCTTTTACTAGATTTACGATCACATTGGAAGCTCTATTTTGCCTATCATTTATATCTCGAATCATATTATTCAAATCAATATTATTAACAATAAAATCAATGTTATTGATCATAATAATATTCTCTTTATCTGAAGGATTTTCTCCAATTTTTTATTTCTTCCTGCATTTCTGTATTGATTTTTATAACTTCATTGAGTTTATCACTGACATTTGGTACTTCCTTGAAACTATCTTACAACTTAGACAAAAGTATATCAGATTACGTTTTTTATAATATATAATTGCCCTCATTTCTGTAGCAGCTAGATCCGAAAATTTTTCATGGTAAAAATCAGAACAATAATCACAAACAGCCAGTGATTCATTTAGCACACAATAATTTTTTGTTGTTTAGTTTCCTCCATTAAAACAAATTCTAAATCAAAGCTGAACTTCCTGAGCCGAGCTTGACAGAAGAACATTTATCTCGATGGTTTGTTACAACATCAAGATGATCTGCATACTATTGAGCTGTACCAGAGACAAGCTGTATATACACATACCCATGTGGGCATTGTTCAAATTCCCAAATAGATAAATCATTGATGGAGTGGAAGACTTCGGAATGTGCACTAAGATGGAATGTATTTTGAGTTAGTCTTGATAAAATAGATGAAAGAACTATCTTCGATTTCTCTCACTTAACTGACCATCAACTAATTGCAAAATTATGATTTCGTTCTGAATAGAAAATATAAGAAATTACAAAAAGCAACAATTTGCTTTGCGAGCTACTCGATCCACTCGCTATACCTTCTTATAACTTACAGACTTGCAAATTTCAAACAGCAGGATATTTTTGTTTCTAATAATAGGTATGGTTAGAAATTATTGTTATTTCAAATTAATAAATATAGGATAATAAAAAACAAAAATTCGTTAAATAAGATAAAGAAACTCCTCTCCATGCTACAATACCATTATTGATAATCATATGGAAAAATGCATAATGAAGAATTTAGATTTAGAATTCATTAAATAAAATTACATATTTAGTTTTAATGATTAAATAATGTATGTGATAAACCTATTTCATTCCATAATCAAGCAATACTCCAGGATATTTGAATCGCTCCGTTCTATTAAACCTAACCACATTCATCATCATTGCGTGGTCTGGTGCGACACATATAAAATTATTTCCAAAAGTTGAGTATATAAGCAATGTTGAGGTAAAGTTGAGCAAATTAAATGTTGATTTATAACACAGAAAGAACAATGGATCAAGAACTATTCCTTGGGGAACTTCAGATTTGACCTCACAGAACTGACTTGTGCATCCATTTACTTTGACGTCCTTTTTTTGCAAATATGTAACTAGCAATCAGTTTATGCCTGTATTTACCAACATTAGGTAGCACCTAAATGCTATACCTAGCCATGAAGTATTGTCTGAGCACAAAAAACTTTTCACCAACTGCTATGCATCAACCAAGGACTCTAGGCGCCGTCTAAAGTTACAAAACCGATTCGTCTAACTATAATAAATAGTAATAATGATACATTTATTTACAAAAATAGAAAGATCTTTACAAAATATTTGTATACCAATAAATTCTAGGTAAAATGGTTGTGCTCAGCTTGTTGGTTATATTGATTTTGACTATAGTAGGTATAAATACAAAAAGTTTAAGCAACATCTGGTCTTCCGCACAACCGAAATAAATAAATTTAATAGAAAAAATAAACCAAATTTATAGATATGTGTGTTGAGAAACAAATCAAATGAGAAAAAAAACAATCGGAGGAAAGAAATGGAAAAAAAAAATATTCAAATGTCATTAGAGTATAGAAATGTTTTGAGTTTATTTGAGAAGCCACCTAGAGACATTGTAAGAGAACCCACGTCTAAAAAGTGCCGTTCTGTGTTTTGGAACACTTAAAAGTCTTTCTGTGTCTAAGATTAATATTATGAACATCCGTACGGAATGTAATTTTATTAGACAAGTATTGCGGCGTTCTTAGACTGATTATTCTATAGAAAAATTTCATCGAAATCGAGGGTATATCCCTCCTAGATGACATTTTGACCCCACCAAGTTCTATGTATTTGGAGGAATGTTCATATTTACGTATACCATAGACGAGCCGCACACAGACATTTGAACTTTTTGTATTCGTTGTGAATCTTCCTTGTCTATGTAAAAATGATTCAACCGGTCACAAAAATCAAATCTTGAAAGAACTAGACTTTCGCAAAGTATAATTTTGAGTTTTCTTGTTAATATATGTCTGCTACTATACAGTAATTTAAGGCTATGGAAGGCTTTTTTAATTACATTGCTTATGTAGCTTTTAAAGCGGATGTCTCTATTCAGTATAGGGCACCAGAACATCGTCAACAATAATATTTATATTAGTTTAAATATAACTATAGTCTTTGTCCCTACAGAAGACTACTAGAGATTTAGAAGCATTGACAGACAAACTGTGATCTTTAGCGGTATTAAATCAGAAATATTAAAATTTATATACCTACATCTGCGTGTCATCTGCGTAGAAATGAACTTTACAGAAGTCTATAGAAGCATCAAAATAGCATGTGTAAACTGTTTAGAGCAAGGGTCCTAAAATTGACCCCTGGGGGACACCGGAAGGTACTTTGATGAAGTCTGACGTATTCTCACCAAGAATGACCACTTGCTCCCTATCCGACAGATAGTTTAAAATTAACGAAGCTGATGTTTCATCAAGTCCTATGAAATTCAAAATTGAGTGTAGGATATCAGGATCAAGTGCATCGAAAGCCCTACTAAAATCTAAAAGCAGAAGAGCAGTGGCCTTTCCAGTGTCTATGCCTTCCACAATATTATCTGTAATGCTTGATAAAGCTGAAGCACAGCTGTGATTAGGCCTAAAGCCCGACTGATTAGAGGGTAAAATATTATTTTCATCAAGATGTTTACGAAGTTGAATCTCTATAACTTTTTAAAAAATTGTGGACATTGTTGGTAAAATAGATTTGGTCTTAGATCTTTGTACTCTGTAGGACAATTTTTCTTGGGTAAAGGGATAATTAGTCTTTGCTTCCAAAATTTTGGTACTACATTATTGTCAATGCAAAAATTAACTACAGGTGTTATCAATGGTGTTAGGTAGGGACAGCACATTTTGATTTTGATGAAGTTGATGTTGATTCCATCCATTCCAGTTGACTTAGCTTTTTTTATTACGACCCTTTGAGATTTGAAACTTGTTGAAAAGAATTTCATTTTATTGTTTTTATAAAATCTTATAATTTTTTGCTTATTAACTGAATTAGTAGATCCTATTGAATTTATAAAAAAAATATTTATTGCGTTAGGATCATTCAACCCATTAGGAATATTTACTTTAGCATTTTTATAACATTAAGTTTTCTATGCTCTTTCCAGGTATCTTTAGCATCAAGATTATTAAATTTGTTTAAATAATAAGCATTTCTTTCGGTTTTTACACTAAGGTTTGTTGTATTTCTGAGACTTTTATAATTTTTCCAGTTCAGATTAGGTCTATTATTTTTATATTTTTTTAATGCTTTATCCCTTTCAGACATGAGCAGTATTGTGTTTTGTGCCAGCCAAGGAGTATAATTATTATTCTTAGAAGTTTCACTTGTTTTATTGGGAATGTGTTTACCAAAAAGATTAAGTAGGCAATTGTTTAAAAAATATATTATGTCATCTATATTTTGTAGCTCAGTAATATGAAGAATTGGAAGCTGTGCCAGATCTGCAGAGAATAACTCATAATTGAGATTTTTATAGTCTCTGTAATTAAATGTTTTTGGAGTTGTGTCATGCATGATTTTAAATACACAATATACTAGATCGTGATCTGATAAGTTATGCATATTTATTACCCTCTTTTGACTTATGATTGACACGTCAGATGTAAGAATTAAATCTATTATAGTAGGTCTAAAGTTTGTCGTTCGTGTAGGTTCATCAATGAGTTGCGTTAAGTTTAAATTACTCAGAACATCATGTAGCTTTTGAGTACCAGGACTTTTAACTTCCATTTGATTCAAGTCGCCTAAACATAGCAGACTATCAGTATTTATAATAAAAGTTTCTATAGTTTTTTCTTATTTGCATAAGAAGTCTTTATACTTATTATTATCATAATTTTCCCTGTTTTTCTGCGGTCTGTATACTATTGTGATGATTTTACGGGATCCTTACTGGTTTCGAATCAAGAGATCACATTGTGTTGGAAGTCTATTTTAGAGAAATGAAAAATTCTTAACGAAGTTATATAAGTTTATCTCGGTGTTGCCTTTTTAAAAAGAACACACTTTATTATATGAAACTTATATTAACAAATTTATATATGTGTACAATAAGAATGATAATTGAAGACTGACTTACATCTCTACTGTCGCCTATTTATACATATCTAAGTTCTTCTTACACAGCACTATGTCTATGGGTAACATTATATCTATAATAAAAACTACCTCATCTATAATGACCATATAACTCCCTCCGAAAAGGGGGTTGCCTTTTCGAGAGTTTTGAGTTCTATGCTCATTGTAGTCTTATTCTTATTTTTATAATAACAATAATAATAATATATTATAAGTACAATCACTACAACAATTATTAAAGAGAATACATTAGGGAATTATTGGAAACGCTATAAGGTAAAGGCCCTATTATGGTCGTCCTTAAAATGACAGCTCAGCATGCGCACTAAAAAAATAATAATAAGGGAACTATAATAAAATACTGCCTTCCTCTATTTACAACTAGTTAGCGTAAGTATTCAAGGTTTCCTTATTTCCCTTATTCAACGAATCTAACCTCACAAAAGAAAGATTTCAGTATAACCTTCAAATATATGGTTTGTTGCTGTTGAAATTAGGCAAATCACTTTTAAACAACAAAGTAAAGACGCAGACAAAAGTATTAGGTTAGCTGTTACTAACTGAATATCCAGAAAAACTGTCAATTTAAAGAGTCCCTTCCAATAAGTCTTTATTTTTTCGAGAAATAAGGTCAAGACCTTATTAAAATAAGGCAACCCCTTAATAGTGCATGACGTAAAAATATATTCCCAATAACTCCCCAATATTAAATACTGAAACTCCTGTATTAACATCGAAATGTTGAAGTGGATGAATATTTAAAGTTTGAATATGCTTTAAATCATCGTGTATAAAATTTAAATTTAGCTCTTCTAATTGTATTGGCTCTATTTTTTGGATGAATTGTTCATCTATCTCAATAGATGGTAATTTTAGTCTCAAGTTGATCGTATCGATTTCTTGACAGTCAAAATGCTTATTCTTTATTATGACTATACAATTTTGTGGGATTACGAGGGATGGTTTATTAATTGTCTCAATGGATTGTTGGTTTGGGCATTGGAAATTTATTTTTTCATTTGATGATGGCAATATTATTATAGAATTATCTTGAAGTTGAGTGATAGATGATTCCTTATGTTGAATTGGAGTTAGGAGGCAATGACTTGTTAAATTTATTGTATTGGCGACAAAGGGGTCATTTTTACTCAGTTGACTATCAATGTATAAATTAATTTCTTGTATCTTTTGACATTTTTTATTTACATTTCAATAGTCATCAGAGGACATCAAAATATAAGGGTTCTTAAGAATAATTATTCCATTTTCTAGAGGGATTGAATATAATTGATACATAATATATGGCTTATTGATTATTAATGGAATTGCAATATAGAATATAATTAGGTCATTTTTGATAGTGACATCAACATGTACAACTTCATAAAATTTAATAATATTGTCAAAGGGTATTGTTTCCTCGGGTTTAATTTTGGAAATTACATTTTTTAATTCACTGTATTTAAGAATACTGTAATGCATTACATTTATTTCGGCAAAATTGATGGCTGTTTGGAGATTCATGCGTATTTCTTTTAAAATTCGAATGTTGTTTTCAATATTGTCAATCAATAAAATATACTCCATCGTTAATTGGGTAAATTGAGTTAATTCATTCAATCTTCTTCGCAGTTTCTTTTGGTTATGTTGTGTATCACTCGTTTTAGTTACCTTTTTAAGGATAGTTTGGGTAGATGAAATATCTTGTTGCAATGTATTTTGGTTATCTTGTAACATTTTGATATAGTTGTCGTATCTTTCTCCATCATCAGCATCCAGGGTACCATATAAGTATTTATCTATTTTCCCAATTACATTGAGTAGGCCACGTTTATATCTTTTTGTCGTTTAATGACTAATAAATTCCTCTGTTGTTCTAATATATTCAAGCAAATAATTATTTCTTATTAATAATAAATCAGATATTGGTGTTGTTCGATTTGTTATTTTAGATGTAATATTCAAAAATGTTGCCTTGGTTGTTTTCATACAATTCCTAATATTTGTAAGATTTACATGGTAATATACATGGTGATAATTGTTAACAATGTAAGTTGTTCCTGATTTAAATGGTAATAACGGATTGGTCCGCTCTTCAATCTGGTATTGGTTACTGGCAAGAGGAAATAGGAGTATTGCTAGGAGGAGTATATTCATTGTCCTGAAAGAAAATTATTGACGTCTTTTAATATCTTTAGGGTGTCTTTGATTTTTGAATAATTTCTTTGAAAATTTCGGTTTTAACTTATCTTTATTCAATATTTAAGGAGTAGTCATGAATTGATCAGTGCCTTCAGGGATTTCAGGATCATTTTCCCCGTCATTATTTAATTTTGCCAAAACATTAGCCTTTCTAGCATTTAGCTTTAGATTAATATTTTCATTTAGTTCTTTCAGAGTTTGGGCTAATTCATGAATATAGTCTGTTTGGATTTGATTGAGATTCTTTTCGAAATTTAATTGATAATTAAGATTCCCTTTAATGATCTGAAAAGGCATATAGTCATGGGAAGAATGGATACTATTATTATAATTTAGTATAGCAATATCTATAAGTTCTTTGTTCGTCTTAGATTTATAATTTTGCTTTAAGGTGACTAAGCTTTCTTTCAAGGTTGAATGGAATCGTTCGACAGGTGAGTTAGAATTAGGATTATAGGGTGTTGTGAAGTGCAATTGGATTTGGTATAATTTACAGAGGTCTTGTACCAGATTACTTTTGAAATTTTGAGCGTTATCTGTCGTAATAATGTCAGGAGTACCATGTTGCGAAAAGAACTTCATGAGATTTTGACAGATTTCAATTAAATTTTCATTAAGAGGATAGGCCGCAGCAAATTTTGAAAAGTTATCTACTATTGTCAAATATTTTTGTGAATTGTGGGTCCATTTCAATTTGATGAAACCCGCTAGCTAAGTCGAGAGTTGTAAAGTATTGTGATCATCCAAGTTTGTCCAAAATGTCTGTAATATTAGGAAGAGGGTAACGGTCTTCGATATTTTTGTCATTCAATTTCCTATAGTCAATTACGAGTCTCCATTTCTTCTGTCCGGAAGCGTCTAATTTCTTTGGTACTATCCAAACAGGAGACTTCCAGGGATAATTAGAGGGTTGGATTATATTATCATTTAACATTTGATCAATTTGTCTGATCACTTCATCTTTATGAATGTGCGGATAACGATAACTTTTTGTATGAATAGGTATTTCGTCTGTGGTTTTAATTGAGTGTTTTACTTGACTTGAAAAAGTGAAAGTATCGCCAGGTTTATGAAGTACTTTACTACATTTCTGAATGACTTTAAATAATTGATTTCTTTCTTCTGAATTTAAATGATCGTGTCTAATTAGTGATTTCAAATCGTAATTTTTTTTTTGATCTTTCATTGTTACTTCAGGTAACTCAATATGCAACATCTCAAATTGATCTTCATCAAATGATTTCATAGGTAGTAATTTTTCGTCAATATTGTATGTGAAGGTGAAAGTCTTGTCTGTAATATTGGAAATTCCTATAGTATAAAAATTATTCTTAACGGTGACGATCGTTGGTCGAATTTTTATATTATTTGTCTTAATATGTGGCACTAGCCAAGAGGAATTATTTGGTAATGTTGTATAAATTTTAACATTTTGCAATTAATAGGGTGGAATCTCAAAAGTATATTGATCAAAATTTTCTCTAAAGTAAAATGAAATTCGTATAAAATCATTTCTCAATAGGTTATTTTCTAAATCAACATTTAGGTTGAACTTTCTGAGGTCTTTTATTCCTAATATGCCATCGAAATAATCATGGAAAGGATAAAGGATAAATTCAACAGGTTGTGAAATGCCAAAACATAAAAAGAGAGGAACATTAGCTTTACTGGTTGCTTTTTTCGTACCAGCACATGTTTGTAATTTCGTTACATGGGGTTTTGTTAATTCTGGAAAATAATTTTCGACTATAGAAGACCTAAGTAATGAAGCATGTGAGCCTGTATCAATTAATAATTTAACATTAAAATTTGGGATTTTCATATAGGGTAATTGGTTTATCTGAAAACTGTTTAATTGGAGGCATAGTTTGGGGTTTCCGAGGCCGTCAACCGAAAGTTTTCAAGCTGATCCTCAAGGTATTCAATAGATTCATCATGACCACTTTCAAAAAAGATTTTCCTGATAATTAGATCATTCGGAATTTTCTTGATAACTAGATGAGGGTTCTTCCATAGAATAATAATTTGATTCGTATTGTTCAAATTCTTGTTCGGGATTTTCATTTTCCAAATGAGTAAGTTCTTCGAACACATATTTAGGAGGGTTTGACTGATTTCTATGAAAATGATTATTGAATTGGGGTCTCATATAGTTTAGTGGACGTCTGGGTTGAATACTGACGTCTGACATTGGTTGTGGATATGTTTTTTGCATTGATGGATGTCATGGTTGAACACTGACACCTGACATGGGTTGTGGATATGTCTTCTGTTGTGGAGATTTAAAGAAATTTTGGTTCAGATTAAGTTTAGGATTAAATTTTGGTTTGGTTCCAAAGACTTGTTGTGCAGACGGAATAATGATGTTTATCAGGTTTTTGATTAGTGACAAATGGTAATCGTGGAAACTGGGGTAAATTAATGGGTTTTGGAGGATTTGAAAATGTATAGTTATTTTGTTTATGTTTTCCAGGTATAGTCTGGAGAAAATTAATTTTTAAATCATTTTGACTTGTCAAGATTTCATAATTAGAAATGATATCAATAGCTGTGTCTAAAGTCTGAGGATTCCTAACAATTAAAAGAGTTTTTAATTCGTTTGAAATGTTTGACAATAAATTTTGGGTCGCTGTTAATTCATTCTGAGTTATCAGTATTGTTCTAGCTTCTACATTTTGAATTTCTGTACAAATTTTGTTATTTATATGTGTGACTAAGGCCTTAAGTTTCAAGATATAGTCTTGAACTGATTTTCCTTTGCTTCTAGTCAAAAATATTAGTTGCTGTTGTAAATTGGATCTTGTAATAGGATCACTAAACTTTTGGCGGAGGGCCAATTTAAATTGATCCCAAGTATTGAGATCGGGTCTGGTTAATAAAAATTCTTCAGCATCATCAATTAATTTTGCTTTATGGCTAGAATCACATATTCTTGCTGAGAAACATCATTGGTGAAATATCGACTACGGAAAGTATTAATTTGTGTTATAAAAGATTCTAGGCGACTTGGAGTACCATTAAAAGTTTTTAGTAAAGAGACTGTAGATCTTAAGGCGTCGGCCATGATTGGATTAGTTTCTACTTCGTTAATTGTTTCTAGTTCTATTGAGTCTAAATTAAAATTATCAATATTTGTTGATATTCTACTTACTCGTGGATAAGTGATATCCAAAACTTTATTTTTATATCTTTTCATAAAAATTAATATAACATGTATAAATAAATAAATCTTGTAAATAAATGCTTTCCGCAATAAATATAAATAATATATAAATAATAATCAAATAAATGTAAATCTTAATTAAACAGAATTACAACAATAGGAGAGATTGTTCAAACTCACTGAGTTAATTAATCTTCTTCCCTGTCTTGTTTCTGCTATTGGGTAGTGGCTCGTCCTGGAAGATACACGTCTAGGCTGGCTGCTACTCGTAGTGAATGCTAGTTAACACCAATACATCCGGTGGCTTTCGGATATTAGCTACACCAAAGTATCCGAAGTCCGAAGTGTTGACTGACTTGTTATAGATGGCTCCAAAGGCAAGTCAGGAGTTCCAATTAACTTCCTTGTACACAAGTCCTTCGATATACCTTAACTTTTTGAAACAAGACGGTACGCACTTTACGATGGGCACTATTTCGATTGCTTATACCGGGTGTATTCTACTGACTGCGCCAGTTATATAAGTTTATCTCGGTGTTGCCTTTTTAAAAATAACAAACTTTATTATATGAAACTTATATTAACAAATTTATATATGTGTACAATAAGAATGATAATTGAAGACTGACTTACATCTCTACTGTCGCCTATTTATACATATCTAAGTTCTGCTTACACAGCACTATGTCTATGGGTACCATTATATCTATAATAAAAACTACCTCATCTATAATGACCATATAACTACGACATATTTTTATTAAGAAATGTTTATAAATAACACCCAGATGTTTCGACATGTTCCTTCAGAAGAAGAGCAAAGATTTTATTATTGTTTGGAAGTAGAGGGCACACACTTTGAACATTTTATTAAATAAATTTGTCGCATTTATTGATATTTTGTCTTATTTTTGAATGGATGATTTTATGGCCGTAGCCCAGTGAAAATACAAAAATGCCTTTGTTATCGTAATCAGAATCATAACAGCTTTCAAATGAGGTGTCACTCAACAAAGGGTGCCATTTAACATGTATGGGTACTTTACGCCCCTGCCTAAGGGGTAGGTTCCAAGACACTGAAACTTATGCCAATATCTGTCCCCCTGGATATCAAAGTGAACTGTCTTGGCGACTTTTACAAAAACCTGTCTCGTTACGAGATAATAGAGGTGGGAAGTTTTAATTGGCACACCCTGTATATATATATATTTTTTTTTCTTAGGGTTTCTTAGGATACAGGCTCAGTGTTTTGATTAATTTATTTTTATTTATTCTATACCATTATAATTAATTTTTATAAAAACAAAACGTTTCGACCATATGTGGTCTTTTCAATTGTTAGAAATTAAGATTAGCTGTAATATAAAATAAAATAATAAAATAAAATATAAAATATTACATTTCATTTTTATTATATATCTGGTTTCTACGAACTATGCATTCTAGGTAAGTTTATTTCAAATCATAAAGAAATTACATTAATTTTCGTTTTATATTACAGCTAATCTTAATTTTTAACAATTGAAAAAGACCACATACGGTCGAAACGTTTTGTTTTTATAAAAAATAATTATAATGGTATAGAATAAATAAAAATAAATTAATCAAAACACTGAGCCTGTATCCCAAGAAACCCTAAGAAAAAAATTATGTCCAAGCTCAAGAATCTACATAAAAAACTATTAGTTACCGTCTTAATAAAAGTCTAGATTCACAAAATACTTTGTTTATTACACAACAGGTCTATATTCATAATATGTGACGCAGTAGTTCTCTCCGCTATTGATGGCGCGATGAGAGTGTCGAGTCTTGATGTTCGAAGTGCGCCTCTCGCACTTCCTCCGCTCGCCTGTCCTGACTTCGCAACGTCAGAAAATCGGTATCTACAGTTACAGTGGTGTAAGTATCCTGTAATAGGAGCATCCTCGCTCCATTTCTGAAATTTGGAAAGCAAGAACAGTTTTTTTTTGTTATTGTTGCTAATGGGATTGCCATTATAACTCCATTTAAATATTTTAGATACTCCAAAATATCATTATTCTCTATATATTTTTCTCAGTTGATAAGGGGACTGCCATTATTACCATAATATTCAATATTTTAGACATTCTAAAATATTTTCAATACATAGGATGCCTGTTATTTCAAAATACATTTTAGTTCTTCATACATATTCTCTTTGTTAAGAATTATTACAGTTTTTTTTTAGTATTATTGATGATGGGATTGCCATTATAATTCCATTTAAATATTTTAGTTACTCCAAAATATCATTATTCTCATAATATTCAATATTTTTGACATTCTAAAATATTTTCAGTACATAATGTGCCTGTTATTACAAAATACATTTCAGTACTTCATACATTTTCTGTTTGTTTGTTGAGAATTATAACAATTTTCTTGTTCTTGTGTTTTTTTTAATGCGAATCGTGGGATTGCCACTATATTTCTCTTTCTAGTTTTGTCATGGGATTGCCACTATTTGACTTTAAAATAGAATAACTATTATTTTTATAATTATTACTTTACTCAACTAGTAGTCGAGCTCAAACCAAAATTTAGTTGTTTGCAAAATTAAAATTCCTTTACTGTCAATATACAGTAATTTCAGTCAATAAAATTGTAAGAATCGTTACTCAATTTATTTTGTTATTGGATAGAAGGCCATGGACGTAGTTGTTCATGAGCGGCAACAGTGGTCCGCAGTCCTTGCTTATGTAGCACATATCTCTCATTGGGCAGAACCGCACGGACAATAAATGGTCTTTTGTATTTTGGCTTCAGCTTTCCGCTGCCATCCAGCTGCGAATCTTCCACAGCCACAAGGCCTCCAATTGTAAACAAGCTCGCTTGACAGCGCGAAGCATTAAAGTGCTGAGCCTGCTTATTGGCACTATTTTTCAAATGTTGTTGAGCCTCGGCAACTGCCTTGTCTGGATCAACAAAGTTATCACTCGGCGGTGCGTCAGCTAAAAAATGTTGAGTAATCAATAATCTCGGATTTGTGCTATGATGTAATACTTTGGGTGTATGACCCGTTATTGAATGAATAGTGGAGTTTATATTATCTTCCATAGCAGGAAGTACGATGGTCCATTTATTTATTTTTCGGCTGTCAGGGTTGCTCGAATTAAATTGAATATTGTCCGCGTAAGGCGTTCGACTTGACCGTTGCCTCTCGGATCTCCGGTAGCAATGTGGTGAAGTTCAAAACTTCGTGCACTCAAAAAATTTCGAAACGTGATCGAGGTAAATGCAGCTGCTCTGTCAGCAATTATTCTTTTCGGGGTTCCCAGTTCATCAAAGATGGAAATTAGGGCACGGATAGAATCTTCTGATGTTTTCTTTGGTATTGGCATTAAACGGCACAGTTTTGAAAATGCGTCAATTACGACCAAAATTTGGATGGCTCCATTTGATTCAACCAAAGGTCCCGCATGATCAATATGCCATGTGTGTAATAGTCTAAGAGCCCGTGAAAAGCAGACTATATGTATTTTACCAAAGGTGATATTCTGGTCAGAGACCCTCCTATAGATGCCCAACATGAATTGGGGAATCACTAAGCCCAACGAAGGTATCTATGACGTCACTCAGGTAAGACAGGTATGTAAATTATACTAAATTCAAAAGTATTTTACCAAAGCTGCCATTTGGTCACAATAACAAATATAATAAATAGAGCGAGAAAAATTAATGGCAGACGATTTTTTTGGTTTTAAGCTCGCGGCAGACGCTTTTGAAAATTTGAAAAAAAATATTTTTCAAAAGTATTTTAACAAATCTGATTTTTAGATATGTTATTTGGGATAGTGTTACAAGTTTAATTTTGAAATGGCAGACATTTACTCCGGTTATAATACTGCGGCAGACGACAATACTGACTGTATTAATATATGTACCTACTGTAATTATTTCTACTTCCGTAATTGCTGCATGCAAGCCGATAAATTATGAAAAATATAAGAGAAAAATTATATTTCCAACTTTATAATAATGAATAGGGAAGATGGATTCTTTATAAATTAACATTTGATGAGCATTCCAGTCGAACACTTGATTGATTTGGGCATGAAACTAAATTTTTATTGGTTTCAAAATATTTTTTTTTTCAAAGCTGTAAATGAACTGTAACAAGAACAATGATAACCTCATTCATAAATGTCATTAGGTAAAACAATATTTTGATATTTCAATTTATAAAGTTTTCGTTGCCGCAAAATGAAACGACATTTTTTAATAGTATCCTCAGAAAACAAACGTATTTTATCATCTTTTTCTTTGGCACAAAAAACACAGTTCAAATTTGATGACATACTTGTGATTCACGAAAACAATAATTAGATCTAAAAATCAAATTAAACTTCACAATATTAAATATTTTATCACGCTCAATAAGATGTTTCTCGACTAACGTTCTGAAATAAACTAAAAACATGTGACAACATAACCGTTACGCCGGGTGTCCCATTGTCTGGGGTAATGCGACGTTTGGGTAGAAACTCTAGTTCTTACAATGACCATAGGGCGACCTTGAATAAAAGAATACCGAGCACGAGAGCAAATGCAACAGCAATAGAACATCATAAGGAATAAAGAGAGAGTGGGAATCACGATACTCCATATACTACTATAGCTCTCATACACAACTAATTCTCGAGTGTGTTCGCGCACAGTCAGTATATATTGTCGTCTGCCGCAGTATTATAACCGGAGTAAACGTCTGCCATTTCAAAATTAAACTTGTAACACTATCCCAAATAACATATCTAAAAATCAGATTTGTTAAAATACTTTTGAAAAATATTTTTTTTCAAATTTTCAAAAGCGTCTGCCGCGAGCTTAAAACCAAAAAAATCGTCTGCCATTAATTTTCCTCGCTCTATTTATTATATTTGTTATTGTGACCAAATGGCAGCTTTGGTAAAATACTTTTGAATTTAGTATAATTTACATACCTGTCTTACCTGAGTGACGTCATAGCTACCTTCGTTGGGCTTAGTGATTCCCCAATTCATGTTGGGCATCTATAGGAGGGTCTCTGACCAGAATATCACCTTTGGTAAAATACATATAGTCTGCTTTTCACGGGCTCTTAGACTATAAGATATCGGCGGGTTTATCTCTATGTTGCCACTTTCCTGCTCTACGGCCAGTATGCGATTTACCCAAAACACAAGATCTGCAGTTTCTAAAGTAATTTTTTAGACACTGTCCCATTTTCGGCCAAAATAAGTCTTCTCTCATTTTGAAAATACACTTGTACCATCCGATGTGCGATGATTCATCGTGATAAAGCCGCATCAGTAACAATCGGACAGCAACTGGTACAAAACACTTTGGGGCCTTCGTGTTTGTTACAACAATATTGTTTATGACAGTATAATCCACATTAAAATTCGGGTCATTAAATATTTCAGAACAAAAAGCGTCATTTACTTATCTGGAATTCTCGCAGAGTGTACATTGTCTATTGGATTTCTGCTTAAATAGTCCACGTGAGCCATTTTATTTCCAGGTCGATATTCGATCGAGAAGTCATAATCCTGTAATTTGACCCACCAACGCGCGACACGAGGATGTATGTCTTTCTTTAGAGCAGTAGCACGCACTGCATTACAGTCCGTGTATATGGTAAGATTCACACCATACAAATAAACTCTAAAATGTTCAACAGCTTCAACACTAGCTAATGCTTCTGTCATACGAATGATATCGTATCTCATAATAAGTTGTACGACGACAGGGCGAACTACACCATTTTCATTTTTCAACAAAGCAGCTCCTAGTCCAACTGAACTTGCATCTGTATGCAACTCACAAGGTAAATTCGGATCATAGATTCGTAATATCGGCGACTAGGAATAATAATTTTCTTGCTTGTTCGCACTCAGGAGACCAATTAAACAAGCAGTCTTTTCGTAACAGAGCTGTTATTGGTGCAGCTAACTCTGAAAATCCTTTAACGAATCGGCGAAAGTAACTGGCAAGTCCCATAAACTGTCGCACACTCTTAACATCGGTCGGAATAGGTGCTTGCGTTAAAGCATTCACTTTACGCTGACTGGGTCGCACTGAACCGGCACTCAAAATAACGCCAAGATATTCAGTCTCTCGGGCAAAAAATTTACATTTTTCATAGTTCAACGCAAACCCATGAGTAGATAGAGCATTTAGTACTTCCTCCAAGTGTTGTAATCCTTCTTCAATACTCGTTAAAGGTACAGTACATCATCTAGGTACACGAATGCTTTTGTTCCCTTTAAATTACGTAATGCTTTATCTATGGAGAACTGATATATCGCTGGAGCAATAACATAACAAAAAGGCATACGATTGAACTCATAGTGTCCATCTGGTGTAATAAAGGCCATTACGTGTCTGGATTTTTCTTCTATTCGTATTTGATAGAAGCCGGACTTCATGTCTAATGTAGTAAAGTACTTGGCATGGCAGAGGGAATTGATCTGATCTTGACTATGGGGCAATGAATATCTTTCTTTAACTACTTTCTTGTTGACATCACGCAGATGCACATACATTCGAACCTCACCATTCTTTTTCGAAACTAGCACTATGGGGCTCGCGTATTCTGATCGACTTTCACGAACAATTCCAGCATTTAAAAGGTCTTCAATTATCCTTTTAACTTGCACTATTTCTTGGTAAACCAATCTACGAGGACGATACGCCACTGGAGTAGTATCTTTTAAGTTTATTGTCATTTCACCGGTGGTAATATGATCGGGTGTTTTGTGATTATATAGGGTTTCCAACGATCATGGCCTATTAAAAATTTCTGGAGAATGACAAAAGATATCGATCTGAAAATTTTATGACATCTATAAGACAATTTAAACTACCTTCGGAGAATATTTTAATAAAAAAATCACTTCTGGTTTTGCCGGAAGTAACAACAACTTTGTTTTTCATATAGGATACCCCATATGTCGATACATTTTTGAAATCTACACAAAATTATGAGTACAATGGATATACCTTTCCCTATACTTAAAGTTATTAGTTTTAGAGTTATTTAATTCTTTTCGTTAAAAATCGATAATTGCGAGTTGATCGAAAATAAGTCATAACTTTTTTGTTATTTGCTTGACAACAGTGGAGTTGGAATTTTTGGAATCTCTGTACACTATTTTGAAGATTTTGTTACGATATTTATAAATTTCCTAAGAAATTATTAGAGAAAAATCGAGGTGAAGATGACTTAATTTCAAACGTTAATAATTTTCTTATTTCAAATAGTACACCCTTTATTTTTTTGCACTATCATATGCAAAATTAAAATACCTTTCTATTGATATAACAACTTCCATATTTAAAGCTGATAGATTAAAAGTTATTGAACGATTTCCGATTTTTTCAACAATTATTTTGTATTATCATAACTTTGGAACGCATCACGCATCAGAACGTTATCCATAGTTACCACTCATTTACGTCAGTCTTAAAGTGCAAAATTAGGAATTATCTTTTTCACTTTTTTTTTGATTGCAATTTATCATAAATGAATCGAGAATATACAAATGCCGATCTGCTCAACCTTTTTGCAATTTATGGAGAGAGCAATAGGATTGTCGCGGGAACATGGACGACGTTTGAGGTCCAAAATCCGAATTTGCCGCCAATGACTGCCAAGAAATTTTGCCGGATTCAAGATAATTTTGTTCAACATGGCCAACAAAATGCTCCAAGAAATCATGTTCCTCCAATTACCGCTGATGAAGCAATGCAATTAAAGCAGATATTTTTAACAATTATTTTATATTAACTTAACTTTTGAACGCATCAGTATGTTATAAACATCGAAGAGATACTAAAACAATAACAAATTTAATAATCTACATAAAAAATGTTAAACAATAACCTTTTCATACCAAATCAATACTTCAAATGTAATTTAACAAGGGCTCAAAGTGTCCCCATTTACTTCTAAATATGAAATAATTCTGGATTCCACACTTGATGTTGCTTTTCTTATTTCTGTAGGGTCTAGATCTTCTGAAGCATTTTGTATACGATTTCTATCTTTTCTCTTCTATCGATTGCACTGGAAGACGGTTAATGTAAACTTTTTCCTTTATGATCCCCCCCACTAATAAAAATTAGGGGCGTTAGATCTGAAGACTTTGGTGCCTAATTCCAGGGACCCAATCGTCGAAAACCACCTGTCCTCAAACATTTCATAAAGTTCTTCGGTAACTTCATGACTGCAATGAGCTGCTGCTCCGTCAAGCTGATACCAACACCTTATGACTTCGTTAATTGGCAAGTCATCTACAAAGTCTGTACGTGTTATTACAAGATATTTTTCGCTGTCCAGCACTTCGTCGTAAATATAAAATTCAAGTGCGTTGTCTTTCATAAAAGCAAGAACGTTGAAGCTGAATTTAATTTGAAATTTTGTTCTTCCGTCAAATGAAGGTTTTCGTATGCCTAGAAATTATTATTTTTTGAGTTAAAAATGCGTTCTTGCGAAAAGTTTGATTCATTTTTCCAAATTATTTTTTCAAAAAGTTTTCGTCTTCTTGAATTTTCAGCAGAAACATTTCTCAAAATTCTACTCTTCTAGGACCATCTTGGGGGTATAGATGTAGTTGTGCAAACATAAAGTCGTTCATTTTCTTTGAATTGATGATCTTGCAACACCTAAGTCATGTTCAGCGCTTCGAATCGAAGCTTGAGGATTTCCGTAACAAAAACTGTGAAAGGGACAATTTCTAATTTTTCACTTTGACACTGACATAAATGAGTGGTAACTATTAATCTATCAGCTTTAGATATAGAAGTGGTTACATCAATAGAAAGGTATTCTAATTTTGCATATGACAGTGTAAAATATAGGGTGTTCTATTTGAAATAAGAAAGTTATTAACGTTTGAAATTAAGTCATCTTCACCTCGATTTTTCTCTAATAATTTCTTAGGAAATCTATAAATATCATAACAAAATCTTCAAAATAGTGTACAGAGATTCCAAAAATTCTAACTCCACTGTTGTCAAGCAAATAACAAAAAAGTTATGACGTATTTTCGATCAACTCGCATTTGTCGATTTTTAACGAAAAAATTAAATAAATCTAAAACTATTAACTTTAAGTATAGGGAAAGGTATATCCATTGTACTCATAATTTTATGTAGATTTTAAAAATAAAATTTTCAAATCGATAGCTTTTGTAATTCTCCAGAAATTTCTAATAGGCCATGACCGTGGGACACCCTAGTGCAATAAGAGGTTCTCTATTTCTAATTTTAAGTCCTCTTTCGATTGAAGCTGATTAATCACAATATTATTTACACTTTTCAAAGTTAATACATTAGAAATGTTGAGCAGGTTATGATGTAACTCGAGACCATGATCGTTTTTCTGAATTCGTAAACAAGGTCGACTGATCACATCCCATCCAATCAATGTTGCCTGGAATAACAATATCCGGAACGTCATCATAAAGAATTTCAAATGTTACTGTCGGCATAGCAGTTATCAGATCACATACACCGATAGCATAAACAATTTGTGCCACAAATCCCGAGAAAGCACGGTACTTATCATCTGTTTTGATTATCGCGCTTAATGTTTTTGCTACAGAGTGTTTGATAATTGATTCGTCTGCACCACTATCAACCAGATATACAAAAGAAGCAGCACTGTTTCTACACAATAATGTTGCCATTGGTGTTGTGTTCAGTTGGCGTCATTTTTTAATTAAAAATGTCTTTTTGGATCTTCCCATTTTTATACCAGCAATCACTTTCGATATGGCCGATTTTCTTGCAGTGGTTACAAGCTGGGATTTTGGAGGGACCGCGAATGTCCTTTTGAACTTCAATTGAAGTTTCTTGTTTATTATGACAAGTGTTACTTTGGTGCCCTTGACGACCACAATTGAAACATGATCCTTTGAATATTTTATTTGAAGTATCATGGTTTAACTCTCGTCTGTCCCCTAATCGGTATTTTCTTTTGAGCGTCTCATCTGCATCTAAGGGCCGTTTTGCATTGCGTCTTGCATCAAAATCGCTCAGTATGGTCATGATTTCGCGATCAGATTGCGGCAGTTGTACATGCAGCGATGCACGTACTTCGGCGTGGTCTAAGCCATATTCGATCATAAGTACCTTATCCCAAGGCAATTTTTCATTAAACCTGTATATACTTCGAAGCTACTGATTCCCATAATCACAAAGAGAATCAAAATCACGGCTTCGCAGCGTGGCAGCTTTAAATGCTTGAGCCCCTGATGTTTCTTTGTCAGGAAAAGCCGTAATGAGGTCGGCACAAAAATGTTCCCAAGTTCGGCGGATTGGTCTCCAGTCACAACAGTATCGATATCCTCTATTTTTCAAAGCCTAGCCTGCTTTAGCGATCATTAAATTATCGCTGACGCATAATTCATCTTTCAATTTCGTAGCATCTTAACCACTCGTGGATTGCGTAAGCGCTGTTATCCGGATCGTAGCTGGTTAGTTTGAATGTTGTGTAGCCATTGACAAAGCACTTGGAAGTTCACAACGCTCGACACTTGGTGACGTACCCTCTATAACCGAATTTGATGCAACATCCGGCAAGGCACCGTTTGCATTATTTTTAGCCTCCATTTTGGGCGGACACTGTTTTTCTGAAATAGTTCGTATTATCTATGGGGTGGACACGGAACAATCCCACTTCTAATGTAAACGTAGTGGTAGTTAACCTTAATAAAAGTCTAGATTCACAAAATACTTTGTTTATTACACAATTGGTCTATATTCATAATATGTGACGCAGTAGGCCTCTCCGGTATTGATGGCGCGATGAGAGTGTCGAGTCTCGAAGTTCGAAGTGCGCCTCTCGCACTTCCTCCGCTCGCCTATCCTGACTTCGCAATGTCAGCAAATCGGTCTCTACAGTGGTGTAAGTTAGATACCGCTAACATATATATAGCAAGGCCTCCACATTGTCCTCCTTGACGGTCCTTCCGTATTAATTTATAACCCACAAATGAAATATATCATTCGATGAAATGTTAGCATTTAGATGTGTCTCTGAAATAGTACCAAAAGATTTTTTTGCTTAAAACGATGTCTCTAAAAGATTGTATTTTTGGAAATAACGACCTTATGTTAAAATGGCATGCCGAGAGTGTTTTTTTTTCTCATTTGTAAGTGAATATATGTAAAAATAAGCAAATTAACATAAAATTAAATTAAATTGAAATAAAAAAAATCAAAGAATATATAGAACAGTAGCGTATAATACAAAAACGTAATTTAAATTGTACTCCACAAATTAAACGATAATAAATTATAATAAAATTGTACAGGAACGAATCGAGCAAAAAAATATAAATCAAAATTTAAATTTTCTATCCTCATATTATAATAATTTCAAAATTTTAAGAATGCTTTATATTATCATCTTAGTATAAATAAACTATGATATAGTTATATGGTCATTACTGCTGAAATATATATTAAATATAAGGAAATGATGTAATACTTAAAGTAGTGCTGATATTGCATTATAATAATATATAAATAGGCAACTGTAGAATTGTAAATCATCTTTTAGTTGACTCTCAAAGTAACCACTTATATTTGTTAATCTCTTTTTCTGTTAATATTTTTTTTAAAGACTTACCGGGAAAAGTTATTTAACTGACGCATTGAAAAGTTTTCCAAGTGAAAATCGAAATAGTGCCAATCGCAAAGTGCGTACCGTCTTGTTTCAACAAGTTAAGGTGTATCAAAGAAGAACCATATGTGCTAGGAAGAGTTCAACTGAGATCCAGACTTGCCTTTGAAAGAAGTCCACAACAAGTCAGTTAACAACCCAACAGATTCCGGATACTTTGGTCTGACAACTATCCGTGAATCTACCTATCTACTATCAGTTCCTCTCGATAATCGTACGAGAAAGTTGTATTTATTGCTCTGTGTTGTTCTAAATAAAATTGTGAAAATGACGAGAAGTGCTTCAAAGTTGGAGGTTAGTAAAAATACCCTAACTGTAACTATAACAATGGATGAATTTAAAGATGTTATCAATAAAATAGTAAAAGAACATACTGATGCACTTCATGAAGAAATGAAATCTTTAAAAAATTAAATAAGTATATTAATAGCATAACAAATAAACATGGGGAGCAACATTCAAAACATCCTCACAGGAGAACATCTGCTGCTGGTGTTAATAAGAAAATAATAATTGGTACGGGGGACATTGGAAAAAATCTACAAACGAAGAACATAAACGACGAAGAAAACTTTGCGTCACAATGTCGATTATGGATTTACGTAGGTCGTTGTAAACCTACGTCAACTTCAGACGATATAAAAAAATACTTGGAGAGAAGGATACCTCGACAAGAATTTACTGTTACGAAACTGGATAGTTTAGGTCGTAACTTATCATATAAAGTGAAAGCAGATTTGGAACTGCAAAATCAACTCTATACACCAAGTTTCTGGTCGAAAGGTGTGACAGTGAAAAGATTTCAATTTCGAAACAAGAACTTTCAAGCAAGGGAATTTTAAACTCAACCCCGTAAAGAAAATTTCAAAAGCCATAATTAGGTTGCTGTGTGTAAATAGTCAATGTATAACAAATAAAATACAACAATTTGAGTTAGTAATTGAAGAATATAATCCTCATATTATATGTCTGACAGAAACATGGTGTTCAGAAACTAATGTTAATTTAGTGTGTTTTAAAAATTTTGTACCTGCAAGCTATTACGTTTGACCCAACCGTAAACATGGGGGAGTAATGATATTAGTCCGTAATAATATGCAATAAGAAAATTAGTTATATTGACAAATTTTCAATAGAAATGCATTCAGAAAATTGTGCTGTAGAAATTTGCGGAAATAATGTGAAATATTGTATCATTGTAGTCTATAGGCCGTCAGGTGCTGACATAGAAATATTTTTTAAACAAATCTGTAAGACGCTTGATTACTGTGTAAAAAAAATCGATAAAGGTATACTCTGTGGTGATCTAAATATTGACTATTTAACAGAATCTATCAACAAAAATGATCTCCTAAACATTATGCATTGCTACCAATTAAATACACAAATCACTAAACCAACTAGGGAATTTAAAAATATAAACGCTCATTTATCAATATCCAAACTAGATTATATATTCACAAATATTGATAACGAAGGTTACTGTGAAACTGTACATAACTTAAGTTTGGGAGATCACTTTGGCCTGATGATGGATATCAAATCAAGCAATACTAGTAAGCCTGTTAAGAAACACATCCTAACTAGAACTCGAATGACTAAAGCATTGCTGGCTTAAGTCACTACTTGCAACATGAAGATTTCTCTGATATTTTTAATGGTAATAACATTAATGAAATGTTCAATCTTTTTTATGGAAATATTAATTTTGCTATTGATAAATTATGTCCATCAAGAAAAAAATTGTAAACAAACGAACGAAAACGAACTTAAAAATAAGTTAGTAAGCTAGTAAGATTACTAGAGAATCATTAGAATTACGTAAATCACTAAACAATTTATATTGGATAAAGCTGAACTTCAATGATGAAAGATTCGAAATTGAATATAAACTTCTGCTTAAAACTTATAAAACAGACTAAAATCAGACAAAAGGTTTTACTATCAAAAAATTATTGAAAATAAAATAGATCCTAATGAAAAACAGAAATATGTTTGGAAATTAGTTAGAGAAAAAACTGGAAAAAATAATAATATAAGAGAAATTAAATTGAATATTAATGGGTCAGTTGTTGGTAATGACTGTTATTGTGAATAGTTTTGTTAATCATTTCAGTACCTCTGTCAGATTATTGAATGAACAAAGTTTTAAGAATACTGTATCCTCTTGTACAAAATGTGATCTAAATAATAGCAACACATTCTTTTTTTAGTCCTGTTACAGCACAGGAGGTCTTGAGATAATAAGTAGCTTAAAAAATACTAACTCGAGTGGTATTGACTGTATATCAACAAAAATTATTAAATATATAACTCAGTACATTGCACTGACTCTGTCTGAACTAATAAATATCTCCATTGAAAATGGCCAGTTTCCGGAAAAACTGAAAACTGGACTGGTTACACCTATATATAAAAAAGATGATCATCTATGCATAGACAACTACAGACAGATAACTGTTTCAAATGTGATTAGCAAAGTTGTTGAAAAATCTACTTATAATAGAATGATAAATTATCTAGATAAACACAATATTATCACAAAATATCAAAATGGTTTCTACCCTGGGAGATCAACAGAAGGGGCTGTCTATGAATTTGTAGAATTTATATATAAACAACTTGATAACAAGAAAACTGTTGGGGCACTATTCTTTGATCTTACCAAGGCTTTTGATAGCTTAAATTTAAATTTCGTCGAAGAAAAACTATATGCTTTGGGATTTCGTGGAAACGTGTTGTCTTGGTTGATGTCATAATTAAGACATAGGAAAATAGCAGTGAAAATAAATTAAACTCAGTCAAATGAGGCAATCGTTAACCTGGGTGTTCCACAGGGCTCCCTACTGGGTCCACTTATATTTATAATGTTTATTAATGACCTACCAGAATTTATGAAAACTAAATGTAAGGTTATATATGCAGATGATGTTTCCTTTGCAACTTATGGCAATTCTCCTGAAGAACTAGCAGATAATTTAAGTTTACTTTACAATAAATTTAGTGAATGGTGTTGAAATAATCATTTAATTTTAAATCATAGGAAAACGGTTCTAATGAAATTTAACATAACAAATGATCCCAACACGTCTTTCGACATACGTACTGAAAACATTATTATGATGTCAACTGAAACACCAAAATTCCTTGGAACTTTTCTTGACTCATCACTTTCTTTTCAGGCATGTACTGATCATATTTCTAAGAAGATATGTAGCAGCTATTATGCAATCTTGCAACTTAAAAATATATTCTCCCAACAACAACTAATAAATATCTACTATGCGTTGACATACTCTCACTTATCTTATAATGTTATAATATGGGGAAACTCTAGATTCTCAACTAAATTGTTTATTTTACAAAAAAAATAATACGTCTTTTCTTTGGTATTCATAAGCGAACTTCATGTAGAGGCCACTTTCAAAAAAACAAAATCTTATCTGTCCCATGTATCTATATCTATAAAATTCAAAAATAACCTAAACAACTTCATAAAATGTGCTGACAATCATGACTATAAGACAAGGCATGGTGATCTTCTTCGCATACCGCCTCATCGGACAACTTTTTATGAAAAGAGTCCATCTTATACTGGTACCCATTTAAACAATAAACTACCGATCTGTATTAGAGAAATCCAAAATCTTAATGTATTTAAAAAATATCCCAAAAATCTCTTGTTGCAACACTCATTCTATAATCTAAATAAATTTATGGAATGTAGTTTTTAATAATTTCTATCTGTTTATATATTTATTTATCTTTTGTAACTTTTCCAATATCATGTAAATGGTCTCAATGGAAAAAATTATTATTTATTTATTTATTATTTATTACCGGATGTATTGCTAGCATCCACTACAAGTAGCTGCCATCCTGAATGTGTATCTTGCTGGAACGAGCCTCTACCCGATAACGGAAGCGAATCTGAGAAAACTTAATTAATTCCCAGTGAGTTAAAATCTTCTTATAGTTGTAATTTCGTTTAATTGAGTTGATTATTGATTTTATATTTGAATTTACCATTTTTTGGTATTTATTTATTGACTATTTTATTTTTTATATTTACTTTTAATTTTTATGAAAAAGCTTAGAAATAGAGTATTAGATACGTACCCTAAGGTTAAGAAAATTCATAATTCTTCTCAAAATTTAGATAACATAAATACAAATTTTGATCAAATTCAACTAGAAACTATAACTGAATTAGACATTAATTTTACAAATTCTATAATGGCCAACGCCTCAAAGGTCCACTGTTAGCTTACTAAAAACATTTGATGGAACTCCAGCTCGCTTAGAATCTTTTATTAAACAAATTGACACATTTCACGCTCGTTATTTCAATAACGATTTATCTCAACAAGAATATGTCAATTTAGCGATTAAATCAAAATTAATTAATTTCGCAGAAGAATTCCTCTTGCCTAGACCCGATCTAGACAGTTGGGATCAAATTAAACTAGCACTTAAACAAAAGTTTAGTGATCCAATCATTAGAAGCAATTTACAACAACAATTGATATTAAAACTTAAGGCCTTGGTTACACAAATCAACAACAAAATTTGTATAGAGATTCAGAATGTAGAAGCTAGAACTATTCTTATTAACCAAATTGAACTGACCGCAACACAAAATTCAATATCAAATATTTCCAATGAATAAGGACTCTTTTGATTGTTCAGAACCCACAAAACTTGGATTTTGCCATTGATATTATTTCAAACTACGAGATTTTAACAAGTCAAAATACTTTTAAAAACAATTTTCTCCATAATATACCTACTAGACCTAAACAAAATGACTATACATTTTTGAATACCCTTAAACCATCTAATCAACCCCAATTTCCACGGCCACTAATTCCTTTCAATCAACAACCTTTCAAGCATCATTTTCCAACAGCTCAACAAGTTTTTGGATATAAACCCAAAACTTTTCCTAATCCCCCTGTAAAACAGAATTTCTTTAAATCACCACAACCAAAAACATATCCGTCAGGCGTCATTATTCAATCGAGGCGCCCTAAAAATCAATTAGACCCCAATTTAATAATCAAACTAATCAATTTAGACCCAATATAACAATCAAACTTCTCAATTTAGACCCCAATTCAACAATCAACCCTTTAAATTTCAATCTAGACCTCCTAAATATACCTTCGAGGAATTAACTCATTTGGAGAATAAAAATCTCGAACAAGAAGATGAATATTCTGAAACAGATTATTATAAAATCTCTTCTTCTAGTGTTCAAGAATATTCTCAAGATATTAACGAAGAACCATCTGAATACCTCGAAGATCAAATTGAAAATTTTCGATTAGCAGCCTCAGACACACCAGACCCTGTCTCCAATTAAACAGTTTCCAAATTAACCAATTACCGTACAAAGAAATTCCTAATTTCAATATTCGCTTATTAATTGACACTGGATCACATGCCTCATTACTTAGAGCTTCTGTAGTAGAAACTTATTTTCTCGAACTAATCACACCATATATAACAAAATTACAAACATGTGCAGATTCAAAGAAAGCTACAAGCAAAGCTAACTTCCCTTTATTGTTGCGTTTTAGTATTTCTCAACCCATTAAAATTGTTCTGTATTCCTTTCATGATTATTTTGATGGTATTTTAGAAATAAAAGACCTTAGGAAATTTGATTTAAACATTGACTTAGGGAATAACTTATTGAAAAATGATTTTATACAAATCCCATTTTATGTTCGAGAAAATTTTGATGAATATACATTTGAAGTTCCACCTCGTACACTACAAAATATAAGGATATATACAAATTTACCTGACAGTACGCCCTGGCTAATACCCCATGTAAAGACAAATAATATAGAAATTCAATCAACAATTGTTACAATACCAAGTAATTCTTATACAATAGGCATTTCCAATCTTACTGATAAGATCTTCACTTTTACATATGTTGAGGAAAAATTATTATCATTATTATCATTCGATGAAGATCGGTTCGAAATGTTTTATATTGAATTACCTCAGATAACAACAAGAAAACAAGATGAAAATTATGACTTAAAATCAATAATAAGGCATGAGCATTTAAATTGTGAAGAAAAGACGCAATTATTCAAAATTCTTCAAAAATGCAATAAAGTCCTACATAAACCAGGTGACCCCTTAATTTTTTCGAATCAAGTCAAATATATAATTAAAACTACGGATGAAATTCCCGTTCATACTAAAAGCTATAGGTATCCGCATATCCATAAGGATGAAGTAAATAAACAGATTGATAAGATGCTTAAAGATAACTTAATTCAGTCCTCCAATTCCCCCTGGAACTCTCCAGTTTGGATAGTCCCAAAGAAATTAGACGCATCTGGCGAAAATAAATGGCGACTTGTCATTGATTATAGAAAATTTAATGATAAAACTATTGACGATCGGTATCATCTTCCCAATATTACGAATATTCTAGATAAATTAGGTCGTTCACAATATTTTACTACCCTTGATCTAAACAGCCTTTAATGTAGAGCATGGGCATTACGAATACAAACGTTTCGGTTTAAAAAACGCCCCTGCTACGTTTCAGAGAACCATGGATAACATACTACGTGGACTACAAGGAAATATCTGTTTAGTCTATATAGATGATATTATTATTTATTCTACTTCCCTTCAGGAACATTTAAATTCACTTCAAAAAGTTCTTGAAAGACTTATTTCGTTTAATATGAAGATCCAATTAGATAAGTCAGAATTCTTAAAAAAGATTGTTGAATTTTTAAGACATGTAATTACCCCGGACAGTATTAAGCCGAACCCAAATGAAATATCAGCTATAAAAAATTTCAAAATTCCCCATACGCAAAAAGAAATAAAATCATTCCTTGGACTTATCGGTTATTACCGAAAGTTCATTAAGAATTTTGCAAAAATGACTAAGCCCCTCAATGCTTGTTTAAAGAAAAATGTCAAAGTCATTCATGACAAAGCTTTTGTCGAAGCCTTTAACAAATGTAAAAATATCTTAATCAATGGACCTATTCTTCAACATGACTTTACTAAAACGTTTTTACTAACAACCGACGCATCAAATTACGCAATCGGCGCCGTGTTATCCCAAAGTAACGTTGGAAGCGACCTTCCAATTGCATACGCAAGCAGAACTCTCAATGCAGCAGAATGCAACTATTCAACAATAGAGAAAGAATTGCTCGCGACAGTCTGGGCAACTAAGTATTTTAGACCTTATTTATTCGGTAGAAAATTCACTATAATAACTGATCATAAGCCTCTTCAGTGGCTTTTCTCTATTAAAGAACCCAATTCGAAATTCGTTAGGTGGTGCCTTAAATTAGAAGAATTTGATTATTCCATTTCGTATAAAAAGTGTAAACAAAATTTGAACGCTGATGCTCTCTCTCTCGACCCCCTATTGACGTTAACACTATTGAGAAAGATGATATTTTGACACATATGTCGGCAACATGTGAAAAATCAAAAATCAATGAAAATGAATAGTACCTCTGGCATGATAGAATAAAACATTTTTTTGAGACCCAAGATAGAATATAATAAATTCGAGGAAAACTGGAAATTAATTGATAAATCTGAGACAGTTAATGAAATTAATGGTGATTTATTTGAACAATCCAATGAGTATTCTTTGGCTCATTATGTTGCAGCTGATCTGCAAATGAAGAACGGCATTGCTGTAGTAATTAAATATAAATTTTAAAATATTCAAAATTTAATTAATCAAAAAGCGAAACCAGGAGAAATTGCTATTTTATTTGTTGAAAAGAATAAACGTTATATTTATTATTTAATTACAAAACAGGAACCTCATGAAAAACCTACTTATTTCACGTTGTGGAAAACGCTTCATGAAATGAAGAACCATGCAATTAAAAATAACGTAAGGAAAATTGCAATGCCCAGATTAGGATTCGGACTTAACATATTAGACTGGGAGAAAGTAAAAGCTATGATTGATTATATATTTAGAAATCAAAATATTGAAATTCTTGCGTGTCATCTGTCAAAAGAACCTAAAACTAACATTATCTCAGATATACAAATTAAACCTCCAACAAAAATGACTAATGAATTAGAAAATCCTATTCCTGGAACTTCCTCTGAAAATATCTTATTAGAGACAAACGATAATAATCATGATTCCTCTGAAACCGAAACAATCCACTCCTCATATGAAAATCCTATTTTAGGAGCCGCGTATGTTAACAAGAGTGTTAAAACTTATAAAAACCAAGTTATCTTTAAATGAATTAATGAAGATTAACCTTAAGTAACGATTGAAAAATTATTCGAAACAAAGAAAAGGTTTTTTGTCTTTATTAATGATGATCCCATCACAAAGAAAATACATGAAGTCTTACGAGATTATTTACCTCCTGACACATATTGCTTACACTTCCATACAAAGAGCTTGAACCATTGATACTTCGAATTTTTCATGATACATTTAGACACAACTCCTATAAACTAGTTATTTCTAATATACTTCTTAAAGATGTAATTAGTCCAGGCGAACAAAAAAGACATAGACGTGAATTATACTCAATATCGTCGGAAAAGTAAAAAAATATCTTTATGGCACCTTAGACGCTGACGATGGACAAAAATACGATAATTATATCAAAATATTACAAGACAATCAGGATACCCTACTACAGGACATTTCATCTACCCAAACTGTCCTTAAGCAGTTAACAAAGAAAATTGATACTCAATTAATAGTCATAAATCAGAATCAAAAGAAGGCACAAGAAAGATTTAATGAATTAACTAAATTCACACAATAGAGTTTGTTCATTTAATTGATAAAATTGAAGATAATATTCAAATTTTAGATGAAATGCGAACAAGTTTACAAACAGCAATTAATTTCGCTGAAATCAATGTTATGCACTATAGTATTCTTAAATACAAAGAATTAAAAAATATCATTTCAAAACTTAAACCAGAAGAAAAAATACCTTTTGATAACATTATAAAATTTTACGAAGTAGCACATGTTGATGTGACTATAAAAAATAATATAATTATATTTTATATTGCAATACCTTTGATATGTAATAAGCCATACATAATGTATCAATTATATCCAATTCCCGTAAAAAAGTAAAATAATGATTTTTAAAAAAACCTTAAATTTTAATGTCTATCAATAACTATATTAATGTTAACAAAAAATCTCAAAAAACTGAACGCATAAACTTATATGTTGAAAATCAATTGAACAAAAATGAACCTTGCATAGCCAATACGATTAATCTCACAAGTCATTGTCCTTTAACCCCGATAATCCATCTGTTACTCAACTTCCAGATAATTCTCTCATTGTGTTGCCATACTCAAAAGAAAAGGTATCTTTTAAATGTCCAAATCAGCAAACGATTGAGACAATTATTGAACCATCCTTAATAATTCCAGAACAATGTATAGTAATTATAGGAAATAAACATTATGATTCGCAAGAAATTAATACTATAAATTTGGGATTAAAATTACCTTCAGTAAATATAGATAACGAATCAATTCCAAAAGCCGAACCATTGCAATTAAAAGAGTTAAACTTAAATTCAATTCATGACGATTTAAGAAATCTTGAGAGTCTTAATATCCATCCACTTAAGCATTTTAAAATTGACACAGGTGTATCAGTATTGTATTTACTATAATTATCGTTGTAATCATTGTAATTATGGGATACTATTGTGCAAAAATAAGCAAAGAGCAAACGTGAGCATAAAACTCAAAACTCTCGAAAAGGCGACCCCCTTTTCTAAGTCTTAGGAAGGGAGGAGTTATATAGTAATTACTTCTGAAATATATATTAAATATAAGGAAATGATGTAATACTTGAAGTAGTGCTGATATTGCATTATAATAATATATAAATAGGCAACTGTAGAGTTGTAAATCATCTTCTACTTGACTCTCATAGTAACCACATATATTTGTTCTTTTTCTCTTAATAAAGTTTTTTTAAGAGACTTATCGGGAAAAGTTATTTAAATATATTATGTATAAGCAAACAAATAAAAAAATCATAATAAGTCTATACATATAAATATACAGAAGGAAGATTCCTATGGTGGATTGGTAACACATACCAAAGATAATGGACCATTATATTTGCTAGTACGTAATAAATATGTTGTATGTGTCCATAATTGACAAGTCACTTTTATATCTATTTTGCTTTAGTGTACACGACAATAATAACAAAAACATTCAGTGAAGTTTGTTAAACTGTGCTATGTTATCTATATGGATTATTTTATCTTTATATATATAAGTCTTCTGTGCGTGCGTATGTGACTAAACTCCTCCTAAACGGCTGAAGCAATTTTAAGGATTTTTTTTGTGTCAATTCCAGAGTATTCAAAAATGGTTTAGATTCACAATTCGGTCCAATGGATAATGTCAATTTAATTATTTTTTTATTTATATGTTATTGTTGTTGATATTGGATCGCCATCTGTGGCTTAAACTTCTATACCGCTAGCATTGTGAAAAAAAAATAGGCAAAAATGAAGCCAAGGACCTGGGGATAGCTGGCGATATGCTTTTGCGTCATGAACTTTTTTGGTAAGAGAAGGGACATGTCCCTATTTTGTTACCATGGATACCATATGTGACTCCAAGCCACCTCCTCCAACTTCCCCTTACGCGCATGCGTACTTCAAAGATCAAGGATCCAATTATAGGTACATAGAATTATGTGTCTATAGGTACCTAGTTGCGCCGTGTATGTAGGTACTGCTCTAGATATGGCGCCCGCATTTACTTGTTATTAAACTTTATTGTCATAATGAATCTGTGAATAACAACATCTCATTTAAAAAGAAGAATCATCGAAATTATTTCGCAGCATACGGAGCTTTAATATATGTATATATGGATTACATTATTAGTGTTTGAAGAATTTTGAAGTGTGCATTAAAAAATATACATTCTGCAAATTTAGTGAGCAATTGAAGTGAGTATTTCACATGATTTTCTATTAAATTTACACGCGCGTTGATCAACAAATTTCCTAACATACAAATATATTTGTGTAGCTATTTGATTTTATAACACATTATTAAGTCCTGTTAATTGATTAATATTTCGTCTTCAATGAGTTACTCATATTTGTTGTGTATTATTCTTACAGAATTTAATTTTTGTGGCAAAATGCCACGCGTTTGCGGAAGAGCAAGAAATATTGGTCGACGTACTCATCACGCGCAATTAGTCCATAATCGTCGATTGAATAGAATAGCTGAAGAACACTCAACGGATAAAGTAAATTTAAGAAATGAAGTTGCAAGTACACGTGCTAATGAAAATTCGGACTAACGCGATCAACGATTAAGACAACGAGCAACCAACGCACACAGAGATGCGGATGCAAAATCATCGAGCATTGACACGAGCATCATTTAGTCGTCTTGCATTTGAATATGATCCTGAAATAAACTATTAGTCACATGCACTAATCATCATTGGTAATATGGACAAGGAGTGCCAACATTGTCATGCGTTCAAATACAAAGGTGAATCGGCCGGTTTATGTTGTGCATCTGGAAAAGTTTCACTTTCACCATTAAATCCGCCTCCAGACCCATTGAAAACACTGTTGTCTGGAGCCACATCTCAATCGAAATTGTTTTTGCGTAAAATACGTAAATTCAATTCTTGCTTCCAAATGACATCATTTGGAGCAACAAAAATTATTCATAATGAAGATGGTCGTAATTTTGAATCTACATTCAAGATTCAAGGTCAAGTATACCATCAAATTGGTTCATTGCTTCCAATGCCTAATACGAATCCTAAATTCTTACAAATATACTTTATGGACGATGAGGAGCAACAAGCTAATACACGCTGCGTATACAATCATATTGAGCAGATGGAGGAACGAGAAATCGTGGAAAGTTTGGAAACGGTTTTGCAAAACCATAACCGACTCCTACTATTGTTCAAGACTCTTTCTAACAGACTGCAAAACGACAACTACATCGTTGTTATTAAAGCAGACAAACTACCTTATGGAGATCACGCAGGCACATATAATGTTCCAACTATTAGTTGTTATGACTGGTGACCCAACTGAACGTCGAGATATGCGTATACAACTCAGAGATAATACGGTGCAAATAATTCAAGACAATCATCGTTCTTACAATGCACTGCAGTATCCGTTGATATTTTGGCAAGGTGAAAATGGATATCATTTAAATATTAAGCAAAGGAACCCTACACTACAGGTGAAGAATTGATCAAGAAAGTTAGCGCGATGAACTTCTACGCATACCGGTTGATGATTCGTGCTAATGAAGACAATAACATTCTCCGATATCGACAACTATTTCATCAGTACATTGTTGATATGTATGCGAAAATCGAAAGTGAGGGATTACGATAAATGAAGTTTAATCAAGCAAAACTTCTTTCTGAGGAGTAAATTCATTCACGCTATAATCGGTAATGTAGATGCAACAAATGATATCAATAACATTGGCACGGCATACATTCTTCCGTCATCATACACTGGTATTCCACGTCATATGCAAGAATATATTCAAGATGCCATGACTTACGTACGTGCATACGGTCGGCCAGATCTTTTTATCACATTTACGTGTAATCCAAACTGGGATGAAATTAAAAAACTTTTTTGGCAGGTCAAACATCGATGCATCGCCATGATATCAGTGCACGTGTGTTGAAACAAAAATTAAAGTCTTTGATAAATTTAATTACACATCACTCGGTATTTGGCAAAACACGTTGCTGGCTTTACTTTGTAAAACGAGGTTTACCATATGCGCCTATTTTGATTTGGTTGGTTGATAAAGTGCGCCCAGAAGAAATTGACAAAATTATTTCAGCGGAAATTCCGGATCCTAATGTTGATCAGGAATTATTTGACATTATTACTACTAACATGATCCATGGTTCATGTGGTACTCTAAACATGATGTCACCATGTATGAACAATGGAAAATGTACGAAGCGTTTTCCAGAACCATGTCAAACTGATACCATCACCAATATCGATGGTTATCCATCTTAACGTCGTAGAGACGTAGACAATGGTGGTCAATCATATGAATTGCGTCTGTCAAACGGTGTAAGAGTAGTTATTGATAATCGCTGGGTGGTTCCGTACTCACCATTGCTGTGCAAAACCTATAAAGTACACATAAACGTTGAGTTATGCAGTTTGGTGAAGTCCATCAAATATATTTGTAAATACGTTCATAAAGGCAATGATAAAGCAATATTTGCCGTTCAGAATGTAAATAAAAACGATGAAATAACAAGTTATCAAATGGGCCGATACATTAGTACTAACGAAGCTATTTGGCGCATTTTTAGTTTTCCAATACATGAGAGGGATCCTGCTGTCAAACATTTGGCTGTGCACCTTGAAAATGGATAGAGTGTTTATTTCACAGAGCAGACTGCTCTACAACAAGCTTTAACAGCTCCAAAAACAACCCTTACCGAATTTTCTACCTGTGTAATCGACAAGATGCTGTTGGTCAATTTGCAAAGACATTAATGTATACTGATGTTCCTAAATTCTTTACATGAAATAAGCAATCAAAAAATTGGGAACCACGAAAACGGGTCACTCCAGTCTCAGGATTCGCCGGCATATTCATGTCAAATAGTTTGGGCCGATTATATGCAGTTCATCCTAAGCAAAGCGAATGTTTTTTCTGCGTTTGTTATTGGTTAACGTTCCTGGACCGACATCTTTCCAATATTTGCGAAGTCAATAGAACTTTATACGATACTTTCTTTGATGCGTGTCGTGAGTTACATTTATTGGAAGATGATAACCATTGGGATCTCACACTTGCAGATGCAGGATTAAGCTTATCTCCACAGCAAATTTGTCAATTATTTTCAATAATAGTAACAACGTGTTTTCCATCTCAGGCTTCTGCTCTGTGGCACAAATATAAAGACTCAATAAGTGAGGATATTTTGCATCGGATTCGAGTTACTAATCAAAATCTCAATATTGAATTTTCGGCAGAAATATATAACGAAGCATTAATAATGATTGAGGATATTTGTATTCTTATTTCAAACATGCCTCTCATCCATTTTGGCATGCCAGCGCCGAACCGCCCAGCATCACATATCATCAACAACGATGTTCAACGTGAAGACCAGTTTGATATGACATCTTTGATCACTTTTGTTGCTGATAATGAACAATTGCTTACTGCTGAACAACGAAATGTATATGATTAAATCAACGTATCTATTGCAAACAACAAGGTGGATTCTCTTTTATGGTGCACCAGGTGGCACTGACAAAACATTCCTCATCTCACTGATACTTGCGCGCATTTGATCACAAAATCATATTGCATTGGCAATTGCTTCATTAGGCATTGAAGCAACCTTACTTGATGGTGGACGCAATGCGCATTCAGCACTTAAATTACCTTTAAATGTCGATACAAATCCCGACGCAATGTATAATATTAAGAAGCATTCAGGCATGGCTGAAGTTTTGAGGAAATGCAAAATTATTATCTGATATGAATGTACAATGGCCCACAAGCATTCGCTCGAAGCTCTCGACACGTCCCTGAAAGATATTAAAAATAATACTAGGCTTTTTGGTGGTGCTTTACTGTTGCTGTCTGGTGATTTCAGACAAACATTACCCGTCATCCCCCGTGCGACATATGCGGATGAAATAAACGCATGTTTGAAAGAATCTTATTATGGCGAAGTGTTAGTAAATTATGCCTTACCAATAATATGCGTGTACAACTTCAAAATGATGCATTGGCGTCGAAGTTCTTTGAACAATTGCTAGACATGGTAGAATTCCATTTTATGAAGATACACAATGTATTGAACTTCCGGAAAATTTTTGCAAAATTGTGGCTACCAAAGATGAACTAATAAAAAGTATCTTTCCAGATTTACGACATAATTATACTGATTATGCATGGCTACGTGAGCGAGTTATTTTAGCGGCAACAAATTTAGATGTTGACGCCGTCAATTTCATTGCCTGGTAATGAAATTACATTCAAATCGATTGAGACTGTTGTTGATCCTGATGAAGTAGTCGTCTTTAAATTCACTGGGTTTACCGGGAATGCCACCACATAATTTGCGATTAAAGATTGGCTCACTTATAATTTTGCTTCGAAATTTGAACGCTCCGAAATTGTGTAATGGCACGCGATTTGTCATCAAAAATCATGGGTAACATTCTTGAAGCCACTATTTTAAGTGGAAAAAGTGGAAAAAGATGAAGTTGTACTGTTACCACGGATCCCAATGATTCCTTCAGATTCACCTATACCGTTCAAACGTTTACAATTTCTAATTCGCTTGGCATTTGCTATGACTATTAATAAGTCACATTTATATTTATTTATACCACACAAGGATTAACCAGAAATATTGAACATCCAATGGCATTACGATAAATTAAGTTTTTGCAAATTTAATAAATACTCCTGTTATAAAATAGTTTGAGTTTCAACTTTAATTAACACAAGTTTAATTTTTTATTAACCATATACGTAATGACGTTAGATATTGTAATAACTTATGAATAAGAACTTTTATCAAAACGGTCCAGATTCTTAAACCTTAAACATAAAAAATGAATTTTTGAATTTAATATGTGTATAAAGGACAAAGTCTGTCGGTTCCGCTCAATGACCTATTAACAAAGATAGACGGAACTGTAAACAATATATTGTGTTGACATCATCCCTTGTTCGACCACGCCTCATCGCATATCAGCTTCCCCCCCATTATTTAAATACTTGGTGTTTTGGTTGTTTTTGAATATGTTTTATTCTTTGGTTTCAAAACTTGAAAAAATGAGTAGCGGTTGCAAAGTGTGCAATAAAATAGAATCCACGAACCCAGAAGTAACTTTTCATCGGTAAGTAGCCCGTCCAATTAAAAATTTGTTAACTTAAATATTTGAATTTTGAAAGAAAATTATTGACATATGAACGTCGGTCATGGGCGTAGTAAAGAAATAATTACATAATCATAGTTATTTCATTAAAGAGATTTTTAAATTGTTTGCGCTTTTCAAATCCTAGACTTTAAAAAAGAAATACACACCTATTTAATAATATTGCTGAAACATGCAACTTTCGGACATTGACTTTTTTTCACCAAGTTCCAGATTTATTTTGTGGTATTAATTATTTCGACGTATAGCAAATGATACCTAAAAGAACGAGACGCCAAACAAAACTTATTTTATCAATGAAGTGTTCTGTCTATCTCTTTTAATAGCTCATTGGGTCCGCTAGGCTTTTATATTTATTTTTATATTACCTTTAACAGTCCAACATGTTTTTTTATACTTTTTGACCGACGAACCTCGAACGGAGGAGGTATGCAATTCGACTGTCTGCTTTTTTTTTTTTTTTTTTTTTTTTTTTTTTTTTTTTTTTTTTTTTTTTTTTGGTTCGTGCGCGCCTTTTATATAGTAGACGATCTCCGATTTTGATGATTTTGGATTCATTTGAAAGAAGGGGATTGAGAAATGGTCCCATATTCATAAAAACGCAAATCCGAAATCTCCTTCCCTCCGAAAACCGCCCCCGAAGGGGTGGTGGGGGCGAATTTTCTCGAAAATCGAAAATCTGAGTTGGTATAATTAAAGATAGGACAATATCCGGAAACGTTTAAATTGAACATTTTTTCAAAAGTGTTACGGTTTTCGAGATAGACGCATGTTAAATATGTATTATTGCTATGTGGAGAGGACAATTTCTTTCGAAAATTGAAAATTTTTCGATACTACATGAAAGATATAATTATTTGTAGCAACATTTATAATGAACATTTTTTCCTTAGAATTACGGTTTTCGAGTTAAATCGGTGTTAAATGGTAACAACTAAAATATTCAAGCGTATTTCCGCCGCGATGTTCTGAGATCTCAATAATAACCACTACATGCAAGGAATATACGTGGGTAATAGGATAAGTATTATCTTCATTGATATGGTATAGTGAACGTTCAACGATTTTCGGGACTAATGTTACACTCAAAAGTGTGAAATAAATATTTTTTACAAAAAATTGGACCGACGTTATAGTTGATGCACTGAAAAGTATAAAATAATATTTTGCTCCAATATTGTGTTAAGAATTTATGACTCATTGTATCTTCGTCAAATGTTCCTTCTTCTTCATCATAATCGAACACTTCATCATCATCATTACTGGCAATAGGTTCAAGTGTCTGGAATGGTGGTAGAATTTCAGCGTTGCCGACCGATGCATCCTCTGTCTTCACTTCTTTTTTTGGTACAGTGGTGGTATGTTCATTCCTGAGCGATTTTTTAGCTACTGCCAGCTGCTTTTTGAGTGGAACCGATATGGGTTTGAAAAATTTTTGTAATGCCTCATCCTCTTCTGATTTACCCAATTTCAATGATAAGTATTTTTTTTATGATCCTAGCGATTGATTTTCGTTTTGCGAACTATGTCAACCTCTTTGCTGGGTGGCTTCATGTTGACGAATATACTTTATCATGATAAGTTCATGGTTTTATAAACTTATCGAAGCCATATCGATAGCGACCTGCATTCAGATCACACTCCTTTACTATCACCATTGTACCGAATTTTTCATTCCAACAATCAGCACACATACGCTTGAAATCGTTGAATGACACATCAGGTGAAACGTGTTCATCATACACATGCTTTAAATTTATTTCATCTTGCTTGAACAACACAATTAGATTGCAATTGTCTCGCAACATTTGCTTTGGAGCCTTACTATACGTTTGCCCAATGTACATAACATCTATACCTCGATGTCGACACATGGAATAATATTCTTGGATTTTCTGCTGTTTATCACAAGATATGCCATCAAAAATGAATATGGAATTTGGTTTAGCCTCGTTGAGACTTATAATTTCCTCGTTCTCTTTGAATTGAAAATATCCGATTCCTTTGACTTTTTTCAACACCTCTTCGAGTAACTGATACTTAGTTTGATACAATGACTTTGAATACACGTAATCATTTTCAAATTTAGCACCATTCGGGTCGAACATCAGTGAAAGTGCTGCATTTGTTTTCCCACATCCACTCGGTCCACATATGATTGCACGAAATGAATGTGGTAGCAATGTACCATGCTTACTGCTGGTAGATTGACTTTCATTTAAGTAATCTAAATTTTCTATCGGTAAGGTATGCTTCTGTTGAACGACCCTCATGTTGTGCACGATACCATGAAACGTTTAGGATTTTGTATAAATGTTCATGTCTTTCAATATTAACATCATTTTCAATGTTGATTCATCACGGTAAGGGTGTGGTTAATACGCTTATCAATAACCTACCATTCGAACTACATCTGCCAGGCTATTCATATTGTGGACCGGGAACTAAATTGAAAGAACGCATAGAATGTGGAGATAGAGGTATAAATCCGTTGGACGAAGCTTGCAGGGAACACGACATTGCATACTCTCAAAACAAATCATTGGAAGAACGTCATAAAGCCGATCAAGTGTTGGAACATAGAGCTTGGGAACGAGTTAAATCGAAAGACGCAAAATTTGGTGAAAAATCTGCCGCTTGGTTCATTACCAACGCTATGAAGGCGAAACGTAAACTCGTTATGGGTATGAAGAATCGACGACAGCATGGATTCTCCCAAATTGCAAAGAAGAAAGTCTCCTCATCACGAACGTGGCAGTTTGAAAAAGTCATCTGCTGCTGCTTTGAAAGCAGCTCGATTACCCGTCAAAAAATGTGGAGGTCGAAATCGTATTCGAGTACCTAGAATTATAACATTGCCATAAAGTGGCGGTTTTCTACCGCTAATTCCATTGTTTGCCGGTCTCTCGGCTCTAGGGTCGCTGGCTGGAGGAGCGAGCGCCATCGCAATGACCATCATCGCCACGAAAAATGCAAAGAAAAAGATGGAAGAAGACGCACGACATAATAAAGGTATGGAACACTTGGGATCCGGCTTGGATCTACGAAAAACGCGTAACGGATTCGGTCTGTTCTTGAAAAAACAGCATAAAGGAGGAGAAGGATTGTACTTGAAGAAACAAAAAAACTACTAGCTCAGCTACCCAACAGAGCTCTGTACGATGGGGAGATTATGGAATGTGCGAAAAAGCTGAAAATTCCACATTTTCGCGGTGTTTTTATGCGAGACACACTTCCTCATCATCCTAGATATCGTGAATGTGCCGTAGTGAATTTAGATTCCTCCATCTATCCAGGTACACATTGGGTAGCTTACAAAAAGGATGATAACACTACAATATTTCGATAGTTTTGGAAATTTGAAGCCACCAAAGGAATTGGTTGATTATTTTGGAAAGCAGCAGTGCGTCAAGATATTTTATAATTATGATGTATATCAAACATATAATCAAAACAATTGTGGACAATTGTGTTTAGCATTTCTATGTCAATAAAAGATACTACCACAACTACTTGTGTATCAGTCATGTCGACGAAACGAAGCGATACGATACTAACTTTGAAGAGCCATTCTTCGATTCTCTCAATTGATCTATAACCGCCACTTCACTTGCAACGTGACAGTGAATATGGCTTAGCTCTTTTAAGTTTTCATTCGTACAACAGTATACCCAACATCGATGAAGGTACAAAGTTCCACTATATGTAGATGCAAATGGTATGATAAAAAGCATTGACATTCCAACGGGAGCATACGAAATTGAGGATATTGAAAAGTTTATTCAGAAAGATCAAATCGTACCAAAGACAATGAAGAAAGTAAAGCCTGAAGATTACTTCTACCTCAAACCGAATAATAATACATTGAAATGTGAAATTTTTTGTAAAGATTTTGATATTGATTTCACTCCGAACGATAGTTTGACACACATATTGGGATACTCTCCTAAGATTCTACCAAAAAATGTTACTCACATGTCCGATCAGCCTGTCAACATTATAAAAGTACCAACCATACACATCGATTCCAGCATTACTTCGGGAGCCCTCTACAACGATAGACCTTCGCACACAATCTACGAATTTGCTATCAGAGAAGATCCTGGTTACGCTTTCGACGAAAGTCCAAATCCTCTCATTTATCTACCCATCACTACAGACGAGATTCATAATATAACTCTTAAAATATTGGATCAAAAATTTCAGCTTGTGAATTTCATAGGTGAAGAAATCATAATTCGATTACATCTCAAAGAATTATGGTACTAGGTATTTATAAAATACAGCTACCTACGAATAGATCATCAGCCTTCTTCGAGACAAAGAACATCCAACACCACCGTGATAGTCATCGTGAACTCAGTGTGAAAATATCCGATTTCTCAAATCCTTAGGCTACAATGTTATCTCCGCAAGTGTTCAACATTTTCCAAAAAAAAAACCTACTATCCATACGTTAAATCTTTCCGCAACAATGATGTCATAGAAATTAGCATTAATCAATCGGATGCTTTCGATACTCTTTACCCAAGTCTGTTACATATCAGTGGAAAAATTAAGCGCACTAAGGGTACTGGAGAAGTATCTTTTGTCAATAATGCTGGCGCTTTCATGTTCCAATCCATTAGCTACGAACAAAATGGTAAAGAGTTGGAATAAGTGCGTGACGTTGGAATTGTGAGTACCGTTCGAGGGTTTTTATGCTATAGCGAAGAAGAGTCTAAACCCTTGAGTATAGCGACTTGGAGTCCAGATAAAGATGTTGGTATCATCAAGGCAGATGCGGATACTTTGTCATTTAGTATGCTCATTCCGTTGAAACTTTTGTTGAATATTTTCAATGACTACGAATATGTCGTATATGGAAAACATACCATTCGATTGGTGCGTGCTCAAAATGACAATCAATGCTTTACCATCGCCAATCCTACAACAACTGAAGTGCAATTGGAAATTGAAAATATCGAGCTGAAAGTGCAAAGATTGCATCCAAACGATCAAATTAAATTGCAACTTTTAAAAGCAATCAAAGCTGACACTCCCATCTTGATACCGTTTAGAAAATTGGAAATTCACATGTTGCCTGCTCTCACTACAGGAGCCACCAACGAAATTTGGTCGGTGAAAACTTCATCATTTTTAGAATGTCCTCGCTATGTCATCGTTTGTTTCCAGAGCAACCACAAAAAGAATGAAGTGAATAACGATCCTTCGAAATTTAATTATGCAAACATTATGAATATCACCTTGACGCTGAACGGAGACAGCTATCCAAAGGAGAAGATGCATTTGGACTTTGAAAAGGGGGATTTTACCGAAGCTTACTTCAACTACACTCAATTTGGAAAAAGCTACAAACACTCTTATCTACATACGTCGCTCCTAAGTTACTCTGAATTTGCAAATAAACCTCTATTTGTCATCGATTGTTCTCACCGAGATGAAAGCGTGAGTTCAAGTTCAAGTGTTGATGTCAAGCTTGAAATAGAAGCGTCGTCTAAAGGTTTTTCAGCAAATACTTGTGTCTATTGCATCATCATTCACGATAACATAATTGAACAACATCCTCTCAGTGAAATTATAAAGAGATGGAACTAAGAACATAAGACCTCTGTCCTCAGTTTAAGTTCTACCATCGTCGCGGAAAGATGAGGATAGCTTTTGTAGACATTCAAGGCTTCAATATGGAGCACCATTTCCATCACAAAGAAATTGCCTTAAAGATTGGACATCGATATGGTAATTATCTGTTATTACCACCAACACCGATCTCATCGCTAAGTAAAGCAGACCGATGTAACATTTGTTATCTTGAGAAGAATGTACATAACCTCAAATATTCTTCTGGCTTTATACCATACGAAGCGCTAGATGATATTCTGAAGGAAAATCTCAACGAAATTGATCTCATCTATGTGCGAGGACATCAGAAGAAGCAATTTTTGGATGATAAACTTCACTACTACTATGGAGAGCAAGCTAGTAGAGTTGTGAATTTGGAGGAATTTGATAACTCATGGCACACTGTTCTAACATTCAAAAATAGTGGATTTACATCATGTATGCACCACACATATAGCAACAGTCAATTCTATAATTGTAGTCTTAGAAATGTTGATGAATTGTATAGATGGTTTTGTAATACTTTACCTTTATGAGCAATAGAGAGATTTAAAAAAAATATTTTTTTTATTTTTTTGGAGGGGTGCAGACAAGAAACAAGTTTTTTTGTCTGACAGCAGTTACGATGATGTTGAAAGAAAGGTTAGAGCAACACATTCGACGTTTGGAAGAATTAAAAAATATTCTAAACTTTTTTGAGGAAAAACGGAAGGTATTCACATTGTTCAATGATATGACTATCAATCCTCTCACCACCACCGATGATTGGAAGAAGAAAGTGTTCAAAAATCCTACACGTTTTCGTCAACGTAATGAGATCCTATCAAGAAGAATCACTCCCCATTTAAAAATTTTGTAATTAGGTTTGTAATATACACATATTGAAATTTTTTATTTTTCCTTCATACAGTAGTTAAATATACGAATAAGTCTCTCCTTCGCTCGATTTAAATGGTTCAAAAAATGAATCATCATCAAATTTCATGTAGAAGACGATTTCGGGAGTTGTTCGCTTAAAACAATAAGGGATGTCCGAGCGCCATACCCCTCCGTTGCTGCCCTTCATCGTACGCTTCCCGTCTTATCTGCACACGTCGAGCAGTGTCAGCCCCCCTCTCCAACCGTCGATCGTGTGTGCACGGCAAGGAGCGCCAGCAAATCAACATCATGGCTCTATGTCCCTATGACGGATGCTACCATGTTCCATGTCTCATGTCCCCATGCTGACTGTCTCTGTGTTCCGTGTCACCTCTGTCACTGTGTTCCGTTTCACTGTCACTACACTGTTCTCAGTTTGTGTTCTGTGGTTGACAGGTCACTTCCGTCCCAGAACTGGCCTTATATATCTACTTTTGTATATTTTGAATTTTGAAATGAATATTTAATAATGACCTCAGGACACTACCGTGAACACATTTAAAATAATTTGATATTGCATTGTCAGCAACGTCTTTCAAACGATTTGTTTGCGGTGTAACTTTTGATATTATCCATTAACCTCTTCTGAAGTTTAGCTAGCGCCCTGGTAGAATTCACATTTTCGGATTTCAGAAACACGATACATACTTAAATTTATTAGAAGTATTGGAAAACTGAACGAAAATATTAGGTCCATTAAGCTAGCATAACAAAAGTGGCACACTTTCATAAAATTAGTATACTAAATTCAAGCATATTTAGTGCTAATTTAGTACGCAAAAATAAAATTTATAACGTTTCAATTTTCCAAATTACGGGTAATTCCGCCAGCTTAATATTAAGTGAGCACACTTAAACAGAATATGATAGAATTTGAGGAAATCTGCTATAAATAACTTAGTGCTAAATACACTTAAAGCAAATATATAACTCTTCACTTTTTAAATTTATAGGCAACTGTGCAAGGTTAATATTAAGTCAGCACACTTAAATGAAATATAGAGAAAATCCAAAACTATCCGATAGAAATAATTAAATGCTAATTTAGTTCACAAGAATAACAATTATAATTTAAAAAAAATAATGAGTAGGTAGTTTGTTTATCATTTAGCTGTTCTGTTATATTTTGACAGATACTATATATACATCGACTGTGTGTATGAAGTGGGAATTCCATAGCCATGGAATAATGATGTAGCTATAGAGAGTTAGGTGCCGATGTTTCTTCATCTTCCTCAATCATTTTATTCGTCATACCTACTTACTTATTATATAACAAAATATATTACATTTAAAATAAATGTACAAGTAACATCATAGAGATAGTTCAAAAAAGACACTTATAAGATATAAAATTTATTTAAATTTTCCTTATTATCAGATCTGAAAATTTTCATATATCTTTCATTTTGATTAAAGTGTTCTCAACTGATTCTTCATTTTCAACGTTTTCTTTGCATATAACTCCTAGAATTAATGTTGAAGGGATTGGAAGACACTTTGACATACCCACAGGGTTTCGGACTAACGATACCCGTTTCATCAACCAGGGTTGACCAACTTTTCTAGAGTTTTCAAGGCGAACCATTTTACTATTAAGTTGAAATGATGAAAAACTTTTAGGCAGAACTAAGAATTAATTTTTGCAAGTATGAGAGGTTATATACATAGGATATTTTTTGTCACAATACAAAAAACGGAAAGCGGTTTGAATGAAAATGTGAAAAATGCTAAGAAGAGCACCGAAGGAAAATTGTCGTGAGGATCTCAATTTTCTCAATCCAATTGTAATTTTACCCAGACCCAGGCCACTGTACGAAGCGATGCTCTCTGACTAACTGTTGTACAGAGAAAACATACTTCCAAGAGAATGGACTCCCGTGTTAATCTTTTTGACCATGTTTTGACCTAGAGAACACAAGCGCTAAATCGGTACACTCACGAAGTTACCCGTGGAGGCAGATTCAAATCGGACATTCAAATTAACGATAGAATATGAAAGTAGCGCAAAGTAGAGAAAGGAATAAAACATTCAGAAATTGTTGAAGAAATTTAAAAAAGTTATATGAATGCTGAATAGATTTTTATTAAGTGTTCTCCAACAATTTCTGAAATTTTCACTCCTTTCACTATTTCTAAGGGGAATTGATAATGTAGTAATTAATCTACGAAAAGTTAAAAGTAATGTATTTATTAAAAATGGTCGTGAACATACATTACTATAACAATATACTTATATACTTGAAACTCTTATTAGGCTACCAAGACCCGGACACTGGATACGTCATATGCCCTTGTACTGTTCCATTTTTGCTTCAGCCCTCTTGCGTGCTCCTCAATTAAACATATAAATAAAAAAATTAAACATCTGCACCGTATAGTACAAGAAAATGAAATCATTTTAAGCCAAATTCAGCTATGCTGTTAACCCTGTGCTAAACGTTGTGGGGTGAGTTCACTTGTGTAAGACTGAAAAGTTCACAGATTGCTTCCAATGTTTTATTTCGAACACTCTGTACACGACCTTCTGTATTAGTACAACTGTCACCACTTGTCACCTTGACAATCTAAACTGTCACTGTCTTTACCGACTGAACTACTATCAACATCTGATTTCACAGGCTGACTCAATAAACTGACTTTCTAAGACTCACTGACTCTGTCCCGTGATCGACACGGCTTTATATATTTGACTCATGACGTGACATTCATCGAGAATGTTCTATGAATATCTAGATGCACATAATAATATTCTAGAGCCTTGTGAAACTGACAATAGTATGACAAATTGTACCTCAAATATAGTTTCTGGATGGATCTAGAATAAATCTACTATAATTCTAGAACAACATAATGAAATATAATAATAACCGTAAGTACATGACCACCTATCCATGTTACAATACACACATTTATTAGAAATAGAATTAGAATAATGTCCAATTAACCCTTTTATTGATACTATTTAATTAAGTGTGGATTCATGCAGCATCATGTAAGAATTATCGAGTAAAAAGTATGAAATAACAATTATCAATTAAGTATAAAAATGTAGCATTCGTACTTGCAAAACATCCAAAAGCTACAAAACCAGAGAAAACGATCCACAAATACAAAACAAACAACGCTTCAGAAAAATTAGGTTAGGTGTTAGCGGTGCTAGACTGATAACATATTATAGAACATTTTCGTATTTAAATGTTAGCGCCACTAATTTTCGGTTGCGATACTAGCGATCAATCGGTCCACTTCGGCAACTTACGGTCAAAACTTTCCCATTTGAGTTGCCACGGGCTAAACTGTTGTGGAAACACCTAGATGGCACCCCAAACATCTTTCGCCCGCATCGAGTGCAGTCGATAATCGATGGGAGCTTTCGAGAAGCATCATTCGATATGTTTAAATACGGCAACGAGAGCGCGGCAAGTCAGTCAGTTTTGAACGTGCCAACCGGCAAAATAAGTTAGTTGTGAAGAGTAGTGTATATAAATTGTAGTACGAGCGTGTGAATTGTGTATTTTCGTTATATTAAATAAATAGATTTTATTAATCAGTGTGTATGTGAATTTTTATCCACATAAAAACGACGAACAGCTCAACTGGTGTCAAGTGTGGGATGGATAGAAATTTTTGGACATTTTAATAAATTAAAAACATTTCTAGAAAATGCCGTAATTAATGGAGCTTAAGGTCTCGGACATTAAAAGAGAATTGGAGGAGCTTGGCGAGGAGACTAAAGGAAAGAGACAGGACCTACAAGATCGATTTCGGTAAAGACTTGTTGAAGAAGGTGAAGACCCAGCAACTTTTGAATTTGAACTATCTGAAAATTTGGCACAGAAACTAGAAAAACAAGAAGTTAGCTCGAAGCAAGTACAAGTATGCTTAGAGTAGAAATGTGAACAACAAGAAGTAGGCTTGACGCAGAAATTAGAACAACAAGAAGAAAAATTATAAAGGATATTTGAAGATGATTAGAAGAAAATTCTAAAAGTTTGGAAGAGAAGTTCGAGTTCTAAAAGAACTGTTAGATTCCGAGATAAATGAATTGAGATACAAGTTGGAGACATCACATGTTTATGAGGCTGATGTATCGACGGAGATCCTTGAAATAAAATTTGTATAAGCGGGGAAAACAACACTAAAACCTCCTCAATTTGATGGGAAAACATCCTGGGTTAATTACCTCCAACAGCAACAGTCAAGGTAAATGGATGGTCGTCAAGTGAGAAAGTTACAGCATTGACACTTTCGTTGCGAGAAGAAGCGACAGACATACTGCAAACATTAACACCGGTTGAACAAGGTAATTAAGAGCAACTCGTCAGACGCTTGGAAATGAGGTACGCCAGACTCACCTTGAACACGTCTTCCATTCTCAATAGAGGGGTCGGTGCCAGCTGTCGAACGAATTTTTACAAGAGTTCGAAGCAGATATAGCTCGCTTTGCTCGTCTGGCATATCCAACGGTGCTAGAGAATTTTTTGGAGAGATTGGCAGTCCAAGCATTTTTGAACGGGTTTCGCGACGGTGAAATGCGGCAAGCCTTAATAGTTGCATGTCCAAAACGCTTGTTGGATGCACCGGTTCATGCAGTAAAATACGAGGCCGCGAAAAAGAGCTGCAAGATTCAAGCTCGCGTACGGAGCCATTCAAGGTAACAATAAGGCGAGTAGTGAACGAATCTTTGGCAAAGAAGAAAGAGATTCGATGTCGGTATTGTGGTCAGCCAGATCATGTCATAGGGCGCCGTAAGGAAAAGAAGGACATGGAACCGCAATCTGAGGCGAAAAAACTATCCGTGTCCGGAATGCCATAAGAAAAATTGCTCGCCTGGCATCCATGAAGCATCAGGAGAATGGTTTCGCAAATGGTAAACAAAAGTTGTTGCTTTTGGATACTAGAGCTACGAAAACTATTATTAGACCTGATGCGGTCAGAGGCTGTGGACTGCTACGGATGACTCTGCAAAAATCCATGACGAAATTGAAATAAATATAAAAATTGGTTACACGAATATTAGACATCCAGCTTTGTCAGCAGACATAGAGGACGAGGTGATAGTTGAAACGGACATTATGGGTCGAATGGATTCCAAGTGGACTTGAAGCATAGCGTTCTCTAAGCCAATAATGCGGAGGTTGTTCTTCACCGCAGACAAGAAGAAGCTGTCAGAGTAATATTATCCGAAGAGGCTATGATACCAGAAAAAAGTGAGGTGGTTGTAGAAGCTCTAGTGGAAGTTGGCTCTAATTAGGAAAGCATTATGATGTTTGAACCACAAATGGATGACCAGAAATTCGGCCGTGGAATTGCGATCGGAAAATGTCTGGTTCGAGCTGATGATTTGATTCCAGTAAGGTTGATGCACGTGAAAGGCTTTCCTGTAAAGATCAAGGATGGGACACAACTAGGACGGTGTTCTTCGGTTTCTTCAATAGTAAGGAGCTCAGATGTTACCGCCGAAAAGTCTGCTCGGTTATTTGATAAGCTTTCGGGATTACTGGCTACATCATCAAAGGGATTGAAAAGCGAACAGCATGCAAGATTGCTTATAGCCAAATTCCTGGACATCTTTGATATTGGTGTTGATGGAAATGAGAGAACAAATATGGTTCGGCATAAAATTAACACAGGTGAAGAATGCCCTATTCGAGAACCAGTGAGAAAGCTACCATTGGCTTAGCGGGAAGAAGCCGACAAAATTATAAAAGAAATAGCACAAGAAGGAGTGATCATCGATGATCCCATGGTCACCACCAGTGGTACTGGTTAAGAAGAAGGATTGATCGACACGATTTTGTGTGGATTATCGGCAACTCAACAACGTTGCCAAAAAGGACAGTTACCAATTACCAAGGATTGACGAAACATTGGACACATTGGCCAGATCCAAGACAATCTTTCTCTACGCTTGACTTGAAGAGTGGCTATTGGCAGGTCAAGATCCCGAGGATCGAGAGAAAACTGTATTCAGCATTGGCTCCGGCCTGTGGCAATTTACGCATCAGAAGAGAATTGTTAGCCATTGTGAAATCTGTGGAGCACAAATACATATGGTAGAAAATTTTTGTTAAGAACCGACCATGCATTCCTTCAGTGGCTACTGCGAATCAAGAACTCAGAGGGTCAGGTAGTCAGATGGATCGAAATGCTCCAAGTATTTGACTTCGATATCGAACATCGCGCTGGTAAATCCCATGGCAATGCCGATACACTTTCGAGGAGCCGCTTCTAGGAGAACCACCTCTATAGATGACCGCTGGCAACTACATGAGTTTCAAAAAGATCAGGAGGAAGATCCCATCCTAAAGGTACTGATTGAATGGAAAAAGGAACATCAGCGACCGATTTGGCAAGAGGTTTTACTCTATTCACCTGCTGCTAAGTCGTATTGGATCCACTGGAATTCTCTTGTTTTAGAGAACGGCATTTTGAAACGAGTACTCGAGAACCCAGATGGTACTGAGGACAGCTGGTAGTACCCAAGTGCAGGAGAGCTGAAATTTTGGTAGAAATTCACGATGGGACCAGTGGAAGTCATTTAGGCGTAGCTAAGACCTTGGAGAAATTTTGTGAGCGATTTTATTGGGTTAACTGCAAGGAAGACGTGCACAACTGGTACAAGAAATGTTCTGTCTGCGCAGATAGCAATAAGAAAATCACGACAGATGTAGCAGGACCCTTTCCTGTGAGTGAAGTTTCGAACAAATACATCGTTGTGGTAATGGACCACTTCAGCAAGTGGTTAGAAGAATAGGCATTGCCAAACCAAGCCATAACTGTAGCTGATGTTTTGGTCAATGATTGGTTATGCCGCTTCGGGGTATCGCTTGAGCTACACTCTGACCAAGGGAGAAACTTTGAGTTCTTTTCTATTCCAGAACCTTTGCACCACCCTGGGCATACGAAAGACAAGAACAACAGCGTATCGTAAGCCGATATCTCTCTAAAGTTGTCTCAACATCAAAGAGACTGGAATAGCTTGCTCCATATATTCCTGTTTGCTTATCGCTCTACAGTCCCCGACACTACTGGACAGACTCCAGCTAGTATTGCCTTTGGGTGAGAGCACGAATTGCGACTTCCCTGCGATCTCAAGTTCGGCTGTAAACCTCGGGATGATGTCGCTTGTGAAGTTTACGTTTCTAAACTACGCTAGAAATTCGATGAAGCTCATGAGAAGGTCCGACACAACATCCAGACCGCAAGTGATCGCATGAAGACGACATATGACGTCGGAGCTTGTGATTCGAGATACAAAGCTGGCAATCTTGTCTGGCTACATATTCCTCATAAAAGTCGTGGATTCTCATCAAAATGGCAGACCTCTTGTAACCATTTTTTGTCGCTTGTAAATTCGTTCTCTATTGTTGCTTTCTCAAAGACATCTGCCCACCTCAAATATGTTGGAAGTATCATATCTGAGTCTCACCCTAAGAGGGGGTATTGGTCTTCAAATCGTTACTTGCGGTGATCACATTCATCTGGCCTCATTTTGGTTGGAAAATGTAGCATTAGATTTCGTATCGTAATAACGTTAAGAACTGTGAATTGCCTTTCGATTCTAATTTAATTTTGATGAGATATATTTTTAAGTTTATTATTGGCAAAGAACTGGCTGATTGCAACTTTTCATTTAATTTAGTCTCAGCGGTAAGTATCCAAAATTTTGTATATATGTACAGATAATCTTAATTTTTTGTGTGAATGATTATTTTATAATTATTTTAGTTGGTCTTACGTTTGATGTTACCTTCTATTACCTTGGTGTATATTGGTATTACAATGCTGCAACGTTCATGTAAATAAATATTTGTTTATATGGGAAATTATTTTATTGTACTTGCATGAAGCAAAGAACCATTGGACCAAAACCCTATCAACAGGTCATAAAATTATTTCGCCCGAGCAGGGACCTGAAGAAAATACCAAGATAAGTCAAGTCCCATATATTAGTTTTTTCTTCATTTCTATTCGAATTTGATTGAAATTTTTGATTTCCTGCAGTATAAATTTAGCAGAAATTTTGCATGAAAATGTCATCTGGCAATTGATTGGAATTCCTTATCTTTGTTATTAAAAATAACTCATGTAATTATTTCAATGATGTGTGAGACCACGTTAAAATGCAGTCTCATAAAAAAAACAAGAAAATAAAATATTGATCGTGTAAAGGAAATTTATTCTTAATAAAATTAAAAAAAACAATTGCGAAGAAATGAACTCTCTAGAGTCACTTACACTAACATAATTTGGATTTGTCTCATCAATAAGAGTGGTTGAATGTCTCAACTGGTATTAAATATCTACCTGTAAATCGCTGTTTTTAATAATTAATATTTATTATATTCTCTTTTATTTTATTATATTTTATTCCATTGACTGCAATTACAAGTGGCCAAGGTAATACTGAACGACAGCAAATGGGCATGAACGACAATGCCAAATATTCCGAACGACAGGAATGTAGATGGGACACTGAACAACAGCGTCTAATTGACACTAACGACTGTGTCTATCGGAACGACAGATAGTTAATTAGGCCTAAGTCAGCTTGTTGTAATCAATAATTTTTAATTTTTCAATAAAATGGAAGATCGGCAAAATAACAATAATTAAACAATGAGATCACTTAAAATTCTAAGTGAAACAGAATCACTCCAATAAATGTCATTTGTGACAAAAATGCGAACGCAGTGTACGTTTATTGATATTATTTACAAATTCTTTTATCATCCACATGTGCAGTAAATATAAATTAATAAACTATCTAGCTACCGGGTGATCTATGTTTCCTTCAGAATCGTGTACCTATTGAATTTTATCAAAAGTTTCTATTAAGAAAATAATGAGCTCTTACAGTCGGCCATCCTGAAGATATCTCGTCTCGAGGTATCCATTACTTCTGTGAATCATCCCCAGAGGAATCCGAAGACAGTGGTACTCCGTCCTCTCCGCTGTCGCTATCTGTTTCATCTGAGACACCACCAGGAATTGACCATGGTCGGATCTGATCAACGGCAATTGTATTCTCATAGTTTGATCTCAGAGTTCTCCGCGAACCAGACATGTCCTGAACAATATACCTATCGTGTGGTAATATTTTCTTTATTATCATTGGCCCACTATAATGCTGAGCTAGTTTCCTGCTTGTACCAGTTGCAAGAGTTTGCTTAATTATTGCAACTAATTCTCCTTCTTTATTAATGCGAGGTTTCTTTCTTTTCTTGTCAAACTGTTGCTTCTGTTTTGTTTGTGCCACTCTAATTTTGTTAGCAGCTTCTTCCCTTGCTTCTAATAGATTCTCAATTATGGTAGGTATTTGTTGTACTTCATCTCTTAAAAGTGCATCGGCACCATGACGTGGAGTGTATCCAAACATTAGCTGAATTGGAGTCTTTCCAGTCGATTTGTTTGGAATATTGTTTATTGCAAATTGTACTTTCCGAACTTGCTCGTCCCATAGTTCTTCTTCCAATACAGATGGTAACAGTGCAGCAAGAACAGTATTATTTAAACGCTCCACTTGTCCGTTGGCTCGAGGAGTAGATACCGCATTTATGATATGACGGATATTATTTTGTTTGCAGAAACTATTAAAAGATTTTGATGTGAAGGAACTACCTTGGTCTGAGATTAATATTTTGGGGACTCCATACGTTGCGAAAATGTCCTTAAAATAGTCAATAACATATTTTGTTTCTGTAGATTTGACAGCTCGTAAAAACACAAATTTTGTAAAGGCATCAACTCCAACAATAAGTAAGTATTTTGCCGTTTTGATTTTGGAAACGGACCGAGATGATTGACATGGAACGTACTAAGGGGTTCCAGTCCTTTAGGTATAGGGTGTAGAAAACCCTCTTTCTTACCAGTATTCCTTTTATGATACAAGCAGGGTATACAACAGTTAATGTAAATTTCTACATAGGTGCGCATCCGTGGAAACCAATAGCTTTCGCATAATTTATGCAAAGTGTTCTCTACTCCAAAATGACCCATATCGTCATGCGCTATCTTAACTATCCGCTGCCTCATACCTTTTGGTATTAACCATAATAATCCCCTAGCCGTGATACGATATACACGATTTTCTCTCAAACAGTACTTCTTGTAAACGTCTTTTTCGTATTCTGATGTTGGAACCTTAGATAACACTTCGTGAATTCCTCTAATTTTTTCACCCAACACCCAATCTGCCTCCTCAATTTGAAGAATGACTTCATTCTTAGGTTCATCAGCCGCCGAAATGTTCCGACTTAATGCGTCGACATGACCCATCCTTTTCCCTGGTCGATATTGTACCTCAAAGGTAAACTCTTGTAGTTCAAGCCACCATCTAGCTATGCGTGGTACGAGCTGTTTTTTCTTGCTTGCAGCTTTAATCGAGTTACAATCTGTCACAACGACAAATGGAATTCCTAATAGATATGAACGAAACTTTCTCAAACTTTCTACAACCGCCAATGTCTCCAATTCATATGAGTGCTATTTTTTTTCTGCCCCATTTGTTTGTCTACTATAATATGCTACTGGATGTAGCCTTCCATCAGTCTGCTTTTGGAGTAAGATCAGCTAATCCTAATTGACTGGCATCGGTATGGACTTCAGTTGGCAACAAAGTTAAAACCGGTCTTGTAGATAAAATTGTTTTCAACTTCTGAAATGCACTCTCTTGGTCCTCTTCCCATTTCCAGGATATGTTCTTCTTGATGAAACTGGTAAGCGGGTAGGCTATAGAAGCATAATTACGTAAAAAGTGACGAAAGTAACCAGTTAAACCTAGAAAATGTCTTATTTGATGAACGGAGTTTGGGATTGGAAAATGTTCAACAGCTTTTATCTTGTCAGCTCCTGGTCTTACCATACTTTTCTCGATATCATAAGTAAGTCACAGAAGACTTGAGGAATGAACATTTTTTTAAATTTAATGTAAGACCTTCTTCCTTGAATATTTTCAAAACCTTTTGTAGAACTTCCAATATTTTTGGTATTGTCGGTCCGTTTAGAAGAACATCGTCTAAGTAAAGAGCGGAACTCTCACGCACGGGCTTTAATATTTTGGTCATCAAACGCTGAAACACCCTCGGTACGTTGGACAATCCAAAGGGGACGCGATTATATTCGAATTGACCTTCTGGTGTTACAAATGATGTATAGTGTTTGGAAGACTCCTCTATCGGTACTTGATGGTAACCGGATCGTAGATCAAGACTTATAAAATAGTTCCGTCCTTGCAATTTGTCAATCTGATCATCAATACGTGGAAGCGGGTGGCTATCTTTTATGGTTAAAGAATTGAGCTTTCTGTAGTCTATACAAAGGCGTTGGTCACCATTTTTGTACTCTGAATCAGACTCGCGAATGATTCCATGAAGTAAGAGTTCCTCAATAATATCGCTGACTATATTTTGTTCAGTCCTTGCCATTCGATATGGTCTATAGGAAAATGGTTCGTTATTAGTCAAATTAATTTGTAATTTTGCTGATCGAGCACAACCCAACTCAGCAGTGTTTGAAGCGAAACAGTCTCTATATTCATTTAGTAGTGTTATTAGTAGTTGCTTAGATTCTTGATCCACTTCGCCTATTATTATTTGTTCTTCAGGTAATTTTTCTTGAGTCTTCTCCTGGACCGTCAAATTTTTCTCAATTAATTTGGTTTCTTTCTCGCATGGATATGCTCTAGCAAAAATCATATTCTTCTTGAAGCTCAGTTCTTTATCCGATAAATTGATACAAGGCACTACTGAAAATCTTTCTTTGGTAAGGGTTATTACTGTATGGGGTATACAGTACTCTGTCTCAGTATCTTCATGCACTCTAATACTAGCATCAATACATAAATCTCCCTCGTAGTCATTATTGTAAACTTGTACATGTCCCCAATCATTTGGTAATACGGTCACATTTGTTACCAGTTGCAAAATAACCTTATGCATATTTGGTTCAGGCTCTATTTTATATATGTTCGAACGCTGAAAAAACTTTAATGAAACATCATCCTTAATAGCTAGTATATCTGGCGACTCAGAAAAATTTCTCCCTAATAAAATTGGCACCTCTTGTACATAATTTGGTACTACATATGCTTCCACAGTTGTTGATATATTGTCGATTATTATGTTGAGTGTAGTAGTTCCAAGTGTAGTTGTATATGAGTTACCATAACCTTGAAGGGAGATTTTCTTCTCTGAATCATACGGTATACCCAGATGTTCAACTTCCGACAACTTAATAGTGGTTGTTACGACGATACCAAATCAGCAATAATAAAACCTCTAGTGGACTGTAACTTATTTGATTTAATAGTTTTATTACTTTAGCATTCACAAACTAACAAAGGAAATTACAAATACAATTTTTTGGTGTTAACTTCTTGGCGTTCGTCTTCAATCTATGCCCTCTGTCTCGGTTGCAGCCAGACGAGCGTAGCGGGGAAGTAGGGAGAAGAGAAATGTAGTCGCCCAGACTATAATCACCCAAACAAGTGGCAGCAATAAATATAACATGTATATTTTCACTTCTTAACATGCCCCCGGCCTTAAAGCATCTGCCTTTAAGACATAAAAATATAAAATAAAAAACTGTAAAGTCATCATAACAGGGAGGCTTTAAGAAAACAACAGTTTATTAAAAGTTTTGTTCGGGCAAAGGGCAAATCTTGGTAAAGTCTCGTTTCATTGCACCATTTGCAGTATAAAGTTCAAACACACGCGACACATTGTCCTTTCCTGGAAATATCTTAGTCACTCGGCCCAACCGCCAATTTAACGGAGGTAGATTGTTGTCCTTTATCAACACTAGACTACCCACACTCAAACTGCCATGGCTGGATTTCCACTTTGTACGTTGTTGTAGCTCCGAGATATACTCCTTGTACCATCGGTTCCACAGATGCTGTCGTAATTGTTCCAATCTCTGATATCTGGATAGACGATTTTCATGGAGATGAACTAATTCGGCTTCAATGATGGTTTTCATTGGCCGTCCGACAAGAAAATGTGAGGGAGTTGAAGGCGCTAAATCAGAGGGATCGGTAGATAAAGGTGTTAGTGGTCGGGAGTTTAGGATTGCTTCTATTTGACAAAGTAGTGTCATAAACTCCTCACCAGTACAATGTGAAATACCTAAAACACGCCTTAAATGATGTTTCATTGCCTTTACTCCAACTTCCCAAAGCCCACAAAAATGTGGCGCATAGGCAGGTCCAAAATGCCAACGGATACCTTCATTGTTAACAAAATCACTTATAGTTTTTTCATTCTTTTCACAGAATAGTTTGAGTTCGTTTAATTCCCGATTGGCTCCTACAAAATTTGATCTATTATCTGAAAATAGTTCAGCGGGTTTACCCCGTCGACTTATGAAACGCTTTAATGCTAGCAAGAATGTTTCAGTTGAAAGGTCGCTCACCAACTCCAGATGTAGAGCCTTCATGGCAAAACATATAAATAAACACACGTAGTTCTTCAATAATTTCGCACCACGTCCCCTTTTATTTAAAATTTGAAAAGGACCTGCGTAATCCATTCCTGTTATGAGGAAGGGAAAGCTGGCAACAAACCTTTCTTTGGGAAGATCACCCATTATGGGTTGAATAGGTTTTGTTTTAAACCTGTAACATCTCACACATTGATGAAACACAGCCCTGGCCAGATTTCTACCCGAAACCACCCAGAATTTCTCTCTTATGCTGAAGAGGGTTTGCTGAGGTCCAGCATGCATCAACAGTAAATGTTCCCGTTTAAATAATAATTTTGTAAGATGATGTTTAGATGACATTATAATAGGATGCTTTTTATCGAATGAATAATCCGAGTGCCTTAACCGTCCGCCTACTCGTAAAATTCCAAACTCATCTATAAAAGGAGCTAAATTTAAAATTTTGCTTTTGTTGTCTATTTCACGTTTAGCTGATAACACAGAATATTCTTCAGGGAACGACATTATCTGAGCTATTTTTATTAAAGTATTGAGGGCTTTGTTTAACTCTACTGAAGTCAAAACACCCAACTCTTTCTCGGTTTTAGTTTTCATACTTAAAGCATTGCTTCTAAAACGCAAAATAAATGCCATACATCTTTTTAATCGATTTAAACAAGAGAATCTTTCATAAGGAAAACCTACATTTTCGTGATGTAACTCCAGGTAACTCCACAGTTTCAATTACCTTTGTTCTATCATAACTTGGCCAAAACCTCTGATCCTTCATCAACCAGTCTGGTCCATGCCACCAAAGGTTCTTTTGGAGTATATCTTTCGGATGTACTCCCCTACTAAGAAGATCAGCAGGATTTTCAGAAGTTGATATATAATGCCAACATTGCATCTCTGTAAGCTCCTGAATTTCTGCCACTCTATTTCTAACAAACGGTTTTAATAAATTAGTCGATGTATTTATCCAACCTAAGATTACTTTTGAATCAGTCCAATAGGTGAGCTTATCAAATTGAACATTTAATGACGAGACCATTTTGTTCACCAATTTTGACAACACAAGAGCTGCACACAACTCTAATCGAGGCATTGTCAATGGTTTTATGGGTACAACCTTAGCCTTTGAGCATAAAAGATGGCTCGTTATTTCACCGTTAGGTGATTCTGAACGAACGTAGACGCACGCGCCGAACGCGGTTTCACTCACATCTGAAAATGCACGCAATTCAATGCGGGACGGGTTTATCCAAATAACATGTCGCGGAATCCTTAAATCGTTTAGGTCGGTTAGTTCGTTAAGAAATCGAAGCCAATTATTTTTCAGGTTGTCGGGTACAATTGAATCCCACGATAAGTTTTCTTGTCACAATCTCTGAAGCATGACTTTAGCTATTATGACACATGGAGAAAGTAGACCCAATGGGTCAAATAATCTTGACATACATGAAAGCATTACACGTTTGGTTATTGTTTTTTCCTGCGCAATATTTAATTTATATGACAACGTATCTAATTTGCTAGACCATACAAGTCCAAGAGTTTTGACCACGTCGTCATCATCAAATGATAGCTCTTCGGATTGGTCTGTGTTATAAGCAACCTTCAACTTCTCGAAAACCTCTAACTGGATTGTTCGCCATTTTCGCAACGGAAAACACCCGGAACTCAGTATATCTGATATTTCAACGCAACTGTTTTTTGCTATAACAAGGTCGCTGAAACCGGTCAGTAAGTCGTCGATATAAAAATCGCGTTCTATTATTTCTGAAATATCGGGTTTTTCATCATTACAATCCATTGCTAGTTGCATCAAACAACGAGTAGCTAAAAATGGTGAACTAGTCATACCGAAAGTGACTGTTAATAATTCATACGCAGCTAATTCTTCATAAGGATCATTTCGCCGTAATATTCTTTGCAATTTACATTGTTCTGGTGAAACCCTTATTTGGCGATACATTTTCTCTATATCTGCCGTAACAACATATCGATGTTGTCTGAATCGTAAAAGTATTGAAAGTAAATCATCTTGAATGACGGGACCTTTCATTTGAAGGTCATTTAGTGATACACCGTTTGACGTTTGCGCCGATGCATCAAACACTACGCGTAGTTTCGTGCTTGTACTGTGTTCCTTGAATATACCGTGATGGGGCAAATAACAGGAATCCCCGTCGGTGAGCTCGGTTTGTTTCATTTGATTTAAATCTTCGAACTCTTTCAAAAATTCTCTGTACAACGTTTTGAACCTATCGTCTCTTTTTAATCTACGTTCGAGTGTAAAAAGTCTATTTTTTGCCTGGTCTAGCGAATCTCCCAGAGCAGTGGGTGGCTCCTTTAGCGGAATGGAAACCTGAAAACGACCGTCAGGCAATCTTTTCGTATTTTGAGCAAAATGCGCTTCGCATTGCATTTCGTCAGCCGACCACTGCCCTTTATTAGGGACTTGCTCAATTTCGAAGAACTTAGCCAACTGATTCTGCACGTCAATGTTTTGCGAGCTTTTACTGAAATTGCAGTAAGTTCTGTTATATTGAGTTAGACCATTAATATTTCCCGATATTATCCAACCTAACTGAGTTTCTTGTAATACAGGTTTGTTTGCCCCCAAACTATATTGTCTGCTGCATATTATATACCAGAAAAGATCCGCACCTATTAGGATATCTACGGGCCCCGGTATGTAAAATTTCTCATCCGCTAATTTAACGTTAGGTAGGGACCATCCATTAGGATTGATTGGAGCTGTTGGTAGATTACCTGTAATTTCGGGTATTACGAGACAGTCTAACTTAGTTTTAAAATTACCGTGGCGTGAAATAATGTCAATTTTACATCTATAATTTAATTTTAATAGCGAATTGTTAATGCCTGCAACTACAAAGTCAATAATTTGTTTGTCTACATTTAATTTCTCACACAGAGCTTCAGTCACATATGAAGACCGTGATCCCGAATCAAGAACAGCTCTCACCGGAATAGCAATACAGTTTTTATCCAAAACCCAAATTATCGCCGTTGACAACAAAGTTTGATTACAATTTACTGCGCTACAACAAGTTGTCGTTGTCTCAACTTTCGTAGACTTGTCTTTTCCGTTCGATGATGCACTGCTAGAACTAGTATCCGTATTTGTATGTAGTAGTGTATTATGCTTTTTTGATCTACATATTCTACATGAGACAAACAATTTACAATGTCTTACAAAATGTCCTACCCGAAGACATTTCATACATAACTTAAGCTTCTTAGCTTGTTCTATTCGATTTGAAACCGATAAACCTTGAAATTTAGTGCATTCATGAACAAAATGCTCTCCTGTGCAAAAGAAACATTTTTATTATTTTCTTTCGGTTCTTCAGTATCAATAGCTGCAAATAAAGTCTTACTCTTAACCTTTTGAATCAACAAGTTGCTTTTTTCCAATTTATTAAGCTCTAAGCGCTCTAATAAATCCGCCCTATTTTTTAAGAAATCATACATGTCCTCTATTGATGGAACCTCGTTTTTAAATTTATGTTCCTCCCATTTCGCAACCAAACCGTCATCAAAACTCTTAGTTATCAAATGTATAATTAAAATATCCCAATGTTCTGTTGGTAATTCAAGCGATTCCAGAGCCCTTAAATGCTTTTTCACGCTATCAATAAGTTTACGTAAATTTGCGGAAGACACTGTGTTTCGATTTAGTTTTCCAAATGAAAATGACGCCTCAACATGATTGTGAACTAATATTTTTTTATTTTCATAACGCTTGCATACCAAGTCCCACGCTGTTCTGTAATTAGTGGACGAAAACTCCAATGATTTTACTACTTGTGCCGCACTGCCCTCTAAAGAAGCTCATAAATAATGGAACTTCTGAATTTCATTGATCTCCTCATTTTCATGAATTAATGAGGTAAATAAATCCCGAAATTCTAGTCACGCTTCATGTGCGCCATTGAAAGTCGGCAGTTTTATATCAGGTAACTTGATTCTACTAGTAGAAAAAATAGCGTTAGTATTCGTGGTCCAGGAGTTGGCAACAGACCTCTCATCAGAAACAGACCCATCAATAGAAACTTGTGATTTATCGTCATTATTAGAACTATTCAATCCCTCGACATGATGTTTTAGTTTATTTAACAATAATTTACTTTTTGCCATACAATCATAGAAGACATTTTCAAAACTATCACGATCATCTAATTGTGCATTTTCATCTTCACTCAACAATTCAATTTGTATTTGTATAGGTTCATATGACTCTTCTAGTAAATTTTCAATTCTACAAAATCTGTCTTTTAATTGGATTTTATCTGACTCTTCTATATCTTTGCCTGCTTCATGATCAGTCTTAATTTTCAACACAAAATTACTAAAATTAGTAAGCTTGGCCTTTGCTGGAGTGTTTGGGAATCGCACCAAATGTTCACTTGTGCTAGGCCGCTGCCCAAGTGTCTTTCAAGCAGAATTGCTTGCAATTGAGAGATGCGTGGACGTGAACCTTGAAAGAAACTATCAGAAATGTGACATTGCAATACATTCTGATAGTCAAGCTGCAATTAAAGCACTGAACTCTCATACCATTGACTCTAAAATGGTATGGGAGTGCCGAAGGAAGCTCAATGAGCTAGGCAAGAACAACAGGGTCTACTTAGTCTGGGTTCCCGGCCACTCGGGAATCAAAGGCAACGAGGAGGCCAACACACTTGCCAGGAAAGGAGCACAAACTCCATTTACTGGCCCAGAACCCTTCTGTGGCACAGATAAAAGCACCTACAAGAAGGAGTTTCTGGAGAAGGAAAAAACCTTGAGTGAAACACTCTTGCGGGATACCCCTGGATTGGATCATTCCAAAAAGTTTCTAAAAAACTTTGATACTGCAAGATCCAAAAGGTATTTGGATCTCAGCAAGAACAAGCTACACCTACTCACTGGATTTCTTACAGGACACTGTCGCCTCAAGAAGCATCTAATGAGGATGACGAGTGCAGATTCTGCGGGGAAGAGGAGGAAACTCCGGATCACCTGGTGACGGAATGCCTCGCCATTGCTAGCCAACGCAAACAGAGCCTTGGACTAGCAACCTGCAGTAGTGAGGAAGTATCCTCCTTGAAGTCAACCCAGATACTGGAGTTCATTAGAATTCTGGAACTGGAAGGCGAGTTGTAGACCGCGTATAGGCGAGTGCAACAATAGACCTTATGGTCGCAGTGCAATGTAACCCCCTCTTAAATCTAAATCTAAATCTAAGCTTAGCCTTTACAGAACCTCGCTTTTTAATAAGCTCTTTCAATTCATCTGTCGGCATTTTGTCAAGTCAATTAGGTGCCTCTAAGTTGAAGTAAAACAATTAACACCGAAATGTACCTTTCTATTTAACAACACTTTATATCAACGATATTATAATTCAAAACGAATAACCCTTTATCCTACTCTGCCAATTAAAAACATAAAATAGGATAATCTTTATTTAGGAAATGAGAAAGGAAAACTCACATAAATCAAGTCGTTCAGCGTTGTCTGTAGATGCATAAGCTTGAAGCGAGTCCTCGATCGTCGATACTCTCAAAATGGCCGCTGCACTCGCTGACGATATACTAATTTGCAATAATTTGCTAACAATAATAAAACCTCTAGTGGACTGTAACTTATTTGATTTAATAGTTTTATTACTTTAGCATTCACAAATTAACAAAGGAAATTACAAATACAATTTTTTGGTGTTAACTTCTTGGCGTTCGTCTTCAATCTATGCCCTCTGTCTCGGTTGCAGCCAGACGAGCGGTAGCGGGGAGGTAGGGAGAAGAGAAATGTAATCGCCCAGACTACAATCACCCAAACAAGTGGCAGCAATAAATATATCATGTATATTTTCACTTCTTAACAGTGGTACATGAACTTCCTAAATCTACGTATACTAGTGATGACATCCCATTAATAGAAATTGATTTGCAGTATTTTTGATTAGGTTTGTCTGACAATAGTCGGATGGTCGGGTTTGGTGGTAGTGACTTCTTTTTAAGAAAACATTTCTCTTCAGAGTGACCGCCACGATGACAAAAGTTAAATTTTTCAGCTCCTTCCTTAACGTGTCTGTCGAATCTTCTCTGTGGACACATATTGGAGGTATGTCCACGACGATTGCATGAGAAACAAGTTAGCGTCACAGATGATCTTGCGATGTTTCGATTCCTCCTGAAGTCTTGCAAATTTGGTTTCTTAGAAGAATTGTTATTATGTTTAACCATTCTCCATGTTTCTGGTAATGTCGAAAGATAGGTATATAGTGATTCCGGGGTCTCATGATTTCCAGCACTGGCTCCAGTCTTGACAACCACGTCAGTTATTCCCCCAATAATACAAGATACTGTGTCTGAGTTAAAAATCTTACAAGCGTTGAGCAAGGCAATCTTTTCATAGTAGTATTTCGTATACGATTCTTCGAAACGTTTATTCCGTTGTATCATCTCCATCAGATCTCCAAAATAATTCTTTTTCCCAGGAAAGGCTAGTTGTACTTTTACTTTCCACTCTAACCAACTATATTTCAAACTTGGAAGACTTTTATACCATACGTCTGCAAGACCCCTTAACTTTGACATAGCATAATATATAGTAGCTTCCTCCGACCAGCCATAGATCTCTCGCAATTCATCCACTTTTGCACCAAGCAACCGCAGTTTGTCCCTTATTTTCAGGATCAAATTTAGGTACCACATCACCCCTAACAGTAGTGGCATTACTGTTATTTTGTCGCATGTTAAGTTGCAAGAAACTATTTAAGGCTTCCGTAAAACGATCCATTGTATCATTGGTTTCGGTGGACCTCCGGTTTCTCTGTCGTAATGGACTATGTTCGCTTGAATTCGAAAGCGAATTAGGGCGTACAACTAACTGACGTTTTTGATTACGACGTGAACTCATGATTTGTGAATGGCTCAGAAATACTAATAAAGAAATAAAATAACGCCTAAGACATTTATTGGTAACATATACAAAACAAAATACAAAGTTTATCTTAACAGACAGGCACCTCACTTAAAAGAGAAGACAATCCACATTATTTTACTTTAGTTAAATTCTCATTGATTCTAATCGATTCTGATCCCACTTCTGAACTGTGAGACCGCGTTAAAATGCAACCTCAAAAAAAAAACAAGAAAATAAAATATTGATCGTGTAAATGAAATTTATTCTTATTAAAATTCAAAAAAAAACAATTGTGAAGAAATGAACTCTCTAGAGTCACTTACACTAACATAATTTGGATTTGTCTCATCAATAAGAGTGGTTGAATGTCTCAAATGGTATTAAATATCTACCTGTAAATAAAAAGAAAACCATGTGGTGAACAAAAGAATTTGATCAAAGAAATAAATGAATAGGTCTAACATATAGTATAATTTGCTCTGTATTTATTTGATCTCAATCGCTGTTTTTAATAATTAATATTTATTATATCCTCTTTTATTTTATTATATTTTATTCCATTGACTGCAATTACAAGAGGCCAAGGTAATACTGAACGACAGCAAATACTCCGAACGACAGGAATGTAGATGGGACACTGAACAACAGCGTCTAATTGACACTAACGACTGTGTCTATCGGAACGACAGATAGTTAATTAGGCCTAAGTCAGCTTGTTGTAATCAATAGTTTTTAATTACTCAATAAAATGGAAGATCGGCAAAATAACAAAGATTAAACAATGAGATCAATTAAAATATTAAATCAAATACAATTAGATAGAAAATTATTTTGCCCGTGAGTATAAAAAGACTCACCTAATTTGTAGAACTAATGCAAACTCTATCACAGCACCCACAATAATGAATTTATTGCTTTACTCTCAATAGCCAATTCTAAGTGAAACAGAATCACTCCACAAAATGCCATATGTGACAAAGATGCGAACGCAGTGTACGTATATTGATATTATTTACAAATTCTTTTATCATCCACATGTGCAGTAAATATAAATTAATAAGCTATCTAGCTACCGGGTGATCTATGTTTCCTTCAGAATCGTGTACCTATTGAATTTTATCAAAAAATTCTATTAAGAAAATAATGAGCTCTTACAGATGAAATTATTTATTTTAATTATTTTTTGTGATTGAAGATCTTTGAACAAAGAATTTCTCTAAAAAAATATAAATATCCTGCAATACAGCTGCTTATCGTAAATTTGAATAATTTGGTCGTTAATTTTGTATTTGTGGTGGATGCTTACTAGAATTCAAGTTAATTTTTATTTTCAAAAACAATATTTTCTTAATTAATTAATTGTCATTCACTACCGTTTTATTTGTCATCATGAGTGATCCAAACGTTTTAGTATCAGAGAGGGAGGATATTTTTGCCGCAGTGCAGTCTATTTTTTCCAAATCCAAATCCTTAGATACAGATAGAGTAGCTAGTTTTAGCAGATTAATCACTTATGAGTCCCGCTTTGAAAAGATACAGACTAAAATACGGACTTTTAATGCAACTGTCGTGGATAAAAAGGACAAAATAGAAACCGCGAAAGTACAAAATGCGTTAATCGATTTAATGGATGGTGCTAAAGCGAATTATTATCAGTTAGTAAAAGAGGAACACCCCTCGGAAAAGGAACCGGTGGTCCTCTCCAACACTTCTCATTTCGTTCCTCAGGAGCTCCCGAAAATTGATTTACCTTTATTCACGAAGACAATGGAGGAATGGTGTGGATTCTATTATCTCATTGATTCTATGGTGCATAGAGAAAAATCTCTACCGACCATTAGAAAATTTCATTACTTACGTAGTAGCTTACGCTTTAGTAGAAGCCAATTATTTACTGGCATATAATGCGTTGGTCTCTCGGTATCAAAATAAAAGGCGGCTCGCCAGGTTTTATATTAAGAGAGTGATGGACTTTCCCTCCATAAATTCTTCGTCAGCTGCTAATTTGCAAAGATTTTCATCTGAACATGTAAATAACTTCTCGGCGTTATCGGCTTTAGGTATCGAATATATGGGAGACTTTATCAAACCTCATCTAGCTCTCACTAATTTAGATCTAGCATTCGAGGAGCGCATAAAATTTGATTGATTTTGTAACAGAGCGAGCTAGAGTTTACAAGATGATGACTCAGGAAGGTAAATCAGATAAGTCATGTGGAAAAGTGAGCTCTTCGAAACAATATAGCCATTCTAATTCTAGAAATGAACGAATATCTTCGGGTGTCTTTAGTGTCGCACCCTTGAGTGCAGTGGCTGACAATACCGCTGACAGGGCCAAGCGCAATCCTCAGGCCTACCATATCAAATCTCAGCTGGCCCAACCAAGTCAGTCAACACAGAAAGTAACTTGCTGAAATTGTGGGGGACTTCACGTATACTCTAGATGCGTACTACCTCGTAAGTTATTCTGTTACCGTTGTAGTAGTTCTGGAGTCTCCATTAATGCATGCCCAAAACGTTCTTCGGGAAACGGGCAAGGGAATCGGAAATAGGGGTCATTCCTATTCCCAAAGTTTCGTCCGACCCAATGTGTATCGAATCATCTCTTGACATTTCTTGTCGTAATTCTTGCCGTTCTGATGAACGCGATCTCGTTTCTCCCGTTACCGTTTCGATTTCGTCAGCAAATCCTTCTGAACCTCTATGTTCAATACCTTTGCTGGAAAAAATTGCTCCGTTGCCAAAACAGCTTTACCTGGTCTTCCAAATAGGAAAACATTCCCCAATAGGAAGCCCAACCTACTTAGCTTTTTTGACATAGGTTCCAAGACATCATTTGTTGGAACACAAGGGATGAAAGTCCTCGTTGAGTTAGGATATACCATTGAAGAAATTCCAGAATTTATTATTTGTGTCGCTAGTGGAAGTAAAAGTACCGTGACTAAACGATTCCTGATTTCAATTATTGTCGGGAATAGGTCATTTGACTCTTTTCTCTATGTTCTACCATCACTTCCGTTTATGTTCCTTTTAGGGTTAAATTTTATAATGGCATCCAATATGTGTACTAATCTGCGAGAAGCAGCTTGGTGGTTTCAGGATGATCCTGAACATAAATTTTCGTTTCTTCAAGAGGTTTCCTTCTCAGGGTGTGGGACATTCAAATTATGTGGGGAAAATTCACCTGATTCTTCCGAACGAATAGTTCTCGATAGAGTGGTTAGTGAAGGCTTGCAAACTCTTCAAGACTCTCCGAGATTAACAACTCGTATCAGTCACAAGATATATGTTAAGGGTACTCAATCTATTAAGAAACGCTCCTATCACTACTCACCTAAAGTACTTGAAGCGATGTACCAAGAGTTAGATCGATTGTTGGAGGAGGGTTTAGTCGAGCCATGTCAATCTCCATGGTCATTTCCAGTGGTCATGGTTCGCAAAGGTGCGGGTTACTGTTTTTGCATCGATTATTGTAAGGTAAATCAAGTTCGTTGTAGAGATTCTTATCCTATGCCTAATATGACGTCTCTGTTGGATGGGCTTCGACAGGTAAGGTATCTGTCAAAACTTTACCTAAAACAGGCACTCATGCAAGTGCCACTTGCAGATCAGTCTAGTAAAGAAATTACTGCGTTTACTGTACCTGGCAGAGGATTATTCAGGTTCAAGGTTATGCCATTTGGGCTAACTAATACTCAGGCGACCTTCCAGAGTTTAGCTGATACAACTTTTGCACCTGAATTATATCCATATGTGGTAGTCTTCTTAGATGATATTTTGGTTTGCACTCCAACTTTTGATTTACATCTTACTATGCTCAAGGTAGTGTTCCCACGACTCTAGGCTTCAGGCTTGCGTATCAATCCGGATAAATGCGAGTTCGGTTGTAAAGAAGTAAGATACTTGGGCTATCTAATTAATAGTGAGGGTATGAATGTCGATCCCGATAAAGTTAGTTCCATTACCTCTATTCCTTCTCCAAGCAATGTTAAGGAACTTAGAAGATTCCTTGGAATGGCAGGAGGGTACCGGCGATTTATAAAAGATTTTTCCACGATTGTCTCTCCACTGACATGTTTGCTCAAACGGAAAACTAAATGGTCTTGGTCAGCCGAGCAACTGGCATCTTTCAATGCTCTAAAGTTAGCCCTGACTGAAGCACCAATATTAGCAATGCCTGATTTCAAGCTACCTTTTCAATTACAGACTGATGCCAGTGAGCAGTTTTAACCCAAATACGAGATGGTGAAGAAAGGGTAATCGCTATTTGCTCTTGTACCTTAATTTCTGTGGAAAGAAATTATACCGTAACCGAAAAGGAATGTCTTGCGGTACTATTCGGCATTTAGAGTTTTTACAGACCACGCCAGTCTTAAGTGGTTATTGAATTTGAAAGATCCTTCCGGACGTTTGGCTAGATGGGCTCTTCGATTACAACCGTATGATTTTTAAGTGGAATATCGAAAGGGTAAATATAATACCGTAGCAGGCGCATTATCGCGGATTGCAGCAATCAACGTCTTAGCTACCGGTCCTGCACCGAGCTCTTCTATCAATAACGATACGCCTTTAGGAGCATCCGGTCCTGACGTATGGTATGATCAAAAATTTTATCGAGTTAAAAGGTCCCCGGAACAGCAACCTAGCTGGCAGGTACAGGATGAACAGTTATTATACCATCGGAAAAATCCTCTGAAAGGTGAGCTGGTAGATCCCAGTGAGGAATGGAAGGTTGTTGTTCCTCGACATCTGCGGCGGCAAATAATATACGATAACCATGAACTGCCGCAATAGGGTCACCTAGGGATAGAAAAAACTGTCGCAAGAGTTAGTAGGTTATATCATTGGCCTGGATTATATCGCGATATTAGTAAGTATGTTAGTAAGTGCGAGGTTTGTCAGAAAGTCGGTGGATATTATGGGTCCATACCCTCGAAGATCCACAGGCAATGTATATCTGCTTGTGTTTATGGATTTATTTAGCAGACGGGTAGAACTGTGTCCGATTAGGAAAGCCACCTCTTCGGTTATCGTATCGAAATTGAAGTCGCGTATAATATATAGGGACGGAGGGCCACATAGATTAATCTCTGACAATGCAAGAAACTTTGTTAGTAATCTCGTATTGGAAGTGGCTAAAGAATTCGGAATCAATAGAGCGACTACTCCACTTTCGCAAGCAACTTATCGTAGCCTATTCAGGAAAGGAACACCAACGCTGGGGCGAAACATTAGAAGAAATTCAGTTTGCTTTAAATTCTTCCATCCAGGATTCGACAAAGTTCAGCCCGGCCTTCTTGAATTTCGGAAGAAAATTAAGACCCTTATTTAGCAGCCGTGGTGGGAGAATTCTCCCAAGCCGTGAAGACGAATATGCTTCTTTGGCATCTAAAATGAACGAATTGCCGGAAATTCATTATGTAACTGAAGAAAACTCTCTAAAGGCGAGTATAGCGCAGAGCCGTCGTTATAATTTGAGACGACGGCGGAATTGTTTTCAGCCTGGAGATCTAGTCCTCAAGAAGACATTCCAGCTATCTTCGGCGGCGGATATGATAGCAGCTAAATTAAATCCCAAATATGAAGGTCCGTATACTGTTAGGTCGGGCGGCTCTTGTAAGCTGAAGGACCAGGATGGAAAGCTTATTGGCTTATGGCATCCCTCTAAACTTAAACTATTTCGTCCTAATGAACGAACTTTTCCGCTGGGGAGGAGTATGTAACCATTATTTGTCGGTTGTAAATTCGTTCTCTATTGTTGCTTTCTCAAAGACAACATCTGCCCACCTCAAATATGTTGGAAGTATCATATCTGAGTCTCACCATAAGAGGGGGTATTGGTCTCCAAATCGTTACTCGCGCTGATCACATTCCTGTGGCCTCATTTGGTTGGAAAATGTAGCATTAGATTTCGTATCGTAATAATGTTAAGAACTGTGAATTGCCTTTCGTTTCTAATTTAATTTTGATGAGATATATTTTTAAGTTTATTGTTGCAACTTTTCATTTAATTTGGTCTCAGCGGTAAGTATCCAAAATTTTGTATATATGTACAGATAATCTTAAATTTTTGTGTGAATGATTATTTTAGTTGGTGTTACGTTTGATGTTACCTTCTATTATCTTAGTGTATATTGGTATTACAATGCTGTAACGTTCATGTAAATAAATCTTTGTATATATGGGAAATTATTTTATCGTACTTGCAAGAAGCAAAGAACCGTTGGACCAAAACCCTATCAACAGATCACACTCTTGTGGAGGACCCTATGAAGTAATCAAGCAGATCAATGATATAGTATACAGGATCAGGAGGCTACAGAAGGGAAACCCAGAGTTGTGCATTTTAACAGACTGGCTCCATTTTCCAGTGACAATCAGGAAGCACAGGCAAGAGAACTTACACTGCTAAGCGCTGAGATTGACTTCGATGCATTTATGGCTGCCTACTCTGACATAGCTTAAGCTAGGTTTAGCGTGACACAAGAGGAGCAGCGCGACATCTAAAAGGTACCCGAGGACTACTTGCTGGCACACTATGTTGCAAGAGATCTGCAAATGACCCGATGAATCGCCAAAGCTTTCAAGGCTTCGTTCGGTCGCTTAGAAGAGCTTCAAAGGCAGAATGGTCAGATCGGACTAGTATTAGAGTTGAAAAAAGGCCAGAGGCGAATCTTCTACCTGGTATCCAAGGAGTCCTCGTACCAAAAATCATCCTATAGCACTGTCTGCGAAAAGCTGCTGAGTCTCAGGGAACAACTGTTGGCTGACAACATTTTGAAATTGGCCATTCCAAAGCTATGGCCTGTGGACTAGACGGTTTGGACTGTAGAATCATGCAGAAAGTTCTCTTCAGGTTCACAGGGATAGAGCTTTTAGTATGCTGTTGGAATCCAGCGGGTGCGACAAGAAGCAATACCGTAGACTGTTCTTTTTATCACAATTCCCTGAGCCGCTTTAGACATGGTACGGAAGAGAAAGTTTCGTGGGCGAAACGATCCTAAGGAAGAGGTAGTGTAATGTTACCCAGATATACGCCACTGCACGATGCGACGCTCTCTTACTCACTATTGTAGAAACACCTAGATGGGACCCGAAATATCTTTCGCCCGCATCGAGTGCAGTCGATATACGACAGGAGCTTTCAAGAAGCATCATTCGATAGATTTAAATACGGCAACGACAGCGCGGCAAGTCAGTCAGTAAAATAAATATTGTTGTATAAATTGTAAATAGTTAGTTAGTAGTGAACAGTAGTGTATATAAATTTTAGTACGTGCGTGTGAATTGTGTATTTTTGTTATATTAAATAAATATACTTTATTAATCAGTGTGTTTGTGAATTTCTATCCACATAAGAACGAAGAACATTACACTATTTATATTGTTACTTGATTCGAGGTTCTGCAGTGTGGATAAACTTCATTCTGAAATGGTCACAGTCACAGTCTGTCAAGACATAACAGAATAGCTAAATAAAAGAAATAACGCTCATAATTTCTTTAAAATAAGAGTTATAAGTGTTATTATTAAATTAGCACTAAATTATTCCTAACGGATAGCTTTGAATTTTCTAGATATTTTATTTAAGTGTGCTGACTTATATAAAGCTAGCACACTTGCCTATAAATTTCAGAAATGAAGAGTTATGCATTTTTTTGAATGTATTAAATTAACACAAAATTATTTATAGCAGATTCTCTCACATTTGATCATATTCTGTTTAAGTGTGCTCACTTAATATTAAGCTAGCGGAATTTCCCGTAATTTTAAAAAATGAAGAGTTGTAAATTTTATTTTTGCGTACTAAATTAGTTCTAAATAGGCTTGAATTTAGTACAAAAATTTTATTGATGTATGCCACTTTTGCTGTGCTAGCTTAATGGACCTGAAAATATTAAAAATAGTTGATTAGTTTTATAACGTCTACAACACAAGCAAGAAAATTGTAAGAAAATTAGGCACTTCTAAACTGAGAAATTATCTACTGAAAAATAAATGGTGCGACTGAAGTTGTTTGTTTAGGCGTCCTCTTACATTAGGCATTACTAAGGCGTTGCTTTTTTGCTTTTGGTTAAAACGGGCATAAGAGCACTACCTCTAATTTCATAGTTGTACAGTTTGTCTGATAACGTTTTCTGATTGATGATATCAAAAGCTTTGTCCAGTTCTACGTAAGAGAGCATTAGCCCTGATGCATGGTTCAATTCTAACGATTATTATACGTACAAACGGTGAATAATTGTGATGTGCAATTCTTGTTTATTGTTATTGTTATCAACTCCACCATTTTTATTTTCCATCTTGTTGATAATTTTACCTCAAACGTATTTGTTGGTGAGATGAATATTGTATTGAGATTCATATTCATCAGATAGATTTGCCATTTGAACATTTTGCTATATCGACACATCCTTGAATAAGATTATTGAACAAGTTAATGGTTTCTGCGTTAATAGCGTTACTTACAAATTTGTATTTCAATCAATAAAATGAAACATTCAATAATTTATGTATCAGCATTTATCGTCAGATAATGATTTTTTGTAATTAATGAATATTTGAATTAAATGATTCGGAATATTTAGCACAAAGCACCAAATAATATTAATTCTATTGGTGCTGGTACTTGTGAAGTTGGTGCCAAAAGTTTTCAATCTATCTGCAACTACACGACTTCAAAAGTACCAGCACCAATATAATCAATATTATTTTGTACTTTTCAGTGCACCAACTGATAACGTCGATCCAATTTTTAGTGAAAAATATTTATGTTACGTTCGATTTACAAATGATGAATTATAATATTCAGTAGATATTATTCAAAACATAAATGTGAATCTCTGTAAAAAAATTCATTTTAAGTTTAAGCACAGGTTTAAGGTGAATTTTGATTTTCCTCAAAAATCAGAGATACAAACGATTATATTTTAATTAAAAAACAGTATTTCATTCATTTATTTTTTAAGCGTTGGAAAATAAGCACCAAATAATATACAAATTAATTACCCATTGACGATTTGACTCAAAACAAATAAAAAATAGTGACTAGAGACGTCTGTCTTTATTCTCTGATATTACAAATTTTAGAAATTTGTGTTAGCTATTCAGTATGGTAGGTTTCACCAATGAAAACAGGCGGCAGATTCCATTCTTGCCGTGCTCCACTTTTGAGTCTCCTTTAGTCACTAGATGGAGCGGAAATAGTATTTTCACGCTATGCCGAATAATAATATTTTCAATAATAATTGAGTTTGGTGCTAATTAAATATTCGGGATAGTATAATTACTTATTACTTACCAATAATGTCCTATTATTGAGGTTCCATACGTTAAGGGAAACAAAAATAACTCTTATCATGTCGCAATTTCCGTCTCATTATTCCCGCTTATATCCGAAGATTTAGAAAAAATTGTTTTTGTTTAATTTTTCGGTTGCAGAAAATATGAAAAGGTCATTCCAATGAGCTTAGTGAAAAAAATAATTTAAAAATCGCTTCCATTTCTACAACTAGAGCCTGTCGACAAGTTTTGATTTGACGAGCTAGCCTCCTCCTTAAAGGACGCGCTGTGAGCGTTAAATTAATCCCAGGTTTATAGGCGGCCAATCTTGCTCGAGTAAATCGATTGGTAATCTAATAATCCAAATGATTGACGGATTGACGGTATAGGGGTTACTCCACTGTTGGTTTTTGAACCATACCTATTACTAACCAACTTACAATACATATGGTTAGGTAACCGATGATCAACTAAGCTACCATTATGTTACCCAGAGTTCACTTACCGACGGTAAATTGATGGTATGTTGACGTCATGTGTACTGCTCTTTCATAGAACACATCATCTATATTTATACTTACTTTAAACAAATGATTATCGTATATATGTTAAGCTCAAAGACCGAGCTCGGCCATCAACAGAAATATTTATCCACAACGCAACGTGGATAAATTAAAATACCCACATCTCGGGATGCAAAGTTAACTCACCTCCTCGTGGTGCGTCCTGGATAATGCTTCGGATCTCCTGATTAAAGCACATGATTCCAAATAAGACACAGAGTCCAACTGGACCTTTTGACAAGAAATTTTGGACAATGTCTCAAGATCTGCCAACTTAATATAGAAGGCATTATATGAGCCAAATGCCAGGTCCTGCATAAAATAATTATGGATAACGGTGAAGCCGTCGTAGTCATTCAGGAAAGGTTCACAAAAGCGGTCATTGCTATAGCAAAGAATACCAATCTGTGAGGAACTATAACAGAAGTTCGTCGAATGAGGGGACAGAGAAATAGTTGACGACTTGCAACTAGATTGGACTTGGTGTGAAATGGACAGAAACAGTGGCGATCTGGAATTCAAAAGATCCAGCGGAGGCGCCTGGACCTAGTTGCACCTAAAGAAATAAGGCGTGAGTCCTAAAATTACGAGAAGTGATATAGCCTTACATCCACATAAGATTGCAAACCATGTTATCTCTATATCAAGAACAACACAGGACCAAAAAGACATAGTCAGCATCAAACACAAACTCGGGGCATTGAGAACATCTACCCGAAAACAGACAGTCAGTTCTCTCCCACTGTCATGACGAAGTAAAAAAAGCATTCGAAGATGTTAAGACTGGCAAATCACCAGGGTATGATGGGATTCACCCTGAATTTCACTTGAATTGCTATTATACCAAAAACTGACTAGCCAAACTTTTTACAGACATCATGCCGAAAATATAAACTGCAGCATTTATAGACTTCGAAACCGTCTTCTCTATAAAATTATTCAATTAATCCCGGTAGCATACATAGTATAAGTACTGTAACGTTTAACCCTGTGCCAAACGTTTTGGGGTGAGTTCACTTGCGTAGCACTCAAAATTCGAAGATTGCTTCCAATGATTTATTTATAAAACACACTGTACACGAGCTTCTATTATGGTACAACTGTCACCACTTGTCACCTTGACAATCTATACTGTCACTGTCTTCACCGACAGAACTACTATTAACCTCTGTTTCCACAGACTGACTGTTATCAACTGACTTTATAAGACTCACTGCCTTCATAAGACTGACTCTGTCGCGTGATCGACACGGCCTTATATACCTGAATCATGACATGACATTCATCGAGAATGTTCTATGAATATCGAGACGCACATAATTAATGTTCTAGATCCTTGTCAAACTGACAATAGTATGACAAATTGTACCTTACATATAGTTTCTGGAAGGATCCAGAATAAAACTTCTAAATTCTAGAACTACATAAGGAAATATACATGCAATAACTACTGTAAGCAACGTAGTAGCATAAAAAACCAATAAACGAATATTAACCTTAAGTACATGAATACCCATCCACGTTACAGTACTTACTTATACTATGCCGGTATGTCGTTTCAGGTCATACTGGGTAACACAATAAGCTCTTCAAAGCAGCTAAAAGACGGCCTACTTTAGGCATCTGTCATGGCCCCACTGCTGATCAAGGTGCACATATTAAACACATTCAATTATTAATTAAATAAATTTATTGCGTTTTGATCGTTGATATGTATGGAACATGTTGTAAATAAAATACCATTTTCTCCCAAATAGTACAAGATACCGATTAAAATTAATTATACCTTTTTAAGAATAAATTTAACTCAGGAATTTTATCTGCCCCTATATAAGACAGACATACTGACCATAAAATTACATATGAAAACAATATTTTGATTTTTTTATACCATTGTTACCGGTTAATAGATGCAAATTAAATATTTTTTTCATTTTCACGTTCAAGACAAATAACGAAGGCCGATAGGAATATTTTTATATGAAGTAGTACATTTTGGCTCCCACTATAAATCCTAAATAATTTTTGGTACGAATTTTCTGGAAACCCTGTATAGAAAGAATTAATATTATATAAACCTAAGAGAGTATAAAATGTAATAAAATCACTGTTTTCAAAATTACTGTTTTACATGTCTGGGAAAGTAAAATATTTTTGTGTCTAGATCAAAATAAGTATTTTTTTTCAATGATTTTGCATTGTTTCTTCTTAAAGCGCCATACTCTCTGAGTAAAGAGCGTTGGCGACCTCTCTCATGCATTTGTGAAACTCGTCATTTCAAAAATATATGGGACCTACAAATTTTCGCTGGATCTGAACGGCACCATTTGAAAGGTTTACAAGGCATTATTACTCGTGGTAGGTTGCCAGTGCTTACCACAAGATCGCCATAGTGAAATATCTTCACGCCTTAGCCGGAATCGAACCGGTATCTAATGTATGGCAATCCGACGCGTAAGCCATCAAGCCACAGTATCATCGTTTTGCATTTAGTATTTAAAATACAGAAGCAAAAACTTTCTATATTTTGCATTTGCAATAGCACATCAAAAATCTAATAAATACTACTTTCAATGAGAGCCAGCTTAAAATCCCGTAATCCAAAAACGTGTTCGTATAGGAATCACCTCTATCAATCAACTGAATCGTAGAAGTCTATGACGAATGCTGAAGATATTTCGAAGAAAAATTTCATATATACCTAACTAGTGCACATTATATTTTCCAACTCGTTATGTTTTAAGGAAAAATTGAAGACTGGAAGCAAGTTATTGGTACAAAGACTTGTCTCCGGAACATTCACCCGTAGAAGACAAAGACTCCCAAAAGTTCCAGATGCTGTCAAAAATTTAATAAATTTGATGACAGCTATGAAGACGGAGACTCAACCATTTAACTGAAGAGGGTTATAATGTAGCAAATAAACTTGTTAAAAAGAGCAATCAACACCATAAACAGATACTAAGCACCATAAATCACGAGGAAAACTCCAAGTAAGATGTTATCAGCACTGACGCTAAGTGCGGCAAGGCACGCAAAAGTTCAAAAGGAAGAAAAATCGCTAGCGTCAAAGTAGGCCACGTGTATTCTGTTTTTAAACTAGGATCAATGGATTGTCTCCACATCATGAATAATGTGATTCACAAATAACAATATTACTATTATAAAATCAAATATCCAGTAATATTACAAAACAAGTGGTAGATTTAACAATTATAATCTTAGTAAACGACTTGGAAATGTACCTAAATATTTTGGTCAATATAAATAAGAGATAAATAAGTCACATTGATTATATTTCTTTAATTTATATGGTGGTAGGTAAGTCTGTATGGTTTTATGACGCCCCTATTTAGTTTTAACGCATTTGAAGTGGGTGATAAGAGGAACCAATACATTATCAACCTACTTAAAAAAGGAGAAGATAAATAAACAATTCGATTTTTCATTTGTTTTGTTTATTTTTGTATGTTCGTTTTGTATGGGCTTCAACTCTGATGATTCTTCTTTTATTTGAAAGAACGCTACTCCCCTAAAAAATCTCGTGTATACGGCTTTCCTACCATTCTCAAATGTCATCGAAAACGAAAATCGTCTGATCAAGTCCATTCATATCCTTCAGCGTTCCAAGACGGTCACTGGTCTTATTTAATTTTGACGTTGGACGAACCGATTAGCATGAAAATAAATAAAAAGGTAATTTTACTGTTCATTTGAGCATAGTTTCTTCCTACTTTTTCTTAAAGATTTACATTAAGATGGTGGTAAAGGGGCCTAAGATGAATGTTTTAGACAAGTTTTATCACAATCATTAGAACCGTTTGCATGTTTCAATTATGAATAAAACATAATTTTTGACTTTTGCTTAACAACTAGCGAGGGCGGGATGCCCATTCTGTATCACAGTTGAGCGGTATCCATAATAACAAACCCGATCTCTTCGTTCCCAAAATAATCATGACACATTACGACATACAGATTGGAATTTTTTTTACACTACTACAGCGAAGCAAAATGGAGGGTTATGATTTTGAGCGATATGTGGATAGATATGTGGGTGGATATGTAGGTATGTTCATCTGCTCCCTCATAACTTCTAAATTGCTTATCATACTTTGACAAATGAGGCATTGGGTGATGTCACATTAATTTTAATATGGCGCCCTCTAAAGGACATAAGATTATGAAAAGGAAAAAAAAAATAATTTAACTGTGTTGGGTATCTAACATTGAGTTAGTATCGTAGAGAGGGCCTGTCACATCACAAAAGTGGCATTGAGAGTATTTCTGACATGTTGCCAAGAAGTTTAAGTGTTCTGAGAGACATGCTGTAGAGGAAAATAGACAATAAGAAATTACATTCCATAAATAAGCATAAACAAACGTAATTTTCGTATTTCTAAATTTTAAATGCTTCCCAGGGTAAAAAAAACTATGTTGTGAATATTTTCTGAATTGATATTAAACCTATCTGATTGATTGAACTTTATTTTCACATGAAATGAACTGTGGAACTAAATGAATAAATGAATAGAATAAAATTATTAAATATTTTGTTACTAATAAAGCAACAAATTCTGTCCATCCGTTCCCGAGATAGTCTTGACACAGTCAGGCAGACCAATAGCTGAAAATATATTTTTTGGACTAAGGGACCACCGAAACGTAAACATCTGCTGAAAACCGGATACTGAAAATTTCACACGATTACAATACTTTTCTTACTTGACTACTTAGAGTAGCGGTAGGAAAGTAATAAACCACTCACGCCACTGTCGGTAAGATGCCACACGTCAGTCTTAGTCGAAATACCTAATTTTCATTGCACAATTCACATACAAGCAACATAGCCAATGCAGGGATTTTCCGATAACTAGGGCGCCAAACGGTGTTTTCTGATAAAACACCCCAAAATAAGACGAAAATCAACAATACACATTTTCGAGTTTTCGTCTCCTTTCTGAGATATTGGCCCCCTCTTGTCCTAACAAGCTTGCCGAATGTTGGAGCAAAAGGGGTTTTAGGTGGGGAAAAACGCGTTTAGAAGTAAATAAAAATTCCTACTTACCAGTTAAATCACTGTAGACACCGTCTCAACAGGGCATTTTCTTCATAAATTGCCATTTTTAATTGGCTATTACACTGTAAACACATTTCACTTATTGGTCAGCCGCCATCATATTTTAATTACTGAAAATGGACATATGTTTCCATACGATTATAAATACACTGTTGCGATTTACTTTATTTTAGAAGAAGAATTATCATTAAGTATTCTTGCTGTAATATAATACGTTGTAGACAATAGAAAGAAGTATCTGTAGGTAAGTATATGAAATATAATCAAATGCAATTTATTCGAACAAGGAAACTAAGGAATAAAATGTGGTTGGCTAAGTTTGTGTTTTGGTAAACGGTTTGTTTCCTTAATATTTGCTAAACAACGACATTTTAAACTTTCATTCTATATTTTTTATAATTTCAGGGCATGGTGTCTTTAATATTTATTAGACTGTTGTTGGCTAGGTTTGTGTTTTGGTAACAGTTTCCTTAATATTTGCTAAATAACTACATTTTAAATTTCTATTTTATGTTTATTTATAATTTCATTGCATGGTAATATTTATTAGACTATGGTTGGCTATGTTTGTGTTTTGGCAACAGGTTTATTTCCTTAATATTTGCTATTCAACTGCATTTTAAACTTCTGTTTTATGTTTATTTATAATCTCACTACATGGTGTTTAATATTTATTATATTAGATAATTATCCTTTGTATGAAATACTTCGAAACCTAAATTACGTACTGATATTTCAAAATATTCAACTGTTTATCGCTAGATGCGCTACAAGACGCATACTATTCTATGTATTTCCGACCTGTTAGATACGGAGGCAACGGTGTAGTATTTAAAACGTAAGTCGTTTCTTGTTTCAGCCCTTTTAAATTTCAAAACAACAATAATATGACATATGACAATAATAGCGGCTAGACACTAGACAAGAGTCAAGAAGTTCATAGTGAAATTTACGTGTTTACAGTGATTATTGCGAATTTTTCAAGAAAATACTTCGTTGGGACAGTTTCCAAATTATGGTTTCTGGTAAGTACGACTTCTGTTATACCTCTACATTCGTATTTTTCCCTACCCAAAACCCCTTTTGCTCCAACATCCCGCAAGCTTGTTGGAACAAAAAGGGGCCAATATTTACAAAAGGAGACGAAAACTCAAAAATTTGTATTCTTGATTTTCGTCTTATTTTGGGGTGTTTTATCAGAGTAATCAACACCATCAGCAGCCTATATAAAATCTTCCATAGATTCGTCCGAACCCAAGTGGCAGTTGCTTTTCTCTTTGTATTTCTTGCTTGTCCCGTAGACAATGATTTTGGAAATGACGAAATATCATCAAGCATAACTAGACAATCCAGCAGTGACTAAGCAATCATTTTGAATCAAACCGACTTAAGTAGCCAACCATATAAGTACTATAAAGAAACTGAATATGTATCTACTAGAATATGCAGATGTAAACTTCTGTCTTGGGATGATCATTTCAGACAGGCTTAAATTCCCACAGACAGAGCTAGAAAGACCGATCTTGCGTCGTACATCAATTCTTATTGTGCCAACTTGTTTCTATCTTTGGTGCAAATATTTTTAGGTCGCTTTCATAAAGAGCTGAGACCAGATTCATCCCATCATAGAGTAATAAATAGAATATAGAGTAGCAACTCTATGATGTAACAACAATTGTCTCAAATTCAAGTACTTGACTGCCATCTCTGCATAGCACGAAGAACTAAATGAGAACTTTTTGGCCGGCGGCAAATTTGAAATGTAATAGCTCGTAATTTGAAATCATCTTACGTTATTTCATAAATCATATTCTCAATTAATTTCGTAGGTTTCTCATAAAGTAAAATTGTATAGCTTTATAAAGAAATCTATGAGATTAATCAATAATATGATATAATAATTAACAATATTGATGAATACTGGAAAAATAAAAACAAATTATTAATACATATATATTTATTGAATTCTATTTAAAACAAATTATATGTGCAATAATTGCTAAACAATAATAAATTCATGAACAAAAATTCAAACATATACATGTCATTTTGTGATACAAAAGTTTATTATGGTCATTAGATACAGAGATAAGTTTACAGTTAAATACCTTTTCTTGGTTAAATATTAGAAATAACTTTATTAAATGAAAACAGATTAATAGAGAGAGTCAACTAAATGATGTTCACCCTTCTACAGGGACCTATTTATACTTAATTATATTGCACTATCAGCACTATCCTTATGGTTAACAATATATCCTTATTTTAATAAATGGTTCAGCTATAATGACCATATAACTTTACAAAAAAGTAATTCAACTTAGCTATTTTTTTTAAATTGTTGATATATTCAAAATTGTACAATAGAGGAATATGTACATATATGTTATGTATCCAAAGACAATGAGTCCATTATTAGCAATATTGTATATTGTTTATCTGAGATGCAACTCTTATCATGATGTCTATACTCTGTAATCTGATACCATTATTAACCATATGAAGGAAACTATTGTTTGTAACATTGTAGTTGTTTACCGTATTATATTTCATAGCAGCAACATCCAATGTTCCCAGAGATCATGAATAACTTTGAGAAGACATTTACAAGGATTTTGCTTTTCCCCTTTTCTTTTATGAAAACTATAAATAATGAGTTCATATGAAAATATTAAGCTTTTGATTTGATCTGTTAACATTCTTTTGATCTTAAGTTTGTTAGTTGCAGTCGCTCTAACTACTTAATCAATAAGTTTCATTAAGCATCTGTCGGTTCAAATTTTACAACAGTAACTTTAAATGTTAGGGAAGTATTTGTGTAGAAATTAATAGGAAATAAAGTGTAAACTATTTTTTTTAAAGTGATTTTCAACGACCAACCCCTAACATATATACTACCAAATAATAAATAATATCTGACCGCTAATATAAAAGGTATCAGTTTAGTTGGGTGAAATCACTAATAAAAATATTGCATTAAATTATTATGTATTTTCAGAATGATTTACAGCAATGATTTGTCGTTATGAGAAAGATAAATATGTGAAATTCTATCTTCAAAAATATTAGCTCAATTTCTTATAGATAAAATTACAGGACCACTGCATATTTTTTGAGAACATGATTAGATTTAAGGAGAAACTTTTTTAGAATCGTTCTAATATGGATATCAGGTATAGTAGAAACTTCATTAAGTGTGGTAGATACAAACAAATTGATGCCATTTTTGTTACATATAAGTTACTAATAACATTAAATTCAAGTAAAATTCACAAACAATATGATACACCTTTCATGTGCCATATTGGTGTGTTCTTTGTCATTGTTACCAATGATCTAAGAGAACCTACTATTCCAGAATAGTTTTATTAGGAAAGTCATAGAAATAGATAGTTAATACATTTTTGGATTACCATTTAATTCTTATTCATCCAGCAAATGCTGTTTTCGGATGGCATGGTTAATTGGGGTAGTAACAATTTAAGATTGTTTTCAACGGGATTCGATCTCGATAGAATTCTCTTCATTTTCGGTATTATACAATTTGAACAACCTTCATTCAGACAATGGTTATTGAATCTGAAATAGAATCTGATGAGCTCAAACATATAGATGTATCATATACTTATTTACGCACTAATTAGATTTTCTAGCAATGTGTAGCCTCTGGAAATCTGAGATGTTTCTACAAAATGATCAGTAGGGGATCCTTGCTGGTAATCTGCAATCCCAATTATTATTATATTATTATATATATATATATATATATATATATATATATATATATATATATATGTATATAAAATGAGAAATATTCATAGCACCCATAATCTATATTGAAAGTAGGAAGAATACTTACAATTACAGGGTAAATGTAATGTCAGAAATGCAATCTTATTCAATTTTACTGGACCAATATAGTCTGGATGGGAATAGATTTGACAAACATAATAGTTTCTGAGGTACATATTTTCAAATTCTGAAGAAATCATTCTCACCCATTCGCTTCGACGATCAATGTCAATGTAAGGGATAATCGATATCGTGAAAAAATCATAAAATTTCTACATGATCATAAATATTCGTATTAAATAGAATATTCTTTGAAATAACTTCTAAGAATTGAGATGAAATCATGAGATAAGTTTATTTTTATACAGATCTTTTACTCTTAATCTGACATTTGTTAGATTGAGTTAGCAATTAATTTTACTTAGAAACTATAATTTTTTCTTATTTAGTAAACCTTTTTCTAACCTTCGAGGATTATCACTTCCACATGAAGGCAACTTAGATAAAATACGAGAGGAGGCACACAGCACTCATTTCAAAGAGTTTTAATGTCACTGTTGTAAAACCATAAAAACTATGAATAAAATAATAAATAAGAAAATTAAGTGTGGATTCATGCAGCCCAAATTAACGAGTAACAAGTAACAATTAACAATTACAAATAGCAAGTAAAAGTTGAACTTCTTATTTTTCAATGGGAGTGTTCATGCAGCCAAGTAATAATTATCAAATGATGTAAATAACCTCACTTTTTGAAATATTTGTGTATTCCTTTGGGTACCTTGAAAAATAATTCGGTATCTTCTATTTTTATTGAAAATTTGGAATTCTAATCACTTGTTTTCAGTTATCCAGCGGGGACAGAGGTTATTTTGAAAATGAATACCGCGGATGTCAGCCTTGTACGCATGCTTACTTTTTACTTTTTAAATCTTAATTTGAGTGCATGAATGCTACATAATTTACTATACTGACACTGACAACCGTGAATGATCATTACATGCTCAAATGCAGATTCCTGTAAAAGATACATTTGCTTTTCTCTAGTTCATAACGCAGTTGTAGGATGGCGCCAGCTCTATCAATAACATACTCTAGGCAATCTGAGATCGCATACCCTGCATCCCATTTTGTTTTTTGAGCTTCTAATACCCTTGACAAAATCAAACTTCAACTAAGACTGACGCACCGACATTCTTTGACAGTTGCCAGGAATCCGGAGACGAAAATAAAACCGTACTTTGAATTACTCTTACACTTACATGAATTCAGGGTAAGATGTCACTATGTCATCTTAAGCTGAGGGTTGCTATGTCATCTTACCCTACAGATTGAAAAATATTTGCCGCCTATTGCGACTCAAAATTCAAAAATTAATTCAAATATTTTTCAGTATCAGACACAATGATTTTGATGAAACTTGTCGACAATGACGTTGAAAAAAGGAATTAATCACAACGTTATCAGACGAACTTTATTTATGTTCGATGGAATTGGTCTGAGAGTGGTAGGAAAGTTGGATGAGAAAACCAGACAACAAAAATTTTACAGAATTGCAATAGCTAGTTATGGTAGCAGTTGAAAAGTAAAATGACAAATTAGTGCTAGATACACATGCGGCATCTGTTACGAGATTTACTGACACAAACCAAACAAAATGTATTCACAGATACTATGTAGATGATGTTATAAATATTTTTTAATGCAAAATAATATTTATTCTATTGGTAACTTCTGGTAATTATGAAATTGAGCACTTAAAGGTAAAAACAGAAGACTTTTGGCATAACTAAACAAAAAATACCACCAATAAATTCTGGTGTGTCCACGACTTTCCTACCACTTCCAGGCGTATTTCGATGAATATAAAAATAGAGTGTGAATCAGAAAATATTTGGTCATTTCTTTTTTCCTGCGCATTGAGATGTGGGTATGGACTTCAAGAAGAATGTTGTGAACAAGTTGAATCAAAATCGTTAACGCCGTTTTTACGATCAAGTCTTGAGGGAAACACGTTTTTCGGCTATTGTTTTGCAACTACTACTGTGTTACAGGTGGGCGGCATCGGCACCTTTGTAAACAAAAAGAAACCAACAAAATTGGTCTATCCGTTCCCGAGATCATCTTGGCACAGAACGACAGACATTATCTTGACCCACTATAGAAATGAATGGCCTCACGATTTGATTAGAATATTTGTATAATCCATGAAGTTTGTTTGAGAGTAGTAGGAAAGTTCTCTAAGTAAAAACACATTTTATTCTCTTCCTCTTTGGTTCGTGTTTTTCATGACTGAGGTTCGTGTGTCCGAAGAATTGGAGACATATGGATGTAAATTTCATTTAGGCTGCCTCAATATGGAATGCTCAAGATACGCCTCCAACACTACATTTCCAAAGAATCTAACTAGCAAAGTCCTCATTTCCTCTCCATATAAGGATATCTAGAATAGACTTTAAAAGACGGATTTTTAAATTATTTGTAATATTTCTATCCTGTCATATTTTTGTCAGACGCCTCATTGCACGTTGCCCATTGCATTGTCTACAATCCCCATAATTCTTTAATAATGAGCCCAAGTAAACGAGACTATCCAATGCACCACTTAGTTGTATTTGTCTGTACCGGTCTATAACTATCACTTTAGTTTTATTTCGATATACCAACCTGATGATCGAAATTGCTGCTTTCGGTTTCTGCTATTCTGATCATAGACAGCAACTCTTCTTCAGTCGAGGCAAGTAGTGTGGTGTCATTAGCAGACCTTAAATTATATGTAGTATTTTTTCACTTCAACTGATACACCACCGGTTCATCTATCTTGAGCCTTATGCATGATATAATCCCCATAAATCTTGAAGAAGCTATGAGATAAGACGTGCCCTTCCTGGCAGCTTTTTCAATTTTGAATTTGTCTGATGTTCCATTATTGACTCTAACATGTAGATTATTTATATTAAATAAGCTACAATATACCAAATCAAAAGCATAAGAAAGATAAGTGCTGGTACTTGTAATTCTCTTGAAGCAAACGTTCAAATGCAGACCTTTTTGGATAGTTCACTGCTGGATATCTTTGAGTGTATTCTCTTGAAGCCGAAAGACAATATTCATGACATTCTGCAATTATCAAAATCATATTAATTCGCTCCTAGGTATTGTATTTCTTCATTTTCGACTGAAAACCCAAACGGAACAGGTAAACAATTCGACTGTATGTCTGCATGTTTTGTATATATATTTGTTCGCGACTTTGAAATAGTAAACGTGCTCAGATTTTGATGATTTTTATTTCATTTGGAAGAGGAGATTTGAGAAATGGTCACAAATTTAGAAAAACTCAAATCCGAAATCTCCTTCCCTCTAAAAACCACCCCGAAAAGGCGTGGAGGGTGAAATTTTAAATTGATAATTTCTTCAAAAGAGTTGCGGTTTCCTAGTTTCGCAATGGTAAAGTCTGAAATATGTGATATGTGTATTTCCGCTTTGTGGAAGAGCATTTTATTTTCTAAAATTGAAAATATGAGACGGCCAAATTAAAGAAAAGATTATATGTAGCAAAATTAAATCTCTAAAAATAGAGTTACGGTTTTCGAGTTACAGCAGTGAAGTCTGGAATATGTATATTTACCCCGCGATGTTTTGATATCTCTGAATAATTAATAACAAGTACAAGCTTTTTTATTTGAGAGAGGACATGAGAAAGGGTACCATATTCATAAAAACTCAAATCCGAAATCTCCTTCAAAAATCCAAGACGGTAAAATTAAAGATAAGAAAATGTCCATAAACGTTCAAATTGAACATTTTTTCAACATACCTACGGTTTTAGAGATTCATCGATGTTAAAACTTGAAATCTGTGTATTTTCGCTATGTGGAAGGGGCTATTTCTTTCGAAATTTGAAAATCTGAGAATAACTAATTAAAGATCAAATTATTTCTAACAACATTTACTTCAAACATTTTTTCCATATAGTTAAGGTTTTCGAGTTACAGCAGTGGTAAATTTTGAAATTTGTGTACATAGTATTTCCGCCGCGATATTTTGGGAATAATACTCGTAACAAGTACAAGCAAAGAATATACATGGGTAATGGTAATGGTATAAGTTCAGCTTACCTAACAAGCTGTGGTATAAGTTAACGATTTTCGTGACTAATGTTACAGACGTTATTAGTTGGTTCACTGAAAAATATAAAATAATATTAATTCTATTGGTGCTGGTAAAGTTGGTGCCAAAAGTTTTCAATATAACTGCAATTGCACAACTTCAAAAGTACCAGCCAGCACCAATAGAATTAATATTATTTTGTATTTTTCAGTGCACTAACTAATAACGGTCCAATCTTTTGTAAAAAATATTTATACTTAATATGAAGGAATCGATAAATCAGACGCTTTCGAACTGTCAGTTGAAGGAAATTTCGCATGACATCTGAATCATAACTGTCTAGATTACTTAAACTTTTGTTTAATAATTAAAGTTAATGTTGCGAATAAATTAGAGAATATCTTGAGATCTATTATGTTTAGGTACAGGGAACCCTAGTACAGTTTAAAAGTAAATAGAATCCTCCGTAGGAACAAATAATTATATACGGTGTGTTCTATTTGAAATAACAAAGTTTTTCAAGTTTCAAAATTGGAATGTTCAAAGCATATTTTTTCAACCTTTCAAAATTATGTGTTCTATTGAGTATAAAGATTTTCTTTATACCATACATTTCAACAAAACTTCGGATATATAGAAAATGGTAAAAGATAGGTATAGGGAATATTGAAGTAACTCACCTTTATTTGTGCTCTTAAATCCGAAAACAACATAAATCATAGGGTGTTCCATTTAAAAAATTATAACTTTGATATGTATCTTTATTTGGTGAACCCTCTGTATAGCTGTAAATAATTTTATATTGTGCACAAGGAGACTCTTTATCAAAGCATTTTAAATCCCTTACATGATATTACTTGGTTTCCCATACATAAACCGTTCCGTATACGAAGCCCCACCCTGTATAGTTGTATAAGTTTGACAGCTTTTCTGGACCCTTTCTTGGTATATGGATGAATTTAAACCAGTCTTTTCATTCAGATTATAGAACTAGATCTAGAATTTCATCTGAAGATTAATAATTCTTTGGAAAAACATAATAGAACCTAAATACTTTGAATCATGCAACTGAATAAATATTGTCATAATTGTACATATAACTTGTAAAATTAATTCGAAGAGTATATGCACATTTTGCCAATGAAAATACCTATAAATTCGTTATAATTTTAATTTTCTGTGAACCATAGGATGTAAATCAAAATCTAAGTTTGTATTGTTGATTTTGATAATATCCAATTACTTCTTCGAAGATCCAAAGTTAACTTGAAAAGTTTCTTGCTTTCCCATAAAACTGCATTAATTTGAATTTTGACTTTGGGTATTCTTAAAAGCCATGTATTTAAGATTTGAAATAATAATAAATATGCGAATAGGAATCTAATGAAGCGCAAAAAAATTCAATGGCCATTAAACCCTCTGAAGGAAATTCCAATTTAAATTGATTATATAATATAAACCAGTAGAGCTTGCTTGCCCTCTAAAAGCACCCATCCATACCATGAAAAACTTTCAGAAGCTTTCATAACTGATACAATTTGACTGATTTTGTGCTCAGTGCTGGTATCAATGATTGATTATTGGGTCTAAAAATATTACTTTGTCATGTTGGTAGGTATATTCACTTTTACGAGTAGGAAATATTTGGCAAAGTTTTATTCTTGCTGAAAAATGAGTTATCGTGGCTGCATAAATTAGTTTAAGTAGAATTGGCTCATATTGTATTTGAAATTAAAGTTACAAAGTATTTATGAAAAAAATGTTTTTTTATTGCAAAATTATCGACTACGAAAATAAGATGGGATACGGAAAAATAAAATTCAAAAATAGAATAGAATAGAATAGAATAGAATAGAATAGAATAGAATAGAATAGAATAGAATAGAATAGAATAGAATAGAATAGAATAGAATAGAATAGAATAGAATAGAATAGAATAGAATAGAATAGAATAGAATAGAATAGAATAGAATAGAATAGAATAGAATAGAATAGAATAGAATAGAATAGAATAGAATAGAATAGAATAGAATAGAATAGAATAGAATAGAATAGAATAGAATAGAATAGAATAGAATAGAATAGAATAGAATAGAATAGAATAGAATAGAATAGAATAGAATAGAATAGAATAGAATAGAATAGAATAGAATAGAATAGAATAGAATAGAATAGAATAGAATAGAATAGAATAGAATAGAATAGAATAGAATAGAATAGAATAGAATAGAATAGAATAGAATAGAATAGAATAGAATAGAATAGAATAGAATAGAATAGAATAGAATAGAATAGAATAGAATAGAATAGAATAGAATAGAATAGAATAGAATAGAATAGAATAGAATAGAATAGAATAGAATAGAATAGAATAGAATAGAATAGAATAGAATAGAATAGAATAGAATAGAATAGAATAGAATAGAATAGAATAGAATAGAATAGAATAGAATAGAATAGAATAGAATAGAATAGAATAGAATAGAATAGAATAGAATAGAATAGAATAGAATAGAATAGAATAGAATAGAATAGAATAGAATAGAATAGAATAGAATAGAATAGAATAGAATAGAATAGAATAGAATAGAATAGAATAGAATAGAATAGAATAGAATAGAATAGAATAGAATAGAATAGAATAGAATAGAATAGAATAGAATAGAATAGAATAGAATAGAATAGAATAGAATAGAATAGAATAGAATAGAATAGAATAGAATAGAATAGAATAGAATAGAATAGAATAGAATAGAATAGAATAGAATAGAATAGAATAGAATAGAATAGAATAGAATAGAATAGAATAGAATAGAATAGAATAGAATAGAATAGAATAGAATAGAATAGAATAGAATAGAATAGAATAGAATAGAATAGAATAGAATAGAATAGAATAGAATAGAATAGAATAGAATAGAATAGAATAGAATAGAATAGAATAGAATAGAATAGAATAGAATAGAATAGAATAGAATAGAATAGAATAGAATAGAATAGAATAGAATAGAATAGAATAGAATAGAATAGAATAGAATAGAATAGAATAGAATAGAATAGAATAGAATAGAATAGAATAGAATAGAATAGAATAGAATAGAATAGAATAGAATAGAATAGAATAGAATAGAATAGAATAGAATAGAATAGAATAGAATAGAATAGAATAGAATAGAATAGAATAGAATAGAATAGAATAGAATAGAATAACTTTTTCCTGCTTTCTATCTGAGCAGTGCTATGATCATTCGGTCAAGAAAAATATTATATTAGAATATTTTTGGCAAGTTTTATCAAAATCGTTTGAGCGGTTTTTGCGCTATAGTCTTGAGTAAAATGCGTATTTGACTATTACATAGTAGCTGTTGCAAACATGGTGCCTAATTGCGCCACAGGTGAGATCAGTACACTACAAAACAATAAAAAAAATAACAAAATGAGTCCATTCGTTTCCGAGATAACCTTGACACAGACAAACCGATAGACAGATCAACGGCTGGAAATATGTTTTTGATTTCAGGGCACCTACTCTGAAACGTTAACATCTGTTGAAAACCCGACATCAAAAATTTTAAATTGAAATTTTCCTTTCTACAGGCTACAAGCCCTCAGAATTTTTATAACTTAAAAATTGGTTGAATATTTCAAATAATTTGTTATGAGCTATGTGCTGATTATTGCACTTAGATAATTAAGTCGGTTTTATTATAATATTCTTGTTACTGATTCTGACTTTCCACCGTAGATGATCCAAATAAATAATTTCACATTAAGTAAACAAAATGACTTTATTACTATAAACTTTATAAAGGAATAGATATGACCTTATTTAAATTTGAGTGGATACTTTAAAACGCTGCCCCGTTTAATGAAGTTTTCTCTCGTCATATCGAAACGAGAATATAGTCGTCATTTAATTTTCACTCCAGTAATTTGGAAAGTTTTATGTCGATATCTTTTACAACAATTTTATCGGTGAAAGGGGGGTGGAAACCTATTATATAGGTATCACGCGTGTCTTAAAAACTTTTCCAATAACATTATCATAGAATTGTGCTCAGATTAAATTGTCAGTTATAGAAAATAAAAATTGCCATTCGCTATGGTATCACATATATGAGAATGGGATTTCTTTTCATTCGTAAGAAAATTGTGCTCGGAATTTCCTTTGATAACAGACATGGGAAAGTTAACATTTGTCGTGATTTTTATTTGGCTTTATTACAATATAGGCAAATATTTGACTCTACCTCGAAAATGTTTTCTAATGGAAACCCGAAATGTTTATTTGCTTTTGTTGTCATGCTGGTTTTATAAATAGATCTGTTCTTCTCTGCAATAACATACCGATCAGAATATCAGTCACTATTAATGTATTCATAAATCCATTGAGAAAATAATTATCGATTTTTGGAATGAATACCTACTACCAGCTCCAGTCTGGCAAGCAAGATTCACCATGTCTTAATATTAAAATGGAAATTGTTTTGTTTGTGTTTGTTTCGTCATTCAAAATTTCATTGGATGCAATGATTTTCAGACTATTTACAATTGGATTCAATGTTAGCTTTTTTATGTTTGGTCGCTCTCTTTACATAGCTTCATTTGAAAGAGCAGAACTAATAAATATTCTGAACTTTATTTTTGAATCAACATGTCCTTTCCCCAAAAACTTTCTTCAACGGAGGAAGTGGAGTCTTGAGATCTTTTTCCGAAAACTTTATATAGCATTTTTAGATTTTTTTTATTACAGTTTTCAAAATTGGAGAGATCGACTGATTGCATATTTTATTATAAATATTTCTCACCTAAAAAAGCGATATTTTCTCAGATGTCTTCGGTTTTCCAGATGGAATACGAGTTTACGTTAATGATCACTTAACACTTCAAATGGATCTTCAAGCAAGCTCGAGAATTCTGCAAGGCGAATGGTTACAAATACTGTTGGGTGAAAGAGGGAAAAGTTTACATCAAAAATCTGATAAATCTCGAGCTCTACGAATCAAGGCTGAATCTGATCTCAATAAATTGAAATCTCATTGAATTGCTAACGCAGTTGAATGTTTGTGTTGTTTACAATTGCATTCGAAGAATTTCTTTTATATTACCAAAATACTCTTGAGAACCAAAACTGACCAATTCTTCAAGGCTACTTTGGCTCTCGATTTTGATTTCATCTTTTCAACTGAAACCTGGTTGAAGGAAAATATCACAGACTCAGAGTTATTCTCGTCGTCCTATGAAGTTTTGGTGGTGTGATTATCGTTGTTAAGAAAGAACATACATCACAACAAGTATCACAGCAACAAGTATCACAGTGGAGCACAAATGGTAAAATTGAAGAACTCTGGGTGTCAGTGGCACTGGAAGGTGGTAAGAAACTTTTGTTATGCTGCGTCTATGCATCCCCAGATATCAACCTAAATGATATCACTATAATCTAGATAAAATTGAAAACAATTTTAACAGTAACTCCCAACATACCTTCATCATAATAGGGGACTACAATCTTTCAAAATTAAAATGGATTCGAAATACCTCGACCCAAATAGGACCGGCGCCACTGACAATAAAAGCGAATATTTCATCAACTGTTTATCACTGTTGGATCTGAAACAATTTAATAACAACCATAATGTAAATAATAACATACAAAATCTAGTCTTTTCCAATCATGACGATTTAAATGTGAGTCCTGCATTCATCCTGTTTGTCAAGGAGGACAATCATTATAGAGCTATTGAGATATCTAGCACTTGATCACTGCAGAAGCAACTGCAAAAAAATCCTATACAAAGTTAATGTTCAAATAGTCAGATTACAATACCATTAATAATTTCCTCAACTTCGTTCAGTGGGAAAATCTAATGAGCTCTGATGACATCGATGTGTGCGTAGAAAACTTTTACGAAATTATCCATACCGCTGTAAACAATTTCATCCCGAAAAATCTTATTAACCACAAAAATCACCCACCCTGGTTCTCAAATGAAACAATTAAATTACTAAATGAACAAAACGAAATATCATCAGAAATGGAAACAATTTTAAAATCAGGCGGTGTACTTCTCTTTCTCATATTTACGAAAAAAACTGAAAAAGATTACAGAAATTACAGAAGAAAAAAACAGAAGACAGCATTACAACCGATTCGAAGAGTTTTTGGTCATATATGTCTAATAAGAAAATAAATAAATCTTTCCATGTACGAATAAAATACAAGGGAAACGAATGTAACGGAACGGAATCAATATGCAATATGTTCTCGGAATATTTCGGTAGTGCCTTTCAAAGTAACCACTCCTTGTCTCATTCCAAAAACATTATGCAACAGTAATATCAATATAACACACATATCAGAAAGGGACATAGACGATACTATCGCGGAACTAAACGGGAAAAAGAGCCAGGACCAGACGGTATACCACCAAATTTTATAAAATCGTGTGAGGGAAGCCTAGTGCAACCTTTGTATTTAATTTTCAATAAATCTCTAGTATCCGGTAAATTTCCTTCGATATGGAAGATTGCACAGGTGATTCAAATTTTTAAATCAGGAAATCGAACAGATCAATGCAATTATAGGTCCATATCCTTATTGAATATATTTGCTAAGATTTTCGAGGCCATCATCACAAAAGAAATATTATTTCTTTCCAAAGACTACCTGACAGTTCATCAACATGGTTTCTTCAAAAATAAGGGGAGTTGTGACTAACTACCATTCGTACAGGAAATATATGTCAATATGGAACATGGTTACTCAACTTTTTCGAAAGTTTTTGATAAAGTACATCATACTACACTGCTGGTGAAGCTCTCGAATTTCGGTAAGCATACCAGTTTGTTGAGACTTCTAGAATCTTATATAACAGATCGATATCAATTTGAAGCTCTTAATAATGTAAAGTCACTTACAACCGGAGTTCCACAGGGCTCACATTTAGGTCCTATCTTATTCAGTATATTTGTGAGTGATGTAGAAAACTGCTTTGTATTTTCGAAGTTCGCGATGTATGCTGATGACTTTAAAGTTTACAATTAAATCAAAAAAGTTCCGATTACATATATATTCAACAAGATCTTAACAGACTTCAACTTTTTTGCGAAGCAAATAGATTATCCATTAATACGAAGAAATGTTACAGCATATTGTTTTCTAGATCTCACCGTTTGTGAAAATCTATTTATCAATAACCAGACAATATCAACATTAGATAAAGTTCGCGATCTAGGCATCAAATTAGATAAAAAAACTATCATTTGATATCCATATTCAGGAAATTATTAGGAAAGCACTTCGTATCCTAGGATTTATTCTAAGGAATACTAAAGAATTTAAGAAACACCAATCCATTAGTAAGGCCTATATTGGAATACTGCTCTACTGTCTGGAAACCGGTATACGACAAATATGTCGACAAAATTGAATACGTCCAAAAAAAATATTAATAAGCTCAATTATAGATTTTTTCGACCTCGTCACTACCTCAGCAATGATACTAACCTTAACTTTTATAGATCAGAAAATCTCTTTATCAACAATATTATAGACTCTGACTTATGTACTGCATTCTTGAATCTGAATTGTAATCTTCGAACTGCTAGGAATATACTTACTTTCTACCCGCCCTGTTTCTCGACAAATTACTATGGTAACTCACCTTTGATAAGGAATATGAACTCGTACAATACTATCTGTCACTCTGATGTTGATATTTTCCACCAGAATTTAACCAGGTTTAAGAAACAATTGAAGATACTTTATTAAGTTTCTATAATAGAATGCAAATTTATCAAACACTCTAATAGAGTTAGATATAGAAATATACTTTTGTTTTTCAAGTAAAATATCAAATTGCCATTATGTTATGTATTTTTATATGTATTTTTTGCTCTTTTTTGTACTAATCGGTTTTTTTCCTTATTCACGCTCATTTACCTTTGGTTGATAAATAATGGGAAAAACTTTATAGTTCTTCTGTTGGATACCCTGATTAACTAAATAAATAAATATGATAGAGGACCATTGAAAGTTAGTCCCATTTAAAAAAATCCCGATGGCATGCAGTCAGCGGAAAGGTAAATTTTTCAAAATTCATTGAATTGAAATTTTAATAACCTTTTCATTGGTATACCTACATGTTATTAAATAAAATTGTCATAGCCTTGCGGTTAGAGGTTTTTGTTTTGGCTGTTGAATATAAAGCAGACAGGGTTCGAGTCCACTTCAAGGCAGATTTTTTTTTCGTCTATTTCTTTTCAATAAATATACTATATATTTTTTTAATCAGGGTCTATATTAAGCTCTCCAGAAAATGTACAATTACATCAAATTTATAATGAGTGTTCATGTTTTATCAATATTTGTTATTTTTCTTTATTAATTTTTATTTTTTTACCTGTGTATTTTATGAAAAATTGCTTTGAACAAAAGTTGTAGGTACTGATTATATCTATAACCTAAAATTATTTTTAATAATATTTACACTACTGCTCTTTTTTGATAATTTTTTTAAATGTTTGAATGGTCGCCATTTTGAAACTACTTACCCGATATTGCCCAATAACGAACTCGACCGAGATATTTGAGAGATTGATTTTTGTAGCAAATTTGAACTTGATACCTTCAAAACTGCGACCTCTATCGTGTTAACAAATTTCGTAATATCCCATATATATATATATATATATATATATATATATATATATATATATATATATATAAACTTTTGAACCAAATGTTTTTTTGGACTAACTTATAGACATATAACAACATGCCGTTGAAATTTTTTCGAAATTTAAAAGTGTGAACGATCGCAATAGGTATATTTCTATAAGAAATTTACCTAAAAATCGACGTTAAACATATCCTTCCCCTCAAAAACTTATCCCAAACGGGGTAGTGGGGGCAATTTTTGTCAAAAATCAAACGAGACGACAGAATTAAAGAAGTGACCATATTCGGCAGCGTTCAAGTAGACGTTTCTAAAACAAATCATAGATTCTGAAATTTGTGTATTTCTAAAATCTCTTAATAAGCAACGTATTATCATCTGGTGAACGCTGAATGATTTTGATGACTAATGTTACACTTAAAAGTGTGAAATAAATATTTTTTACCAAAAATTGGACCTACTTTACTAGTTGGTGCACTGAAAAATTCAAGATAATATTAATTCTATTAGTTCTCGTACTTTTGAACTTAGTGCCAAAAGTTTCCAATCTAACTACAACAGCACAACTTCAAAATTATCAGTACCAATAGAATTAATTTTATTTTGTATTTTTGAGTGCACCAACTAATGAAGTCATTTTTTGTAAACAATATTTATAAATATAATATTTGGATTTTGTACATTTTTACTTTTGATGACCTCCTTTGCATTTAAAAGACTGGAGAATGGAGAGAACCAGAAACATACCAAGAGTAATATTTACCGGCCTCTCAACTAGTGCTGTTCGATACCATACATAAATACCCTACGGAAAGAATGGCGTACTAGAATAGCCAATTTATAGTTTTGCAGAATTCATATTTATCGTGTTATAATATAATAGTATAAATTATTTTTATATTGGCGATAAACTGTAGGTCCGTCCCATGATATAAATAAAACATAAAGATATCATTGATAGCGATACCTATTTACTCTATCTACTCTGTGGAGTGACGTCGTGTGGTGACCCGTTACAGTGCATTTGACATGGCAAAAGATGATTTAATCATGTTCTATTTAGATTGCAGTAAATTTATCTAATAGAGAAATTTACATTTGGGTAAAATTATGTCAGTAATACAGTGGAACCAGAATTCTAGTTTGGTTATCGGAGAGTAAAAATTGAGGTAATGATTTTACTTATTCAGGTACCTATATCACAATAGATATATATTCAACGTATCCCAGAATATGTGGGCAATCTCCCGGATTTGGACAGAACATGAAAAAATAATATCACACGCTCCTATAAAATAATCCTACAATCCTCCATACTGAGATATAAGCCCTTAAAAGAAACCGCTGGAAATTGGTTTTTCTTGAATATTTTTTAACGTACATACCTACTTGGTGTAATGAATATTTTTTCAGTATGATGGTTGCTAGGTAAGTCACCTTCAAATGAACCATTTTAAGTATATTCGGCATATTTATTTTGCCAGGGACGAAATAGCTCTAAAGAAATAGTGTTATTGTCTTTACACCCTGTGTGATAAAGGGCTAGCGATAATACTTTTGAAAAGCTGAAACCTCAAGTTAAGAAAAAGCAGGTACTTTTCATCAAAATCGATAAAGTGAACCGTTTAGGTAGTTACGAGAAAAAATATTTTGTTCCATATGATTTCTTATTGAATATTTTTTTATATCGATTCAACATGTGTTCCTTCTTATGCAATGCATATCCTACATCTAAGAATGTTCAGACCCTCCACAATGCGCCAATATTATTCCTTATTTCAAGATAATGGAAGTTGATTAGTTCCAATAAGTGTTATCGATTTTGTGTGGGTTTGGCGCATACTACAGTTTTTAGATAGCCCCACAGGAAAATTCTAATGGAGCTAGGTACAGTGATCGAGGAGGCCAAGCCACTAGTCATTCCATTTCTACCTATCGATTTTATGAGATCCAGTATTTATGAACTACTGGACTAAAACGTGCCGGAGCCCATCAGGCATGAACCACATATTACGTCGAAGTTGCTGAAGTAGATCTTTTAAATATTCTGGAAGATTGTTGATGAAATTCCAAATAACTTTCCTTCTTTTTGGCAACACAAGACATCCAAAAAAAGGAACTTTTGGTTAAGTTAAAATATTGCTGAAGATTAAAAATAAGAGAAGTTATTTTTTACATTTTCATCTGTATCAGCGATTAACTTTATTGTGTCAATTGACGATTAGCATGCAACATATGCGGTCATTTTGAGAACTATCGCTACAACCGACAAAATCGCTTTTTTCTGTTAATCACACTGACATTTGTCGGTAGTAGCTTCAAATTTTAATTAGAAATACTAGCGCCGCCATTCCCGCAGTGGTATTTTTTCGTCAATAGGTAGATATACGGTATGAATTGACATAGGTATAGTGACATTTCAAAATGTCAACTTTAACCAAAAATTTCAAAATTAAAAGTATTTACAAACAAAGCAACGATATTATTAAGTGGTAGGACAGCGAGATATTGATGTGATTCATTAGTAGAAAGAAGTGGCAGGATAATGGAACTGTCTATACAAAGTACTTCTTTTAAATATCCTCTACTAAGCTGGCAAATTTTAATTTAAATCATCATTTATAGAAAGCTATCCGTGCCTTAGGGCACCAGTTTATTTTTACCTCTCTCTCTCAAATGACGATCTACTATTTCAAAGGGTTTTCTGCCAGTAATTCTTCGGTTTGAAAATCATTCTTCATAAAGCCTTCTGCCTAATAGGGTAATACATGATACAAGCCCAAACAATAAATCCATATCGTCATATTCCTCAAACGCAAACCCCATACCAAAAGGAAACAGAATAACTAAGATCATAAACTTAAAAACACTAAATTTTCTACAGACTATGCTTAATTCAACAGGTAGGTACATTTAAACTAAACCATATCAACAATATTTATCGAGTAGGTATTTCGTGAAGAAAACGAAATACGCAAAAACCATATGGAACAAAATATTGTTTCCTTGTAAACGGTTCACTTTGTCGATATCGATGGAAATAACATTTTTTATTTAAGGTTTCAGTTGTTCATTATTGCTATGCTTTTATCATACGGGGTGTAAAAAATAAGCATTATTCTCTTAGAGCTAGTCCATCCCTGGCAACCTAAATAAGCCGAATGTAATTAGAACGGTTCATTTTAAGGAGACTAGCAACCATCATACTGAAAAATTAATCCAAGTACTTTAAGAATTACTTAAGACAAACCGATTCCCAGCGGCATTTTACCGATTCCCAGTGGCGTCTTACCGATTCCTAGCGGCGTCCTTCAGGGGCTTATATCTCACTAATGTTAACCTAGTATGTTAAAGATTGTGGGAACAAAATTATGTAATAGATTTAGATATTATATAAACTGAATTAGTATATGTATACATATGGAAAAAACTAAATGTTGTCTATTAAAAGAAGATTGTGCATATAAGTAAAGAGAGTTTTATTAACTCAAATGACAGTTTGATACCTGTCTATTGTAACGTGAAGACTTACCCGAATAATGAACTACACACACAATGCACATTCCAGAAAACACGGGGGACATCAGAGGCAACGAGAATAAGTCCTGGTCTACTCTCGAAGCCATATACTGAGAAATAACCTCCAGAAACAACGAAAATAACATTGGAATCATCTAGAGCTTTTTAGGTTAGATATATAATGCCGATGGCAATGACAGGATAGTTAGTTAGTCATAGATCACAGTAGGTCACAGACAGTAGAAAGTCGTAAATAGTCAGAGAAATGACTGTGAATATAAATGTGTATATAGTCGTGTAGATATTGGTGTAAGTAAAAATAAATCGAACCCAGTTTTAATATAAATCCCCGTTACATTGGTGTCAGTGAGTGACTGTAAGATTAGACAGACTTTAAGAGACTATGGTTTCGTGTAGAGTTGAGTGTTTTCGTGACTTTTTGTTAGATTTAAGTTTAAGTTTAAGACTCTTTTGTTCGTTTTCGTGTGAAGACTTTTCGTTAGTTTTCGTGTGAATGTGAAGACTTTTTCTCGTGTCTAATTGAGTTAATAAAGACAATTAAAAATGAAATTAGTGCAGTTAACCATGAAACAACTCTTAGAACAGTTGGTGGAGCGGGATTGTGATGATTCCGTTAATAAAGCGACCCTCCAGTAACGGTTATGGGACACTTTGACTGAAAATGGAGAAGACCCTGATATGTTCGAGTTCCACTCTCCGGAAGAACTGTTATCGATAAAGTTCGAAGACATTTGGGGTGAAATTCGATGAAGTCTCGAACAAGTTTGAAGAAATTTCTAGAAATAAGAACGAAAGATTCGAGGAAGTAACCAGGACATTTGGGGTGAAATTCGAAGAAGTCTCGAACAAGTTTGAAAACATTTCTAGAAATAATTATCAGAAATTCGATGTTCTCGAAAAAGTTTGAAGAAGTTTCTAGAACTCTTCAAGATGAAATAAAGATGTTTCCAATAAAACTGACAAAAGACTTGAAGAAATTTCAAGCGCAGTTGACGAAAAATTTGTCACTACAGAAAAGAACATGGAGCTACTGCAACAGAAAATCAAGACATTGGAAATGGCAGTTGAGAATGGTGACTGCAGTGTACAAAAAGATGAAAATGCGAGCTAGACCTTTAAAGGCGAAGATATAGGGGATTTAGCCGCAGGTAGTATGAGAGTTGAGCTACCAAACTTTGATGGAAAGTGCTCTTGGTCAACCTATCGACGGCAATTTGAAGCAGTGGCAATGGCTTACCAGTGGACCGAAGAACAGAAAGCTGTTTCCTTAACCGGCTGGCCAGGCAAACTACCGAGTCTTGCTTTCTAAATTAGAGAATCGGTATGGAGATAGTCATCTTCAGCAAGTATACAAAGCCCAATTAAGATCTCGGGTGCAACATGCAAATGAGAGTCTTCAAGAGTTTGAGGGAGAGGTAGCTCGTATTGTGCGACTAGCATATCCTACAGCGGCCGATAGCTTCCTTGATGAAATTGCGGTGGACACATTTGTAAATGGATTGAGGGAGAGCGAGCTGCAGAAGGTGTTGAAGCTGGCCAGACCAAAATTACTAGAAGAAGCACTAGCTACTGCTTTTGAGCATGAAACCGCCAGCCAAACTTCCCGGGGGCACCGTGTTAGAGCAATCGATGAAGAAGACCAATCCAATAGGGAGTCCCTGTTAGACATGATAAGGAAGCTAGTGACGGGAGCGCATTCAATGAAGAGAGAGCCAAGGTGTTGGAACCGTGGTGAGCTAGGACACGTACGCCGCAGTTGAAAGAAGAAGGCGGCACAGTCGGGAAAACTAGAACGTGTCGAGATGGAAGACAAGGTTTGTCCTATACGACGAACAACCGTAGAAAATGAGGAATGGCAGCCCGGAAAGTTGCCCAAGAGAACGACCCATATTTGAGAGTGATCTTGGAGTGGATGCGCCGTAAGGAGAGGCCGTCTTGGCATGATATAAGTTTGCGAAGCCCGAAAGTGAAAGCATACTGGAGCCAATAGGACTGTCTTTGGTTAAGAGATGATCTGCTGTATAGAACCTTTGAGTCTGAAGATGACACTGAATCCAGATTACAACTAGTTGTGCCAAGAAGCAAAGTGCCGGGGATACTACGTCAGCTACATGACGGAGCCTCGGGTGGGCATTTTGGAATCACCAAGACTCTGCAGAAGGTTCGAGAGCGATTCTATTGGGTAAATTGCAAAGAAGATGTGAGACAGTGGTGCCGTAAGTGTGAAGTGTTTGCAGCAAGCAATGGACCACTTAGCAGAAAGCGGGCACCTATGAGGCAGTATAATGTTGGGAGTCCCATGGAGCGAGTTGCTGTGGATATTGCGGGGCCATTTCCTGAAACGGACAATGGGAATAAGTAGATCCTAGTAGCCATGGATTACTTCACAAATTGGACAGAGGCGTACGCAATCCCTAACCAAGGAGCATCGACTGTCGCCGAAAGAATTATTTTCACATTTTGGCGTTCCTCTTGAAATCCATTCGGACCAAGGAAGAAACTTCGAGTCAGCCCTGTTCCAAGATGTGTGTAGATTAATAGGTGCGAACAAGACCAGAATGACCCCTTTGCATCCTCAATCGGACGGAATGGTAGAGAGGATGAACCGAACCATGGGCAAGCACCTCTCTAAGGTTGTCTCAGAACATCAGCGAGATTGGGATCAGTACATCCATTTGTTAATTTGTTCCTGATGGACTTTCGAGCGGCTGTAAATGAAACAACTGGTCAGATTCCTGCTAGTTTAATGTTGGGGCGCGAGTTACGCTTACCCTGTCACCTGGAATTCGGCCGCAGACCTACAGAGGACAGTGTTGCAAGAGAAGGATACGTCTACCAATTGAGAGCCAGAATTGATAAAGTTCATGAGTTAGCCAGACAGAACATCCAGCTTGCCAGTGATCGAATGAGCACCACTACAATATTCGATCAGCTGATGAAGTCTTCATCGTGGGGGACCTCGTTTGGCTGTATAATCCTCAGCGATGTCGAGGCCTTTGTCCCAAACTCCAAAGGCAATGGGAAGGTACATGACGTCATCTATCGTATCCGATAATTACCAAGGGGAAAACCTAGAGTGGTGCACATAAACCGACTCGCACCATACGCTGGATCGAACAATCAAGAGGAAGCACGAGTGTCTCTTCAAGAAAAGAACGTTGAGGAGCGAAATGTCAGTTTCAACGACTTTATGTCCAACTACGCGGATCGGAAGATGGTCAGACTCGGTGTGACAGTTGAGGTTCAACAAGACCTTTTCAATCTACCAGCCGACGTTTCTGTTGCCCACTGTGTAGCGGAGGATCTACGTATGGGCCGAGGAATTGCTCTGGTGTTTAAAAGGAAGTTTGGAAGACTGGATAAATTGTCAGCCCAACGACCAAGAGTAGGAACAGTTCTGCGATTAGCAGATGGTAATCGGAACCTCTTCTATTTGGTTACGAAGAAGAAAACCCACTTACAAGGACATCTGGCATGCACTGAAGAGCCTAAAGAATAAAGTCAGGAATTATGACATCCAAGAAGTTGGGTCAGCTAGCTTGGAAGATTGTAAGGAGCATGATCGAATACATCTTCCAGGATGCTGGTGTGCAAATTACCGTGTGTTGCTTCAATCTAAAAGGAGTGTACTCGGGAAAGACGATAGACTGTTACTTCTTCAACAAGGGTGTTTGCCTGGTAGGAAACAAGTGCAGATTCCGCCATGGAATAGAAATCCAGCAAGGTACTACCAATGATGATTCTGATCGGGACGATTAAATACTAAGGAGTGGGCAGTGTAACGTGAAGACTTACCCGGGAGACATCAGAGGCAATGAGAATAAGTCCTGGTCTACTCTCGAAGCCATATACTGAGAACACTGGAATCGTCTAGAGCTTTATAGGTTAGATATATAATGCCGATAGCAATGACAGGATACTAGTTATTCATATATCACAGTCGATCATAGATAGTAGAAAGTCGTATATAGTCAGAGAAATGAGTGTGAATATAAATGTCTATATCCTGTAAATAAATAAGTGAAAATAAATCGAACCCAGTTTTAATATAAATCCCCGTTACACTATATATCTTTATCTATACTAATATTTATACGAGTAGCGACTTTTCGTATGACCACAAAAATGTCGAAAACCACTACTACTACAATAAAAAAAAATTATTGTAGTAGTTCAATATCTGTAATTCCCAAAGAAGTATCTCTGAGCTCTATGGCTGAATTTTCGTGGATTTTTCGGTATATATTTGTGTGTAGTATGTCACTGGACTATTTTGTGAGAGTCTATCAGTGCGACTAGAATTTAAAGTAGGAAAAATTATCATGTTGTTCTCTTTTGGTGTATATCTGTGGATTGATCTGGGTTGGTATTTGGACTGGTTCTACGTGCGAGTAGGTATCATAGAAGGGTTACATACTCAAGACTTTTAATGACTTTATGTTTTCGCAGCACAATCGACGAAAGTGTTTGCCCAGGAACTGCCGGGTAAAACAGCAAATATTTATTAAGAAAGCTTCTATGTAGTTTTCGTCAGTTTTCTTTTCTTATACCTAACATTCTTCAATGATTTACTTCCTTTTTTCAGCGTATGTATTGCCGAAAATGGTTAGTCTTTTAGTACTTTCTGTATACCACTGCTGAGGATTCTTTTGATGTTTGTACCAACGTTGTTGGATCTTCTTTCATTATTGCAAATATAGAGAGTACTTTACCAGGAGATGTTTAACTGTGATCTGTGTAGCAGAGATAGTGTATATTCTAGGCGGAGGTGATTGGTGATTACTTCTTATTGTGGGTAGAGATAACTTCTCAATGACAGATTCTTTGAATTCTTTGAATTTGGATATTGTTTGGGGCCATGTAGATTGCCAGTTGTTGGTTATGAGGTTTTTAATTATGGTTTTGGGATCGGAATATGGCTTATGTTGAAGTGGTGTATTCCCGTCAGAAGCAACTTTACAGGCTAGAGAAGGTAGATTTAGATTAGATTTAGATTTAAGAGGGGGTTACATTGCACTGCGACCATAAGGTCTATTGTGCCCCCCACCTGAGTTGCACTCGCCTATACGCGGTCTACAACTCGCCTTCCAGTTCCAGAGTTCTAATGAACTCCAGTATCTGAGTTGGCTTCAAGGAGGATACTTCCTCACTACTGCAGGTTGCTAGTCCAAGGCACTGTTTGCTAGCAATGGCGAGGCATTCCGTCACCAGGTGATCTGGAGTTTCCTCCTCTTCCCCGCAGAATCTGCACTCGTCATCCTCTGCTAGACCTAATCTCATTAGATGCTACTTGAGGCAACAGTGTCCTGTAAGAAATCCAGTGAGTAGGTGTAGCTTGTTCTTGCTGAGATCCAAATACCTTTTGGATCTTGCAGTATCAAAGTTTTTTAGAAACTTTTTGGAATGATCCAATCCAGGGGTATCCCGCAAGAGTGTTTCTCTTACGGTTTTTTCCTTCTCCAGAAACTCCTTCTTGTAGGTGCTTTTATCTGTGCCACAGAAGGGTTCTGGGCCAGTAAATGGAGTTTGTGCTCCTTTCCTGGCAAGTGTGTTGGCCTCCTCGTTGCCTTTGATTCCCGAGTGGCCGGGAACCCAGACTAAGTAGACCCTGTTGTTCTTGCCTAGCTCATTGAGCTTCCTTCGGCACTCCCATACCATTTTAGAGTCAATGGTATGAGAGTTCAGTGCTTTAATTGCAGCTTGACTATCAGAATGTATTGCAATGTCACATTTCTGATAGTTTCTTTCAAGATTCACCTCCACGCATCTCTCAATTGCAAGCAATTCTGCTTGAAAGACGCTTGGGCAGCGGCCTAGCGCAAATGAGCATTTGGTGCGATTCCCAAACACTCCAGCGCCTGTCCCCGTCGTGGTCTTATAACCATCAGTGTACCATTTGATGGTATTCTTTTTGAGAGCTTGGGTTGTGAGCCCTCTGTCCCAATCTTCTCTGCTACTTAGCACCGTGGTGAAAGTTCTCTCGATGCTAATTTTCTTTGTCATTACATCACTGGGAAGGTTTGCTGATGGGATGTGTTTGGACAAAGAGGACCAAGCCCTCTGATTCCGAATTCCCACCATTTCTGAACCTTCCCTAGATAGTCTTAGAATGGCCTCATGGACCAATCTGTCTATCACTAGATGGAGAGGTGTGAGATCTGTGATGATCTCTAGTGCCCTGGTCGGGCAAGTTCTCATGGCTCCAGTGATACAGACACAGGCTAGTCTATGTATTCTATCGAGGGTTTTCCTCGTATTGCTCTGACTTGCCTTGCCATGCCAGGCTATTGACCCATATGATATTATCGGTCTTACAATCATGACGTACATCCATCGCAGTATTTTTGGGTTACATCCCCAAGTCTTACCAGTCAGATTTCTGCACGCCATTAAGGCCTTTATTGATTTGCTAGCAGTAGCCTCAATATGTTTGTTCCACAGAAGCTTGCTATCTAGTGTTAATCCCAGATATTTGACTTCAGCCTTCCAGCTTATTATGTCACCACTTAAAGTGAGAGGTTTCATAGCTGGAAGTTTCCTTTTCCTAGTAAATGGAATAATTGTGGTCTTGGATGGGTTTATGCTAAGCCCCACTGACAAGCACCATTGCTCAATAGTTCTGAGGCCCTCCTGCAATAATTCGCATAGGGTGTTCGCGAATTTTCCTCGGACTATTAGGACTATGTCGTCGGCATAGCCTATACATGTGAAGCCAAGCTCCGTGAGTTTGTGGAGTAACTCGTCTACTACTAAGCTCCATAGGAGGGGAGATATTACTCCTCCTTGAGGTGTTCCACGAGTAGCTTTAACAGAGGTGGTGTGATCACCTACTTGGGCCTCAGCTATTCTCGTCTTCAACATCTCATACATCCATTTGATAATGGTCTTGTTCACTCCTCGCCGTGTGAGTGCCTCCCTGATTGACACATGTGTGGTGTTGTCAAAAGCCCCAGATATGTCCAGGAAGGCACACATTGCGATTTCTTTATTGTTCAGAGAGCTCTGAATGACCTCGGTTAGCTGATACAGCGCGGTTTCTGTTGAACGCCCCGCCCTGTATGCATGCTGACATTTATGAAGTGGTTTGTCCTTCAGAATCTCTGTTCTTATGTAGTTATCCACTACTTTCTCCATCGTTTTCAGTAAAAACGATGTTAAACAGATAGGTCGGAAAGATCGGGGATCAGTCCCATTTTTCTTCCCTATTTTCGGTATGAAGATTACTTTGGCTCTTTGCCATATGCTAGGTATAAAGCCCCGTGCTAGGCAGCTTCTTGTAATCTTCAGGAGATGGGGAAGGATCTCCTCCATTCCTTTCTGTAGGAGTATTGGGAATATGCCATCTACTCCCGGCGATTTATAAGGTTGAAAGGTGTTGACTGCCCATTCCAACCTTTGTCTTGTAAATATCTTCTTAGCAATACTCCAATCTTCCTTGCGAGGATTCTTGGTTTGGATTGCTACGTCAGTACTACTGAGGGGTTCACTTCCAGGGAAGTGTGTTTTGAGAAGTAGAGCAGATCGCTCCTCTTCTCCCTCAGTGTATGTCCCGTCTGGCTTCTTGAGCGACATTAAGGGGCTGATTGCCCCTTTTGCCATGACTTTTTGCAATCTGGCTGCAGTAGGAGTCGAAGTGATCTTTTCACAAAAAGCTTGAAAGTGAAGCCTCTTGGCCTTCCTGATCTCCTTATTGTATTGTGTGAGCTTCTCGGTGTAGCCCTGCGAATTATGGTCTCTTTTGGCCCTGTTGAAGAGCCGACGGACCTCTAATCTGAGGTTTGACAGGTTTTTGTTCCACCAAGGTGCTTCCTTGCTTGGTCGAGCTTTTGAGAGTGGGCAACTTGATTGGAATGCCTCCGTTATCGCCACACTGACCAGTTCGACCTCTTGATCCAGATCGCAGTGTGAGTGTTTGACCCCATTACTTTCGATCTGTTCCAAGTTTTGCTTCAGAAGGGTCTTATATTTAGACCAATCTGTATTTCTAGGGTTACGAGTTGGAGACAGTGAGGTTACTTCCCCCGCAATCCTAAACTCTATAATCCTATGATCGGAGAGAGAGGGTTCCTCCATCACTCTCCAATCAAATACGTTATTCCTGGCATTAAAGCTGGCAATTGTTACGTCCAGGACCTCTTCTCTTGCTCTCGTGACAAAAGTGGGGGTTGTTCCCACATTAAGGGTTTCTAGATTAGTAGCTAAGAGATATTCAAGTAAGCACTCACCTCTAGGGTTGTTGTTCGTGCTTCCCCAAATAACATTGTGCGCATTGGCATCACAGCCTATGATGACTGGCAGTTGTCTGCTATTGCAGTATTGCACTAGCTCTTGAGCTTCTACTGGAGGTATTGCAGTATTGTCTCCAGCGAAATAGGCAGATGCAATAACTATGTCTCGGTTGATGCCCCCAGTGTTGAGGTGTACTAGAATTGGAACTAGATCCCGAGTCATGAATTCTGAAACACATGTGTAATTAATGTTGTTTCTTATGATCACACAGGCACGAGGGGACTCCTGCCTCTGGTCATAGATCAATTTTGAATCTTTAGATGCCAAACCTTTAATTTGGCCTGCTTTGCCTGTCCAGGGTTCCTGGATCAGTACAAAATCCAGTTGGGATTTCGCAAACAGCCTTGCAATCACTGCTGAAGCTCCCTTCGCGTGATGCAAGTTCACTTGCGCCACCTTGGAGAAAGCGATGAAGGTGCTGTAGTCTGGGGTGTAGGGGCTGGGTAGTCCAGCCTCTAATTCCCCCCTCCTCTCTTTCCTCCTGTCCCTTATCGAGATCCATCGGGAGGGTAGTCTCCTTGGAGCTCGAGCGGGTATCTGGGTCTCGGATTATGGCCTCGACCCCCGCATTGGTTCGCCCTTCCCCCAGGACTGCAGATGATTTCTCTGCCGCCCCGGCTTCTTTGGCAGAGCCAGCAGCGGCCTCGACCAGACCTGAGCTGGCAGTTTTATCCTGCACACCGGAGTCCGTAGATGTGGAGGGCATCTCCGCATCTTTTAGACCTCCCGCAGGATTATTTTTCCGTCCTAGCCCCGAGACAGACACACGTCCAAACCTAAAGTTTAAGACGCATCCTTCTGCCTTCAGGGCCTCTCCTGATTGGTGATCGATCCCAATCGTGAGGACAGTACCGGTTCCCTCCTTTTTGGAGTTGAGAACTTTCCAGGCTCCGGTACTGAGCCAGGTGTTCTGTACTTCGACGAGTCGGAGGATCTTCTCCGTCTCCATTTCGAAGCTTCTTGGGAAGTACACCGTTACAGTGACGGGCTTGGGGATGTTTTTCTCCTCCACCACCACTAACTCGGGTCCTTCCCAAGACCTCAAGGCCGGCACTACTCCAATGAGCCAGTCCGCCGAATCCTGAGAACCGCAGTCCACCAGCATCATTCCACAGCGGAAATGTATACCGGTGAAGTGCATTCCCTTCACCTCTCCACTGCACATCTCTTCCACTAGAGTATCCTCCAGTGTTGAGAGCCGTTGTGGTTCCAGGATTACTCTAGGGTAATCCTTGGGTATGATACCCACACGAATAGCCTTTACGGCCTCGGCAGCTGCAGCGTATCCAGTGGCATGCCCGGTTTTTGCTCCAACTGTTTTCGGCTTTTTAGGCTGAGGCCGTTCCGGAGGAGTGATATGCTCCGCGCCTCTCTTTCCCGTCCCTTTTCCCGTCGGTGTTACCTTCGGGGTCGGGACAGTAGGTGGTGTGGAGTGCTGAAGAGCCTGTTTTCTGGCCTCCTCAGGTGCAAGTCCCTGATGGAGGAGTCGCAGGTACTTCCGCACTCCTGCTCCACTGAGCCCCTTTCTCAGTGGATCGTCTCTGCCGCCCGGCTGTCCGAGTTTCGGCAGGTCGAACGGCAAGCGATTTCTTTGCCGTTTGGCATTTCCCTTTTTTACAGGGAGCCCGGATGAAGAGGTGGAGGCTTTCTCCATCTCTCCTCCGGTGAGTTGGGTTTTATGTGTATTTTCCATAAAGTTCCCACGAGTAGCTGGGGACAAATCGGTCCACTCCTGCAGAGCCCCGCATGCAGGAGTAAGGGGTTAATACAGTGGAGTTCCCCCTTGTGCTCCAAGGTCGAAACCAGTAGAGACCAGTCCTCTATCTGACCATGCACCCCTCGGCCTGGTTTCCCGCCTTGGATTTAGAATTTTTGATGAGGTTATTTCCTCTTGGTCCGGGCGGTTAAGCCAAGACCCCCCCCGCATCACTATCCCGCGAGACATGACCACAGACGACCAGGATGCGTTGGTTTGACAGGGTGGTTTCGAGGTTAGCTAGAACGCACACCTGGCATCGTTGTACCTGAGTGCAATTCCCTTAGCCACGACACTACAGCTGGGACAGGTGAAGTTGGTCCGCGGCAGGGTATTCGTGGCTGCCAATTGAGTTTTTAGTCTCAATGAGCCTTATTTCCCCGCAGGCCCCCTTCTCATATAAAAGTCATCGTCAGAGGCCCCCTCCTATCCGCCACCTGGAGACGCGCCGGGTTGGCACTTCGCTCCTCCCAGATGCTGATCGACAACATCCGGACCCGGAGAGAAGGTAGGTACCCATAAAAAAGTTATATTTTTTCCTTCATTTTGCAGTTTGCATGATACTTCTTTGATTGATCTCTTATCAATTGAAGAAGTATGAAGTAAACACATTTGAATAATGAGGATATAATTGATACAGTCCATGAATTGCACTCAGAAAGTCTGGGATGATAACAAAATTATCTCTGGAATCTTTTGTTTCTGATGTAAATATACTGCATTCTTTTGGAAGGCATATGGAAATGTTGTGGCCGCCGTATACCTAAACATATATAAGCTGCGACATGTCCTTGTGTGGTCTAAGATGCGTCGGTATAAATTGGGAGAATTTGGAGGTGGTTTCTAGGAATGCGCAGTTTAAACTATGTAAGGATCAGAGGATTTCTTGTGGTAAATTGTTAAGGATTTATCGATTTTTGACTCTTTGATTATTCATGGGGGTTGATTTAAGTGGTTTTAACTTGAGAATTTGAATTATGCAATGTTATAGCCACTACGTTTTATTCTTTCTCGGAAAGGGATACATTTGATCGGCTTACTATCGTACAAATCCTGACGAACCACACTCAAACATAGTCGAAACAATAAAATTACTTTTTTTTGATGAAATTATGACTGCACAGTTAAGAGCCAGCTGGTGGCGACGTAAATTTAGTGGAGGTTCGTTAGCATGGTCTATAACTCTATAAGTTTATAGACCATGGTTCGTTAGCAGCTACTTGCATACTAGAAGTACGGGTGGTTCGGAATGCGCCAAGGGCTAGCCCTAGGACGGAACTTTGAAGGGGGGTCAAGTTTTTTTAACAATGTTTTATTGGCAGTGCTATATCAAATTGATCGGTAATCTAATTTACTTCTTATCAGTGATCTACAGAATCAAAATAATTAACGTGTCGGCGCCATATCTAATGTTCAATAATATTTTTAGGATATCGTTGTGGGCAGGATCTTTATAAGTATTAAATGTAAGGCTTCCATTTTAAGGTGTTATCAAAGGTGATAAAGAAAATGTATCTCTTCGAATTCTTTCAAGATGGATCTGCTTAGCGTTAGTTTGATATTTTCCATAATTTCTCTCTTGCTGAGTACCACAAAGCAAGTATTTTCTACTGAAAACAGAAACTCTGTTTTGAGTGACCAGTTTTCTATTTCGTGAATGCAAGTATATAGTATTTGACTAGCTAAAGAAGTATTTTTGCTTTTTATATATGTGACTAGATCTTTAGCATATAACTTGGCTTTTACAGGAGAGCTCATTTTACTCAGTATGGCTATGAATAATAGAGTTGGACTTAAGATAGATTCTTGAGGAGTGCCAGTTTAGAGTGGCCTAGAGGTGGAGGTGAGTTGGTGAGCCCATTTACTCTAACATGGATTGATCCTTGGATATTCCAGGTTTGGAGTGTTCTAAAGATGTGATATCTCCATGTGTTATCAAAAGCTATGATATAAAAGAATACTGCGACTAGTTTCTGGTCTTGCAGATCATGAGTTTCCGATTCACACCAGGTTGTCCTTAGTGGATCAGGATTTTCGAAAGCCGCTTTGAAATGGCGAAAGAAGTTTTTCCTTTTCTAAATACTATCTGTTCAGGACCTTCTCCTGTAATTTGCACATAGAGCATGTTAATAAGATTGGACGGTATGAGGTGGGGGCAATCTTTAGGTTTATTGAGCTTCAATATTGACTCTATTATTGAAAGCTCAATAAAGCTAAATATGTTTATTTCTTTGTATCACGAAATCACGAGTACATATACTAAAGACCCTTCTTCTTCTTCTTCTTCGTGTTTCCTCTTTGCAGAGGAGTCGTGATCAGCCTCTCTTTCACTGGGTTATCCGACTTATTATTTCACGCCATCTCAATCTGCTGCTGGCGCTCTTCGCTGCTTGGTTTATCGATGAGTTGGTGGCAGTCTTTATTTGGTCTGTCCAGCGGATCGGCGATCTGCCTCTTGGTCTGGAACCTTCTATTTTTCCCTGAGCTATTAGTCGTTCAAAATTATCCTCGCTTCTTCTTTGTACGTGACTAAAGTATCTCAGGATTTGGCATTGTTCGCTTTGGGACATTCTTTTATTTCCTGGATGATAGAGGGGTTTGTTCTTCTTGCTGTCCAAGGGACTCTCAGGACACTCCTCCAGCACCATAGTTCGAAAGCAACGATCCTTCTGCGAACGGATGCCTTCATTGATCACGTTTCTGCCCCATAAAGTAGGACCGGGAGTACTAATGCCTTCACGATTGGTTTTTTTGTGTTTATGGTGATGGTGCTGTCCTACCACGTTGTCTGTAGCGTTTTAGCCGTTCGTCTTGCGATTTCGCATCTACGTTTTATTTCGTTTGACGACCCGCTTTCGTTGGTGATTAGCGCTCCTAGATATATATATACCGCATCTATCGATGATCGTCCCTTTAGTTTTCGTGTAATTGATTTCTAGACCAAGCCCCTTGCTGTTCTTCTAGCCTTTGCAAGATTTCCAATAATTCTTCCTGTGTGCTAGCCAATAGAACGGTATCATCGGCATAGCGTAGGTTGGAGATCTTTACTCCTCCGATCGCGACTCCTCCTTCCCATTCATTTGTCACCAACCTCATGATGTATTCCCAATAGGTGTTGAATAGAATGGGTGACAGAATACAGCCTTGGCGGGTTCCTTTTTTGTATTCTGCATGGGTTGGATAGTTGGTTGTCGATTCGAACAGTCGCTCTGCTGTGTGTGTCATCTCTCTTAGAACTTATCCCATTTAATGCTATCAAAGTCCTTGCGATAGTCGACAAAGCATAAGTAGAACGGTCTGCCGAATTCTCGACATTTCTCAATAATTTGCCGGAGATTGAGTATTTGCTCTCTTGTCAGTCCAGGTATGTCCTTAGTTTCTCGTTTAATATAGAAAGGAGTACCTTACTGGAGTGAGAAATCAAGGATATGAGGCGTTAATTATCACAAAATCCTTATTTTAGTCCTTTATTGTGCAGCGGCATAAATATTGCGGTAACTCAGTCCTGAGGCCATATTTTCATGTGCCAAATTTTTTGGCATAAGTTGTGAAATATTGGTACCCCCTCTTTTCCCATAGTTTTTATAGCTTCTGGCGTGATTCCGTCATATCCTGGTGACTTGTTTGGTTTTAACCTTTTCATTGCTATCTCTATTTCTTCTTTTAGAATGGACGGTTCCTCTTCTAATGTGCTTTGGAGTGTACTGACCTGGGGACTCCCGTCGTGAAACAGGTCCTCGCAGTTTTTTCTGCACGTTTCCAGAATTTTATCTACATCGGTGATGATGATGCCATCCTTATCCTGGATGGTCCATGTCTTTGGGAAGAACTGGTGATTTATTTGTCTTATTAATTGGAAAAGGCTCCTAGTGTTGTTGCGTTCGGCCTGTTGTTGCGCTGTATTGCAGATTTTTTGAAGGTATATGTTTTTGTCCCTTGCGCATAGCCTCTGGATTTGTTTGTGTGTATATTTGTTCTTTTTCTAAGGAATCTATACCACTGCTTCTAAGTTAGCGTCTCTCATTAACGATCTTAAGTGTTCCATCTGACATCCAGTGCTGACGTTTTCCTATGGGGCGGGTTACCGGCATTTTGTTGATGGGGGTTCTTATTAATTCCTGTGTTTCTAGCCAAAGGGACTCTGTTGTGCTGTTGTCTGGACTTGTTGGCTGTCGGGAGTCCGTAATTTCCCCCAATTGTGAAATAGGTTTTCATCGTCTTTTATGGTTTTCTTTTGCATCGTTTTTTGCATGACACTCGCAGTTTTATTCTGAATTTCGCTACGAGTAGCTGATGATCACTAGCACAGTCTGCGCTAGGCAATGTTTTTGTATTTCTTATATATGTTCTCCAGCGTGTTCTAACTAATATATAGTCTATTTGATTTTTGTATTTCCTACATGGAGATGTCCAAGTATATAGACGTTTGATGTGTTGTTCAAAGACGGTGTTGGTTATTGTGAGGTTGTTATCTAAGCAAAAGTCGTTCCCCTCTTTCATTTCTATCGCCGATGCCGTATTTTCCTACGATGTTTCTGATGTGTACATCCACTTGTGTGGTACCTATTTTGGTCTCCCAGGATGATCAGAAGTTCTCTATTCGGGATTGTGCTTATTGTTCTATTCAATACCGAGTAGAATTCTTCGATCTCCTCTTCGATAGTCTTGCTAGTTGGTGCGTATATCTGAATGAGATTTAACGAGATAGGACTTGCATGGGGTTTTAGGGTCAACATTCGGTCATTTACCGCTCTATATCCCATGATGCATTTGCTGATGCTGGGAGCCAGAAAGGCCACACCGTTTTTACTATTTATCTCGTTTCCAGAGAATATCATTTTGTTGCCGGCAGGGGTCTTGTGTGGCCGTTGCCCTTCCAGTGAGTCTCTGACAGTCCGGCGATATCTCTGAAGTTCCTTTTCAACGATATGCGTTTTTCCTATTTGCTGCAGGCCTTTGACGTTCCAAGTACCTATGCAAGTGTCAGTTCCTCTATGTATCTTGTAAGCGTCTCTCAATGCCATTCCACCCCGGAGATCGGAGTGGGGAATTGTTTTTACCTCCGGAATATTTATCCTTGAGCGAAGCCATGATTCTCATGAGAATGAAACTAATTGTTGAGATGGTTTCTCCTTGACTTTCTCAACTACAGGGATTTAGTCCTGTTATGTCATATGGTTATACCGCCAATATTCGGTCGCCAGAGCCTCGTTCGTTTTCTAGCAGGGTGCACCGGATGAAGACGTCACCCAGTACATATCAATTATGTAGGTTTCAAATTGCAGGAAAAATACCGCGTTAGTGACTAATAACAAATCTTATACCAATGTATAACTCATCGCGATGGGTGACTGGTTTATATTTAATTTATTCAATAGATATTTACAGAACTCATAACTGCATTTGGCAAATCGTAATAGTAATTTCCCACATGAATTATTTTTTAAATTTTTTCATTATAATATCTGCTGGTAGCCAGACATGAAAGAATGGCATTTATTCGTTATTATGGAGGAATTGCTTGTCTGATCACTGTATATTGTTTTTTTGAAAATGTTAACCAAGTAGGTTTAGTAATTAATAGTTGAAGGTATTCTCGTCCATTCTTCGTTAATTTATAAATTCATTTAGGTCAGATCTCAGAAACTCTATTAAAAGTGACAGGTGAATAAAATCGTTTAGTCGCGATAATCAACTTTTTACCCAACTCTATCTCAATTCTTATAACATTTAAACTTTCGCAAACTAATAGCGCTCCGCACACGGGCGAAATATTTGTCATATCCGATATGTGGCGAGCCGAATTCGTAAAGATATTGAGTACGTTAATGATTAATTACAAGCCAGATACGGCGCGAGAAGAATTTCGTAGAAATGAAATCTGCAGCTTTCGACTTGCCGGCCAAATCTCGCCGTTTGTGGGTAGGTGCGAAATATGTATTTATTATTATTATTATTATCATGGGTGAGTGGACACAAACATTTTAACGGACTTTATAGAAATTTACAGTAGTCATACTTGCCTATGGCAAATAAAAGCAAAAGAATATACTTAAGGTGCATATATACGGCAACATCTAGAGTCGACACTTGTGTCTAGAGCAGTGTCGTACTCTCGTGTCGTGCTGGAGTGTCGACATTATATGCAGCATGTATCTACACGATTCTAGCAAAGGGTTATCAGATTATTCACGTTAGTGCGACCACCATGGATGCACGTACAGCTGCTGCCCTGGTAGCTGCTCATGTAGTGATAAAAAGAAGACGTCTGAGACAAAACAGAAGAGTACGGGTAAAGGAATAGGTGAAAAATAGAGAAAATTTTGGTTGTTTTGACACCTTAATGCGAGAATTAAGACTTGGTGACGAAAAGTTGTATACAAATTTTCTGCGTATATCAACCGTTGATTTTGATTATTTGCTTGAAAAAATAACGCCAGTGATAAAGAAAGAAGTTACCGTGATGAGGAAATCTATATCTGGTGAAAGACTGGCATTGACACTACGATTTCTGGCCACAGGTAATAAACATAAACTCAAATTTATATTCTCATTAGTATATTCCCTTTTATCCATTGTAGGCGATAGCTATCACTTTCTGATGTATTTTGTATTTTATTTTTTTAATTTTTTTTATTTGTATATACTTATATACATATGTAGACGAAGCTTCCTTTAAAATCGGGTTTAAAATGTTATTATTTGATATTATTCCTTGGTTTTTATTGTGTTCTGATATTATAGTAGGATGAAAATATACAGTCATTAAATTTCTAAATAAAAAGTGTGTTTACTAAGTTGCTTGTTGTTTCTGAGCATCTCACACCACCTTGCATAAATAATAGTGCATCGAAAAATAACCAGTTTCCTTGCTTTTCAGAGCTCATTATTTAATTGAGTTCGCAAATTATATAATTTGCGGGTATTTTCCGCACTGTCAGTTGCGAAATCTTGAGCCAATTGCTCAAACGCCGCCGTGCGTTTATTGCGATTTTTATAATCTTCACAAGAAACGTCCCATAGCGACGGAATTTCCTCCAACAGAGAAATTACTCGCCTGGTTTTTTCCCTGGTCCACTCAAATTTAGCGCTCATGTTGTACCGACACTCGTAAAAAGTGTCCAAATATCTGAAGCACTGCGACACTCGATCTAGTTACTTCAACTGACCTGTCCAAACTACGGTTGCAACTAATCTATCGACACCGCCACCAGCTGTACACACACAGACACTAAGTCTATATACTTAATCTAGACACAAAAGTGTCACCGTGTATATGCCACTTTACAAAAATCTGAAAACAGTTGCAATAAGTCGTTCTACGGGAGAAATTGATTATTTTGATTCTGTAAATGTGGTCTAACAAGGTCCAATAAAAGGTTAAACATATTTTCCTCCATTCGTAAATAATTGCAAAAATCATTTGGGTCATTTGCTCGCAACTTCCTCAAAAGTGCTATATAACTGAATTCGTTTCGTTGAAATAACTAATTCTTGACCCACATTCTTCTGATTCTTTTTACTTTCCTACGCTACTATGTTAGCTGTATAAGGAAAGTATTTTTACAAATGTTGACGTTTCACAGTTTTTTAAGTCAAATAAACATATTTTCACACAGTGGTCTGTTTGTTTGTCTGTCCGTCTGTTTGTCTGTCACTGACAGCATTATCTCGGGAACGGATCGGTGTATTTTGTTGCTTTCTTTTTTATTTTGTTTGGTACCAATACCACTCGCCGGTGGCACTGAATGAGATTCCTGTATATACTGAGTGCTGAGCTATATCCAAAAAACGTGATTTCCTCAAGACAGTATCGTGAAAACGGATTTTGATTAAACTTGCCTAAAGTATTCTTGTGCGAGCCCTTTACCACTCACATACAGCGCCATCTCTGAGAAAAAGCACAAAAAATGTTTTGATCGGACGATTTTTTATTCACAGGAATTTGCCTGCGAGCGGTAGGAAAGTCGTGACTATGATGCTAGTGAAAGCAATATAGCTCTGCGTTTCTTGCTTTGCAAAAACATTTTTTCACTAATCTCTTAATCTCCCTCTAACGGACAGATTTGATACTTCGAATCATGCATGAATATCCGGTACGCAAGCTTGGTATGTTAATCAGTGGACAAGGAAATATTTACTTCGTCCGTTCCGGATCTGTTGAATCAAATCTCTTCGTATCTGAAATGTACGGATAAACCGCCTATATATGGGGCGCTAATATGATTTCAGCTGCATGAAATGTAGAAGTTCTCTCTACTAACAGAAAAATTGGATCTCTCAAATCATACATAAAAATTGATGCAGGTGCTTGATATGTTAATTAGTGAACACGGACACGGAAAGATTCAGATCTTTCGACTAAAATATCTCTAGGTAAGTACTTATGTGAAATGTACGGATAATCCGAAAGTGGATGGAACGCTATTTTCCCAGCATCTCTAAATTAATCTCTAAAAAATGTTTACAGATCCAACAAAAGAATGTTAAACTTGTTCATTTTAAATCAATGACATAAATTTACAATTATCTGCGTATCATATTACCTAAACGAACAAGTACCTAGTTCCAAATTGCTTAAAATTGTTTGCTTACATGTATTATGCTGCCGTAATTTATACAGATTTATATCTCATACCCATATTGTATCATTCAGTGGGATAATAGAGCTATTAGCTAAAAAAGAAAAATTCACTTGGCACATCGGTAGCCAGCGGTGCCGAGAAACAATAAACTTATCAACATTGCCCGCGGCGCAAGCCTACTAGATCGAAATGGGACTTCATGAATCGAGGCAAAGCGGGAACACCGTACGCCACGCAGTTCAGTGATTGCGAACGTGTCGGTGAGGTTGTGAGTATTGCGGGTTTTCTAAGTTCAGCTGGAAAACTTCGCGGACTCGAACACGTGAATGTGACTTTGACGGCGCTTTGCCGGTTTTTTCAAAATAAAAGGTGATTTTGTGTTATGGTGCACTCGTGTTTTGATTTTTATTGTGGTTGATGCTGATTACAGAGTGTCTGTCATGGCTTGATTATTTAGAGTGAGTTTGGTTTGATACATATTAATTTTAACAGTATGTGTGTTTTATGATTAAGCATTAGATAGGTTTGGATGTGATGATTTTCGTTTAGACATTTTTGATACAAATGTTATAATACCTGTACGTTGAAGGTGATGCTAACATATAGAATTTATTTAACTGCCAATTAAATTCATATGACGTGCTTCAAAGATTCTTTATTTCCTATATCCAATTTATGAATGATTACCTAGGTATATTCCAAAAAAAAAATCTGAATGCTGTTGCATGTTTGCTGTTTACAAACGTTAGTTAGTATAAATTATTCTATGGCCTTATTGACAATTATCTAATCTAAACCAATAATAATTGTGATAAATTATTTATTCATTTGTTAACCTGATCGTTTAACATTTAAATTGAATGCATGCTTATCTTATAACTGTATCTTATAATATATAACTAGCTGTATAGGTAGGTAGGTATATTAGCAAAAGAGGCAAATATTATCAAGTAAATTAAACTAAATCCATTATTATACCTACAAACTCTATCCTTATATAAAAACATCTTCATTCTAAAAATATACCTAGGTAGGTAAAATATATCTTACACTCGCACTTTTTCAGCGTTCTATGATATTTTCATTTTTTGGTCATATATTCTCGTAAAAATAGTAATATTCTAGTTTCGTTGGTAATCCTATGTAGCTGACCAATGTATTTTATGGTTGACCATTTTTCTTCTGATATTGTTGTACCAATAGTCTCCTACACGCCTCGGCCCAACTTGTAAGCAATAAAGTGGAATTAACGCCATTGGGGATTACTTCTTGCCTATTGTATACCTGTATTGAAAATGTATATTCTGTAACAAATCCATTGTCTATATAGAACAGATATAAAAAAAATTATTTATGTATTTCTCAATACAATCAATCGTGTTCCCATATAAATATATTCTAATTGAATCTTGAATAAAGTTGACGTGATAGAAGTTCTTGCAAAGTTGCAGATGGTTAACCTCTGTCGTAATCTGTAATATTATGAATTACTTAATTGTTATATTACCGCCAAAAATACTGCCAAAATTGAGGATAATAAAATTTTATTCGGATAGAAGTTTCTTCTTGTCCAATATTTCAAAAATAAACATATAGGTAGGTATTACAATTTTAATTTTATCTTTAAATTTTTGTTCCTCCTGTTTATAGAGGTAGGTGTACCTAAATTGCTAGGAAACGAGAAGTTGGAATCAAGAATATTTTCTTCGCAATTAACAGTGCCTCTGAAAATTTACTCTTGATAGTTAAATGGTCCAACTTTCTCTGCTTTAGACAGATTATCGTATGGCTCTTATGGCTCGATATAAAAATCGTATCTATTACTGTTGCATTTGATTACCTAGGTTCACACTTATCCATAAATTGACAAATTTCCAGTAGATGGACAAAATTGGCTTTTTGTAGAACAGTTAAAAATTACTATTCTAGTTTTTGATTATGATTTCTTTCAGCATAAGTATAGATAAAATATACAACTTCTAGATAATTCATGGGATTTAAACTTTATTAATTATAGGTACTTTATTCACTTCCAGTAAAAGATTCGATATTGCGAAATTTTAATTTTGACTCATTCGATTTATGTGTGTGTGTGTGTATATGCATGTTTGCGTATGTACGTAGGTATGTAGTATGTTTGTTGCGAATTTTCATTTCCTAAATTTTTAGAAAAAAATTATCTAATTTTATGATTATTAACTACTAGATTTGATAACGCTATCATATTTGTTAGAAAAATCATTTCATTTATGGGCCTGATCGATCCGGTTGTTTCAAAATGATGGCCATGTAGGTATATGTGCCTAATGTTAGAATGTCATAAAAATAATTTGTATTGATTTAATCTCGTGTCACCATTTTTTTCAGAAAAATCTATTGAAAAAATTATTCATGAAAAATTTACACAGGATAGTGTGTACAAAGGTATTTTATGAAATTCATCACACAGCTGACTACCTACATCTAATTTGTTAATAGAAATGTACCTATTGCGATCGTTCACACTTTTGAATTTCGAAAAAATTTCAATGGCATGATGATCTATAACTTAGGCCAAAAAAACATTTTGTTCAAATATATATATATATATATATATATATATATATATATATATATATATATATATATCAACTTTTATTTACTCAAACAAAAAAATCTCAAAACAACATGACAAAACATGCAGTTTTTGCAAAACAATCCGAAACTATTGATTGAATAACGAATGATAAATACAAATGCAACTAATTACTTATTCAGAATCTTCATTAGAAAAGTCAGTTTTCCGGCTTTTACCACCCATAGTCGGTTGCGTAGATCCGAATGTACCAATCCGAAGGATGAAAATATTATTTCCATCTGAGGATGAAGCTACTGCTGTCATAAGTTGCTTGATACTACTTTTCGCTGCAGGATCTAAATCTGTGAAAATGTTGACATCCACCACTCAATATCTGTCATACTTGAAATAACAGTCTTGCATCAGGAGGTCATTATAAGGGGATAACTTTCCATGGAATCTTAACAATACCGGTAACTTGTTTGGAAACTCTGCAGCTGCAGATTCCAAAGCCATTTGCTTTTCTTCTTCAGTTAAACTTATATTTTCCTTCATATTCGTTGGACTTAGTATGTGCGCAATGAAGTGGTACCTATGAACAGCTTGTGTGTACCTGGTAATAACCTTTTTTTCGCAGTGCTGTCGTCTAGTCCCTCATTTAAATCTTTTATTAAGTTTTTCCAAATAACAACAGACTCAGCAATTGTGCAATTCTCTTTTTGAATTAATTCCAGTGCATACGGTATAGGTTTTAGTCGAGCCATCGAGCTAACCAAAGCTTGCACTCTTGATATTTTGTTGATTGGATTTTGTAGATTGCACTCCTCAAAATATTTCCAAATAGGATCCCTTTTTCGTTCACTCATTCTTCACACGTTAATAAACAAACTTTAACAGAATGCTCGACAGAATGTAGCTTATTAAAATAATAAAGGTTTTGAAGTTTCAAGCAAAATCGGTCCCAAAAAAGCTAAATTTCACGATAACACTACTCAAGACTCTACATCTTAATAGTAATGTCGCAATGCCGGTATTTTCGTTGATTTCGGTTTTTCGGTGATTCCCCGAACCTGACGCGAGGGCGCAGTGCATTGTATTGTGTTGTGGGCACTCCACGGTTGTCGGATGTTCAGTTTTTTCAGTTAAAACTAGTTTGAAATGTTTGAATTAAATGCGATTTTTTCCCATTGGAAAAAAATTGAATTAATTCATGACTCTTTTTAAAAAAGTCATTTGAATTAATTCACGAATTAAATCACTGACTTAATTCATATGAATTAATTCGTGCCCACCCTGATTTGAAGTGTAGTTATACTGGGAAACTCATATAGTAGGCATCAGAGGTCTCAGCAGTATTGCTGTTTGCTCAAGTTTTTATATTATTGTTACTGCTCATTGACTCATAGACCAATTCTTAGTCTTCTACATACAAGAGGCTTTATTGTTATAGAAAGTCCATTTTCTGGTAAAATAAGTCACTTATAAAAGTAGTTTTTTTCAAAATTCTATAGAGAAGTATTGTTAATTTACTATTTCATTATAGTTAGAAGAACATTTATATTTGCTATTTACCTACTTAACAAAGCGGTGATGTAAGAACAAGTGTTAAAAATTGTGCAAATATGTTCACTAATTTGAACGAATCATTTCAGATGGGCTATAGTAATATCAATTCTAAAACACTATTTTCTATAAAATGTATTCGAATTTTATAATAATGAAGATTTTTCTCAAAAACATTCTCATTTCAATAGGCTGTTTACATGTAAATAATAATAGATTCCTTCTATCTCGTATCATCTCGACAAATTCATATACAGGGTGTGCCAATTAAAACTTCCCACTCCTATTATCTCGTAACGAGACAGGTTTTGTAAAAATCGCCAAGACAGGTCATTTTGATAACCAGGGGGACACATATTGGCGTAAGTTTCAGTGTCTTGGAACCTACCCCTTAGGCAGGGGCGTAAGTACCCTTACATGTTAAATGGCACCCTATGTTGAGTGACACCTCATTCGAAAGCTGTTATGATTCTGATTACGACAACAAAGGACTTTTTGTATTTTCACTGGGCTACGGCCATAAAATCATCCATTCAAAAATAAGACAAAATATCAATAAATGCGACAAATTTATTTAATCAAATGTTCAAAGTGTGTGCCCTCTACTTCCAAACAATAATAAAATCTTTGCTCTGCTTCTGAACGAACATTTCGAAGCATTTCAGGTGTCATATGATGACATTCTTCAACTATTCGCCGACGAAGTTCGTCACGTGTGTTTGGTGGTGTTGCATAAACTTTCGACTTCAAGTGTCCCCATAGAAAAAAGTCTAATGGAGTTAAATTTGGCGATCTGGGAGGCCATTCGATTGAACCTCTGCGCCCTATCCAATGATTTGGAAAGTTTTGATTGAGAAAATTACGAACAGCTGCGGTATAATGTAGTGGAGCCCCATCTTTCTGAAACCATACATCGTCTTCTTCTATGGCGTTATCATTTTCCAATATTTCCACAATCATCGGGTAAATATTCGTTTCTAGTAGATTCAGATACATGTCTCCATCCAGATTTCCCTCTAAGAAAGGTCCTATGATGTGGTCTCCCAGTATGCCAGCCCAAACATTCCATTTACCTGGATGCTGCGTATGACTTTCATGAAATATTCTGGGATTTTCATTGCTCCAATAGCGGCAGTTATGGCGATTGACCTGGCTATCCAGTTGAAATGTACATTCATCGGAAAAACAGATTGAGTATAAAAATGCTGGATTTCTTCGAGTACGATCACTCATATCCTCACAGAACTGGACACGGCGATCAGGATCGTCTTCATTAGGCTGATGAAGCAAAGAAACCTTGTATGGGTGATATCTGTGAATTTTTAATATTCGGCGACAACTAGGTACAGACATTCCAGAAGTACTTGCGAGTTTCCTGAGGCTCAAATTTGGTTCCATTGCTATGTGACCAAGGACAGCTACCTGATTTTCTTCAGTACCTACGATATTCTCACATTGATGCTTTCTGTTTGCAACCGATCCAGTTTCGGAAAATTTATGCAATAAATCCAAGACGTACTGATGCGAATATTTTTATCAGGATGACGATCATTAAACATTCGGGCTGCCTGTCGTGCACATTCATTATTGGTGTAAAATAAACTAATTATTTCCACTTTTTAGCGATTGTATAAGCCATTTTTATGAACTGAGATTCAACATTCAACGTTGTGATGATTTTACAGGATCTTTACTGGTTTCGAATCAAGAGATCACATTGTCTTGGAAGTCTGTTTTAGAGAAATGAAAAATTCTTAACGACAAATTTTTATTAAAAAATGTTTACAAATAACACCCAGATGTTTTGACATGTTCCTTCAGAAGAAGAGCAAAGATTTTATGATTGTTTGGAAGTAGAGGCCACACACTTTGAACATTTGATTAAATAAATTTGTCGCATTTATTGATAGTTTGTCTTATTTTTAAATGGATGATTTTATGGCCGTAGCTCAGTGAAAATACAAAAAGTCCTTTGTTGTCGTAATCAGAATCATAACAGCTTTCAAATGAGGTGTCACTCAACATAGGGTGCCGTTTAACATGTAAGGGTACTTTACGCCCCTGCCTAAGGGGTAGGTTCCAAGACACTGAAACTTACGCCAATATTTGTTCCCTGGATATCAAAATGGCGATTTTTACAATACCTGTCTCGTTTCGAGATAAAAGGGGTGCGAAGTTTTAATTGGCACACCCTGTATATGTTGAGACTAAATATCTTAAATGTCGAGGTATAGGGTGTTGAATATGCAAAATCAAATATTCATGTATCGGAAACATTTATAGTATGAATCGAAAGTTTGGCATACCTGTTTTTAAATAGTTTTTATTACTTTCGGTTCTTGTATCAATGGACTCCGCAGCGATTTCTCAGGCCCCATATGGTCTAGAGACTTGAAATTTCGAATTCGTACTTGGATCGCAGACATCTCGCCGCCTGTTAAGCTCCAAGTGTGATCCAATATTGGTAATTATAATTATCTCATTCAATCTCATTCAACCAAGATCATTATAATGTCGACATGGAACGACAATGGGATCCGTCACTGGAATTACGCACGAGCATGGAGCGTATATATACGTCTCGTTCTCTGGTATGTAGGTACTTTTTGAAAGATCGTCTATGGTTATGTCGCAATTGTCAGACGTCAGACGTTATTGTTAATTTAAAGTTTAATTTTGTGTTGTGGTAGACAAACAGTAATTTGTTATGGAATTGCTGTTGCTGGCAAACACATATACATAATACATAAGTATAGTTAAAATCGAGAAAAGGATAGCAATATTATGTACTCATCGGTACGGTTTAAATCTTAAATGCCCAATAAAAACTATTTTTAATTTTTTTCAAAAATTTCACTTGTTTAACATGCTCTACAATAATCTGGTAGTCATTGTATTTAATGTATCTATAGGATGTTGTTATTTTACGGAATTGAATCACCTTAAACCACCTAATTCGAATTTCTATTACGACTATTTTTCCTAAAAACTTATCCCCAAAAATCATTCCCAATGTTAAACTTTTGGAGGTGAAAGCTATATACTGCAAAACTCAACAAAAAATCTCAAATGCTTCGCATACGCTCAGTAAGAACTGAACCCCACTGATACAATTTTTGGCATGTTGTTTTGTGTAAGAATTTTGCTTTAATGGTACATTTTCATCAAGTGATTCTATCGCTTTTCACCGCACCCAAAAGTCCTTCAATGAAACTACAACTTAAATCTGAACTAACGGACTAACTTTTACTGCCCGTAAAACATTCGATTTGCCTGAGCTGCGTCACTCAAGCCTCTCATTTGGGACCCAGGATTTTCTGTCGATTAGTACTCCACTCGGCAGTCCATGTATATGAGGTCCACGTTTACGATATTTATCAGTTTTGTATTATGGCTTATGACATTTGGGAGAGAATTACGGCAACATCTACCTTATTGTTGCCATTGAGTTTAAATGATTGATTGATAATATAATTATTACAGCCTTTTACGAGTCGAAAACATTTTCAAATGATTACTTATCATTGCAGAAATGTATTATATACAATATCTCGTTAATTTCAAGCCTTATTTTTAAATTATTCAGGAAGAACCATTACGTGACCTTGAAAATCCAACATTTTTCTGTAAATAATACTTCTGTAGGCAGAAGTGTGAGGTACTGCTCTCACCTCTGCAAACTAGGTATTAGATAATCCAGAATTTTCTGACTGACTAATTACACAATAACCACATATGGTTAAATAAATATACCTACAGACATCATAACCGAATATCGATTTCAACATACTTTTTTTCTGAATGTATGTGAGTTTCTATATCTAACTATTGTTTTTCTTACTGAACCTCACCTCTTAACCGTAGATTGCCAACCTACGTAAAGTTTACGTATAGTTTTTGTTTATTCTGAAATAATTTACCTATTATTGATATGCTTGTTCTGCCACTCAAGCAGTGCATCTTTCACGACCACAAGATTATGCAGCCAACGCCTCTCTGATGTGGCAGTTGTGGATTGTACTTGACAGAATAAATAGTGATTGTCCGCGCGTAAATTTTACGTAAGTATAGTTGGCAAATTTGTATGGTTGTTATACGTATATTTTACGTATTGTTGGCAATAGTTTACGTTTCATTGGTCAGATCAATTTTCAGGTTTTGGGTTTTATTTCTTATTATTTTAGATGAATATTAGCGCAAAACAAATTTTAAGCTCAAAAAACTCCCTATCAGAAAAAGACAGAACAAATTATCCAAGCTAGCGACACTAGTGACATCGAAGATAATGAAAATCAATTTGAAACAGACTGGGACTATGACAGGGATGACAGTACCTATTACAAACAAGAAATAATGTTCCTGTCCAGACCCGATCGATGAGATCGACTACGAGAAAGACTTACAAGAAGTGTGTGCCTAGGCTAAAAAAACTTACAAAGAAGCTTCGACTTCGATCAATATGGATTTGCAAGCACTTTCGCCTATTATTATTACTGCTTCAGCCAGGCTCAGAAGAGGCAACGCCAAATATTTTGTTAAGTAAAGATTGTTACAAAGGATACAGATTTGCCCAAAGAAATACATACAATCATAATAAAAATATTATTGATATCAGACCCGATCCAACAGGCGAAGCCAAATATGCCATCGAACCTATCACTGCATTCAGATTATTCCTTACCTTGCGACATACTTTCTAAAGTATTGATTCACACCAATAAAAGGTTATTTGAATTACAAGAAAAATACAAAGTTAAAAATGCCTCCAAATCACTAACATCGATGGACGGAAAATTTTTGCACATATTTGGAATATGCGTAAAATTTACGTATTCTTGGCATCAACGTATATATTTTTAACGTTGACAATCTAGAGTTAATAGTAGATTCGCGATGTGGCTTATGAACGATAATGCTCCTGCAAACATGTCAATAATCTCTACAAATTCCATTTACCTCATTCGATTTACCTGATTGAATCCCTTGGACTTTTGTGTGAAGTTTTCAAATTATGAAGCCTTTGACATATTCCACAGATTTGATCTTTTCATTCTTCCATTATAAAATTTGTTGAAGTGATGAATATGAATCATTGAAATAAATAATTTTGTAGCTGTTCTTCTGATTACTCCTCAATTATTATCACAGTGGCTAATTTTCTCAATTTACAGCCGGCATACTGAAGGTCTAACAGGCATTATGTTGAAGAGTTTTAATTTCCATACTACTTCCCAATATGCCTACGCAAGGAAACTTACTGTGATCGCGTCAAATGTTTGGTATGCGTTTTTCAATAGATTCTCCCTTGAGTCAGAAAACCTATATTTAGCAATGGTTCTGTGAATTTTCACCGATAATCTTGCGATTGTTGCTCCTTGCTCCTTTTTGACTAAACTGAAATCCAACTAATTAAAGGCGGTCCTATTCTACTAGAGTAAGAAATATTTATTGTTTTGTAGGATAACAACCCCTCAGGCCTGTGTCATAAAATGTATCTGTATTACAATAAATCAACCAAGAATTTGTAAAAGCTTTTCAGATAAAAGGTACTGGCTCAAAATTAACTATTGGTTTAGAAATTATTAAAATCGTATGAATTCTTTGAGAATATCCTCATGGAAAAAGCGTAACCTTCAGTTTACACTGTAAAAACCTTTGTTGAATTGAAGTGGAAAGGGTGAATGGCTCTGCATTTATATTTTCCCTTGCGTAACTCGACCCTCTTTACATCCCATTTGCTCCATCATTCATTCATGATGTTTCTCATTCAACTTTATCCGAAGTTGAATTATTGAACTTATTCGTGAATATCTGGTGATTACCGTGGCCATCTCTTGTTTCAGCCTCTTCGACTCAAAGGTGTAGTCACATAAGGTGGAAATTCCTTTCTTAATCAATAGATATTAAAAATGAAGTTAATTTAGGATTCATGTTTTAGCTAAGATAGTGATTGAAGCTTTATGATGTACCCTAAAGTATGTTTATTATTTTATAACTCCATTTCGCTTTGAGAAGGGTATTGGAAGTAACGAGAATAATGAAAAAAATCCCGATGGCCTGTAGTCAGCGGAAAGGTAAATTTTGCAAAATTCATTGAAGTGAAATTTGAACAACCCTTTCATTGGTATAATTTTATTACATAAAATTCTCGTATGTGTCATAGCCTTGCGGTTAGAGGTTTTTGTTTTGGCTGTTGAATATAAAGCAGACAGTGTTCGAGTTCCACTTCAAGGCAGATTTTTTTTTCGCCTATTTCTTTTCAATAAATATACTATATATTTTTTTAATCAGGGTCTATATTAAGATCTCCAGAAAATGTACAATTACATCAAATTTATATTGAGTGTTCATGTTTTATCAATATTTGTTATTTTTCTTTATTAATTTTTTATTTTTTTACCTGTGTATTTTATGAAAAATTGCTTTGAACAAAAGTTGTAGGTACTGATTATATCTATAACCTAAAATTATTTTTGATGATATTTACACTACGGCTCTTTTTTGATATTTTTTTTAAATGTTTGAACGGTCGCCATTTTGAAACTACTTACCCGATATTGCCCAATAACGAATTCGACCGAGATATTTGAGAGATTAATTGCCACTGCCAGCGATGATATAATTCAATGCGGGATGGGGCTTTTGTCCACCGAGTAGTTGTTTTCATCGTTGGTAGTTTATGGCTATGTGTGATTATAGCCATCTATCTACTGTAAAGACCGAAGTCATTTAGTACATATCTTTCAGTAGCGAAATCTTTACATCTTTTCACATTGATACGTGGGTCGCGTTCAACTTTAACTTCTAACTCCTAGGTGGCGCTGGAAGCGGCACGCTGTTTGGTTGTTTGCATCGCTTGTCGATGTAGAACCAGCAGTTTTCTGACTCTTTGGACACATCCCCAACCATATGTTCAGCTGATGAGATCCTAATAAGGTCGAAATCACAGTGATCCTGTTCTTGGTTCAAAAGTGATGTGTTCCATAGATAATGAAACAAAAAGGTGTTAGAAGTTACCGCAATTGGTATCGGGATAGATCTCGATCCTTTGCACCTGCCAGCGATGATATAATTCAATGCGGGATGGGGCTTTTGTCCACCGAGTTGTTGTTTTCATCGTTGGTAGTTTATGGCTATGTGTGATTATATCCATCTATCTACTGTAAAGACCGAAGTCATTTAGTACATATCTTTCAGTAGCGAAATCTTTACATCTTTTCATATATATATATATATATATATATATATATATAAACTTTTGAACCAAATGTTTTTTGGACTAACTTATAGACATATAACAACATGCCGTTGAAATTTTTTCGAAATTCAAAAGTGTGAACGATCGCAATAGGTACATTTCTATAAGAAATTTACCTAAAAACTTGCTTTGATATTTACCTCATTTGTTACAGCTTCATTAAAATTAAGATTTTGTAGATTCCTTTTAGATGATGTATCAAATATTGATAGCTAATAGACCCTATGCACCCTAAGTTTGAAAGAATGTCGGCCTTCTCAGGGACCCAACTGTAGAAATGTTGGATATATCAAGGAGTTTTCAAGTATCTACCTACAAATACAAATTCTTTATTTGCTCTGCAATATACGTTTATAAAAATTTAAACAATTTGAAGGGCTTTTGGCAAAGGATAACCATGATAAAATTCTGAAAATCTGAATATTGGACTAACTCTCAGCAGAAAAAAAACCATCATAATCGATGCACGTTTTAGATGAGAAGCAATATTATATACATAAAGAACAAACACATTTTTTTTGGCATATTGATAAAAAATATGTCCATCAGCTGCAGGAATTGAATCGTTATCCAGTAGCTCAAAAAGAGAGATACATCTTTTATTTCATATTCATGAATATTAAAAAGAAATCATTTCTTCCTGGCAAATTAGACATCATATGATACCACATGTTTCTTCTGAAGATTTTCTTTGCAATCTGTGTAGGGAAGAGATTCGACGCTATTCTACTTATTGAAGTTCCGTAAAAAGCTTATTATTACATTCAATTTCCATAATAGCGATTTAGTGATTTTTCTTTTTCTTAAGTCAGTTTTCAAAAGCTCATACTTTTATTTTCTTATGGTTCCGTACCCAAAAGCTGTCAACGATATCCTATTACTAAGCCTCCGCTGTCCGTCTATCCGCCCAGCGGCCTGTATCTCATGAACCGTAATAGGTAGACATTTGAAATTTTCAAAAATATGCATTTCTGCTATAACAGCAAATAATAAGAATAAAATAAATTATAAAGTAAAGGGAGCTACCATACAAAAAACGTATTTTTTTAAGTAAGTCGATAGCTGCTATAACAACAAATAATGAAATTAAAATAACTTTAAAGATTAAAGGGGGTCCCCATAAAATATTTTTTTGATTTAGCTTGATCTTGGATAATGGCTGTATCTTTTGAACCTTAACAGGTAGACAGCTCTACCATGCTACGGAATCCTTCTTGTGCGAATCCGAATCGCACTTGACCGGCATTTTTCTGCTTTTTTGGTAATTTCAGTTTAGAAACTAAAACCAAAACAATAAAAAAGTAATATTGACATTTTGCTCTTGGCAAATCTTACCTTTCAGCTTGCTGTATGCGATGTTTTTTTATTGCCAACAATTTCAAATTCATCATCATATCAGAAAATCATGTTGTCATGTCATGTCAATGTTGTTGAAGATCGCAGTCATATCTTTGCAACAGGGCAGTACACAGTAAGCCCTACCATGTTTCGCCGACCTCCAAGGAGGATTTTGATGATTCTTTTTTTATTGGAAAGAGGGCTGTTGAGAACAGGTCCCATGAAAAATAGAAAATATATTATATTATAATTAATATAAAATGATATACTGTATTCATGACCGCCTTCCAAAAAGGAGGAGTTATATAATTCGGTTGTATGTTTGCTTTTTTGACCGACTTCCCAAACGGAAGCGCGTTTTGCATAGTAAATTTGCTCCGATTTTTGTATTTTTTCTATTAACTTGAAAGAAGAGTGTTGATAAATTGTTGCTTGTACGTTTAACGGTGCCGACAACAATACTTAAAATGTCACATTGTCACAATACCATATTGCATAATACCACTATAAATGTTCAATCAGGTTGATTACCAAACAGAGCACCGCCACCCGGACAAATATCATGATTTCAAGTTTGGTGCAGAGCGTCAAGCCGGTAATCTTCAGCGTACCACTGACGCTGGAGACCAATATGTATATAAAACCAGTCAAGAATACGAAATCAAAATACATAGAAATGCATTACAAATGATGCTGAAATTCATAAATAATTTATTTTAAAAGTATAAATTTAATAGTGTTGATAAAATTCTACCAGCATTATTATATAGCCTAAATAATATATGTTTTATATCTATATTGTAAGCTTTTAATGCTTGCTTTTTAATGCCTTTGATTAACATACATTATATTAGATTTAATTGTTATAATATTTTCTATTTTGAATGAGATACGTAATAATCATTTCCAAAGCTTGACCGTGGCTAGCCAGGCAGCTCCATATTTATCAGATAACAGGGAATTTTACCTAAAAATGAATCTCAAGGCAGTCTGTACTAAAAGTTATCTGTAACATCCTGGCAACTGACCTACGCAACATTGCTTCCCGTTTACATCGTTATCGCAGGAGATTTTTTCACTAACAAGAAGATATGATTCATATCCGGTCGTACTTGAAGTAGGTAGTCCCAATCAAAGCACACGCACTGAGTGATTCTCCATCCTGCAATTATTTTAGCGGGGCAGGTTAATTAAACAGAGTGTAGGTAGGCTGCGGAGATATAATAGGTAGGTAATTATTAATATATGACATAAGTTTTGAAATAGCTTTCATCTCTAATCTTCAATTCAAATGTTTATAAAAATTATAAATATTTTATAACTTGACTGAAAAGTAATTAGAGTAATTATTTATACACGGGTCCTAGCTGCACTATTATTGATAAAGCATGCTAATTGTAGACGGCGTTGGAGCCTACTAATTCGAAGGTCGAACTTAGTTGCTCAAGCTACAGATTGAGGAAACTCGGAAAAGTGGAAATCATTTTGGCAGACCCCAATTGCTCATAGAATAAATGTGTAAGCAGGTATATTTGTAATATTGCATTGGTTTTAAGATAAATTATTAACACTACATGCTTATTAGTTGAAAATTCTCAACAACTTTATACAGGTAACGTTATGATTAAATTATTTAGATTTCATACTAATTATATTATATTATCAAGTGAAACTCAAGTTTGTGCTCATCACAGTGAGTGAACACAAAGTATTTTATCAACAATGGTCATCTGATAAGCAAGGTCGAGTAACGTCATATCTGTTATTATGTAATGATAAGCACCTGGTCAACTACAGATAGCAGAATGTACGAATAATGGATTTTAAGTACGCGTATTGCAACGTTTTTACTGTGTGGGAATGTTCGCTTCCGTAAAATAATCTCTCTTGTTCTTCTTTTTTCGGTTACTACTGATACCATTCTAGTATCCTTATAGCTCATCTTTTTTTTAAATACTTATTATGTAGTTCATAATATATCTTCCTTCTCAGAAAATTATATGTCATTATTTGTATAGGTTATATATTTCTAACCAGATTACCATTTGATCTATTGAAAAAAGCTTATCATTGCTTAACCAAAATTCCTTGCTGATACCCATTGCTTTTGGTGGACATTTGGTCAGAATTGACTATCAATACTTAATTATCTAATTTGACAATTTTTTGATATAACAAAAATCTAGGTAGATTTTTACTAAAACTTTATCAATGGTTTTCACACAATTATGCATCAAATGAAACCATTCCAACGTTCATAGGATTGTAGGTTCTTTAGATATTCGAGACGAAAATTACCCTCACATACTCATCTGCACAAATACAACCATTGGGAAAAATAGCATCAATCCCAAGACTAAAAAAATAATGGAAGATGTCATAAATTATCCAGTAAATTATTAGATATAGTGAATCCAAAAAACAAAGTGCTTTCGGCACTATATTGGCACATTCTAGTAATTTTTATAGATCTTTTAAAAAGTTTGACTCTAAACGTATGGAATAGACCACAGCTAAAATCAAAATGATGTTTAAAATGAATAGAACGTAGATGTAAATGTTTTATCGACATAGTTTGTTACTTATTTGGTATTTAAATGAAATATTGTTTTGAGCAATACGAGTTCCTACTAATAACTTAATTCCATTTATCCGTTCATACGAATATTACTTATGTGAAAGTAGCTCAGTATGTCTGTCTTCCACCTTTTAATATCAGCTGATGAACTGAGTAGAACTTCAAATGAAATAGATGAAACTAGAAAGAAAATAAATATGTCTCGTCGTAATCAAAATATGTGGAATCGTCGACCATCCATAATCAAATGGTTCTAATTTGATTTTTTATAGTTGACAGGAAGGAATTTAATAATTTGATGTCTCTTCTTTGGATTCTGCTGCGCGATAATTAATAATTTTAATACGAAACAGGTGGTTGATATTTATTAAGAATCAGTTTGGATTTCTTGGTTCTTAACAATAATTGAATATTATTTCAATTATAATGTTGTTTTATCTAACTCCAATGCTTTCCATTTCATATATTCATACTGACGACTGATATTAAATTTCAATGTCGCAAACAACGTTTTAATTGTGTTTCAAACCAGTTGCGTTACATTTTGGTCATCTGATAAGCAAGGTCAACTTACGTATGCCCGTAGTGTTATGTAATGTTTAGCGCTATATTCTAGTTACAATGTTCATCATTTGAAAGGAGGGGAAACTATATCGACACCTCATATGTTTGTTGATATTTGGAGCCTGGAGTTTATTGGATTCATTCGAGAACATTAAACAGCGCCAAATATTAGATAATGGATGTCTATAACGAGCTAAAATAATGTCCAGTTAAAGATTATCCATTTTTAGGGTTCCACGAAAAACAGAAAGTTAATAGGATGACTTCCGTATCTGTCGTATGTGTCTGTCAATTAAACGGATTATGTAATTTTGAGATTCATACTTCATAAGTACTTAAGGAGGATATTCGAAAATCGAGCATTTTTTTATACTATACAATGTAAAATTTAAATAATATCTGGCGGAGCTACTCGTATGACCCGATTTAGCAAATTTCTCTGAATATTTATGAAAATGGTCCGATTGACTTCTGCGACCATTTATTGTTTGTAGCGTGTCGAGAGGTTGTCGATACAAAGGATAATGATCTTTTTTTCGTAACCACAATATGAAAATATGAAATTTCATTTGAGCTTTACTTGTTCCTACTTAATCCTATAGATTTGCCTTGGGAGAATTGTCAAGGGTTTCTCGGAGAATATATGAGACAAATTTCCAGAACTTTTGGCCTTACAGGCTTAAGCCCAAATGCATGTTCGAATGCATGTTGCTAAACGTAGTTTTAAGCTGGCTCGTTCAATATGTTCATATGTGTGTAGAAACAATGAACATGTTGGCGGTATGAATTCGGAATGCTCGGCTCATTGTCCGCCTTGCTAATATCTTTAACACGGACAAATCAGCGAAGGTGTTGGTAAATGTAATTGCTATTGGTTAGGGTGAGGAAATGAGGTTGGACATTTTAGTACTTACATCTGCTCGAAGAAAGTTTGTCAAGCCTAACGTGTTCCAGCGTGTATGGAGGTTTTATGTAAATTACGTTTCTTGTGTCACAGATCAGCGTGCTCGGTACCCTCCAAAATAAAATAAAAAACGGTCTATCTATTCGCAAAATAATCGTGGCAATTACAGACAAAATTACCAATGATTGAAAATGTGTTTTTTGGATTCGTGGGGGCTTTGAAACGTATTAAGAACACAGCTCTGTGAAGTTGGTACCGCAAAATTAAAGAAAACTAATGGAAATCGCAGAATCGCTTGACCATTTTTGACCACCAATTAGTTTCGTTTGACCACCCTCCATTTAAGAAATAGACTAAATGAAAAATCGTAAATGAAAATTGCAGTCATAAAAAAATCGTTTGACCATGTCTGACTACCCTTGTAATTTTTTTAAGTATGGAAAACAAAATTATGCACAAAAATTGATCGATAAATCAAAATTTGCAAACAATGTAAAAATGGTTATCATGAATGAAAATCAAAGAATTGTTTGACCAATTTTTTAAAATGTTTGGCCACCAATTAGTTTCGTCTGAACACCATCCATTTTTTTCTATCATTAAAAAAAACTCGTAAAAAATGAGATGACAGTCATTAATAAAATCTGTTGTATCACCGTTTCTTCCGGTGCAATGCAAATTAATTGTGTATAAAGATCATTCAACAAAGTTGATATTTTCAGATTAAACTCTCCAACGTACAGAACATTGTTCGACCATGTTTCGGAATTGACCGCTTATAGCTATAAGCTAATTATTAATTGTTTAAGTTCTAACTGGTCTCGATTTTTTAACATATAAGCAATAATAATTTTTCAAACATGTCCCAAAATGTGTAAAGGATACTGTGATTTTCATCCGTTTTCTTTCATTTTGCACCACAAAATTTCACATTGCTCAATGTTCCGAACAATTTTTGTGCATAAATTGGTTTTGTAAACATAATTGAAAATGGAGGGCGATCAAACGAATCTAAGCGGTGTTCAAACATAGTCGCAAAATGCTCAAACGATTGATTTTCATTCGTTTTATTTAATTTTGCGGTGTCAACTTCACAGAGCTGAAGAACAGACACTGAAAATTTTACATATATTATAAATTTTTCTCTTAATAAGTACTTGGGGTTGCCGTAGGACAAAAATGGATAATAGAGAAGTGTATTAAAATTTCCATGGCACTTGCAACAGTAGTAGTCAATCGTATCTACGCGAGCCTGATTCGTTTTTATAGTTTATTCGTTTATGACTTAACCAGTTTCTCTGTTTATTTTTTTGTAGTTCCTATGATAAATAATTTCAAAATATTTCCATTAAGCAAGGTATACATAATTTCTTAGTAAAAATACTTATATTATCGTTCGAATAATTTTTAATTACAACAAAGATCGAAATCATGCACAATGTGTACCCGCATGTGAAACTGGGCTGTCCACGTGGCGAGAAACACAAACAGTAAGTGGAGTCGAAGGGTAACTATTTAGTTAGAGACCTTAGGGTGAACGAAGAAGCGTCAGCAGACTTCAACAACGCTGGTACGACGACATAAAACAAACAGCGGTAATAATCTGGTCCAGGTTGCATATAATAGAAATAACTGCTAAAATTAGAGAATGACCTATATTGGGAAGGTGAAAAAATCCTAGGAAAAAGAAGCCGACTCTGCACAGAATATTTTTATTTAAAATTCTAGCAAATAACACATCAGCTTAAGAGATAATCACTTTTACACCTTGGTACTCTTCAACGTTCCTAGTAGCTATAGCCAATTATGGGTATCATGTATTATAGGTTAATTACAGGTTTATTCCCTATTGAAGTAAAAAAATGAAATTATTGAATCTCCACAAAATTTGGAGGCATAAAGCTTGTATGTCTGTTAGGGGTAAATATCTACTTCGAGATATAGGGAATTGAAAATGCAAAGAAAATAAAAAGTTTGTGTCACAAAAAATCCATAAATAATAATAATCACAAGTTTGGCATAACTTGTTTCTTTAGCATGCTTTACAATAATCTGCTACGAGTTGTTATATATGGAATGGGTGGACCCCAAATCCATAACCTCCTAATTAGAATTTCTGTCACGACCATGCTTTTCAAGATATAATTTCCTAAATCATAGTTTTCAATCATATTTGCAAATATTCTATGTCGTATGTACAACTTACAACTTTATGATACTATTTGGCATTCTTCAGTTATTCTACAATTATGGATTATCAAAATAAACACAAACGTATGTAATAAATAAACTCAATAACTCAAAATCTGTCTTACGTCAAATATTAGTTAGTTCCAGATTATTGTAGAGCATAGATGTTAGTCTAAGATTTTCCCGTTTGGATTTAGTACTGGACAAAAGAATATTATTTAAAAATAAGCATTTGTCCAGTATGTCCAATGCCTTCGTCATCTTTCAGTGCTGAAGTATCCTAATCACTGCAAAGCAAAACCGTAAACAATTAAACCAAAGGTGTTTTAGGACTTTTTTAGACGGTCATATCAGTCGTTCATTAAATTTCATTTCCATTCAAACTGTCAGTTTATCCTATTTTTAAAAATTAAACACTGGAAGGAAAACTGAAACGGAGACTAGATAGAGAGAAAAAGAGAGAGAGTCATTCTTTTAAAAATCTGGCAATTTGCACATGTACTCAAGATTTTGTTTTCGGGTGCATTGAAATGATATGTGAAGGGTGAAAAAAAGAGAGAGAGTCATTCTTTTAAAAATCTGGCAATTTGCACATGTACTCAAGATTTTGTTTTCGGGTGCATTGAAATGATATGTGAAGGGTGAAAACTGATAGGATTGAGTAAAAATAAACCTGCTTCCGAACTGAAATGAGAACGAAAACTGAAACTGAACTGAGAACGAAAACTGATATGATCGTCTAAAAGGGCCTTTGGATTTATTGTTTTCAAAAGAGTATTCTACATATTATGTCTGCTGATATGGCGTGAATATTTTGTATTCAAAAATAAAATTCACTTTTCATTTGATAATGTTTTTTTATTATAATTCCTAAACATTAACAACTAACAGTAACAAAATTAAACTACCTATTCTGTAATAAAAATCTAGCAGGATAATAAGAAAGTGCAGAATAATACCAACATACCAACACAATTTTAAGCCGGTAGGTAAACATGTAATAGGTTTGAAGAGTATGTCCAGTTGAACTTAAAATACGAAACCAAATAGGTACATTTGCTATGTAAGATGTTTCGTCAGGATCTAGAGTTATATACAAGTCGAATTTAAAGAAAAATAGTTTTTATTAGGCATTTAAGATTTGAACCGTGGCGATGAGTACAACTGCTATCTCCCCTTTTCTTGATTTGAACTATACTTATGTATATCTGTTTGACAGCTATAGCATAACAAATTACTGATTATCTACCACAATACAAAATTAATCGTGTAAAGTGTAAACAAAGGTTAGGAGTTCCATGCCCGTGCGTAATTCCAGTTACGCCCGACATTGTCGTTCCATGTTGAAGAAATAATTTGATCTTGTTTGAATCAGGTTATTATTATTATATTTAATTAATGATTAATGGATCACACTTGTATCAGTGTTAAGCTTAACAGGGGCGAGATGCCACCGATCTAAGTAAGAATTCGAAATTTCAAGTCTTTACCGTATGGGGTCTGAGAAATCGCTGCGGAGTCCATCTATAGAAAGAACCAAAAATAATAAAAACTATTTAATACGGGAGTACTTACAAAAATGTTTCGTGAAAAGTTTAGTTTTTTAATATTGTTAGATCCACACTTGGCTACTTACTTATTGAATTCAAATATCCCATCCTTTGGCATTTTAGATTTTAATAAACTATATTCTGAATATCCATAAATTCCTTTTCTTCCCATTTCTCTGCGTTAATTTCGTTACGTCGATCACCTGTATGTAATATTTGATGTGCTATTATTGATTTGAGGTTTCAACCGCCAATAATTGATAGAATATGCAGTGATTTGTTTCCAGATGTGACATAAAATGAACTAAATAACGAATACATAAAATACATATACAAATTACATCTACATCTACCTACTATTTTTGATCCTATATACCTAAATGAATGTATGCCCGTGTTTTTCCTCTCAAATATATTTAAATAGAATGTTTTTTGACGGACTTCCCAATCGGAGGATGTATAACGTCTGATTTTTTTTGTTCTTACGCATCTTTCGCATTATTAAACGTGTTCCGATTTTGATATTTTTTCATTAGTAAGAGAAGCTGACATTTAAAATCCAATATTTCTTTCCTCCAACATGAGAAGAAATTCTATTTTTTTCTAAAATCGAAAATCTAGAACGGCAACGAAAAAAAATTATATCACACTTGCTTAAAAAATCCAACCTATACCCCTATCGCAGAACAAACTAACTTCTCTCTAGTTTAACAGGCATTATCCATTCGAGAAACACTCGTAATTCCAATCTATTAATAGCCACCTGTTAAGTATATCAGTTTATTTTTGTGACCACTATACCTACACACTCGTATCTAGTATCAATAACAAGTTCATTCGTGAAACAAAAATAGATCAGTGAAACACCACCTTCTTCAATAGTCTGAGTTATTTTTGATCCTTCCCATATTTTTCGGAATCACGATGTGGCGAAACTTTATCAAGTGCCAGATATTCTGTTATTTTATTGATATGACATTGCCGTGCTTGTGATAGTTATTCCATCGAAAGTATTTACCAATACCTAGATACATACAAATGACGTTGTTGCTGTGATTAGCATACAAATGAAAACATGCCATTCCAAAACAAGTGACACCTTATCGAAAAGAATTTGAGATAAAATTATCCAATTATGTGCAAAAATCATATGTTAGTTTTTCTGACTTTCTGCATTTTTTAAGTTTCAAGTTTATAAAATACACCATAAAATTAAATATGGCGAACGAAGGACATTATTATATATATCATTTCACTTCTATAACTCGAGAACTACTTGTTCTTGTTCTGTATATATTCGATTTTTTAATTATTAAAAGATAACTCTCCTATTAATTAGGAGCTTTTAATTGTCCAAACGTCTAAACGAAGACCACTGCGACTCCTAGAATTACAACATTATATATTTATAAGTATATATCGTTAATTACACTACCCAAAAAAGTCTAGGGATATTTTGTTAAATTTAAATCAGAAATATCCCTATAACTTTTTTTTTTAATTATTGAAAACTATTGTAGGGAACAAAATCGACAAAAAATAAGTTAGTATGTGTTCCTATTCCCAACCAAATCATTATGATAAAGGAGAAATGTTTATGTCATCGATGCGATCTCCAGTAACTGCTCGACACGAGGCATGTTAGGGATTAAATTATCCAGCTCATTTAGCATATCTCTGGCATGCTCTATTAAGTTGAGGTTTGGAGACTGAGGAAGGCATGGTAACAGAGATTTTGTTAGTTCGAAGGAAACATGTGGGCGAGCATTATCAATCATTTAACTGAAATTGAGGCCAACATTCTGCGAATGATACTACTACATATCTTGGTTACAGTTGAGTCAAGATTTGGAATTCATCCAGATTCTAGAAGAACAAAAGTCTGGAGAGATCTAGAAGCAGAAAACAGTCTCCGCAATGTTCAAGAGTTTTTCTCACTTTTCAAGATGGGATAATTATGGTTTGGGCAGGAATTGAATTAGGTGGACAAATGGCTCGTTAGAAAGAAGATTAACTGCAATTTCTTATATTAATTTGATTTTTTGTCCTGAAGTATGGTTAATCCATGATAATGTCCGGTTACATACCGCCAATGTTGTTGAAATCCTTGTGTATCTCTGCTCTGCTCAGCCTCCAGACCTCAACCATATAGAGCGTGCCCAGAAAATGCTACAAAGAGACATACTAAGAGTTAAGAAGTGTGGAACGCATTACCCGAAGATGTGATGTTTACGGAACCCTTAGCTTGCCTCTAAGGTGTCGAGCAATAACTAACGGTGGAGAAGATCACCCCGATATTGTTGGCCTCAACATGTCTCCGTAATCACAATATGTTTGTGAACTAATTACCATTATCATTTTGCTTAAAGATTTATTGGCAATAAAAACATATAGGTACTTATTTTTTTCTGGTTTTATTCCCTAATATTCGATAATTATACTGCAAAAAATAGGAAAAAGTCAAAAGCATTCAGATTTAAATTTAACAAAATATGATATGATATGATTTTATTATTCTTTCTATTTCTCGACACATTTAAACTGGCGTATCTGTACTAGTAAGGAGGAAGCAACTCCATTTATTTAAACTAAAAGTGAAATATCCAGAGGTTGGAAGAAGTCCTACTGACCATAGATTCGATTAAAATTTCCTTATTTTTTTAAGATCATCAACCTCATTTTAAAAATTTTTTGCAGACTTGCCTGATCAACCTAAAATATTTCTTACATTAGTAAGTTTGATGAACGTATAAAAAATTAAAAAAATACATTTTTGATTTCCAAGAATTTGTTTCTTTGCCTTTAATTTTTAAAATAATTTTGAATGGATTCAATTGGTATGTGAACATTTCGTTTTTAGAGAGTTAGCGCAAACACGATTCATAAGGTAAAGCAACTATTAAAAACAACAGAAATAAAATACTGAGCAACCTCATTCCTCCAGTGAAATAAGAGTTATCGCATGCCCAATTTATTACGAACCTTATTTTGACATCCGTTATATCAAAATACATATATTATGGAAAATCTTTTGGGAGCTATCATCTTAGGTGATGCTAATGACGAAGACATTGAATACGTGAGCAAATTTTTAAAGCTGTTTGTTGAGTCTGCTATTTATATTTTTTTTCTGACTAGAAAAATGTTTGACATATTGTCTCTATTGACAAGTGACAAAGTGAGTACTTTTTTCCCGGGTACATATATTATGTACACGTAAATATAAATCAAATTACAGAATTAAATTGACAGATATTTGAATACTTCAAAGGTTTCCTTGGCAACGCATGTCTAATTGTCGCCTACCACTTAAAAACATCAAATTTCACTTCGATAATTCTCTGATTTTAATATATTGTAATATTTTTTCATTATCAAATCATTGATTTTTCCGTCACAGAAAAAAATGTGTATTATACACGGGAAGTATATTAGATTTTAGTTCTTGGTTTTTTCCTCCTCGAGCTGAAATCTAATATTTTTTTCCTTGTATAATAGATAACTATTTATGAAATTATGTACTTTAATCACACTGGAAGAAAGTGAGTACTTTCGGTGCTTCTACTAACTCCAGTGAAGCTAGAGAAAAGACAAAAAACTACTAAGTTCGCAATTTTTAAATCAAATTAAAGAATTAAATTGACAGATATTTGATTACTTCAAAGTAGAAATGGGCACGTGAGTGACTTTTCATGTCCATTCACGCCCGCCCACGATCTATCCGGCCCGGATCACGCACGCTACTCACGTAAATATCTAACATGATTCTCAGTTGATCACGTGATTCCCGCACGAATCATTTAACTTGCACATGAATCACGTAATGAAACGTGATAGGCAGTGAAGAATTCTGAAATGGAAAAACAAAAAACAAAAAGAAAATATGAAACGGAGAAATGCGCCAATATCTGGGTGGGGAATGGGGAATGGTGGTGACAGTGAGTCGAACGAAAATCGAAATACGGAACGATACTCACGCTCACGCACAGTCCGAGAGTGTTATGGATATTGATTCCCGTTCACGATCGTGACACGACGTTATTCACGTTAATTGCCCATCACTACTTCAAAGGTAGTACAACAGCCTACCAGTTTAAAACTCAAATGTCACTTCGATAATTTTGTGACTTTAATATATTTTCTATATTAAATCATCATTTCGTCAGTCAAGAAGACTGGAAACAGGAGATTAATCTCGCCCTAAAAATCTTGTAAAATTTCAGACGCATATCTTTTGTAAATGCGTCTTTGCGGCTCTCGCTTTAAAAAGACAACAGATCATGTTCACGAAGATAAATAAATAGAAGGAATATTTAAGGTAATTGTCAAGATGTTCGTCAATGTTCATCGTACCCGAGGCCACGCTATGATATGCAATTTCTGTAATATCATGTGGCTACGTAGAGAAGCATATGAAGTTTCCTATGTTTCCTTGTTTCCAGTCTTCTTGGGTCAAGCACTATTCTTACTAAAATCAACATTAAATCAAGTTACATCTGCACATGAGTACATGTCAAAGTAAAAGAATTTTTATTAATGCATGTCCTTAGTGTTTTTGACACTCTTTCTCTCTATTAACGCAAAAATTTTAAATTCTGAAATTTTCCTTAGATTCATCTTGAAATATCCCCTGTGATTTTGACTATTAATTCGCTACGTATTAATCACTGAAAATAAAAATTTCGTCGAGCGTATTAGTCATTAAAACTAATAATTGGGCTGATGTGTAGATTTTCATCAAATAATCATTACCGGAATTGTTTGTGACAGGATCGAATACTAATAACCAATATTTAATGAGCTGTATGGGTATATGTAAAGTAACGCGATTATTATAGTATTCTATAAACTTTGGTTATACGGATGCGGTTCTAATACATGCAATACATTCATAAGCATGTTCCTCCAATAGTTTTACCTTTTATATGCCGAAAGAAACAGTCACTAAACATATCATATGAGATGGTAAAGTTTAGTGTGTAATGTTGTCTAAAATAAGTTTATTATGTCATATCTATTTTCAACCTATTTTAGTGATCGAACCTACACTCTCTCTATCTGAATATTGTAAATCTGGAATTTATATTCATATCATAAGCCATCTTGCTCTAATATAGTTAATTGATTCATTTTTTGTACTCCGATTTTGATGATTTTTATTTTCATTTGAAAGAGGAGATTTGGAAAAATGGTCTCAGATTAATAGAATCTAAGATCCAACATTTCCCCAAAAACCTGCCTCCAAAAGGGGAAACAATTTTCTTCAAAAATTCAAAACTCAAGACGGCAAACTTAGAGAAGAGACCATAATAAGATACATTTAAATCGGACATTTTTCAAAACAAAACGGTTTCCGAGTTACAGCCGGGGTAAATTTTCAAATATGTTTTATTCTGCAAGGTTTCTGTTACTGAAGGACATTTATCTTAAGTTGTCTTTGATGCCAGCTTTGTCAAGAATTGTGGCTTCTCTTTTTTTTAAATATGTGAGTTTCTGGAATAAGTTCAAGATTGTAAGGATAAAATAGTTCTTTATGAAGGATCTTAAAACAGCAAAAAATAACTTTCCCCGAAAAACATACAAAAACAAAATTGTACTTACTTACTTACTGTTGTTGCCATATAGGTTAGGTTTGTATTTTTTCTACCAGTACAATAGAAAACTGGTACAGTATGGCCAGAAGTAGGTAAGTAGGTACTTATGAAATTATCGACAGCCATACTTTATTATAGAGCTCCCAAGATATACACTTCAGAACATTTAGGGACAAAGTTAATGGGTATATTCTCAGTATTTCGATAACCGCCATCTCGGAGCTACTTTATTAATCATATTAATCAATACTATCGAACCTAAATGACTGACTTTTGTACCAAATCTTCTCAAGAATATAGGCGAATCCAGCCAAGCGTTCGCCCTCTACTGGTAAAAGTGCCAACTGAGAACAGATAGGTAATCCTTTGTTTACATTTGTATTTGTTAATACGTGAATTTCACTCATCATGCCGAAGAAAACTGTTTTTAATACAAATTGTGGTGTAATATAATTGTCAGAGCTGAAAAATAAGTACTGGACAATCAATTTTCATTGTTTCCCCAATAAAGGATCAGGATTTATCTGTAGGTACTAAGAAAAATTTTGGAGTGGTCGAAAAAGTGGATAGAAGGTTAGCTTACTGCCCATTTATAATGGATGTAAGACGTAGGGCTACATAACGCATAAGATAGACGTAACATTTTTCTATTTATAATGAACGCATGCGTGAAATAATTTGACGGCTATAGTTCAGCTGGGGATTTTCTCTGCTGTAGGTATATTAATTTTAACGCCATGGAATTGGAATTGCAGTTAGTGATTTTATTATTAGTAATGTGCAGAGTACAAGGAAGATATTGAGTAAAAAAAATCTAGGTGATGGAGTGTGCGTCCAGTAGACAGGGATCAAGAAAAGAAAGGTGAATACCGACGTTTGATGAATGGTTCTTTAAATATACAAGAATGCGAACCGATACTTACCAACCGACGAATAATTCAACCCAAAAAATCCAAATTCCCTAAAAATGCTCCTAAATTTTCCATAAGCCGCACGTAAAGTTGAACATTGTCCAACTTTATGTCCGCCTAACGTTCGGCCGTAAGATCTTACGGTCTACCGTAACACATAAGTGTTACGTTCGCTTATTGTGAACGATTCCACTTATTTTCCAATGTTCAACTTTATCCATTACGTATATCTTACGCCTTACGTCCATTATAATGAGCACTTAGGAAACAGTTTTATTAAAGTAATTCACTCATTTATATTATGTTATGTGGTATGTATTATGGCTCAAAATTTATTAGTAACTTACTTGTTCTGTTCAGAAAATTTGCGAAACATTTCATATGCATTACTGCTTAATTGATTTTTTTTTTGTAATAGAACTGTTTTTCAGATGAAAATACTTGTACTTTTAAGGAAATACGATAAACATCCTATATTGTATTTCTTTAGATTTTTCTCTACTTTTTTATGTATATTGATTCACTCAGCTTTTAAAATATCTCTTGTGAAAGCGGTCCAGTATAACTATAAAACAATCCATAGAACTTATTGTATATTTTTGATTTTGAACGAAGAATAAAAACACACTTGTTTTCAAACTGGTCGCTTAATGTATATAAAAATATATAAACAAAACTACAGGTATGGCAAGTCATTTTAATTTTATTTATGTCACCACCTATTATAGATTTTCAGTTAAGATACCTACTCATTTTTGAAAATTGTATTCTCTCGGAGACAATTACTATAGGTGGAAATTCATGGGGATAGCATCCAAATATCGAAATAAGATAGGTACATAAACATAAAAACACTTGTATCTCCGCTTCCATGATTCCAGCAACTATGTCTGCAAGATAAGCAAAATTTACGGGTAGGTACATACTTGTTTCGCTTTGTGATTTTAATGAATGATTGTACTTACTTTTCAATATTGAATCCTTATATTATAATAACCAACCACTATTTTTATTCCAAAACACAATAATTGTCCTCAAAAACAAATCAAACAACTCACACTAACGTACTCTCATAAAGATTGCATAGAATCCGCTGTTCTTTCCGATAAACATTACCTATCTACAGTGGCGCCCTCTCACGTCGTGTGGTAATTGGATTCGACGATAAAGGTTATCGATTCTAAAATTAAGGCTTTCCGTCAATCAATGCTTCACAGATTTATACTGAAGCTTCAGTTCAGTTTCTTGTTCTATCAAATGAAACTAGTCTGACTGATAAATTTATTGGTTCTCGAGATACCAGATCTTTTTTGAAACAACAGAGACAACTAGGTTGGTTTCAACCTTTCATACACAATTTATTAAAGTGGGTTATATTTTTTCCATCTTTCTATTATATCTATCTTGTTTTTTTTGTTAGGCAGTGATATAATTCAAGCTTATTTTCCATATAAAATGCAGTCTACTACTACTGTTAAAAATAGTTTTATCAGTATCTGCATAAATTCACCAAAACGGTAAAATTGTAGGTACTTATTTTCTTTTAAACTTGCATTCATTCTTTGAATGTGGTAGTGGCTTATTACTATACAAAACATACGACAGACGTCAACATAGTACGAAAAACACTTTGTTATTAAAGCCACAAATAAATAATGGAACTAATGGGAAATAGTGCATTGACCCATTATAAATCGAGCTGTGTGTGTGTTCCTGTGCCATAAATCCAAGTGTCTTTCGCAAGTGCAACGTCACTGATTTATACAGCTACAGGGAAACGTGCCTAACATGTTAATTATAAACAATAATGGCGTCATATATTACCCAGCTGTTATGATGTGTAAATGGACCAGACTAATTCATAAGTAAATGCCTTGATACAACAACATAATCACCGGCTATGAATAATGTAGGGTATCTACTCCCATTTGAAGTGCCGATGCCGATCTAAGTTGATATAGTTTATTTTTCCCATTTGAGCGGAGCAAGCCAAGCTGACATGGCTCTTTAACACAACTCCAATATCATCATAAGACATTCATATCTGAACTGCTACTTATGCAAAGATTAGGTGTTTCTAATTTTTCACTAATGTATATTGCTCCATCAGTTAGGTTGTTTTATCATTATTGCACTCGTGACTAGCTAGTCAACTCGCTCAAATGTAATCGAGCCTTTCTACATTCTTACCGCTTCTCCAAATTGCTATGTAAGGAAATATTTAGGGTTCCTTGTGTCGAAAGAACACATTTTCAGTTCATATTTCTTTTGTTCCAAGATATCTCGGGAACAGATTGGTCGACTTTGATGTTTTGTAGGGTATCTACGTATCGATACCGATACCTATGACAAGGAATGCGCATCTTGCTAACACTAGCTACAACCTGTTTTAATAAAGACTTCAGCGCGAAAATCGTTCCAGCGATTTTGATAAAATTTCTCTAACATATTCTTCTTGAAGACCTTTACCACCATTTCAAGGTGCATTCTCGAAAAAAAGCAGTAAAAAACTGTTCAAATGAACTATCAAATATTTTTAACTGTTCATTCATATTCTAGCAACATGTCAAAATTGGATATGACCAATGTCTTGACGCGCTGAAAAAAAATGAATCATCGCATGACTTGAACAGACGATTTTTATATTTCACAGGCGAACCCAAACGGAGGAGGTATTCAATTCGACTGTCTGCATTTTTTTGGTTTATCTAATTATATTAAACAAGCAAAGCTTGTATATTTAGATATATATATAAAATTATGGAGATGCTCTACACCTTTATGCTTTTATTTAGTCAGATACAGCCACCCACTAGAAGCGGATCACGTGATTTCAAGCTCGTTAGGTCTCCTCAGCGCCACATAAGTGGAACCTATATCCGACTAAACAAAAGCAACTGGAAGATAGTCAAAGTTCTCTGACCTGATCTACCAGCGAGATACAATTCGCGCCACCTAGTTATCGAGAGCCTAATTACGTTTAACGTAAGGATATATAATAATTTGAAGATATCTATTATTTCATAAATGAAAGAGTATATATATAATATAAAATTATGGAGATGCTCTACACCTTTATGCTTTTATTTAGTCAGATACAGCCACCCACTAGAAGCGGATCACGTGATTTCAAGCTCGTTAGCTTTCATCAGCGCCACATTAGTGGAAGCTGTACCCGACTAAGCAAAAGCAACTGGAAGATAGTCAAAGTTCTCTGACCTGATCTATCAGCCGGACACAATTCGCGCCACCTAGATATCGAGAGCCAAATTACGTTTAACTTAAGGATATATAATAATTGGAAGATAACTATTATTTCATAAATGAAAAAGTATATATATAATATAAAATTATGGAGATGCTCTACACTTTTATGCTTTTATTTAGTCAGATATAGCCACCCACTAGAAGCGGATCACGTGATTTCAGGGTGGCTGTATCTGACTAAATAAAAGGATAAAGGTGTAGAGCATTTCCATTATATTTTATATTATATATACAGGGTGGGGCAAACTCCAAAATAACTTTTTTCATATTAAAAATCACAACAAAATAATAAGATTTATGGTTACTTTTGAATTAACATTTATACAAAATTTATTTTTTATTTTGTTGCACCTCTAATAAATATCTTTAACAAATAAAAAAATATATTTTTAAGTAAACATTAAAAATAAAAGCAAACGTTATCCGATTGAATTTTTATCAAACTTTGTTACAAATCAAAACAATTAATCTGTAAATAATGAGCAAATTACAACAAATGCTCAACGATCTGGCTATTTTCATTGGAACAAAGAGCAATTCTTTGATGAAAAGATCTATCAACGTTATCCAAAACTTCGGGAGTAATAGTCGAGAATGCATTTTGGATTCGCAGTTGTATGTCTTCTGGTGTGGTAGGAGGAATACTAAACACAATGTCTTTCACGTAACCCCAAAGAAAAAATTCTAATTTTTTTAAATCAAGGCTCCTTGCAGGCCACGGATTTTGACTCCCAATACCTATCCACTGTTCTCTAAAATTTTCATTCAAAAAAATTTTGAATTAATTTTGCGCTGTGAAAAAACCACATATTTTCAAAAATAACTTCTTCATTGACTTCATCAATTAGTACAGGCAAATTGTTTTGCAAAAAATTGTGGTAAACATTTGCGTTTAATCTTCCTTCAAAAAAAAGTGGCCCAATTACATTTCTTCCAATTATTCCTCTCCAAACATTCACATACCACTGATGTTGTCTATCAATGGCTTCTAGAAAATTTGGGTTTTCTTGAACATAACAGTGGAAATTTCTTCTATTTACTTTATTGAAACTTTGAGATGTTGATTCGTCTGTAAACTAAATATTTTTGGAAAAGTCTTCATTTTCTATCAGTTTCTCCTGAGCCCAATCACAAAATAAGGTTCTCTTGACATAATCAAAAAGTGGCATGTTCGGGGTTTATAATCATGGTAACGGTTTTCTTTTAAAACTCTATGTATACTTCTCCTGGAAATATTCAATTCTTTTTCAATTATTCTGCCACTTATCTGCGGGTTTTCAACTATTACCAGCAGTACATTTTCCTTTATCTCATCGGTTAAAACAGACTTTGTTATTTCATTACATTTTTCGTAAAGAACAAATCTATCTACCAATCTCTGGAAAGCTTCCACACGCTTTTCATACCTTTGCCCATATACTCGAGAAGCCAGAAGATAATTTCTGTTGCATTCAATAAATAAGGACAGCATATCAACAAGTTCTTCTTGTTGATATGCTCAATGTTCATTTTAAAAAAATAATAAAATTGGTGATTAACCACAAAGACATAAATTAAAACAACAAACGGGAACAATAACAACACTTACTTGTAGAACCAATAATAATGGCAATGAATTCACTACAGAATAAAATTATGACAATTAGTTTTTAGATTTACAAGCAATAATCATCCAAGGCTAATGACGATTCACGATTCCTCATTTTTACTTAAAATTGAAGAAAACAGGATTTTGCTAAGAAACTTCTCTATGTAACATTAGTTTATTTTTAGCCATTTCCATTCAAAATTTAGAGCTCTTTTAGCTAGCGTAAGAAAAAATATACCATTCCATTTGAAAAAATCGATAAATCAAAGTCACATTAAATTATTATTTTGAAGCCGGAAAATAAAATTATACACATTCCATAAGAAATAACAAAGTTGTACCTAATTCAAACTATTTGGACGCACCTGGTATATTTGAAAATATTTTAAAGAAAAAGAATTTTTGAAACGAGATAGGGTTTGTTATTTGTTTTTCTTTCTAACTATAAATGCATGGCCGCTATTGTCCATCCCCAGGAGTTTGCCTCACCCTGTATACTCTTTTATTTATGAAATAATAAATATCTTCAAATTATTATATATGCTTACGTTAAACGTAATTAGGCTCCCGATACCTAGGTGGCACGAATTGTGTCCCGCTGGTAGATCAGGTCAGAGAACTTTGACTATCTTCCAGTGCTTTTGTTTAGTCGGATAAAGCTTCCACTTATGTAGCGCTGATGAAAGCTAACGAGCTTGAAATCACGTGATCCGCTTCTAGTGGGTGGCTGTATCTGACTGAATAAAAGCATAAAGGTGTAGAGCATCTCCATTATTTTATATTAAATATATACTCTTTCATTTATGAAATAATAGATATCTTCAAATTATTATATATCCTTACGTTAAACGTAATTAGGCTCTCGATACCTAGGTGGCGCAAATTGTGTCCGGCTGGTAGATCAGGTCAGAGAGCTTTTGTTTAGTCGGATACAGATTCCACTTATGTGGCGCTGATGAAAGCTAACGAGCTTGAAATCACGTGATCCGCTTCTAGTGGGTGGCTGTATCTGACTAAATCAAAGCATAAAGTGTAGAGCATCTCCATAACTTTATATTATATATATACTCTTTCATTTATGAAAAAATTGATATCTTCAAATTATTATATATCCTTACGTTAAACGTAATTAGGCTCTCGATACCTAGGTGGCGCGAATTGTGTCCCGCTGGTAGATCAGGTCAGAGAACTTTGACTATCTTCCAGTTGCTTTTGTTTAGTCGGATATAGCTTCCACTTTTGTGGCGCTGATGAAAGCTAACAAGCTTGAAATCACGTGATCCGCTTCTAGTGGGTGGCTATATCTGACTAAATAAAAGCATAAAGGTGTAGAGCATCTCCATAATTTTATATTATATATATACTCTTTCATTTATGAAATAATAGATATTTTCAAAGACATTTGGTTTCAACATGATGGTTGTACAAGTCACAATGCACGACAAGTGACACAATTTCTCGAAAATACGTTTCCTGATCAATAGATATCTACACATGGTAAGATCAAGTGGCCTCCCAGATCACCAGATGTATCTCCCAATGATTTCTTTCTTTGGGGATATCTGCAAGGATCCATATATCGGCATGAATTTCAGAGAGCTATAAAGCTTGATGAATTGAGGGGGAAAATTATTCAGCATTGTGGCAACATTACGCCAAATCTTCTCAGCGATATGAGATTTGGCTATTGTTTGGCACAACTAGGTGGTTTATTTGAACCTTTATTACATAGTGTTTTTTACATTTTAGTTTATTATTCAATTTTTTTTATTTCGTATGATGTAGGTTTTTAGTTTATTTTAAAAAAAATCACCGTTATGTTTTATTTATTACTTCCCTCAATAAGGGAAGTATTTCTTTTATTATTCGTAGAATGTATTTTATTTTCGGTATCGTTATGGCAAAAAGGAACCAAAACATTTATTTTCAGAAGAGAAATGATTTGTTACATTTATTGCAGCAAATTATTTCTCTCATGCAATGGAACGTCTGCTGAGTAGGTTCTGTGATAAGATCAGAGATAAGATACACATATGCTCTCCTCGATGGCATTTTCGTACTAACACTCTAACACCTACACTCCTACACCCTACACGTACAACCTGCGGAACCTGCGTCTCGCTTCGTTTTTGTACTTCGTACCCACACTCACCTCATTTAGTGAGAAGTGGGGAACAGCGCACCAGATTTGACCAGATGCATACTTGATTTGAGATCGATCCTCAATGAAGAGTATTCAGATGGTCGACTCTTTTCAATACATCGGGGCAATATGCATTGAAATCCTATCATCCGTTCGATTTTGTCCAACTCAGTATATATATATATATATATATATATATTGTTTGATTCTGAATTCTTGACTGGTTTATTATTTATTAAAATAGATTTTTGTTGGGGATGCAGTCATTTAATAAATAAAATTCTTTGGATTATGCCAAGCTTTCGAGAATGTTTATTCTCTTCGTCGGGGCAAAATTCGTGAATTTATATAAAATTAACCACAAACAGGAAAGATTTCATAGTCAGCAATCAGTTATATAAATTCACGAATTTTGCCCCGACGAAGAGAATAAACATTCTCGAAAGCTTGGCATAATCCAAAGAATTTTATTTATTAAATGACTGCATCCCCAACAAAAATCTATTTTATATATATATATATATATATATATATATATATATATATATATATATATATATATATATATGCAAATTTTATCTCGGAATCTGGTCTACCGATTTCGATGAAAATTCATATATATGGGTTCTAGTTCTAGAGTGCATTAAATCGATTGGTTGTATTCGCATTCACAAGAAAAATCGTTTTCAGCAATTAATATTCTCATTTTACGAGTTCTTACAGATAATATTTCAGATAGCAATATAAACCCGATAACATCATAGGAAAAAATAGTCCTATGATTATGCTTCCGAGTAATAATCTAGAGTTCCTCGGTTCGAATTCTGTTCACCTTTGAGTTTTTTTTAACGAAACCAATTTTTTAAATAAAAGATGTTACTATGAGTTTCTAATAATTTAATCGGAAATTTTCACAGAAAATTTGTACATATCTAATATATTGCGACCCTTAATAAGCTACACATTAGTTATTTCAAGGAAGGGTTAGCAGATTATGGTAAAATTTAGCAAAAAGGGGTTTTCGGAGACGAGAAATCGATTGACGATATTTCATATTAAATCGGTGTGACCCTCGAGGTCCACACTAGCTATTTCAAGAATGGCTTCGCAAAGTTTCAGTATGTATAGTGTTTGGGGGTTGAAAAGTCAATCGGTGATACAGCTGAGTTCTGGTAAGTTTCACATTCATATTTATTTTTAAATCCTTGAATTCTGAGCCATGTGAATGATAAAAGCAATATTTACCGATCGCAATACATTTTAACTATAAATATGCAGATTTTTGAACTTTTAGAGTAACTCTTATAGACCCACTGTAAATTCTGTGTTACTCGAGCAATGCTCGGTCGCCCAGATATTGGTTTATTAAACGTAGGCACTCCGATTTTGATTATTTTTGATTCATTTAAAAGATGAGACTTGAGAAATAAGTAAAAATAATAATAGTAATGTAATATTTCAACGTATATAAGTCACACACATAAATATGTGTGTTTCCGCTATGTGGAGGGGGCAATTTCTTTCGAAAAATTCCCTTAGAAATGTAACTTACAGGGCCAGTCTGACAAGGGGGAAAGCCCCCTATCAGACAAGAAAAACATAAAATAAATAAAATATACATATACAATTATAAAATTTACACGAAAACAATAAATGAATTTGAATTGAATTTCGAAAATTTTAAAATCTGAGACGGCCAAACTAAAGACCAAATTATTTGTAGCAGCATTTAAATTGAATTTTTGTTCTAGAGTTACTGTTTACAGCAATGGTAAAGTCTAAAATATGCGTATTTGGCGACGATGTTTTTATTAGATCCCTGAATAATAACAAGTACAAGCAAAGAATGTACACAAGTAATAGGATAAGTACTATCTTCATTGGTATAAGTGAACGTTCAACGATTTTCGTGACTAATATTACACTTAAAAATATATTTATTAGGTAAATATTTCTTACAAAAAATTGGACATACTTTATTTGCTGGTGCTCTGAAAAATTTATATTAATTCTATTGGTGCTGGTACTTGTGAAGTTGGTGCAAAGAAACTTCAAGTTAACTACATTTGCACAATTTCAAAATTACCTGTACCAATAGTTAAAATTATTTTTTATTTTTCAGTGCACCAACAAATAAAGTCAGTCCAATTAAAAAAGTATATTTATTGATGGAATTTGTTTGACAGTGGTAGGAAGGTCATGCGAGTAGACACGCCAGATTTTTACTTTTTGACTGCCACCCCAAGTAGCTATGTAAGGAATGTAGGTATTGTAATTGTGTAAAAGTTTCGGAGTCCGGTTTTTATAGGATGTTTGCATAAAGGGTCCCCAGAGTCTAAAAACATATTTTCAATCAATGATTTGACAGTTTGTAGCAAGCTTATCTTTTGAAGGGATTGAGCAATTAGTTGCTAGGCAATAGCCGAAAAACGTGTTTTGCTCAGTGCTGCATCGTGAAAATGTTTTAACGATTTTATTAAATTTGTCGCAAAAATATTCTTCTTGAAGCCTGTTGTCTAATGGAGTATCTGAAAAATCAGAAAGTGAGTGATGCTTACATGTACTGTAAAATTTTGTAACTGTTTATTTATTTCCTGCCTAAAAGGTTCTTTCTACGTTTAAAGTGAATATTACCTTTTGAATTTGTCTTGGCACGCTGAATAAAATGAATGGTTGTAAGACTTGAAAGACTCGTGAGTGAACATATCAGAGTTTTTGTTTTCGTGTGTTGGGAATTGTATTTGTCTACCAAGATTTATTTTTGCTATTGCTTATAAAAGATACGATCTTACTTCTATACCGCATTTCACATTGAGAATGCAGTGTGGCCGGGTATAGGCAATGTATTTTAAATAGAAAAACGGCACACTGTGTTTTTTTTGATTATATGAGCTGGAGAAAATCGACTCGAGGATATCGAGTGAACCCTACACACTCGATGGCGTGAGGCTCTCCATTCCATAGCCTGGTATACTCACTAAAACCGCCACCCCGTCTGGGATTGTCTGACCACTACTGGTCTCCAGCCAGTTGGCCCATTGTATCTAGCACACTGTATTGCCAGTCTTTAAATTTACCTGTTATATTTTCTTCTTTACTTTTGATTCTTTTATTATTATTAATATTAATTATTGAGCATAAAAAAATGTTGAGATAAAATTTAAACCAACACAGCGAAATCTTTGAACCTTGATGATTGGTCGAGCCCGATATACAATGCGCTGGCAACGATGGGCCCCATAAAACGCCACATTGTATCAAAGTTTGAAATGCGCTTTAGGTAGTTTTCAATCTGCTAGTTAGCTGGGCAAGTTCACCTGCAGTATAATTTTATTTTGAGAAAAACTATGAAGAAATTCCTCTATAATAGTATGTTTACATGTTTAATTACCCCTTATTAAGAATTTACTAAAAGAGACAATTATATTTATCAGATATTTATTCGAGTGCAATCTTAGAAGAGCAAATCGTCAATTTCAATCAGTAGCTTTTATAATATGTTCTGTTGTTGTTGCAGAAAATTAACGGTGATATGCTCTGTTAATTACCTATTCTGTACTAGAAACAAAAATGCTCTGAGTGGCTTTCGTGTCGAGAACATGCTTTTCAAACGTGGTAGTTAGTGTACTTATTATTTATAAGTATGAAGGGTATTAATATTTGATTGAAAATAAATGGAACCACATTTCACTATGATTATACATACTTGATGAGTTCTAGTACATAAAATCAAATACACTGCCGTTACGATAGATATTTTCCATGATTTTTTCGTATAGAAAACCTGTATAACTAAGAGGATATGTGCCTATTGATTTGTAGATTATTATTTGGTTGAATTTGGCACCAAAAAAAAAACTTTTAACAGCAATTCAATTTCTTTCTGTCCAAATTTGTGGGGGATTCAAGGTCCTAGAGTAAGGGCCTACTTTAAGAATCATTACAATTCTTGAATGTAACTGGTGTTAACTCTTAGCTCCTCGATATATGTCCTGTTCTTTTCTTGTAAACCTGCGCATTAGGAGATGATTGGCAATAAGAATTCATCTTTAATAACACAAAATAGACAGTCATCCGTGTTATCTGTCATAAATGTTTTGTTTCAAAGGTAATAAAATTAAATTTTCGACATAGTTGAGTTCAAAAATTGTTGGGACTTCCCAAAAAATCTCAAGGCGTTAAAAGTGCGATAGTGATGAACATTGAAATGTCACCATAATTTTTGAGAATTTATTGACTACTACTTCTGAAGTCGACTATAGCTCACTTTGGTTCGACCAATCACCATGCCACTAGAGTTTTGATTCTCGTTAATATTAGTTCATTAATTCGCCTTTCAACTGTTTGTTTCTTCTTCAATACATCCTACTGTTTTCCTCCTTGTAAAATATTCAATATTTCTTGACCTGTAGGTAGAAAGCCCCAGAGTATTGTTCCAGAAGTAAATAACATGGAACTGAAGAACAAAAATCGTAATAAAAATATAATAAGTTTTTGAGTGTACTAGGGAGTAGGTAGCAATAGTACTGAAAATGTAAAAAATAAATTTACCAAATTGCATGCGACTCCCATATTATCCAAACAAATACCATTACATATATTTAGCTACATATTAGTCTCGAAACTGACAGTATCTATATCATGTCCAAATTAATATCTCGATGCAAACAAATTTCCAAATCCCATATGAACAACTACAAGTAGACTTCAGTTGAACAGTTCCATTACCTACATAATCGTAGCGGACTGAAAAACGTATATCTATCGATCACTATTTCAGAAGGCTTACAGAATTATATCCCTGTTTTTATTTTTGTTTCATGGAAGTTTCATTCAAACTCAATCATCAGGCGATGGAAGAGGAAGCGCGCACTAAACATTTAACTGACTGGAGCTCAATACCATATTTGAAGTTCAAAACATTCAACTGGTGTTGGTGAATACTGACTGTCCTGTATATAAAAACGCGACATGAAAAGTTAATTGAAACAAAATTCAATTGAGTTACTCAATTTATCTTGATAAAACTGTGCTGTTTTTGTTTTTCAATGCAACAGGCTTACAAACAAAATCGAGTTATGTTCTTGATGAATATAAATAATGTCTTGAGAGCGCTGCGATAAATGCTGAAAATGAAACATCAGTACATGAAACTAGTCGAGAATCGATTTAATTTTGGGAAGATTTTCTCAAGTAAGTGAGTACTCACTCTATTTTATCTGAAATTAAGGTGATTATAACTTATTACACATAATTGCTGAATAAATTAACTCATACCGTGGTATTAACTGTCTTTTGATAACCTATTTATGTATTTATATAATATATAGTTCTGCATGCATTCGTAAATGTTTTGTACACAAAATTATTTATTCAAATTGAACTATTATGAAAAATCGTTCTCTTATTTAGACAGTATCGTTTGTGTGACGATTTACTTTGCTCTATAAAAATGTGTCGAATTCTGCTTTATTGTCAATACCTACCTTAAATTTCAATTTATAATTTTATTATAATGAACGCACAAACAAGGAGAGAACATAATGACAAGAATTGATTATGTGACTGTGCGCCGAGTCCAAGATGTGCATACAAGCAAAAAATGCTGTGAAGATCTGAAAAAAAAACGATGTTGTTTTGAAAGTACCATAGAAGTCAATAGTGAAAACCTCTGCACCTACCGAGCGACTCATAGACTATTTCATACAAAGAGTGATCAAGATGAGCATCAAGTTAGCTAAGCACCTGTCACGAATCGACTCGAGAGTAGGTGGATAATTTGCCGCTAATTAGTCGTGAATTAGTTGTGAAAATACCGATTTTGTCGTTTTTTGTTTTTTTGTTTTTTTCGGATGCTTTGCTAACTTGATATAAAGTTAGCAAAGCACGGCTCCAGAAATGACTTTAAAGCGTTCGTAGAAGAATGGGAATAGGATCAGTTTTTGCCGCTAATTAGTCGTTAATTAGTTGTGAAGAAATTAATTTCCTAAATTATTATTTTTAATTTTTTTTTTGGGTGCCTTGCTAACTTGATACAATGTTAGCAAAGCACGCCTCGAAAAATGACTTTAGAACGTTCGTAGAATAATGGGAATAGAACAAGAATTTGCCGCTAATTAGTCGCTAATTAGTTGTGAAAAAAAAAATTCCTAAAATATTTTTTTTTTGTTTTTTTTGGGTGCTTTGCTAACTTGATATAAAGTTAGCAAAGCACACCTCCGAAAATGACTTTAGAGCGTTCGTAGAATAATGGGAATAGAACAAGAATTTTCCGCTAATTAGTCGCTAATTAGTTGTGAAGAAATAAATTTCCTAAAATATTTTTTTTTGTTTTTTTGGGTGCTTTGCTAAATTGATATAGAGTTAGCAAAGCACTCCTACAAAAATGACATTAGAGCGTTCGTAGAAGAATGGTATTGGGATAAGTTTTTGCCGCTAATTAGTCGCTAATTAGTTGTACAGAAATTAATTTTCCAAAAGTATTTTTTTTGTTTATTTTTTGGGTGCTTTGCTAAAATGATATAAAGTTAGCAAAGCACGCCTTAAACAAATAACTTTAGAGCGTTCGTAGAAGAATGGGAATGGAATAAGTTTTTGCCGAATTAGTTGTGAAGAAATTAATTTCCCAAACTATTTGTTTTGGTTTTTTTGGGTGCTTTGCTAACTTGATATAAAGTTAGCCAAGCACGCCACGAAAAATGACTTTACAGCGTTCGTAGAATAATGGGAATAGAATAAGAATTTGCCGCTAATTACTCGCTAATTAGTTGTGAAGAAATTAATTTTCAAAATTATTTTTTTTTTCATTCGTGCCAAATAACAAGTTTTTCAAGCGGAACCGACTATTCACAACGTAGGAATATAGGGACCTTGATTTCACTTTACTGAGAAGCTCTTCAGAAATTTTGCTCCACACGGGATCAGATTCTAAGGCAATATCATTGTGTTTATCATCACAAATGATATCGATTTTGTGATTCAAAATAGCCTGAATTACAGTACTATTTTCGACAGAAGGTGGGCGCCCTCTAGGCATGATTATTCTTTTGGAGTAGTATCCAAAATATTGCAACCTAAAAAAATGAAGGCAAACTTTGTCAGCAAAAAATTGAAGTCAATCTTGCAGAGTTGCAACCACAAAGTTGAATCTTGAATAAATATTGAAGAAATTATCCTTTATAGTAACCTCATATAGCTCTGCCATTATATCAAATTGAGAATTTTGAAATAAGAATGGTCATAGGAAGTGATTATTATAATAGCCCCAGTTCAACAAATCCAGGAAAAAATACCACCAAGTACCTAATTCCTTTATGTATTTTTTCTCGATTTAAGTACTTGTTTTAGTATTTTAAAATTTTAAGGAAATTTGTTAAGATTGGTTGAAAAATTCAGAAACTGATATACACGTCTATGAAGCAGGCAAAGCCAATTTGGAAAAAAAGGATTTTTGAAAACACAGGAATCAAGTGCTATTTAAATGCTAATTAAATGCCCTATACCTGATTTTAGTGCTCTTTAATTTTTTTCAAAAATCGTGGCTTTGTTGGCATGTCTTCCAGCTTCTTTTTGTACGACTTAATAGTTTGCTCATATATAAAAACTTTCGCCTGCTCCTTCAAAGCATCGGTTTCAATTTTCAGTTGATTCGCCTTCTCACCGAATTTCTGCAAATTCTTTTGACTTGACTGCAGTTCCAGTTCCTTTTCCAGGAGCTCGATTCGCAGGCTATTCAACAGTTCGTCCTTCAAATCCTCGATATGTTTTCTCGAGCCCGAGAACTTGAGGCTGCATCCAGCATCGTTGGGATTTTTAAACTTGTCGTTTTTTGTTCCCCATCAACAGAGTGCTTTTTTCTTCTTGCAACAACGAAAGTTGTTTTTCGAGCTCGTGTGACGAATGCCATCATTATTGCCAGTCACGAAGGAGTACAAACTACTGGAAGATTTCTTCCCCTCTAATTCATTGGACATTTTCTGCCACAATGGGACATGCTTGCTCAAAACTTTATTGCCTGCCAACTTAACCTGTTAAAATCAGGAATAGGGCATTTAATTAGCATTTAAATAGCACTTAATTCCTGTGTTTTTGAAAATCCATTTTTCCAGTTTGGCTTTGTTGAAATGTTTTTTTTATAATTTCTAATGATAAACAATGAGCATTAAATTAGCATTTAAATACTGAGTGATCGAGAGCACTAATAGAGTGAATTTGAATAAAAAAAAATTAAAGAACATTAAAATCAGGAATAGGGCATTTAATTAGCATTTAAATAGCACTTAATTCCTGTGTTTTCGAAAATACATTTTTCCAAATTGGCTTTACCTGCTTCATAGACGTCTGATATACTGAGAGAAATATATATTTAATGCTGAGACGATTTCTCTTTTACCAAAAACCGTTTATTACCGTTTATTACCAAACAAAATCATTTAAAGGTTATGATAATTCAGATATTTATAGTAGTTTATAAAATAAACATAGCACTTAATATATTCATAAAATACAAAGCAAAAGTATTGTTCAAAACGTACAAAATTCTCAGATTCTATGAATTGGCATTTCTAATTCACTTTGCAGGAAATTTTGAAATCACGGAAAGAAATAAAATCTCGAACTCGAATTAATTTCTGTACAACTAATTAGCGACTAATTAACGGCAAAAACTTATCCCAATATCATTCTTCTACGAAGGCTCTAAAGTCATTTTTTGTAGGCGTGCTTTGTGCTCTATATCAAGTTAGAGAAGCACCCAAAAAAAAACAAAAAAAAATATTTTAGGAAATTTATTTCTTCACAACTAATTAGCGACTAATAAGCGGCAAATTCTTGTTTTATTCCCATTACTCTAAACGCTATAAAGTTATTTTTGGAGGTGTGCTTTGCTAACTTTATATCAAGTTAGCAAAGCACCCAAAAAAAACAAAAAAAATATTTTAGGAAATGTATTTCTTCACAACCAATTAGCGACTAATTAGCGGCAAATTCTTGTTCTATTTCCATTATTCTACGAACGTTCTAAAGTCATTTTTCGAGGCGTGCTTTGCTAACTTTGTATCAAGTTAGCAAGGCACCCAAAAAAAAAACAAAAAAATAATAATTTAGGAAATTAATTTCTTCACAACTAATTAACGACTAGTTAGCGGCAAATTCTTGTCACATTCCCATTATTCTACGAACGTTCTAAAGTCATTTTTCGAGGCGTGCTTTGCTAACTTTGTATCAAGTTAACAAGGCACCCAAAAAAAAAACTAAAAAATAATAATTTAGGAAATTAATTTCGTCACAACTAATTAACGACTAATTAGCGGCAAAAACTAATCCTATTCCCATTCTTCTATGAACGCTCTAAAGTCATTTTTGGGAAGTGTGCTTTGCTAACTTTATATCAAGTTAGCAAAGCATCCAAAAAATAAACAAAAAAATTAATTTCAGTAGAAGTTATAGATATTGTCAGCCTTCACATTTGAAAATTAATTGGAACTATAAAGTGTGTGTGTATATATCACTGACGCAAACTCTCGTCTCCTCAACTATAGAAATCTCCTTTCTTTGTTTCTTCTGATTCCGTCAATAATTTAAAAACAAATCTGGAAAACTCGTAGCCTATTCAGAGTTGAATGTAATTCTTTGCTATTTTGCTTATCTATAATACCTGCTTACCTTTTTTCCCTTCTGTAATCTGATACCTCCTTTTTAAGGTTGGAGGTCGTTTCTTAAAACAATAAATTTGTTATTGTTGGGAGATAATGCGTTTCCTGTTCCTACCTACCATTGAATATAGTCAGAAATTATACGACCTGTTTTTATAATTATCTATTAATTATATGAAATTGATGCATTGGAATTGAATATGGTTTGATGACATTATGTTTATTCAAGTAGATATGACGCAGTGAGTTTGACATTTTCATTACTATACTGGAGTATACAAGTCAAAAGAAATTTAAATAATAATATTGTTTATTTCACTTACCGCTACAGCCGGAACCTACCAATGTTAGTAAAATATTTCGGAATTCGGATTTCCAATGGTGTTTGTGTTTCAGACCCCTGTCCCCTGTGGCTCATGATCAGCACCTGGTAGAACTCTTCACTTGTTCAGTATTCTCAAAAAACAAGAAACTTTGGTCAAATTTTGAAATGAAATTCGCTCTTATCTAGGATAGACCGCATTGTTCAGATATGTTGTATATTGTACTTAACTTATCTGGTCTAAAAAGAAGAACAATAACTAGTCAATTAACAACGTGCTTAGGTACGTAGGTATAGGTATTTAGATAAAACTCTGATTATTTTTATTGTCTTTAATACAAATATGATATATAAGTACAACTGATATGAGGGTTTGCATATTCGACAAAGTAAATGTATGTATATTAATAACACCGCCAATTGTCATAGAATTTCTTTAGAAAAATGTCTAATAATCTTACCAACCCTCGCTAGAAATGCATAGTGCAACAAGCAACATACTCCTCTGAAGGAAGTACCTATGCTAGAAGCCATTCCAAAATGGATTTAACTTCATATTGCTTCGGAAACGTCGCAGATATTTAAAAGTAAAGTTACTTTATTTTTGTTCTCGAACAACACTCGCAAGGAACGTGTATTGCTTTCTTTAGAAAAAAGGGTCGAAAGAGAACAGAAGTAGTTTCTTTTCAACTCTATTTTGCTCTGGAGAAATGCTCGAGAAAATATATGTTACGTAACAGTTTGAAAAAGTTTCATGATGCATTATTTTTATATGCTAATATCGATACACGATTGTAAGATCGACGATACCTGAAAAAGGGGATTCTGTTTATATCTGAACGCTGTTGAAAGAAACGATTTTATAAATGCAGAACAACAGGTATAATAATAATCGGAAGTTATTTTATAGAGGCGGATATCCTGCATTGCAATTCGCTTCAGGTTACTTTGCTAATATAATCTAGTTATTACTGTTATTGTTGTATTTCGAGCGATTAATATTATAGCAGATATTATTTTACTCTGGGACTATTTTCATAAGAATTTTCTATCAACAGTATTTGAAACAAACATCTATTCAATATTTTAATGACCATAAATTCGCCTCTGTTTCTTAAAGGAAAAACTTATCATATATACAATATATACAATCTAGATAAGTGATTTTGGTATCCATTGAGATACAGAAAAGGTAATTGACGAAGATAATGCAGATTTTCAGTAAATTTTAATTCAACATCGATAAAACAGAGTTATTGGGTTTACTCAAATTAATTTGTTCATATTCATAATATTTAGAGAAAAATCCTTCATCATTATCATCAAAGTTTTAATTGTTAAAACATTTTTGAAAGGACAATGGGAAGAAAAAAAGCTCTAGCCAGAATATGCAAGTAGGTAGGTACCTACTCTTTTTACGAGATGAGATGCTAAAATTAAAATATCATTCCCTTGGCGTCTAGTTACCATCTGAAACTCTTTCTAGTTCTTTAATAAATTCCTTACAACAATTTACATGCTTAAGCAGACGTTTTAATTTTTACCGGTTTTAATATAGTCGCAATATGCCCCAGCGAAATGACTTTTTAATTATTAATTTACAAAAATATAACTCTTGAGAAACGGTATTGCAAAAGTTTTTTATTTCTGAAAAAATATTTCATGATTATTCATTTTGTCGCTTAAATCATTTGTATTTGCATTTGAAATTTATATGTTAACATTATTGTGATAGTAGAAAATAATTAGCACGTGGTGTTTGGTTATCATATGTGATAATTATGAACATGATGTTGATATAAGTACAGTTTATAAGCATAACCCATTCTTCAGACAAGTTTCATCAAAATCCTTAAAGCTGTTTTCGCGCCAAAGTCATGCGGAACAGTTTTTTCAGCTATTGTCTAACAACTAGTGTTAACAGGATGCGCAATCTCACTCTCGATATCCTACAATGCAAAAAAAATCCCGATGGCCTGTAGTCAGCGGAAAGGTAAATTTCTCAAAATTCATTGAATTGAAATTTTAACAACTTTTTCATTGGTATACTTACATATTATTACTTAAAATTGCCGTGTGTGTCATAGCCTTGCGGATAGAGGTTTTTGTTTTGGCTGTTGAATATAAAGCAGACAGGGTTCGAGTCCACTTCAAGGCAGATTTTTTTTTCGTCTATTTCTTTTCAATAAATATACTACTATATATTTTTTAATCAGGGTCTATATTAAGATCTCCAGAAAATGTACAATTACATCAAATTTATATTGAGTGTTCATTTTTTATCATTATTTGTTATTTTTCTTTATTAATTTTTATTTTTTTATCTGTATATTTTATGAAAAATTGCTTTGAACAAAAGTTGTAGGTACTGATTATATCTATAACCTAAAATTATTGTTAATAATATTTACACTACTGCTCTTTTTTGATAATTTTTTTAAATGTTTGAATGGTCGCCACTTTGAAACTACTTACCCGATATTGCCCAATAACGAACTCGACCGAGATATTTGAGAGATTGATTTTTGTAGCAAATTTGAACTTGATACCTTCAAAACTGCGACCTCTATCGTGTTAACAAATTTCGTAATATCCCATATATATATATATATTTATAAACTTTTGAACCAGATGTTTTTTTGGACTAACTTATAGACATATAACAACATGCCGTTGAAATTTTTTCGAAATTCAAAAGTGTGAACGATCGCAATAGGTATATTTCTATAAGAAATTTACCTAAAAGAAAGCAACAAAATTCACAAACAGACATATCAAAAACACTTTTTGTAAATCTATTTACAATTGTATGCATATCAAAATTATGAAAATTTCATGAAAATGGGTTAAGGTAACCGTTATTATTTATAAAGTGCATTATTTTTTATACAGGGTGTCCAAGAAATATCCATTATTTACATATATGTCTGTCTTTTTGTGATTTATAATAATAAATGCCAAATTTGAAAATATTTCTTATTATATATTAACATGTAATGTCTGAAACAGCCTAAATGAGTATGAAAACAAATTTATAACACAAAAATATCATGAAATCATGAAAATTACTGGTTGTTACTAGGAATACATTTTATTATCTTCTTCTAGTGAGATTCATTTGTTTTTATTATTAGCATCTATATTGAAGTATGTACATGATATTCTCAAGTTAAGTGAGGATTGGCATGAACATTTGATCATCTGTTGTGTTTCGTTTGTTTGTGTACAAAAACTCTCAAAGTTGAGAAATACAGAATTGATTCTTTGAAACTTCCAGCGGTCCTTCTTGCCAGATAGGGAAAGCATCTATTAAATTATCTCAATATTCGCCATAAGAAAAAGATTTATAAAACTTAAGATAAAATATTAATTATTGCTTATTTTCAGTAATTTAAAAGCAAGTGAGAAACTAACAAGTATAAATATATATTTTTTAATTAAATCTATGCTGTTATGGGTCATGGTTACTTAATGATATGTGTATCAGCAATTAGAAAATAATTTGAGAAAAAAATGCAAATAATCAAAGACTGGTAATAATTCGAACTATCAGAAATATTTTGCTCAATTCATTTATCAAATAAGGTACAGTATGTTGCATTTAAGAGAATTAACTATTGGCTACTTTTTATAACCCCTCACAGACATATTTTTGGACACCCCTTGTAAAGACTAATGCAGTTCATACAGAACAACAGTTACCTTAAACTTTTCTCATAAAATTTCAATAAATCTGATTATCATATTTTTATAAATAGATTTACAATTTTTTTTCTGTTTACGCTTAAAATAACACTTACATTATTAAGAAGAGTACCTTCAAATTGGGTGTTCTATCAAAAAATAAAATAAAAAATATTTGAAATAATGTTTTTATTGGATATGGGTGGATGTCACAACGCTGTAATGCTCAAAATGTTTTGATTCGATAGGTCGTAAGTAGTTGACTATGGCTAAAACCAAAATTTGAAGTTCGTATGTCGTGTACATCTCCATAAACGTCTAATAATCCATCGACTTTGAAACACACCTATATTTATACAGAGTACTTAATAACTTTTTGGAAGAAAGCAATATTCGAAATATTTTTTTACTGCACGGCTTCCACAAGTGCTCTTTAATTCGTCTCTTGAGTTTACTGGAGCTTGCGTTTACATATATTCTTTATAAATAAAGCTTATTTAACAATCAATTTTCCAAAAATATTCTTTGTGGCAAGTAAACTAAGTGCCATATTCGGCTTGGCTCTTGAAATTATAAAACATGACCAAAAATCCTTCTTCTCTATAATTCGAAATTTATTTATGTAGTTGCAGAAAGAATGTTAAATTGGCGTTCGATGGTATGTACCTATGTATGTAAGTAGAACTGTAGAAAGGGGTGAACGCTGTAGAAGCACACTCATAACTGCACCTTGCTTTGCTTCCTCCTTTACCGATACATCCTAGGCACATAATCACTTGTGAAGCTGCACATTTCATTTGCCTCAATTCACTTTTCTATTTTAGTATTCTATAATATTTGGCATCACACATTTCAAAAGGAAATCAATCGATCATTTCTCAATCATACAAAGCTGGAATCCATTACTTTAGCATTATTTATTCTCAAAAATACTAAGATAGAGGAAATCTCCTGATATAATGAATGAGTAAGATACAATTTCAGATGTATATAAGATAACTATGCCATTAAATATTTAGTGATCAAATTAATAAGAGGTCTTATTCTCAATTACTAAATCTACTACTAAAAAAGTATATTGTCTTGCAATTAATCTTGAATACTGTCTTAAATGTTTCCTAACTTCACACTTAAATCCTGATACATGGATATTTTTATAGCTTAGGACTTTATTATAAACTTTAGCTACATTATATGAAAACCAATTACGATATACAGAAGTTTTATATTTAGTCCATGTCGAGCTATTCTTCTGACTAATATTCAAAGCATTAGGAATGACGGAATTTGATGTCTAGATCATGCAGTTTTCACCTCTAAGGCTTTCTGACATAGCATGTAATTAAATCTCTGGTAATAATTGTACTCAAAGTGGGTCATTCTTCTTGTTCAGTTAAACTTTTCACCACTTTTGCCTATTGAATGCTTTATAATAAGAACCAAACCGATCTTTCAGTTTCAGTATTATACGTTTCAGCATTTTCAGTTATCAATTGATATATTGTTTTTTATGAACTACCCGATTATTGAAAAAAACCCGAACAGATTTAAAATTTTAAACTTTCGAAATTCCTCATGAACCCATGCAAAAATATTTTGTAGTTCTATAATAAAAGGTATAATTGGATTTTGCTATAAAATGGTCTCCTTTATTACATTCGTTGTATGGGATGCGCATTTGTCATCTTGATGCTGAACTTACAATATTTATAACTTTCGCACTTTGTATGGCAGACGTACTCGTTCTTCAATTAATTTTAAAACATCTAATCTCATACAGAACTTGCTGTACAATCTGTTGATCATGGTATGAAATAATTTGCTTGAAACATCCTAGAATATAACAATTGGATGAGAGGTTAACCATAGACTCAATTCACTTCAATAGTTTCGACTGATTATCAAATGTATAAAGTTAGCAGAGATATCGCCATTAGCAATCAAATCCGTGCTCATTTAATGCAATTTGCTACCAAACAGTTACAGAGTGATTGTGAAGTACCAAATTGTATTTTGTTGATCAACAACATTATATAAATGAATGCAGATGATGTTTTCACAACAAATTTACAAAGCTCTTGTATTTGTAATTTATTTGAGTTGAAGGTTGTACAGTAATTATATTATATTGATTGATTTATTTGGTTGTCCCTATTGTTTCAGTTGTCATTAGGTGGTTATGAACATTAACCGATTTTGAACGTAATCTCGCAATAATAAACAATTTCTCTTGAATTTTGTTAGAGTGATATGTTGCTCTGAACTAAATTCTATGCAGTTTATGATTACGATTTCAACCAACTATAACCGAATCTATTAGATTTAATGATCTATGACAATAAGCATAATTTTTGTATGAAACAGAAAGTTTTATACAAATCAAAGTATCTTTGATAATGAATGAATAATATCATCAATTCATCAATAAGAATTTTTTTATCCAGAACACTTGATAAAATTATTATCACAAAATCGTTTATCTAACATTCTTGTTCAGAAATATCACTTGATTTTGATTTTATCAGTCAGTAATTTTTTAATTGTAGACTATCATTGTAATCCCGGCGGATCAAGTGATCCAAGAAAAACTGATCCAAAGTTTGCCAATAAATATATTATTGAGTAATACTGCAAAAATATAAAATAATATAATGAAGATTGAAAATAATGTCAATCGCTTTAATTCCTTGGGATTATTTAAGCATTCTTATATCAAAATTTACCAAAAGAAATTAGTTGTTGCAGCAGCAAAGTTTTACAACCATACCTTAAATAAACTTGTTTACAACTCGAATTGGTGTATTGGAATCCTCGTAGTTAATTGTCTACCAGTTTCATTTAGGTAAAGCACGTAAGCTCTTATTTGACCTATCAAAAAATGTTCTTTGGTGTGCTCACAGAATCATTCTACAAAATAATACAATTTTTAGATATTTGGTAATGATGTTCTTCTAAGAGTCTTAAGTGATTTTTATTATCGTAGATATCGATAGAATAATTTTAAATTTTACAATTTGACTTGTGTGTTTCTGATGGCCATGTTAAATGAGATTTTCTCTCGGAATTGAAATAATGGAACTTGCCTAATTAAACAAAAGCAACAGACAACGAACCTATTATTTTTCACATTTACGGAGTTTTTCCCAACCCACTTAAAAATTTCAATAAAAAATTATTATATTGAGGAATAATTCCGATCAGCAACTTTCAGAATGTTCAATCAATAGTTATCAATTTTTAGAAAAATGTCTTATAGAAATGTACCTTTTGCGATCGTTCACACTTTTGAGTTTCGAAAAAATTTCAACGGCATGTTTGCAAAAAAACTTTTGTTTCAAAAGTTTATATATATATATATATATATATATATATATATATATATATATATATATATATATATATATATATATATATATATATATATATAAACTTTTGAAACAAAAGTTTTTTTGCAAACATGCCGTTGAAATTTTTTCGAAACTCAAAAGTGTGAACGATCGCAAAAGGTACATTTCTATAAGACATTTTTCTAAAAATTGATAACTATTGATTGAACATTCTGAAAGTTGCTGATCGGAATTATTCCTCAATATAATAATTTTTTATTGAAATTTTTAAGTGGGTTGGGAAAAACTCCGTAAATGTGAAAAATAATAGGTTCGTTGTCTGTTGCTTTTGTTTAATTAGGCAAGTTCCATTATTTCAATTCCGAGAGAAAATCTCATTTAACATGGCCATCAGAAACACACAAGTCAAATTGTAAAATTTAAAATTATTCTATCGATATCTACGATAATAAAAATCACTTAAGACTCTTAGAAGAACATCATTACCAAATATCTAAAAATTGTATTATTTTGTAGAATGATTCTGTGAGCACACCAAAGAACATTTTTTGATAGGTCAAATAAGAGCTTACGTGCTTTACCTAAATGAAACTGGTAGACAATTAACTACGAGGATTCCAATACACCAATTCGAGTTGTAAACAAGTTTATTTAAGGTATGGTTGTAAAACTTTGCTGCTGCAACAACTAATTTCTTTTGGTAAATTTTGATATAAGAATGCTTAAATAATCCCAAGGAATTAAAGCGATTGACATTATTTTCAATCTTCATTATATTATTTTATATTTTTGCAGTATTACTCAATAATATATTTATTGGCAAACTTTGGATCAGTTTTTCTTGGATCACTTGATCCGCCGGGATTACAATGATAGTCTACAATTAAAAAATTACTGACTGATAAAATCAAAATCAAGTGATATTTCTGAACAAGAATGTTAGATAAACGATTTTGTGATAATAATTTTATCAAGTGTTCTGGATAAAAAAATTCTTATTGATGAATTGATGATATTATTCATTCATTATCAAAGATACTTTGATTTGTATAAAACTTTCTGTTTCATACAAAAATTATGCTTATTGTCATAGATCATTAAATCTAATAGATTCGGTTATAGTTGGTTGAAATCGTAATCATAAACTGCATAGAATTTAGTTCAGAGCAACATATCACTCTAACAAAATTCAAGAGAAATTGTTTATTATTGCGAGATTACGTTCAAAATCGGTTAATGTTCATAACCACCTAATGACAACTGAAACAATAGGGACAACCAAATAAATCAATCAATATAATATAATTACTGTACAACCTTCAACTCAAATAAATTACAAATACAAGAGCTTTGTAAATTTGTTGTGAAAACATCATCTGCATTCATTTATATAATGTTGTTGATCAACAAAATACAATTTGGTACTTCACAATCACTCTGTAACTGTTTGGTAGCAAATTGCATTAAATGAGCACGGATTTGATTGCTAATGGCGATATCTCTGCTAACTTTATACATTTGATAATCAGTCGAAACTATTGAAGTGAATTGAGTCTATGGTTAACCTCTCATCCAATTGTTATATTCTAGGATGTTTCAAGCAAATTATTTCATACCATGATCAACAGATTGTACAGCAAGTTCTGTATGAGATTAGATGTTTTAAAATTAATTGAAGAACGAGTACGTCTGCCATACAAAGTGCGAAAGTTATAAATATTGTAAGTTCAGCATCAAGATGACAAATGCGCATCCCATACAACGAATGTAATAAAGGAGACCATTTTATAGCAAAATCCAATTATACCTTTTATTATAGAACTACAAAATATTTTTGCATGGGTTCATGAGGAATTTCGAAAGTTTAAAATTTTAAATCTGTTCGGGTTTTTTTCAATAATCGGGTAGTTCATAAAAAACAATATATCAATTGATAACTGAAAATGCTGAAACGTATAATACTGAAACTGAAAGATCGGTTTGGTTGTTATTATAAAGCATTCAATAGGCAAAAGTGGTGAAAAGTTTAACTGAACAAGAAGAATGACCCACTTTGAGTACAATTATTACCAGAGATTTAATTACATGCTATGTCAGAAAGCCTTAGAGGTGAAAACTGCATGATCTAGACATCAAATTCCGTCATTCCTAATGCTTTGAATATTAGTCAGAAGAATAGCTCGACATGGACTAAATATAAAACTTCTGTATATCGTAATTGGTTTTCATATAATGTAGCTAAAGTTTATAATAAAGTCCTAAGCTATAAAAATATCCATGTATCAGGATTTAAGTGTGAAGTTAGGAAACATTTAAGACAGTATTCAAGATTAATTGCAAGACAATATACTTTTTTAGTAGTAGATTTAGTAATTGAGAATAAGACCTCTTATTAATTTGATCACTAAATATTTAATGGCATAGTTATCTTATATACATCTGAAATTGTATCTTACTCATTCATTATATCAGGAGATTTCCTCTATCTTAGTATTTTTGAGAATAAATAATGCTAAAGTAATGGATTCCAGCTTTGTATGATTGAGAAATGATCGATTGATTTCCTTTTGAAATGTGTGATGCCAAATATTATAGAATACTAAAATAGAAAAGTGAATTGAGGCAAATGAAATGTGCAGCTTCACAAGTGATTATGTGCCTAGGATGTATCGGTAAAGGAGGAAGCAAAGCAAGGTGCAGTTATGAGTGTGCTTCTACAGCGTTCACCCCTTTCTACAGTTCTACTTACATACATAGGTACATACCATCGAACGCCAATTTAACATTCTTTCTGCAACTACATAAATAAATTTCGAATTATAGAGAAGAAGGATTTTTGGTCATGTTTTATAATTTCAAGAGCCAAGCCGAATATGGCACTTAGTTTACTTGCCACAAAGAATATTTTTGGAAAATTGATTGTTAAATAAGCTTTATTTATAAAGAATATATGTAAACGCAAGCTCCAGTAAACTCAAGAGACGAATTAAAGAGCACTTGTGGAAGCCGTGCAGTAAAAAAATATTTCGAATATTGCTTTCTTCCAAAAAGTTATTAAGTACTCTGTATAAATATAGGTGTGTTTCAAAGTCGATGGATTATTAGACGTTTATGGAGATGTACACGACATACGAACTTCAAATTTTGGTTTTAGCCATAGTCAACTACTTACGACCTATCGAATCAAAACATTTTGAGCATTACAGCGTTGTGACATCCACCCATATCCAATAAAAACATTATTTCAAATATTTTTTATTTTATTTTTTGATAGAACACCCAATTTGAAGGTACTCTTCTTAATAATGTAAGTGTTATTTTAAGCGTAAACAGAAAAAAAATTGTAAATCTATTTATAAAAATATGATAATCAGATTTATTGAAATTTTATGAGAAAAGTTTAAGGTAACTGTTGTTCTGTATGAACTGCATTAGTCTTTACAAGGGGTGTCCAAAAATATGTCTGTGAGGGGTTATAAAAAGTAGCCAATAGTTAATTCTCTTAAATGCAACATACTGTACCTTATTTGATAAATGAATTGAGCAAAATATTTCTGATAGTTCGAATTATTACCAGTCTTTGATTATTTGCATTTTTTTCTCAAATTATTTTCTAATTGCTGATACACATATCATTAAGTAACCATGACCCATAACAGCATAGATTTAATTAAAAAATATATATTTATACTTGTTAGTTTCTCACTTGCTTTTAAATTACTGAAAATAAGCAATAATTAATATTTTATCTTAAGTTTTATAAATCTTTTTCTTATGGCGAATATTGAGATAATTTAATAGATGCTTTCCCTATCTGGCAAGAAGGACCGCTGGAAGTTTCAAAGAATCAATTCTGTATTTCTCAACTTTGAGAGTTTTTGTACACAAACAAACGAAACACAACAGATGATCAAATGTTCATGCCAATCCTCACTTAACTTGAGAATATCATGTACATACTTCAATATAGATGCTAATAATAAAAACAAATGAATCTCACTAGAAGAAGATAATAAAATGTATTCCTAGTAACAACCAGTAATTTTCATGATTTCATGATATTTTTGTGTTATAAATTTGTTTTCATACTCATTTAGGCTGTTTCAGACATTACATGTTAATATATAATAAGAAATATTTTCAAATTTGGCATTTATTATTATAAATCACAAAAAGACAGACATATATGTAAATAATGGATATTTCTTGGACACCCTGTATAAAAAATAATGCACTTTATAAATAATAACGGTTACCTTAACCCATTTTCATGAAATTTTCATAATTTTGATATGCATACAATTGTAAATAGATTTACAAAAAGTGTTTTTGATATGTCTGTTTGTGAATTTTGTTGCTTTCTTTTAGGTAAATTTCTTATAGAAATATACCTATTGCGATCGTTCACACTTTTGAGTTTCGAAAAAATTTCAACGGCATGTTTGCAAAAAAACTTTTGTTTCAAAAGTTTATATATATATATATATATATATATATATATATATATATATATATATATATATATATATATTATAGCTAAGTGATTCACGGATGGAAAAATATGTTGGTGGTTTTATTCGGGAATAAATCCGTTGTTCGTTCCAGTTTGGAAAAATTGCTTGACGTTTCGCCCAAATCTCATTGGGCATCTTCATAAGCATATAATCTTAATTGGATTCTGATCGAAAACGTTTTTAATGGTAAATAACTAGATTACGCTAGGACGTCTAACTGTGCCGACAACTATTGCGAGGGCAAGAAGCACCCCTAACGTAATACAATATTGCATAATATCACTATAAATGTTCAATCAGATTGATTACCAATCAAAGCACCGCCATCCAGACAAACATCATGATTTAAAGGTTGTTGCCTATCTTCAGTATGCCGCAGAGCATCGAGACGGGTCTAATATATATATATATATATATATATATATTTGATTCTGAATTCTTGACTGGTTTATTATTTAATAAAATAGATTTTTGTTGGGGATGCAGTCATTTAATAAATAAAATTCTTTGGATTATGCCAATAATAATCCAAAGAATTTTATTTATTAAATGACTGCATCCCCAACAAAAATCTATTTTATTATATATATATATATATATATATATATATATATATATATATATATATATATATTTATTTATTATTACCAGATATTTTACAATAGTAAACATACAGAGGTAGACTAATACCTTTGCGTAGGACTGGTGATAAAATATATAACTAGGTACCTATATAAACTTAAACTAAAACTAATATAACATAAGTATTGATACTCTTGTTTAACTATTTTTCCCAAGTGCCAACTGTCTGTTATTTATATGAATTTTATTTTATAAACTCAATCAAAAATAACAGAACATAAAGATAATTATTTACTTTAAACTAAAACCAAAACTAATATAACATAAGTATTAATAATACTGCTTAACTATGTTTTCCAAGTGCCAACTGTCGATTATTTATATGAATTTTATTTTATAAAATCAATCAAAAATAACAGAACATAAAGATAATTATTCTCTTTACTTTTTCGCTTTCTATGTTCTCATAGAATTTTGGTAAATTTTTAATGTACTAAGTATTAGACAAAATCCATTCTTTTAATTTTTTTTTTCCTTGTGTATTCATTATTTAAAGTCTTGAGAGTGTTTGGTAAACGATTGAAGGTAATAATTGATCTTACATAACTACTTTTACTACCTACTTACAGTTTTATTTCTTTCTGGCAGTTGAAAATTTTTGTTATACTGTTGGATATTATAAACTTGGTTTTTAATTCATCATAGTGTTGCAATAAAGATTCTAGCGAAAACATTTGGTCAAGATTGCAAGGATTAATGTGAGCATCTAATAGGTTTCTATTGATAATTTTAAGGATTCTATTTTGCTTTCTTTCAAGTAATATCAAATTATTTGAATAAGCTCCTCCCCATGCAACGATTCCATAATTAATTATGCTATGGAAAAGAGAATAATATAGAATTTTCAATGTTTCAAACGGCATTATCCTTGCTAGTTTAGTGAAAATAAATACCAGATACTTGGTTTTTCCTAATATATAGTCAATATGCTTATTCCAACTCAATCTATAATCAAACATTATGCCTAGGTATTTACAAGTATCAAGTCTTTTCAAGGAGTAATTATTGATCTTGACGTTAATGTTTTCTGGTACACTATTGGAATAGTTCCCAAATGTAATAAATGCTGTTTTTTCAATGTTAAGAGACAATTTATTATGGATAAGCCATTTACTTATTTGATTTAGATAGATGTTCATTTTGTTTTCAACCATTTGCCACGTTTTGTCTGATGAAATAACAGTAGTGTCATCAGCAAAAGAGACGATTGAACCCTCAGGCATATCTTTCAGTAGATCATTGATGTATAGTGTAAATAATAGTGGACCCAGGATAGTTCCCTGGGGTACACCAGTATTTACTTCTCTGTATTCACAATAGCACCCATTAACCTTAACTCTCTGTAGTCTGTTTGATAGATAGCTAGAGAAGAGCTTATGGGCATTGCCCCTGATACCATAGTTTGATAGTTTATCAAGCAAAATTGTATGGTCTACGGTATCAAATGCTTTCATAATATCAAGAAATGTAATGGCATATATATATATATATATATATATATATATATATATATATATATATATATATATATATATATATATATATATATATATATCTATTAATTCAAGATTATCCTGTTCCAGTGATATTATGATATTTCTGAATATGAATTCAATTGATACATAATCAAGATAATTATATAACATAAGCCGTTACTGGTAAATAACTAGATTACGCTAGGACGTCTAACTGTGCCGACAACAACTACTGCGAGGACAAACACCCCTAGCGCCATTGAATGACATCGACAACTGTTAGGACAATATGTACAATTTATTACATTTTCACAATATTGCATAATACCACTATAAATGTTCAATCAGATTGATTACCAAACAAAGCACCGCCAACCAGACAAATATCATGATTTCAATGTTGTTGCCTATCTTCAGTTTGCCACGGAGCGTCGAGCAGTGTCTGATAATCAATACTTATTTTGAACTCATATTAGTATCAATTCTTCAGCGTGGCGCAGATGGTGAAGAGCGATGCATTGAACACATATAGAGGGTGGGTGGGTGATCATTCATTGGCGGTAGGGGTGTTTGCCCTCGCAGTAGTTGTTGTCGGCACAGTTAGATGTCCTAGCGTAATCTAGTTATTTACCAGTAACGGCTTATGTTATATAATCATCTTGATTATGTATCAATTGAATTCATATTCAGAAATATCATATAGGTATATATATAATAATAACATGTTCTTGGGGATGCAGTCATGTATTGAATAAAATTCTTTGATTAAAGCTGAGCTTTCGAGAATGTTTATTTTCTTCTTCAGGGCAAAAGTCGTGAATTTAGAGAAGATTTCATAGTCATCAATTACAAATGCCATTATTTATCTTTGTAATTGATGGCTATGAAATTTTTACTGTTTTTAGCTAATTTATTCTAAAGTCACGACTTTTGCCCTGAAGAAGAGACAACATAACATAAGCCGTTACTGGTAAATAACTAGATTACGCTAGGACATCTAACTGTGCCGACAACAACTACTGCGAGGGCAAACACCCCTACCGCCAATGAATGATCACTCACCCACCCTCTATATGTGTTCAATGCATCGCTCATATTAGTCTCCACCATCTGCGCCACGCTGAAGAATTGATACTAACTACTACCATATATATGGGATATTACGAAATTTGTTAACGCGATAGAGGTCGCAGTTTTGGAGGTATGAAGTTCAAATTTGCTACAAGAATCAATCTCTTAAATATCTTGCATGATATGACATGTCGGTATACCGATGAAAAGGTTGTTCAAATTTCAATTCAATGAATTTTGAGAAATTTACCTTTGCGCTGGCTACAGGCCCTTGGGATTTTTTATTTTATTATTTTGTGAACTAATTTTTATGTAAAATATTTCTATTGGTCATATTAAAATATCACATCTTATACATACGACTGATATAGTGGATCTTCAAAAGTTGTTTAATAATAGTGCATCTCGTACGTGATATGTGTTTTTACCTGTTGCAAGAAATCAGACAGCGCATTAATGAAATGTATAGACTGGAACGGATGGGTGCTCACAACCATTCATCATGATCGTACTTGAAGGTGGAACCGTCTGATTTTTCCGGTGCAACCAGTCTACCAACCTCTACCTCGTCTCTCGAGCATGCGATAATTAATATTACATGCACATCATGTATAATGTACATATACATAATCCATAGGCGTTGCCTGAAGGGTAAGATGAGTTTCTTTCTGATCTTCATTCGATGGAATTATAACACATCTTTAGAAAGAGATCTCCCAGTTCAACAAATACAAGGATTAAATCAGTGAAATCTAGTGATGGATAAGATAATAAATACACTTTTGGCACGTACTCCGACATTCTTTAGGCTCTTATAACTAGACTCATCGACAAAAAAAGGCAACTAATTTTTTTAATACTTTCAATATGGTATTACTTTTGACTTTATTGCAATAATTTTTCGCTGGGCTATAGATATATTCATTAAAATTACACTTAGTTCTGATGTAATTTTGGTTGCTTAAATGTTTATATACCAGGGTAAGTCAAAATTATGTTTTTAGCCGTAAGTTTAAAACATCCTGTAGAAAAAATACGGCAGAGAACCTTGTTTAAGCACGATTCACGATAAAGCTGGATGTATTCCTAACATTTTGTTTTTTGAATCATCTGGTTATATTGTTTCTGTTACGAGCTACACATTTTTAATTGAAACGCTGCATTTAAAAAACTTCAAAACATCAAAAGTTTTCATTAGTGCAGTTAAAATTAAAATAAAAAGGTAATAATGGGTGTGTCTACCTCTAGTCGCAATGACAACTTGCACTCTTTGTGGCATGGAATCAGTTAGAGTGATTATTTTTTCTTAAGGAATAGCTTCATATTCTTCATTTAATTCTTACCTGAGTTCTGCCAAAGTTGTAGGTTTGTTGGTACGGTGATAAACGAGTCTTTTTAATTCAGACTCCATTTTCCACAAATGTTAGGTTTATACGTCCTTCTCCAGAAATTCCCGCCCAAATCATCACAGATCCGCTATAGAACAAAAGTCGCTCTGATAATGTACAGTCGGCAAACCGTTCATTACGTTTCCGTTAGACCGGTCACGCCCATCTGGTGATCGAAGACAAACTCTTCATTCATCCCTGAACAATATATTCTGCCATTCGATGGTGCGGAAGCAATCGATGTTCTACAGCTGGTCTGCAAGAATTAACCCTAGCTTCCTTTAACCGTCTTCTAAGGGTTATTTCATTAACGTTCTTAGCATGTACCTGCTGTAGGTTATGGGTATATGTACCCTGGCCTTCTGGTATACTTTCCCGTCTGGAGATACCTATTCAAAGTATCTTGTTCCATAGATCGCGCAATTCGTAAAGTACGGGCAATATAACTTTCCTTTCAATCATCTTCTAATAAAGCAATGATTTTACCTAAGTCTGCTGTGGTTAACATTATTTTAATTACGATTTTAATATTGATGTCACTGACAAAATAATGTAATAAAGTGGTTACTAGGTTTAGCTAACTTGATTATTTTTATTGACATTGAAAAATTGCTTCGTTTCAGTTAAAAATGTGTAGCTCGTAAAAGAAACAACAAAATACTAGGAATACATCCAACTTTATAGTGAAGGTTCTCTTGCGTGTTTATTCCACAGGATGATTTAAACTTACGACTACAAACATAATTTTTTACGTAATGTGTTTAATTTTAAATAATTGCAGATTTCTGGCTAATATTCTTTATTTTAGAAGATATGGTTTAGTTAAAATACAACCAAACTATGAATCATAAAAAAGGCCGCTAAAATATATACTTTTTCTGTTGCATGACAAAAGTCTGGTGTATCCCATTCACACGACTTTCTTAATGTACCTCTCACGCAAAGTCCAGAGAATATGAAAATCGCCTGATTGTATCTTTCAATACTTAATTTTTGCAGTAACTTTTCCCTGCTTTTTTCCAGATATGCGCCTTGGCAGGAAAAAGAAGAAGAACCGTTTTCGGTTCTGAAAAAAACGTTTTAAATAAATTTGAATTTCTAGTAGGAATTGAATAAATAGTAATTATATGTATTTTTATCTAATCTGCTCTATTTTGAGGGTTCCCTGCAACCAATATAAAAACGGAACCCACACAAGACCACTCCGGTGACTGTATGTCTGCCTGTCGGCTTCCAGATCGAATATCGTGAATAATGATAAGTACTGATAAAACTCTAAGTAAGGGTTCTGACAATGAAATACTTGGATTTCGACATGAAAAAGATTTTTGACATCAATCTCCCACTTGAAAAAATATTTGCACAAAAATAACAGAATATCGTCTCATAATTATCTTATCTACCAAAGCTATTAAATCTGAGTGAACCACAAGCTATTCCTCATCTGGGACACTCCACTAAAGCAAGCGATATGTGTAATATATAGTTGTAGCGATTAGTCCCCGTTAGCGTATGTCTTGATCTATTTGTGGCGTTCCCACCGATGTAACTACACACATCTCGCTGGTTAGGATGTGAGTATGTCGGTATGTGGTATGTGGTCATAACAACACTACTTGGCACAACCGCAAAATATGCCCACTGACAAATGCGGCGCAAGGTGCGGGTGTTTAAGGCAATTACATTGTTGTTACCATATTTCTCCAAACATTGGAGATACATCAAAGCAAAGTAGAAACAGTTACAATATGTAATATATAATTCACAAGATCTGGACCGACTCTATTACATAATGAAATGAATCGAAATAGATATAGGATTTCAGTATCTAATAAAATCTGTCTTAATTTTTCTTAAATATGTCTCACTCACCTACTTAAAAAGTTTGTTAGTAGTGCTAGTGATCTAACCCAGTAAAATCGACGTGTCCGGGAATGACGTTGTACCCAATGCTGATTTTTTATTTAAAAAATACCACTTCCAGCCCTTTAGGCAAATATTTTGGAGGGAGGACATGTTAGATTTAAAAAAAATGATTATGGGACCATCTCTCAGCTGTTTCTTTCATATAATTTTCTTCAAAATTGGATTTGACCATTAATTTTTGCCTTGGTGCACTTTCAAAAATGCACTCAAACCAATTTGTTAGACAATATCTTTCTTTGCTGGAATTCGACTGACAGTCGTGTAAGTGGACACAACAGTTTTTTTCACGGAATATATATACTTTTAATCTACTATTAAATATATATATATATATATATATATATATATATATATATATATAAATGAGGAGCTATCCGTACCAGATGACCATATTAGAATATGAATAATAATTTCACGCCTAGCTGGTAAATTGAACCTACATTTCGTAGGATGCCGCAATAAGAACGAGGTTTGTCGTCTACATATTGCGTTTGTGTGCATTTTTTCCACTATACTGCTCAATCAGATTGATTACCAAACATAGCATCAGACTCCCAGATATATATCATGATTTCGAGGTTGTTGCCTCTCATCAGTATATCGTAGGGTGAAGAGCCATATTTGATAATCAATCCTTATTTGGAACTCATACTTGTATCAATCTTCGGTATAGAACTGTCGGTGGAGACAAGTATGAGCGATATATTAAGCATGTATAATGGTGGATAATTACAATCGGCAAAGGTTAATAATTAATTAAATAAATGAGGAGCTATCCGTACCAGATGACCATATTAGAATATGAATAATAATTTCACGCCTAGCTGGTAAATTGAACCTACATTTCGTAGGATGCCGCAATAAGAACGAGGTTTGTCGTCTACATATTGCGTTTGTGTGCATTTTTTCCACTATACTGCTCAATCAGATTGATTACCAAACATAGCATCAGACTCCCAGATATATATCATGATTTCGAGGTTGTTGCCTCTCATCAGTATATCGTAGGGTGAAGAGCCATATTTGATAATCAATCCTTATTTGGAACTCATACTTGTATCAATCTTCGGTATAGAACTGTCGGTGGAGACAAGTATGAGCGATATATTAAGCATGTATAATGGTGGATAATTACAATCGGCAAAGGTTAATAATTAATTAAATAAATGAGGAGCTATCCGTACCAGATGACCATATTAGAATATGAATAATAATTTCACGCCTAGCTGGTAAATTGAACCTACATTTCGTAGGATGCCGCAATAAGAACGAGGTTTGTCGTCTACATATTGCGTTTGTGTGCATTTTTTCCACTATACTGCTCAATCAGATTGATTACCAAACATAGCATCAGACTCCCAGATATATATCATGATTTCGAGGTTGTTGCCTCTCATCAGTATATCGTAGGGTGAAGAGCCATATTTGATAATCAATCCTTATTTGGAACTCATACTTGTATCAATCTTCGGTATAGAACTGTCGGTGGAGACAAGTATGAGCGATATATTAAGCATGTATAATGGTGGATAATTACAATCGGCAAAGGTTAATAATTAATTAAATAAATGAGGAGCTATCCGTACCAGATGACCATATTAGAATATGAATAATAATTTCACGCCTAGCTGGTAAATTGAACCTACATTTCGTAGGATGCCGCAATAAGAACGAGGTTTGTCGTCTACATATTGCGTTTGTGTGCATTTTTTCCACTATACTGCTCAATCAGATTGATTACCAAACATAGCATCAGACTCCCAGATATATATCATGATTTCGAGGTTGTTGCCTCTCATCAGTATATCGTAGGGTGAAGAGCCATATTTGATAATCAATCCTTATTTGGAACTCATACTTGTATCAATCTTCGGTATAGAACTGTCGGTGGAGACAAGTATGAGCGATATATTAAGCATGTATAATGGTGGATAATTACAATCGGCAAAGGTTAATAATTAATTAAATAAATGAGGAGCTATCCGTACCAGATGATCATATTAGAATATGAATAATAATTTCACGCCTAGCTGGTAAATTGAACCTACATTTCGTAGGATGCCGCAATAAGAACGAGGTTTGTCGTCTACATATTGCGTTTGTGTGCATTTTTTCCACTATACTGCTCAATCAGATTGATTACCAAACATAGCATCAGACTCCCAGATATATATCATGATTTCGAGGTTGTTGCCTCTCATCAGTATATCGTAGGATGAAGAGCCATATTTGATAATCAATCCTTATTTGGAACTCATACTTGTATCAATCTTCGGTATAGAACTGTCGGTGGAGACAAGTATGAGCGATATATTAAGCATGTATAATGGTGGATAATTACAATCGGCAAAGGTTAATAATTAATTAAATAAATGAGGAGCTATCCGTACCAGATGACCATATTAGAATATGAATAATAATTTCACGCCTAGCTGGTAAATTGAACCTACATTTCGTAGGATGCCGCAATAAGAACGAGGTTTGTCGTCTACATATTGCGTTTGTGTGCATTTTTTCCACTATACTGCTCAATCAGATTGATTACCAAACATAGCATCAGACTCCCAGATATATATCATGATTTCGAGGTTGTTGCCTCTCATCAGTATATCGTAGGGTGAAGAGCCATATTTGATAATCAATCCTTATTTGGAACTCATACTTGTATCAATCTTCGGTATAGAACTGTCGGTGGAGACAAAAACGTATCCCATTCCCATTCTTCTACGAACGCTCTAAAGTCATTTTTTGAAGGCCTGCTTTGCTAACTTTATATCAAGTTAGCAAAGCAACAAAAAAAAAATATATTTGGAAAATTAATTTCTTCACAACTAATTAGCGACTAATTAGCGGCAAAAACTTATCCTATTCCCATTCTTCTGCGAGCGCTTTGAAGTCATTTTTTAAAGGCGTGCTTTGCTAACTTTATATCAAGTTAGCAAAGCACCCAAAAAAACAAAAATACAAAAACGTCAAAATCGGTGTTTTCACAACTAATTCACGACTAATTAACGGCAAATTATCCACCTACTCTCGAGTCGATTCTTGACAGGTGCTTAGCTAACTTGATGCTCATTAAACTATTTCTGTATTGGTTTTATTAAACAAGTTCTTGTGCAAAAACAAATTTTAAATCGTATTCATTAAATATATTTTTCTTCCATTTAAAGTATATACTTACTTTGTTTACTTGGTATGCTTTCTCACGAACTTGCAAACGGTTGCTTATTATTCTGTATTTAATTATTATATACTTATTGTATTCTGTTTTTTTTTTGTTATCCATTGTTATCGCTCTCGAATATTTATTTTAAAATGCTTAGATTTCTGCAATGAATCAACTGCAATTTTTAGTCGAGAATTTTAATATATTCCAAGTTTCTGATCACATCTATGTAAGTATTTGCGTCAAATTCCAGATAATTAATTTCACGTTCGTTCTAGGCGGTTCACTCACTGTGAACAAATAATATTCGGTGAGCTATTTCCAACTAAAGTTTAGATTTTTAGGATTAAATAAAATAAAATCGTTATATATCCCATTTGTGATTAAAACGGCCTTATAACATAGGGTCCGATTCTTCTCTGATTTCGAGTATTTTTTATTAAAAACATGATTTTCGTTAAAAAATCCGAGGACAAATATTTATTTATTTGGAATACTAAAAAACAAAGTTCAACACAGTTTTCACTAATAAGTATGTACAAAGAATTATGAACACAAAATGAATGCTTACAATAAGGAAATTAAAAGGGCAGTGCATTCGAGATTCAAGAGAATTGTACAGAAATATGGTTATGGTTAAAAATATCAAAATTTTCGCAAATTTCATTGTGATAGCGAATCATTCTGCAGACCGGTGAGTTTTGACCTGAATTTGTATGGTTAGATAGAATGGAAAGTCTCAGGCTGGCGTAGATTTCTTATTGGAGTACTGAAACTGATTTGAGATAAGATCTCAGGACAATCTACTTGTCCATGGATAATTTTTATGGGGAAGTGATAGATATGTTATCTACCTATTTAATATTTTTTTAGAAGTAAGTAACTCATGTTTTGGTATTTCATTTGCATTATGTTTTAAATAATTTCACGGTTCTTAAAAAAATCTAAAAGCCTAATAATTTCTTTTTAAATTTCTATTCTCGCAAAAGTTGCAATACTTTAAATCCATTCAACTAAACCATAACCGAATAGTATATGGTATTCTTCTATTCTATGGATATTACATTGTATTGGGATTTTACTGTAGAATAATTAACAAATATCGTTTGACCAAATAGCATCTCCATAGTTTTAAATATTGCTGTAAATGAAATTGCAAAAATCGAGTAGCACCCAGCTGAATCGTTCTACCATCGAATTTGAATAACACTGCGCCCAGATATTGTGTATTTAAATGAGGTAATTGTTATTATCGGCTGGTAGCGATATGCCGGAAACAAATCTATTTTATGTAGACGATACAAACACACAGCAGCTATACTTGTCGAAAGAGACTATTAGAATGGATGGCATAACTAACACAGAAAACGCAGACAGTGTTGAATATTGTATTTTTTTAGCATCACTTTCAAGACTGTCGATGTTGCTTGTGCTAATGCAGAAATTAGAATCTTTTTTTTTTCTATCTCACATCTCTATTTCCAGCTTTTCTTTTTGACGAAAAAATGTATGTTTATGGTAGCTCTGAAGTAAATCCAACTATTCACCGTTCAATAAAACTTTGGAAGGTTCTTGAATTTTTATGAACATAAAATCTGAAAGATAAGAGCTTATATTAAAGAGGGCACTTTAATATAAGTTCTTATCTTATCTATATTTTGTTGTAATAATTTACGCTAATTTACAAGAACAGCATACATAAAGTAAAAGATACAGTATTCATAAACAAAGAAAGGTGTAGAGTAATAAATTGAGAATGAATGAAGGGATCTCTATTGTATTCTGCCATATAAGTGCCACACACACGCCAAGTACTCAACACCTTTCTCAAATGGAGTATAGTTACCATAGTAACTAACAAACTAAACTAGTATCGAACTAAGAGATTTGTTTATTAGTATGCCGTATGGCAGATAATTTTTCGAATGATGTAAAAAAACTGTTGCTAAGCAACGTATCCGGAAAGCCAGCGTTCGATACAATGATAGACAAATGGACTTGATATTACTCTTGTAATTATCTGATAAATAACGAATTAATTTTAATGTAAACATAATACAAATTGGTAACTTAATTTTATATAATAGTTACACATTAGAAAAAATCTAACTTCAAAAATCCACTTTCAGATGGGTTTTTGAATTTATCAGTTAATGCTGTGCTACCCATTTTGTTGCATTGGAAGCCGGCTGATACCTAATTTATGTTTTACAATATATAAATATTCCATTTTCTAATTTCAATGAAACTAATAATCGAAAATTAATAACTGAACAATGAATAGATAGATACATCATTTTTTTATAAGCTGTAGGTATCCCGAAAATACGTGAATAACAGTTAATAGCTCCTGGGCGAAAGAAGATCGATTTAGCCTAATTAACTTATATCGTTTAGACGTCAAAGAGCTTGAAGCTTGAGGAAAAAATATTCTATTATATTTATTATTTGAAATCGTGCCGATGGATTGCCGCCATATAATTGCTTCTTAAAGGACATTATAATAACTAATTATTGGGTATATATTTTTTTGTTTGCGTGACGTGGAGGAAATCCTCCTTATGGACATCGAGTGAACGCTACCCACTCTATAGTGTGAGGCTCTCCAGTCCATAGCCTGGTATACTCACTAAAACCTCCACCCCGTGTAGGTTCGTCTGACCATTGCTATTCTTCAGCGACACTTACGTCAGTTGGCCCATTGTATCTACCATCTTCTTCGCATCGCCGATTCTGATCGAGTCCAGTGCCTCAGACTGCGATATTTAAAGTACTCAATCCAGAATAACAGTATCTTGTACAAGCCTGTACAATTCCTTTGCTGAGTATGACCTTAGAGATTCTGGGTCACCTTTTGTTAACCCAGATATTTGATGTCTTTTGCGGTTTTTAGGGATCCGCAATCGAACAGTATGTGAGAAAATGTTTCCAGTTCTTTACCGCATAGTCTGCATGTTAAGTCGCCGTTGTACAATGTCATTTTGTTCAGTTGCACCTTGACTGGTGCATGACCAGTCATAAGCCCCGCTACAATTTTAAGCTGGTTTCTGTTTAACATCAGCATTTCCCTTGCTTTCTTTTGACATGGGCGTGGAATGTATTTTTTCCCGTGTCTGTTACCTGGTGTGTTGCTCCAGTCTTGTATGTGTTTCTCCAAAACCCATTGGTGAACTTAGACTCGTACTGTGCGTTTGGGCACTCCTAGTATCATGCTTTGGTTTTGGTTGTTGTCTGCCCCTCTTCTCGCAAGTTCGTCGGCTTTTTCGTTGCCCGCCGTGCCCTGATGTCCTGGCGTCCAAATCAGTTTTAAGTGATTCCGATTCACCAGAGTTTCCAGTTCCTCCTTGCAAGTCCATACCAGCTGTGACGTCACCTCCTGACTTTTTAAGGCCTTAAGTATCGCCTGACTGTCTGTTATAATATATAAATATAATAATTGGGTATATTAGGCAGGGGCTTTATTATTATTTTATTTTATTATCTTTCTGTAATGCCAATGAAAAACAAATATAATAGATTTTTTTATTTTCGGAAGAAGCAGTTGGTTTTAGGGAACTTTTTCAAGAGGCAAAAAAAATTCCAAATAATTCATCTACCTGAGTATTACTTTTGTATTGTAATTACCCTGATGGTATAGAACAAGAAGACTGGAAACAGGAGCTTGAACTCGCCCTAAAAATCGTGTAAAATTTCATAAGTAGATATATCTTTTGCAAATGCGTCTTTGCGCACCATGCCGAGCGCAATAAGCAACTCTCGCTTAAAAAAGACAGCAGATCATGATTACGAAGATAAATAAAGAGAACAAATACTTAAGGTAATTGTCAAGATGTTCGTCAATGTTCGTCGTACCCGAGACCACGCTAGGATATGCAACTTCTGTAATCTCATGTGGCTACGTAGAGAAGCATAGGAAGTTCTCTCTTTGTGTCCAGTCTTCTTGGTATAGAACTTAGAAACGATTATTTTCATATGACGTGATAATTTGACATTTGCTACTTCTGAATTTAACTCAGCATGCCACCGAAAAACATGGTTTTGTGATATAAAACCACACATTCACAAAAATAAAACTTTCTTCGTCAATTTTTGAAGCCCTCTGATGAGAAGCACTTTCAAACATGAGTACCTAAGTTAGGCTAAATCGATATATTTTTCGTGCAAGAGTCTTCCATTACCTCTCTCTTGTTCACGTATTTTTCGGACACCCGTACATAGCTTATCCAAAATCAGCGATGCTGGTATGTCATTCTAGGAGAATAGAAGAATTCAAAAGAGTATGCATGAATAATGTAAATTCATGAAATTAATTGTTCGAGAAAATTGTGGGTACATTTTGACATAAAGTCCTAAAATAACTTTCTACATATTCTGTCATTATAATATATTATAATAAATTTAAATACATTATTTTTACCAATAAGGTGTGTTGGAAAACGCAATATCGTTTTTCTGATAACAATATCACGTTTATGCATACCTACTACGTATTAGTAATAATTATTGTTATATTTACTTGGACATAACTTTGACACAATTTATAATTGATAATTTTAAAGTTTGTTTTGCATTTTTTCCTTTGTTTTTATGTCAATTTCTTTATAATATTTTACTTTAACGTTTATTCTACAAATCCAAATGTACAATGCTTATTGATAATCATACTTAAACAGTACCTATAATATAATCGTAATATAAGTTTCTCAACCTTCAGTTATGTGGAAATAAATATCAGTGAAATTTCTCTATCTTCTTCATATCAGAGAAGGTTCATTGACTTCTGTGGGCGTAGGTTACGTATACTGTATGCTTGCTAATTAATTAAATTGAATTATTATATGATTTGCGAATAATAAAATTAGACTGAGAAAAATATCAACTGCATAGGTATAATAATATTTTATGTCAATTAGGGAAAGTTTTGGAATTATATAGTTCCTCTAGTAGGTATACACAAAAAACTTAAAACTAGACCACATGTTTCAGGCTCTAACAGAAATAGTGGCTATGCCTTTCTGCCATGTCAATTAATACTCGGGTTGTGAAGTTAGTGAACAAGAGAAGTAAGCCTTTATTGAGAACAACAGATATGCAGTGCTCGTCTAGGTCCTGAGATAGTTTCCTAACAACATTTGAACAGGTTTCGTGAACTTCCGTAATACCTTTTGAACTCACACACGTCTTACTTAACTGGTTTGCAATTTAGATTTTGAAGTTATGCTTTTCTTAATCCTTTTTTTCCTAGTATCATCTCTTTCTAGCCTGGTCCATCACTATGTTAAATGATCAGTCTGAAACTTGTATTTATATGTATATATATATATATATATATATATATATATATATATATATATATATATATATATATAAAATAAAAATATGTTCTTGGGGATGCAGTCATATATTCAATAATAATAATAATTTTAATTTAATTGTGCTCCTTGTTCAAATAGCTACAAACATATAACGATCATTCAGTAATATTCATTTTTATCAACTAAATCTAGATACTTTCTAACTTATTGTGTTACCATGACAAATATAAATAATGACATTTGTAATTGATGGCTATGAAATCTTTCCTATTTTTGGCTAATTTATTCTAAATTCACGATTTTTACGCAGAAAACTATTCCACCCTTCCATACCCAGCGTCTACAACAAGACTGTGGCCTGGCTAGAAGAAGTACCTTTAAACTTGTGCAGAAATAGGTATGTACCTATACCTAACAAAGACGATTTATAAGAAGAGGTGGAAATATCACTTGGACCTGGGATCCCTGGATCTTATTCCTCTTGACTGTTTGCCTTTGTGGTTATATAAAAGAACGTGTCTATGAACGAGAATATAATAATGAACAAGATTTGCAAGAACAGATTCATGATGTGGTGCAAGAAATACGAAATAATCAGGCAGACATGCAGCATATAGAAATCTCCAATGAAATTTTATTCGACAATGCAGGCTCTGCATTAGAGATGGCAGGTGACATTTCGAACATTTATTGTAAAATTTTCATTGTATTACGTATTTGCATTTTTCATGTTCTTATTAAAACCATGTTATTATTATTGAACAAACTTTTTTAATTATTATTCTCTAAGTCCAGGTTTGAGTAAAAAAATATTGATTATAAATACACATTGCTTTAAAAACTGAAGTAACAAGATGTTTGGTACGTAATATCTTATTTTAATTAACAAATCATGTAGTGGTTTTTACCACAAGGGATACATTTTTTTACAGTGTTGACTTCAATTACACACATATTTAAAAACTAAAACATTTCAAAGAACAGAAATTAAAAAAAACCACTCAGAACCTACTTTATCTCTTGTCCATATATAGGAGATTAAGAGAAAAATACAAAAAAATAAGAAATTTTTCATGTCTGCACCAAAACTACATGTTGCGAACGATGACAAAAATGGAATAAGTATGAGAATGATTTTCAAGAAGAATGAAAAGATAAGGAAGAAGCTAAATGATTCAAATCATTTATTCTTCGTGATGAGATTCTATGCCGTAGCCTTCGACGACAAATTTCATTTACAACTCGATCCAAATCAGTATACGAATTATCCAATCCCCCATCCTCATAAATAACATCCTGATACCTGATTCCCTGATACATAGAACAGACGCCAGTGAAAGCTAATTGACTGATAAAATCACTAAATTTCCCGGGAAATACCTCATAATACAAGAGCGATCGTTAAAAACACAGGACAGAAAAAATCGTAGTTGTAGAAGCACGAAAAACTGTGCGTTATCTCCAATGAAAAGATGGTGGGATGGGAAGAAATGTCGATTAACCTTTATCAAAAACAAAGGAAATGGAGTTGAATCCTTATCTACACAATGCCCTCGTCTTCGCTTATCTCTTGGGATATGGCCGGCTATGACTTTTTGCGTTGCTAGCCACTGCATGAGAAATCGACTATGGTTCATTAGTTCTGCCTTATAACATAAAACCCTTATTATAAAAACTAAAACTATCTTTAATTTGATACCATTGCGAACCGAGGAGTATTGATTATTTATTGAGTTTTGTATGGTGTTCCTTGAATAGAAACTTATTACATATTATTATAGATTTTAAGTGAATCTGCTCATCACACACTAGAATCTTAATTGTAGAATAAGTAACGCAATAATCAAACGGGAAATAGCAGAAGGACTCATAAACTTGCTAGAAACCAGAAAACTTTTATATGAAACCTTTTTTTATATAGGTACATATAGTAGGTATCTATAACTTATTAATTAATTGATTGATTATTTTTTCTTCTATTTTTGTCTAAGGTCCAATAAACTATTTTCGATATAAGTAAAAAAAATATGGCATAGATAATTTGACCTGTCACGAAATTTATCTGTAATATTTAGACTGTGAGTAGATTACTTATTTTCCAAAAATAGCGAGAAATAGGCAAAATAGGGCAATACAGCTTTCAATTTCTTATCACCCAATTTATCCCCATAGTGCAACAATGGTATTATTTGTAAGCCATTGTGACACAGAAATATCTGGTTGCTTATTATATTAGACCAGGCATCCAATAAGTTGGGAGATATAACACAATACGGTAGCAAATCAGATTTCCACTCGAAAACGAGACATGCCGTCTGCGATGTCAAGAAATACGCAAAATATCTTTTCGTGCCCTAGCTGTGAAATATGACACTCCGTGATGTCTTGGAAACCCTTTGAATATCGAAAGAAAGGGGGGACTATGAAAATAAAGTATCCCCAAGATTTGTTAGGGATCTCAGGTGTACCGCGAACAATACGAATTGACTCATACAATGGCAACTCATTAAAATTTGTGTATGTACTTTCTTGATTGTAGAAAAGTTCTAAGAGCTCCTGAATATTTGGTAATTATGGGAGGCTTTTAGAATATTTCTGTCACAAATATTATAGTATTCGTATACAATGCTGGCACCTTACTCTATAACACCCACAACATGATTGAACGATTTAGACTTGAAATATATATATATATATATATATATATATATATATATATATATATATATATAAATATATATATATATATATATATATATATATATAATAAATTTATTATTATTACTGATCATTTTTAACATAGTTATGGACCAGGCTAGAAAAAGATAATATAAAGATAATATATATATATATATATATATATATATATATATATATATATAAAAAGATGTTCTTGGGGATGCAGTCATATATTCAATAAAATTCTTTGACTGAAGCCGAGCTTTCGAGAATGTTTATTCTCTTCTTCAGGGCAAAAATCGTGAATTTAGAATAAATTAACCAAAAACAGGAAAGATTTCATAGCCATCAATTACAAATCAGTCAAAGAATTTTATTGAATATATGACTGCATCCCCAAGAACATCCTTTTTATTTATTATAAATCCAGTCAAGAATACAAAATCAATATATATATATATATATATATATATATATATATATATATATATATATATAAAAAATATGTTCTTGGGGATGCAGTCATATATTCAATAATAATAATAATTTTAATTTAATTGTGCTCCTTGTTCAAATAGCTAAAAACTTATTCTTTCCATTTCTTCCCATCCCACCATCTTTTCATTGGGGATAACGCACAGTTTTTCGTGCTTCTACAACTACGATTTTTTCTGTCCTGTGTTTTTAACGATCGCCCTTGTATTATGAGGTATTTCCCGGGAAATTTAGTGATTTTATCAGTCAATTAGCTTTCACTGGCGTCTGTTCTATGTATCAGGGAATCAGGTATCAGGATGTTATTTATGAGGATGGGGGATTGGATAATTCGTATACTGATTTGGATCGAGTTGTAAATGAAATTTGTCGTCGAAGGCTACGGCATAGAATCTCATCACGAAGAATAAATGATTTGAATCAATTTAGCTTCTTCCTTATCTTTTCATTCTTCTTGAAAATCATTCTCATACTTATTCCATTTTTGTCATCGTTCGCAACATGTAGTTTTGGTGCAGACATGAAAAACTTATTTTTTTGTATATTTCTCTTAATCTCCTATATATGAACAAGAGATAAAGTAGGTTCTGAGTGTTTTTTTTTTAATTTCTGTTCTTTGAAATCTTTTAGTTTTTAAATATGTGTGTAATTGAAGTCAACACTGTAAAAAAATGTATCCCTTGTGGTAGAAACCACTACATGATTTGTTAATTAAAATAAGATATTACGTACCAAACATCTTGTTACTTCAGTTTTTAAAGCAATGTGTATTTATAATCAATATTTTTTTTACTCAAACCTGGACTTAGAGAATAATAATTAAAAAAGTTTGTTCAATAATAATAACATGGTTTTAAAAAGAACATGAAAAATGCAAATACGTAATACAATGAAAATTTTACAATAAATGTTCGAAATGTCACCTGCCATCTCTAATGCAGAGCCTGCATTGTCGAATAAAATTTCATTGGAGATTTCTATATGCTGCATGTCTGCCTGATTATTTCGTATTTCTTGCACCACATCATAAATTTGTTCTTGCAAATCTTGTTCATTATTATATTCTCGTTCATAGACACGTTCTTTTATATAACCACAAAGGCAAAAAGTCAAGAGGAATAAGATCCAGGGATCCCAGGTCCAAGTGATATTTCCACCTCTTCTTATAAATCGTCTTTGTTAGGTATAGGTACATACCTATTTCTGCACAAGTTTAAAGGTACTTCTTCTAGCCAAGCCACAGTCTTGTGGTAGACGCTGGGTATGGAAGGGTGGAATAGTTTTCTGCGTAAAAGTCGTACATCTGTTTAGGAATACAGCCTTCAAGGTACACATTGTTTAAGCTACTAAACAGTCGATGTTCAGGATGATTGTCTCTATTCGGCTACCATTCCTAATATACCCTTGCTGCTTCTCGGGCAATCCCATTGCATAAGCCATAAATAAAATGCATTTCTGCATCATATTTCCGTGGTGTGTACGACATATTTTTGTAAAGATAACTGTACTGCCAGAAGCAATGCAACTATGTTTTTCTGGGAGACAAGAGAACGACTGAACTGCTTACCACTGTTTCTTTTATAGCTGTTTAATAACAGGCATCGACAATTCTTTGCCGCTAATAAACAGGCTGGCAGGAAGCAAGCCTACACAAGTTTGAGCAATTTACTACCAGACCGGAAAAAAATTTGGCAACTACAATACTAGCCAAAATTATTGATAACAATTTTATTTTCTTATTAGGGATGAGAGTATATTCTGCCAAACAAGGCCATTCTCTGTATACATTATCTATGTATCAGTTAATATCAAATAATGTTGGAAAATCAATAAAAAAGTTAATAAAAAATCATAGCTGATGAAGTAATGACGCTTCTCTTTATTTCTGCGGCCTTCTCCTGCAATTGTAAGATTCTTTCCTATTAACCCTAATATTTTATTACTGTCCGAGAGTGATGCCATTTCTAAAATTGCCATTATCTTCTAACTGCAATTGTGTTTGCATAACAAGCAATTCTAAGCAGCTATATTTTTGTTGCCACAAACCCAGCATCCTAAGATAGCAGTACTAACGATATTGGTTTCTGTGTTCTCCTTTGCAGAAGTTTCGAGTATTTCATCAAGCATTTCTTCGGTAAGTGTATCAATTTGTCCAGCAGTACTGTATTTTCTTGAGCAAATATAACCTTCTTCCACTACTTCCACTTATGGACATTGTTTGATAATGTGTCAACTGTCAACTCTATTACATTTAACATCTTCATACATATACAAATCCTCTTCAGTTAATTAATATTTGATCAATAATGTCTGAAGAAATTTAGTCTAATCTCTCAATAATAATGCAATTGAATGACATATTTTTCTAACAATATACGCAGTAAGAGCCATCTGAGCAACGAAAACTTTGATTTTCTTTCATCTGAATTCTTAGCATTTATTCATCGTCCTTATTTGACCATTTCATTGATCACTGGCTTTGAGGATGTCAGGGTCTTCTATGAACGATTCTGTATTGGGGCCCTTTAACATTTTCCAAAATTACCGAAATGCCTATTTTCAATAATTCAAATGATAATTTTGTAGCCCTTTTTGTTTTTAAGGTTTCAAATATAGAAATTTTGAGAAATGATCTTGATAATTTAATACTTATTTGTATGAACCATCGGCGCAAGATTGAAGATTTATTTAATCGACTTGTCCTCTGACATTGAAATCCTTAGATAGGTTTTTGTGTCGCCGATGAACTGTTTCTATTGGTGGGCATAAACTCTGTCAAGCAACTCTTCTCTCAATCATGGCCACAAAAATCATCCACTGACTATGATCCTCAGATAATTTTTAAAGCCCCCCATATTTTTTGAAATTTTTGTATTTTTGCTTGGTAACTCTTTAAAATGTTTTTATGTTTTACAGATAGGCTCAAACCTATAAAAATGACTTTTTATTATTGAGGACAAGTCGATTTAATAGATCTTCAATATTGCCTCAATGGAAGATATAAATGGCTTTTAAATTATCAAGACCATTTCACTAAATTTCTTTATTTAAGACCTTTACAAACAAAAAGTTCTGTAGAAGTAGCTATTGAACTACTGATTTTTTTTCTCGAACAAGGCGCTCCAATAATTTTGCGGAGTGATAATGGGCGAGGTGTTCAAGGAGCTAGTTTCGTCATGGCCCCAGTGCAAAATCGTACATGGACGACCCCGATACCCTCAAAGCCAGGGATCAGTTGAACGGTCGAATCAGGACGTTGAACAAATACAAATGCTAAGAATTTGGAAGGAAGAAAATAAAATTACTCGTTGGTCAGTAGGCTGTTATTTCGTGCTATCGGAGAAAAATACCCCATTTCATCACCTTATTGGGAGATCACTCGACAAATCTCTATAATGAGCAGATCCGAAGTTAGGCTTGGGATCCACAAATTTGTCATCAGACCTTATTGATAAAATATTTGACAGTTATCAGAATCACGTTTGTTTATTGTGATCTGTCAAATAAACGTGAAAACGACGAGGCAGTGGATGGTAAATCGTTACGATATTGTCAGTTTGTGTTTATTTTCAATCTGTACTATGTGCTTTCTTTAACGAGGAACAACGTAGACAAAGGCTCTTTGCTGTCGGTGCACTGCGCATGTCTCAATCCGATCCCAGTCCGCATAATCGTTTACATGCAAATTCAATCCGATTCGATCCCAGAAAAAGCTGGATCAAGTTTTGAGCTAGATTCGATTTGAATCCAAAACCATGCCTGTTTACATGGAGTGGATTTGGACTGAAATCGAATTCAATTCTGCATGTAAACGTAGTAAGTGACCATGACCCAGCGGAAGCAGAAAGCGCTTGTTGCAGTATAGGGGACCACATTCAGGAAGAAGATTCTATACGGTCTTTAACGCAGGAAAGTGGACTCGCAACAAATTGATACATTTTCCGATGAAACGTTAGATGAAATGCAAATAGGAATACAGAAGTTAATACCACAAACCCTACTATTTTAGGATGCTGTGTTTGCGGCAACGAAAGTATAGGTTCTTTCAATTCTATGCAAAAACTTATATATCAATATTGTTTTTCCTATTTTCAATTGTCAAATTCCATTTTATAATAGAGAGAAGTTTATTTTATATTACTCTATAAAAAATGTCGTTATTTGTTATGTTTTCTATAAAATACATTATATATTCGTTTAACCGGGCCTTATCTGTCACAGGTACCGTATATATTTGGGTCATCGGAACGTTGGTTTCTACCTACTCAATGATCTGGTAGGTGGCTCTGTATTTTAGTTAATTATCAGATTTTTATTTACACACACCGGAAGGGGCAGAACTGCGTCTGCTGATAAAATAATATAATATTTAAGCTTTGCCGTTTTTATATCAAATGTATTAAGGACAACGGGGCCAATCTAAAGCCAAAGATTAAAAACACTCTTTGCTAAAGCATTTGCACTTCGTAGACTTTTACATCGCATACTAACATGCCAGCGCACTTGATTATCTGAAAATGTATTATTTGTGCTTTCAATCTCGTGATGAAGATTGAGAGAATTCATTGTAGAAATCTTGGGAATAGATATTATCGTGAAACAATCAAGTAGTAATTAAGTTAATTATATCTTTTGACACAGTATCATTGATGCATGATGTGTAATAGTTATCTTAACAAGGAGATTTCACCTTTTCGCAAGTATCACAAAACAATATTATCATGTTCAAGGCAGGTAATCAATTATGGATTGTAATTGAACTGTTTAGCTCTTTGTTTTGTTTCTGTCTATGAAAAATTACTGTCTGTTATGGATGGAACTGTTCTCTGAGGGTAATCTTCTTTCTATAGTAGTTAGCTCTATTGGATATCATATCTTAATTTCAGCAATACCTACCATAGTTGTAAAATATTTTCTATTAATATTATTTATTTATTAGTTGATACATCACAAATAAATCCTATTATACCCAGAAGTATCGGTTACAATAAGCAAACTAGGTTAACATCCCATATTGTATCGTCGTCGGAATTTTGGGTGTTGCTTGCGGCCAAAATAGACGACGGTGAAGAATACACGAAAAGCTTATAAATCGAATGAGACACACTTTACCGAGTAAATCGAAGTGGCGGAATGAAAACGTCAGTGAAAATATAACTCGATTTCGTTGGAGATGTAAGTAAATACCGAAATTTTATCACGTATACACCGAGGGATACAATGTAACTGTGGCAATCCGGTTATGGGTCCTTATCACGGTTTCATCGTTTTTTTACTACTTTAATGGATTTTCCGAGATAGTTCGATGGCAAAAACTTGATACTAGTACTTTGGCGTGTTCGTTTTTAAGATGAAGCAATTTTATCTATCCCAGATGTGAAGTATATAAGACGGAACTGGCAGATATAAGAGCTCTTTTATCAGACTCTATTAAGTTTTTACATCAGCACTACAGTATCAGAATATTTCGGTCGATGATCTAATATTCTATATATTAAATAAAATTTATATCCTATTGCTGTTATCAGGTATTATATCCAGTTTTTATATTCTATATTTTGCATAAAAAGCTTCATTTCACAACTTTTAGTGTATTCAATCATTAGTCATCAAAATCGTTAAACGTTGATTTATACCAAAAAAGAGAGTACCTATTACCTATATATATTCTTTACTTATACCTACTAATTAGGTATTGACCGACTTCTCATACGAGGATAAATTTCGACTGTTTTTGTGCACGTTTTTTTATGTCTGTACCTTTTGCTTAGTAAACATGCTCAGATTCTCATGATTCTTTTTCATATGAAAAAAATCGACCTTTCCCCCGTGAAATCTACTCCCAAAAGGGTTAGAGGGGGCAATTTTTGTCGAAAGTCGAAAATATGAGACGACGAGACCATATCAGGTAGTATTTGAATTGGAAATATTTCAAAAAAATAGGTTTCTGAGTTATAGCATCGGTAAATTCTGAAATATGTGTGTTTCCGCTATGTGAAGGATATTTTTTTTCGATAATCTAAAATAAGAGACGGTCAAATTAAAGATGAGATTATTTGTAGCAATATTTAAATCAGAAATTTTTCAAAAAAATACGGTTTCTGTGTTACAGCAGTGCTAATGCCTGAAATATGTGTATGCGATGTTTTGAAATCTCTGAATAAATATAAGCACAGTACCTACTATCTACTTTGGTATCTATAAGTTAATGGTGAACGATTTTGATGACTAATGATACACTAACAATTGTGATTTTTTTATTTAAACAAAAAATAGGACCGAGCTGTCTATTACTTGGTGCACTGAAAAAAAACAAAATAATAATTTTATTGGTGCTGGTACTTTTGAAGCTGGTGCCAAAAGTCTTATCTCTACTTACATCAGCACAACTGCAAAAGTACCAGCATCATTACTATTTTGATTTTTCAGTGCATCAAATAATAAATTCGGTCCTATTTTGGATAAAAAATAATATTCAGAGATCTCAAAACATCGCGGAAACACATATATTTCAGACTTTACCACTGCGGCAACTAGGAAACCGTAATTTTTTAATGACTAATTTCAATAATGTTTCGATTTTCGAAATAACTTGCGCCTTCACATAGCGGATACATACCTACATGTTTCAGATTTTACCTCTGTTGTAACTCAGAAACTGTATTTTTTTAATATCCAATATACTGTTTTGGCGGCAGTTTTCGGGACAAGGAGATACCCTACTGGATTTTAAATTTGTTTAATATGGAGCCATTTCTCAACCGGTTTCTTTCAAATAAAAAAACACAAAAACCGGAGTACATTCACTAGACGAAGCAGGTGTACGAACATAAAACCGCATACCGTCGAATTGTATACCTCCTCCGTTTGGGAAGTCTATCAAAAAGTAGCAAAATATGATACACAAGAGCAACGCATCGAAATCTACATCATCACCGAATATTTTTTTATTGACTATTCAACAACATTAACAACGTTCAATACCAAAAGTTTTTTTTTGAAATTCAACACTTTTAATTATACAGGTTCACAGATATTGTTTATGTATATATGCATTTTGTCAAATTTGCTCTTCTTATTTCGTACCAAACTAATCACCATCGGGTAGCTCGTAATATCATGTTTATTTATATCAAATATTTTCAATGATGAATATGACAGAAGATCTAATAATGAATTCTGACTGGTACTCAGATGATTCTAATTTGTTCCGATTCTACGATTTGGCAACGCTTGAAATTTCTGGTACACGCCTGTGACACAAGATAGATTTTCATCAGATTAATTAATTAATGTTAACTGTGAATTGAGTCCTAAATAACTCAAAACAGAGTAATCGCGAGGGGTTGAGGAATTTTTATAATTGTTTGTTTAAATAATTATCATAAAGTAAAGAATTTATCTCAGCTTATTCTGAATTTTAGACAACTCAAGTTCACAACAGAAAATTAAAGAAATTCAAATGCTTAAATAATGGTAGGTAGGTCTTTCGTATGTCTAATAGTGGCTAACGGAAATGTTCTATATGTCGTTCATTTTGGTTTTGTACAGTCACCAATCTTTCCCAAGTGAAACATAGCATTATTCCACCTTTCTAGTTGAATTGCAGATAGGCAGAGAATTTAAAGACTTTAATTATTCTACTGTTATTGGTCGTGTCCTAAACACCAATTTTTACACAAGCCACATCTATTAATTCGCTGATTCACAAGCGATCTTGAAGGACATGAACCTATTTAAAAAATCTCTTCTTATAACACGATCCTGAAAAATAGCAGTTAACAATTATTTAACTGATAGGTAAATCCACAACCATTGATAGAAAAAACATTTATCAAAAAATTATTAAAATTTTCCAAACCGTTTTGTTTGTCACTTACGAGTACTTCTGAAATATTTATATTACATAACTCTTATGATGCGCTTAAAAAAAGGGCGGTAAGAGTTCAGTATTTGTACGACATTTTTGATTTAAAGTTATTTAGGATATACCAATAAATGTCCAGCATTACCACGCAACACCTACGTACGGAACAAGCTACAAAATTAATCTGGCAACAAAACTATAATCAGATAAAACATACGAAGAAGTATTTGATGAAACCATAAATATTTATTATTTGATATATCGTTATATTAATAATAATTTTCTTTATTTCAAAAGAAAACTTAAGGTGGATGATGCTCTGCCACTCAGCCCTTGATAGTATAATTCATAAACTTTAAAAATCTAGAACATGCTCTCTAACCGCAGTGACGATCAAGTCCCAAATTCTTTATTTTCTGTGACACTAAAATTACTTGTTTATTGACGTAGAGATCTAAATAGGTCTTAATCCCATCATTTCCAAAAACCATATAAATTTCGTAGGATTCAAGATTCTGAGAGTCGTTCGATGAAATATCTGCTGATGTATGCAAATTCTGTTGGAGGCGAGATTTCGCCAATTCGAAGTTATTTAAAGGAAAATAGTTGTATAACATAGTTTCATCAACATGCATAAGCATGAAGAATGAAACGTATTGAGATGGCTCGTTTAAATCGTTAACAGTAGCGGCCCTAAGATGGAACCTTGAGGAACTCCAGATCTTATATGTTTAAGTATCCTTATCTCCCAACCTGTCTACTTCTTATACTACGCATGATTGCCTCTTCACAATTGCAAACGTATGCACATGTATACTGGATATTTTTCTCATGCAGCATTCCAAAATATTCTGTACTATAGATACTTCCTATTTAGCTATGTTTAGCATATATTATTTCATTGTAATTAGACTCCCGGTTTTAGCCACTTCCATATTCACTTATATTCAAATTATATAATATTTTTTTTTTGGAAATTTTATTTACCTATACCAAAGATTAGAATCAGCTTAATCTTTGCGTATACATTTTTCTCATATTACTGTTCCTTACTATATTTTATTTAATTGTGAAAAGTATGCGCTCTTGTCGATTAAAAGACGTATATGTATATGCACTTATTATAGTAATAATTTCTCCCATCCACTTTTTTCCATGAAGTACCTGTAAGACAAAATACCTAATTTTGTAGATCATAGTTCTAAATAATAATTTTCAGAAATACAATCCTGCTTCAGTTATCTTTTAAAGAGGTGTCAAAGGGGAATATACCGATTAAATAATTAAAATTAATTCAGTCCGTCCCATTAGAACGGGATTACAAAAGGGCTCTTAATGCCGAAAAAATATTAAAACCGGCTGAATAATTACACAATTTAAATTTTAAAGCTTAATCTGGAGTGGTTTAAAAGTCATATAATTTTTCTGGCCGTAAGGTTTGTCTCGTCTTTTTGAAGGGCCGTTCCAAATCATCAGAAGCGTAGCTGTTTGAAATTTTTGGAGGTTATTGTTGAAAATCAAGTTACATATAATAAAAAAGATAGTCTCTGTGCTGGTTGAATATTTCAATCCATGAGGATTCTCTAATCCTTTTTGATTTTTATATATGTATGCTATAGATACCTACATTACTATCACTCTCTCAAAAACATTTAAGGAAAAGATACATATGTTTCTGAATAATTTAACCGAAAACAGAGCTTTTTAGTTGCGCTACTGTGTAAGATTCACGACCAACTTGCCATGGCGTTCAGCGCCATTCAGTTGTCATAATCTGATTGTACTTCCGTTCATTGTTATTCTTATTCTATTACCTCCGCACTAACGGCATAACTGACTCATATATAGAGTCCAAAGGTATTTGAATTTATTAATTTCTGCAAATTCAATTCTCATATTTAGGCAGCGGTCATTGTGCTGGGGATTATTTCGTATAATCCAGATGATTTGCTGTGAGAAACAAAGATCGATTATGGTTTAACGGTGAAGTCAACCAGAAAGGGAGATGATTTCATTTGGAAGGGGCTCATTTCGAAAATCACTTGTTGGCAGTGTAAGTATTCGTATTTATGCAATGAATACGAATGATAGATCAGTACAGTATAATCGTTAAATCAGGATAACAAGATTACATGCGAATGTTTTCTCATTCATGTAAAACTGGGTTTTATTTCAAAAATTGGTTTAAGTCATCACTAATCTGAAATAAAATAAATTGATTTATTTTCTTGTTCGGATATTGAACTTTGAAGGGTTAAATCTGAACAATATTAGAATGTTATTAATAATCTAAACAATAACATTCAACAAAAGTTACACATCCAACAATGAAGCAAAATTATAAGTAAGAATCGCATAATACTCAGACACAGTCCAGATTAAGATTTTTTCATTTGTAACGATATATTATCTTAAATCATAAAATTAATTTATTCTATAAACTTAGAAATTTTATAAGCAGTCAGATGGGGCTTTAAAAACAAAGTGTGCTTTAGAAAGCAAAAAGCAGCAGCAAACACGACGTCTTTTAATTTATTATTTCTCGACATCTACATTTATGGAATATACTTTCAACAAAATACATCCCAATCGATTGTATAGTCGCCTTTCACTTAACGAGGCGGCTGATAATCAAATCACAAGCATCAGAGGTTCCAAACAATTATGTAATGTAATAACCAGTAAGGCGCATGGGGAACATGATTTTGAAGGTTTAATAAAATAAGTTAAAGATCCTATTTCAAACTGACAAGCACCCAATGACAGATTGGCAACGAATAACCATATTTTTAACATTAACTGACATATCTGTCAAAATATGTATGAAATTATTTCAAGATGACAGTGACATATTACAAAAACTGTTTTTTGGCAACTAGCACGTTTTTGTAGCAACTGGAATGTTTATGTGTGTCTCTCTCTTATTCATCAAACACGGATGTCCTTTCTTTTTAAAACACGGCTGTCTTTATGACGTTATTTTTTCCAGAATCCGAGTAAAATAGCACAGATTAGTTTGTTGTAGATAAAGTAATATCAGCATTTTCTGTGAATTAAAAAAAATCAACCCAATTCGTATGTACCTACACTGTTATTCTAACAGGGCAATAGAAATACTAATGTTTTACTTTCTTAAAAATATCATCAAAATCCTCATTCCGATTTTGATCAATTTTTTTTATTTTTGGGATTGATCAATAACTTATAATTTGCTTTAAAACGTAGACAACATATACCAAGGAAGGCAATAGAACAAACACAACACGAATGACAAAAACATAATGCTGAGTGCTGAAAGCCGTACTTTCACGAGACGTGTAAAAACATACCGGAGCAGTTCATCTCACTAGGCACATCGCCAGGCATTACGAGACGGATTCACTGCGCTCAAATACTCGCCACGACCGTTTGTAGTGCAGCAAGTCATCTCGGCAGTGTCAGGTGCCAGTCTTTGGAGAACAATGAACATTGAGTATTATTCAAGTAGTGATTCGCCGTCAAATGCGATTGAATGGTAGTTGACACAGAGAAAGGGTGTCCGAAGGTGGAGTTTGCATCCTATGCAAGAACGAGCTAAGCATGGGGAATTGACCAACATTTATCCAAAATATATCTGTTGTGGTGTGATTTGCGACGTTGATCCCAAACAGGTGTATTTTCGAACACGCCAACAATTAACCATTTTTGCACCACATTAACAAGTGCAAATCGGAAATCAGCCGGTCACTCTGTGTTGGTACTCTAGTACTGTACAGTGCCCGACCCCCGACGTGTTTTGGGAACACGTGGCCGAGTACGACCAATCTGAAAGCGATTTTCAGGCAACTGCATCCCGAAAAAACAAATTTATATGTTTCCAGCAGAACGGCGGGATGCACTGAGATATGAGTGGCAATCTGCTCTACTCGATTGTGTACAGGAATTAGATTCCATACATTCCAAACATCGCCACGCGGACAGATGCCTGACGAGGTGCCTGGCGAGATGAACTGCTCCACTACCTATTTTTTACACTAAGAGACTAGATATCATATATCTATCATAAGTTATACTGGCTATCGTCTTGTTGATGAAAGATTCAAGAAAATATCTTGATATTGGAGAGTTTAACGACTGAATTCATAGGTAGGTACCTATAATATTTTCCGATGCAGTTAAATCAACATTTCCGCTAAGAATGCGAAACTAGTGAGAGAATTGAATGATTGAGGATTTACCCAATAATAAGGAATAAATAATAGGCAAATTCGAACAAAATATTGTTAATTGCATTGAGTTTCCTTACAAAGTTTATTGAAATTCAATGGAAATAATCAGAATCAGTGGAGCCGGTGATTGCGGGTTAATACTGGCCGATCATCGAAGTTAAGCTGCGCAATGCAGGACGAAAGGTTTCGACGAGTGACTGATACGGGCGCGCGTTTGAATCCCTGGCTGTCACATTGCATTCCCCTCATCCTGTAAGGTTTCCCATTATATTAGTATATATCCCTAGTACAGCATCTCTGGGAAAGTGTATCTTGAGATTTATTTTAAGACATATCGTTGGTTCGGAATCCACTTTGAACTGTAGGTCCCCTTGTTTGTAGTAACACTTGGCAGAGAAGTCAGTTTAAGAAGAAGAATCACAATCATTTATCTATATTACTACTACTACTCGTACAGTGTGTTCATAAAGTGAGGGAACGCTTCAATATCTTATGAGATAATAACATATGAAGAAAAGCTCCGAAAAGTCGATTTTTGATATTGATTTACTACCTTTTTTATGCAAATAGTATTATTTTACCATCTCCGCCTTTCAACATATGAAATGAAATGCTGAAAATTTTCTGAGTTCAAAAATATCGAATACATTGTTGCATGTCCGTTTGCATTGTTTTCTAAAACCGTTAATGTATTCCGATTCTGCCTCTTGAAATGCATTACTTGTATTCGAGTGAAGGCGATTTCTCTGCCTTCAAAGTTTTATCACATACAAGGGGAGCTACAGTTTAACATGAATTACGAACCACCGCAACCATCACAAGATAAATCTTAAGACATACTCTTCCTGAAAACTTTTAGTAGGGAAATATGCCCCAGCTTGTTTTCTGTTGCCTAACGAGAGGAGGCATATATAAAGTGATAGTCAGGTATTTGAAGGCGCGCCCTGCTCATTAAATTAAAAATATAAAAATTAAAAGAGTTATTGTTGCTTCTTGGTTCATTGTCTGTGTTGGATGTCATTTTCTTGTCTTATACATAGAAACTTGATATTTCATTTTATACGCCAGATTAATACTTTTGAAATATCTTATTTCTATCGTACAGGTAAAAAACTTATCAGAGACTGATCTAGGCCAGTTTCTATCCCCAACCATCATCCATAATTTTTTTGGTAAAAAATGTATTATGAAGCCTCTGTGCTGGTATGCAGAAGTAACATAATTCTTATTTTAGCTGATTATACGATAACGGCTCTAGTCCTTAAATATTATCGAAGAACTACAAGTTTTATTATTTCTCATTATAATTAATATTTTATTTTCAATAAAATAATTATCAAGTTTGTATTATATGCCAAGTACTTTTTCTCGGATGAATTAGAGAACATCATATTGTATACAAGTGCAAATTATTTTGTGAGTGGGTAGATCGACATAAATAATTATATATCATTCTTTTAAAACTCCAAATATATATATGTATCTGCAATGCAATTGAAATATTCAAATGACTGTATTGTCCAAGCTTTTATGTTTGCCTCTTCGCCTGTAACATCCACATAAAATTACTTTTTATTGTAGCTATTAATTCGAACAATGATGGGCAATTGAGGTACTATATTTTTTGTTATTATGACTTTTTTTAATTACCATACAACCTGTGTATAATGTTGGTTGGGATATTAAAATCATATCATTGGCAAATAACAAAAATTAGAAAACAATTGAGGTTTAGCAAATTAGTTTTACTATATTTTATTAGATTATTCTGAATTTCCAAGTAGATAGTTATTGCAATAGGTCCAATTGTATGAAATTTTTGTTTTGACGTATCTCCTTATTTCAAGGATCCTTCAGTCGGATATAATTGATTCTTAGGAGGAATTAAGGTTAGAATTCTATTTATATCTGTTGATATTGATAGGTATTTTTATTTATATACACTGAAGTGAATAAAGGAAGAAAATATTGTAAGGTATGATGAAAACAAATGTTATGGCTTCAGTTTATATTTCTGTCAATGAAAACGTTTTCTTCTTAGCATATACAAGATTGGCTTCAAAACTGTCGAAAAAACAGTATCATGCTCTTCCATTCATACGTGACTGCAATTTAAATATTGACTTCGATAAAATAAGGAATGTACATTTTTTTGAAGATCAGGAGCTTAATGTAGATTTTATTTCTGGTAGAACACTGAGGATGACTGAATGCGGTACTGATGCGATATTTTTACGATATGTAAATCATGTATCTTCCGACATTCATAAATCGTATTCTAGTTACCACGAACCAATTGTCACAGTATTTAATATTGGCGATAGCATTCATAAAATTGATCTTCGAAATGAAGAGAAGTGAGGGAAATCAATCTTCCTAATAATATATTTATATTATTTAAATAATATATTTTATGAAATATGATTTATGTATAATATTTTCTTGAATCAATACAAATAAATATGAATAAATGTGTATACCTAATACTTTCAGTATAATAAGAGTTATATTTATTAACCCCCTTTGCCTATTGTATATTAATTGACAATCGCACTTAATAAACTCCATTCGCGCGTAGGAGCTGACACGCACAATTTTTATGAATTATTTACGGGTTTGGTTTTTACTTACTACCAGTATAACGTTTACCTTATTGGTAAAACAGGAAGTTGTTTTTTCGCGGATAAAGACGAAAAAATTAACTGCTTCATAAATTAAGATCTTCATTTAGTTCAAGAACACTCAATATCTATAAATTATTATTATGCTACGAAATAATGTTGGCTACTCTCTGCTTGGCTCTCTCAAACAATAAATTTTGAAATGTTCCTCCAAAAAGATAGGCCTTAAATTCCAATTATCTCTACCTTCTGACCATTATATTCCATATTCATTTTCGCAGCTGCAAATTCAGTTAGAATCTGTTATTCTCCTGATAAGGGAATGAAGATGGGAGGAGATTTCAGTAATTGCGGAAAATCTTGAAATTATGCTTTCAGAATAATTACAACCCTATATCCATGGGGGTTGAAGACTGAATATGTATAAAGCAGTATTGACTGGAATCAATAACTTATTGGAGTTTAGGTATGAATAGAGATTTTATGTAATGAATTGAATAATATGACAAATTTACCTATACTCTAAGCAAATTACAATCAAATCTTTATTTCGATATCATAGTTTTTATAATTTGAACTTTCTTACAGAATGTGTATTTTGGGTTAGAAGAACTAATACATAGATCATTAATATTTTTTGAGAAATATTGTTTTTTTTACCGACGAACCCCGAACGGCGGAGGTATACACTACTGTCTGCTTTTTTTTTGTTTGAACGCGCTTTTGAATCATTTAAGATGGGAGGCTTGAGAAATGGTCCCACGTTCATAAAAATGCAAATCCGAAATCTCCTTCCCTCCGAAAACCGACCCCGAAGGGGGTGGAGTAGCCAAATTTTCTCGAAAATAGAAAATCTGAGATGGTATAATAGATAGGACAATATCTGGAAACGTTTAAATTGAACATTTTTTAAAAACAGTAACGGTTTTCGAGATGGAGGCATGTTGAATTCTCAAATATGTGTATTTTTTCTATGAGGAGAGGGCGGTTGCTTTGGAAAATTGAAAAACTGTGGGTACTTCATGAAAGACCTAATTATTTGTAGCAACATTTATACTGAACATTTTTCCTTAGAGTTACTGTTTTCAAGTTACAGCGGTGGTAAAATGGTAACATCTAAAATACTTACGCGTATTTCCGCAGCGATGTTTTGAGATCTCAATAATAGCAACTATAAGCAAAGAATATACGTGGATAATAGGATAAGTACTATCTTCATTGGTATTAGTGAACGTTCCACGATTTTCGTGACTAATGTTACACTCAAAAGTGTGAAATAAATATTTTTTACAAAAAATTGGACCGACGTTATTAATTGGTGCACTGAGAAATACAAAATAATGTTAATACGCTGCTGGTACTTGTGAAGTTCGTGTCTAAAGTCATCAATTTAATTGCAACTGCACAACTTCAAAAGTAACAGCACCAATAGAAATAATATTATTTTGTATTTTTCAGTGCACCAACTAATAACGTCGGTCCTTTTTTTTGTAAAAAATACTTATTTTTGTGAAAATGAATGATGGAGAATATGTAGGTATATAGTGGGTCCCATCGAAGAACGGTTACATTGGTGAAGTTTTAGATGATAATTGTTTTGGTAATTCAAAGAAAACTTCTAACTAATTGGTTTTAATAAATATTTAGAAACATACTTAAATTATCATAGAGAAATTTTCAAATTGGTCAGTTAATTTTTGGGAAGAATATTTTTGTTTACCTAACGTTTAATTCCAACGTTTCATTTGTCTGGAAACTCTAATAACTTTGCGTTTTCATTGGTAGGTACCATATTTATTGGATTTGAATGGATATAAAAAACGATTTTATCAATGTATAAGAATGTATAAGAGTCGGTAAAAAATAAGTTGGGAATGAAAAATAATACAGAATATAATTTTGGTATAAATTTGGAGACGTGTGTTCGTAGAACATTATAACGCAAAGGGTATTCTTTTGTATTAATCCTTGGATGGCATTTGATAACAAAATATCTTTAGGATTTAGGATTTTCATTGAAATGTTCATACCACTATTTCCATTTTGCTTCAGACATTTTTAGAATTAGAAATTAGAAAATAGGTACATTTGAGAAAGATAAATTATTTATAATAGGTTCTCATCTCCCCGGAAAATTTTAAATACAATCTTATTATTTGTGTTTCATTAAATATGTTCACTAATTCATGATTCATCGGTCTCAAATCTGGAGCCGAATTATTATCTATATAAATTTAATTTATTCAATCAATTTTAGTTTTAAATGTACCTAGAATTTAAATTCAATAGAATATCCTTGCTCTTTATTATTTTAACAAAACCCAACTTCTAAAATTTATACGAAAATCTTAATTTCTTAATTTTTCCGTCTACAAAAGTTTTGTCTATAGATTGTTATACATCACTGAAAAGCTAATGAAATCCTCTTTCTATTTCCGTTCAAACCCAGTATGGCATTCATATGAAAAGACAATGTTGATGATGGTTGTAGGTAACTGAAACGTTGAAATCAAAAGGTACGTACACTAACGTATTATTCGAAAAAAGTCGCTCTACCACTGCCTCAACCGAAAGGATAGTTTTATGTAAAAAATGTGAGAGTAATCAGACATAGAAATGCATGATTTTATTTTTTTTCAAAATGTTTAATATATCCAAGTACCTACCCAAGTTTTCTATCGAATTTTGAGTTACCATCAGAATCAGCTAAGACTTTCGCCATTCAACCTTTTCTTATAGTTTCCTAAATACTCATCACCAATTCTTTTCGAGTTTTAGTGAGCTCTCAATCGATGATCCAGCAATGAAGCCACCAGTAAACCTGTTGAACTTTGCTTGTGCCTCCAATATACAAATCCAAAAGTAATACCCGAAAATGCAACCACTTATCTGTTCAATGTCCATTTTACCACTGCAGTAACTCGAAAACCGTAAGTCTAAAGAAAACATGTTCAGTATAAATGTTGCTAAAAATAATTAGATCTTACATGTAGTATCCAAAGATTTTCAATTTTTGAAAGAAATCGCCCCTACCACATAGCAAAAATACACTTATGTGGGATATTAACATGAATGTAACTCGAAAACCGTAAGTAAAATTTTCAATTTAAACGTTTTCGGATATTGTTCTATCTTTAATTCTGGAAACTCGAATTTTCGATTTTCGAGAAAATTTGCCCTTCCACTCCCTTCGGGGCGGTTTTCGGAGCAAAGGAGATTTCAGTTTGAGTGTGGAGGGGACCATTTCTCAAGTCTCCTCTTTCAAATAAATCAAAAATCATCAAAATCGGAGTACGTTTACTATATTCAACGCGCGAACAAACCAAAAAAAAGCAGACTGTCGAATTGTATACCTCCTCCATTAGGGGTACGTCGGTCAAAAATTAACCAATAACTCAATTAACAAGAACATAAGTATATTGTTATGAAATTCGCTGAAAATCTCTATCACATTCCAATAAACGTTTCTACGTCCTATCAGGTTCGAACCCCCTTTGGGCCATCTAACTAAACGATGGGTATACGGAACAAGAAGCAGTTGGTTAATTATTTCAGTGTAGGTACGCAACGAGAATATTTCTCGTCATTTCGCGTAAGTGTAGGAAAAAAGAATATACCTTTCTTCTTACCAGGGGGAATTAATTATAATGGCATCTTTACTACCCTAACTAGGTATGTGAGGAAATTAGGTTTCCCTGACTAAAAAAAAAACATATTTTTATGTCTCCGCAAAAAAGGACAGATTTATTTGCTTTCTTATTTTGATCTAATTCCCAAACGGAGGAGTTATACAATTGGACTGTTTGTCTGCATGTTTTGTTTTTTGTGGGATAAATTAATAGGTATACACCGCTCGTCGCCGAAAAATATTTGGTATCATTGCACTAGGCAATAATAGAAGACTGTGGCGCGAAAACGATTTTGACGGAACTTTTCTAAAACATTCAACCACCTGTTATAACGCCTTGAAAAAAAAATTTGTGCTCAAATAAACAGTAAAATTTTCTAAATATATACTCATATTGTGGCAGAATTGAATGGTCACACGATCTAATCCGATGATTTTCCTATTTGATGGAATTCATTTGAGAGCGATAGGAAAGCCTTGTGAGTAGTAAGGAAAGTAAAACTTTGGTGTCCGATTTTCTGCAAATGTTTGAGTATTAGAGATCTTTAAGTCCAAAAACTATATTAACACCTATAGTTCTATCTATCTATCTGTCTGTCTGTGCCAAAATTATCTTGGGAAAGGATGGACTGATGAGGTTGCTTTCTATTCGTTTTGATGAATATTGATACCACTTGCCGATGGCTCAGATTGGGCACCCTACGCGCACTGGTTGCTGGCAATAGCTGACAAAACAACTCAAGACTAGGGCGTGAAAACAGCTCGAACGATTTTGATCAAATTTGTCTTAGACATTCTGCTTAAAGTCCTGTACCACTTGGGATGGTTCATAGAAAAAGCTGGAAAAAATTATGCTCAAATGAGTAGTAACATTTTATTCATATTCTGTCAAAAAGGTTCATGCTACCTCAAAATTGAATATGATTGTTGCTGTTTGTCTTATCTCGCTGAATAAACTTAACAGGGGTAAGAAACACGTGTGAGTAGACATTCCCGATTATGTTAAATGGCAACATTATGTTTTCCACAATTATTCAACAAACTTGTCATAAAAAAAGTAGATATCGTTTATTGTTCAGTTAGTCATTCTTAAATATTCGGTCAAAACTTTATTGTTACTAAAATGATTTTTTGGAATAAGTTAATTATGCTGCACTGAGCTGATTCCTCTTTGGTCAGAAGAGTCTATAAGAAATATGTTAAAGTGATACTCCGACTAAGTTTTGTAGAACACAGGAGGCTTACGGGGGCATATCCAACAGAGGAAAAATGAACAGGTGCCGTACTGGTGGCCAGAAACCCCCAGACATACACAAGCAACATATTTCATAAGACGAGGAAACTGGTGGGAACGAAAAGTTCCACTCGTCTTGACGTATATTTTTATCACTGGGAATTTATTGTGATATAGTACTGACACACATGCTTATTTATATCAAGAAATCATGCTTTTATACAATATGTGTGAACAATTTTTGTTTTGAGCATGCTTATTTAGGAGTATGCTTAAAACATGCTAGCTATTGTTAAGAGTTGAAGAGCTTGCTAGTTTTGAGAAAGTTAAAAAGAATGTTAATAAGCAGTCAGTAGGTACCTTTAGAAATGATTTTCTTTTTTTGACCTATCTTCACGCTTGCAGATCCCCACTGTTGAATTCAGTAGTTAATCAAAGGATTTCTCTATGCATATAGCACGAAGCAAGAAAAAGTTGATGAAACTCTTCAAAGATATCAAGTTAAATTCCGTATACATATTGTTGCGTATGCGGGTTCGCAAATAAGTTAGACTAATTTACAATTATTAAATAAACTTTATTTGCACTCAGAAGTAAAATAATAAAATTTACAACTTCACTTTACTATTGAATATTCTTACTGGCTTACTCTGACTCTTTTATTATTGCACTCTATCTTTTTACACTATGTCTCTCATGCCGACAATTCTCCCAAATATATACCCGAAGAAGACTCCAGATCTTTCGAGCCGCCTCTGGTCTTTGATTCATCAGCCGCCACTGGACTTTTCTCGAAATCCTTTGTCGGCATCCTAGTGAGGACATGCGTCGTACTCTCTGTAAGCGGCCGGTCTTGAGATCCCCATGGCTCGCACATGAGCATCAAAAGGCCGCCACAGCTTTGTGGCCCATTGCCGGTGGCTGTTTCCCTTGCATGTTACAATATATTTGCGACTTCAGATTATTTTCTGCAGGAAACCCTCTGATATGCAGCTTCTACTAGAAAACTTTTCTGGGAATTGTTTTAACACAATATACATTATGTAGCAATTCTAATTCTCATTAAATTATAGATTTTGATAATTTCATGTTGATAAAAATAATATTAGAAAAATAGTTTTGGAAATTTACACAAAGCTTCATCCAAAAACATAAATCAAAGTATCCAACGAAATCTAGTGCGGAATATTGACTTTTTGATACAGACAAAAAAATCCATGTACAAATGCAAATCGTCTACATCCAACGCGTATAACAGCAAAACATTTCATTTATCTACATGTGTTTGTTTGTTTTAAATGTCTGCATTTTTCAAAGGTTTTATGAATCATCATGGACGTGGACATTTCATATATACATATATCTATATATGCGCTACTGAACAAAAGGATACTAAGTGAAATTCATTAAAAATTAATAGGCCGCGGTGCAGCAGCTTGTCATGTAACAAGGGCGGAAAATGTTGAATGGTAATACTACTTTGAAATTATAAAATTTCAACAAGAAGCCAAAGAACCGGACGTGAAATTGCCGCGAGCTGAAATGATATTTTTTACTTTTTAATGGCCTACTCGCGTTTATTTTTCGCTCTATGCAAATTCGAGTTAATACTCGAGATTTAACACTGTTTTCTACTTACGAAGTGAGAAGTAGACGGAATTGTTATTAGAATACTCACAATAAAGTTTTAATGTGAAAGTCGTATCTTAGATTTTTATGAGCTTTGCAGTTGCAATAGATTTCAGCATTTTCATGGAAGCAAGAGAGATGTATTGATTCCTTTGATTGCATCAAGTATACTTATTACAAATGTAGAAGTAAGTCCTAACGTCTGTCTAGAAGTCTATGTAGTGAGATATGGTAACTCGCTATAGGATCGAGGCTATTATTTTTATCAAAACTGAACTTTCCAAAGAGTGAGGCAATAGATGAATATTATATGAAACCTGTTTCAATGTATAGCTACATAATTTAAAGTTTCATAAACTACTTAATTGAACCAATATATAAATTCTACATAGATTTTGAAGAAATTAGTCATAGGTAGCTTTAGTGACATTCTAGATTAATTTTTATTCCAGAAAAGATAAGTGTTTCTACCAAACGAATCAAAAACAATTCTCAAGACTAAATCAAAATAAGGGTATGGTACTGACATCTTTTGCCGAATAGTTACTCCAAAAGCTCACAAAGCAATAGGACTAATCTAAGAATGGTGGCATAATTATAGGGATGAGCAGTGTGGACGAAATCATCGCCATCTTCTAGTTGTATATACTACATCCACAATTCCTTGCTTCTATTATCCTTCGAAAGTACTATATTAGGCTTTGATGTTATCTTCTATTTCTTGAATAATTTTACATACTTTTCAATCCAATCTTTTGTCAGTTGGTAACATTTGATGGATAAAATTATTTCAACCAATCTATAAAAAGGGAAATTTGGAATATTTTATAAGAATTTATTCAGGGAATTTATTTGGTTGACAACATTATCGAGATGCAATTAACCATAAAAATATTGCATCGATACAATCGAATTGCTGAAAAAATAGCGAAGCTTTCTTGAAAAATCATGAATGCGTTATTCTGTTTTTGATTTCATAGACATAGATAATGCTTCTTTTTTTAATATTTTTATTTCTGAAAGCTCGCTATTTGTATCCTTAATATGATTGATTATTCAATATAATGAAATTGGTAACCTTTTAGTAGTTGAGTACTAGCAAATTTAATATTTAATTCTGTGAACCTAATATTGCTCTATGGCTACTATAAAATACTAGGTGGACCAATATAAAAATCGATTCTGTAAAGGCCAAAACACAGAGACAATAAAATTTCTCAACAATTTATGCACCACCTAAAACTACAAAGCAAACCATTAATCCAATTTATTTATAAGTATAACATCAGTAGATATCCCCAAACACTTTTCAAATAACCTTATAAGAAAAAGTGGGACAATGTGAGGTCTGGTTAACGGGAAGATAATATATATCAATTTCAAGAGGTTACTTTTTATAAATTCTTCATTTCAAATTTGTTTTGTCGCAAAAATGTCAAAGTATGACAAATATCATCATTTTATCGTATACCTTAATTGAATTGAGGTGGAGGAAAAGAAAATGCCAGATTACTAAATAAAGTGCAGCAAAAAAGTGCGTCTCAGAATATTCCAGATTGGTTAGCAATCAGTAAGTGAATAAAGTATGACTTCCACATACAACTCTCTTAGCAGGGTTGTACTTTGGTTTTTATTTGTACCAAAATCATAAAAAATAAAACACAAAATTAGTAAACAAATATTCAGTTTCAAATATGTTGTCCTATAACTATTCAAGAAAATTTAAATTTCAGTTACGTGTTTCACTTTGTCGTCTCAGATAACGCTCCGCTTTGGTGACATGTTACGGCGCAAAAATTTCTTTGTTTATTGTTTACCACTGCCCTTGCCTGACACAAGACCAAAGCATTTTATTTTCATTAATTTTAAAATTTTTATTTTTTTCAATCATAATGATCATAATGACAGTACAACCTATTTACAAGAATCGTTATTAAATCATTACCATATCCCGAATACTGCTTGATCAAACGAATAACTGGAGGATTATAGCTACGAATAAATACTTGAAATCCGCTCAATCTTGCATTTTTTAAATTCAATTAATAATAAACAGTAATAGTAAACCGCACTGTCAGCTAGATATAATAGGATATTTTGTGTGTTTAAATTTGTGGATGGCCCTAAGGGTGTGATTAATTAGATACCTGTGCTTGAGTAGTAGGTATTCTGCGCGGCAATGGGAATCATATGGTAGGTATAAGGGAATCGCACCCACCAAGTATAAGGAGAATCGGCCCAAAATTATCCCGGAAGATGACCTCTTGTCGTTGTACCTTCTCAACCATAGAATTAACCAGATGTAAACTTTATCTATCTCATAATCTATGTTGATAATTCGGTCAAGGGGTGCGGTAGACGCGATTGAAACATTACCTGTATAATAAAACATAAAAAATAATGATTTCGATATATATATATATATATATATATATATATATATATATATATATATATATATATATATATATATGTTAATCTCTTCAGGCGCTGATGAAGGTGAAAACTGTCACCGAAAATTCCGCATCAAAAAATAAATTTCTAAACATATTGGCTTAGTCATCATTGTTGCCTCACCTGGACGCATTCTTTGGTGTTAAACATATCAAATTTATATATATATATATATATATATATATATATATATATATATATATATATATATAACATATATCCGCAAAATTCGGATTGTCGAGTATTTTGTTAGATTCTAATGGTTTCAACAGCTCAATCAATGTCCATAGACTTCGACTTAAATCGCACATGTACTGTCAATCATAGCTGTCAATCCTCCAATGGTTGGCGATAATTGTTGTAGATTTTAAACTAAAAAATCATAGATCATAGGACCTCAGGTAGCACTGAAAACAATAATTCACTACATAAGCATGGACACATACAGATACCATACGCCACTACATACGATTGGCCCCTTAAAGTATGTAAGTAAAATATTGTGTATTATGAGTCACATTTCACCCGAGCGAAGTCGGGCTTTCATCAAGTTATTTTTAATCTCAGCGTTGGTGAAAAATTTTCAAGACAATCAATTTCAAATGACGTTTGAAGGTTATTAAAAAAGTCACTGAAAGGTCCATAGCCGATGACCTAATCACATTGCTCATTTATACGTAAGATAACGGCAGGAGGGATATTGAGCATATTAAAGAAAAATATTGCAGACTGTAAAATAGACGTACATTATTTGCAGACATATATTTACAATAGTACAACTAATACAATTTTTAATTTGGTATTAAAATGTATTTTATGCAGTTTGCTAGACACATGCGGACAGTAACTACTCCTAATAATATTTCTTATTTATAGAAAAGATTTTGTAAAAGGAACGAAATAACTATTGCTAATCTAAATGATATTATTTATTATAAACGTTAATTTACAAACAATTTTTCCAGGCCAGCTCTGTAACCAATTTGAAATCATGAAACATATCAATAAGTACCATTTAGCGCGAATGTACCTAATGATATTATGCTCATTCCGAACGGAAGTCGGTTCATAGTTTTCTTTTGTGATTGAATACATTTTCTCTAATCATTACCCTTGCTTAGCTTAACCGTTTTTTAGTGCTTGCAGGTAATTGCTGGGAAGTTACGACTTAATACCAGCGTTGGATAGAATAATTATACATTCACGGGCCTGCAAAAGGCTATGCACATATTTTATGAGTTTTTCGCTTTTCTTCAACTTTTATTACAATTTTAACTGATTTTAATGCCTCTTGATTTATTTTTGTTGCATTGGTTGCACAAAATTGTGCCTTATATAAATAATACAGCAAAATGATGAAATAGTTTTATCAATTAAGAAAATTCTTATCATTACAAGCTTCTGTTTAGAATACTCTCAGTCGTGCCTTCAACTCTTGAAACATATTTCCGAATAAAGGTAATTATCATGAAATTAAAAATGATTACATTTTCTCAGAACTTTATAATGATAGCTTAATAAAGTTTGATTTGACATTCTTTACGTTGAATTAGACGGTTTTTCGAAAGTATAATCGATTTGTCTTTGAAATGTATACCTCTTGTCATTTTTATAGGTGAGGTCTAATTATTGAGTTACCTGTGTTGTGACGAAACCTAGTATGTACTAGAACGTAATATCTATAAAAATCTACCCTACAGAGTTTTGTGGTAGCAAAAGTCGAAAAGTACTGTGTCAATTTAATTTAAGTTCTGAGACAACATTCTTTTCAACTTCTACACCGTTGAAGCGCTCGCTATAGAACTTAATATACTTACCCGCGTACTTCAACTTTGGGAATATTTTAACGCCATCTGCTTTGTTGTCCACCAACCTCTAGACTCTAGATCGTTTCATAGATCCTTATGACAATGGCTATATGATGGTGTGTGCTGCAGAACAACTTCTGTCAGGTTTTTTTGACTGTATGTGAGTAAGTTGAATGATAAATATTACTGAAAATTTAAAAAGTCATTAACAGTTGATCAGCAATCAATTCCAATTTAAAGATTCGGGCACATCTGCTTATTTCAGTCATGTCTCAAGTAGAGGGATTTTTCCTCCTTTACAAATCAAAGAAAATATAGTATACCTACGTCCATCTGTTCAAAAACTGGACACCGACAATTCTACTCTATTTTTGACCGACTTCAAAAAAGGAGAAGATATACAATTCGGTTGTAAGATTGGTTTTTTTATGGCTATTCAAGCGTTTTGCATAGTAAACCTACTCCGATTTAGATGATTTTTGTTTCATTTGTAAGAGGAGAGTTAGAAAATGGTCCCATATTGAGAAAAATAAAATCCAATATTTCCTTCCCTCCAGAAACCGCCCCCAAAGGGGGTGGAGGGGGCAATTTTTCTCGAAAATTGAAAATCTGAGACGACAGAATTAATGAAAATTCCATATCCGGAAATGTTTAAATTGGAAAATTTTTAAAATAATCATACATTTCCACGCTACAGTCTGAAATATGTGTTTCAGCTATGTGGAAGGGGCAAATTTTTCCGTAAATCGAAAAGTCGAGATTTGAAAATTAGAAAGGGGACCATATCCGGAAACGTTTATTATATTTATTATCAATTTTCGTGGTCTGCATCGGACCAGACGGTGGAAGTTATATTTCTTTGGCTATTCGCACACAATTCTAATAAAATTTTAATGCGCCTCCTAAAGTATGATAAACTAATTATGCAAGCATAGAGAGGGAAACTACCGAAAACAATCTTGTAATCACATACAGACAGGCAGCTGAAAATCAATTCCATAGGAGGTATTATCCTTAAATATTTGTGTACCACGTTTGGTGTCGATCGGTCAAGTATTTTTTTGAAATATAGTGTTAATCGACAGACAGACAGATAGTCAGACAGCTGAAAAGCAATCTTATAGGAGGTATTACCCTAGCCCATTTGTGTACCAAGTTTGGTGTCGATCGGTTAAGTATTTTCCGAGAAATCGTGTTGACAGACACACAGACAGACAAACAGCTGAAAGTTAATCCGGTAGGAGATATTACCCTTACGTATTTGTGTACCAAGTTTGGTGTTAATCGGTTAAGTATTTTCCGAGTTATAGTGTTGACAGTCAGACAGGATGATCAAAACAATGATCTCAAACAAATCGTTAGTTAATAAGGAAATTTAATATATAATTTAATTATTAAAAATTTCTCTAAAATCCAGAAAGTACAAAAAATATACGAAAAGGTATAATCGACGATTTTTCTCCCTTTTAGCGTGACGCGATTTCTCGACCAACACCCCATCCCAACGAGCCCAAAGAATCTCGCAAACTGTACAAAATTGTAATCTCAAATTGGGGAAGCTGTTAGATGCAAGTGCAACCTAACTTTTTGAGTTCTCTCGATTGTACCATACAGGCGCAAGCGACTTTCAAATATTACATTACATTATAAAATTCTCAAAAACAATATTTTTTTAAAATGAAGCTACTTTTTTACACACCATTCAGAAGAAATTTGAATTTGAAAATGAATTGCTTAAGCATTCCCTATATCTTAACACAACATTCATCAAGTTATCAATAAAATAAAAAATAAAAGATATATCTTAGCCTGTCGAGAGATTCTTCGCTTTTTCAAGTTGCCATGGAAACAACTAAACAATTGTGATCATTCAATTAAAAATATGGACTCCTTTATAGTTGACAAGTTATTACTTACGAACATGAATAATGTTGGCAGATCTCGAATGTAAGTATTTAATATGATCACCATTATTGTTGAGACATTCTATTACAATGCAACCAGAAGATTGCGTACTACTCCTGATTTCGTTGGGATCAATGGTGTCAAAAGTCTTCTACTACTATTCAGATTTCCTTTGTACATAATTAAATAGCATACCTCTTGGTGCCCATAAAACAGAACTTGCCCTTGCTTGCAATTTGTCTATTGTAAGCTCGTTTCTGACGAATCTAACAAAAGTAGGTTTTCTATCTCTGGCGGGTTCTTCTATTTTGAGTAATATCTTTGTGAAACATTATCCAATGCAGAACGTCACCTGGATTCAACTTTTGCTGTTTTATGGATGCAAAGAAGATGTACTCAAATTGTTTTAACTTTTACTCTACAATGGTTCCATGATTCTATGGAAACTTAAAAAAAACAAGATTTTCTTGATTTTTATTAAATATCTCCATAAATGTTGAACTAAGCTACTTATAGCGAATGCTTTAGAAACTCATCTTCAAAAAATATATGGTACAAGATGGGACCATGGATGAAAAATCAGAGGTTTTATTGAAGAGCTTATGAAATTTGGGTTTTAATTTTGAACAATTTGCGAGATTCAAACTTTTTTGTAAACTACTACAAAAGTAATTTTTTCAAAAATATTGACTTAATAAGTCAATAACTGTTACACATAAGTTATTAAAACTGGGGTTGATTGAAGAATTATAAGGCCGATCAAATGATATGGGGAAAAATATAGGTTTCTGTTTGAAATGAGACCGATTTTTGACACAAACTTTATAATTGTAGGAATTTCATGTTTCGAATACGTCTGCAAGTTAGATAACTTCTAATGAACGGCCTTTACAAATCACCCTGTATATAAAGATAGGTATTGCTTCTTAATTTTTGTCCAACTACCCAAACGGAGGAGGTTTGCAATTCGACTATTTGCGTTTGTTTTATTTACATGGCTGTTCTCGCCTTTTCATGATTCTTTTTTCATTCGATAGAGGACAATAATTGAGAGTTGGTCCCATTAAAAAATCACATTCAACATGTCCTTCCTCCCAAAAATTTTTTCCAAAGAGGGTGGAGGGGACATTTTTTCTGAAAATCGAAAATTTGAGACAATAAAATTAAAGAAAAGTGGTAAAATCTGAAATATGTGTATTTCCGCGATGTCTTCAATCTGAAATATGTGTATTTCCGCGATGTCCTCAAATATCTGAATAATTATAAGCAGCCTATGGTGAACGTTGAATAATTTTGATTACTAATGTTCAGCTGAAAAGTGTGAAATAAATATTTCTTACAATAAAATGGACTGAGTTTATCAGTTGGTGCACTGAAAATACAAAATAATATTAATTATATTGGTGCTAGTACTTTTGAAGATGGTGCGAAAAGTCTTCTATTACAATTGCACAACTTCAAAATTATCAGTTCCTATAGAATTGATATATTTATTTTTTATTTTTTAGTGCACCAATTAATTATGTCGGTACAATTTTTTGTAAAAAATATTTATTTTTATGACCAGAATCTATTTCCCATAAAACAGTAATCCTTAATAACGTATCAGGATTCAAAAATCAATTTGAGGATACGTATATGTATATGTATACAGAGGTTTCCAGATGTGTGAAAAAGAAGGATTAATCCAAAACTAGGGGACATATCGACATATGTTTCTATGGAGATGACAGAACGTATTTAGGTGCACATCACAAAACTATTTTGATTTATACAGGTTACGTATATACATAGTGGCACAAGAAACAAACGTCTTTTTGAATAAATTTTTACAGTTTGCGCATATACATGTGGCTGAAACAAACATACGTCTTTTTAAATAAACTATCCCATATTACTATAGCAACGATAAGAAACACCTCTTTGACTTTAGGTTATAAAAATCTCTTCGAAATGGTTCATCATAGTATGGTCTGCTATGAGCCGTTCTGGAGTTATGGGCACTTTTACACGGAAATAATGGGACTATTTGAACGATCGTGGTACTGTTACGACGAGCCTTTTTTATCCTATAGTTTGATAATGCAGAATCGAACTGCTGATATACAGAGTGCTTATGTTGGTAGAATCTTGAAAACCTATTTTTTTCCAAATGGTACTCCCTTATATAAATATTCCACTAAATCCAATAATTCATTAGCTTTCCGAAAATGTGCGACATGTATAAGAAAACCTCAATGAATACCTACTTACTCAATCGATATATTGGCAAAATGTTTTTTTCAAGAAATGATTAACAAGATTAACGCAATTGGGTAGGCTCAGCGGAATCCTCTTTTAGCTACCAGAATTTAGAAGACCCCAAATGAAAGACAACAAAGACGGGAAACAATGCAAAAAGTGTTTCCTCCTATTCGAAGGAGCAGCTACCTGGACGACAGCTTTTATTGTTAAAAATTGATGAAAACCTACAAAATAGCTTCAAAACTTGATACACCAGTGTAAACCGTATACTGCTCATGCATCGTTGTCACCTAAATCATTTGGAATTCCATCGAGAACTCAACGACAATATAATAACAGACGATCTTTCAGTTACACTAAATTTTTATGGAGGGATAATTGGCAGCCACTTTTTTAGCCCCTTCTTTCTTTAAGAATCTCGAACTGAGGTGATCTACTTTGGTGACGAAAAAAGGCATGTGGCTTCAGCGGGATGGCACTCGATACATTTTCACAGATCTGTAAATGAATATGTGAACCTCCGGTTGCCCAGAAAATGGATCAGAAGAGAAGGTGTTATTAGTTAGCCACCCAGACCTCCAGATTTTTTCTATTTTAACAAACCTACAACCAGATATGATGTTAAAGACCGGATAAAACAAGCATTTTAGTTTATAACTCCCAATAGGTATTCGGATTGATGTCAGGCGCTCTTTCAACGATAAATAGAATATTTGCCGGCAAGAAAATGGTCACACTTTTGAACATCTGTTGATCTATCGATTATCATAATTTATTACGCTATCTCTCTTTCTGAAATGGAGTGTGATAGAAACATTAAATTTTTTAGGACAAAAAAGGATTTGAAGGGCTTTTTCGAAGGAATGAGCTTTATGAAACCCTGAAAATTTGAATTTGGTCATCACTCAAGCTTTCTCTTTCAAATAAAAAAATAATCATCTAAATTCGTGTATGTTTACTATGCAAACCGAGATTATATATATAAAAAACATATCTCCGTCTTTTTGGAAGGTGGTTAAAAAAACAGAAAAATTTTACTTCACAAACCGCCTCCTCCCTTTTATAAAGTGGATCAAAACTTTTTAATATATACTTAGGAATTTATTGTTCCTAACTAGACTAACTACCTACTGGAATTTGATAAACTTCTTCTTCTACAGCCGATTCATAACTCTTGTTCCCATTTCCAAACTAAATTTGAATTTCGCAAAACTCCATGAATACTACCAACACAAGATGCCAACATACAGTATATATAAGTTATTATGTATAAACATATGAGACACAGTTACCTGTGTGTATGTAGAGAAGGGCTCCAAGTTGTATACATTTCAAGCAGCCAAAAGCAACATAAACAATACCATTAAGTGAACCTAATTTGAATTCTACACTACAAAGGTGGCACCACAGGAAACTACTATATCACACGTAAAGTCTGTTTCCTCATTTTCGCCTGATTCCTTTTTCCCCATGTGCCATTTAATTGGCCACTGTGTAAAATATATGGGTCCCCATTATGGGGCGATGTTATCATTAGTTTGTTACTGCCTATATGATGATGTGATATTTATGAGAATTGACAGCAATGTAGAGTTGAACGACGATTATGAGTAATGGTCCAGTTGCTAATGAGACACTGATCCTGAATACTGTTGTTTATTACATTTTATCAGAAAATTGGGATATATAGGAATTTAAATTAAATGTCATAGGGATAGCTTTACAAACTGGTTTCCATTTGAAAATAATGTTAATATTAGTGACTTGGTAGTTAGCGCATCGGACTAGCATGCATTCGATTCCAACTAAGTCGAACAGTTTTCAAGGAGCTATGCTGTGGCCCCCATGTGGAAAGCTCTGGCAACCTAACACGAATAGGACCTGTATATTTGTGAAATGGCGTAAACTTCCAAAATATATGCGAGTTCGCCAACACTCTTAGAGAATAGGGTACTTCTAGAAGAATATCTGTGAACTACCCTTTGATGCATGTTTTTTTGTGAAAATATAAAATTTATAAAGACTCGAGTTTTATAGTCTGCTTAAGTTACCATAAACGTCATGGGAAATCAACGAAAAAATCTTAAAGAAGTAGTTTACACTCAAGTAATAGTAGGGCATTTGAAGTATAAGAAGTTATGTTATGGTTGGTTAACATAAAAGAATAGGCTTATTTCAAATGGATCACACTATGGTTTAATTTGCATCCCTTTTATATTAAATCCATAAATGACCACAATTTTCCACATAAATAAATTATAAAACCTCCCACAAAAAACTAGCTATGAACTATGAAGATTCTCAATCAAGTCAGCTTTCAAACAAAAAAAATATCAAAATTTGTTCATCCGTTTTAGAATTACGACAGTTACAAATGTTAGACTTGATTAAAAAATATAGTAAGAACACAATCTCAATTACGTCACTTGTCAAACACAAAAATCTAAGGAGTTAACTGTATTGTCTGATACCTGATGGAAATCCATTAGATAGGAATTAAAATAATATATTAAATTTCCACTATTATATATTTTGAAGACACATAACAATTGTTTCGGTGATAAGAAATAGTTGAACATAACCATAGAAGCAACACAAGACTTGATGACTTGATCACTGTGATCACTTTACATACAAAATAGCGGGTTGCGTGGCACCTCGGAGACGATTTATCAGATGCCTTAACATATTAAATTTTATCGGATGCCTTAAATGTTGGGCTTACAGAATAGAGTTTTACGTTAAAAGCATAGAATATGAACGTCCTATAATTTTTAACGATTGTCTTACAGAATAGACCCAGTTGCCTCAAACAGATACAATATCCTGATTAAGACACCTTTCGATCCATCCGTTTGGGAACTATGATGCCACAGACACCGTCACAGATACCTATACACCTCAAAGTTATAACACCTATCTGTTTACGTCGGGGACTAATAAAATTTTCTCAGAATCAAAAATAAGTTGAATCACCGTTTGATAAGATAAAATATTGTAATCTACTTGAAATCATAAAGGAAGTGGTTGATTCCGGTATAATCAGAATTGTATGTGAGTGGCTATTATTTTCATTAGGTAAAAGATATCCCAAATTTCCACTAAAATGTGAGCAGTTGTTTCAAAATGTAAAATCTTTCCAGAAATTATTGTAATGGGACCGAATCCAGAAAATTATAATTGTGACATAATATTTTCATGTCTCTAGAAACATTTTTTTCATTCTATGTATAATTATGTAGGTCTGCATGAAATTATTTGGTACAGTTGTTTTTTATTTAAAAGAAGACAAAATTAAATTATTTTGTATTGTTAACAAATTTGGTTAGCGAATTGGTGATATAATTTTTAATGAGTGTGATTCAACCAGTAGTGCCCGTAAATAAAGAGATTCAGAAAATCGACAAATTTTGTACTTGAAATTGATTGTAGTCATGTATTTTGAAAAGAGGATTTAAAGGGAACTTCATAGTGTGAACTTCGAGGGTCGCACTCAGTTGCTTATATAAACATTATCAATGTTTTCGGACAATAGAGAGTCAACAAGAGTCACTGGATTTAGTCTATTGTTTTATTCCTTATTGGATATCATCCAATTACCTGTAAATATTCTAAACTAGAAGTTGTTTGTATCTTCATCCAATCATATTGTTTTTAGTTGTAGAGGTTTGCATACGTCATTAATTTGTCTCATCTCTATCATGTTGCCTCCATCGCCATCATAGGTAGATAGTAGATATGTCGCCATTCTATCAATTTAATCTTGAGAGTTGTTTTGATTTTTTCGTAGAAACGCCTGTCCTAGAGTCGAGTGACGTCTATCAGAGTACTGCATGCTTGACGGTATTTACCAGGCGACTAGCGAAAGAGTCAAGCGGGCATTGTAGCCGGTTACATAATTTCTATAGCTTTTTTTCTTCACGAGACGCCAGTTAGGCATTAGGCGCTAAGCAAGCCATCTGTCGGGGCCTTAGCGGCCTTAACAAACGCAGGTTGAAGTTTTGATTTTCATTCCTATATATCAACAATGCAATTTTGTTTTTATGTCCAATTATGTACTACTACTACTACTCAATGTACTAACGCCAACATTGTTAATTGAGTAGCTCAAATAGTCTAATATTTAAAAATTATATACCTAATCATACCACAGAATAAAAAACAACTATTCTGTGATCATACTACCGGAACCAGACACTTTGTGCTGCCTCATACACCTACTCATATTAATTGTCATGGTAATAGAACAGGTATTGATCACTGCAGCACCATCTAGCGGTGATTAACAATAAGGCGAATAGCGTTTTAATATTTTCAATGTTCACATATTTGAGTGTATTAACTTTAATGGCGATCTGGTAAACATAGTAGAATTTGATGCACTGCAGCGCGATCTATTGTTGTGTCGAAATTTAGTTTTACTATGAAAACACTGAAGTATTTGAATCCAACGCATTCTCTTAATTTGAATTAGATTAATCTAGTAATTTTAGAGTTTTGCTACCTCAAATATACGCCTGTTAAATTTATATAGCCGTACACATAACAAGTAGGTACTAGTTCAATACTAGTTTAGTTTGTTTATTAGTTACTATGGTAGAATACAACAGAATTTTCACAGTCTTTAAATGTAGTTACTATTGTAACGATACGATTCATGGCCTTTTTTGGCATCTATCTAACCTGATTATGAGATTTCTTATAAATACGGGTTAGACTTTGTTGTGGGTAATACTGACACATGACAAAAAAGTTCTTAGTTCTTTATGATACAATCTGTTAAATTATAAACTAGATGATAATATTCATACATTATCTGTTTCTTATATCTGAAATATATTCCCATAATTTTCTATAGAATACCTGCAAATTTTATCCGTCACAGTGGTGTGATAGGAATTTCCCTTCAAATAGAGAATTTGGATCAGAAGGGAGGGTGATGGGAAGAATTGGCTCGTTGATATTTCCTGTATTTGCAGAGCCACCAACTTGTTGACACAAGTATGCGAATCTAATTTATTTCATAACAAATTGGGGTTGTGAAGGTCGATTGTGGATTTATCAGGCAATCTGAACGTCTTGAATCTAAGGGAATTTACATAAGACGTTAGAGAGCTGCTAGTCATATTTGATTTTTGAATGGAAAATAACATATGAGACTTGTTGATAAATTTATTTGCACTCTTAAAAGTGAACTCACAATTTCGGTAATTTATTTATCTGTCCGTCCATTATATCAAAAGTTCGAAGGGGGATGAACGTAAGCCAATGTTTGATACCTCATCAGGTTGGAGAACTTTTCTCTCAGCTTGGACGGCTGCCCATTTGAAACTAATTGATCGAGATCATGCCGTCAAGGTCGTCATTCCTGGTATTTGCATGAATGATTTCTGTAGGTACCTATATGAAACATAGAAATATGGCCCCCTCCTTATTCCCAAAAATAGGACTGACTTGTATTACCTAGTTGGTACACTGAAAAATACAAATAATATTAATTCTATTGTTACTGGTAATTTTGAAACAGTGCAAATACAAAAGTGTAATTTGGCGGAATTAAAGAAGTAATCATTTCTGATATTACTAGAATCATTTTTTTAAACAGGCTTAGGAATGTGCTTGTTGTCGCCATATACTGAAATTAGCTAATAACAGTAAATAATTTCTAATTTCGATGATTAATGGCACATTCAAAAACTTGAAGTAGGTATAAGTTTTTTTTTCAAAAACAAAGTGTTGTTATTTTTGTATTCGGGTACTACGTGAAAAATAAGTTATTTATTTGTATGAAACTGGTCATAGTGATAGCTTATATCCTAAGTTACAGTGTAGGATAAGTTTTATCAAAACACCTGCAGGACTCAATAGTCAACTGCCCGAATTAAATTGAAAAATAGTATCGGTTGCGACACGCTTACAAAATATTTTGAGGCAGCTTAGTTTTATTAACACTCTTGACATGGATAATTTGAGACGATGTACCTAATTGAGAGATTAAATTCGTACACAAGCGACAAGCGCTACAACGGTATGCGTGGAGGAAGTAGAATTAACCTTATTTGGTATTAAGATTGTTCTTTTACTTTTATTTGTATCCCTAGTCTATATATGAGAGGACACAAATATAAATAATGATTTTGTGAATATCATTCATAAGAGTCTAGAGGAAAATATATACGGAATGAAAATCCAAGTGTGGAAAATAAATACCGAATAGGCAAGCTACTCTTTCAAGTATAATCCTCACACATCCTACTCTGTTCGACTAATAAACAAGCCCATCCATTTCTTTCCGTTGGGCAAACCGTTACACATATATATATAAACACACAGTAAGGGCGATTTACTTTCAGTTTCGGAGGACCTCCAGTAAGGATTCCGGATTTTTTTCCAGAAATTGTTTGTTAATGTTTTTTATCGACGATCCGGTGAACGGAAAGCGAAGCAGAAAATTTCATAATGAACTCGATAAATCTCGGTATAAAAAATCGAGAGTTGACATCACTTAGAAGAGGAAAATTAATCGGTGCAATTTATTTCACAAGATAAATTAAGGATGAGGAATTTGATTGGGGTCGAGAATGAGAAGGTGTTGATTAGAAGTCAAATTATTAATGTAGATAATTTACTCTCGCAGATCAACATAATGTCTCGACATTATTGATAATTTTTCTTTCAATGATGGACATTTTTTCTCCTATCATGCTGACTGGAAATGAAACAGTTGGTTAACCAATTTGAAAAAGAGTTAAAATTGATCTAATTTAATGGGGTGATTTTTAGTGTCTTGAAAGATTGGATAACATTTCAAGAACATGAATGTGAGGTAGAATAGGATCTTAAACCACATTTTAGAAAGTTTCTTAAATTGATCCTAAAGTTGCATTAAATCACTAGAGTTTATTCATTAATCTCATAGAACCAAAAGTGTGATAGAACTGATTTTAATTTACTATTTCTCATTACGATCTCAGGGAATTTATTCTTTATTTTCTACTCACCTGTTTGCTGTCAAATATTTAGTATCCGGTTTTCAACAGTTTTAAAAGTTTCAATCTTCCTCCTGCTAATAACAAAATACATTTTTGATATCATTTCATTGTTTATCGGGTTGTCTGTATGTGTCAAGATTAACTCGAAAACTGATGAATCGACTTTGTTCCATTTTAATTTTCGTACACACTCAGCAGAATATTTTATTTATATATTTATTTACTTATTTATTTATTTATCGCTTACACTATTCAACAGGTTGCCCCAATTACAGAACAGGAAAAAAGAATATGAACACTACACAGAATATCTGAATAATAGCAGATATCAATATAACGTAATCGATGTTAGAACAGAAATTAAATAAAATAGGCATATATTATACAAGGGAAAAATGTTTTTTCTTTTCATATTGTTTATTAACAATCAGAACAAATAATATACAATAGGTATACAATGTAAGTTCTATGAGCTAATGGGATGTTTTCTGGTCGGGAAAGGTACCGCATCCATTAAAGCAGTCCTTGTATTCAACCTACAAAAGGTCAATTGGCCATTTCCTTTGGAGTCGGTTTGGATTCTGGTTATTGACGAGATTTGATGCTAAGTCATTTGGATGATTTTCAAGTCTGTTGAAGTGTCTTTGGGCCCTTTTTCTGCACTCTTCCTCTACATAGGGAATGTCAAGATCTGTATGAAGTGTGTAGTTGGATACATACCATGATGCGTTTGAAATTATTCTCAGTGATTTTGATTGGAGGCGTTGAAAAATATTAATGTTCGACTTACTGGAGTATCCCCATAATTCAATCCCGTATGTCCAGATGGGTTTGATGATGGCCTTATAAAGTAGTACCTTATTGTCCAAACAACCAATACATACTTTTCATTTTTTAATTATATGTTTCTTCCATAATAATTTATTGTCCATGTGTAGACCTAAGTACCTCGCTTCAGTTGCTCTGGGGATTTCTATATTATTTAGAAATAATGCGGGAGCTTCAGAATGCTTCAATGTAAAATTGAGATAAGCTGACTTCGTCTCGTTTATTTTCATTCTCCATTTTTTCAGCCATTCTGACGGTGTATTTAAGTGCTGCTGTAAATTTCTTCTGGCTATCCGTGCATTATTATGCCGACACAGGATTACAGTGTCGTCTGCAAACGTCCCCAGTTCTGTATCTGGTCTCGTTGGAATATCAGCTGTGAATAAATTGCATAGTATCGGTTCAAGGACACTTCCTTGCGGTACTCCAGAGTTGATAGAGTAGATCGGTGAGTGTTCAGTCCCAAATGCGATGCGAAAGAAGCGTTCCGAAAGGTAAGACTTGAGAAGCAGATAGTATTCGCTCGGTAGCTGCATTTTTATTCTAGAGAAAAGACCTGGGTGCCAGACTTTATCGAAGGCCTGTTGGACATCTAGGAATACTGCAGGACAGAATTCTTTTGCGTTAAGAGATTCATTTATTATGGAGGTTATACGATGGCATTGTTGTAAGGTAGAGTGCTGTCTTCTGAATCCAAATTGGTGATTGGGTATTAGTTTTTCTAGATTATGTGTAGATTGGAGTCTCTTGAGGATTATTTTTTCAAGAATCTTAGATTGGGAAATTAGGCAGATGGGGCGATATGAACTTGCATCGTGTGGAGGTTTGCCAGGTTTAGGTATTATTATAACTTGAGCAAATTTCAATTGACTAGGCCAGTATTTTACTCTAAGTACTCCGTTCAACAGAGTTTGAAGGTACTGGATAGCTTTGTCAGGTAGTTCAGATAATATTTTTACCATTTATCAGGTCGTGTCCTGGAGCTTTTTTCTTATTCGTACATTCAATTTCTCGCTGAATCTCATATATTGTAAATCTTTTTATTGGTAGTGACATTTGAAGTGGTGCTTCCAGAAAGTTTTCAATAGCAGGATCATGATTGTCATCGTATGGGGTGAATACGTTCTGAAAGTGTAGTGAGAATGCCTTAGCCTTTTCTTGATCAGATCTTGCCCAACCACCATTTGTTGTTCTTATTGGCGATTTTGCTTGTTGCGGTCTCTTCCCTTTTTTAGTTACTTTCCATATTGAGCTATCTGTTCTTGACTGATTACTTATATAGTGATGGAGAGATTCTTCTTTTATTTGTTTTAATTTGTTCTTCAGTTGATTTGACAATCTGTTTAAGTGTTTTTGTCGACTGGATTATGGTTCTATGCCACTTAGCTCTTGCTCTTCTTTTTTCTTTAACTAAATCAAGTATTACGTTGGGTATGTTTTTTTCTGGTCTACTTTTATTTTGGAGGGTTGGTGTAGCAGTCCATGCACTTTCTTGTATAGTCCTTATATGGTAGTCTGTGGCGTCATCCAGATCTTCTGGACACTTCAGTCTTACATTAAGGTTTTTTTGACAGAGCAGCTCTCGAAATAATTCCCAATTTGTTTTCTTATTACAAAGTGACAGTTTTGGTAGAGTTTTGATGATTGTCTTGCTGATGGTTGCTATCACTGGTGAGTGGTCTGAGAATATGTCATAATTGTTTATCACCTCAAGATAATTTGAGGACATACCATTAATAATGTAGAAGTCTATTGAGTCGGGTATTATATTGGGGTCAGTAGGCCAATATGTTTGTTCTGCTGAGGACAGGTGCTGATAGTTGTTTTCTTGGAGAAGATTATTCAATTGTCTCCCTTTTGGAGTGATCAATCTTGAGCCCCAACGGGTATGTTTGCAGTTGAAGTCACCTCCACATATAAAGGTATTTCCTAGAGTCTCGAAGAATGGTTTAAATTGTTTCTTGGTAATGTTATGTCTTGGGGGACAATAAACTGCTGATATTTTTATAGGGGTAAGTAATTTATGTACTTGAACTGTTGTGGCTTGCAGGAATGGTGGTTCATGGTATTCAATGGATCTTCCTCAAATAATAGCAGTACCACCATGAGCTGTACCATCTGGATGCTCGGTATGATAAACCTCATAGTGTGGAAATCTAATGTAGTTTCTGCTGGTGAAGTGAGTTTCTGATACTAGGAGTATGTCTATGTTGTTTAGTTTTAGGAATAATTCTACTTCGGACTGTTTGGCAAGGATGCCGTTTGCATTCCATAGAGCTAGTCGTAAGGATTTGGACATTATTTACAAAGTTTATTAATGACAGTTGATAGCATGTTGATTACCATGTTGTTCTGCTGCATTAATTGGTTGAACATTATTTTAAATTCCTCAAGAAACGTCGATAGTGTGACTTCTCCGGTTTTATTGTTATTTTGTTCTTACCTGACTGCGTGGTTGAACGTTTAATTGGGTAGTTGTTGAGTTGGTGTATTTGTAGTATTTAGTGGCATGGGGTTATATCTTTGGCTCTGGTGTGTGATTCTTGAATATGTAGCACCTAGACTAATTTTACGTTGAAGTTCTTGGTAAATAGTATACCAACGGTAATTGGCGGGATGGTCTCCTTCACATAATGCACATTTGGCTGGTAATTCTCTCTTTTTTGTGCATGCTTTGGTGTCATGTGTACCTGCGCATTTCAAACAGGCATATGGAAGATTGCAGTATGATTTTGTGTGATTGTACTGTTGGCATCTCGTACATTGCACAATTGTTTAGCTTTTATGTGGTGGCTCGACTTTGATAACCTGATTATTCAAGAAGCGTAAACAATATATTTCCTTATTTTTTGTTGCTGGTTCGAGATCTACATAGAACATTGGTAATGGTTCTTTTGTTATTCTGTGTTGAATATTGGATATATTTCTAACCTTATATCCTTCTTTTTCAATGCAATCTTTTATTTCCTCTACAGGAGCCGTTTGGTGTAAATTCCTTATGCTTTGTTTTCCTTAGGCTGGTATGTATGGTGGATTATATTGGAGTCTTTCATGTACTTAGTAAGCTTTCTGTATGTTTCAGGAGTCTTAGCGTTGATTTCTACGACTTGTTGGCCATACTTTTTGTCACGTATTGTTCACTTTCAGCAATGTCTGTTAATGCAGTTACCATTTTGTTATAATCAAGAACACAATGTACAAATATTGGTGGTGGTTTTGATAGGGGTTTAACTTCTTCCTTGTCCGCGTCCTTGGCGCTATTTTCATTTTGAATTTCCTGTGCTGAGAACCTATTATTTTTTTTAAGATTATGCACAGTTATAGGATTGGTACGTTTATTTATTTTTCTTTTCTTACTTGGAATTTTTAAAACAAAAACGATTTCTGATTCTGTTTGAAATGCTTCTAATTCAATGATTTCTAAAAATTGGGCTATACTTGAATGTTTAACCGGTAGTGGTAAGTTATTTCTTTTGAGATATTTCCTTTAATGATGTAATCAGATTATCTGGTTCGATTATGGATGAATGAATTATTCTTAATCTAGCAAATGTAATAGCATTCAAAATGTCATTGAGGTCATCTTCAAGGAACAAAAAGCTTTCCATCAGTTTTTCACATATTTCGAAGAAACTTAATTTTGCTTCTATAAGTGCCAATTTGTCGGATAGCTGGTGAATAGCTCTCTCAATGCTATTCATATTTTTATTAAATTTAGTTTCATCAAATTTGAATTGATCAATAGTTGTATTGAAATCGTCAATGATTGATCTTGTTACAGAGATTTGATTCTTCAAAAGGTTTTCTATTTTGTTTTGATCGAATTTTAGCTCATTTATACATTTGACGTAGTATTCTCCGTCAGTTGCGTCCAAATTGCCTGTTGTAGTCTTGAATATGCTTCATAAGCCGTTAGTTATTCCTATCCTTTGTCTTTTCGTGTCTGCAGATATTTCAGAAAATTTTGATTTTATTGATGAGGAAATTTGATATAGTAGGCTGGTATGAGTCTTAACTTCTGCACGGAAAGAATTCATGGCTTCGTAATTCTTACTAATTGAGTTTAAAATATATTGGAGGATTCTTTCGTTATGCTCGTATGTCTCTAATAGAATTGATATGTTCTTGTGAACTAGTAACGTCCATTGTACTTTGGTTTTGTTAGTCTTGTTTCGTCATGGTAGTACACTCCTATAGTGTTGTATCAATACTTTATAGGCTACTGGATAGTGCTGATCCCAACAACACAAATAACATGAAATTTAATTTTCGAAATAAGGTTTCATTCTATCAAAGTTAACTTTACTTCTTTGATTTGTTCTGTTGTTAAGAACAGTGGCTGAATTTCTATGAACTTCAATAATTTCGAAGGGACCGTTAAATTTATTTTGTAATTATATATTATATTATTCTTAAATGTAGACTTTGTCGCCTATATTGAATTGATATGGATTATTGGATACATGTTGATCAAAGCGGACTTTTGCCTTTTCTTTACTTGAGTTTATTCGACTTCTAGCTATTCTATAGTAATGAGAAACTGGCTTGTTTAGATCTGTAATATATTTTGTAATTAATTCTTTGTGATTGTATGTGTTTTCGGGAGGTCTACTTGAAGTGTGACCAAATAGTAATTCATGCGGTGTAAAACCGTGTGTCTTGTTCATTGAACGGTTATATGAAATGATAGCGTATTGTAAGATGTTAAACGGGTGCTCATTCGGTGTTCTGATACATGCGTTCGAATCATTTCTAATAGAGTGGAATGGAATCTTTCGAGAGATCCATTGGATTGTGGATGTCCTACACTGGAATTAGTTACATTTATATCAAAGAGAGTGCACATGTCACGAAAAAGAGAGTTGTCGAATTCTCGACCAAAATTGCAATGAATTCGAGTTGGGGTACCGTAGTGTTGGAAATAAATCAAAAGTGTGTTGACTACACTTTTTGCTGTCTTGTCAGGTAATCCGTATGCTTGAGAGAATTTCGTGAGTTCGTCTTACGAACTACTATACGTAGTTAGTGCGTAATGTCTTCGGACCCCGTATCACGTAAAATTTAGCAACCAGTTGCAATCGCGTTGTTGTCTCAATGTTGCCACCGTCTACATATAGCATATCAGACCCTCTCTATAAAATATTAGATAAATAAGTGAAAATAGCTGTTTTATAAATAATATTATAACAAATAATTCATTATTCACAAATACATGCAATCGATGGTCTATAATGCATGCAATCAACTTCGCTTTAATACTTTTATTTGAGCATCATCTTAGGTTCTACATTGAATGAGCGGCAACACTGTACAAAATTGACGCTTTGACAGCGACGATCGTGCGATAGTCGCGATCGCGTTGCAGTTGCTATTTAGGTGATAACCCCGCCGGGTACTTCTAGAATGTCTATATTAATCCTTTCAAACGGGGCTGTAGGTGTTTCTGTGATAACTAGAGGGCTAAGTTTTTCCTGCAAATCTTTGTTTTTTTCACAAACTTCACAAGCTTTGATATGCTTCTCTACGTCCTTAGTTATACCGGGCCAATTGTATCGTTCGCGAATTCTACGGATAGTTTCGTTAATACCGCCATGAATACTGGTTTTTCCGTTATGGTACTGATCGAGAATGATAGGGATTTGATCCTGGTCTGGTGTTTTGAGAATATCTTGACATACTTTAAATTTAACATCTTTTTCAGAAAATATAAATGAAAGTATCTCTAATATGGGGAGATCAGGATTATTTTCAACAAAGTATGTTGTATCGGATTGTATAGTGTCTTGATTTCTAAAAATAGAAGCGAATAATTATTCGTTGACGGAATCGGGATCGTATGGAATTGGAATAATAAAATATTTTCTATTTCTGACACTTTTGCTTGATAATACATTGATTTTACAGTTGGAAAAGTCAGCATTTTCTTCGAAAATGTCTTCTATAATCTTGTGATGATAGTCTTTTAGATTGTTTTGTTGAAAGAAAGTTAAAATATTTTTATGTTCCCTTGCTAAAAGTTGCTGATTTGTAAATTCTATTTTTGAATAATCAATAAGTAACCTTAACTTATAAGCATTGACAACGATTTTGAATTATTCGTATACTTGTTCGTTGCTGATGTTATTAGATTTTTCGGATTCATTGTCTGAGTCTTCGTCATTGTGTATGGGGAGGATTGGAAAATGAGAGGAATGTGCTTTTGACTGAAATTTAATATAATCGGAAATATGGTTGATTTTAATTCTGGAAAGTGCGTCAGCATTGCGATTAATCCTTCCAGGTTTATATTCAATTTGATAGTCATACTCTTCAAGTTTAAGACACCATCTTCCTAAACGACTACCTGGGTCTTTGATAGAGAATAACCAGGTGAGAGGTCTATGATCGGTAATTAGTATAAATTTTCTGCCGAAGAGGTACGGTCGGAAATGTTTCACGGACCACACAATAGCTAATAGTTCCCTTTCTATAGTAGAATAATTTGTCTCAGCTTTGCAGAGTGTTCGAGAAGCATAAGCTATAGGGAGATCTTTTCCTACTGGTCCTTGAAAAAGTACGCTGCCAATTGCAAAGTTACTTGCATCAGTTGTGAGATTGAAAGTTGAATTTTTTTCAAGTAATTTGTTCAAGGGTTTTGAAAGTTTTGCAAAATTAGGAATGAACCTGCGATAATATCCTGCAAGTCCTAGAAATGATTTTATTTCTTTCGGATTTGTGGGTTGAGGAAAATTTTGTATGCAATCTACTTTTGATGGATTGGGTTTTACGCCATCTTTTGTTATTAAGTGGCCAAGATAAGCGACTTCCTTACGGAGAAATTCACACTTATCGGGTTGTATCTTAAGATTTGAAATATGGAGACGTTGGAAAACTTCATGAAGTCTTTTGAGATGTTCATGGATAGTTGGAGAGTAGACGATAATGTCGTCCATATAAACTAAATATCTGTCGTTCTGTATACCTAATAGAATATTATCCATAACTCTCTGGAAAGTTGATGTGGCATTTTTCAATTCGAATGGCATTCGAGCAAATTCGTAATGTCCATTTTCAATGGAGAAAGCTGTTTTAGGAATGTCTTTCGAATCAATTTCTATTTGATGAAAGCCGGATGCCAGATCGAGGGTCGTAAAATAATCTCATTTACCTAACTGGTCAAGGAGGTCGGAAATATTTGGAAGAGGGTATTTGTCTCCTACCGTCAGTTCGTTAAGTTTCCTATTGTCAACTCGCCATTTTTCTTTTCCTGATGCGTCTGATTTTTTTGGTACTACCCATACAGGAGAAGACCATGGAGAATTTGATGGTCGAATAATACCTTGCGTTAACATATTGTTGATCTGACTCTTAACTTCTTGCTTGTGTATGTGTGGGTATCTATATGATTTCGTAAAAACGGGTTTCGCATCGTTAGTGTCTATAGAATGCTTGATTTCGTTTGTAAAAGTTAACTGGTCGTGTTCTAGATAAAATATATTTTCAAAATTTAAAAAGAGATGATGACTTCCTCTCTTTCTTCATCGTTTAGATGTTCTAAGCGTAATTGTTTTAATATTTCAGATTTTCTGTCCGTCTGTTCGACAATAATTTCATTATTAAAATTATTAATGTTAAAATTGTCAAAAGGTTCCATATGTAATTCTGGAATTTCGATATCTTTTGAGATAGCATTTGCATTTAAAATAGTTATAAGAAATTCACCTTTATCATTAATAATTACAAGAGAGTGAGGGATAAAAACCTTTTCAATTTCAAGACCGGTGACAATAGCGTCAGTATTTGTTAGTGTGGTTCTTAATTTGAAGACTTGTTCAGATCTGGGTTCTAACAATACACGGTTCTTTATTGGTGTTTGAATGTTGTGATGCTTTCTTTCAGGATGGGATAATTTTGGATTGCTTTCGGGAATGTTGTCGATAACCTTAAATAATGGGACAATTTTGAAATTTGTTTCTAAGTTTTGATCTTTGAAATTAATTACTGCCTTATAATGGTGAAGCCAATCTGCTACAACTAGTCCATCGATATCAAAATCGCAAATGTAAATTTTATAAGCATCGTTTTTGGCAAAAGGAATCATAACAGATTCGAAAATTAGAATCTTTTGGTCTGTTATTCCTTGGATAACAACATTTTCGGGGCTTCTATTTAAAAATGCTTCGCAAGTTTTTGGTTTGAAGATTGAAGGCGTATAAGAGTGCTGTTGTACAGCCGTCGTTATCCGACCATTTAGATCTGAATTAAACTATATTACTAACAATCAGCCAATCTTCAAGCGATTCTACACTCACAATCAAATTAATAACTTTAGTCTATCACTTTGTAATCTTGACTGGAGTTTTCTATATCAAAATTTAGAAGTAGACGTCTTTGCACAAAAAATTATTGATGTGTTCAAACGAGAAATTAGTTATTCTTTTCCTCTAAAGAAAGTGCACAATCCTTCTAAACAGAATCCTGTAAATTGGTTTAACAATAACCTGAGAAGTATGAGAGAAACTATAAATACCATTAATATAATTTCTGATAGCGACAGACATCCGGATGCTAAGCAACTGCTTAAAAATCTAAAGTTAACCTACAAAAATGAACTGGCTTCTTTAAAAAAAGAAGCTTATAAAAAGTTTATCCTTGAATCTAACAATCCGACCAAATCCGCCTGGAAACTCATAAATATTGAAAGAAATTCTGTTAGTACTATTCCAAACCAGTGTCGTCTGTCTGCTGATGGCTTTAATAACTCTTTCATCACCGTTGTATCCGATATATTACAATCTCTACCAACAACCCAACAAAAAATAACCGAGAGCGGTCTTCTTAGTCGGATTGAACTAAACATTAATAGTTTCTACTTGAGCCATATTAGCCATTTAGAGGTGGCGCATACCATTATGTCATTAAAGAACTCTAGCTGCTGTGACATTTATGAAATTAGACCCTCCTTACTTAAATCCACTATTGATGTTATAAGCCGCCCCCTTGCTGAGCTATATAACAAGTGTATTACTCTGGGAGATTTTCCTGACTGCTTTAAGATATCTAAAGTTATCCCTGTATTTAAAAAAGGAGACATTAACACACCCAGTGATTATCGCCCAATATCTATTGTACCTTATTTCGGTAAGGTTTTCGAGGTCATTCTTAAAACTCGTCTAGAAAGTTTTTTTGAAAAATCAAAGTTGTTAAATTCCAGTCAATTTGGCTTTCGTAAGAGCTGAAACACTGTCCAGGCGATCTCGAGGATAGTTTCGAGTATAGTCAATGACCTCGAGTTTGGTCGCAACTCTGCAATAACTATATGCGACTTGACGAGGGCTTTCGACTGCGTGAATCACAATCTTCTGCTCGACAAACTATACAAATATGGTATACGTGGCCCAACTCTGGAACTTATAAGATCCTACTTAGCTGACCGTAGACAGTGCGTATATTTTGACGGCAATATCTCGGATTCTCATCCTGTTATGCATGGAGTGCCGCAGGGGTCTGTCCTAGGCCCTCTTCTTTTTATAATTTACATCAATGACATGGTACTCCACATGAAATCTCAATCTTGTGTTTTTTTTGCTGATGAGACAACCCTTCATACATCCTGTTCTAAGGAGCTCGACTTCATTAAACTGGCTGTTGAAGAGACTCAGCTGGCCGAAGATTGGTGTTCATCAAATTTTCTTAAACTTAATGCGAATAAAACTCAAAGACTTACTTTTACATCCATATCGTAAAAAGACAGAAAATCAGTCAAAATGTTGGGTATCACATTGGATGAGTGCCTCTCATGGGAGGGTCACATTGCAGAGCTTCGTGGCAGACTGTCCAGCATTATATTTTTAATGCGGAGATTCAGTCGCATCTTTGATCTTAATTTGCTAAAGAACATATATTTTGCAATCTTTCATTCACATCTTAACTATGGTATTGAATTGTGGGGCAATTCCACAGATGCAATGAAAATTTTCAAATTACAGAAAAAAGTGCTTAGAATAATGTACAACAAGTCGCACCTCGAAAGCTGCAAACCTCTCTTTATTAAAGTTCAAATTTTGTCCTTGCCTTCTCTGTTCATTTTCAGACAGCTTATTGCAATCCACGCATCCAAAACATCGCTCAAAACCCACTCGAATAACCACCATTATGAAACAAGATCGGCTAATCTTATTGTTAACCATAAATTTAGATTGAATAGATCTTCCAAGAATACACCCAACTATAACCTCTATAATGTATTGCCGATATCAGTGAAAGAACTTAGAGCCTCAAAGTTCAAGATAAATTTGAAGAGATACTTAACCTCTAAATGTTTCTACAGTGTAGAAGAATTCCTTGCGGTTAAAAAACACGCTATCACTTGACTTCCCATTGCTGTAACTTTGTATTTTTTATATATTTTGTTTTTTATACATATAGTTTTGTAATATTTTTATGTGTCTATTGACCTGCTATGGCTTTATGTTAATACAAAATGTTTATTTTGTTGTTTTTATACATATGCTATTGTGGTAGTATTATATTCTTAAATGTTTACTGACTTGCTACGATTGTATGTTACAAAATGTAGTCAAATAAATATATCTATCTATCTATCTATCTATCTATCTATCTATGTTATGCCTGCTCCACTATCTACGAGAATTCTAAATCTTTTTGAGGAGTCTTCGAAATAGTAGAGATTTTTAGAATTTACTGTAAGTGTTGAGCTTACATGAACATTTGTTCTGCGTGGTTGGCATACGGGTGGAGGTTGTCGATAGTCATAGTTTGAATTGGGTTTGTCTGTTCTTCCAAAACTGGTTTGTTGAGATCTGGGGCTGTAGAAGTTGGGCGAAGAGGAAAATTTTGATCATGAAAATCTTCGGATTGTGATGTAGAACTTTCGCAATTGTTTTGGAAAGATTCCAACTGATAATACTCTTGCGAAAAATTGTTATAATTTTCATCTTCATAAAAATCGGGAGTATAATTAGACTGTTCATTAGTAATAAAATTGTTGTGATAATATTGATCTTCTACTGGATTATTAAAATGATGATGTGTACGATGTGGTTGCTGTCTTATATTTAGATTTGATTGAATGACAGATGGTCTTTGAACATTGGGATTGGGTCTAGAAAATTGATTTTTATATGGACTAGGTTTTCTATTTTGGGTTTGAGAAGATGATTGATTTTGGGGATTAAAGTTGCTGAAAGATGGTCGAAAGTTTTGTCGATAATTTTGAAATGAAGGCTGTAAGGATCTCTTTCTTGTAAGATAATCTTGGATCATGTGGCCTGGTCTTTTACAATATGAACATTGTGGAAGTTGGATAGGTTTCTTCATATTATTCTGAGGTCTATTCTGAAATTTTTGATTCTCAAAATAAGATAGTTGAAGTTCCTTTTTAATTCTATTCAAAGCTGAAAGCATGTCGCTTGGATTACTAGATCTAACTATTTGATCTAATTTCTGTGCAAGTCCAGTTAATGCCGTTGTCAATACCATTGCGTCTGTTAATTTAGTTTGAGCAATTTTTTCTGGCAAAGTCATGTTTTGTTTGTTGATAGCAGAGTGAATTTTCGATTCATGCGTTAGCAAACGAGCTATGAAAGTTAATGGTGATTCATTTTGCAATTGTTTCATACGTTGAAGATCCTGAATTAAATTAAATCTCGTGAATCTCCAAAGTGTGAATCTAGAAGATGTAAAATTTCTTCCCATGAATTTGGGTTTTGAGAGTTGACAAGTTCAGCTGCTCGGCCTTTAAGTTTATTCTTAATATGTAATGTAAGGAGAAGCTTTTGATCTCCGGTTGCCATGTTGAATGCCATGGAACATGCGTTTGTGAATGTGGTTAAAAATATCTGATTACCATCATAATCAGGGATACTAGAAAATATCTCTGGGAGTTTGTATTGCTCCACAGAAATAATTTGTGATTCGGGGTTGACGTCAGCGTTCGCGTCGGAACTAGCTTGACCTCTTGTAATAGGCATTATGTTTTCAGGGCGAAACGTAAATATAGGGGATAAATTTTGGATAAATGTCAAAACAATACTATAACAGAAATGCTGTTCAATCGAACTAAGAAAATAATAATAATTGTAGGTAAATTGATTAAAAACATTTTTTTTCAATAATTGGTAATTTTTTTTAAACGAGATGATTCTTTGCACTTACTTGACTAAAATCCTCATTCCTGGCAGAAGATGAAATCCTTTGTTCTCCGTGAGCGTTGCTACGCCAGGGTGAGCGTTCGCGTGTTCCGTTGTCGTCGGAGAGACCGTCTTCGTTGCTGGTGATGTGGATTGGAACTTGGTTCTCCGCAGCTTCGATTCTTTCTTCTTTTAAGGTTTGGAAACCACCGTTGACACTTATAACAACGTTGAGGAATCCTACCGACTGCGCCAATTTTATATTTGTAGTTTAAAACTTCACTTGTTAGAAAATAATAATATTTATTATAATTTATAAGTTACAAAAATATAATAATAAAATGAAGAAAAACAACGTGAACTGAGAGCTACTCCACGAGGTGCAATCGTATTTATAGTGATTTTATGCTCATTTCATGTGACTTGCGCTTGGTTCGTCCGTTACAAGTTCTAGAGCATGGGATCTGCAAGTTTGCATATTCTAATAAAACTTCAATATTCTTAGAATATGGAATATTCCAGAGTATGAGAATTGCAAAGTTGCATATTCTGTGAGAATGTAAAATGTATTGAATTCTGAGAATGTTCCAGAGTGCAAAACTGCAAGTCAGCATTATCTCTGAGAACGAAAATATGAACAAAGAAAAATAATAAAACACGTGTCGTTGAAATATGACACCTGTGAGACTTGATCGTTATATATATATATATATATATATATATATATATATATATATATATATATATATATATATATATATAAAGAAATCTATTAGTTCATTAATGAATGAGATATAAAATATAAAAATTATTTTATATTTTATATCTCATTCATTAATGAACTAATAGATTTCTTTAATTATTATACATACTTACGTTACACGTAATTTTGCTCTCAATACCTAGGTGGCGCGAATTGTGTCCCACTAGATAATGTCTCAAAGTTTTTGACTACTTCCAGTTGCTTTTGTATAGTTGGATACAGCTTCCACTTATGTGGCGCTGATGAAAGCTAACAAGCTTGAAATCACGTGATCCGCTTCTAGTGGGTGGTTGTATCCGACTAAATAAAAGCATAAAGGTGTAGAGCTTCTTCCTATTTTTATATTTTATATTTCATTCATTAATGAACTAATAGATTTCTTTAATTATTATACATACTTACGTTAAACGTAATTTTGCTCTCAATACCTAGGTGGCGCGAATTGTGTCCCACTGGTAGATAATGTCTCAAAGTTTTTGACTACTTCCAGTTGCTTTTGTATAGTTGGATACAGCTTCCACTTATGTGGCGCTGATGAAAGCTAACAAGCTTGAAATCACGTGATCCGCTTCTAGTGGGTGTAGATTGCTTTCAATGGTTTATTTTCAAACACTCAGTACACGAACTTCTATTATGGTACAACTGTCACCACTTGTCACCTTGACAATCTATACTGTCACTGTCTTCACCGACAGAACTACTATTAACCTCTCCACAGACTGACTGTTATCAACTGACTTTATAAGACTCACTGCCTTCATAAGACTGTCCCGTGATCGACACGGCTTTATATACCTGAATCATGACATGACATTCATCGAGAATGTTCTATGATTATCTAGATGCACATAATTAATGTTCTAGATCCTTGTCAAACTGACAATAGTATGACAAATTGTACCTCACATATAGTTTCTGGAAGGATCCAGAATAAATCTTCTATAATTCTAGAACTACATAAGGAAATATACATGCAATAACTACTGGAAGCAACGTAGTAGCATAAATAACTAATAAACGAATATTAACCGTAAGTACATGAATACCTATCCACGTTACAATATATATATATATATATATATATATATATATATATATATATATATATATATATATATATATATATACTCGGGAAAAAAAGAAAGTACCTTCTCACCTTTTTCCCGTGGATCAAATAGTGAGACATTGTTTCCTGTCGACAGAAATGAAATCTCACACGTTTTTCCCGTCGAAGTAAAATAGTTATTCATTATAGAAGGGAAAAAATTATTAGATGTTAGCTCAAGTTAAAATCTAATATTCTTCTCGTCTATAATACACTATTTTTTCTGTGAGGGGAAAAACGATGATTTAAGATTGAAAAAAATATTACAATATATTAAAGTCAGAAAGTTTTAAAGTGGTAGGCGACAATTAGACATGCGTTGCTAAGGAAACCATTAAAGTAATCAAATATCTGTCAATTTAATTCTGTGATTTGATTTATATTTGTGTGTAGATATATATATATATATATATATATATATATATATATATATATATATATATAAAAGTACTCACTTTTTTTTCCCCTGGAGAAAAATGTGATACTTTTTCACCTTCAAAGGAGATAAAATGTTTTCCCGTCACACAAAAAACATATTGTATACATTTTTTTTAGGTGATAGCCAGAAACTTAATAACTCATTTGGAATTTAGGTAGGTATATGAACCCTGAGAGTCATGTGAGAGGACACACCTGATAAATTCATTATAAAATTTTTATCTTCTCGGAACCGAACAGAATCCACTATTTTTTCGTATCTGATTTTTTAAGCAAATCGAAAGATTTTTTGGTATCTGAAAAAAGGTAATCGGTCGTTGTATACTTATACAAAATATGAGTAGAGATAATAATGAAAACCTTCACATCCAGTATAACATTGAATTCATATCTTCAATATCTATGGAAATTTTATTCAAATGAACCTATGTATATATAAACCGTATTTCTAATTTTCTTCGAATGAAATAGCATTGTTATATTTCGAATTATCAATAAAGCTCATTTGCAATCAAATGAATACATTTCATATTATATCTAACCCAAACTCGTTAACATGTTACAATTTCATTAAAATTTATAATAAATGAACAATCATTCTTGCAATTTAAATAATAATTTATAGAATAAATAGGACGAAAGTGCATTCATATAGAACTTAATGTTTACATTTCGAATGAACAATGAATACTGTTTAATGAATTGGTTTGAATTTTTAAATTTCGCGTGTATGAACATAACGGAATTTTTAACATGTAATATTATCGACGTCAGAATATATATTTAATTATGTTGGCCCAGCATATGGTCTTCTGCTCATTCCGGTATGTTTAAATATCAATTTAATTAATAACTTGAAGGCAGCGCCATCTATGAGAATCAGATTTCCCTATTTTCTATGAGTAATTTTAGTCCATGAATATGTTAATACAGATCTCCAGAATATGTAGATATTCTCGACCGCCATTTTTGCTCCCATCCCTCCCTATAAGTACTATCAACAAGACTTCGTGCTGTCAACAGATCTCTGAAAAAATAATTTTGCATTTGGCTGTCATTTGACAGTTTTGGTGGCGAAAACGGTGGTCGAGAATACTCGTATATTCCACTATCTCAGATTATATCTACTGCAACGCCACCTATCGGGCTTTTATATATATAGGGTACTTGTACAGAGGGTCACGACGATTTTATAGGGACAGTTCCTATTTCTTAAACGGAAAGAGATAGAAGGATGGTTAAATTGGAGAAATGTTGCATAATTTAGACCTCTTCAATATTCCGGTTAACAAAGTTTATAAGCCAAAGATTCCTGAAATATTTTCAAAAATCAATCATCGATTTTATTTTATTTTCTCAATTGATACTCGGAGACGAAAACTGAAACTTTGAATATGCTAGTAATGTCCCAAGGTGAAGATGATCGAATTGTTAGAAATATTTTTTTTATTTTCAAAGATATACTATATCTAAACTTTGCAATAATGTTTATCATGTCGACGCTCATAGCCAGAAGAACATAGAAAAATGTATAAAATATCAAATGTGGTAGGCCATGATGATAAGAAAACAAAATATAAATTTTAATTTTCATGACAACAGTAGGTATAAATTATTCTGTTTGCTGCAATGAATAAATTAAATTCCTTGTTGAGAAATAAAAAAGATTATTAAAAAACAAAGAAATTAAGAACGAATAAATAAACAAAGATTGAATAACCAATTTAAAAAAAATAAACTCAACCATTATTTTCAATACATTTCTGAGTTTTTAGACACAACTGCCCCACTAAACTCGGAAAAATTTCAGCTGCGATGTCTCTGAAAGCTGAATTAATTCTTTGACGCAGTTCTAAACTATTTACTTCATATTTACTTCACATCATACATTAATGCTACATCGAATTTGAGGTCTAGCCTGCTACGTTAAATGAGTATTATTTATTGCCTAAAAATGTTTGTATATTCTATTGGAAACCACACTATTCGTAAATGATGTTTCATCTGTCCATAAAATAGTGGTTTGAAATAATAATTGCTGTAACATGGTTTGGTACCAATTGCAAAATTCAAGTCAACGCTCGGAATCACCAGGATGTAATTTGTTAACAAATTTCATATGTATAATCATGATACTTGTGCTTCTTAAGGTTTTCTGAACCCATGATGCGCTAATCCCACATTCGTTACCAATGGATTTTGAAGACTTGACTGATATGCACTTGTGCTGATACAGTAATTTTATGGTGTGTGGGTATTCATGACACAATATTTTCCAAATTCTGTCAAGTTTTTTAAAATTGCTTGAAGTGTTTTCCTTGTTGGCGCATTTCTTTCTGGATATACAATATAGCCTATTCTCGTAATGCTATTTCAATATTTCTATAAAATCTAATATAAACGTCATAGGTACATAACCCTATTTTCTACTATCACTATAACTCACCATTTTCTACAATCTTTAAACTAAAAACAATATTTGGTTTTATTATGTAGGCCTACCACATTCGAAAATATTTTTACCATTTCTCTATGTCTTTCTGGCTTTAAATGTCGTCATGTTATACATTTTTGCAAAGGAGATTTTTGGCCTTATCTAATGATATAAAACAATCATGGCGCCCATAAGAAAAACAAAAGCTGTATAGCATATCTTTGAAAATAAAAAAAGATAAAATATTCATAATGATTCCATAATTTTAAACTTGGTGTATTACTTGCAGATGCAAAATTTCAGCTTTTCTTTCCGAGTATCAATTGAGATTATAAATAAAAACCAAATTCTTTATAATATTTTAAGAACCTCTTTTTTGCAAACCAAAATATTGAAGAGGTCCAAATTTCTACAATTTAACCATCCTCTTATCTCTTACCGTTTAAGAAATGGCACTATCATCTCCATTAAATCGTTGGGACCCTGTATACAAGGTCCCGCTTCTCAGTTTAAGTCTTTTGTAGGTTAGTTAAATTATGAATTTGACATTTTCCACATTTCATCTTGGTTTATGCAGTGCGTTCTTGAGGTTTTGTCACCAAATGTTGATTTGTTTTTCAAATTACATTACCTGCTGCATGGTCCTTAAACTTCATATTCATTGATATTCACAAAAAATTAAGTATAAAATTGTCTTGTAGAACTGGTCCAAAAATTTTACAAAAATAAAAATAATACCTCGGTGATAAGATCAAACTTAGTTACTCATAGATGAAGGTTCAACAGTGCTTTTAACCAAGTTAAATTAGCATGATTCTTTAACTGAAACTATGACTCCAAATAATACGCCCTACGGAAGGTCAACCCAACGCACAGTGCTTTGAAATATGACTCCTAGTCTCCAAGCTTTTAATCATTTGAAAAACTTTTACTCTAGAACACAATCTCAAATATTCTAATATTAGGTACCCATGTGTACCCAATATTCAGAAATCTAGAAACATCGTCGCGGAAATACGCAAATTTTAGACTTTATCACTCGAAAACCGTAACTATATGGAAAAAATGTGCAATATAAATGTTGTTACAAATAATCTGGCCTTTAATTTGGTTGCCTCATATTTGGACAATTTCTCAAGTCTCTTATTTCAAATGAATCAAAATCGGAGTATATTTTCTATATATATATATATATATATATATATATATATATATATATATATATATATATATATATATATATATATATATAATGGGCGCACAAACCAAAATGCAATTATGAACCTCGTCCGTTTGAGTTTGTCGGTCAAAAAATTAAGTCGTACGAGATATAATGATATTCTTGGCACCTTCTTCAAGATTATTTTAATATCTGTTATCTCAGCTTTTCGTAGCACCATGTTCATATAGGTACCTACAATAGAATAATGTATGTTCCAATAAACTATGCTTACATTATAAAATATATCAATTTCCTGGTGCACAATGTCAACAACCTTCCGAATATACATACCATGCAGTCTTTGTAATGAGCATCGCCACCATTTTGAATAACAAAAAAATGCAGTTGACAGTGAGAATAATTCTCAGTTCTCTCGGTAACGTCATGCGCATCGTTTACATAAATTTTCGACCAGGAACATGCACGTATCTGTTAAACGAACATGACGTTAGTTGGGTTATCCGACAGAATATATCATTGTTTCCATACTCTGGTATTCGCATCCACTAACTTCCTCTGTGCTAACGCTATCTTGGTACGGTCAAAGTGGTGTGACATCTGCGGGGAATTTCACCCATGTAATAAGTGTGGGGAGCTTATGTGATTGATGTTAGCTTTCGTTTAGGAAGTTTCTAAGACCGTTGATCGATTGATTTAAAATTTTAAAGCCAAAATGCTTTTGCTAGAAAAAGTTTAATGTATTTGAAATATATTGAAATAATGAAAAATGTTTGAATGAAACATGCTTGCGATTTAATAAACTACCTCTTCATAGGGTGAACGGTGAACGCAAATCACCGAAACCGAAATTTTGTCACTATTTCATATGTTTCTATCTAAAAATTTTACTTTGTTCTGCTTCGATAATCTTACTAAAATATAGTAACATTTGCTCAAGTGTTGAATAGAATAACTCATCAAAATACTTTACCTGTCTATAAGAGCAGAAATAACATTTATGGCAGATATCACAAAATTGTAGGAGAAACCATATCCATACTTTATAGCACAAATATTCAATAAAATTCTTCAATAAGTTAGTATTTATGCCATAAGCGAATCTTTTATACATAGTATGAAGATATTTCGAAAGCAGATCACATCCTAGTGGGCCTCGAAAACGATAGATTAACGTTTGTCCGCCACCTGGCGGCCTGAGGTGTTATTTCTATGAAATCTTGATTGAAAGTAGTAGTAGTTTGTAGGCATAACCTCATCATATAAGAGACCTTTTATATTTTAAGAACATGAAATTTAGAATTATTACTCTATGCATGCAGACACAACAGATAATATATAAAGCTTGACAGGCAATAATACAATTCAAGCACGACTTGTTCATCAATGCAGGGGTCAATGCAGTTTTATTCAGTATTTAAGGTATCGCTGCAGTACCTAGTATTTCGATAAAACTTGATGATGTTCTTCTTGAAGTTTTATAGAATGTGTTTGACAATTCAAGTCTTTCTTTTTATTTTTTTTACACAAGTGACCGGAAAGGATCTATTGAATAGGTATATACAGGGTGATCCACTGGGAAACGGAATGACGTCAATACCACAACCACCTTGGTGTCTTCTATCCACATAGGAGACACCAAGGTGGTTCTGAATATACCTTATTTGTCGGCTCTTAATTTTTTTATAACCGAGATAGGTATAGGTATAGGTATAACTTACTAGTATATTTCTTTTATATTTTGTTCACCCGTCCTCCTACTCGTACTATCAGTCAGTTGAAGAATCCAGTCTTGATTAAAAAAACTTAATCTTATTTGTTGTTCCGCAAAAAACATCCTGTATTTCCGAATCTCCAAAATCGGCTTACATATTTGATACAAAAAGCTGAAAGAGACTGTGTACTTTTTATTCCCCGCATGCTCTTTCTCTCTACTAAATTTCTGAATTTGAATTGAAAGTTTTGTCAATTGAGTAGTCTAAAACTGAAATATTTAGAGTTTTTCATATTCAATTATTAAAATTTTGCGATGTACCAACTGGTTGATATTCCATTTGGTCGGTATTTCTATGCCTGTTGAACACGCTTCTGTCTATTTACAAGCTCCTACTTTGTTTATTTCTTATTGATTAATTTCCAAACGCACAGTATACAAATACATATATTTATGGTTTTGGTTGAAGTTTACCCAATAACAAGAGGTTTGGACAAGTTTTTATTACATGCGAATACCTGGAAGATTTTCATCATTAAAATCAAATAAATTTTAGAATTCCAAAATCCCCTTACATACCTATTGAAAAGAGCACCAAACGAACTGTGTAATTTTTGTTTTTCCACATACTCTTCTGTACTAAATTTCTGAATTTGAATTTGCGGTTAGAAATTGAATGTTCAAAATTTTCTAAATCGAATTATAAAGATTCTGCAATTTTCTTTGGTATAAGTACTATTGAACTCTCATTGTCTGCATTCCAATTATGGCTGAAGAATACTCTAGTGCATACATACTTCAGTATGACTATTTAGTAAATAATAGGTAGGTATTTTTGGAAATGTTTAAACAAATCTATCAACATATATCAATCATATCATATGTTTTTCATTTCAGTTTACTGCTAGAAACCTTCGATGTAATCGCATGTAATTAAAAACTTCAAAACAAATGTCCTGTTATTGGCTAATCTTTAAGCAGGAATACGCCTTTGATACTCTCTTCTTGCAGCCACTCCATTTTCATCATAATATACGTATGTGTATTCTGAGCGTTTCGAGACTCGGAAATAAATTAATTAGTGATGAACAAAGTAGGAGCTTGTAAATAGACATAAGCTTGTTTCACAGGCATACAAATGCCGACAACTATTAAATGGAATTTTAACGAATTAGTACACCATGAAATTTCAATAGTTTATTGGTGAAAATTCCGAATATTTCAGCTTTAGACTTCTTAACTCACAAAACTTCGAATTCAAATTAAGAAATTTGGTATACTGAGACAGAAAGCGCATGCGGGAAAATAAGAAGTACACGCCCGCTTAAGATTTTTCAGCAATTTTCAAATATTTAAGAGGATTTTTGAAATTAGAAAATAGTGGATGGTTTTAGAGACAAACAAATAATATTAAACTTGGTTAATCCAGACCTGAATTCTCCTCCTTCGGCCACAACATATAAATAACAATTTTATTTCGTGATTCGGGTACAAGTAGGCGAACGTTTCAACCAAATATAAAGAAATATACTGGGTGGCTCCTAAGTTATGAACAACACAAATAAATGAGCAATATTGATAAAATACCCATATATCTCTCTTATAAAACTTGTAGAACCCAACAAATGTGGAATATTATCCAAAATCATTTTGGAGTTCTATATTCTATATTCGTTTCCCAATAGGACACCTTGTATAGGCTCGTTTGAACCTTACCGGAACTACAAAGATATCTCTTTATGTTGGCAAAAGAATCTACGGATGTTTTCAAAATTAGCTCTTGAAAGTGGGAGCATGCGATTCAATCGAATATATACGTATAAATAAGATATATCGAGCGATCATTCGCAGCGGACATTTGAAATGGGGAGCGCGTCTTTACTTCAATCATCTGCAATTGCATTTGTACTGATTGAAACATAACTTGTCACTTTTAGCTTCCTATCTGTATTTAGCATAGACATGTTCTCATTTCCAAAGGCCCACAGGGGATTAGTTTTTTTGGATCGCTCGATATATGTTATGTTGCTATATCATCGCTACCAAAGACTAACTGTTGGTACAGGAAAAGTATATTGGACTTGTTATCATAGTTGCAATTAACTGATAAATAATAAATTAATTTTAATGTAACAAAAGAAAAATCATGATTTTATATTAAATGATTATCAAATGAATGTTTTTGATTATTTATTTTTCAAACGTTATGTGGAACTATATTTTTTAACATTTTCAATATTATCAAAAAACTATCAATTTCCAAAATGGGGCTGTGTTCATTAGATGATATGGGAAAACAATGCTATTTATATTCAGTCTTTTAAATAATAAATATACCTACAATCCACTCCACATACAAACATAAAGTGAAAATACATTACATTTTGCAAAAACTGCAATATAATCGACATTAAGGATTAGAACGTATGTAATAAAAAAAAACCTATATGATTGACTCGTACATTGTGACTGTTGACATTGATTGAAACATGGCCACTAACTGAGCTGTGTTTTCCTCATCCATGTATGCATTGTATTACAAGTGATGTATGGATATTTTAACGTCGAATCCAAATTATCGAATATGTTGTATTAATACACATTTAATTGACAGTTTATTCGTGAGCACAACACAATTACTTCATTTCATGTATTTTTTTATCATATCAGTTTTCAATCATATTGATGTCACTCTTTTGTCAGAAGGTACCTTTAAAATAAAATAAAAACATTTTTTTCATTATTATCAATTCAATTTTTGTTATGCGTAGTTACTTACAAACTCATGTTCTGTTTGCAGATTTGCAGGCTTCAATCAACGCCATTACAAATGTATTTAAAATAATGCCCAGATTAAAAACCAAGATATACAGGGTGTCCCACGACTAGCGCTTCGGTCTGTCTCTAAAAATGTAAAGTTCACTTTATTAAAGTTTTACTATACCTAGGATATACGGTTTTTGTGATAGTTGAGAATTTTCTAAAATTTAAGATGTTTGAAAAATTTATATTAGCCAATTCGATATTTCAGTTTCTTTTTTCCGGAAATGATTTGGATTACCTTGTTCTGTTAAATGCTCATGATAGAATTGAAGAGAATGTACAGGGTGTTTCTGTGGATGAGCTCTAATTTCACCATACTATCACTTTGTTATTTTAAACAGAACAAACTGTATATTTTCCAACAAAATTGTGGCTTTTTCTATTCGCCATCGAACAGTATTAGGTTTCCCTATATCCTTCTCTTCTTGTTTTTAAGATATTTGAAGGTTCTTTGAAAGTTAATTTGTATTTAAAATGTTAATTATCTGATTATGACTATTCTTTATTAAATTTTCAGTTATCTGATTATCATTATTGTTTATTGAAAAATTATAATAACTAGGTACTTTACTTGATGACCATCTTCTTCTATACATATTTTAACTCTTTCTTCAAAGGATTTTCCATCTTTTCTCAGCATTTTCGGAATTACGGTGGCAAACGCATTTCTTGTTCTGACCTTCATGCCTTCTGGTGTAGTTGGTCTTAACTTATAAACAGATTTTTTTATATACCCCCTCAAAAAGAAATCTAAGCATGTCAAATGGGGTGACCTGGGGAGTTCAATGCCACGGACCTTGTCTTCCAATCCATTTATTTGGAAACTTTCTATTTGAATATCTTCTAACAGCTACGTGAAAATGTGCAGGAGCCCCATTTAATTGCAGCCATGTTTTGCTTCTTGTAAATAAAGGAACATTTTCATGAAGAGTCCAGGGATCAGTATTTCAAAATTGTGAAAAGTTGTTCCGAGTTAATTTTTGTTAAAAAATAGGGTCCATTGACATTATCTCCGACAACACCCGCATAGACATTTATACTTCAGTGGTTTCGGTGATCAGCAATATGAAAAATATGTGGGTTTTCAGTATCATAATAATGAAAATTATGTCTATTCACGATTTCATTATTATGAAAGGTACATTCGTCAATGAATAGATTGTATTCAAAAAGTCAATATTTTCGCATACACGATCAAGAACCCATATTCAAAATGCAGTCGTTGCTGAAAACCTCGCTCGTACCAATATTGAATTTGGGCCCGATATGGATGGTATTTATGTTTTTCTGAGAATCCTCTGGACGCTACCTCTACTTATTAGTTCACAATCAGATGTATCGCACAAGTAAGTCTGTCTTGATTCATTTTGACAGTCGTTGAAGTGTCTCTAATATTTATTACCTTCAAAAACTATGACAACCGCAGTTCTTTTACAATTGTTCATATTTCTCTGTTACTTACTATAAGATGTAGTTATAAGGACACCGAATACTGTTCTAAGGCAAATAGGAAAAGCTACAGTTTTCGGGAAACTATAGAGGGTGTTCCATTTAAAATAAGAAAGTTATAGTATTGTGAAATGAAGAATATCAGAGTTCGTCTACAGAAACACTATGTACATTCTCTTGAATTCTCTCATGAGCATTCAACAGAACAAGGTAATCCAAATCCGGAATACTCAAACTGAAATCTCGAATTGGTGGAGTAATATAAAATTTTCAAACATCCTAAATTTTCAAAAATTCTCGATTATCCCAAAAACCGTAGATCCTAGGTCTAGTATCTAAAGCTTTAATAAAGTAATCTTTAAATTTTGAGAGGAACTTCAATAAAATATAGGGTGTTCCATTCAAAATATATAACTTTGATACCTAGGGATTTTCTAGAACACCCTGTATGACTTAAATACCTAACTTTAAATTGGACCCATTAGAGTCACTTATTTTCTTATAAAGAAAAAATCTCAAGAAAATAATTATTTTGGCAGCTACAGACCGACGAGCTAGTCGTGGGCCACCCAGTATATATAAACTTTATAAAATATTTTTTTTCTGAAATTTTAATTCTGCTTCACGTCTGTCGACAACACAAACTTATTTCTATAGGAAATTTACTTAAAAATCAAATATTTTTGGGCATGTTTCCATTTTGGAAGATAATATGCTTTTAACAATATACAACATACAAATGTGACAGCTTGCTTGTTTTGAGCATGCTTAAAATAAGCAGGTGTATCAGTAGGTACCTTAAATCCTTTTATTTAACTTTAATTCTAAATTTATTTTAGAAATGCAACCATCTATCTGTAGTCTAATTTCGAAAAGAAAAGTTTCAAATGAAGGATAAATCTGTTTCGACAGAAGCATGTACAAATATTCAAATGAAATTTATATTGACAGTCTTCGGTATGTATTTCACGTTAATTCAGTTATATGGTATGCAGTGCACCCACGTATTTATTTCATAAATGTTATCAGTTGTCGTTAATTTGTTATCGGTCAATAAAAGTATATATTTTTCCCAGCAACTGATTTTTCGAATTTGTATCGTGTACATAAAAATATTACTGAAGATAGTTTCTGTAATTTTTTGGAACGTTATAGTATGTAGTACTTTCTTTAATTTTTTCGTCATACATTGGAATCAACTGGCACATAGTGAGATCGGCCAATATGCAAACGCTGTCTATCAATTTTAGATAGCAGATAGTATAAAAACAGTATGGAAATATAGATAAAATATATAAGAATACACAAAAATAATGTACAGGGCGAATTAGGAGGAACGGACCAAACTCCAGTATTAGACCAAGGTGAAAATAATGTGAAAATATCATATATGCATGCGTATTTTCGTTTTTACAAGTTGGCTATTTATTTCGTGGCATTAGATTATACTGCGTGGGTTGGCTGAAAGGTGCAGTGCATAAATTAAAAGTGGACATTCGAGATAGATCAATATAATGTATTAGATACACTGAAGCAGATATTAAAGAAAGACATGAAACAATCATGGACAAAGTAGACTTAGTAGACAAAGTTGAAAATGATTGACGGCATTTTTTATAATTTATTAACAGATTATTAAAATGTCAAAGAAAAAAAAATGTTTATTTGTAATGAGACTTTACTTGCAATTAATAGAAAACGGGTAACAGCATATAAGTTTATTAAAATATTTTCGCGCGCGTTTATACCTACTCTCCTGGAGTTTTGTCCGTTCCGCTTACTTATACTGGGTTATCCTGAATACATAAACTTGCCATCAGAAAAAAAACTCATTAAGAAATAAAAATCGATGGGTTCGAGCGTTTTTACAAAAAAAAAACACGGAATTTTAAATGAACTTAGACATTACTACTGGTACGCACTGTATTGGAATAATCCGCAGTCTGCAGCTATGAAAACATTTATGTCTGTGACGACAAAAAATAATTTTATTAAAATGTCGACGAAAGATTATAATACAGTATCAGTTCTTCACAAAAAACAAAATATTATGCAAATTTTCCATCGTCATGGTTTTTACATGCTACTTTTAACATTCTTATAGCAAGTTCAAAAAAAGTATAGCGTTAGACTTGGGATGGTACACAATTCGATTCCAAAATGCTATATAATTTGCTTCAATTGTAAGCGGAATTGAAATGGATAACCGAATTTGGAATTGCAGATATAAATTAAAGCAAAATAATAAATTTGTAACTGCCTCTGGTGTTTTTAAGATTATCTAAGAATTAGCTGATGTGAATACTCGAATTTATGATATTATGAAAATTTATACTCTAGAAATTTCTTATTTCTATTATCTTTCATTCATATCAAACAATTATTTTTTTCAGGTGTGAACAAAAAAGAATCTGGATCAACCAAAATCAAGAAGGCTGCAATGGTCGAACGCTGCAGCCTCACAACATACATTCCAACAGAACGGCACGAAGTTTCTGTCCAACACAATAAACAACCACCAATTTCCTGCAAATCAAGTCAAAGGCTCACGAACAGTAGACATAACTCAAATAGTTCAAAACTCCGTAATATTATCGAAACGCTATCCAAAAACAACAAGAGAAGAAAAGTCCGGTTATATTCATGATCATTATAGCCCTAAATCGTCTAGAAAATTTCTATCTAAATCCAAATCAGTAGATAATCCTAAAAATTACAAGCTCGATGTAACAGTGACATGTAGGCCATTGAGATATGATAATAGCAAATCCTCGCCAAATGTAAATAAGGAGCAAACAGTGGCTACAACAGGCAAGGGTAAATTTTTTAACTCATTTTTGAAGTCCAGTCTTGGTCAAAAAGCACTTAAAACGATAAACAAGGTTAAGAATAATAACACTATACCGAATGCAGACGAGCACAAATTATTACTGAGCTCATCTAAGAATAGTCTCAGTTTAGATAAAAAATTATCTCCACATTATCGAGAAGTCAAAGATAAGACAACAGCTACTTCTACACAACAGCAGATACCCCAGAGCAGCTGGGATCAGTCTAGCGAACTGACGTTTCGAAAAGCACGGGACGTAGTGCCGCAGACAATAACAACAACCAAAGTTGTAGACGTGAATCGATCGATCAAAATATTTGAAAAATCGAAATTTTCACCACCGCCGCCCGAGTACGAGGAATCAACACGACAACACGTTTGTGCTGACGAGGCTCCTGCCACTGCCACTGACATTGCTCTTATTCCTTCTGGTATAGTAGCAAAGAACAGTGCCGGTACCAATATGCTGCGGGGCGGATTAAAAATAAAAGAACGATTTGTGATAGGTTTGTCGGTTGCGGCCGTGCTTTTCACATTTATGTTAGTAGTGGACATTCAGATGGATCTCGGTTTGTCGGGCAAGCATTTGGTACCATCGCACGGTAGAATCAAGTACATTCAACAGGAGGAGGGTCCTGGAGCTGTCTACAATAGATTTCGCAATAGACTGTTGCAGAAAACACACAGGTGAGTAACTTGAATCCCCGCTTGAGTGTTAATAGAGATGCAGAATGATAAGACCACTAAAATACTAATTTTCTTTGAAAAATATTAGTTGTTTATATTACATATGTACGTCTAAGAGAATCTAAAATGGAATACAGGAAGATAGTTGAGTATCAAATAAATCTAAACATTATGAAAATATCACGTTTTGATTTACCTAATGAAATTTTGCAGCGTAACTAAACAAAATAAATTAGGTCATCTAAACATATCATTCGTATTATTATTATCAACCTATTATTAAACATTCAAATACTTGCATACAAGTAATGTTCTGAATCACTATCAAAGAGTGTTCAAAAAGAGCAATTTGTTATTTTTGATGCTAAAGAATTTCTTATCTTTGTTGTCATAATCAACGTTGAATCTGAATCATAAATAAGCGCCTGAAGATAGTTAGCAAGTTAAAAAAACATATTATAATAGATTGTACCATACAATAGAAGAAAAAATCTCAAAGAGTATTGCGAATATTCCTAGAAAGTGTTTATAAAAATATCTCGATATTTTTATATATGTTTGTTAATATTTGAAATATCTTCATCCCATTTCTAGATCAGTACAATTATTGAATGTTTACTTTTATTTTATCTTATTTACATGATTTTGACATTATATCCCGGTTCCACAGGTTGTAATATCATGTTTTTGAAATCTAGAAAAATATTTGTCCCTTGAAATTTATAATGATCAAGTAATCAAATAAAAGTAAAAAGTATAAAAAATATTCATAGAATCGAAATTGGTATACTACATATTGGAAATAACAAATAATAATGAAACGCGCTTGTTGTATTTAGAATCTTAATAATATTTATTTCAATAATACTCTCAGATGAGATAGATTACAAGTCAATTTGAGATTAATAAAAAAATATTGCTGTAACAAAAATTGATTAAAATAAAAATATAACCTTTTATAATGAAATTTCAAAAACGATACCAATACGATTTATATTAGAACAAGTTTATCGGAAAATATCTGCGACTTAAAACAACAAATAACAATGTTTATTTGAGGTGTATTTTTTATTGTTGTTTTTGCATTGATTTCTCAATAATCAAAGAAAACAATTATTGCATATCGTTCTAATTCGACTACTCAAAATTATTGGAAATCGCACCACACATAAAATTGAAGATGTCCAGCAGTTACAACGAAACTCTCCACACAGGCACATACATAGTAATGTTAACTAGAATCTTTTCAAAATTATTTAATTTTCAACCGGTCTCATCCGACGTTGGTCTACATCGGGAAAAGTATCTGTTATAGGAGTAGTTTGACCCTGTGTAAATATCAAATTCAAAAAATTTCATTCAGTAGGTATATTCCGAGGTATATTCGGAGAAAATAGGCTGTGTTTGACGGACGTACAGTAAAACACTACTACTTACAGATAACGCGAAAATCTTACAAAATTTATTTAGATGATGAAGATAAAACTAGCATTAGGTGACATTCATATTAAATAGAAGGACTCGTTATTTGTTATTAAGAGTTCATTTAGACTTAGTAAATATATGCAAATCGATTATTTTCCTGTAACTGAATCACAACATAGGGATTCACGGAAAACTTAAATTCTACAGTTCATTTGTCATTTCAGCATATTTTTCTTTCCTGCTTTTATTCAGGGATAAACATTATAGCAGCTGGTAAAAGGGTTTAAAGATAATGTTCTAGAAAAGTTTAATCCAAATCGTTAAAGCCGTTTTCGCACCATAGTCTAGCAACCAGTACAAACAAAATGCGCAATCTGTGTCACCGGCGAGAGGTATCAATACACTGCAGAACAAAATAGTAAATCAATAAGATCAATCAACCCGTTCGCGAGATAATCTTGGCACAGATAGAACCGACGGACAGACAGAGAGACCATGGCTAAATTTTTTTTCTTGGGCTTAGTAGGGACCTGTGCTCTGAAAAGTAAACATCTTTTGAAAACCAGTCACCGAAAATTACAATACGTTCCTTAATATGCTTCTAGGGTAGCAGCAGGAAAGTATTAAGGAAAAGTAGGGTTCCGTACATCCGATCTAAATACGGAACCCCAACGCTGTGTCCTAGGTGAACAAGATAAATACGGTGCGTGCGTTGCGTTGCGTGCGATGCGGGGAACGTATACCATCAAACTGTTAAATATCAATGATCCTGTCCAATCTGAACACGGTATGCGTGCGATCAGTGCGATGCGGCCACACCGCATCGCACGCATTGTTTTAAAAAGCAAATTGTTTGTTTCTGCCCGCAGTCGTTGTTGTTCTTGTGTGATGGAAGTACTCATTGCTCAGATTCAAAAACGATTTTTTTTGTGGAATAAACGAAATTTGCGCTATAAGGACACACTTGTGGTTGATAAAGGATGGGGTTATGTTTAAGATTTAATTTCATTTATTGCGACAATAATAACATTTGTTAAAACTATAGTTGGCGGCCACCACGCCAAAGATTACGTTTTTTTCGGGATACCTATAGGTTTATTATTTTGGGGAATAGATTACGAAAATGAAATCAAACGAATAGTTAAGTGATAGTAATATTTGATCTATCTCCATAAATTTCATGCTTCTTTTTTCTATTTATACTTTTTTTAGTTTTGCCAAAGAATATATATATATATATATATATATATATATATATATATATATATATATATATATATATATATATAAAGATTTTACGTGCTATTTCTATGGCAGCCATGCTTCACAAATACAAAAATAAATCAACTTCTTGCAAGCGCACGCAACGCACATATCGTATTTACACAGGACATAGCCTAGGTATAGTTTGATCGCATACGTTCCCCGCATCGCACGCAACGGACACACCGCATTTAACGTGTTCACCTAGGACATACCGTTGTAAGATTACTCTCTTTCTATCAGAGCCTTTTTTCAACAGAACGGAGAACATTTTACGTTACACGGATAATATATATAGAAAACAAACGAATTCTGATTCTAGAGGCTTATTTTATCTCCGAAAGTATTGAGCGTAAAATCTTTGAAAGATATGGTATATAGGCCTTCACTCAAAGTTTACAGGAAAATCCATGCGAACCCTCTCAACGCAAGCCCAACTCGCATTTGTCCAAGTTTTTATATGTTGTCATTAAAATCATTTTGTATAATTTACGGTATATTCTTATATTGATAGTTCTAGTAACATTAGAAATATTATTTTGTATTTCTTAATGCATCTTTTGATATATTCATTTTTTTACATTGAGCTACAAAGGCACAAATATGCTTCTTATTTCAACTGAAAGCATTTTTCGGAAAACAACAATTTCAATTTTGAAACTTTTCAATGGCAATGATAGGTTCTCCATAAATCGTCATATATGTCGCTTTTCATTGTTCAGTGCCTCTTCCATATATTTATATTATTGTCTGGTTTGCCTGGAGTTCGGCGGTGCTGCAGTAATCTCTTCACCGGACTACTGTAACTCTAATTAAGTGAAACGCAGTATATCTTTCCAATGTCTTATAAAACCTTAAGAGTAAGAAATATGGGAATTTGATGGAAAATTTTTGGTCCTTCATTAACTATATAATTACTTGTCAATATATGTTTATTTTGCTTTTTGACCGACTTCAAAAAAGGAGGAAGTATGTTTGCTTTTTATGTATGGCTGTTCCCACGTTTTGCTTAGTAAACGTGCTTCGATTTTTATCATTTTTGATTCATTTGAAAAAGGAGAGTTGAGGAGAAATTGGCCCATATTTAGAAAAACTCAAATCTGAAATCTCCTTCCCTCTAAAAACCACCGTCAAAACGGGTGGAGGGGGCAATTTTTCTCGAATTAAAGATGAGACCATAGCCGCAAACGTATAAATTGAACATTTTTTTAAAAGAGTTATGGTTTTCGAGTTACAGCTGTGGTAAAGTCTGAAATATGTGTCTCCGCCGCGATGTTTTGAGATCTCTGAATAATGACAAGTACAAGCAAATAATATACATAGATAATAGGATAAATAGGTACTATTTTCTTTGATATTAGTGAACGTTCAACGATTTTCATGACTAATGTTATACTCAAACGTGTGAAATAAGCATTTTGTTACAAAAAATTGGACCGACGTCTATAATCAGGTCTTAAATATTTAGGGTGTATTTGATAATTATTTAATAACTAGATCAGGATCTATCTCAAGTTTCTGGAGTTGGTCATATAGCCAAGTCAATTGAGTTAGTGATCATTATTTTCAAATGAACGTTTTCGTTCTGGAGTATGGTCTCATTGAAAAAAAAATCCCGATGGCCTGTAGTCAGCGGAAAGGTAAATTTCTCAAAATTCATTGAAGTGAAATTTGAACAACTTTTTCATTGGTATACCTACATGTCATTACAAATAAATTGCTGTATGTATCATAGCCTTGCGGTTAGAGGTTTTTGTTTTGGCTGATGAATATAAAGTAGACAGGGTTCGCGTTCCCCTTCACGACAGAATTATTTTTTCGCCTATTTCTTATCAATAAATATACTATATATTTTTTAAATCAGGGTCTATATATATCTTCAGAAAATGTACAATTACATCAAATTTATATTGAGTGTTCATATATTATCAATATTTCTTATTTTTTCTTTATTAATTTTTATTTATTTTCTGTGCATTTTATGAAAAATCGCTGATTATATATATAACCCAAAATGATGATATTTACACTACGGCTCTTTTTGATAATTTTTTTAAATGTTTGAACGGTCGTCATTTTGAAACTACTCACCCGATATAGCCCAATAACGAACTTGTCCGAGATATTTGACAGATTGATTTTTGTAGCAAATTTGAACTGGATACCTCCAAATTTCGTAATTTCCCTAAAGATGGCAGAGAGCGCTTTATTTCTGAAAAAATTGAGATGGCAAAAGCGAAGGAGAGACCATTTCCGAATAAGTTTACATTTTTTAAGAACTTCAACGATCTCCAAGTTACAGCACTATGAACGTGCAAAGTTGCGGCCGCTATATTCTGAAATCTCTGAATATAATGTTGACAGAAATTTGATAACTAATAAGGCACTCAAAAATGTGACTTATTTTTTAGGTTCGACCTTTATTAGTTTCAATAAGAGAATTTGGAATAATGCAAAATAATATAATTTCTGTTGGGGCTGGTACTTTTCAATTTGGTGCCAGAATAAAAGTCAGTCCTGTAATTCTGCTGGATAAAACTTTTATTATTCGACAAAAATGTCCCCACTTCCACCACTAATGGGGGAAGCTTTTGGTAAGGAAAGGTATATTAGACTAAAAGAAAATTAAAACGTGTACCAAAATCCAAAGGGGAAGAGAATTATCTAAATCGGTGCACATTTAATATGCAAAACGCACATGACAAACATAAACAATGTAAACATTGAATAGGATTTATACCTCTTCCTTTTAAGTCGATCAAAAATCAAATCGGGTTTGCAATAAATATGTATGTTAAACAAACTAATCTTAAACTGATATGATTTTGATATTGTATAAATCAGATCTTAGGGATTCTTTTTAATCTTATCATTCAATTTTAGCCTTTGATATCAGTTATATTACATGGGATACAAATCAGTAGTGATTCTGCTAATCAACGTTCAACAGCAATAATAATGAAACTCCGAATTCGCGTTGCCGTGTGTGTAATATTCATTTGCTTGCTAATACTGGTTGTGTTGCTTAATAGAGAACTAAGATTAGCTGCCTTCTCTGATATGCCTGGAAGGTATGTGCAAAACAGTGAGTTTGTGATTTGCTGATAAAATAAGAAATTATGTCTACACCTACAAAAGTCAACCAGATCGAATGTTCCATAGGAATCACTTTTTTCTCAGGAACAGCTTCGATTTCGATAAAAATATCTTACCCATGCTTGTAATAATGTATTTTTGAAATTAGAAATTTTACAACTTATCTGAAATTAATCGAGAAAAAAGCAGTAGACATGAGAGAGTTTGTGATTAACATCTAAACGCCTTCATCCAATTATTTTGTAGTATGTAACGAGCAGACATCTGAAAATCAGACTTGACCGACTTAGAATATGAATGAGCCTTAAACGTGCACCAATTTCGGTGATACTTTTTTCATTGGTGCCAAAAGTCTTCCATTCACTCACAAATTCTACACTTCAAATTTGTGATTTTCGGTTTTTCAAAAACAAAAGTTCCCTCTTACCCATTTGGAGCGAATTTTGAGGGATTTTGTTTATTAACTATTTCTTAGCTGTACCCTGTGATGGAAACTCCACGAGTCTATTAGAAGCTCAGATATAACCAAATTACAAGAAGGCAGGTTTGCTCTTAAGCCTTCCGCTATATTATTTATCTTTCGTTATTTGTATTTAGGAAGAATGTTTTCTTAGCTATGAACCTTCTAAGTGAACAAATCAGCTTAATTTTAGACAACATCGACATCAATGCGCGGTTTAAAAAAACGAATAAAAGGGAACTAAAGTCAGAACTGTTTCTGAGAACTATGAGATGGAAACCGTTATTGAGTCGACTATTATAGTATTTATATTTATATCACCTTTTTGGCGTCTGCGTCACTACAAGCAGTGAAATAAGTTGCCAGGCAGCATTATCGGCGGGGGAATCAAATGTAACTGCCATATTCAAAATATTCTTTTGATATTATGTTTGTTAGTACTATATCAGAATCCTGAACAAGGTGTAATTTATATATCCGTAGAAAGTCTTCGTAATGGCAAAAATCTTTGATACGTACATAATATTTTGTTGTTGTTGTTTTGGTATTGCAGGTATATGCCAAAAACTATGTAGTGAAACATAGAAATAAAGGAAAAAATTGCCCTTGCCTACATAGTGCAGAGGAGTATGCAGAGTTTCATGAGTGATAAGTTAAAAGAACCTACTACAGAGAACCTACAAAATACTGAAAAACGTTTCATTCTATAGGAAAGCTGAGTCCAAAGAGACGAAAAACATGAAGATTGAGTTAGGTATATTTAGTAGACTTCTTCTTAACGTCTCATACACCTGAATTACTTATAGCAATTTGACATTCCTTTCCGCGATGATCATAATTCTATTATTTACCAGTTAAAACAAAAATGTTTCGTACTCATGAAGTACCTAATACAATATTTATGAAATCTAGTGGATGAAAAAAAATGGTCAGCCAAGAGAATATAATATACCCGTTTATTCTAACTTTATCAGAAACAAACTCATTTTAAAATACAAAATAGAATTGTACAAGTTTAGAGGATGTTTGAGCAAGTCAATATTTTGTTCTCAATATGTGGAGATAATAATTTTATATTCCGTTTCAATGCAAAATATAAAATACAAACCTCATATTCTGCTTTCCAATATCTGGGATGCATTTGAGTACATATCATTATATGGAAATATCGATAGTTGTCAAATTTATCTTGAATTATTCTCATAATATATGGTAGTGCATATAAAGTTGAAGCTACTATTCTCACTATAGTATATTCGCATTTCTAGAGGCTGATATCAACTTATTATGGCAAGCGTATGTAATCGGATTTCAAACTGCTTCATAGCATCAAGCAAAAAGAGAAATATTTTTAGGGTCCAGTTACAAATCATTCCCCATATTACATAATCACTAGTGATGCGCAAAGCAAGACCAAGACCAAGACCGATATGGTCTTGGTATTGGTCTTGGTCTTGCACCCTTGGTATTGGTCTTGGTCTTGCATCAAATCTTTAGTCTTGGTCTTGGGTCTTGGTCTTGCATATACGGTCTTGGTATTGGTCTTGGTCTTGCTGCAAGACTTGCAAGACTTTGCAAGACTCTTGCAAAAATTTTGATCTTTTTATAAGTGTGAAAAGTTGTTGCGATTCTAAACCGTAATTGTTTAATCCAAATGAAGAAGAACCCTGCATATGTATGGGAAGTATGTAATTCATAATCTTATAAGATTGCCTATAATTATATTATCATTCGAAATGGATAAATATCGACCGTATAAAAAAATTGTCATCGTCCAGAACAAACACGCCTAGTAATGTAGAATAAGTAATGAGAATAAAACTAGGTGCCTAGAATTAAGTTAGGGCAAGTGAGATGCGTAAAAGTTTATAAATTAATAATCACCATTCACAAATGAGAATCGTATCTTACTAGCGCGACTTAGTCCGCTTGTGTTTTTTTGGTATCATCCGTCCCAACTGAGCACTCATTTAACTACATACTTCTACTTCATACTTCTATTTCATAACTCATTCTCTTGCTCATTCTCCAATGGTTTTGTACCATTTTCTTTAATAAAATAGAAAGAAACTCTAAAAGCGATCAAAAGTATTTCTGATAAAACTAACTTCTATTTTTGTAGAAAGCTTTTTCCAAAAAATTAAAATTAAAAACAGTTAGAGATTTAATGCGCGCATTTATAAAACTAGGTATCTATGAATATCTCAGTTGAGTTAGTTAATGAGCATGATCGAATAAATAGTTTCAAAATAAGGACAATATAAAATTTCAAATATCTCCAAAAGTGGCCACTGGATAAATGTCATCAAAAAAATCAGATTTATAGATGATTTTTAACGTTTGCTTAAAACATTCTGCGCGATAGAAAAATAATAAAAATAAAAAACCGTGTAGTTTACCTTCCCCTGGCTACGAACTGTCGGGATTCTTTGAAAACAGCTTGGTAAGTGAAATCCTAGAAGGGTTGAAATTACGGTATAGGTATAGGGTATTTAAGAATTTTTTGAAATCCGGAAATCCTAGAAGGGTAAAATGAACTCGCCTTTCACCCAACAACTTTTAATTCAATATATTTATAATCTGTTAAATAAAGATCGATCATAAGGGAGTTCAAAGATTAAATTAATTAGGTTATTTATTAGCGTTTCTTATCTAATCATTGAGTAAAATAATATGTTTCCTACCAATTTGGTGTTTGGTTACGGAAATGCAAGAGTCTTGCAAGTCTCGCAAGTCTTGCAGCAAGACCAAGACCAAGACCAGGTTAGTCTTGGTATTGGTCTTGCATCCCAGTATTGGTCTTGGTCTTGGGTCTTGGTCTTGCATAGACGGTCTTGGTCTCGGTCTTGGTCTTGCAAAATTGCAAGACCAAGACCAAGACTGCAAGACCAAGACCAGTCTCGCAGCATCACTAATAATCACCGAAATATCCCTTTATCATTAATAAGAAATTAATTTGTTCAGTTATCTATTTATTGAGGTTGGAAGAATCATCATCATCAAGAACCCTAATAAAATGATGAATCTTCAAGTATAAAGGTCCTTCTAAAGAGGCAACATTTTTACTGCAATATGTGGCTACAACAGTTTGGCCTATAAATTTGTTCTAGATGGGCTACCTATTTGAGCAACAATGGCTGATGAAATCACTTATGTCGCGGCAGCATATATTGTTTTTTAATTCTGCTGTCTCAGATATTCGATTTTCGAGAAAAATTGCCCCCTGGGGGAAGAACATTTCGGATTTGACTTTTATTAAATATGGAACCATTTCGCAACTCTCTTCTTTCAAATGAAACAAAAATCGTCTAAATCGTAGTAGGTATTTAAAGTCAGCCAAAAAGAAGATGGATTAGACCTTATTGAAATATGCGTGAAAATGTAGATAATTTATGCTTCAAAATAAGCCTGTACAAAAAACTATCTAAAATATTTTCAAGAAGGTCAGAGAGTGACGTTGAATTTCTTCTAAATATATTTAAACCAAGAATTAAAAGAAATGATACAAACATTATTTGCATAAGTTCTCAAGCTTCGAAATTTTTTGTAAGCATCATCACTTGATATACTTACTTAATACCTAATTTTTCAGCGATTACTGCCCATCTATCTTTTTTTACATTTCTGTCTTTATAAAATTACTGTTTCCAGATGCCATAGCTCAAGGTGTAAATGTACTTCATTAATAAAGTCAATGATCCTCTCATTAGACCAAGTATGAGTCATTTTTGTACTATAATCTCAGCAAAACAACAACAAACAACACCAAAACAAAGCAATATTGCAGAGTATTTTCCAGAGAAGCTGTATATACCCTTGCTGGTTAGCCGTTGCCTTGCGAGAGAAGGATAATGCAATGCGACAGCCAGGAATTCTATCACGCGCCTTTGTCACTGGTCACTCGTCCAATCCATTCGCCATGCACTGCGCTGCTTAACTTCAATGATCGATGTCGGCAGGAATTTCCTAATTTCAATTTTTTTAATTTTGTTTGTTAGGGCCTATTTTGTTTTCTTTACAAACTTGACGTCAAAGTGCAGGGTTTCCTTTTTACCATTTCGATATGGAAATAAGTGATTCTTTAAAATGATAAGACGCGTTTACAGAATATATTTTATTATTATGAAGTGAAAATATTATATAATGCTATTTACTGATATTTTTTCATAACATATTTACCACTATAAATCGTATAGTCAATCATTTTTGTAACATTGGAGCTTCGATACCAAAAGCATTATGATATAAAGTTAATAATAATTATAGCAGTAATCTTTCAAACCATCATATTTAAAATCAATACTAAGTATTAAAATACTAATGAAGTTGACTTTTCCATTAATTCTGCTTGAAACTTCGCGAGTAATTTATTTTTTCTATAAGATTCATTTATTCAAAAACTTGTGACTGAGATGACGTTGTTGTAATAATGATTCTTTATTTTCTTATCAGTCCACAGATATTACCAAATGAATATGACGATTACAAACAATTCATTGGAGCTAATTAGATAATAAGTTGCATGAACATTGAACATATATATTAACCTCCTTATCACGTAAACAGAAAATATAGCATTATGTATCTTTATCCTAAGAGCCGTAAATATTATTATATTATTGCTGATTGTAATACCTTAATTTAAATAAACCCGAATTAATTATTATTTTAATTCCCTTCACTCACTCATTGATAACAATAAAACACTTTCTATGTATATCACGTATTTTTGAGATAATTCCTAATAGGTCAATCTAAATACTGAAATATTAACATGTTTCTACTATGAATTGAGATTAGAAATTCAACTGCGCGATAACTTAGCAGATTGAAATTTTAATTTCTTTTCGCTTCTTCAGTCTTCACTTTAAGCATATCCGTTTGGTAAGTCTGGAGTAACGCTGTCAATTCAGATTTTTCTGGGTCGCAGAAGTGTCGCTGCTACTAAAAGAAGGTTCATCGCAAGCAGCGATTTCCTCAAGTACCTTCGTTCCAGTTGTTTCTAATAACCGTTTACAATTATTTATTGATGTTGCAGGATGTGTTTCGGCAGTGTGTGCCATTATTGGTCTAATCGTTGCCTTATAGATTCAGGACTTCTGTTCAAATGAACCTAAACCAAACTGAGTTATTTTGGCGTACTTCTTGTCGCTTTGTTAGTTTGTTCTTGTACTTCAGTATCAGCATCACAACATACATACAGTTTAAGGTGTTTGTAAGATCATATCAAAGGATTTAGTCGATCATTTTCGTTTTCTGTCACTAGAAATGTGTAGCATTAAATCTTAATCTCCATATTACCCATTCTATATTTTTTTGCTTGACACATTTTCTATTGTTTTCTATTAAAATATAAAAAGAAGCGGACTTGAAAAGTCGCCATGTCTAATATATTTCCTTCTATCTGTTTGTCTGTGTGTCTCTCTATATTTATATATCTAATTAGAGTGAATGGATTGATCAACTTCATTATCTATCCAACCTACATCCATCATTGCTTTATGTTCTGTTCTGATGACAAAAATATAATAATTATTTTTATCCTCTAGCAAAGTAGGTATTTACGGTGAACCTATATCTAAATGATTTCGAAAATACAGGTATTTTCCATACGGGTATCAATCTGTAGATATTTTAAATAGCGCTTGAAAACAAGAATAAATATTAAAATTAATGCCTTCAAAAGATATGAATTTGATTATATTGTCATTTAAAATAAATATATTTTTATATAAAGGATGAGAACTATCTGAGAAAGTGGAACTGAATTAAATATTTTAATTTCAACAAACAATGCCGTATTGCATAGCTTCTGCTAAGTATAAGAAATTTGAAATCGTGTGAGATCTCTTTATGTCTACACAAAGAAAAGAAGTGTCAATTCTAATATAATATGTATTCAAATGTATTCACTTCACTACAAAAATAGAACTGAATCAGTTGGTGCCCTGAAAATATAAAATAATATTAATCCTATCTGAACTGATGGTGTAGTAGTGTAGTAGGTAAACAAAAGACTTTTGGCACTAACTTCAAAAGTATTGGCACCAATAGAATTATTTGATATTTTCAGTGCACCACCTGATAAAGAAGGTTCTATTTTTGTATTTTTGTTCACTTATGTTTTGTGATTTCAGTAATCATATTGCACACTCCTATTGATGTAACTAGGAAGTTTGAGATTTTAACTTTCATTTTTCGAAGAAATAAAAGTCCCGTCCAGGTATTTTTTGCGGGAAGGAATATTGGATAATTTCCAGAAAAGACTATCTTTTAGCAGTTCTTTTCCCACTCATAAAAAAATTATGAAAATCGAAGCACCTTATAATATACGCCCCTATAAAGCCCACACATTAGCCGCTCGGAATTGTTCAGTAGAATATAATAGAATAGATTTATTGATCTTTTAGGTGTACATAAGTGCGATACAAATAGTCAAGTCAAAAAGTCAGTTGATATAACATTTTGGGTTAAGCACAATCCTCTAGAAAATGATGCTAGGATAACTGTCTTGAAAGATACATATAAGATAGGAGGACATAATTAACATACATATGTATATAAAACATATTGCACCCTTGATTAGAGATGTATTCGATGAGAAAAATATTTGTTGTGTTTTGGTTGTGTTTACTATCAAGTTATTTCTTTAAATCTTTCGGCTTTCTCTTGAGCTTGATTTATGTCATTTATCTTCTTATCCGACGTAATGAGAGTTGTATCATCAGCAGATGATATACAATTATAGGGTAATAAGCAGAACGGTCATTGACGTAAATTGTAAATAGGAACGGGCCTAGGACTGAGTCATGCGGCACACTAGCTTTAATAGGTTCCAGGTTTGAAATTAAAAGGCATCAAGGACAACATATTGCTGCTTATTTGAACGATATTTCCAGAAATACGGACAATCGAAATCGGTCGGTAACTACCTATTTCATTTTTGCTTTCTTTCTTGAAGATAGGAGTAACTCGAGATACTTTAAATTCTCCCGTAAATGCAAGCAATGAAGAGATTTGCTGTTTCTTTTATTATTTTGGTATTGAGGTCATATACATCAAACGAATTTGAGTTTTTTAGTTGATGTATGACATTTGCCGTCTCGGAATAAGTGATGAGCTCCGTAAAAAAGATCCGGGATTTTTTGTATTGTCATTGTCATTTGCAAAATATGACTGAAAACATTTTTGAATTTAATTTCTATTATGTTGGCACGATTACTGTTCATTTCAGATTTAATGAGTTTCCAGCGGTCTTGTTTTGGAATTTAAAATAAGATTATTGTAATCTTTTTTTTGTAGATAGATTGGATCATGTGTGACTTCATACCTTGTTTTCAGTGCCTCTATTTTAGATTTTATACCTTTTATTGCATCGTTGATCCAATATTCCAACGAGGCTTGTATAGCAGTTTAGTATAAAACTTGGCATAGTTCACCTCCACGAATGACTGAACTATGTTGGCCGACTTTACTGACACCTCTTATTCTGAGAATTGTTTCTTTGACAGTATCGGATCAAATAAACATGGGTCGGATACACCAGTTTCATAATACTCATTCCTACTAAGATTAGTGATGATGTTATTAAATTTTCTACCCTAGCGTTTTCAAAGATAGTGATTTCTAGTCCGAAATTATTTAATAGTAGAGAAAGTTTAGGCATGTTTGAAGAAGATACCAAGATGTCCCCAGCATGATAATGCTTATGCATTTATCAAAGAGAAATTTTAAGAGATCTTCCTTTTTTTTTTTGAATATGACAATGTGCATATTAACGATTTTGATTCCACATACTTCAATATCTCGTTCAATGTTAAAATTGTTGAATAATAATAATAGTCACACTATCAGGTGCTGTCTCAAGCAAATTTCGCCGCTTGGATTTAAATTTTTATATTCACTGATTAATAATGATAAACAATGAATTTCGCATTTAGAGAATATTACAGTTAAGGAGCGGCAAAATGAGTGCCTATACTCGGCCACACTGAATTCTCAGCGTGAATCGCAGTATAGAAATTTGGAAGTTTTACAAGAAATCTAAAATCAATTACAGTCATAGCTCCTTATTCGTTGGGGAAATGTACCGTGAATACGGAGTGCCAATATCTATGAATATAAAGGGGATATGTTCCATGACTTCACAATACGTTGTTGACTCTACACCCTACTGTAAATTTTCTATACTGTTTCATTATAAATATTTGTATTCCTACTTGTTAATTTTATAATGGAAACACCTTTTTCTAAAAAATCTAAATTATTAGAATACGTATCATTAATTTTGAATCCGCGAAAACAACTGTTCATCACTTGGTGCTTACTTCAAAACTAGCAGTATCTGTAAATGGGTTAATATCATTTTATATTTTCCAGTGCTTCATCTAATAAAAATGATCCTAGCTTTTGTAAAAAGTTATTTATTCATTATTTTTGAGGTCAATAGATTTACATACAAATTTCAATAAATATAAAGAATACCATTAAATGGTACACTGATGGTTCTAAGACCACGACGGGGACAGGCGCTGGAGTGTTTGGGAATCGCACCAAATGCTCACTTGCGCTAGGCCGCTGCCCAAGCGTCTTACAAGCAGAATTGCTTGCAATTGAGAGATGCGTGGAGGTGAATCTTGAAAGACACTATCAGAAATGTGACATTGCAATACATTCTGATAGTCAAGCTGCAATTAAAGCACTGAACTCTCATACCATTGAATCTAAAATGGTATGGGAGTGCCGAAGGAAGCTCAATGAGCTAGGCAAGAACAACAGGGTCTACTTAGTCTGGGTTCCCGGCCACTCGGGAATCAAAGGCAACGAGGAGGCCAACACACCTGCCAGGAAAGGAGCAGAAACTCCATTTACTGGCCCAGAACCCTTCTGTGGCACAGATTAAAGCACCTACAAGAAGGAGTTTCTGGAGAAGGAAAAAACCGTAAGAGAAACACTCTTGCGGGATACCCCTGGATTGGATCATTCCAAAAAGTTTCTAAAAAACTTTGATACTGCAAGATCCAAAAGGTATTTGGTTCGCAGCGAGAACAAGCTACACCTACTCCCTGGATTTCTTACAGGACACTGTCGCCTCAAGAAGCATCTAATGAGATTAGGTCTAGCAGAGGATGACGAGTGCAGATTCTGCGGGGAAGAGGAGGAAACTCCGGATCACCTGGTGACGGAATGCCTCGCCATTGCTAGCCAACGCAAACAGTGCCTTGGACTAGCAACCTGCAGTAGTGAGGAAGTATCCTCCTTGAAGCCAACCCAGATACTGGAGTTCATTAGAACTCTGGAACTGGAAGGCGAGTTGTAGACCGCGTATAGGCGAGTGCAACTTAGGTAGGTGGCACAATAGACCTTATGGTCGCAGTGTAATGTAACCCCCTCATAAATCTAAATCCAATCTAAATCTAAGCTCCACCGTTGAAGTTTTTGAAACATGTTTCGCCTAGAGGTTTTATGAAATTATAGCTATTTTATTTTGCAAAAAAGCTCCCTTCTATCTCTGGAGCGTATTTTTGGGGAGCAATACCCACGTGTTAGATCTATTTGTTTTAATGAGATCATCACTCAGCAGTAATCTATCGAATAGAAATAAAATAATAATAATAAAATAAAAATGGATAAAGTTTACTCGTCCGTTTTAAGAAGTCGATTAATAATAAATATTATATTGTTCATCATTATCAGAAGACGATAGTCGTTGTTTTTTTGGAAAGTTACTTATCTAATTCAACAACGCCAATGGGCAGTATTTTTTACAATTGTTCTGAAACTACTCACTTTTTGGAAGGGTCAACACTACGTCTATACCTTTATCATATTTTAGTTTTCCTTATAATTAATTGTAACAGTTACTAAATATGGAAGTATATTTTGGTTGAATTTCGAAAAATGAATCTTACATCATAACTAGCTTTTGCTCGCTAATTCGTGCGCGTGGAAAACTGCATTCAGTTCCCTGAGATAGTTTTTTCGGGTACACACATACAGACAGACAGACGAGGTAAAATGGAATTTATGTTCTAAGTTAGACCTCTAGCAATACATCGGCGAAAATTGCATTCAATTCCATGTAGTAGTATTTGCGTGATAGGTGTGCAAACATACAGAAAGACAGACAGACGCAATAAAATGTAGCCTATATTTTAAGTCTCTAGTAATACATCGGTGAAAACTGCATTCACTTTCATGCAGTTGTTTTTGCGTGATGCGCTTACAAACATACAGACAGACAGACGAAAATTGTAAAAAATGTTGTTTTGGCTTCTGTTGCTCTAATAAAGACTCCCATATTATTTTTTCTTAAATATCTTCATTATACAGACATCAGCCAGTTACAATTTTATTATATATATAGATATAGAAGATATAAAGATTCGTGATAGTTTCGCTAAATCAGGCCGAACATGGCAATTTCTGTCTCCTTATCCTTATTCTATTTCTCTCTCGTTACACCGCGTACCTGTTATTGCTGAAGTGAATTATCCCGAGCACTTCCTAATCCGGCATTCGTCGAATTTGATGGTATATTAATGTAAATTCGGCCTCATGTTACTCGTATAAACTCGTCTGTAAGTTAGTAAGTACTACTAGAAACAAAGAGAGAGGTAACATGATATTAGACAGTTCCATTTTCAAGATTCTGCTATTATTACCTACCCAAGATGCATCATAATGCTACCAAGTCCATGGGGTAATATCTTATTTGCAAACTGAAAGGTTTTGAAGTCTTCCACTGCATGTCAGATTTTATTAGTGAGTACCTACGTATCACATAAATGAAAAAAATTTAGTTAGTTGTATAGTAGTTGGCATTAAATATAGAAAGGCTATAGATTGACACGATAAGTCGTCGATTGAATCATTCAATCAAGATAATTTCAATAGCATTTAAATCTTCGATATTTTTTTTGAAGGCAACCATTTTGAAACTACAAAGTAGGTAAATCATATTGTTTTTCCAATATTTTGTTAGTCTGTCTAGGACTGATTTTTGTACCTAACAAGTTTGGTTACAATAAGACAAAATTAAATCAAGTTTGGCCATTTTTGTATTAGCGAAAAACTACCTTAGAGATTTTAAATAGAAACTAATCAGCTTATTATTTTTAGTTGACTCCGGTTACCTTGGGACGTGAAAATTTGTAAAAATTACAATTTCGGAAAAGCGGACCCTTCCTACTGTGCAGCTCAAAACATTTTTAAATTTGTAGATAGAATCGCCGTTGTTGAATATTTCTAAAGTTATAAATACTATGGGACTTTAGAAAACAGATTGATAATGGAAATAAATTTTGAAATGCAATGAAATTGTATTGAATACTAGCTTTTGCCCGCGACTTCGTGCGCATGGAAAACTGCGTTCAATTCCATGGGGTAGTTTTGCTTGATGCGTGTACAAACACACGAACAGATGCCGTAAAATGCAATTTAAGTTAAACCTCTAGCAATACATCGGTGAAAATTGCCTTCAATTCCATATAGTATATATAGGTATACAATTCGACAATCACTGTCGCGCGTTATATATAATTAAAGATAAGACAGACAATATCCGGAAACCTTTGAATTGAATATGTTTTCAAAAGAATTACGGCTTTCGAGTTAGAGGCATGTTAAATTCTCAAATAGGTATGTGTATTTTTGCTATGTGGAGAGGGCGATTTCTTTGGAAAATTGAAAATCTGTGGGTACTACATGAAAGACCTTATTATTTGTAGCAATATTTATACTGTACATTTTTTCCTTAGAGTTACGGTATTCGAGTTACAGCGGTGGTAAAATGGTAACGTCTAAAATAATAGAGCATATTTCCGCAGCGATTTTTTGAGATCTCAATAATAACAAATTCAAGCAAAGAATATACGTGGATAATAGGATAAGTATTATATATACTATCTTCATTGGTATTAGTGAACGGTCAACGATTTTCATCATTTAACGAAGGGGGTGTAGAATTCATCTGTATGGTTGCTATTGTCTTTACATATGTACGCGCCTTTTGCATAGTAAACCGATTATGATGATTCTTTTTTCATTGGAACGAAGAGTGTTGCGAAATGGTACCACACTAGAACAAATTAAAATCGTCGCCTTCCCCTGAAAACCTCCCCTAAAGTGGTAATGGGCACAAACATTATATAAAATTGAATAATTCTAGTGACCAGATTAAAGAAAATATAATATTCAGCTACGTTTAAATTGGGTATTTTGTTTTCGAGTTCCACTTCTAGAAATGTGCAAGATTCTTACCGCGGTATTTTCAAATCACTGAATTTAAATGTAATTTCAACCATTTTCATGACTAAAAGATCATTCAAAAATGAGAAAAATATTTATTTTTACATAACATTGGACCGACTTTATTAGTGCCAAACAAGTTTAATTCTATTGGTGCTGGTACACTGAATTTGGTGCTAAAAGTTTCACAACTCACAACTGCACAATTAGTTGGTCGTGCTATTTGTAAAAAAATATTTTTGCTCAGCTGATTTGGTTCTAGACCCATATACAGCAGCCAGGAATCTGCCGATAGTTCCACACTTGTTTTATTTAAAAGTAATGGATGGGATAATTCTCATCGACAATTGAAATTTTATTTTTCATTTGTGGCAACATTTGAGAATGCGACATTGAAAAAATTTAAAACGTTTCCTACTAGAAGCAATTCTCTACTATGTTTAGGATTATTTTGTCTACTTTTTGTAATCATTGAAATAATACATATTTATATATTCCACGTTTCTAATCTAATGAAATAAGAGCTTTATTCCGCGTACAAGTTCAGTCGTTTTCTATTGCAGCAAATTTGTTTATAGTACTAAGTACTAAGATATTTTCAAAACTATTCTTTTTTTCAATAGAATAAAACCTTAATACAAAATAAGATGTTCAACAAAACTAAATGTTGATAGTCCAGATTTTGCTAACATAAAAAATATGTATATTCTGTTAAACAATCTAGCCTACATCACCTTGTATCTTTCTATGGAGAATGATTTAGAAATATATATCTAGCACCATTATTTGGATATTCTTTCAGAAAACTGACTCTAAAGTCGCCTAAGGATAATTTATACTGTCAGATACATTACACTTAAGAATTCATCTTTAAATTTCGAAAAATAATGACTGATGTATAATTTACGGTCTTCTCACAGAATAGACTTCCAATCTAAAAAACCAATATATCTATACCGTTGAATTATAGAAAAATCTTTTTTTTATTTCTTAATACTCTGTAGTTGAGGAGATAGAATGTGTCCGATCTGAAATATTTCCATAGATATCAAAAACAATGAATCACTTGGCTGTCGCAACCACATTGGGATTCAGTGTTTATTCCTTTCATTATAATAGCTAAACCATTTTATTATATTTCATTTAAATAAAAATTGCCGTTCAGATAAATTATATTGCTTTTAGAGACTCGTACTCTATTCCAAATTGAATGTGATGCCTCCTTTATCAATGGAACCTGATACCGTTATTAAAACTAATACCTGGATGACTTGAAGTCACGCTCTTTCTCGCTTAGCTTTTATTATAATTTTATAGCAATTGAATTTCGATACTCATATATCAATTCATTTGAGTTATGTATAATTTATATAGACTGCCGACCAAAAAAAGTGACGATGTCTAAAAATATTTTTATATATAATATATACAGACCATTCTTCACATTAAATAACATTCCCACAACCATAGTTTAATAGGAATTTTGAATCATGGTACAACTCTACTGTAACTTTTTTTAAAACTTATTGGCAACTCAAGAGAATCGGTGAAGCTTATTTAAAATGAGAGAGTGAAACAAGATTGAGTGTTTGATAAAAAGTAGTTATGCCACGACATTTAGAAGCTGCACTGTGAGCAGTAGGGGAACATATCAATTATTTTTTGTATATAATATGTTTTGTTTCAACAACAAAGTGAACTAGAAGCAAAAGGAACGAACTTAAAAAACCCTGTACAAAGTACTTAACAGTTACTTAATCTGGGCTCGTGATGCAAGTACCATACTTTATATCAATATTATTTTCATCAACATATAACAACGAGTAGGTACCTACAGTGATAGTAAAACTCTATAATTGGTAGATAAGTATTTTAACCACGTTTTCAGCTTCTCGCCTTTTTTGTAGTATAGTATATTTACTATATTATGTATGGGTATAGAATATCGTGAAAAGATAGAAGATAGAAGAGCCAGAATTGCGATTCATAATTAGCATAATTCACAAGTATATATAATTCTGATAAGAATTGTGCATGACCTTATGGTTACAATAGTGCCATCTCTCGTTTTCTTAGATTAGTTAATGCGTATTGCAATAGAGGTGTGGATTTTACTATACAAACATCAGATTCATTCAAATCCAGTGTTATTATTATTTAATTATTTCATATGTAAAAAGGGGAGAACCCGTAAATAATAATAAAATAATAATAAACATAAAAAACAAACATACAATGAAATTTTATACCTCCTTCCTCGGTCAGAAACGACAAATGACCATCGACAACAATTAACTGCCAATAGAAATTCCAACACATGCCACGTTTATTTTCACTCCTCAACTAAGAGCAATAATTTAGACAAATAAGCTGCTGTCACAGTAGAAACAGTAGTTCTGTATCGAAGACAGTCTCTCATATTATTGTAGGAGGCAGCATTGGGCGTATTATATACCCATGTATAAGTGAAACAATCGAAATAAATCGATATTCCACATAAAATATTGGCACACAAGTTTGGTGGGAAATTAATCTTTCCTGTTTTTCTAAAAATACACTAATATTTTCACAAGAAGAATAATATAGCTTCTATCACCAAAAATAATACCATTTTCAGCGGACAAGTAGGTACATATTCAGCTGCAAAAATACGATAACTGTAGTGTTTATGAAGGGATAGAATAATTCTTTATATATATTTTCGTAGACGTTTATTGTATGAAAGTGATTGTTGATTATCTATTATTCTTACCTTGAACTAAAAAAAATGTTATTTAGTATTCCAATATTTGTGATTTTCGCCAATTTCATTTAAGATTATCTTGGCAAGGAAGAAACTTCATGAAATGCGGTTATAAGATGTTTATTAACTTATATTGTTGTGTCCGTTCAATTGCCCGGTCAAGCCAAAGGCAGAGATATTCTATAATTTTTTCAATCTCTTTCAGAGTCCAATATAAAAAAAACATGAAAATTTCATGTTAATAGATTAAAATTAAATATTAAATAAAATAAAAATCGATGTCATTCATACAGCATAAAAAAGAAATTATTTAAGTATGTTTGTTAAGGTTTCGGTTCTATTTATTTTAGAGCAAAATTCATTTTCTCGTCGAGATGAACTAAGAACTGAAAATTTTAGCTTTAATCCTCAAAAATGAGATTATTAGGATTGATTCAGGCAAAAATCTTTTTCTGATAAAAACTATTCCTTTATTTCATTATTATATAGCGAAGATAATTTTTATATTGTAACGTGAAGACTTACCCAAATAATAAACTACACTCACAAATGTCACAAACATATTCCAGAAAACACGGGATACATCAGAGGCAATCAGAATAAGTCCTGGTCTATTCTCGAAGCCATTTATTGAGAAATAACATCCAGAAACAACGAAAACAACATTGGAATCATCTAGAGCTTTTTAGGTTAGATATATAAGGCTGATGGCATAGACAAGATAGTCAATTTTGTGATAGATAGTCAGCGAGTCATAGATCACATAGACAGTAGAAAGTCGTTATAGTCCAAGAAATAAGTGTGAATATAAATGTGATTATAGTCGTGTAGTTATTGGTGTAAATAAATAAGTGAAAATAAATCGAACCCAGTTTTAATATAAATCCTCGTTACATTGGTGTCAGTGTGGAATCAGTGAGTGATTATAAAATTGGACAGACTTTAAGAGACTGTGGTTTCGTGTAGAGTTGAGTGTATTCGTGACTTTTTGTTAGATTTAAGTTTAAGTTTGAGACTCTTTTGTTCGTTTTCGTGTTGGTGTAAAGACTTTTTGTTCAGTTTTGTGTTAGTGTGAAGACTCTTTAGTTCGTTTTTCGTCCGAAGAATTTCGTTCGTTTTTGTGTTAAAGACTTTGAAAACTGTGTTGACTAATTGACTTTGTTAATAAATTTCAATTCAATTCAAAATGAAATTAGTGCAGTTAACAGTGAAACAACTCAAAGAACAGTTGGTGGAGAGATTGTGATGATTCCGTTAATAAAGCGACCCTCCAGAAACGGTTAAGGGATAATTTGATTAAAAATGGAGAAGATCCTAATGTTTCCGAGTTCCACTCTCCGGAAGAATTGTTATCGAAAAAGTTTGAAAAAGTTTCTAGAACTCTTCAAAATGAAATTAAGGATGTTTGTAGAAATAATAATGAAAAATTCGATGAAGTCTCGACGAAGTTTGAAGAAATTTCTAGAAATAATAACGAAAGATTCAATGAAGTAACCAGAACATTTGGGATGCAATTCGATGAAGTCTCGAACAAATTTTAAGAAATTTCAAGAACAGTTGACGAAAACTTTGTCACGACAGAGAAGAACATGGAGCTACTGCAACAAAAAATCAAGACACTGGAAATGGCAGTTAAGAATGGTAACTGCAGTGGGAGCCAGACACTCAAAAGCGAAGATGACTTAGCCGCAGGTAGTATGAGGGTTAAGCTGCCAAACTTTGATGGAAAGTGCTCCTGATCAACCTATCGAAAACAATTTGAAGCTGTGGCAATGGCTAACTAGTGGACCGAAGAGCAGAAAGCTGTTTCCTTAACTGCCTATTCTATGTCTATTCCGGCTGGCCAGGCAAACTACCGAGTCTTGCTTTCTAAATTGGAGAATCGGTATGGAGACAGTCATCTCCAGCAAGTATACAAAGCACGACTGCGATCTCGGGTGCAACGTGCAAATGAGAGTCTGCAAGAGTTTGAAGGAGAGGTAGCTCTTATTGTGCGACTAGCATATCCTACAGCTGCCGATAGCTTCCTTGATGAAGTTGCGGTGGACACATTTGTAAATGGATTGAGGGAGAGCGAGCTGCAGAAAGCGTTGAAGCTGGCCAGGCCAAAATTGCTAGAAGAAGCACTAGCTATTGCTTTGGAGCATGAAGCTGCAAGCCAAACTTCCCGAGGGCACCGTTTAAGAGCAATTGAGGATGAAGATCAGTCCGACAGAGAATCCCTGTTAGAAATGATAAGGAAGCTAGTTACGGGGGCGCAATCAAAGAAGAGAGAGCCAAGGTGATGGAACTGTGGCGAGCTAGAGCACGTACGCCGCAGTTGTAAGAAGAAGGTTGCACAGTCTGAAAACTAGAATGGGTCGAGATGAGGGGGCAATCGTCGACCTGCAGAAATAGTGCCCCAGTAATTACGGTCAATGTGTCATCTTCTGGCGGAGCCTTGAGTTTATACATCGATGGTCGAATAATGGAGAAGACAGAACACTCCTAATAGACACCGGTGCAACAAGAACAATAGCCAGGCCAGAGCTCATCACAGATCATTCCCGGATACTACCAACAAAGGTCCGACTCAGAACAGCGACTGTAGAGAAAATAAGTAGACATGGTGAAGCGAGCATGACCATCAGCATTGGCAAGATCACCATCAAGCACAGAGTTTTAATCGCTGACATATCTAACCAGTTTATTTTGGGAATCGATCTTTTGAAGAAGCTTGGGGCTGTGTTGGATGTCAAAAATGGTGTTTTGAAGGTCGACTATGAAGAACTGCCCTTTCACGAGGATAACGAAGATGTTGTCCGATTGATAATTACTAGTGATGTAATAATACCCGGCTATAGTGAAAAAATATTGATGACCAACCCGGACGGAAACTGCAAGTCTGGAAGTCTGAGACTGGTAGAAGAAATGAATAATAAGGAATTTCTGACATCTAAAGCTCTTGTTCGAGTAGGAGTTGTCGTACCTGTCAGAGTAATGAATCTAAAGCAGAGCCCCATCAAGTTGAGCAAGGGAAGTATGGTTTGAAATTGTGTTCCTATATCGGCGATATGCTCTGTAAGAACGATTAGTAAACCATCCAGGATCAGATATTTGAAAGAACCGATTGATGTGGTCATCATGACTGTCCAGGACTTAGACGAGAAACAATTACGAAAAGTGAGAGATATGCTTGTGGAATTCCAAGACGTATTTGCGATGGAAGAAAAATACAAAGGTAAAACAAGTATAGTGACTCACAAGATAAACACGGGGAACGCTCAGCCAATAAGACAGCCGCCAAGAAGACTTCCATTGGCCAAAAGGAACGAAGGCGATAAAATGATTCAAGAAATGCGCAAACAAGGAGTCATTGAGCCATCAAATAGTCCATAGTTATCCGTTACCCAGAACAGATGACACCCTAGATACTCTCTCTGGGTCACGATAGTTTTCTACACTAGATCTGAAAAGTGGATACTGGCAAGTTGGAATGGATTCCGCAGATCGAGAAAAGACTGCTTTCTCGATAGGATCAGGGCTCTGGCAATTCACTGTGATGCCGTTTGGACTATACAATGCTCCCGCTACATTTGAGAGGCTCATGGAAGCAGTTTTGAGAGGACTGACATGGCAAACCTGCCTAGTGTATTTGGATGACGTAATCGTGGTAGGAAATTCATTTGAGGAACACTCGAAGAATTTAAGAGAAGTTTTCCAACGATTGCGTGAGGCCAACCTTAAGCTGAGTCCGAAGAAATGTTATCTGTTCCATGAAGTAAGATATCTGAGACTCTCTTGTGTTAAGAGATGATCTGCTGTATAGAACCTTTGAGTCTGAAGATGGCACTGAATCCAGATTACAACTAGATGTGCCAAGGAGCAAAGTGCCGGAGGTACTACGTCAGCTACAGGATGGTGCCTCGGGTGGGCATTTTGGAATCACCAAGACTCAGCAGAAGGTTCGGCAGCGATTCTATTTGGTGAATTGCAAAGAAGATGTGAGACAGTGGTGCCGTAGGTGTGAAGTGTGTGCAGCCAGCAATGGACCACTTGGCAGAAAGCGGGCACCTACGAGGCCGTATAATGTTGGGAGTCCCATGGAGCGAGTTACTGTGGATATTGCGGGCCATTTCCTGAAACGAACAATGGGAATAAGTATATCCTGGTAGCCATGGATTACTTCACAAAGTGGACAGAGGCGTACGCAATACCTAACTAAGAAGCATCGACCGTCGCCGAGGTGTTGGTGAAGGAATTCTTTTCACGTTTTGGCGTTCTTCTTGAAATCCATTCGGACCAAGGAAGAAACTTCGAGTCAGCCCTATTCCAAGATGTGTGCAGACTAATAGGTGCGAACAAGACCAGAACGACCCCTTTGCATCCTCAATCGGACGGAATGGTAGAGAGGATGAACCGAACCATGGGCAAGCATCTTTCTAAGGTTGTTTCAGAACATCAGCGAGATTGGGACCAGTACATCCATTTGTTCCTGATGGCCTATCGGGCGGCTGTGAATGAAACAACTGGTCAGACTCATGCTAGTTTAATGTTGGGGCGTGAGTTACGCCTACCCTGTGAACTGGAATTTGGCCCTAGACCTAAGGTGGACAGTGTCGCAGGAGAAGGATATGTCGACCAATTGAGAGTCAGAATGGATAAAGTCCATGAGTTTGCCAGACAGAACATCCAGCTTGCCAGTGATCGAATGAGCACCACTACAATATTCGATCAGCTGATGGAGTCTTCAACGTGGGGGACCTTGTTTGGCTGTATAATCCCCAACGACGTCGAGGTCTTTGTCCCAAATTCCAAAGGCAATGGGAAGGGCCATATGAAATTATGAAGAGGATAAATGACGTCATCTATCGCATCCGAATGTTACCTAGAGTGGTGCACATAAACCGACTCGCAACATATGCTAGATCGAACAACCAGGAGGAAGCACGAGTGGCTCTTCAAGAAAAGAACGTTGAGGAGCGAAATGTCAGTTTCAACGACTTCATGTCCAACTACGCGGATCGGAAGAAGGTCAGACTCGGTGTGACAGTTGAGGTTCAACAAGACCTTTTCAAACTACCAGCCGACGTTTCTATTGCCCATTGTGTAGCGGAGGATCTATGTATGGGCCGAGGAATTGCTCTGGTGTTTAAAAGGAAGTTTGGAAGACTGGATGAATTGTCAGCCCAACGACCAAGAGTAGGAAAAGTTCTGCGACTAGCAGATGGTAATCGGAACCTCTTCTATTTGGTTACAAAGAAGATGTCTAGAGGAAAACCCACTTACAAGGACCTCTGGCATGCACTGAAGAGTCTAAGGAATGAAGTCAGGAATTATGACATCAAGAAGTTGGGTCTTCCGAAAATAGGCAGCGGGTAGGACGGGCTAGATTGGAAGATTGTAAGGAGCATGATTGAATACATCTTCCAGGACGCTGGTGTGCAAATTACCGTGTGTTGCTTCAAACCAAAAGTAGTGTACTCGGGAAAGACGATAGACTGTTACTCCTTCAACAAGGGTGTTTGCCTGGCAGGAACCAAGTGCAGATTCCGCCATGGAACGGAAATCCAGCAAGGTCCTACCAAGGATGCTAAGGAGGGGGCAGTGTAACGTGAAGACTTACCCAAATAATAAACTGCACTCACAAATTTCACAAACACATTCCAGAAAACACGGGAGACATCAGAGGCAACGAAAATAAGTCCTGGTCTATTCTCAAAGTCATATATTGAGAAATAACCTCCAGAAACAACGAAAACAACACTGGAATCATTTAGAGCTTTTTAGGTTAGATATATGAGGCTGATGGCATAGACAGGATAGTTCGTTTTGTGATAAATAGTCAGCGAGTCATAGATCACATAGACAGTAGAAAGTCGTTATAGTCCAAGAAATAAGTGTGGATATAAATGTGATTATAGTCGGGTAGTTACTGGTGTAAATAAATAAGTGAAAATAAATCTAACCCAGTTTTAATGTAAATCCCCGTTACAATATAATGAATTTTCTTATAAATATAAATGGAAAATAGTATTTTTGATGGACTTAATAGATGGGACAACCAATAGGGTAAGGTTTAGGTTTGTTTGCTTTTTTATATTTGCTAGCGCGTTATTCATAGCAAAATTCACCGATTTGATAGTTGTTTTTTGACCAGCGAACCCAAACGGTGGAGTATATAGTAAACGTACTCCGATTTTAATAATTTTTGATTCATTTGAGAGATTACTTGAGAAATGGATCCATATTCAAACAAAACTCCAATCCGAAATCTCTTTCTCTCCAAATACAGCGGACCTGCGCAACTTCTCTCTAATCTGAGACGGCAGAATTAAATATAAGATAATATCGGGAAACGTTTAATTTGAACATGTTCAAAAGAGCTACGGCTTTCGAGTTACAATAATATTAAAATCTGAAATATGTGTATTTCTGTTATGTGGAGGGGGTATTTTTTTCGGAAATTGGAAATCTTAGAATAGGGAATTAATGACCAGATTATTTGTAGCAACATTTAAATCGAACATTTATTACAAAGAGTTACGGTTTTCGAGTTACAGCTGTGGTAAAGTTTAAAGTCTACTGTGGGAGGAAAACACGGACAGAGACAAGCTAAATTATTCCTGAAAAGCCCCTCAGCCAAAATATCCCGCGAAATACCAAACCAAAGTCGGTCAAAGTAACTTCAGAAAATATTTATAAAAGGACAAAAAGTGGACACAGTAATCAAATAAGAAAGACATGCAAATAAGATAACCAAAGGAGTTAAAAAAAACATTGTAACAAAAGAGATATGAAAACTAATAATAACCTAGCCGATAAATAGTGCCTTTAGACGAAAAATTTGATTCTGGTGATGAAAGAGAATAAGATGTAACTACCGCACGCCCAGACATAAACATCGAAATGACGCAATCCAAGAGACCAAGCGAAAGTGAAAATTCATCTGCTTCAATACAAAGAACTGAAATACCCGTACAACAACAAAGGAGTCCATCAAAGAGAGCATCAGAAAAAGAAAATTGACATCTTCTCAGGCGCCTGCTGGTATTCAACTCTTAGACTATTTAATTGTCCAAAATGAGACACAAGTTACTATCGCAACACAACCAACTGCAATTGATGCCTTTTTAATTGGTATAACAACAGCTCTAAAGTTGCTTTCGCCCATAAATTTTTATTTTGTAAAATCAGAAATATTTTCCATTGTACAGAATATGGTTTAAAGTCACTTGAAAAGTGAAATGTCCAAGTATTTGTCCAACTATAATTATGCTCAACAACAATTTCAATGTATTAGGGGGTCGGTAAAATGAACTTCATAACAGCTCTTCCAGTGATATTGCCTGCATCCAGTTAATATTAACAGTAACATTCAGTAACAACCAATACACCGATAAAATCTTCTGGTTGTACTCACAATCTCAATCACCAAGCATTCCAACTATTAATCAAAATTCAAGCTAATATCTTTCACATCTTGCAGATCTCTTTCCTCGAGTATCAGTAAAATGTGTGGTCAATATTTAGAACAGGTTCACACCGATTTTTGCCATTTTTTTGGCTAGTTGCGTAGGTATATATTATAGGAACACTTTCCAATTAAAATTTTAGCCCGCTAACCCCAACAAGCTTACGGGAGGGTGGAGTGAATAAGAGTACTGGGTGGGGTCAATAGGTGTTTAGTGATATGCTTTTGTAGTAATTTGGCTAATGTAATACTAAGTTAACCCTATTTATAGAAAAAGTAACTGCAATTAACGAAAACAGAGCCACAAAAAATATTAGGGCTAGAAAAACTCAGCCCGCCGATATTTATGTTGTAGATATTATTATTATGCGATGTTGCCAGAATGACACAATAAATAAATAAATAACCAATGATATATTGGTAATATGCGATCATAGTAAACAGTGCAGCAGCGTGGTGGCGCACAAGCCTATCATATGAGTCGGACTTGGGAAAAATTCGAGGTCAAAATAGTAAACTTTAGATTTTTTTTCTCGGGAAAGTGAAGTGAGCGGGCTAAAATTTTAGTTGGTATGTATTCCTATAATATATATTTACACAAATTTCCAAAAAAATTAGCAGAAATTGGTGGGAACCTGTTCTACATATTGACCAAATATGTATTATTTTATATGTAAACTTGTAATTATTCCTTTGGTACTATTTACGAAATGTTTAGTCTTATTGAAGAATATTATTTATATTTTTATTTCCAAATAATGGTTATAAGATTTTTCTTCAGCTCTCAGTTTTGTTAACATATTATGTAATGTTGAATATCCTTATAAAATTATGTTATATTTTTAGTAAACTCTAATTTAAACTAAATGTTGTATATCTGTTACGTCATTACCTCAATAAAACTGCAAGGCGTTGCCTCGGTGAGATAGCTTTTCACATCTGTGTTTTTTGTTATATTTTTTGAAATTTTGGAAACCAATAATTTGAAGCAGTTTTTTGACATCCTAAAATATTGATGCAATTTGACATCATCTTTTATCAGTTCCTTGTAATGTGTCACATATTCTCCTTCAGTGTTCCTTTTCCACGCATCATGGACCGATTTGCATCTTTTTGCTAGACTTGCTTGCGATTCTTCTTCATCCAAACAAGTAGCAATAATTCCTAAATCTTCATTCGAAAAGCTTGCCATCTTTTCAACAGAATGGTCAACCATCAAATGGATACATTTCAGCTACTTGCCTCTACCCAACCCTATAGATGGAGCTTTGTATTTTTCAAATTGTTATTATTTATATACAGAACATTGTATTAAAGCCGCATTCGTTGGAACAAATCCAAATTATTTAAGAAATTGAAGATAAAGCACACGTGAAAAGACACTGAAAAACGAAACAGCACCGATAGTTGCCGTGTCTCATATATTCATATTCTAACATGGCAGAGCTCCGATTAGCACATGGCATTTAGGATATAACATATTTTTCAATCGGTTTACCAGACTTGTTTGAATAAAGCCAACAAGTGCATCGATTTCCATTTTACGGTTGAACATTTGCTCTCTCGGAATTTTCCCAATATTTACCTGTCGGTAAAAATGTTCGAATAAAAACTTCATCCACTTGTTAATAGCCATAAAGCAATATAGGCTCAGCTAACAAAAAAAGCAATTGAAGCATTTATATAGTACATTGTTTTTTATCTACTCCATAGCTAAATTTGCAATTTAATTTATGGCTTTATGCCGAAATTTTGGAATTTTCTCATGTATACGTGTACTTTGCAAATTGTTCCAACATTTTCTCTCCTTTTCACAGATTTGCTTCTGGAAATATATACCCCATTACTTTGGTTTTTGATTTTTCGAAAAGTTTATTTAGGGAATCAAGGTTGATTTCGTAATCGTACTTCTTTCATTAGATGTTTACTTGTTTGTTGTTGATTTTCATCAAAATCCGTGGAGCAAAGCACGGCCATATTCTAAAACCATGGTTAGAAAAGCGACCGGCCACATTATCAAATACCAAGATTTTATATATCGTTTTATTCTGTCTGGTTCTTTTCAGTCATTTTATGAGCTGACATTTGCTTGGTTTACATACAAATAAAATCTTTTAAATTCTTGACAGCCAATCAACCAATTTTTGGAAACTGAGTCCCTCAAGGAAATAGTTTGCGAAGGTACTGACTGTTATACGATTCCTTACCTAGTTCAATGCAATGTCAGTTCTGGAAAACCAACAATCTAGATACCCAAATGAAGTAGGTACCTATCTATTTGATAATCTCCGGTCTATTTATCTAAGATAACGCTTAAAATACTTTTCAGTTCTAGAGGGGACCACGATAACTTATGGAATTGCAATTGTTACTTTTAGAAAGTTTTTATTAAGTTTTATAATACCTAAGTTGCACTGTACTAACCATAGACTTAATGACAGTAAAAAAAGTATGAGGCGTGTACCATGTACCCATGTTGTTGTTGAACGTTCACTAATACCTACCAATGAAGATAGTACTTATCCTATTACCCACGTATATTCTTTGCTTGTAGTTGTTATTATTGAGATCTCAAAACATCGCTACGTAACTCTAAGAAAAAAATGTTCATTATCAATGTTGCTACAAATAATTAGTGCCCTCTCCACATAGCAAAAATACACATATTTGAGAATTTAACATGTCTCCATCTAGGAAACCGTAACTTTTTTGAGAAAATGTTCAAATTAAATGTTTCCGGATATTGTCCTATCTCTATAGCACCTGAAATTTTCGATTTCTAGAAAATTTGCCCCTCCACCCCCTTCAGGGGCGGTTTTCGGAGGGAAAGAGATTTCGGATTTGCTTATTGATGAATATGGGACCATTTCTCAAGCCTCATCTTTCAAATGAATCAACAGTCATTAAAATTAGGGTACGATTACTATATAAAAGGCGCGCAGAAACCAAAAAAAAGCACACAGTCGAATTGTATACCTCCTCCGTTCGGGGTTTGATGGTCAATAAAAAGAGGCATTTTGTAATCTATGTTAGGCCTCTCAATGAGCACAATCAAATATTTATTTTGAATAACTTAGAACATATTTTGGATTGACTCATATAAACTTTAGCTTCTCTCATAAATGGCCGTCGAACGTTCCAAGTTACCTTAATACAGATCCACAACAGCAGAAACCCCACTCATATTTTATGTATTTTTTCTCAAACTTATATTGTTCTCATAATTACTCTTTGGACATATTTTTTAACTTCATACAAAATTATTCTCAATTGCTTGCCATTCAATGTCTTATCTTATTCTTTTAATATACCTATTTCCTTATTATATGTTATCGTAGCCAAAACACACATGGTACAAAGTTAAGCTCACTTGCATAATTTTATTCTTTTATTATTTCGTTACATATTCAAGAGCATTATCTGCAGTCTGCGTACGTTATTATTTTCATGGAAAACTCTATCTACAACATCTCAAAAGATATAAATCTTTTGCTGTTGGCATTACATTCTCAGTTGTGAAATAATAAATTTTCTTCAGCAGATGTGCCGCAAGAAAATGTTCTCGGGAAATGTAGTTCTTAAGCTTACTTTATTCTGGACAATGAATTCTCTCTGCGACGTAGCAAAATTGTAAATCTTAGAAGTTTAAATATTCGGCGACGAATATACATTATTTGTATTGAAGATATCAAAGACGTTTATCAGAAGATTAAATGGAAGCGCTGCTTTCATTCTATATGTTCTTATTGATGTTTTGTATCATTTGAATACTTTGACCTTCTAACAATAAAAATTAAAGAAAAGTCGCTACTTAAAGTCACGATTTTCTTCAGAGAAATCTTGGCTTTTAAATCAAAGTTTCTCATATCTTCTTTTGCAAGCATTTTCAGATCGCTATACCTAGTGATAATAAATAACCCGAATATTTTATTAAATTTGCAGAAACAATTCTTTCTTTTCTATCAACTAGAAAAAGTTCGCTCTCATGTTCCGAGATGGTGGTGATTTGGTGGAAGACACTTATCTAAAACTGTTTCAATTAGAGTATAATTGACTAACCATCAGAAGCAGTATTCATAAAGAAAATAGAGATAAACAGATACTTATTGTCTTTGAAATTTTTAGATGACGTTATCAAATAGCTAATTGAAAATTTGGATTTATATTGGTTATGGTTTGTTGGAAAATATAGATAACTTTACAACACACTATAAAACATTCTGTCCGCCAAAATATGGCGGTAAGTATGAGTGAGTTTCATTCCCTGAGCCCTCTTTCACATGGAGCGACGCATGAGTCGTTTTCTCGAGCGGGATGGGCTGGCGGCTGACTGAAATGCAAAGAGATGGAGCTTTCACACAAAGAGCATGAGACTTTTAGACGCGCGAGTTAGAGCTAGTAAGGCTAGGTAAGCTAGTGTCTCGTGCATCTCGAGCCGGGGGCTTTTGCGGAGTTTCACTCATACACGAAATGAAAGGGGCGAAGTAGAGGCTATCATACGGTAAATCGAAAACTGAAAACACATCTCTGACAACGACTGACACAAGCTTACGAGCCCAAAATGTCCCCATCTGAAAAAGTGGAAGTTAAGAGAGAAAACGAGTCTTGCATCTCTCTGTGTGAAGCAGTGCTAAGGCTTCTGTACATTAATTACATTAGAGGCTTCATAAGAAGGCTCTATCTAACTAACATAATGACGACATACAGTTACTTCCGGTTATCCCGGAAGTAGATAGATACTAACTTCCTTATTTCAAATATAATCTTATTTTTTTATTTAAAAAGCTTATCTAAATATGTTTGAAGGATTTCCTGATCTCAAAAATCTATACTTTTTTGAGATATTTAGATTTTCGTAAAAAATGTTACCAAAACGGTCTTATCTTACAAAACGTAGGCATACATTTTGAATGATTGTTGATTCTGATACGTTATAACAAAATATAAGTCTTATGTTTGCTCGGTTCAATCTACAAGGTGTTCAAAAAGTTATGCTAAACATGACCACTTACCTGTAAGAGAATCGAATATTTCAATATCTTCGTCATCAAATTTCGGTAATATAATGGGTGAGTTTGAAACATTTGTGAATATCAAGTCTCTGGCTGAAAATTTCAAATCATACCTATAAATCAGCTGCTTAATATTATGTTTTTAGATAACTAAGTACTCACTATCAAATGCTGCACTAGAGATTTTAGATGTTTTAAGTAAAGTCCATTATTAGCTATAAATATTTCAACTAGGCGATCTAAAGAAGTCCTAACTCATCTGAACACAAACAACACGATAGTAGAACCTGCATTTCATTCCTCCATATAGAAAAAATTCTCACGAATTCCAATTTGAAGTTCTCTCTATTTCGAAAATCTGTCAGAGTAATTGTCTGAAAGGTAATATCGCATTGCTTATTAGGTATGTAGTGGGTGTGCCAATTAAAACTTCCCATCCCTATTATCTTTTAACGGGACAGGTTTTGTAAAAATTGCCAAGACAGGTCGATATTGTTATCGAGGGGGACACATAATGGCACAAGTTTCAGCGTCTCGGAACCTACCCATTAGCCAGGGGTGTAACGTACCCTCACATTTTAAATAGCACCCTATGTTGAGTGACACCACATTTTAAAGCAGCTGTGATTCCGATTACGACAACAAACAACTTTCTGTATTTCCATAGAGCTACGGCCTTAAAATCATCCATTCAAAAATAAGACAAGATATCAATAAATGCTACAAATTTATTTAATCAAAAGTTCAAAGTGTGTGTGCCCTACTATTTCCAAACAATAATAAAATCTTTGCTTTGATTCTGAACGAATCTTTCGAAGCATTTCAGGTGTAATAAGATGACATTCTGCAACTATTCGCCGACGAAGTTTGTCAAGCATGTTTGGTGGTGTTGCATAAACTTCAAGTGTCCCCATAGAAAAAAGTAATGGCGTTAAATCTGGCGATCTCGGAGGCCATTCGATTGGTCCTCTGCGCCCTATCCAATGATTTGGAAAAAATTTATCGAGAAAATTACGAACACCTGCGGTATAATGTGGTGGAGCACCATCTTGCTGAAACATGCTAAACATGCGTTTCCAGGATATTCAGATACATGCCTCCATCCAGATTTCCGTCTACGAAGAAAAGTCCTATGATGTGGTCTCCCAGTATACCAGCCCAAACATTCCATATCCCTGGATGCTGAGTATGACTATGAAATATTCTGGGATATTCATTGCTCCAATAGCGGTAGTCATGGCGATTGACCTTGCCATTCAGTTGAAATATATATTCATCGCAAAACCGGTTGAGTATAAAAATGCTGAATTTCTTCGAGCACGATCGCTCATGTCCTCACAGAACTACCCACGGCGATCAGGATCGTCTTCATTAAGCTGATGTAGAAAATAAACTTTGTATGGGTGATACTTACAAATTTTTAAGATTCGGCGGCAACTAAGTAGAGACATTCCAGCGAGTTTCCTGAGGTTCAAATTTGGTTCCATTGCTATGTGACTAAGGACAGCTACCTAATTTCCTTCAGTACGTACGATATACTCACGATGATGTTTCCTGCTTGCAACCGATCCAGTTTTGGAAAATTTATGCAATAAATCCAAGACGTACCGATGCGAAGTATTTTTATCAGGACGATCATTAAAAAGTCGGACTGCCTGTCGTGCACATTCATTATTTTTGTGATATAAACTAATTATTTCCACTTTTTCAGCGATTTTATAAACTATTTTCACGAAGTATCTTAGAGATTCGAAAAATTCTTAACATATCTCTATTAAAAAAGAAGTTCACAAATAATACCCAAGTATTTCGAAATATTCGTTCAGAAGAAGAGCAAAGATTTTACTATTGTTTGGAAGTAGAGGGCATTTATTTATATTCTGTCTTATATTTGAATTGATGATTTTATGGCCATTTTCCAAAGAAAATATCATAAAAAATCGTTTGTTGTCGTAATCAGAATCATAGTAGCTTTCGAACGAGGTGTTATTCAACAGGGTACCATTTATTATTTGAGGGTACTTTACGCCCCTGCCTAAGGGTTAGGATCCAAGGCACTGAAACATACGACAATATGTGTCTCCCTGGATAACAAAATCGACCTGTCTTGGCGATTTTTACAAAAACTGTCTAGTTATGAGATAATCGGGGTGGGAAGTTTTAATTGGCACGTCCGTATATAAAATATGTGGGTACCGAGTTTTATTCGAATAAGAATAAATAGTAAAACTGATAATTAATTACCTACTCCTTCTAGAAATTAGAGATAAGATCGCTGTATAGGTTGTCCAGAAAATTCGTACCGAAAATAAAAGGGCTTACAGAGGGAGTCAAAATAATGTTAGTAGGTACTTCTAATAAAACATGTTCCCATCGCGCTTCGTTATGGACTTATTCGCCTTGAAATTGAAATATTTCCAATTTAATTTCATTTAAATCTATTTAATGGATGAGTTTGTCTTATAGAGGAGCAGACAAAATTTACATTCTTAATAAGATTTTAATAATTTGTAAATTTGCCTTTTTTAATTCGTGCTTTTTCATTCCTCCTATTTATTGATATCACTTACCGTTTTGAAGAAAATTGTATTTTAATAACAACATGTAGGTACGATACATCCCAGCGATTCAACAGTTAATTTATTTAATCAATGATATGTCGAATATGTGCCCCTCAAACTTAAATACATATTTTTTTTTAATTTGTCTAAACACTTTCTGTTGTTATAATACTTATGACATGTAGTGATGGTTTCGAATGATCAGAGCTAATTTAAGTATACAATTAATTTCGTCCCTGTTTTTACAAGATTTCTATAAATTAATCTCTTACAAGTCTACATAATAATTTGAATATTCAAAGGGACCTCTTCTGTTAATGGATTGAGATGTTCTCCCACATAGCCAATATATTTCTCAATGGATTATCGAACATTCGTTTTAAATAGTTGGTATGTATCGTACCTACATCTTTAATAAAATGCGATTTTCTCCAAAACGATAGTAACAAGATATCGATTTAATTAAAGTAGGTACATATTTGAAACTATTATTACCTAATCGTGTTTTTGACTCAAAAAATTCCTCGTTGCAAACATTCATCGGAAATTGCGTAGCCATATTCTTGATTGCCTGTGCAAAAATACAGTTTTTTTTTTCTGTAGTCGGAAGATTACGGTTTTATGGATAAAAAAACATGTTTTCACTAACTATATCTAATTTTTTAAGTTCTATAATCCAAAAATATTTTCAATTGAGCCAGGTGCATCCAAATAGTCGGAATTGCACTCAACTTAATTTTTTATTATGGAACATATATATTTTTATTAATTAATTAAATTCTCCATAAAATGTTGATACCAGTTGTATAACAAAACTTTATGACTAATGTTGTATGATTTCGAGATATAAATAAATGTTTTCCTAAAAATTTTGACAGATCAAGGGCACTTTATAAAATTAATATCTCAGAACATGTAAATGAGCAGAGAATTAAATTTTTATGTCACACATAATATTGGAGATTTCTATGAATTGCGAAATTCCCTTTTATTATACGAGGCGTAAAAAAACGTAATTTTCTGAAAGGCTAAAAATAGTTGAAAAAAATTTTTTTTTAATGGATTGGTATATTTTTTATTGTTTCAAAGGAAGGAGGACCAAATTCTACATGTGATCTACCAAAAATATTTTTTGTTTCATATCAAAAATTGTATAATCTTTTTGGATTTCTAGTCTAACACTGAAATTATTAATTAATATTAATAACATTAGCCTTGGCTGTCATAAGTATTCTTAATTTAATTGTTTGTTGTTCGCATATTAATTACGTTTGCTAAAGTGCTAAAAATATTATTTTTTGTTCCAATTACATAATTATTAAATACGCAGTCTCCATATTATTTTTTGTTTTTGTTGTAATTTTGAGTTTGCTGTTTATTATTATACTAATTATTGAGGTGGTTTCTTTTGATTATTTTCATTCCCATTACCAGTGATACAATCATGCAGATAATTATTCACATTCTGTCAGTCATGACAGCCAAGGCTAATGTTATTTTAAAAATATTAACAAATCAGTGTTAGACTAGAAATCCAAAAATAATATAAAAATGTTCTTATGAAACTACGAAATACGTTTGGTAGATCACATCTAGAGTTTTCTCCTCTTTCCAGTAAGACAATAAAAAAATATATCAATCCAAAAAAAAATAAGTACTTCTTTCCTTTACTTTTCAGATTTTTTTTTGTTCACGCCTCGTGTAATATAAAGGGAATTTAACCAATTCATAATAATCTCCAATGTTAGGTGTGACTGATAAAATTTCATTATCTATCCTTTTACATGTTCTGAGATATTAATATTGTGCCTTTGATCTGTCAAAATTTTTAGAAAATTAATTATATCTCGAAATCTATTAACAATAATTATATATTATATAATATATATGCTATATATATATATATAATTATATAGGTATATATATAGCATTAAAATGTTATGGAAAATATAATTAATTAATAAAAATAAACATGTTCCATCAGAACAAATGAAGTTAAGTGCAAGTCCGACTTTTTGGGCACACCTGATACAATTGAAAATATTTTGGAATAGAGAACTTGAAAAATCATATATAGATACTGAAAACATATTTTTGATATCTTTATCCATAAAGCCGTAATTTTCGATTACAGAACACAACCTGTATATACATATTACAGGTACAGAAATTATTCGTGTGAAAATAAATATCACCATTGCCATAAATCACGCTATATAAATCTGGCAACGATTTGCACTTGTTTAGTGAAATGGACAAGCAGATTTTTATGAGCAAATTTTGCTGTATTTTTGTCTCTCTAATAATATGCAAGTTTAGATGTTTATATTTATGCTAACCAGTACCACCGAAGAAGACCTATATATAACCAGAATTTATTGTTTCAGTGCCGTCAGTACGAACATATCCAAAGAGACCATCCTTAACGAGACATCGATCTCCAACACAATAAAACGAGGCGGCAAAGATCCATTGGACAATAATCAACAGTCGGCCAACAATGATGCCGCCAAGAAAGCCAAAGCTCCAGAGAAGCACGACGATTTTGCGGATTTAATAGATTACGTTATGCTCGACAGTGTGGAAAAGGGTAAATATCTTGCGGCAGTGGAAAGAACTCGACCGGTATTAAATCCGGTAGTCATCGACAGAAGTAACGGAAAGACAATAGGAGAGTTGAAGAAGATAACATTAGAGTAAGTTAAATTAATATAATTTGTATTATTAGATTAGCAATTCTTTTAAATTTATGTATAAGAAAATTATCATAACAGATTACCTTATACAAGATGTTCCGTATAGTTATGTTCAAATTTTGGGAATTTAATCTAGGTTCATTTCTAACATGGAAAAACATTAATGTGGTAGATAAATTTTTATTTATTTCTGAGTTACACAGTGACAAAATGGAATGAAATAGGTACATAAAAACTCATCGGTTAAAAATATCATTCAACTTCGTCGGTAATTCGGTAAACAGTAAAACACTTACCTGCGAAAGATTGGTTGTGTTGCATGGCCAGCCTGATCTACAGATCATTATTCAATTAATTTATATTTTTAAGAGAAAATGAAATCCAAAATTTATGAACAAGTGTCCAACACCTGACAAGAATTGATGTTTCGGAATCAGGAGGCTGATCATGATATCCACGTAAACTGTGATTGAATAAGTATGGATTTATGCAGCCTAAAATAACAAATAGCAAATAACAATTATCAATTAACAAATAACAAATAAGAAACTAACCAACTTTTAACTTTCTACGTTAATTGAACGAGATTTTCTTATTGTGCGCAACTAATACGCAGATGACCGCCGATTGGCCCATCCGATGACGAAATTTAATATAATTCCTGTCAAAACAAACTCTTGTGGTTAGGTTACGTTTTGTGAATTTGTTGTGTATCAGAGGTTTTAATTGAAATATATTATTTCAAAATGGATATTTAAGACGATAAATTTCTTGCATTGAACATCCCTCCGAAAGATAATTGAAAAAATAATCAATATTATAGATATAGATTCACCGTCTGCTGAAAACAAAGTATGTGAGTCATTAGAAATCTGTGAACAGTGGTAAGGGATTCTTTGATGGACCTTGTTTGAGTCTTGGCCCAGCATGACATAACAATACGTCAAACTACTATGGAGTCATCCTAGTGTATGAGAAAAATCCCTCATGATCTTGTAAAATCATTGATTTTAGGAGGTTGTCAAAAAACCCCTTTTCTTTTCGGTCCTTATTCTTATATATGTATTATTATATAAAAAAACTTGCTGTCATCAAAATTAACAGAGAAAAAACGCCTCAATCTCTTCCATTTCACTGAACATTTTAAAAGTTGTTTATTATGAAGTAGGTCTGAGAGTTAGATTCATTTAAATTTATAATAGTTCGAAACTGACTTATGCGCATGCGTACCTCTTATTGTTAATTTGATCTGCATAAATGGTAAATTTCTCTATACGTGTTACTTGTTATTTGTTACGTGATAATTGTTATTTGCTATTTATTATTTTAGGCTGCATAAATCCACACTAAGACCGTGTCACCGATTCGGTACAGTTGTGAGCACTAGGTATTGAGTAGAGCTGCCTACATTGCAGTTCACACTTTATTTCTCGATATTTTTGAGTATATAAGCTTGTCACTCTGAGAAAAATAAAAATGAACCTACAACGTTCATATTTTTTCATCTAACTTAACCTAATCTAGATTATGATCCCAAAATTTGAATATAACGATACGTAACACTTGCATTATTTGTGGTATGTAATATAATATAATATAATAAAATGATTTTATCAATGATTAAAGCGCACTTGAAACAACTTCATGCATATAAACTGTATTGAAATGTATTGGGATGAGTATACTTAAATAAAAATCTGCTGCCAATAAAAAAACTTTGAAGGTAGTTATAAAAACTTTTGTATTTAAAATAAAATTCAATTGGCCCATAACCGCCATATCTGAAAAAACTCAGCTTAAAAAGCAATGAACAATTTCTGGCTGAATATTCATGGAGACTGAAAAGTTCTTCCCATTCTACTCTCACAATATAACATTAATATATTTCTACGAATACCAAATAATGTTAGTAAGTTGATAGGCTTGTAATAATATCTGTTTTTTTTGTCTGAAATGCGTATCTTATTTAGAATAGAATTGTATTATATTGAAAATTATTTCTCAGAATTGTGCATTAGCGAATAATGGTCCCCGTATGGTTTCATCCTGTTACTTAAAAAATAGATGCTTTATTACCAGAAAAAAATCTTTCGTATCTGTTATTATGTAAATCCTCTCCAGTTTTCCAGTAAATTTATCTGCATTAATACTGTTTGACATAATTTTGAAAACTAATGCAATATCTATCAATTTCTCACAATGATGAGGAACTATTTAGATGGATCTGCAGGTTCTTGCCAATCAGAGTTGTTTCTCCATCTAATTCCATCTCTTAAACATAGGCCAATACCCTTCAGCAACTTTATAGAGTGCAGCTGTAAAACGACCTTGTAATACTCTCTATCCGAAGTTGTAAGAGTCACCGAGAGCCCATCGGGAATGGCTCCCTACCGTCAGATTTTCGGTAGGTATCCAAATGTCAGAGAGTCGGAAGTACATAAAGGGGCGCCGCAAGGATACCACCTGCAGCTCTAAATTGATACTCGCCAGGAAGGGGTCAAGATCCCCTCAAGGAAATGGACTGGATTTAGTACATTCACCGAAATAAATTTAGGAAGAGAAATGTAACCCCGGATCGGTACATTGACTTGGTATTATTAGATTATGTCCTCTCTACTCAGTTCCATCTACATTATTTGCTGAAAAATTGAAAGCATAATTATGTACTTACTTCGAATATCAAATCATCAAAAAATAACCAGCAACATGCTGCTAAATGAACAGTTTTTTTTTCTTCAAACAGTAGATTCAAGTTTTGTGAAACGTTTTTCTTAAGGGGATATTTATTCTATTGAACTAATTTAACGATGATAACAAATTTTAAGATATCTGCCTCCCTTTTCCAATAGTTTTAATTTTGTTTTCCTTACCTTCAAAATATTTTAAAACAATTTCTTTTTGATTTCTTTATAGTGCTCTCCTATTCTAAATGTTAACTACTTTACTTTTAGGTCCTATTCTAAAAGTTCTCGAATCTAATTCAATCGTTTATCAATCGATGCAGATGCAATCTCAATATCCTGTGCCATGTACCGAATGTTTGCTATTTAACTTAAAAAATTTAGATTTTCATTGGGAAACCTATTTTGTGATTGCTCCAAACAAAAGAAATTCTTATTCTAAATCAAATCGAAAGCCTTTCGAAGAGTAAAACTAAACCAGCTGAATGGGTGCGATGTTAGAACTAGATAATGGAAATTAGTTGAACATAAGGTGAAAAATTGAACATTGTAAAGTGGGCGAGAGTAGTCTTTACAAAGATTACTACGAGAGATAAATTAGTAGATACCTACAATACCCACCAAAAAACATAAATGTGAATTAAAGCCAAGTTCGTAACAAAAAGGTTGGTACTTGGATAACTTTGCTATTAATTCATATTTTATTGTACTCAAATCATAGAATAAAGAAGTCATTTTATTAGGATTTTTTCATTTAATCAAGAGAAAAAGAGGTAATAAATCAACTATTTTATGTGAAGAGCATCATAATCGTTCGTATTAATGGAACAACATTTACTTTCAATTAAAATCTATTCGAGTCGTTTTCCAGATATTCATCAAAACATTCACAAAGCAGAGCTACAAGATACATTTGTTAATTCACACCCGTTACAGAAATAAGGGTACGTACATTTTATAGAAAATAATTGAAAATATCCCATGGCGAATAACATAGCAAAGACAGAATGTAATCAAACTTTGGCGAACCCGTGTACCGCAAAAACCAAAATGATCCGACGTTTCTCTCCCCATTTAATTTCATCCAGGAAGTTAATAGCCCTTGGCAAGTTTGTTAACCGGAATATAAACGGTCTGTATCTGACTAAAAATTTGTATTGATTGGATTACCTACATGTGGGTTGAGCGGTCGAGATTTATGTTGTTAATGACTTGTGTACACAAAAGTACTCTGTTCTTTGATATCCATATGGTGACGAGTGGAAAAATATACTCCTCTCAGCTTGCCTTTTGATTACTTAGCTTGCATAAAAACAGATATAATTTAATGTTTTTATTTGATGAATATTTGTTGATTATTAGCACGAATAACAAAATATGGTTAATATTGGAAAATAAATAATATCTCGTGTGTCCACTCCTTAAAGTTGTTTTCGCCCTATAGACTTGAGAAAAACACATTATTTGGCTATTTTACAATACGTGTTTCTAGCATTGCGATCATCTTGGCCAATGACGATCAAATAGGATATCCTACAAAACAAGATAGATAGCAATAGAACCAGTCTACCTAACTTCGAGATAATCTTAACACAGCAAGGTAAATCGGCAGACCAATGATAAAATAGATTTTTTGAGCTTTAAAACCTAAATATATGTTGAAAACCAGATACCGAAAATTTCCGTACATAGCTAGGTACTTGGGAAGACGATAAGAAATTAAGATAGATCTTATGAATTAATAATTTGAATAGCATTAGTGATAGACATAAATGAAACGAATTAAATTCAATAAGGATTTCATTACTCTTAGGCAGCAACAATACCTATACTAAGAAAACTAGTTTATCATTCAAAGATCATTATTTCGGTTGTGTAATTTGATTGAAATCGATTTCATTCTGTTATTGCTATCACCCGATTTGTTTCTCATGACAATTATGAGTAAGTTATACCTATGGACACTACAACAAAACAAATTAACCACAAGCACGATCCAATCAAACTTTCCGACTAACCTTCAAAGCACAGGAGAATCATCACATTGCAATGCTGTCCCAACGGGCGTGAATTATGAATGAACGTTGAAATAGAGAGATATGGCAGGAGAAAAAAGAAAACAAATATTCTGCCGTCCCGTATTCAGTGGATAGGTAAACTTTATAAACGACATTAAACTAAAAAATCGTTTCTTCAAGTTTTAGACAAATGTTTCAGCCAAATTGAAGCTGAATATTTTATATTTTAAGGGCACCATCGAAAATAATCCGTGCTTTCAGCATGTATGTCTGTTATGGGTATTATTATAACGTTAAGCCCTCTCTATATGATGAACCCCGTGAATTCATGGATTAAGGCCAATTCTCACCTAAGCGGTAACAAGCAAAGCGGCGCGGCGCGGGGCGGTGCGTCAGAATGACGTTCACAATGGTTTGCGTGTTATTGAATGATAGGGTCCTCACTTGGGCAGAGTGGCGCGAAGCGCAGCGTTCGGGCCCGACGTTCAACTTTTCAAAGCGGCCAGGAGCGTTGGCATGCGTTAACTCATGCTTTGACGCTTGTGAATGCCTGCTGACCTGAAGAATTTGCAGTGCAAAATGAAATTGCAAAGAAAATTAACGCAAGTGTTAAGTTTCTGTTGCATTTACGTCCCAAGAGAATCAACTACTTATACAAAAAATAAAATATTAAAGAGTTAATATGTATTTTTAAATTGAAAGTATTTAAATTGAAAACTGTTTGGGAAAAAGTTATAATTGTTGCTTCTGTAGGTTGTTCTTGAAATTGACACAAAAAACAAAACAGTTCAACTGTTTTGTTTCTGTTGCTGCCAAATGCCGCTTAGTTGGGAATAACCTATACGAAATAACGCATCGCATCGTGCCGCGCCGATCCGCTAAGCTCGATGCCGCTTAGGTGAGAATCGACCTAAACATTAGTCACGAAAATCGTTGAACGTCCACTTACCCATGAAAAATAATTTCGATCCTCGAGATTGCCTTTTTTAAAAACTAATTTATTAACTAAAGTTACAATGTTTATGCTACAAAGGTTATTACAGGACTATTCTAATTGTTAACGATCTTATATTTATACTATATACAAAAGTGTTTATATCAGCAGAAATAAGATTCCAATGGGAGACCTGATGGAGATATAATTCATGTACATTCTTTGCTCTTTGCTTGTACTTGTTATTGTTATTATTCAGAAACATAAAAACATCGTCGCGGAAATACGCATATATTAGACTTCACCAATGTTGTTACTCGAAAACCGTAACTCTATGGAAAAAATGTTCAATATAAATGCTGCTACCAATAATCTGGTCTTTAATTTGGTTGTCACAGATTACCAATTTTCAAAAGAAGTTGCCCCTTCCACATAGCGAAAATAAACATATTTAAGATTTTAACACCGCTGTAATTCGAAAACCGTAACTCTTCTCAAAAAATGTTTAATCTATACATTGGATATTGTTCTATCTTTAATTCTGTCATTTCAAATTTTCGATTTTAGAAAAAAAGGCCCCCTTCACCCCCATCGGGGTTGTTATTTTTGGTGGGAAGGAGATTTCGGATTTGAGTTTTTAAGAATATGGGACCATTTCTCAATTCTCCTCTTCCAAAGTACGCTTACAGCGCGCACAATCCAAAAAAGTAGACAGTCGAATTGTATACCTCCTCCGTTTATGTTACTATATCTACTGTCTTGATAAATCTATATGACTGTCGGTATCAATGTCCTGGACACACCTCACTAGAAATGTAAATGAAGTAGGTAATCTGCGTATGTATGTCTGCACCGTCACAAATCGGCCGTGTTTAGACCTAACTAGCAATATATGACCTTAACAGAATCTCAAAAGATAGGCCTCAACTATTTTGAGCTTATTTGAGCATACTATACTGTCATCAGCTTTTAATCTATATAGAAGCACCTGCTATTAAATTATTTCAAATAAGTAATGTAGCAAATGCAATTTACCTCCCATGCCTGTACTTTTTGATTAAAACTCCTTATTGAAATGTCACAGATTTACTAAAATATCAAACAAACTTCTCATACCACATTATAATTGAAAAAAAAGAGTTGTTGTCTTTCATATGCATCTATATAGCATTGCAAATGGTGGATAATAATTGTATATTTCAATATTTGTTTTATTCTATCAATATGAACATGTTTTTCTATATTCAATTGACCAATGATAAAATTGATTGAACTGATACGGAACTTCAGGTCTCATTTATCGAGAGCAAAAATTGAAATGTTTTGACATAGAAGCACCTTTATTTATACATATTTATATACTATTATTGCATTTTTTAATCAACACATTGCAGCATTTGTGGTTTTTGTTTATCATTGCAGCTCACTAATTTATATTATTATGTGCACTGAATTGAATAATAAATATTCACGACTATGTATGTTTTCCTTTTTTATAGAATGACGTACCCAAGGTATATATATATATATATATATATATATATATATATATATATATATATATATATATATATATATATATATATATATATATATATTGATATAACTTCCTAGTCGTAAATCATAACTTAACTGTTATTGTATATTATGCAGATAACAAATAACTAATAATAATTATTCATTGTGTAGTATTCTTTATTCTAATATATTTTCATTTAATTATTTATCGTAGAAATATTTTGGAAAGTCTCTCAATTTCATCTACAAAAGTAACTTTATCAAGTGAGTTTAAATTTGTTTTTTATTAAATATATTATGTATATTAGTTAGTTTTCATCAAGAGATCTATTTGGAATGAAGAGTGTTAAAAAATATGTTATATGTTAACATGCTGGAGACTTAAGAAGGCTTCATGAACAAGTATGAATTTCAACGAAAATATGCGAGAAGGAGAGAAAAAACCTAGGGTGATATAGAACACTGAAGTGGCAAAACTAGAAGAAAATTACAAACGATCAACAGAAAAAGAAAATGAAGAAAATTATTGTAAAGTGAAAAGAGTATATAATATAATATATAAACATATTTTCCATTTTTATAACGGCATCTGAATTCCAAAACACAAAAATATCACCAGAATACGAGACGATGTAAATCTACATGTCTTTCTTTAAAAAAAACTCGAACTCGTGGGTTGCACGCACCACTGATTGTTATAGATTAATATGTCTTGATGGTGAGATTAAATTCTAATACCAATGATTATAGGATAATATGGGCAAGAACAAACGAGCAACTGTTATTGTGGCAGCGAAAATTTTGATTAAAAGATTGAAAACACGAGCTGCAATTTTGTAGTGCGAAGTTAAATCTTGAGCGAAAAAATTGTCGCACTACAATTATTGTTGCCCATCTGTTCACGCCTGTTTTCACATCTGGTTGAACATTTCATGTGCCGACTTCGGTGATCATATGCTTTCATCAACCCTTTATTGCCTGCGCGCGATTCCCAGCATTAGCTGAAAGCTACATACATACAGCTAATAGTGGGGATAAAATTATATATATAGTGAGCTCTAGCTAGAGCAAAGAGAGTTCTCTCGAATATCGACATTAACCTTAACCCCGCTTCGCATTTTAAACCCGCATACCGCTTGTATCCAGACCAACAGGGCAACCTTTGTCCTTAGAGTGCAACTGCTATCTACCTATTTCACCAATAGCCACTGCTTCCAGCTGCAGATTGAGGAGAGGAGACGTTGACCGTCAGGAAGGGGCATGTTGCCTATATTAATTCAACTAGATGTGGAAATAAAATTAAAGTATTCGCTCATAATTGAACACCATCTGTTTCTGCCTTGAAATAAGACAGCAGGATCAAGTAGATAAAAACAGATTGAGATGAATTTCACGCGTTTTCCAATCTAAAGACCCATGTCAAAGCAGGTATACCTGCATAACCAAGCGCTCATCAGAACAACATCATTGACAAAAATATTTGATATATTGATTCAAATATACGCTTATAAATGACTAATTAGCATAAATAATTGATCCCCAGACCTCTGATGTATTCGTACAAATGAAAAAAGTTTTTATAAGCATGTATTGCCATGTTGGCATAGCTTTCTTGTCCTTTTTTACAACAGAATAGAATGCCAATTTCTAATGAACCACGTAGCAAATTTTTCTTCTATCCGGGGATGACATTCGAGCTACCAGAAACTATGTTAAAGCTTCAAAGAAAATTTAACTATCTGATAACATCTTTGCTTATACATAAATATAATCTAGTTCATGCTATTATCAAAATAAATTTCTCAAATATACGATAACGAACTTCTCATGGCAATCATTACAAAATCTCGAATGTATAGCTCCCTCGTACATCAAATTTATTTCAATTATAACGATAACAAAAGAATATGTCCGCCTTTCTGGGGAAATATGAAATCTTCTTTGAATAAGATCCACAGAGCAATTCCATACTATCAAGTCTGCCCTGTTTTTTATTGTCCGATATGAAAAAAAGACCGTCATCCGGCTATATCTTGAATTTGTTCTTACAATACTGCCCTTTGAATGCTTTTGATAACAAAAAGACTTGGTTGACTTTGGTGATAAAATATCTCAAAAAAGATCTCTGCTCGTTACTTTTGACGCAGACCGCAGAACGATCTTAATTAGTTGAAGTAATGTCCTCCGTTCAAGGGTCCTATTTATGGTGTGATAAAGTGCGAGACTATTCTGTCAATTTATGCAAGAGGCGTTGGGTAGAGAAAGCTGTGAAATTTTATTGCCTCTTAACGAAAGAAATTTTAATGCTTCGTTATCACCTTATATTTTTTAAAGCGACTATGCCCTTGCATCGCAAAGCTCTGAGAATTAACAACAGAAAAGTCGTATTTGAGAAACGACGTCATGTGGTTAGCACACTGGAACACTGTATGTCGGGATGTTTTTTTTATATTGGTTCGCGCCTTTTGCATAGTAAACGTGCTTTGGTTTTGATGTTTTTTTTTGGCATTTTTTTTTTCAAAACATTTACGGTTTTCGAGTTACAGCAATGGTGAGGTCTGAAATATGTGATATATTTATTTCCGCTATGTGGAAGAAGCAATATCTTTCGAAAATTGAAAATATGAGACAGCCAAAGTAAAGAAGATTATATGTAGAAACATTTAAATTGAACATTTTTTTAAAACAGTTGCGGTTTTCGAGTTACATTAGTAAAGTCTGAATGAAATATGTAAGTATATCAAATTTGAATAAGCTGTGGTTAAAGTTTAGGATAAATTTTATCCTGGAGGAGGGCATTGTTTCTATAGTTATAGTCGGACTCAAAACTAACTACCTGAATTAAATAGAAAAGAATAGTACCGGTTGCGACATCTGTTGCTTAATGCTTAATTATTACACAAGCTCACAATACAATAGAGCTTAGCTAAGTTTTGGTTTACACCATGAATTATTAACTAAGCACTTCACATCGATATTTGAGATAATTGAATAAATTCATACACAAGCGACAAGTGCCATAAACAGTATGCGTGAACAAAGTATATTCTAGTTCACAATAACTAAAATGAATTGTATGTTGACCTAATAATTAATGATAATCTATTCCTTGTACAAGTGTAGTTGTTAAATACGATTAAATAAAAACAAAAATAATGTAGAAGAATATGTGAATCGTGCTTTTTGACCGACGAACCCCGAACGGAGGAGGTAAACAATTCGATTGTCTTTTTTTTTTAGTTCGTGCGCTCCTTTTATATAGTAAACGAGCTCCGATTTGAATTATTTTTGATTCATTTGAAACAGGAGGCTTGAGACATGGTCCTGTATTTATAAAAACGAAAATACGAAATGTCCTTCCCTCCGAAAACCGCCCCAAAGGCGATGGAGGGGGCAAATTTTCTTAAAAATCGAAAATCTGAGCTGGTATAATTAAAGACAATATCCAGAAACTATTAAATTGAACATTTTCTCAAAAGAGTTACAATTTTCGAGATAGAGGCATGTTAAATGCTCAAATATATGTATTTTTACTATGTGGAGAGAGCGATTTCTTTCGAAAATTGAAAATCTGTTGATACTTCATGAAAGACATAATTATCTGTAGCAACATTTATAAAGAACATTTTTTCCTTAGAGTTACGGTTTACGAGTTAAATCGGTGTTAAAATGGTAACATCTAAAATACCTGAGCGTATTTCCGCAGCGATGTCTTGAGATCACAATAATAACAACTACAAGCAAAGACTATACGTGGGTAATAGGATAAGTACTATCTTCATTGGTATTGTGAAATAAATATTTTTTACAAAAATTGGACCGACGTTATTAGTTGGTGCACTGAAAAGTATAAAATAATATTAATTCTATTGGTATGGTACTTGTGAAGTTGGTGCTAAAAGTTATCACTCTAACTACAACTGCACAACTTCAAAAGTAACAGCACCAATAGAATTTATATAATTTTATACTTTTCAGGGCACCAACTAGTAACGTCAGTCCATTTTTTTGTAAAAAATATCTATTAGGTATTAACAATAAAGCTCAATGATAACACAAAGTCTCGAATTGAAATATTATCAAAGCAGAAATAAACCAAACCCTTTCAAAGACTGAGTTATAAATTAACTTTTTCACATTCCCTCTTTTTGAAATGTAGTATACCTAGTAGTATCATTCCGCAGCAAATCCTTTGAATTATCTCATTTTTTTGGTGTCTTGGCTGGCAATGGGTAGTCGGTGTAGAGGTGTATTTAGGAAAATTTGGGTACAAAGCAACACACAGTAACGCACTCATTTTGGCCAATCCGATTATGTTCTGGTACGCATCTCTTGGAGCTTATAAACCGAAAGACGGATCTCAATTGAACGCTCTCTATCCTGCCCACAATCTGGCGAATTTTATCGGCAAGCAGAAAATATTTGCTACAGTGGAGCTACTAGTTTATTTCTTATATGATATTATGAGGCGAGAATTAAATTATTTTTGATCTTGTCAGCTAATTGATTAATTTACAGTTTATCTGTTCTGGCATTATTCGTGATCAAATTATAATGAATCAGAAGCGACAGAATTTAAATAACATTAAAATCTAATGATTAGCATAGCTGAGAAAAAAACAAGAATTTTACAATTCGACAGATTCCAACATGGATAGAAAGTTTAATAACGTTTTTCGAGATTTCGAAAGGTAAAACTCTGTCTTAACACATTCTCCCGAGGATTCACCCATATAAATATACTTACTATAAGTTAGGCGAATGAGATCAACTGATAACTTGGGATATTTTCATTCAAAGAATTATGATAAAATCTGTTTTATCATAGTACGCATCTTCCATTCTGAGAATTCATATTTGTTTATTTCATTTGTGCAACTATAACTAATAAGCTTTGATTTTCGGTAATACCAAAGTCAATCTAAGGAAAGACTTTAATTAGACCTATATAGGTGATTCTTCAACCAGAATCAATTTGGATTAAGATTTCGTAGACAAATCCTTTTTTTCTCTCTTATATAGTCGAGTAGAGAATGAAGCTGCATCAAACTATCTATGTATTTTATCTAAACTGCTTTAACGATGTATCGGCAAACTCTCGTCGAATCATTTGTATCTTCGAAAAAATGTCCTAGTTTCTGGTAATAAAGATACATTAAAGACAGTCTTAGGCTAAAAAAATATACTTCCGTAAGACCATCCCATACTTGGTAATCTACTATATCCTTCTCTTATATCTATCTAGTCTATCTATATAAATGAATAGATATATCGTTGTTACATTTTTCACCTACCATTACTTCGCTATACCCACCATGCTCCATGTTTGTAATGCTTACCTTATATTACACTGGGCACACGCATCACGGGGGCGCTTTATGATATTGTGTGTATGTCGGTCCATTCATCATATTTACGAAATGTACAATGTGGGTTATGCAGGAGGTAGGTTAATTGAATTATTGCACTATTAATGTCGGCGAAACAAGCTCATCATTAGATAATTCGAAAGTGAAGTTAGCTGTTTATTTGCACCGAACGGAGTCATCAATATTTGTCGGCTCTCATTAGGCACTTCATCGATAAGGTATTTACTACGTAAATACTTACTCAAACTCTGAACATGTATGTGTACATATGGATAGGTAATTTTTGTTTTAACTCAAGACCATAACTCACAATTCCGGCGATAGATACACATTTTTTTTGGTTTGTTCGTAATGGTTCTGGCAAAGTTTTCATGGAGAAAATCAGGAAAATTACAAAGAAATATCGGAAAATTTGGACCAACTTCAAAAATCATGATTAATAATACATAACGACAGAAACGAAATATTTTGTAAATGTTGTTGTTTTGTTTGTTATGTTCCAAGTTTCCTGGATGGAAATAACTTTACTTAACTTTTTCAATTAAAAAGATCGTAAAAACACATTCTAACCTACGCTAAAATAGGATTAGATACATATATTTTTTCTTTTGTGCTGTTTCGCGATCTGTTGAATAGATACTTTTTTATTTTGAAATTTGGATTCTTTTTGAGAAGATATTATCAAATTTTACTGGAGCAATATTATGTAGAAAGTCCTCATATCTATACACAAACACACACCTACACCAATTACAACATTCGGACAACGTACACCAAACACTTTTTGCAGGTATGAAATATGGTCATTCGGTTGCCGTGTTATCAGTTGGTAAGACATTGCGGTTATAATATCGGATATATATAAGCATATTAAAGGCGATTCGTATGCATAACCCCGGAACGTTCCGGGTAAGTCTCCTGCACCTTTTAGGCAACCACCCGCTCTCGCTCTCGAGTCGTTCTTTGCCTTCCCGCTTGAATATTCCGCAGAGAGGACCGGTCCGATTCTACTGATAACACATGGTAGGCAAGAAGAACGATTGCAAATCCAGTGTTATATAGTAGGATTGATTTGACTTAAAAAATTAGACCATTAATTCTATTGGCACCAACTTTAAACTGCTTGATGAGTTTATGGTTACAGAGATCACAGAAATCATTATAGATAAATATTTATAAAAAGATTATTTATTAAAAATGAAAATTGCGATGTGATATCATTGGTTTGATAAAAGGCAATAAAATGCAAGCCAGAATGAAACGACAACTTTCAGAGGAAATAGAGAGGGGGAATAAAAAAATACAAATTTTCTGCTATGCGGACGACTCCATTCTCACAGCAGGAAGTAAAGACGACTCACAAAGATTGGTCCACAATTTCAATAAATTAGCAAAGACATTAAAAATGGTTATTTGGTCCAGAAGACAAAAGAACTAGACTAGAAATAGAAATTGATGGCGCCAGCATTGAACAGATTATGGAAATCAACTACTCAGGTATCACACTATTCAGCTATGGAAATATGGAAACTGTAGTAAAAAACCAAATACCGAAAGTCATTAGAGCAGCAGGATTCCTAATCAATACAATATAGAGGAATATACTCATTAGAAAGGAAATTAGGAAATTTGGATAAGGATTTATAAAACTACTATGAGACCGATAATAATACACTACAGAAATAATGCCTGACATTTCCAAAACACAAAAGATGCTGAAGACAGAAGAGATGAGAGTACTAAGAAGAATTACGGGGAACATAATCGAGAAAGAAATAGAAAAGATAAACGAGTGGATACTGAACAGAAAAAGAGAATAAAACAATCATATAAGTAGAATGGTGGTCGAAAGGGTGGTAAGTATATCATATCGCGAGCAGGTAGAAGAAGTGTGGGTCCACCCCGGAAAAGATAGAACCATAATATAGTAGAAAGGCACAACCCAATGAAGGAATAGGCAAAATCGCCTGATAAGGAGATAAAAGAAGAGATTCTCTACCATTTTATTTATTCAGCTGGAGATAGCTGAACAGTGACTTACCGAGAACTTAATGTATATATACCTACATCTGGGCGAGGTGCTTCAGAAAGCCTGCTTCTTATGCTATGTCAGTTTTTGAAGTGGATTATTGACCAAATTTATATATAAATGTATTATTTGTGAAGCGCGTAACACTTATTTTGATACCAAAAATTACGTTTTAAAGCAATTATAAAACATTCAATATCTAATGATAATTCTGCTGTCCATGCAATAATTCCAAAATCAAATATAGTTGCAGGATAACATTAACAATACATACGATTCATATTGATCTCATGAGTTTTTAATGTTTGCAGGTTATCTTCGAGATTCACACTCAAAGGTCATTAAAATGGATAGGTATAAGTAACCACATTGTTTTACAAATCACAGCCCGTTTTTTAAACTACAATTAACCTTAAAAATATCCTGAGCTAATTGAATGCATTTGAGTAAGATACACTAATTGGTATTGGCAGTTTTGTAAGAGTTTAGCTGTTTTTAAACCTTGCCAATTTTCCATCTAAATTTTAGAAACTAGATTTTTGGTAACACCAATTATATATAAATTCTGTCCAGAACTATTGTTAAAATTTTAAATAAGACTATTTCGTCATTTTCCTGAAAAATATTTTTTTATGTCTGATCGAAACTGAATCTGTGCTTTTTCTTCTTCGAATTCACGTTGTCCAGTTACTTCGGTACGGATAATAAATTTACCATTGGGTTTCAGAGCTCATAATCCTCTTATAAAATATTACGAGGGTCACTTTCGTTTCCGCCTATATATAAATTATTCCGGAAGATATGCTCAATAATTCAAATCGAACATTCTGAACTGCTAATAAATATATAAATATAAGCACTTTCAGTTATTTAAGGGACCATCTATTTTGATTGTTGGCACTTTTTGTTTTTGGGCCCATGCGATAATTATTTGTGGTGGGTCGAGCTTTCCTTGGGGATGAATGTTCAAATAGATGGGGGCTTAGTAGCAGATATATAGGTATAGTATAATCTGACCTGTTTAAAAAGTCAGCTTTGGAAACTTTACATTCAGTACTAACCATAGATATTGGGAGCTTTTTATCGAAATCCAATTTGATTCCAAATTTGTTTCTGGATTCTAGATTCTTATGGAACACCAACCTTCAATCAATTGGTATACAACTCACAATTCACGTTTTAATAGGTATTATCATTTTGTATCTATCTGACATTATCATTAAAAGTGTGCGATATTAGGTGCTATTTGAGCTACTGCATAATATTTCCACTCTACTTCACCACTAGTGCGATCATAGCCATCAAATTATTAGACCGATATCCTTACACCACTTGTTCCAAATTTGATTACACACCTTTAAAGTATGTAAAAAATCATTATTTCCCTAATCAAGAACATTTCTACATATTCTGTAAATCTTTAAGAATGACGTTGTGAAGTTTGAGCCAGATGGTAGATTTTTGGGATTACTGCTGACATAGAGACATGGACTGCATTATGTGATCACAACATTTACGGTTCTTTCAAAGAAATAATGCGAGGTCGCGGCTAACCCCGAAACACATCTACTGGATTTGAAATTATTATTTCTCTCTCAGATTTGTGATCATTTTAACATTTATTAGAGAGATAGGGAATGCTTAGCCATATCACTATTTCAATGACTGCTGAGATATTTTAACCTGAACAGTCGTTCTTGTAATAGGAAATATTCCAAATCGCTAACTGACCCGTTTGTTGATTAGATTTATATAATTAATAAGTAATTATGCTCATAACATTGTAAAATTTTCTCAAAATCATTTTTTTAGAGCATTAACTCTGATGGACAAGTAGCTCGTTCAAACTCATTTTAAAATATATTTATGATTTATGACAAATTAACTTCATTTCAGAGAATATTTATTGACGGAGACTTGTGTTTTTAATTTGATAATAAACTTACCTGAAAAGTTGATCTCAATTTAATTTAGGTATTTTTAACTCCTATTATACGAAGTTATTGAAATGGTTCCGTTTTTCAGAAATTGTACTTTTGACATATTTCCACGTTTTAAGGCATCCAAAGTGATAAGAAATGTTTTTTAGAAATATATCTTATTTGATATTGCGAACACCTGACTCCTGCTATTTTACCTACATGGTGAAGAAAAACCTAAGGCAGAGAGCTACGTGAAAGAATCTGTATCTAGACTAATGAGGCTAATAAAAAAACTACTCCATCTTCAATTTAATCTAAGTTTTCTTAAGTTTACTTTACCGTATGCACCTATTACTAGGGCGTTAACATCATTGCAGAAATCCCACTCATCCTGACGTATATTCTAGCTTATCAGAGGAAATTCATTTTGATGAAATGATTTTCTTATTTTGACGTATCTCCACGTTTCAAGATCCCTATTGTTGAATTAAGTGGTTCAGTGTGTGCATAAAACACAAAACAAAAAGAAAAAGATGAAACTCGATATAGAAATCAAGTTGAATTCTGTAAGCATATTTTACGAAAAGATGCGTCTTTGCGCAGGTTGGCGTGTAGGATAAGCCACTATCGCTGAATGTAGAAGTTAGATTATTGTCAGTAGGGAATCCTCTGAAGCAGCTTCTATTATCTCAATTCACAATGTAGGAAAACATAGGCAGTTTACTCTCCTTTCATATCTAGTCTTCATGATAAATAAGTAATTGTCGTTTAAAACTAGTTCTCGTCTCGAATATCTTTAAAATTATGAATGATGTCGACTTATGACTAATTTCGTTACATACACTCGCACTTGCTGTATTTCGTGATTTGAATTATCGATCTGCTGGGAAGTTTGTAGTGTTTACCTCGAGGAGCATACTAATTCTTCTGGTATAAAATTTAACGTTCTGCTGGTTACGGACAGTTAGAATTTTTGTTTTTACATCAAGTTAAATAAAACTTACACGGACAAGCATCTCGTTCGCTGGCTCGTTTCTGTATCGTGAAAAACAGTAGGTAGTACGTAGTAAGATGGAGAATCTCCAATGCAATAAATCTCCATCAAAAAGTTCAAACTGGTCATCCTTCAGGCTCACATACCCACTTGAACTACATACAGAATTAACTTGATCAACAAAAACTTTAATTGAGGCTGAGCAAACATTGGGTTAATTACTGAATTAACAAGGAACTTTTATACCCATTAATCTTGCACTAAGACATTAGTGATACAGGTCAAGATTTGTTAGTCAATGTTTCCTGTAAGTAGTTTGATGGTAGGTAGTTCATGCAATACTTATCCGGAATAAAAAATGTAATAATATGGGTAGATATCTACATTTATAATATTCTTTTCATAAATTATAACCGACTTTATTAGTTGGTGCACTGAAAAATTCAAAATAATATTAATTCTACTATTGCTGCTAAGTTTGGAGTTGTGCAGTTCTAGGTAAATATAAGATTTTAGAAACCAACTTCAAAAGTATCAGTACCAGTTTATAGAATTAACATTATTTTGAATTTTTCTGTGCTACAACTAATGAAGTCGGGCCCAATTAAAAAAACACATTTTTGAGTTTATTTATATTCATCAAAACCAATGAGCAGTAACTTCTAAACAGATTTTTAGAAAATAGCGGAAATACACATATTTCACTATTGTGGAAATTTTCGATTTAGATGTTGCCGGATATAGTTCCTTCTTTAATTATGTCGTTTCGGATTATCGATTTCAAATGTCTTTAATATGAGACCATTTATCATCACGCCTCTTTTAAATAAAAAAAATCATCAAAAGCAGAGAACGATTTTTTATGAAGCGTACGAACAAAAAAAAACAGACCGTAGAATTATATACCCCCTCCGTTTGGAAGTCGGTCCGAAATGAATGTTTTCTTTCGGCCTTCTATGTAATAAAATTATCAGACAATATTTATAAAACAAAAAAGCGGACATACAAATGAATTGTATACCTCCTCCTCAGTTGGTCAAAAATACAATTTTCGTATATTTTGTACCTATTATTAACCTCCAGTCAAGAAAGTTATTGTAACAGGTACGGTCTTCCGATATAGTAATTCTAACAAATCTCATACAAGCTGATTAGTTTTTGGAAAATATTTCTTGGGCAGTTTTTTTAATGGTCAACTTAAAAAAATATATTTTCTACTATCGTAAACAAACTTGGTACAAAACTTATTCGTTAACTGACCAAAAAAATGCAAGATTTAAAAGCGATTAAATTTTTTTTTACTGATTCATACGATTGAACTTTACAGTTTTAGTAGAATTCTTATGAAAAAAAGAATAACAAAAAATATGGAATTCAATATATAAAAAAGGTCACATATAACTATCTGCTGGCCATCAGATTAAGTTTATACTATAAAGTATTGTAGTACTGGTACACTTAGGATAAAGATTTCACTCGTCCTTGATAAGTGCTAATTCAGTATAATGCCATTTTTACTTTCCTACCACTACCTTACTAAGGAGCGTAGGTATTCTGATCGTATAATACTTTTAATGCCCGGTTTTCAATAGATGTTTTTGTTTGAGACACCCTTGAGTACAAGAAACATACTGTCAGCCATTAGTCTCTCTGTCTGTCCATTTGTGTCTCCTTGTCTGTCTGTATGTGCCAAGATTTTCTCATGAATAAAAGGAATTAATTTTGTTGCTTTCTTTTTTGTTTTTTTTGGCAATCTATACTGAATGTCGATGCAACCGATTGGGCATCCTGCTCGCAGTGGTTGCTGGTGTTTCGCGCAAGATTGTGGGGCAAACGGCTCTAATGATTTCGATTAATCTTGTTACAATCATTCTGCTTGAAGCCTTTACCACCTACTATGACGCGTATCTCTGAAAAACAACAAGTTTTGCTCTAATGAACTGTATTTTTTGATGGCTTACAGGTAGTATTTTGTAAACTTTGATCTTACGACCTATTTAGAATTCTTACTATCCTACCGCTACCTCAAATAGTTATGTAAGGAAGGTATTGTAATTTTCTGCATTCGGTTTTCAACGGATGTTTACATTTCAAGATTCCCCTTGTCCAAAAAACATATTTTCAGTCATTGTTCTGTTTGTCTGTTGTTCTCTGCCAATATTATCTCGACAACGGATGGAAAAACGTAAATTGTGTGCGACTGTTGCTCGAAACTTATTTCTATAGTATTGACTTAGAATTACTTAGCATCTGCTGCTATAACGTGTATTTCTGAGAAAAAGCTGAAAAAATTGTACTCATATTCATTTTTATATTTTCTTGTTGTTCACTAATATTCTGGCTAAGCGGTTTGTCTTGTCGAACAATTGTGATGTTTGTTTGCTTGGGTCTCTTGTCCTAAACAGAATAAATGATGGCAAGACTTAAACGTATTGTTTTCATTTGCAAATTCGTTTTAAATTATTTAATAGATGTCAGATTCCTCATTAAAAAGTATAATATATTTTAGTCAGTTGGCCATTTTTGAGCAATCGGTAAAAACATTTTGGACTAATTCGCCTTCAATTGCTATAAATGTTTCAACTATTTCATTAAAAATCTGATTAATAGAACAAGGAAACTGTGAGAAACTGATAATACATTATTACATTCTATTGCCATCAAAAATATTTTTATCGACTGCGAATTATTCCAAGATGTTTTGACCGAATGCTCGAAATGGCTTACCCAGAGAAAAAATGATAGTTAACCATGAAGAATTTTCAGATTTGTCAAATAATTACCTCATATACATAAAGTAAGTATATTGTTTTGGGTTCATTAAGAAGGCTGGTAATAATTGCAGTTTGGTTTTGATTACTTGTCTCTACAGCAGCACTAGATTAGTTTGATTCAATGCATAATTACGTAGCAATGAGCTAATTGCACTTGAGTCAAAAGAAATCGGCTGACATATATTTTTTTCGCATATGTTGAATGTTTTTCCCCAAAAAGTTAACAAGAAAAATTTGTAAATTGATCCTCAAACTAAATTTTCTAAAACCTTTCTGTGGAGTCGTTAGATTAAGGGGCATTAACAACAGTGGATAGATAAAACTTATCAGTGGGAATTCATTGTGTTAAAAATATTTCTCTAACTTTGATCCACATTTCATTTGTCGTTTGTAGCTATTTCTCTTCTCGAATATGTCGAGAACCATGACTGGTTTTCACTTATGACTAGTTTCATTCAATTAAGTCACTATCGAACATGCTGAATTTCGTGACATGAATCATTGATATTCTGGAAAATTCGTAGTGGGTACCTCAAGTGGCTCACTCATTCTGCTAAAAATACATAAACATTAGAATATTCACTAAGGGTATGCTGATATATAATTATAATTATTATCAAATACTTATTAAAAGCATATATGCGGACTTTTTTTCATGTATCATTCAAGTGTTTCTTCCGTATTTATTCTTTAGAATTTTTAATATTTTGAGTGGTTCCTTAAACAATGAATGTCTCATAAGACAAATATCTTCATACATTTTGATAACGATTTATTTCATTTAATGGAATCCGTGTTCTAGGTACCGCTATAGTATCAATTTCGTAAGATTTTCGTTAAGTTCTCTCATTACGAGAGCCCTCACGTCTTATATTAACTTACCATTAGCATAGTTGCAAAGTTTTAGTCCCAATCAATTTCAGAAAAGTTGAGCATTAAAGGAGGTTAAAAAGTTTACCAGCGGTAGTTACAGTATTAACTTGAGCGCACTTAATTCCACTAGACTTTTTATAGATATATCATGATGTCAATAATGCTTCTGATCCGCTTTTTTGAATTACCTTTATAAAAATATTATAGTCGAGCAGACAAAATTTCTTCTAAAGAAAAACGATGATTAGTAGAAGGGCTTTTCCAAGAAGATTATGGTTAATAAATTATATCGACTATTTAAGTATTACTCACCTATTTTTAATACTATCTATCTTTTCTTCACTTTTTTAAAATTAAGCTGTCCTCTATTTTTAAAGTCATTTTTCGATTACGCTTAGTATTACATTTGAGATGGATCTTTGAGCGTCTGAGTTTTATATCAAATCTGCTCACATTTGCTGACATAAGCTACTGTCATTTATGAAACAATCCAATCAGTCTGTAGATACTGTGTTTAGTCGCAGAACTTGGAAAACCAAGTGAGGAGATGCATATTTAAAAGAATATTGACGAGCGACGTTGTCTGGATACATCACTACGAAGTTCGATAAAAATCAAGGTCTAGATTTCCCCGGGTAACAATCTTTTGGGACTCACAAGACACTATCTATCAAAACAGTGAACTATTAATAGTCATTCTTTATTACAATAACTCCTGATGTCTTGCGGCACTGCTGACGCGTGAGGAGCTTGCGTGGTCTTACCTCATCCTGCCTACAATCCAGATCTTGCCCAATCTACTTGGGACCACTCAAAGACGCTCTAGGTGGAAAAAACATTAACGAGATAAAACATGGAAGCCGTGCAAAAGTGGCTGCGTGGCTAATAAACAGAATTCTTTGCCTTAAGAATTAGATAGCTACAAGCAACGAGAGCATTCATGTGCGATGTTGTTATTACTTATGTTATAATGTAACCTAGCCCAAATTTTGTAAGAACCCAATAAACCATTTTGGAGCTGTAGCCATTTGTCTCGTCACTTATTGAATGAAATGGAAAAATTATATACTTTAACTTAACTGAGCTTTAAAAATGAAGAAAAATATGTGCTAAACAATAATAGAAGGCAATAATTTGATTGATCTAAGAGAAATTAGGTTCGGTATACAGTGGGAAAATTCTTTTTGAATAATCATCTTCCTGTAGTGCCTGAAATGATTTATTCAAATTTCTAATTTTTACTTATGCATAGGAGCTTTTTTACCTGCGACTCGTGTGAGACAGCTTTTGATGCAAGTACCTACGAGATCAAAACGCATTTATTGACGAGAAAATAAGCTAAAAGTTATAATGCATGTGTACCTGCGTTCCTATTTATACATATCGAAATTTGTTATAATGATGCTGATAATCCAATTTATTGATGAGTAAAGTTTAGAGGGAGATAAATGAAAGTGAAACTTACTCGAATCAACATTAGTGATTTCTTCCCGGAATGAAGTATGATTTGGTTCGATTAAAATTAATCAAAGTCTTATCCGACCTATCAATTAGTTACAGATTCTCAGTGATCTGATTTCCACAATATCTCGGAGCAGACATTATTATATTGTTTGGCCACCTGTTAATGACTGGTATCTGCTCTCCGCTTTGTTGCTCATCTGGTGCTGATGGTTCGACAACGGTTTATATCACTCACATCAAAACTACTGTATATATTGATTCGGAACACATTACAGTAGGCTGCTAATTGATCTTAATCGATTACAGATTCACATCAAGCAACAGTAATGAGAAGACAATATGCCTGGTAGTGCATAAAGCGCACACCATGTAAATGATACATTATGTGCAATTTTAGGAATCAACAATATTGGAATTGCGAATACGGGTATCTATACATATAGTATAGTTGTTAGTATATAGACATTAACTTATGGAGTAATTAGATGTATTTACCTATTAACTAATGGTAATCAGTGCAAGGAAAATAAAATTTGGTTAGAAAGTTAGTTTTGTCTGAAATAAACTTCTAAAATAATTTCTATATAAAAAATGTAAATCTCATCGACCTCATTGCCGAATACCTACTCAAAACATATAGCTTTCACGTCTTCCTGAAGGCTTTCTCTTCGCTCATCTCAAATAAATGGGTCTACTCTTGAGAAGTACAGAGATATCTATTATAGTTAGGTATGTGCAATAAATAATTATTTGTAATTAAAGTTTTAGAATAAATTTATACTGTTTCTTCATGTCTAGTTGAGATGTATTGCAATGAAACTATTGAATATTAGTTTTGTTTGAGAATATAGTCGGCAATAAAACAAAAACGAGAAGTACGAATGCGTGGATTGAGATCTCTAAGTAGGACTTTTGCATAGTTCGCACCCTTACCGATTTTTCTATATTCTTGAGATTTGAAAAAAAACAGTCTTCAATTACCTACTTCAGATTATTCTTGATTGCATTCATAGAATGCTATGCAAAAAATGGCGTTCATTTTGGACATTTTTATTTGCGTGGAACAACAACTTGCTTGAAAAAATCTTTTTTACCTCTTTGACTCGATAATTATTCTGATGTTGATGAATTGCATTGGCTATACAGCAGATTGACATACCTTGTTGGAGCAGATTCTCTCAGATCCAGCTATTTCGGTCTTTTTCAAAGTCTTATGACATATGGAATTGTCTTGTGGGGAAATTGCACCCATTCAAACAGAATTTTTGTTTTGCAAAAAAGAGTTATCAGAACAATATCAGGGGCAGGCAACAGAGACCACTGCCATGCTCTATTTATCGATCTCCAGATCATGCCTCTTCCTACGGCCTTCATATATTCCACTCTGCTTGAAATACACCAGAATAGATTTTGTTTTACAATCAGATACGCGTCAGCACCAAACAAATTCAGGAAACCTCTTGGGAGTTCCAAGACAGACTTTCTGTATCACAGAAAAATTCATTGAATATGAAGTTATACAATAAATTGTCCTTCAAAATAAGGAAGAAGAACTATTATGATTTCAAACATATTTTTAAATCCTTTCTACTGAATAACTGTTTTTACTCTGAAAATGACTTCTTAGCCTATCAATTTAACAATGATGATATGACATACACCCTTTGTATGGGTTTTTGTGTTTTTGTCAAGTAAATTATATATATATATATATATATATATATATATATATATATATATATATATATATAATTGGTGGTAATTGAGCGTCCGTATACGGACGCTCTATTACACATCAGTGTAATTCTGGTCAAGATGATCATCTTAACCGATGGAACAAAAATTGGAAGGACGCTCCATGCACGTCCCAAGAGATTTTTGATTGATATTCGAATATAATTAGTTCGATATATCTGGCGCAGCGCGGCGCTAAAATATTCATTTTGAATACGTTAACTTTCATTCCATCGCGTATTGGGCGTCCGGCAATCTGGCAACAACGAAACACATGAATTTCATTTCAACGACTTCCACGACTTCCGCGAGGATATAGACTAATAAATCATATTCGACAGATTTGTATTCATGGTGGCATTTATACTGAGACCAATTTAGATTTCCATAACATTTGTGTAAAAGATCTTTGCGCGAAGATAGATGCAGAATTAACACAGCTTAAAAATATGAAAATTAGTTTAGTTAAATATTTTGTTGTGCCTACAGATCACCGGATGGTGATAGTAATTTTTTTGAATATTATCTGCACAGAATATTATCAGAAAAAACTCCAATAATAAGGTACAGGCTGTCGGTGACTTTCAATTATAGTTTTAAGACTTAAAACCAGTGACAATAAATTAACTGAATGCAAACATATTTTTTATCACATGATATGCTAGAAAAAGTTTTTGTTGACACCAGCGGATAACTAAATCTAGAGAAACTAGAGTCGATAATCTGTTCACAAATTTAGATGATACCATTTTCATTCTTGAAGTCATGGAGCCGCACTTGTCCGACCATAAAGGAATTTTATCATGTGTCGACCAATGTCAAAAAAATCTATCTCAGGTTTCACAGCTGCATTAGATGAAATGATCTGAAATATATGCCATTTAGATCCAGAAACAAAAGCTGCTCATTTAGTTTACTCTGTCAGATCTTTAAAAATCTCGTTTTCCATAAAAAAAGTTATGTATCCCTGAAAATAACTTTAAAATGTTGAGATTTCTACGTCCCTAAAGCTGGCAGAGCAAAGTGAGTAGAATCAAAAATACAAATCTGTTTTGGAGCTAATTAAATGCTGTGTTCCGAAATTAATTGCTCTTATAGTTTTTATTTTTGGAAAATGGCTGCTTTGCTAGCTTTAGACTAAAGCTAGCACAGCAACCTTTGAAAACTTACTTTTTTAGAACTTCTTTTATAGTGCTGTTAAGGTTAATTGTTAATTAAGTGCTGTATTCCGAAATTATTTATTCTTATTTATAGTTTTTCGGAAAATGGATACTTTAAAAAATCTATTATTTCGGGATAATCTTATTTGGTCCTTGTAGAGCTAATTAAGTGCTAATTAACTGCTGTATTCCGAAATTAATTGCTCTGATATTAAAAAAATTGCTGCTTTGTTAGCTTTAGATCTAAAGCTCGCAGAGCAACCTTTGAAAATCATAATTTTTCAGAACTTTTGTTTTAGCGATTGTAGGGCTTATTAAGTGCGGTACTCCGAAGTTAATTGCTCTAATAATTTTTTGAGAGAGAACGTTCTTTTAAGACAAATAAAAATGTCAATTTATCTATTGTGGGGATATTTATAGCTTTAAAGGTACACCGGGCAACTTGAAACTACTTAATTTTATGTAATCCATTTTTAATTCCATTTTAAAATTGAGATTTTAATGTTTTTGAATTTATTATCTCTCCCAATGAAGAAATGTACAATTCTGATACTAAAAAGCTAAGGGATAAAACTTAATTTTTGTGGGACCGGACGGTTTTCGATTGCTAACCGTATATGTTCCTATGACTGTAAGATAGGTTTACCGGTGGATAAGTTCATTACTAACCACGTCGGTAAGTACTTTTCTTACGGATATAATTGTATTGGCCGAAATATTATAGAAATTATAGAAATTAATTTCGGGGAACAACACTTGATTAAATAACATAGGAAATATGTAAATTTTATTGATTTTTTATAAAAAATACCTCAAATAATGGTTACCGATATAGTTTATATATCGGGTGTATAGATTATGTTTTTGCTCTGATAGCGACAATCTCTGCCATTTTCTAAAAACTATAAGAGCCGATAATTTCGGAATGCAGCATTTAATTAGCAATTAATTAGCTCTACAAGCACGAAAAAAGTATTTCTCGAAAAAGTGTTTCTTGAAGCAAAGCAGTCATTTTCCGAAAACTTTAAGAACAATTGAGTTTGGAATACAGCACTTAATTAGCCCTATAAACACTAAAAGAAGTTCTCGAAAAGTTGATTTTTAAAAGCTGCTCTGTTAGACTTAGATCTAAAGCTAGCAAAGCAGCTATTTAGAAAAAACTATAAGAGCTATTAATTTCGGAATAAAGCAAATAATTAGCACTTAATTAGCTCTACAAGCATCAACTACGATTTTCTAGAAAAAAATAATTTTTAAAAACAAAGCATACATTTTCCTAAGAACCATAAAACAACAATTAATGTCGGAATACAGCACTTAATTAGATCTTAAGCACTAAAAAAGAAGTTCTCAATGAATATTTTTAAAGGTTGCTCAGCTATCTTTAGATCTAAAGCTAGCAAAGCAGCCATTAAAAAAATGTAAGACCAATTAATTTCGGAATACAGCAATTAATTAGCAATTTATTCGGTCTACAAGCACCAAATAAAATTTTCTCGGAAAAGTTGATTTTTTAAAGCAAAGCAGCCATTTTCCAAAAACCATATGAGTAATTAATTTCTGAATAAAGCAAAACTTAATTAGAACTTAATTAGCCCTATAAACACAAAAAAAAGTACTGCAAAAATATTTTTAAATGTTGCTCTGTAAGCTTTAGACTTACAGCTAGCAAAGCAGCCATTAAAAAAAACTATAAGAGCAATTCATTTCGGTATACAGCAGTTAATTAGCAATTAATTAGCTCTGCAAGCACCAAATTTGTAATTTTGATTCTGCTCACTTTGCTCTGCTAGCTTCAAGGACGAGACAATTCTCCTGATATTAAAAATCTCAAGTCACAACTAACCGAGGTTCATACTATTGCCGAAGTGACCAGGACGCTCGATAGCTTCGAATTACTTAACATTAACAAATCGAAAAAAGTGGAGTTTAATAATGAGATAATATCTGAATCAAAAATAAGCAAAAGTCAGTCTGGGGAATATTAAATACAAATTTAGGTAAAACTAATAACCTAAGGAATGAGAGCAATTTATCCGCTGAGGACTTTGCCAACTCTTTTGAACATTGCATAAACAATTTAATGCAAAGTTCTGCGAACTATATTGCAAATCCCTTCGATTCTTGCTTGCAAAAAATAGCAATAAACCATTTGACTTCTTACCTACATCCAACAAGTTAATCAGAAATATTGAACATTGTTCATAAACTGAAAAATTCTAGAGCCGCAGATAAATAAAAATGTAGCGATTTCTTTACCGAATCTATTTAATCTTCGTATGAGTACATGTATTTTTCCAGATATTCCAAAGTTACACCTATCTATAAAAAGGGAAATACTCTCAGGTAACTGAAGCTGAATGTAGATAGTGACCGTATGCCTTGATAATCTGGAGAAACACATCACAGCCCCAAAATATGCATTGCACAAAAAAGTCATTCGAATAATAACATCCAGCAAATATGATGATCACTGTAAGCCATTGTTAGAAAAATTGAACATCCTGCAATTACCATGTTGCTGCATTTTGCAGTGCCTGCTTCATATAAAAAACATGCCAAAGAATCCAGCACAATTATGTTTACTCTTATAATACAAGAGAAAAAAAACTATATCTGCCCTCCATTATTCAGACATAGACCCATAATTCCTATAAATTTCTGGGCATAAAATTGAATAATGCTTTGCCAAACAATTCAAAGATAATAATATGTCTTGTGCATCACTCAAAATTAAGATCCGTAAATATTTAACATAACACCGTTTTAACTTCTTAGATGATTATCTGGAACATGTTGTAAGTACATTTATGTAGGTAATCCTTTTTTACCCTTTTTTCTAGATTGTTATTACTATTATTTTCTTTTTTTAACATGTTCATAATCCTTGCCTTGAATTAAGTTATATGTACTTTGTCACTTGTATGTTTATTATGTCTTCATCTGAAGCGTATTTTAATTTATTTTCTTTGGTGTGATCTATATCACTATCCAGGACAAAAGTATACATGCCTAATTGTTTACATGAAATAAATATTTCTATTTCTATTTGATGTTGGAGACAGAAATAATGACAAAAATGAAAATGAGTTTACATTTTAAAATCATTAGCATCTACAATTCCATTTTGTATTAATTGAATTATAGAATATATGACAATTGAGTAATTATAATAAAGTTTAAGGAACAAAAAGTCAGATGAAATACTATTCGGAGAAACAACCAATGCTAGGCAGTCGCTGGTAGTTTCAAAATACGAGAAATATATTTAAAATCACATTTCATCATCCCATTCCACTGCACATTTGGCAATAGCGCCGGACGCTATATTTACGGTAAATGAAATAAATATACACCATATGGACGCTCTATTGTTTGTAAGATTGAAATTATTATATACATTGGACGCCCAAACGGCTATAGAATGAACGGAGCTCACATTGATGGCGAAGTGAAATATATACGGCAAGGACGCTTCATTACTGTTTTTTGAAAGGACGCCAGAATGATACCGAGATGTATATATATATATATATATATATATATATATATATATATATATATATATATATATATATATATATATATATATGTTTTGCATTGACTGTGTTCCGAGTGAACCTCATTTTATTCCGAGCTGCTAATTTGTTGTAGGACCATATTTATTTTACTTTTAATGTGTTCGTCAAGTTTACTTTTATATCTGTCTGTATATGTTTTATAAATACTTTTTTATTCTGTATATCTGAATGACCTACTACAAATGTTTTACAACATGAATGTAGTCAATAAATCTCTCTCTCTCTCGCTCTCTCTCTCTTTCTCTCTCTACTACAACTTTGGAGTGATCCGCCACTCTTTCGACTCAGCTATCAGTCCGTCAAAATAGAGTTAGTTATTATAGGCCACCACACTATTTTTTACATATTGAAGGCGCTTCGCCACCTTTAGTATCTTAGTAAGGGGACCTATTGTCATGTCTGCCTATACATATTCTTAAAAGGTAGACATCGATTTAATGTGTAGGTACCATATATTAAATCTATAAGTTAATGATGTCAACAGCTCCTGGAAATTATCATGATAAGCTCTTACGAATACCAAGTGCTTCTCTACTCTCTGTTCATATCTAAAGCAGAAACAGTTTTGAATTTAGGTATCACTAAACTATGATAAAGAAATTCGTGTATTTTCCTTATTTTAAAACGTTATAAAATATATTTTCCCAACTGGCGCCATATATTACACAAAAATTATTGAGAAAAAATGCTCTTTATTCTTTAAAATATTCAAAAAATTCTTAAAAACATGATTTAACTTTTTGACTCACAAACAGAAATACAGAATAAAAAAACTAGGATCGATTAGACTAGATAATGCACTAAAACGAGTAAAATAAACATAATGCATAATAATGATAATTCTGTGAATTATTGTGCAGGACCTTACCAACAAAAATTGAAGGCAAATAAAGCCTTTTATTACTACCAGTCCTACCAGAAGAAGAAAACCGACAAAATATGCGACAAATTAACATGAAAAACAATTTACTGCCAATAGAAAATCAAGCTATGCCTCGTTCGCTTCCATTCCTTATCATCGACTTATATATTTTATATAAGAGATAGTAATGCCCATACAGAATTTCAGTTTACTCAAAATAACTTTGGACATGCTTGCAGAAGTCCTTAATGTAATTTCTCATTTACATTGAGAAACATTATATTGCAGTTTGTCCATTAGATTTATTATCGACATTTTTTTCACTTCGAGTGGGCGTTCTTAAGCATACACCTTTTTTATCTCCAGTATAAAATTTTGAGCCAGAATTTAACTACATCTTGGTGATATGCATTTCATGATAGAATAGTTGGAGTTGCTGTTCCAAATTACAATATTCATTTGTTCAAATGCTTACCTACTCTATGGATTTGGGTCCACCTTCAGCTATTAGTTGCAAGCGAGAGACAGTATAGAATCAGTGCATTGCTCGGCCACAGAGGATAGCTTAGAAATGTGTTTTATGGGCGACCTGGCGCTAGAAACGTCAACCTTTGGTCCCGAAAGGAAAACCCCCGGCGTGTGTCACTGTCGTCCCTTGTTTGCACTAAATTACCATGAACGGCTCTCATATAATTCCAAACACTTATCCCAAATATACATTATTCTATGTATTATTCACCGTATAATGTCAACGTACAAATGCTGTTTGTTTTGCTGTAGGTCTATTATGAATAACATTGACTTAAGACAAAAGTTAGTGGTCGCCCACTCTTATTTGGCAAGACCTAGGCTTAGAAATCTTGCCTTTAAACTAAAATTGAATTTGGCTCATGTTGCGGTTATTCTCCAAGAATTGCTTAAATATGCGAAATTTGATATATCATCATTGAGGAATTGAAAATATTTAATAGAGTATTGCAAATTATATGAACAGTTTCATTAGATGGCGCACTGAAAATAATTATATTTATTTTATTAATACTAGAATTAAAGACATTGTGATAAGTTTTTACACAATCATTAGAATTTTTTTGGCTCCACACTCTTGAGTGAAAAATGTTCTTCAGCTATTGCCTAGTAACCAGTGCAGAATGTCCAGTCACCACCAGCGTGCGGTATCAACTCCCTACAAAACAAAAAAGATCCCGTGCAACTCACTTTGTGTGTTAGAAGTGAAACTTCTCTGCCAACTTCATAAGGAAAAGAGAAAAAGAGCTCTAAAAGTCATAGGATTAAGATGTGGAATAGAAATCGAAAACCATTTTAATTTATCTCGTCAATTTTTTCATTATTTTCAATTGCTAGGTGCAGCGGATTCTATAGCTTTTTGAAATATATTATATTCTTGATTCTGAACGGACAGTATTAATTGTCTCTCATAATTTCGTTGTGGCATTGTTTCAGTCATTATTTATTTATATAAAATGAATTTTTCACCAAGAATGATAAACAGTGGCAAGGACACATTCAATGCAAAATCACGTTTTCAGCAACGATAATCAATGTCATTTTTTAATCACCCTACCAAGAGCAATAACACCTTTATGACATCTGTACTTATATTAGAAATAAAATTTTCGCAAAATGAGTTTATCATTGAGTTAGAAAGAGAGGTAATCGGCATCGTCGAATAGTGTACAGTCAACGGATATCGAATATTCAACTGAAAAAAAAAATCATTCCCGTCCTCGTCTTTCGAACGACAAATTCACCATGCACCACGCACTTTGGCACCCCTTGGCTCAGTGCTGAGTTTGCAAATATTAACCACTGCTTGTACTTCTAACTTATCATGAAAGATAGGTATTATGATTACATGTTTCATTACATCCAAGAAATGGGTCCATTATTTGTACTTGATAACATAGAGGCTTTTAACTATCAAATTCCGAAAAACCTTCAAATTCCTATTAATTTTGTGGACATTTGGTTCCAACAAGAGACTGCCTATCGACAAGAATTTCAGATACAAATATCTCGGTGAGTTAAAGGAATAAAGTATCCATTTGTGAAACAAAATTCCACCAAATTAACACAGATACATGAGAATAATCTATGAATCACTGATTTGGCTATTGTTTGACACAACAAGGGTGTTCTGTTATGTATTAGTTTTGTAAAGTTTATTGTTTTAAAATTTAAGACAATCATTGTTTTTCCATTTAATAATTTGAATTCAGCAATGCAAATATCACCAATTTTTCTCACATTGATTGTATATGTATTGGAATTTATTGGAGTGATATCAAAACACTCACAGAAGTCAAGTTAAGGTCTAGTAATTTTTTATACAAATACTGCAAATTAAATCATAAATTGCTTGCCTATATTTAATTGTATATTGTCAACTGGCTAATCAAAGTATCTACATACCTAACAGAAGGAAAGTGAAAACAGGATAATTTTTTACAAAAACTAGGACCGAATTTAGTATTTGATGCACTAAAAAGAAAAACAAAATATGCTGTTGCTGATTATTTTTAAGTGGTGCAGTTATAGGTAGACCCAAAAAAATTGTCACTAACTTCAAAAGTTCCAGTTCCAGTAAAATTAAGTATTGTTATTTTCTATTTTTTAGTGTACCAACTAATAAAGTCGGTTTTAGTTTTGTAAAAAATATTATTTCACATTTTTGATTGTATCATTAGTCATCAAAATTGTTGAAGACTTATTTATATTCAGAGATTTCAAAATATAATGTTAATACTCATATTTCATACTATCCGGGATATAGTGTCTTCTTTAATTTGACGTCTATGATTTTTAATTTCCAGAAAATAATACCCCGTCCACCCTCTTTGGGAGCAGTTCTTTGGGGAAAGAAATGTTGAATTCTATTTTTTTATATGGGACCATTTCTCAGAACAATCTTTCAAATGAAAAAATGCATCAAAATCGGAGCAAGTTTACAATGCAAATCATGCAAATACACATAAAAAAGCGCAATGCCGATTTGTATACCTCCTTGGAAAATAGTAAAAAAATAGTTATGTTCAAGTAGAATTTCATATTTTCTACCTATTTATCCATATTCTGGTTAAACAGTTAGCCTTAAGCATTGAATATGACCATTGTTGCTTTTTTCGGCAAGCTAAGAAAAAAAGAAAAGTTCGCACGATTCAATCGGGCAATTTCCCTACTCGGTGAAATTTGCGAGTGGTGGGTAAAATAGTCATGTGAGTTGAGTGGTTACAGCATATATTTTGTTTATAATCTACAGCGATTGTCAAATCTCTCTAAAATAGTGTGTGTTTGGTGGGAAAAACATATTGGACTCAATAAAGTTTGATATAAGACCGATACTTCAGCTCAAAATATAAAAAAATTGATTGTGTTCTTTTCTAACAAACTTGTTTTTTGATTAATTATTTGGCATTAGAAAGTATTAATTAACATTCCAAAAATCTAGAAAGGCTATAATCTTATGTGTACATTTTACACATAAGACCATCTCTTTAATTATTTACATTGCTCATTTTCGCAAATAATAAATAATTCTTGGACTAGAATTTAACTTACCCTACTTTTATTGTATAAGAGAAGAGCCAAAAGAATTGATTGTGAATTGGAAGGTCATTAGTTTTCACGACGGTGTTTAAAAAGACGATAGAGTAAATGAGAAATGTAAAAATATAGTATGATATAAACATATTATTTTGGAACCAAATAACCATTGAGTCGCTCATAAAGTGACCGCTAATTCCACCTGAAAAGAGAAACGACCATTCGTAGAGGAGACCACAAAACATACACATAAAAGTGGTGACCGTAGAATCTTTTATAAATAACACTCCCTACTAGTAGCGATAACCATCAAAATAAACTATCTTTATTTTGTACCACGACCCCTTACAAAAACTCTGGACATCAAGAAAATTGTTCTCTTGAAATTTATGTGTCCTGCTGAGCCAGCGATGGACCTGGCCGACTTTTTTTACTTTCACTCCCAGGATACTTAATGTCGCAGCATTAAAGATGAGGGCTGCTGCTCTTGTTTCCTGATTTAATTAAGGTTATATGATGGAAGACTAGAGCGTTTTCATTCGTGTAGAGAGGCTTAAATGTTGTTGTGTAGGCCTTTTTGGTGCTTTTTCAACATAATGCTTTCCGACTTTTTGTACTCCCAAAATTTATTTTATATAGGTATAATGCCAACAAGCAAATTATTTTTGAATTCTTTTAACAGCAATTTATCAAGCTTGTAATCCTAGACAGAAAAATTTACGAATGAATACATCCTCTTATTCATATAAAATTCGGGTCTGAAATTAAGAATGTTCCAAATGTTTCCCTTTATTTATACGAAACAACTCTTGATGGTATACATTAACTCTGCAATATGACGTCATTGTAATGGGTACAATTTTCCAAATATCTTATTTTAATATCCTTAATATTTCAAATTCTCTTGTCTGTTGTACCTACGTTTTTTTCGAATACCTATCTAGAAAATCAAAATTATATTGACGTTGAATGACTGAAATATGAAAACGTAATTAACATTTTCTCAAATTAGGGAGTTGGCTATAAGTTGGTTAAGCGTATCCAAACGCTATACTGAAAGCTGAAAGCGACAATTGCAAGTGGGAGGAGAAGAGTTATTGGAAATATTTATATAGAAACTGAGGAATTAGACAGGTATGTGTTCTTTCACCATCACTGTTTGATTTCTACATGGAAGGGAGAAGCATAATTAAACTAAGGTGTACGTCTGATACCATTATAATCGCAATCAGCTTAGATAACTAACAACACACAATAGTTATGCCTATTGAACTGATTTAAATGTTGAAAAGACAAAATGAATGTACAATAATTAACAAACAAGTATTTGATAAACATTGATCAAGAAAGAGTTAAAAAATATATACTTAAATATTTTTTACAAAAAGAGGACCGACGTTTTTAGTTGGTGCACTGAAAAATACAAAATAATATATTACTTCTATTGGTACTGTTTCTTTTGAAGTTGTGCAGTTGCAGTTAGATTGATAACTTTTGGCATCAACTTCACAAGTACCATCACCAATAGAATTAATATTATTTTGTATTTTCAGTGACCAACTAATAACGTCGTTCCCATTTTTTGTAAAAAATATTTATTTCACACTTTTGAGAGTAACATTGTTCACGAAATTCGTTGAACGTTTAGTAATACCAAAGAAGATAGTAAGTAGGTACTTATCCTATTACCCACGTATATTCTTCGCTTGTATTTGTTATTATCTAGAGATCTCAAAAAACATCGCGGCGGAAATACGCATAAGTATTTTCGATTTTACCATTTTGACACCGCTTCAACTCGAAAACCGTAACTGTAAGGAAAAAATGTTCAGTATAAATGTTACTACAAAAAATTAGGTCTTTAATTTGCCTTTATCAGATTTTCAATTTTTGAAAGAACTTGCCTCTTCTACATAGCGAAAATACACATATTTCAAATTTTAACATCGCTGAAACTCGAAAACCCTCCTTTGAAAACATTTAAACTTTTCCATATAATTTTCCTATACTTAATTCTGCCACCTCAGATTTTCGATTCTCGAGAAAAATTGGGAAGATTTCGGATTTAAGTTTTTACGAATATGGGGCCATTTCTCAAGTCTCAAATAAATCAAAAATAATCAAAATCGGAATAATGTACCATATAAAGCACGCACGAACCAAAGAAAAAAAACAGACACTCGAACTCAATACCACCTCCGTTTGGGTTAGTTAGTAAAAAAATGGGTACAACCATAAATGAGAATATTGACCAGACTGCAGAAATAAACTGGCGAATAGAAATAACCAGAACAGTCTACATAAAAATGAGGGCATTCTTAGCCATTGGAAATCATGATTTATATTTAAGATTTCTCACCGTACAATGCTACTCGATATTACTTTATGGAGCCATGTCCTGGACGCTCAATAAGAAAAACATGATCAACCTAAACTCCTTTCAAATTTGGATACGACCTATATTCAGATTTCTGCGGGCTAATGTCTCTAACTCGAAGTATTAAATAGCTTTTAGCCCTCAAACAAAGAAAACTCGAAAAACTAAGATATCTCGCCTGAAGTGAAACATAAGCCTTATGGAACAAGAAAATCGTAACGGAATATAAGATTGACTAAATTCGGTTTTCCTTGGGAAACAAGGCACAACCGGATATACTTATTTAATCATAGATCCGTAGTTGAACGATCTTTCCTTAGCTATGTTATGAGTGCTTCGAAATCGGATAGCTCGGTTGTAAACCCTATCAACATGACTTTGATCAAGATCCCTTAGAGATAAGAGCAGATAAGAGTAACGGAAGAAGGTCAAGTGCTGTCGGGGTCCTCTGGCGGTGAAACTAGGCGTCGTAATAGAGAGAGAAGAAGACCTGTAAGTTGTTGGCCGCACCTGGGAGAGATATAAAATCTTCATTGGGACTCTGTCATTCCAAAGTCTTTTCCAGATGTAGAAAACTTGGGCGTAATAAGATGGAAGTAATTCTGAAGAAAAAATACAAAAGACTGTCAAACTCCTAGCGAAGCACTGCTCTTCTTGATCTCAGGTAGGTACTGGTCCCAAATGATACAAATATCGGTATCTATTTGAGACACTGGTGGTTTTTCTGGCTAAATATAGAAAAAAATATCAAAAATCATATTTTTCTTGATGATAGCTACTCGCAGTTGAATAAATTTACATTCTCTATACAATTTTCTTCCAAAAACCTACTCATAGTTTTTTATAGGATGCGTTACCGTCTGTAGGTATAAAGACTGCGTGACTGATAAACAAAATTCGTCAATTACTATCTTAAAAAAAACTACTATCACGAAGGTTGGCAATTACTGCTCTTGATAATTTAAATTTAGATTGTATTTTCTCTTTCCAACTATTGAATAGGCAATGCAATAATAGTGACAAATAGAAATTATTGTTCTTGATGCTCACTTGATCTATCGTTAAGAGTATGACAAAGGCACCATTTTCATTCGTTGATCAAAAACTTCTACGTTCCATTGCTGATACAAACGTTCCGCTGGGAGATTTCAATTAAACAGAAAATACATTTCCTCCTACAAACACAATGGAGCGTCGTCCGCTCTTCCCCCTCTCTTTTCCTGGATATAATTTCACAACCTACCAGCAGTTTCCTAATTCTACTCTTACTTACACTATGTCATAGAATATAAGTAACGCTCGTCGACAACAAAATCTTCACCAAACCCATGAGATATTTTTGTGGCCATAATTAAATGTCAACCGAAATAATTGCAGCATTTCTATTTAAACTTCTCAAGAATTAAGATTTGCTATTTAATTTCAAATTATAAGTAGGAGAGCGTCTTGGCGCTTTTGTGTCCCTAAGGGTGAATGCAGCTGCACCAGCTTCCCATCTCTTACGAGTATTATCTATTCGAACTTGCTCATGGGAAAGAAAGAGTTTCTGAAAAAAATCTCACAAATCTTTATGGTAGATCATTGCAAACATCATTACTTCAGCTTTATCTCTGTGAAAACTATTCTTCCAAATAAAAACTGTTTGCTTCTATCTTTCTCATTTCTATCTTCATAAAAAAATTTAAATAAAATATTAATATTATATTTGATTTGAAATATCTCTCTGAGAGTCTTATATTTTTTTTTCTGGTGAAATTGCATATACGTACATATATTATGAAAGGGTATTCGTTACTAATTCTTCTCTTGAACTAGAAAATTGAGTATCTGTCTGACTTTTTATAATTGTAATAACACATCTAATCTCGAATTTTGTGGTTGATGAAATATTGCTTTAATAAGCAAATTTGGTTAGAGTATTTATTGTGTAAAGATCTACGTCGAGACAGTTAATGATCATGATCGATTCAAGTCTTTTTCTAAATATTTCTTTATATCAAGATTTTCATTACCAATACATAATATGTTTATAGTATTGATCATATAGTTACAGCATATAGAACCATAAGAGTAAAAATTCCACTTGTTTTGCTGAAATTTGTCTCAAAGATATTCTTACTTCAAAATTGACTTTGAATGATTTCTAGACTAAAATATATTGTTTTTTTTATTCCCGTGAAAATCAAGCGTAGTTGCGAAATATGAATTAAAAGCACATCAGTTTGATTATTAGTTTTCGTTATTTGACCTTCTTCAAGAATCCTATAATTATTATCATTTGAAATTGTAAGCCTTATTAGTTACTACGTTTAGTTGTAGTTAACTCCTCAATTTGTTCAGAAACACCGTCATCTTTTGAAATTATTCAGGAATGCTTTATAGAGGGACGTATCATGCATTCGATCCGAACAATACATGCATAGAAGAAAAAAATATCCAAAAGTTTCTTAAAAGTTGTCCTATCCCACTGCCCATCTTGGAGGGTGGCATTATCAAGGACTTAAAACTCCCATTATGTTTGCCCAGGCTCATAAAGAGCAGGTCGTGGTATTATAGAGGTGATCGCAAACAGAGGTTTCTGTGTACAACGTTAGAATTCAAAATATTAATGAAACCGAACCCTCTGCAATAAGATAGATTTCTATAAAATTTAGCTTGAAAATTAGCTAACATCGCCGTTAAAAACTAAGAAACCATTAAAATACATAAATCATAACTTAATAAATATTTCTTACAAAAAATTGGACCGAAGTCATTAGTTGATGCACTGAAAAATACAAAATAATAATAACTCTATTGATGCTGTTACTTTTGAAGTTGTTAGGTTGCAGTTGCAGATTGATAACTTTTGGCACCAACTTCACAAGTACCAGCACCAAAAGAATTATTATTATTTTATATTTTTTAGTGCACCATCTATTAAAGTTTCTTATTTTTCGTATTGTAACATTAGTCACGAAAATCGTTGAACGTTCTATAATATCAATGAAGATAGTACTTATCGTATTATCCACGTATATTCTTTGCTTGTAGTTTATTGTTATTATTATTGAGATCTCAAAACATCGCTGCGGTAATACGGTAATAAAGTATTTTAGATGTTACCATTTTACCACCGCTGTAACTCGAAAACCGAATCTCTAAGGAAAAAATGTTCATTATAAATGTTGCTACAAATAATTAGGTATTTCATGTAGTACCCACAGATTTTCAAGTTTCGAAAGAAATCGCTTTCCACATAGCAAAAATACCCATATTTGAGAATTTAATAAGCTCCTATATCGAAAACTGTAACTGTTTTGAAAAAAATCAATTTAAACGTTTCTGGATAATGTCCTATCTTTAATTATAGTACCTCAGATTTTCGATTTTTGAAAAGATTTGCCCCCTTCCGCCCCCCTTCGGAGGCTGTTTTCGAAAAAAAGGAGATTCTGGATTTGCGTTTTTATGAATACAGGACCATTTCTCAAGCATCCTCTTTCAAATGAATCAAAAACGATCACAGTCGAATTGCAGACCTCCTCCGTTCGGGGTTCGTCGGTTAAAAATAGAAAGATTCACTGATCTATCAGGACGTGATTTAAAATGTTGAAAAAAGTTTGTCAACGCAAACAGTATTTATCCGGTATCTATTTTTCAAATATTTACTTTTCAAAGGTTTGACAAATGAACATGGTACCTATACACGCACAATTTTATAGTGACTTGAAGATTTTTTACAAAAATACTTAGGTACTATTTACATTCAAAATAAAATATATTTTATGGACGAATACTTGCATTTACTTCCACATTATTATATTTCCATTCTCTGGACATGTTATTGTGCGAAATATCTGCAGGGGTAATCAGTTATTTAATTATTGTTTAATTTTAGTATTTCCGCTATTTAGGCGCTGAGAATATGTTAATTTCGGTCATTAAGAATAATAGATAGCATTTTCTTGACTGTATCATTTCTAGGAGTATATGACCAGTCTTGTGTCTATAGTAGGAAATCAGTTCTCAATATCGTGCAATCATCATCACGTTGTGCAAGATAGTAAATACAGCTCTCTGGTAATATAACACTGGAAAATAAATACATGATGCAAGTTGCATAGAAAAAATGTCGTCTTCCGCTTAACAGGTAGGTACATACACATTATTTATTATTACGTTCTTCTATGAATGAATGGGAAATACTTTCAAATTCACAGGCTTGGACAGTTCTCTCGAATAATAAATCATTGGAATCAGAAGCTTTTCTTTTCCTAACTAACAATTGTAGAGGCGTTGCAGAAAATATCCTGTCCCAGAGTCCCCTGACTTTTAGTGATGCGCGGTTTGCAACAGAGCGCGAACGTTTCAGTGTTTTTTAAGTCCAAGAGACGTATTATTAGCCATTGGTCCGTCTCTTTCAAGATTATCTCGGACAGATGTACTAATTTCATAAAATTTCATTTAGTCTCCTTGTTTTATATTCTGAGTAAACATTCGTCCTACGAGAATATTTGAATTGACCATCATAAATCTGATCGGATGGCTTTTCAGTTAAATTTTATGAACGTATTGGAAAACCCGCATGAGTCGACACCAGATATTTTTTGACCAACTTCAAAAAAAGGAGAACGTAAACAGTTCGGTTGTTCGCGTTTTGCATAGTTAACGTGCTCTGATTTTGATGATTTTTAATTCATCTGAAAGGGAAGAGTTGGGAAATGGTCCCTTATTTAAAAAAAACTCAAATCAGAAATCTCGTTACTTCCAAAAACCGCCTCCGAATGAGGTGGATGAGGCAATTTTCCTCAAAAATCGAGATTCTGAGTCCACATAATTACAGATGAGACCATATCCGGAAACTTTTAAGTTATTTTTTTTTCAAAAGAAATACGGTTTTCGAGTGACAGTAAGGGTAAAGAGGTAAAAAGATGTGTGCAATTTTTTTAGAAAATTTAAAATATGAGACGGCCGAATTCAAGAAGCGATTAAATTTAGCAACATTTGAAATGGACATTTTTCATAAAAAGTTATGGTTTTCAAGCTACAGATGTGGGAAAGTCTGAAATATGTGAATTTCCGCCGGCTAATAGGATAAGTATCTTCTTTGATATTAGTGAACATTTAACGATTTTCATGGCTAATGTTACACTCAAAAGTGTGAAATAAATATTTTTTTCTGTGATGGGAAAAAAGATTGACATTTTATCTCTGTTAATAGGTGACAAAGTATCACCTTTTCCCCAGGGGTAGATATACATATATACAAAAATATCAATCAAAACACATAACTAAACTGACAGATATTTGATTACTTCAATGGTTTCCCTAGCAACGCATGTCTAATTGTCGCCTACCACTTTAAAACTTCGAATTTTACTTTGATAATATTCTGTCTTTAACATATTGTAATATTTTTTCAATATTAAATCATGGTTTTTCCCGTCACAGAAAAAAAATGTGTATTATACACGGGAAAAATATTACATCTTAGCTCTCGAACGAAAATCTAGTACTTTTTTACCTTGTAGATATAATAAATAACTATTTTACCAAATATTGGACTGACTTTATTAGTTGATGCACTGAAAAATACAAAATAATATTAATTCTATTGGTGCTGATACTTTTGAAGTTAGTGCCAAAAGTCTTATATCCAACTACAATTGAACAAATAATTTCTCTCTCTCTCTCTCACGCTATAGGTGAAAACCGTATAAAAATCGGTTGAGTAATTTCTGACATTAGCTCGAACGAAGACAGACTCAGCATCTTAGACTACAAAATATAACGCTTTTTGTTAACGCTTCGATTTCACTTTCCATGAAATTCTCGTACCGTAAGAGTAAACTCCAGAAGGAACTAAAGAGCGAATTCAATTCGATAGTATGGTTGTATTTTTATGTTGTCCGTAATCTTGGCGTCGCAATATCTCTTTAATTTTTCAATCATAATTTCCAAATTCCCTGCCATTTGTACTCCTATGTGAATGAACTTTGAGATGAATGCAGCCGCATAGAGCTTGAAAGTTGAATCCATTTTGTAATACGAAATGAAATCTCCTGATATAACATTTCCGACGTTGTCACAGAAGATAATCTCATAGTAACTTGATTGAAACTGGGACAAAATACTGATTATGCAACTTGATTCGTCGCCAGAACATTGTCTTCTCTGTCCTCGGCAAAACTTTTGAGCTTGTGATTTTCTGGCGTCTGACACCTTGAAAGAACGCTCGCCTAGGAACGTTATTGTCCACGAAAATTACCAGCTCGACAGAGAAGTTAATCAACTGCGGCCAAAGCCGAATTAACGGCATAATCAAATGTCAATTAGTAGTTGAAAAGGGGACGAGTTTGATCTAGATGGCGTCTGGGTCTCATTGTTTTATGCAGCGCCATATTCAAATTCAATTTATTATTCCATTATTTTTGAGCGGCAGTCGAATCATTCGTGCGCGCTAGTGGAGAAGGATGGATGCTTGCGCGGTACTTGTTGTTGGTAATTCCAGATTTAATTATTTATTGTTATGGCAATGCCAGATTTGAGAGAGATTAGAAAAAATATTTTCGCATTTATAAGCGTTATGAATATAAGTAAAGGTTAATTTAGGAGGACCCCACATTGGCTTTAATTATTTTTAAAAATTATTTAATAAAATCCCGATGGCCTGTAGCCAGCGGAAAGGTAAATTTCTCTAATTTATTTTCAAACTACATCAATAACATTGTGTTTCGTTTGAATATCTATGAATCTGGGGTAAACTATTGCTTTCTTTAACTATAGTTATTTATTATACAAGGGAAAAAAGTACTAGATTTTAGCTCGAGGTTGTGTTGTCGACCGACGCAAAGCGGAGGGAGACGAAAAACCGAGGTCTAAAATCTAATATTTTCCCGTGTATACTACACTATTTTATTTTGTGACGGGAAAAACGATGATTTAATATAGAAAAAATATTAAAATATATAAAATTCAGTAGATTATCGAAGTAAAATTTGAAGTTTTGAAGTAGTAGGCGACAATTAGACAAATAGCTGTCAGTTTAATTCTGTGTTTTGATTGATATTTATGTGTATATATATCTACCCTGAAAAAAAGTACTCACTTTTTCCCGTGGGGAAAAAAGTCATACCTTGTCATCTTTCAACAGAGATAAAATGTCAAACTTTTTTCCTGTCGCAAAAAAAATAGATTGATAACACATTGAAGATCTGCGGTTGATAATGGTTTTATCGACGCCAGGACGGCTCATCGGCTTGGGTAGCTAGTTGATGCGTGGGAGAACCAGGATCGACTCCGCGTGGCTTGACTTTTTTTTTACTTTTCTTGCTTATTTCTTGTAAATATATTTTTTTTACATACAATTTTCAAAACCAAGGTCTAAATTACTAACCCTAGGAAATATACAATTATATATATATTATGTTCTTAACTATATTAAAAATAATTTTTGATTATCAATTTTTATTTTTTTATCTATCAATTTTAGGAGAAAATACTTCAAACAAAAGTTGTAGGTACAGATTATATCTATGGTTTGAAAATATTTTCAAATATATTTAGGCAATGGTTACTTTTTGTGATTTTTTTTTAATTTTGACCGATCGTCAATTTGAATCTATTTGTTCGATCATAGCCGTTAACGAACTCGGCCAAGAGATTTATACATTCGATATTTGTAGAAAATTGTTCAAAAGTGCAAAAGTTCAAACGATCGCAATAGGAACTATTTTTATAAGAAATTCACTCATTCATTGACTGTTTTTTTCTCGATGAATTGATCTTCAATTAGAGAAATTATCTTTTATCACATAGTATATGAAGTCAAGGACCATTTCTGTTTCCAAGCGATTTCCTAAAAGAAAGACATATAAAAATTGACAGTATGCTTTGAAGATTCATCTTTTATTTGAGAGAACACCTGATTGTTGTTCCCATATTAAAACTTCATGAATTTTATTAGCGATAAAACAGTCAATATCAACAACTTGTAACTTTTTATTCAAGCCTAATAGCTGTACACTTCCGTGGTCAAGTGAACACAGCTGTTGAGCTACGGTCAGAAAGGGTCATGAAACGAGTCTCATTGGGTGCGTTTTTTTGTCTGAAACTATTTTCTTCTTGTTCTACAATAATTACTTATAAAATATTTTTAATAATAATATGGGATTTGACTAAGTTTTTTACCATTTTCAAACAAGAGTGATATGAAATTTGTGAAAAAAATATCTTAAAAAACTACTGCCGATATCATAAATTAATGTACGGTAGGGCGCGGCTAGTTGAGCAATGTTTCACATGATCGCTCATAGCTCCTCAACGATAAGTCTTAATTTAATGGCTTCATATGCATACTGATGCGTAAGTTATTTATTCTTCCCAAAAGTGTCAATAGTAATTTATTTCTAACAAATGGCATTTTAGAGCCCTATAAGTGACGAATGTCAGCGATTCTCAACATACGTATCTTTAAAAAACTACTGCCGATATCATAAATTAATGTACGGTAGGGTGCGGCTAGTTGAGCAATGTTTCACATGATCGCTCATAGCTCCTCAACGATAAGTCTTAATTTAATGGCTTCATATGCATACTGATGCGTAAGTTATTTATTCTTCCCAAAAGTGTCCATAGTAATTTATTTCTAACAAATGGCATTTAAGAGCCGCGACTCTCAACGTACCCCGTATGTGCGGTAAGTTGATCTAGTGTATGGGACAAATTGAGCTACAGAAATTATATCCAAACCATGGGTTCAGTATGTTTACTAGACATAAAATAAAATTTTATTGACAATAATTCTTATATTTATCGTCTCTTAGTGACATCACATTGAAACTAAATGTAATTTTCTTTTAATATTAAAAAAAAGAAAATCAGTCAGTCTTTCTATTAAAATCAGACTTGAACATCTATGAAATTATCACTTATAATCTCCCTAGAGTTTGAATAATATCCGAAAATTTTATCAATTTCCTTAAAAAAAATCGCAGTTAAGAAAAAAATGACGGAGAATAATTCAAGCTTGCAGGAGATTCGGTAAGAAAATTTTATACCCAAAAAGTAAATACAAATTTTTAAAGTTTATAAACATTTGTCAAAATCATTCTACGCTTGTTATTCTAGCATCTGCACGTGACAGGTGTCACGCCAGGGTAATTATCACTTATTAATTTTGCGACAGATTTTTTTTTCGAAAAATTGAGTTTGTTGTCATAACAACCTGTCAAAATCAAAGCATATGATTGGTTTAAAATAAAAGGTATAAAATTTTCACATATAACCTGCCTGGAGCTTGAAAAATTTCCGAAAAATTTTTTGAGTTTAAAAAATTCGCAACTGAGAAAAAAAAATACGGAGAATAATTCAACCTCCAATTTTTGACAGTTTAAAAATAAATATTTGTCAAAAATAATGTATTTATAATTAACAATTTAATAAAACAAATTCATTGAAATTCTTAAACTATGTTCTTGTTTCATACATTGAATATAAAGAAGTCAATCCTAGTCATATTTTTTAAATACTTATAAGACTTTTTGTTTGTACAAAATAGAAACTTAAAACAATCACAAAAATTATACACAGCCTGCTTCGGCTTTAAAAGATTTTGTATCTCATATTACTTCATATATTGAGTTAGTATTATAGAGGAAAAGCTTTAACGAAATAAAAGTATCATCGGGTCCGCCATATTGATACCATTTTTCTATCATTTTCACAAGTACTTTACGTTAAGTGCATTTTCTTGAGTCTTTCTGTGTCAATAGGTACTAATTATATCTACTGCATTGTGTTAAAATGTTAATTATTTCTAGCTGTCGCAGCAGAGACGTTGCTAACAAAAATAAATCACCAGAAGTTCCACAAACAAACACCAGTGTCGTATTTATAAATTTTATATGTTCCTTAGGTATAAAAAATTATATTTCGAATTATTTACTGAACTGATTTTGTACCTAGTTTATTTTCACACGAAATAAACACTTTTGTTTTGGACCCAAATCATAAGTTCACGTCTTTCTTAAATGATCAATACCACAAAGAGTCTAATCACATGGGAATAGAATCCGTCGTTAATAATATCAGATCGAAAAACTGTATCCTCAACATCCATGCCGCGGTGAAGAAATGTTTAAATAATTTTCAACTATGCAGAAATAGGAAAGTCAAACCACAACCACCTCAGATGGGAACGATCCAGAACGATAAGCAGCATTCACTTATCCATTTTCTTTTGTTGGAATAGATTTTTCCGGACCCATGACTGTTGTATTTGGACTAAGAATGAAAAAAATATGTTCACCTGCCTTACAGTAAGAGCAGTACATATAGAATTAAACGCTTCCCTGAATACAAGTTCCACTATCCGCTTTCCGAAGATTTATGTGTAGAAGAGAACAATCAAAGGAATTCAGGACTGATAACGGATCTAATTTTGTTATGGCAGAAAGGGAATTGAAGGAGTGGTTTCTTAGCTTGAATAACCATTCATTTCCTGAAGAATTTACTTCGAAAGGTATCATTTGGAGATTCAACCCTTCAGGTGCTCCACGTGTGGGTGGAATTTGGGAGCGGATGATACTTTCAATAAAAACGGCTCTTAAAATCAGTCCGATATCCATCAGCCCCAAAGAAGAAGTTGAACATATTGTCAACTCAAGGCATTTAACACATATTTCTATAGACCCAAATGAACCAGAGGCAATAAAACCTAATCATTTTTTGTTGCTGAGACCTGGCGATGTTAAATCTTATGTTGAAATTGCTCAGGCATTGGCGGATTCCTATTGGAGGCGTTGGGTTAAAGAATACAGAACCCACTCTTATTCAGAGGCAAAAGTGGCATGATAAACCCCATAAAAATATAGGGAATATAGTCCTGGTTGTCGATGAGAAAACTCACACAAATCAGTGTATGATAGGACGAGTAGAAGAACATTCCCTGGTAAAGAAAGATGGTATTATAAGAGTCGTTCAAATAAAGAGTGGAAAAGGAACCTACATGAGATCATTAGCAAAATTATGTATTCTTCCTGTAATGGAGTGAAATGGCAGCGGAAGCGAGCTTGATGCTTTAGAAAGTAAGAAAAAAATTAACAAAATAAGACCATCTATTCCCGATATTATTTTGGCACAGACATACTGATATACCCATAGACCAATAGGTAGAATGTATTCTGGATCCTGAAACTCAAAGACTATTAGTAACTGGATATCGAAAATTTGAACCCATTGCAATACTTTTCTAATAAGGTTACTTCGGTAGGAGAGTAAAAACATTCAGGCATTTGACGTTATTTGTTAGACAACTCTAGACTTGGAAGACTGGATATATCTGAAAATGATTAATTTTTACTTTCACATCATTGAACAGAGGACTGAGTGAAATGACAGTCACTAACGAATATGAGTTTAGCAGTTGAACAAAAACTATTAACCATTCGAATTGTTCCTGTTTGGTGTGCCTTTTGTATCATTTGTTACGTATCGTTAATTTATTTGTACTTGTTCAATTTAGTGCGGTAGTGTGTTATAGCAATAAAATAATCATTTTATAGTTGCACCTACTGGAAATATCTATTCAATTCGAATAATTATTATGGATTATCATTTAATTTATACGATTGCACATTGATTCTGGTCACAAATACATTTTGTACGGTTATGGTTTTTGCGAATTATTATGTTTCAGTTGGAGAATGAAGGAAATATTTTATTAATGCCTACATACATCCAAACCTATGTTAAGCTCATAAATGATATAGAATAGTTGGGATTAATAAATGGGGTATATTTTAACAAGGTATGTTGGTTCATACTTCTGCACTTTTTGAATGGTTTATGTGTAGATAATCAATAACTATATAATTTCTACATTTCCAAATACAAAATGAGATGTTCCTTGAAATCTATATTTCTTTTTTTTCTGTAGATACACAAATCTTGATATTGTGATCCAAGTATTAAAATGTCTTATGGTCGTTCTGTTTGCCTCAAAAATAGTTTGAATTAATAAACAAAGTAGATTCAAGCGATACTTCCAAAATGGCTGCCGCCTAATAGCTTTGTTTCTACTGTAAATCCGGAACTGATTTCCAACTGCTTGCTTATCATCGTTCGAATAACTAATAACTTACTAGAATTGGCATTTGTATAATAATTTAAGAATAGCTATTGTAAGCACGATCAATTACCCTAGGTCAAGAGACTTCCCTAAAAAAGTATCTCAAATCTTAGACTGACCAGAAAACTAGCAGTTTGCAAGAAACTTAAGCCTTGGGTAGAAACGGGGGTTATCATGTAAGTAGCAACTGCAAGGCGACCGCGACTATTGAACAATTGTTGCTGTCAAAACGTCGATTTTGTACAGTGTTGCCGCTCATTCAATGTAGATCCTAAATTGATGCTCGAATAAAATTATCAAAGCGAAGTTGATTGTATGTATTTGTGAATAATTAAGGATTTTTTTAACATGTTCTTTATAAAATAGCTATTTTCACTTATTTATCCTATATTTAATAGAGAAGGTCTTATTGACTACATGTAGAAAGTGGCAACACTGATACAACAACGCGATTGCAACTGGTTGCTAAATTTTACATGATACGGGGGCCGTTCAGGCTACAGCTGACTGTTCGTTTTCTGATGAGTGTTGAAATACGGGAACAATATTATTGTGTACATTGAATTCCAATTTCGTACCAGTTTTCTTCGTTATATATTTTGTTGTTGAAATATTTATATTTGGTCTTAGTACTGTTCTATATATTATGCCCATAAAAAAACAAACGATTCACTTAGAAATATAGTAAATACTTGAGATCATCGCTGATTGCCCATTCAGCACTTTCGAAAAATCTAATTGAGATCTGCATATCAATGCTGAAAACTTTCTCATACTAATCTTGCACATCCCGTACGCTTGTACATTCGCAGTGGTAGATCTGCCAAGCTGTACACAACAATGATGTTCAACATTTATGGATATTCAGTATAGTCGGCACTACTTTCAGGCCCTTTATGGGCTCAGTGTAATCCATAAATAATAATTACATAAAAATAACATTGATTATTGTTTGATCTACACATACTGGAAAGCAATTGCATTTCAACTATGTATATGAATTACAAACATTAATCAGAATCATTAAAATATTCATCAATTTCGTATTAATAAGCCAAATAATATATTAACCGCATTAATTATATATCCAAAATTTATTACATTTATATATACAGTTGTGCATGATCGATAAATTTTGAAATATGAATGACCTGGTTCAAAATATGATTGAAGGTTGTTTATAAGTTTCGATATCCCAAATAAATACATACCTTGTATTACAAAATGAATAAAACCCTGTCTCTTTATACTTGGTGTAAGATCACAAATTTATTTTCTTCACCTCGATTTTTTTTCTTCTTTATATTGGTAATAGATAATATATCTTCTTACTGTGTCAAATTAGCAAAATGGTTTGGTGTTAAAGATAAGGAAAACAAAGACCTTCTACAACAGTCACAAAACGTATTAACAACCGATATTACGCTTTCACACCCTAGATCTGCAAAGCTAATTATTCTAATTCCATGTTTATAACAGGAACGTGAACTAATTTATGCCCGAGCATTATTAGATGATATTCCAGTGCGGAATTTCGGCTGGAGAAGTTAAGCTTCTACGATATACCGACAAAGATGTTCATTTCTCTAATAATCACCAAATTCCGACGATAATATTATTTCTCAACATTGTTAGAACCTAATATCGAATATCGATAAATTCAAGGAGAGGATTATAGCCTAGATTGTATTGAATGTTCTTCATTTTATGAAAAATAAACTAATACTATTTAATTATAAAGATAAAGAAAATGGAGAAAATTTGAAAAATTTAAAAATTAAATTAGGAACCCTCATCTACATAAATTATATTTTCTTACAAAAAATAGGACTGTTTTAGTCAGTGCGCTTAAAAATACAAAATAATATCAATTCTACTGGTGCGGGTAATTTTGGAGTTGGTGCCAAAAGTCTTCTATTTACCTATAACTACGCACCTTCACAATTGCTAGTACCAAATAATTAATATGGAGAGAAGCAAGTGAGAACGTTTTCTTAGCATGTCTTTGCTAGAGTCAGTTGGGAATGACTGGTCATGCCGTAACAATGAGTGTATTCGTTGAATGACCCTACGGTCAACGGCAGCAAGACTAATCCCACGTAATAAATGAATCTGTATGCCTTTTGTGTTGAAATATTGTTCTAAATCTTATGGATTAAATATAAAATCAGATAACTTCACGTGTATCTTGTGTATAATGATAATAATTGCCCAAGAAGGAGGTGGAGGAGGAACAAAGATGTATTTGTCAGAATGAAAGTAAGAATCATTTGCAGCAACGTTTAAATTTTACATTTCCCAACAAAATCTACGGTTATCGAATTACAGCACTAAGAATATGCAAGATTGTTACCGCTATATTTTGACATCACTGAATATTAGTTTAAGTTCATCCATTCCAATAAGTAATGGAACACCCCAGGACCGACATTTTTATTTAGTGAAATGAAAAATTCAAAATAAGGTTAATTCCATTGGTACTTTCAAATTTGGAGCCGAAAGTCTTCTATTTACTCACAACTGCTTTCTTTCAAAATTTCCAGCCCCAATAGAATGAACCTAGTTTTTTAATATTTCATTGCACCAAGTAATATAGTGGGTCCTATTTTTTGTAAAAATATTTATCTTTTTATTTATTCTGTGTTATTTTATTGGAATGGCTCATATGATTGGTCGATTCAAGTAGGATATTTCATTTATGAGTAGACAAGTATAAAAGATATAAACTACTATCGCCAACTTATTTCTTAGCAAGAGTTCACTTGAAATTAAATTCCAACTTGAGTTACAATTTAAACCAGCAAAACAATGTAACTTATACTTATACAAAATAATGTTTTCTCCTCTACTTTCACTTATCAACATGAACTCAAAGATTTGTTGCAGTAAGTTTTTTTCTTAGTCTATTGAATCTTCTTCTTCTTGATCTTGATATTCAATTTTAAATTTTTAATTTCGATTCTTAAAACTAGATAAATAACTAGTATCGCCACAATGGTTTCACTCAGATATTTAAATGAGAGCTTAGATTTTATATGTTGGACTTAAATCGATCCAAAAAATTATCATTCGCAGTAGGCATTTGAAATGGGGAGCGTGTCTTTGCTAAACACAAATAGCAAGCTAAAAGTGACAAGCGTTATTTCTATCAATATAAATGCAATTGCAGATGACACAATTACTTGTGTGTCTTTACAGACATATTCTCATTTTCAAAAGCTTACAGGGGATGAGTTTTTTTTTGGATCGCTGTACAACTACATTATAGAATGTTAGTCATTACATGATTCGAATATTCCATCCATTCTAGTATATTTTTCATGTTGATGTTCGTTTAGGATTATCTCTAATAAGTTGACCAAGAGATTATTTTCAAAAACCAGAAGGATGGCCTTCTAAACATTGTAACCTTTTATATCAAAACTGTGTTTTGGACTATATTCCCTCGGATCTAAATAATGCGATATAATTCAATGAAACTTAACTGTCTGTGATTAGAAGTTGTCCTTTATATATTACTCCATGTCTTCATATTATGCGCCATAAAGGACGTTGTACAGCGAGAGCGAGTCCCATCAAGTTTATCGATGCCTACTATGTATCTTCACCTGCCAGTCTGCTTGTTACACCTTTCGTATTCTCGACACCGGTTTATCTCTTTCAATAACGTTAAGTAAGACCTAACATTAATATAGGTTGACATGTTGGCTTGCGACGTCAACGCAACTCTAGCTCTATAACTAATACGTTGGTAGACATCAAATTAAGCGTTAACGATAGAACCGTTGAAGACGTTGGCACGTCATAACCACAATAATGGTGGTGTTGCCTTGTATGGATTAGCATATAAACTGGAAGGCGTCCCGTCGATAAGAGACGCGCTCCAAGGTACCAGGGACGATGGATGTTGTATGTGTCGTTGTTGGACGGGCTTCTACTGCAGGGGTGCTGGAAATTGTAATTCTCAGGATGTCCTATGGTGGTCTTAAAAGAAGGCGTCAATATGAGCCTCTGAATACATCTTATGGCATTCTAAAAGACATTTTATGTAGGAAGAACTGACAAAGAAACAGAAATTAGGCCCAACAATTATACGGTCGACTTTATAGACTTTGTTTGGGTCCTCAATAATCTAGAAACTTTTAGAGGACAAGAAATTATAGATTTTTCAACAATATAGACGACAAAATCATAATTACCAATTTTGATTAACTAGTTATTCAGTTTAAATATGTTTTCAAGACTTGTGCAGTTGTGCCTAGGAGGCGGGGCCTTACATTAGGCACTACTTAGTTTGGTGTTGCTTAGTTTGCTTTTAGTGAAAATGGGCATTTGTCATTAAGAGTGCTGTATAGATGCGGAATCGCTACAAAGTGTCGTGAAAATTGTATCGAGTGGTAGCTCATGAAAAAACGCGCACGCCTAAACACCCATCGGTAAACAATAGAAACCTAGCGTGAAATCTGGAAATATATCGAAATTTCGATTCTCCACTACACGATCCTCTCATTATTATGTAGATATACCTAAAACTACGTAGTTGTTATAAAGCCCTCGTAACATTTATAACACATAGCATCTCTGAAGCCACCAGAAGACACTTTTATATAACGACATGAAACGTGCTGGGGTGTAATCTGCCCGTTTTTATCGATATTTTATGATTGATATCCATTTTGCGTTCACATAACATAAAAGTGAGAAGCCAATGGAGCGGCGGCATTGCTAAATTACCAAATGGTAATTACTAACACCCTCTGTTCAGGATGTAATTAAAGCTAGCAAAATAATGCGACAACATATAAGAAAGAAATTGGAATCCAGCATGAGAAATGCCGGTAGTATTTATTCATAAGTTTGTTATATAAATAACGTGAACGGAAATTAAAGAATTAGCTTATTCGTATTAATCGTATTATACCTAATGGTTTCAATATATCATGATTTTCAAGATGTTCGATATGAAGTTTCGTTATAATACATTAATATATTTATCTTGAATATGTAGCTGATCAATTTCGTTAAGTCTTAAATAATATTGGAACATTAGTTTTTTTCAGAATAAGGATGAGATTGGAAAGATAATAGATCCTAACTTATTATTTTGATAGTATTTTAATTTGAAGTAGCCTTCAGTTCCAGAATCAATGTTCATAAAAAAATATTTTAAAAACTTGGTGTCTTTATTCAAAAAATAAGTTGGGTCAATTTGAACGGATTCTGTATAGTTATTTCTAAAACTCAAAAAATATTTTATGTAGGTATCTGTCTCACATTTTTATAATTTCCCCTTGCAGCTCTCAAGCAAACGAAATTTTTTGTCCATAAAAGAACATTGATTAGTTTTGTATATTATTTTTTCCATATTACCAATAATTATATAATATTAATAAAAGTATCAAAAATGAAATGAAATTTTTATATGTGGAATCACACAAGCTTTTTTTTTCGGGCGTCTAATTCTTAACGGGCCTCTTGTCTTTCTTGACAGTGCTGACACTGATCTACAATTTAAGGAAGCCCCAAGGGATGACGACCTTTAGTTTTTGCCACTTTCCCGCCATTTATGAAATTTTCCTGTTAGGAAAAAATCCTTGACCTAATCGGTCTCGAACCTACGTCCTCAACCGGGTGATAGAGTATGTATAATCTACTGAAACAACTGTAGAATTATGTGCCTTACTTGATTTGCGTGAGTCGTCAGACGCCACGCGTTTCGCATTTTCGATTCAGCTGTGTCTTAAACAACTATCCGGTTGAAACCAACTGTTCTTCAGGAGGTAGAGATTTCAACAGTATTATTCCTGATAAGTTAGAAATACATCCCTTTGTCAACATTTTCTTTCTGAGGGGTGGCGCCTCGCTTTCGCTCGAGATCAAATGAAGTACGAGGAATTAATTTACAGTTGTTTCATTTATATAGCTACTTGACATAATCCTCGTAATCTGTTATATATTTATTCTGGCCCGAATACCTATATCTCTTTCTGGATCAAGGTAAAACCTATTTTACGAAAATTTAATTTTGACCTTATAAGCATGAATATTTTTATTTTTTTTATAACCAACTGATCTTCTGTGTTGTGTACTACTGAACGGATGCATTTCAAGTCAATTTAAAAAATAAATCTTGTATGTTTCTTGCATACTTAACGTAATAAAAAACATAATTACGAAAATTCTGTTATTCTTTTGTCACAGCGTTTAAAAAATCGTTTCCTGTTCCGTCCCACCCTGTATACCTATCGCGTCTTGTAAGTCGGAAATATGACTTACGGTTGAGCAATTTCTCAAACAGTTGGGGTCTCACCATTCAAACTGAAGTATTCATGGCATGCATGACTAATAATTTCATTCTGTTTCAGAAAAAACTCGACTGTTCTGGAGCAGTTCCATTACCATATTTCGCAACATGAGTTATACGCAGAGAATAGTCCTCTAGTGGATCAGATACTCCACGACATGGCAGTTGAGCCCATCATGCATGTTGGTGAGTAATTGTTATTAATTTTGTGGCTTATTTTTAAATGATACGCATTTATTTCTTGAGTCGGTGGTATCTACTTATACTTTGCTGTATTTTATCTATATTTTCTACCATTTGATACAATGTAAATTGCATTTGATTTGCTCTATGGAATGTTAGAAGTAAATATGTTCATGAAATGACTAATGGGAAAAATAAGAGCATCATGAACTTCCTGCAATTACAAGAAACAATCAAAACCATACTAAGGTTTCTTGTGATCTCGATGAAATAATTTAGTGGATTGGGCAAATAAGTGAAAACACCTGCTTTCTGACTAAATTTTACATTAGATATATTACATATTAAGAAAATACCCCTTTTTATCTTGTTTACTTTTGCTTTTTAGATAGAAAATTCTTCAACAATTTAGATAATATAGGGTTTGATGAATGTTCTACTTATGGTTTTCTAAATATTAAATCAAATAATCAAATTATAGGTGTAGTAAATATACACGGTGTTTATTCAACACGCGAGAATACAAGATGCTTTCCCAGGACTGCCCTAAGAATATATTGTTCTTTCATATTTCTGAGAAGACGCTTTTTCTCGAAGATACAACAGCAGAAATTTTCGAGGTGGAGTTCACTTATGATATGCTCGATCACCGGACTCAAGCCCCTTATATTATTGTATTGTAGCCTATCGGTTGAAAAACCACCTATCACGTCATGTCTTTAAAATTATTTCTACTGATGAAAATCAAATTAAATACTTCACTGAAGAAAGCTTGAGATCTCAAAGTGCAAATGCAATAATATTTTAAATAGAAAATGATGATGCCGCGAGGTAGAAAAGATTTATCTCCCAAGCAATCATAGCTTGAGAAAAATATATAGTGCGTTTCAAACTGAGAATGTTTAGTGGATTCTTATGGAGCACATCTTTGCCAGCGCGCTGATATGCCAGAGTCGCCGCTTGGCTTTAATTTTTATCTCAATATTTTTATTTTAAGTAATTAATAATAGAGAATAAATTTCAATATTACAAACAAAACGTTATTACAGATACCCTTGAAGAACGGCAACACTGGGTGCCGTTTTCCCATTCAAAGTAGACTGCCTATATCCGGCCACACTGTATTCTCAGTTTAAAACGCAATATAGTTGCAAGTAGTACTTTTTACTTCAATGTTATGAATACATATGGAATATATGTCAAATAAATTATATATCCTGATGCAATTTAATACTTGGGATATTCAAATTACAAAATTCATTTCTACCCTCACTAGTTTATATATCGGTAGATAATAACGAAGATCAAATATCTCTCCATGCACCAAAGATCAATCGGTATAATCATCAAGCCCATTAATCATCTGGTTTTCTAGTAGAATTAGCGCAACTGAAATCCTCTAAATCACCTTGCGGTGTATTCGCATTTCCCTACTTTCTAGCAGGATTTAATAGGTAGCAGCGAGCGATAAGTTTCGGGATTGTGTAAATACACCTGCGTCTAACCGCCTAGTAATTAACATGTCGATTGACTTAATTACCCGGCTTTGGTCATTTACATAGTTCGTCCGTCTGCGGTAGATTGACAAACGCTACGATCCTATCTTACACGGACGTTGTAAGATGATATTATATCCATTATTTATATTGACGTCAATTTCACGAACATTTAAAAGATTTTTAAATCATCTGAATATTGTAATTAACAATATTAATTGACTTTGATAGGATTATAAGTCGAGTTCTGATTGTGAGTCTCGTGTAATTTAGATTTTGAGATTTTTTAGAATGGAAAGATTGTACGGGGTGCGTTCGTTTTTGCAATTTTTAATTTTCTTACTTAAATCTGATCATAAGAAGACGTATTTGTATCTCGTTCAATTTTTATAGCTTGTTATCCTTGTGCCAATATATCTTAGCTGGTTTAGTGTTTTATACCTCTAAATGTTCTTGATATTATTCTGACCGGTATTTATTACAGAGTAGGCTAAATTGATTGATGAAATAGGTACGGAGTTCTTCCCTTTGTGGCCTAAGAACATACAGGGGAGTACTCAGCTCTGCATAAAAATCAATGTTCTCAATAACTTTGTGTTCGTTTTATATCCGAAGAATGGCATACTTTCTTAATATGTTCACTATTAATAGTTAGAGATACGGAATCTCCAGTTTTTATGTCATCATACAAGTATGGTCCAATAATAAAATTAAGTAACTTGCTTGTCATTAAACTATCCTGTACGATTTTATGTGAATGTATGAATTGTATTTGTATGAATTACGTGAATTACCTGTTCACTATATTTGACAGTTCAGTATATATTCAGTATTTAGAGAGAAATGCGCATCATCCGTCAGCAAATTACCGTTTGTTGATTTCAATCCAAAAGGAGTATACTCGGGAAAGACGGTAGACTGATACTTCTTCAACAAGGGTGTTTGCCTGGCAGGAACCAAGTGCAGATTTCGCCATGGAACAGAAATGCAGCAAGGTACTACCAAGGATGATTCTAATCGGGACGATCAGATACTAAGGAGGGGGCAGTGTAACGTGAAAACTTACCCGTATACACCCAGACACACACACGAATGAAAGAACATCCTGGAACTCCAGAAGAATTGTATATGCTGAACTGGATTTATCTCGAAGGAATATATTGGGAAATAACATACAGCAAATAGCAGACTGGTATCAACTCGAAGCATCGATAAACTAGTAGGTTAAGTAGTATAAATAGCTTCGTCAATCACAGAATAGTCAGTCAGTTAGCGTGTGCATGGAACAGTGAATATAAATAAAGCGCTAAGCGCTGCTGTGAATGTAAATGTGTATATAGTTGCTTAATTGTTAGTGTAAATAAATATGTGGAAATAAATCGAACCGTTACAATACTTTATAACCGTTCGGATTCAAATTGCACCTGAACCACAATCCGTAAAGAATAATTATACCAGATACCAAATCTGCGTCATTTAATTTTAACAACAGTTTAGGTTAAAGAGATACTTTCTTAGGATTTGCGTAAAAAAAACTATTATTTATGTCATTTCAAATAATTTTGATATCAAAATTACTCTATTATACTGAGTGCAGTGAATTATAGTTAGCTGAGTTTTTTTTATATTTTTGAATAATTTTTGAACTTTAGACATTACTGATACTTGGTCTTCCTGATGTTGGTAAAATGACATCACTCGCAGACGCTGTTATTTTAATTCTGACATTAAACTATGGTACGCTTTTCTTTAATAGGGTCCTGCCCACATTTTCGTTTGAAATCCTCGTAATTCATCAGTGTAATTTCTATTGCATTCACAATACCTTTAAATTTTGAATCGTTTCAGTATAGGTATTTCCACGTGTTTTATTCTGAGAAATATTTTCTAATCGGCAGTTTTATAAAAAAAGTCGTTGAAAAATAATCTAAATGCCACCAAATATTCATGACATCAAAATGAAACTTCTTATTAATAATACCTTATTGTTTTACCGCTTTTCAAATGATGTTTTCTGTAGCATTAGTGAAAATTCTTAAGAATATTTCTAATGTTTTGTTTACATATATGTTGTACAAAAGGTTTTTGACAATTTCCTTCGTCATATAAAAAATTGTATACAGGTATATAATGCAACCAAAACTGACATTTCTGGATATTGATGAAACATTTTTGCCAAGTACCTACAGGTTTCAAGTAACTCAAAAAATGGAGTAAGTATGCCACTAAAATTGCCTAGATGGCATAGATAATAGATAATTTAATGACTTCGGCATAACTTTTTTTTTAAATACCTACCAACTAGCGAACAAAACAGATATAAACTCATTATACTAAACTAAATTTTGTCTACAATATTGTATAAAATATATACAGGAACAAAATTTCTTCCAAAACAGCCATTCCAAGTCAACACAAAACAGTTTATCTATAAAATTTCAAAAATCAATCCTTTCAAAAACAAACCTAATTTTAACACATTTTTTGTAAAAAACACGCAAAAAGACATGCCAACAATTAAACCTAACAACATGATAATGAGTAGAAAGAGGGATCAAAGTAGCTAAAACAATGTTACATTGGAACCCAGTATTTTTTCAAGAACTAATTTTTATTTTGATTTTTTGAATTCACTGTTTTAGTTGAGTAGTCTTTTTCTTTTCAAATAATTTTATAATACAATTAATTTTTCTGTTTTGTTCTAAACCTTATCAATTGAGCAAGACTACTACTTTATGTAGTCGAAATGTTTTGATGGGTTTCGATTGGTTTCGCTGGACAACGCTTGTTATATTTGCTATTTCTAAATCAACATTTCCGTCTCTATCAGGAAGTATACCATATGAATCACTTGAATAGGACAATTGCTTAAAAACTATTGACCCTACTATCCGCCAGTCCCGGAGCTAAACAATGGTAAGGAAACACTTGTACTGATCCAGTACCAGTTCAGGATTTGCGCGAGCTTGGGATATGTAAATGGATATAAGTTATTCTCTAAATGTGCTCTGCTCGTATTTCGGTGATTTGATCATACCTAAGCAATTGACCATTAAAATATACCAAAATAAATATCTTTTATAAAAAATAACTTTATTATTATTAAATAAAAAGCACAAATTATCGTTCTTCCAATAGAATATTGTATAGGTACAATGATCCTATACAACCTTTTCTGTATACGAGTTCTGCAGTTCGTTCTACTTAAAGGATTTGGACTGCTCTCCCCTTTTTCTCAACCGATAATTCCTATATAAATAGTTTACTGTAGTATTCAAGTCTTAAGCATAAGCATCATATAGGGGGCAGTCTGAACCAAAAACGAGACTTGGCGCAAGTTTACGACCAAAATTAATAATAACGTAGATATTTCGAACAATATTTGTGAGACGTTTTTGTTCGCTTTATTTTTTTATGACCTACAAAAAATTATGAAAATCTGATTTTCCTAATATGACTACCAAATTTTACCATGGATCTTTATAAATTGATAACAATACAAATTAATTTATTACTTGGTCCTGGAGGCGTATTCTGTACATTTATCGACTTCTTAGCTAAGAGATCGACTTATTCTAAATACATATATATAGATATACTAATACATGGCGATGCATCAGTTGGTGTCAATCCAGGAACAAAAATCATTGTTCTGTGTCGTGACGTTTTGGCGTTCTATTCTAAGATAGTCGGGGGGTATGTAGAGCGCGACTAGTTAGGAAACTAAAATCGATAACAATTGACAGTCTATCTCGACGTCACGTGATCCAGTTGACGCATCACTATGTATTAGTATATCTATATATATAGATGAAGTCGATCTTTTAGCTAAGAAGTCGATGAATGGAATACGTCTCCAGAATAGGTTTATATATATATATATATATAATAATAATAAAATAGATTTTTGTTGGGGACGCAGTCATTTAATAAATAAAATTCTTTGGATTATGCCAAGCTTTCGAGAATGTTTATTCTCTTCGTCGGGGCAAAATTCGTGAATGATTGATGGCTATGAAATCTTTCCAATTTGTGGTTAATTTTATCTAAATTCACGAATTTTGCCCCGACGAAGAGAATAAATATTCTCGAAAGCTTGGCATAATCCAAAGAATTTTATTTATTAAATGACTGGATCCCCAACAAAAATCTATTTTATCAAATATTAAACCAGTCAAGAATTCAGAATCAAACAATATACATATATATAAAATTTAGATGTCTACTTCTTGAAGTATTCTGCCATGTTACAAACTGAGTTTTTTTATAAAATGCCTGGGTGTTTTATAAAGTTCATAGAGTTTATATTCTAAAATTATGGTTAGAAATTAAATATGTGAGTACTTTGTAATCATGCTAAGAATTTAAATCTTTTTATGAAATGCCACCAAGCCACCGGCCACATTATCAAATAAAATGATTTTATATATCATTTTAGATTTTGACTGTTCAGTCATTTGTGGGAATTATATTCAGTATTGACACTTATAGTGACACAAAAGTCATAGGTTTCGTTTGAGAAAATGTTGATCGTTGTATGAATACATTTATCAAAAATATTATTAAATTTTATCAAATGTAATGTAAATAAATCGTTAATGCATACATTTGTTAATACTATTAAGTATAAATTATTTTCTTAATACATCCTTAACTGCCAAACATTCATTCATTGACAATTGCTTCTGTCAAAGTAATACCTAGTGTTCGAATTCGACAGATATAGGATTCGCTACCTCGCTCAATGCAATTTTAATTCTGGAAAACCAACGATCTGGATACCTTCCTCCTATGTGCAATGGCTTCAACAGTTTATCAAATGACTCCAACACTTTGTCATGTTTTATTGCATCCTCTTTTAAACATAAATGTATTTTTTTCATAGAAACGTTTTTTTTGCTGAAGGTCTAATATAATTATTGCCTTAGAATATCTTATACACTGAATTTCTTTATTCATTTAACGAATTTCTTTTTCTTGCCCTAGAAAGGTAAACGCGAGTCCATAAGACGAAATGTAAAATCAATGTTTTTGATGTGATGTTTTGAGCATTATAACCATGATTTTAGAATATAGCTGCACTTTATAAAACCCTAGGCTATGACATATTCACTATTCAACGGTTGTGAAAGTCTATTTTAGCTCTTAGGTTGCTTTTTAGGTATTTGATGAAATGATGACAATTCTGATGACATCTTCTTTCTTCTGATCGTTGTCTTGGTGATAATTAGTAATTAACTATTTACTTGCATTTGATTTTGTCTATTTATGACTGAGATATTTCCATTAGTCGATCTATCTCTGCACATTTATAAATTATATATACCCACTTCCCAGCCGTAAAGATCTCGAGTGAGTTTATGTCTAATACATCCAAGAGATAGCCATAAGTCCCGATGTTTATCGCTTCAAGAATCGTAAACTAAGAAAATAGTCATGACGTACTTCCTCGCTCACTGTGTTGCCAAAGCAAAAAAATATAAATAATATGTTAGCCCTCACAAAGAGAACGCCCAAAGAACAACTTTCCAACTTCAAAGTTGGTAACACTAAGTGGCATTTTTATTTTATATGACTTTCCGCTTTGTGACAACAGCAGGACGCCCCCCGGTTTTATGGCCAGTCTGATATTTTCAAAGTAGAAGAAAAGACCAATATGATGACACCATCTAATCAGCACAATATTTATTCTCTCTAAGCGGAAGCAAGGGAGTAACGTCCAGATGAGAGTTTGAATAAATGATGAACTTTTAGTGGCCATTTCCAGACTAAACTACACATATTGGAAATATGGTAGGCTAATCCTTAGTTTGTATGCATTCAACTTTTTCTATAATAATATCGGTGTAGGACTTATGTATTTCAATATGTTATTTATGTACATGTTCCACTCAGTTTTAAGTTATTGATATTTTTCAAGCAAAATCAGATAGAAGTAAAATGTTTGTCTTGAGAGCAGATAGTAGCTGCAGCTCAACAAGTTTAAATTATGCGATGAAATGGTTCGATGGTTTGTAATAGCTAAGGAAAAAAACGTGGATGACTGGTAATGTGTGGTATGGTTGCATCTTCCCTTAGCGATACATCAGATTAAATTTGACAAACATTAAGTAGGTATGTCATATTCCACTTTGTAAAATTAAATTAATTAAATAATTCAAATGTAACGGAGAACAAATTATATTATTGAAAAGAAAGTGGCAAGTAGGTACCTACAAATGAGCTTACAAGCGTTAGGAGTTTGTAGGTACCGTAACGTATGATAAGATTAGTAAAAACTAAAACTATCTACTTGTACGAGTATATATACGACCCTTGGAGTCAACACTATGAGTTTTCAGTAGATGTACTATTCAAATTGGATAACGATTACTAATCATACATAGGTCTTCTGTACTATAGCACTTTATTAAAAATTGTAGATAGATATTATATAAACAAAACAAATATATCGTGCGATCCAAAAAAAAATGATTCATCCGCAGTTGGCCTTTGATAATGAGAACATGACTAAGAAATAAGCGTACACCAGAGAGTCAAAGAAGTGTTTCCAGAATCAACCATTGTAGGCTATGGGTTTCATTTATCCCAGGCATGGTGGAGGAAGATACAACAACTTGGACTCACATATGATTATCGAAGCACTAATTCCGAAGTTGGTATATACTCAGCATGATGTTTTCACAACCGTACGAAGTTGGAGATGCATTTGTGGAAGATTTTATGTCCATTTTACCTCCTGATGGCAGAATGGAAGAACTCGAAAATTATTTGATAGTTAACTAGGTATATCAGGGAAGAATCCTTATTCCCACCAAAAATTTGGGCAGCTTTGACAGAGTGCACAGAGGATATTGTGAAACAGCTTATCCCAATATTTATAAGTTTGTCAATGCTCTTACTGGTATGTAAACCGATACATTAAAATAAACAGTTTCAAATCCAATGAGACGCCATCTACGAGCAAAAATGTTAGGAGAAGAAAAAACTGTATAACTGCTGCTGTCAGAAGTCATGACCAATTCCGGCTAAACTTTACGAGATAGATCAAACTAATGTACCAAGGAATTGTATAACATACAGAGATCTACAAAAAAATCCGCGATGGTATATGTCTATCTTTTATGATTCACTCACAATAACTATTTTAGTGCTAACCGTACGAGAGTGGGTCTCTAGTTTACTTATATTCAGTGATTTAAAAATATAGTGGTAACAATAATAGTGCTTTATTTCGATCGCACTTCATTTTTGTGAAAAATCTTGCCGACTATATTTTTTTATTCAATTTCGTCTGATAAACTTTCGCGAAAAATTCATTCATTCTTTTGGGAAGTCGGTCAGAAGGGAGACGAATTCTTGGAAATATCTGAAACATCAAGCACTATCAGTCTTTCAACATTTTTTGGATAGGTATAGGTAAAATGTGTGTATTCCATCGAATATAAAAATCGTCTGATCAAGTGCTGCAAGCTTTTTTTTCAGCGTGGTAAGATACAACTACAATGGTCATATTCTATTTTGACGTAGAACAAACCGTTTAGCCAGAATATGATCAATCAGTTAGAAAATTTGAGAGCATTTGAGCATACATTTTTTTGAAATCAAACAAAAGTATACACCTACTAGAAAATGCGCCGCTCTTAATTAATTTCTGCTAGATAATATTTATTACTAATTGTACTTATTGTTACTTACAACTATTTCCGCGTTTTCAGATTAAAATAGATTAAACCTGTTGTCATGATTATGTATATTTAATATTTACTGAAGAAGACTTCTTGGTTGTTTTAATATATATGAGAATTTGTTTCTTATATATAAGTCTCTGCACAAAATAGCGTGCAGGGAGGTAGAGTTCCAAACGTGGGTTGCGACGTGCCCAGGAGATTTCGATATCAGGCTTTTAAGGGTCGTCTCCTGCCTTATATGATTGCATCATTGCACGGTGTTGTGCAAATGGAGTCTTGTTGTAGTCACATTATTATTTGCAAAATCATTGAATTAATAATGAGGTTATGCTTTTTCTGAAAAAAACAAGACTTTCATAACATGTCAAAATTGTGATAATTATTGTTAAAGGATTCAGTGAGCAACAAATGTATGGAACTTCATTCCATAAAAGTGTGGTTTTAATCTATGAGAACATCGCCTGGGCCTATATAGATGCGACTATCGAGGTCCATAATGTGAACTTTAACATACTTCAAATTCCGTTCCGTATTACGGTAAAATAGCGGAAAGTTGAATTTTAAATCATAGATCATTCTTCTTTCGTTTTTTTATAGTTGACACCCGCCATGTTTAAATTGGGCGATCACGCTCATATAATGTAAGTATATTACATATTTTCGTACCTAAACAAACTGAATTGTTAGGAAGCTATGATACAGAATAGGTATTCCTAACGACCCCTATATCCCATTAGAGGGATCTTGAAACGTAAAGATACTAGATAAGTAAAAGTTACATTTTTTGAAATCGTAGCAGAGTGTCTTCCTTGAAAATATCAAAACTGCTGGAAACTTCATGAGAGTATATTTTCAAAGGTTTCTTCTTTTTCGAAATCTGCAAATAATACCTACTACTTTATTTAAAAAAATAAATATCACTGCAATTGATTAAAAAAATCGACTGAACATCATTTTTATATACAAAAAACATAATAAATTAACATGAAAAATTGAGATCCATGCAATTTTCAAGAAAATGTTTACTTGAATTTCTGTCGAATTTGCACTTCTGTATTTAAAAATACTTAATGTATGGGAATGTAGGTACACTAGAGACTCATGAATCAATTTAATTTGTGCAAATCATTCATCTCGTTCGACTTGTTCAGACTAAAATATTCAGGATGTAATTAATATAGAATAAATAAAAATCCTCTTAGAATCAGAATTAATATCTTGCTTAAACATACAAAAGAATAATTAACTTCAACTTGACGTAACATCCGATACCAAAAAGATTTAGTATTTCCAAAATTTTATTCGAATCATTGGAATATCATTAAAGGCGTAAATGTAAATTCAATATTTGAACATTAGTCAAAGTAAACCGGGAACTTTCACAGCTTGTATTCTTGAGGTCGAGGTGAATCTTTTACATAGTTACTAATTGTTAAAATAAATAATATTTCAGTCTCATTATTAATACATTTTTACAAATTCATAGAATTATACCATATCGTATGAGTCCGAAATAAATGCCAGCTAAAATGAGTACCTATGCTTTTTATACTATACCAAATATTTGATGCGAGAAATATGAATTAGATCTAATAGAAATCGATTTCAGTTTAGGTATCTTTTTGATCGCATCTATAGAAGGTAGGTATAAAAATTCGATTGATTATTTTCCCATTTAATTTTGTTCATTTGTAATAGTTCCATATTGAACTATTTAATGTACCTATCTATAAGAAGAATAAAGTGGAAAATTTTTCTCCGAAAATCAAATTAAATTGACTATGATTGAAGAAGTGATTTCCGAGCAAACGAAAAGATAAAGATTGTTGCTATTAGGTTATGAAATCATCCAACTTAGAACATAAAAAAAGACATATTATTTCTTATGTTGCAGGCTGCCGAATTGATTAAATAAGAACTTTATTCCATCATTTCTATTTTCCATAATCTTGTAAGATTGTCGATATACATCCCAACAAAAAAAAATCAAATCTGTGTTTGCGACATGGGAAGTAGGTACCTACCTAGAAATGATCGAGAATTTTGCATTTTAAACGTCCAGTGATTTTTGATGGTTAACAAATCACTAAATATGTGAAATAAATTATATTTCGCCAAAAGTCGGACCGACTCTTTTAGCGGATGCACTTTATTCAAACAGATATTTATTATTGGTTATAGACGTATAATTAATTACACAAAGGTGGGTAAATCACGTGTAAAAGATATGTGTAATAATTTTGAGGTTCTCAGTTAATGATAGATAGAAACTAAATACAAGTAAGAACTTCAAATTGTTCTTGATTTTCATAATAGTCAATAAATATCTATAACTTCATATTAGGTACATTTTGTGTTAATAAAACAATGTTAATAGGATTTTTTTCGATTTAGAAACAACAGAATAAATGTTCTGACGTACAGAAACGGCAAACAGAAAAAAGGACTTCAGTTGGTTACCGAAACAATTGTAACCCGATTTAAAAATAGGGTATTTTGTATTGTCACTTTTAGCTTCCTATCTATGTTTAGATATGTTTTCATTCTCAAAGGCCTAATGGGGATGAGTTTTCTTGGATCGTTCGATATTTTTGAAGGCATTCAACTACTGCTCCCGATCCTGTATATATAGATTCAGTTCATTGACCAAAACAGATATACAATTCGACTGTCTAATGTTTTTATGTTTGTATTTCGTACGCGCTTCGTATAGTAAACGTACTCCGATTTTGACATTATTTTTATTTGAAAGAACAGAGTTGAGAGATCCCATATCAAACAAGTTTCAAATCCACCATCTTCTTGCCACAAACGGGGAGGCGGGGACAATTTTTTTTTCGATATTCGAAAATTTGAGATAGCAAAATTAAGGAATAGACCGTATCCAACAAATTAGACATTAAAAAAACGGTTTCACAGTTACATCGGTGGTAAAGTGTGTGTTGCCGCTATGTGTAGGAGACATTTTTTCGAAAATTGAAAATTAAATACCATACTTATCCAGCAACATTTAAATTGGATATTTTTTTAAATTGTTCAGTTTCCGCGATGTTTTGAGATCGCTGTTCTTTCCTCTTTGCTATAAGTGAACATTCAACGATTTTGATTGCTAATGCGATATACCCAAAATTGTGAAACAAAACTTTTTTACAAAAAATAGAACCAACTAAGTTGGTGCACTGATAAATACAAAATAATAATAATTCCACTGGTGTTGGTTCTTTGGAAGTTGGTGTCAAAAGTCTTCATCATGAAATTAATATTATTTTGTATTTTTCAGTGCACCAACTAATAATGTCGGTCTTTTTTTAAGTTTTTTTAAATCTTTTTCTTGCTCTTTTATAAGATTATCCTGTAGCAGTCATATGATGATATTTCTGAATATGTATTCATTGTGCTACATAATCAAGATGATAATACAACATCAGCCGTTTCCGGTAAATACCTAGATTACGTTACGACGTCTAACTGTGCCGACAACAACTGCTGCGAGGGCAAACACCCCATCCGCCATTGATTAACGTCAACAACCTTGAAGTCATCGTATTTGTCTGGGTGGCGGTGCTTTGTTTGGTAATTAATCAAATTGAATATTTATAGTGGTATTATGTAATATTCTTACAATGTGAAAGTGTAGGTATCAGTGGGTGCATAAGTACTAACATAAACCTGTATCAAAAGATACATAATATATATCAAATGAAATCAGTCCGTTGAGGATAGGGCAATTGTTGATCGAGATACCTAATTGAAGGAACGTTAAGCCGTTGGTCCCGGCTGCATAACTAGTCGTAAGATCGCATCAGAGGCATTTGTGCGACCTGAAAACTCTTACAACAGACCTAATTGATGGATATGTCAAAATTGGACAAAACCAACAAATTCTTGCTACACCTAGTGAGAAGTTGAATATGTTGAGGTTACTTGAGGTTTATATCAAATTTCCCGATTATATCAATGCTTTGCCAATTCAAGGGTTTATCTTTATTATTAAATGGGAATGACTACCATTTCGTAACGATCACTCATTCATTTAGTTGAACAGTTTTAGAGTAATGATTAGCTATAGTTTTCATTCCAAAAAAATATTTAAAACTCTTCCAGACTTTGGCTAATAGCAGAAAATTCAAACAACTATTATACCATCTATAGGAATGTATAATTGTAACAAATCACTAAAATTGATCATTTTTGCATTTGATAAATCCAAATTATTTAAATCTGATCTCAGAACATGATATTAATTTTGGTGTCAGAGAACTAGTTGTTGAATATATCTGTTCCACTTATTCAGTCGTACAAATTGTGTTTTAGAATTATCGATTACCTATATCGGCTTTCTCTATTTTGTTTCGATATTTTGAAAGAATAATTATGATGAAATAGCAATAGGTATATCAATATTCACAATAGGCTATTTCATTTCCGAACTATTAATCTGTTTGATCCGATCAATTTCAAAGTATAACTGAGTCCTTATATTTAGTTCAGAAACAAACAAATATTACAGGGAAGCAAAATATAATTATGCGTACTTGACGATTAAAAGACATCGTTAAGGAAGAGCAGAAAAGTTTCTAATTATCATCTTTTATGGAATATTTTAATTGAACAGACGTTGTTTGAGAAGAAACTACTCCCTCTCAGAAACAAAAATGTTATGGAAAGAAGAGAGTGACTTTTAAATTATAACTCAATTTATTCTTTCAAATAGATCATAAAAGGCATACTATTTAGGTGAATACATTTTATCATGAATGTCACCAAGCAGATTGGGTAATGAAATTAACTAGAAATACTTATTACCTCTATTGATAATAGTAAGGATAAATTTAAATCATTTATCCAGGATTGAAATGTTGGGACTGTCTACGTTATTTACATGAAATATATAACATTGTAGACATCCATTAAAAGTGAACAAGCACTATTCTAGTGCAAGTTAAACAACCACTCAAAGTTTACAAAACAATATTAAATAGTCATGGATTATTCAGAAAAATTACCTATGGTTAACAAGCTAGTACAAACAACGTTTAGAATGCTTTATATATAAATTCATTAATATTTACTTACTTTGTGGCAATCGATGGTAATATTCCATTTTTATTTAGGCAACAACTAAGCTTCTGCCCAAAAAGGTATAAAGTAATGGAATATTTAGATATGGCCAGAAAAGTAGGACAGACGTTATCCAGTATCTGCACGCTTTGATTGTCTAGATTTACCTACCAAAGCTAGATGAGCCTACCAGCTTCGCAGGCGGATAAACCCAGGGAATAAATGTCTAATCCCCCATTCCAGAACCCGTCATGTCACTTGTATATTATTATAACAGATGAAAATACAATTTCTATAGAAAATTCCACCAAATTTCCCTCAAAGCATCTAAAACATAAAATAAAAATATTCTTGGTGTATGGGGGAAATTTTATATAACATCGAATAATCGGATGTTTTTGATTTTCTAGATGCGAAAATCGTGATAAACTAGAACAAACGAAAACAAGTCGAGTGTATGCTTTTTCATAGTCTTATTGAAGGCATTCCCCATCAATAATAATTGTCATTACAAACAATGAAAGCTCTTGGTGTAAGGGATCTTCCACTAAATTTATTTATGCCACCAGCAAGCATCAATGTATAAAGGCTTGAGTATCATGCTACATAATTGATATTGTTTAGGAACATATATTTTCATATTCTTAAAAAAGACCCTAAAACTATTAAATTATTAACTTTAAAAAATTAAGAATGCACAAAACATGAGAAAAATTTTGATAGACATAAGAGAAATATAGATAACATGATTTTTTATATGAACAAATATCTTAACAGATAAGAAAATTATTGTTTAGAAACTCGTAAATATATCTTTGTTACACAGCCTAGAATTTAAACGAAGTAAAAATTGAGCCGATTCTCCAGTTAGTGGGCTTAGTTCTTTTCTAATGGTCAGTGTTGCTCTTGAAAATAATCTTTCTGCAGGCACTGAAGTAGGTAGAAAACAAAAAAATATTTTCGTCACATAATATCAAAGATAAACAAACTGTCCATTTGCACACCGCTACTCCCGTGCTCGGTGGTTCTTGGTGCGGTGGTCCTTATTTCAGTAAATTTTAGTTTTTGTTTATGTGCTGACTCTTTCACAAATTATATTTAAGCAATATTTTAAGGTCTTGTACAATGCTAATTTATGATGAATCATTATTACATATAATTAAATGCTAATTATTAATACTTACTTTAGAAATTAATTGACACATGGTTCGGTAGGTCTGCCATAAAGTGCCACAAATTTAACCTTATTCATACTGTATTTTTAAAAAATTTCAAGCAAAGATAATGGAGCTCCATTATCTTTTGTTCAAGTTTATATATTACTTCCAAGGATATTCTTAAGATACCATTTTTGTTTGGATGAAAGATTAAATTAAAAGATAAAGAATTCGTGTAATTTTTACTTTTTGGAACAATTTTTTTTCACAATTGTCGGCGGTTTTTTCTTATACGTGCCATTTATTTAATAGCATATAGCTCTGTATTTTAACGTAATTCTTTTTAATAGAAAAAATTACCCTATCTATTAGTCAAGAATTGTGTTATATATATATATATATATATATATATATATATATATATATATATATATATATATATATATATATATATATATATATATATATATATATATATATAATATAATTTTAGTAATTCACTGCCGAGAATGTATAACCAAAGTGACAAACATTCATAGGGTTGCGGCACTATGGGCTGTAGGATAATGAAAACTCTTTTTCAATTACCAACGTTTCGATAGCGGTGGCTATCTTTTTCAAGGCTGTATTAAAATAAAAGAAAGTTACAAAGAAGTACTTAATTAAAAGGATACAAGAATCATCGAAATAATAATCAAGAAAAATAGTTATATATAAAAACACGTTATACGAACTCCAACTTACATTGATTTGAGTGTTAAATATAGTTAGGTACATCATTAATTCTTATGTTATCAAAACTAAATTGAATTTCTACATCTCATATTAAAATACTGAACTCAACTGTACGAGAATAAAGGTAGAACAGAATATTATGGTCATAAATAGCAAAAACTAGAATACAGAAACAGGGGAAGATTGTGTTTTTACTTTTTATTTAAATTACCGCTATGAATGTTTGTCACTTTGGTTATATATATATATATATATATATATATATATATATATATATATATATATATATATATAATATTTTTTAATAACATTTAGTTTTTGTTTCCGAGACTCGATATTTCGAGAATCTCGAATCGAGATCGAGAAATTGACTTGAAGAAATGCATCAAGACGAGAGTTTGTTAATTTCTCGTCTCGATCAAACCCTATTCAAAACACACGTTAATTCTCTTCAGATGCTACAAAATCAATTCTTGAAACTTATTTTATCAAAAACTAAATAATTTTCAACAGAAAATTCGTTTTCTGAAGCTAATATTCTTAACATTCCACTTTTATTATAACATCATTGTAGCTTACTCCTACTGTCCCACAGTTATAATACACCCAAGAATGATCATCACCTCCTACTAATAAATCAATCATACAACATTCATACAAATATTTGTATCTAAAATTATTTAAGACTATTACATATACAGTTAGAAGTACTAATATCTTCTACATTTTCAAAAAGATACACATTCATATACAGTCAATCAATACAAGACAATTCTTAAAATAAATGTAAACATAACTGTGTAAATTTATGTTTATCTATGTATGTATCCGTGGATCTATTATTTTACATAAAAGAGTTTGAATGTGAATGCAAATTAATTTAGTTTGTCGACGGTTTTACAAATATTTTAAAAATAATGATTATAATTTTATATATTGATTTTTCAAGAGAACTATTTGTATTAACTCTTTCAGATAAATAATATGGAATATATTATTATTCTATAATCCATCAGTTATTATTTTTAATTGACGTACCTACGTACTGACAATTGGCATTGCCATAGTCACAGTTCATGTTTGCGTTGAAAACTCACGGAATATGACACGCTATAATTATTATAAAATCTAATAATTTAATTATAGTGTAGGTAGGTTGTCAATCAAAATTATTAAATTCCATGTTATAATTCTTTAATTTTTGAATACTCGAGCTTAGCTACCTTATATTAGGGTGGGTGAAATGGGAAGTTGAACAATTTTGCTTCGACACTCAGTGCTCAAAAAATTAAAATGTCTAACAGTAAATATATAATATTAAGCAATTAGTTATGCGTAGTTTGCGTTTCCGTCTCAAACCATTCTAGAAATAGAACCAAATTAGAGCTATTTTAAAGATTTGTCAACATTTATTCGCTTGGGCCATTTATTTGCACAAACGCTTATAAAATCCCTAAGTTTCTTGCGTTCCCAAAAAAATCTATTTTGATGTTCGAGCTATGGAAAATTTCACCATTGCCTTACAGCTTTGGTATGATATAATCTGCACATCTCAAAGCATAATTTGAGTTAATCCAGTTATACATCCTTTAGATATAGATCTAATATAAATATTTCTCTATCTAACCTAACATCCTGTTGTCAAATGTAAGCTATGAGCTATTGGCTTTTCATCTCTAACGAACTGCTTACACAACATCTCGTTGAGAATAAATTCCTCGGTTTCCGACAATAGCTTTATCCAGTGCAAGTATTCAAGATATTATTAATAATATTTTCAAGTGAAACTTCTATAGACGCGGTAAAGAAATTTTGCTTGAACGTTACGAAAATTGGAACACTTCAACGTTTCAGTTCCGAGGTAGGAGAAGGATAATCGATTCTATACTCTATAAATCACATATTATGTCGACGCTAATTTAATACCGACGCATTTATATTCTCTGATTTATTCTATGGTCCTAAATATGGAATATATGTGAATACATACGTACTAATCCAGGTTGAAGGGAAAACGTTCACCTTATTCATGTGTGGATAAAATACCTATATAATGGCGATAAATCGGAAAATACAAATAATTATTATTGGTCTGAACTTGTATGTACCTACTTCATTTGTCTCAACGAACATGTTATTTCTTTTTAGACAGTATTTGTAACGTGGATTTGAGTTGAATGTTGGAATGTGTGCGTTTGGTGAAACATATCTGTCGAAAGCGCTATAAAATACCCACCCAATGCTGCCATATATAAATTTGATCCAGTATAATACTGGTCAGTATTTTGTGACGTCATCAACTCAAATCATAATACCCTACTCTTCTTTTACTGAATGAAACTAATTAATTGAGGAGCTTTTAATCAAATATTGTTTTTTGTTTTTGGAATGTTTTTGGACGTACCACCGCAACACCAGCAAAATATATAGTTTAGTTTAGTTGATTATGTCTCTCTCTTTTGAATTAAAGATAAAGCTAAAACATTTTTGATATTGCCAGTCAGTCAGTCGAGCTCTAAATTAAGGAATACCAAATGTCAATGACGTAGTAAAATAAAAAAACATACTCCAGTTATCATTTGTCTGTTTTTTCTTTTCAAAGGAATGATTCAATTAAAATTAAACAAAAGCCGTCTATCACTTCATCATGAGAGATTTTGTTGAATCAAATTCCTCATTACTATTTCTTAATCCTAAGAAGCTGAGTTCCGCCTTCAGCCTGCCTGGGAAAAAAGTACTAGATTTTAGCTCGAGGTTGTGTCTACGCGAAGCGAAGGGAGACAAAGAACCGTGAGCTAAAATCTAATATTTTTCCCGTGTATAATACACTATTTTTTTTCTGTGACGGGAAAAACGATGATTCAATATCGAAAAAAATATTACAATATTTTAAAGTCAGAAGATTATCGAAGTAAAATTTGAAGTTTAATCAAATATCTGTCAGTTTAATTCTATGTCTTGATTGATATTTATGTGTATATATATCTACCCGGGAAAAAGCTTTTACTTTTTTCCGTTGGGGAAAAAGTAATACTTTGTCACCTGTCAACAGAGATAAAATGTCAAACTTTTTTCCCCTCACAGAAAAAATATTAATTCTATTGTTACTGGTAACTTTGGCACCTACTTCAAAAGTACCAGCACCAATAGAAATTTATTATTATTTATTTCTCATTGCACTAGTAAAGTCGGTACAATTTTTGCTAAAAATCTTTATTTCACTCTTTTGAGTATATCATTAATAAACAAAATCGTTCAACGTTCACCAAAGAGACTATCATGTTCCTTATACTTAGGTATAGATATTTCAAAACATCGCCGTCTAAAATTGTCGATTTTCGAAAAAATGCCCCCTCCACCTAGCGCAAACACACATACTTCAGTAATTTCCACTGCTGTAACTCAGAAACCAATATTTTTTTATGGAAAATGTCAAATTTAAACGTTGCTGAATATGGCCAAGTAGTCGAATTGTATACCTCCTCCGTTCGAGAAGTTGGTCTTGCCGAATACTTACGTTTTATGCGAAGTCCGATTTAAAAGCAGTTTTAGTGGTTGGTATATTACAAATGATACCAAAGGATAAAAGTCAATTAGATTTAATTATGATAAAGCGAAAATTCTACAATCATAGATGATGATTACAGAATAAATATGTGTTATCTATAATATATTTAGATATTTTTCGATAACTACTAATGATGTTACAACTACTCCAAAAAGTTCTCATTAATCAAACGAAACATTACGAATACTAACCATCAATTCGGCTAGTGAGAAATGATAACTCCGTAATTATTAGTAAATATAAGCGAGTTCTATTTTATGAAAAAATACACTGCCTAACAAGAAAAGTGATGATGTCAAAATATTGACTAAATTTCATAACTTATAAATTGTTTTTTTGATCTCAATAAAATAGATATATATGGGAAAAAATGCGAAAATCTCTATGCTGACTGGTATTCCAAAGGGTCATATGTAAATTGTCTTCCGGTGTTCATGGTTGGTAACTGATTCAGATATCAGTCAGGTAAATATTCTCCTGCTCTAAATTACTATTTTATTTACTTTCCCTTCCAAGGACTTACCTTATATAATCTATAATCAATCTATTTTATTTTTATTTTAATCGTGTCTACTTGTCTCACGATATTTGGAGTATATGTTCCCAGAATGCTTTAAATTTTCTTATGTAACAATCACGCTGTAAAATGCACGGGAGACAATTTATGAACGATTATTTCCTTGTATATAAATCATACCTACCAAAATAAAAAAGCAAGTGGTCGAACTTGGGAGATAACTTACCCATAATGACAGGTAACTGTGACATTTGAGAGACAATTTTCATTTATCCTTATTATATTGTAGATATATTTATTGTACACTGTAAAAGGATATGAACACAAAAACATTTTCTTGGTAGAATAAGTCTATGGTCGTATTATTGAAGATCATTTCTTTTTTTCATTTATGTATTCATGATAATATCTTCTTTGTAGGAAATACAGCCACATTAGTTATTCTTATAATGCAGTTACCATTTTCTGTATTATATTACTTATAGGTGTATATGCAGGCTAATATAGGAACCGAAGATACTACAGCTCACCTGCAAATTTATTTGAAAAAAATCGGTGTCTGAGAGCTCATGACCCAAGTGCTTGATATAGGTAGAAATTTTGCATAGTAGGGAATTAGGAGTATTGGTAAAATAGATAGGTAATCGACTGGTTGCCTGAATGACTTGCCTACACCAGGTAGGTACTGTGCATATAAAAAAGGTGAAATAAATCAATGGCTGAGAAGCTTTCTAAAAGTTTGTTCAGCCATCATTATGAAACTACCATTTCGATCACGGCCGTTAACAAACTCGACCGAGATATTTGAACCACCGATTCTTACAGCAAATTTGAACTTGTTGCATTTATAAATAAAAGAATACTGGCGAACCATTCCAAAAAACTTTGCTTAAATACATAAGATTCTTCGATTTTACAACCGCTTAAACAGAAACTTTTTGCGTACGCAGTAGAATAGGGCGCAATGCTCATTTTAAAATTCCGACAAATTTCCTACCATCAGGGAATGGTTGGACATGAAAAAGTGACAATTATTAGTCTGAATGGTTTGAAAGTTATTGCGTGCCCGAAACAATTTTGGTAGCTATCAAAACTTCTAATGACTTGGCTCAATGTAAATCCATCCGAAAGTGTCTGCCTTCTTGTTTTTTTTTTAATCTAAGCCAATTTAACTGTCGAATAGTGCTTGTTAGGTTCTGGCTCACATAATTTTTAACCATAATTTTCATGTACCTTTCTTATATGAGACACAGGAAGATTAGACAAAAAGTCGATTTTCTACTTTTTACTCGAGTATTCTATCGATACAACCTACTATGAAAAATGTCTTCTTCTTCTTCATGCGTCATGAGCTCGTGGCTTTGTATGAAAAAGGAAAATCTTCCTTGGTCAATATTGTTTAAATATACCTAGTTGTGCTACTCAACTCTCTTTGAATTTTCTATTGTTATTGAAGTTGACAAAATGATATGCAGTGGAATTCTATCATGTATTTATTCCTTATAGCTTGCTATAGATGTCAATTCCTACCAATTGGCAAGAAAAATCATCTGCCAGTATCAAACTTCAAAAGTACTTTGCCATGTACCTGTTTCTGTTAGAAGATGTCGACGAAAACATACGTTTACCATTTAGTTTATAAAATACTTGGCAAGGCATGGCAAATCTGACAAATAGATAAACCGAGGCCCAAAGCTCTTCTTTTAATCGGAGGGTTCTGAAATATGAAGATCCATTGTAAAGCAAATTAATTTGGTTCCTTAAATTTGCCACTCACATTTATAACTTACGTTCTCTCTGGTTAATACTGATTAGTTATTGAATAATGAAATACTACATGACCATGATATATTTAGTGTTACCACCAATCATAAATACTTGCGACCCTCAGTAGTTCTGATGTTGATTGTCTTACGATGACCTTACAACATTCTGTCGACATGGTATAGCAAGTAAATGATCGGAGGATCATTCATGCTAATTTCATCCGGTGTGGTGGGTCCCACAATGAACTTGATTACCGTGAACCGTAAGGACCGTAATTGAATATTCATCTGAGCTCTCAACACGAAAGAGCGAATGAAGTTGTGCTGAGTGTTAGAGGAAGGGGTACTTTGAGAGTTTGATTGGACTTTAAACATTGTAAACTATTACAGAGAAAATTATATTTAGGTATACTTAAATAGTAGTAAACCGAGTCTTGAGTCAGTGTTAAAAATACGGCCGAAAAACTGGGCTCGAATACAAAATTGACAACTGTGTTGTCAGATGATATTCTTAATTATCAATTTAAAATAAATTTTGAATAAATGATATAAATAATCCTTTTATTAATTGGGAATAACTTAAAACGAAAAAGTTATTACTTTTTTCACTCAAAAGAATTTGAAAAGTGATACATTTTGGAATTCGGCGCCTGGTAGAGAACTACAAACAGTTGGTTATATATTGACAATCCCAGTAAAAGCTTAGCTTATTACATGTGACTGAACTAATCTTTATTGACAAAAAATACATTGCCAGCTAGAACAAAAGCCTGTTGCTTATTAAGAGTATATATTTCGGGCACTTATCTTTCTCTACTGGTGGTGCGTTTCACCGATAGACGCGAGGTGTCATCAGCGCTCTTTAGAGATTAGGGCCCTTTAAGAAGGAGGTCTTTATCTAGTTCTGTCTAAAATTGATCTCATGTTTTTGTCATCTCAACTCTAGTTTGATAACTACAATTTCTCTTTAATCTTGTTTTCATGATCAGTTGTTTTAGATAAAACTTTTATCGTATTACGTTTAACACCCACAAAAGATAGTGGTTGCGTCTCGGGTTGCATTCTTAAGGAACCTTCTGAAACCGTAGATTATAACCTCCTCAAAACAATTAGATGACTACTACATTTGATATCAATATTTAAATTTCTCTGACAAAATATAAAATCTTGCATCTAAAAATAACACCACCGATGAAAAATATCTACAAGAAATAGAATGAGACAAACATAAAAATTCTTGTTTAAATCGTAGTTTGCTTTCGAATAAAAAACAATAGTGGTAACTCATCACTACATCGAATTAAGATATCTGAGCGATGTAGAATTTATTCAAGAAGTTACTACTATGGGAGATCCTTGAATATTTGACAAGTTGCTTGAGTGATATCAGGCTATCTATCGTGCCTGGAATAGTTATTTACAAAAAAATGCTAATCGGGTATTTGGTACTATCACCTCCTTTAGTTATCTAAATATCTATCATCTTCACCAAAATAAGCACTATTGGATATTTCCGACCAGACATCCGGGAATAAACTGAGGGAAGAAAAGAGAGTCGGGGTTTTGAGCTTAACCCAATAGAACATACTTTAGATAGACAAACCGGTTGAGGAGCTAGCAGATCCACATAAACGAAACTCTCACAGATACATTGGTTATTCTAATTTTGTTAAGAAATTTACTTTATACAGACACGATATTGTGGTTTTTACTTCATTTCTTGTAATGATTTTGAATAATTAATACTGCCTTGTCAATAATAATGTGGAATTGATATTGCTTTGACAGTGATTGCGAGAAAATGCTAGGCTATAAAATGTCCTTCAAGAAGCAAAAATGTGTCGCTAGCTAAATATTTCTCAATATATGTACACCTTTAAGTCAAACACATACTTTCAGTCAGTGCCTATCTGTGTATCTCCATCAAGATTATCTCGAGAACGAATGGACCGATTTTGTTTCTTACTTTATGTTTTGTAGAGTATCGATACCGCACGTCAGTATCACATTCTTCTTTAAGGCCACTGCCATCATCTTAAGATACATCTCTGAGAAAAATCAGGAAAGAAGACATACCAGCTTTTTCTATTAGTTTTTGTATGTGTATTTATGGCTTTTGTCATTTTCATAAAGGATTTCTTGAAGCATTTTTGTATAAAATATAATTTAAAATTAAAAAAATGATGACTCACTTAATTTTCCCTCTAACAACAATGTACCCCATAAAATTATTTTGCAGAATTCGTTTATTCAAGATGTACCTCCGTGATATTGTATGAATATCAAAATTCAGCTTCTTTTGTTCAGTACATTGGAGAAAATGCGCTGTGACAGATAGACATAGAAATACATATAATAGTGATCTTAAGAATAATTTATGATTTCACGAGCAAACAATATTTTTTAACTAATCAGATTTATTTTAGTGTCGTAATACTTCATGAAAGAATGGTAAGCTTTGAAACAGTGAAAAAAATATTCTTATATCTCAAAAATTAATGAGGATAAGTGGTAGTAAAAAATTATGAGAGTCATCCTGTAGAGCTATGTCTAGAGAAACCAAATATATAGACTATAGAACTATTTACTTATTTGCAATAAATGACCTCATATAACTAATCCAGGATCGTTTCTTCAAGCGAAGCATTCAGTAGTGTAAGCTATAATCAAACTATATTCAATATTTATCGATTTTTTGGGCTTGACGTATGTACTGCTTCTCTCATTGTATGGCCTTATAATGTAAGTAATTTCAATATTATAACCTAATAACCTAAGTTTGTGAAAGTCATTCATAATTAATCTTCGCCATACACACATTAAAAAAGTCTCTGAGAATCCTAATTAAAAGTCTTTTACTTGGGCTATACCGTCGCCTCAAACTGGTACTGGTTAAATAAATATACCGTCAAAGTAAACAATTGTGGAATTGTTTTCTTTGATACTTTTTACTCATTTGAGTTCCAGACGGCCCTTTCAATCCAAATAAACAAAAACTCCTATGTAATTTATCATCTCTTTTTTCGGGTTGTTTCAAATAAGTAAAGACCATAACATCGCTATAACTAATTTGCTGTAGTCACGCATCGTAGCAATAATAATTAGAACACACTCTTGGTATTTCGATTTCCATGGAAAATAAAACGTTCTTGAGTACACAATGCCGAGTGGTTTTCATTAAGTCATAAGCACGGTAACAGCAAGCGACTTCTCCTATTATTACTCCATTTCCCCAGTTAAATATATGCACTATCCGCAGATGATCAAGCTTGGGAAGCTCCCAAACTGAACAACAAGGTCATTAGAATTGGAGGTGGGCTATTATTGTCTTCCCAAAGTCGTAAACGTGTTGTAGTATCAGTCATTATTCCTACTTAGTAACTATCAATAGTCAAAAACTTCTATCAACTGACACATTAGAGGCAGCTCATTATTTTCAAATCAGTACCAGCTGCTATTCTCATATTTGCCCTCTCATACTTGAATATTTTAAATTAAAATAACTCTAGAATTATTTGAGAAGGATGGGCAAGATGATTAGGTATCCTTTGTTGTTGGATAACATACCCTAAACAAATATTACAGAATGTAATCGGCATTATGTTTATTCTATACACATACACGACCCACCAAAAAAGTGGCGTGGTGAAAATATTCAGCAATCAAACTATGTCAACTAGTTTTGTTTTTTACTTTCCTACCGCTACTCTAGTAGCCTAGTAAGGAACGTATTGTAATCGTGTAAAATTTTCGAGTCCGGTTTTCAACAGAAGTTTACGTTTCAGAAATCCAAAAAATATATTCTCGGCAATTGGATTGTCTGTCTTTGTCAAGATTATCTCAGGAGTGTGTGCAGCGATGTTATTGTTTTCTCTTTTGTTTTTTAAGGTTTCGAAATGACTCGCTGGTGACAGAGAGTAGGCATCCTACTCGCACTGGTTGCTACGCAGTAGCTGAGAAACGTGTTACGCTCAAGACTGTGGTGCAAAAACGACGCTAACATTAAACTTATCATGCCCAAATGAACAGTCAATTTTGTTAACTGTTTACACAGATTCTGGCTAAACGGTTCCTCCTACGTCAAAATTGAATATGATGATTTCTATATACTAAGGATTTTTTTTCAAGACTCCATTAAACTTATTAGAACATGGCTTGAGATAATTTGCCAATCTTGAACGTATTCAGCTCTACAGTCAAATCAATAGCTAGAGGTTATTGTATCGGTTACGTCAATCAGAGAAGTAAGTTCTGAAATCAATGTGAAAATTCGAATAAAAATATGGTTCGTCCTCTAACACAACTTTCCTAGCGCTCCCAAACGAATTTCATGAAATATAAAAATCGTCCGATCAGTTCGAGTAATAATTCATTTTTTTAGGGTGCCAAGACATACAACAATTAATATTCAATTTTAATGTAGGAGGAACCGTTTCGTCGTAATACAAATAAATATTTAGGCAGGTCATTTGAGCATAACTTTTCTTCCTGTCTTTTCTCAGAGTTACGCGTTATATGGAAAAGGTCTCCTAGAAGAACACTTTGAAAAAGTTTCATCAAAATTGTTAGAGCAGTTCTCGGGCAATACTCTTGAGCGAAAGATATTTTCGAGATATTGCCTATAGAAACCAATGCAGGATGGCCAACTTTTGTTACCGGCGAGTGGTACGTATCAGTAGGTACTCTACAAAACAGAAAAGAAAGCAGCAAAATTGGTCTACTCGTCTCCGACATAATCTTAGCAATATCAGACAGACATCAGACATACCAATGGCTGAAACTATGTTTTTTGGATTACTAGGCTTCTTAGAGTAGCGATAGTAAAGTAATAGCTACTGCAATTTTCCGACATTAATTAATTTCTAAGGTTTCAGACATCCGATGTCGCAGCCTATTTTCTCCGTTAAAATATATAAATTCTGATACTGGATGGGTGATAATTTTGTAGAGCATTTTATAAAATGAAAAGAAAAAAATTCCTCGAGTCAATCATGTGCCATATCAAATGAAACAGCTCGTTATAAGTATTTCAAATATATGTTTTTTAATTTTGAAAAATTGTAGGCTTTCAATTATAGTTTACAGGAACCTGTACGAAAATCTTAAGTATGGTACCCTACCTATGCCAACCCGACTCGCACATGCACAACTTATTTTTTGCTGTTATTACATTGGCAACAACAATAAATTATGTGAAACGGACGTCATGGTGTAATTTAACTAATCTGTCCTATATTTATGGATAAACCTGGCCGCTTGAAAATGTCAACTCTATTGAGGAGATTGTTGTCTGGTGTAAAATCTCCAATGTTTATCTGATTTTGCAATTTTCTCAGTGATGTGTTTGAGATGACATCATCTCTTCTCTTCTATATCACGTCATATGTCTCAGAGCAGAATATCATTTCTATTGTGAATAACTTCATGTTATATATTGCTACATTTCTAATCTCATTTTCATCTTCACCGTTATATTTCAATAAAAATACCAATTATAAGATGTAATTCCAGAAAACTATCTCCCGTGAAATAAGTTTCTATAATACCACACAATGGTGGCACACATTATTTCAGTTGGCGTTGTGTGAAATTATGAAAGTTTGACTAATGTTCCATATTATACTGCCTACATATGATATTTCAGACAGAAAAAATATTACCTCTTGTCGGGGGAAAATGCCCTCAGTCTAGAGACAGGTCTCAGTCACATGTCTCCAAAAATAATTTTGTGTTTTGGCGTAATGACGGCATTGATTGCTTCAAAATGAGGTATTTTCATTATCTAACTATACCACGTATTGATTCTATTGAAATTCCACACACACACAATTTTCTGCTTGTTTCAACTACTTAATTCATTTTTGGAAGGTTTACAGGCTGACATGGTTTCTTTAAGATAACTTAAGTTAGTGCATTTAACCTGTATTTCACGTCATTGCAAGAAAAATCGGTTATATTTAAAATTAAATTAATTCGGTGTTTTCATATCTAAACTACTGCCAAATTTTTCGACTATGATTTATATGACATTTTCAAAATCAAAAATAAGGGGAGTACTATCAACAATAATAACTAATAATAACTAAAACTGCCAGCAAAGCAGCAAGCGTCCACAAGCACAAGCGTGTAAGCCTATCCAGTCGGGAGTATCGTATATATGTATTTTTCAACACAAATTAAAGGTTTGCGATGAATTTACACGTTTAGGCCAATCGTTAGAACATTTTAGTGTGACAAAAATACTAACTGGAATCCGATTTTGTGGTTAAATAAAAGTGAATGTGTGGTTTAACAGGTATTTGTAATTCACTCGCTACTCTGGCTCAGTCTATTGTTATAAAAAAATAACCTTTTAAACTAATCGAGCAATATTCTCGCTCCAAGATAAATAATACTTTATATTGGTATTATGCAATGTTGTGACATTGTACTAAATTGTACGTATTGCTCGTTATTCAATGGCGGAAGGGGTGTTTGCACTCGCAGTAGTTGTTGTCGCCACAGTTAAATGTCTTAGCGTAAACTAGGTATTTACCCGAAACGGCTGATGTTATATAATCATCTTGATTATGTATCAGTTGAATTCATATTCAGAAATATCATTATATAACTGGTACAGGATAATCTTGAATTAATTAATTCCACTTGCCGGGTGCTTATATCCACCCACTGTACGTGTTCAATGCGTCGCTCATATTTGTCTCCACCGTCAGCGGTACACTGGAGATTGCTACTAATATGAGTTCAAAATAAGGATTGATTATCAGACATGGCTCGATGCTCTGCGGCAACAATCTTGAAATCATGATATTTGTCTGGATGGCGGTGCTTTGTTTGGTAATCAGTCTGATTGAACATAATAGCGGTATTATGCAATGTTGTGACAATGTAATAAATTGTATGTTTTGCTCGTTATTCAATGGCGGAAGGGGTGTTTGCCCTAGCAGTAGTTGTTGTCGGCACAAGTAGGCATCCTAGCGTGATTTAGTTATTTACCAGAAACAACTAATGTTATATAATCATCTTGATTGTCCTTCAAAAATAAATTAGGTACATGGAACAGGTAGAAAATTATTAGTTATTAAAAAGTGTGGAATTTTAATTTGGACTGGTCTATGTTAACTTATTCTATAAACTAGCATACCTTCATAATATATCTTTGCTTACTCTGCTTGATCGACTTCCAAACCGAGAAGGTATACAATTTGACTGTTTGTCTGCTTTGCTTATTTAGATGTAAATAATTCAAACACTGTCTTCAATTTCAGCTCAGAAGTCCGGGGGTACTCAGTTGAAGCTTGTTATTGACTATGCCAATGATATACAAGCGCTCTTCAAACCTATGAGGTAAGTTATTATAAACTTAACAAGTATATTTGAAAATATAGTTAGATGTATTATTATAATTAAGATCAATACAATTAATAACGTTGACATGAATGTGTGAAAATATTTCTGAATTCAAAATTATTGCTGTCTGACAGACTGGAGGCCATATAAAGATCCATATCTCAGTCTCCTTATAGAGCTAATCCTAGAAATTCCTTACGCATTTCACAGCTCCCTGTACTGAAATTTGCATTTAGACTACTCGGTTCTACTAAGATGTTTTCTTCATCAAGTGAGTTCATTTGATTTATTCGAAAGCAGTATAGTTCGATTTGTTGAGTGCTTAAAACAGGTCGCATAAAACTTTGAAACAGTTTATTTCCATTCTCCCGCTCTCAATTGATACGGTAAAAGGTTCAACAATGGCGGGTTTTATGTTGAAAATGTTTAAATTCATTTTAACAAGCAATTTATTAACATTAGAGTCTTAGATTCAATAAATGGCTACAAATTGAAAACTCAATAGAACGAGTATTAAAATTCTTATACTATTAATGATTGATTGTGGATTTTACAACTTGAGTTTGTTATGAAGACATTGACTCGAATGTCTACAAAAGTTTACCTAGACGACATTGAAATAAATAATTTTTCAGCCTATAATTCATCATAGTTAGGTGAGAATAATCAAGTATAAATTCTTACGTAGACATTTGAAAAATCCTGTTATAGATTATGTGATTATTAAAGATAGAATTGTAATGCTTCTTTGTTTAATTCTAATTCATGAAATATTTTATACTAGCTGTTGCCTGCGACTTCATTCTCGTGGAAATTAGTTTCATGTTCATATGAGGATAACTGTTTTATCTGGCCTACCCAGGAAAACCGCATTAATGAATAAAAATCGTTTTGTATTTTATTACCTTTCTTTTATCGTCCCCTGTCTATTTTTGATACATATCTTTAAGGTATAGACTAACCGGGTTCTACTATTTCATTATATGTATATGCAGATATACCGGGTGGTGCAACGATGTGGGAACGGAAAATTTTGACGAGACCATTAGACATATTAAAATTATTTCTTACATGATGAATAATTAGTATAAAGACTACGTTTTAAAAATATTTTCGCATATACAGGGTGTTCATTTTTATGGGTAACCTAACCCCACTTCCTTTTTTAAATAAAATGCCATTATTTTTATAGTATTTTTGAACTCTACGATACATTTGTGATAACTTTTATTAAAAGTTATTCCAACCTATCTCTTATCGTTTTGGAGAAAAAAAATTATTTGTAAAATTTTTGTGCTAAAACATGCAATTTACAATTGCCTATAACTTTTGAATAAATGAAGCTAAATTAATAAATTTTACACCAACTGTAGGGAAATGAGTAGATTTGTTAGGAACCCATGCAAATTAAGATTATTGTGTACGGGGTACGCTCAGTAAGTTTTGAATACTTGCATTCATTATAATGAACAAAAATAGTTTTTTTAAAAATGGAATACCCTGTATATTATTATGGCAATGAATAGCAAAAATGACAGTTTTTCATAAAATTTTCTTTAGATTGTCATAATAAAGTGTACCTTGTAAATTTAAACAATTGAATCGCAGATGTCAGTTTTTATTTGTTGTGAATGTCAGTCTTTGTCATTGCATTTAAGGCTTTTGAGCAAGATCACTCTTTGACAGAATAGAAAATTAATATGGTTATCGTTCCGAGAGTGTCAAAAAATCATTTATTGGCACAAAGAATGTACAAGCATCAGTTTCCTAATTTACGAACACAATAAAGCCATGCTTTCCAAAAAGTTTTGGATACATTTGGCACCACTGGGAATGTTGCTTATGAAAAGTTATAAACAAATAAATCTACTCATTAAAAACAAATTAATAAAAAACACAATTTCTTAAATTAAATGCTCAAAAGTTCTTCCATCCTCTTCTACACACATACAATCTTCGCTGAAAGTTTCTCTGCACATTTTGCAGTGTCTCGATGGCAACTGACCGAAACGCTTCTCGAATTCTGTTTTTCATATCATCAACAGTTGTAAAATGAAATCCAGTGGCGTTAAATCTGGCGACAGTGCTGGTCAATTAATAACACCATCGCGTCCAATCCATCTTCTGGCCCTCCAGTTATTTAAAAAGCTTCTGACTCTATGGGAGGAATGGGGAGGAGCGCCATCATGTTGAAACCACATGTCTTGATCAGTTTGCAAATCCATTTAAAATTTCATTAAACCGATATACTTCAATAATTTTTGTTCCAATAATACCCCCCCAAAACATTTACAGACCACACACGCTGATTATCGACTAGTCTCACCCAATGAGGATTTTCTGTCGCTTAAAAATGCATGTTATGTCTGTTAACGCAACCATTACTTTTAAAGGTGTATTCATCAGAAAATATTTTTTTTCCTAAAATGTCCGGATACTCATAGATTTTTTGTATAATAAGATTGCAGAAGGTGATAAGGTTTCTAAAATCTTGATCGGTGAGTTCATGATGCAGTTCTAAATGATATGGGTGATATTTATGATTATTTATTAAGCAGCTTACGAACCATCTACTCATTTCTACAGTACGACTGATCTCCCTGGAACTGATGTTTGGAATTTCTTCGATTTTCATTAAAACCTCTAATTAGCTTTCTTCGTTAGTAGCAGTTCTATTTATAACAATGTGCTTTTTATTACCTACGTTTCCAGTGGTGATAAATGTATCCAAAACTTTTTGTAAAGCATCCTTTTTTCGTAAATTCGGAAACTGCTGCTCATACACTCTGTGCGCCAATAAAGGATTTTTTTGACAATCTCCCAGAACAAAATTCATATTAATTTTATCTTCTTTTGATAGATTCATTTTACTCAAAATCCTTAAATGCAATGACAAATACTGACATTCACAACAAATAGAAACTGACATCTGCGATTCAATTGTTTAAATTTACAAGGTACACTTTATTATGACAATCTAAAGGAAATTTTATGAAAAATAGTTTATTACTTGAAAAATATTCGATTTAGCACAAAATTTGCCGAGTACAAACCAAAAAAGAATCATTTTTGCTATTTATTGCCATAATAATATACAGGGTGTTCCATTTTAAAAAATCAATTTTTGTTCATTATAATGAATGCAAGATTTCTAAACTTACTGAGCGTACCCCGTATACTATAATCTTAATTTTCATAGGTTCCTAATAGATCTACTCATTTCCCTACAGTTTGGTGTAAAATTTATTAATTCAGCCTCATTTATTCAAAAGTTATAGGCAATTGTAAATTGCTTGTTTACGCACAAAAATTTTACAAATAAATTTTTTTCACCAAAACGATAAGAGATAGGTTGGTATAACTTTTGATAAAAGTTATCACAAATGTATCGTAGAATTCAAAAGCGTATAAAAATATGGATTCTATTTAAAAAAATGAAGTGGGGTTAGGTTACCCATAAAAATGAACACCCTGTATATGCGAAAATATTTTTAAGACATAGTCTTTATACTAAGTATTCATCACGTAAAAATAATTTTAATATGTCTAATGGTTTCGTCAGAATTTTCCGTTCCCACATCGTTGCACCACCCAGTAGATTAAAAGTTGACAAGATTGACAATAAAACCGTTGTGGTTACTGGAACTATCTTCTCAACATTCTACAAAGCATTTTTGAGTATATCGATTATAATCGATACTTATATGTACTAAAATCTGGCATGTGGATATTGAAAAAATATGAAAAAGCTTTAGAACGTTTATCCATCACAGAAATAGGGAATCTGTTTTCCATAATAAGTGATGTAAGATGACAGAAATTCTGGATATTTTTGGGTTGAATTTAATGTCAATATTCGCTCGAATAAATGTTTGAGAGCCTATGTAGGTATTTGGCAAAGAAGCAGAGGATGAAGATAAACATTATTCGAAACAACATGCCTTTGTCTCAATAATATATTTCCATAACAATGGCTCTGTTCCAACCACCATTCCTAATAGTTACAAACTATCAAATTTGGTCGATCAGATAAGTTACAGATTATATGATATTTGTACTGTTATTTTTTATAGATCAGACTAGTTTGAATCTGCCAGAAATCGCCTTTGCAACAAAACTAATAGCTTTGCAAAAAACACAGTTTGCCAAAGAACTGTACCTAAATATATAGTATATACCGAAAGTGCCTTGCATTTTTCCTTAACTGAATTCCTGCAAGCTACTTCAGGTAATCCAATCTTTCAAACCACTGACAGGTACCTACTTCATGCCGAATAATCAACACCGAGGATATTCACTCAATTTCGCAATCGCTGCGTTCAATTAGTAGAAATCGTAGGAGAAACGTAGATATCAATTAGCTAAATTGTTGTTATAACTTGATATTTCAAAATCCTAACACAGATCACAATAGTATAGTATTCTGAACATCCGCAACAACGTAGAATGAATTATCGATTTGTGTACCAAATATTCCTTCATTTAATATCTATTATTCAATAATATATATTCAACAAAGTCTAAAATAATATCTGAAATACGTATTTTCACCGATTTTCTAAAACAATATCAGGAATGTTCTTAACTCCATTATATACTTACATCTGATGTGACTGCCATTAGTTTGATGTTTTTGATAGAATAATCTGATATTATTGAGTGGAAAAATGGATATTCATATTCTTAATGGAAAATCAAATATGTGCCCTATACAAATATGTAGGTATGTAATAACCATCATACGGCATTTGAAAATATTTTATTCTTCTTCAATAAGCTATGTAAATAGTTTATTATTGATTGAAATAAGCTTTTCGTTAATACGTTTTTCATGTGTTTGTATATTTACGTCAACCTGGAATATATAGATAATAGACATTATAATTTTCTTTGAAATAACTAGACCACGACGAGAACGACGAAAGCCATTGGGAGCTAAGCTCAAATATCTAATTCATACTTTTGTTACTTTAAATTCATTTTCTACTAATCTACAGAATTTTGATCTAAAATCTGTTAATAACATTGACCTCTCTAGTTAGTCCGAAAATTATTAAAAATTTAGAAATTTAAATGGAACACCCTTTTATATTTTTTTAATTTTTGAATTTTGGAGAAAAAAATCAAAATACCTAAATAAATGCAGTAAATTAATTATTTCAGCAGATATATTGTACCGACCTCACATTTATATCAAATGTACTTTTCAAACCAATTCAAATGACTATGACCATTGCAGATAAAAAAATAAGCAATTTCAATATTGTCTCATAGTCACATTCTTCAAAATAACTCATTTTTACAAAATTAATCCTTAAATCACCCATATTTATGAGGATCAAATCGATATTCGATTTTCTCACATTTGGTTCATGAAGTCAATGTGCTTTTTTATTCTTAAATATTCCATCCCCTGTTTTAATTATTTCAGATAAATGATATCGATTTGGCAGCAAAAAGTGCCATGTTATTAAAAAAGTGCGCTTGTTTTCGGCCCTTATAAAAAACAAAGTTGATGATGATTCTTCGAAAATGAAACATTTCAGGATAATATAGAAATTACTATTTTATTGAGATAGAATAGTTTCCGTGAAGAAGTGCTCTCCGTTTTTAGCTAGCTCTTCAGCGAACAGAATAAAATAAATCAATAAATTGTAAAGATCTATTTTATGACAACAGTCAAGAACATCAAATAAGTTTTTTTTACTTTGAACCAACATCGTATCTATAACCGTTTTTCAGATGATAATCAATTCTTGTCTTGAAGACATTCTATAATTAAAAATTTGTAGATTATATTGATAGTCTAACAGTATCTAAGATGATAGATAAGTATATTTTCCTCTCATTATTCAATGTCGAGTACGAGATGTGATAAACCCTGGCGTATACATAATTGCGAAACGCGTCATTTTACAAATATACGAGATAGAAACAGACCCACAATTTATCGCCGGATACAAACAACACTATTATCATTTTACATATGGTAAGGTTCTCAGAACTTTTCCACAAGATGACCACCATAGACATCTGAACACCTAGACTAAGCATTTCATTCATAAGATGTATCCAAAGACGATCTGTTATTGTTAGAGAATTGTTTTGGTATTTTCCATGTGTGAGATACAAAATTTTCCTATAAGAAATTTTGGCAACAGTGTACCTCTGTAGAAGCGTATAAATATGTGAAGCGTAGTAGCAGCACTCAAATTATGAATGGAACAACGAACGACAATATTCGGACTAGCGACGAAAGCCGACGAATTCATACGGACGCCTAAATTATATTTTCCTGTTTTGCCGCACTTAACTCAATCAATCGATATCGATTGATGATCCTCTTATTTTACAAATAAAAAGTTTTATTTCGTGTTGTAAAATATAAATTTGGTACATAATTATAATTTAATCTGCATGTGTTTCTGAATAATCAATAGTAACTATTACAACGACCACCTCTTAATTCCGTCTGCATGTATTTGATTATTACTCTATAAATCAGAAGTTGCTATGAAAATAAGAAGTTTGGCAAATATGTTAATCTTATCGGACACGAACCATTATGGACCAGAAAAATAATGGTCTTGAGATGTTGGATCGCTCTGAAAGAGGCTATGCGTGGTCTAGGTGTTCAGATGTCTATGATGACCACCGTATAACTTGTTGATAAATCTTCACACCTTAGCCGGAATCCAACAGGGATCTAATGCATAGCAGTCGGATGTGCCAACCACTATACTATGATAACCACTGCTAAGTATATACCGACCTATAATTGTATTTGTAGTATCAACAGTATAGATTTTACCTATTATATACTGCTTTTTGCGAAAGATAATTCCAAAACTGATAGAATGTCTATATGCTTCAGAAATGTATTTCGAAATTTTCAATTTCTAAAAACGAAATGGCTCTGATCTCCTTTGTAGGTTGATTGTATTGAGGACAGTCAATAAATAGTTTTTGATTTGATTTTTCAATTAATACGGTGATTATTTTATGGAATTTCAAAACTGAATTGAGTTTTATTTACAAACTTCTGGGAACTAATTAATCAAGCATGAATCAATTGCACTTCTTTTGAAACTTTCTCAGCTAGGGTTTGTCAAAAACGAATGTGAATCGCTAATAGATGTTATAAATGATTTGGACTTTCATTTTATCAATAACTCATTGATTAGAGCTTCTAAGAAAATCATGTAGCTTTTTATTAAATTTTCTTTGCACTCAAGAGCATTCCTTGCGACGGCTCTGAAACCTTCAGTTGTTGAAACTGTGTGAAAGAAGATCTTATAGGGATTAAAAAATGGCTAAAAAAGAGAAAGAACAAAAGAAAGTATATTTAAATAAGCAATATGAGTATGTTATCTAGATATTTCTTTCATTAATGTTCATCAAAATTAACTTTGACAAGAAATAAATTTTGTAATGTAAGATCATTTTGAAATTTATCAGTATAAATAATACCGTTTTTCAGAGTAGTCTAATCGATTTAGTCTACGACTCTTGTTATGTTTTCTTGTTATGTTTCGTATTTAATTTTGATTTCACTCTGTAATATTATTTTTAATAATTTTATTCATCTTTGAAATATATCTAGTGCTTTTTGTCATGTCCTAGGATCCCAGCTTACATAACAATAGGACTGTGATGCAATGTTTGGCAATTAAAAAAAATATGACGATGGAAATGCAAAAACATATATGAAATTAATACTAGGTACTCGTACTATGAGAAATGCTTGACCTACAAATTACTGATTCTCAATATTGTGCCTTTATATTATTAGTTAATAGAATAGTTACTGTTAATTATTATTTTCTATTAAATTGTGCAATATAAAATAAAACCGTTCCATATTATTGTACAAAATATTGCGCAATAATATTGAGTGTCTGTGGGCTGCATTATGTTTGGAAATATCTTCTTCTTCTGTTGAGTATACCTTCGAGCAGCTGTTATTTGCTACAAACGTATTCAGACACATTATAAGGCGACACGGATATATAGGTACTGTTGAAAATACCTTTACCGATAGACGAGTCTCAAAACGTGTTTAATCTGCTTGCCATCGTCATGACTCGGCTCCATCTCTAACGACAAAGGAATTTGTTGAAATACAGCAATTTCTTCTTAACCCTCTGCATTCAAGAAAACCGTCTGTCTCCTTCTAACTCTTAAAGCGATTTAGAAATCTATATTATGTGTGTACTCGGATTTTCCGGTAGTTACGTTTCGTTGCTGTTGATGACATCAACTTGATGCATGACTAGAATCAATTTTTTTATGTATCGATAAATACTAATAGCATCTTTTATACTCGTCAATTTTTGTTAGAAATATTCCCATAGGTACAATTTTTGTTCACTCTCTTTATTTGCACTAACTTTTCCATAAACTCTTAAACTCTAATAATTATTTCGCAGCATATTGCATATTGAATCTTATTCTATGAACTCATGTATCTTCCAAATCAAATTAGAATACCTACATCTTTATCTAGAAGAATGTTTCTAAGATGATAAAGTGTAATGAAGATATATGCATTCAAACATATATTATTATTCTTGCTATTCATACACTCTGCCATTATATGAGTGTGTGTTATATACTACATGAAATCCAATTTTACGCTAAGAAATTGAAAACTGCAGTTACAAATGATGATGGAGGTAGTAGCTTCTCACGGCCGCATTTGCTAATGTAATGAAATACCTCGCATTCCTAGTAATATAAGATGCGAGTACGGATCACACAATGAGAATTTTCTTTCTTAAAAAAAAACAAGGAAAATTAGAACTTATTACTGAGAAATTATTAATACCGGGATCTAACTGAAATTATCTGTAGTAATAATTTGAAAGTCTGTTAATTCATATCTGACCTATATTATTTGCATTGTTTCGGGCTTCTGCAGTCATTTGTAAATATTTTCTTTCCCAGCACTGAAGATGATTAACCATCTCTTTTCCATATGCTTATTTCACACTTCAACTGATTTTCTCATTAACGCGAGCCTCAACCACCAAAACACTCAAAAATTTTTCTAAGGAGAATATTGAGACCGCTTTTATCAAGTTGAAAAGAATATTAGAGCTTGGAGACGGCTATGCCTCAGTGGTCTTATTTGGTTGAAGACATAATATATTACAAACTAGTAACCAAAAGTAAATCATAAAGATTCAATCAAGAAATTATCTGTATTCTTCTTATGAAATGCTTACAATTTATTTGAAAACTAACTAACTAATCTTCTTAATTCAAAAGGTTATTTGTACTTAATGATTTAATTGGAAACAAAACGTTAAATTGTTGAAAAAAAAAATGTATTTAATGCCCAGAATTAGGTACAAATGCACATCCGATCAATAACTGGAACTAGTTGTTTAAGGAATTAGTTTCAGATGATGAAGCAGATTATTCAAAATACTTTTATTTTGACAAGCAACTTAATCATTTTTGCAGCAGCTTAGTATAGTCAATGCCTCTGAGCTTATCTGAAGAGTAGGTATCATTGAGAAAATTTCTAAAATTCTATAAGAATAAATTTTCAAAGGACATTCGGCATATTTATTATGTGCAGTCGCCCAGAGTTTTCATGTCGCATTTTAGGAATATCTCAATCCCTGAGCTAAACATAATTGACCCTTTTAATACGTTCAAGGGGATATCCCAACAAGAGCCACTTATGTCATTAGGGCTTAATGAAAGTGTCTTTACATACAAGGGCGCACAGCTTTACACAAACCCTTGGGTCCTTATAAGGTTACTGACTCAGATCCCTTGACACTTTAAAAGCGATATTGCCAAGAAGCGATAGAAGGGAATTGCTTGCCCTTAATTTCTCGGAAACACTCAAATAAAAGAAAGATTATTATCGAATTACTACAAATAATTTCAATTCCATACCATTGACGAATATTTAGGAAACAGATTGAATTTGACAGTGTAGAAAAGCCAAATGGAATAAATTCGTTATTTCATTTATTGTTTATTTTAATGAAATTTGTCAATTATAAAACGATATCTTGCAACAACAAAAATATTCCTATATTGTACATACTTCGAGAGACTTATGATAACAGTTTACCAAATGAGAAGTAAAGAGAAGTATAATGTAATTATTTTTGAATTTATCCTTAAAATTAACATTAAGATAATCAAATCATTCAAGTGACGAAATTCGCTACAACACAATTAAAATTTTAAAATTATTAGGTACTGTTTAGTTTTTTAATATGATAAAGTATGGCGGAACCATTCAAGTGCTATTTTTGAACGGTTTCAACATGAAGGATTTTAATTTTTCCACAGTAGTTGGATAGAAAGGCGAGAAGCCATAGAATGGACAGCAGTATCACATGATCTTTGTGGGGATATGTGAAAAGAATGGTTTAAGAAAATGAGAATTACTCGACTTAGTTCAATAAAGAAGAACTACGCTAGCAATTAGACGAAAGGTATTTCATTCTTCTAGAGAAATCGTCTCCGAGACTTTCAAGGCGGGCATTGATTATCGAATTTAGGAATATTCAAGGTTTTTCATTACTATTAATAACTAAACCTAATCTATTGAGTTTTGTACCTCAAACGTTTTTATTTTAATTTTAAGATATTTACATTTTTGTATAAAGACTGTAAAGTTTTCTCAAACGATGCCTCACAAGTCCCTATCTCCCAAGTAAAGAATTGGGAGCTATAAGTTTGTATTGCTCAAGCAAATGTGCTTTAAACTGATAATGCGTAAACGACAATTCTACTAATTAGGAGGAAAGCCGACAAATTAATGTTGAAATGTTAGTGGGAAACGCTAACTTACTGTATCTTTTGGCCGGACATCCCCTACCCGTTTCTCCTCCTGGAAAAGGAATGATATAATGCCAGACGTACTTAACGTCAAGATGGATGTTGTTTATGTATTTTCGGGATGTTTCGCGGATGAAGCCACATTATTTATGTCACATAATTTAGAAAGATTGATTTATACTGGCTTGATGCTCGAACTCGAAAGGTTCCGGGTAACTGTGTGTAGGTGGATTTTGTGATTTCTGAAAGATTTTTGTTGTTCCCATAAATATTAAATTAAATCTGCAAATGGATCAAGCATATGCGCTAAGAATGTCAGCATATTTTGCACGAAATCGAGTAATGGAATATAATAAATCGAGTAATAATATTTACCCTTATTTGAATGAAACAAAATAAGAGATACTTCGGTTATCCTTATTTTGCTTTGAAATCTTTGGGTTATACAAAGCATGCCATAGCAAAAGCTGTTGTTCTGAAAATTGAAAATACGTATATATAATACTAGCTTTTGACCGCGACTTCGTGCGCGCAATTCTGTTCCTTGTAGTAGTTTTTGCGTGATGTGTGTATCAACTTACAGAAAGACAGACAGACGCAATTAAATGTAGTTTATATTCTAAGTAAGACCTCTAGTAATACATCGGTGAAAACTGCATTCAATTCCATGCAGTAGTTTTTGCGTGATGCGCGTACATATAGACAGACAGACAACATTTCTAAAAAAACAGTTGTTTTGGCTTCTGTTGCTCTAATGAAGGCCCTCCATTTATTATTCCTGAAATAGCTTTAATGTACAGTCAAAACCCTACTATTAAAACTATAGAAATTTCATACAAACATTGACATCCTTTTTTACCTCCTTAGGGATTGAATTTTGCAAAATCCCGACTTAGTGAACACCTATGTTCTAAAAGGAATACTCATGCAAAATTTGAGACTACTAGCACTTTTAGTTTCTGAGGTTTCGTGATTAGTGAGTGAGAGACCTTTCGCTTTTACATATATAGATTTAAAACTGGTTGAGTGTAATACAGATCTTTTCTTATGTTATGTTGGTAGAAAATTATTGCAAGTGTTTCTGAACATTTGAATAATCCTATTCACAGGCATGATTTATTGCCAAGTTATTATTTATTTATGAGGAAATTCGACGTAAGTCATTATTAAAAATTTAAGGAAATATATATGGATGGGTTAAAATGGGTCGGCTTCGATTAACTGTTTCCAATTTTTTTTTATTTATACACTAAACCTCCGTCAAAATTAGGGATAAGAAATTATCTCCATATTGTTTTCATTGATAACATTAGAAACAACAAAAAATCTTCAAATAGGTATACATGTTTTTGACAGCAGATAAATAGTTGCTAAATGAAGGTTGAACTATTTGCTCACGGAGTAGTTATTTCCATGGTTGGTAGGCATGGGAATAGTACCTATTAATTATTTATGTACTGTTGATCATATCATATGAACATATTTTACAGTAGACATCTTCATATCTTTCCACAAGAAAACCATTTGGCAAACAAAGAAGAAAAATTTACTCAACTGTTTTTTCTTTACCTATTTATTTTAAGATGTGTACCTACTACCTATTATTATCATTGTTTCGTTATTCATAAATTGGATGGATAACTGTATAAAAACATTGAGGGAACGGGTTGGTACAAACCAATTAAATTCTAGTAAGCATGATACAGAAGAGATAACAGTACTTATTCGAAAAAATGATTCATTACGGAACACGTACACGAACTCTTTTGTTGAAAAACATTTTGCTATAGTCATGCATTTTATCTTCTAGAGATATTACCACTGGTACCTTATAGAATAAATTTATACGCATTTACCATCATAAATGTCTACAGTTTTGGCATGACGCTTCTGCATATTATACAATGAGTTTCCTAACTTTACCTAATGCCGCTGCTTACGACTGGGCTGTTTAATTTGCTTAGAAACGGCTGCTGAGTAAAACTTTAATGAATCCGATAATCACACATTCCTTCAGAAATGTGGCTCATTCATTGTTGGAATTAATAAGGTGTGGTCATTTGGGCTAACGAGGCTATTAATTGGATAGAAACTTTTGTCTGGTCCAAAGATCTTGAAACGTTTCGATATGTAGCTTCTGTCTGACATTAATAAACTCTTATAGCTTGATTATGGTTGAAATGATCATTGTTCAAATCTATATTTCAATGGAGATAATGCCAATGGAAATAAATTTATAGCAAAATAATCTATAAGAGAATAAGTGTCTATTAGATATATTAAAAGTTGTAAGGTATCAGTGTCATTTCAACGTTCTACCGTGAAGTATAATTCTTCTATTCTCAAGGCTTGTCGTTATTCTCTAACTACTTCTCTGGAACGGTCATAAAGAAAAGCAGCCTTCGAAGTCAAAAACTTGCAGGTAAATTATAGCTAACTCCACTTCGGAAGATTGGAGACACACACCGAGTTTCAATTCAGTTAGGCCAAGTTTCTAATTATTTAGATGGATCAGTCCGGAATCCTGCAAATTGAATTAAAACTGATTATATGTAAAATTCAGACGCAACCTGAATTACTAGGTGCTAGCTACTATCTATTGGTTTTTATGCAATAATTCACTTGATTTTACTCTGCACTTTATATTATAAGATAGTATCTTGATTACTTAACCAACGTTCTGCTGTTTTGAAGCAATCTAGCAATAATTTTTGAAGAGAAATTATAATCACTTGTCTCAAATTTCTTTTATATTCTATAAATTTTTCTGTATATCGAACACATGAAAAATAGCTTTTCACTGAAATTGGAAATTCAGTTATTGAAATGTGCTGCATGATAAAAGAGAAATCCATTTCTGAAATATCTCAATAAATGGCACATTAAAATTTGCAATTGTCACGTGTTTCAAAGCATTTCGATTGCCTTCAAGTTGAAGCCAGCGAAATTCTAAAAGAAAAAAGAAAAGGTCCAATATAACTACGGCAGGACAATCAAATACAAACTACGGAAACACATGAAGCGTTTCAAGGAATCGTATTGTTTGTCGGCCCATCGTTTGCAACAGAGACGGGTCAAGAAGATGTAGCTCGATATATATATATATTCTCTGACGAGATTGGAGATATTTTACATTTTGTTTACGAGTTCTCCCGACAAAAGGGATTCTACTTCTTGTGCGATGAGAATGCAGAAAGTGCCTTTTTATGACGGCGTTCGCGCTGATAACTTCGCTACCTGGCAAATTGCTAGCACTTTACAACCCACTCATGCAGATTGATGAGTGTCATGGAAATAATCGTTCTTCTAGAAGGCGGATATATCTATAAAATAGTGGCATTTCATATGCATTTCACCTTTGATCCCAGACAGACAGATCAAATAAAAGCAAACATACTTTAGTAGGTATATAGACAAATTAAATTGAACTTAAATTATTTATTCGAAGATCAGCCGCCATAACACTGAGTTTGTAATCACATCTTGTATTGAACTATTTCGATATTATACAGAGAAGGTTTAGAGTTATCAACAATTATAGACGTTTCTTACTACTTTAGCGATGTTAATAAATATATCTGGTGTTTCAATTCACGTTATTTTTCTACCGCTTCCATGCAAATTCTTCTCATGTTATTCATTTTGTTTTAATTTTACGAAAAATTGTCTCACCACCTCGTGCAACAGATTATTTCTGTTTCGGAGTGTCATGTCAAAAAAACTGGTGTGTCCACTCACATGACTTTCCTACCGCTCTCGAACGAATTCGATCGAATATAAAAATCGTCTAATCAGGTCGTGTTGCAAGTTTTTCACCTTTGGCCTAGCAGCCAGTACGAGCAGAATGCCCAATATGACTAACCGGCGAGCCTCACTGATACCCTACAAAGAAGGCACAAAATCTGTCTATCTATTCCCGAGATGATCATGGTACAGACAGACAAACAGAAAGTCCAATAATTGAATATAAGTTTATTGGATTCTGGGACCTCTTAAACGTAGACATCTGTTGAAATGGCCACCCTCAGTGATCCAAACACAACCACACCCAGCAATCCACGTGGGAGATTGTAACAGCCATCACGAACAATTGAATTACAGAGACTATGATGAAAATGGTATCGCATTAGTAAAATGGGCCCAAGATGAAAACCTACACCTTGCTTATGATCTGTATACATTTGAATCAGTAGCATGGAGGAGAGAATACAACCCAGATCTCTGCTTCACCTCAATTGGTAACAAAAGCCTCCCGATGCCAGTAACACGAAAAGTTATGTGTGACTTTCCTTACAGCCAGCACCGGCCAGTCATAATAGAAGCGGAAAGTGAAATTCCACTCGTAACCACTATACCACGCCCGAGATGGAATTTCAAAAAGGTTAAGTGGGAAATATTCTCTAAAGAACTGGATAACTGCCTAGGTTGGATCCCAGCAACTAGCAATAACTATAAGAGATTTGTAGGCGCAGTTACAAGCACTGCCAAGAAGTGCATACCTAGAGGATATCGTAAAGAATACATTCCTGGCTGGTCACAGAATAGCAAGGAGCTCTACCAAGTTTTCCTTAAGTCTGGAGACCAAGAGATTGCTGACGAACTTCTACATAGCCTTTATGCTGCAAGACAACAAAAGTGGTTAGAAACAGTGGAAAGCATGAACTTCCAGACCTCAAGCCGGCAAGAATGGTCTTTGCTGAGGAAACTGGGAAGGGGTGCGCCTGCTCAAAGACAAAAACCAGATATCTCCCCAAACGCAATTGCATCTCACATAGTTGCAACATCTAGAGCTCCGAAAGTGAAAGCTCATACTATTGAAATAAAACGAGAGCTCAGAAACCTACAGCACCATGCAAGAGAAAGTATACACGCTCGCCCAGCTACACTTGTAGAAATAGAAACAGCACTCAAGGATATCACTCCAGAAAAAGCACCGGGATCCGATAGTATTAGACCTGAATTCTTAATACACTGCGGCAAACATGCAAAGCGATGGTTGACCAAATTCTTTACTGATATAATACAGACTGGAAACGTGCCCAAAGAATTTAAGCAATCTAAAGTAATAGCCATCGTAAAACCAGGAAAGCCAGCAAAGTCACCTAAGAGCTATAGACCCACCGCATTATTATCTGTTACGTACAAACTACTGGAGCGGGTTATCTACAACAGAATCAGTCCAACGATTTTTGAAATAATCCCAGTTGAACAGGCGGGCTTTAGATCAAAACGAAGCTGCGTGTACCAGGTTCTCTCACCTACAACTCGTATAGAAGCGGGGTTCCAAAGAAACCTTAAAACATCTGCGGCATTTATTGGCCTATCAGCGGCTTAAGACACCGTCTGGAGAGAGGGCTTGGTATACAAGCTCCTTCGTGCAATCCCATGTAAGCTAACAGCCCCTCTACTATACAATATGCTGAACGACTGGACAATCCAAGTTATTACAGGATCAGATAGAAGCTCACCAATGAAACTCCTACCGCAAGGATCAGTTCGTGCGCCCCTGCTATTCAGCCTTTACATCGCAGATATGCCAGACACGAAGTCTAAGAAGTACGGCTACGCCAACGACTGGGCTCTAACGACATCATGTAAAACATTTGAAGAGACGGAGGTGATCCGTTCAGTAGATCTGAAAAAAATGGGAAAATACTTTCGGAAATGGAGACTTCTGCCAAACGCCAGCAAGATAGATGTAACTTGCTTCCAATTAAATACCAAGTCTGCTAATAGTGAGCTTAGAATCCAGTTTGAAAACGAATGGCTTACTCATAATAAAAACCCAAAATATCTCGGTGTTATACTCGACAGAACACTCTCGTTTAAGGAGCACTTAACCAAAGCAGCAGAAAAACTAAAAATGAGAAATAACACTATACAAAAGCTAACGGGAACAACATGGGGAGCGTCGGCATTCACTTTGCGCTCATCAGCTTTGGGGCTCGTTTTCTCAGCTGCAGAATACTGTGCGCCTGCATGGCTTAACAGCCCTCATGCCCATAAAATTGATACTCAGCTTAACAACGCAATGAGACTGATCGCTGGTGTTATCAAATCCACTCCCACAGAATGGCTCTAACAAGAGAGTATGGACTTCATAGATAATGCACTAAAAAGTATAAAATAACAACACAAGATTTTGAAGTTAGTTTATAAAGTCTTCTACAGCTGATATCTCATCTCTAGCCACCAACTTTAAAATCTTTATAATTCTTTATTCTTTTTTGGTGCATCATCTATGACGTCGATTCTAGTTTTTTTTCTAGTTTTATATATATATATATATATATATATATATATATATATATATATATATGTATATATATTTATATCTAAAAAATACATTCTTTCATGTATTGCACTTATAAGTGGGAATAGTATTTATAATCTGGTCTTCAGTCGATCAGTTCTCTTTTTGAGAAGAAATATTACGAAAAATTAAGATTATCATATTATATAGACTGCGTTTTTCATTTCTTATGGACAATTTTATTTAAATAATTCTTGAATGTGTAATTTTGATACAGAATAAATATAACAGAGCTAGACTTTCTTTCTTACCAACCTAAATTAAATATCAATCTATGCTGGTATTTGTGAAGTTGGTGCCAAAAGTTATCAATCTAACTGCAATTACACAACTTTAAAAGTAGCAGCACTAATAGAATTAATATTATTTCGTATTTTTCAGTGCACCAACTAGTAACGTCGGTCAAATTTTTGGTGAAAAATATTTTTAATTCGGCTGTTCGGTTTGTCCATACATTTTTATACAACTATAATGGGTACAAATATTCCAACGCATAATTTGGGGAGCGTTGAAACTCTTTTCTACAAAAGCTTTACTCCATTTCAACAATAATCCTCTCATCACATTCGTCTGACTTTTCTCCATTTGAGGACATTCCATTGCACTTTGGTCGTCGAGCTTGTTATTGAATGTGCGCCAATTTTACATGTAAAAGCGATACATAATTCAAGCAAAAATGTACGTATACAGGCACCTAGAAATTTCATAAGCCATCCAGGTTTGCATAACAAAGCTCCAGTATCAAAAGATCCAAGAGAAATCTAATAAAATCCGTTTTGTATACCGCCCGAGGACGTCAGGCCCTCTCAATTCAGTTCATGGACGTTTCGGAATGTCAGATTATTCAAATTAAACTGTTTTTCGTACTCTTTGACATCGACATACAAATTTCACTAACACTGACATATATTTCTGATTATTGGAATATTGGTTAGTCATATAAAAAAAACATTGCGTAGTGTCATCATAAAACTGACTATTATTTGAAAGAGACGCAGCAATTCCGAAGTCACAACTACTGCCTTAAAAATATTTTGTTTCTCTCACATTCTTTTGATTATTTTACACTCATTAGCGAATTAGCGCAGTCCATGTCTCTGTATCAATAGGAAAAACTATAGCATGTTCATTCAGAACTCTGAAGGCTTCGAACGTTACATAAAGGTAAAGTATAGTAAATAAATAATAAAAATCATTTATGTTAGCTTTCCCTATCGCTCTCATTCAAATACCATCGAAAACTTAGATCGTCCGATTGACTTTCACGACCATCTATTTTTTCAGAAAAGTTCCATCAAAATCGGTCAAGAACGATTAAAAAATTACAATGAAAGCACTACCTAATATATTGACAATTGTTTCTGTACTCAAATGCGTACCATAGAACTGGTCATTCAGGTACACGAATGTTTACTTTTATTAATTTCTAATGACTCAAGTAAATTAATTCCATCACTCTCCCATTTCAATACAAGATTTTTCACCGAGCTATAACAGAAACATGAAAGTACTATAAGAACTTAATTGTGTGAAGCATCTCAAATAGTGCTGTTTGGAATCTGTGATAAACTTAAGCTCTCCTATATTTGTAAAATGATGCGCTTCTCACAAATTCTTATAGCTTTACGTGAGGACGCCATATTTAAGAAAAAGGAATCTGGATTTATCTCGCAGCTAATATAGTTACACACCAATCAAATGATAGCCGTATTGGCTACGAGAATCTTTTAATTTGTAATAAAATTACTCCTTTTACAAAATTAGAATAAAATTATGACCATATACCCAATGTATTTGTAAGTCCAATTATACTTCTAAGGAAATTATGGTTAAAGCTTTAATTCTAAATCTCATTATATCAACTCTATAGCTAAATTAAAGCTATATAGTAAATGAACAATTTATCCCTACTATACTTATATGTCACATAATGAAAGATTTATTTCGAAGTTCGAATGGAATATACTGTTCCCAGATAATCATTTGTAATTATGATATTTCATATCAATACTTGACTTTTCTATTTCTATTAAATTATAATATGAACAGTAATTAGATTTCAGGGCGATGAAATAAGTTTCATGATTTATTACCTGTAATATTATGAGAAGCTTTTGTATAAATTATTGACCATCAAATCTAGATAACTTTTGGTCAATGGCCAAATATATTGGAGTTCTGTCCTCATTGAAATAACGCTCCCTTAATTATTAAAATAATACACTTTATTATTGACCATGAAGAGTCAACGAGCCCTAACAACTCAGTTAGTGACTATACTTTCTGATTTGGAGGCGATTCTGTAGTTCAGATACATGGAAGAAATTGTTAATAAAGGATTATTATTTTATTGAATATTTATTATATTCTTCCGATATATATTTCTATTATAACATTGGATCACTAGCAGCGGTTACCACTTCATTAATGAAATGCCATTGTCAATTATTGATAAGCCTGGAGAATTTATAAGCTTGTTCAGCAAGTCAATAAAATCATTTTTACTTGTTAATTAATTCATAGAGCACTTTAAATTAGTTGGAATATTTACTAAGTCGTGTCTGCCTATCAGCGAGATTCATTATTTTAATGAATATGACCTTCCCTGTCAAAACATTTACACTGTATACGAAAATACATACCTACCTATACATTTTTGCTATAGGTTCAATTCAATCATAATAAATAATGAATTATTTTGTCCCTCCAAAATTTGCCTTATTATACCGGGTGTCCAATTAGTGCGACAAAGTAGAATAACTTCTCTATTTCAAAATTATGTCAATATAAAAGTTGTAGGGGAACACAAGCCCCGCATTTTAAAATTCGTTAGGACTATACAGGGTGTCCCAAAAAACCAGAACAGCACAAAGTTGCGTTTTTTAAAATGAATCACCCTATATATTTTTAAATGTTTGTATTCTACATAAAATAATTTGTTTAGGAGCTATAAACAATCAAAAATCGATATTTTGGCCTCTTTGACAGCTATTTGTGCCGAAACGGTACAAGATAGAGAAAAATAAATTTCACATTCCAATCTTAGTTTTTTTCGACCTATTGAGTAGCGGTCGCAAAAATGGTATCAGAGGTGGTACCAAATATGGTACCATTTATGAAACCACTGTCAGATAGTTCTTAAAAACTGAAGTAGGAATGTGAAATTTATTTTTCTCTGTCATTTACAGCTTTGGCACAAATAGCTGTCAAAGGGGCTAAAATGTCGATTTTCAATTGTCTATAGCTCGTAAACAAAGAATTGAAAATTGAAACGTTCACCATTGTACTCGTTGTTGTATAAGAAATTCAGAATTGTGAAAAAAACGCAACTTTGTCTTTTCTGATTTTTTGGGTCATCCTGTAGAGTCCCAACTAATTTCAAAATGTAGGGCTTGTGTTCCCTTACAACTTTTATATTTACATCATTTCAAAATAATTGAAAATAGAGTAGTTATTCTACTTTGTCGCATTAATTGTACCCCCTGTATATGCATCCCAACAAACATTATAATTTAGATCCACTGCAGCTGCACTCATTTATTGCTTGTTTACCATCATTATCAAGGTTCAGATGAAAGGGGACCACATAGAACCTCGTGTAGGTATATCCGGCATATTCCTACCAAGCAACCCAACTGGACATTGGTGGTTTTGACTTCATCTGAAAAGATCTAACTCAGATTATGGTAACGTGTATGGCAAAGCCATTATTAATGAATGGGCTGCTACTGCAGGAATATCCATGGAGTCAATCAGTAAATTGGCAATTGCTCCAAAACAAACATTTACCACTATGCCTTCACTTGATTGAAATGAAAGAGCCTGTCTGATTCGAATCGATTGCATTGAAATAAAATGAGAATACGAATAATATCTTTAAGTTCTTTCTGAGATTTTGTTTATTATCAAAACATTAATATTAGCAATAAGTTATCGAAAGCGTTTAAAAGTAAATATCCGCATAGAAAAAAATAATAGTTTTTGCAGCATTTCATTTAAACTGAGGTTTAGATGTAACTGAAATATCAATGCAATTTGTTGTTATTCTATTGTAGAAAATAAAATATTGATTTGTATTTCAAAGTTCCATAACAATATCATGATCAAGAAAACTTGCAACTTGCAAAAATTCATCTACTATTGTTAAGTTTTCTTCCAAAAATTTCTGATCATTTGACACTTCTGTAGAATTTTTTCATGAAGAGAGCTCAGAAGGTCCGTAATTTCTTACGATGTTATTTAACTTTCTTTATATGTATTATTAATATAAAAAACATTGAATGTATAGTCTCGAATTATTTTAATATTGAAATGCTCTAGTTGACTAGGGAATGTACCGAACTCCCCCGTAGAAGGAGGTATATGAATTATGCATGTACCTTTGTAATCTCGTTTCGCATAGTAGGTAAACCTACAACAATTTGATGATGAACTTTTCTTTTGTCTATCCTATAGACCTTATAATTTCTTTAAGCATTTGTTATTAAAAAAATTCTCTCGGTTTTGTAAGTAGGGCTATGAAAGGGTCAAAACTCATACTAATGGGTCTAATCCACTCCCTTCGATTCAATTTTGGGACAATTTTTTCGAAAACTGAAAATGTGAGACGGCCAAATAAAAGAAAAAAATAAAAGAAATGATTATATGTAGCAATATCTAAAGTGGACATTTAAAAAAAAGTACGGTTTCAGAGTTAAAGCAGGGGAAAGTCTGAAAATGATTTCCGCGATGTTTTGAAATCTCTGAATAAGTATAAGCAACGTATTAGTATTATCCGCTTTCATGAACGTTGAATCATTTTGATGACTAATGTTACACTCAAAACTGTAAAATAAATATTTTTTAGATTGATTTCAATCCAACTACAAACTGCAAAAATTCAAAATTACCAGTACCAATAGCACAATTATTATTTTGTATCTTGCACCAACTAATAAAGTCAGTGCCATTTTTTGTGAGAAATATTTATATTATTCCTAGTTCATAGTGATCTTCTATTTTCTCGGTAGTAATGAGATTGAACATCTTCTGGTATTTGATAAAGTGAAGACTGTTTTATATTCGTTTTATTGGTACGGTAAAATATATCTGTACTGTATGTGAGTAGGAGCAAAGCACTGGATCAATGATGCGGTTCTGAATTTGCATCTAAATGTCACCAGCATGACTCTCTCGCTGATGAGTTTATAGCTCATGATTGTATTTATAATCTTCCTGTGAACAATGATCCCAACTCTGTATTGATGAGGATCATTACTGTTTAGCGCAGTGGCATAATATTCAATAGTATGACCACTTTTAATCACAAGTTCAACATATTCGCCCGAACATATTCTACTCACATCAAGAACAGAATAACATTTCTTCATTATTTTACTTAATTGGGCCAATATCTCAATTTGTTTACAGTATTTCAATGTTCCATGTACGGAATCGAAAAGATATTTTCTTGTATATTGTCGTCATTGTTGAATCTTTACGTTCTCTTCTCTTTGATGTACCTGTAATAGTGGTATTTTTTTTTTCAAGACCACTTTTTGCACTTTATCATGAATTATCACTTTAAAGTTGTAAAAGTAAGTCTCAATGAAAATGAAAATACTTAAAACCACTTCAATAATGATGTATTTACTATAATAATTAATTCAATGTATATTTCTAACATCGATAAAGTATTTTATAATATTTTTAGGTAAAGTTCTTATAGAAATATACCTATTGCGATCGTTCACACTTTTGAATTTCGAAAAAATTTCAACGGCATGTTGTTATATCTCTATAAGTTAGTCCAAAAAAACATTTGGTTCAAAAGTTTATATATATATATATATGGGATATTACGAAATTTGTTAACACGATAGAGGTCGCAGTTTTGAAGGTATCAAGTTCAAATTTGCTACAAAAATCAATCTCTCAAATATCTCGGTCGAGTTCGTTATTGGGCAATATCGGGTAAGTAGTTTCAAAATGGCGACCATTCAAACATTTAAAAAAATTATCAAAAAAGAGCAGTAGTGTAAATATTATTAAAAATAATTTTAGGTTATAGATATAATCAGTACCTACAACTTTTGTTCAAACCAATTTTTCATAAAATACACAGGTAAAAAAATAAAAATTAATAAAGAAAAATAACAAATATTGATAAAACATGAACACTCAATATAAATTTGATGTAACTGTACATTTTCTGGAGATCTTAATATAGACCCTGATTAAAAAAATCCCGATGGCCTGTAGTCAGCGGAAAGGTAAATTTTTCAAAATTCATTGAATTGAAATTTTAACAACCTTTTCATTGGTATACCTACATGGTATTAAATAAAATTGTCATAGCCTTGCGGTTAGAGGTTTTTGTTTTGGCTGTTGAATATAAAGCAGACAGGGTTCGAGTCCACTTCAAGGCAGTTTTTTTTTTCGTCTATTTCTTTTCAATAAATATACTATATATTTTTTTAATCAGGGTCTATATTAAGATCTCCAGAAAATGTACAATTACATCAAATTTATATTGAGTGTTCATGTTTTATCAATATTTGTTATTTTTCTTTATTAATTTTTATTTTTTTACCTGTGTATTTTATGAAAAATAGCTTTGAACAAAAGTTGTAGTTACTGATTATATCTATAACCGAAAATTATTTTTAATAATATTTACACTACTGCTCTTTTTTGATAATTTTTTTAAATATTTGAATGGTCGCCATTTTGAAACTAATAACCCCATATTGCCCAATAACGAACTCGACCGAGATATTTGAGAGATTGATTTTTGTAGCAAATTTGAGCTTGATACCTTCAAAACTGCGACCTCTATCGTGTTAACAAATTTCGTAATTTCCCATATATATATATATATATATATATATATATATATATATATATATATATATATATATATATATATATATATAAATATATATATATATATATATATATATATATATAAACTTTTGAACCAAATGTTTTTTTGGACTAACTTATAGACATATAACAACATGCCGTTGAAATTTTTTCGAAATTCAAAAGTGTGAACGATCGCAATAGGTATATTTCTATAAGAAATTTACCTAAAAATATATAGTATATTTATTGAAAAGAAATAGACGAAAAAAAAATCTGCCTTGAAGTGGACTCGAACCCTGTCTGCTTTATATTCAACAGCAAAAACAAAAACCTCTAACCGCAAGGCTGTGACAATTTTATTTAATAACATGTAGGTATACCAATGAAAAGGTTGTTAAAATTTCAATTTAACCCTACAGTAGTCGCGCCTAATTCACGACCTTGTTTGGTGGCTCTGGTCTCCCAGACCGGGTAGCCATTTTGAAAAGATGAAACATTCTTAAGGCTCAATATGTCGTGAATAGGGTAAAAGAGAGTGTGTACATTCATTACAACTAATATTTATTAGAAAAAGGTATCTCTAAAACAGAGAAACAGCTCTTAAGAAATAAAGTATTTATTCTAATGAACACAAAATCAAAACTCTTATGAACAAAAAGTACTAAAAGATAACTTCAAATGTATATAGAAGCAGTATATCTGATGCTCATTTTAAACAAATATGGGCTAAAGTGCTTAAATCTGGTCACTTGAAACCTTTTCCTGACATGATTTGCATATGCCAATAATGTGCTCTAAGCACATGTATGTATTGCATTGGAAGCATGAAAATCTAGATTTTCTGTTCTTTTTCCAATTACAATAGGCACAACGACCTTGTGGTCTCCCTTGCGAAGGCTCTCCCTTGTTATATTCATTTTGGCACAATTCTCGTAATCTAAATCGAATACTAGTCGGCAACGATACTATCGTGGATCGCACCTTCAAATGAGGACTAATTAGCTCATTTGCCAGTTGTTTCAAGAAATACCTTCGCAAAATTCTCTTTTCTGAGCTATTACTACTATAGATAATTTGAGAGTTTATGCCCGCTACATTCAAAATAAAATGGAATATGACCATTGGCCACCGTCTAGTATTTCGTGAACAATCATAATTTGCACATAACCGATCATACATATCAACACCCCCTTTGGTTGAATTATAATCCGTTATTATACAGGGCTTTGTTAAGTGCCCCGTTTCAGAATCTATTTCATCCGTTTTGTGCAAACTCGATACCAAAAGTACATTCTTCTTCGATTTAGGAATGTAGGAGACTAGTCTACACATATTATTGAATGCAAACATTGAAGAGTATTTCGGTCTTGGAGTAGGCTTTGAAAATTCAAGTGGCAACTCTTTTTTATTCTTTCTTACTGTACCGATGACTATTAGTTTATACTCCTCTAATAGTGTTTTTACCAATGGGAGAGACGTGAACCAGTTGTCCATCGTAATATTTCTTGAAGAGCCTTTTATATGCTCGCAAAGTCGTAATACTACATCTGTTGGCGAGTTTGATAATTTGTAAGGGCCTTCTGGCTGTTCACCAGCATAAACCTCTATTTTTGAAACATAATATAATTTTGCATCGCATAGGGCAAATATTTTTATGCCATATTTATTAGGTTTAGAAGGAATATATATTCGAAAAGGACACTTTCCTCTAAACCCTGGTAGCATTTCATCGATCGTTGCAAATGCTGATATGTGGTAGGCAGTCTGACATTTTTTTGTAAACTGATCAAGAATGTTGCGCACTGGAGCAAATTTATCGGTCAATCTTCTTTGTTCTCTTGTTATTTTATCATCGAATCTTAGGCAACGTAATAAAAATCTAAATCTCTGCAATGACATTGCCAAACGGAATATTTCTACTCCTGACCCATCTGTCTGCCACAAGTCTTCAGCATTCATCCTATTTGCTTTATAAACTCCGGCTAAATAAAGCAATCCAATTAGTGCTTTTATTTCCGTCGTCGTTGTTGGGTTTGCATCCCTTGCGCGAGAAAAACTTTCTCTGACTGTTTCTATGTACGCGTTTGTAGAGTCAACAATAATATCAATAATATCCTCATTTATAAAATAGTTCCATATATCAATAGGAGCTGTTAGTGATCGAGTATCAGCCGTTGATCCAGGAAGCCGTTTTATGATATTTTCCTGTCGAGTTTTCCTACTTGTATATTCAAAATTCTGTTTTCGCCAATATGTTTTTTTATCTTTGCCTGGAAAATGAATCAATTGAATAAAATTATAAATTTGTGGAATAACATAATATTTGCACACCAATAAAAGACAAGTTTGTGCTGAGCTCATAGGATTCTTCAGAATCACTAACATCCTGTTCAATATCACTAAAGTGTTCTTCATGCAATTCGTAATCTGACTCATCTGGATCAGATTTATCGTCGGCAATATCTGGGTCTCGATAATTTTCTTGTGAAAGGGGTTCTTCCAGTACTTCTTGCAATAATTGTTGTAAACGTTTCTGCTCCTTTTCGTAAGAATACATGTCTAAAATTTCCCAAACTATTCGAATGAATTTTTATAAATGTATCAATTCCGTAACACAACTGATAAAATCTAAATATGTAAGTTATTAGACAATATAAGTAATGTATTTGGGCTTGCAGAAGCAAAATACTGACCTTCAGTTTCAATTGAAATATCACGCAGCTAGTCGCGCTGGAATAGCAGTCCGTGTACTCGAGTAGTCGCACTGAAATAGTACACCGTGTTTGGATATTTGCATGGATAGTTGCAATTGATACTGCCTACCACTTGACCAATTTGTAGCAGACTTGAGGCGACACAGGGATGTTGGACCTACAGGCTTGAAAATATTTAACATTTCATGCGAGCCGGTGTCAGACACCGTGGCGCGACCACTCTAGGGTTTTAATGAATTTTGAAAAATTTACCTTTCCGCTGACTACAGGCCATCGGGATTTTTTTTTTCAAATAACCGCATCAACCCTTTGGATCATTAGCGGTGAAGTTTATAAATAACAATCATAGCTTCTTAATTAAATCTAATGTATATAAAAACTTAATTATTTTGTTGCTATTACTATAGTCTAACATTTCTTTCAAGTTACAAGATATGTTAAATTTGTCTCTGTGGTTTTGGTATAACGGGCATTGCACTATAATATGTTTCACAATTAGTTTCACTTCACAAAATTCACAAGTTGGTTCATTTTGTCCAGATATCAAGTGTTCATGTGTGAGTTTGGTGTGTCCTAGGCGAAGTCGGGTCATTATCACTTGTTTTTAATGTAGGATTTCAGGTCTATCGAAGGAGTGTATTGTAACGCAGTCTGATTCGGATTATTGATCGCTTCTCGAGAACTTTTATCGGCCGATTCGTTTCCAGTTATTCCTATATGTGAAGGTACTATTTTATTATTATTTTTCAGGAAGTACAAAATTTATGTTGTTGGGACTAGCAGGTACAACATCTGTTTCTCTTTGTTTGGTACGCTGAAGTATTCTTGAACTTTCAAGTGTTTTTTAGAAGAAGTAATTTAACGCTCTCATTTGTTTCAAGAAGCTTTGTACTATAGACAATTTTAGGTGTTGCTCCAGGATCTTTCATATATGCTTTCATCTCATTTACCAGCTTCCTTGCATCTGCTGCGAAAAGTTGTACAATATGTGAATGTTGTTAGTTATATTTGCTGATATCGTCACCTTTTGTCTGCATAATTAATTGCTTTGCATTTTGCACTTGTAATTATAGCTGTTCCAACACTTCCAATGCACGATTTCAGATTCGGTAACCCAAATTTGAACAAATTCGAAATTTCGGTATCTAAGAGTACGTTTTCCCCGCCTTACCATACGTAAGTTCATTTGCCATATTCAATTTCTTACAATTATTATTCAGAAAGTTTAGACAGTATTTAGAAGATCGATAATATTTCTCAATTTATATGTTCGAGACAAAAACTAGTACCTACTGAACATTTTTATCAATTCGGCTGATTGTCATTAGTTTGAAAATTAACTAAATGGCGAGAATGATATCTCTTTGTACGAGCCGGAGCTGACTAAATCTTTGTAAGGGTTTATTCGAAACTCTACCACCATAAATAAACGCTGAGCATTCCAAACATGAGATATTCCTCAGAAAATTATCGAAAATTCCTCCACGCGCAACACGAAGTTGACATTGATATTGGTTACTCTATAAACTTTTTACTTTCCTACGCTACTATTATAGTAGCTGTATAAGGAAAGTATTGTAATCGTGTGAAATTTCCTGAATACACTGGGTGTTGAGCTATAGCCAAAAAACGTGAGCTCAAGACTATAGCGCGAAAACGGCTCTAAGGATTTTGAATAAACTTACCTAAAGTATTCTTTTTAGAGCCCTTTACCACCTACACACAGCGTCATCTCTGAGAAAAAGCACAAAAAAAGTTATGCTTGAATAAATTTCCGTATGTTTCTTCAGATTCTGGCTAAAGGTTTCATCTTGCGAAAAAATGTTACATGACCATTGTTGTTTGTCTTGCTGAAAAAAATGAGTGGTAGCGCGATTTGACCAGATGATTTTTAGTTTACTACCGCTGTTATCATCGCTATGTAAGGAAAGTATTTTAATAGTGTAAAATATATCATTCACTGGAATTTGCCTGCGAGCGGTAGAAAAGTCGTGTGAGTGGACACACCAGATTTTTTTTATTGAGACACGGGATGTATCCGTGGAACTGTTATATTTGTAAACAGTAACTTTGGCAGTTACGGCACAACGACCTAAAGCCGAAAAATATGCAAATCTCCATCTTGATTCGCATGTCACGTCGAAGACGATTCGTTATCTCCAGCAGAGCAGTGGCGCACGTTGTTCGACGCCACCGCGAGAATAATATCATTATACATTTTTTGAATACGTAAAAATCGTATTTCAAGTCACCCATGGGACTTACCTACTGATCCCTGATATTGGTCGATTGTTATGCCGAAGTTTCTTGTCCTACTCAGAATGGAAATGCAATAGCTCTATTCCATGGAACAGATATGAATATCAATAAGTTCATTTGAGCGTTTTTTTTTTCGATCTCTGATATTTGATTTCTGGGTCGGGAAACCATTTTTTTCAAACCTTATAGGTTGCGAAGTTTTATAAACTCAAAATAAGATGTCATGTGATAGATATCAAACAAATATCAATAGAAGTGATCTATATTATTTAAAATAGCTTAGGTATGTCATAAATGATTTTTTTTCTACATTCTGGATGTATAATGAAACTATAAAATTCAGATGGAATGTCCATAATGAATCTTCTGTGGATATTAATTAAGCAATAACTGTAATTGCAGAAAATAACATTTCTGTTGTACAAATGATTTTTTTTATTTCATATAATCTGCAATTGAGCGTGTAAAGTTGTTTTCCTTAGTTATAATTTCCCTCTTATCAGTAGAGACCATAGCCACTAAGGCAGTTGAAACTTGAACAAGAAGTTATTATAGTAGCTTTTAGTTTGAGCATTTGAATTTCACATTTACATTTACAGTGTTAAGTGCCGTCTTTATTAGAGTCTGGCAGATATTATATAGCTACTCTTATTAAACATGAAACTTCTGATACTCAGCTCGACTCAACTGCTATCTAAGTACCTAGAATAATAGAATATTTTTTTACATTAATCTAATGCCACTGATTATTTAGTATCCAACTCTTGAATTTCTTTTGACATTATTCCAATAATTTAATTGACATTTTATTCGTTTTTGCAAGCTTGGCTGCTTCGTAATCAATATGGGTTAAAACGACTTGTTTCATTGAAGGCATTCCGTGACAGTAAGGAAGTCTAAACTCATTATAGCTATCTATTCTACGAGCCATTTGTTTATTATATTACTTGATACTGGTATTATTTTTTTATCAGTTATTTATAGGCAAGGTCAATAAGAATATATGTGTATGGTCTTTTTAGATATCGGAGTTTCACATGTCCTAAAGCAATAACGTATCTTGTTTGATTATATAATAATCCTAAATTTGATAAATAAATGTACGTTATATATTTAGATCAACAACTGTGATTAATAAATATTGTGAAGGTTTGCTTGAATGCTGTATCGGCGCGCAGCAAAGGTTGCAATGCTTGTAGATGCAAATATAAAAAGCAAACACACTGGCATGTTGAAATTAAAAAACTAAAGATTTTTCATGAATTTGTTTAATTCCCCAAAACCTTCGCGTAGGTAGGGATACACAAAAAAACTCACAAAAGTTCTGAAATCGGATGATACATATATATAAACTTTTAATCCAAAAGTTCTTTTGGACTTACTTATAGACATATAACAACATACCGTTGAAATGTTTTCGAAATTCAAAAGTTTGAACGGTCGCAATAGGTAGATACAATTCTATAAGAAATTTACCTAAAAACAGGTGATGAATCACCTTCTAGTAGGTAAAAAATGAGAAAAAAACAACAAAAAATGGATCGTGTAGTTTACCAAGAAAGCCATACGAATTTTCTCAAAATAAACAAGCTTTCCTTGGCTTCCTAAGGGTTTTTCTTTTGTGTTTTGTTATTCGCGAGAATTGCTGAGGGAAATGGACCAGAGTACCAATATGTTTTCTGTTATATCTGTCCCTCGACGTTCGTTTTGTTTTGAGTTTTCATATTTGATATAGCTGGAGATTTCGTTGAAATATAATATTCAAATTCTTTCTTTAGCTTCAACGCAGAATATATATATATACTTCTCCACTATTCAAATATATAGATCTTCCTATGTTTATATATCTTATTCAAGCTAAATTGAAACCTATGACGTGATAAGATAAAAAATAAATTATAATTGAACCAATTCATATAAAAAAGTAACAAATCTTCTATATTGGAAGATATACTTGTTTAATTTTTCTTTGAATGTATAAGACAGGATACAATGATTTTTCCAAGCATTTTAATACGTTTTAAGGAAATTATATTCCAGTTACTAAATCCTGAATGAGACACAAAGGACTTACTTGCCATCTATTTTAATTTACGTATGGTAGACATATAACAAAAAGCTGTGCAGGACGGTAATCAGACCGCACGAATAAGTCAAATTCGCATTATATGCAGCCATGTACTCGTACCTACCTATCTCATGAATACTCAATGAATTACGAGAGAATTCTAAAGCAGCTTAGTTATTTGTTTTTGTGTTTCGTTATGAATAAAGCAACTTGGTGTCCATTACCGGTTTAATATTTTTTTGAAAATATTCTAGAAAATATAAATTCGATATATATAAGCAATTTCCTTGAAATGAGAATTGAAGTGAAAACACTAATGCGTTTATAGCAACTTTTTAAACTTCTCAAAAGAGGTCAGTAAATGTGCACCGAGTCTTTTTCCAGTATTAAGAGAAAAACTGAGAAATGGTCCCATTTTAGAATCCGGTATGTCCTTCCCAAAAGTAGTAGAAGGACCAACTGTTTTCGGAAATTCAAAACTTCTTCTAGCAGATACCTAGTATTAAAAACAAGGTTCTTTAGAGAAATATTCAAGAGTTCCTGATTTTGGAGTAACTGAATATCCGTGACGTTCATCCATTTTGGTGAGTAGTTTTTGTGAACTACCTTTGTCAGCATATGTTATAGATAATAAATTTACTAATTTGGAACTTTGAGCTTTGTGTCATTCTCAGAGCCTCTGTCTCATGTGATGTTTTGAACTAGATACTTAGTAGGTACAGCACATGCCCCTATGCATCTGAACTAATATTTTTTTGGATATAACCCTCATCCTTATTCTTAAATACAAAAATTACAAATGGTTGAACCACTTCTTTTTTAGTCTCTTTAGTTTGAAAGGTGAATTGATCGAACGTGTTCTTATCTAGTATTTCTTCGATTATCTTGAACGTTTGTAGGTATATGTCTGTCTGATTGAGGCAAGGCAGCTCCTCTGACGCATGAACCAATTTTGATCTAGTTTGTTTGCTTGAAGGTGAGTTTGTCGAGAGTGTTCTTAGCTAGTTTTTTTGAGTTTAACATGTGGATTTGTTAGCCAATTCGAAGCAATGTACCTTCCAGAGAATGAACCAATTTTGATAAAGATTTTTATGTTTGACACATAACATGATCGAAAGTGTTCTTAACTAGTTTATTTTTTAATTAAGTCTAACGTGCGTGTCTGTCTATTAGTCTGAGGCTTCATAGCTTTCAAACGGATGAATAAATTTTGAAATTTAGTTTGAAAGAAGATTTGATTTAGAGTGTTCTTAGCTAGTTTTTTTTTTGTCGTTTTTTAATCTTATATGTTATATCTCATATAAACACGAATAAATGCTTGTTCGTGTTGATTTAAAGGATTACATACGAACTTTGGGGTGCTCATACCCAAAAAATATTTGTTTATTTGATTTTAATATATGCATTTCTATAAGAATTATTTGATCTCAAGGAAACAATAGTGAGCTCTGATGTGCAAGAGAGCTAATGTTTCTCAAAATAAATTTAATGCACAATAAATCAAAGTTTAATTTATTTTGTTTATTTAATTGTGTTTGCTTTGAAATTTTTATATGTTCGAAGCCAGAAAGAGATGCAATGCAAAAATGTTTACCTGTTGGTTTTTCTTATAAATATGTGTTTGTATTCAATATATGATTTTCGTCTTCTATACGTTCCTATACGTCTGGTAATTAAATATGTAGAATAAGCCTACTCGCTCTTCCAATCCAACGGTTATGGTTACTAGTATTTTTATCCAAAAATTGCCATGCCACAAGACTTAAGTGCATATGGAATATTTCCATGATATTTATATCAAATTATAGTAACCCTCGAAATTCTTCCCTCCTCCCCACTAAGCCTAGATGGTCGAAGATGAGGCCCAATGACATGGTCACTGACAATCCCAACCCAAATATTAAAAGAAAACTATTCTTGATTATTGTTTTTTGTTAAGGCGTTTGGATTGTTTTCGCTTTCAAGCTTAAGTAGGTATGTAATCAATATTCGACTTAGGAAAATTAAATTTCCTATTATTTTACTCCCTAATCAATCTGTCTTCAGCTATTTTGAGGGTAGTGGTATGAGGATTTGATTCAGTTTTATATGAAACAGCATTCTGAACTTGATCTGTTCGTTCCATTAGGCACTAAAAGCTGAGGAAATCTTTCATGACCAATTCATCTTGCAGTATTTGAGTTTTTATTCTTTTCTACCTATTATATTTCTATCAGCCATTCTCACGACAAAAAGTACCTTAAAAAATAATAATTACTAAAAATACTTTTTATAAAAAATACAAATTAATAGCTTATAAATGAGATGACAACGACTGTACAGTTGTTCGCTAAATGCTGACCTAATCGTTTTCCAAGGCAAACAAGTATATTTTATTTTTTTTCAAAACTAAGCAAGACATGAGAAAATTAGAGACAAAAAATGTATTTCTTGTTGTTTAATCAAAAAAGTATATGAAATTTACAAAAAGTCGGGACGCCTCTGGACTCAATAAATTTGATGAAGTTAGTAGGGATAAATTAGCCCCTTAACATTACAAATAACACCGCCAAATCGCAACAAAATTGGGTAAAGGATCTTTGAGATACTTACGAAAAACACCCTGTATCTTGAAAACGAAGCACTTGCGGACCCATGTTTATATGAAATTTATGTATTGAAATTATTCTGTTAAGTTGTACATAAGATGTTCGTTATACGTTGACCAAAAAAATAAGGGAAACAGATAATAACATGTATTTGTCGATAAAGGTTGGATTCATATATTTAACAATTAATATTTTTTATTAAAACAGTTTTCTGTTCTCTTGCTTTTTGAATTGTTGTTATTGATAGGTATTTGACAGGCTCGATGGTAAAAACAGTTGACACAAAGTGATGAAGAGTTACCAGATTTCACAAAAAAGTATTCTCAAATAAAAACATCATAAATAAAATCGTTTATATTTACAAGTAAATAAGACTTCATGGAATAGGAATTATTCTTTTTGTTTGTATGAACTGTACAGCATGTTATCAGACTTATTATTGACTACATTTAAGATTTTTGATGATACACACTATTATCCGGCATTTTTTCTTGTCAATTATGTGTAGCACTGATATTACAAATACTGTTATGTAGAAAATACAATTTTGTTTTCCGTATCAAATTTACCTTGTTCTGATGTTTGACTGTTTTTATTTGTTACAGGTTCCCTAGAGAACAGCAAACCCTCCCCAATCACTTCTACTTCACAGACTACGAGCGACACAACGCGGAGATTGCTGCCTTCCATTTGGACAGGTATGTTTAGGTTGTAATACAGAAAAGGGATGATTCGGTTCACACGTTTTACCATCCTTATGGTTGATAATTGTATTTTTTGCCTTAAAACAATTAAAGACTATTGTTAATTAGGTCAAAATTAGATGTTTTGGATGTACTGTTAACCGCCGGACAGACGCTGAAATACCAACCACATCTATACTGGAGGAATAGAATGACCGTTTTTTCTGATACGACAGACGATAAAAAATTCAATGATTAAATGATAACATGCATAATCCATTAGCTCAAATTTTGGGTGCAATACAATGCTTTCTTGTGGTTTAAATTTTCATTGAGTTTTACGGTGCGTTCAGATGACCAAATGGAAAATTTCAGTTAGGTATATTTAGCGTAGAGGACAGGTAAACAAATGAATTATCCAATAGTCCAGCCGTTTAGTATCGAAATTTAAAAAAAAAACTTTTTAAATAATTTATCTATTATTTTGACGGTTAGATATCTATTTACAATTTATTGCTTAGAGTTGATAGGGTACCTACTTTAGCTTTGCGGAGAAAATTGCTACATAAAAATATAAATCTGAGCAGGTACTTATTTGATTTTCATTGATTTTCTCAAAATGGAACAATTAATTTACGGAAACCAATGCTGAAATAACACTTGAGCTTTTATTCACGCCATTACGAGCAGTCATTATATAACACTGACCGGTAAAAAACGGCCACTGAAAATTTACCAAAAATGCGATTGAGCATACATTCAAAAGTAGAGGTCCAATTTACATGATTATTTTGTTCTATTTAAAGGATTATTCATGAAGAATGCTATATTGTTATTGCTTGTTACATTTACCTATTTTAAGTATTTACCATATACGGGGTGTTGCATTTACATCGGATTTTTACGAAAACTTTGTAACACCTTGTACCAATTGTAAGCAACAATAACAAGGAAATTTTGGAATAGAACTGTGGAATAACCTCTTCTTAACATTATCTTTTTTGTTTTATGTCAATATCTCTATCTATACAAAAGATATTTTTATGTCAATCTCTATCTCTATTTATACAGAAAGTATAAAGAATTAACTAATAACATGTCATTCTGAACCTAAATTAATTTGTAAGATAATGCAAGGGATTCATTTAAATAATTATTACTTTGATTTGAAGGTTAACTCGTCAGGAATGCCGCTTCTATAACATTTATGTTTTTATCATTATACAGGATGCAACAGTTACTTTGGAATTTTACACTCAGTAGCAGATCGAAACAAACACTTTGAAGAGTACCTACATTATTGATTTTACTTTTAATGAGGGTTCAGTAACGAGTATGTCCTCCACGAGCTTAATTTACATTTTTCATACGTTGTGGCATTGAATTTATTAAATTTTCTATACGTATTTGAGGAATAGCTTCAAATTCTTCTTGAAGGGCAAATCTAAGCTCTTGAAGAGTTTCCGGAATGACAAGACGTTGACGAATTCGGAATTGTAATTGATGCTAAAGATGCTCGATTCGATTCAGATCTGGGCTAAAAGCTGGCCAATTCAAACCTCATTTATATATTCCGTTACAATGCAAGCACCATGTGGTCTTGTATTATCATGCATTAAGATGTTCTCCAATTAAATGAGAAAATGGGACGACAGCTTCTTTAAGTATGTCCACCACATACCTTTGCGCATTTAGTGCACCATTTACAATAAATATTAGGTCAGTACGTGCATTTCTACATATACCATAACAGATCCTCCATTGAACGATAACCGTTCAGAAATAGTGCAGTCAATATACCTTTCGTTTGCTCTCCATACTCTTTTTCGGCCGTCAGGAGATCGGATATAGGATCGTGATTCATCTTTGAACTAAATTTCACTACTCTACAACAAATTCAAATTTTTGGTGTTCAAGAGCAAATTGAAGATGTTTTCTTCGATGTCTTTTAAGGAGTTGGGGTGCTGCTGTAGCAGGCCTCCTTGAGGTGAAACCTTCTTCTGCAAGTCTTCGCTTGATCGTTCTTTCACTGGTAAGGACAACTCTTGTTATGTCTGGTATATGTACTAGTCTCCAAATATCGATTCAAGGTATATTGAATTGTAGTACGAGAAATTCCCAAACTCTGAGACACATAACTTATGCTACGAACATCCTCTATAATAAAAGTTGCAATTCTAACTACGTCTTCAATAATTAAGGGCATTTTAAACACCCAAAATTACAGTCAAAATACTAATGACATATTTAATGGACAAAAGCCAACTCGCATTTTACTCTGAATTTAATGTAGACTTAGGATTGAAATAGCACGTTATTATTTATTTCCCTATATATTATTTATAAATAGAAATATTGACATAAACCAAACAAGGTAATGTCAAGAAAGAATCATTCCATAGTTATATTCCAAAATTCATAATTATTGTTCTTCACAATGGGTACAGGGTGTTACAAAGTTTTCGTAAAAATCCGATGTAATTGTAACCCCCGTATATGGTTAATAACTAAAATAAATGCTAAAAGCAATAAGTCTTCAGCATTCTTCATGACTCATCCTTTAAATCAAAAAAGAATCATGTAAATAGGACCTCTTATTTTGAATATATTTTCAATCGTATTTTTCGTAAATTTTGGGTGGCCGGCTTTTTTGCCGGTGAGGGTATATAGAAAATCTTAGGAGTGACATAGATAAAAACAGTACTTTTGTAACCACAAAAGTCTTTTATGCTACATGTGTGTAAAGGGGCGAGTTCTGACAATCGTTATAATGGAACATGAATTTAGGTACTAGTGTGGTTGTCATCAAACTCTTCCTTAATTAAATTTAACATATACCTAGATTGAATGTTGTAACACGATCGTTAGTTTCGCCGCTTTGCTTACGTGTAGGATATTTTACGGGACACCTGTTATGACAGTTTAATTTGAGTGACAGATAAAACTGTTCATATTACGAATTCCAAAAAAATAATATGAAAATTACTAATCCATCATCAACAGTAATTTTCAATTGATTGACTTACTGACGTTTGAAATTGTAAATGACACAATTCACAGTCGCATATTAAAAGTCATAGAATATGAAAGGTATCAATTATAAAATCTAATAATACCATTAAATATATTGAATGTTGAACATCAGAATTATTAAATTCCTTCCGTACCTATAACAACTTAGTTTTTGAATATTTTAGACTTTATATAATCAACTTGATTTATAGGTATTGCATAATTATCTGGTTAGTAGGTATATAGTATCTACAATAATGATTAACCCTAAATTCCCATTTTACCTCGTGTCCGGGTCATAATAGAACATGGTACGGGGTAAAACGAGCACATATTTTGGCAGCGTCACAAATATGAGCTTCATCGTCTTCTTCATCAACTTCAGTATAAGAATTATAGGCAATATGGGATAGTATCCCGTTATGCTTCGATCGTTTTGCTCCAACGTACATAATCATACATATTTTCACATAAAACTAGTAATTTCTAATATAAAAAAGAAAAAGCGGTAAACATCGCACAATATCTAAACTTACACACACACATTATTTGTGACTAAATTCTCAAAATTATAAAAAATACATGTTTGTACAACTGTGAAAAACTTGACATTTCTGCATCTCTATTGATGCGTGAATGTATACTTTTTTTCACTGTGAAGAAGTCGTTTTTCACCATGAAAAAATACTTTTTTCACTCTCAAAATAATTTACAAAATAAAACATGAAATATTACTTTTTGAAGGATTATGTTTAACAGAGTCAATTATCAATTGATTATTCATCATAAAACAATATGTAGATGACAAACCTCGTTCTTATTGCGGCACCCTACGAAATGTAGGTTCAATTTACCAGCTAGGCACTTTTCAGATTCTAATATGGTCATCTGGTACGGATAGCTCTTCATTTATTTAATTAATTATTCACCTTTGCCGATTGTTCTTATCCACCATTATACATGCTTAATATATCGTTCATACTAGTCTCCACCGACAGTTCTATACTGAAGATTGATACAAGTATGAGTTCCAAATTAGGATTGATTATTAAATATGGCTCTTCGCCCTGCGACATACTGATGAGAGGCAACAACCTCGAAATCATGATATATGTCTGGGAGACTCATGCTATGTTTGGTAATCAATCTGATTGAGCAGTATAGTGGAAAAAACGCATACAAACGCAATATGTAGACGACAAACCTCGTTCGTATTGCGGCACCCTACGAAATCTAGGTTCAATTTACCAGCCAGGCATGAAATTATTTGAACCTACATTTCGTAGGGTGCCGCAATACGAACGAGGTTTGTCGTCTACATATTGCGTTTTTCCACTATACTGCTCAATCAGATTGATTACCTATTGCGAAACCCTACGAAATTTAGGTTCAATTTAGCAGCTAGGCATGAAACACTTCTATAGTCAATGAATTTTACAGCTGATCTGATAAACATTTTTATAAAAAAATAGACCGACGTTTTTAGTTGGTGCACTAGAAAATAAAAAATAATATTAATCCTATTGGTTCTGGTACTTCTGAATTTGTGCAGTTACAGTTTGAAAAATTTTGGCACCAACTTCACAAGTACCAGCACCAATGGTATTAATATTATTTTGTATTTTTCAGTGCACCAACCATAGACATCGTTGTTTTGATGTCTGGTCTATGGTACCAACTAATAACGTCGGTCCAAGTTTTCGCCGAAATACACATATTTGAGTTTATCACTGCTGTAAATCGGAAATCGATGATTTTTTTTTTAAATTTCCAGAACAAATGTTCTGGATATGATCTCTTCTTTAATTTCGTCATCTTGAATTTTTGATTTTCGAAAAAAATTGTCCCCTCTACATAGCTGAAACACATATTTCCTCCTGAAACGCGGCAACCTACGATTTTTTAAAATTTACAATTCAAAAGTTTTCGGATATGGAATTCTCTCTAATTCTGCCGTCTCAGATCTACAATTTTCGAAAAAAATAGCCTCATTCGGAGCACTTTTACTATGCATAAGTCGCGAACTTCCATAAAATACATGCAAACATACAGTCAAATTGTATACCTCCTCCGTTTGGATACTCGGTGAAAAATAGTGAAAATACTCTACTCATCGGATCGACGGCGATCTGAGAGGTCCGATATGACTTACGATATTTCAGAAGTTCAGCTGCCTTAGAAATATCTGTTAAATACACACCTATAAATCGACGATTTTATTGAAGTATCACAGACAAAACTAAGTTTCACTTGTTACTTCGTTGGTTTGGGTCAAATTGTTAAAGTAAATTTCGACCCAGTTCTAGTTGTCCGATGAAACTGGAATCTGGCAGGTGTTCATAATTTCTATGAAAAATCCATTAAGGAATATCTGTCTGTTTAGTCAGTATCTTGGGTTTGAAAATTAGGTATAAGTATTTAAAATTAGTATAGTATTAGTATAGTATAGATGTTTTTGTAAACGGATATTATGATATTTTTGACCAACGAACACCGAACGGAGGAGGTATACAATTCGACTGTCTTTTTTTTGTTTGACCACGCATTTCATATAGTAAACGCACTCCGATTTTGAAAATTTTTGATTCATTTGAAAGAGGAGGCTTGAGAAATGGTCCCATATTCATGAAAACGCAAATCCAAAATTTTCTTCCCTCCGAAAACCGCTCCCGAAGGGATGGTGGGGGCAAATTTTCTCGAAAATCCAAAATTTGAGGTGGTGTAATTAAAGATACTATCTTCATTGATATTAGTGAACGTTTAACGATTTTCGTGACTAATGTTATACTCAAAAGTGTGAAATAAATATTTTTTACAAAAAATTGGATCGACCTCTATTGAGGTTCATCTCGACCACCCAACCAATAATTTTTGATCATTTCGAGTCATACTTCACAAAACTGATGAAATCTTGAACAAAAAATCCCTTGTTAACAATATTGAAACGACTAAGATAACAAAAATTGCATAATCTTGAATTTTTCAATTCTAAATTAAAAAAACTGTTATTTCCCACATCAAAAACTACTGGATAATTACTTTTTTTGAAAATTAGACCAGTAATCCCAAAATTTCTAAGCCAGCATGAATGTTTGAACTTCATCATAAAATTCATAATTAACGACCTGAAAAACCCTTAAAAATGTACCTGTTTTGAATAGAATCGAGCTATAAAGTATGAAATTCATATACAAAACCGGCAGCGCGGTTCAGAAACAAAATAATCGCGGTTACACTAGAGTTTTACAAATCAGATTTATAATTAATTGGTGATTTACGCAATTAGTACTATACTATAATACTAACAATTCACCGATTGCATTAAGAGAAAATTCCATTCCGCATGCGCGGCGTGAAGTTTGCAACGGCCACTTTCATTTGAAATTTTACTCCTCTCTGTGCCCTGTCCCAAATAGTAGACTAAGGCGCGATATAGAAAATTTATACAGCGCTCTAGGATGACCATACTAATTAATCAATTACCCCATGCAAACAAGACGCTTCATGCAGAAATTAACCAAATACCTACATAATTTGATTTTGATCAGAGCAGCACAGTCAGAGAATATATACCTAGTGCACAGAGCACAGTGCTGGGCAAGAAGACTGGAAACAAGAGATTAAACTCGCCCTAAAAATCTTGTAAAATTTATTACGCATATCTTTTTAAATGCGTCTTTGCGCACAAGCGGCTCTCGCTTAAAAAAGGACAACAGATTATGAATAGTAACAGGTTTACCCCTGTAGATGCCAACTTTGTTAGTGAAACAATTACCGGGTGATAATAATAAATTTGAGGGTGTGTTGTTGTATTTCTCTGTTTTTATTTTATTATTGTATCTACGACAACGGTTCCAAATCGGAAACCTTTTTTTTTAAATAAAGAGAAAAAATATTTAAAGTGATTCTCAAAATGTTCATTGTACACGAGGCCACGCCACTGTATTCTCATGTTGCTACATAGAGAAGCTTAGGAAGTTTACTCTCATTGTTTCTAGTCTTCTTGGTGCAGGGTCGTGAATTTCTGGATTTCATGAACCATTTCTGTTCGACAAAAGATATCAAAGAAACATGTTGAAATGAAATCCAGCCAATCGCGGCTCTGCACTGAGCTGTTCTGAACAAGTGTGAATCCCCTATTAGATTTTTCTCGTCCTAATCACTTCATAGTTGAATGTATATGTTTTATGAACATCGGACCTTTATTACTCAGATGATTTTAATTGGTTTTGGCTGGTTCATTTTGGTAGGATATATATATGGGTGTTCGAGAAGCAGTTTGGACCAGTTTCAGACTGTTTCCAACTGTGATCCGTGATTGTGCATTTTAATTCCTCTCTACTTAAAACTAAAATGCGCATGATTCTGACGGTTTGAGTCTAGTTTGAAATGCTGCTCTAACACCCTTTATATCTCAGGCGCTTGCCTAGAGTAATTCCATATGGCATACTCAGAAAAAGTAAAACATCAGTCACAATTTGTATATTTAATTACATGTAAAAAAATAAATATTAATAAATAAATGTTATGATAAGTTCCCGTACGTACCCAAGAAAAGGGGTTGGGATAAAATGTGGAATACACTGTAGGAAGATCCCTTTTACTTGGACACAAAGTTTACGGAATGCTATATATACTGTAGTATTCTGTAAACTTAGCTTGAAGATATAGTGTTCTCTGAGTGACACTAACACACAAACAATCAGATGAGTGCGCAGTAAAATATCGCGCAAAGGTCCCAATAAAAAGAATCTTCTGCATTTGTATTTTTAATCCCACTCAATAGTTCCCCCACCTCCTTTGTTTGTTTTCCTCCATAAAGTCATGGTACAAATAAACTTGCACCATGCTACCATGCATGCAATACTCTTGTATGTACCATAGACATCTCAACAACTACAACTAGACCATGCATTGCCACCGTCAGAGCGATCTAAGAATCTAACATCTTAAGAATGAAACAAGAATAAGGAGATGAAACTCGCTATGAAAATGCGCATGCATCAGGGTGCAACGAGCTTTTCTCACTTTCATAAAATTGATTATTGGTCGTGTCAAAAAGTCCAAAGTCTGATTTCCAATCGCTTAGTTATCAGCATAGAATTAATACTAATTAAATAATAGTATAATTTCTATGGTTATCAGTATTCAGAAAGTTGATGCCTTTAATATGACAGCTGTCAGTAAACAAATGAGCTAAGTAGCTAATTGACTAATTAGTCACCAATCGCTTAGTAATCAGTAATCTTCTCTTGAGGACACGAATGATGCATCGCTAAGCTCCTTGGCAAACTAACGATCATCAAAAGAATGAAATTCAACAAAAAACCGATGAGATTAAGCGAAAATTGTTTTCCGTATGCGCGACGGGAAGTTTGCAACGGCCACTTGCATTTGAAATGTATGTATGCATTTGTATGTATGTACTATGCCAATGCCCAAATAATTCCATGCTAATGGCTGTCTGTGACCGTCTGAATCCAATATATTTATAATGTAAAAGATTATGTGGTAAATGAAACGATAGATATCCATAATAGAATTGCGAAATAAGAGTTTTCGACCGTTATTGAAGAATAAGCTAAATTGACAACACGGAGAATAATAATTTACGAGTCGCCACATTTCGTTAGTTGTCGGAAGTTACTAGCTTTGTTATCCCTTTCTAAAATTCTCTTGCAGTCTTGCCATAGGTACATAAGATATATAAACATGTTCATCTTTTTTGGTGTTCTCTATGATTGAAAACAAATATGTTTAGCCCGTATCCGTATCACATTTACAAGATCATGGAAAATTTAAATACCCATTTTAAGCAAAAAAAAAATATGATTCTATTCTTTTTGCTTTGGAGGCCATGCTATAATCTTCTCAATACTCAGACGCGATGTATATTTTAAATTCTCATTGACATTTTGATTGCAACCCCATTAAATAAATTCGATATCTATCTATATGAAATGTATATAAACAGGTATTGAGGTTTTTGAGATGATGCATTATAATTAGTATGTTATCAGAGAAAATTATTTGCTAATTGTTATGTGTAAGTAGGTATATTCTTATATACCTATATTATTATTTGATGTTAATGTCATTGAAAATATTGTCTCTGTTTTTCAATAAATAGAACGATTATTTATATAGACTAGTATGGATTAGGATTTCGCACTAAACCAGATATCTACATCATCATTTTCTGTAAATATCAATCCACTAACAATGATATTTTTAGTTTTAGTTAGTGTTTTCGATATTTTTATACGTTTAATTTTAATTGATGAAATAGGTGCGTAAAAAAGAACCTTTCCTTATTATTTACTAGGATTGACCAATAAATATTTTATTCTAACATTTCTATATGAATTCTAAAACTTCCGACAGCAACCGGTTAATCGAGAGTTCCATATTTTCTTCTAAGAAAGCAGGTATTTATTTTGAGTAGAAATTATAAGCCTTAAAACGGTAATTTACTTGAATATGCTCCGCCTCGAAATTATTACACGGTTGCTGAAAATTCCTATTGGCAAATTTTGTCTTTGTCTTGCACATAGAAATTACCAAAAAAACTCTCTCAAACCGCCTAAGGATATATTCCTTGAATGAAATGCTATGTCAAGTTGTACCTACAGATGTTCTGATGTCTGTGCACTCAGTAAATATATTTCTCTCTTCGCTACATGTGTTAAACAAAGAACACATATACACAATAAGGATTTTTTTGTTTGTTATATTATTTTATTACAGTATATCATTATTAAAAGTGTGGTGTTTTCATTTCTGGAACATCCTTCATTAGTCATTTTTGAGGAAGCTTTTAATAACTAATAACTGTATAGGTACCTCTATAAACGCGGGCTCAATCGACGAATTAAGTCGATAGACGTATGAACATTTATTTGCAGGTGTTGCCACATCTCGAAGATTTCTTTAAATCGTTGATATGAAGAGAGAGAGAGAGAGAGAGAATCATGTTTCAGGGCAAGGGGAATCATGAAGGAAACACAGAAATTACCTTTTACCAAAAAAACGGTGGATATAGTCCTTCAGCTACAATTCCGAAAGGTACATCCGACGTCGCTATCATTTGAGATGTATGGTTCTAATCAAATATTAAACAGAAAATGTACTCAAAATCGCTACTATGGGGCTAAATTAACAGAACCCATTAGTTTATTATTTTAAATTTAGAAGGATTTTTATGAGTGCTGTTGCCAAATCAATACACTGGAAGCGTTCTCACTATAGTGAGGGGAGAGCGGAGAATTTTTGAATATAAATTAATTCTCGCAATTCAACGCCAATTAGTCAAATCGGAAGCAGGTATTGTAATTCAGTTGCTTCAATATGGATATATAGATATAGATTTTATCAGAATGTATTAAGGTCACAGGTGGCATTTGAGTGAGATTAATTGGCGGCAAAGTCTTCTTGCATGGCGTCCTTGGCGCGTTCTACTACCAGAGTTAGAGACAATACTCCACCACAGAACACCTTATATAATTTCTCGTGATAAAATTTTACGCGCGTTTTCATATCGAGCGTCTATAAGAGTGTTCAAGCTAAAGTATGGACCAGATTCAAACTGTTTCTAAGTGTGCTCTGTGGCTGGGAGACATGAAGATTTAAATTTTGATCTTCTAAAAAATGTAATGCGCATGCTTCTGACGGTTGAGTTTGGTTTGAACTGGTGCTCGAACATCCCTTATAACAAAATGCTTTACAGGTGGTCGAGCAGCATTTCAAAGCCAACTCAAAACGTCAGAAGCATGCGCATTTCAGTTTGGGGAAGACAGAAATCAAAATGCGCAAGCTTCACGATCATAGAACACAGTTGGAAATAGTATGAAACTGGTGCAAACTGCTGCTTACCCTTTATATAAAGGATCTTTGAGCAGCAGTTCAAACCAAGCCCAAACTGTCAGAAGCATGCGCATTTCAGTTTTAAGAAGACAGAAAATAAAATGCACTAGCTTCAAGATCACGGAACACAGCTGGAAAAAGTTTTAAACTGGTCCAAGCTACTGCTTACTGCTCGAATACCCTCCTAGACAGGAGAAATAACCTCCTGTGGAAAGGATAATGCTTCGATGGACGGTAAGGTGTGCGGGTCATTTATATCATCACATGAATTTTCGTACATGCGCATAATGAAGTGCGTATCCACAAATATATCTCGTTTTCTTTCAACAATGACAGTTGCAGAATAATAAAGGCAGTTTTGTCAAAAGAATGACTGTTCACTGCTCCTGTTATGTTAAATGTAATGAATGGGAAGGAAAGTTTTTTGATATCTGATGATTTCGAGTTATATAACCACGTTCATAGAGAAAGGTATTGAAAGGCGCGTAAAAAAATAGTTCGCTTAGCGTCCAGTCTTTTTCAGCTTCCAATTTCTACTACGTGGTTCGCAATTGAGGAAGGGGGTTGGATGCTGCATAGTTGTAAGAAAATTCACACTGTCTCCTTTAACATATTTCCATCTTGATAGGTCTTGATATTATTCGTTATAGTATTCTGCGCTCATAACTTTTTAATAAGATTAAGTTATTTTATGTTCTAATTAATATACCGATTTCTCAATTTTGCAGTGCCATCGTTGAATTTGACATTTGAACAAGACGCTAAGCAACCCACTTGATACAGTTTCTTGAAATTTGACCAAAAAGACTGCAAACAGGATATTAAACTCGCCCTAATAATCGTGTGAAAATGCATATGCATATCTTTTGTAAATGCGTCTTAGCGCACCATGCTCTGCGTAACAAGCGAATCTCGTTTCAACAACATAGCAGATCATGATCACGAAGATAAACAAATTGAACAAATATTTATGGTAATTGCAAGATGTTCGTCATACATGAGGCCATGCCCCTGATATGCAACTTCTGTAATCTCATGTGGCTACGCAGAGAAGCATAAGAAGTTTACTGTTCTGTACCAGTCTTCTTGAATTCGTCCTTCTTCAGTTTCAGATCTGTTGGTGCGACCGTGTTGACATTTGAAATACGCTACGCGACCCACTTGCTATCTATGTAATTCGACCTTGGATTCCAGATCTGTTTGTATGACCGTGTATTATACAAAACAAAACAAGCGTTCCTATCAAAACTAGCCAAACTTCAATACAACTCTTAACGCTTTTTGTCTTTCTATCTCATATAAACATATTTACTCACACGCACATAGCCTACATTGATAAACCTAACGTCAAACACATTTTGGCATGGCATGAGTTAAGCCCGCTGCAGACGAAGTATGTTTTGCTGCATGATTGCTTACTTGTTTTGCTGCACGGTCCTATAAATGTTGCCGCGCATGGTATGTTGATGGCTCCCTTGCTTGTGTTGGCTTCACACGATGCAGGCCATCATGTATGTAAAATGACAGTACAGAGAAATATGACTGTGACAAATGATCCAAAATATTGAACATTCTAATCAAGCTCTATTTCCAATCACTGTTACAACAGAGAAAATGTCCCAACAATCAAAATAACATGTTATCATGTGCATGTTTTGAGTGCGACTCGACTAGTTCCGAGTGCTCCGATAAGGCACGATGCACCGAAAATAGCACCGGTTCTATCATCAAATCATGCACGAGTTCAAGCAACCAATCATGCGCGCGATGTCATTTTCTTACACGGAAGCATGCTCAGCACCATGCCTAGCTCCGGTCAAGGGAAAATGCAGCAAAACATACTCCGTTTGCAGCGGGCTTTAGAAAATACACAAAAGGACAGAAGTTACGTGATATGTAGGCACTACGTAGTATGTAATTATCTTTTAAGCCACCACCCAGCCGTTATTTTCAGCATCAGCACGCCACCTGATTTCCTATAGGCAGTTGAATCTCCAGTCTAAATAGATTCTTGCTTCATATATTTCTACAGAAATAAATTGTTCATGATGAACAGTATACATTAACAGCGTGTTCCTTAATGTAAGCCAGTAGGCTGGCCAGTGCAAAATATGTCATGAGTGCATGCCATATTCCAATGGACTAACATGTTTTGACATTCATTTTAACACTGGTAAGCCAGTAAGCTGTAACCACGGTTCATATTAGAGATTTGAAGTACCTAAGATCACAATATCACAAATCTTTATGTGCCCTTGAAATTGACAGCTACTCATGCGCAGTTCTCTATTTGTAAGTTTTACATTGGTTGGGTCATAGACTTAAGGGACTTCGCTACCTTACGTTATTTCAAGGGAACAGGAAATTAACTTTATACGAATATTTACCGAATGAATAGGATAATCTTAGATGGGTACAATTTTGAATTTTTACAGGCATAAAATCCTTTCTTACCATTACCTAGACTTACAATTCATTTTTAATTAACAATAACATTAACCAAGAGGAATATACTTATAATCTCAACTAATATTATAAACGCAAAAGTGAGTTTCTTTGTTACGCTTTCACGCCTAAACTTGTGGTCTCTGTACTGAGCTGATTTTAATGAACCTTGGTACCTCTAACTAGACCTTGGGAAATGACATAGGCTAATAGCCCGTGGGGCTCTATGTGAAGACATTGTTGAAAATAAACGCAACAATTTTTTATCTACGCTTAGTATCATTTTGAAATATAATGAAGTGGACTCAAGATAAAGTTGTAGTTCGTAACATACCTACAATCACTATAAATTTGTATCTTTGTCCAGATTTGGTATAAATTATGATATTCAGTAAAAAACCACATGATGATTTCGAGATGGAAAAGTTTACCAAAATTGTTGTGTTTACCGAAACCAATGGAAACTCCGGACTTTCAAACGCACCAATTATGTATCAGAAATTTTACATCTGGTAAACACAACGCTTCTTGTGTTTCCATCTCGTAATTATCAAAATATTATCTACAGATATATTGCGGGAATTATAAAATAATCGAAATCGATTCTGTACGAAAAAATTAAACTGGTTGCTATCGGATGTTTTAGAATTCATGGAAATAATAGCATAAAATATAATGTATTATTATACAGGGTGTGATTTTGTTCTGTAATCGGAAGATTACGGCTTTATGGATAAAGATATCAAAATATGTTCTCACTAACTATATCTGATTTCTTGAGCTCTATAATTCAAAAATATTTTCAATTGTACCAGGTGCGCCCAAATAGACGGAATTGCACATAACTTAATTTTTTCTTATGGAACATGTATATTTTTATTGATTCATTATATTCTCATAGAAAATTAATGCCATTTGTATTACTAAATTTTTTGATTATTGTTAATAGATTTCAAGATATAAATGTTTTTTAAAAAATATTGACAAAACAAAGGCTCTTTACAAAAAATTAATATCTCAGAACATGTAGAAAAGCAGATAATGAAATTTTTATCAGAGTCACACATATTATTGGAGATTATTATGAATTTTTTAAATTTCCTTTATATCCTACGAGGCGTGAAAAGAATGTAATTTTATGCAAGATTAAAAAAAGTTGAAAAAGTAAATTTTTTCGAATGGATTGGTATATTTTTTATTATCTCAGTAGAAAGAGGAGAAAATTCTACATGTGATCTACAAATAATATTTTGCAGTTTCATAAGTAAAATTCTATGGAAATCCAAAAATATTATAATTTTTTGCGTATGAAACTTCAAAATATTTTTGGTAGATCATATGTAGAATTTTCTCCTCTTTCCAGTGGGACAATAAAAAATATACAATCCATTTGAAAAAAAGTACTTCTTCAACTTTTTCTAACTTTTCAGAAACTTATTTTGCTCATGCTTCGTATATAAAGGGAATTTAACCAATTCATAATAATCTCCAATATTATGTGTGACTCTGATAAAATTCAATTCTCTGCTCTTCTACATGTTTTAAGATATTATTTTTTTTTAAAGTGCCTTTGTTCTGTCAGAATTTTTAAAGAAACAATTATATCTCGAAATCTATTAACATTAATCATAATGAGTCGTTATACAACTAGCATTAAAATTTTAGGAAGAATTTAAATAATAAATAAAAATATACATGTTCCATAAGATAGAAATTAAGTGTAGTGCAATTCCCACTATTTTTATAGAGCTTAAAAATCAGATATAAAATATAGTTAGTGGAAGAAATTTTTAGCCATAAAGCCGTAATCTTTCGATTACGGAACAAAATCACATCCTGTATATGATCAATATTTCCAGAAAATGAAGATGTAGGTATCTGATTTAGTTAAAAAAATTATTCCATACATCTAATATGATTATCTAAATCAATAATTTTGTGTTTGGTGAAAAATACCACTTAAAATGTTTATACAAATATTTTTGAACTTCACTGCATATAAGATTTGAAGAAGTGAATTGATAATCTTCCTATTGTTCTTTAATACTATGGTTCAATTCGTTTGGATCGCTATATACTTAATTCTTTTTTTAAACGCACTTAAAAGGAGATAAATAGCTGCATAGGTACCTATGTAAGCAAAGCTTGTTGCAAATATTCTGTAACTCCGACACTGCAAAAAATGAACGTTTTTTAGCAAATCGACAGTTTTTAATTCGCTTCTATTTGTTAGAATGCTTTCGCCATTGTTAATTTAATAAATACAACAATTATTATTACGGTTGCTAAGCACGCGCATGCGCATTGATGTGCACGATCATACCGGCATAAAACTAAGCCTGCACTCGCATGGACCTATGACGTTTATATGCAATTGTTGAAATATTTTGATTTTTCTACTGAAATTAGGAATAGTAAATGACAGCAGCTAACGAGAAGAAAGGAAACTTCGAAAATAAGTCGAAGTTATGATTAAAGTTCAAAAAATGTGCACATTCAAATATAATTAAAAGAAGAATAATTGCTGATACGAAGTGTTAACACAAAAGGTACCTACTAACGAATTTATAACGACAATCATGTATGATTGAAAATAAATTTTTAATAAAATTTTTATACAACCTTTTTGCAAACAATTACATGCACTTCACGTTTTTACCGGAAATATAATGAATCAAGATTTTACAAATGGTATACGAAAATGAATTAAAAAAGAAATCGTGGAATTCAAGTAATTTTATTTTGAGGATTATTTTAACGGTTGACGACAACTTTTATATATATCAGCGCGTAAGACAGATTCCCGAGCTGGCCAAACAGTTTGATGTTTTTGGTTTCAAATAGTTGTATTGTTCCCAAAGATTAATCTTTCTATAGAAATATGCTATGAAATACGAATTATCGTATTCAATTGCTCGGTACAATCAGCAACCAAAAATGAAAGATATTTTTCTTTCTTTTATCGCCTTCTACGAAGTTTAGACTTAAATATTATTGCAAGTCGATGCCAATAATTATATCAGGCTATATGCAGCTATATGTAACAAGCTTGAGCATCGGTGAAAAGTCTCAAGGTTCGGCAAGTATTCCTTGTGATGACTGAAAATTCTCACGAATATCAAGTTAAGCAGCAGAAATAAAAATTGCTGCAAATATTTAGGTAATTAAGATCTAACAAACCGGATACCATTCTAACAAACAAAAGCGAATTGAAAACTGTCGATTTGCGAGAAAAACTTTCGAAAATTTCAATTGTTATTAAAAAAAATAGCAACAAACAAACAAAATTTTTCATCTAACAAACAATAACAAATGACAAACAAAAGATTTAAGTTGGAAAAAGCATATTTTTTGAAAATCAGGGGGCTAACTTGACAGGGGTCAATGACTGACATACGATATGGAAATTATAGAACAGATTATGAAAAAAACAGAATTATTGTCAATAGGCACAATTATGGACGGTTCTTATCTTTTTTATGAAGATTTTTTATAAAATGAAACAATCTTCTAAGATGTTTTATTTATTATATGTGATTATCATTGCTGCCATGAATGATTTTTTTAGATGGCTAATAATAAATAATAGTTTTGGTTCAGGCATTCGGTTCAAAACAGGTATTTACTTTGATTAAAAAAACTCGCCCGCTATTATGGAGCCGCCATCAGTAATTTATGAACTTTGACGAAAGTACCATAATTTCCGAACACGAAAACTCCGACATACCAATTTTGAATCAAATCGGACCATAAACACAAATCTCATCAGCCATTTTGGAACCGCTATTTTGATTTTTTCTCTAACAAAAAATCCAAAATTTATTGTTATCAGAATTTTAATATTATTAGCACCTTCTAAATTTTAAGGTATACGAAGGGCTGAAAGTGGTCACATATTATAACAAGTGAAAGTTAACAAGAGTTCTTATAAACATTACAACTACTGGAATCTGAACATTTATAAAATATTGAAAATGAGAGGAAGAAATTATAATATAGACTGTTAGTTTATTTCATTAACGGTTATATAAAATAATGCTGAATGTTTATTACTAATATAGAAATTTTACATTTTTTCGGTTAATTCTGCCCAATATGAAATTTTCTCTAAATACATATGTGGGCGCCAAAAGTTGCGTTTTATGACAAAATTGATATTAATCAGGCATTTTGGCCCCCAGTACCGATTTCGGGGGCCAAAGTTTACGTTTAAATGTTGTGGCAGTTTGGCGCCGGGCGCCAAAATGGACAAATGGGGCCGAACTGCCTGATACGTGGCGGTATGAGGGGCCGAAGTGCCTGCTGTACGTATATATATATATATATATATATATATATATATATATATATATATATATATATATATATATATGAATATGATATATGAAAAGATGTAAAGATTTCGCTACTGAAAGATATGTACTAAATGACTTCGGTCTTTACAGTAGATAGATGGCTATAATCACACCTAGCCATAAACTGTAAAGACCGAAGTCATTTAGTACATATCTTTCAGTAGCGAAATCTTTACATCTTTTCACATTGATACGTGGGTCGCGTTCAACTTTAACTTCTAACTCCTAGGTGGCGCTGGAAGCGGCACGCTGTTTGGTTGTTTGCATCGCTTGTCGATGTAGAACCAGCAGTTTTCTGACTCTTTGGACACATCCCGAACCATATGTTCAGCTGATGAGATCCTAATAAGGTCGAAATCACAGTGATCCTGTTCTTGGTTCAAAAGTGATGTGTTCCATAGATAATGAAACAAAAAGGTGTTAGAAGTTACCGCAATTGGTATCGGGATAGATCTCGATCCTTTGCACCTGCCAGCGATGATATAATTCAATGCGGGATGGGGCTCTTGTCCAACGAGTAGTTGTTTTCATCGTTGGTAGTTTATGGCTATGTGTGATTATATCCATCTATCTACTGTAAAGACCGAAGTCATTTATATATATATATATATATATATATATATATATATATATATATATATATATGCAAATTTTATCTCGGAACCTGATCTACAGATTTCGATGAAAATTCATATGTATGGGTTTTAGAGTGTGTTGAATCGATTGGTTGTATTTACATTCCCATAAAAAGTCGTTTTCAGCAATTAAAATTCTTAATTTACTTCCCATACAGATCATAAATGACATGTAGATATGAGCCACTAACATTACGAAACATGAGTAGCTCTTTGGTTAAGCTCACGCCTGGTAATCTGGAAATCCTCGGTTCGTATCCTGATCAACTTAGATTTTTTTGTAAATTAAAGGTATTAATAAGAGTTTCTGATAATTTAATCGGAAATTTTCAATGAAAAAAATTTGAACATATCTAATTTGACACATCATACGAGCAATTCTTGTATATATAAGTACATAAAAAAATCTCGGAAACAGCTCCAACGATTTTGATCAAATATATATAGATTTATAGGATTTTTTCGCGAGATCACCGGGAATCTGCTGTCGGTAATAGAGCGGTTCTACCCTCACCTTAAAATAAACTTGAAGGTTATTCTCGGTTATGTTTATCGCGAAAATGGTCCGGTTATAAAATTATCATAATAACGTTCAGTTTTTTGACAAATATTTTGTTCGATAAGTTTTATGTTAAAAGAATAGTATTATTTATCTATTATTAAAGTATTTAAGTAAAATAATTATTTCTTTATTCAATTTTAAACATATTGGTCAGTATGTTTGTGATATTACCGGTCGAACATCCATTTTTGGATGATTTTTTTTTAATTCGCCCTTAACGGAGATACTAGAGAATCGAGTGTAACAAAACCAAAATTGTATGAGCAATATTTTCATCCGAATACCTACCGACCACTCAGACTGAATTAACAGATATAAAAGGACTATTCTATCAACTCTTCAGGATGAATGTTATTTAATTCAATTTCAATTAATTCTTCTTTCATTATGATTAACAAAATGAACATGACATTTATAACCGCCAGTTACCAAGCTCAAGAGGACGGGAACCAAATCAGTTCCCGTTTTATAAGATTAGTGACGTCTGAAAATATTCCCCTATTACCGTTTATGTCGCGAAAACGTACCGGGAAGTACAATTCGGTTCCCGCTAGTTCACCGGGAACTCGCGAAAAAATCCTAAATGTTCTACTTTTGAACATTATCTAAGTGGCTTTCCTGACAAAACGCGAGGGTGTCACCTTCGGGGTCCATAAAATTCTCTTGAATGATTCGCAGATTAGGATACAAATTTGCAAAAATGGGTTTTCAGAGCAAAGAAATTGATTGGCGTTACTTGCATTTTTAATTAAATTTCCTTATAGACTCACTCTAAATCCTCTATTACCCGAGCAAAGCTCGGTCCCCCAGATATTATATATATATCCTGTAATCAGACATTACTTACTTTTCAAACCCTACTCCAAGTAACTATGTAAGGAAAATACCGGTGTCCGGTATTCAAATAATGTTTAAGTTCTAGAAATACTAGAATCCAGAAAACATATTTAAACCAGTGATCTGTTTGTATGTTATTCCGTACCAATAAAATCAATACCGCTCGTCTCTGACACAGAATGTGCATTCTCTGATGGCACTCATTGCTAGGCAATAGCTGAAAAACGTTCAATACTTTACCACCATCTCAATGCATATCTCTGAGAAAGAGCAGACAAAATCAACTGCTTATTCATATTCTGGCTAAAAGGTTCTTCCTGCGTCAAAATTTAATGTTCGTCATGGCACACAGAAAAAAATCAATGGTCACACGAGTCAATTTTTGAGCAGGCAAACTCAATTTTTCTCATTCAGTTTGATACAAGTTGTTTCCAGCTACTTAGTGTCAAAATAGGTACGTAATTGGATTATGAAAATACATTTTCAATTTCAATTGATAATAAAAAAAATGTTTTGTCTCTTATTCCAATTGTATTTTTTATAATTATTTGGCCTTAATAATAATGACAATTATTGATAATCAAATTGGCAGCGTATTTAAAAATTAGAAAAATAATTTGTTATGGAAAAATAAAGAATATACAACCTGTTACCTTCGCCGATGTTAAGAACTTAATATATTTGAGTCAATGTTCTGTCATCACAAATAGAACAACATTTTTGTATTGTTTGTTTGTTGTATTAAACTAAATTAAAATTATTTGAAAAATACAAAAAAAAATTGAATATTTTCAAATTAATCAAGAAAAAAGACTCCATATCTTATTACAGGGATACCCAGTTTTTCAAAGAAAAATGTTATAATATAAATAATAAATTGATTTTTTCCATTTGCCTTATTAGAAGCATGAGTTTCCAAACAAATAACTTAATCAAATTAGACCAGCAGTATGAGTGCAAGTATATTTGTAAAGTATCACAACAACATTATTTACCGTTTGATATTAAGAAGCCGCATGTAATACTCATCAATATCTGTGTCCCATTAACCGTTATCGGTTACTATGTATTACCGATTCTCTCCTAATCAACAAACAGCGGTTAACGGTCATTGCGGCACTGATTCGCCTGTAAACGGATTCGGTAATCATACGTTGACAGCTGTCAGTTGGTTATGAATTCCAGTTCCATTGGCGCTCTTCTCCAGTCAGTGCACCAGTTCACAACCGGCAGCGGTTATAGACTCCATTTGCGACGTGCGGTATAGAAAATAGTAAACTTTCACATGGCAGCTGTTCAGGATTTTGAATCCTTTTGTCACTTTGACATTTCATCATATTACATCTATGAAATTTTATGTTTTGAATCCGGTTATCAGTCACGGAAATATTCAGTGTAGAGGGTAATGAGACGGGAATTATTATTAGACTTGGACTACTTCTCTATTGTGATTAAAAACGGAACAAAGTGGAATCGACAGTCGTAATGGACAACAGTCAGTGGGATACGGACATGATGGTTTTATAGATCTGCCCGGTGAATAATAGTTAACAAGGAATGTAAAGACGTGTTAACATCCAAGGTCGTTAAATTCCGTATTACATTTTTCCCCCTGCCGATAATGTAAATAATAATTATTTTATTAGGAAATAAATGCAGTTTTTACATTTCGCCCTCTAAGAAAAATAATACACGAATCATATTTGCCATTTTCATGTTTTCCATCTTAGCATGTATGAATTATTTACATTACTGGCAGCCGGAGAAATAAATTATTGGGTATACGTGTAACACATACTTACTTAGTAAAATTTGTTGTTCTGTGGCGTGCGCATATACTTATAAATAATTGTCCAATAATTTTTTTTATTGAGCTTAATTTCCCCCAAAATTTCCATTGATACCATATGAGATATGATGGATGTGAAGCAGATATAGTTTGTTTCACGAATTATGGCTATTGTGTGTAATCATTCACGAGCTACGTACCTACATCACGCTATACGTCTCATGGGATCTCATTATCATGAAATTCTCTACTAGGTTTGTCGATCTAAGCTACGACATTAGTATTTCGAGCTTCTCTTATTCAATACAATGATAGGGCGATGCAGATATGTCCGAAGGCAAAGCAATCTTTATTTTATAGGCGTCAACTTTATTTCATATTATTTGCTTATTTAATCAATCGATATTTTTTCTCCCTAATTATATGAACTTTCTTGAAGCGTATAAAAAATTGAAATACCATATCTCAAAATCGTTACAACACTGATTTACTCCTGTCAGATGAATTGATCAATTTTTCGTTATTTCAAGGCAGACGCCAACATTCATTAAACAAACTGTAATAGTGATTATTGAGAAGACATTTAAATGTTTAGAATTTAGATCTATTACCCTTAGACATAATATCAATAAATTGCTCAGATATATTTATCGTTGGCAGTTACATTTTGTTCCTCTAATAATAATGCTGTCTGACAACTTATTTGAACTGCTTTATTGACATAGACGCCAAAAAGGTGTAATGAATCATAATACTTTCTAACTATTAGAAATCCAAAAGTTACCATTGAAGTGACTTGACTATAAAATAATTATGTCGTACATGTGTAACGTTACACATAGATAAAGAGTTTACCTCCTACTAACTTTTTCCATAGAGTATAGCGAAGACAGGCAGCACACGCTACCCCTTTTAGAATGCCTTCGAAAAGTTAAAGATAAATAAGAAGGTCATGTTTATGCGGGCTGGGTTACAAAAGTATCTCGGCCTCTCCTGTGCTGAAAGTTAGCAACCGTCATTCCCAACTCGAAAAGCGCAATTTCACCCAGAGCTGAGCTGAAACGGCAGATAACTTTATTTAAGTGCACACTGGAACACACTGTTCCACCGCTCGTCCCAGGACCAGACAAGAATGACAAATTTTGAGCGGGCCAAAGATCTTTTCGCGTCACAATCTAACAAGCACAAGACTTCTTCATCAATTCTCTTCGAGTCCGATGACATAAGCTGCACTTAGATTTCTTCTACTTCTACATATTGGTAAAATATACAATATGAATTGCTCTTGTGGTGACAGTAGTGTACAGATCTCTGAGGAAACAAATAAATTCTCTCTATATTTTTAAATAGGATACCATATATATTATTAGATATATTTTTGGGAAGATACTTTTTTCTTGATTTCCTTATACCTCTTTGAGTTATTAAATAATATTTTACAGAAAAGCCTAAAATAAGATTCTGAATCTTTGAATTTTCATGGGTCATCCTTCAAGCGAATCTGTTATCTTTTATGGGAAATTAACAAAGAGTATTAAACAAAATATTCTTTCAATGTAGAATTGTATATATGTGTATGGTTTTGTCAAGAGAGAGGAAAAAACATACATAGAGCTACACAAACAGGAAAAACTCAATATTAAATTACATCATATAAAAATTTCATATGCCATATGTTATTAGGTAAATTTCTTATAGAAATATACCTATTGTGATCGTTCACACTTTTGAATTTCGAAAAAATTTCAACGGCATGTTGTTATATGTCTATAAGTTAGTCCGAAAAAACATTTGGTTCAAAAGTTTATATATATATATATATGTATATAAATATATATATATATATATATATATATATATATATATATATATATGGGATATTACGAAATTTGTTAACATGATAGAGGTCGCAGTTTTGAAGGTATCAAGTTCAAATTTGTTACAAAAATCAATCTCTCAAATATCTCGGTCGAGTTCGTTATTGGGCAATATCGGGTAAGTAGTTTCAAAATGGCGACCATTCAAACATTTAAAAAAATTATCAAAAAAGAGCAGTAGTGTAAATATTATTAAAAATAATGTTAAGTTATAAATATAATCAGTACCTACAACTTTTGTTCAAAGCAATTTTTCATAAAATTCACAGGTAAAAAAATAAAAATTAATAACGAAAATTAACAAATATTGATAAAACATGAGCACTCAATATAAATTTGATGTAATTGTACATTTTCTGGAGATCTTAATATAGACCCTGATTAAAAAAATATATAGTATATTTATTGAAAAGAAATAGACGAAAAAAAAATCTGCCTTGAAGTGGACTCGAACCCTGTCTGCTTTATATTCAACAGCCAAAACAAAAACCTCTAACCGCAAGGCTATGACAATTTTATTTAATATTTGTAGGTATACCAATGAAAAGGTTGTTAAAATTTCAATTCAACGAATTTTGAAAAATTTACCTTTCCGCTGACTACAGGCCATCGGGATTTTTTTTTATTTGGACATGAATCTAAAATATTAAAATTCCTCAAAGTTGTAAAAAGCATTATCATCTAAACACAGAGTCTTAATATAGTTGTTAAAATTTATTTAGGGTTTTAACTTTATTTGGTAGTCAGTTGAATAAAGATGATAATAATATTTTTTGTAGAAACGGCAGTGTTTTAGTCTTGTAAATTCTATTTTCATTTGTTTAGATTGTCTCGTATTAGGATGGCTTTGATATAGGTGTAAGTATAATATTACTAAACAAAATTAATACACAAATAAATGTAACCTAACCTAACATAACCTACATTTCGTTGGGTGCCTCAACAAGAATTGGAATAAATGCTCAAAGCTGAGTATTTTTTGATCAAATATTGAAAATCTTTAGATACGAAATATTTGGTAACTACTGAAATACTAATTTCTTAGCTATGTTCATGTTTCTTCTTCAGTACGTTTGTTTCATTTCATTTCAATCATGTATATTTTACTTGTTTTTTTATGTCCTCGTCAGTACATTGTTTAACATTTTCAATTAAAGCATGTAGGTAATCTATTTGGCCTTTGGCCTACTAGCCCTAAGTGATTAAAATAATATTCAAAATTGATAGATGCGCTCAACCATGCATCAAGAAATGATATGACATTCAAAATACAAAAGCATTACAAAAGATTAGGACAGCGTAGGTAATAAAATAGAAGAGAAGTAGATAAAATTCAGAAGATATGAAAATTATTCTCAGTGATAGTATTTATATAGTTTAGTTGTCATTTCAATGTGGTATTTATAAAAAAAAATAGGAATTTTCATTATAAAGAACCAACAATAGTTTATTTTTTATATTTAAAAAATATTAAATTCTATATAACCACTGATATAAGATACCATTTAATGTACATTGATTTTTTGAACTTTCTATCCATAATTCAAAGCTCAATAGCTATGGAAGCGCATGGTGTTAAAAGTATATGGTTTTCTAAGTATATCATAAACATACACAGTATACAGAGTATATAAGTTGATCGTTACAAAAGACAATTTGAAGCGCATCCGGCAGAATATATTCCGTACCTTCGCCATATTTTTATATGTACCTACACTGTAAGCCAATTTGAAGTTTCAATTTTTAATCACCAATAATTTTATACTTGTTACAAATATGTAATTCATTTTCGGAGTACATTAGACTGCGTATATTCTCATTACGATACATACTGGTCAAACTTTTTTAGAGACCATATTTCCTGAATTCCAGAATGTCTCACAGTTTCTAATTAAGTAGGTACTTCAATTTTATATAAAACGGTTCTCTTTTAGATAAAACTTAGTTCTCCTTCAGTAATATTAATTGATATTTTTTTATCCAAAATTATGTTTAGCTATCCAAGCCAGAACAAATAACCAAAACAGAAATAACATAGAACAGGTAGAGAACTATAAGTGATTTGGAACTTTTAATTGACTGTGAGCCAACATTATACTCAATGTACACGGTGATTTATTAAGGGTCACAAATGGATATATCATTCTATAAAACGGATACAATTTTCATGATCAAATGGGTCAAAAGGATACCTTAAAGATATTAAAGATTGTTGTTTGTAAGTGGCGTGCAGTAATAAATACAGAATAGAATTGGGTTCTCTAAAAATTATTGCTATATCAGGGTTAGTAAAAATTCTTTAGGTAAGATAGTACCTAGTCAACATGATCTGGTAAGTATCATCTGAGTTTGATTGGTGGGGAAAGCATATTTTCATTTAAAACAAAAATAATGTAACTTGCCAATGAATAAATTGTTTTAACAGGCCCAAGTTCAGTTTAAACGTCTTATGTAGCGGTTATAGATATTTGAATTCTCGTCACTTTCTTTTTTTTAAGAATAAATCTTTGGTGTGAATTTCAGTAACAAAAATATTTCTTATTACTTCCTTAATTCTTTCATTCATATCCTTAGGGTTAGATGTACGTTTTAAAAAACCAAATTTTCAACTCCATAAGTGTAGATTTTTATATCAATAAAGTCGGGTGATCTTGCTGATCATGGAAAAGTAATTTGCTTTATACATATTAGGCAATATTTTAGCACAATAATAATTCCTTACAATAGACGGAGAGTCAGTAGTTAGGTATCAAAATTTACATAAAATCATTATCTTCGGAATGAATGAAGATATAATTTTCTAGTTTTGATTCGTTGATATGACATTTCAATCTTCATTTTGTAGGCTAGCAAAAACAGACAGTATTGAGTGATTTCTATATAACCCCATATAGTTGCATCTTTGAATACTACATCTACTTTGATTATTATTTTTGAAATCTACTTTAAACCCCTTTCTCTCTAACCCTTCGCTTTATAAAATTGGTTCAGACATTTAAAAGTTACACAGCCTTATTCAAAACCAGGTTTATGTTCAGCACTTGCATAGTATGATACTAAAATACTCTAATACTGTTACATACGATATTATAGTTACCATTGTAACTAACAAACAAACTAAGCTAGTATTGAACTCGATGTTGTTAAGGCTGAATTTGTAAATAAAAATAGGCATCCTCCACCACTTCATTTTATAAACTGCAGAATAGACGTTACCAGAGATCCCTGAATAAGCAATACGTGGAAGATTCTCACCGGTGGGACCTTTTTTTATTTCTTGGTAAAAAGATATATCTCATAATAAGACATCGAGAACGTGTGACATTGAAAATATAGATTTTGCGAAGCCCTAGAGTATAAATTAGGGGAGCAAATGAAAAATGCGCTTATTTGTTGGGAAAGAAGAGAAAGGTCGCCAGTAAATTTGTCACTCTTGTCTTTCAGACAGACAAGGCGGGAAAATTGGGAGTATTTTCTTGCTTTAGTTTTCCCTCATATAAAATCTGATACTGGCATCGTTTCCGAAGAATTTTTTGGCATAACAAGATAATGGATTCTAAAAATTGCAAAGTGATAAACATAGGACAATGACGCATAAAATAATCCTAATCTTGCCTACATTTACTTATAATGAAGCAATACCATTTTTTAATTTGTTTTATTGTGAAATATTAAACAGACTATGATAGACGAATGAAAAATAATTACTTGAGAAACTGTCGGCACCTAATTCAGATATAATTGATAGAATTTTGTACTTTTCTACAGATTTTTCTCATCAGAATATTTTGATATATTCATTGATCTCAAAGAGAAGAGGCACCCATCTTAAACTTTTCGAAAAGCCTTATATCTACTACAAAATATCTGATAATTTTCGAGAAAAATGTCCCCTCCACCCCATTTGGTGCGACTTTTTAAGGGAAGGATATATGAGAATTTTGTATTTCAAAGATCTTGGTAATCCACTGAAAAATTACATTTTTTTCCATCCGTTATTCTTTCAAATGGCACAGTTCATCGCTGTACCGTTCTTTAAGCTTGTAGTTATGTTATTAAGCAATAGACTATATCTGTCCTTCTGTATAAGCCTTCGACGTCTGTATTATCTAAGTGGGGCTGTCTTTTTATCACTCACTCAACCTGACGTATTGTTGCTGCCACCAATGTTTCTTCAGATCAATGAGAGATTAACTACAAACTGAAACCGAAACTACAAGGACAACTAGAGTTTCAGAAGTTCTTGAACACACACTTGATGTTGATTAAATTTACCTACTATTGAATAATAGCGATGATAAGGATGACAATGAATTATAGTAATAATAAAACTATATTTTTCTTCCAGAATTCTTGGTTTCCGAAGAGCCATGCCTGTCACTGGAAGATTGCTCAACATGACAACAGACTTATACCAGAAAGCAGATGGTGATCTTCTTAACACATTTTTTGTATCACCAAGCGAAAATATTTGTTTTCATGGCAAATGCTCTTATTATTGTGATACTTCGCATGCAATTTGTGGAAATCCTGATACTTTGGAGGGCAGCTTTGCAGCATTCCTTCCATCAAGCAAGATAGTCCCGACAAAGGTAACTAACATTAGATGCTGATAATGAAACTCTTCAGCCCCTCTGTAAAACAAAATATTGGGAGTAAAAATATCGAAAAAACATGCTATCCTGCTAGTTATATATGTTTGAATTAAATGATCATATCACTACGATTATACTAATTGTGTCTCTAGCATTGACAAGAACTTCTAAGCATCCGCTCACAGTTGTAATGAATGTTAATATAATAATTTGAGTCGCTGTTTAAGGGTGTGTGATTTTCGACACGTAGGTAGTGTTTGCCTTCACTTCAAATTATCCAGATTTTAATTAAGTTAGATTATGTTACGCATAAGCTTGCGTGACTCTCCAGTGTTATTTGAACTTTTCCAAGAATATCATTAACGTAATTAATTTAAGCGATAATCTGATAAGAAAATCATCAGACTCGTTTTTTGGGCGCCCTCGAATAAGATAGGCTGAATTAGTTCCGGACTAGCATGAAAAGAATGAATTATGTCAGTTTTCTATTATGTGTGGTCATGAAGGGATATTTCATTCAAATTGTTATCGAATTTTATGGAAATCTGGACAAGGGTCTGTATTCATGGCATCAAGTTCCTTGTGTTGATTGTTACATTCATGGATATAAAGTTGACAGTTGATAGCTTATATGAAATAGGTTTTGTATTCAGCAACACATGATTATATTTCAGTGGGAGTCTATTTAGTGCGGCAATCTTTTACTAGTTACGTCTTTAATCTGAATAATTTAGGCATTGGACATAGATCTATGTTGATTGATTGGATGCACATTTTAAAAATAAAAAATATCTTTTATTATACGGGCGCTCCAAAAATCTGCACCATACCTAACTAATATTGTATTTTTCCTTATTGATTAAGTAATGATAATGTTTATTTGGAATACTGGCAAATAAATGGGCATTATTACAGTTGGTAAAAAGAGATCAAATCATTTTGGTTTTGTTTGTATTTATTTAAATATACAGATGATAGAATAAATCTAAATCTCGCGAAAAACAATCGAATACATGCTTATAGGCGTTTCAATCCATGCAAGATTGTAGCGAAAGATTGTCGCACTAAATGAACACCTGGTAAAGCTTTGATTTTATTTGGGAACCAAACATAAATATATTATAAAACGTCCTTTGTTCAGAAAATTTCATAGACAGGTTTGGACATATGAGTGAAATAGAACAAGGAACAATAAACAATATTATTTTTATACTAGATTGGAGTTTACGAATACCAAAAAGGATATAGAATAAAAAAATATACATGAGGTATGGAATATTAGGTAGTTATAGAATAAATTGCGACAAGCACAATTAAAACACACATTCCGTGAGTTCTGTAAATAAAACTATTTCTTAAATAAAGAGTAAAATTATTTTATTTTTCTTATTATAAGTACTAAAATTATTTTTTTTTCTTATTTTGTCGTCATTGTTTTATTAGAGAATTATCTATATTTTATTTTATTATAAGTAGGTATAATGAGAAAATGGTGATTCCCATAATTAGTTTCAGATTAATTAGCTACATGACTTGTAAATTAGATATTGAACTACGCCTATCCATTCGTGCCACATTTTAACATTGATATTTTCGAGTATCAAGGTGATGAGATAACATTGGCGACATCATAAGGGTATCTGTATATGTACAAAACCCTAAAAAGAGGCCATTCTAACCAGTATCCTATTGAGAGTATTTAGGTACTAACAGCTCTATTTTAGAGAATGGCCCGATTCCATAGAAAATTTCTCTAGAAAGATCAAAAATATCAAAAAGCGACAAAAATACGAGGAGTATTCAAAGTCAATGTTTGTGAAAGATCTAGATATAAGAAAATTATAAAAGGTTCCTAAATTAACACGTACGTTCAAATATATTTGAGATTTTCCTTTGTGACTGGTTTTATCAAAAATGAGATTGCCTGATAACAATTTTGCATCGATATGATCATTTTTAATGGAACAACGAAAATTCTCAAAATCCTATTTGCTCAATCGATTATGAACTTAAATTAACTCAGTTATGTACAACTGATTTATTTAACGTGCTAAACTAGAAAACTCTTAACCAAATTACTAATTTGATGATCAGTTCAAAACCATTATTAATGTGTGTTTTTTAAATTATTTTATAGGTTTTCATAGTCAATGTCTATATCATTTCTTTATATCAAGTCAAATAGATATAAGTTATTTTATTCAGTCTGATATTATTAGACCACAATTGCTTCGTCATAGGTATAAGAATGGCTTGAGTGCTCATTTCATATGGTACAACGAAGATTCTCAAAATCTAATTTTGTTGAAAGGATTTTGCCTTCTTTTGTGGGAATACCCATTTTCATGCATATTAGGCCACGCACAGATAAGCTATGTATTCAGTATTCAATCTCTCTTCTTCTCTCTCTATCTCTTGGTGATCTGTATGTTGATTCAAATTAAAAATGTGGGCTCGTTTTGAAGTGGAGTTTAGTCTAATGCTTCAACTTGTTATTGTACTCGTTCAGCGTGACCTTCTTTTTTGGGAACCGAGCGATCGTTTTTAGGGAATTCAATTTACAAATGAAATTCCATCATAACGGACTCTGATGGATGTTTTGCTGTTGTACAAATCGCACCATGACCTCTACGTCGCATAGAATAATGAAAGCTTTGAACAATGTCAAATCTATGGTATAAACTCAATTTTTTAAACGTGTATTTTTTGTCATCATATATAACTAATCTTAGTACCCTCTATTGTCGTTTTAATTTCTAGGTTTGGAGACATCCATGGCGAAGATCCTACCACAAAAGAAGGAAAGCCCAATGGGAAACTGACGCCAACTACTGTCAATTGGTGAGAGAAATATCACCATATGATAAGGGTAGAAGATTGCTGGATCTTATGGATATGTCTGTGTTTGATTTCCTTATTGGAAACATGGATAGACATCATTATGAGACATTCAGGTATGTATTTTCATGATTTGTACTGTTGAATTTTCTTAGTGTTACCGTTCCAAATCAGAATTATGTGATATAGAATATCTTCCCTTTTTCACAGAGTATTTGGAAATAATACTTTCACTCTGCATCTTGATCACGGTCGGGGTTTTGGTAAACCCTTCCATGATGAAATATCCATCCTAGCTCCAGTCTTACAATGCTGTTTGCTAAGACAATCCACGTTAGAAACGCTAATCAAGTAAGTACAAAGAATTATGTTCATGAAACCGAAAAACTGGGATCTGTTTTTCACAAAAATTATTCCATATATGACAAATATCTAAATAACAGATTTTGAATGTCCTCCAAGTCCATAATCGGCTTTCCATCATGAGATCCAGAACTAAATTACTCGTTACTCTTGCGAGTGAACTTAATCTTATGATTAACAAGACTAACACGAAAATCCTCAAAATACCTATATATTTATTGGATTAAAATAAATGACAATTTCCGGTTATCTGGAGATGTAGCCTAATTTTGGAAAAGCATAGTCCTGCTTGGCTTGGTTATAGTGATTATGATACTTTAAATAACTGCTGTGAGGATATATCACGTTCCAGTCAACAGGCTTAATATTACATTTTAATTAACGTCTAGGTATATATTTTTTTATATAATGTATCGTAATAGAAACCTTGAATGCCCTGATATATTCTATAAAACGGGTGATATTGATTTCCCAAACATGTAAATCTCGATCTCAATGCTATTTTCGATAAAGGCTTCAAATAATTATATCGTTATTATAAGTATCAACATATTATAAAAATAGTTATATAATTATGTCGAAGATAAAATCACTGACATAAAAGGTTGAAGAGTATATGAAATAATTTCATTATTATCCAAGGAGACTGTTACGAGAGGTTACTTTTACGAATAACGTCGTTGCCCAGAATATGTCTCTATAAATATGGCTTGTTGGTTGTTTTCAAAAGCAAAGCCATGTAAAATTATGAATATTTTTGCGGAATGGGTTTGCGCTGTTAACTCAGTCATATGTAAGCTAAAAGTAACTAGTCCCTTTTATAATTAAAATGTTTCGGCTGAATTTTCCCTCAGCAGTGAGTGAGATGACATAATTAAAAAAGCTACATGCGCCATGATTGCTTTATTTTCACGCCACTCGTGCAAAGATATGTGTGAATTTTCAGCAGATCAATTAGTACACCTGCCCCGCTGCCTTTGAAAGCGTGAGAGTGGATAATGAATATATAAAAATAGTCACAGTAGAAAAAACTATATATTTTTGTCATCCATCATACATGAAAAGTCCATAATAATGAAATGTTGACAATGTACATTTAATGGAAAGCTCCATGAATAAAATAATGACCTCTGTTGTCGCCTCTCTTGCAATTTCGTGTCCGAATTTTGTTTTCGTACGTATCAACAACTTCATGCTAGTTCGTACAGTGCAAGATCCTAGTCCTCAATGCATATGAGAGATGGTGTAAAAATATTACATATTAGTTTTACAATGTAGAGTTACCTTTCCAAGAAGAGTCGTCTACTTCATTGACTGCCCCCCAAAAGGAGTTGTAATATTCGAATGTATAAAATATAAAATGAAATCTATTGGTATTAGATTTTTGCATATTATAGTAGAAAAATGATGCTAGTGAAAACAGCATCTCGGTATCTTGAAGGTACCTAACCTATAATAAAAATTTTATGAGAAATATCAATGAAATATTTAGTCCATTTTTTTTAATAAAAATCTATATTTTCAGGTTATATAATATATTAGCTATAAATTGATCAATATTGAAATACTGAAATGCAAATCAGCAACGGTTGTGTTTTATGTTACTTAAATTTCAAAACTTGGAACTATAAAAATATAAACATCTTTAACCTTCATCAATGTTAGGCGGTACCTTCTAATAAAAATGACATAATTGTTGGTTATGGGAGCTCGCTACCCAGTGATATCGTAGTTCCATTATTTCTCTTGAACTAATTATTATCCTATCTGGGTAAAATTTTGTATGCTTACTGAGAACAGTACAGATAATCGCGGACCACATAGGAAAAATAAGAATTCTAAGTCTTTTTTTATGGAAAATAAAAAACATGCTCCGCGATTCTGCAGTGAATTCCAGGCATATTTCTTCTTAAGAAAAAACTGGTGCGTGAAAAGTCACGCGGTAGAAGTGAAACTTTTATGTGACGATAAACGTATGGATAACTAAAATCAATAGCAAAGAAGAATTTCTATTTATTGAAAATAATGTCTTCTTTAATTTTATTATTTTCATCTCGGTTTTCGTACGTTTGAAAACTCTTAGTGTTATTCCTGCTCTTAGAATATTCAAAAATCTTCATCGGAACTAATTTGGTTTTCGTAGTAGAATGCGTCTATATCTGCGCAATCACTAGCTTCAGGATTAATTCCGATAATTTTGTGTTTTTGAACATACTGTCGATCGGCAAGGCATACCTAAACGTAGCTCGATTTTTGAGACACATTAGCGACTGTTTTCTTTTAGCAAGTAAAAGTTTGCTTGTGAGTCTGTATTTGCATATTCCCTGACGCTTCTATGGATGAAACTGAAATTTGTTGATCAATTAATTCAATTGCATCTTGATAACCGGCCCCTAATGGATCTTCTGGTGCACAGTCAAGCCATATAAGAATATGAGTTTGAGGGCTGCCACAATATGGAACTCTATACGTTTAAAATAGTTTTTGACATAATATCGCCCAAATGGACTATTTTATTTCGATTAGTATTTGTATTAATACGTTTTTTAATGAAATTCAATCCAGAAGCTTGTTTATCAAAAATGTCTTCACGGTTATTTGCAAATTTGTGAAGTATTAGCAGCAAACCATTCCATCCTATTTCATTTGCACTTAGCGTGAGATATATTGTAGGTTTGTCTAGCTGCCAAATCATTGCAAAGAGATCACGTTTGCGCTCTGCCCAGTACCAAGTCGAATTGGGTATCGAACTAAGAACTGCAAGTTCAATGCAATTATTTAAATAATCATTAGATTCAATCTGTTGACGTGTTATATTGGTATTTGTAGCAACGTTTTTTAACGCTACAGTAAGGCAGTCGCGGACTCTAAATCGCATTATTCTCATTGCAATGTAAAGAAGGCTATCACGAATGGTGTAACGCGTACACCTTCTCTGAAGCTATGAAATTGTCCCAAATATATTGAGCATGTTCATGGAACAACCTATGAGGAACATTTATTTCTCCTGGCGCGAATCTCAAATACCTATTGCTCATCAGTCCATAACAGTTTGTTACACTTTCTTCAATTGGTATATGATCGCTGATTTCATCTGGTTGTTCTATGTGATTGACAATGGCGTTGTTTAAGAAAAAGGTATCGTCAATAGCAGTCTTATATCATTGGTAAAGAGGTGTGGCTATGAGTTATTGTAGCCACGTTTCAATCTTCCTTGTACTCACGACACCAATTAAATAGCTCGATTTATGATTATTCTTTTCGTTTAATATGGACAATGATACAATGATTATCGTCAAGGTTTCTTGGTTGATGATTTACCATGGTATTTACTTCTACCGGAACATTCATTACTTGTTCAAAAATTGGCCATGTAGGTACATGCCGTTATACCGACTTTCATAAACAAGATCTAAGCGAGGCAAGTAAGATGCTATTTCTGGATATTTAAAGTTATTGTACACTGATAATGCCGATATATTAATTTTATTGACTGACTGCCTGCAGCTGAAGCATAATTTGAGCCGATTTATGGCCTTTCCTCCCAATAAAATTTTCAGGATTTCATATGGCGATCCAAATGAGTTGCCCAAAAATTATTATTTTTGCATATTTTAAGACTAGCATTATTCAAAAGATTTTTCCGAGCTCGATAATCACGACATCGTTCAGCCACAGCAGTTCTTGGTTCCAGTTCGTGCATTTCACTGTCACTCCGCGAATCACCAATATTTTTTCGTTTTCGTTTAGCCATACCGAAACACATCTTTGGGAAAACTACCTATATATGAGAATTCTCCTTTTATGTACCATACGAAGAGCAAGCAATGTTTGTCAAACAAATTCGTGAATATGAAACATAAGTAGAATGAACCTATAATATCACCAAAAAGTATTCTGCTACGATTTGTTTGTAAAGCATATATTATTTCGATATTATAAAATACTATGTTTTAGGAAATCTGTAGAAAGTTAGTCAAAAATAATTCTTAGACTCAAGTTGACATATGATTCATAGGATAATTAAAATTACCACCATCCTGTACCTGTAACAATGGGGCTATGTCATTTTCTTCCTTTTAAAATTTCCAATTAACTATTTGAGCACCCCAATTATTGGTCTATTTCTATTTGATAGTGGATGAGATGTTATAAAAACAATTTGACCGAAAACGTGAATGCTAGAAGTACCCAAGCTTGCTGCTAACTATAAAGGTTGGGTTGGCTTAATGGATAATATATTCGACGGGTGTGCTCGAGCTAGCGGGTTCTAAATGCGGTAGGATTGTTTTTTTTAGATTTCGAAATTGAAATGTACCATTTTCGTGTCGGTATTTTATGACATATTGAAACGGATTTACCCTCGCTATCAAAGTGTATTTTCAAAAATCTCTTTTTAAAAACAAAAGAGTTATAATGGAATTACATTTTTAGCTAACTATTGCTGTATCTGCTACTGTTCCTTAACACTACCTGTACTGCACTTACTAACAGTATTATATCACATGGTTCAAAGTTCACGTCCGGGACGTTAAACTGAAAAATTCATAAAATCTACGCATGGATAGCGACACCCTTTAAGCGCAACTAGATAGATTTAGTTTTGACATATGAACTATACAGGATGTTTATTTTAAAAGTTCTCACCTCGGATTTCTCGAAATGTGATCATTTAAACAATACGGAAAAATATCGAGGAATACAACTTTTTAATTAAATTTTACGTCCCCCTTTTCTAGCTGATGCCCCCAGAATCTCATAAATGGTTAAAGGTATCAAGTGAAATCAATTTTATCAAGTGATTGTGTGGGAATCAACAAATCTACTGTCATGATAATCAATTTTGATGTGTTTTGTTGGGTTTCATAAAATGTTTCAATTAGTGCCATGAAAAAGTTGACGAAGCATTAGAATCATATTTGAAAAGGTAAACGAGTATTTTACTATAAGACATTATATGACATCTTGTTTATATATGATTCTAATGCTTCGTCTACATGTTCATGGACTGATTGAAACATTTTATGATATCACACTTTTCGTTCTTCTAAAAAATGTTCAAAGCCATTATAAAATTTCACAAATTCACAAAATTGACAAGCACAAACCCAATAGAATAACCTATTTATTACTAAATACCAATAAAACACATGAAAATTGATTATCATGACAGCAGATTTCTTGACTCATCCACAATCACTTGATAAAATAATGCTCCAAAAGGCAACAACAATATTTGTATCCTCTGTGACCTTCTATAAAAAAATCATAAATAATAATCACTGTAGTAAGACTATGAAATCCGTGGTACTATTAAAATTCAATGTGTTAGCAATTTTACAGCATTTTTGAAAACTTGATGTTTATAGGTATATTATTGTGAGCAACAACAGAGGAAGCTTTCTAGAATTTACAAAGACGGCCCTTCATATTTTAAATGCATTAAGACTTATTGAGAAAGTGAATCAATTATGTGTTAGGGAAAATGGATATCACATTGAACAATTCATTAAATAGGTTTTGTTAGTGAATTAGCGTTAGTATTGTTTTTGTTTCTTTCATGGCATATTCAGAAGTAATATTTCGTCAGTTGAAACGTTTTTTCTATGAAGAAACCATAGCCCACTATTAAAATTCTGTGTTTTACAGCACCTTACTTAATTAGCCCTACAAGCACTGAAATAGAAGTTCTCTAAAAAGTTATTTTTTAAACCTTGCTGTGCTAACAATGCATTCATTTTCCAAAAAAGTATAATAGCAAATAATTTCGGAATATAGCACTTAATAAGCACTCAATTAGCGCTACAAGTACCAAATATGTATTTTGGATTCTGCTTACTTTGCTCTGCTAGCTTTAGAGACGTGGATTAAAACCATCAAATAACCCATTTACAATGGACTTTCTTATATTTGTCAGAAACATGTATTCTTCCAATAAAATACCTAGAAATAAATTTTAGGTAAGCTTATTTTAAAAGTGATTCTGCAATAAAATTTATTCGAAGAGTACTTAGATTTTTTCAATTTATTGATAAAAAATTCTCAATGCTTACACGCTAGAAGTGCTTAATTTTAAATGCGGTCGTCAGATGTCGTTTTTATCGTGCCAATAGACATTTTGATTATTTTTTATGATCATTACACTAATTCAGATTTGTGTATATCTTTCAATGTTGATCAATAAAATATTTTTGCTTCAAAAAATTGACAAGCTATGTTTTAATATTATACAGTTTCAGATAAATTAGGTAAAAACATGCGAAGCTATCTTCCCGTTTACAAGGTACACTTCGAATGAGTTTTTTCTGGATCACTGTATACCTACTATATATACATGTACCTACTAGACCGAAAAGAGCCGAATTTTAAAAATTATATTTTATACCATCCTAACTAAACTTGATACAAAAAACAATCGTTGACTGACTAAGAAAAATTTCAATAATCAGTTTGATTGATATTATAGGTTCAAAATGGCGTTTTAAAGAAGGCTTACAATTTTTTCAAGATTCAAATAATATTGAAAATATATTGAGTTAACGATTTCAAGCTACATTTCTTGTGAAAAAACTTGAAAAAAAAAATCTTATTTTATTAATTCAATACAGGTAACTTTTTGTCATCAGATTATGTTTTGTTCTATAAAGTATTGTTGAGGTAGAAATTCCAGTCTTATGGATCTGCTAGGAAATTCGTAGTGTGTACCTCGAGAGGCATAATCATTCTGCTGGGATAAAAATGAGTGAATTGGAGTTCTCATTTTTGTAAAGAATATGTTGATAGATGACAGTTGATATAACTAAGAAAAGAGGCATTAACATATCTATACTATATTCTATATTCAGTATATGAAAACATATCGTTCTAGATAATAAGAAGATTAAAAATTGAACTAAAGTGCATTTGCTTAATAAGCAATTTGATTCTATCTATATATTATATATGTTACTTTCAAAGACAGAATTCAGCCACTGTTCGAAATTTACGCGACGTGGACAAATCAAAATACCCATGTCGCGTTTTGGGTTTTCCTCTCGGGCCATTGTCCATTCATGACAATAATTAGTACTGTCCAGGATGTTTTGTTGCGTTATTCTAGAGAATGCCCTGCTTGTTGCAATTTCTCATAATAATTTCTATTTGTAATGAAGAATAGAATTTTAAAAACAATAAACACTTGATTTATTCATTTAAATATGAAATCAATACTTTATACACGCCAGATTAATATTTTATAACATATTCATTCTCAAAATATGGATTGATATTTATATGTACCTATTTTCTTTGTGGAGCTGATCAGTGCGCTTCTGACGAATAATATAATCCTAATAGCTATCGTTCACTAATATTGAAATGTTGTTTGTATTATCTCCCATCTAGTCGTAGCATCCATATTGAGAATTTATTTTGTAATTCAATATTCTTCACGTTCTCGCAAAAGCTCCACATTAGGAAAAAATCACATTACTGAATGAAATTTGACTCGGATTTAAATTATGTATTGAAAACGAAATATGAGAATAAACATTATTCAGTATATATATGGAAACATATAATACGGAGATATTTGAGATTTAAAAAATTGAACCAATGTGCATTTGCTCAATGCGTAATTTAATTCTGTTTATGTATTATATATGTTACTCTCAGAGACAGAATTCAGCCACTGCGTTTTGGGTATTTCCATTCGCTCATGGTCCGAAATGAAATAGCTACCCATAGTACGTCGTGGGCAAACAAGTGGACCTAGAGAGCTAAAATGTTTTACAAAGTTACCTACCTACAAGGAATAAGTTTATTTCGAAATTCAACACCTAAAGGAGTAAAATGGAGGTTTTTTATGGTATATATCAATAGATATTTTGACTTAAAAATCCCTATAAATAAACTCGTATTTCGTGATTTTCCTAAAATCAAGCCCTTAGGGAATGAAATGGGGGAAATTAAATCTAAAAATCGATATGGGTGTCGTTATTAAGGTTTTTGGTAGGTACTTTTATTGCGAAGATGGCATTTATTTTGAAATCCAAGACGGTAAAACGCTACAGTGGGAAACGGGATTTTAGAGTGTCAAAGAAGACATTTTAACTAATTTTGAGGGGATTCCGCAAATTTCCACGTTCGAAGGGTGGGCAATGGCTAGTTTCAGTAGGTATTAAGATGTCTTTTTGAATTGTAACAAATAAATGTGAACTAATGTATACACTAAATACGTAAAGTAGCGGAGAAATTCTGTAAATACAAAAATGATAGTTTTAATTTTATCATTACTATTAATTCCTCTTTTGCTGATTTAATTATTTTCTTTCATGCTGATTATTCCTTATTTAAAGTGCATCGAAGCGCCTCCTTAAAGTTCAGTGATTATTTCTTAGCTTAACCAAAACTCAACCAAAACTAAAAAATCCCGATGGCCTGTTACTGATATATTGCCATATGTATCATAGCCTTTCGATTAAAGATTTTTGTTTTGGCTGTTGAATATAAAGCAGACCGGGTTCGCGTTCCACTTCAAGGCTGTTTTTTTTTCGCCTATTTCTTATCAAAAAATATACTGTATATTTTTTTAATCAGGGACTATATTAAGATCTCCAGAAAAACTATAATTACATCAAATTTATATTGAGTGTTCATATTTTATCAATATTTCGAATTTTTCCTTTATTAATTTTAAATTTTTTTTCTCTACATTTTATTATTATCTTTGATGATATTTACACTAAGGCTCTTTTTTGATAATTTTTTTAAATGTTTGAACGGTCGCCATTTTGAAACTACTTACCCGATATTGCCTAATAACGAACTCGGCCGAGATATTTAAGAGATTGATTTTTGTAGCAAATTTGAACTTGATACCTCCAAAACTGCGACCTCTATCGTGTTAACAAATTTCGTAATATCCCATATATATATATAAACTTTTGAACCAAATGTTTTTTTGGACTAACTTATATACATATAACATCATGCCACTGAAATTTTTTCGAAATTCAAAAGTGTGAACGATCGCAATAGGTACATTTCTATAAGAAATTTACCTAAAATACTCAATATCTTTGGTTACGATGGAATTTCATAATAATTCCATAATTTTTATTAAATTTATATTTGTTGAATCTTTCCTTCCGCCAATATATGCGTAACGTATATCTTTAAGCAAATAACAAGGTCGTTGTGTTTTCGATGATGACGCATGAATAATATCAAACGTTCAGCCCTAAGAATATACAGTGTGTTTCATAATATATGCACAGGACTTGAGAATGTGATAGCTCGTCCAAAAATATGCAAAAACGTTCTTATTAATTTACCCTCTAAAATGCACCATTTTCGAGATACGTGGTATTGAAATTAAAAAAAAATACGTTTTTGTTAATATATCCGGAACTGTTTATAGTACAGAAGACAGCTTTTGTAAGCATTTTATACTCATAATAAGCTAAGTTTTGAGTCAGAAAAGTCATAATTGGTGAATTTTTTTTAGAAGTAGTGGTTGTTTTTCTACCCAATTTTTACGCCAATGGAAAAGTACGGTTTTGAGGCGCCCCTTTAAACCGCCAGTTTTCTACATAAAGAAGGTACTATTGGTCGTGAGCTCTAAACTCGACAGTTTTCGAGAAAAATCAACTTTTATGTTGAAAAAACACGATAAATTTATTGAAATACAATTTTTGTATTTATTAATCAAACAAAATTTATGTAAACGTTGGAACAAGTAAGAAAAGCTAAAATTGAAAACATTGGCGATTCAAAAGGGCGCCTCAAAACCGTACTTTTTCCATTGGCGTAGAAATTGGGGAGAAAAACAACCACTACTCCTTCAAAATATTCATCAATTATAACTTAACAAAAATTTTTCTCTGACTCAAAACTTAGCTTATTTTGAGTGGAAAATGCTTACAAAAGATGTCTTCTGTACTATGAACGGTTCCGGAGATATTCACAAAAAACGTTTTTTTTTTCAATTTCTAAACCCTATATCCCGAAAATGATGCATTTTAGAGGGTAAGTTAATATAAACTTTTTTTCATATTTTTGGACGAGCTATCACATCCTCAAGTCCTTCGCATATATTATGAAACACCCTGTATGTTGTATCTGCTATATCAGCAACTTTGTATTAACATATAAATATACGCTTCATGCAATTGTTTGTCAGTTGTTATAACCCTTAGTAATGATCGTCTGTGTATTGCTTAATTAAATGAATTATTTTTTAAAAGGTGAATTCTTGGTGTCAAACAGTTAATTGGTTAATATTTGTCTGACGCATGACTGCTCATTTTTGCATATTTTGCTGGTAGATGTGTTGGATCAACCGTGATTAAAGAAAATATTATGAGCAAACTGTCACTACAGCAATTAATTTGCAATTAATTCAATTAGGTCTTGGATAATTGAGCTCATCTTAGTTTGTATTGATGTTATCTGTAACAGTGAAATGATAATCAAATAGCAAAAACTGAATATGGCAACATCACATTCTTACAACAGCTTCTATACCTACATCCATCCTATTCATCTAATATTTAATGTTGCCCCGTAGAAAGCCATGCGCTACGAATTCCCTCAAAGGCATACGAGTCCTTTATGACGGCTTTTCGCATAGTGATGATATAAGGGTCCACTCTCTGTAAAATACGTGCAAACATTCATAGACATACTTAAACGCTGCAGAAGACAGGAAGAGGATGGACAATCTGCATTACCTTGGTTTTATTAACATATACCAGTATAACCCAGTGAAATTAATCTAAAACATATTTTAATAGTAAATAATGAATGTGTCTTTAAAAGGATATGGAAATGGTAATTTTTGGTGAGCTATATACAGGAAAAACAAACTGTGTACCAAGAATACTTAGTATCCACAGTTTTATTTTAACACACATGCGTAACGGGACTAATTCTCCCAAATAGAACTAGTATAAATAGTATTCCTCATTAGCTTTCTCTTCTGAATTATGCTTTCAAATCAGAGTTCTTATAACTAATATACCCTATTATTTATTGGAACTATGATGGGATAGGGGGTAATTGGTACTTAACCTTGAACGAAAGATTCATGAGATTACTCTGGTATATGTTTGTCTGCTTATCAGTCCGTTTGTCACAACCTATTTTCTCAGAGCCTATCGATTGGAGACAACTGGAACATGGTACATTTAGAAAATTAGCTGATCCCATCACGGACGTAAATCGTAAATAATCGAATTCTAATTCAAGGGGTTTCTTTTGTGTTTCACGAATAAAATATTAAAATGAAAATGTTCATCAAGTGTATCACCTCACCTATGAAATACAAGGGCTCATTGAAATTTGTTAAAAATTTTCAGCTTGGAACATAATATATTTCCCAAATATGAAAATTGTCCTCCTCCCTAATCTCCGAAACTACTGAGCTAAAAATATTATAGAACAATATTTAGGACTTTACTCAAAGTTCACAGGAAAACATTGGCAAAAATCTATGGTAGTCTTTCTACCCAAACCTAACGCATAGCTTTAGATGTACTTATTCTTTCCAGGAGTCAAAATTGTTTCAATGTCATTGAATCATTTAGAGGGTAAGTTAGTAAGAGCTTTTTTGCATATTTTTGGACGAGCTGTCACATCCTCAAGTCCTGTGCATATATTATGAAACACCCTGTATATTCTTAGGTCTAAACGTTTGATATTATTCATGCGTTATCATGAAAAACACAACCACTTTTTTATTTGCTTAAAGATTTCTTATAGTTTGTGCGAACATACGCCAATACTGAACTACTTGTGTGATCAGGCCCAAAAGCAAACAAAAAATTCAGTATGTTGGCTTTCTTATTGACATAACATAATGTTTTTCAACATTTGAATGAACGAACAATCAATATTTGTTCTCTTTATAGGTTTTTGATCTGATCTTTTTTCTTCCTCTTAGCGAAATGAGATACCTACAGGTGAGAGAAGCGGAGAGAGTTGCAAGAATCATTGTGCAAACACGCGTTTTCGTTTGGCAAGAAAACAAAAACTGACACGGTTTGTAGGGATAGTTCTCCTCTGCTAATCTATTACTTGAACAAAAGTATCTATGAAAAGGGTAATAACCATTGGAGCATGAAAAGTAACATCCGATATCTATCTCACAAAATAATAATAATTTACTTGGGATATTAACAGTTCTATAGGTATTTCTCTAATAATGAGCTGTCTTAGTAGCTGTTGCTGAAAATAAGAATTCCATCGCGTAAAAAATGCGAGGATATCCATTATTCTTGACAAACCCTGTTCGTTTGCCTACCAAACCAAAATTCTTATTTGTTAAACGGGGCCTTTCTATTTTTCTCTAAGCTAGAAGAGATATCAGATTATACATAAGTTGAGAAACCAGAAATTCAGTTTCCAGTTAAGTCACTTATTGTTATACGTAAGTCAAGAAGTGAAACTGACAATCGAGATTTACATGCTACAGCTGTATGTATATCTTTATATGGAATCAGTGAGATGCACTACTCAATCAATCATTTAGATTGACTAGATAATTTCTACCAAAAGTTTTTAAATTTTTCGTTTAGTTCTCGTCTGCGTACTCCCTCATTGCATTATCTATAAAACTTAATGATAGAGATATGGAAAGTGTTTCAATCCAATTTTATATTCTTCAAACTTTATGTATAATTGAGAATATCACGTTGATAATATGCATCAGCAAAAATATTTCTTTTCTGCTTCTTATATGCATCGTCTTAATCAGATCAATGATAATCTAACCGAGTTATAAACTGTGCGTCGGACAAACACTAGAGCAACAGCAATCTTGGCTTTTATTAACGTACTTCCTCAACTTCGGGGACCGATCGTAAAACTTGGGATTATGGTTTGGTATCGGAGAACTGGTATCAGCTCCGAATTTGTCTTCGAAAATGGACCTTGGAGATGAATGGCTATGGTATTTTAGTGCGAGATAACTTGCTATTGATAAGTTATAATAGCCTAACTTTAGATAGCAGGTTTATTCAAGGAGTAACATCAGGACGATACTAGTTGTTGTAAGAATTACAAGTGAAAAATTTCTCCGTGGAAATAGTGATAACATTATTTACAACAGTTTATTTATTTCTACAATAAGTATTTATATCACAGACTAAATATCCATAACTATATACAATTTATATTCACTATTTATCTAACTTAACACTATTTATATTTACACGGCACTATTTACAACTATGTACAATTTATATTCAACTATTTACAATTTATATTCACTTACTCGTCTGCACCGGGCTATTAATTGCCCCTGACTCTGACTGACTCCGCAGCGCTCTCCAATATATAGGCAAGCAGAATGGCTCTCGTATTTTCTACACCCATCTTCCGATGGCAAGCGAGCTCTCCAGAACTTGCGCGAAGTTACTAGAAGCTTCGGGAATATGTCTTGACCCAGGCATGCATGGCTGACCAATACCAATAGCGGTATGCAACACACCACCCGGGTCCTACCAACGTCCGCACTCGCTAGGTGCCTTTCGACGAATCGCACACGCCCACCATTAAGGCATAGATCACCGAAGCGTTACAACACATAAGAGAAACAAAATAGACAACAGAGTGAAATTATAATGATTCCGTATTCTCAATGAATGTACAAATCTCTAAAATGTAGGATATTTGTAGATACATTTTTATTCCCTTATCTTTAAGACAATTACAGGAACGCAAGACTGATAGTCTTGTGAATAACTGAATATAACACGGCATATGGGTACACTACAGAAATATAATAATTTAAAATAAAGAGAAGTACCTTAAAACAAATACTGGAAAATATACGGGGAAATAACAGTTTCAGAGGATTTTAAAAGAAATTAAATAATAGAATAAGGGTCTGAAAGACGGAGAATTTACTGCAAGTAAAGACAAAAAGTAAAGGGAATTAGATATATAAGTTGAACAAATAAAAAAAAGTATGAGAAATTTGTACAGGGTGACCGAATAAGCGTGCAAAATGCTATATTTCAGAAACCACTCACTGTAGAGAAGTGCAGTTAAACAAATTAATTACTAAAGTCACCATAAGAAAAGATTACTCGGATGACCGCTAGGGGCGTAATCGCTGTCTTGGATTAAACAAAAGTATTTTTCACAAAACTTTACCAAATCAAGATAAAAAACGTGCATTTCAATGCTGAAATAAATTCGAGTATTTTCTGTAAAACATTTTCCCCCATCTTTAAAAGAGTGATGAGGGGAGTTCAAATGTTTTTGCAAATAAATAAATGTAACATCAAAACGGCTGGACGGATTCTAACAAACTTGGTGTCGTTGAGCTTTTCTTTAGGCGATCAAATCTACCTTACTCGTTAGGACTGTAATTGGTTAGGTTGCCACTAGAGGGCATTATATGATATCAGGACACAAAAAGCGAGATTTCTCAAAAAAGTTAAATCAGTTAATATCAGTTTTTTGCAATAATAAAATATCAAAATGATGCCCAATGCACAAACAAGTTGCAACTAACCTAAAACATCGGAGAACGAAAATTTTGTGAAAAAAATCAATGGATTTTGATGAGTTTCTTATGTTACTCAAATTTATAGTTTAAAACTACGAATCATAAAAAATATAAACATCTTATTGAAACGTCATAAATTTTGGGTCAAAACTTTTTATAAAAATGTATTAATTCATGGTGTTGATTTTAAAATTTCCCACCTTGCATTTATCGAAATGTGACAATTTAAGAAATACGAAAAAAATAATATTGAGGTGTATAAATTTGCACGAAAATTTTCTCTGCTTTTTTTAATCCGTGCCTCCATCAACCCTTTCAAAAATCTCAAATATTAAGGCAGGTACTTTGGATAGGTAACTGTTCAATCAAAGAGTTCACTTCTAAAAAATCAAAAATAATTGCATCACTCGATACCCCCTAATTTTTGACCGACGAACCCAAATGCAGGAGGTATTCAATTCGACTGACTGCTTTTTCGGTTTGTGCGGGCGCTATATTGTAAAGGTACTCGGATTTTGATGATTTCTGATTTATTTGAAAGAGGAGACTTGACAAATGATCCAATATTCATAAAAACTCAAATCCGGAATCTCCTTCCCTTCGAAAACCGCTCACGGAGGGGTGGAAGTTTCAAATTTTATCGAAAATCGAAAATCCGAAATGGCAGAATTGAAGATAAGAAAATATCCGCAAACGTTTAAAATGAACATTTTTTCAAAAGATCTACGGTTTTAGATTTTTTGCGATGTTAAAATTTGAAATATGTGTATTTTCGCTATGTGGAAGGGCCAATTTCTTTCGAAAGTTGAAAATCTGAGAATGGCAAATTAAAGACCAGATTATTTGTAGCAACATTTACATTGAACATTTTCCCATAGAATTACGGTTTTCGAATTACAGCAATGGTAAAGTTTAAAATATGCATATTTCCGCGACGATATTTTTAGATTTCTGAATAATAACAAATACAAGCATATTATACATGGATAATGTTGAACGTTCAACAATTTTTGTGACAAATGTAACACTCAAAAGTGTGAAATAAATATTAAAAGAAATTGATCCGACGTCATTGGTGCACTGAAAAATACAAAATAATATTAATTCTATTGGTGCTGGTACTCATGAAGATGGTGCCAAAAGTTTCCAATCTAATTGCAACTGCACAACTTCAAAAGTGTCTACCAGCACCAATAGAATTAATATTTTGTATTTTTCAGTGCACGAAGTGATAACGTCTGTCCAATTTTCTGTAAAAATTAAGATTTTCAAGAGATTTGCTCCTGGACCATGGAGGGATACGAGAGGAAGAAGCTAATTTTGGTTAAAATGTTGTGTCCCTCGATATTTTTTTCCGACTGCTACTTATTTTTTAAAATCATATTTCGAGAAATCTGTGAGAAATTTTAAATGAACGCCCTGTGCAAATAATATGTGCCTAAGCATGAGCTATGATTTGTTTGTATTTTTAATGGTTCCTAGTTTTAAGTAGAAACAGTGAAACAATCATTGCTGATTTCAAAACTTCAAAATCGATCAGTTTGTATCTAATATCGTTGTACTTTTTTAATAAATCTCAAATATATATTTTTATTGAAAAATTTTGAGGAAAAAATTGTCAAAATGCATTGAAAATCTGTCCGATATTTTAGGTTAGGTGCAAGATATCGAGACGCGGTTTTCACTAGCTTGTTTGAGCATCACTTTTCTTTTTTTACTATGATAAAGAATTATTATTTATAGTTTAATTTTTTCTGAGAAATCTCGCAATTTTCTAATAATGCCCTCTAGTGGCAAAATATTAAACTACAATCATAACAGGATAGATTTTTTTGCCCAAGACAATCTCTTTTTAACGAAAACAAGTTTGCTAACATCCGTCAAGCCGATTTGAAGTTATAGATGTTTATTTACAAATACATGCGAACTCCCCCAACCATTTTATTTTAAAGGTAAGGAAACAAACGTTATACAAAAGAGACTCAATCATATTAGAAATTTGAAAATAGTTCCCAACATTTTCTTATGGTTACTTTAGTCATGATAGTTTTTACTACAATTATTACAGTGCGTGGTTTTTGAGAAACATCACTTTGAACGCTTATTGGGTCACCCTGTACAAGAGAATATAGGGGTAAAACTGGAAAACCTTGACTTTTTTCTCTTTAGAAAAGAATTTGCATGCAGAAGAAATATTGTATTTTTGATCGACTTCCCAAATAAAGGAGGTTTACAATTCTACTATGGGCTTTTTTATGTTCGTTCGCACGCTTCGTATGGTAAACATATAAAACATACATATACTTCTATATGCAATAAGTTAAAACCTTTTATTTGAAAATTACAAACATACACTTCGATTTTATTTATTTGGATAGATTTTTTCTCTAAAATAAAAACAGCCTAAGTTATTCCTTATAATATTAGCTAGTGTAGTAATAGTGCCAGTGAAAATTCAGTCGGAATCGGTTCAGCCGTTACGGAGATTAGCCGGAACAAACAAACAGACAGACAAAAATTATAATAATTATTGTTTTATTGTTGGTTAAAACTTGTTATTTTGATATTACAAGCAGACACTTCGATTTTATTTATTAGTATAGATGAAACATTTTACTTCAACGAAAGCAAATTTCGGAATCATACCTTCATGCATCCACATAATGTTATTTTACAAATTGGAGTAGTTTCGTCCATATTGACTACTAAGAAAACTAACGATATTTCTCTCTCTAGTTAGTATTTTATACTTGTAGAATGATAAAAGTTACATATACAGTTCAGAAGAAATGGAGACACAAATTCCAAGTGAATATCTTGCGGATGGATAAAATATATATTCAGTCTTTCAAAGAAAATTTCGAGCCACCACACAATGTGCATCAAAATTGCATGTCGCTTCTGGAAACGCGGAAGTATAATTCTTTTCAGACTCTACTGTATTAGAGAGGTAGAGGATAGGATAGTCGGGACTTATCTAAAACCATTTATTACCTACTCAAACTATCTGATGAGACACTGGCAAAGTCTCTGGCTATGTTGTCAGATCGAGTGATATTTCTGTGAAAACGAGAGCCCTGAAGCTCGCTTTAAATAGGTGCATTCGATGAGAGAAGAGTTACGTTGCCATGAATGTATGAAAAATTGTTCAGCATCTGTTGTTCTCACACTACTCTTCAGTATCTACAATCACCGGTTCTAGTTTCGTCTCAGACAGTAGCCTATGTCTTCATATAAAAAATGGTATTTGTCAGGTTTCAAAGAGATTATTCTGTAGGTAGGTACATAGTCTGACTTTTTATTAAAAAGCGATCCGATTTTAAAATATTGGATTAAAGTTGCTGATTTTTTTACCGACGAACCCCGAACGGAGGAGGTATACAATTCGACTGTCTGCTTTTTTTATTATTTTTTTTTTTGGTTCGTGCGCGCCTTTTATATAGTAAACGAGCTCCGATTTTAATGATTTTGGATTCATTTGGAAGAAGGGGATTGAGAAATGGTCCCATATTCATAAAAACGCAAATCCGAAATCTCCTTACCTCCGAAAACCGCCCCCGAAGGGGTGGAGGGGGTGAATTTTCTCGAAAATCGAAAATCTGAGTTGATATAATTAAAGATAGCACAAGATCCGGAAACGTTTAAATTGAACATTTTTTCAAAAGTGTTACGGTTTTCGAGATAGACGCATGTTAAATATGTATTTTTGCTATGTAGAGAGGACAATTTCTTTCGAAAATTGAAAATTTTTCGATACTACATGAAAGATATAATTATTTGTAGCAACATTTATAATGAACATTTTTTCCTTAGAGTTACGGTTTTCGAGTTAAATCGGTGTTAACATGGTAACAACTAAAATATTCAAGCGTATTTCCGCAGCGATGTTCTGAGATCTCAATAATAACAACTACAAGAAAGGAATATACGTGGGTAATAGGACTAGTACTCTATCTTCATTGATATGGTATAGTGAACGTTCAACGATTTTCGGGACTAATGTTACACTCAAAAGTGTGAAATAAATATTTTTTACAAAAAATTGGACCGACGTTATTAGTTGATGCACTGAAAAGTATAAAATAATATTACTTCTATTGGTGATGGTACTTGTGAAGTTGGTGCCAAAAGTTATCAATCTAACTGCAACTGCACAACTTCAAAAGTACTATCACCAATAGAAGTAATATTATTTTATACTTTTCAGTGCATCAACTAATAACGTCGGTCCAATTTTTTGTAAAAAATATTTATTTGAACTAGTTTTTAAAATGGAAAATTTTTGTTAGATATGAAGCAATTATGCAATCCATCAATGTAATTCCAAATTCCAAATTGAAGTCTGAGATTATCTATTATGTTTAACAAAATTTAACTGGCACCAGTTATAGAACTGGGATGCAATGCTAATTGGTTGGCATCTGATCGGGAAAGTTACCGCATTTATTAACGCCGTCCGCTAGTTCTTCCGATCAATATGCTATTTTCTTTTAAATCGGTTTAAATTCAGGATATTGACAAGATTTGATGATAGCTCATTGGGATGATGTTCATGTCTCTCCAAATGTCTTTGGGCTCTCATTCTTTTTCAACAAAGAGAATGTCAAGATCTGTATGCAGTATGTAGTTGAACATACAACAGGGCGTTAGTAATTATTCTTAACTACTTTGATTCGAATCGTTGGATATACATGTGCAATTTGCTGGAAGATTCCCGTAACTCTCTATTATATGAGTATAATAATAGTCTAATATAGTAATTTTTCATTCGCAAAGGATAAAGATTTGATTTCTTTTTTAATCATGTTTCTTCCATATGAGTTTACTTTAAATGTGCAGTACACAATCTTCATATTTATTCTCAAGGATTTGTTATTGGATTGTAAATGGACATTTGCAAAATAAAACTTATCAAATGATCTAGATCTATTTTTTAGAAAATAAGTAGTAATTTCAGTCGAACTATAAACAAAACAATCTTATAAAGAGTACACTAACCCTAACATACAGTAAATATAACCGAAAACTAAATAAAATCAATTCTAAGAGATTCTTAATTTTTCCAAAACATAAGGGAAAGTTGGGGAATGGTGCGCAGCTAAGGGAAAACCGTGTTTGTGTTGAGAAGATGATAACTAATGTGCTTTCGAGAACAGTTTAAGAGGCGACCTTCATTCTGCTATATATACGTGAAATAAGATTTGGAAAAAGTATTACCATAAAATAGTTGCAATCAAAAAAAGAGAGAATTGTAATTGCGCACAATTACCCACCCCGGTGGGTAGTGATGCGCATAGGGTGTAATTTCTATGTATCTGGAAAAATTAATAAAATAGATGAAAACCACAGAAGGGCAATCGTGAGCATTAGTGCGCACGATTCCCCTTCTGTATTTTTTTTACTAATTTGTGAACAAATCATAAAAGCAATACATTCAATCAATACTGAAATATACTAAAACGTTTAACAAATACTATGTTTGCAAATGATACCTTGCTCGAAAAAACCAATCTGTGGACTTACCGCCTTATTTTTCGGAACCGAAAATTAATAAAATATTGTACATAAATTGAAAACCCACTCACACGACGGTCATATGTAAACTGGCGTCACTACCAATCGCACAATTAAATTAATGACCACTTCGAAGAAGGCAGCACATGTCGTCCTCTCCGCAAATGCCGCGAAATTTGAGATACCTTGGTGCGCACGATTACCTACCGCGCACCATTCCCCTACTCTCCCCTACTTTATTACTCAGCTCATTAGGCACTACTTCCAATTAGCAAACTTCAATTCATTCAAGGAGTATCCAGCACCACCTCAATATTATTTTCATCGCAATTGCCTAATAGAAACATAGATTAAGATAATTGAAAACAAATTCCAATTGCTCAGTAACCATTTGGAGAATAGATTCGAAGTTCATCACTGCTTCAATTTAAAAGAATTTTCAATCAAGTGGATTGTTTTTTTGAAGTTTATTTTGGTTTTAACATCGGTACTCTCATATTATTAAGAAATAATAAACTTAAAATTTAAATTATTCAACTGATGTGTTCAGAATATTATTAAAACATTTATTTCCCGCTTTATTTGTTTATTTTATAAATATTGCATTATCTTATCAATCTTCTAGCCTTAGGCTATAATTACACGCTTGAATTTAAAAAGTTGGACAATATCAATATTTTCTTGGATATTTACAAAACGGTGACACTTATCAAATGTTACTATAAATTTCAATTCTTGATAAATTTTACCCAAGTATTCACCTACTATGCTAAAGTTGCTGAGGCCATAATTTAAAATTAGAGTTAGGAGGCATGCATGCTCACTAAATTTAGTAGATACAATTTGTACAAAGTTAAAGGGATTTTCTTTCTGGATTGCATGTTACAAATTAGTATTCTCAGCTATTTCAATTTCAGCTTCCAAGCATTCCACCCTATTTTATTTAATAATAAAGTAGTGGAAATATAGCCTTTTTTGCCGTTACCAAAATTTAATAAACTACTAAATTATTCATTGAATCTCAACTTACATTCAAATTATATTGCTTTGACTTTCTAGTCAATTATTATATTTCAAAGCCTACTCGACCCAAATGATGTGGGTATGTGTTGGAATATATTATACGTGTATCGACTCGTTGATATTTTCCTGTTTTTTACATTTCGAGAAAAGTATCCACTTTCAGATCAAGTAATTGGAAAGAAACTAGACTAATGTTATAATTTGTTAAATCAATATTCATAATCCATCTTTCGAATTTTAGACTGTGAATTCAAGATCAAAACGCATGACATAAAATGGGCAAAGCGAATTGCAGATCTCGCTCCTGAAACCGTTACGTAATAGTTGTCCTAACTACCAGTTATATGAAGCCATCTACCATGATGTAGGTAGTAAATTTATTCTTAAAAGACATGCTAAATATGTATTGTATTCACGATTCAATATCAGCAATGAAATAGTACCTATATACTTTATAGAAAAAACAAAAAACATAAAATAATTTTCTTTTAACAATAGAGCTTAAAGTACCTAATCTATAGGACTGGATAATAAATTAATTTACGCACTAGTGTAATAAAATTGTAAGTTTTCGTCATAGCTGCGGATATCGAGTACTTTCGCAACGACAATCAGTGGAACATTCAAGGCAGGTTGCAATACTTATACTTACACTTTATCGAACAACAAATAAAAAAAAATATTAAATATGGTTAAATCTGTTTTTGAAACTTTGTTAAAACAAAAACTATTTAAGAACATTTGATCAGCTCACTTTTCAAACAAAAAAAACAGAATCAAAATCTGTTCTTCCGTTTGAAAGACAGACACACAGATACACATATTAAACTTACGACATCTCTATAGCTAAATATTTTTAAAATGAGCCTTTTGTTGACAAAATAATGTTTTGAGAGTTTTCGTTTAAATTCAAATAAAGTCATATAGATGGACAAAAGCTTTTAAGATAATCTCATTTTGTGAATATATTTTGATAAGGATAGTTGATGAGGGTATCAAATTATCAATTTGAGTCCTCATAAATAATTCTGGTATAATAAATATTACATCTTAAAACAACAAAAAAAAACAAACAAAAAAATCCCGATGGCCTGTAGTCAGCGGAAAGGTAAATTTTTCAAAATTCATTGAATTGAAATTTTAACAACCTTTTCATAGGTATACCTACATGTTATTAAATAAAATTGTCATAGCCTTGCGGTTAGAGGTTTTTGTTTTGGCTGTTGAATATAAAGCAGACAGGGTTCGAGTCCACTTCAAGGCAGATTTTTTTTTCGTCTATTTCTTTTCAATAAATATACTATATATTTTTTTAATCAGGGTCTATATTAAGATCTCCAGAAAATGTACAATTACATCAAATTTATATTGAGTGTTCATGTTTTATCAATATTTGTTATTTTTCTTTATTAATTTTTATTTTTTTACCTGTGTATTTTATGAAAAATTGCTTTGAACAAAAGTTGTAGGTACTGATTATATCTATAACCTAAAATTATTTTTAATAATATTTACACTACTGCTCTTTTTTGATAATTTTTTTAAATGTTTGAATGGTCGCCATTTTGAAACTACTTACCCGATATTGCCCAATAACGAACTCGACCGAGATATTTGAAAGATTGATTTTTGTAGCAAATTTGAACTTGATACCTGCAAAACTGCGACCTCTATCGTGTTAACAAATTTCGTAATATCCCATATATATATATATATATATAAACTTTTGAACCAAATGTTTTTTTGAACTAACTTATAGACATATAACAACATGCCGTTGAAATTTTTTCGAAATTCAAAAGTGTGAACGATCGCAATAGGTATATTTCTATAAGAAATTTACCTACAAAGTTCATTCATAATTAATTGTTTATTCTAATTTTAGTTTCCGCAAGTTGATAACCTTATCTATCATTGTCAAAACTGCCCCTGTTTTTTTGTTTAGCAGGTTTGAAACTTTCGCACGTTTTCCTAGATGTTCTAGTAAGCTATCGTACGTATTTTACTTTGCACTTTCAAGAACTAACATGACTTGGGAGCTTGGCTAAAGAAACAAATTATTGATAAATTGCGCAAGTGTGAATTTTCGTACACGCAGTTTTTGCGTAGGTTTTCCTGTAAACTTAGAGTGAAGCCTTTTATATTTTATTTTCAAAATTTTACGCTTATTATTTTCGGATATTAGTTGCTTGATGTCTAGGTTGCATAAAAAATAATGTGTCATCCAAAAATGACCATTATAACATTGGTATAAATATAAACAAAGCAGAATCTCATAGCCTAGAACATAATTTTTTATAAGTTTCATAGGTATGTGAAATTCTTGTAGACTTGGCTCTATAGTTAAGATACCTAGATAATCATAGAATCGCAAGCCCACATCCCGCACTAACTCAATTTTTTCAATCGTTTAGGTATATTATATTTCAAGATCAATTTAATAATAATAAACAGATAAAAAAGAACACATTCCTGAGATGAACATATATTTATATACCCATTTGTTCACACCTTACAATTTTTCCTTTAAAATTCTTCCGTTTAATATGCTTTACTTTTATTGAAATATACGGAATCCTCGAGGTATAATTTCTACTCGTGCTTAAGACCTTTTTCCTTGTCGAATGAACGGATCCCTGAAAGTGTCTTGAATAGGTATTTTTATTTCACTTGCTCACATTTATCCGATGTCGGTAATTCAACCCAGACTTAATTATAAGTTTTTCAGTTGTAAACCATATCTTTTGTTCGTAAGAGGGCAAACTTTCAAAGACAACCTAAAGAAACACTATGTTATTCTATTAACACGTTTCAATAATTTAACAGCTCCTTCTGATTTGAATAATCAGCGATTATGTATACCCGAGTGAGAATCAGGAAGTGAAAGATTATTTATTCAATAGAAAAACAGAGGCCTTCAGTTTTTCACCCGTCACGAGCTCATTAAACAACAAAAGGGTTGTCTTTTCGGATGCCAATAGAAACTGATTTCCTGAATGATAGGTTTGTAAAAATAAATACTACCTTTCTCAACCTTGAAAAAGGCAAGCGATGCCATTCAATTATTCATCAGTGCTTAATATTGACTGAGTAAGGAAGAAACATTCCAATACATTCTGAAAAGGAGAAGTTTCCCATGGATATAAGATAGATAGGATAAGAATGAGAGTATGTTATCCTTTGCATCATGCATTGCAGTCTCATAACTGAAGTGTTGAGATTTTTAATATAATCGTTTTAAGTCAAGAAAACTTGAAAATGGTTCGTATAAAAACATTTAAAGTTGATAATGATTACGATCAATTTAATTTTTCACATCATTGTTACATTATCATTTAAAATGCATATTGTCAATCAACCTCTAGCAACATATACGCTTCTACTACCATCAAATCTATTAATCAACTGGAAAGATACCTGCAAATTTCGGAGAAAAAAACATTATTACCGAGTGAATTCCGGGTGAATAATTTATTTGAAGAACATTTGCATATTCGCCATTACAAACTAACTTGAATTGTGCAAAACTTGCAAACTACCACGTCTCGTCGCGAAAGTCCCATCGCCTATTTAAATATATATTTTATTTAAACCGCCATTAATCTCACTTGTCGTTCCATGGCACGAAATACCCACATTAGTTGAAATTAATTTTGTTCTGAAGAGTGCATACAGTTGGTGAAATTTATTGATAAGAAACTTGTCCCAACTTAGAGGGCTCAGGATTAATTCTAGAAGAATAAATCATTCTTATACAAACCAGTTGTCATATTAAATAATGATAGAAATATTTCACTGACCTTTATAACAATGCATTCAACATTGTCGTCATATTTGTACTTGTTCTAGTTTAACCAGTACACTGTAGCGATATAGTTGATATATCAACTATACAAGTAGAATTCCGGACTATATATATATTTCCTGACCTACAGAATAATCAATCGATATGTTCACATCATTCTAGGAATGCCGTACAAAAAAGTTGAAAATAAATTTCTCTCCCCCTCGGTCTTGTAGTAAATTAAACCTTCTGGTAATAGATTAAAAAAACTGTTCACCACTGTCAAGTTCTCACTCCTTATTCGAGAATGAAAAGAGTTACCCAAGGGACAACACCGGAGGGTGATAAATTTCACGCTCCTTTGTTTTCCTTTTCTATTGTAAAGAAATTTGCTGTTTCAAATTACAATCTCGGATTTGGAGAGCAGATGCAGACGTTCTAGTTGATCGATAAAGACAATTAGAAAGATTATGTAAATATATTAGCATAAAATTTAATTTGTTGCAAAGAGAAAAAAATCATATGAAATTCATTTCTCAAATATAGATTGATACTTGTAATCAGATTGAATTCAAATATGTAACTATAATTAGCATGTCAAGAAAACCGAAAGATATAAAATAATAATTTTACAAAATCCAAAAGGATTTAATCAGTAAATTTATTTTTTCAGTTAGTTATTGCTTTCATAGTATTTATTCAATAGAGTGCTAAGTAGATGCAAGTAAACCCTACCTGCATAGATAAACATAAGTTACCATTGTGTAGAATTGGAAGAGCTTACTGAAAAACTTGAAATAAATAATACATTTTCACTTACTTTGAAGCTTAAAACCACCTTTGAACTGTCTATATTTGTTTTATCTGATCGATATCTGACCATTGACGCATGTGCGATATGTTTATATTTTAATAATATAACTTTTTGATTATGACAATGGCAAGGATTTTATATATCTATGTTTATAATTGGACTTTATTGAAAGTTGAATTATTTATAAATAATAATATAAATAAATATAAACAGGTATAAACTTAAATCATTTTGCGCTGATAATTGGAGGAAAATGTAATTTTTCGGCTAAGTAGCAACGTTTTGAGTTTTATAGATATAAAATTCCACAAGCAATGACGAGTACGTATAAAGTTTCCATTAATACGAATAATTTCTATGCAGGTTAATAGAAAATTGCATTTCTCTTCTGATTTGAACAAAATATTATGTTTCTCTTCTTATTGAACCCTATCGTTTAGATAACGTTTTCTTCTATAAATTCAGATAATCTCAAGAAATCCCTACAAATCTTATTCTCCAGCAAACCTCTCGACTTTCCAATATAATGGTCTCATATCGCTTCCATTTCTTAGAGAAACCTCAATTTCTGCTCAAAAATCAGTCGATTCTTTCAGAAAGTAAGATGTTATTAAGAATGCTGAGGGTTTTTTTCGAGTGTCACTTAGAGAAGCAGTCCGTATCTCAAGCTCTCGAACATCCACATTTATTTTCCATTAGCTTTCGAATTATACAATGAGGAGTTGCTTAAATTTCTATAAGGAAAGTTTCAGACGTTTAATTCTTTTCTTGAATATTAGCATAGAAATGGATAGTATCTGGGTTCTGAAATACGAATCCGTTATATTTTCCTATCTAATATAATAGGTATAAATGCGAATGTGAGTTAATTTGTTTATTACGCTTTCACGCCTTACGTACTCAACCGATCATCATTCAATTTTGTATACATGTTGTCGCGGGTCTAGAAAAGGGCATACATCCAGAAACCCCAATCAAAAAGAGTTAAAATGGGGATAAGATTTTTATGGAGAAATAATATTAAATAGACATTTCGACTTTAAATTTCGTGTAAGTAATGGGTACTCCAAAAAACAAATAAGCAAACATGTATTTCGTAATTTTGCTAAAATTATTCCGTGCAATGGGGTAAATAAGTCGATATGGGTGTCGTTACTGAGGTTTTTGGTACGTTGACTGCGTGAATGGCATTTATTCTCATGTTTTACACGGTGGATATGATATAAAATTAAAAACCCTATATTGGAAAACGGGGTTTCGGAGTCTATAATGGGAAATAATAATAAACAAATTTTTCACATCATACCTTCGTTGGAGTAGTATAAATTATAAATCTAAAAATCGATATAATATATATGTTACAGGGAATGTAGTAGATAAATAAATGTCAGCATTCATGCTGACAACCACGATATTTAAGTTTAAGTTTTATTCCAAAATCTATGAAGAAAGACTACTTTGAAATGAAAATAGTTGTAATTTTTCCATAAATAAGTACGGTGAAATCATCACGTGCGCGAAAGCGAAGCCGACCAAAGACCCTGCTGATTATTTCCTTTTAAAACGTTTCGATACAATAGTGGTGCCTATGAAAGAAAACACAGACATTGTTTATTTTGGTCAACACGGGGAACTTACACTCTCATATCAATCGACCGTGGTGGGAACGATAGAATGGTAAAAGCATTGTGCCGAAAATAAAAAAAATATCATGTACAAAGACGTCATGTAGTACTTATCGATTTGTGAATCTTGCTTACAAAAATTGAAGAGTGAGAGAAAGGGCATCGTAGTTAAGCTTTTACTGTTTAATGATTGCAATTCGAGATGCCAAGTATAATTAATCGACTACCAATCGCATCCAGACAATGAATTTAATTTCATAATGGTCTAACAAATCCACCTAACTAAATTTGTAATATTGAAAAAGCTTCTGAAAGAGCATTATAATACTATCATTATTGAGGATGCACCTTCACCACTATTTAAATGCATTGTATGTGAACAAGATGTACCTCAGAAAGCTACAAATGTAAAACTTGTAACCAGTATTTTCATTCAAATTGTGGTACCCAAGAGGTTTATGTTTGTGCACTGTGAGATAAACAAGAAAAAATAGTCATCAAAGAAGTTTATCATTTGATGGTCTGCAACAGCAAGCTATAGGTAGGTAAGGATGAAAACAGTATCCGATAATAATCATCCGATGGTAAAAAAGGTAGAACCGTACCGGTTCGGATGTTGACCGAGGAAGAGGAGATACATGTGCAATTTTAGCGTTGGTTCTTTATTGTTTTCTACAAATTAGGTACTTGAAATGGAATTTTGAAACAATTATACGCGCGGTAAGTTTTCACGTTTATCATCATTAACTGATGAGTATTGTTGAGATTCATATTACAATTCTGTAAATGAAACTTTCGTTAAGAAGTGTTGCAACATTACAGTTCACTGGTACGGAACAAGGTTTTCGAAAATGTCAATGTACACGAAAATGCGGTTCTAAGAAGTGTTTGTGCGAGAATAATATTATGCATGTTAGAATGTCACTGTTCTTTACCCTAATATAATAAGTAAACTAAGAATAATACTTATAAGAATGAGAATTGTAGCTCTGTTATAAGGAATAGAAAATGTATTCCGATTCTTTAGGTGTTCTTAACTTTCCCTGGCTAACATCAGAGATAGCAAACAATAACTAGTTATTGTGAACATTTACTAGCCATTCACTGGACGAATCCGTTACTATTAGCATTGACTAGTGGATGTTAGCTTTTACTAGATTTCCTGCATTCACTGTATGACCAGCGAAAGATTGCATGAGACGAAAGGGGGAAGTTTGCCATAAAATGTGGTATATTCTATGTTTAATGTTTAATAAGATACGCAATGCCCAAAATATCGTCACTTTCCAAAGCTGAACATATACGCCGTTGATAAATATGTGTGAAGATTGGTAATAGATATGACAACACCGTACCTACTCCCCTACATTCTTTGAGGATGCATTCTCTTAATGGCCGTACAATAGTAACTCCTACCTGTATATTTCAAAGATTTGGTAACATATTTTGGTGGATGCACCGGTTGTTCTGATTCACAATCACTTTAAAATTGACTTGTTAACTTTTTTCATTGAATATCAAATTCATTTTCAATCAAGGCGGCTAATTATCCATATATAACAATAATTATAGTAAAAAATGAGTTGCAGTAAATCTAGGATTTTTTCAAAATATTGGAGACCAGAAACCGTCTTCATGGAATTAGCTAACATGAAAAAATATGTGGCTACCACACGCTATTAACCGTGCCCTAGAGACCGACACATTTATTGAGAAAATTGGGAACAAGTCACCACAGATGATGATCATCTTGGTTGGCAAAAGTGTGTTTGAAAGTCTCGTGAAAATCACTCGTTTCGGAGATTAGCTCGGACAAAAAAAATCTCCCTTGAAAAACTTAAAATCAGACTTGCAACAAATTCATAATAATTCAAAAGAAAAATTGTCTTTCTTGTATTTCTAGTCAAGTCATTAGATGAAGATAAGATATGGTACAGTAGAATACATTTTGGTCGGTTACATATTTTTTTCAGCTGTCATCCAATTAAGTTGTATCAACTAATATTTCAAGTTTGAAAACAAATCACACGTATCCTTGTCAATAATTTTCACTATAGAATTAAAATCGTTCTTTAACTCTTTCATGTAGTGAAAAGGCAACACATTGGAGGAAAATTTTGGCACAAGCAAATTAATCACGCCCTCTTATTCGATCATTCTAATCAGTCTCCTTTTATCCAAGCCTACTTCAGATAATCTCGCCGTCAGCTTTCAACGCTAATCAGTAATTTTCTCGTCGAGAGCTCTTGTAAAAGAGACTTCCGCAAAAAAGCCAACAACAGAATAGACTCATTGGCGTTGGTTTGAATCTCTTCCGTTCTAGTTCCAAATTACCAACTCATTGAAAAATATGCCTTAGGTGACATCCAGATTGTTTCTGTTAGCTTTGGTTATACAGGAGAATTTTCCGTACTACTGATATAGAATGTCATTGAATAGAAGCTAATTTCTGATATTTTTTTGATTACTCGTTTGTTTGCTTCAAGATCGACTTAGGTTAGGTTCACTCTACGGACTAGTAGATACAGGGGAATGTCATCAACCGTTGCCATATTGAGTTAGCGTTGCTTTGGTAAATTAAGGCTGTTTTAGAATTACTGATCGATTGATACACGAAAGCAATATAATGTAAGTTTATTATCTACTAACTTATGATAAAATCTGACAGTGATAATTGAAATCTGAAAAAAGAGATTTTCTCGTCTATATTTTGATAGATAGATACCTCATCAACGTTTGATTAAGAATAAGTTCTTGTCCAATGATCTGGTTCCGTTTCTTAACCAAAAGCCACTATTGGTTTAGTTGATGACGTCACAATATAGTGACCAGTATATTGGATAGAATTTAGAAACACATGAACGGGAATGTCAGATTTCAGGATAATTAACAGTAGTCAGAATTAGCGTTATAACGTCTGGGTTCGAACCAGTATACTGGTCAGTATTGAGTGATATCATAATTTGACACGATACTAGTGTTCATTTCCAAAATCCTTCGAGTTAAGTAATGGATATAAGCTTCTTGTCAAACGCTCACAGTTGTATTTGTATTTTGTTAATTAATCAATCTCATATGGCGTATTTAAACAACAATAATTTTTAAATAGTGTCGATACGCCAGTGTGACACAGCATATCATGGCATCGGTTAATAACATCATTTTATACTGCTGGATCGAACTTAGAAATACTGGCTAAATTCAAACTATCCTACTTATATGGATTTTAAGTACCTACAGCTGCAAATTTTCTTTATGGGATACACATTTTAATATTCTTGAATATAAAGAGCATCTGTCCATCTTCGTCTGATAGATGGCCATTTCATTCGCGGTCTGTCTCTCTACATAGATAGTGGCTGCAGCCGTAACCGAGCTCTCTATATTGGCGTAAAGACCATCTTACCTTGGATAAAGTATTAATATTGATGGTCCGTGCATATTACAGCAGCCAATCTGTGCTCTTGAGTAATGCATGTCGGACTCACAAACATAGGCGTAGATAGAAGACTCGAATCAACATGTCAATCATTTGGTGACTCAGCGGGTTTGACGTCGTGATATATACGAAGGTGATATATACTAAACATTATTTTTCTATATTTTGTGAAGCTGTAAGACTGGAAATATTTGGGATGTCCACTCGCATGAATTTCCTTCCACATCCATGCGTATTCCATTCGAGTTATTCATTTACTCTTTTCCTGTACAGTTTTGTTTTCTTGAGAAATGCTAGTACGAAAAACGTCTGAATAACTGTAGAATCATTACATTTTTCAACTTATTGAAACAAACAACAACTGCGATAATCCGATTTACTGTAGAACGAATTGTTAACCCAGAATATGAATAAATAGGTAGATTAACCAAATTTTATTCGTGTCTAACTAACCAGGTACCGAAAATTGTACAGGATCACAATAATCTCTTAACCTAGTAGCAAAAAAGTAAAAAAAAATATTTTATACAGTGTGGACGTACAAACTCAACTGAATTGTTCAGATATAATTAATGTGTAAACAAAGTCTTTATCTTAATTCTATAAACATAATTATGAGGTGGTCTTAATATAAATGCTAACGGAATCTATACTATAAAAGCAAGTCCCGATTTTTTGTCACGCATACAAATCCACAACGTTCAACGTATTGTCACCAAATTTTGCACACGGGCTCTCGGACGTGTCGTAGACATATTTTATTTTATTATATATCTATTATTATCTTATTATTTAGGTATATCTATATTTGTAATATATCTAACTATCTAATACTTACTAACCAAGTGTGATCTTGGACATTTCGTTTCAGTTTCCACGATTTTTCTACTCCCTTAAACACAAACTGCAGTGTTATCAAGCTTTGATTGATTCGAATCAAAGTAAGTACACATGCAATAAAACAAATTTCTCCTCGATCGAAGATTAGTTGCTTGCAATTATTATGTTATAGTTATGGAGTATGTAGTTGTTATTTATGCCAAAATCGAAAGTGAGATTACTTTTTCTCAGGCTGAATCAAAAAAAGCTTCGTGCAGAAGATTATGTTTATATCAGAGATGCAATTGCACAAGATCAGAATGTATCACAACTTGGTCGAATGGTAATATTGCCATCATCATTTCAGGGAAGTCCCAGGCATATGCAGGAAAACAATCAAGATGCTTTGCTTTACGTACCACACTACTTCCGCCCACATCTTTTCATAACCTTTACATGTAACCCGAAATGGCCGGACATATAACGCCTTCTTCTACAAGGACAGGTAGCATCTGACAGACACGATTTAACAGCAAGAATTTTCAAACAAAAGCTCAACACGATGATGGATGTCATAGTTAAGCACGGCATTTTTGGAGATGTGCGCTGCTATATGTATACCATTGAGTGTCAAAAAAGGTCTCCCTCATGCACATCTTTTAGTGTGGCTCAAGGAAAAAATTCATGCAGACAAAATCAGCGACATAATTTCGGTAGAATTGCCAAACCAAGAATTAGATTCTCTCCTGTATCAAACAATCAGCTCTAACATGATCCACGGCCCATGTGAGGAGCTAAACCCTTCATCTCCATGCATGAAAGAAGGTAAATGTTCTAAAAAATATCCTCGAGAATTAATAGCTGAAACTCAAACAGGCCACGATGGTTACCGAAGTATAGACGAAGATTGCCAGAACACGGAGGTAGCGTAACTACTATCAAAGTTAAGAACATGGATGTTGAAGTTGACAACAGATGGGTAGTCCAGTAGTCCCTTACTTGCCGTTACTTTCTAAGATGTTCCAGGCCCACATCAATGTTGAAATTTGTAATTCGGTGAAATCGATAAAATACATTTGTAAGTACGTGAACAAGGGAAGCGACATGGCCATTTTCGAAGTTACCAACAGAAACGACGAAATCGCTCAATTTCAAATGAGACGTTACAATAGTAGCAATGAAGCATGTTGGAGAATATTTGGATTTTCTACTCACCATAAGCATCCAACGGTGGTGCATTTGGCTGTACATCTCGAAAATGGTCAGAGTTTACTTTACAGAAGAAAACGACCAGTAAATGGCAGACAATCCATCAAACACAACATTGACAGCTTTTTTTAAAACGTGCAAAAATGATTCATTCGCGAAGACACTACTGTATCCAGAAGTCCCCCGATTTTATACATGGAATCCATCGCAAGGACAATCTTAAAAAATAATTGGTCTTAACCTTTCAAACCCCTGGTTTTCTCACATAGAGGGGTTCGGTATTCACTTAACTGTGGGTCCCTTTGTCTTTTGTATAGTATATGCACGGTGATTTGAAATATTTCAATAGGACTGCTGAGAAATGGTTTCATATAGAAATTTTAGAAATCTAACATGTCGAATTTCGACGAATATAGGAATAAATATATCTATCTATGCCATCGGCATCAATCTTGAAATACTTTTATCAAGATATCTTAACCTGTTTCCAAGGGAAATATTTATGTGTGTTCCTTTGAAGAAAGAATAAATTGATATGTGGCTATTTCAGAGTTTTTCAGAACTACCTAGATTTATGAAAATTCTTATACAATGTTAAATTAACGGATAAAGCCGATAGTTCTGTTAAAATAATTTTTAATAACAATTTTGAAGGGATATAGCACTTTTTCATATATTTTTTTTCATGTCACTGATATGTTGGTTGTAAACATTTTAACATTTTGAACACTTATATAACAACTGAAAGCAAAATTATAAAAAAGTTCAAATTCAAATATCAAATATCAAAAAATATTGAAATCTGAATATTTAATTAAGTTAGGTATCTAACTCTCTAATGCATAAAATAAAAACACCTTTATGACAGCAGCAGAAATCAGAAATAAATAATAGGCATTTGCCTTGTACGCCAACTGGATTCATTTCTCAAATTTTTGATGCATAGGTACCTACTTCAACTTTAAAGCTTATGTTCTATTTTTTTTTAATTGAAAGTTCTTACGACTCTCGCCGTAACAAACTATTGTATGTTTTTAACTTTATTAATTTCTGTTAATGTATATTTAATAAACAACATCTATTGTATTGATATTGATAATATTGTGTTTATTTTCTAGTGTTGTAGCTCGGAAACATGTGATATTTATAAAAACGCGCGTATCTACATAAATAAAAAAGCGAACATACATTTAAATTGTACCTCTACCTCATTCGTTCCGGTGAAGTCGGTCAAATATTGCCAAGTAGATAGATTTTGTAAATAGATATACTTATTATTTGCAGATATTTGTAATATTAAGCCTGCATTGCTCAGCTCATTGACAAATGGAATATGGCCAAATCTTGATTTTAGTAGTGGTGTATGGCTAAAAGAAAATATGGGGGACATTTTTTATAATTTATGCACAGATCTTTAGTTTATTGGGACGTCGGTTATCGGGAACTCAATAAAAACTACCACACCATGCCTCTTATCTTAGCTGGTGATTTAAATATCAATTTTGATGAGCACATTACGAAACCACTATTAAAATTAATACAAAGGACAAATTTAGATTATCAATAAATAGCGATCTGAAAAAGCTGACAACAAATTATGGTATAACGCTACTTAGATACTGCATTCTCAAAATGCATGGATAAACTTAAATTGCCGTCATCTCCTATTTTAGATACCACAAACCGATAATCTTGTTCATCAAGGCTAAGGATTCTAAATCTATAACTGAATGTAGAGATAACTAATTTATAGAATTAAAGTAGTTTTGTCTCTAAATTCGTATTTCTCGTTCAGTTTGTCAAATGTAAAATATTAAAAGTTTATGCCGTTGAAAACAGAATAAAAAGTAACTACCAAAATTTAAATCATGCAATATTATAGGTTATTGTCTTATAAAGTATCGGTAGCATCATGACTTAAAAATAAATTACAAAACACCTTCGACATAAAAAATAAATATTCAAACGAAGTTATTGAATTTATACGTTAATTTATTTCTATATGATGTATTTAAATAATGTCGCAGGTAGGTGCAAGAATTCTTATTTATTGATTGTTGTTCGTATCCACGTTTTGTTTCATTTACACAATATTTTTATATCTGTATTTCGAGAACCAATATGGTTTGTACTTTTTTTTAATGCATTATTGCTCCATTCTTTCAAAGTTACCTTTTATTAATAAATATCCTGAGGTATGCCTTTTCGGCACGCTGCTGCGCTGTGGGCGTAATCTATCTTTCTCTCTTTTGACAGACGGTGTAATTCTTCCTCGAGTATATCTACACACCTTTCTACGGGAAAAAGATTTAGTTAAAAATGTAGGCCGGGATTCTCTTGTTTTAAATTTCTCCAAAAGCTTAAATTTCTAATTTTAATTACGCGATCCATTTTCAAGATTTGAAGATGAGTCCGGATTTTAATTTTTGAGAAGAAAGGATTCAAAGATGGTCTGGAATTACAAAAATAATTTTAAGGCGATTCAGAGCGACTGTAGCTACTACGTACGGCTGATGAATGAACAGAATGCTGGCGACGTGCCCAAGATTAGTTTTCAACGGAATATTATTTATTAAAGAGTGAGCCAAGTTATTATGAGCGTTAATTTAGCCTTTTATCTCAGCACGGTACATTTGCTATTTTTTTTCCATAGATAGCTTCACAGTTCATCTGAGCTCATTGGAAAATTGCTGAATTATTTAAGAATAAAATAATTGTTTACCTACATAAATATCGAGGGTGCTCTATAATATGAAGCATCGAAATTCCTTTTCACATCACAGTCCTAGCTGATATTTATTTTTCCCTTCTTCATTATGCTGATAAAATTTATAGACCAAAGTTAAACACATAATCAAATTTGAAAAACCAGGGAATCGCTTCTCAAAGCCACAACCAAAGATTATTCAAATGTAACCAGTTTAAAAATAAATAGAATAACAGCCTAGGAGATTTTCTTATAAATAAATGGTCACGTGTAAGTCGGAATCGTGACGCGTCAAATGGGTTATACATATACTTGGGGGTAGCCACATACAAAACTATTTTCATTCTCTATTTTGCCCAGAATCAGATCTCGATTATTTACGCTAAACGTCCGTAATTTGTTCACTTGACTCTGAATAATCATCTAATTTCAGTAGATTCGGAGTGTAACAGACGGACAGACAGACAAACGGAGAGGCCGCTAGAAAGACACCGCAGAGTTTTTCTTTCATCAGGCCCCTAAAAAGCTAACGTAAGCTAGAAGAATGTTATATTTTGGAAATCATGGTAATTTTTCTTTTTAAACATGAAATAACAGATTTTGAAACTCCTGAAAGAGGCAGCTTAAATTATGTCATGGTCATCCATCCATCATTCTGCTGACTTTCATAAATTATATTTTAACTTATCTCTTCTATCCTTGATTTTGAGTTAATAATCTTTGCTATTAAGAACAACTCAATATTTTAACTAATGCTGTTCTTGTTGTTCAAGGTAGTAAGTTTAATATGAATCAAGTCAACGATGTAAAGTACTACTTTATCGTATAATTCCATACAGACAGATTTAATTTTAGCACAATTTCAAGAACCATCTTTTCGAAGATTTACTGAGAAATACTTATATCGCTTGTAAGCAAAATTTCTCGATATACGTCAATCAACAACAGCTATATTGCGAAACAAAGCCTTGCAAATATATGTTAAAAAATTAATGCCTCCTTCTATTCATTAGATATTGGTGTTTTAAGTTCAGTATCTCCCATAATTTTATACCTATTAGAATAAACTGTGGCACCACTATTTATATATGACATAGCCCAACTATACCAAGTCACCCGTGAAGAACATTAAGACCTAGTTTAATTTAATTTGTATTCTATTGAAAGTATTTTTCACGACCGCAACCCCTCTTCTTTTAGTGTTACTTGGGCTATAGAAGATTTTTGATGATAAATGATATGTTGCTTTGAATAAGTGGGAAGGTAGGTAAATCAGATACTATTCAGCCGATTTCACGTTCAATCAGACCTACCATGAAGAAGCAATGCTCATGGAAAAAAGTGAAACATAAATCACATAACGAGATTTTAGATTTAAAAGAACGTGTGAGGATATTCCATGACAGAGAACATTATTCACGCAAGGAATTGGTGGTATAAAACATATCAACCGAGAAGACATGCATTAGAACGGAATTTTTTTGTTACTTCGTGACAGCTTTTATAGCCGATTGAAAAACTAAATCACTCTTTCGTATAAAATATGATATCGAGACCAGACTTAGAACACGCCGATTTTCTGAATTTATTACGTGCTATGGCTTTAGATGTCGAAGAAGCCTTATTGTTTCTAAACCCATCAAACCGCTACTCTGCTCAATAAATTTCTAAAAATGGATGATGCAGACACTTTATTGACACAAGAACATGCGAAAAACATCATATCTATACCGTGATATCAAATTTATGAACATTCGAACAAAAATTAATTTTATACTTCCACCGATGATCTCTGATTATCTTTATACTTATTATAGTCTATTATACTGTATACAGTATACAATAACAAGGAATGTTATGAATGAAACCAGTCACAAATTACAAAAAAATCTTGATTCAGTGTGTTGGTATATGTTATTTAGATCCGCTATAGGGTTCTACTGAATACAATAACCTAAAGAGAGATTTTTTATTCTGTCAAAATTGGACTCATTTTGAAAACACTAGGAAGTCCATTCCATTCTTGAAAGGCGGTGGTTGGTGTAATTATAGTCCATTGTATTTCTAGTGCCATATGGGGGTAGATCAGTATGGTTCAAAATAGTGTCCATTCTTAAATACCAATTTAATGCATTAATATATCTATAATGCTGGCATAGACAGTAGATTTTGATCTTTAAAATGTCTATATCTAATTATTTTTTAAGGATATGTATGCAGTTTTATTATTTTAAATATTTCATTAGCGTCCCTGCTTTCTCCCTAGATCACAATGCCATATTTTGCTTTAGAATTGAAGCTTGAGAAATAAAACATTTTCACAATATCAATATGGTTGTTTTTTGTCAAAATCCTCAAACCATAGCAGGATCGGCTTATCCGTTTACGTTTATGGTAAGAGAATTTTAATCTCAATGAAGATACCTAGGAATTTTATTTCACTGGAGAAACTGATTTGGTGCTGATTCAGTATAATATATTTCGATTTGTTCTAAAAAACATTGAAATAGTTTTGTGGGGATTTAAAATTAATTTGTTGTTCGAAAACTAATTGCCAGCATCCAACATCGCAGTGTTTCTTCCTTTGAAGGATAGCTCTAGGAAACTTCACTGTGTGAGAAATAGTGTGCTATCATCGGAATAATTTATTAGAGATTGATCACTATATCTTTAGCCGATATCAGACCATTTACGTATATAATAGAGAATAGAGGTCGTAAGACACTGCCCTGAGGGACTCCCCTGGTCACCCCCAGGAACTCTGATTGTACGTCTGAATTTGTTTTCGTATTTTTTGAGTTTGAGTGATTGAGATCTCTTGTTTATATAAGTATTAAACTAGTGTAGCTCGTTATCTCTGATACCGTAATATTTTAACTTTCTAAATAGTATGTCGAAATCGAAATAGTCAAAGGTTCTGGACAGGTTCAGGAAAATTCCAGTCCATACTGGCAAATATTTTATATAAAATCACAAGTAATGCGGTTTCGTTCCTTCTGCTTCAAAAAAGCCATGTTGGTTTGTGCAGAACACATTGAAATTATATTAATACTTGTTCATATACAAGAGTTTCGAAGAATTTTGAGAAGGAAGTCAGTAGGATATAGGTAGAGTAATATCTATAACAATTTGATCTTTGTCTGGAGGGATCTTTCATTCTCTCAGGATATTTGGCTTATAAATCTGTACTAAATGATTTCTCCAAGCTCACGTGAAAAATTGATGAAGTAAACAAGGAAATTTTAATACTCGTAAAGCAGGTAATTAACATGATAATATCATTTGTTTATTTGATAAATAATTATAATGCATATTATATTAGTAGTATTTGCCTTTTTATACAGTTAAGATTGAACTCTTGGAACATCGATCTCTGTATCCATGCTACCGTGAACCAACATGAGAGTTTTCAAAACTGAAAAAGTTTTCTTTACAAAAACATCAGTTTCGATACGATTCGAATTTAAATATTTTATATGACGGAATTGTAGAAACTGATCATTTATTTGTATATGCTTGTTACAAAAATTCATAATATTAATATTAAATTAATATGATTTTCGTGCAGGAGCCCTTTAAATGAACTGTTTTTTTTCTAGATAGTTTATCACTTATCACACTGTCAATATTTTGAATTGAAAGATGAATGATTTTATCAGATATATGAATAACTTATTACATTCTACTATGTTATGAGTTTACAAAATTCATTTTTATAATGCTGGTTCAGTATGACTCCGTCGGATGGGAGAGATATTTTTCGGTCATTGCGCAGTTCAGGAATACCCACAACGCTAAGACCGAATCGGAAAAATAAATCAGTGATTTAGAGGAAGTGCTTGCCCAGAAATCGTTCTGAGTATTTAATTTTGGACTGAGATCGAATAAAAATACCCGGAACGTGATGTAGGTATTTGGATTTATATGCGGAAATCAGTGGAATTCCCAAAACATTACGTCCCAAAAACGTAAATAATGTTCCATAAGACACATCTATACCAAATTTCAAGTGGATACGTCCTGTAGTTCTTTTTTGATAGTTCTACAAGAACCTAACATTTTTCCCGGGATTAAAAGTTTATACAGCTAATAAACCGCCAAATTTCATCAAATTCTATACAGCCGTTTGCTATTTATAATGAATAATAGAAAATGTCCTGTGTTTCTATTGCTAAATGTTGGCTTTGTTGTTTATTTAAGTTAAATGCATATTCAATACGACTAAGAATTGCTGATAAGTATAAGTTTACTTATACAATGCTGATAGCTTTGAATGGTGTCAGATATAACGAACCGCTGTTCATCCACAAAAACGTCTCATCTCAAAAATAATCGACTTATAAAAAAAAATCTGGCTCTATCATATAGCATTAAATTGTTGTTTTCTATTTGATTAGCTCTTGTTAAATAATATTGTCTGACAAGCAATAATCGCGGCTACTTTAAGGAGAGAGGGCAAGGGGAGTACGTCTATCTAAATACATAGAAACGGTGGACGTTACCAACAATAGAAAAATTAATTTTTTTTTTCTTTTTCAATAATTTAGTAGTAGGTTTAGCTTGTCTCTCTCATCTATTGAAAATGAAACTCGTCGAGGTCTTGTTAGTTTCAATATCTGGAGACCGAGCTTTGCTCGGGTAAAATCGGATTTATGATGGGTCTATAAGAGTTACTAGGGATATTTAAACTTATTAAAAAATGTGCTTATTTCTGGTTAAAATGTATTGCGATCGGTAAATACTGCTTTTATTGTTCACATATTCGTAAGTTATAGAGTTCGAAATAAATATAAATGTGTAATATGAATGATAAAAATACCAAAACTCAGCTGTATCCCCAATCAACTTCTCAACCTCCAAACACTATACAAACTGAAACTTTTATATGTGGAACCATTCTTGAAATAGCTAGTGTGGACCTCGAGGGTAACACCGATTAAATCTGAAAGTATCGTCAATTGATTTATCGACTCCGAAAACCCCTTTTTGCTAAGTTTTACCAAAATCTGCCAACCCTTCCTTGAAATACTTAATGTTTACCTTAAGGGTCGAAATATATTAGATACCTATGTACAAATTTCCATTGAAAATTTCGGATGAAATTATTAAAATCTTTTATTTTAAAAATGGGTTTTGTTCAAAAAATAAACTCAAAGGTGATCCTGAAATCGAACCGAGGAACTCTGGATTAATATACAGAAGCTTAACAATAGGACTATTTTTCCCTATGATGTTATCGGGTTCATATTGCTATTTCATATATAACCAAAGAACTCGTAAAATGAGACTATTAATTGCCGAAAACGATTCTAGAACCCATATATCGAAATCGGTAGAAAATATTCCGAGATAAAATTTGCATATATATACCTATATATATATATATATATATCTGATGATAAAATACCCCATGTGAGTCCATATTTGAGAAGATTCAAAGGGATGAATAAAAAACCAATTCTCACAGTTCCTTTTATTAGTGCAACCGGTTTCAATGCATCAATGCATCATCATCAGGCAGCAAGGCTACGATTTTATTTAATTTAAATGTAATATCTTATTTGGAATTTGAAAGATGTATGTGAGTGGATTACAAAAAAGTAAAAATAAAAAATTAAACAAACAATACTTACAATACATGTATTGTAAGTATTGTTGTCAATCTGATCGAAATTGTTGGTGTTTATTCGTAAATATAATTAGATATTATTTTCCGTTTTTTACAGGATCCCGTGACGAGAAGAGATATGAGATTATTGGTATCGATAATGAGCCGATCTTTCGATCTCCACCAAAATCGTATCGTCAAAAACGGCAATTTTTTAAAAACATATTATGTTTATTCCATAGATAAAAAATTGGAAAATAATTTCAATATGTGTCAGTTTTAATCCATCGACAGGCAGAAATCATTATAATTGTTGCTTTGGAAAATCTATTTCTTTATTTATTTTATTGCACATCATTCAGCAGAATATCCAATAAAAGAATGAGAAATAAACATATTAATTTAAAATTAGATTCTATTTTTTTTTTATCCAACCCATTCTGATTTTTATTGTTGCGTTCACAGATGCGGTATAAAGGCGAGTATATACCTACTGCAATATGTTCCTGCTTGTCAAGGGTTGTAAATCTTCTTACAGGCAACTTGTGTTACACTATTTGCCAGTGATATCTTTTAGTAACCTGAATTTTCTATTTAAAACTGTTTTAGCATAATTTGATTTATAATTATAAACAATTAACTGACTTCTACTGTAAGGTCATAAAAAATCCATATCGTTTTAAGCGTATTCCCTAAATAAAGTAGCCATAAATTATACAAATACCTGCAGAGATATTATTGTTGTTGCAATTTCATAACAAATATATAATTACATGGGCACCCACATCTGTTTCGTATATTTGTATAGAGACAACACAAATTATACTGAATAGAATATCTAACAATTATATACACATATTATATGTTTGCATAAGCTGAGGAGTTTTGTTAACGCCAGAAAAAGTTATTTTGTGAATCCTCAGCTTTTGTATATCTCCACGTTGCAGTCACCAGAATCCAAATTCAACGTTTTTATCGAGATGTCTGTGTGTGTATATGTAGTATGTGCGTATGTTCGTATGTGCGTATGTACGTTCGGAATTTTTCGTCTCCATTATCTCGCGAGCCAATGACGATATTAATAGGGGGATTGGCTCATTCGACGCGTAAATAAGTATCTAAGAACTGAAAAAAATTCCAGCCAAGTCACGTTAGCTGATTTTTAACAGCAATTGAAAATCTAAGAAAATTTCGACAGTCTGTAGCTAGCGGAAAGCTTAATAAACGTCCTTACCGTCTTAAAAATGCAAGTGTGCGATAGCCTAGTTGGTAAAGCATTGTAGTGATAGGAAAGCATACGGCGTCAAATCCGCGCAAGTACGTTTTTTGCGCTTATTTACTAATCATTAAAATACTCTTATATTAAATTTTGGAAATGAAGATAACAATTAACAACTACTGAAAATTCGTATTGAGTTTTTATGTTCGTCCGAATATTTTCATATTTACTGGAAAATTCGTCGTGAGGACCTCGAGGGTCACACTCATTCTACTGGTTTGACATTCAATTTGGGCGAGAAATAATTTGTAGGACACAATGCATTGTTGTGCTAGGTAGTTTCATTTATTGAAATTACTAGCTGAATGTATGTAGGTAGCGCCAGTACTACCAGGGGTGGATAAAGTAGGTTGATTGAATAAAAAGTTTCGCCTGTAATATTCGATTCATATATTTACAGGACCACAAACATGTGCAAAATTTTATTTAACTAGAGATGTAGCTTATCTTTTATAGATTAATAATAGATGATAATTCGAATGTATTCTATGAAACGCAGCAGGCGTTGTATTTCCCTTTTCGGTATGTGTAAGATAAAAGTAATAATTAACTCGAAAATATCACTGAACTGACAGTGGTCACCTTGGCGTGGTGGATAACGCATCAGTTTACCATGCTTTTAGATCCGTTGACATGGGCATATAGACACAGACCGCGCATTCCCTATCTCGCGCACTATAATTGTTAAAAACAGGTTGGAAAGAAAATATAGACATGTAATTATTGTATCTCGTTCTCGCTATCAAGTGAGAAATGGCGGAAAGGTCGGAAAAGTTGTCATTTTGTAGAATTCTGATAGCCTATGTTTTTCCATGGACCACCGACATTTGGCCACACATTCACTTTGTCTCTTTATTTGAACAGTCAATTTTGGTAGTAGATTGCGCAGTGCATCCTCCTTTAATTTTATACTATACTTTACTTTAGTAGAGAACCTTTACTGTCTAAATTCTACACTTACTTGCTGAATTAACAAGGAAAATCTTGTTTTTTAAATTTCTAATTCAAACGTTGCTGTAAATTATCGTTTCTTTAACCCAGTCACTCAAAAATTTTTTTTTAATTCAGCCACTGCGCCCCCTTTGGGGACTGTTTTCAGGTGGAAGAGAATATTGGATTTTTTTAATGTATAACCATTTCGCAACACGTTTCTTTCCAATAAAAAAATAATCATCAAAATCGATTCACGCATGCAAGAACGGGTACACACATAAAAAAGCAAACATGCAAATGAATTACATACCTACCTTCTTCGTTCTGGCAAATCCGATGAAAAATTGATAAAATGTTATTTATGCGCTGAACTTGAGCTAATCGCGTAAATTTTAGTTAAGTTAGTTAAGTTAGTAATTTAATATCCTAAGTAAACCTTAAGTCAAGTATATTAAATATACGAAGGTTTTCTTTCAAAATATTTATTTTAAGAAAGTATTCAAAAAATATATTAAAATCCCTCGACATTATTCAAAATACCTCCCTGAAAATCTGCCTTGGTACTTTTTGTTCAAGTCCCTCAACAAACCTATGTCTGGAAGCTAACGAAATCCCTATAAGACTACGGAGAGAACAACTGCTCCTGACATATGCCGCTGGAATTGCAGCAAATCCTGAAAACCCCCTCCATACCTTACTAAAACTCACTACGAATCCGACCTGCCTACCCCCAAATTACAATCCGTCACACATGTAGTCCAATCCCACCTCCACGATATCGATATTTCTGCTACCAACCACTATCCAATATCTCCCTCTCCTCCTTGGACCAAATCGCTACCAAAACTTGACCTCTCAATCACGTCATGATGCAAACACGATACCAATGGAATTTAGAATTAATTAATTCAAATTCTTTCGATAATGTCATGTTTACCGATGCTTCAAAAATTCAACTGGATGTTGGATGCTCAGCTACAAACTCGGACAGAGTATTCAAACAATGCTTACTACCAATGCCCTCCACAGGTCATACAGGCGAACTGTATGCATTTCTCCTGGCCCTAAATTCTATAACACCGGATTATAGGAACGTCGCAATCTGCACAGACTCGCTAGCATTCATTCACTCAATCAAAAATATATACACAGATCAACCACTTGTTCAATCTATACATGATTATTTTCTGCGATCTTGCTACTATGGGGGTGTCTACGACACTAATTTGGACCCCATCACACGTGGGAATTGCTGGGAACGAATATGCTGACGATGCCGCAGAGGGTGCTTTGCCCGTAGATCTAACTCACGAAAACATACAGTTACCAACCGATCTGAATTTTTTTTTTAATTCTGTCCAAATGTCCTGGCAATGCCACTGGAATGAAAATCCCACTAAACTTCAGAGATCAGACCGACTACAACCCAACTCCAAGTACCTAATCTTCAAAGAAAAGAAAAGGTAATCGTGCGCAGACTAAGAATTGGACATACCAGAAAAACCCACGGACATCTGATGGCCTCTGAAGACCCCCTCCATTTGTTCAACCTGCAACGTTCCAGTCACTGTGAAATATATCGTGATTCAATGCGCACATTTCGACACGGATCGCAAAAAATACCACATCGATGGAAAACTAGCAGAAATGCTCTGTGATTTATTTAAGATAAAAAATACTATTCTCTTTCTAAAAGACATTGGAATATATAAAAATATCTTATAATGTATACATTACCCATAGTGCGTAATTCCATATTGTATTGCTCATGTGTCATTGGCCTTTGTTGTCGAGACACGATAATTTCAATAAAAAAAAATCCCGATGGCCTGTAGTCAGCGGAAAGGTAAATTTTTCAAAATTCATTGAATTGAAATTTTAACAACCTTTTCATTGGTATACCTACATGTTATTAAATAAAATTGTCATAGCCTTGCGGTTAGAGGTTTTTGTTTTGGCTGTTGAATATAAGGCAGACAGGGTTCGAGTCCACTTCAAGGCAGATTTTTTTTAGTCTATTTCTTTTCAATAAATATACTATATATTTTTTTAATCAGGGTCTATATTAAGATCTCCAAAAAATGTACAATTACATCAAATTTATATTGAGTGTTCATGTTTTATCAATATTTGTTATTTTTCTTTATTAATTTTTATTTTTTTACCTGTGTATTTTATGAAAAATTGCTTTGAACAAAAGTTGTAGGTACTGATTATATCTATAACCTAAAATTATTTTTAATAGTATTTACACTACTACATATATATATATATATATATATATATATATATATATATATATATATAATAATGATAGATGCTCTACACCTTTGTGCTTTTATTTAGACTAGACCACTAGAAGCGGATCACGGATATCTTCATTTATATATATATATATATATATATAAACTTTTGAACCAAATGCTTTTTTGGACTAACTTATAGACATATAACAACATGCCGTTGAAATTTTTTCGAAATTCAAAAGTGTGAACGATCGCAGTAGGTATATTTCTATAAGAAATTTACCTAATAAAAATCCTGTATCTGGTATCTCAAATACTGTAATTAAAAGTATCTTTTAATTTGTATTCCAGTATTTTTATGAGTTATCTTGTACATCTCTGCTGATAATTACATTTTATATGTTTTGATTTCACCATTTAGTCAGGAAAAATCATTCAATTTACACTTACTGAGTATACTAATTCATAATTCAACAAATACTTAATCTGTTAGTTAAGGAATATACTTATGTATATCATACGATAATATATCTGAGTAGCAACTAGCGCTTGCCACATTCAATACCAGGGTGTTTCTAATATTTACCAGAGCAATAGGTTATTGTCTGCCATCCTATTCTTTCCGTATACATTTATATGGAGAAGGAACATAGCTCGAGGTATTGTAGTCGTGCTGCACGCGATCATAATCTCCCATTCGGTCGTCCGATTTCGTGTAACCGCATCCGAAATGAGCACCAGTTTCCGAGATTGCTTCTATATCGCGGTCGGCGATTCTTAAAGACGCTCTGGCTCTAATAGGTCCGAGTCACGAGACGGCGGAGCTCTTTTCGCGCGTCGCGAACGATGTGCTTGCTGCGTGTTTCGTTTTGGTTGACGATTCTAATGATAGGCTTCCTTGTCTGCCAAGGATAAGTGTCTTCAGGTGCAGGTCATGTGTCACCGTGCCACCTCCATGCTTTCTTGTGCTTTGTGAAGTTTGCACACCCAAGTTGAGAATTTAATTTCTAAACATACCAGAATTGAGTTCACTTTGAGTGAAGGTATATTTTCGTATATCTTCACCCATAACGAACCCTTTCATACGATATGACACAATATTTGCTCGAAGAATGTGTTTTTTTCATTTTCTAATTTGCTTCACAAAATTTACCCTCAGTGCCCAGTATCAGAATTCGTTTATTTAAACAATAATTTCGTATTGCGGTCACCTTAAGCTTTATCAGGACCAAATTTAACTAACTTTTGTAGATTCATAGAAAATAGGCAGTGCCAGACAGACAGACACCAGAGGTAGTTTTTTCATCGGATATAGGGAAACCTAAAAATATCAAAAATCTAGAACATAGAACTTTGAGTGCCAAGTAGATGCTAATTAGGAGCCAGAATTGAAGTTTAGGTACTAATAAATTTACTTCATATTGAGTAATGTTGTCGGTGTTGGGCTAGCTTCATGTGACTCTAGCACAACATCATCAAAGTATAATATAGCACCAAATTATGTATTTCATCACATGTTTAGGAGTTAATTAAGGGCCTGCGATGGTAAGAGCCATAGGTGGATTCAATTGTATTTTTAAAATTGAAAATTCTATCAGGCCAAATATGAACATACCGCTCCAGACAGGACTACATTAAATAAGTACGTAGTTTTTACCAACGAAAAACCAAGAATGAACTGCAAATGTGACTTTATCGGCACTTAATTTTTAGGACTCCGTACAACCTAAAAAATGGATATATTATAAGATCACTCTGTTGTCTATCGATTGCCTGCTCGTCTATTACACACAATTCATATTAAATGGAAGGACTCGTTATGTGTACGTACCTTAGCCTTAAATATATATATATATATATATATATATATATATATATATATATATATATATATATATATTTCTTAATTATTCTAAAATGTACGACTTGGAAAATATTGAAGAAAATATACGAGAATTAACGAGCGTACAGATCTGATAAAATACCGAATATACACCTTGTCTCAATTTTTACAGGAAAACCTATACCAAAATCCTAAACAAAAAATCCTTCTTACGCGAGTCACACCTGGAATGTTTTTTTTTTATTTAGGCATCTAATATACACCTAAATAATTCTTAGTTCTGGCACAGCTTACCATAACAAGGGTAAGCTGTGGTTCAGGTATATTCAAAAATGAAATTCCCCTCGTGGCGATGCTAGCTTTACAGAGATTATTTATTTTGGGTGGTGATGTATTTCTTTTTGACGTCGATGATAGCGTCTTCCTCAGGATAACAAGCTCCTATATATCGAGTAATAATGTCGAGTCATTATTTTAGGTACAAATCTTTATGATTGAATAACATACATAAAATGCAGGCCCACACAAGACCTAATGCGAGAGTGGTATACCTCTGATCATATAAGTTGGCCGTATTGGCAAAAATGTGGCGAATGTTGGTACACATAGGTAGGTATATCATCTCAGGTTTATCGACTCAGCATAATATCCCTATAGATAATAAACCAAACATTATTCATCACAACATCTTGAAGGCCAAGTAATCAGATTATTAATTAAAATTATGTAGTACGAGCGGCAAATTGTATCATCCTGTTGCAACCCTAGCTCTTCAGAAGCTTTGTAATCATGGATAGACAAAGCTCTTATAGCTGTTATCGCTAATGTGAAAACGATCTATGAATGGACAGCACGGTAAAGATTCGTTAACTGTATAACTCGAATATTAAAACAAATCTATATTTAAATATAAATTAGCCAGCAGTGTAGGTTAAGCTCTCGAGCTCTGCGAACTTTCCAGTAGATATATCTATGTTAAAACAGTAATCTAGATCAAGACATAAAATCACACAACGGAAAAGTTGCCGCAGACACATATAAATATCCATCGAAAAAAGACTTTAATAAAAACATTTATTTTCTATTTGTGATCAACTACCACGTTATTTTATTCATAACTTGACGCACTTAGGTACCTACTCCATTCGCAAAATGACAAAACACAGGAACTGAATATGGCGAGCCGATTCCTAGCTCTTTAATCTATTACATCATGATACGTCTCCTAGCAATTTATTATCCTACTTTAAAGAACCATATTTGAATATTTCCCTCTGGAACTAGTTAAGATATCGGGATAAATATATTCGATACTAAAATGTCTCATAGGAAATTTCATCGAAATTCGTTTTCTGCTTATTGAAGGTCTCGTCCATTCCTTAATGACATTGCACATATACCCACCTATTTGACGCACTATCACCACAGCTTATACATAAGCTGTGCTATCACTCCTAGGTGATGTAGTGCTCTGATTTGTATCTATCCCTAAATTATCATAATGTTTGAACAAACAATTCAAACTATAGGTTACACTCATCCACTATAAGATGTATTCAATCGTAAATCCACTAATAAGCATCAATTATTTGATTATAGATACAATAGGATATTTTATCATTTCCTAATCATGTTAACGTGAAGCTAGCACAATATTTTAAATAGGCTTTATTGGCATGTAGTTATCTCCTAAATAGCCCCTAATACTGATATATATGAAAATTAAACTTTCCACTTGGTTTAACTAGCTCCACGTAGCTACTTCAACTTCTACCACAATTCCGTCAAGTTGAGTAATACATTGTTCAGGCATATTTCTCGACCCGACTTCGCGTATTCTCAGTCTGCCGACACTTCTACGTCCTGCGGGATTATATTAAACATTTTTAGGCGTTCTTTCTATCTGTTCTTGTAGTTTATTGTTAATTCTGTTATTCATTGTACATTTAGTACGTGCCTTCAATTATTATATGATCTAAACATGTACCTTTCACCCATCATAAAAATCTGATTTCTGATGCTTTCATTTGCCTATAGTCTTGCTTTATAGTCCTCAAGTTTCCGATCGATATAACAGTATGGGAATTGTCATTACATTGTAAAATTGTATTTGTTTTTCCTCTTAATGCCTTTCCTTTGAGTGTTCTTCTGTTCGCTCCACACATTTTTTTATATTTTTTTACTTTGTTTTGGATATATTTATCTTCTTCACATATGATATCACATCCAAAATATCTTAAACGTGACACTTTTTCTAATTGTGATCTCCAATTACATTTTTTGTCCTAATCGTATCTTTTCTTAGGAATGCAATAGTCATTGTTTTCTTTATTATTATTTACACATTATAATCCGCTAATAGCAAATGTTTTTGTAAAAAGACGTTGTCAATCACGACCTTCCTTTACGGACACTCGCTTATTTTTCTAATAGCATATCTTCTGAGATAATCCGAAGTATCTCGTTAATACTGAAATATCAAATACCCCAGCAATTCTGTTTTATTTTGATTGCCTTTTTTGAACAGAGAAACAACCTTTTTGAGTCTCTATTCATTCGGAACATCGAGATTTATCCAACACATCTCAACTAGGTGTAGTAATCGTAGGTCTAGGAAGATTACAGCATATTTATTAGCACTGAAATGAAACCATCTGGGCCAGATGCATTTCTATTATTTCTATCTGTTTACGTCAGGGTTTGTTTCCAATAATGTTCTATCTATTCTTCTTGTGATATTATATTTAGTTGTGCTACAAATCTTAGTATTTTATATATTGATTGGACGTTGTTATAATTGTTTTTTACTTATCACGCACTCGTGATCCTCGCCAAAAGCATGAGGATAAAATAAATTACCCAAGCAATAGTCCTTTCTGAGCGCAAGGCTCAAGCTTTCCCCAACCAAGCCTCCTCTTCACATATCGCACAATAATTATTACGAAAAGGGTTGTGTGTGTAAGAGAGAGAAACTAACGACTACATCGCGCTAAAAGATGCATAAATCCCACATAAGCTGTTCCTGTTTCCAGAAAACGTTCAAATAAACACGGGGGGGCGAACATTTCATATACAAGTCAATTTCCGGTCTAGCCTTCCGGCTGCGGGTATTAGCCGGAATATTTCATTCTGACCGGCCGCCCGCTTGCTTTGGTGTCACATCTCGTTATGTACGATAAATTTTCAACAGCAATATTCTTTGTGGTCGACTCGACGATGAATGAATAAACAAACAAGTGCGCATACACGTGAATATATATATTCGCGCTCCAATATGCCGTAACGCTGCGTTTCCCTTTTGTGTCTCATTCGATTTGGTCGTAATAATTTTTGGTATGCGACGATGGCGCCGCACTGTCCTACCGAATTGGATTACGCAGAGCTAATTGGTATGTTTACTGGGTGTAATATGCGCGCTTTGAAGGTAGTCTATGGAAGATTTTTATGTTTTTTGCCAACCGAACATTTTCTCTTTAAATATTCCACTGACCTCTCACAATGAATCTATTATGCAAAAGCTTTTTACTGTCAGGTTTTGTTACAACCAACGGACAATCATTTGAGTTGTATAGATGAAAGAGACATACATTAAGCCTCTCTCAATTTGCGTTATACTAAAATTGGTATTTTATATTTCAAAGGAGATGCGTTGTTGGTAGTAGGTACTCATGAAATTATTTTAGACTAGATTCGAAAGGTTGGAGACCATGCCATTGAAATGGTCATGTGTTATAAAGGTTTACACTATGGTTTTATTTTAGAAAAATACCTGGAAAATCTCATAGCTACTCCTAGCTACTTATCAATAATTTGAAAGACAGATTATCTTTGATGACCATCTATTAATTGGGATTAAAGTTGATTTTATCGCTACAGGGTTTTTGGTGCAGAGTTTCTTCAAATATTTATACAAACTTTTGGATTTTTGCAGGTACTGAAAAAAATCCAAAATTCAGTAGGTATTCAGATTTAAATTTATATCGTATTGTCTGTCACAAATACTTGTTACATGAGTTTATATTTTAAATTTCAGATTTTTCGAGTAAAAAGGTTAAAAGATAAATAGTTTCAAAAAATTATTGTGATAAGCTGTGAAGCTGGTTTCGAAATAGGATGTGTTCCTATAGATTAGATATACTTATTATACAGGGTGTGGCAGCTGGTGGTATTTGGTGGATTGTGGCTGATCTATTAGAGATAGAGCAAAATTGTTTGCATAAAAATGGGACGCGGTTAAATTGACTACAATTTGAAAATATCTTCAAAGATGGCCGACTTCCGGTTAGGTTAGGTTAGGACCATCACATCATTATTTTAAATGGAACACCCTGTATTATCTTACATTTTTGAATTTCTTGTGAAAAGTTCAGTGTTCAGAATTTGTTGGGCATAAGACTGAAGGTTGAAGATATTTTCAGTTTTCTGAAAAAAATTACAATTGCAGCATACCAGAAAATGGCAATAACATGAAAAACATGAGAGATTTTGAAGTGCTGTTTTTTGTAGTTATTTAAGATGGAATCGTTCCCTCTTTCAAGATTAATATTTAAATTCTAGGACATAGGGTTGCTCTGAAATGAATTTTTGATTTTAGAAAACTTATATCAGAGATAACTCGACTTTTTCGAAGAGCAAAGTACCAAACAAATTACATGGATAGATGCGGATTTTAATTCCATTTCGATTTTATAAATACGTATTGCCACTTATTTTTGATAGTTTTCAAGATATTTCTTTTTTTGTGTTTACCCTTTCACGGAAAATAGCGCGGTAGTTTGGTGTTGAAACAAATGAAAAACAAATGAATGAAGTGATATGTTAAACACAGTCAAAACCACATTGTTTGTTTTGCAAGACACGTATTTTACGAAGATTGTTTGTTTTTGCTCGTGAAGTTTTGAAAATGAAGTTCTATATGGAACAAATGGTAAGTATGGTATGCATGGTTTTTATTCTCGGTGAATGTCACAGGAATTGTTTATTGGCTTCAAGAGTTTATCAAGAAAGGTTCCCGGACAATTAACAGGATGATGAGACATGTTTCGGGTCTATATAGACCCATTATCAATCTGACGTGGTTCTGTAATAATAATAATTCAGTAAATTAATAATGATTAAATTATGTATTTGACTGAAGGATATTTAGTTATGATAGTTCAAGATGTCTCCTAAGAATAGGTAGGTACTCACGTGGAAAAAGAAAATGTATCCTCTAGATTTTTAAAAACATCTTGTGTTACCAATGAAATTAAATAAAATTGTTAAAAAACTAATAAACTTAAATAATATCCCATACAAAACTATTCACCCATAAAATAATAAATTGAAATAAAAAAAAACAAAATATAAATAACATTAAAAGGAATTCTGGAAGACTACATGTCTACTCTCCTGTGGTCTAAGTAAGAAAGAAAGAAAGTACTTTGAGCAACCTATAGATGAAACCGGTATAATATGTTAGAAGCGACATCTATTAATTAATAGGGAAGTAAATTCAAATGAAATAGTAGAAAGTTGCAAAAGTAAAGAATTCACTATATATGATCAATGTTTAATAGAGGATAAGGTCAGGGGAAGCACAAAATGTGGTTATAAACAAACTCAAAAATTAAGTGAATCAAAGAAAGCTATGCAATCAAAGTTGTTACAGAACAGTCATTAAGTGAGATGACTAAGTGATTTTTGTTATTAGAATTGATTTCAAAAATTTCTAATATGTTCAACAAACGACCCTTCTCTGCGTGATGTGAAATTCTTATGTCATTAGTGATATCAAAATTGTGGTGACTCTGGATTATGTGATTGGCAAAGGAACTATTTGAATTAATTTCATAAAAAGGTACAGTGAGAAACATAGATTTATATTTACTTATTAATTTTGAATGTTCTTCAACTCTAGTGATTATTTTCCTACCAGTCTGACCCACATATTTGGCGGAGCAATTGGGAGTTGAACAAGAGATTTCATAGACTCCGGAGTTTTCTAGAGGACTGACTTTATCCATGTTGTGAACTAGTTTCTTCTGTAAAGTGTTGTTAGTGAAAAAACAAACATTTAAATCTTGGTTGTAACGTTTGAAGACCTTTTTATATCTTGGGAGACGTTGCCAATAAATGGTAAAAGTCTATGGAATAGTGAATTAAATGAACTTAGCTTGTGGGAAATCGGATAACATGATGTGAACGGAATAATATTATCTGTATGTGTAGGTTTTCTATACATTGAAAGAATGAAATTATTGCAGGCTTTTGTAATTAGAATATCCAGGAAGGGAAAACGATTATTGGTTTCAATTTCCATAGTGAATGAAATAGCTGGATGTAACAAATTCAAATAAGTGAGTAATAGATCTAATTCGTTAATATTACCATTGAATAATACTAGACAATCATCTACATATCTATAGTAAAAATGTCGTAGTGGATGAAGTTTAGTGGAAGACAATTTCCTTTATCAGCCTTTGTCTTGTCATTTTGAACCGACATGACTATGTGAACAAGGTTCTAAACCTCTTGTCTCCTGATTGTTTTCTAAAATTAGAATCAGACCCCACAACCAAATATATTAGGCGTGTCAAAAAAGATATCGATCTTACACTACAATTCAGACAAAGATAAATTAATCCCCATGAATCCTTCCACCCCAATGTTGTATGGTTTACCTAAAATTCATAAAGATAACATTCTCATTAGACCGGTAGTGTCTTACTGTAATTCCCCCACTTCCAAATTATCATCCTGGTTAAACAAATTAATTAGAGATCTGACTGAAATCAACAATCCTCATTCTATAATAAACTCTAAAGATCTAACCAACAAAATTTCTCACATTGTCATACCTGAAGATTCCATATTAGTATCCTTTGATGTTGTCTTCCCCAGTATTCCACCAGATGATTGCATCAGTATTGTTAGAAATCTCCTATTTGAATCAGGCACTAATTTCTATCATTGCTTAAACATTTGTTAGTTACTGGACACGGTCCTCAAACAAAACTTCTTTAGGTTCAATAATCAATTCTTTGCAAAATTATCAGATTTGGCCATGCTGAAATCTTTTTGAACAATCTAGGGAAACAACTTTGCAACTTCATCCACTACGACAAAATTATTTTTTACTATAGATATGTAGATGATTGTCTAGTATTATTCAATGGTAATCTAAACAAATTAGATCTATTACTCACTTATTTGAATTCGTTACATCCAGCTATTTAATTCTCTATGGAAATTGAAACCAATAATCAGACAATATTATTCCGTTCACATCATGTCATCCGATTTCCCACAAGCTAAGTTCATTCAATTCACTATTCCATAGACTTTTCTCAATACCCATGAATAACAACGATTTTAAAAAATAATTAAATATCATTAAACAAATTGTTACTAATAACAATTACCCTCTTAGTTTCATAGATAAAATTTTTCATAGACATTCAATTAAATTCACAAATAGAAATTTACTTACCCCAACATTAACTCCTAGATACTGCTCAATACCATTTATTGGCAACGTCTCCCAAGATATAAAAAACATCTTCAAACGTTACAACCAAGATTTAAATGTTTGTTTTTTCACTAACAACACTTTACAGAAGAAACTAGTTTACAACAAGGATAAAGACAGTCCTCTAGAAAACTCCGGAGTCTATGAAATCTCTTGTTCAACTTCCAATTGCTCCGCCAAATATGTAGGTCAGACTGGTAGGAAAATAATCACTAGAGTTGAAGAACATTCAAAATTAATAAATAAATATAAATCTATGTTTCTCACTGTACCTTTTTATGAAATTAATTCAAATATTTCCTTTGCCAATCACATAATCAATAGTCACCACAATTTTGATATCACTAATGACAAGAATTTTACATCACGCAGAGAAGGGTCGTTTGTTGAACATATTAGAAATTTTTGAAATCAATTCTAATAACAAAAATCACTTAGTCACCTCACTTAATGACTGTTCTGTAACAACTTTGATTGTATAGCTTTCTTTGATTCACCTAATTTTTGAGTTTGTTTATAAACACATTTTGTGCTTCTCCTGACCTTATTAAACATTGATCATATATATTGAATTCTTTAATTTTGCAACTTTCTACTATTTCATTTGAATTTACTTCCCTATTAATTAATAGATGTCGTTTCTAACACCGGAGAGTAGACATGTAGTCTTCCAGAATTCCTTTTAATTTTAATTTTATTTATATTTTATTTCAATTTATTATTTTATGGGTGAATAGTCATGTAAGGGATATTATTTAAGTTTATTAGTTTTTTAAGAATTTTATTTCATTTCATTGGTAACACAAGATGTTTTTAAAAATCTGGAGAATACATTTTCTTTTTCCACGTGAGTACCTACCTATTGATAGTAGCCATCTTGAACTATCATACATAAATATCCTTTAATCAAACACATAATTTAATCATTATTAATTTACTGAATTATTATTATTACAGAACCATGTCAGATTGATAATGGGTCTATATAGACCCGAAAAATGTCTCATCATCCCTGTTAATTTTACGCAAATATATTGTGGAGGAGACTTCTTGTTTAATTTCCATTAAATCAATAAGATTCGAATATTAGCTGCTGTTGTCGAAGACCCGAACGTAAGGCGACGAATTTTAAGTTCTAATCTAGACACCAGTTCTCGATCCAACGGTCGAATATGAAAGAAGAACCACTTTCATCCGTACAGTCTCAGTTGGTGACAAATAAATTTGAAAGTGAACCTGATTTTTATAATTTTGTTCTATGGACGGATGAATCGACATTCCATAATAATCGGGTACTAAATGGCCACAATTTTCATTACTACTCCGACACGAATCTACACCTTTTCTCAGAGACAAACCTACAAGTTAGGTGGTCTTTAAATGTATGGGGAGGTATTATTGGCACCCAAATTATTGGCCCACATTTCTTTAATGGATCGTTGACTGGCCAAATTCCAATTACAATTTCTTAGGCAACAATTTAATTGAATCGTTGGAGGATATCCCCTTAATAATCCGACAAAACCTGTGGCTGCAACTGAGTAGAGCACCTGCCCATTTTAGCACATTTTGCGACAATTTTCAAATCAACGATAGATAGAAAGAAGAGGACCGATTGCTTGGCCGCCAAGATCCCCTGATTTAAACTCCTTAGACTTTTCTTGTGGGGTTATGTGAAAGTGAGGTTTATAAAGTACCGCCTACGAGTCGTGAGGATATGCAGCTTCGCATAATTCAAGACAAATTACACCGGATATGTGGGCGAGTGCAACGTTCATTTCATGAACCAATTCCTCCTTGTTTGCAGAACGCAAGTGGCCACTTTGAACAACTGCTGTAAACGATTTACCTCTTACTTTTTATATATTGTTTTAATCTTTAATGTTATTTCATTGTTATGTATACCATTGATTCATTTGTTTTTCACTTGTTTCCGCGCCATATTCCGTGAAAGTGTAAACACAAAAATTTTTAAATATCTCCAAAACTAACAAAAATAAGTGCCAATAAGTATTATTAAAATCGAAAGAGAATTAAAATCCGCATCTATCACTTAATTTGTTTAGTAATATGCTAATTGAAAAAAGTTATCTCTGATATAAGTTTTCAAAAATTAATTTCAGAGCAACTCTATGTCCTAGAATTTTTAAATCAATCTTAAATGAGGGAACGATTTTAACTTAACTGATTGCAAAAAATCATACTTCAAAATCTCTCATACTTTTCATGTTATTACCAATTTTCTGGGATGCTTTTTCAGAGAACAGAAAATATCTTCGAGACCTTCAGACTTAGGCTCAACAAATGCTTAACAAAATCACCTTTACTTTTCACAAGAAATTAAAAATATAACACGAAACAGGGTGTTCCATTTAAAATAACGAAGTCATCACTTCACTGGCCATCGCCAGTTTCCGCTATAACAGGAAGTCGGCAATTTTTTAAAATATTTCTAAAATGTAGTGGAATTAATTTTGAACAACTTTGATGCATACAATTTTACTCTATCTGTAATAGATCAGCCATGTTCCACCAAATACCGCCACCCTGTATATAGGTATAAAAGATGCCAGAGTTCAAAATAAGCCGATTTAAACAACTGTGTAAAAAGATGTCGATTTGTAGACTAAAATTTGAGAATTATACGGTCACGAATACCAATTTGAAAGTCAGATCACTCTGGTCTCCATCTGTCAAAGCCTATTTCCTCCAAATCTAACCAAAGAGGAAATAGTTCAGATTTGTTGGTTATTTATACAAAGTAGGGTGAACGCATCACGTTCGTAAATAATGTGCTCTCGAACGAGAGTAGTCTCGGTCTCGTCTCGACTCAAAATTCGAGACCGATAACGAGACGAGCTCTGGAATATGACTCGAGAGCGAGACCGAGCCCCGCGATTCGAGACCGAGAGTCTCGCTACGGTAGTCTCCTTAGTCTCGGGTCTCGAGATTTGAGGTAAAAATAATTACCTATAGCCACAAGTACGAATATAATGATAGGTACGTTTATTTAGAGCTCAACATACGTAATACAACAAATAATAAAAAAATATAAGACGTAAGTATACGAAAAAACGAACCTTAAGTAACTATAACTGGAGCTAGAATTAGGTACGTATAAGTATTTACTAGTAACATTTTAACATGAAAGTAAATAATTAAAACTACGTATTTGAAAAATAGATTTTATAATGTACAAAATTTCAAATTCATTCAAGAATTTAGACATAGCAAAGATCGCGCAGATTCATTGTTTAAAGAATTTCTGTACTACCTGATGGTTAAGCTAGCCCTGGAAAATAACATTTCGGCAGGTACTCATGAGCAGAAAATCTCTAGCCATTTTGGCCTTCATGATTTTTCCACCATTCCAATACGTCTTCATGTTTATTGGCCCTCTTACAACATACGTATTCATCAATTTCGCATTGAATCACAATTTATTGAAGCGTCTATGTTAGTTTAAGTTAATGTCTCTAATGTTGAAGCATAGAGTGATAACATTGACATAACAATGACGCTTAGCATATCCACAGTGTGGAGAGCACCACCGCCGAATTATGAAAGAACTAATTTGATAATGCATATTTTTCGCTATTAAACTGCGGTCCCCTGGCTCCGGCGACTCTGATGATCGACGAAGTCTTGTCAATATCCGTTCTCTCATGTCCATGCCATTTTTTTATGCATAATATTATGTGTCCATACGAGCTTCATGAAGTCACAAGATGATGTAGATTCAAGCTGAATTTTATCATGTTTAAGTACATATTTCAATGAACTTCCATGTGAAAGGCCAAAACATATATTACCTACTCTATTTTCAGCTGATAACCAATCAACTGAAAATAATTCAAATACACCAATTAGATAAACTAAATAATTTTTAGTCAAGCTTTGCCTTCCTCTGCAGCAACATATTTCTTTTTAGGAGCTTTTCAAACAAGAATTACCAAATGAACAGTGCGGAAATTATCAATTCACTTTAGTTATTTTGAAATGTTACTAAGGTCTGCAAAGTGAAATTCAAAAATATTATGGACATATAGACGTTCAGGGTGGTGAATTTCTTTCATTAAAATATCACTGACAAGTGATGTTTCAGCATAGAAATTCCTATGATTTAAGTAAAGACATGCTTACACATTTTCCCATACCCACAAGACATACTTTGAATAACTTTTTTTATCGCTCGAATATAAAACAATTGGTCCCTTTATTATAATGAGATAAAATAAACAACTACTACTTATACATGTACATTTGAGAAGAAAAACAACTCTTGGATTTTGGATACGGATTTTCCCATAATAAATGACATGATATTTTCTTGAGAATAAAACTTGAAATGTTTACATGGTCCAATTTCTTTTCAGATTCCATAATGGACCTGTCCATCTGAGTGAGGCAATGCGACGCAGCATGGCCAGAGATCCGATCGCTCCAATATTATGGGAGCCACATCTAGTGGCACTTGATCGTCGCGTGGAGATCATCCTTAAGGGAATAAGAGACTGTTTACAAAAAGGTGATGCGCCTGTACCGGAGGACGAGAATGATGTCGGTAACAGTGAGGATACGTAGTGAATATATAATGTGAAGCCACTTGTAATTTATGTAATATTTGTAAAATATTGTACAGAACCAATCCCATGGTCTACTGTTCAAGTTTCCTTGTAGAAACAGCAGAAACGTAAACAACCACTAAATTGTAGAGAATGAATTATGTGATGATAAATTCAAAATTATCAAATTTATTTGCTCAGGTTCTTATTTTAAGTTTGGTATTCTATTACTACTATATTATGCGGTTTTCAAATGTGCTAGATTTTTTTGAAAAATCATAAAAAAATTAATGAATAGTTAGATGCTGAAATCAAAATAAATTATCATATTATAAAAGCTCAGTCCTAAAGTAGTGATTATCATCTTTTGAATATAAATAGACTAGATTCTAGATTTTTCGAAATTTGCGCAATATCAAATGGCACCCCTTATACGTAAAAATTGTATTCGTATATCTACTCAGCATAATATCCAATGGAACTTCGATAAAGCATTTAGAAGCGGATTAAAAAACTCTCAGGCGTATTCATAAATAAAACTAGTTCAGCACTATCTTAGTTTCATAGTAAAAGTGTCAAGTATGACATTAACGTTGTAGAGGTGGTCAATTTATTCATGAAATAACTTACAAAATTACTTATCATTCTAATTAGAATTGTGGTAAAGTAATTGTTGAATTTTATTAGTTCATATTATTCCAAATGCTTATTTTAGGAAAACATTTTTCTGATGATTATTCACACAAGAAGTTAATAATGTTAGGTATATGTGTAGATATACTAGTCCGTCCGCATTTGCATTTTTATTAGTCTTGAGATATATACATATTTTTCATTTTCTTTTCAGCTCACTTTGTAAGAAAATCTCATTTATATTTTTCTCTAAAAAAGAATGGATATCACTTTTATTCTATCTCTACTCTAGTGGTTGCCAATTTCATAATATATACAACAAACCGTTTGCATTCCAAATGAATCTTGCATATTAAGGAACTTGACATAATATATATTTCTGTAATACTTTGAACAGTATTCCATAAATCAAACAATGTGTTGAAGGATTTTGATCTAGAAAGCCAAATATTCTGAACAGAAATGTTCTAATCCTTTTTAATACACTGTTATCGGCATTGCTCTGGTGATAGAATGATAAGAAACCAAAAATATTTACAACTGATATCATAAAATATGTCACATATATCATTATTTTGGAATGTATTCATTAATATCATATACCTACTCGCATAGTATGGAGATTAAATATTTATGTATTTTGTATTTTTCCTATCTATTTCAGCTTTAAAGTTAATTCAAGTTCTTATATTTATATTATTATAGACTTCGAGACAAACATGAATTTCCTTGATTCCTTTCCTAAGAAAACAACTAAAACAAATTTAATCTCTACGCTTTGCTTGATCAATAATATATCTACATGAATCTTAATGTAGGTAATTAATAATCAGACAATGAGATCTTGTAAATATAATAGTATCTAGATAAGATATTTTATAAGAAGAGATTATTGAGAGATATTAATTTTTAAACTTGTTACCACATATTTTTTAAGAATAAAACATATTTTGTTATACACTCAATCAAAATATATTATATCTTATATAGTCTGTCTTCTCTTTTGTAGCTATTATCGGCAGTAGTCATGCGTACCAAATATTATCTGATATTTTAATATTTATTTATTGAATTTATTGCTCAATAAATGTGTAGTTCAACACTTCTGTTTTGTTCAAAGTTTTGATAAAAAGTGCCAACTTTGTACGATACTTTTATATCTATGAAATGTCACAAAAAATAGTGGAAAGAACAATCAATTACTTACAAACATTATTTAGATATGTATATGTTATTGTTTGGATTATTTGGATATATTTGATAATATTATGAATTTGTATAATATTATATTGGGACGTGTAAGTTATTCTCTAGACTATAAGTTGTGTAAGATATGAATCATATATTCATTTGATTGATTTGAGCATATGAGACATTTCTTACGAGAACAAGATATATTAACTGAAATATACCAAAGTTGACTGTTGCAATGTGATCAATAAAATATTTGAAATTAAAGTATTTTCTTTATTTTTTTAACTGGATATTTACATATCTAACACAAAGTTTTCGTTTTATAAGTTTCGAATTCAAAATTATCAAATTTATTTGCTCAGGTTCTTATTTTAAGTTTGGTATTCTATTACTACTATAATATGCTGTTTTCAAATGTGCTAGATTTTTTTTTAAATCATGACAAATAATGAATAGGTAGATACTGAAATCAAAATAAGTTATCATATTATAAAAGCTCAGTCCTAAAGTAGTGATAACTGATTATCATCTTTTGAATATAAATAGACTAGATTCTAGATTTTTCGAAATTTACGCAATATCAAATTACACCCCTTTTACGTAAAAATTGTATTCGTATATCTACTCAGCATAATATCCAACGGAACTTCGATAAATTATTTAGAAGCATATTAAAAAACTATCTGGCGTATTCATAAATAAGACTAGTTCAGCACTATCTTAGTAAAAGTGTCAAGTATGACATTAACGTTATCATAGTATCAAACAAATAAACTAAACTGGTATATAAGTTAGAGTTGTTTATGAATACGGTTGTATATTTTCAATTGCTCCTCTCGGTACCTATATCTACCTTTTAATATCTACACATCAAAATTCCAGATTCTTAACTTAAACATTGTCAGTTTTATTATTCCTTTTTTTTAACTGAAGTAAACATTCGCAAACATTATGCAATATACATAACTTTAAAAAATAAGGACTAACTTCATTAAATGTTTTACTAAACAGTATGAAATAACAAGAAATAGTGTAGGAATCATAAATATTTTGATTTTGCCAAGATATGAGATACTCCTTGAACCGACTTCAAAACCTTGATGTTCCTACATTATGTGTTGTTATTTCATACTTCATAGTTTTGAGAAGTGTGAAAACGAGTTCAACTAGGCAACGGTACTCATTTACTCCGCAGCCTGTATCTGTAGGTATAGTGTTACTTCTAAATGAATTGACGAAAGAAAATTACAACATCTTCATGCGATAAGAGGTGCTTGGCCTAGTTATTAAGTTAATTGACATATAATGGAAAGAACAGCGGGACGTCTACTAGACAATCTAATTTAATTTTATAAAATATAAAACCTTTTTTCTAATCTTCGGTAAGAAATATCTGTCCTGTAATTTTAAAAGAAAATTATGCATAATTTCATCGTGTATTTGTATGGAAATCATTCCCTCATATATATTATCCCATTTTCAAAGAGAAAAATCGTCTTGAAATTTTCAGGTGACTCAGTTTCACCTCTAGCCAAGTAACGTTAATTATGCATAAAAAGGTTTAACTAGCCCCATCCCAAAGCTAATTCTTTGAACCTTCACATTTTCTTGAGTCAGGTAGAACAGAAAATGCGTTCAACATATTTCATCGAATTACCAACTTTCACAACATAGAATAATTAATATTCATAACTAGAAGCTTTGTGGCTTTTTTAGAGATACAACAACTTAAAGTTGGATTGTTCAAAGAAAATGTTAGGTAGTTTTTTATCTAGATTTTCATTTAATCAGAAATGTTTTCTAACTGTAATTCAGCGCCAAGAAGTTGGCTGAACTTGGAAATTTTCACAATCATCCTGATGGAACGTCTAGGATTCCATTTAATAAGAAAAGGGTTGGGGATTATAAAACTGCCTCTCTCAATAGAAGAGCTTGACATGAAAAAACTTTTCTTTGCAAAGTTGCTTACTATGTGTTAGTAAATTATATTAACCAGTTATATGAATGGTCTTCTTCAGACGTAGGTATAATTAAGTAAATTGAAAAAGATTAATTGATTGTAATTGATTCAAATTGAAATTATTATATTATGAATCCTTGTTAAATATCAAATAATTTAAGTATCCCTAGAATGCTTCTATGTTTACCTACCCATGAAACATATATTCGATAAAAGCTTCTAGCTATTGCGATTGGGAGACTTCTGAGTTATTTTATAGCATTGTCAAGTGAAATGCTCTATGCACCGCTTTGTACGATGTTTATCGCAACATATCTGCGGGAAATTACTAATCCTTGTCAAGTATGCTTATCAAGCTATAACTCCATATTCGCTCTTAAATATGCTGTTAATGAGAAAAGAAGTCTTTCGATTTTACCCACAAGTAAAATTTATACATTCATTCTTATTTTCGACTAAAAGAAAGATGGCTTTTTGAAATATTCACTATTAGGTGTCTCACTGTATGGCTTAAAGTCTTAAAGTGGAATAGAGGTAGCAGCCAGCAGATAATCTCTATTGTATACCCAAACCATCTAAGGACATTCAAGGACACCTACAAATTGATATGATAACATCCTCAGATTCCCAATATTATTTTAGACATTAGGATAAGAATCAAATGAGAGATGATTAATGAATATTTTCAATCTCTATCGGAATGATACGTTGATAAATATAGGGTTGCATATCTGAAACTTTTAGAATAATAATTTTAATTGAATACAATTTTCAACAAAACCTTGCTTGTCGAGATCAAGTGATTAAATCCTTAGAAATAAGACAATGCAATAGAACCAGCAGATTGAGTCTGCCCCTCGAGTTAAATACAGCAACTGCGAGTGTGCTTTGATTGAATGAAACTAGTCATAAGTCGCTATCATTCATGGTTCTGGATACATTCGAGACGAGAACTAGCTACAAACGACATCCTTGGAACAACCACTGAATTCGAAATTCGACACTAGTTATCCTGAAATGTGGAAATATGTCAAAGTTAGAAAATTATTTTTAACACAATGAATTCCTACGAATAAGTTAAAATACACCTCAAGACATATAGATAAATTTTCTGCAATGAGAGTAACGTTCCATGGATACATATACTATAATACAATTTAGATAACTTTGATTGTAGATGAAGTGGCCTTCTTGGTCCTATTCCACAGCGATCTTGTCAGATCTATTGTGGTTTCTCCATTTAATTAGATTTCAATATCTTAGATTTATCTATTTATCAGGCAACTGGTGTACCTACTGTGTTCCAAGTTAATTGATGTTCCATGAAATCTGACAAGATAAATGTCAATTTTCCAACCGCCAACTATCTACTTCTAACTGTCACTTCGCTTCAGAGAACTCCGCTTGGGCTAAAATTGGGGTTATCAACATTATATTAACATTTAGTATTACCAAAATACATTTTCAATGGAATACAATTATCATTAAGTAGTTTATCAATCCTACATTTAGTGATCCAGTCAGGAACAGTGCAATAGCCAGTCTCCAGTATGCACTAACCAATGCAACAACACACCAAGAGCAGCCCAGTGCTATTTATACGATTGAACCTAAGCTTCCATTTTTCTGGCCTAATCCTACAGTTTGGTTCGCCCAGGCAGAGCACAATTCAATTTGGTAGGATAACCAGCGATCTCAAACGAGATGGGTACCTACGTAACTTCTCATTTAGGTACTCGCTGGGCTACTGAAGTTCTGAAGTCGTGTGCAAATTACGTTTTTCGGCATTTGCCTCGTAACTAGTGCGAGCAAAGTGCTCATTCTATAATTATTAAGTCAATATTACAATTGTTGGCGAACGATATACGAGCACTTCCAGATGTATTGGTCGGCACTTGTACATTCTCAAGTCGTCTGAAAATTTGGTTGTGTAGCATAGATTTTAGATTTTAAATTTCACCACAAGAAAACGTTTTGTTGCAACTAATCAAAAGATCTTGTTCAGCAATCAACAGAAATTATTTTTTTCCGTTCATAAGTCTGTGCATTTTTTGGCTGGAGTTGCCTTGATCCGGGTATGCCTCATCTTGTTTGCTTCTTTAAACTCATTCGCTAAAACAGGTTCAATAGTGGTTTCCATCGTACCGTTTTAAGAAGAGGAGTTAAAATATCTTTGGGACATGTCCCACTGAAAACTTATGTCCGATATTAGATAGATCGATTCGGACAAAGTGAATCTCAGATGTCTCTACTGAAACTGGCACTGGTAGTTCATCACTAAAGACAGATCGTGGCAATAGAGGTTCTCCCAAACAGAAGTTTCAGCAGAAAGATAGATTTCTAAGATTCAAAATTTCACAGAAAGTCGGCCAAAGCAACCCGCATTTATTCGGTATCTATTTTAAAATATTTGATGTGATAAGGTACTTCTTCTTTTTAGAATGAAATAAATTTCATGGCTGAATTCTTACATTTACTTACATAATTAAATTCCCATTCAGTGACCATCTTATTGTGAATAATACTAGTACGGGTTTATAATTACTATTAATTGGTTAACATTCCAACACAAGAATTTGTTTCTCATTTAATTTCTCGAAAGTTAAATCTATTTTATTTACCAAAAATGAGTTGGAAAGTTTTCAAAGTGGCAATCTATATAATATATGCCGGTGAAAGTGTAGAGACAATATTGGAAACATCATTGAATATTAACTTCTTGGAAAGATCTAATTTCTGACAAATGTCGTAAAGAACAATCATGACAAATATGTAAGTATATGCCACGAGTATGTACGCTGAATTTTATACTCAAAATTAGCCTAGCTGGTTGCATACTGTAGCGGGCTCGGATAAATAAACATCCGCACGCCGATATTACAGTTCCATAGGCATCATGTTTTCCCGGCCAATAATGATCGACATAATGGTCTAGAAGCACAGCGAATCCAATGGGCACACCTCGAATGTTCTAGAAACGCCAACCTGCATCTATTAAATAGAGAAACCATTTTCTAGAACTCTGGAGAAGAAAATGACTTTTTCGATTGGTCTGAGGAAGAAACGTCGTGAAGAATTGGCTGGGATATATAGCGTGAAGCCAAAGTGGATTTATTCAGTAGATGTGTATACATCTTTGGAAGCAGCAGCGGGACCAGCGACGTATCAACTCAACTTGAACGATAGCAATTTATAACGCACGGGTTATTTGTTTAAATTGTTAACGGTTTGCTTATTTATTTAATTGCAGTTAAGTCACCGATTGTTTGCATCCTAATTGGCGAGCCAGGGTCCTGTTACAATATTTATGAATTAGCAATATTGATAATAATTAACCTGCTAAATCGTTTCGTTTTCATTTGTAAATGCGCTTATTGTTATTATATATTATCATCAATAGTAGCATATGCTAATATGCTTCGTGTTATCAGCCCAATAATAATATATACCTACATGTAAGTGTTAAGCGGAAGCTGAATTCATAGAAGATACGATTGGACAAAAATCAGTGAGCAGTTACTTCTTGCTGTAAAATTCTCCTGAGTTTGTTAATCTGATTTAAAATCCTAGAGAAAAAAATACTTTTAAGGTTACCATTTGATTCTCAGCCGATGATTAGAGCCCCGTGACTAAGTCTCTTTGCAAAACTATGGTAATTAACTCCTTGCAATCTTTTACCGCAGGAACGCTTCACTTGACTGATTGTTAGTCGGGTATAGCACAGACATTTTCTAGTAGTCTGGTCTCTTGCCAGCTCACAATACATTTCTACTATGCTACTTTAGTATGTGAACGTATAATTTGTCCAACATTTTGAAGTTAGATGAGGAGATTCTCTTGAATTATTTCATCAAAACATAGTTGACGAAAAGTTTTTTTAATAAGATCTAAAGGCCGGCCATACGCTACGTTTTGCACTATCTTTTGTCTGCACAATTCACCACGTTGCAGATAAAACGTTGCGTATAGATTGGAAAAGTACGCAGTTTTGAATTCGGCGCGAAGAAGTTACAGTTGCAGCGATAACTGAGCTAGAGAGCATAGATATCCTGGAACTGTGCGGACATGTCGGTGTATGTAGACGGTAGCACCGTTTTCCGATTCAAGTTTGTTCCTCAGTTACATTCGTCAGGCGACAATGGCTGACCTTTGGCAATGTTCTCGGGAGTTTCTCACAGAATTTATTGTATTATATGAAAGTTTCCCGTGCATTTGGCGTGTCAAATCCAGGGAGTATATCGACAGGGATAAAAAAGGGAGGTTTATGAGATTTTATTGGAAAAAATCAAACAAATTGATGCAACCGCAAACAGAGAAACAGTTTAAAAAAATCTTTGAGAAGTGTTTACGTCCATTCTTAAGTAGTTCCGCCAATCGTCACATAATTCAGGCAGTAATAAAAAATTTGGAATAGTGCTGCCTTTTTAGAAGCCACTTCCGCGACCTTCTTTACAATACACCATGTCCCAAGTGACCAGGGTAGTACCTCCTCCATTGACGATATCACACAAAACGGAGCGAAATATACAGATATCTCTGTACCATTTAGACGCTCTAAAAATTGCAACGTTTTCATTCCGTCCTAAGACTGTGTAGAAAAAAGGTTGTGCAAAACGTAGCATCTGGACCGGCCTTTATACGACATCGACTGTTCCCTTTAATCTAATAACTTGGCAAATCGTTAACGGAGAGAAAGATTGAGTTGATTTACCTTCTTCGAAACCATGTTAATCTATAGAGATGGACTTATCTTTTCAAAGATAGAATATTTGTTGTAAAACAATAATTGATACCATAACATTACAACAAACAGAGGTCAAATTCATAGACAGACAATTGGTGAGATTATTTTATTTTTGTTCTTCCAAGTGGATGTTGTTGATGCATACTTACTGCCAAATAAGAGGAAGGATTCTACTACTACGTGATCAAGCTGTTTTAATGGATCAAGCCATATTCGTATGAGGCGTTATTGTCGAGTGTCAATTAATCTTCTTCGTTATTAGTATAATATAAACTTGTTTTCTGTGCTGAGTATACAGGGTTTCCGGAAAATAGGAGCATAATATGTGTAAGGGTGAGTCTACGTCTAAAATAAGCCCCAGTTTACTATATAAACATATGTCCATACAGAGATACAGGGTGTAAAAATTCTATAAAAAAATGGTTTTTCATCATATATTTTAGATCACTCGAGATATTTTTATGAACATTGGTACATGCCTATTGAGCATCAAAAAGCATTTTTTTATAATTGAGGGGTATTTAAATTTGAACCAGTGGCGTCCGACCGGGGTGTGGACTGAAATTTTTTTGAAGAAATGAGTGGAATGGAAAATGACAACTAATATTCCCAATCAATTCAGAGAATATTCCATCCCCTGACCTTTCTTCTTACGAAGCACCGTTTCGGCGTAAAAAAATTAACATTATTTGAAAGCCCGAAATAACCATCGATTCAAAAAAATTAAATCCTGGGAGGGATTGACAATTATTGAAGCAAAAACTAAGCTAACGAAAGTAGTATTTTATTAAATAAACATAAGTAATAAAATTCATATATACCACAATAGATATTCAAAGTGTTGGCCTTCCTTTCAGGTAACCCCAAAAAATAAATCCATTGGATTCAAGTCCGGTGACCTGGCAGCACATTCCACAAATCCACTGCGCCCTATCCATCTGTTATGAAAATGTTCATCAAGATATTCCCTAACTAGAATTGAAAAATGTGGTGGTGCGCCATCTTGCAGCAACCATATGGAATTTAGAACCTGAAGCGGAACATCTTCTAAGAGCCAGGGTAAATCGTTTCTTAAGATATATAAATAAATTTTGCCAGAAAGCCGATTGTGAAAATATTGGGTCCAATTAAATTGTCTCCAACTATACCGGCCCATACGTTCAAAGAAATTCTTCAAACAAAATATTAGATAAAAAGTTCCCGTCGGTGTTAAGAATATGCGCACAGCTTGATTTTTTTGATAATGATGAAGCCGGTGCTCACAAAATACTTCATGGACAGAACTTTTCTGAATGATTTCTTCTACACTGACTTTCCATACATTGTTTCCAAGATTATTTTCAATATTATTTAAAATACGTATTTCTACCCCTTCTTGGTCGCCCCACATCATGCCGCATTATCTTAAATTCTCCAACTTCTCCTAGCCTTCTATGAATTCTTGTGAACATCCTGGTTTGTAATATTATTCTTTGCGGATATGCCTCCTGGTACATACGTCGTGCTGTTCGTGCATTTTCTCGGTCCAAACCGTAAAAATAAAAAAAATAATGAATATCATTATGACGCGATTTGATATTTGAATAAGTATGGTTCATTATCAGTATTTTTTTAAAAAGATAGAGTTTCACAGAAAAGTATCAAGAATAACAATTATTAATTTTCTATGACAATTTTGAAAATTTTTTATTTAACCGGTGACACAAGCCTCCTAGATTTTTAATTTTTTGTATCAATGGTTATTTTGGCATACAATTAGTTTTTAATCTTTATGCCAAAACGGTGCGTCGTAAGAAGAAAGGTCAATGGATCGAATTGTCTCTAAATTAAATGTGGATATTAAGCATAATTTTTATTTGTTCAAAAACAGTGGCGCACCATTCATTTCATCAAAATTTTGGCTGGATTTTGATGGTCGTTTTACCATGTATGTATGCAGAATTTTATTAGAATGATCTCGTAGTGGCTGTTGTAAGTGTAACTGGACCTCCCAGGTGTAGGGTTCCATATCTGATACCCAAAGAAGTATCTATGCTATGACTGAATTTCCATGTATTTTTCACTATATTCGTCTGTAGTATGCCACTGGACTGTTTTGTGAGTTTTTCAGGGTTACTGGGACTTGAAGGTGGAAGATTTCATTCCGGAAAATCCCTAATACACATGTAGGAAAAATTCTCGTTCTGTTCTGTAGATGGATCTGGATTGATGTTCGGAGTGGTTCTACGTGGGAGGAGGACTCCATACTCAAGTATTTTTTTGACTTTATGTTTTCATACAACAATCTACTAAAGTGTTTGCCCGGTAACTGCGGGTAAAACAGCTAGTTATCTATAAATTGAAGTCAAGAATCATTATTTCGGCAATCCAGCAACGACAATGGACTACAGCGCTCGAAAATCGTTTTCAAGAATTGGGACACTTTTACTACTGGAGTTACAAGACCTTATTATACCACCTTGGATTTACCATTCTCTGAAAGATATGGTGTACTTACCGACGAGTGTGGTTAGAAACCATCATAGTAACCTGTGAAATAAGTTTTCTCTCGTGGAACAGATGTCATAAGTAATTGAAAATAGTCCCGTGTTTCAATTGATTTCTCGTTTAATACTAAGGCCCAGGCTAAGTCTGCTAAGGCATTTGATAGAAAATGTCCGGTATATAAAAGAAGAGTTGAGCAATTGCTTGAAAACGTTAGATTCCAGAAATACAAATCAATAAAAACAAAATAAATCAGGGTGGTGTACTTTATACCTTAATATCCAGGGTTTAAAAAAACATAAAACAGAGTTAACTTGGATAGCAAATCAGAAAAAAACAATTATATTGTGTCTCTCAGAAACTCATGTTACTCAAGATTATACCCCAATAGAAATTGACATTACCGGATACAATTCGGTGATTAGCCTGTCTATGAGTGCTCATACAGGAGGCCCAATAATATACATAAAAAAGGATATAGATTCAAAGAAATTCTCAACATAAATAATAACAAAAATGTGTGGATAACAGGAACATTATGTGTAGGTATTCCTTATATCACTCACCCGGTGCAAGTGATGCACAGTTTTTGGATAAGCTTGATAATTTTTTGGAAAATGTGAATCAGGATGCAGTTGTCATTATATTAGGCGATTTTAATATAGATTTAACTGGTAATAATTTATCTGCTACTAAACTTAAAAACTTAATAAGTAAGCATGGCATCTACCGGTTGATTGATACGTGTACTCGTATAACAAAGACATCATCAACAAAAATTAATCTCCTTCTTACGAACCAAAAGAACCTTAGTTGTGAGGTATATTCAACTCCGAAAATAACGGATCATTCAATTATTATATTGGATATAAAAAGTAACCATATTAAGAAACCTGCAGTAAAAGCCTTTAGAAACTACAAGTCTATGGATGTAACAGGATGTAACAGCTTAAACGCATGAAGATGAAATCTACAATGGATAATACTACTGAAGAGACAGGCAATGAAACAAAAATAAGAGATCAGCTTTATCAAAGAGCTTTATTATCAAAGACAGACGAGGACTGGAAATATTTTAGAGAACAAAGAAACCTAGTAGTACCAATGATCAGAAACACGAAAAGTAATTATTTCAATGCAAAGATTGATCAATTGCAAGATAACTCTACAGAAATGTGGAAAACATTGAAAAAACACTTCTAAAAAAACGAGGAACTTAAAACAGAAATAGTAGGTATTTAACAATAAAAGAATTACTGGAAATAAATTGAGTGAACATTTCAATGTGTTTTTCCTGGACAGTACTGAAGAAATTGTTTAAAATATAATTCCGAACAAGGCACATAATGAAGTTGTTAATAACATAGAAGTTAAGTGTAAAATGAAAAAACTTCAGTAGGTTAGAAATGTCAGCTTTAAGAAGTTTAGTCAAAATAGTCTATTTTACAAACGGTTAAAACAATATAATGATTTACCAGAGAATATTAGGAATTGCAGATCATCTGTTACAATTTAAAAAATCCCGATGGCCTATAGTCAGCGGAAAGGTAAATTTTTCAAAATTCATTGAATTATATATATTTATATATATATATATATATATATATATATATATATATATATATATATATATATATATATATATATGTAAACTTTTGAACCAAAAGTTTTTTTGGACTAACTTATAGACATATAACAACATGCCGTTGAAAGAAATTCAAAAGTGTGAACCATCGCAATAGGTACATTTCTATAAGAAATTTACCTAAAAATATTGTAAAACATATATTAGAAACAATATTGAAACATATTGAGTATAGTAGATTTTAGTGGATTTATTTTAATTTTAGTTGTATTTTTTGAGATTATTGAGAAATATAGGTAGCTAAGTTACTTTTGTATATTACTAGCCAATGTGCTATTAATAAAGGTTATTATTATTATTATCAACGAAAAGCGCTCTTTCAAGGCTATTCTGGAAAATAGATCGTTTTTCTTCAACACATATTGTCCCTTGACTCTAGGAAAACTTCAATCGAATGAAATATTTTTATTTTCTAAGCCAATTATTAATAGATGAGCTCGACGGTACTAAATTACAATGAAGCCATAACTTAACAACAATGTCAGAAAAATATTTGAATTATTCAGGCAAGTGCACATCGGAAAAATTTCCCCGAAGTTTGTTATTTTATATATAGCTGTGTTATAGTTGGTATTAAACTTCAGATGTCTTTTCTGATGACATTGTAGAAAATTACAATGAGATAGTCGATTTCAATCAATGATTACTTCTTCATGAGCTTATATCAGGTATTATCCTTTCAATTTAATTAGGGCAGCTGATTCTGAGTTCTACTGTAGAAACGATGATTTCCTCCAGGATGACTTATTCTGTAACTTAGAATATAAGCTTTCACTACGACTAGTTTCATCAAAATATATGAATTATTTTTCATGACGTAACCAAACATTAAAAAACAGCACATTTTTTATATGTATAGATTTTGGTTATTTATTTTCAATGTTTGCAGGAAATTCAGAAATGCGTGTTTGGAGTCAGTGAGAGGCCAAGGTATAACGGGAAAAATTTAGTTCAACTAGTATACCTATCTACATTTTCTAAGGATAACTGATAGTCTATATTATATAATCGTATAGTTTTGAATCCCCTCGATAATTAAATCAACTAGGTTATATCATAGGAACTGGTGTTTATAGAGCTTTAATTTCGGGTACTTTGTTGCAGCAGTAGATAAAATAATCTATTCACATTATTACAGACAACTCTTTATAATATGAACCTAATATTACATGATTATTCAAACGTTGTAATCAATTAAAAAAAACACTAGATTCCTATAACCCATTTCAATAATCGCATTCATTAAATACTTATTATAATGAGCCTGGACTTTTTCCATTCACATCTCTTCCACACGAGAAATAAAGCCCAAAGAGAACGTGCTTAGAGTATCCGACGAGCTATCGTAGAGGTGGGGCCCTATATCTCCATTACTTCAGGCGACCGCTGAACCCACAGACATTCAACTTCTTTATCTCGGACATACCAGATTCCAAACGTTTTTGCCACTTAATAACGTAACTTATGGCTGTAAATTAAGTAGCCGCTCCAACAGGGGGCATAGGCTCGAGGATATGCACTTCCAGTGACACGGTGAATGAGTTACTGGTAAAGGCAAACCGCATGCTAATGATAGCTATTCCCTCATAGCCCTTGTGAACGAGAATATATCGAGTGATCAAAGAAAACTAATTAGCAGTGTGCCATGTTAATATATTGAAAATTGAATCATGACTTGTCACTTTTTGAGGCAGAAATATTTTATTCATCAACATGGAAATAAATCCACAAACCTGAACTGTACCTAATGATCATAACAAATATTCAAAATTTCTATATGTCCATGTAAATATTTTTTAATTTCACTTTGGATGCCTAATAACATTTGGACATAAGTGAATTAATTGATCATTTCCTTGATGTTCATCAATTCTCAAACTCACAGAAAAAGAGATAAATTGCTGCATGTGCAAGCAAAGCTTATCTAAATATTCTGTAACTTTTATTAGAATCTTTTTCACTTAATTGTATTAACAGTGTCAAGTGAAGCTGGATATCTATTATTTGGTCTTTCAAACTTATGTATGCTTAAAATATTTACAAAAGCGCTATAAAAATGAATTCGTAGATTCGGCTTGGGGTTGAATCCAAAAAATCTTGCGACCCTGCAGAGCAGTATGCAAATATGCATCAATGACCGACAAAGTAGTATGGACATAGATTCAGATTATGAAAAAATCGGAATTATTCTGAATATACACATTTATATAGTGCAGGAATCATTTTATCATTGACCGTTTTCTAATTTAGAAAGACACAATCATTATGACATGACAATTGATGACAACTACTTCTCATCTGACGCTAGCAAAGACTTGCGGAGAAATCTATCTCATTTGCAGTAGCTTACTTCGAATGACTTTTTCTTGGTATATGTCGATACACGAAACTCAGTGTTATCATTACTTAAAATGTCTTTCTTTCAATTCGGTGGCTCTATTTGTTTATGGCACTTTATATTTACTTGTTTTCTTTACAATTATAATGTTATAAATATACCTTGTGGATTTGGCGTGAAAATGTTCGTGTGAATAGTGATACCAGATATATTTGACTAATGTACTGTAAATAAGGAAATATGAATACATATTATGAAATTACAAGCTGTTCTTTCTAGAAATCAAAATAATCAAAATATCAAAACTTCTCTTATTCTAGATGGACATTGTGGACTCTTTTTTTATATACCTATAGCTATATAGTTCTTATTCCATTGTAACAAGCACTATACAAGTAATTCACAGAGAGCAGAAATGAGAAAATGAACTGTCTTAATCCTATAGAATTCAACAAAGCGAACTATTTTCTTTTAAGACCCTGCAATAAAACGTTCCTAATAATACAATGTATAACAATGTTCTGTGGATAGGATTGTGAATGGGTGGTGTATGTATGCCTCTGGGCTTATGTATGCCTCTGGGCTACAAATAATGATATGCAACTACACTGTGCGATAGCGGAAAATGGAAATTGGTCGCTTGGTTAGAACGGTCTTGGAATAAAAGATGCATGAGAGTGTCGGTCATTTGCTATTTCTTAGAAAAACCGCTTGTTACCCTGGAAGAGGTAATTCTCAACGGCCTGGTAACAAATGAGTACTGTTTTATACAATTTATTGGTAGGTCCTTTGACAATATTTTATAATTCGTATCATACATCTAAAAATTTAACGTATATTATTAAAAAATCTATATTCCTGCAATTACTAAAAACCTGTTCAAGCAAAATTCTAATAAGCAGTTATAATTTTAAAATCGTTTTCTTATTAATAATTCAAAATGACTTATGTGCTTTTACGTTTGTCTAGTATGGTAGGGCAAACAAAGTCATAAGTATTATAAAAATCCGGTGTGTTTCCACTCACACGACTTTTCCACCGGTTTCAATCGTACGATGCTCAAATTAATTTTAATATTTTCTAATATTCTGGCAAAACGGTTCATCATTATTATTTACCTCTGAGCTCAGAAAAAAAAATAATAGCCACACGAGTCAAATAAATGATTTCTGTTGGATGATATTTACATTAGAGCGGTAGGGATGTCGTGTCGTGATACACAAGATTTTTTTTAATTAAGGGAAGGGGACCCAAAGGGGCGAGAACACCGCGTATTCATAAGAAAGCAAGAAAAACTTTTATTGCTATTAGATACTAAATTTATAGTAGGTTGAAAAAGAGGAAACTCCAAGCCATCTCCAAATTTTATTGTATTTTAAATTAAGTTGTGAGACATGTTTCGGTGTTGTACAACACCATTATCAGTCACATAAAGGTTATGAAATAATGTTTTTTATAATTGAAAATATTACATTTTCACCAACGAGAACAACAAGATGTAGTGTGATGATTAACACATTTTTATTTTTAGTTTCTTAGAATTTTATTTTATTTTCAATTATTTAATTACTTAATTTGGGTATTTTTGGGGTATTATGGACAAACGTTAATTTAATTTTTTTCACTTTATTAATAAGGAATTTCTTATATATGGAATCAAATTATAAAAAACATTATTTCATAACCTTTATGTGATTGATAATGGTGTTGTACAATTTAATTTAAAATACAATAAAATCTGGAGATGACTTGGAGCTTCCTCCTTTTCAACTTATATTCTACTCCACTTTTAGATCATGGACTTTTACTTACAATAAATTTATAGTAGTTTGACAATGAATGTTAAACTTTTCCAAATTTCAAAAATTTTAAACTAGAACCCAAATAGGAAACCCTTGCGAATGCTCGCTTTTTGCCCGGATGGTGGCCTAAAGCGGACAAGGGCAAAATGGGTACGTATTGGGTAAAGCGAGTATGCATTATTTGACTTTATGAGAATGATTGTCAGATATTAAGGAATATTTCGATAGAAACACATTAAATTATCTTTATTGCAAACTCAAAAAATAGCTAAGGATTTTTTCTGTAGCTGCCTAAGTAATAATTTAACTCCAACAAAAATCAACCTTATCCGAATAAAGTATCACATGGATTATATTCCTTTGAATGTAATCTTTATTGCGTTTTTTTTTTTTCTTTTTTTTTAATTATTGAGGACCCATTTAAGGTTCTTCGTACACCCTCTACATTTTTCATTTTGAGGTTTCCTCCGCCTATTAGTTTTGTTTGGATCCACTATTGGCAGTGGTCTAATAGCTATAGGTGGTCCTTACTCGTGCTCGGTACGTTATCCAAATCCAAAGTAGTTACGATACCACTTCTGAAATTTGAAGGAAGGCATTTGAGAGGTGTCATTTGTGTTTCCTGTATCCAAGTGTCCGATAAAAGATCAACATTGGTGGCAATTGGTGTTAGAAGATTCAGGTAGCTCATCAGCATCTGTGACGGGTATAATAACTTGTGACTGCGATTTTTCAAGCTCAACATTTTCTGGTTTAAACGGTTTTTCGGTGAATGTTTCTGGTTGAAAAGTCTGTTGGAAAGAGCAGCTTTCATATAGGCACAAGACTTGGGTACCATTTTGGTTCTTGAGTCGCCCAGCATGAGTTCTTTGGACCGTAGCAACTGCCTGCTCGAAGTATGTTTTCAAGGGCCTATAAACAAAGTAGTCTAAAGGTTGCATACAGTGTGTCGTATGGGGTGCCAAAGAAATAAAAATGATATTATTCGCAGAGATCAATTCCGATGCTGGTAAATTTTCATTTCATGATTATCCAACACAAGAATGACTTTTTTGTCTGATGTTGGTGTGACAGTTTCAATGAAGAATCTCAGCCATTCAACGAATGCTCGTCAATTAATCAACATATTGTCAGTGCAGGTTTCTTGGGTACCTGGTGCTGTTCCATCCTAACAGATGGTGTGGTTAATACCACTGGTTCATTTTCATGCGAGCAAATATCATAAATGGTGGTATAAATGATCCTCCAGGATTCCAACAGCAAATCACAGTGGTAGTTCCACCTTCACTGCTTGCAATTAGATCAACCTTTTTAGATGAAGTTTGTACCCCTGTTTCGTCCATACCTATTATAAAGACGAGTTGCATCAATATTATGCTTTTGCATTTGTTCTTCTAATAGATCGAAAAATCTATATACCTGAAGTTTATTGAAGCCCCTTGCACTTGCAGTGGAGATTGGTTCTGGTTTTCTGATCGTTAAAATAGGTTAAAATAAGTATAGGGTAATAAAACCTTTGTACCAATTATCAATTCATCCATCGGATAAAGGATGCTGTTTTCCTCATCATATTGAAAAACATGCTGAAGGAACATAGTTCTATAGTTCTAGTTCTTGTTCTTCGCTAAAAACTGTGGTGAAACTTCCTATTTTTTTGCAAGAACCTGTTATATATAACCTAAAATGCATTTGAATATTTGCATGCTAATATGATAAAATTAGAGTAAGATAAATTCCCTACACTAACCACATGTTGATAATGACATAGTTTGTTCAATGTTAAACAAAACACATTCTAAATACCTTCATTTTTTGCATAAAAATTATTGTTTCTCGCATACCTATTATACTGTTTATCGGACATGTGAATCACGACTGCTATGGCAGGCTGTTAGAAAAGTAAGACTAATGGGATGCAAAACGATGATTTTGAAGTTGTTGCTCGTCTAAGGCTGGTGCCTTTTTTAGGCCCCCTTCCCTTTATGTAAAGGCTTAAAAATAACGTAAACAGATGTATGAGTAGTTTTTTTTAATTTCTAGGTTCAACTTTGAGAATTATCCAATTGTATTATAAATTATAAAATTGTTTAGAAATGCCAAATATTTTTATCTTTAGTTAATGTCAAAACTGTATTTTTGATGGAGAATATTTACATAGAAAACCTTCAAGTATTTACTATAGCTAACTTATTATAGCTAAATATCTGGGAAATAAAAAGAAAGACTTCTCATTTTGTAGCGTAGCTATTTTCTCTGTTTGTTCAGTGATAAAAAAGGTTTATTCCATTTTTAACATATTTTTGTTTGGTGTCAGTATAAATTCAATTCTCAATTGAAGGTCGCTGCCAGCTGTCGAACGAATCTTTACAAGAGTTTGGAGCAGATATAACTCGGCTTGCTTGTCTGTCATATTCAACAGTGCCAGAGAATGTTATGGAGAGATTGACAGTCCAAACATTCTTGGACGTGTTTCGTGACGGTGAAACGAGGCAAGCCTTAATTCTTGCACTATTTATTAGTATTCTGTGACTTGCACGGGTGACTTGGTGGATGCACTGGCTCATACACTAGAAAACGAGGCCGCGAAGAAGAGCTGCAGGATCCAAGCACGCGTACGAAGGATAGAAGAGGGTCAATCCCAGGAGCCATTCAAAGAAACAATGAGATGAGTAATGAATTCTTCTTTGGCAGAGAAGAAAGAGATTCGATGTTGGAATTGTGGTCAGCCTGGTCATGTCCTAAGCCGCCGTAAGGGAAAGAAGCGCACAGAATCGCAATCTGAGGTGGAAAAACTAAGTCGGGTCCGTAATGCCTCAAGAAAGATTGCTTGCGTGGCATTCATGAAGCATCAGGTGAACAGTTTGTGAATGGTTTCGTAATTGGTAAACAAAACTCTGCGAAAACCACGGTGGAATTGAGATAAATATAAAGCTTGATAACACGTTATTAGACATCATACGTGGCGTTATCCAAGTCAATGATGAGGAAATTATTGTTCACCGCAGACGAGTAGAAGCTGTGATACCAGGAAAAAGTGTGGTGGTTGTAGAAGCTCGGGTGGAAGATGGCTCTAATCAGGGAAGTATTATGATATTTGAACCACAGATGGATGATGACCAAATCGATCGTGTAGTCGTGATCGGGAAATGCCTGGTTCAAGCTGATGTGATTCCAGTAAGGTGGGTGAACGTTAATGGCTTTCCTGTACACCTCAAGGAAGGGACAAAACTAGGATAGTGTTCTTTGGTTTCTTCAACAGTAAAGAGCTCAAACCCCTGTTCGGTTATCTGATAAGCTTTTGGAACTATTGACTACATCATCCAAGGAATAGTAAAACGCACAGTGAGCAAGATTAACTTGGAACAAGTATTCCTGCGACTACGTCAGTCAGGTCTCAAGTTGAACCCCAAGAAATGCCAATTGTTCCAGAAGGAGATTAAGTACCTAAGTACTAAACCATGTGGTGTTCAAAGAAGTAATAGCAGTCGATCCTCAGAAGATACAAGCAGTGAAAGAATGACCACCCAAGTCTAAGCACGAAGTAAGAAGCTTCCTCTGCCTGTGTACTTACTGTAGATGGTACGTATCAGCATTTGCAAATATCTCCAAGCCGCTGACTAGGTCTACGGAGGACGGTTGCAAATTCCAGTGGGGTAATGACTGCCAGCCAGCCTTCAAGAAATTGAGAGATGCTCTGCTAGCAACTCCAGTACTGAGCCCTGCCAATGGGAAATTTATATTTGACACACGCAAGCAAAGTGGGGATCGGTCTCGTTTTATCACAGATACATCAGAAGAAATTGTTGGCCATTGTGAAATCCGTGAAACATTTCTGCAAATAATTATGTTAGAAAGTTCTTGTTAAGAACCGACCATGCATAACTTCAGTGGCTACTGCGATTTAAGAACTCGAAGGGTCAGGTAGCCAGATGGATCGAAAGGCTCCGAGAATTCAGCTTCGATATCGAACATCACGCTGGTAAATTCAAAAACAATGCCGATGCACCTTCGAGGAGACCCTGAGAACAGAAAAAAGTTGGTTCAGACGTAGCTAAGACCTTGCAGAAACTCCGTGAGCAATTTTATTGAGTCAACTGCAAGGAAGACATGCACAACTGGTGCAGGAAATGTGCGATCTGCGCAGCTAGCAATGGACCACAATTGGAAGTCCATCTGAGAGAATCGCGATAGATGTAGCAGGACCCTTTTCTGAGAGTGAAGCTGGGAAAAAATACATCGTGATGGTAATGGAGTATTTCGGCAAGAGGGTAGAAGCATACGCATTGCTGAACCAGGAAGTCACAACTGTAGCTGATGTCATGGACTGGATAAACCGCTTCGGGGTACCGCTTGAGTTACACTTCCAGAACCTTTGCAACACCCTGGGTATAAGATAGAAAAGGACAACAGCGTTACATCCTCAATAAGACGGCATGGAAGAGAGAATGAATAGGAATGTAAGCCGATATCTCCCCAAAATTGTATCTGAACACCAAAGAGACTGAGGTAGCAGACATCTATTCCTGTTTGCTTACTGCTCTGTAGTCCACGATACTACTGGACGGATTCCAGCTAGTATTGTCTTTGGGCGAAATTTGCGACTTAACTACGCACGGAAATGGATGAAGCCCATGAGAAGGTTCGACACATCATCCAGACCGCATGTGATCGCATGAAGATGACGTATGACGTAGGTGCTGGCAATCTTGTGTGGCTATATAATCCTCATTAACGTATTTTGAAGGACCTTATGAAGTAATCAAGAAGATCAATTTTATGTGTAATATAGGATCAGGAAGGCTACCGGAGGGAAACCCAGAGTTGTGCATTTTAACAGACAGGATCCTTGGCGGTAACAATGATGAGGCACAGGCAAGATAACTTACTCTGCTAAGCACTGAGATGGACTTCGTTGCATTCATGACTGCCTACTCTGACAAAGCTAGAGCTAGGTTTTGCGTGACTCAAGAGAAGCATCGCGACACCTTCAAAGTGACAGAAGACTACTTGCTGACACACTGTGATGCAAGAGATCTGCAAATGTCCCGAGGAATCTCCAAAGCTTTCAAAGATTTGTTCGGTCCTGTAGAAGAGTTTCAGAATGGTCAGGTCGGTAAAGTATTAGAGTGCAAATGGGCCAAAGGCGAATCTTCTACCTGGTATTCAAGGAGTCGTCGCACTAAGAAACATCCTATAGGACTGCCTGGGAAACGCTGATGAGTGTCAGAGAATTATCAGGAACATGCTGAAAATTCTCTTCCGGTTCACAGGGATAGAGATTTTAGTATGCTGCTGGAAGCCATCGAATGCAACGCGACGCAAGACCATAGACTATTTTTTATCGCACTTCCCAGTTCATGAAGTGTATACGTTGCTCTTCTATACATGGACCAAAAGAAAACGTTTCGAGGGCGAAACGAACTTAAGGAGGGGGCAGAGCCATACCCAGGAAAAACCTCTATGCCACACGAAATATCTTCCAAAAGCATCGCGCGAAGTCGGTATGCGTCGGGAGGCTTCGAGAAGCATCTCGACGTGCGTCTTATTCAATATTCGATTCGTCAGTTTTGAAAGTGCCAACCAAGTGAAATAAATACTGTGATATAACTTGTAAATAGTTAGTTAGTAGTGAACCGTAGTGAACAGTTGTGAATATAAATTGTAATATGTGTGAATTGTGAATTTTCGTTATATTAAATAAACAAACTTTATTATTCAGTGTTTTTGTTAACTCCACATAAGAACAAAGAACATTACAATATTATAGTTCCATGATATATCAAAATGTATTTATATCGTCTTAATAACATGGAGTATAGATATAGACTTAATTAATAATTTTTTTGGGTTCGGTACAAAATTGGTGCATTGGTGCATTGGTCTCCGTCCTTCTGTCAGAGGCCTGTATCTCAGGAAACATTATAGGTAAAGAGCTGAAATTTTAACAGAATATGTATTTTTGTTGCTGGTACAAAAATACCAAATCTGTCAATGCGTTCGTCTATCAGCGGGCAGTATCTTATGAACTGTAATAGGTAGAGAGTTGAAATCTTCAGAAAATGGTACGGAACTCTTCGTGAGCGAGTTCAACTCACACTTAACCGATTTTTTTTTACTTAATCTATAAGCTATTCAAACAAAATTCTCTAGAAATTGGAGGTAATTCTAATTCAAACTGATGAGGTTTAATGCTATCGATCTAGAATGATTATAAAAACACAAAACAATCAACTATTATTGAGAAGGCAATCAACTTGAGCTATAAATTTGCCTGCATTCGATATTTTACGGTAGTAAATTATTCTCTACCAGCACTTGAATTCTGATTTTCAGATGAGGAACTGAGAAAAAAGTATGATACGAGGCCAATCTGAATTGGCAATTCCTTAAACGACTTGGTGCCACCCGAGGCCTGTAAGATTATTGCCAATCTTAAGGGACGCATTTTTTTACTATCGTCACTTCTCCTCTCTCAAGACATCAAACCCGGCGTCATATTACCCTCAGAATGTTGAAGAAAAATTCGGTTTTGATATGCATCATTTCATCCTGTATTAAACTGCAGGATATGGTTTGGTCAGAGGAAAATATGGAAGCTTTTTTGGAGAATCGGTGCCATCAAGAGAGATGAAAGACAGTGTGGAGAATTCGGAAACTAGAATAATGTATAATATTTTTTATATATTATGACTATGGGATATAGTAGAGATGCAGCCGAATTCGGGTGGATAAATAATAAACTTTACATTTATTTGAGAGCTTTCGGATTTATGTAAAAAATCTACAAAATAAGGAGTAAATTTTAACATAATGTAAACAATTTGTAATCTGCAAAACAAAATTGATATGTTCAAAATTACAATGTTTGACATATTTCTCTAAATGACGTTCATTAATTTGTGACACTGAATGTTTTATTGGTGATTGTAATCTAAAATACTTACATAAAATGAATCGGCACCATAAGAGATATATAACTATAATAATAATAACAAATAAAATATATTATTGTGGAAATAAGATTAACAACTGGATCGGTATTTTGTTTTGAAAACTGTTAATCGGGTGGTTGCCTATTTCGATATTGTGTATTATCTATATCTAAAATATTTGAATAAGGCTTTTCCACGTGACGTCAGCGCCATTTGAACTACTATCAAAATCAGCTGTTCTGGAGGGCAACAAATCGCAAGTTTGAATTTTAAGATCGTACTTTTTACTTTATTGTAGTTATTTTTATACAGTTTCAAAACACTAAGGTTAATAATAAGGTATTTTAACACTAATAGAATTGTTTTAGAGTGATTGTTTGTTTGAGAAAACTAGAGTTTGTAAGTAATTACTTAAAATGTAGGTACTCACCGAAGTATTATTCCCTAATAACATTACTTTTATGTTCAATTGCCACATTTTTGTGGAGTTGTGCAAACAGTAAACGCAAACGATTATAAGAAATTATTTCCATTACCATCGTAAAAATAAACCAGAGGTAGGTAGATTAATTCAAGAACGTGCAGCTCGTCGGCAATCCTGGATCCAGGCCTTACATAGAGATGATTTAACAAAAAGTAAAATCAAATGGCTAAGAATTTGTAGTGACCATTTTATTTCAGGTAAATTTATCTTATTAAATTTTTTATTGAATGCATTTTTTTATTGCATACATTATGTGTTTTATGTATTTCAATCAATTTAAATATAGTTAGTTATTAGTATTACTTATATAAATAGCCATGTAATTTTTTTTTCAAAAGTTGCTCAAGAAAAGCCAGCAAATTTTGAAAACATGAAGAGTCCGGGATTACATCCCAACTGTAGGTACATATGGGTTTCACCCCAAATTAAAGACAACCTCTAAAGTAGCGAGAGAGAGAGAGAGAGAGAGAGAGAGAGAGAGAGAGAGAGAGAGAGAGAGGGGTACACTAGGGCAAAAGAAAGTGTAAAAATGAAGAGCATAGTTCTATGGTTCCATTTATATTATATTCATTTTTCATTAAACACAAATTATATAAGAATTCCACTTTTTTTTTTTAGGATTGATGCTCGGATATATTATCTTTCTTCTTTCATATTTGTATCTGAGAAGAATAGAAATTTGGTGGCTGTCTTATTTGTGAGGAAAATTGCTGCTCGAAAATATTTTGCACTAATGCGTTAACATGTTATTATTATTACGTTTATAATAGATTAGTACATTAGAAACATTTTTTTAAAGTATTCTCATCTTACCTTATACCTATAATTTTATTGTAATTTTGTCAATAAAACAACAAATAATCTGTTTTTAATTATAAACAAAATTTATATTGACCTTTTAAATGATTATTCTGTCTGTAGAGGTCTTTCAAGATAAAAATGCAACTACGTTATGTGAATGCAACAAAGTATAATTCGTAAAATAACATACTTAATCTTAATTATATCTACTCAAATTTTAAATGCTAACCTTAAGGATTACTTGAATCAGAATTTTATGGTTTTGTTGTAAATATACAGCAGTAGAATCTTCAAAATTTTCTTGAAAATTATCAAAACTTACAATAGCGTTTTATGGCTAAATGGCTTTGTTGACCTCCAGAACAGCTGTTTGCGGCCATTTTTGTGACGTCGGTGGAAAAGCTCTATATATGAGATCAGTGTTTGAATGTCACATTTTTTAGGCTCACAATGGATATGTGCCATTTCTAAAAAACTTTTGAATATATTTTTCTTTACTTCCAAAACCCTAATATTATGATAGTCGGCTTCGTGACTTGTGCCAGTATGTTAGTATAAGGAACATGCATCTTTCGTTACTTTTATATCACTTTGATGGGAGCGTATTCTAGCTTGTCTATTGCTGTCATTTCAATATATTTTTTGGACATCGAGTACAGTAGTTGATCTAATACACTGTATTAGTTTGTATTCGTTCTGTCTTTCTTATTACCAAATAAGCTATCCACTTTTTTAACCGCCTAATTAGCAATAACAAGATTACGAGAAGCGCGCGTAAAATATTACAATTATTTTCAGATCGATTGACAATGTTATCATTATTGATGTTGTTATTGTCCCTTATTCTATTGGATTTTTAGAAAACTAGTTTATTAACAAACTTTTTGGGATACGAGTTTTCTATGAATAGTTTTGTCATTGCATCAGTCCTCAAAAAGTTAAGTTACGGCATATTTTCGTAATTCTGTTCTTTGCCATTTGCACTAAATTATTGTGATATTTCTTGTTCCGAGCTATAACGGATCGCACAAATAATGTCGTCAACGTACTTTCTATTAAATAGTACACAAGTAGTGTAATGCAGTGATCTAGTAAGTCATCCATAATATATTGGGCAATTATTTTTGATATCTTGGCGCCCTTGGGAGTACCCAATAACTGTTTATAAAACTGTTTGAAAAAATGAGAAATAAGTGGTGTTGAAAATAAATTTAATAATCTCTTTGAAACTTTCTTTACTGAGAGAACAATGTTTCGACCTACGCACCCAATGGCAATCATTGCTGGATAAGACCAATTTAAAAGGAATATTGGTGAATAGTAATACCAAGTCTAAGCTAACAATACTATAATTATCAGGTAACTGAAAATCGTTAGGATCCCTAATTATTTTATTAATTATAAATTTGATCATTAAGTAATTCTTCTAATAAATTCATGTATTGTTCTCCATACATTATTATGGTAACGTTGCCTTTGTCAGATTTTAAAATAATTAGCTCTGGGTGTTCTTTTATGAATGTTTTTTGTAGCTTGATACCATTGATTTATTTGTTATTATTATTATTTTAGGTGTTTCAGATTACAATCAGGTACCTATAAAACAGTCAGAGTGTTACAAATTAATGAACTTCAGTTAGAGATATCTCAAACAATGTAAGTTGGAACATATAGATTTTGTTTTGCGGATTTCCGATTATGTTTCAATTAGTTCCCCGCCGTCTGTATGCTTAGATCCTTTAAACCACCCAACGATGCGGTTTTCATCAATAAACAGAGTGATTCAAGAGGAAGGTTTATATGTATTTATGTATACCTAATACATGCATACTATAGTAGAGATAGGCCGAGAATTTCAAAGATTTATAATAAGATGTCGTAAAAAACATATTTGTCTGCCCATACATTGCAAACGCTTGCTAAATTTGACAATATTGTTCAAAATATTATACTATTGTATATCTCAACAATATTTGCAAGACAGTCGATCTTTTAAGAGTTGACTCACTGATTTTAGTGCTAACCGTGCGAAGCAGCAGCGAGTCTCTATATATACACAGGGTGTACCAATTAAGAATTCCCAACCCTATTATCTCGCAACGGGATAGGTTTTGTACAAATCGCCAAGACAAGTCACGTTTGTTATCGAGGGGGGCACATAATGGCGTAAGATTCAGTTTCTTTGAACCTACCCCTTACGCAGGGGCATAAAGTACCCTTACATTTTAAATGACAACATATGTTGAGTGACACCTTATTTTAAAGCCGTTTTGATTCTAACTATGACGACACACGATTTTTGTATTTTCTTTAGGTTACGGCCATAAAATCAATTTAAAAATAAGAAAGAATGTCAATAAATGTGACAATTTTATTTAATTGAATGTTCAAAGTGTGTGCCATCTACTTCCAAACAATAATAAAATCTTTGTCCTACTTATGACCGAACATTTCATTACAAAAAACTTCATACTTTCTTTAAATATCTGGAATACAGTTCCAAAGAGTGCACGGGTCCAGTTTACAAACAATACTCTATCAACACAATGAGTTTACCTGCTTATATTTAATCGGGATTAGTAAAGATCCCGTTAAATCCTCACAACAATGACTGAATTTCAATTCGTCAAAATGGTTTATACAATCGCTAAGAAAATGGAGATAATTAGTTTTTTTTACAATAATAACGACTGTGCACGACAGGCCGCCAGAATTTTTATCGATCTTCATCCTGATAAAAATACTTCGCATCGGTACGTCTTGGATTTAATGCACACATTTTCCGAAACTGGATAGGTTGCAGGCATGAAACATAAACATGAAAAAATCGTACGTAATGAAGATAATCAGGTAGCTGTCCTAAGGCACATAGCATTGGGACCAAATTTGAGCCTCAGGAAACTCGCAAGTATTTCTGGAATTTCTGTACCTAGTTGCCCTCGAATCTTAAAAAATCAAAAGTACCTATCACCCATACAAAATTTCTTCGCTCATCAGCTTAAAGGCGATTCTCACCTAAGCGGCTTCGAGCGTAGCATCATTTCATAAAGGCTATTCCCACGTAAGCGGCATTTGGAAGCAACATAAACGAGACAGTTGATCTTTGCGTTTGAGTGTATACATTGGTTATTGACAATGATTTCGGATACGTTCGATGATTCAGCATCCTCATCGTCGGATGATTTTCTGTTTGTCGTAGAAAGATGTCACGAACATGAACAGAGAAAAAAGAAGGGGCAATATTGGGTTCATGATATATTCCTAACAAGGCTAGAAGAAGGTGAATTTCATTTATTTTTTTAGGCGACTTCAGCTGGATGAACCTAAATTTTACTTATATTATAGAATATCTTCAGGAAACTTGAAGCAGCTTACAAAATTTTGTGAAAGCATATGTTCACTTGAGAGGCTAACAACGGCAGGCGTTCACGAGCATGTGAAAGCATGAGTGCACAGATGAAGCAGGTTATAGATCGGAAACTCTCGGGGTTTTGTGTGATCGTGTTTTCAGCGCCATCTAGCGACACGAGGTATAAAACATATGAAGGATCTACTAAAAATCTACCCAAAATCTATTTTATTCTTGGATAGGAATTAAGGTTTGAAATTAAAAAAAAAGAAATATTAGATAAAAGGATATAATTAGAAAAAATATATAATGAACTGAATTGCAGTTCGGGATCCTCTCCGCTTCGCCAAAATTACAAGAAACTACGATTTTGTGGGTTAGTAATTTTATTTCACCCAAGATACAATTTCTATGGCACGCCACTGGCAATATTATTTGATAGTGAATTTATCAATGCCACGTGCAGGCTGGTCTGGTTGCAGATGTCTTCTTCTTCTTCCTTGATGACTCTGGGAGCTGGAAATAATCTGATTTCGACTCTCACTGATTTTTGTTCTACGAGATCTCTAGGAGAAATGAACTGCCCGTCGTATGAGATCTGCAGTTTATATAGGAAATTAGATTGATCCATCCTTTTTCCACTTATTTTAAGTGCATTTAACTATTCTTCACACTTTGTAACACATGGGTTTCATCTGGACAGATCCTTGGCATTCCATGCTCATTCCAAGTGAAATTCCTTCTTTTGCTTTTTGTTGTTTGTTGTAAATAGAGGAATATTCGTTTTTCTTAATTAACTATTCAATGTTATTGAATAGAACCCTTAATTTTCAGTACACTGCCTCATGCTTAAGTTCCGTTCGTTCCGAACGAAATTCTGACTCATGCATGATCCTGTGGAGTAACTTCTTCTTCACCGTTGGTCCCCCGATATGGAGCGAGTCGATCTAGATGTATTACTTTCATCTTTCCCCGTAGTGTTCATTGGATGCGATAACGACATCGTTGAGTCGCGCCTGTATGGTGTAAAGGACCTTCCCAATCGGATTGCAGTTTGGGAGAACTATTCTTTTTGGAATGAATAGCCAAACCCGATCTTGCACCTGATAGCCCTCTGAATTGGCATGTCGATCGTACCGTGTTTTCATGCGGTCGCTGGCCATACGGATATGTTTTCTGGCTTGTTCATGAACTTCACTTAGTCGTTCTTGCAGCCGACTAGTGAACTCAGCCGTGGCTTCCGTTGATGGAAAGGGTCTTCGAAAGAGCAAATCGCAGGGTAACCTCAACTCCCTCCCGAACATCATGCAAGCTGGGGTCTCTTTTGTAACGTCGTGCACCGGGGCACGATATGCCATTAGGGCCAAAGGAATATATCGGTCCCAGTCACGTTGGTTGTCAGACGTGAACTTCTTCAGAAAGCTGACGAGGGTATGGTTGAACTTCTCGACCATGCCATCGGACAGCGGATTCAGGGGTGTTGTTCGGGTCTTTCTTATGCCAAGAACATGGCAGACCCCTTGGGACAAGCGGCTCTCAAAATTCCGTCCTTGGTCTGAATGTAATTCCATGGGAATGCCGAAACGGCCTAGCGGGTCAACCAGAGCCTATGTCACCGTGGCAGCCTCTTGATTGGGGAGCGTATGCCTCCGGCCATTTCGTAAAATATTCCATTATCACCAATATGTACCGGTTTCCATCATCAGTCGTAGGAAACGTCCTTGCTATGTCGATGGCTATCCTCTCAAATGGTGCGCCTACAGTGTATTGCTGAAGTCTCCCTCGGGTGCGTCTATGCGGTCCGCGGTCGCTGGCACACATATCGCATCGTCGGCACCATTCTTCCACGTCTGCTCGACATCGTACCCAATTAAACCGAGCTTTAGTTTTCTCCAATGTCTTGTTAACACCAAAATGTCCTCCAGCTAGCCCATCGTGAGTTTCCCGAAGTACACGAGCAAGGTGTATGCTCCCATTGGTACCGCAGCACACCGTCTTCCAGTTTCAGGCTATCCCAAAGACTCCAATATGCTTTGGTGATAGAACCAAATTCAGCTACTCCATGCCCGTCGGGGCGTTGGTTTGACAGCGTTTTTCATCTCATTATTGGCGCCAAGTCTGGATCAGCCTGTTTTTCACGACTGATAACCTCGTTGGAGCATTCATCATCCACCGGTACTAGCGCCACCGGTCTCACAGAAACGTCGTCCAGTATTTCTACCCCCTTCCCTTGCACTGCTTACACGCAGTCGTTGAGGGTCTCCTGGATAGTGCGTCAGCATTCTCTTGCTTCTAACCACTGCGATGCTCAATCTTGAAGTTGTATTCTTGCAACTGCTCCAACCATGGGGCCACCTGTCCTTCCAGTTCTCGAATCTCATCAACCGGCGCAGTGATGCGTGATCTGTACGAATAGTGAATTCCTGGACATACAGGTATTTGTGGAAATGCCTAAGAGTTTTGACAACAGCAAGCAATTCTCGTCTTGTGGTGCAGTAATTGCGCTCTGCCTTACTCAACACCCGACTGAAGTAGGCCACGACCTTCTGCTGACCGTCTTCTTCCTGCGACAGAATACCTCCAATACCGACATTGCTGGCATCTGTATCCACATAAAATCGGCGACCTGGTTGTGGGTAGGTCAGTATGGGTACCGTACACAAGGATTCCTTCAACTTCTGAAGAGCCTCTTCGCAATCTGGCTTCCACTCGAATGGTTGGTCTTTTTCTGTCAGCCGATGTAATGGCTTAGCCAGGTTGCTGAAGTCATTGACGAATCGGCGGTAATAGGTACATAACCCAAGAAAGCTGCGAAGCTCTGAGACATTCCTTGGACGAGGCCATTCTTGAACCGCTGCTAGCTTGGCTGGTTCTGGTCGGACTCCTTCTGGAGATACTACTTGACCGAGGTATCGTACTTCCTTTCGGAAGAGTTCGCATTTATCCGAGTTCAACTTCAACTTGGCTCCTCTCAAACATTAAAGTACCCCTTCCAAATTACGCAGGTGTTGGCCAAATGTCTTACCCATGACTATCACATCATCCAAATAAACCAGACAGGTCTGCCAAGACAATCCTTTTAGAACTGTATCCATCAATCGCTCAAAGGTGGCAGGAGCGTTACACAACCCAAACGGCATAACATTGAATTGCCAGAGTCTGTAAGGCGTGATGAAGGCAGTCTTCTCTTTATCTTGTTCTTGGATGCCAACTTGCCAGTAACCACTGCGAACATCCAAGGTAGAGAACCATTTAGTACCTGCCAGTGTGTCGATGGTATCGTCTATCCGTAGCAGAAGATAAGAATCCCTTCTTGTAACGTCGTTGAGGCGGCGATAGTCGACGCAGAATCTGGTGGAGCCGTCTTTCTTTCACTCCAGAACTATCGGCGACGCCCAGGGGCTGGTAGATGGTTCTATATTGTTCCACTCCTGCATATCAGCCAGCAGTTGTTGAACCTCTTCCTGTTTGTCGAGCGGTAGTCGTCGGGCTGCCTGTCTGATCGGAGTGGCATCTTCGGTGAATATCGAATGATGCACCGGATTAGTATGACCCAGATCATCGACATGCAAGGAGAAAACGTCCTGATACTTTCGTAGCAGTGCCTCAGCTTGTCGTAGCTCACCGCCGGACAGGATTCTGGCGTCGGATATCAACTTCTTTAAAGTTGAGGGTAACCTACTCTTATTGGTGCCTCGTTCTTTGTCCAAGTGCATAACTTGTTTTACTGGATGGCACGTCCCTAATTTCGTCCCAGATTTCAGGAGCACCTCCTGGTTGCTCATGTTCAGGATTCTGACTGGAATTCGACCATCTTGTACTACGTTCAAGGTGCGCCCCACCAGTAGCTGCCCATTCTGCTGTTGGGGTTCTACCACGCCCACAAACTGTCTACCAGTATCACCATTGACAGCAGCCATTAACACCTTTTCTCTTCGTGCCGGAACCCTGGCGTCCTCTTCAATGGAAACTCGGAGAACGGCAGCTGAATTATACCCATCGTCTAAGAGGATCTCTTCACTCTTGGTCTTCAACCTTCGCCCTTTGGATCTATCAAGATGTCAAATGTCTGCTCGATTGTCTATCAAAAGGGAGCAACTGATACCCTCAATTTCTCCATCAACTTTCAAGCTATGTACTTGGGTCCCGACTTTACTAACGGCGACGGCAGCTGATTGATTCCTTTTCTTTCGCTCTGTCTCATTTAGACTGCACTGGCCTTTCCCATGTCCAAACCTTCGGCACATCTCGACAATCGTGTTCCATCCGTTGTAGGTCAACAGGCCATGAGATGTCCTTGTTTACCGCATCTCCAGCATCTTGGCACTGATGGGCCTTCCTCCTCCATGTTACCAACCTCTCTGACTATCACAGTTGACTTGGCCACTAATCATCTTTGGACGCTGTATACGTACGCTCTGCTGGATGTCACCATCTTCAATAGAATCAATGAACGCTGACACACCAAGGCGTGCCCGTACCTCACTGGTGACTCCTTCCGGATAAGCCAGATGCGCGAACCTTTCAACATCCGCTGCCACTCTTGTAACGATTCATTGGAGCGTTGACTTCGATGTTTCAATTGGGCGTTGAAGATGGCGGCCTGATGTCTCTCTCCAAATCGCAGTTCCAAGGCCTCAACCAGCTGCTGGAAACTCTATGATTGGCCATCGGGAAACGATCTCAGAACCTCCATAGCACTTCCGCGGAGTTCCAATACCAGTGCCGTTGCCTTCTCCATTGGGCTCCAATGATTCGCGTTAGCGGCTGCCTCGAACTGCCTCAGATAGGTTGTCCAAGAGGTGCTGCCGTCATAGGTAGGGGCTTGGATTTTACTCTCAGCTCTTGGAGAATGTCCTGAACAGGTGCGGTTCTCTAAGAAGTTGAGCCGCTCCACAAAATTTTCGGTATCGTCTTCATATTGCCTTTGTATGCTCTCCACCTTGATCTGCAGCTGCTCCGTGTTTGCCTTGGCCTCTTCAGCTGTTGTCACAGCGGCGTTCGTCCGGTAGTTAACCTCTTCTATTTTGAAGGTCCATACTGTTGTCCCAAAGGTTCTTCTGCTCTTTCAACTGATCATGAAGGCGATCGACCGTTTCTCGCATCTCTCCCAGATGTTTGGCTTGCTCTTCTTTCAAACGTTCTTCCATATCCTGCAGGATACGCTCCTCCAGTCCCAGGGTTTGCTCAGCTTGTGTTTTGGCCTGTTCAAAAATTTTACTTTCGATGTTGCTGGACTGCTCTTCTAACTTGGCTTCGATGCTGCTGGTCTGCTCTGCTAACTTGGTTTCGATGGGGCTAAACTGCGCGGCTTGTTGTTTCGCTTGCTCTGCTTGTTGTTTCGCTTGCTCTGCTTATTGTTTCATCAGTTCGGCAAGGGTTGCCATAATGGATTCCATGTCGGCCTTCCTTGTGGACATCTTCTGTTCTTGTTATTTGACTATAAATCCTACTTCTGACACCAACTAAACTGAATTGCAGTTCGGGATCCTCTCCGCTTCGCCAAAATAACAAGAAACTACGATTTTGTGGGTTAATAATTTTATTCCACCCAAGATACAATTTCTATGAAACGCCACTGGCAATATTATTTGATAGTGAATTTATCAATGCCACGTGCAGGCTGGTCTGGTTGCAGATGTCTTCTTCTTCTTCCTTGATGACTCAGCTGGGAATAATCTGATTTTGACTCTCACTGATTTTTGTTCTACGAGGTCTCTAGGAGAAATGCCCGTCGTATGAGATTCTCAGTTTATATAGGAAATTAGATTGATCCATCCTTTTTCCACTTATTTGAAGAGCATTTAACTATTCCTCACAGTCCGTAACACATGGGTTTCATCTGGATAGATCCTTTGCATTCCATGCTCATTCCAAGAGAAATTCCTTCTCTTGCTTTTTGTTGTTTGTTGTAAATAGAGGAATTTTCGTTTTTCTTAATTAACTATTGAATGTTATTGAATAGAACCCTTAATTTTCAGTACAATAACTTAACTCATAAGTATGCCCCTTTTAAGCTTAATATCCTAGAAAGACAGATCTTCCGATCATATCGTCCGTCCTTCTTGTTTATCTTGATGTTGATGTGGCCTTTGAAATGAGATGAATATTCCAAAAAATCTGAAAGTTTAAAAATAAGTGTGGTACGAAAGCTGTAAAGTAGATATGTAGATCTAAAATCTTAAATGAAGAAAATGCTGTCATAAAATTTGCTGCGTTGTAGAATGAAACTTAATGAAAAAACTCAACTCACTCTTGCCAATTTCCAACTCCAGGGTTGATATCATAGATATGCAAATCTTCTCGTGATACCATCGTTCGTCCTTCTTGTTTATCTTGATGTGGTCTTTTGGAATGAGATGAATATTCCAAAAAATCTGAAAGTTAAAAAATAAGTGTGTTACGAAAACTGTAAAGTAGGTATGTAGATCTTAAATTAAGAAAATGCAGTCATAAAATTTGCTGCGTTGTAGAATGAAACTTAATGAAAAGACTAAATTCACTCTTGCGAATTTCTAACTCCAGGGTTGATAACATAGATATGCAAATCTCTCGTGATATCATCATCCGTCCTTCTTGTTTATCTTGATGTGGCCTTTAGAATGAGATGAAAAATCTGAAAGTTTTAGTACAGGTCGGCTACGAAAACTGGGGCGGATAGATTCATAATGAAGAAAATGATGTCATGAAATTTGCTGCATTATAAAGAGAGAGAAAAATAACTTACTAGTGTATTGCAAAATAACATCGTCCTTCCAGTTTCTCTTGATGCGGCTCTTTGGAGTGAAAGTAATATTCCAAAAAATCTGAAAGTAAAGGAATAAGACGGTTATGAAAACGGTCTTGCAATGATTGTTTTTTTTTTTTCTAGGAGGTGGAAGATATCGTCCTTATGGACATCGAGGAGACTTTTCCTGTCCTTAAGACTGGCATACTCACTAAAACCTCCACCCCCACTAGGTTTGGCTTCCCATAATAGATCGAGCGACACGTTTTTCATCTTGCACATCGGAACATGATCTTGCATACAGTTAATTTTAGTATATAAGACCGAACTTACCTTTTGTGCATTTCTATGGCTGAGAATTTGTGCTAATGTGAAAAATAATAATATTAATTAATAACTTGCTTCATAGCGTCAACTTTGCGACGTTTAAATATCTTTGGTACGCAATTTTTTTCAGAATGTCATCGTCATATCTGTTCACTTGAATCCGACCCTTTAAAATCTGATTAACATTTTTGAAATATGTGAAGATCTATAGAGATATCAGATAAGTCGTGATCATGGCATAGAAAAAGATTGAATAATTTCCGAGATAATTTCCTTTGAGAAACTATTATCAGCCTTATATTAAGATTCTTCCCTAAAATAAAACGTACACATAAAACGTAAAAAGTGAACACATATTCGAGAACATTCTTCTAAATTGAGTTCTGGATTTCACCAAAGCATTTTTCCTATACTGTTTCGTAATTATAAAGCTATGTTCATGATGCTTGCATCTGATTAACACAAGTGGCACAATTACCTATTTTTTTCTTGATGTTTCTAGTTATGTATCCAGCTATATACGAATACGTAGAAATTATGGCATCGTCTTGAAAACTATCCAATTCTACATTTATATCAAAATTACAATCATCATCATCATCAACTCCTGAAGAAATTAGACTGTCACCTAACAGCAACCTAAGCGAATCTAATCTAATAATCCTCTTTGTCATCCTCTTCACAGTTGCTGTTAGGTGACAAAAGAGAGATAAAATTATTTATAATCAATGTTTTAAACGAATTAATAAACGAATAGCATGTAGGGTTAACGTTTCTTACTCCATGGCTTCTGATGCGCCCAAAAAAGTTTTCTTGGGGGTCCTGGTAGATTCGCCTTAAGTACAGATATACAGAACCCCTGCTTTTTAATTTTCTCCAAATATCTGTTTCCATTTTTTAGCTAAACCCTGAGCCATGAAAACAAGGACATGATCGGCAAATTGCATACTCTTACCATCAATAAGATGCTGCAACCCTATAACCGTATCCCACTCTATATCTCAACAAAATGTTCAAATGCTGTCCAAAAAAGCCAACAAAAATTACAGTTTGTATAATATGTGGCAGTGTATTCCACAATAGTTGTATGGAATGAAAAATATACTTCAGAATTGATGAAACACGAGTGTAATGTGAATATTGCGTTGGAAAATATAGTAGTGACAACACAGTTTTGAAATCTACATCAGAATTGGTAATACACTCGAAGTAAAAGTGAGTTTTCTTGAAACAGAAATTATCCTATTATGAAAAATAATTGAAGAATAAGACGAAAAATGCAAGTTTATAATCGAAGCTAAAAACATGCAAGAAGACAAAATAAAATACTCTCAAGAAGAAAACAAAAAATATCAATACAAAAACAATGCAGCAAAATATGTCAAACAATCTATTCCCAAGGATGTAAACAAACCGAAGACAGCTGCAGAGTGCCAAGATGCAATTCATAGTCAAAGTTTAGTAGAAGAAGAAGTTATTGAAGGTCAAAGTCAACCTGATTTGAACTTCCCGCCTCTCAGTCAAACTGAAATGTCAGTGGTGACAATAAATGAAGAGAGAGAAAACACAGAAAATAACGAAGAAGATGGTACACATAACCTCAAACAACATAAAAACAAAAGGCGTCGATCCCAAAACAGAAAAAAATAACCAAAATGTAATAGTAAGGGTGCTGAATTCAGATCCAAATCGAATGAAATGCTTCATGATTGGAGCTAATATTGTGTATAAAAATAACCTATATGATCTGGAATTCTGGCCAAAAGGAGTAGGATCCCGCAGGTTTGACTTCGCACGATTCAGGCAGCATGAAAGAAGGGCACGAGGCAATCAAAACACTTTTTTATAAATAACCAAATAGAAACCAATGTGAAGGACCCTGAAGACGTTGGAAATAAAAATATTAATTTTATGTTATATCTAAATGCACGAAGTATTAACAATAATCAGAACTGTAGAAGGTAGAACTGATCAATGAAAATCCTGTTTATTTCGGTAACAGAAACATGGCTAAAAGAATTTAAAGTAAGTAATTTCCCAATTAATGGCTATCATGTAGTACATTCTTATTGTAGCGAGATATACAAAGGTGGCGGAACTGCCTGACTTTGAATACTGTGGTTGTGAATACAAATATATGACTTGTCACAGAATTGCAACTATATATAGGTCGCCCCCAGGTAACTTCCAACACTTCTGCATAAAACTTCAAGAGCTACTACTTGAAATTTTTGTTTTGTTTGTGGATTATAGGAGATTTCAATATAGATTTTAAAACATTATCCCGTGAGAGAGAGGAAGTATTAGATATTTTTGCCCAGTATGGACTTCATAGTATAGTAGAACAGGATACCAGAGTAAATGCACAATCTAGCACAAGAATTGATAATATTTTCGGTAACAATCTCAGATCATAAATATATCACAGTAAAAGTGAATCAAAACGTGTATACTGATAGAATAAACATAAAGGTAGGTAGAAACTATAACAGAAAAAACAAACAAAAATTTTCCCGACTGGTAAAAAATGAGAAGTGGGATGTACAATATAACCTAGAAACCTGTAATGATAAATACAATAAATTTGAAAGCATTATTCAAAATCACTTTTTTAATGCATTCCCACTACAAAATCAAAAATTAAAACCAGTTTCAAAGATTTGGGTTACTGAAAACGTAAAACAATCAAGTGAACAGCTCAAAAAATTATAAATCCTTCAGAAAAAGTATCCAATACTAGGGATACATCATAAAATCAAAAAACGTGATCACCAACAGTTTGTCGAAACGTGTAAGCACAATCACTATGATAACATAATTGAGAATTCCGAAAACAAAAGTAAAACTTCGTGGTCTATTATAAATGAACTGAAAGGTAAATCCAAACCCAAACCCAATATTACATTAATACATGCAAATGAAGAGATTACTTCAGCTGTAATTGTAGCAAACACCTTCAATAATTTCTTTATTGATGCACCAACTAAAGTAATACATAATATACAAGATTTAGGTGGGAATGTTTCCCCTACTCAGAGAAATATCATTACCCCAATTAGACATTGAAAATATCTTTAACTTAAAAACAAGCGATCTTCTGGTCCCGATGATCTGCCTAACAATATTATAAAAGAATTCAAGGAATATTTAGTTAAACCATTTTGTCATATCATAAACTCCTCGATAGAAAAGGGAATTTTACCGGAGTCTTTAAAAATAGCGAAGGTGATCCCCTTATACAAAACCGCGAAAAATTTATTAGAAAATTATAGAGCATTGTCTCTTACATCAGTGTTTGCAAAACTGTTTGAGTATTGTATGCTAGAGAGGTTGACCTCCTTCATTGTGAGATTTAATCTGATACCAGATGAACAACATGGATTTAGAAAATCCATATCAATCACAACAGCGACAACAAAAACATATATAGACATATTAACGGAATTGGACGAGAAAAGATGTCCAGTCGGAATATACTGCGACCTGACCAAAGCTTTTGATTGTCTACCACACCATCGATTGTTAGAAAAGCTGTGGAATTATGGGATCAGAGGAATTACACATCAATGGTTTCGGTCTTTTCTTAATGGTAGAAAGCAATATCTACAGATTTCTCACCGCTCAGATTTGATATCAATAAATGTAGGCGTACCGCAGGAAAGCGTTCTTGCCCCTATATTATTATTCTTGTATTTAGCAGATATTGTCAAATACTTAGATGAATACAGGCTGACACTTTACGCAGATGATATGTGGATCTTGGTATCAGGACTCCTTAAAAAACATCCAACAAAATTGTGATGATTTAATGTCAAGACTGATATTTTGGTTCTCATCAAACAAATTACATATCAATTCTGGTTTAGTATTTCACTCTAGATAAAAGAGGATTAGAAACATAGATATTAGAATGGGAGAGGTGAATTTACAACAATGCCAAAAAATAAAGTTTTTAGGCATAACTATAAATGATACATTAGATTGGGACATCCATATCAGAGATACAATGTCCAAACTAAACACCAAAATATACCAACTAAAATACCTCCGATGAGTTCTCAACTTGTCAGTACTAAAAATGTTTTATTATACTGAAATTCAATCACGACTCACATATGGAATCTTGCTATGGAGCTCAGCAACAGCAGCTCAGAAATTATTCTTACTGCAGAAAAAATGCATTAGAACATTATTAAATAAAAGTCAGAGAGATTCATGTAGACCATTATTTACTAAACTGAAAATACTTCCTCTCTCCTGCTTGTATATTTTAGAAATATCGTCCTTCATATTTAAAAATAAAAACAGCGTTAGTAATCATCACAGCTACTCAACGAGATTTAACCATCATCTAAAAACACCTCGAAATAATTTGAATGTAGCTCTCAGAGGACCCATCACCAATGGTGTAAGGATTTACAATTAGCTCCCTGAGATAATTAAAAAGGAAGTTACTGACTTCAAATTCAGAAAGCATCTCAAAACTTTTTTGTTTTATAGTACCGAAGAATTTTATGCCAGTTAGATAGATGTATATAGATGTATAATGTACATTTTATTTTACTCTATTTTTTAAATGTCACTTTTAAATGTGAACATATATGTAACCTATAACTTGTTTCATATCAGTTGTAGTGGTCTTAGAAAATCAATAAACTTTACTTTATCGTAAGTGAGATTCGGATCAAGGGACATTTCATCGAACATTAAGGTACAGTGCCTATAACGTATTGACAACTGTCGACGGAATGTTTAAGCACTTCCATGACTTTGGGGTTTATACCCACTTCGAGTAACGGATGGCTTCATCAAGGCGTGATCTATTTGAAATATTTTGAAGTGCCAAGCGACGAGATTCTTTTCCAAGATCCTTCGCAATATTGTACAGACTGCGTGCTTTTGGTGTCCAAAAGTCTACGAACACCCATGCTTCTCAGTACAGATGTTCGTGATTTGGAAGAAGAACCTGAAAAAATAATTATGAATTAACTTATGGTGTCACATTATTGATGTGAGTGTACGTATAGAATAAAATAAATACCTTGTCGTACTGGTGTTTCCTGGAGAATGATATGGAAAGGAAGTAATTTCGATGGTGGCGTAATGGCTCTGCTCTCTGGAAATAGAAATGTTTTTTTTTTGTCATTCTATTTAAGGAATGTCTCAGCCGAGCTGGTATACTTCTGCAGTATTCCGGTCTCTAAGCAAGAGCGTAGAAATTCCGCAGGAACTTTATAAAAATCTGTGCCGTGCCAAAAATCGCCGATTTTTGCATTTGGCCAGAACCAAACTCCGTGATGTTTAATTCCGGGAGGTACCTATCCAGCTTTGGTGTTATCGCTCCCAGAGCTCCTATCGCGATAGGTATTACCTTGAAGGTTTTTTTTCCATATCCTGGTAATTTCCTGACCCAATGCCTGATATTTTTTGACCCTTTTTCCGTTTCCTTCTCGGCTATTCTCGCGTCTCCCGGTATGGCTATATCAATGATGTGGATTCGTTCGCTTTCTATCACTAAGATATCTGGCGTATTATTTATATATATATAGAGGCTGTTTCAGCGAGACCGTTCTTTAGAAGTTTATTGGGTTTAATTGATAAGATGAAGCGAATCCCTATGCCTCAATTCGAGCTGCCGAAAAAGATCTGGGAATCGGTACATCTTGAATATAAGGAATTTGAAGAATCACACTATTATAAGATCTTGTTAGTGCAAGACTTCATCCTCAAGATCCCTTCTACAAAGTTAACTTGTCTGAGATGCTTTATCTTCGAAGCCAAGAATTTTTTAGAACATGTAGAATGTTTAACGAGATCAGTTATCCACATTTACCTCCGATGACCAAAGGTAAATTTAGAAGAATTTAAGCATTTTTTACGTTTCGGAATAATCAATCATATTAAATACAAAATAGTGTATTTCTTGATTTGTATAGACATTATTTTTATTATTCTTATCCACTGTAATTCTTAATAGCTTACTTACTTTGTCGTTTGACATATTTATTGAGAATGCTTATTTATTTTCCATGGCAGACTACGTAAGTATCGATGAGAAATGTGCGCATGAAAAAAAAAACTTAATTATCTCCTAAACTATCAATCTCAGGTATAGGACATGTGGGGTATATAAGATGTAAAATTAAACGCCCAAGACGACTAAGCAATAAAATATGTGGGTGCCATTTAAAAAAATCAAGTTATGGTTCTTTAAAATTTCGAAAAGTTATCGTGCCATAGTAAAGTAACCCTACAATGTAGACACCAGTTTTGGGCTGCAAAACATACTCCAACATGTTGTTTAGTGATGCGCAAAGCAAGACCAAGACCAAGACCGATATGGTCTTGGTATTGGTCTTGGTCTTGCACCCTTGGTATTGGTCTTGGTCTTGCATCAAATCCTTAGTCTTGGTCTTGGGTCTTGGTCTTGCATATACGGTCTTGGTATTGGTCTTGGTCTTGCTGCAAGACTTGCAAGACTTTGCAATACTCTTGCAAAAATTTTGATCTTTTTATAAGTGTGAAAAGTTGTTGCGATTCTAAACCGTAATTGCTTAATCCAAATGAAGAAGAACCCTGCATATGTATGGGAAGTATGTAATTCAAAATCTTATAAGATTGCCTATAATTATATTATCATTCGAAATGGTTAAATATCGACCGTAAAAGGTAAAGTTTATGAATAAAATATTTGAAAAATGTATTGCTGCTCAGATTATTAAATATTTTGAGGCTAATAATTTCTTCACAGAAGCTCAACACGGATTCAGAAGTTCCCGCAGCACTACTTCTTGTACCTATTATTGACTTTGTAACCCAGATACTCAGTGCCTTTGAATGTCACCAAAACAACAGCACTATCTTCTGTGATCTAAGTAGGGCCTTTGACTGTTCTTCGCAGAATCTCTTAATCGATAGGCTAAAGTTATATAACTTTGATTCAAAAAGCCTTAAGCTTATCATATCTTACAAACAGAACACGGAGGGTACATGTGGGAGGTGTCATGTCTGAGAGTTAGAACTTGGGAGTTGGGGTCCCACAAGGCTCAATATTGGGACCATTATTATCTTTAATATATAAAAATGATTTACCACAAAGCAGCCCCGCTGCCAGTTTAATCTCTATGCTGGTGACACAACTGTCTTACTTCACATTGCTAACAAAGAAGAAATCTGCGAAAGAACGTCTGATGCTCAATCGACAATCAAGACTTGGTTTGATGGCCGTTGTCTCATTTTAAATGCGACTAAAACATATAAAATGGTTTTTCCACTAAGAGATTATGACACAGAACGGGAACTTTCAGAGTCTGTACGATTTCTGGGTATAACCCTGGACTCAAAATTGAGCTGAGGTAAACATACTGACGGGTTAGCAAGGATACTAGCTAGAAACAATTATTTATTAAGAAATATCTCAAATAGTGTCTCTGAGGAGGTGTTGAGGACTGTTTAATTTGTTCTCTGTCATGCACTGCTGTCATACACCATAATTGTATGGGGTAATGCTTATAGTGCAACCAGAATTTTTGCCTTACAGCGAGCGGCTATACGAATAAGATTGCATTTCAAGAGAACAAAATATTAACACTTCCTTCTCTTTTTATTTACGAGAATCTCTTGTATGCCAAAACAAACTTACATATATTCAGACCTAGCAGTTACTTTCACTCCTACCATACCCGTAAAAAGATACAATGATAACATCTTTTTTAGATTGAGAAAATGCTAGAATGGCGAAAATTTCCTAGCTGAAATATTTCAATAATCTTCCTACAGCAGTTCATAACCATAACAATCTAATAATAAAATTAAATTATTTCTGATTGAAAAATGTTTTTATAATATAAATGATTTTTTAATGTGTAACATGTCCCATGCATTTTAATCTTTTCATAGTAATTCAAACTTAAGTTGAGTGTGTCTCGTACCTTTATTCAAAAATTCTATTTCAGTGTATTTACTTATTTACTTCATATATTTTCAAATTGGACGTATGTACGTTAATGTATTAACATTACATAAATAAAGAATTTGAATCTGAAAGAGCCAAGGGAATTCATTCCAATCCAATGTTTCTTTCCAAAGTCTTTGCATGGCAGATGACTGGGCCTAACAGCCCCACTGGACTGAAAATTTGTGCTGTTTGAGAGGGTACAGACCGCTTGCAAATAAGGTTGAGGTAGTTTCACGGTGTATATGCTATTATCTTCTGTGGCGTTCCAATATAGTTCTGATTTTTTGAATGTTGTTGAAACCTCCTAATTCAAATAACTCAGTACTTCAGTATTATTTGCTCTGGTTGCGATATCGTCTACATATTTTTCTTATTATTGTCTCATTATTGTCGCTGCTATATATGTAATATTTTTCCAGCCTTATTTCTCCAAATGATTCTTGGGTAAATAGGATCTTCCGGTCGTATTTGTCAAATAATTTTTACAGCGGTAAATACAACATCATATATTCTGGATCTTATCCATAGTGAATTGTTCTCACTGTGCAGAGTAAGTCCAAATGGTAACGTTTCGTTTGAGGACAAGCCCTTACTTTTTTTGGCTGATAGTTAGTAATAACCCGCATCTGTGCTTTCGAGTTCGACCAAGTGTCTTAAGTCTATTTATTCTTGTATAGTTGCATGATACCCCGCTTTCAATTCAGAATTTTGTCATTGTTTTCTTTCAAGCTTTAAAAATCTTTTCAAAGCTCCACTCTTGGGTTCAGAGAGCAATTCAATTTTCTCATTGAATGGTAAGGCTACGTTGTTCAATCTCCCAAAATTTTTGTAAATCGAATTCTACATAGACGTGATATTCTTATTTTGGTTTGGTAGCTGGTGCTTGACCTCTCGTTTATGAAAATAGAAGTTTTCGTTTGCTGTAAAGTTAATATGTCCCACAAATAGAATGGACAAGCTTATTCCCGATTCTAGGATTATATCGATGGCGCTGGTTAATGGAAGTTTGGATCGTCTGATCTGATATTTCTTCATTCTACTATTTATGCCAGACTTATGTACAGGTAACTTGTTCCTATATATATATTTGGATTAACCTATTCTCAATCTTCATAAATACCTTTATTTTTTTCAATTTGATCCAGCCGTTTTGGAGTTATTCATTTTTTTCTAAAAAATTATGCGGTAGCATACATTTATTCAATCATAGAACAGTAGATTTTTCGGATATCAATTTAGGATGTTCCAACAACATTAGTGATGCGGCGAGATTGGTCTTGGTCTTGCAGACCAGACGCTAATAAATAACCTAATTAATTTAATGTTTGAACTCCCTTATGATCGATCTTTATTTTACATATTCTAAAAACATTGAATTAAAAGTTGTTGGGTGAAAAGCGAGTTCATTTTACCCTTCTAGGATTTCCGGATTTCAAAAAATTCTTAAATACCCTACACCTATACCGTAATTTCAACCCTTCTAGAATTTCCCTTACCGAGCTGTTTTCAAAGAATCCCGACAGTTCGTAGCCAGGGGAAGGTAAACTAAGTACACGGTTTTTTATTATTTTTTCTATCGCGCAGAATGTTTTAAGCAAACGTTAAACATCATCTATAAATCTGATTTTTTTTGATGACATTTATCCAGTGGCCACTTTTGGAGATATTTGAAATTTTATATTGCCCTTATTTTGAAACTATTTTTTCGGTCATGCTCATTAACTAACTCCACTGAGATATTCACACGACTGACTTTTTAAATAGATACACTTTTTGTAAATGTGCGTATTAAATCTCTAACTGTTTTTAATTTTCATTTTTTGGAAAAAGCTTTCTACAAAAATTGAAGTTAGTTTTATCAGAAATACTTTTGATCGCTTTCAGAGATTCTTTCTATTTTATTAAAGAAAATGGTACAAAACCATTGTAGAATGAGCAAGAGAATGAGTTATGAAATAGAAGTATGAAGTAGAAGTATGTAGTAAAATGAATGCTCAGTTGGGACGGATGATACCAAGAAAACACAAGCAGACTAAGTCGCGCTAGTAAGATACGATTCTCATATGTGAATGGTGATTATTAATTTATAAACTTTTACGCAACTCACTGGCCCTAACTTAATTCTAGGCACCTAGTTTTATTCTCATTACTTATTCTACATTAACAGGCGTGTTTGTTCTGGACAATGACAATTTTTACATACGGTCGATATTTAAACATTTCGAATGATAATATAATTATTACATACTTCCCATACATATGCAGGGTTCTTCTTCATTTGGATTAAGCAATTACGGTTTAGAATCGACAACTTTTCACACTTATAAAAAGATCAACATTTTTGCAAGAATCTTGCAAAGTCTTGCAAGTCTTGCAGCAAGACCAAGACCAATACCAAGACCGTATATGCAAGACCAAGACCCAAGACCAAGACTAAGGATTTGATGCAAGACCAAGACCAATACCAAGGGTGCAAGACCAAGACCAAGACCAAGACCGATATGTTCTTGGTATTGGTAAATGGTTAAATATCGACCGTATGAAAAAATTGTCATTGTCCAGAACAAACACGCCTGTTAATGTAGAATAAGTAATGAGAATAAAACTAGGTGCCTAGAATTAAGTTAGGGCCAGTGAGATGCGTAAAAGTTTATAAATTAATAATCACCATTCACATATGAGAATCGTATATTACTAGCGCGACTTAGTCTGCTTGTGTTTTCTTGGTATCATCCGTCCCAACTGAGCATTCATTTTACTACATACTTCTACTTCATACTTCTATTTCATAACTCATTCTCTTGCTCATGCTACAATGGTTTTGTACCATTTTCTTTAATAAAATAGAAAGAATCTCTGAAAGCGATCAAAAGTATTTCTGATAAAACTAACTTCAATTTTTGTAGAAAGCTTTTTTCAAAAAATGAAAATTAAAAACATTTAGAGATTTAATACGCACATTTATAAAAAGTGTATCTATTTAAAAAGTCAGTCGTGTGAATATCTCAGTGGATTTAGTTAATGAGCATGATCGAAAAAATAGTTTCAAAATAAGGGCAATATAAAATTTCAAATATCTCCAAAAGTGGCCGCTGGATAAATGTCATCAAAAAAATCAGATTTATAGATGATGAATAACGTTTGCTTAAAACATTCTGCGCGATAGAAAAAATAATAAAAAACCGTGTACTTAGTTTACCTTCCCCTGGCTACGAACTGTCGGGATTCTTTGAAAACAGCTCGGTAAGGGAAATCCTAGAAGGGTTGAAATTACGGTATAGGTGTAGGGTATTTAAGAATTTTTTGAAATCCGGAAATCCTAGAAGGGTAAAATGAACTCGCTTTTCACCCAACAACTTTTAATTCAATATTTTTAGAATATGTAAAATAAAGATCGATCATAAGGGAGTTCGAACATTAAATTAATTAGGTTATTTATTAGCGTTTCTTATCTAATCATTGAGTAAAATAATATGTTTCCTACCAATTTTGTGTTTGGTTACGGAACTGCAAGAGTCTTGCAAGTCTCGCAAGTCTTGCAGCAAGACCAAGACCAGGTTAGTCTTGGTATTGGTCTTGCATCCCAGTATTGGTCTTGGTCTTGGGTCTTGGTCTTGCATAGAAGGTCATGGTCTGCAAGACCAAGACCAATCTCGCAGCATCACTAATGTTGTTGGAACATCCTTAATTGATATCCGAAAAATCTACTGTTCTATGATTGAATAAATGTATGCTACCGCATAATTTTTTAGAAAAAAATGAATAACTCCAAAACGGCTGGATCAAATTGAAAAAAATAAAGGTATTTATGAAGAATGAGAATAGGTTAATCCAAATATATATATATAGGAACAAGTTACCTGTACATAGGTCTGGCATAAATAGTAGAATGAAGAAATATCAGATCAGATGATCCAAACTTCCATTAACCAGCGCCATCGATATAATCTTAGAATCGGGAATAAGTTTGTCCATTCTATTTGTGGGACATATTAACTTTACAGCAAACGAAAACTTCTATTTGCATAAACAAGAGGTCAAGCACCAGCTACCAAACCAAAATAAGAATATCACGTCTATGTAGAATTCGATTTGCAAAATTTTTGGGAGATTGAACAACGTAGCCTTACCATTCAATGAGAAAATTGAATTGCTCTATGAACCCAAGAGTGGAGCTTTGAAAAGATTTTTAAAGCTTGAAAGAAAACAATGACAAAATTCTGAATTGAAAGCGGGGTATCGAACTCGAAAGCACTGATGCGGGTTATTACTAACTATCAGCCAAAATAAGTAAGGGCTTGTCCTCAAACGAAACGTTACCATTTGGACTTACTCTGCACAGTGAGAACAATTCACTATGGATAAGATCCAGAATATATGATGTATTTACCGCTGTAAAAATTATTTGACAAATACGACCGGAAGATCCTATTTACCCAAGAATCATTTGGAGAAATAAGGCTGGAAAAATATTACATATATAGCAGCGACAATAATGAGGCAATAATAAGAAAAATATGTAGACGATATCGCAACCAGAGCAAATAATACTGAAGTACCGAGTTATTTGAATTAGGAGGTTTCAACAACATTGAAAAAATCAGAACTATATTGGAACGCCACAGAAGATAATAGCATATACACCGTGAAACTACCTCAACCTTATTTGCAAGCGGACTGTACCCTCTCAAACAGCACAAATTTTCAGTCCAGTGGGGCTGTTAGGCCCAGTCATCTGCCATGCAAAGACTTTTGAAAGAACCATTGGATTGGAATGAATTCCCTTGGCTCTTTCAGATTCAAATTCTTTATTTATGTAATGTTAATACATTAACGTACATACGTCCAATTTGAAAATATATGAAGTAAATAAGTAAATACACTGAAATATAATTTTTTAATAAAGGTACGAGACACACTCAACTTAAGTTTAAATTACTATGAAAAGATTAAAATGCATGGGACATGTTACACATTAAAAAATCATTTATATTATAAAAACATTTTTCAATCAGAAATAATTTAATTTTATTCTTAGATTGTTATGGTTATGAACTGCTGTAGGAAGATTATTGAAATATTTCAGCTAGGAAATTTTCGCCATTCTAGCATTTTTTCAATCTAAAAAAGATGTTATCATTGTATCTTTTTACGGGTATGGTAGGAGTGAAAGTAACTGCTAGGTCTGAATATATGTAAGTTTGTTTTGGCATACAAGAGATTCTCGTAAATAAAAAGAGAAGGAAGTGTTATAGTATTTTGTTCTCTTGAAATGCAATCTTATTCGTATAGCCGCTCGCTGTAAGGCAAAAATTCTGGTTGCACTATAAGCATTACCCCATACAATTATGGTGTATGACAGCAGTGCATGACAGAGAACAAATTAAACAGTCCTCAACACCTCCTCAGAGACACTATTTGAGATATTTCTTAATAAATAATTGTTTCTAGCTAGTATCCTTGCTAACCCGTCAGTATGTTTACCTCAGCTCAATTTTGAGTCCAGGGTTATACCCAGAAATCGTACAGACTCTGAAAGTTCCCGTTCTGTGTCATAATCTCTTAGTGGAAAAACCATTTTATATGTTTTAGTCGCATTTAAAATGAGACAACGGCCATCAAACCAAGTCTTGATTGTCGATTGAGCATCAGACGTTCTTTCGCAGATTTCTTCTTTGTTAGCAATGTGAAGTAAGACAGTTGTGTCACCAGCATAGAGATTAAACTGGCAGCGGGGCTGCTTTGTGGTAAATCATTTTTATATATTAAAGATAATAATGGTCCCAATATTGAGCCTTGTGGGACCCCAACTCCCAAGTTCTAACTCTCAGACATGACACCTCCCACATGTACCCTCCGTGTTCTGTTTGTAAGATATGATAAGCTTAAGGCTTTTTGAATCAAAGTTATATAACTTTAGCCTATCGATTAAGAGATTCTGCGAAGAACAGTCAAAGGCCCTACTTAGATCACAGAAGATAGTGCTGTTGTTTTGGTGACATTCAAAGGCACTGAGTATCTGGGTTACAAAGTCAATAATAGGTACAAGAAGTAGTGCTGCGGGAACTTCTGAATCCGTGTTGAGCTTCTGTGAAGAAATTATTAACCTCAAAATATTTAATAATCTGAGCAGCAATACATTTTTCAAATATTTTCTATATAGTTGTTGGTTATTCATAAACTTTACCTTTTACTTAATAAATTCAGATATTTTGATCATTATATGACAAGATTATTATGTACAAACTATGAAACCCTATGCGATTTTATGATTTAACAACGTTGGAAATGTCCACTGTGACGTACCTACTACTATTCAACTGCTTACTTATGAATTATTATAAGATTTTTTCGCATTAATACTTTGACATTCTAATTCCAGTCCTTTTCAAGTCTCTATATTTTAATCTTATAAGTTCCCTTTATTAAAAGCAGAATGAAATACTTTAACTTAAATTATGTTTTACGCGGAGATGCAAAGAACAAAGAAAAATTGTATTTAAGGACGAACATCTTTTCAACTACGTTGTTAACAAAAATAAAATCGTTGCCGAATAATTTTCTAACTTCTGTGAAGAGCACAATTTATGTTCAAGTGTTTGCTCACGTTTGCCTTTGTTGATTTTATGAATTTTACATTTCAGCATTCTTCCTTGCTCATAACAATGCACATATGGCTTTGTAATTGACAAAAACAACAAGTCATTTTCTAGTTGGCATGGGACAGGCACATTGTGATATTTTGTAGTTACAAATAAAATAATACTATACTTTATGTCCATCCAGTAAAACGTCCACAAAAACAAACTGAAATATAAATTATAATTTCAGAAGAGAATATGAGTCGTTTGTTCCTATTTACATCATAATTTTATTCTCAAATTACCTTGAGCATGAAGGTGTCAGAAGGCTTGTAACAAATTTACCTTAGCTCGTGCTTCCCATTCTAGCAGTATAACAATGGAATTGCTATTATAGAAAGCCACAACGCATTGAAATGGAAATATAAAATGTGGACAGTTTATTACGCCATTAATTTTATTTATAAAATCTAAAATCTACTGCAAATTGCACAATTATAATGTTATCGTTAACTAAAACTACTAAAACGTTGAGTTCGTGTATGTGTGTTTCCTGAATGTGTCTTAATTTTTAGCAGAACCATTGGCATAAAATTTGGTGAGTAATTTTCAATAACAATCGTTGTTTATTTTTAAATGATACGGCAATAAATGTAAGAAATATTTCTATATTAAATCTTTTTACCAATGCTGAGGTCAATTTTTTAGGATAATGCCCGAAAAAATACTAAACAATAATAATTCTGTTGGTACATACAAGTAATTTTGAAGTTGTACAAGAGATAAAGTATTAGTTTTAGGTAATTGTAATAAGAAGTCTTTTGGTACCAACTTAAAAATATCATTACCTAACTAAAATATTTTTATTTTCTACTTTCAGTGCGCCGTCCTATAATGTAGCTCCTACTTTATGCAAAAACATATTTATTCCTCATTTTTGGGTAGTTTATTAGTTATCAAAATCGTTGAGAGTTTACTTCTATTCACTGATTTCAAAATATAGCGGCAACTATCTTAGTGCCTTAACTCGTAAACCCTTAAATTTTCTTAAAATTTTCAACTCAAATATCAAAAATGAACTTTTCCAGTATTCTCTATTTCGGAGATAAGGTGGGAACGGTCAATTTTGTTCATTTTCCTTTAAAATTTTCTAAACCGTTTATTTTGAAACTTTTAGAGAAAATATATTTGATTACTCCTAATGATCTGTTTCTGTCATTTGATAGGTATAACACAATGCTGTTCATGAAAATGTTGCTATTAGTTTTCTAATTTGTCCCACAAAATCTAGCTCCAGTATCAGAAAAAATAGAATCTGACAAGCACTAGAGTGATCTTTTAAGGATTCCGATTTTTCATCCGTTGTAAAGAAGCATAAAAATTAAACATACAATTGATTTGTATTCCTCTTCTTTTTGGAGGCCAGTCAAAAAGCGTTTAACTAGGAACTGACCTTACCTGTTTACAAAAATTTATTCAGTTAACAAGAGAGAAACAACATGAGGATGAGATTGGTAGCTCAAGCTCTTTAACCAATGTTACTTTCATCCGCATCTTTCTTCCAGTGCCTCAGAATGACCTTCCATATTATGTTGTATGTCTCTTATAATCTGTGCTGATTTTTTATTTTCACAAACACTTTTGAAAGACTTTTGATTCCGACATTTTGTATGCTTGCTTTCTTGAATACTGTACAGAAAACTAATTTTAGATAAGTTCCTGGATACCTAATAGCTTAGAGATTGGTTATATGCTTTGAATGAGCAGGAGGTGTTGGCGGTGACAACGTCTACGAGTTACTACTTGTACAATTGTCTACAATTGAAAACATAATATTATATTCTAGAGTAATCAGTTTCCTTTCAGTACTTTTTTGTCAAAAAATGACTAATATATGGTACGAGATTATACCTTTATTATCTAAGTATGTATGTTTTTATACCAATGAATGACGTGGATGAACTTTATACGTAACTAGCGAAATCTTGATCCAAATTGCTTCTAAATTACTAATCATCTATAAAATATTGGAGATCATCCTAACTTATCATTTAATCTATACGTCTAACTACATGATACTTACATGAAGGATTGTGTTAAAACAGAAGTGTTTCCTTCTTACTAACTTTACACCTAAGTTAGATTCAAAGTGATTTAATTATTTTTCAGTCGTGTCTTCCATATCTCGTCACAACCGTTGATATATAGTCACGACATTTATAATTATTATAAATACAAGATTTATATCTAACTTGATGTAAGCGACTCGAATATCTGAGTATTCTCGACTGACATATTTAAAAAATTATTAAAAGTATAGGAACTGATAGGGCCAAAATAGCGTTCAAGAATAGCTGTAAATTTTAGAGTTCTACTTGATGTTCAACTATTTTATTTATCTTTTTTCCAAATTGCAAAAGGCAAATATGTTGCTGGGCTATAGAAATATTTTTTCTTTCAATACACAATAATTTATGTATTATCAATTGAATGTAGTTCTAGCTAAGGTGTTAATCTGTATATTAATATAAATATATTGTAAATATGGTTTATCAAAAATAAGGCTATGATAGATAATTCATTTATATATAGCTCCACTTTTTCGATATGCCTTCCGTAAAGTAGGACGTTATCGCATCTAAATATAAATGAATTGTATACATTCCTCCTCTTGTGAAGTTGTTTTTTGATGGAAAAAAGTCATATTAATTTTCTAACGTAGTACTGAAATTAATGATATTAATTTTCTGACAAAAGAAGAACAAGACCTTATTAGTCGGCATTTAAATCTTATCATATACTTACCAGTGTGCCACGTCATTGAGGTAAAATGCGCCACTGTCTTCCTCTTTATAATAAGCTTCAGAAGGCACGTGGTGCAAGAAAATGTCCCCGTTCTTTTCATTAGATAACTGATTAGGAATTATTTAACATTTACTTGTGCTCTATTAAGTTTTATAAATAACTAACTAGACGATCGCGACATCTCAAAGATTTCAGTAAGTATGTAGGTACAGGGTATCCCATTTTCGACATTTTTGTAGGGTATTCCGTACCTGTTGGTAATAGCTCAAAAGTAATGAACGTACGATTTGTTCTTTCAACTGCAAACTTTGAATGATGAAATCAAATTTTAAAAAAAATCTACAAGGCAAAATTGAAAACAAGACATTTTTTATAAATGACTGTATAATTCATTAAAATTGAAACATGTTAGTTTTTCTTTAGAACAATTCTGGAGTAGTACACTGTTTTCAGAATGACTATAGAGGTCAGGCCAAAAATTTATCAGATACAATCGCGATTCTTATAAAATTATGGAATGTCAATATTTTTAACGGATTTTACTTACTCATGCAAATTCTGGAACAGTGAAGACGATGTTGATATCTGACGTGTATAATAAATAGTATCTATTTATTTTGTTACACTAGAAGCCATGAAGTTCATTTGAAGAAGAATGATCAGAATATTTTTTCTACAAAAAATTTACCGACTTTATTAGTTGCTCCACTGAAAAATACAAAATTATATTGATTCTGTTGGTACTGTTCATTTTAAAATTGTGCTGTTATAGCTAGAGAGAAGAACAAACTTTAAAAGTACCATCACCAATAGAATTAATAGATATTAGTTTGTACGTTTCAGTTTCAGTGATAGTCGGTTCTACTTTTTGTGAGAAAAAAATATATCAGACTTTGGACCTTGTACGCAGATTGTAACTAAAAAGAAACTATACCTATGAATCAATCAATAGAAAATATATATCTCCTAATGTAACAACAACTTCGATACAACTGTAGTGAATTATTGTGCGATCGTCAAACTCGAATTTGCAACTACCACGGAATCGTGAGATATATAGGAAAAGGCTTTTTCCAATTCCCTCCCAACTTTAAAACCTAACAAAGTAAATTTATTAAAGAACGAAGAAACTAGTATAGGTACTCAAAGTTTCAGAATCTTTCTCCTGCTGTAACAAGTACGTTCAAATATGTAAAAGTCTTGTGTGTAAAAGTAAATACTTATTTTATTTTTAATTAAAGACTGTTTGTTCAAACCATTTGCTTTTTTGCACTACCCGCTAAACAACCCAAATTGTATAAAAATCACAATATAATGTAATGTTACTTACACTCCAAAAAGTGTTATGTAATTTCAAATTTTCTGAAAAACTTAATCATTTTAAAGATTGAATAGACCTTGAATACAATGCCTGGATTGCATACTCTGCCGTAATATATACCTACAATGTGGTTTTATCAGAATATATATTTACTTCCATCGTCTATTGTATTAACTTAAAAGAATTCTTTCTTTGAATTTCGAAATAAAACGGAATATAGTTATCTTATGCATTTAGCTGATATTGAGAGTTATTTTGAAAAGTGACTACGAACACGGCAAATTCACTGAGTTAATGAATTTTCACACTTCCCAAAGCATCTTCGCCCATCAGCTTGTCTGATACAGACATCTATCTACCCATCGAAAGTGCGCTGCAGGTGAAGCTGAAAACTTTGAATTGTTTTATAAGCTAAGACAAGTTATAATTAGTTTCGAAATGTGCGTCAGTTTTATAAATGAAAATGCTAATCTCTATAACTGTAATAATATTGCTGAGAAATGAGGTATTATTCTGCTTGAAATCTTGAAATATCGTCTCCATACTCCACAAGCCATCTTGAAAGTTTAATGATTGGCATATATTGGTACATTGGCTCGAAATACAGAGCGGATCAAATAAAACGACAACGTGGTCCTGACACATATTAAATGAAAGTACTAATAAAAATGTTTCTTTATAAAGAAGATTTCTTAAATTTTCACAGATTCTATATTTTACGTTATAAAATTTAAAAAAAATTACAAAAATGAATATTGGTAGTACGTAAGTTCTATTCATAGTTTTATATAATCATACCTTATAAAATTAAACTAGTAAATTAGAACTTCTTGATCAAACGTTTCCACTTGTTTTGAAATATTTGGGTTAACCAGTAGGTATGGCATTAGTTGATGGCGGGTAGGTGCCATCTGTACTCATACACACTATGCTATTAACAATTATATTTTTCATAACAATTTCTTAATTTAAATTTTAACCCATTCACTATTAAGTGTGTGCTGGTTGCGTGAACTTTATTCTTCACTTAAATTTTAGGGGTAACTTTTTTATGTATTGTTTCCTTTGCCATAAAATATGGAATTGCCATGGGCAAGAAAGGTACAGTGTTTTTAGATAAAAATAAATTAATGTATTTGTTATGGACCAAGTTATTAAGGAGTGCATTACTTACAATACATTGGCAATATGAATAATGAGAAATAAAACTGGACCATGTATTAAATAAATATTTATTTGAACTTCGGCATTTATCACAATGTCTGTTCATTATGAGTACTGCTAAGTAGGATTTTAGCGATTTGACAATTTGAGTGCATTTAGCAGGGCATGTAGAGCAGAAATAAATTTGAGAGACGAAGCTAGTGTGTGAGAAATATTGAATTTTTATATGGGACCATTTCTCAACACACCCTTTTAAATGAAAAATATATGGGCGACCGAGCATTGCTCCTGTAACTCAGGATTTAGAGTGGGTCTATAATAGTTACTAAGTATGTTTATTCTTAGTTCAAAAATGTGCATATTTCTATTTGGAATGTATTGCGATTGGTAGATCGGTAAATATTGCTTTATCGTTCATAATACAAATTGTGGTGTAATATAATTGTTACAGCAGAAAAATAAGTAAAAGGCAATCCATTTTCATCGTTTTCCCAATAAAGGATCAGGATTTGTCTATACTATGAACAATTTTCGAGTGTTCGAGAATGAGTATTGAAGGTTAGCTTTGGAAACAGTTTTAATAATGTAATCAACTCATTTATATTATGTCCTCAAAGTATAGCTTTAATATTCAATATCTACTGTGTATTATGGCTCTAAAGTTATTAGTAACTTACTTGCTCTGTTCAGAACATTTGCGAAACATCTCATAATATCGAGTCAATGTACTGCTTAGTACTGCTTAGTTGAACACTTTTTTTGTACTAGAACTGCTTTCTCAGATAAAAATACTTGCTCTTTCAAGGAAATATGATGAACGTATATCGTTAGATGTTGATGTACTTTTTATGTATACCTATTGATTCCCTCAACTTTAAGATATCTCTTATCTCAGGATTTTCTAGCCGCTAGCTAATCGTTATTGTTTCAAATTATCAACTGAAATGATTTCCAGTATAACTATGACAGAATCAATAGAACTTGGATATTTTTGATTTAAAACAAAGAATAAAAAAAACTTGTGTTCAAAATGGTCGTTTATTATCATTTACACAGAAATGTATAAACAAAACTGCTGGCAGTCATTTCAATTTCATTCATATTGATGATCACCACCTATTATACATTGTATTCTATCAGATATATTACTATTGGTGGAAACTCATATTCACGTAAATGTACATAAACATAAAAACAATTCTTGTATCTCCGCTTCCATGATACCAGCAACCATATCTGCAAGATGAGCAAAATTTACGTGTACATAATTATTTCGCTTTGTAATTTTAATGAATGATTGTACTTAGATAGATGCTTATATTATGATAACAAACGACTATTTTTATTCCAAAACACAATAATTGCCCTCAAACACAGATCAAAACACTCACATTAACGTAACCTCATAAAGATTACATAGAATCAGCTGTTCTTTCCAACAAACATTACCTGTCTACAGTGGCGCCCTCCCACGTGGTGTGGTAATTGGATTCTTCAATACACACCAGCACTGCGCCAGACGATGAACTCTCGTATATTGAAAAACTTTTGATACCAATCGATAATTATGTTATTTAATCAATATTCATTCTAATTTAGTGATATTAATAATTCGATTAAAAGAATTGGTCCAAATGGACCAAAATATAGCAAGAACCATTAACTTTAAAGAGAAACAGAAATCTTTCCCTTACCCTCAGATAGGAAATCAACTTTTATTTTCGTAGAAGTGTCAATTTATAGCATGGATAATATTTAGGTGGACTAATTTGCAAGATCGCCATTGACTGATGTAAGCCAAAGGATCGTATACAAGCTTTTGTGTCGGGATGTTTTGAAGTTAAGGCACATGCAGATTTGCAAAACTCAAATTCTTATAACAGCTGTTTTGCTCAAGAGAGTTTTCGATGTCTTTGACCGATTTCGCCAGACGGAGGAGGTATACAATTCGGTTGTGTTTGTTTTTTTAGTATTAAGATATTTGTATACCTGCACATATTTAAAAATAACATGATTATTGAAAATTGTAATTTTCGGACTTTAGTCCGTGACAGCTAACCGATTTCCAAAATATATCCATATCCCCAAAAAACATTCCCAATGTAAAACGTTTGGAGGTGAGAGCTATATTCAGCAAAATTCAACAAAAAAACTCAAATCTTTCGCATATGCTCAGTTAGAGCTGAACCACACCGATATAATTTTTGGTATGTTGTTTTGTATAAGAATTTTGTTTGAATGGTACATTTTCATCAAGTGATTCTCTCGCTTCTCACCGCCCCTAAAATTCCTTCCATGAAATTACAACTTGACGTATTATATTCATAACCCACATTTACAGTAGATCTGGACTCGAGCATTTCCATTTCCTCACCAGCCTGCATTTATGATTCGCAATATTAACGCATTTTGATCGTCATCGTCAATTGTAAATCTTTTCAACTTCCTTCTCTAGCCCCTGGTCAATAGTAACAAATGAAATTTTTGAAAAAAATTAATTATGAATATAATTTTAAGTAAAAAATGATTTTACTATCACGTTCATTATTACAGTATTGGTTTCACTTAAGTATTTATCCGACATTTATATATGACTTAGGTCTTTATAAACAGGTAAAATTTTAGCACCGGCAACACCGTAGAGTCTTGAAAATAATAAATTGTGAAATCCGTCTACTTGGTTCTACATATATTGATAATATAAATATTACAGCCTTTTACGAGTTGAAAATGTTCTCAAATGATTACTTATTGTATTATATACAATATTTCATTAATTTCAAGCCATATTTTTAAATTAATCGTGAAAAACCATTACGTGACCTTGAAAATCTAACATTTTTCTGTAAATAATGCTTCTGTAGGCAGAAGTGAGAGATACCGCTCTCACCTCTGCAAACTACAGTTTGCATTGATATATACATTTTTTCTCGAAAACGGCTCTATCAATTTTGATGAAATTTCGTATATAAATAAGGTTCTGATTTCTAAGATTATCTGTATAAGTGGTTTCCCTGTCAAAACGCGAGGGTGTCACCTTCGAGGTCCATAAACTTTTTCTTGAATGGTTCGTCAGATTTGGATAAAAATTTACGGAAAGGGGTTTTAAGACCCGAGACATCGATTGGAGATACTTGCATTTTCAATGGGTGTGACCCTCGATGTCCACAATAGCTATTTCGAGATTCGAAAATATCGCAGATTGCGATAAAAATTTCAATATGGGGTTTGCGGGTTGAGAAGGCGATTGGTGATAAAGCTGAATTCTGGTATTCGCATTCATATTTTGAAATCTGTAAATTATGAACTATGTGAACGATAAAAGCAATATTTACCGATCTACCGATCGCAATACGTTTTTACTAGAAATATGCACATTTTCGAACTACTATTAAACATCCTTAATAAATCTTATAGACCCACTCTAAATTTTTGTTACCCGATCATAGCTTGGTCGCCCAGATATTAAATATAATACATATCTACAAAACAGACGAAGATTATTCGTGGACTTTCTACTAGGGCACCTCTGACAAGACATTATTCCTTCACGAGACATCCATGAAAGGTTCTGTAGAACTTTGATGGAATTATTTTCAGCAATCAAAAGTTGTCCAAAAACTTAAATCGAAGCAATACAATGCAACATATTTTAAAGGACAATGGTTAAAAATGACGAGTAGACTTCTTAATAAAAAATGTATTCTACTAAAAGGGTGACTACTATTTCTGTTATCAAGAGAAAAAATAGCTAATTACCGTCATAAGTCATCAGAAGTCAACATTTTCAGGGTCGCTGTTACCATTAACTTATACTGTTCACTAATTATATTGATAAACTATATCAATATAGAAATTGATTTGATTCAATTTAAAGAAAACAATAATTGTAAAATATTATTGTTGCTCCCTGTTTTACTGTTCTTCGGATGTGTAGCCAATGTGAAGAAGTACCTATAGATCTACATGGATAGAATCTAGTAATTGTTTCTCCATATATAAGCTGGGAACATGTGAATGTGATAAGAGAACGATTTGAATAGGTACCTATGTCAAATTGTTGTTTTATTTTTATGAACTGGTTTATACAAATTCACTATACCTATCGTTTTGTTTTGTCTACTTTAAGGCAATGTCTGTAAATGTATGTTTTACATTAAAAATATCTTGTTGAATGTCGCAGATATTAAAAATATTTCTATGAAGAGATGATGCTTGAATATTATTTATTTCAATCACTTCTTCACACCTCATCACATTACTACCTTATTTTGGTGAGTTATCTACATATTTTATTTTAGATTCAAATTAAATAGTTATTTATTATACAAGTGAAAAGGTGTTAGCTATTAACTCGAGGTTGTGTTATCGACCGACGTGAAGGGGAGGGAGAGAAAAAATATTTTTACAAAAAATTTGACCGACGTTATTAGTTGGTGCGCTCAAAAATATGAAATAATATTTATTATACTATTGGTGCCGTTAGTTTCGAAGTTGTGCTGGTGCAGTTAGATTGATAACTTTTAGTACCATCTTCACAAGTACCAGCACCAACAGAATTAATATTATTTCATATTTTTCAGTGCACCAACTAATAACATCGGTTCAATTTTTTGATAAAAATATTTATTTCACACTTTTGAGTGTAACATTAGTCACGAAAATCGTTGAACGTTCACTAATACCAAACAAGATAGTACTTATCCTATTACCCACGCATATTATTTGCTTGTATTTGTATTTAGTATAGATATCAGAACATTACTGCGAAAATACGCATAAGTATTTTAGATTTAACCATTTTAACACCGCTGTCTCGCTGTTCATTATAGTTGCTACAAATATTATTGTCTTTCATGTGGTGCCCAGAGATTTTCAGTTTTCGAAAGAAATCGCTTCCTCCACATAGCGAAAATTTAAACACACTTATTTAACATGATAACTCGAATATCGTTACTCTTTTGAAAAAATATTCAATTTAAACGTTTCCGGATATTGTCCTAGCAATTCTGGCATCTGCAATTTTAGATTATCGAGAAAAATTTTCAATCCACCCTCTTCGGGGGCGGTTTTCAGAGATTTCGGATTTGAGTTTTTACGAATATGGGACCGTTTCTCGAGTCTCCTATTTCAAATGAATCAAAAATCATCAAAACCGGAGTACGTTTAGGTACTATATTCGGGGTGTGTCGGTCAAAAAACCGAGAGCTAAAATTTAATATTCTTCCTGTGTATAATGCACTATTTTTTCTGTGACGGGGAACACGATGATTTAATACTGAAAAAATATTACAATATATTAAATTCAGAAAGTTTAAAACTGGTAGAATGTTGTACTTATAGCGACAATTAGACCTGCGTTGCTAAGGAAACCTTTAAAGTAATCAAATATCACTCACTTTTTTTCCCTGTCAACAGAGATAAAATGTCAAACTATTTCCCCTCACAGAAAAAGTATGTATACAGTTTTAGTACAGAAAATAGGTTAAAACCTATAACAATCAATATTCCTTAATAACGGTAGTAAATGCTGTTGAATTCAGAATTAGTTATTTAAGTACCTACTTTATGTAACTTCCTCTTAGCAGTTACAGGGCAACAAAACGAATTAAAATTTTATATCAAAACCGACCTGACCAAATTTATCTACTTTTTATTTGTTAGAATAAAAGTTCTTATACCGATTCTTGGATTAATTTGATTTTGTTATTTTCTGGTGTAGTAACCTGATGCAAATGATTTCAAGGCCACAGTTGCTCATTATAAGATTTATCTAATAACTGGTTTAGTTGTATTTGTGGGCTATTTAAAAGTAATATATCTTTCTTATGACATACAATGTATTTATTCTTATCCGATTTTTTAAATTAATTTAATTATTATTCGATATTATAGATGTGTTATCATTACAATAATTTCGACTATTCATCTTTTTGCCGATATTACTGACAATGAATTGATTGACTATCAAATTTTAAGTTGGAGGTTTCAGTACATTTATGTTGCAAGAATTATTTGTTGTTTTCATTTTAGCTAAAAAGTAGACAAGAATTCAAATCCTGGTTTAGATATAAAGTAGTTTTTCACTTTCTAATTCAGATTTCAATAAAATATTGCAAACTATAATTACTGTTAATTTTTTGGTCTGAACAAAACTGATCCTGCATTTAATTACTTCAGATCAAAAAAATAGTCAAAACTGAATAAGTGACAGTGACCCCTAAAGATATTAAGCTGGCGCACTTGCTTCTAAATTCGAAAAACAGAGATATTAAGAAAAAATATTTACTAAATATGCTAGTCATGGACACCAGATAGCATGCTAAATGGACCTTATTAAGCTTGTGTTCATAAATTCGATCCAGTATACTGTTCATAGGGTGACGACATCGACTGACATGAAAATACTCTCCTATCCCATCCCGAAATAAAACCAGATAACTACATAGGAGCTTAACCTAACAGATATAATTATTAGAATAGTTGGATGTATCACCGCAATACCAGCAAAATATATAGATAGCTTCAGTAGTTGATGAATTCTCTCCATGGTGGTCAGTATATTGCATTGAATTTAGGATCACAGGCTAAATGACCACGTAAACACCTAATTGAATCTTAAATTACAAATGTCGCTAGGTCACAATTTGGCCACTTCCTAGACGGAGGGAGTATTGAGACAATTAAATTAGCATGCGACTTATGCGGACATTTGTCGCTAGTAGCTTCAAATTTTAATTAGGAACACTAGTGGCGCAATTCTCATGGTGGTATTCTTTTTCGTCAATACAATTCAATTAATACAATGTGTGCTTTTTTATGTTCGTATGCGCATTTCGCATTTCGCATGCTCCTTTTTAGATGATTTGTCCTTCCCACCAATAATTTCTCCGAAGAGGATGAAGAAACAAAATTAAAGAAGAAACCACATAGAACATTTAATTTGGACATTTTTTAAAAACTTTATCCGTTTCCGAGTAACAGCAATAGTAGACAGATAAAGCAAACATTGAGATTGAGATAAAGTCTGAAATATGAGTTTTACTGCTATGTTCTGAAATCTCTGAATGTAAATGACCGTTTCTAAGATTTTGATGATTTAAAAAACACGCAAAAATGTAAAATAAAACTTTTACGGAAAAACCAAGAACATTATTAGTTGGTGCACTGAAAAATACCAAATAATATAAATTCTACTAGTGCTGGTACTTTTGAAATTGGTACCAAACGTCTATATACCTAACTATATACCTACAACTGTATAAATTATCGGCACCAATAGTCCGAGTTCTAGTTTTTCTTAAGTTTCATTTAGTTTGGCTATCATTAACAAGTATTGTATCTGTGTCTAAGATTTCGTCTCATTTAAAAATGAAGAGGATGAAAATATTATTTTTTGAGACGTAATTTCTTAACATACACCCGCAATACAGAGGCATTCACCTAGAAAGCATTGTATCTAACTAACTATTCGGTCCTCAGTACATTAAAGACCAAAATTGGAGTTTAAATTTAAAATGATATCTTATGTTTTTATTATTTCTATCAAAAGTGATGAGTTTGTCGTTTGATTACCTATTTGTCATGATTTATTTTGACAAATTGACATTAACCCTCCTAGAGGGAGACCAAGAAAAAACTCAATAAATCCCGCACAAAATCAAATATTCAGGGAGGATCAAAAATGTCAACAAGGGAACTTTACACACAGACACGTATTTTATTATGAAATTTCGGAATAGATTACCGCTAGTGATTTCGACTTGATTGACGAAACTCATGTCAGATAAAAAAAATGCATACCACACTACCACTATTGTAGATAGTGACTCATATTTTCAACATAGACCTTTGCGGGTCTGACGGGAAAGGAAATCGACGATTCATAGGCGTGCTGCTATTATTAAAAATAGTTTATATATATAATAATGCTTTATGAAATCCCTATCAGCACGCCCAAACATAAGTCACTATCTACAATTTTGGTACTATGCTTATAGTGTATTTTTTTACGGAAGGGCTTGCTACATGTTGTGGTCTCGTCAAAATCGGTTCAGCCGATTCGGACATTAGACCGGACAAACAGACCGAAAAAAAAATACAATTTTTGTTTCAGTTTCGTTGACGTGTAACTATCGTTATGAACTCAACAAAACTTCATTTTATTTATATGTATACAGGGTGTCCCAAAATTAGCCTGCCAAACTTAACTTAAGGGAGTTGCAGCCCTTTTAATATCTCCAAAACTAATGAGGATAATTGAGCGGAATTTTAGGAATCTACTATTTTTTTGACTCCCAACATGATAGGCTAAGAGCATTTTCTAAATTTTAAATAGGGATGAATTAGACAGGGCTGCGTTGGGGCAAAAACTACCCTAACTTTTTGTATGTGGATTTTTTCTAAATTTTTTCGCAAACTTGTAACAATTTGAAATTTTCTACTACAAACAGGTACTCGTATCAAAACTCAGTAGCATGAACCATTTCCTAGTAACATCGATTCAAAGGCTTTACTAGGTAGGTACTTGTCTCGAGTGTAAATCAAAGAATTTGAGATCATAGTAGCCATTTAAAAGACGAGTTTCGCACTGACTTACTTGACATTGGGTGCCAAGTGTAGTATTTGTAGTTTTTTTACGCGTACGTTAGAAGGGCTGCAACTCCCATAACGAACATTTTTCGACCTATGTTTATTGTAACTTTTTGCATTATTTATAAAGTTAGAATCCGCTGGTGGAGTTTGTCAGGCTAATTTTGGAAAGATATGTGAAATGGTACGTATGAAACGGAAACACCTTATATTCGGCTTGAAATAGCGATCGACGGAGTTATTGAATATAGAAGAGAGTAAAAATAAATATCAAAATCTTTTTTTCTAGGTAGATGGATGGATAATGCCTAATATATTTCTTCAATTAGCATCTACATTTCGCAATGACTGTCGAAATTGTGAATAGTAAGACATACCTCTCATACGAATGCAGAACATTGTCATACAATTATTTCGTTTTGCGTTTTAGGCCATGAAAAACGTTTTATCATTTTTTTTTCATACTGTATATTCAAGATCACTTATCGGGATAAAAACTATCCTATCTCTTAAGTTGGTCCAAGCAATATACAATTAGAAAATTTCATTCAAATTGGTTGAGCGGTTTCGTGAATTAGCGTAAACAAACATCGTGACACGGGTTTTTTATATATAAAGATTACGAGTAAAAAGAAAACATTGTTTAATTGTTTACTTATAATACCCATTTATTTTGATATTAATTATAGATTAAACCACTTTTAAGTATGCATTTTTAACAAGTAATATTATGTAGGCATAAATGTTGACTTATGCTTAGTTTTACTGTCATCTATATTCTGATAACACAAAAATAAACTTGAACATTTACACTTGTAGAAAAAAACAGTTGTAATTATCTTTAGTTGTAACTAAAACGTTTTGATGTTTTCAGTCCTAACAAATCCTGTAATTAGGTAAGCGATTATTTTACCGATCAACCATTATCATTTATCTATACATAGGTACTCTATTTAAGAATGAAAAGAGCTTAGTGATTTATTAAATATTTGAATAAATAAAAAATTATATGTGCACCCAACCAACACATTCTTCTCTTACGAGTATATTTTAGCTATACCAGAGTACGACAAAATTTAGAAAACCTGTCAATTCATACAAAAGGCAATCTTTAGGACTAGGTATCCATATCATCAGCTTTAAGAGTAAGGTAATTAACCGTTCTTTTTCTTACAAAATTTATTATATATTGAGAAATAAATTTCATATTTCAATTTATGGAATTTTTGAATTGCAAACAAAATATGAGAAATATTATCGAATATGCAGACTATTGTCACAGCTGGTAAGCTGTGTAAGCTTATAGGTATATAAGCTGTGCTATTGTTGTGATACAGGCTATTGAAATAGTGGCTAATATTTGTAGTATCGAGTTTTCACTCTGGGTTAACAAATCCAACTGTTTAAAAATGAGTTGAATGTGAATATTTTTTCAATAATTTGAAAAACTTACATGCTTTTTTTTGAATTTTCAGTTGTTAAGATACTACTTTTGGAATTTTTTATGTGCGAGTTTTAAACTTTTGAAATTTTAGTTTTTAATAAAAATAATTAACTCGGTTTCGAACTAGAGTTTAACTCAATGAACCTAATAATATGTCGCAGTCATTTGGCTGAATGGCTAAATAATGTGTAGCAATTCAATGAAATGAAAAGACAAATTAATACGCCTGACAGAAAGTACCCTTTAGTTTGATTCAATAATTATACTTTCCATATAAATGCGTACCTACTTGATCTTCATTTACTAATTCAAGAATTGTTGAGACTGAGTATTTTTAAAATATGAAATGTCAAATTTGAATTTTAAATTCTGATGTTAATATTTGTGACATTGCCGTTCGATATACATAACAGAAAGTACACGTATTTCTGTTACTCTGTTAATAATTTAAATTCTCAAATTATAAAAATTGTACAGAGCATGTAGAAGAGAAAATTTTCATGGAATATTTTAATAATAAAGTAACCGAATACGATCTATAAGATTCTAATATCATTACGAAGAAGTAGTTTTACCGACAAATGAGTTTCAATTGCGGTTAAGTCAATAGTACTTATCTCAATTTTGATAAAATCATTGCAAATATTCATAAAAACCTACAGTTTTAAATTTATTCCAAGTTATAGACTCGCACTGTACTTTATGATTATGTAGCTATGTGTAATTGAACTTCCGAAGGTTTCAGTGTAATATAATTGTTTGCTGTGTCAAGCTGTCTCAAGTAGTAAGGCGGGCTAGGAACTCAGCACCCGGGACGAGTGTAGCGAGGTCTGTTTACATCACAGGAAGGCTGGGCTGAAGGTAAAGAACAGTCACTAGGATGCGTAGGTCTGCTGATTAGACCGACTGGCCGCCTGGTGAAACTATCGATGGCCGTGAGACAAAATCGAAATACACCAGAGTTAGGGAGACCTATAAGGTCAATATAGATATACATGTGATATACATAGAGACAGCTGATGTACGTGTCATGGCATCTGCCACATAACGTTGTCTGCACCGGAGATATGTCATATGTCCGTGGAGAACTGGCTTATGTACTCCAGATAGCGGATCTGTCTTGGTGAACATGCATTCAGTTTCTATTTTAAAGAGAAAATTAGAGCATATATCTAAAATATCGCACGAAACAGCTAAGTTAGTCTCACTTATCTGCGAACCCGCATACGCAACAGAACCTTTGATGTAAACACCACGGAAGGCGTCGTCCAACAGAGCTTCCAGTCCAAAATGTATAGGCGAATCGGAAGATAGAGAAGTCACGGTCCGCCAACATTGACTGCTGTTTGAATTTTCCTGACATGCAACAACATTCGCCATCTTGCGACGACAATGGATCGCGTCGTCGAGTAGGCTGGGAAGAGGCGCGTGATCGATTTTGCGAGTAGCTGGTCTGAGTATGCTTACGAGGGTATGATGAAGCGGAGTGGTTGCTGAGGACATCCACTATCCGAACGAGCTCAGCTACACGGTGTGTCAGGTCCAGAAGCTTGGTATCGGGGGCTACTGTGGAGAATCGTGGTACGACCGAAACCTCGTGCACTTTGTCAGCGAGTCATGCGACTTGTTCTGACGGAAACTCTGCTTGCGTCGCGATGATAGCCTGCAGTTGATTGGGACGATAGTCATCGCATAGGGTACGGAGACGGGCTTCTGGGATTAATTTTGAATCTATCAGACCACGGAGGTGTAGGAGGAACTGAGACTGTGTCCTGTCTCCAAGTTCTTCCTGTGAGGGCACCTGTCGTACGCGTTGTTAGACATAAAAACAAGCTTTGAGCCCTAGTTTCAGTTTCTCATACCCTATGTTTGTCGTTGGTCCATCAAGAATAATATATTTTACCTCAACTGCGAAAGTATTGTCAAGCTGTGACGTGACGTGGCTTTATGTCGCCTTGGGTGATACCGGCTAGGTGAAATTGAGATTCAATCTGCGCGAACCATAGCGCTGGCTCGTTTGTCCAAAAACGTGGAATCTTTCGTGCCTTGAGACAATTTCGGTGCTACTGATAGCAGCAAGATTTAGGGTTGATTGCAATGCTATCACGGTGGGGTTGTTTACAGAATTCGCAGGCTGCTGGATTTGGAAATGCCGTTCGTATTCCAGTTGTACATTGACTAGTTGTTGAGCAAACCCTCGATCCTGCTGTTAAATTTGGCTCCGTAACAACCATTGGATAATTTTGTTATGCGTAGAAATTAGATTTGACAAAATTTAAACCCATCATCCAGGAATTGGCCGCCAAGCCGTAACGGCTTTTTCCGCTTGCAAATGCATTGTACTACCGTTCACACAATGCATATAGGTATGTGTTGTTTGTTGCCTATTTCTCAGACTTTCATCGTTTAGTAAAAAATTTAAAAGCATAGTTGTCGATTAGGGAATATTGGATCGAATATGTAGTAAATTTATGGATTTGATAATGTTATCCTTGGAGGTAATATTTAATTACAACATTTCATGTAGCAACAGGGGTTATGTAAATTTTAACCAAATAGCATTTTTATTATGAAGGTCGGAACGAATAGTTTATTCTGTGATTTTGTCATTTTTAGGATATTTTTTTAGAGCAACGAGGTTTTTGTGCAATTTAGACATTATGTTTTTAGCCTCGCTTCACTCCGAATATTTAGATTGTTTCGCTAAGTGCGGATTAAAGTTTAAGTGAGAAAGAATATCAATAATATTCTACAGGAATATTTTCGTTGTAAGGTTATTGAAGGATTAGTGTCTGTGAATGAAACTTTTTGAATGAAAACGACTTAGATCGGATTATCGAAGCCAACTGCCGCTTGGTCTAATAACGACAAAGAAGCCATCTAACATCTCATGTAAGTTAGTTTCGTTAAATACAGGAACCTGGGCTTAATTCCGAGATTCACCTCAGGGATTATACCCAAGATTCACCTCAGGGATTAAACCCGAGTTTCACCTCAGGGATTATACCCGGGCTTCACCTCAGGGATTATACCTCAGATTCACCTCAGGGATTATACCTGAGATTCACCTCAGGGATTATACCTTATACCCAAGATTCACTGTCAGGATTATATGTATATTCACCTTCACATCAAGTATTATATGTAAAGATAATAGTGACTGTTACCAGATACTTCCAGGGCTATGCCTAATTGCCTAATTCTGAGGCTCAAGTATATAGGGATGCTGAAAACTTTCGGAGAACCCTTCTAGTGTGTTCCTGTGGTACGTCTGGAAGGAATTATATGGGAACCTATGCATGAAGGGGCGTCTCTAATTACCTTTCGCAAGTAGAAGTATTCATGTGCTGATTTTGTGACCTAAACTTTACACATTAAGTAGGAGATCATTTACCATTTATGTCCCTACCATTTTATGAAGTTTACTTAGGCATGTCATACCCCTAATTTAATATAGGTAATGTGAATTTTTTAAATTTAGTGCTTACGTTTGGCCATTTATTACACTGTTGTAATACTATAGAGGTGAGCTCGCTTTCAGCCGATTTAGGCACATATATTTTTAGACTGTTTCATCATTAACATTGTGAAGCACATCAGTTCCTTCAGAATTGTGTCACTGATAAATGTTATTGCTTACATCAATGGACGTAGCCTAATTGATATAATAAACGGCTATCATTGTTTTGTACATTAGAAGTAAAAGTCAGGTTGTCAAAACAAGTAAAGGTGTTTTTATTGACCTTTCATCTCTTCCATTGATTGGAACACAAGTAACCTAGGCCCCCATTTAGCTAGCCGTATTCTGTGAGACAATAGTTTTGGGATATAAATATTTTTTGCCCAAAATTTGAACGAATTTATTAACTGTTGCACTGAGAAATTCAAAATTATATTAATTCTATTGGTGCTGTTACTTTTGAAGTTGGTGCCAAAAGTCTTCTATCGAAGTAGAATTGCACAACTTCAAAGTACCAGCACCAATAGAATAAATATTTTTTAGTGCACCAATTAATAAAATAGTTATAGTTGTTATTATTCGGAAATATCAAAACATCGCGGAAGAAATACCCATATTTCAGACTTTACCACTGCTGTAACTCAAAAACCGTAACTTCTCTGATATGACTGCTACCATGGCACATCCATCTAATTGTTTATAAAATATGTCTTTGTATTGAAAATATATAGATGTTAGTGTGTAATTTAATGCTGTTTGAAACTCGTCTTGTAGAAGCTCTGTGAAAGATTTTATTCTCTCCCAATTTTTTATAATAATATTCTGAGCTAATTGTATCGGAATGTTGGTGTATAACACAACATCTAAGCAACGATTAGAAACACCTAATCTTTTATCTAAGCATATATAAAAAAAGATAAGTTCGAATCAATGTGTCTTTAAATTGGGATTTGAAATAAAACAAGTCTTTTACATAATATGCATTTTGTTCTTTACAATTAGCGAGGATACTTGTTAGAAATATGGAGAGTAAAATATAATATTTAGTGCCAATTTAATACACTTGAAAAAATATAGCTCCTCATTTTTTAAATTTGTAGGCAAGTGTATTAAGTCAAGTAGGTATACATAAATGAAATATGGAGGAAATCCAAAACTATCCGTTAGGAATAATTTAGTGCTAATTTATTTCGAAAGAATAACAATTATAACTCTTATTTTAAAGAAATTTTGAACTATTTTGTTTGTCATTTAGCTATTATGTTATGTCTTGACATACACTAGGTATACATCAAATATTCCAAAGTATCAGAACTTATTGAATTATCAGTGCCCGACAAAGTCTTCCCAACAGATTATTCATTTTCAACGTTTTCTTGGCATATAACTCCTAGATTGTTGAAGGTATTGGAAGACACTTTGACATACAGGGTTTCAGGACGAACATCGACACCCATTTCATCAACCAGAGTCTTCTTTATATTATTAATACATTTAATAGATTTTCTTTGTATGTTAAGCAGATTGCAGTAAATATTTCGGGTAAAATTATTGCGGGTCTACCAACTTTTCTAGAGATTTCAAGGCGAACCATTTTACTATTAAGTTTAAATGATGAAAAACTTTTAGACAATACTAAGAATTTATTTGGTCGCGTATAAGAGGTTAAACACATAGGATATTTCTCTTCAAAAAACAAAAAATGAAAAGCGGTTTGAATGAATATGTCAAAAACGTTAAAAAGAGCACCGGAAGAAAATTGGCGCGAGGATCTCAATTTTCTCAATCCAATTTATATTGTTAAGTGATTCGAGGTTCTTCAGTGTGGATATTATTATTATTATGAAACAACCGGATATTAGGGACGTTACCCTTTATGGGCACCTTGACCTTAAGGTCTTTTATACCATCCCGGGATGTACTATTTGTACTCTTATTTTTGGGTTTAATTCCAGCTCCTTGAAATAATTGATTAGTGCTCTTGAACCACAGGCTTTTAGGTACTCATAGGTGGCAAACGCCCTTCCTAGGACCCTTAGTCTTGTATACGCTAAGGTTTCGCATACGGTTAAAAGGTGATTTACAGATTCTATTGCTTTTGTGCAAAATCTGCAGGAATCATCTTCAATAAAACCCATCTTTCTTAGATGATTTTTGATGGGATAATTGTTGGTTATGCAACCCAAAATACCAATTCTGTTATTATAATAGTTCTAAGAGTACAGTTTTAGTTCAAATGCATAAATGTCAACTGTCAACGTAAAAAGAGAATAAGTAAGAGAGTATTATATGAAGCTGTATGAGTGTACAAGTTACCATGAGTGTGTAATAAACTTTTATTGAATCAACGATTTTCACTGAAACCTCTCTAAAATCAACAGGTTATGGGCCCAGTTAACCGAGTGAATTGCGGAATTTGAAAAAGTGATTACGAACGAATTCTAGAAAGTTGGAAACTATTACCGTTAGACTTGTGGTACGGAAAAGTTCAAAAAGTGGGAAGAAAATGGCGTCCGGAAGTAGCACGATCATAGTGAAGCCATTCGACGGAAGCGGTTTCGGGAATTGGGAGTTTAGAGTGAAACTTCTGCTAGAGCATCACGAAGTACTAAACGTAATTTCCTATTTCTGTCAGAATCAAAACGCAGTTACATTAGACTTTGTGAAATCGAAGTTATTACAGGAAGAAGAAAGACAGAAAAAGGAGAAAGGACAAGGAGAGACAAGTCAAGCTTTTATGGCACACAAGAAGAACCGGAAAAAGCCTGTAAATAAAAATCACGAAGACACACGAGAAATGAACACATTCAAGTTTAGATGTTATTTCTGTGGAGTGAAGAGCCATAAGAAGTCAAAATGTCGTAAAAGGAAAGCTCAGAATACCTGTAACGTTACCTAAAAAGATAAAGAAGAAGAGATATGCTTTATAACCTCTGCAGGTACAGAAACAATATCAGAAGCAAATAACATTGTCAATTTCATTATAGATAGTGGGGCGACAAACCACCTAGTGAACAAAAGTATAGGAAAATATCTGTCAGATGTCAAAGACATACACTGCAAAATAAACGTAGCCAAGGTAGGAGAAACTATTATAAGTAGAAGACAAGGAACATTGCATGTTGAGACTGAGAAAGGAAGAAAACTCAAAATTAAGAATGTCTTAGAATGTGAAAATATAATGTACAACCTACTGTCGGTAAGAAGAATGGAAGAGAAAGGTCTCCAAGTAATTTTTGAAAATAAAAATGCAGTTATCATGAAAAATGGTGAAGAAATGGCAAAAGGAAATCTGAAAGGAAACTTATATACTTTAACGTTACACCCACAATCTACAGTAAAAGTAAACATAGCACAAGAACAAAATAACTTGTGTCACAGAAGAATGGGGCATACATCGAGATATGCCTCAGAGGAAACTTATGAAATATGTCTCAAAGGGAAACAAACAAGGATACCTTACAAGAAGCTTGACGAGGAGAGAAAAGTAAAGAGAATATTGGAATCAGTATCAACAGATGTGTGCGGTCCTATTACACCAACATTCTACGAAGGTAAGAAGTATTTCGTCACTTTCATAGATAATTTCAGTCATTTTTCAATTGTATACTGTATGGAACAGAAGAGTGAAGTATTGGAAAAGTTTAAGACATATGTATCGATGGTTGAAGCTAAGTTTAGTTGCAAAATCGAGAGACAAAGATGCGATAATGGTGGAGAATACATATCCACAGATTTCAAACAATTTTGCAGAAACAAAGGAATAAAGGTACAATATACTGTTCCACACAACCCCCAACAAAACGGTATTGCGGAGAGGTTCAACCGAACCATCCTAGTAAGAACCAGATGTATGATATTCGATTCTGATGCAAACAAAATATGGAAATGGAAAATGGAAATGGAAAATTAGATGCATGTAGCAGAAGAATGATCATGATGGGTTACACAGACAACGGCTATAGAATTTGGGATTCAGAAAAACACAAAATAATTACAGCAAGAAATGTTATTTTCAACGAACATTGTAAAGAAAATAAAGTATTTATTCCAATACAAGATGACAGCTATACTAAAGATATCAAATGTGAAATAAACAATGATCATCAAAACAGCCTTGAAGAAAATAATGAAACCGAAGAGCAGCCAAAGGCGAAAACAAGAAGTGGTAGAGAAATAAAATTACCCAGAAGGTACGAAAATTATGACATGAATGAAGAAGAAAACCTAATGATAGCATTATCTGCGGGAAATCTATTAGAAGAATTACCTCAGACGTTTGATGAGGCCATGTCCATAGGTAAAGGATGGGAAGAAGCCATTGAAAGTGAAATGAGTTGATTAAGAATGAAACTTGGGACATAGTGCGGAGAACGCGAGATCAGAGTGTAATCGATTCGAAATGGGTTTTCAAAGAAAAAGAACTTGATGGAACATTAGTGAAGAAAGCAAGATTAGTAGATCGCGGTTATAAGCAGTGTGATCAAAGCTACGAAATGTACTCGCCAGTGGCGCGTATGGTTACATTAAGAGTGTTGTTCTCACTATGCGTTCAACAAGATTTGTATATCGGACAACTTGATGTGAAGTACGCATTCCTGAATGGTGACTTGAGAGAACCAGTCTACATGGTGATACCAAAAGGACTTAAGATGAAACAATACAATCTTGACATGGTGTGTAAGCTGAAGAAGTCGTTGTATGGACTTCGACAAGCTCCAAAATGTTGGTATGAAAAACTACACTGTCATTTGACAGACATCAGTTTAAAAAGGTCAAACTCAGATCCTTGTTTATATTACAATGCAGATATATTTTTGATCGTACATGTTCATGATTTAGTTTTATTTTCAAGATCATTGCAGAAGTTTAACGATTTGAAACAAACATTAATGACACAGTTTGAAATGAGAGATTTGTTTTGCAATTACATATTTTAGTCAATTTTAAAATAATCTTGGAAGAGAGCACTGGAAATTTTTGAAGAATGTTCTCAGATATCTGAAAGCCACACAAAATTTTGGATTGAAATTTGTTAAATATAATTGTGAAGGGAATATTATAAGTGCTTTTGCCGATGCTGATTTTGCTAATGATCCGAATGATCGAAAAAGTGTTTCGGGATTTTGTATAAAAATATTTGATAATTTAGTATTTTGGAAAAGCAAGAAAAATCCAACTGTTTCATTATCAAGTGCTGAATCTGAGTATGATGCATTATCAAACTGTGTTACCGAATCAATTTTCTTGTCACAATTGCTAAGCGAAATTTTAAATAAGAATACATTTCCTGTTAGAATTTTTGAAGACAATCAGTCTTGTATTAAAATGGCCAAAACCTTAGAAACAAAAAGAACAAAGCACATAGATGTGAAACATCATTTTATCAGAGATTGTGTTAGTAAGAGTGAAATAAATTTGAATTATATTCAAAGTGATCAGCAAGAAGCTGATATTTTCAATTCAAATATTTTAGAGAAAAATTGAATGTTATTTCCATAAATAATTTATAAACTCAGAATTGAAGAGGGGTGTTGGTTATGCAACTCAAAATACCAATTCTGTTATTATAATAGTTCTAAGAGTATAGTTTTAGTTCAAATGCATAAATGTCAACTGTCAACGTAAAAAGATAATAAGTAAGAGAGTATTATAAAAAGCTGTATGAGTGATGAGTGTACAAGTTACCATGAGTGTGTAATAAACTTTTCAATTTTCACTGAAACCTCTCTAAAATCAACAAAAATGACCTGTAGTGATTCCAACTAAGTTTCTCAGATCATTTCTTTTAAGGAGAAGTAGGTTATTATCCTTTGAGTATTGCCAGTCTATTAGGCGTTTGGCCTGACTGGCTTGCTATAGGTCGTGTCAGTACTTGGTTTTCAGCCTTGATTCCCACTTTTTCATTTCTGTTTTAACATGCTGCTTTGCATATCCACAGAATGGCTCAGGGCCTGTTGGAAGCCTTTCCGAGCCTTTTTGGCCAAAGAGTCAGCTTTTTCGTTGCCTGGAAGGTTCTTGTGCCCTGGTATCCATATAAGGCAAACTATGTTGCCTCTTGCCAGTTGCACAAGACCTTCATGGCATTCTTTTACCAGTTTTGAGGTTTTAGTAACATTTGCCACTGCTTTGATTGCGGCCTGGCTATCACTTGCTATATAGATTTTCGCCCCCTGTGCCTCCTTTTACGAATTGCATTATATAAAAGCCATTATTTCTGCCTGAAAAATTGTGCCAATTTCCGTGGAAGTTCCACAGACCCCCAGACCGGCTCTGCCACCCCTCAGTGTGGATAACCTTATTAATTATTTAAATACAATATTATTTTTCCCAATACACAAAATATAATTATAACAAATCTTATAGAATGATCAACTGTAAAATACATGAATATATGTCTAACTAAAAAACTAGAAGCTCAGGGCTCCTCTATACAGGCTGTTCCAAATTCGACTCTCACCATTAGGATCTCGGAAACTATAGGAAATACGAAGATTGTTTAATTGGGGCAAAGTTGCGCATTTATGTGCTCAACAATACGCCTTTTAGAAAGTTTGAAAATTTCGAGTAGTTCCGGAGATATCCGGAAAAAACCGTATTTTCGGAAAATCATTTTATTTTTTCCCTGGCTTTATTTCTTAATAAATAGAAAATTTACAGAGCCACTTTTTTCTCTCTTTCCAATGATGTTAATAGTTTTGTAACTTGACGTTTCCTGTATGTGTAACTTTTTTTTTCTTATGGAAGCCATATTGGCATTCCATATTCCATAAGTTTGCCTTTTTGTCCTAAAAATCCGAGAAATGAAATAAGTTACTTTAGTAGAGTAGTTGGCTTTGATTTTTCCAATCGGTGACACGTACCTAAATGTAAATTATTGTCAATTGCTGAGTCGTTGAAAATGGAGTTCTCCAATGAAGAAAAACGTGATATGATAAAACTTTAATACAATAATGATAGAAACAGCGTGAATAAATACATTGGAATTGTATCTTAAGATGTATCCCGAGAGACGATAACCATAACCAAATTTGTCCAAATTATTGGACAGAATTCGCGATGGGTTTGGTATTGATAATGATTTATTTAGTTCCTTCATCAATCCTGTCTCCAGATTTTTGTCTGAGTTTTTTAAAGGAACCATGCTCAGCTAAATTTTTATCCAATAAAATGAATAAAGATCGGTGGGGTTTTCGTCTCTCGGGATACCTACATGTTAACATGATACACTTCCAATGTATTCATATTGTAATAAAGTTTTATCATATCTCGTTTTTCTTCATTGGAGAGCTCCATTTTCAACGACTCAACAATTGACAATAATACAGAATGTCTTTTAGGTGTCACCGATTGGAAAAATCAAAGCCAACTACTTACAAAAGCAATTTATTTAATTTCTCGGATTTTTTGGACAAAAAGGCTATTCAAATTTGAGGAATGCCAATATGGCTTCCAAAAGAAAAACAAAGTTCATGACACATAGACGAAACGTCAGGTTACAAAACTATTAACACCATTAGAAAGAATGGAAAAAGTGGCATTAAGAAATAAAGCCAGGAAAAAAATAAAATGATTTTCCGAAAATTCAGTTTTTTCCGTATATTTCCGGAGCAGCTCGAAATTTTCAATTTTTTAAAACGGCGTATTGTTGAGCACATAAATGCGCAAATTTGCCCCAATTTAACCATCTTCGTATTCCCTATAGTTTCCGAAATCCCAATGGTGAGAGTCGAATTGGAAACAGCCTATTTAAATCTCTATACATTTTACTTTACAGACTTTTATTTCTTTAAACAGTTGGTAATAATCATGAACTACAAAAAACCTCTAAGTTCTATCACAACATAGTTTCTTATGCTGTGGCTCTATCATAAATAAAATGTTGTTTACGCAATCTAATGAAAAAAGACATCTCCATCTATCTCTCACTAGCTACATCTTCATTCCATGGCTATGGCATTCCCACTTCAAACTGAAACATCCAAATTAAAAGAAGTCAAAGAGTCTGTCAATGAGAAGTTATCCCTACCCACAAAAAGAAGACATCAAGTTATCATCAGTCGCCTCCGCCTAGGACATAAACTCTTAACTCACCAATACATCTTACAAAAGGATCCCTCTCCTCTAAGTAAAAACTGTGCTATTCAACTCACAGTTAAACATCTGGTAAATAAGTACTGCGGACAGGAGAATGATTCGCCTGTATATAAAAATCTTAATGTTATTTCTAGTTTTAGTTTAGCCGATAAAGGATCACGCAAATTCGTCCACTGTTTTTGAATAAAAGGTTGCACTTTATCCAATAAAAGATCAAACTGTTATGAATTGAGCCGAAAAAAAACTGAATGATGATATATCCTATTTTCTTAATTCGTGACAAAATTGATGGAAAACACCAAATTTTTCCGGCCTGCTTATCCAGCGTCGTACCCACACTCTTCTATTTTTTTTCACTTTTCTCGCTATTAATATAGCCAACTATTAACTCATACACCTTCTTCTACCCAAACCATTTTTATAAAACTCAACGCACGAGATACCTCGAAATGAGCCGACAATTCATTTATAAAACTTTTGAGATGCGAATCATGAATGCTCTTCACACACGAAGTTTCTGGCACGGTTTCTCGCACCGTGTGCATGAGGCAATAGGGTGTTTTGCCAGTTTTGGAGTGGTGGAGAATTGACTATCCACCCAGTGCATTATCTTGATATTTGCAGCCTGTTCCGAAATTTAATCGAAACCATCAGCCTGGCCAGGGTTAGACTAGACGTCGAAAATTGACAGATACATGGACTCAATACATATATGAATATGACATTGACTGATGACATAATTTTGGACTGGCTAAGCGATTTGCCTAAGAGTCAGTAAAAAAATCCTGGTCAAGACTAACAAAAATTTAACATAATTTTGGATTCTCAAAAATAAAACCTGTACTTTAAAATGTTCTTTCTTTACTAAATTTCTGGATTTGTAATAAATATAGGGTGTCCCACGGGCATGGCCTATTAGAAATTTCTGGAGAATGACAAAAGCTATCGATATGAAAATTTTATGGCTTCTATTATACATTTCAAACTATCTTTGGAAAATATTTTCATAAAAAATCACTTCCGGTTTTGCCGGAAGTAATAACAACTTTGTTATTTCAAATGGGATACCTCATATTTTGATACATTTTTGAATTCTACACAAAATTTTGAGTAAAATGGATATACCTTTCCCTATACTTAAAGTTAATAGCTTTAGAGTTATTTAATTTTATTCGTTAAAAATCGACAAATGCGAGTTGATCGAAAATATATCATAACTTTTTTGTTATTTGCTGGATAAACATGGAGTTTGAATTTTTGGAATCTCTTCACATTATTTTAAAGATTTCATTATGTTTTTGCTTAATTTCCTGAGAAATTATTAGAGAAAAATCGATGTAAACATGACTTAATTTCTAACGTTAATAACTTTCTTATTTCAAATAGAACACCCTGTATTTTGTTGCACTAGCATATTCAAAATACCTTTCTATTGATGTAGCCACTTCCATATCTAAAGCTGATAGATTAAAAGTTATTGAACAATTTCCGATTTTTCAACAAATATTTTGTATTACCTTAACTTTGGAACGCATCAAAACGGTAACCATAGTTACCACTTATTTATATCAGTATATTAGAAATTGTCTCATTCATAGTTTTTTTATTGAAATTAATCACAATCATGAATCAAGAATACACAAATGCCGATCTGCTCAACCTTTTTGCAATTTATGGAGAGTGCAATAGGATTGTCACGAGAACATGCAGGATGTTTAACGCCCGAAATCCGAATCCGAAATTTGCCGCCGATGACTGCAAGGAAATTTTGCCGGATTCAAGATAATTTTGTTCAATATGGCCAATAAAATGCTCCATAAAATCGTATTCTTCCGATTTCCGCTGATGAAGCAACACAAATTACCGTATTGGCTTACTTTTACGGAAACCCTCAAGCGTTGATTCGAAGCGCTGAACACGACTTACGTGTTGCAAGATCGTCAATTCAAAGAATTTTAAGACAGCACAACATGCATGACTTTAAGTTCACACAAGTTCAACATCTACACCCCCAAGATGGTCCTAGAAGAGTAGAATTTTGCGAAATGTTTCTTCTAAAAAACCAAGAAGACGAAAACTATGGAAAAAATCATTTGGACAGATGAAGCCAAATTTTCGCGAGAAGGAATCTTTAATTCGAAAAGTAATTTTCTGTAATTTTCTGGGCAGACGCAAACCCACATTTGACGAAAGAACAAAAGTTTCAAGTTAAATTCAGTTTCAACGTTTTTGCTCTTATAAAAGACAACGCACTTAAGTTTTATATTTACGAAGAAGTGCTGGACAGCGAAAAATATCTTGAAATATTGCGCACCATCGTTACAGACTTTGTAGATGACTTGCCAATTAACGAAGCCATAAGCTGCTGGTATCAGCTTGACGGAGCACCAGCTCATTGCAGCCATGAAGTTACCGAAGAACTTTATGAAATGTTTGAGGACAGGTGGCTTCGGCGCTTGGGTCCCTGGAATTGGGCACCAAGGTCACCAGATCTAACGCCCCTAGATTTTTATTTGTTGGGGGTCATAAGAGAAAAAGTTTATAATAACCGTCCTCCAGTGCAATCGACAGAAGACCTGAGAAATCGGGTACAAAATGCTTTTGCAGATCTTGACCCTGCAGAAATAAGAAATGCAACATCTAGTGTGGAATCAAGACTTATTGCATGTTCAGAAGTAAATGGGGGGCACTTTGAACACTTGTAAATTTACATTTAAAGTATTGTTATGTTTTTTTTGAATAGGTTATTGATTAATATTTTTTGTGTAGATTATTAAATTTGTTATTGTTTTAGTATTCTTTCGTTTTTTAATACATACTGTAGCATGCCAAAGTTAAGATAATTAAAATAATTTTTGAAAAAATCTGAAATTGTTCAATAACTTTTAAGATATCAGATTTAATTGCATTGCTTCATCAGCGGAAATCGGAAGAATACGATTTTATGGAGCATTTTATTGGCCATATTGAACAAAATTATCGGCGGCAAATTCGGATTTCGGGGGTTAAACGTCATGCTTGTTCTCGTGACAATCCTATTGCATTCTCCATAAATTGCAAAAAGGTTGAGCAGATCGGCATTTGTGTATTCTTGATTCATGATTGTGATTAATTTCAATAAAAAAACTATGAATGAGACAATTTCTAATCTTACACATTGACACTGATATAAATAAGTGGTAACTATGGTTACCGTTTTGATGCGTTCCAAAGTTAAGGTAATACAAAATAATTGTTGAAAAATCGGAAATTGTTCAATAACTTTTAATCTATCAGCTTTAGATATGGAAGTGGTTACATCAATAGAAAGGTATTTTAATTTTGAATATGCTAGTGCAACAAAATACAGGGTGTTCTATTTGAAATAAGAAAGTTATTAACGTTAGAAATTAAGTCATCTTTACATCGATTTTTCTCTAATAATTTCTCAGGAAATTAAGAAAAATCATAATGAAATCTTTAAAACAATGTGCAGAGATTCCAAAAATTCAAACTCCATGTTTATCAAGCAAATAACAAAAAAGTTATGATATATTTTCGATCAACTCGCATTTGTCGATTTTTATCGAATAAAATTAAATAACTTTAAAACTATTAACTTTAAGTATAGGGAAAGGTATATCCATTTTACTCAAAATTTTGTGTAGAATTCAAAAATGTATCAAAATATGAGGTATCCCATTTGAAATAACAAAGTTGTTATTACTTCCGGCAAAACCGGAAGTGATTTTTTTTTGAAAATATTTTCCAAAGATAGTTTAAAATGTCTAATAGAAGCCATAAAAGTTTCAGATCGATAGCTTTTGTCATTCTCCAGAAATTTCTAATAGGCCATGACCGTGGGACACCCTGTATATTGTTAACTTATGTGGCTGAAACCGAATTAGTTGGTTTTTTCAGAATGAATTATCAAAATTTTGCGATGTACCATTTTCTGAAATTCCATTCCATATTAGTATATGAGTATTCGAATGCCTGTGCTATAATTTGAAATTATGTATTATGTTCTTTCATTATGATTACTGTTGTGTTAATATTTTTTTATTAAATAAATCTTCCTGGAAAGTGTTGCAATAAGTTCAAATAGTTGCATTTATTACCATTGAAATAATGTTTATGTAATGGAAAAATCTGACATACCTTGAATAGATACTGTGTATTATTTAAATTACCATAAAAAATATTTTTAAAGGAAATATGGTAAGCTGAACAGAAGGATTATATTTTTCTGGAAGGACATGGCATATATACAAAATATGGTTGAACTTTCAAGACTCGAATACATATAAAAATGTTCATCCCAATCGGTCCAGCCGTTTGAGATACCGAAAACTGCGCCATCTATCAGATCCAATTGTGAATCTAAACCATTCTCGAATCCCCTTAAATATTCACAAAATATTCCATAAAAATTGGTTCAGCCGTTTAGGAGGAGTTTGGTCACATACCTACACACGAGCAGAAGATTTATATATATATATATATATATATATATATATATATATATATATATATATATATATATATAATATAAAATGAATTGTACATTCTTGACTGTCTAATTAATGATGAATTTTTAATGATTGGGGTTGCAGTCAAAATACCAATAAAATTAAAACTCTTTAATCAATGTCGAGCTTTCGGTAACGCTTGTTACCTTCACCATTTTTTAAATGATATTTCCTGTGATTAACTTCTGAAGTATGTTCCATTTTTATTAGCTACATACATAGATTGATCTTAGTATGCGTAATTTCATAGTAACTTGTAATTATGAAACATAAAAAACTCAATCATAAAGTTAAATGCATAATAACAAATGTTGGCGTAGGTATTATTTTAAGCTTACTAATGCAGACAATGAATACTCGTTAGAAATGGATATTGTAGAAGAGTTTTCCTATAAGATGTGAATATTTTGAAATATTTCAATCTTAACCATCCAAATGCATATAACCTCAAATTCAAATTCACAAACGTATTTCACTGAGTCCATGGGAGAAAATAAAAATTACACTGTTTGTTTCAGCATTTAGTGCTCTTTTCAAATATGTAAGTGGATTTTGAACATTTTAAAATACAGGGTGTTTTTTGAGAACCCAAAAATATTTTAATTTTTGTTATTCCTGACCTGGATTTCTTGATTGACTCGTAGTTATATCGCTTAGACAGGAATAATAGAATATGTGTACCAAATCTCAAGATAATATACTGAGTGGATCGTGAGTTATAACCACTCAATCAAATGACCCAAATTGACTAAAAAAACTACATCTCGGTTATGAAACTAGGTACACCCAATAAATATGGTATAAAATGAAATAAAGTTCAAAGTCATCTCCACACTTTATTGATATTGTTTATACTTAGGGGATGAGACATGTTTCAAGTCAATAAAGACTAATCTTCAGTCGAATAAGGATCTGAAATAACTATTAATTTACTAAAGGAAATCTACACCTGAAGGGTTGTAAAATGGCTACTATTAAATAGATGCTCACGTGGAGATTAATTTTTTTAACAAATTATCACCATTGATTTAGAAAATACAATAAAAATATTCTTCCAAAAATTAAAAATTTAAAATGAAAATTACTTAAACTTAAAGGTGAACGAAAGAGCAAATATTAACAGGACTACATCGCTGTTGGAAGTTCAAGACGAGAAATACTGAAGTGTAAAATAGAATTTATATAAATCTATTAGTATTACATACATATAACGAGCAAAACTAATCATCTCCATTTGTTATGTTAATAATTAAACATAAAATGTAAGAAAGTCAAAGCAGGCTATATAATCAAAATTGTTGTGTTCGTTAAGTGGAATATCAAGGGGATTTTTAATATTGTGGTAAATTTAAAAAATACTCCATTTTCAACGACTCAGCAGTTCACAATAATACAGAATGTCATTTACGTGTCACCGATTAAAAAAATGAAAGCCAACTACGTTATAAAAGCAATTTATTTAATTTCTCGGATTTTTAGAACTGCAACATCATCAAAAAGGTAATAAAAATGGCTATTCAAATTTGTGGAATGTCATTATGGCTCCCATAAGAAAAAATTTCATGACATTTACACGTATGAAATGTCATGTTACAAAAATATTAACACTATTGGAAAGAGTGAGAAAAGTGGCAATGTAAATGTGCTATTTATTTAGAAATTCATTAAGAAATAAGGCCAGAAAATAATAAAGTGATTTTCCGAAAACTCTGTTTTTTCCGGATTTCTCCGGAACTACTCGAAATTTTCAAAGTTTCTAAACGGCGTATTGTTGAGCACATAAATGCGTAACTTCTAACCATCTTCGTATTCCCTATAGTTTCCGAGATCCCAATGGTGAGAGTCGAATTTGAAACAGCTCTCATTCAACATTATCACATGACAATATAAAAAACTTATGACGATTTTTCAAGAAAGTGACTATCCTAGTATTTTAATACATAAAATTACTTATAATATCCCTAACAGACAAGTCTTTCAAAATTCACAAAACAGACCAGAACTAAATATACATTTTGTATAGTTTGTGTCCAATGTGAGATATCTTACTAATAAACTGATAAAATTAATGAAAAATGATAATATTAAAATAGCTAGAAAAATACTATTAAGAAATTATTCAGCAAACTAAAAGATGAGATTCCATTAGATTATTCGATAAAAAAATAGATGCCATTTAGCAAATACAATGTAAATGATGTAGTTTAGATAGGTCAAACCTCTCAAAAACTTGAAAAACTAATTATTCAACACAAAAGTGATTTTGAAAACCCTAATAAGAAATTTGCATTAGCCGAGCATTGTCGTCAAACAGCACACAGCTGACTATGATAATCCTAAAATCTTATAAATTGAATCAAATCTTTGAGAAAGATCATTCCTAGAGATGTCCCACATATCAAAAAATAATGACACTATGAATCATAGAACGGATATCAATAAAATAAGTAATATTTACTCTTTTTTAATAAAATCTTCTAATTAGCAACAATCATTCTTCCATCTGATTCTTATTAGATAGGAGATAAACTGTAATAAAAAAATATTTTATACCACATAACAGAGAAATATCCATCACATAATTAATTATACACTTACATAGATAAATCGGTGATAACAGCCAGACACAAAAATAATCAGTAATTTAAAAAAAAAACTATTTCGTAATAGCTATATGGAATAAAAATCGAATTTCCAAAAATTGTTTAAACAATATTATTGATGTACACATATTTATCCTAAATAGAATCGATTCCATTAGACTAAATTTATACCTATATTATTACCTCACTGATGTAGTAAACGGTAACGTTAGAAAATTATTTTCAAATTTCAAGCTAGATAACTTTTGATTACTGGTGAGATTCTTCTTTAGGAACGATAAGTACAAATGTCGGTTTCCAAGTTACGTACTGATAAATTTAAAGGAACTTTTCTTATTTGAATAATTAGGTAATTAGGTTTTATTTTATCTAATTTCGAAGCACCCTATAAAATAAGTAGGTAAGTAACAAAAGTATTTTATTATATAAGTTCTCAGTAGGAATCATCTATGTATTTTGTTTTTAAGTTCATGTCAGTACATGCATTTATTCACTCACAAATGTAAAAGGATCTTGGTTACCGTTACCTTTCAATAATTATAGTTTTTCTAATGCAATACGAAGGTCACGATTGCTGTATCTTACATTTTTCAGCACTTTATTGTCAGTTTGACTAGAAATTTGTGTTTTAACAATGGCCGTGAGTTCTAAAAACTAGCAAAACTTTTAGCATTGTTATATGATGGACCCCATATTATCAGTAGTATTGTTAAACGCTTTTGTTAGACTCTAAAGCAACACAGGGTATTAGAAGGCAAGGTAAGTGTCTTCCTCTCCTGCACAAAAATCTTTAATGACATATTTTTTGTACTTTTTGATATTCGCTCTTTGAGGCGGAAACTCTCACTTGGTAAATAGCCCTTAAGAATCATATTGATTTCGAAGTATAGAGCACAACAAGTGTTCAATCGAAACTAGCCGAACTTTCAAACACACCAATCATCTATCAGAAATTTGAAATTTGATCAACACAACGCTTGCTGTGTTTCTATCTCGAAATCATCATAACTATGTATAGTTCTTTTCACAATAAATGATATTGTCTTTATGACTGCAATAAAACTATCCGGTGCATTCCCATTATGTACACAATCCTCAAGCAAATACACTACATGATCAGACTTTAAATTCGGTATATAATATAGGTAGGTAATTTAATTAAAATTAAAATTATTGAGGTATTTAGGAAACAAGTAATCTTACACTCATTGTATGTTTTATAATAGTTATATTTAATGACATGAATACAAGGTAATTATTTCGTAGAAAAAAAAGATATTTAAATATTATTAACCTGACCGACAGTTTATTGCATGTTTATCGCCTCTGGCACAACGTCCCAGGTAGTCAACCATTTACGGTGAAAAGAACTATACTACCAAAGCCTAGACTTTGTTACTACATTGTTTAGAAGGTGAACTGCCAAATAATGTTTTTAATCAGATTTCATCTTGATTTTTCCATAAATAGCAACCTAATTATTTACATTGTTTTTTTAGAAGACGTTTTATTAATGCTATATATATATATATATATATATATATATATATATATATATATATATAATCGAGAAGTTTTTAACGAAAAGTAACATATTCGTCAAACAAACAAATGACCATCAAACCCAAGTTATGGAATGTGGATAATCAAAACTAGTATTTAAGTTCTTTACACGGATTATAGCTAATTATACAAACGATTCTTGATATAAGATAAATATTATCCGGTGAATAAATAAAAAATATAATATCTCTGATATCTACAATATAGTCACGCTAATACTAGTCAGTAGTTGGCATTGTGTGCTATCGGGCACAGGTAGGCTGAATTGATTTACTAATTAAGTGTTTACGTGCTTTCAAATGAATAACATCGATGAGATAAATAGGTTATTTGGGAAGTGTCTTTAATTTATCATTTCAAGCATGTTTACAGTTTATAATTCACTATTACTTTATAATGAAAATTTATAATGCGTATTTAACTAAACTTAACACTTAAATCATAATAATGACATGTAATTGGATTTTGCATTAGTGCCATAAACTGATAATCGGTCAGAAAATTAAAAACCAAAGTACTAACATAGAAAATTCCTAGGTACTTGATAGTGAGAGATTGAAGGTAAACCAAATTTATTAGTATGTATTTCAAAATTGTGTTTTATTTTTATTTCGATTTGTGACCATTGAATCTTCAGCACATTACATAAAAATATGACCTTTAAAGTACTTATAAATGAATATGATCGAAATAATAGTTGATTTCATAGAATGGCCGCGCTAAGATTCATTGATAATAAACCCAAAAAGCGTAGTTGAGTTTTAGATGAATTGCAGGTACCAAGTCTGCAAAAATCCAACGAAGAAAAATCTTTATACATATAAGGGATAATTTTACATTTACAAAAAGAAAATTCAGTATTGAAAAAACCGTGCCAAATAATGTGTTGAAACTCAATCGAGAATTTATTAAGCTAAGCGAGTGAAGTTCTTGCTGTGTATATAGCTCCAAATTCTGCAGAGTGGTTAGAAATAAGCTGCAGATAGTTTTTGACCACGCACCCAAATGGAGAAGGTACACAGTTCGACTGTGTAAACCTGATTTTTGACCGACGAACCCAAACGAAGGAGGTATACAATTCGTTACGGTTTACGAGTTACATCTCACATATGTGTATCTTTGCTATGTGGAGGGGGCGATTTTCAAAAATCTGAGGGTACCACATGAAAGACAAGAATATTTGTAGCAACATTTATAATGAACATTTTTTCCTTAAAGTTACGGTTTCCGAGTTACTGCGGTGGTAAAAAGGTTAAATCCAAAATACTTAGGCATATTTTCACCGCAATGTTCTGAGATCTCTACATAATAGAATTGATATTATTTCGTATTTTTCAGTGCACCATCTAATAACGTCGGTCCAGTTTTTTGTAAATATTTATGATGATCTTTTTACCACTATTCTGAAATTTCTGAATATAAGTGAGCATTGAACAAATTAGATGATTAATGATACCTACACACAAAAAAATATTTTTTTTCAAAATGTATGACTGAGTTTGACAGTTGGTGCAATGAAAAATACAAAATAATATTAATTCTACTAGTGCTGGTACTATCTTTTGATCGACTTCACATAAAAGAAGATATACAATTCGACTGTATTTCTGTTTCTTATGTATGTCCCATCTGTTCACATAGTAAAGGTGCACCGATATTGATAATTCTTTTTTCATTTGAAAGAAGACCAGGGTTTTATAAATATTTTCCCTTCCAAAAAGTCCATTGAATGCTTGAATATAATATTTTCTAAAAATTTACAACTTCCTTTCTTAGATCTCGTAAGAGATATGATTTCTTAAAACATTTGTTATTAAAAATGTATCGATTATTGTGACGGTTTTGTAATTAACGCTCTGTGACTATCACATCTGTGTTTCACTCATTTCAGAAACAGCTGATTATAGTTTAAAATATTTTTATAATAAGGTTTTATATCAATTAAAAGCTATGAATCTTCTATAATTGCCTTCAAATTAATTAACAATCGCTTAATAAAATAACCTCTGTATTCTAGTGGCGAATATGCCCGCTTCATATACGCAGGACTGTAGGTTCGATTTCAACTATAATGTTTTACATAAATCACTTTTGGAACGATGTTCCTTAACGCGGCTTGCAATAGGTATTAACTAGTTGAAATCGTCACGAAAGAAAATTGCGTTATACTCCCTCCATCTGACTTTATTTTACCTGCTCTATCTCTTTCTTTCCTTTCTATTATATACGCGTGTGCGCGTGCGAGTATATGGATTCGCAAATACAAACATCTATACAAAAGTATCGTGCGTAGCTGATTTAAGTTCCTTAATTCTAGATCTCTAAATTAAAACACTACTTTTGAAACATGACAATTGTTTCTGCACACTGTGCCTTTCTTAAATGTTAAGTATTACTTATTTTTTAAGATGATCAGTGTTTACTCAAATAATACGGATGGTTAACATAAATCTTAATAAATAATATTAAAAACTACCTGAAGAGATTACCCGAATGTTTACAATTATTCATTTCCAATGACAACTAAATTCAATTTAATTCCTTCCTTTTCGGTATGTAAGATAATGAAATTACCTCACTATCCTCTTGCGTCGAAACAATTGTCCAGTTAAAAAAATATATTAATGAAAATTTTATGCCTGTTATTTTAATATCAGATGCCTTGATTTTGAATTGACTTTTCGTACCGAATCTCCCGTGAGCATGAATTATTCTCCGTAATTTTTTTCTCGGTTGCGAATTTTTTAAAGAAATATTCCCTCTGCTGGGCCTCTAGTCAAGTAGACAGAGTAAAGAAGTGTGGTCTGCTGAAAAAAAAAATCCGAAGTTATTGGAACTTTTAGAGTTTGTTTGGGGTGCTGTGGGTACTGTCCAGTTTTCCAACTCAAGGACCCTGGGCTATTTTGGGGAGGGTCAAAAAATTTTCGGTATTTTTTGCGCGTAACTTCCAAACTAAGTGGTTTTCGATCAAAACTTGTAAAACTTTTCTCTAAACCTGATATTATTCGAGATACATCCGATCAAAGTCAGAGAAATTTTCTGAAAATGTCAAAAATTGCCAAAAAATTTTGGCACTATCAATTACCATCAGTTATATGGTAAATGTTACAATAACTCATCAATATCGACATGCTGAAACAGAGACCAATCACCAATTTCTGTGATGTTTAGTTATTTAAATATAGAGTTATAAGTTTAGTATATCTTCTCCCACCCATCTTACGGTCCGTTTTCCGAACTAAACAGGAGGGTTCCGAGTAGCTCATTTTCGTTTTGGCCATGCCAGATGTTATTATTCTTCTCGTAATAAGTTTCCAGTGATTTTCGATCGCGTATTTTTTTCTTTCGAATTGACTATTGAGCGACAACTTTATTATTATTATTTGACATGACATCTACTTCAACGTTAAGTCCAGGTACAGGTCGGTGTTTCATTTGTGAGGAAAGATTGGAAGGTGAGGATGTGTATGTAGTAAATAGGGGAGGAGTGGCTACGCTTCTTGCTTTTGCTTTTAATCAAAATGAGCAGCAACATCAAAGTTTGCAGAAAAAAGTGGAAGAGATTGCTATTCACCTTGGTTGCCACAAAAAATACATCAACGAGAAAATGATACAGGTATATTTGCCACGTGAATGTCAAATTTCTACACCTCCGACCAAGCCGACTCGCTCAAGTAAAACTGCATTTTCATTTGATTTCAGCAAGTGCTTTTTTGCAAAGACTCGGTCACTGAATAGGTAAAATAAATTACCAGTTAAAAGGCGGATTGCTTTGGTCAAAGTGACTGTACCTGAGATAGCAGATACGATTTTGTAGTACGCAAGACAGCGTGGAGATGAGTGGGGAAAAAAATCTTATTTCCATTTTGGAAGGTACAAACACAGATTTGGTTGCGGTAAATGTAGAATACCACCAAAAGTGTATTAAAAAGTTCTACAAATTACCTAATACTCTTTAGAAGAGAGGAAGAAGCACAACCATTTAATGGAAATTGTGTACAATTATTTCGAGAAAATCAGGGAGAATTGCCAGTTTTCTCTTGGACAGCTCCTCACATAAAAACAGTGAAGAAGCGTCTGGTGGAGAAGTATGGAGATGACATTATAATTTCTCAGTTGCTCAACAAAAGGAATGTTGTCTGTTTCATGAATGTTGACCGCAAACTCTTGTCGGAAAACTGGTACTCGACACGAAACTAAGCTACTCGGAACTCTCCTGTTTAGTTCGGAAAACGGACCTTAAGACGGGTGGGGGAACATATAACTATAAACTTATAACTCTATATTTCAGCGTACCCCCTCCCTGTTCCAGCATGTCTATTTTGATGATGACTGACATAATTACCATAGAAATGATGGTAATTGATAGTTAGAGGGTCAAAACCTTTTTTGTCAATTTTTACGATTTTGTGAAAACTCCTCTGACTTTGATTAGCTGTATCTCGAATAATATCAGGTTTATTAATAAGTTTATATATACAAAATTTTAGTAAATTAAATGTTGTACAACTCTGAAAATGAAATTTCGAGGTGTTTGGGCCCTCCCTCCTCAATGTACATATCTGCTGTACTACGGGAAATTTTCAAAAAATTGCACCTCTAAAACATTTTCGGAAATTATTCAAGCTCTAGGGGTTTATAAGTGGATATTTAATATAGTGATTTAATTTTAATACAGAGATCTAGTATCAAGGTTATAAAACCGGCTGCGCAGGAGAACGAACAAATTTTAAGAATATAATGCTGTTGATACAATTACCAACTGTTTAGAATAACTAACTACCTAATTTCAGGTGGAAATTTCGATTCGAATTTTATAGTTAAAGTAAATATTACTAAATTATTTTTCCTCAGAAAATATATAACGAATGTTAAAAATCTTGTTTTGCTATTTTTATCTCTTACTATTCATTCAAAATCTATATATCAGTGCTTGTCACTCGATTGCAGATTTAGATGAGTCAACAAGTTTTTGACCGACATCGGAAAACGGAAGGGGGTTTACAATTCATTCGTATCTTTCCGTTTTTATGAATGTTCGCGAGATTTGCATAGTAACCATTTACTACTTTATTGATACTTGTTTCATTGGAAAGAGGAGTGTTGACAGGTGGTAATTTTTTTTTGTTACAATCCAATATGTCGGTTGAATCGCAAACACTCACATTACAATTTTTAAGTTGATTAGGCTTATTACAAATGTCATAAAGTGGACCTCAATGGTCGCGCCTAATAATAATATTAGAGATAGAACTGGGTTCATATATTGTTCTGAGTACAGACTTTCTTATTTACCTATTTTCCAATGAACCAACGTCATCTAACCAATAATTATTGTGTGAAGATTAAATCGAAATATATAAAAAAGAATTCTCAATGTTTTCTGACTGTCTTATCTTTTATGTAACTAAAAATAATAATATAAAAAAAACATCCAGAATATTCATAAGAAAGTGCCTATTAACCATCATAAAACTGATAAATATTAATGTTTTCAAGAATATTATCTTTAATTGAACAACTCCCAGTTCAAAATAATTATTATCCTAGATAAAACTAATATAATATGTAATTCAGCGATAACTATTTGCATTTCCTACGAATAATTAGAGATACTTGCACCTGCAGTTTTATAGTATCGTAAAAGTAAAACAAATTCCCGACGGATTGATTGCTGTCATAGACGGGTCGGGAATCACTCCAAAGTTATAAGAGTTTCATGATTATTTGGGTAATAGTTTTATGTAGAGGGTGGCCCGTTTTAAAGGGGCCTGTACCTTATCTCGAAACCTACGGGGGTTACAAAGAAAATCTAAATACAAAAGTTGTTTCTACGAAAATAATCTTTAATTTTTTCTTATGTTTCTAATCGTCGCGTTGTTATATACAGGGTGGTGAAACAAAGTTACATTTATTTATTATATATTAAATTATATTTTATTACGTTTTTCAAAGACAAATTCAACGATATATATGATTATGGGATGTGATGCACGGTTTCGAAATTATTAGCGATACTCTTCAGAATTCAGGATATGTTTCAACCATCATTGTTGGATTACTCATAAACTGTTTAAACTTTTATCCACGTATTATTTTCAAGAAAATAATGCTTTTCTTCAGGCAATGATCAAATTCGAATTATGTTCTTAAAATACGCGGTGTTGCCACTATTCACAAAATGATGCTTTACTCATTTTTTCTTAAATGAGACACCCTGTATATTATTGGATTTTCGAATAGCCACTTTAATTGCAATTTCAAATGTATAACATAGTAGGTATAGGTCTTTGACTTACCGTTTTAGCTTAATTGGCAAATAAAATTAAAAATTGAGAATAACTAAGATTTAAATTATTCAGATATGAAACTGGGAATTAGCTCCTTATCAACTTGTTCAAAACCGTTTTAGAGCGTTGTTAAGAAGTCATATTATAAACAGAATATTAGTCTTTGCACCATTTTATTCTATTAAGTCTAAGTGTCTAGGTGAAATGACAACAAGAAATTACCACTTTCTAACACTAACTACTAATGCATATCACTTCCAAGTAAAATTAATTAAACTAGATTTTCAATATATCCGTCGTTTTGAAGAATACAAGTATATGCTATTTCTAAATAGTGTATGGCATTTGAGGCGTAATTCGTTTAATTCAGATAGTTTACCGCCGCGCAAAATCGTTGCTGCACTTCCAAAACAGTTGACGGTTTATCTTTGTAAGCCATATCTTTCAATGTGCCACAAAAGTCCACCGGGGTCAAATTTAGACTCCTTGCTGGTCAGGAGATGGTTCCGTTTTGTCCAATCCACTCTCTGAAATTTTCGTTTAAAAACCGAATGATTGCAGCACTTCGATGGTAAGGAGCACGATCTTGCTGCCAAAATAATTTTGGATGCTCTCTTTGGGGAATATTATTATGTAAAAGTGGCCAAATTTCGTTGCTTAATAAGCTGAAATATCGTACTGATGTTAAATTTTCTAGGTGGAATATGTGTCCTAAAATTCTAGATCCAGGCTCCAATAATGCGTATTTTTTCTATTAAATAATACCGCATAGTTAAGTTATAAATAATGATTCATCGGTCCAAATGATATTTGGAAATATGTTATCAGTAGATATACAAAGCCGTTTCTGGGGCGGAAGTGATGACGGAACCATCTCCTGGCCAGCAGGGAGACCAGATTTGACACCAGTGGCCTTTTTTTGTGGGGCACATTGAAATATATGGTTCACATAGATAAATCGTCAAAAATTTTGGAAGCGCAGCACGTAGACATTTAGATGATTGTGAACAAGTTGATAAGGAGCTAATTCCCATTTTCATATCTGAATAATTTAAATCTTAGGTATCCTCAATTTTTAATTTTATTTGCCAATTAGGCCAAAACGATAAGTCAGAAACCCGTACTATGTTATATATTTGCAATTGCCATTCAAGTGGCTATTCGAAAATCCAATAATATAGAGGGTGTCTCATTTAAGAAAATTGAGAAAAGTATCATTTTGCGAATCGTGGTAAAACCGCGTATTTTAAAAAAATATTTCAACTTTGACCATTGCCTGAAAAAAATAATTATTTTCTTAAAAATAATACGTGGATAAAAGTTTAAGATGTTTATGACCAGCCCAACAATGATGGTTTAAACATACCCTGTACTCTGAAGATGATCGCTAATAAGTTCGAAACCGTGCATCACAGACCCATAGTCATATATATATCGTTGAATTTCTCTTTGAAAGGACTATCTAAAAATGTAATAAAATATAGTGTGTTCCATTTAAAAAAAATGTAACTTTGTTTCACCACCCTGTATATAACAAAGTGACGATTAGAAAAATTAGAAAAAAATAAAGATCATTTAAGTTTGGCGGATCTAAATGTCAGTTTTAAATCATTGGCGAAACGAATTGAATATCACCCGATCACACATCATTACTCTTATTGCTTCAAACATATGTATAATATAGATACCAAATAAATATTTTTACATAAAATTGGATCTACGTTATTAGTTGATGCACTGGAAAATACAAAATAATATTAATTATATTGGTACTGCTACTTTTGAAGTTGCCCAGTTACAGATAGATAGAAAACTTTTGGCACCAACTTCAGAAATACCAGCACCAATAGTATCGATATTATTTTTTGTATTTTTCAGTGCACCAACTAATAACGTCGGTTTAATTTTTTCTAAGAAATGTTTATATCCCTCTTTTGAGTGACGCATCAGAAAATTTTACTTATACCTTTACCCATGAAAAATAATTTCGATCCTCGAGATTGCCTTTTTAAAAACTAATTTATTAACTAAAGTTACAATGTTTATGCTACAAAGGTTACTACAGAACTATTCTAATTGTTAACGATCTTATATTTATACTGTATACAAAAGTGTTTATATCAGCAGAAATAAGATTCCAATGGGAGACCTGATGGAGATATAATTCCTCCCCCTGTAGATCCAACTTTGGAGAGTTCAGCGAGGAAGTTGGACGTTAAGGAGCTCTATTGGTTGGGCTGGACCATTTTGGTTCCCATTTGGTTTGGTTTTCTTATAGGTGAAGTAGATGATCAAGAATATTACAATGCAGTATATAATGATCGTCCAGGCATCGGGAATATATAGGTGGGCCATGCTGTCTTCTTTGATCGTTGGAATATTTTCAACGAACCTGGTTTTCAGATCTTGGAGTTCATCGAACTGAAGTTGATCTAATTGTATGTTGATGTTGGGTATTTTTGAGTCGTATTGATTAGTATTGAGATCTGCAAATAGTATTGGTTTATTTGCAGTTGGCTCTTCTTTTTCGTTTTGGATTATTTTGGGATTTGTTGATAGTCTGCATCCTTGTGGAATTTGGAATAGATAGGTACCATATAATTTTAATATTTCTTCTTGGTTGGTACATCGAAGAGTCACTGGTTCTTCGGAAGGAAACAACCCTATCCAAGTTGATTCATCTAGGTTTCTAAATGTAGTTTGTGTGATGGTTATTTGTGCATAGTTACAACTAGAAGTATTCTTCATCCGTAGTAGTTGAACTTCGCAGGGGCTGAGATCGTCTATTTCGTAGATTTCAGTATTTTTACAGATGTATTGCCTATCTGCTATTTGTTCACAAGAGTTCCTCAATAGTGCGTAATGTAACTCACTTTTGATCAAAAATTTACCCTTCGGAAGAATAGTTCTGATTTGACCTTTCGAGAAGACTGGTATAGAAAATAAATGATAAAGGTTGAATTCGGAACGATAAGTTATTGGAATTTTAAGTATATACACAATTCTATTATTGAGAATAAAGCATTCCACTTCTATTAATTTTTCAAAAAGAAGGGTATTTCCTAGATCAACAGGTATTGGAAATTGGTCAGGAGTGAATTTTGTTTGAAGAGTTTTTAATATATTATATAAATCTGATATAGGCATGATGCTTGGATGCATAGTTCTAAGTTTTGCAAAGGAAATAGAATTCTCTATATCCTGTAAAATAGATATTATGGTTTCGTACAAATTGATTATTTGAATCATAACATCCTTTATAAAACTACTATTCTCTCTGTAGGCTCGTGTGGTTACAATTAATGAGATTTGATTTAGCTTGTCTTCCAAAAGTTTTTCATTATGATTAATCTGGCTAATTGTTCCATTAAATTTGTCTATCAAGGTAATGGCAAGTGAACATTGAGATTTTACGCTTGAAGTTATTTTGTTCTGATTCTCTTGAAGTTGTCTAATTAGTAAATCATATCTCTCGCCGTCTCTAGCATCAAGATTACCTGAAATTGATTTGAATATGGATCCTAATCCATTGATCAACCCTCGTTTCGTTCTTTGTGAATGAGGTATAATTTCTGATAGTTTTGACTTATTTTCAACATATCTTAATATTTTATGGTAATTTGAAACATCTCTAGAATAATTTGCATTCATTTGAAGGGATAATGTTAAATTCGTAGATTTAGATTTAAACTTATTGATTTCTAAAATTATATGATTCAGATCGTAATAATGAAAGAGTGAATGTGAATATTCTTGTAGTTTAGCGGTACCGATCTTTAGGGGTATTAATCCTGGGTTTTCTTGTAAGTTTCTTACACTGATAGTTTCTCGGAGACCCAAGACTACGGGAAACCTGTAATACAATAATCTATCTTTACTAATCGAAAGAGTAAATTTTTCTTAAGGGACGCTTAAGGTTGTTCATGTGAATTTCTGCATGTTGATCAGTTTTCACCACTTTTCTTTCGGTATTGATATTTGTTAATTTTGAGGGTTTATCAAATTTATTAGCGTGCTTTTGCCTAATGTGTTTCTTGGGAAAAACTACTTGGTTTTCTTCAAATAATTCTGGTTTATCTCGTTTTTCATTAGCTTTTTCAATAACCTTTTCCTTTTGATTAAGTAACGCTGAATTTATCTTAGAGTATAATAATCTAGACTTTTCTCTATGTTGATTAACATAGTCATTCAATATAAGTTTATCTATTTCAATATTAAATGGGTCGTTATCTGTGACATGTCCGTTTATAACGTCTATAGGTTTGAATTTGGTGACAGAGTGAATTGAATTATTGTATGCCAAAATTGCATATAGCATTTTCATTTGGTGTTTTTGCTGGTGTTTTTGAGAAACCTTGAGTGTTTAGTAATCTGAGATGTTCTGTGATTGTAGAATGGAATCTCTCAACTATGCCATTTGATTGGGGATGATTAGGAGAACAAAAGTGAATTTTGACTTTATGTAAGTTCAAAAGCTCGGTAATAACAGAGTTTTTAAATTCTGTTCCGTTATCTACAATAATAAGCTTAGGTATACTATGATGTGAGAAAAAGTTAATTAGGTTATTAGCGATTTCTGTTCCAGACATAGAAGATATTGGGTATGCTTGTGAATATATAATATACCTTCGTGGTATCCCTGTATTTTTGATAAGATTTCTTCTTTATCGATAACGTCAATTAGTTTTTTAGTACATCTTCTAAATTTAATAGAGGGCCATTTGAAATTTTGTTGGACTACTGCAGAAAACGATTCATAAATTTGTGGATCTTCGAAATATAGGTGATAATTTACATTGGGAGATACATACTCTTTTATAAAGTTTACTATATCTTTTTCAAAATTTTGTTCGGATATTTGGAGATGAATTCTTAATTTCTTTTCAAATAGATGAGATAGCTTCGGTTTTGCTGGTGAATGATGTACTAATTTTATGAAGATTTGGTTTTGTCCGTAATTGATTGCCTGATCTGTGACTGGTATATCTGCTATTGGATGTTGGTCAGCGTTTGAATGTATCGTTTGTTCATCGCTATCATCGTTGACATTGTTCGTGATTGGCTTATCTTCTTTCGAAGGCGACTGCGCCTGCACTTCTGCAATTGATTGATCATGATGTACAATCATTGAAATGTTGTCGTCATCGTCCAGAGTTCTTTCCATAGTATCTAAATCTAGATAAACTCGAGGTGATTTTGGAGATTGTGTACGAAGTTCGATTTCTCTATATTCCGGGGTATTCAATTCATTGTGATCTTGATTTAATGGTTTTCGCTGGTAATCGAATGTTACTGATGGGTTTTGATAATTTGGATATTCTTTCAGTATATCATCTAGTTGTTCCCAGAATTCTTTCGTATGTATTTCGACTCTTGAAAGCGCGTCTGCCTTTGTGTTTAATTTTCCTTTCTTGTATATAATGTTATAATCGAATTCGAAGTTTTGAGTTTGGATCATTAAGTGAGAATAACCATTGCAAAGGATTGTGATCTGTTATTATATTGAATTTACGACCATACAAATATGGGCGGAAGTACTTGGTTGCCCAAACGATGGCGAGGAGTTCTTTCTCTATCACAGAATAGTTAATTTCTGAATCGTTGAGAGTACGAGACGCAAATGCAATGGGTAAATCTCTGCCAATCGGGCCTTGTGAAAGGACCGCACCAAGAGCAATATTTGAAGCATCTGTTGTTAGATTAAAAGGTTTCGAAAAATCTGGATATTGTAAAATTGGCTGGTTTGTTAAAATAGTTTTACAATTTTCGAAACAATTAATAAATTCTTCGTTGTTTTCGATTATTGCACCTTTCTTTAAACATTTTGTTAGTGGCTTTGTTAAATTAGCAAAATTTTTGATGAAACGTCTATAGTATCCTAAGAGTCCCAACAATCCTTTGATTTGTTTGGTGGTCTTCGGAATTGGAAAATTTTGAATAGCCTTAATTTTGTCCGGATTCGGCTTGACTCCTTGTGGTGTTACAACATGTCCGAGATATGCGACTTCTTTCCTGAGAAACTCGGATTTGTCAAGCTGTATTTTGAAGTTTGAATCTCTGAGTCTCTTGAAAATACTTTCTAACCTCTCTAGATGTTCTTGCAGAGAAGTCGAGAAAACAATGATATCATCCAGGTAGACTAGACATTTTTCGTTTTGTATTCCTCGCAGTATATTATCCATTACACGTTGAAACGTGGCAGAGGCGTTCTTCAACCCAAATGGCATGCGGAGGTACTCATAATGTCCATTTTCTGTACTGAATGCTGTTTTCTCGATATCCTTTTCTTCCATCTCGATTTGGTGGAATCCACTTGCTAGGTCCAAAGTCGTGAAGTATTGGCACTTTCCGAGTTTATCCAACAAATCATTAATATTCGGAAGGGGATATTTATCATCGATAGTCTTTTCATTTAGTTTTCTATAGTCTACTACAACGCGCCATTTTTGTTTGCCAGAGGCGTCCATTTTTTTTTGGAACTACCCAAATTGGGGAAGACCAAGGCGAATTGCTGGGCCGGATGATATTGGTTTTCAGCATTTTTCTTATTTGGTTATCTACTTCGTTCTTGTGAATAAATGGATATCTGTATGATTTCGTATAAACGGGGCTTTCGTCGGATGTTTTGATTTGATGTTTAATACGGTTTGTAAAAGTTAAGGGCATCCCTTCATTGTAGAATATGTCAGAGTATTTTCGACAAAGTGATAGTATTTTTGAAGATTCCTCAGAATTTAAATGGTCTAATCTAATTTTATTTAAATCTAATGTTTTATTTTCTTCGCTCTAAATATAATTTAAGTTCGAATCTAGTGTGTAATTTTCCTGGAATTTCTCTACAACGAATGGTTCACTAAGGTCAAGTGTAATGGTATAGTTAGTAGTAGGCTTTCTGGAATCTCGCAATTATGAATTTTAATATGTGGGATAATGATATCGCCATGTTTTACAGATGTTCTTATCTTGATAACTTAACTATTCACTTTATGGTAATGTAATTTAATCCTTGCATTCGGAGTAATAAGAATATCTCTACTAAAATCAACTATAGCTTGTAGATTTTTCATATTGTCTAGACCGATGAGGCCATTGAATGTTTCGTGGAATTTGAAAAGGTAAAATTTCATGTTGCCAGGGACGTTAAAAACTTGAGGAGTCGGAATTTCTGTGCTATATTTATGAGATGATTTTTGATACACTGTGGAAACTATAAAAGTGTCATTTTTAATTCTATCTGGAAATAATTTAGAAGCTAAATCTGGGTCAAGAAAGGATTTTGTAGAGCCAGAATCAATTAATAGTTTCAGATTATATTGTGGAATCATTATATAGGGAAGTTCATTGGATTCTGAAAAATTGAATGAAAAAACTTTAGGGGTTATCTTTCCTCGGAATTGGGGGGATCCGTATGAAAATTTTCAGTCTCAATGTTGTTTTCATTTGAAAAATCTTTCTCACATTCTGCTTCAGGATAGTAATTTTGATATTCGTTAAAATAGTTTGGATCATAGTCAGATTCGCAAGTATTTACTTCTGTGTTATACAGTTCTTCGACTTTATAGGCGAGGAGGTTGATTAGATGGTTTGAAGAAATTCGAATGAGGTTTGAATGTTCTTTGAGATGAAATACTCACTGGAGTTGGTTTTATTAATTGGCTAGGATTTTCTTGTTTAAAAGTACTTTGATAATTTTGTGAAAATCTGGAGTTCTGAGTAGGAGCTCTGAAATTTTGTGGAGCTCTAGGATATTGTGGATGATGAGCAAATTGTTGCGGAGGTTGATTGAATCTTTGTTGTGTTGGAAATTGCCAAAACGGGGGTCTAAAAGAATTGTTCCGATAAGATTGCATTGAATTTGGGTTTCTAGGAAATATTTGATTTGGATTATTTCTAAATTGAAAATGAGGTCGTGAATTAACCTGTGGTTTCATTGGAATCGGTGGCTTGAAAATTTCTGATTTTTGGTTTGTTTTGTTAGGGTAACTCTGAAAATAATGTACATTTTCCTCTTCAGTTACATACTGTGAGGCTTCGCTCAAACTTTTCGGTTTCATACATCGAATTGTTGTTCCTAACGGTTCGCGTATGCCTGCTAAGAATGTTTTAAGTGCTAAATCTTGGTATAAATCTATCTTAGCCGCTCGTGCTTCCTTAGTTAAAACTTGAGAATTAACGTGGCTGCACAATAAATTTAGAATATGTAAGATTCTATCGTAAAAATGTTGTGTTGATTCACCAACAGTTTGTCGTAACATGACAAGATCCCTATTTAGACAACTTTCGTCACGTTGATCAGCAAAATTCCTAATTAATAATTCGCTTAATTCTGTCCATGTGCAAATAGCTTGTATATTGAATAGAGTTTTTGCATTTCCACTGAGCTTTGATACAATGGAATTCATTAAAAACGTATTTGAAAAACTTTCTGGATTCGCTTCATCATAGAATTGATTTATTAGCGATTGACTAACCAAAAGAAATCTCTGTAAATCATTAGCGTCGCAACTAAATTCAGGGAGACAATTAAGATATTCAGGCTTGAATTAGTTCATTTTAAATTTTTCTTTTAAAGACAATTTTAAAATAGCTGGCTTAATAACTGGGCTTACTACAATTGAACTTGGTAATTCTGAATCTTCTAAGGGTTTATTAGGTGATGAAAGCGCTTCTTCCAAACTTTCGTAAAGGTCAATCAAATTTCCGAAAGACATAAAATGAACAAAAATGAGTTAGACTTACATTAATATTAAGGCAACTCTGAGCATCCTCTCTATAAGGGCTTCGGCTGGATCGGCGATTGTTGTCCTTTACCAGGTCGATAGCTCTTGCGAATTTAGACGATTTGGGTTCTAAATTCCGATGATCTGCCAGTGGGTTGTGGTTTCCAGGTCTTCGATAGACTGGGATGAGCCAAGATTTCACTATCACTCACAGTTCAACAATTTCGAATGTCCGATTAATTGTTGACACGAAAAATAATCAAACGATTTGATTATTCTCAGACAATCCTACTGACTGCGCCAAATATAATTTCGATCCTCGAGATTGCCTTTTTAAAAACTAATTTATTAACTAAAGTTCATGCTACAAAGGTTACTACAGAACTATTCTAATTGTTAACGATCTTATATTTATACTGTATACAAAAGTGTTTATATCAGCAGAAATAAGATTCCAATGGGAGACCTGATGGAGATATAATTCATGTATATTCTTTGCCTGTACTATTAGTCAGTAATCTAAACACATCGTAGCGGAAATACGCATATTTTCGACTTTACCACTACTGTTACTCGAAAACTGTAACTCTATGGAAAACATGTTCAATATAAATGTGGCTACAAAAAATCTGTCTTTAACTTGGTTGCCTCAGATATTCAATTTTTTTCCAAAAATTTAATATCTCATGCTCATTTTTCTCTTTACCTCCGATTTAAATAAAATAGTCTTAGAGTCTATATTCTGTTCTAAGGCAAGCTCTATTTATCTTTGACAAACACATGAGAATCCTTTAAGTAAGAGAAGACTGCTAATGTCTCCTCTCCATTTTTGATAGATACCTTCAATTCACAGACTCAACGGGTTCTACACTTTTATTATATTTGCATGCTAGTTTTTGCCTACGACTTCATCCGCGTGGAATTTAGTTGCATCTTAATATCTATAAATAAGGACAACATTTTTTCTAACATTCGATTTATATATAGACAACTTACGTCTACCCGTGAAAACCGCAACAAAAGTCGTTCAGTAGTCAGATTACCGCAAAAACAAACAAACTGACACACCGGTTCTACTGTTTTATTATGTTATAGATAAGATTACTTTCTTTTCACTTCGGTCGAGCAGTTTGAGCACACTCCCATTTTTTGTTCTGAGAAAACGTCACGATTATAACTTTAAAACTGAAAAATTTATAAAGAATTATCTACAAATAATAATATAAAAATAGAAATGCATATTCTCGGAATCTACTTGATTTTCCTAATAAATTAGAAAGCAGCAGTTGGTAAACATATCCGTCAGGGTTTTCCAATATAGTAGTTTCGACCATCATTATCCAACTTTTCATAGAGGATATAAACTTTTAAGATACAAATCCCCTTGATTAGTAGTACCAGGCTTAAATTGAATCACAGAAAGGTCACTAAGTTCTAATAATTAATCAATCAGAAATCAAAACAAAAATCGATATTCTTTGCTGTTAATGACCGGCTCCAAGGAATGAACTATAAAATTATACGACTGATAAAATTCATATAAAAGCTAATTTTCTTATCCAATGTTTGCCGTATACTCAATTCAGACCACTGGCTCACCTAATGTCGTGCAATCTTCATTATACTAAATTAATATCAATCGTGTACAGGAACAGGTGAGTTTTGGATTATTGTTATTTTCTTTATTTTGAGATTTTCTTATGTTGATATATACCTACCCATGCTATCATTGTCAAATAATAAAGCTTTAGTACAAAAAAATATCTATACAATGAAACAAAATAAAAACAATCGTTAAATCGATTTACATATTACTATTTTTCTTTGAATGCGAGTATTTTCACACTGTTAGATACACTAATAAATCAGTATTTATTATTTAATTGATTTACTGTCAAGGTATGTGAAAACGTGTCGTTCCCCTGCGCAACCTAGAGAATATTACTTTGTTAAAGTTTGTTTAAATTTAATATTTATACATATTTGAGAGATCTAATCACAGACGTATTGGTTTAATAATATAATTCCGATTCTGAGGGTTAATATTGAGGAGCTGATTAGAACAGAAAAAAAGCAACTGCATCATTTTGTTTTATTTAAAAATATACGGTTTAGAAGATATTAAAGATACAACATGTGCTGGTTAGATCCGACAGTTTTATTCATATTTGTTTAGGTATATTGATTCGATCACATATTATACATAAATCATGTTAAATAAAAATATGTAGCTTATATTACCTACTTAAATACCTTCTTAGGAATTCCTTTACTATCGATATCATTTTGAACAATGATTCCATCAATACTACAATAATTTTAAATTATGTGTCTGCACTAAGCGCAATCCTTCATCTTTATCGAAGTCGATATTGAAATCAAGTATGTGTGAACGTTCATGAAAACAGTTCAACAGTTCTGAACCAAATTCAGTATATATGCCAACAATGCCTCGTGAAGAAAATCTATTATGCCAGTAAAGTTCTGATTGACAGAGATATAAATTGTGACCATATTTTTTTCATTTCTTGAACTGGTTTATTCCATATTTTTACAATGTTTTTTTCCTAGATTCACTTAAATATATATAAGTATCAATATCAATAGATATAAATAAGTATGAAAATGTAATTCCAAGGCTCCACATATTTGTATAGCAAACTCATATACTGATATTACTTAAATTGTATATTATAACATTGTTTCAGTAGAAAAATACATGTGCTCCAATATATTGTCAGGCAGGTATGTCACGAAAAGTTATTTAATTATGAAATATTCCGCTTAGATGACGCTTAAATTAATCCATTCATAAAAATATAACGTTTTTTATTATCTATCGACTTTACTTCCCATTGAGTTTTCGTACCGGGATTTATGAATGAAATCGATTCATAAATTGTCTTAGTCACCACCAATTTTCAGATTATCAAATTCCCAATTTCAGAAGGCTTGGGTAAAATGTGATGCGTTTCAATAAAAAATAAATTGTCAATAATGCGGCTGCATAAGATTTCCGAATTATATTAGCAGAATTTTATTATCAGTTGTCTATCTACGAGGAGCCTTCTTCTTCGAATAGAAAACATAACCCTGTAAATGACTTTTTTATAATATTGACAATGTTAATAATGTAATAATACCATGAAATTGCTTTTTTTCCTAACTCTTCTCTGTATTATCCTAAATAATTTATGTCTTTTACAGATCGACAATATTCAATCTAGGATGCACTAATAAATTCAAGGAATTATCAATAATTTGTCTACACTGTAAAATTTACTCTAAAAAACTAATACATTTTTATAGCAAACCAGACTAAATGTCGATCAGACGACATAAATTATCAATTCTAATACAGCGAATATTGGATATCTGGTAGTTTTCAATCAATAAATGTTCTTTACACTTGAGCAAAAGTAACATTTTTTCGTCAAACCTCGTACCACCTAACCATAACATAAATAAAAACAACTTGGCCCAAAATATTAACTTCTTCACTTCTTGCAACTCAAATTTTTATAATAAATTCAAAATACCTACAAAAACTTTTAAACCCTTTCTCTCCTAAGGTTGTGTCCAAATTTTTTTACCTATATCGTTGACTCTCGTCTAGTCGTCTACTAGTCTACGTCTACTACAGTAACATTCTACAGCATTCGTTCAATAATATATAGAAAATTCATTAAATAAGTCGACTACAGTTCGTTTATTGAAAAATGATGACATTTTATTGATGCTGTCAGTGCAGGTTTTGTTCCTTTTCAGCCACAAAATAAGAAACAATTGGAATGTTTATTAAGGTATGATACTCGTATTTATACAGACGTAGATAGATATACTTTCTTCATTATATTTCTTAATTATATTTTTGAGCTTGTGTCATATTTGAGTGTACCAGTTAATACAAACATTTACAATGGATCTCACATCATAATGGATGGAGTCGTTTATATTAAAAACTAACTTTTCTCAGTGAATAAATTTGTATTTGATCAAAAGAGCATATTATTCTAATTAGATTCATGTAAGTCCTCCAAAAATGTACTAAACCAAGTTTTTACCCCAAATATGCCAAACTTGCATTGAAAAAAATATTCCATTAAATTGTGAGCGATTTTAATGTCACTTATGCTTAAATGATGCAAAGCTGAAAATAACAAAATAATAAGAAAAAGTAACTCGACGGATTAAATGCTAAGGTCCTGCCTGATTAGCAATCCCAGCCTGTAGTCGTCTAAGCATTGATTTGGCTAACTTTCAAGTATACCGAAATTGTGTTCCAATCTTCTTGACTTTTTACATTCATTTCATTCTTGTTTGATATTGCGACACTATTAAATTTATTCTTTATTGCCAACCACCAATTTTCAACATACATCATCAATTACATTTGTTCCAGTATGTTATATTTCTAATAAAAATTGAGCTAGTAAGAAAAGTTAGTTTATTTAGTCGCGATTGCATCTCTTAAGAAGTGAATCACTGTCAATTTCATGCGAGCATCAATCATCGCATAAAACTATACAATATCAGTTACTGTAGCTAAACTGACACCAAAATCTATGATCTACTGGATGCCTAACACAAATGCAATGAACAAATATACCTAACCATTATGTAAATTCTGGAAAACATTTCTGAATCAAACAGCAATAATAGATATACATACTATGATCTCGAAGATCAGGTAACTACAAAAATCAACTATCAATTAGAATGTTCGAGTTCGAGTAGGATAATTTCTCTACATAAAGTATTCACAAGAATATTTGTTTTTGACATTTGAAAACTTTGATTAATTAATCCACATTTTTAGATATCTATTGTTTAACAATTTATTACTTATTAAAAATCAGGTCTCATAAATAAGGCTTGAATATTCATAATCGTTTTTTCAACAAAGCTGAATGCTTAGAAGATAATATAATCCTCTGGTTAGAAGGATCCATTCACCATTCAGTAGAAATCTCAGCTCTTGAACTTGTGTTGTTATTATTCCGAGAGATTCACTCATTTACATGAAGTCTCGTCTCTCTATTATAGCTATATAGCTAGGTGATTAGGTGCAGAATAGGTTATTGCCCTCTACCCTGAATATTAGGAAAATATTTATATATCATTTTTAGTTTATAGACAAATTATTAATTTTAATAATTAACACTATTTCTATGTAGAAAGTTATTTAAATTTATCCTTAGTTAAATACCTCTAGTATGTAGGTAAATAAAAATAACAACGGGCTTAATCCAGAAAACCGATATCAAATTACATCAATTATCACAAATGGAAGACGAAACCTTGAACGTATTTCTCACGGTTCCGAAAATCATGAATTTAATTACCTAACACCACAATAATATCCCACCAGTAAATTTTAACACAAATTTATTTTTTGCAGTTTATAAATACGTGAGGACTGGACATCGGTGATTAAACAATCGGCCATGGCCTGCTCAACAGTAATTTTAATGTTTGGTATAATATTCTGGGTATATCAAGTAAGCGCAGTGATAGAGTCATGTGATAGTAAAATATATTGTCAAGGAAAACTACTTGATACCGTACAGCGTTCAAAGATATTCCCAGACTCAAAAACTTTTGTGGATATGATCCAAAAAAATCATCCAGATGTTACCTTGAAAAAATTTGATGATTTTATGAGTAAGTACAACGACAAACCAACACGTGCCGATCTTACCACCTTTGTGAATGAAAACTTCAAGAGCGAAGGTGAATTAGAAAATTGGATACCACACGATTACAGCGAGTCACCTGCCTTTTTAGATAAAATCAAAGATCCCCAGATCAAATTGTTCGCTAAAAATCTTACTCGCATCTGGCCGAAATTAGGCAGAAAAGTAAAACAAGAAGTATTCGACAACGTTGATCGACACTCCTTCATACCAGTACCAAACGGTTTCATGATACCAGGAGGACGTTTCAAAGAAATCTACTATTGGGACACTTTCTGGATCATCAAGGGATTGCTGATAAGCGAAATGAAAGAATCAGTCAGAGGCATACTGGATAACTTCATATCAATTGTTAGAAAATATGGATTTGTTCCCAATGGCAGCAGAGTCTACTATCTGAATCGTTCCCAACCACCCCTGTTGTCCCTGATGGCCGGTATCTATATGGATGCCACAAACGATACCAGTTGGTTGACCAAGAACATCGATGCACTGGAAACTGAGGTCAACTGGTGGACTGAGAATAGAAAAGTCATAGTGAAAAAAGAGGGTATTCATTACCAGATGTTGCAATATAATGTTGCCAGTGGAACACCAAGGCCGGAATCTTATGACGAAGATGTCAAAACATGTGCAGCTTATACCAATGCTAGCCAAAAGGTATGTTCTATTTGAAATAAAAATTAGGTACTTTTTGCATCACCTCACCATTACTAGTCACATAATCGTTCAGACAATCAGTATATAAGCACCTCCACGTAAGATTGCTCAGTAGCAGTTGCGTATAGCAGTCAGCAAAAAGTTTAATAAATAATTAATTAAGAGAACTTATTATTGATTATCTAGGTACATCGATAACACGCTATTTGATGCTCGAACAAAATCAATGTATCACATTCCAGCAACAGACCATCAGAGCTTGGCACTATGTAAGAACTTCGTGCTCTAGAAGCTGTCAAAACCCCAATGAAACACTAATTATTTAAAAATACTAGCCCGTAATTCTTTGAAGCTAGAAATATTTCATTGTTAATATTAATGTCAACTTGGTAAGCTAAATAGGTGCAGTCCCGTTGAAATCGGTTCGGTAGTTTCGGAGATTATCCCGTGCACACAAACAGACAGACATAATTTTTACAAACGCTTGTTTGGGTTTTGTTGGAGTACAAATAACCATAAGTTCAACAAGAAACCTCTATATGAGATCACACATAGACACTTCAATTTTATTTAGATATACCTATAGCTTTATAGATTATATTGTATATTCAAGAATATCTATAGTAACAGAGCATTCTTATATTATTTTATTCGGAGTGATGAATAATGGAAAACTACACGCTTTAAGGAGATAAGGTAACAACCTTGCTAATTCTATAGCGTAATTAATTTAATCGTTAGTTTCAATGACAAATTCTTATAAAAATAAAGTGATGAAATGCTAATGATAACGCGCATCATTTATTATTATATTCTTTGATTATACATGTTGGTTCTCTATACAGTCTCCTTTTTTTGTAGCATAATCTTAAAAGAGAAAATTTAAAAATGTAAGTACAGAATATAGAGATTCATTCAAACCTACCTTGTTGTACCTAATTGTGTAAACAGCAACAAGTTAGCAAACAAATTAACTATTCCTATTCAACCGTTTTCCTATCTCTTATAATTTTAGAGATCCTTATCTCCATACATCCAACACCAATTTGAGACATAATGTATATTATATATTCTACTAGTAGGTGCCCGCAACTTCGTACGAGAATAATTACAGAGATACCTACAAATGACCAGTCACTATTTCAGTTCTCTAAGTGATACCTTTTCAAGATTTCTTAATAATAAAAAATGCTATTTCATACGGACTTATTATTATTATTTTAACATCTAATTATCAAAATTAGGTATAATCAATTTCTTTCTTCGGAATTTAAGATTCTAAATTATACCAAAATTGGTCCATATATGCAGAATACGGATCATAAATATTACATATCGTGAGCAAAAAAACAATTCTAAGAAAGTATGTGTAAAATAGTAACTATACTGCAATTTTGATGATTTCTGATTCATTTGAAAGAAGAGACTTGAGAAATGGCCATATTCATAAAAACTCCAATCCAAAATCTCTTTCCCCCAAAAATCGCCCCCGAGGGGGTTTGGAAGGGGCAATTTTTCTCGAAAATCCGAGACGGCAGACTTACAGATAAGCAAGTATCTGTAAAGTTTAAATTGAACATTTTTTTCAAAAGACCTACGGTTTTCGAATTTCAGCGATGTTGAAATTTGAAATCGGAAGTGGCAATTTCTTCCGAAAATTGAAAATCTGAGAATGCTAATTATACATTATTTCTAAAAACATATACTCTGTACATTTTTTCCATAGAGTTACGGTTTTCGAATTACAGCAGTGGTAGAGTATGAAATAAGAAGGTATTTCTGCCGCGATGTTTTGAGGTCGTCAAATAATACTCGGAACAAGTACAAGCAAAGAATATACATGGTTAATGGTATAAGTGAACGTCCAACGATTTTCGTGACTAATGTTAGTCTCCAAAGTGTGAAATAAATATTTTTTACAAAAAAATGGACTGACGTTATTATTTGGTACACTGAAAAATACAAAAGAATATTAATTCTATTGATGCTGCTACTTGAGAATTTGGTGCCAATAGTTTTCAATCTAACTGCAACTGCACAACTTTAAGATTACCAGAAAAAATAGAATTAATATTTTCTAGAATTTTTCAATACAACAACTAATTATGTCGGCCAATTTTTTTAAAAAATTAAAAAATTAAAATAAAAAATATTTGTTCATGAAATGCATTCAATGTTGATACTTTATTGATTCAAAGTCAAAACCATAATGTTGCAAAATGCAACTTGAGCGTGCAGGACCCTATACGACTATACTCTCGAATTTTCATATCAATAGCTCCAGTAGTTTCTTGTCTTGATTTTTATTTATTCAAATTCCTGCATACTCTCATTTACGCGCTAAACCCTGATTCATAATTGTACTTTATAAACTCAAAGATAGTTACCATCAAACAGATTATCTAATTGAGAAAGCAAGACTTCGCAAGTCGAATGGTTCGTAAGTTATCTGAAGCGTAGCCTCGCAAAGCGACATTTAAGGGGTCGGCTCTCTGTTCCTCGGTCCACTGGTTCGCTTTTGCTTTTTTCTTCACATTGCCTTAGATTGGTGGATCTCTCTGCCAAAAGCACATTCCGTACTGTTACATCATAATTTGACAGAATCTTGTTTACTACCTTACTTTTGCGGAGGCTAAATTGTCAGCCGACCCCTTTATGCCCCCTCCTATAGGGTGGTCTCAAATTTTACAGAATATGCGATAAATAAAGCCCTTAAATTACTCATAAGTTTTGTTTTTTCAGGAGTACTGTTACAAGGCATTGAAAAGCGGTGCTGAAAGTGGATGGGACTTTTCGTCACGATGGATCTTCGATAACTCTGGAGCCTACCGTCTCAAATACATTGATACAACGCGTGTCGTCCCAGTAGACCTCAATGCTTTCTTCTGTAGAGCACTCATGGAAATATCAAGATTCCATCAAATTCTAGGTAATGAAGTTAATGCTACAAGTTGGCTGGAGAAAGCACATTGGTGTCAATATTGCATTCGCAAAGTCCTCTATAATGAGCAAGATGGTATTTGGTACGACTACGATCTTGGAAAACAAGAACATAGAAAATCATTTTACCCTAGCAATTTTGCTCCTCTTTGGGCTAAAACTTATCACCCTAAACTGCAGATATGGTATGGTAAGAAGGCTGCAGAATACATTCAAAACAAAGACATTTTAAAGTACCATGGCGGTGTACCCACATCATTGTTCAATACAGCTGAACAGTGGGATCTGCCTAATGCTTGGCCACCACTGCAGGAGATAGTTATACTTGGCCTGTATAATACTGGTGAGGAATCTGCTAAAGAGATAGCTGAAACATTAGCCAACAGATGGATAGATGCCAACATTAGGGGTTATCTACATAGTAAAACAATGTACGAAAAATATGATGCTGAACATCCTGGAGTGTATGGAGGTGGAGGAGAGTACGATGTACAGGAAGGATTTGGTTGGAGCAATGGCGTCGCTTTGTCACTCATTAATCAATTCGCAGGTAGATCAGAGGAACGATAAAAATTACTAACAGTATTAGAAAACTCGAGTGGTAGCACTAAATAAAGAAACACAATATAGACTAAACTGTCAGCAGATAAGCTTCGATTATTTACTTGATCGCTTGCTATTTCAATTCAAATAAGCAGTTTAGTTTAGTTTCATGTCCCTATCAGCTGATAGTTTAATTGATGATGTGTCAAAACCTGTAATCGAAATCCTAATCATATAATTGTGCTAACTGTTTTCGACTGATGTTGTCTTGTTTTTCAATGTTGAGCGATCATAATGTTTCCATGGAGTTATTAAATATTAGTATCTATATATGTCCAAAATATGAATTGAATAGATGCAAATACGTATATATAATTGAAACTTTCCAAAAAAATACTTCAACTTAAAATATAATTTATTGGTACAATGCTTTTTGCATCTAGCTATTCTGACATTGTATTTGTATTAGAGTTTGAATTATTTTGTAGTGACTAAATCTAGATAGTTGAGTGTTGGTGAAGTACTTATATATCGTTATAACATTTGTCGTCCTAATTATGTAATTTGAGTAATCTATATTTATTGACATTACTTTTAAGAAATTGATTTGTAGGAGGAGCAGGCGTGATGTCTTCAAAGTATCTGATTGCTATTAGCAGTGCTCTGGTCTTTTATTGTTACGGCTCTAAATTCAAAATATATCTATAAAAAGAATATATTTGATTTTTCATTTCATAAAAATTACATTTTATCTATTATCTTGATTGTAAAGTATAATTTAATAATAATAACAGGTAACAATACTACTATAGTGTCTACAGTACTTTTATTTAATGTGTTTGGGTGAAAGATGTTCCAAACAAAAGGTTCGAAATACCTTTTGTTTGGATATCGATAAGAATAGTAATTATGGTAGTTACTAAGCAAGATATGATAATTAAAAATTATAATATTATCTTAGAATGACTCAAAAATACTTCCAGCGATACACTTACTTTTTTTATTTAACAGCAGTGATTCAAAATCTACACAATTCTCCTAACCTTGTGATATTAGAAGAAAAATATTCATTTATCAAAGATAGTGCCACACCATTTGTCCAACCAAAGCCCACTTGCACTGGATACTCCCCTCCACCACCATATCGTCCAGGCTGCTCAGAGCTATACTTTTCAAACATCACATCCATGAAATTGTATCCACTCATCATCGAGTTTATCCATCTCCTCGCAAAAGTTCTCGCGATATTCTGAGCTTTCTCATTCCTTGTGCGTCGTAATCCGAGGATAACTATCTCCTGTAGAGGAGGGAAAGCGTTTGGAAGATCCCATTGTTGACCACTTTTGGTCAATGATGTAGGGATACCACCCTTGAATCTTGTTATATTCTGCATTTCAAAATACTGAGCGGCTCTCATACCATAATAATCATTCAATTCTGTTTCGTACGATTCAGTCCACAGGGGCGCAAAGTTACTGGGGAAGAAGTATCTTCTCGGCTGTCCCAGAATCATGTCGTAGTCATACCAAATACCGTCATCCTTATGATATAGTATTGCATTGATGGATCTCTGCCAAGAACAAGCTACTTCTTTCCAATGTATGTGACTTTCATAGTCACCAAGCAACTTATAGAATCGCGATACTTCAATGAATGCTCTGCAAAGGTAAGCATTCAAATCTACCGGCAACAGTCTCCGTGGACGAACACGTGATATATCGGATTTAATTTCTACATCTTGATCTACAATCCAACGGCTAGAGAAATCCCAACCACTCTCAGCTGCACTTTTCAAACTTCTGTAGCAAATCTCCTACAAATATTCCAAATTTACAATTCCTACTTATATATACGTATCAGTATCATGCAGTTTACCTTTTCAGTACTATCCTGATATATTAAGCATGTATTGTAATCCTCATAATATGACTCAGGTCTGGGAGTTACACTTTCAGTTGCATAATGAGCAAGAACATGAGTTTCACCATTCCTATAGACAGTGGTTGTTCTTTTTTGTAACCACCAATTCATTTCCTTTGCCAATGTGTCGATGTGATCCTTCAGCCATGACAAATCGTTGGTGATATCAATGTAGAGGCCTACCATGAGAGAAAGCAATGGAGGTTGTGATCGGTTCAAGTAGTATAGCCGACTACCATTTGGAACAAAGCCAAATCTTTCAATGAGACTGAAAAAATTGTCTAAGATACCCCTTGCAGTTACCACCATATCACTGAGTAACAACCCCTTAACGATCCAATAGGAATCCCAATAATAAAGTTCTTTGAATCGACCCCCAGGCACTATAAAACCATTAGGAACTGTTACAAAAGAGTACTTTGATTCATACATCCTCACTTCATTTTTCACTTTTCGAGCCAGTTTTGGCCAAATATTGATCAAAGCACTAGCAAAACGTCTCACTCCTGCATTTTCAATTGCGTCTAAAAGTTTTGGGTTTCTCTTGAAATCAGTCAGTATCCATGTTTCCAGTTCAGCGCCGTCCTCGAAATTTTGATCAATAAACCGTAAAATCTGCTTCTTATTCGGATGTCTATTAGTAATATTCACAAAGGCATTAAAACGCTCCTCTATTACTTTAGTTGGAGCTTTCTGTGCCATATCAACAAAAGTTTTGGAATCATTAAAAATTCTTGATCTTTGTATCAAATCCAAAATTGGACCCTGACAATATATGGAAGTATCACAAGAATTCACTACCAGCCAACACAATGGAAAATATATTGTGACTATTACAAGAACAAAATGCTTCATGTTGAGTAAACACTTTATAACTAAACTGTATTTTTTAATTGCATAAAATATGCATATCAGATTTAATTAGTCATAGGTATGTATCGTACCTTTGCTCATATTTGAGCGCTATAAACACGGCAATAAAATTCCTTTGATATACCTCAATACTTTCTATATAGATGTATTTTCTTTATTGTCTAGCAAGTTGATTCATACTCATATGAAATGTTCAACGTAGTTTTGATAAAATTGATTCATACGAATGAAATATTCATAATTGTTCCATATGCTGTATATTTTATTATAATTCATGAATATTGTTCATTGAGTGCGAAATTTTGAGTAGAATTACAATTGCTGAAATTTTTAGCAAAGCAAACTAAATTATTTCTGAATCTATTCAACAAGACAAAGGAATTTTGAGTCAAATTACTTTGAGACCATTTTCTGCGAATTCCACCAGTTATCAGTTTTACCTAATATTGTAAATTGTACACAAGCTGTGTTGAGAGGAAATCTGGTGTGTCCACTCACACAACTTTCCTACCTTAAACCGTCGGATCAAAACGAACAACAATGGTTATATTATATTTTTTTGCAAGATGAACCCCTTAGCCAGAATCTGAAACATATGGAGAATATGGAATTTTATTCAAGTATAACTTTTTGAGCTTTTTCTCAGTTATGTCGCTGTATGTGAGTGGTAGAGGGCTCTCAGAAGAAAACTTTAAGCAAGTTTAATCAAAATCCTTAGAGCCGTTTTCCCAGTGTATACAAGATTCTCATTCAGTGCCACCGGCGAGCGGCAATGGTACCAAACAAAATAAAAAAGAAAGCAACAAAATACACCGATCCGTTCCCTGAAAATATGTTTATTAGACAGAGAACTCTGAAACGTCAACATTTGTAAAAATCTCGATACCGAAAATTTCATACGATTACAATACTTTCCTTATACAGACAACTACTATAGTAGTGTAGGAAAGTAAAAACGGCGAATATAAAAATTGGCCGATCGATTTTTGTAACCATTAATTTTTTCACCAAAAATTTAAAAAACAAGTAGAAAATTTTAAATTGAAATTAAACATTTTTTTGTTTTCATGCAAGTCTTAAGCAAAACATGTTTTTCGGTATACGCATACCAGCTTCACGGATGGTATTGGTAATAGTTACGTACCTGCGAAGGAATTTCGCTCAAGTGCTTTTGACTTTGAGTGCAGACCGATATTCGAAGTTTACGCTCCGAAAAGAAGAAAATAAACTTCAGATTAAATCAATCTAATCAATTAATTACATTATATAGTAGAAGATCCGGACCTAAATTGACCTTCACCGAGCTGATAATAGAATAAAACTTATTTTATAATAAAGTAAGTATGTTAGAAAATATATTAAAAATGGGTTGTCAAAAAAAATCCTGGACAAAATATTTTTAATTATTAAAAAAAAAGATTTTTCATTAAATGTTGCAACATCAAGATAATAAGAAAATTTTATACTGGACGTAAAGTATAAAATATATAGGATATGCAGACGTAGGGTTGTCTATAATTTACCTGGACAAACTACTAGGCTGCCAGGTATAAACAGGTATGTCGATGCCAGTTACTTTCACTTGTTATGATAATAGAAAAAAAAGCATAAAGCGCTGTTTTATTGCAAACACGTTGATATAGGGTTGTCTGCAAAAAATTTGGTCCTAATAGAGGTTTGCGAATTTTAAAGATTTAAATTTCAACGCGTGTGAAAATGAGTGACAGAGAGATCCCAGGTAAGTATATTGTGTAATAATAAAGGACCGAACATTGCAGTCGTCTGATTCTGTATGTGCGAAGTCAAATCTTGTAAACTACGGTTAGCATTTAGATGTTTTTTTAAAACCAACAGATTTTATCGGGGATGAAACTCCTTGGAAAATCCAGGACATTATTGAAATTGAAATTAATGATAAAGAACCTAATGAATCCGATCAATTCGAGAGTCCCAATTTTACTTCTGATGAATCAGATATTGAGTAGAAAATATTTATTAAAATTTATTTTTCTTAATATTATTTTTGTACTTTTGCTGTTCTGTAATAAAATGTTTAAATATAATACAGGGTCTTTAGTCTATCTTTTTTGTAATTTTTCATTTGAATTTTCGGCAGTACTCTTTGTTTTTCAAAGAAAAATGTCAATGTAAGTAATTGATATTTTCATTAAATACGTTATGATATTTTGACTTTTCTATTATATACTTAGGAAGAAGCTCTACACCTTTATGCTTTTATTTAGTCGGATACAACCACCCACTAGAAGCGGATCACGTGATTTCAAGCTTGTTAGCTTTCATCAGCGCCACATAAGTGGAAGCTGTATCCAACTATACAAAAGCAACTGGAAGTAGTCAAAAACTTTGAGACATTATATACCAGTGGGACACAATTCGCGCCACCTAGGTATTGAGAGCAAAATTACGTTTAACGTAAGTATGTATAATAATTAAAGAAATCTATTAGTTCATTAATGAATGAGATATAAAATATAAAAATAGGAAGAAGCTCTACACCTTTATGCTTTTATTTAGTCGGATACAACCACCCACTAGAAGCTTGAAATCACGTGATCCGCTTCTAGTGGGTGGTTGTATCCGACTAAATAAAAGCATAAAGGTGTAGAGCTTCTTCCTATTTTTATATTTTATATCTCATTCATTAATGAACTAATAGATTTCATTAATTATTATATATATATATATATATATATATATATATATATATATATTATTTTTTTGTTAAATTTATGTAATATTGGTTAATATTTTTGTATTATATTAGATTGTTATGTATTTAATTAATTATTTCGTTTGCAATTCAAAAATATAAGTTGCTCCAAAATAACGCGTACTGTTTACAATACGGAGGATAGTAGGGGTACCCCTACCTTCCATAGTTTACGTACCAAGCATGCGCACTTTCTTATATTAAAGGTTCCATCAGAGACGACTGCAATGTTCGATCCTTTATTATTACACAGTATACTTACCTGGGATCTCTCTGTCACTCATTTTCACACGCGTTGAAATTTAAATCTTTAAAATTCGCAAACCTCTATTAGGACCATTTTTTCGCTGACAACACTATATCAACGTGTTCGCAATAAACCGCTTATGGTTTTTTTCTATTATCATAACAAGTGAAAGTAAATGGCATCGACATACCTGTTTATACCTGCCTAGTAGTTTGTCCAGGTAAATTATAGACAACCCTACGTCTGCACATTCTATATGTTTTATACTTTAAGTCCAGTATAAAATTTTCTTATTATCTCGATATTGCAACATTTAATGAAAAATCTTGTTTTTAAATAATTTAAAATATTTTGTCCAGGATTTTTTTTGACAACTCATTTGTAATATATTTTCTAATATACTTAATTTATTATAAAATAAGTTTTTATTTTTATTTTTATTCTTTTATCAGCTCAAGGTCAGTTTAGGTTCGGATCTTAGAGTAATAGAATCTTTAGAATATAAAAGCTTGCCGCGAAATTAGTGTAAACCTATTTTATGAAATACATAATTTTTTTCTTGGAATTACTTGTAGCAATATCAAGTTACATATTGTTTGCTTGTTTATTTACACAGGTAATTTTCGCGACAAGATTTCATATCATTTAAAGTCTAGGCTTACCTAATGTAATAAATTGATATGTTTGATTCAATTTAAAGTTTATTTTCCGCTTTTAGGGCAATGAATAAAAGCTTGCTTTAAAAATGTTTTTCACTCAATTTTTTATTTGTATTCCTCTCAGCATACCCTTTCATTTGATACCCATATCATGGGGCTGCTTAAAAAATAACTAGTGCCCCATCTTTTGGAGTTTACCAAATTGGATTGTTAACTGAACCAAACATATGCAAATTTTCAGTTCAGTAAGTTGAGGATAACTGCTTTGGAGTTCAGGTAATTTGACCCGAACAAATATACCTACATTGGAAGTTTATACAAAACTTAAAAATGAGGACAAGTGTAAGCACTACAGACTCATTTGCAGTCGTAGTAAGAACAAACATAGAGTAGAAAAAAAAAAGAATGTTTGAGTCACAAATAACTGAGAAAAGAGGAAAAGAGAGAATAGAAAAAAATCGCATACGACAACATATTAAACACTGACCGGCAAGTAAAATCGGCTACCGAAAGCTTACAAAAAATGCGACTGAAAATATATTCAAAAGTAAAGGTCCAATTTACATGATTCATTTTTTAGTTTAAAGGATGATTCATAAAGAATGCTATAAAGTTATTGCTTTTTGCATTTATTTTAGTTATTGACCATATTTTTATGAAAACTTTTAACACTCTGTACTAATTGTAAGACCCAATAATAAGAAAATTTTGGAATAGAGCTGTGGAATAATCTTTTCATAACATTAAATTTTTTGGTTTATATGAATATCTCTATTTATACAGAAGATTAAGGAATTAAATAATAACGTGTTATTTCAATTCTAAGCCCACTTTAAATGCAGAATAAAATGCAAGTTGGCTTACTACGATTCAATATGCCTGGAATCAATATTTGGAAACTGGTACATATACCAGACGGCCAGGATCAGGAAGAAAGCGGGCAACAAACGCAAGAGACGATTATTTTTTGGTACTCAACACTAGGGATCGTAGAACAAGAGCTGTTTAACTCAACACCGCTTGCAAATAATAAGAGGCGTCCATACCAGTGAAAGAACGGTCAGGCGAAGACTTGCAGAAGAAGGTTTGACCTCAAGGAGGTCTGCTACAGCACCCCAACTCCTAAACAGACATCGAAGAGCATATCGTCTATTTGCTCTTGAACACCAAAATTTTAATTTACATCAGTGAAGTGAAATACTGATTAGATGAATTGCGATTCTGTCTCGGATCACCTGGCGGCCGAGTAAGAGTATGGAGGAGACCAAACAAATGGTATATTGACTGCACCTCAAGTAGGCCTGCTACAGCACCCCAACTCCTAGACATCGAAGAGCATGTCTTCAATTTGTTCTTGAGTACTAAAATTTGAATTTGCATCAGTGGAGTGAAATTCTGTTTACATATGAATTGCAATTCTGTGTCCGATCTTCTGACGGCCGAGTAAGAGTATGGAAGAGACCAAACGAAAGGTATATTGACTGCAATATTTGTCATTCAATGGAGGAATTGTTATGGTATGGGCAGGTATTTTTAGAAATGCACGTACTGACTTAATATATGTTGGAAATGGTGCACTAAATGCTCATAGGTATATGGTGTACATACTTCAAGAATCTGTCGTCCCATTTTCCCATTTCATTGGAGATGGCTTCATATTAATGAATAATAATGCAAAACCACATGCTGCTCGCATGATAACGGAATATTTAAATGAGGTAGGGATTCAAACATTAGTTTGGCGTGCTTATAGCCCAGATCTGAACCCGATCGGGCGTCTTTGGGATCAATTACAATTGCGAATTCGTCAACGTTCTGTTACTCCGGGAACATTTCAAGAGCTCAGAGTGCCCCTTCAAGAATAATTGGAAGCTATTCCTCAAATACGTATAGAAAATTCAATAAATTCAACGTATAAGCAATGTAATTCAAACTCGTTGAGGACATACACGTTATTGAACCCTCATTAAAAGATTTTCTTAAATTGAAAACAATTTCTTTATTTACTAAACATTAATAAAAATGGTGTTTGTTTCGATCTGCTACTGAGTGTAAAATATCAAAGTAAACGTCACACCCTGTATAATGATAAAAACAGAACATTTTAATAGACGCAGCATTCCTGACGAGTTAACCTTCAAATCAAAGAAATAATTATTTATATAAATCCATTGCATTATTTTAAAAATCAACTTAGGGTTAAAATGGCACGTTGTTCGTTAATTCTCTATATCTTCTGTATAAATAGAGATATTGACATAAACCATAAAAGATAATGTTAAGAAATGATCAATCGGTAGTTCTATCCCAGAATTTACTTATTACTATTGCTTACAATTGGTACAGGGTGTTTTTCCTAAGAACCCGATGTAATTGTAACACCCCGTATATGATCAATTACTAAAATAAATGTAAAAAGCAATAACTCTACAGCATTCTTCATGAGTCATCCTCTAAATCAAAAACAAAATTATGTAAATTGGACCTCTACTTTTGAATATACTTATATTCAATCGCATTTTTCGTAAATTTTATTTTAGTCACTGTATGTCAGAGCTATGGATATAATAAACAGCTTGGAGGAAGTTATGTAAACTGTATCGAAAAGAAGAAGAAAAATATTGTAAGAAGATAGCAGATATACACAGAGGACCAGCAAATGCTCAAATGTAGAGAAGCCCTAAACAAGAAAAGAAAAAAGTGCAAAATACAAGGGAAAAGAACAAAATTGGATGGTTAATCGGTGGACAACGGAAACCAAAAAGGAAATGATTAATGTCCTCATTGACGTTGACAGAAGCGCAAGATTTGGCGATAGCTACAGCCAAGAATATTAAATGATCTGTAGGGAACAAATCAACTTCTAACGTTATATACAGTTGCTATAGCTCCCGCAATATCTCATAAGAAGAATTCAAAAATGATATCAATGAGCTGGACAAGAAAACATTTATATTATACTTTTGATTTTGTTACAATATCACTTTTCAACCTGATCAACCTATTCTGAAGAAATAAGTACTTGAATACTGAACCATTAGAAATAATTTTGTTCTTGAGACTCGCTCGGCAGATTTCTATTGCTTCATACAGGCAAACGCAATCAGACTGTAATAGTGTTTCTCTTAAACGATCTGATTTTACCCTACTGATAAGAATATATTTGACGATGCTTTCTCTCAAATCATTCAACTCACAAGGATGCGAAATATTTTTCCTCAGTATTTTGCCCTTCCAACCGCTTTGGGGTTAAAAATTTATATCGTTCATATTGAACTATTGCGATTGGAATTAAAATCAAGTTTATAAATTAATACCTTAATTTGTATCCTTTTCCTGATTTAAGATTTAAGAGTTAAAAAGTGTTGAGAATACGAATGCTTTCATCACCGATGAGTGTAAGAAACTGAGCACACTGAGTCTTCACTCCTTCTATTCTGCAAAACTCAACAAAAAATATGAAATGCTTCGCATACGTTCAGTAAGATCCGAACCACACCGATACAATTTTCGGTACGTTGTTTTGTATAAGAGTTTTGATTTAATGGTACATTCTCATCAAGTGATTCTATCTACCTAACTTCAACCAATCATCCGCTCGTTTTTTTGGAATTCTGTTAAGTGTTCAAATTTCAAATACAGAAAAAAATTGATAATTAAACAAAACAAGTAAAAAAGGAAAAATGCATACTTGTGGCAAGAAATTCTCCGGTGCGGACTGTCGAGTATTTGCCCAAAAATCAGACAAAAGCGTAGGTTGTCCAACATTTTTCGGCTAAGATTCAATAAATTTGGCTGGCGCTAAACCGAATCCTTAATTTTATCAACAACGAGAGCATTAGCAGGGTTATTTGTATCACAACATAAACAATATGAATATTATGACTTCTGACATCTGAAATGAAATATCAGTCTTGAATGCCCGCCGTAAAACATGAGCCTGAACTGCGTAACTCTAGCCTATCATGTTGGACCTGGGATTTTCTGTCGATTAGCAGTCCATGTATATAAGTTCTATAGCATAACGCAAAATAAGATTTACCACATTTGTCAGTTGTATTGTATTGTACTAATAGCACCTCCACCTTATCGTTGCCATTTAGTAAGAGTATACGTTTGTCAAATATTATTAATGCGTTAAAAATGTACCACTTTCAAATAAAAACAGTTGTTTGCATGTTCTTATAAATAATAAATGATTGCTCAAACTTTCCATCGAAATTCAACGAGCTATAGGCCAGTTGAGAGTAAGTAGCAAATATATCATAAAATTTACACATGCATGTAAAAGAGACATTAAACCATGTTCTTTTTGAGTGTCCAGTGTATGTTGGTAATAGGAACATAGCAAACAATCACTTAACTTCAATAAATGATTTAAAATCGAAACTAGATAATATGAATTATGAAAGTGCAACAGTTATATCCAAGCAGGTGTGAAATATCATGATGAACCGATCATTTTGAATGGGAGAATAACAACAATAACTGTCCACTTCGAATACATACTGTCATATTCCCTTTTGCTCAATTCGTGAATCATAAAATTATCATATTTTTATTCTTGGATTATTAAGAATTCTAATTTAATTTTCATTTCAAATTAATTCCTACCAAATTACAATAACTTACTCGGGTAGAAATAAATCTAGATTAGGTAGATATATTACTCTAGCTATAATGTTAATAGTTAATTTACTCTGTATTTGTTTAAGTCCAAACATATTGTTATAAAACGAAATGTTTTAGAAACAATAAACGAATCTGAATCTGAACTATGAAACCTGAAAGTTTAGGTATAGGGAATGCTAATATGGATCGAAAGAGAAAATACACTCGATAGGATGACCAAATAAAATTTATTATAATCCATTTAAAATAAGCGACTTTTTTCATGTTGAATTTTTTGAAGTTTGGCTGTATGTTTAATATTAATTGTACCTATCCTGAACGAAAGACATATACTTCGTTATAACGTTTTTAAAAAAACATCCTCTTGAATTTTATAGCAGCCATAATTATCATTTCTGTTGTTAGGATATGTTTTCGCAAGAATTTTCACTAAAATCGTAATGTCTCAAAAAGTAGGTATAGATTTTTGATATAGGGAATCCTGATAAAAGTTACCTTAAAATATGAAGTAGAATTTATAATTTGATTAAAAAAATATAGCATTTTATTTGAAATAAGCAAGTTAGTGTCCACTTCCGGTATAACAGGAAGTGAATGTAAGTCGCCATTATTTTGGTTTGATAGAGCATTCCCGAAGACTTGTCGTTGTAAATTTTCAGTTCTATATTCCCTGTAGTTTTTCTGAAAACTCTAATAAGCCACTCATCCTGAATAATCCTATATATACAGGCTGTTTCAAATTCGACTCTCACCATTGGGATCTCGGAAACTGTAGGGAATGTGAAGATGGTTAAACTGGGGCAAAGTTGCGCATTTATGTGCTCAAAAATACGCTGTTTAGAAAGTTTGAAAATATCGAGCAGTTCCGGAGATATCCGGAAAAAAACGATTTTTTCAAAAAATAATTTTATCTTCTTCCTGGCTTTATGTCTTAATGAATTTCTAAAAATCCGAGAAATTAAATAAACTACTTTTATAAAGATTTTCCCAATCGGTGGCACGGTGATCGGTGACATTCTGTATTATTGTCAATTGCTGAGTCGTTGAAAATGGAGTTCTCCAATGAAGAAAAACTAGATATAATAAAACTTTATTTCAAGAATGATAGAAACTGATAAATATATTGGAAGTGTATCTTAAGATGTATCCCGAGAGATGACAATCACAACCAAATTTGTCCAAATTAATGGACAGAATTTGCGATGGGTTTGGCTCGTTTGAAAAACTTTAGATTAATTATACCTCATTAGTAATGATTTCTCTAGTTTCTGCATCAATCCTGTCTCCAGTTTTTTGTCTGGGTTTTTTTAAAAGAACCATCATGCTCAGGTAAATTTGTATCCAATAAGTGGAATAAAGATCGGTGGGGTTGTCGTCTCTCGGATTACCTACATGTTAAGATGATACACTTCCAATGTATTCATACTGCTTCTATCATTCTTGCAATAAAGTTTTATCATATCTTGCTTTTCTTCATTGGAGAACTCCATTTTCAACGACTCAGCAATTGACAATAATACAGAATGTCATTTACATGTCACCGATTGGAAAATTCAAAGCCAACTACTTTATAAAAGTAATTTATTTAATTCTTAGGATTTTTAGGAAAGGCTATTCAAATATGTGGAATGCCAATATGGCTCAGTTGAGAAAAAAAAAGTTCATGACAGTTACACATAGACGAAACGTCAGGTTACAAATCTATTAACACCATTGAAAAGAGTACTAGAATTGGCAATGTAAATGTGCTATTTATTTAGAAATTCGTTAAGAAATAAGGCCAGGAAAAAAATAAAAAGATTTTCCGAAAATTCGTTTTTTCCGGATATCTCCGAAACTACTCAAAATTTTCATTTTTTTAAACGGCATATTGTTGTGCACATGAATACGCAACTTTGCCCCAATTTAACCATCTTCTTATTCCTTATAATTTCCGAGAGGTCCATTAAGCTAGCACAACAAAAGTCGCACACATCAATAAAATTTGTCTACTAAATTCAAGTATATTTAGTGCTAATTTAGTACCCAAAATAAAATTTATAGGCAAGTGTGCTAGCTTAATATTAAGTCAGCACACTTAAATCAAATATGGAGAAAATCCAAAACTTTCCGTTAGGAATAATTTAGTGCTAATTTAGTAAACAATAATAACAATTATAACTTATTTTAAAGAAATTATGAGCATGTTTGTCATTTAGCTATTCTGTTATGTCTTGATAGACACTATACATCGCCTGTGACCATTTCAGTATGAAGTGGGAATTCCATAGCCAAGCAGGTGTCTTTTCTCATTAGGTTGCGTATTTATGATAGAACATAGGACTTCTGTTTTGTGTTACTAAAAGCAAGTGAATTTTGAAGAAAATGTAAAATGAAAACGTGTATTTTTTTTGCTGTTTATGGTTAATACTGTTTATTGAAATAAAATACTTTAAAGTAAAATTTACAGAGATTCATATAGAGAGGCCTTGAGCTTCTATTTTTTTAGTTAGACATATAACTATGTGCTTTACAGTTGATAATTGTAAAAGATTTATTATACTTATTTTATGTTGGTTGTGAAAATTAATGAGGGAAATATCTTTGTTGTTGAGATCCCCTTGTTTTTCGATTTCTATGGCTTCTCGAATAATTCTATTTTTATATATTTTGATGTTAGTGATCTGCTTACAGCTATTGAAATCGATTTTGTGGCCTGTCTCTTTTTCATGAAGGTAAAGTGCTGATGTATTTTGTTTGTTTTTGATGCTTAATTTGTGCTCCTCCGCTCTCATTGTGATTCTTCTATTAGTTTGTCCCACATATTTCTTTTGGCAATCACCGCAGGAAATACTATAAACTCTTTGATTTTCTAATTTGTTTTCGTCTTTTGGGCGCCTCTTATCGTACTCTGGGGTTGAAATATTGTTTTTATATTGTTTCTATGCAGTATTCTCCCAATTCTGTCGGTTACTCCTTTCATTAGGGGAGAATAACTCTTTGTTTGAATAATTCTTCTTGTTGTGGTTGTTCTTCGTGTATTTGATGTTGTTTTCTTATAGCTCCATTGATTGTTTTTTGTTTGTATCCGTTCTTTTGTAGTGTCTCTCGCATGTGTTTTATTTCTTTATCTAAACCTTCGGCGTCTGTTAATCGTATGGACCTGGATATTAGACTGTCTGCCACTGCTAGTGATGCTGCAAGACTGGTCTTGTTCTTGCAGTCTTGGTCTTGGTCTTGCAAAATTACAAGACCAAGACCGAGACCAAGCCATCTATGCAAGACCAAGACCCAAGACCAAGACCAATATTGGGATGCAAGATCAATACCAACACTAACCTGGTCTTGGTCTTGCTGCAAGACTTGCGAGACTTGCAAGACTCTTGCAGTTCCGTAACCAAACAACAAATTGGTAGGAAACATATTTTTTTGCTTAATGATTAGATAAGAAACGCTAGTAAATAACATAATTAATTTAATCTTTGCACTCCCTTATTATCCATCTTTATTTTACAGATTCTAAAAATATTGAATTAAAAATTATTGGATGGAAAGCGAGTTCATTTTACCCTTCTAGGATTTCTGGATTTCAAAAAATTCTGAATACCCTCTACCGTAATTTGAACCCTTCTAAGATTTCCCTTAACGAGCTGTTTTCAAAGAATCCCGAAAGTTCGTAGCCAGGGCAAGGTAAACTACACGGTTTTTTATTTTTATTATTTTTTCTATCTCGCAGAATGTTTTAAGCAAACGTTACAAATCATCTATAAATCTGATATCTTTTTGATGACATTTATCCAGTAGCCACTTTTTGGAGATTTTTCAAATTTTAGATTACCCTTATTTTGAAAGTATTTTTTCAATCATGCTCATTAACTATAACTCAACTGAGATATTCACACGACTGTTTCTTGAAATAGATACCTACCTAGTTTTATAAATGCACGTTTTAACAAATCTCTACCTGCTTTTAATTTTCACTTTTTTTGGAAAAAGCTTTATACAAACGTTTAAGTTAGTTTTATAAACCAGAAATACTTTTAATCGCTTTCACTCAACATCCACTCTGAGAGATTCTTTCTATTTTATTAAAGAAGATGATACAAAATCATTGAGAATGATCGAGAGAATGAGTTATGAAATAGAAGTATGATGCATATAGTAAAATGAGTGCTCAGTTGCGACGGATGATATCAAGAAAGCAGACTAGTAAGATGATATCTGAATGGTGATTATTAATAAATAAACTTTATTGATTAATTACGCATCTCACTTGTCCTTAATTAATTCTGCGCACCTAGTTTTATTCTCATTACTTATTCTAGAATGGTTTGGTACCATTACAATACCATGCGTATTTGTTCTGTACAATGACAATTTTTTATACGGTCGATATTTATACATTTCGAATGATAATGTAATATAGGGAATCTTATAAGATTATGAATTACATACTTCCCATACATATTGCAGGGTTCTTCTTCATTTGAATTAAGCAATTACGGTTTAGAATCGCAACAACTTTATAAAAAGATCAAAATTTTTGCAAGAGTCTTGCGAAGTCTTGCAGGTCTTGCAGCAAGACCAAGACCAATACCAAGACCGTATATGCAAGACCAATACCCAAGACCAAGACTAAGGATTTGACGCAAGACCAATACCAAGGGTGCAAGGCCACGAATAACAAGACCCTATCCGTCTTGGTCTTGGTCTTGCTTTGCGCATCACTAGCCACTGTTTGTGTGTGTTGGTTTTCCATATACTGTGTGTCTTATTCTTCCCTCCGGTGTTTTTATTATCAGTACATCCAGGAATGGTATTTTATTTTGGTGTTCTATTTCCAATGTAAATTGTATATTCGGGTGTATTGAGTTCATATGGCCCAGAAAATTGGATAATTCATCTCTACCATGTTGCCAAATGATGAATATATCATTTACGTAACGACACCATGTTTTCGGTTTCCATGGAGCTCTGCTTATGGCATCTTCTTCAAAATAATCCATATATAGATTGGCAATTGCAGGTGACAGTGAGGATTCCATCGGTACATCTTTGAGTTGTTTATAAAGCTGACCTTCGAACGAGAAATATATGTTTTTGTGGCAGTGTTTTGCGAGTTGAAGAATGTGTATTGGGAATTTTTCATTTTTCTCTATCTTCTCCAAAGCTTCGTCAATTGGTATGCTGGGGTAAAGTGATTTTACTTCGAGGCGGGCTAATATATCTTCTGGATCGAGTCTGATGTGTTTTACTTTTTGTATGAAATGTTCGGATTTTTTGATGTATGAATTTGCTTTCTCTACCGTTGATTGGATTATTTTGGCTAGGTATTTCTCGAGATTTTGTAGTGATGAGTTGAATGCGCTTACTATGGGTCTCATGGGTATGCCGTCTTTATGTATTTTTGATAAGCCATATAGCTTAGGACATCTGCTGGATTTCTCTCTCGGAATTAGTAGTTCTTTGAGGTTGGGAGGAAGAGGTGACTCATTTATTATCTTCTTTCTTGTTTTTTCCAAGTATGTGCTGGGGTCTCTTGGTACTGCTTTGTATGTGTTGTCTTGTAGCAGTGTCTTCATCTTCTCTTTGTAGTCAACGCTGTTCATGACCACGGTAGCGTTTCCTTTGTCTGCTTGTAGAATTGTTATATCTTTATTATTTCGCAGGTTAATGAGTGATTTTCGTTCAAGTTTGTTGATGTTTGCAGGTGGAGGTTTGGCCGATCTGATGATGTGTGCGATCTTCTGACGGATTTCTTCAGCTTTTGCTTCTGTGAAGGACTCTAGCGATGTTTCAATTTGGAATATGATTTCTTCAGTTGGTATTGTTCTTGGTGTTAATTTAAAGTTGAAATCCTTCTCGAGAATTCTCCGTTCTGTTGTTGTTAGTTCATAGTTGGATACGTTGTGAACTGTATTGTTAGTTTCTAGTGAGGTGTTGTTTTGTTTGTGTTTCTGTTTTTTATTGAGTCTGTTGTATTTGTTTATGTGTATCTGTTTTCTTAGTTGTAGGTTTGATTCTGTTCTCCAGAAAGCTAAAGCTTCAATTCGGTTCCAAATAATAAGGTGTATTCTGTTGGCCAAAGCAAGGTGTATGTGAAGAAGTTCTTGTTCTGTTTTTGATAGTTGTTTCCTGGTTCCTGAAAAATATGTTGTTGCTTTTATTCAGGAATACATCCGTTGTTCTTTCCATTTTGGAAAAAATGTTTGACGTTTCGCCCAAATCTCATTGGGCATCTTCATAAGCTTGTTATCTTGATTCGATTCTGATCGAAAACTGTGATTTAACCGTTTGGTTGTCTGCTTTTATCCTTTTGTCGTGGGTGACGAAGCTTTGGAGAAGATAGAGAAAACTGAAAAATTCCCAATACACATTCTTCAACTCGCCAATCTATATATGGTTTATATTGAAGAAGATGCCATAAACAAAGCTCCATTGAAACCGAAAACATGGTGTCGTTACGTAGATGATATATTCATCATTTGGCAACATGGTAGAGAGAAATTATTTAATTTTCTGGGACACATCAACTCAATACACCCGAATATACAAATTACATTGGAAATAGAACACCAAAATAAAATACCATTCCTGGATGTACTGATAACAAAAACACCGGAGGGAAACCAACCACATAAACAGATATTTAAATGCCAACTCCCACCATCATCCAACACAAATCCAGGCAGTGGCAGACACTCTAATATCCAGGTCCATACGACTAACAGACGCCGAAGGTTTAGATAAAGAAATAAAACACATGCGAGAGACACTACAAAAGAACGAATACAAACAAAAAACAATCAATAGAGCTATAAGAAAACAACATCAAATACACGAAGAACAACCACAACAAGAAGAATTATTCAAAGATTTCAGCTCTTGGCTTTTTGTCTCCCTCCGCTTCGCATCGGTCGACAACACAACCTCGAGCTAGAATCTAATACTCTTTTCTCTTGTATAATAAATAAGTATTATTCAATATTTTTTTGTAATTTTTAAAGCAAATAAATATGTTTTTTAAGTAAAAGTCGATTGCTTCAAGATAATAAATATTCCCTTCTCTCTCGGACTAATAACAATTCAAGTAAACTTAAATATGACAAAAGTTTGACAAACTTCAAAAATATATGTTATACTTCAACATTCAATCCAATTCTCAAAATCATTTAAGTATATCTATTTGCAAGAAAAACATACAAGTCATCCCATTCCAGGCACAAATACATCCTTTATAAATGAAGAATGTTCCTTACCATTATATTATATCTGATATTACTGATTACAACAGTCTTTTCACAAAGTAGACAGTCATGCAACAGTCCTATATACTGCCAAGGTGATTTGCTTCACACTGTCCAAACACATAAAATATTCAATGACTCCAAGACATTCGTCGATATGTCTCTTATTCATCCAATGAATGTAACACTTAGAAACTTCAAAACATTTGTTATGGAAACCCACGAGAATGCTACAAGAGAACAGGTTAAAGAATTTGTGTCACACAATTTCAAATCGATTGGTGAGTTGGAAGAATTCTTTCCACCAGACTTTAGAAAAGATCCAAAAATACTGAAAGATATATCTGACCCTGTGGTACGGAAATTCACCAAAGATATAATATCTATTTGGCCTACATTATCCAGAAGAGTTGCACCCCATGTATTCGAACATCCAGAAACCCATTCAATAATTCCAGTACCTCATCCTTTTATAATACCTGGTGGTAGGTTCAAGGAATTTTATTATTGGGATACTTATTGGATAATTAAAGGTCTATTACTGAGCGACATGATGGAAACCGCAAAAGGTATGGTTCAAAATGTCTTGTCGGTAGCTGATAGATTTGGCTTTGTGCCAAATGGTGGCAGGATTTATTATCTAAACCGTTCGCAACCACCTCTACTTACCCTAATGGTTTCGGATTATGTAAAGTTTTCCAAGGATTTTGAATTTTTGCGGGACAACATCAAAATTCTCGATAAAGAGCTAAGGTGGTGGTTGAGTAATAGAATGACGGAAGTAGAGAAGCAGGGTCGCACTTACATGCTTTTCCATTACGATTCCCTCAGTGATACACCAAGACCTGAATCTTATTTAGAAGACTTGGAAACATGTTTGGCACTCAGTAATCAAGGAGAAGATAAGGCAAGTAATAATCAAGTTGCTTCACTAGTATAATAATAAAATTTGAGGAACTGAAGATAGGGAGCCCACCATTGGCATAGCCAGGTTTTTTCTGAGTAGACCTCAATTGATACAGTCTGACAATTAAATTGGTTTTAATTGAGTAATAATTCAAAAGTAATCATAAATCTTAAAATCTGAGGAGGATTTTTGATTTTCTGGGGATGGGACCTTGGCCACCCGAGCCACATCCTGGCTTCGCCAATGGAACCCACATTTTAAGCACAAAGAAATTGTCTAAATGTATTTCTGGAGTATCTACCAAAAATTGAGCTAATTTCCCTTGAATCATGAAGTATAAAATCAAGAAATTAAAATAACAAACTTAATCCTCCAATTGTAGCTAAGTAATTAGGCATATTGAGGTGATATAAATCATTCGATAATAATAGGTTAAATTGAAAACATAATCCAAATCAATGAGGAGCCGTTTAGGAATTATTTAGGGATTAAAATCGATCTCTCTAGGGCTCCGTATCAAATTTATTTATTTTTATTTATTTATTTAATTGGTAAAAACGGCACCCTATTTCTGTGACTGAGACATGATAAAATCGATCTTTTTAGGGCTCCCCTAAAAACATTCCCAATATAAAACTTTTTTTAGGTGAGAGCTATATTCAACAAAATTCAACGAAACAAACTCAAACCTTTCGCATATGCTCAGTTAGAGCTGAACCACACCGATACAATTTTTGGTATGCTGTTTTGTATAAGAATTTTGTTTGAAGTCCAGATTTAATGTAAATGTGGATTATGAATATAATACGTCAAGTTCTAATTTCATGGAAGGAATTTTGGGGGCGGTGAGAAGCGATAGAATCACTTGATGAAAATGTACCATTCAAACAAAATTCTTATACAAAACAACATACCAAAAATTGTATCGGTGTGGTTCAGCTCTAACTGAGCATATGCGAAAGATTTGAGTTTGTTTTGTTGAATTTTTTTGAATATAGCTCTCACCTAAAAAAAGTTTTACATTGGGAATGTTTTTTGGGGATATGGATTTATTTTGGAAATCGGTTTGCTGTCACGGACTTTAATTTTCAATAATCATGTTATATTTAAATACGTGTAGGTATACAAATATCTTAATACTAAAAAAAATAAACAAAACCTAATTGTATACCTCCTCCGTCTGGCGAAATCGGTCAAAGACATCGAAAACTCTTACACCTTGCTTGTGTTGGCTTCACACGATGCAGGCCATCATGTACGTAAAATGACAGTACATTTTAATCAAGCTCTATTTCTAATCATTGTTACAACATAGAAAATGTCCCAAAAATCAAATCTGAAGCAGATATCTGAAGAAGCCGCTGTGTCGGTGAAACACGTGTCACGTTGACAATATATTTGTGAAAATCTAAACCAGTGTGTTTTATTTCTAATTTAATATGGATTTTCATCATGTAAAAGCCGAAACCATCAAAATATTTTCAATCCAGTTTTTGAGATAAGTTGGCACCGAAAAACTAACGCTTCGTAAATTTTACCAAAAATTAAAGAAAGTAATGACAAATATTATCATTATCACAATTATATTAGAATGACCATTCTGTGAAAAAACTAACAAGATGCTCACCAATATTGAGGGTTACACAAACGTGCAGAAAATTATAAGCATAAACCAGATATTCAGGCAGAGATCTTTGTGCAGGTTTGAAATTAGTCATGGTATGGCAAAGAGATATGCTAGTCAGTACTTAAGTTACTGCTAAGTAGTTTCAATATGTACATGTTCCAGCTTTAGTGAGAATACTAATAAAATATAGGAATCATCTTCGCAATTATGTACCAAATTTATCCCATGTATTGACGCTGGTTCATTTCCAGCATTTTTCAATTAGTAATGTTTCTCAGACGAGTCTCTCCATAGACAAAAAATAAGTCAATTTTCTTATCTCAATTTGTGCCTTAACTCCTTGACCTCATTGTGACAGCAAATGACAGAATGTGAACGCAATTCTATTCTATTCTATCATAGAGATAACATATAATATACAGCAGATAAGTCGATCGAAAATGCGTACCCTCAATAAAAAGAAACAGGCAGGTTTATCTATCTCTTTTATTTCGAACACTCGTGATTGGTTGATTACTGTACCTATCTGTCATCCGCATCCGACTCAGCCGTCATCCAAACTCAAATAGAAATCCGAAGCAGTTACGTTTTGATAATTTGTAAATAGGGGAATAGTTGATAATTAAACGGTAAACAATATACTAATAATGAAAAAAAAGAAAGTTTGTCTCTCACCGCAAGTTTTAAGTTCAAGTACGTACTTCAGCTGCAGTAAACTAACTTACATTCGAAATAAAGGATAGTGAACTTGAAAATGCTTCAACGTAGGTACATATACCTAAATTCTTGAAAAACATCAATGACATTTTTTATTTGTTAAATACCAAGAATCTGCCTTTGCCAATAGATCGATTGCATTAAGCGATCGCATGCGCGGCGGGCAGTTTCAGCGGCCACTTTCATTTGAAATGTCACTCATTTGAACAGAATGTACTATACCTATGTCCAAATAATTCCATGCTAATTGCTCTCTGTGAGCGCTTCCATCAATTTCCTTATGTTCTATGACATGTACCAGAGAACAATGCTTCTAGATAAGCTTGAAAGAGGTATTCTATAACCGATAATTCGCGCATCCGGAGAATTGAATGCATTGATGCAATTGGTCTATTACGCACTTCAAGATCTCACACTTCTGGTAACGACTTCTGCCGAAAATAACAAAATAAAACATATATTATTTGTTTTTCGATGGCATGCTTCATAGTAGTTTTAACATACTGTAACAGTTAGAATATCTTGACGACATCATAAAACATATCGCTGAATTTATAGTTTATACATTGAGAAAAATAATTCACTGTGAGCAATGTTTAACTTTGTTGGTTTTAGAAAATTCCGATAAATTAGAATTGACAAATTGGTTAGAAAAGTTAAACTTTGCATCAAATGATGTCAATCTAATTTGTCATCATACAGAAAGAACACTGAGTTTATATAAAGATTCCTTATTAATGAAAAATCTATATTTCAAAATTGTAAGTGAAACCTTAAAAATATTAACTAATGACAAATATTTTCGAGCAAGAACTTTTTTACGATCACAGACAGCAGCTTATATACCTTATACCTAGTACAAAACTACATAGATATTCGCCTGTAGGCCTAAAACATGAAAGTGGCAAATTAAATGACCTAAAATTTAGAATTAGAATGTACTATAATAAATGACCTATTTTTAGAGGACAATAAGAATTGTAATAAATTTCAATTTGAATTATGCGCAAATATAAACTCTTCCCTCTGTAAGCGTCATGAAACAAAGAAAGACACGGGCACGATATTCTCTATCTCTTTCTATCTATGGACCACATCCACTAGCAGTGCTGCATAGGCTTGCCTACTCTATGTTAAATATTATATATCTATGGTTTGCATTGATTGTGCAGATAGCGGCTCCCTGAACACAGCCATCGTCACTTGTATTGTTATTGTGACTGACATTTGTTAGTTGGGAGAGAAATACTGCTATCGTGTTGCCGTTTAGTTAGGGATACGTTAGTTATACGTTTGACGAATATTATTAATGCGGTAACAATGTACCATTTTCGAATAAAAGCGAAGTCGATTGCATGCTTTTAAAGTAAAAAATGATTTTACTATCACGTTCATTATTATAGGTTTCACTTAAGTATTTATCCGACATTTATATATATATATATATGACTTAGGTCTTTATAAACAGGTAAAATTTTAGCACCGGCAACACCGTAGAGTTTTGAAAATAATAAATTGTGAAATCCGTCTACTTGGTTTTACATATATTGATATATTGATAATATAAATATTACAGCCTTTTACGAGTTGAAAACGTTCTTAAATGATTACTTATCATTGTAAGATTGTATTATATACAATATCTCATTAATTCCAAACCATATTTTTAAATTAATCGGGAAAAACCATTACGTGACCTTGAAAATCCAACATTTTTCTGTAAATAATGCTTCTGTAGGCAGAAGTGAGAGATACCGCTCTCACCTCTGCAAACTACAGTTTGCATTGATAGAAAGAATGTGTATTTCTGTTGCCGCTACAACAAATACTAAGTCCGTCCATCCGTTCGTCTTTGAGCGGACTGTATCTCATGAACTTTTAATAGTTAGAGAGTTTAAATTTCCAGAGAATGTGTATTTCTATTATCGCTTCCGTCTGTATCTCATGAACAATAATAGGTAGTCAATGGAATTTTGCTTTTCCAGTGGTACGGAACCCTTCGGATGAGAGTTTGACTTGCACCTTACCGTAATTTTTGTTAACTTTTGTAACATTTTTGTATAGAGAACTAATAGATCTGTTTGGGACTATAATTACCATGGATTAACTGTCATTCGGAGGGGGTTCGATGTAAGGATGTTTTTTTTGTTGCAGGACGTTATTCCATAATCTAATATTAATGTATTTTGGGATTTTTTATAAATATGCACGGTACTTGAAATAATAAACTTACTTCAGACTATCAAGATTGTCTAGTGGTCAAAATTCGACAGTAATTCATTAAAGTTTGGACACTATTAAGGTTTTTCTGTTCCTCGATAATTATTGGATATAACTTTTTGAATTTTGTTTATAAAAAAACGGTGGTCCAAAATTGAACCCGGGTCTGCTGTACGGTACGTTACCAATACACCGCTAGAGCAACTATTTAAATGATCCTATACATCAATAAATAAAATCGGCTGGTCAAATTAAATTCACTTTATTTGAGTTTTTGTAACACTTATTGTCAATTAATTTTAGCCTGGTGCATTAATTCGTCATAACTTTATCTATGCCAAATCTCATATTTCTCTGTGACTGTGAATATTCTTAGAATGGGGTCCAAAGATTTCTCTTCACGTATCAATATATTAATATTTAGATAAGTATCTACTCAGATTTTAATTATAATAATTTAGCTATTTCTCTTCAGTACAATTTCTTCGGCATGATAGAAACGGAGGATTCCACTTAAATTTTGTTACAATTTACAAAATACAGAAGGTCGATTGTTATTCGTCTTTTCCCTCTAATGTTATCACTTGTATTATAACTTTTAAAGAAATTACATTTAGTATAAACATATATCGCCCATAATTATTATCAATGTAGGTCATTTATATTATCGGAAAGCTCTTAAATGCAGGGCTTGATTTAGACTTTTGCAGCTTTATACATTTAATCCATTTTAGTTCGGTATTAGTTTAGTCAGTTTATTAGTTACTATGGTAACGATGATCTCAAATTTGACAACTTGAGTACCTATCATACTAAACTAGTTCCGAACTAACATTAATTATGAATGCGGCTATTGAAAGAAAATGAACAGCTCCAACAAAACTATGATTTATTGTTATCAAATACAGTAGATAAAGAGAGTAACATGGATATTTAGAGAAAATTAACACAAAAATTGAACAATTAGAATCGTACCCGAGACAACATTTAAATAAAAAATCTTACTCTGAGGTTACAAAGGAATTGAAGGTTTTAATTAATAATTCCGTAAATAAGACTATGGTGGTAAAACCTAATAAACACCAAATATCAGCACAAACTAAGAAAGATTTGGAAACCAGAATTGTAGTTAACAAATTACATATAGGAATAAATTCATTGAAACAAATGCCGAATGGAAATGTCATAAAGTGTGGTAGCAAGGAAATTGAAAAAATTCAAGAGGAAATACAACAAAAACTACCACACAAATTTAAAACAGAAGTGAAAAAGTTAACTAAACCAAGAATAAAAATACCAAATTTGAAATTAGACAGTAATATTACAAAAGAAGAAATAAAACAAATGATAACAGATCAAAATACCTTTATTGATGAAGAAGATTTGCTTAATATTGAATATAAGAACCTTTCAACATAAAGATTGCCTGACTGCATTTGTGGAAGTCAGTGGAAGATTATTTCATAAAATTATGACAATTGGTAAAGGAAAATTATTTATTGGCTGGCAGAATCTGAAAATCTATCAGAACAACAAACTTTCACCATGCGATAAATGTTTTCGATTTGGACATTCTGGTAAGAAGTGCAGAAACGATATTGTATGTCCACAATGTTCAGGCTCACATGAATTATCATCCTGCAAAAATATTGGAATTCTCAAATGCAGAAATTGTCTTTATTCAAATACTAAACATAAAACCAGTCACGATATCAGTCACCTTGCCACACAGAGAGTGTCCAACATATATTCATTATCGAAATCAGCTTGAATCACAAATCGATTACAGCAACTGAAATACTACCACATTCGACTCCAAGCATTTTCAAAATATCAATGGCTCCGGAAAATACTCGCATAAGTGATTTTTATGAAAAATTTGACAAAAAAAATATCAGTATTTATGAGTACACTTCAATATCAGATTATCGCACTAAAATATGTAAGGGTCTTAGAATAATCTACTTTAATGCTAGATCAATGAAAAATAAAATGGAAGAAATAGAAATTATCATTAATACAATAAAAGCAAATATTGTGATCATTTCCGAAACTTGGATGAGTAAAGAAGAAGAAATTTATTATAACTTCAATAATTATAATTCATTATATTCATCAAGAGAGAAACGTGGAGGTGGCATAGTAATTTTTGTGGAGAAAAACATAGACTTTGAAATCATGGACAAGGATACTGAGAATGCTTATACTGAAGTGAAGTTACCAAAGTTCAACCTTATTCTTGGTGGTGCATACCGTTCCCCAAAAGAAAACGCTTCTACTTTTCTAAACCAAAATGATAAGAAACTTTATAGTATAAATGAAACTAAATTGGACTGTTTTATATTTGGTGATATGAACATAAATATTCTAAAGAATAACGATCAAACAAATTTTTATAGTGATATCTGCCATTCAAATAATTTCAAAATTTGCAATGATCAAATATCTACCAGAGACATTAAGAATACATCATCCTTAATTGATCATGTATTGACAAACTCAAATAAAGAATGTAATATTTCTATTATAAACCCCTGAGTGACCACAAACTGATAGTTACAGACATTTGTATGAAAAACACGCAATCAAAAAACTGTTTTCTTATAAGAAATTTCATGTTTTCGATCAAGTAAAACTGAAAGAAGAACTGAACATTTTTCATGAAAACGTTCACAAATATGATGAAGTAAACAAGATGTATGATATGATATTGAAAATATTTGAGGATTGTTCCTGTGAAAAGGCAATAAAAATAAGAAAGGATTCTAAGCCATGGTTCAATGAAAAGATTTCAAAATTGATAAAACAGCGAGATAAATATCATTATAAAAAAAGTGTTATCCCAATGTACAATCAATAATTGATTCTTACAATTTTTTCAATAAACTTGTAAAACAAACTGTTCGAAAATCTAAAGAAAAATATTACAGCGAAAAATTCAAAAATGTTACTCCAAAACTAGCCTGGAATGCGATAAATGAAATCCTGTATAACAAAAGTAAGGATAATAGAGAAAACATAAAACTTATTTCCGTTGATGGAAATATAATACAAGATCCACATGAAATTTGTGAGAAATTCAATAATTATTTCATCAATGTTGGTCCCAGTTTAGCTGCCGAAATTCCCAGGCAAAATGAATATCCGATGGAGTCAAAGTCTACTTCCATGTACCTGAAAACTACCACCCCAGAAGAGATTGAAGAAATAATCAGTTTACTGAATGCAAAAAAGCTCCAGGATTGGACAAAATAAGTATCAAAATTGTTAAAGTAGTGAAATCAGAACTGGCACCTTTGATGAGCAAATTAATAAATTTTTCCTTTTTGACGGGCATAGTTCCTGATAAAAAAAAATAGCCAGTGTAAAACCAATTTTCAAAACAGGTAATAAATATGAAATGACAAATTATAGACCAATCTCAATATTATCAGTACTTTCTAAAATTATTGAAAAAACTGTACATTCAAGATTATTGGATTACCTTGATAAATCAAAATTATTACATAACGCTCATTACGGATTTCGAAAATATAGTCACAGAATCAGCTGTTTTGGATGTGATAACTCAGTTCCAACTTGATCTAGACTCCAAAAAATATGGTGGACTTTTATCACTGGATCTAAGTAAAGCATTTGATACAGTGGATTATAATTTGTTGAATATTATGTATCATATGGGAATTAGGGGATTGGTTTGCAAATGGTTTCAAAATTATCTATTTAATAGAAAACAGTTTGTATGCATGGGAGAAGTATCTGGTTCAGAAAAAACCGTATTATGTGGTGTTCCACAAGGGTCTATCCTGGGACCAGTTCTTTTTCTTATGTATATAAATTCGTTGATAAGTTTGAAATTGAATGGAAAAATAAGTTTGTTTGCTGATGATACTTCTATAGTATATAGTGGCAGTAATTTACAAGAAATCAAAACTAATATGATGCGGGATATAAGTAAAATCTCTAGTTGGTTAAAATGTCACAAGCTAACACTAAATTATAAAAAATCATCTTTTACTTTTATAGCCAGAAAAAATATATCTACTGATTTAAAAAATCAAATTAAATTCAATAATTATAATATCAAATACTCTTCCACTGTAAAGTTTCTTGAATTATTCATAGATGAAAATCTAACTCATTGAAAAATTGAGAAAACATATAGCTCCAATAATTTGAATTCTGTATAAAATTAGAAATTATTTACCTCTAAAATACCTGAAATTAATATACTTTTCACTAGTATATTCAAAGCTTCAATATTTAATTTCAGTTTGGGGTTCAGCAACAAAATCATTACTGAAACCTTTGAAAATACTTCAGAATAAAATTATAAAGTGCATATTCAAATTGAATTACAGAGAACCCACAGTTAATTTATATAAACCCAGGAAATTATTTGACATTTATTCATTACATAAAATTAAAATTTGTATATTCATTCATCTGGTCATAAATAATTTAAAACATTCAAATTTAGTTTTTCGGTTTAATTGTGATCAACACAATTATTTAACTAGGTGTTCCAATAATCTTGTATTAATAAAAATTAAAACAACAATTGGTAAACAATCAATTCTTTATAACGGCATAAAATTATATAATGACTTACCGGATTTTCTTAAAAAAATCGGCAAAACAAGATTCAAAAATAGTTTGAAAAAATATTTATTATAATAAATAAGTTTCATATAGCTTTTTTAATTACATTTCTGATTTCATTGTTTATTCTTATACTTATGTTTTTTTTATTATTATATATTTTTTTTACTTTCCCTGTTATAAACATTTATGTTTCTTGGGAAATAAACCGTTATTATTATTATTATTAAATATCTTATCACTTCATGTCAACCTATTACAACACTATTCAATATTATAAAAACGATGTGTAGCCGATGGAAAGGAAAATTTTATTAAATACATATTATTAAAAATAGATTTCTTCAAGAATATTCTTCAGGTTAGTGTTGAAAAAAATAAACAAATTATGTTTAATGAAAAATACTTTATAGATAATATATCCATTTTGTCATTTTTTTGAAACATGAATAAACTAGATCTCGATCTTTACACGATTTGTTTTTATACCAAATGACGGTATTAGTTGGTGCTGGTACTTTTGAAGTTGTGCAGTGCACCAACTAATAACGTCGGTCCATTTTTTAAATATTTATTTCACACTTTTGAGTGTACCGTTGGTCACGAAAATCGTTGAAAGTTCACTAATACCAAACAATATGCACTTATCCTATTACCCACGTATAGTCTTTCCTTGTACTTATTATTTTATCAAAACATCGCGGTGGAAATACGCATTTGTATTTTAGATTCTATCATTTTACCACCGCTGTAACTCGAAAACCGTAAGTCTAAGGAAAACATATTCATCATAAATATTGCTACAAATAATCTGGTATTTCATGTATTTGCACAGATTTTCAATTTTAGAAAGAAATTGCCAACTCCACATCGCTGTATTTCGAAAACAGTAACTCTTTTGAAAAAATGTTCAGTTTAAACGTTTCCTGATATTGTCCTATCTTGAAAAAAGGAGACAGCTGAATGTAGACCTCCTCCGTTTGGGTTCGTCGGTCAAAAATATTAATAACATGAGGCGATGATTACCTACACCCATTAGGGTGATGTGCTGAATCTAAGGCCATAATGTTGAATAGTGCCCAAACACATGTCGGACTGTTGTAGTAGGTTATAGACAGCATATAGTGCAGAAGAATCATATTAAACAGTGTTCAATGTTGCAATGGATCATCTGCTGCGTAATACGAATCAAGACACAAATGGAGATTATGGCCAGTTTTTTTAATACAACAATGTAAATTTTTGCAATTTGGGATGACACACATACTTCATATAACAAAAATTGATTTCTATGTATCAGTTACAATAAAAAGGGAATATAAATAGAAACATGAAGCAAAATTATCTAATTAGATGTACAATGGATTCGCAAAAGAATTCAATATTGTTAAAATATACCAGGAATTCCATTGAGAGAATGTTGGAGATCTCATAACTATTCAATAAGTGACCCTGTAGAGGAGACCGGAGCACATTCGGACACTTATAGTCAGCTGCCTCTCTCTCACCAAACATGAAAGTTAGTAGCTGTCTTTTAGCAATACAAAAAAGTATGCTTTATTACACATGTTGCAGAACGTTAAGAGATCAAAAATATGCCATATTTTTCCACTCAGTAATGCTTATTAAAAAAGTGCAGTGGCGGGTCACATTCAAACAGTATGGTAACTTAGAGAGCAAAATTATAATACAAAAATGAAACGGGCTACAATGAATCTAAACTCTGGATACATACATATCTAAATTATTTGAAAAATTAATTATTTTATTCTTGTAGTGCTTGATTTGATAAGTTCTTTGCCTGAGTTTTACGTACAATCTTTCGTGGGGGTGCTCTTGGAAAAGGGCGAATATCAGCAACCCGGTGATTTTTTTTCTCTTTTTGAATACGTTTACAAGCAACTCTTCAACAATATGACCATCATGATTATGTCAGTAGTAGCTTGGATTCCAGAAGGACCTGGCAAGTCACTCATTGCATCTTGTTCTGCTACAGAAATATTTAAATCATGAATTGCCACGGGTGTGGTGAAAGGTCTGTCAGTGATTATTGCTGGAAGATAATCATTTTCAGAGAAAACTTGAGAATTGGCCAAATTCCTGTTTTAGCAAACGCTTTCACGATGTTTATAGGTGTAAATGATAACAAGTATGGTTCGCGTGAAAGTTTAGGAATTTAATTTATTTTAATCGTTGTCCCAGGATTGGAGCACAAAAAGTCATTCAATGATGCTTTACACCTTGATTTAAATGGCCCATGGCTCCAGACATCTATGCAATATAAAATAGCTCAAGACTAATATGCGTCTCGTGGTTATCAACTATGAATAATATTGGATTTTCGTCACTGCAGTCCTTATGCTTCTTGATATATTCCAACACTTTTAATACAATTTAAGCAGCCATCCACACAATCTTTGAACCAAAACACACGGAGCCTGATGCTGAACCATATACATATTGATCTTTTATCCTTACCTTGGGAAGATGTAAATAGGAGGCAAGGAAACTCCATATGCCACTATAATTCCGCAGAATGTTACTAATGTACCACGCTCCCCAGAAACGAGCTGCCCAACTTGCTTATTTCCGCTTTGTGCATTTATTTTAGGAGTTTGTAGAACAGTTGTTATACCTGTTTCGTCACAGTTCAGAATTCGGTCTGGCGTCAACTTGTATTTCTCCATTAGTTTCCCATAATTGTTTCACATCAGTTGGATTATAAACACTAGTTCTTGCGCGGCTAGTATTTTCAGGTTTTTCGGGGGGATAAATATTGATTTCTTATCATAAAACCAGCTATCCAGTCTTCGCCAGCCATTTTGTTTGTATCCCACAAAGGAGGGTATTTCTTTTCCAGCTTGACTGCGTTTTCGAAGGGCAAATTACCAGTGTTTTGATATGTTAACCCAAAATTCATATTGGAAGTCTGAATTATATATTGTTTTATTTCATTTTCTTCTCGAACATACTTCTTGCTGCATATTTAGACGTATTTTTATCATTATCGTGGTTATTTCCAGAATAACCATTTTGGTTTTTACGAAATAACTCAAACAATCCTGGAGTGTCGACTTTCAAATATTGTGTAATGTCCGAATGTACCTCAGTCAAATTATCCGAAAGTAACCCGTAGGTAGTATATGAAAACAAAGATCATTTTTGAGGTTAGCATTACATGGTCGCCGGCATTGGGAATGAATTCGTAGTGAAAATTGCTTGATGTATCGAACAGATTCCAGAAAGTGTCAGCAAAAAAAATATCTAGAAGCTTAAGAATTAAAGTGGCATATATTTACCTGTTGGCACAAAAAACTATAATCTCAATTTAAAGAAACATTTTTTGAAATAACGGCACCACCTTTTCACTGCAGCCATTAACAGAACTGACACGACGTGTATCCGACCGTACGCACTATTGCAACTATTTTAGACAGTGAATTTGAACTGTCCGAATGTGCCCCGGTCACCCCTATATGCACTCCAACCAAATTTATTTACTGCAACATTCCTACCTGCGCTTGGACACTGCTTAAAATTCTGGCCATGGATTCAGCACTTTACCCTTCTTGGTCTAATAGGTATTTGCAATAAGCCAATCAAATTTGCACGGATGCCGAATCCTATATCAGAATGGTTAAATTCAACCGATATCGAACAAATTTATCTAAGCGTATATAATCTTATCATATATTGGTATCAGTACGCATCATAGGCATCGAAGAAGGAGATAGGGTTGCCTGCTTGTACGTGATAAACTCTATCCACGTTACACTACCCACTTCTTAGCTTTGATCGTCCCGATGATACATCGCCCAAATCCCAAATCAATTCAACCAGGGGAGCTCCTTGCATCCTCTTCTCCCAATCTTCACTCCTGCCTCCCGAGTCAAAATGTTTTACTGGACTAAAACTGCTTCCCCTTGTGATTGGACATTCTAGATCAGGTAATCTTCTTCTGCACAAGCTAACACGATCCCTTGATATTATACAAACTTCACCACTACGTGATCTTGAATTGCGATCATGCAAACTGGATATGTGTAGTGATGCGCAAAGCAAGACCAAGACCAAGACCGATATGGTCTTGGTATTGGTCTTGGTCTTGCACCCTTGGTATTGGTCTTGGTCTTGCATCAAATCCTTAGTCTTGGTCTTGGGTCTTGGTCTTGCATATACGGTCTTGGTATTGGTCTTGGTCTTGCTGCAAGACTTGCAAGACTTTGCAAGACTCTTGCAAAAATTTTGATCTTTTTATAAGTGTGAAAAGTTGTTGCGATTCTAAACCGTAATTGCTTAATCCAAATGAAGAAGAACCCTGCATATGCATGGAAAGTATGTAATTCAAAATCTTATAAGATTGCCTATAATTATATTATCATTCGAAATGGTTAAATATCGACGGCTATGAAAAACTTGTCATTGTCCAGAACAAACACGCCTGGTAATGTAGAATAAGTAATGAGAATAAAACTAGGTGCCTAGAATTAAGTTACGGCCAGTGAGATGCTTAAAAGTTTATAAATTAATAATCACCATTCACAAATGAGAATCGTATATCGTATCTTACTAGCGCGACTTAGTCTGCTTGTGTTTACTTGGTATCATCCGTCCCAACTGAGCACTCATTTTACTACATACTTCTACTTCATTCTTCTATTTCATAACTCATTCTCTTGCTCATTCTACAATGGTTTTGTACCATTTTCTTTAATAAAATAGAAAGAATCTCTGAAAGCGATCAAAAGTATTTCTGATAAAACTAACTTCAATTTTTGTAGAAAGCTTTTTCCAAAAAATGAAAATTAAAAACAGTTAGAGATTTAATACGCACATTTATAAAACGTGTATCTATTTAAAAAGTCAGTCGTGTGAATATCTCAGTTGAGTTAGTTAATGAGCATGATCGAAAAAATAGTTTCAAAATAAGGGCAATATAAACTTTCAAATATCTCCAAAAGTGGCCACTGGATAAATGTCATCAAAAAAAAATCAAATTTATGGATGATTTTTAACGTTTGCTTAAAACATTCTGCGCGATAGAAAAAATAATAAAAAACCGTGTACTTAGTTTACCTTCCCCTGGCTACGAACTGTCGGGATTCTTTGAAAACAGCTCGGTAAGGGAAATCCTAGAAGGGTTGAAATTACGGTATAGGTATAGGGTATTTAAGAATTTTTTGAAATCCGGAAAACCTAGAAGGGTAAAATGAACTCGCTTTTCACCCAACAACTTTTAATTCAATATTTTTAGAATATGTAAAATAAAGATCGATCATAAGGGAGTTCAAAGATTAAATTAATTAGGTTATTTATTCGCGTTTCTTATCTAATCATTAAGTAAAATAATATGTTTCCTACCAATTTGGTGTTTGGTTACGGAACTGCAAGAGTCTTGCAAGTCTCGCAAGTCTTGCAGCAAGACCAAGACCAAGACCAGGTTAGTCTTGGTATTGGTCTTGCATCCCAGTATTGGTCTTGGTCTTGGGTCTTTGTCTTGCATAGAAGGTCTTGGTCTCGGTCTTGGTCTTGCAAAATTGCAAGACCAAGACCAAGACTGCAAGACCAAGACCAGTCTCGCAGCATCACTAGATATGTGGCGAGGAAGCGGCTATTGACGACAGTATATTCCATCACCTCCAGTATTATGTCGATAGCTACGACTGCGATTCCTGTATTAATTTATCTTGTCTAATTCGTGCTTGTTCTTCCTTATATTCCTATTCTAGTCTTTTTCTTGTCCAACCTTCTCTTTCTTGTAGTCTATATCCAGTCTACACTCCATAAGGAGCTCGATTACATCTTCAATAGTTGCTATTTCGTCAATCTTTTGATCTAGTATTTACTACACCTATAACGGATGGATCCCACTTCTGACAACAAATAGTTTAGCCCTCTGCTAAACGTTGTAGGTGAAGGTTCACTTAAGTAAATCACCATCACTTTGCTACCAAAGACTAATTTCCATCACTCTGGACACCATCTTCCGTTGTAGTACGTTTTGTCGCCACTTGTCACCTTGACAATCTAAACTGTCACCTTCTTTATCGACTGAACTACTATTAACATATGGTTCTGACAGACTGACTTCATCGACTTTTATTATCAGTGTGTTCCTAAATACAAAACATTAGCCTGGCCAGGCTTAAATTATTCATCATTCTATGTCATATTCCTATATCGAGTCCATATATCTGTCAATTTTGACCCTGGCCAGGCTAATGTTCTGAATTTTGGAACAGCCAGTATATATAAGTACATTTATATATAGAATTTACTTAAAACCTTTAGTGACTTTTAATAAACTTTAATTGAGGTTATTAAGCGTTGGAGTGCGCGTTGCGCGATGTATCGGATTAACAAGGCCATCGATGACGTTTCAAGTTGTTTATATCTCTTATGGTTCCTAGTTTTAAAAAAGAAATTTGAGTAACACAAAAAATAATCATTGCCGATTTTCATTTTTATATTTAAAAATTGATCAACATGTATAAAATATCGTTTTATTTTCTGAATAAATCAATTTTTTGTAAATTTGGAGAGGATATTGAAAAACTTATTAAAATGCATTTTCTCACTATATTGTCGTTCTCTCATAGTTTAGGTTATGTGCAAAATATCGAGACGCGGATTTCACTAGCAAATTTGAGCATCATTATTATTTTCTATTATGGCAAAAAACTAATATTACTGGATTCAGTTTTATTGAGAAATCTCGCAATTTCTGCCCTGATAAAATAATGCCCTCCAGTGCCAACAAACATTACCATCACAAAGAGGAAGATAGATTTTTTCGCCTAAGAAAAGCTCTTTTTAATAACACCAAGTTTGCTAAAATCCTTCCAGCTACTTTCAAGTTACAGATGTCTATTATAAAAATAATTTCCAACATTCTATTATGGCTACTTTAGTCATTAATTGCACGATTATTTGGTCACCCTGTACATATATGAGATTCATTCTATTTTTGACCGACTTCCCAAAAGGAGGAGGTATACAATTTGATTGTGTGCTTTTTTTTTTTTGGGTTTGTGCGCGCCTTTCATATAGTAAACGTACTCCGATTTTGATGATTTTTGATTCATTTGAAAGAGGAGGCTTGAGAAATGGTCCCATATTCATAAAAAAGAGAATCCGACATCTCGTTCCCTCCGAAAACCGCCCCCGAAGGGGGTGGAGGGGTCAAATTTTGTCGAAAATTGAAAATCTGCTTTGATATAATTACAGATAGGACAATATCCGGAAACGTTTAAATGGAACATTTTTTCAAAAGAGTAACGGTTTTCGACATAGAGACATTTTAAATTCTCAAATATACCTATTTTCGCTATGTGGAGAGGGCGATTTCTGTCGAAAATTGAAAATCTGTTTGCAGTACATGAAAGACATAATTATTTGTAGCAACATTTATACTGAACATTTTTCCCTTAGAGTTACGGTTTTCGAGTAAAATCGGTGTTAAAATGGTAACAACTAAAATATTCAAGCGTATTTCCGCAGCGATGTTCTGGGATCTCAATAATAACAACTACAAGCAAGGAATATACGTGGGTAATAGGATAAGTACTATCTTCTTTGGTATTAGTGAACGTTCAACGATTTTCGTGACTAATGTTACACTCAAAAGTGTGAAATAAATTTTTTTTACAAAATATTAGACCGACTTTATTAGTTGGTGCACTAAAAAGTATAAAATAATATTAATTCTATTGGGGCTGGTACTTGTGAAGTTGGTGCCAAAAGTTACCAATCTACCTGCAACCGCACAACTTCAAAAGTAACAGCACCAATAGAATTAATATTATTTTATACTTTTCAGTGCACCAACTAATAAAGTCGGTCCAATTTTTTGTAAAAAATATTTATAGCAAAAAATGTCTAGTCAGTTCCTAAAACCACGTTCTGTTAGATTTATAACATGGCGAACTAGGACAATATGAAATGTTAGGCAGTGGTAAAATCTGAAATATATATGTCTTCGTTATATGGTGGGGGCAATTTTTTTCGAAAATTAAAAATATAAGAAATGGCGTCCATATTAAAGTGTATACTAGCCTCCAAAATAAGTGGCAGACTATAATCTCTCTGAGATCATTACAATTAACATTTCAAGTGGTTTATAACTGTTTACGACCATTTATATAACTAGGTACTTATGAGCCGTATTCAGGAAAATTTCAGGTATTTCGGTACAGTACTTTTCTACGCCTATATGACTTGTTCTGTATTTTAATTTCATTTTCTCAAAAATGTATTTGTGAAGAATAATTAAGTTTTAATTACTTATACAATTTAATAATCTACAAAGTTATTCGTTACCTGTCATAAGCTTATAAATTACCCTTTTAAGCATGAATATTATTATCCCTAATATTCTAGGTGTTATTTTCAGAATAATTCTATTAGAAAACAATATTGTGGGTATAATGATCAAGGAAAATTTATTCCTTTATTTATAATAGGTTCCAATAACTTACATAATTAACCTGATTGTTCAAGTATTCATTAATACCTGTCTTGAGCTTGCACAATTATAATACCCTTTTAAGTACGCATAATTATTTATTATAATTAGTAATAGGTGTAATTTTCAGATTTTCTTTGAAAATAAAATTTTTGGGGTATAAATATTAAGGAGATTCCATTTGCAATTTTAGTTCTACATGTTTGTGGTCTGTATACCACGTTATTTGTGATTTGTGTTATTTGCTGAAGATATTCATAAAGCTTAGAAACGCATTTAAGATGTGGAGGCCTTGGGATGGTTCAAGTGACAATATTTTAGAAAATCCTGTACTTGGCGACTTGGTGGATGTGGAAGAAAGTTTAAATAATTTGGGGGAAGAAGATTTCAGTGATCATGAAGACGAACCAAATGGAAATATTACAAAACGGCACCATTTGCCTCAATTTGCAAAGAATATCGTTAGAAATGTATATAACGGATTAATGGTAACCGGTCTTACTTTTGGAGAAGCCTTAAAGAAAACAATATTTTTGACACAAATACCTCGCTCAACTGTGCAAAAAGTGCAAAGTACGTCGGATGATGTAAGAATGAAAAGGGTAGATGCAGGATTATTCAGGAAGGTGGATGAGCATGACGCAGACTTAATTAGGAAGGAGGAAAGTCTACCAGGCCTACGAAGAAAAGCGTCCACCTAGAATTCAAAATTTAATGCGAAAGTTAGAAGACGACGAAACCTGAATTCATTGTTCAGAAACAACTTTAAGAAGATTCCTGAAAACCATTGGATTCCGATACAAAAATTTAGATAAGTGCCAGGTGATAACTGAAAGTAGCAGACTGAGGAAGTGGAGGAGTGAATATGTGACAGCTATCAGATTATACAGGTTGGATCAAAGGCCTATTTTTAATCTTGATGAAACGTGGTATAACACCCACGATTTTGTTTCAAAGGGTTGGCAGGATGCTTCAACCTCCTGTAAACTGGATGTTCCCCCATCTCGTGGAAAGCGAATATAGATTCTGCATTGTGGTTCTAAAGATGGATGGGTTCGAAATAGATTACTTATATCAGCAAAAAACATACAGGATTGTTCATTGGACTATCATGAAGATATGTGTGCTGATTTATTTGAAGATTGGCTCAAGAATAAATTGCTTCCAAATTTGCCTCCTGCAAGTGTTATTGTTATGGATAACGCTCCCTACCATTCAAGGTTTCTAGAGAAGGTACCTAATTCCGGCTCTAGTAATGCAGACATTCAAGAATTTCTGATAAAAAATGATATTTATTTCGAAGAAAATTTTACCAAAAAACAATTGTTGGAAGTATTAAAAATCAAAACATATGACAAAAGATATGTTGTAGATAAAATGGCAGAAGACTTGGGGCATACCGTTTTAAGGCTACCACCATATCACTGCGTTTTTAACCCCATCAAATTAATATAGGCCCAATTGAAAAAGAATATCCGACGGGAAAATATTATGCCAAAATCGCACCATAATGTACTGGAAAAAATTAAAGAATCATTTGAACGAATTAATGCAGATTCGCGGGAAAAGCTGTTCAGCACATTATTAAAATTGAAGAACAATATTCAGAATGTATTGTAGTTCCACCATTGATTATTAATTTGCAAGACGACAATGGTAGTGAGAGTGACTCTGAATTGTTCATGTCTATATAATATGTATATGTATTTTTCAGCTTTTTACTACATCTATTCTATATTAAAATTTTTTAACATATAAAGTACATTTTATATACATATATATTTTTTTTCAGGTTTTTATTGCATATATTCAAATATTTTTTTATGTAAAATATTATATTCTTACAAAATATTAAAACTAGTTTATTTTTCATTGGAGGCACTGAAATATTTGTATGTACAGATCAATTATTTTTATCATGAATATTTTAAAGACGGTCCTGGACTGGTACTTTTCAATTTGGTGATTCACTCTAACTACAATTGTACAACCTCAAAAATACCAATACCAATAGAATTAATATTATTTTGTATTTTTCAGTGCACCAACTGATAAAATCGGTCCAAAATTTTATTTATATATTCAGGTTACACTTTAATACGGACGTCATTTCAAGTACTCAGAGACGATAAATATAAGAATATATCATAAATATTTTAACGTTCAAAAAAGGATTGATTGTGCCAATTAATTTCTCTTAATAATGATTTCTATTATTCTCCAATAGGAATACGAATGCTACACAGATTTAAAAAGTGGTGCTGAGAGCGGTTGGGATTTTACCAGTAGATGGTTCTATGGTCAACACGGTGAACCCGTTGCCGACATCCATCGTATAGCAACAAGGAGGACCATACCTGTGGATTTAAATAGCTTCTTGTATAAATGTTTTACAGTAATGCACAAATTTAATATGATATTAGCGGACGAAGAAAATGCAAGATATTGGAAAGATCATGCGGAAAAATTGATGGAGGGCATGGAAAACATTCTATGGCATGAAGGTGATGGTACTTGGTAAGCTTGAGTATCCGATAATCAACATATAATAAAGTTTTCATTCGTGACTCTAGGACATTAAATCGTATTATTATTATTACTAAGTTAACTCAATCTATGGGATCCATTCAATTTTCCGTAGTTGATATAGTGGACACAAGCTAATGGATGTATGTAGAATTCAAACATAATTGAAAATTCTATCTCATATGTATGTGTTTTTAAATTTGATCAAGTACTAATTGAAATTCAATGTGACCGCTGCCGCAGACTGGGTCACTAGCAGAGAGAACAAATAATAAATATATCTCGTCAAGAGATAGCTGAGACTCAAGTCGTAGCGACCAGTCGCAGCCACCAGTAGCTGAACGAGGCTACTAGTGGCAAAGAATATAGATACTGATACTACATATATCTTGTTTGCTAGTGGCTACACGTAGATATCCACAGTACCCCACACGACAAGATCGCAAGTCGCAATAAGTGAACAAGATAAAGTACTTAAAAAAAACAATTTCATAGAGGTGTTTGATTGATTATTGATGTGAAATATCTATTAGCGCACCTTGGGAGTATAAGGAGAAGTACGAGTCGTATGCCGTGACGGCAAACGACATGACCAAAGCCAATGCCAATAAAATCCTAAATAGGCCCCGATGGCGAATTTATATATCCTATACCAATGCAGTCACGACGGTGACTGAAATCGAGTAGTAATTGTTTGCAGAATATTAGTTACATAACCTATTCTATCAGAGTGCAAAAAATGCACCATATTAGTGTAAAATTTGTAATACTAATTTAAGGTTCAATACTGAGAAAATGTCTACATTGTTTAAGTCATTTAAGTATGTCGCATTTAAGATGAGATTTCCCTTGGCCTAAAATATTCAACACTGTAAAAATTATTTATATACCTATTCTATTATTTATTTTATTATGTTTATATTTAAGGGCAAGGGAAAATTATATCTTGTAAGAGATTTGTCTTCAACTTATACGGACTAGTCCCTTTATTAGATTTAGTAATTGTACTGCTTGGGAAAGAAAAACAAGCCTAGTAATTACATAGATTTATAAATATTTCTTAAATTTCACTCAAACTTTTGTAAAAGTTTGTTAAAAAATTTAATATATACATATTATTTCATAACAAAAACCAAGAATGTATAACAAAAAATGTGTTATTTTTTAATATTATTAAACATTATTAAGTATATGTTTTTTTGCACTGGATTCGTTTCTTTCTATAGTAAGGCTGATGATGTGAGGTTTCTTTTTTCTTCGAGTTTGGATGGTCTCACGGATTGTATGCTATTTTTATCTTTTCTTCGAGCTACAGTCGCGACAGAATAATAAATTGCGCGATCACAACGAGCCTTGACAGTAACTGACTGAAATGGGTTAGATTTTCTAATAATATGCAACTTTCAAATTATATACCAATATGGTAAACTTCTGCACTGAAATAGATTAGAATTTGTAACAAATTTTTTGAAAACAAATTATACTAGATTTCAGTCACCGTCGTGACTGAATTGGTATAGGAAACGTAAATTCGCGCCCCGGGCTCCTTATCTTCGAAGTTCTAAATAAAACCATATATAAATTTCTATTACCAGCTCTTAATTTCTTCCACCTTTCTTCGAATTAAAATAATAATAAGAAAATAGTATTAATTGTTTCACGACTACCAGGCGTCCTGTGACGACTCATTTTGTTCTAAAACTAGTCGCCGACACATTAGCCGCTCAGAACTAATCGAGTGCTGAGAATCAAGGACACGTTAAGTCTATTCTTTCTGTATATCAAATCAATTTAACCAGTTTTTTGAATTGTGAGAAACGGTGTTTTCACTTATTATTCTTATTATTGTTTTCAATGATAACATATACATTGAGATTCTCGAAAACGAAGGAGACTTTTCTGGTGATCTAAGTAAAAATTGTTTTTATAACTAGCTTTTGCACGCAACTTCGTGCGCTTTGTAAGTGGTGGTAGTTTTTACGTGATGCGTGTACAAACATACAAAAAGACAGACAGGCGCGGTAAAATGGAGACTATATTTTAAGTGAGACTTCTAGTCTCAAAATGCATTAATTTTCATAAAGAATTTTTTGCGTGATGCGCTTACATACATAAAGATAAACAGAGAAATGTTCTAAGAACTTGTTTTGGCTTCTGTTGATCTAATAAATATTGGTTTTTCTTAAATATCTATAATGTACAGACAGACAAGTACCAGCAAGATTAGAATTAAATTATTAATACATAATTTACTAATAAATCTTTGTTACAAAAACTAGTAAAGGTTTCTTTCTTTAGGAATAATGTTTGTAATCAGATATCGTTCAAATGTCCACCACGGCATTGTTGACACTGACGCACCAGATCACTCTAATTTCTGATCACTCTTAGTAATAATACCGTCTGTATCTTGACAATTACTTGACGAATATTCTCTTCCAATTGATCTACATGTGGCCTTGTTGGCATAGACTAGTATTTTCACAAAGCCCCAAAGACAATAATCCAGTGGGGTCAAATCAAATAACCTTGGCTGCCAATTCATAAATCTTGACATGACATGATCCTCTTGCCAAACCTTTCCCCAACAGAGCGTGCGTAGCATCAGCTGTATAGCATGTAACGCCATATCTTTGGAAATACATCTCTTCAATATTGATGTTCTCAAGTTATGGCCATAGAAATTCGTTGTCCTATTGCGGTCGCTATTCACGGTTATGGCTTTTATATTCTCATTTCAGAAGAAATAAGGTCTTATGATGCCGCCATGCCATAAACCGCACCATGCAGTGAGTTTTTTGGAATGCAGTAGAAATTCATGTAACACTTCTGGGTGGCCCTCGTACCAATAACGACAATTATGCTTGTTAACAATTCCATTCAACCAAAAATATATCTCGTCTGAAGAGATGATTTTTTATCCCAAATCAAGATCATGTTCCAAGTGCTCAAGGGCCCAGTCTCTACGTACCTACTTTGCGATCATATGGCTGTATTTCTTGAGTCAACAGGACTTCGCATTCTACTCCGATCCTTATGCAATATTCTCCAAGTTGCCGTCTGTGAAAGCAACAGTTGTTGCGATCGTCGTGAAATCAACAAATCTGGCTCATCGACAACACTGGCAACTGTAGCTGCAATCACTTTGCACGTTTTGTCGTCTTTTTGGTGACTTAATATTGTCTTGTCGTTTAAAATTTTCCACCATGCGGCGAACAGCCTGCGCAGACTACCGAAAACGGTGTTCCACTTCTACAATGAATAATCGTTGAGTAGCCAGAACTGAACTAGTTACCACTTTGGTAATATTTTTTATCACTTCCAACAGATCGAGAGAAATCAAAAGCTCCATCATGACACTGCACACTAGATTAATTGTAATAACACCTAATAATGAGTAATAGGAACCGAGAAATCTATATTTGAAAAACTATATCCCATATTGAAACACCCTTTACTTTATTAGATGGTGCACCGAAAAATGCAGAATAATCTATTGGCAATGGTGATTTTGAAGTTGGGCATAACCAAGAGTATTTATATTATTTTGTATTTTCTATTGTACCATCTAATAAAGTCGGTCCTAGTTTTTGTAAAAAATATCTATTTCATATTTTTTTTGTGGATTTCATAGTTATACAAATCGTTGACAGTTTCTTTATTTCAAATTTAGAGATTTGAAAATATAGTGGTAATAATATTTTACACTTTCAGCACCTTCTAGAGTAGTAACTCAGAACCTGTTAATTTTACTGAAAAATTTACGATTCAAATTTTGCTGAATATAGTGTCTCCTTGTCTTGAATTTTTGATTTTATAAAAAATGCCCCCTCCATACCCATTTGGGAGAAGATAAAAATTGGGGAAATACAGGGTGAATCACGACCAACGGGATGGAGGTTTATGGCAAAACGGTAAAAGTTTTAAGATTTTTCTCACTTTAGTAGTTTGTACATTGATAAAGGCCACATTTTAAAATTATTTTGGAACATACAGGATGCCTCAAAAATTTGTGGCATATCAAAGATATATTTTTTCTTATGGAACACCCTATATTTTATTGTATTTTCTGGTTCTCTTTCATAAGGGTTCCCTATACCTAAGTACAGAGGGTTCTGAGTTATGCTGACTTTTCTCAAAATGTAAACTTTTTGAAAAAAAATCATATCTAATTAATATAACAAATTCTAGCAAATTTTCTTACATCTAAATAGTTGGGCGTTCGTTGAATGTATTCCACGATTGAGTACTAAACATCTCTTTACAGGGTGTTAAGAATTTACAGTTTCATTATTACGTCATTCAATGTGAAATATCGAGCTTTTTTTAAATGAGACACCCTATATTTTATTAATTCACCATGTCAAAAAAGAATTCTTCTTTCGAATGTTATAAGGGTGTCCTATACCTAGGTATTATACTTTTCGTGCAATTTACAAATTTCAAGTTTAATGGTAAATCGAAGTTTAAAACATTTGCAATTCTCTCTAAATTTTTAAACAAATCATCTTGGCATAGTTGTAAAAAACAGTGTAGTTGCTAATAAATATGCACACGTGTAGTTGTTGAGGTACACTAGCTCCTTTTTTTACTGATAAATATTTGAGTACATAATAAAACACAAACACATTTTTAATAAAGCAAATACATAAATACTACAAAACGAACAACAAATTATTAAAAGCAAAAAATGTTTAATTAATATAACAGATGCTCAAAATGCTTGCCATTTTGAGCAATGCAACATGTGATTCTATCTTCAAACGTTTTACTTACATTATTCAACATATCGGGTGAAATAGACGCGAAAGTGTTCGAAATTCTTAATTTCATATCGACTGGAGTAGTATACAATATTTTTAATATAACCCCATTTGAAGAAATCCACCTTGGTCAATTATGGTGACTTAGCTGGCCAATTATAAGGAGCGCTTCTACCTATACATTTATTTCTAAATTTTCTATTTAGGTAGTTCCTAACAGCACGTGAAAAGTGAGCAGGAGCTCTGTCCAATTGTAGCCACATTTTCTTTCAGATGGTAAGTGGTAGGTTTTTGTGAAGGATCCAGAAGTCGTTTTTCAAAAATTTCAAGAGTTCTCTTACATTCAGGTGTCCCTCCAAAAAATAAGGGCCGATAACGTATTCGCCCACAATCCCTCCCCAAACGTTTACACTCCATCGGTGTTGGCGATCAACAGTACGGAATAAATGTTTGTTTGCTGTATCGTAATAATGGAAATTATGTCTATTCACTAACCCATTATTGTGGAAAGTAGATTCATCGGTAAACAATACATAATTAAAAAAATTAGGATCTTCTCCAACTTTATCCAATAAACAAAAATTTAGACGTTTATCATAGTCCTGTTCTTTTAACTGATGGTGTAGTTGAATATGATATGGATGGTAGCGATTTTTCTTAAGTATTCTACACACATTCATTTGACTTATTCCTAATTCACTTGAAATTTTTCTAGTACTGGTATTAGGATTCTCCGTAACCGTAAGCAGTATATCAAATTCGTTGGCGTTGTCACCAGTAACTGGTTTGGTTTTATTCACCTTCTCGTATGCAACGTTACCAGTATCACGGAATCTATTGCGTAGTCTTTCAAAAACTTCCTTTTTTGGGTGAGCTCTATCAGGTTACTTTTGAGCATAAACTCTAGATGCTAGGAAACAATTTTCTAAACATTCCCCAATGCAAAGTATCATGTCGACTATTTCGTTTAACGGGTAGTGCTTCATTTTTAGTAGCAATAAAATTTGAAACTAACACAGGATTGTTAAGATAATTAACAGAGAAATGTCATAAAATGATATTATGTTAGGTACCAACTAGATTATGTATGCATTTTTTGTTTTAAAATCGATGTACCATACCATAAGAAAATTTTAAATTGCACGAAAAGTATAATACCTAGGTATAGGACACCCTTATACCATTTGAAAGAAGAATTCTTTTTTGACATGATGAATTAATATTAATTTAATTTAATTTAAAATAAAATAAAGATATGTTGTGTACTCAATCGTGGAATCTACTCAACGAATGCCCAACTATTTAGATGTAAGGGAAAATTTGCTAGAATTTGTTGTGTTAATGACATATCAATTTTTTCGAAAAGTTCAAATTTTAAGAAATGTCAGCATAACTCGGAGCCCTCTGTACTTAGGTATAGGGAACTCTTAGGAAAGAGTATTTTATTTTCTACGGGCAATCAGAAATTGTAATAAAATATAGGGTGTTCCATAAGAAAAAATATAACTTTGATACGCCACAAATTTTTGGGACATCCTGTATATTCGAAAATAATTTTAAAATGTAGCCTTTATTAATGTACAAACTGCTAAAGTGACAGACATTTTAAAACTTTTACCGTTTTTCCATAAACCTCCATCCCGTTGGTCGTGATTCACCCTGTACATATAAAATGGAACTAAAAATGCAGGGGATTTTTTTCATTTGAACATCTCGCGGTATTTTACTGCGCACTCCTTCGATTGTGTGTGTGTGTGTGTGTGTATGTGTGTTCGTGTCAATAATACAGAGATAATACAATATAGGGAATGTAATGAACAATACCACAGTATCAAGAACTCTTTATACTGGGATGAACATCTCACGGTATTTTACTGCGCACAAAGATAATGTATTATCTTTGTAATAGAGGGAATGTAATGAACAATACCACAGTATAAAGAACTCTTTATACTGGAATGAGCACGTAACACTCACACCTTTTTAGGTTTGATTGTCCCGATTAAACATCGCCCAGTCTTCGATCAAAGCTGGGGGAGCTTCTTTCTTCCTCTTGTATTAATCCTCACGCTTGCGGTGGTCCTATTGATCCTTCTCTTCGATCATCGAAATAATTCACTGGGCTACGACTACTGTCTCCTCTTCCAAGCTACCAAGCTTGATACCATACGACCTTCACCACCACGTTATCTTGAATTGCGATCACGCGATCTAGGTCAATTTATGTCAATACATTTCAGTATTGCGTGAACAGCCGCATGTACTTCTATCATGGCCATAGCTCCTTCTACCTCCTACATTTCTGGATAGATTGCCGCACCTTCAAATGCTTCTCCTATGATCGTCGTTGCCAACACCTTGCTTGGAGCTTCTTTGATATCTGGATAAACTGCGCCTTCGAACTAGACTTCTTCTTCTACTATTTGATATCCTTGTGAAGATTCTGCACTTCTTCGACCTAGGGCGATAATGATATTTCCGTTGAATCCTGGTTACTTTCTTCCAGAATTCAAAGTTTTCCTGTACATTGCCAGTTTGAATTTATTCACGATTCTTTTTTATGTGTGCTTCTTGCCCACAATTACAATATACCATCTGAGTACTGGGTGTTCCTGCACATTGGTAGTTTGAAGTTTTGGACCGTTCTTCTTCAAGTGTCCTTCTTGTTCACAATCCCAACATACCCTCTGAGAATTATTCTCGGTTATTGCTTGAGAATTACGGCCTTGCGTTAGATTGTTGAGAAGGTGATATTTTCTATAAGTGATCAAAAGTACAATTGTGGTGAAATTTAAAAAAGTTTAAAGCATTCTTGCATAAAAAAAGTTTAAAGCATTCTTGCATAGTGAATGAAATACAACATTGTTATTTGGGAGAGGAATAACAAGTAATACATATTAAGATTGATAATATGAATCAATTGGAACATATACCAGGAATCAATATAAACAAATAAAATCGGGATATAACTGGGACTTCCACCGAGATTTTGAATACATTACAAGTAAGGAAATAAGTAAACGAATACTCAATAACAGGTTTTGTTAGTTCGAGTGTGGGCAATGAACTGAATTTAGTAGGTTCACGGCACTTAAAACTACACATGACACATCGAACCTGTTAGATGAGTTTAAAAAGAGATAAACCAGATCACAACAACTCATTCGAACAAGAAAAAATCTTTAGAAGAAGTAGAACAGAGGAAATATCACCAAAAAAAGTGATATAGAAGAAACAAATAGGTAGGAATTAAAGGCATTAATAGATAGTCTAATGGCAGACTTAAAATTGGAGATAATAGAAACAAAAACAGAAATAAAAGAGGATACTAATGAAATAAAGGTAAAAAATGAAATACAGAAAGAAACAAAAAAATCTGTATGAGTAAACATTGGATATTAGAAAAGAAAACGAATATCTGAGAAAAGAAACTAACTTAATGAAAATTTCAATGAAGAGCTGAATATTATGAGAAGAACAATAGAATGGATTGAGAAAGAAGAAAAACAACGTAATAGTGAATGGGCTAACAATAGAAGATGAAGAAACTACAGCAACAAAGAATAGGATGAAAAATTTCATGAAAGAAAATTCAGGTGTAGTTTTGAATATCGTCAAAGCTACTAAAATAGGAAGCAGTACTTGTTTAATAAAATTGAAAGAGGAGAACGACAAAAAAAAAATTAAAATCAAATCATTACCATCATATAAAATATCTCGTAAAATACCTTTATATAAATGATGATTTAACAAAGGAAGAAAGAGATAGACAACGACAAATAAGATAACTAGTAAGGAGGGAGAGAGAAGGAGGAAAGAATGTAAAGTGATTATAGGGGAGGAGTGGAAATGGAATAGAGATAATAAGCGCATGGTAAAAGTGGAAGCAAAAAACTACTAACTGAAACTGACGGACAAAAAATAGATCAACTGATGAATGGCAGCGAACCATAACAGGATTATTTAAAGAGAGAAAAACATATAGGAAGAAAAAAAATGAAAATCAAAAAATAGTAATTAGAGAAATAAAGTTATGAAATTAACCACTTGGATTATCAGAACTATGCTGCCCTGGTAAAATTCAAGAAATTAGCTATGAACTTAAAATATACAAAATAGAACTTGCAGAAATTCAAGAAATCAGGTGGAAAGTTCAAGAAAATATAGACAGTGATGGATTCAATATTCTATGCTCGGGAGGTAAAAATTAAGGACAATATGGAGTAGCCTTTATGACTTCTGGGAAATTAAGACAGAGAATAATATAATTTAAACCGATAAATAAAAGGATGCCATATCTAAGAATAGAAGGACGACCATCCAACTTGTCAATTCTAAACGTATGCTCGCCGACAGAAAATGCAAGCAAAGAGGATAAAGCTAGGTTTTACGACAAAATGGAACAAGAATTGGGATGGAGGATTATATACAAAATGTAGCAGGAAAACATACAATACACTATAAAACAAATGACAACGGACACCGATTATGTAATATGGCAACAAGAACCAACACGATTATAAGCAGCACTAAACACCCTCATCATAAACACCACAAGATAACATGGACATCAACTGATCAAAAAACATGTACACACACATAGATCACTTTATGGTCATTTCAAAAGTAGTACAAAAACTAAAAAAAATGAATTGTAAGAAGAACAAGCAGTCGAAATGGAACATAGATAAGTTAAGGAATGAAAATACGCAGAGAGAGAGAGAGAGAGAGAGAGAGAGAGAGAGAAATGCTTTATTGTCGAAAAAATATTTTGTAGACAAAGCAAAAATAAAAATATCAAAATCAAACAATACACAAACAAAACAAAGTCAAAACTAAAAATTAAATTAAAATTAAATAAATTTATATAATATAGAAAGAGTATATGAAGCAAATGTAAGAATTATTATCCATATGTGGACATGAAGAAAATGGAATTGAGAAAGACTGGATGGAAATAAAAAAATGTACTGAAATAGCAGCCAACGAATATACAGGGTGTAACTGAATAAGTGTAAAACATTTAAGGAGGTGATTCCTCATCGAAAAAAAGATAGGATCTTTCATATAAAGAAACTTCATTGGAGCATCCCTTGTTAAGATACAGCCCCTTAAAGGGGGTACATAAAATTTGTATAACAATTTTTTTCACAAGCACTGAAAAAGTTACAATATTGAAATTAACCTGACGTTTTGTACTACCAAAAAGACACTTAGCCAGTAATTTATTTGGTTTACCCCATGGTTGTAAGGGGTGAAAAACGCAACCCCTAAAATTTATTTCCAATGTAACTTTTTGTCTTATTATTTGTTTACCATTTAAAAATTTATTTCCGATAGCCTGTTTCATTCTAAACAAAAAATGTCTCTTGGGTTTTTTGCCCAAAATAAACCAGTAAGCAGCAAAACATTTATTTTACGAACAACTACAGAGATACATCGTCATAAATGCGAAAATACGAAACTAATCTATCTAGTAGGTCGCTATTAGCGATAGTGACAATTAAATTGGTATGATGCTGTCAGTTTGGGAATTTTCGAAATTGAATTAATACTAATTGTGTGTTGTTGTTCTGTTCTTACTTTGTTACTTTAATAATTCACTTGTTAATAAAATGGCATACACAAATGAGGAAATGGCTGATATGCATTACGTTTACGGTCTGTCGCAGGGGAATGGGTTAGAAGCTTCTAGAAGATATGCTGAAATGTATCCTCAACGGCAGCATCCTTCACATAGAATATTTGCTCGACTTCATCAACGATTACGAGAATATGGTTCATTCGACAAAAGAACGCAGGATTGTGGTCGCCATCGAGAAATACGAACACCACAGCTTGAGGAAGCAGTACTTAATTTGATTGAAGAACAACCTACTACCAGTACTAGAAAGATTGCTTTCCAGCTAAATGTTGATCATATGACGGTATTTCGAATTTTAAAGGAACAACTCTTATACCCTTACCATCTGCAACGAGTACAGGCACTGTTACCGCGAGACTTTCCGAACCGTCTTGAATTTTGCAATTGGATGCTGGAAATGATTAGAAGAAATTGTGACTTTCTGAAGACGATAGAATTCACAGACGAATGTAGTTTTTCTCGGGACAAGATTATTAATTTTCATAATTACCACATATGGGCTGATGAAAACCCTCACGCTATTGTCGAAACTAGCCATCAAGAACAGTTTTCTCTTAACGTGTGGCTCGGAGTTATTGGGGATGATTTAATTGGGCCTCATTTTCTACCTCCTCGATTAAATGGTGAGGCATACGTTCAATTTTTAAGAGAAGTGCATCCAGTACTGCTGGAGGAAGTTCCTTTGGGCGTCAGAAGGGATATGTTTTTTATGCATGATGGGGCTCCCGCCCATTTTAGTCAAGTAGCACGTCAGCATTTAACTGAAACATATGCAAATCAGTGGATAGGTCGAGGAGGACCACATAAATGGCCCGCTCGATCCCCGGATCTCAATCCTCTCGATTTCTCTATTTGGGGCCATTCACAGCATTTGGTATATCGTACTCCTGTTCGCGATGTAGAGGACTTAAGAAACCGCATCATCGATGCGTGCAGGGTAATCAGAGAGACTCCAGGAATATTTGAGCGAATACGTGGCTCAATGCGCCGACGTCTAGACGCATGCGTAATGTTTGAAGGTAGACATATTGAACATTCACTATGATTTCTACATGTTGTGTGTTGTTATTAATAACTTAGTTTTGTTTATTACCCTTTAATCGTTTAATGCAGGTACTAACTACAAAATAACAATAAATCCAGTTCGCATTTATGACGATGTATCTCTGTAGTTGTTCGTAAAATAAATGTTTTGCTGCTTACTGGTTTATTTTGGGCAAAAAACCCAAGAGACATTTTTTGTTTAGAATGAAACAGGCTATCGGAAATAAATTTTTAAATGGTAAACAAATAATAAGACAAAAAGTTACATTGGAAATAAATTTTAGGGGTTGCGTTTTTCACCCCTTACAACCATGGGGTAAACCAAATAAATTACTGGCTAAGTGTCTTTTTGGTAGTACAAAACGTCAGGTTAATTTCAATATTGTAACTTTTTCAGTGCTTGTGAAAAAAATTGTTATACAAATTTTATGTACCCCCTTTAAGGGGCTGTATCTTAACAAGGGATGCTCCAATGAAGTTTCTTTATATGAAAGATCCTATCTTTTTTTCGATGAGGAATCACCTCCTTAAATGTTTTACACTTATTCAGTTACACCCTGTATTGATAAAAGTCATAACAAAAAAGATAAAGAATAGTTTGATAAAGACTGCCAACAGCAAATGGATAGATAATAATATAGAAGAAATAGAAAATGAAAGAATACCAAGGCATTTTATAAGAAAGTTTATGAGTGTTAAGGGGAGTAAAAGATAAAGAAGGAAAAGTTATGGAAGAAGATAATCAATATAAGCTAAGATGGATAGAACATTTTAAAGAATTATTATGTGAACCTCAACTGCGAGGAATTGAAGAAGAAGATACAATCATCGATGAAGAATAAGATGAAAAAGATGAACCTACTCTAGAAGAAGTGAAAGATATCATAAGAAAACTTCTCAATGGAAAAGCTCCAGGAAAGGATGAGATATGTATAGGAATGATAAAGTATGGAGGAGATAAGACGGCTGAGAAAATACATCAAATGATAACGAGAGTTTGGAGAAAAGTGACCAGCAAAAATGTGGAAACTAAAGAGGAATAGCTTTTTAAATGATGCGTATATAATACTATCAGCCCTCATCCAGAATAAACTTGCTAAAAAAAACTAAGACACAATAGGACAACACCAGTGTGGATTTATTAGAGGAAAATCCACAACAGTACAATTCATACAATTAAACAAATAATGGGAAAATCACAAGAATATCAAATTGACATAGAAATACTCTTCTTTGATTTCCGACGAGCATTCGACTCGATAAAAAGGGGACAACTTATGTTAGCACTCAAAAAATAGCAATTGATGTAAAGTTAAGAAGACTGATTAAAATGACCATGGAAGAATCAAAAGTTAGTATTTTAACACAGAAAGGGGAAACTCAAGAGTTCGCGATTAACAAAGGATTAAAGCAAAGAGACTAAGAGAAGATCTAAGAGTAGTAGAAAGAATGAACACGAGAACTATACTGGGGCCAATTAAGACAGGTGAAAACGAATACAGACAACGAATGAACCATGAAATACTAATAAAACTGAAAGGAGAAGATATTGTAAAGACAATCAAAGAACAAAGAGTAAAGTGGCTAGATCAGGTATGCAGATGTGTTGAAAAAGCTACAACGTACTCAATGCTTAGTGGGAGCCAGGAGGAAGAAGGAAGAAGGAACACCCAGGACAAAATGGATAAAGGAAGTTAAGGAAGACATTAGCAGGGCGGGAATTGTGAACTGGAGAGAAAACAAAAGACAGAGAGCTATGGGGAAATATAAGTAGAAACGCCCACCTCAATTTTAAATGGATTTAGAAAGTAAGAAAGAAAGTAGCAGACATTTCGCCTAGATAACACTAAGCTTTCTCAATGCTGGATATGTACTGAGATATACACAGAGAGTTTTCTTGTTCATCGTTGAGTCGTGTTTATTTTTCTACTTCGGAGGTTGTAATGTTGGCCGTGCTGTTCTTCGACTGCTGTCTCTCTTTCGCTGTTGGCTGTGGAGGTGGTGGCGTCCATAGTCGTCGTTGCTGTGGTGCGGGTAATCATAAACCCACCGATTAAGTCTCCAGAAACACAGGAGCACAATGTCGAAAGCCTTCGCGAGATCCAGAAACACCACCAAGCATTTGTTGCCATTATTCAGATGATCAGTTATGTGCCTGGTGAATTCACATATTGTATCCATTAGTAAAACCAAACTGTTTTTTTTGAAAGAATGTTATTTTTGTGTAAAAAAATTACTAATCTATCCACATTTCTAGAAATTTTTTGAAAAGTTATTTATGACCCTGATTGGTCTATACTTAATTATTTGTTTCTGTTTTGTCTCCTGCCTTGTGAATGGGAGTGACTATTGATGTTTAAAGTGACTTGGCACCTTACCCGTTTTAAAAATCAAATTTATGGTATATTCAAGAGGTTTTAGCAAATGGACATAAGAGCGTTTTATTATTTTCGAGCTAATGCCGTCGACACCGGGCGCGCTATTATTTTTAAGAGAATTTATTTGTTTAATTATTTCTAATTCATTAAGTGGTTCCAAAAACATGGAAGATCGTATCTGATATTCAGGTTCAATGGGCGTATCAGGATTATTTATTTTATTATATATTTTCATGCTCACCTCTACAAAAAAGTATCACAAAAATGCATATTACTGTTTTCTATTTGAAGATTAAAACTATTTTTGTTAGATTTCCCATTTGTAGCTTCTGAGATTATTTTATACATTCTTCTTATATCGCCTCTGCTATCTTCAATCTTCTTTTTGTAGTAATCATTTTTACATTTTCGTATAATTTTATTTAAGTTGTTTTAGTATGTTTTGTATTTATTCTGATAATTTCCATGGTTTAATTTTCTTAAATTCTCAATAAGTTATTGTTTTAGTTTATCTAGCCTTTTCTATAGTATTTAATACAACTTAAATAAATTCGTGCGTGGCTAGTTCAACATCAAATTTATCAAATTTATTTTGCTTATTTCTTTGGAGATATATGAGGAAGCAGAAGTTGTTTTATTGAAGTCCTTGTTATAAAAGTTTATCATCTGTTAGGTCCGAGTTCATAATGAAGTAATGAAGGAGGAGTAATTTAGTGTATGTATTCTTTAATAATTTTATCCTAACAAAAATATGATCCAAACAAGATTTATAAGTTGGAGTCACACGTATAGGGCCATTGATTACAGATTGAAAACCGAAGTAGTTTAAAATCGAGATATATATGTTCACATTATTTTCATTATTGTCAAGAATATCTATATTTATGTCTCTTATAAAGGATTCTATATCTTTATTAGAATAATCTTGAAAGAATTTTTCAAGAGATTTTAGAAAAAAGGTATATATTAAAATGTAGAATTGATAGAAGATTATGTTGTAGGTCTATTTTGGATCTAACTATCTCAAAGTAAATACTTTTCTGAGCTTTTGCACAATTCAGGTCGTCTAGCTGCTGTAGGATATCAATTTCTTGTTGTTTAATATCTATAACACCCGTAGTCTATTTTGCTTCTCAGAATTTTTAAAAGGTATTGATATGATAGACAGTTTAGGTCATTAGCATCGTGAGTGATATCATAGTTGAGTTTATATTTATTATTAGCATTTACACAGTTGACACACTTTTTAGATGTTTTGGCGCATACAAGAATATCGTGATTACTTGCGCAGTATTCACAGACTGTATCATTTTGGCAGGAAGTTTTTTTATATTAATGTTGTTGACACTTAAAGCATTTCTGAATGCTAATATCTTCATAGACTGGAAATCTTTCCCACTGTATAAATATTTTCTTCACTTTCATCAGTTTTTGGGATAGTCCAGAACTGCATCCTCCATAAATTGTGTATGTGTTGCTTGTTTTATTCAGTTTTATGTATGTAGTTTCCAATTATTCATGATCCTCATGAATAAAATCATTTTGTTCCCTTATACCAGTCTCAGTTAGCGATAAGTCAAGTAAGTCACATTTGTAGCCAACTATTTTGAATCTAGGCTTCCTCATCTTGATCAGATGTACCTCATAGTCAGCTAATTTTTCTTCAATTTCCTTCTTCGATGTTTCTACCTCAGACACGCTATTGCACTTAATGATTACACTGCTTTTTTGGATTTCTCATATTTTTTATCCCAATCTTTATTTTAGCTGTTTCTATGTTACTTTGCAGGACATTTCTCGTTTCCTCTGCTTTTTGTTCTCTTTTAGGTTTGATAATTCTATTTAGTATATTTGTTATATTCTTGCCAAGTTCACTAGAAGATTTTGTAACAATCTGGCTGAATGACATGCAACTTTCGGCATTATGTTTTGTTTCTGTCAGTTATTTTCTGCTTCAGAAGGGTGATACTTTCCTCTTTACTTGCTATAATATTGATTTTATCCTTTATCGTTTCCTGTAAAATCACGTAAGCTTCAAATTGTTGGCATTTCGAACAGTAATATTTCATTTATCTTCCTTCCATTGCATAAATTTGATATAGAACAAGGGGTCTGAATATCATACTAATTCCAGTCTGAGATATGTTGACATACCAATAGTATAGGCCATCGATGGCCAAGCCACTAGACGCACTCAGTAGTGGATGGACGCGTGCACCAGTCGAAACAAGTTAGCCAGTAGTGGCCATACGTATCAACAGTACTTGACGTGTTTTTATGAGGATGGAATCACTCTTGAATGCGTTGATTATATTATTATAGCAAACTTTAAAATAAAACGACGCCGAATTCAAAACCAGTTACGAAGTAGAATTCATCATAGATGATTGAAAAAATTGATACATATTTCATCAAACGCTCAGTTTGAGTAGATACCAAACAAAATTTATGGAAATTTTTGTACACTATCTTTGGCGGTCACTAGTGGCTTGGTGTGGACGCTACCGGTGGCCCAGTGTGCCCCATCACTCATGTACGTTAAACCATAATGACCATTACGCAATAGACAGCCTTCCGTTGCTTTTTTCTATATAACAGATGTGGATAACTGCCACTTTAAGTGATAATAGGAAAGAATAATGTTTTTGACTGTAGTACTGATATTTAAATTTTTGGCAGGTACGATTTCGACCGGGAATTGGGGATACCCAGACGTCATTTCTATGCCAGTAACATTACACCTCTGTGGGCAGGAGCCTTCGATGAGAGTGTGAGAAGTGCTAGAGGAGGACGAATTGTGGAATATCTTATAAATAATAAAGTAGTTGATTATAGAGGTGGAGTACCATCATCTTTATTCGCCACTGGTCAGCAATGGGATTTTCCCAATGCTTGGTCTCCTTACCAGAACTTGGTGATTATAGGTTTAGAGAAAAGCAGAAATGAGACTGCTCAGATGTTGGCAGAAGATCTAGCCCATAAATGGGTGAATTCAAATATAAAAGCATTTCACGAGAACAAAGTCATGTTTGAAAAGTACCATGCACAGAACAGCGGACAGTTTGGTGGAGGTGGAGAGTATCATATTCAGGCCGGGTTTGGTTGGAGTAATGGTTGTGTCTTGGAGCTCATACATTTATATTTCCGGGCGAAAAGAAGAACCTATACGAAATTCAGCGATCAATAGCAGCAGGCTTGAATTTATCCTTATGATTGAAATTTTATTGGAATATTTTATAGTCATAAACAAATAATAAATACTGAGATATTTAGAGCATAAGGTAACTGCATTTGCAAGTAGTAGAAGGCCCCTGCAATATGTAAGGCCCACCTGATCAATTTATTGTCAAATTCTGTAAAAAGCTCAAGTGCATGTTCGACTTAAAAAGCCTTTCCCTTAAATCTGTCAACCAAAATGCATAGAATTGGCTATAAAAATATTGCAAAAGATTATAAGCCTGTGAGGCAGTAAATGAAATAAAGTATACCTGATATAAATAGTAGCACATATTAGTAGTTGTACCGAGCTGAGTACACGCGTCATGTATGGAAAAAGATACTGTTTCCAACGAATTGCACAAAAGATTTTGTAAAATTCGGTTAAAAGTTTTTTATTCTTAAATAATTGGTTTTATTTTTCAATTCAAATAGGATAATCAAGTTCCTTCTGATGCGGTGTGTCGTTGCTATGGAATTGATAGTAAACGATAGCTATTTGTGCATTAAGTGGGGAAAAGTAAGATTTTTCCATTCTAGTTTCAAAAAATCCAACTTTTCCGCAACTATTTGAGTATTGAAAAACTGAAGAGTTACGAACCGGATTTCACAAAGTAAGCTCAGAAAAGAAAACACTGAACTGAAAAATCATGCTCTAAAAAGAATGAAACAAGAAATTATTCTCATCTGAATTTGTTAAATACAAAATATTCAATTTTTATCTTCTATTAAATAATTACTTTACACGTAATATATTTTAATGTATTTAATACGTATTCATAGTGATGTTCAGAAGATAGATGTGGTCGTATGCCTTGCCCTAAAATTTTGATTTTTATTTGCAATTGTAGGCATTATATCAATATATTGTAATGTTACCCAGACGCACGTCACTGCGATCTGCGACGCCTCTGGCTCACTACTCTGGAAGAGCCTAGATAGAGAAAGAGAGAAATGCTTTATTGTAAAAAAAATATGAACTTTGTAGACAAAGAAAAATAAAAATATCAAAATTAAACAATACATAAACAAAACAAAGTAACTAACTAAATAACTAAAACTAAAAATTAAATTAAAATTAAATTAATTTATAATAATATAAAGATGTAAAAATATAAGATAATAAGAATAAGAATGTAATATACAGTTGTATATCCGATCCGAAGGTAAGTTAATATACAGCTGTATATTCAGTCAGAAGGTAAACACTAACTAAATCACAAAAAAACAAAAACAAATTATGTACAAAAACTGTGTGAACTGAGCAGAAACGTGCCTTAGTGAAAGAAGTCGTTAACTGCATAAAAGGCATTTTCTAGTAGGTATTTAATTTAAAGTTTGGCGAAATCTGGGAAAAGCCGTTATAGATTTAATTTCGTGTGACAGATGATTGATTATACATTACTTAGGATATCAAACATCAAATCAAAATTTTTAACAAAAAAGTCGCTTACTGCATACAAGGCTCTCTCCAGTAAGTAAGATTCCAAAGCCTTGTGAAATTCAAGAAAAGATCTTATGGACTTGATTTTAAATGATAGATGATTGTGCATTTTTTGCATTGTACACTATAGAGCTTTTAACCAACTCTGAGCATGGGGTTGGCAGATAAAGATCATGCTCCGTATTTCTAAGCGGATAGTTGTGAAATGGCCTCTCTGGAATAGAAGATACGTGCTTGCGGATTAAGCATACAGATTCAAATATGAATAGGGAAGGAAGAGTTAATATTTTAATTATTTTAAAGTAATCCTGGCAGTGAGTCCTACTACTAAGTCTTAATGAATACCGAACAGCTCTCTTCTGCAGTTTAAAAATACGATCAAATAGAGTCACACAACACGTACCCCAGAATGGAAGGGCGTATCGGAGGTGCGACTCAAAAATGGCATAATAGACTGTTCTAGAAGTAAACAAGTTGAGCTTCTTGGAAACTGATCTCAGCGCAAAGCAGGCAGAACTTAACTTTTTTGATAAAACATCAATGTGCAAGTCCCATTTTAAACGGTTCTCTACAATAAGCCCCAAGAATTTCAAAGATTCAACTGCCTTAATAGTGGTGTTATTAAGTACTAAAGATTGCAATGTACTTTTATATGACAAAACTTTTGTTTTAGAAACATTGAGGTATAGGAGATTTGAATCGCACCATGATTTAATCATGACTAAGTCATTAGATACAGTCCTATGAAGTGTCGAAATATCCGGGTTGCTTCACGTGAAACTAGTATCGTCCGCAAAGAGGCAGATTTTACTGCTAATGTCCAGACTAGCAATGTCGTTGATAAACAGTAGAAACAAAATAGGGCCCAGTACTGAACCCTGGGCACTCCATATTCAATTGGCTTGCAAGAAGACATCGACGTATCAACCCTCACAAACTAACTCCTGTTGTTGAGATACGACTTAAACCATTCTAGAGACACTCCTCTGAAACCGTAGTACTGCAATTTATTAGTTAATTTATTATGATCTACGCAATCAAAAGCCTTAGAGAATTCACAGAAAATTGTTGCTATAGACTGATGGTTGATCAGGTATGAATATACATTATTAAAGAGGGAAAACATGGCATCATTTGTGCATTTATTACTTAAAAATCCAAATTGATGGCTAGAAAGTATATTATATTTAAAGAGAAAAGATAGAAGCCTTTTTTAACCAATCTTTTGATGATCTTTGATAATGTGGGAAGAAGTGCAATTGGGCGATATTTCGAAGCTTGATCTTTATCTCCTCCGTTATAATTATTGCCGTCGTAAGACAGTTTGGAAAAACTCCATTTTGGAATGATTTGTTAATTAAAGTAATAAGATCGTTTAATGTGCATTTCGGCAGGTTCGAGAACATTTTCAAAACAAGCCCATCAGCCCTAGATGAGGATTTGTTTTAAATGTCATTAATTGTACTGCTAAGCTCTGCTAATACTACGGGCGTAAAGAAGAAACTGTGTAAATTCATATTAGCCTTAGGGACAAATAAGAGTGGATCATCGGAAGGAGTTATGGTGTTCTTTAAATTTTTTGCCACATCTACAAAGTGATTATTTAGGTTTTCGGGTGAATTAGAGATTGTATTAGATGAAGAGGTCTTATTTCTTAAGTCATTCACAATAGACCAAGTTTCTTTAGCAACATTACCGGAATTGGCTAGCCTCCTATTATAATAAATGTCCTTGGGAGCTCTAATAGTCTTAAGATAGATTTTTCTGTAACGTTTTACGTAAGCATGGTGGAAGACGCTGTCCGATGATTTGTTTGCTAAGATAATGAGCGCATGTTCTTTGCAGATGTACGTAAGCCTTTAGTAGACCAGGGTTTATGTTGTTTGATTTTTAGAGGCCTAAGAGGAAAGGATTTGAACGCCAAGTTAGATAAAGTTCTTATAAATCTAGGAAATTGGGTACTGAAATCATCAGAGATGACAACCCAGTCTGTTGTGAGACATAGGTGCTTGAAATTACGAAAATTTTTATCAAAAAAAATGCGGCATAATTTACGCGGAGCATTTTTGCACTTAGATTTAACCGCAAATTTTGTTAGTATTGCTTCATGATCCGAGAAACCTGAATTAAGGACAGTACAGTCAACGAATCGAATCGAAAGATGATACGACATAGTCTATAGTATTAGAACTAGTTTTAGTTATTCTGGTTGGTGAGTCAACATGCATGATTATGCCAAGAGTCGAAAATGGACTGAAGAGATTCTTGAGCAGCTCACACATTGGAAAAGTCAATATTGAGGTTACCACATAAAATTAACTTGCTTTTTACAGGCAGGGATTCAAGCAAGCTCAGTAATTTTTGACTGAATACATGCACGTCAGCGTCAGGTACAAACAATATAAAGATCAAAAGCATTATGATAGGCGATAGAAAATTCAAATACTTTTTCAGACAATAGATTATCGAATTTAGTTACAGCCGAAAAGTCGCTATTAGTAGACATTATCACCTAGTACCTCCATGAGATAAGTTACTTCTATTAAATCTAGTTACTGTAGCGTATTTTTTGATAAACACAGGCTCATCAATATTTAACCAATGCTCATTTATGGCAATGATTTCTGGAAAATCAAGTTCTTCTAATAAAATAAATAATCCATCTGTTTTGTGTCTTAAGGATTGAATAATAATAAGAAAAATACTAAGCTTGCCATCGTCAAATTGACCACAGGAAATATCTTCCCTCCACAATGAGTGCAGTCGATATACAACGGGAGCTTTCGAGAAGCATATCGGCGTATTATTCGATAGATTTGAATACGGCAACGGGAGCAAGGCCAATCAGTCAAACTAAAACAAATTCCCAATCGAAGAGTTATCCTATCCCAACATCCCCTGGTCGCTAAAAAAAAGAGCAAACCTCCCCAATAAAAATAGTATCAAACGACATTAACAAAAAAAACCACAAAAATTATGATGTGCTGTAAGGATGTAAGGAACAAAAATAACCCATCAACAGAACCAACAAAGAAGAAAATAGTAGTAGTAGGCAAGTTAGCAAATTTTTTTTCTTCCTGATTTGGTATTTCAACAACCTCTGGCGGAAAACTGAAATAATTCATCATGAATAAGAGATGTTTATTTCCAGAACTGCTTATTGGAAATTGCCTAGTGACGTCAATGGCTATTCTTTCAAATGGAGCACCCACATTGTACTGCTAAACCCTATGGTAGGGTTCTATAGTATTTGGCATCGCATCGCTGACACCAGTCCTCTGTAGCAGCATGACTTTCTAACCAGTAGAACCTTTCTACTAAACTAAAAAGTCGCTGGGCCGTTGCACAGTCCGAAGGGCATTACAGTGCCATAGACCAGTGATGGCTGAGAAAGCTGTATTTTCTTTGTTTTCAGGATGTATTTCAACTTGACAATATCCACTTTTCAAGTCCAATGTAGAAAAGCATTTCGCTTCTAACAGCCAATACAGTGAATCAATTATTCTGGAAAGAGGATAACTGTTTGTCTTGTGATTTCGTTTAATTTTCTATAATCCACACAAAACCTAGTCGAGCCCTCTTTTTTACGACATAGAGAACCGGTGACAACCTCTTGACTACTTGAGGTTTTGACAGTTACTATAATAAGTTCCACACTGGCAATTACATTATTTTTCATCAAAATTTTCTGTAATACTGATAGATGTAAGACTCTCACCTCAATTGGATGCATACTTGATAGATTTGTGGCGGAGGAGCAACGAACACTCAATATAGATTATTTTTGACAATGTTTTGATTGATGAGCCTTTCAACAAAATTTATATAACGCAAAAGTAGTGCCATCAACAAAGTTATTATTGTTAGTATTAAAAAGGAAATTAATTCCTATATTGGTTACCCCGACGAGATCTGAACACGCAATGTGAAAATTAAATTTAACGAACGCATTCGCTGAGGAAGTATGAGTTATTTTCGAAAATGTTTCATGATGAGGATAAACTTCTCAGCCTAAGCAAGGAAAATGCAACGCTTAATTCTTCGACAACAAAACGAGCAAGTACAACGTATGCAGCCAATCCAACAACCTCAATAGCAGTAGCAAAATCAGTAGCAACAACTAGTATGTGCCGCCTCTAACGTCGCAGATCTATACCCTGCAGTTCAACGAGTCGCTGTAAAATTGTCACCGTTCTGGTTGAACAAACCAAGTTGGTGGTTTAGACAAGGTGATTCGCAATTTATTTCGGATATTACAAACGTGGTAACAAAGTTTCATTACGTTGTCTCTCAATTGGACGCTTGCATCGCATTGGAAGTCGATGACGTCATCAAAAATCCTCCTTTATGAAATCCGTACACATTTTTACGTACAAAAAATAATTGAGCGTTTATCTGCGTCTGAGGAACAACGTGTCCGTCAGCTCATCAGCGCGGTGGAGCTATGCGATCGAAAGCCGTCGCAGTTTCTCCGGCATCTCCAATCTCTCGCTGACGCAACCATCCTGCAGGATAACCTCTTACGTCAGCTTTAGCTTCAACTCCTTCCGCCAAACGTCAGAGCTATCCTTGCATCGCAGTCTAACTTGCTGAGCTCGCTGAGAAAATTATCAAGGTTTCGCCGTGCGTATCAACTTGCACGGTCAACGCAGCGTTCAAAGACAGAGGTACTGAAAGTGGTTTATTTAATGCGATTGCTGTTATGCAAAAACAAGTCGCTGAATAGTCCGCTTCTCGATCAAGTCCTCGTTATCGCCACGGTCCTAACCAAAATTCTAGACACCGAAGTAAATCTCAAAACCAAAAAAATCCTAACCAACAATCGAGCCATGTTTGTTGGTACCTCAAAATGTTTCAGCAAAACGCTAAAAAATGCTTGCAGTTGCAGCCCGTAAGGGCGGCATCTACTAGCCGTCTCATTGCTGTTGATAAAATTTATAAGCTTCGCTTTCTCGTTGATAATGGTTCTAATCTATGTTGTTTTCCTCCACATTTATTACGAGATTGTCGTTCTCCCACTTATAACGATTTGCGCGCTGCAAATCCAATAATTGGATATGATTTTCTAGCTCAGTATCACCTTTTGCCGGACTGTCGTACGAAGCGCATCGTCGATGTAACCACTGGTTTTCAAGCACAAGTTTTGTCTCAACCTCAACCCTTCTTGCAGAGCAGTATTAAAGTCGTTCAAGATTCATCACCTTATGCTGCTCTCCGGGTACACCTCGAAACATCAAACATGAGACCATTTCATCACATTCACACGACTCTTGAACCTCCCGTGACAAGCAAAGTTTGTCAATTAAGTCCAGAGAAATTAAAAATCACTCGAAAAAATTGTATGACATGTTACGTGTTGGTACAACTCGCCCATCTGAAAGTACATGGTCTTCTCCTCTACAGCAAAAAGTGAATCATCCTGGCGTCCCTGTGGAGATTCTCGCTTGTTCAAGGCTCAAACCGTTCCGGAACATTATTCTCTTCGTCACATTCACGATGCCACTTTTTTCATTGATGGTTGTACTATGTTTTCGGAAATTGATTTGGTGAAGACTTATCAACAAATTCCAGTTGCTGAAGAAGACATCGGAAAAAAACTGCCGTAATCACGGCATTTGGACGAATATTCATGACGTTTGGACTTGGAAATGCCGGACAAACTTTTCAAAGATTTATGGATGATGTTTTACGTGGTTTGGACTGGACTACTACGCTTACATCGACGACATCCCCGTTTTCTCGAATTCTAAAGAAAAACATGAGCGTCATCTTCGAATCATCTTTGAACGACTTTCAAAATACGAATTAGTTATCAATCCACGGAAGTGCATCTTTGGAGTTTCTGAAGTTCCTTTAAATGGGTACACTATTTCTGCTAACGGCATTAGTGCTCCAGAGGACCTTATCCAGGCAATCAAGGACTTCTACCGTAGATTCATAACTCACTCATCTGAATACGAAGCTTCATTGCATGATGCTATCAGCAATCGACTTCTGAAAAGTTCTCAGCCAGTGAACTGGATACCTTAACTTTCGTAACCTGCAAAAACTGCATTTCATCTGCTTCACTTCTCGTCCATCCTCGCATTGGTGCACCACTTGGTTTGTTCACAGAAGCTTTGAATCATTCTGTTGGAGCTTATTTACAGCAACTTGTTGATGACGTGTGGCAACCCCTCGTATTCTTCTCAAAGAAAATGTCTTCAAAATAATGTTCTTGGCCTGCTTACTATCATGAACTTTTACCTATCTACGCTGCAATCCAACACTTTCGCCATCTTCTAGAAGCACATCCATTCACGATCTATACAGACCACAAATCGTTGATTTACGTTTTTCAGCAAAAACTCGAAAAGCTTCCACCAGTTCAACTCAAATAACTCTCTTTCATTGCAGAGTTTTCAACAGACATTCAACATATCAATGGTACCGATAATGTCGTTGTCGATACCCTTTCTCGGAATGAAGCTGTGTCTGCAACTCTTAATTTTGAGTTAGAATTGAATAGAATAGAATAGAATACTTTATTTGCTCAAAATAACCAAAATATGTCTTAGCATCGTCTTAAAAATGTGTTTTCTTGTTTACTTATATGTTAGACCTTATAAAATACAAGTACATACCTTCAAACATTTATGGTATAGATATAGTTATGTATAGGTATATAAATAACATGAAAGACATTACAGTTAAAATCTTAGTACTGAGGAGAGATCGGCTTTCATGAATTCTTCAATGCTATAGATGTTAAGTGCTAGAAGGATTTTTTAAATTTTTAATTTGAAGTTTGTTGTTTGGAGATCTCTAATCTGTGGAGGGTGTTTATTGAAATGTTTTATAGAGATGTTCATAAAGCTTTTGTGTGTTAATGTCAGTCTATGTTGGAGAATTATCAAAGTATCTTTATTTCTTGTGTTATGTAAGTGTAGAACATTTTGTTTATTGAATTTGCTCTCTTCTGCTTTGATGTAATAAAGGCAGTGGCAGACAAATAATGATGGGAGAGTTAGAATTTTAAGATTTTTAAAGATCGGTCTGCATGACTCCTTGAAGGGAGAATTTGTTATGGCTCTGATAGCCTGTTTTTGCATGCTGAAGATTTTTTCCAGTCCGTTGCGTTCTTCCCCAAAGTAGTACTCTGTAGGAGATTTGGCTCTGAAATAGACCCATATAGGCAACTCTGCATATTTCTGTGTTAGCTGTTTGTGAGAGTTTTCTCTATAAAAAAGTGATACTAGCAAGTTTTTTGGATAGTGCTTTAATATGGTATTTCCAAGTGAGTTTTGTGTCAAGAAAGAGCACCAGGAATTTTATGTTATCTATATCCCCATTGAAATCTAGAGTGACTGTTTTGCTTAAATTGAGTCTACTGGATCATGATGGGAGCAAAAGACAGTTGTGTCGTATGCATAAAGAATTGATTTTGCAGTGGTGATATTGCTTGAGAAATCATTCATGTATAAAATGAATAGCAAAGGTGCAATGATTGAGCCCTGAGGGACACCTGCCTATATATTTAGTGTTGGCGATCTGACGCCATTGTGTTCTACCAGTTGTGATCTGTTTCTTAAGTAGGCTTCTGTGAATCTGTCAGTATTTCCCCTAATCCCGTAAAGTTCAAGCTTACCAAAGAGGATGTTATGGTCGATACAATCAAAAGCCTTTGAAAGATCTCAGAAGGTAGAAGTTACCACTTCGCCTCTTTCAAACGCTTCGACTATGGCCGTGACTAGTTCTGTTATCGCTTGATTGGTGGATAATTTTTCCCTGAAACCAAACTGTGAGGGGGATAACAAGTTATTTTTATCCAGGTATGAGAGTAGTCTATTTTTATAAGCTTTTTCTATAGGTTTGGAGAGAATTGGGATTATAGATATTGGTCTGTGATTGTCAAAAATATTTTCATCATCCTTATTTTTATAAATTGGTATCACCTTTGCGAATTTTAATTTTGTGGGAAAGTCGCCAAGTTCAAAGCATTTGTTTATTATGATGGCAAGAGGGTGTGAGATACCTTCACCAATAAGTTTGTTGCTTAGTCCATATATGTCCAAAGCAGAACTATTCGACATGTTTTTTATAATGTTTTCGACTTCTGTGGGTGTGATAGGGGAGAGGAGAGGGATTTCCTGGATCTGTATTGTTGAGGAACCTGCCTACTGGGATCTCTATCTGTTGTGGGAAGTGAGTCTAGGAGAGCGGAGGAAATGTTTATGAAGAAATTGTTAAAATCTTCTGGATGTATTTCACAAGCGATTTTTTCCTATTTTTGTTTCTTGGTTCATTTATAATATGCCAGATTGCTTTAGAATTGTTTGATGATTCAATTAACTGTTTGGAGGTGAAATTTCGTTTTTGTTCCTTTATTTTATTTTTGTAATTTTTTCTTGTTTTCTTAATTTCCCTATCCACATTTGTTAGATTTTTATTTTTAGCTAATTCCGAGAGAATTGTAAAGTTTTCTCTAAGTGATTTCAATTCTTCATTATACCATTTTTATTGAGGTTTTTAGAGTGTTTAGTTTTAGTCTTTTTCGAAAAACATTCATCTATTGTTTTTAGGAGTGTGTCAAAGAAAATATCGAATATTTCTTTAATATTATTAAGTATATCTAGGTATTGCTTTAGAATAAAGATGCACTTTTTGATGGCCCCATCAGACATTGGCCTGAATTCAATGATGCTGGTTCCCCGCTTCCTTTTTAATTTAGATCCTATTGTGTATTTATTTTTTGAGCCTATATGATCAGACAAATAACAGTTAGCAAGTGTTATTTCGCTAGCTTTCCTAACATTAGTAATACAATTGTCTATGCAGGTTTCACTAATTTGAGTTATTCTAGTCGATTCATTTACTAATAAGTCACATCCGAAGGAGTGAGAACAGTGTCATGGAATTCATTAGTCAAATTACTTAATATTTATGTTGAAATCCCCATAGATAAAAATGGGTTTTTGAGTTCTGTGGAGAATGTTCAAGATCTTGTTGAGTTTTTGTAGAAAGATGCCTGGGTCTCCTGAAGGTGATCTGTACATACATGTTAGGGGTTGGTCGTTGAAAATCACTTTTTAAAAAATAGTTTACACTTTATTTCCTATTAATTTTTACACAACTACTTCCCTAACATTTAAAGTTACTGTTGTAAAATTTGAACCGACAGAAGTAGTTAGCGCGACTGCAACTAACAAACTTAAGATCAAAAAGATGTTAACGGATCAAATCAAAAGCTTAATATTTTCATATGAACTCATTATTTATAGTTTTCATAAAAGAAGAGGGGAACAGCAAAATCCTTGTAAATGTCTTCTCAAAGTTATTCATGATCTCTGGGAACATTGGATGTTGCTGCTATGAAATATAATACGGTAAACAACTACAATGTTGCAAACAATAGTTTCCTTCATATGGTTAATAATGGTAGCAGGTTACAGAGTATAGACATCATGATAAGAGTTGCATCTCAGATAAACAATATACAATATTGCTAATAATGGACTCATTGTCTTTGGATACATAACAATCCTCCCCCCTTATTTAACATTTGTAATCTACACAATGATTCAAATTTTACAGAGAATAAAATGAAATAATATAATATTTGTATATAATGATTAAATATGGGTATACAATATTTACATTTCAGCAATTTCAACATCATCTCCTTACCTATAAGAAGTTCTTCTTGGGACGAATCTGAGTATATTTATTCTGGATGGTTCTTCTGGTAAAACGTCTGGATTTCTTGTTGAATAATTAAATTGAGGATAAATCTTATTACATCGTTTCTTACATTTGCAAATTATATAAAATAAAATTATTAATAGGATCAATACAATAGATACAATTGCAAACCAATGAGATTTTCTTTGTATATATGGGGTATTAATAATATAATCTAATTGCTCTGAATATTGATTCAGTTTATGCTCAGCAATGTTCAATTAATCTAAGTTTAATTTATTAATTTTTAGAGCTTTCAGTTTTTGTAGATTCTCAGATTTTTCAAAATCATTACAGCACTTAAAATCGATGTTTGGCATTTGGATAATATTGATGTCTTCTAAAATGTAGTCTCTCTTTGATTGGACGCGTACTGCACCAATATAACTCACAGTTTTCTTTAAGTTTAAGCACTGAGTTTGTCCTGGCTGAAAAGGTTTTCACTGTTTTATCTTTGCACTGCACTGTTATTGGAACTTCTTCAGTTGTTGCAATTAACCATTCGTTTGCGGATACTGACTGGACTTTATAATCTTCTATAGTCGTATACAATTTGGCAATTTTCTTTCTTCTCATAACTTCTATTTCACATGGAGTATTCTCATCCATGGGATATGGTATTTGATTGAAACATATTATGGTTTCTTTGTTGAGGTCTTTGCATTTTTCCATCTCATTCATTACAATATACAAATTATTGTCTTGGTTGATAACGACATATTTCATTGTATTCAGTATTAGATGAGATAATTTAGTTTTTGGATCATATATTGGAATAGAGTAAATATGTAAGAGTTTGAATTCTTCTGGCTCTATTAATGGTATAAATAATACAAAAACAATTTTACTATTTGATTGATATGCTTGGAGTTCAGTTAATTCAAAATATCTTGGAATATTTGTCAAACTTGGTAATAAAGGTAGATTGTTTGTCGTTAAACTTGTAGATATTAATCTTAATTGAAACACAAAATCTTCAGGTTGTATTACTGAGGGATGGATAAATTTTAATTTAGCGAAAGTGATAGCGTTTATAATGTCACTAAGTTCATTATCAATAAGAATTAAAGATTCTAATAATTGTTCACACACATTGATTATGTTTAATTGAGCTTCGTAGAAGTTTTGATTATCAGTTATATTCAAGATTGCATTTTCAATTTTATGCAAGTTTTCATTGAATGTGTATTCATCAATTTGTAGTTTTCGAATTTTATAATTAAAATTCTTAATAACTGATGTAGTCACTGATATCTGATTCTTCATTAAATTTTCCAGTTGTCTTTCGTTGTTTTCTACCTCATTGATTATATTATCATAGTATTCACCATCAGAACTATCTAAATTTCCAGTAATTGCTTTCCAAATTGAACCAATATAATTAAATGCGCCTCTCTTCTTACGAATATTACTTTCATATGGATCAATATCATTGTCGATTTCTTTTAACTTATTTTCTATTGATAATATCATTTGATCCAACATCGTGATATGTGGTTTAATATCTACGTGAAATGCTTTTATTCTTGGCTGATCTTTACTAAGTATATGATTTTATATATTGTAGAATTGTGACATCATTTTTATAACTATCTTTCAAAATTGATATATCTTTAACGGCTAATAACCTCCAATTTTCGTTTGATAATCTCATTTCTTTCTCATAATAATATTGAATTTCTCCACCTTATCTTTATTCAATGCTTCTACCTTTTGTATTCTCTTAACCGCAGTACTCAAGTACAAAAGTACAATGATATATCTGTAGAAGGAAAAATGAATGTTGTTAAAATTTCTCTAGAAAAAAACTTTTATTTTGTGATTCTGGATATGCGCTCACGTAGCGAGTCTATATTTCAATACTGTTCATACACATCTAAGAAAAACAAAATATTTATTGTATTTTTAAGCTTAATCTAAAATTCTCTGTTTGTTTCAATGTCCCTAACTTTCAGTGCATTGTTTCTTAATATTTCGATTATTTTATATAGACCATTTGATTTATTTTTCAACTTATTTCCGATTTGTGATTCTTTAATAAATATGTAGTCATCTATCTCAAATGTTTTATCATTTGGTTTATGTTTTTCATCAAATCTTTGTTTTGATTTTGCTTTCTTTAGTATAGTCCTTTCTCTTGCAACTTTATAATAATAACAGATTCGGTTATTTAAATCTCGTACATACTTACTAATTAATTGTTCTTGATTATATAGATTTTCAGGAGGTCTAGAATTTGTATGTCCAAATATTAATTGATATGGGGTAAAACTATGGGTATTATTTATTTAATTATTGTAACATAAATCTGCGTAAGGTAAACATGTTAATGGGTGATCATTAGGTCTTTCTATGACATTTGCTCCAATCATTTCCATAAGTGTACTCATAAATCTCTCAGTTGATCCATAACTTTGTGGATGGTTCACGGAAGAAAATGTTAATTTAATATTGTATAATAAGCATAAATCATTCATTAGGTTATTATTAAATTCGGGACCTAAGTCACAATGTATTCTTGAAGGAGTACCATAGGGCATAAAATAAAGTAATAGGGTATTGACTATGTTCTTGGCACTTTTATTTTCAATTGGATAAGCTTGAGTAAATTTACTTAATTCTTCTCTTATGACAAACACATTTTTTGTTGGTACCTCTAAAATATCAAGTTTTATCCTTTCAAAAGTTGTTTCTGTTACTATTAATGGATTATTTAGATTTTTCCTACAAACTTTGACTTTATTGCATATTTCGCATCTCCTGATAAATGTCTCAACATCTTGCATTTTGCCATTGGTATCTCTGTCGAAGTCTATGTATTGTTTCATGAATTCCGCGATGTAAATTATTAATCCCTGCATGATTCTGTTCTATTATGATTTGTCGCTCATCTTCATTTGGAGTTATAATCTTATGATCACATGTTATGAATTCGATTTCATCATCTGAGAAAATATATGATAGCATTTCTAATACTGGTAAATCTTTTATTTCCTCTATGAAATATGTATTATTTTGAGATAATTTGTCTTTGTTATAGTATAAAATTTCAAATACTGCTTGATCTGCATTATGTTCAGGTATTATTACAATAAAATATTTCCTATTCTTAACAGTTCTTAAACTCACTATATTTACTTCATGTTCTTCATAGTTTTCCTCATCATTTAAAATATCATCAATTATTTTATATGGATTTTCAGTTAAATTATCTAACTTGAAGAATGATAATACATTTTTCTGTATTATTATTAGAAAATTTGCATTTCGAATAATCTATTAGAGATTTTATTTTACGCAATTGTTGAAAATTATCCCATTCATGTAAAATTGTTTCATACGCTATTTCAGTTTCATTGCTTTGCTTATCTGTATTTTGTTCAGTTGGTTTGGTTGTTGCTCATTTTCATTTTCAATTTCATTTTCTTCAGGTTCTTGTATATTATCATTATTTCCATAATATATTCTTTTTAATTCTGATATATAATTTATATTTATTCTTGATAAGGCATCTGCATTTGCATTTAATTTACCAGGCTTATATATGATCTCATAATTATATTCTTCCAATTTTAATCTCCATCGTGCTAAAATTGATCCTGGATCTTTAACACTAAATAACCATGATATTGGTCTATGATCCGTTACTAGCTTAAACTTTATTCCATAAATATAAGGTCTAAACGTTTTTGTTGCTCATACAATAGCTAAGAGTTCTTTTTGTATAGTGGAATATCTTACTTCGTGATTATTTAACGTTCTAGAAGCATATGCAATTGGTAAATCTTTTCCTACAATGCCTTGTGATAATACTGCACCGATTGCAAAATTGCTCGCATCCGTAGTTATAATAAATTCTTTATTGAAATCTGGTTATTGTAATATTGGATAATTAATTAATATTTCTTTAAGCATGTTAAAAGATTTCATACAATTTTCGCCAAACTCAAATTTAACATCCTTTTTCAACAATTCTGTTAATGGTTTTACTATTTTCGCAAAATCCTTTATAAACCTTCTATCGTATCCTGCTAATCCTAAGAAACTTTTAACATCTTTTGGTGTTTTTGGTATTGGAAACTTTTCTACTGCCTTAATTTTTTCTGGATTTGGTTTAACACCTTCATTTGTTATGACGTGTCCTAAATATGTTACTTCTTTTCTTAAAAATTCACACTTGTCCGGCTGCAATTTTAAATTCGCGTTCTTAAGTCTTTGAAATATTTCCGTTAGTCTTTCAATATGTTCTTCAAGTGTAGCAGAGTAAACAATAATATCATCCATATAAACTAATGCTCTTTCATTTTGCATTCCTGTTAATATATTATCCATAATTCGTTGAAAAGTTGCAGGGGCATTCTTTAACCCAAATGGCATTCGCTTAAATTCAAAGTGACCGTTTTCTACATGAAATGCTGTTTTTTTCAATATCTGCCGTATCTAACTCAATTTGGTGAAATCCTGATGTTAAATCTAATGTTGTGAAATAATTCCATCTCCCTAATTGATCTAATAATTCATTGATATTCGGTAAAGGATATTTATCGTCCACGGTTGCTTCATTCAATTTTCTGTAATCTATTATTACAACTCTCCATTTTTGTTTTCCACTAGCATCAAGTTTTTTGGGTACAACCCATACTGGTGATGACCAAGGTGAAGAGGTTGAATTATATCTTGTTGTAACATTTTATTAATTTGATTTTTAACTTCTTCTTTATGAACATGTGGATAACGATATGCTTTAGTATAAATTGGTTTAGTTTGGCCTGTGTCGATTTTATGTTTTATTTTATTAGTGAAAGTAAGCGTGTCTCCATCTAAATAAAAAATATCAGAAAATTGAGAACACGTAATTTTAATTAAATCTCTTTCTTCTTCGTTGAGATGGTCTCGTCTTAAAGACTTTATAAATTCTTTCTGTCTACTATTCAAATTTTGTTTAGTCATATTCAATACTGAAATTTCCTCTTCAATTTCTTCAAACGGTTCTAATTCAAGCTGATCAAATATTATATTTTTGCAATTTTCATTATTATTAAGAACTGACACAAAATTCACCTTTTTCATTATTTTTGACGATTGAGTTTGGTAAACAAACGTTTTCTTTGGATTGAGCATTCAATATCAATTCCTTATTTGGTATGTTACATTTAAATTTACAAATTTGTTCTGTTCTTTCATCAATTTTTACTTGATTTAAAATATCATTATATTATATAAATTAATATTCCTATATTTAGTTAATAATTGACGATTATTAATGTCAAAAATACAATTATATTTCTGAAGAAAAACCATTCCTAAAATTCCATCAAATTCAACATCTAATTCGTATAAGTATACTAGTAACGTGTCTTCAGTGTGGTCAAAGAAAAATGGATATTCAGTAACGTTATTCAGTGGGATATTTCCTGGTGTAACGCCTCTTAAATTAATAGTTTTCACTTCTTGAATTTTATTAACAATATTAACTTTACTTGGCTTTAAAATAGTTATTCCAGCACCTGTATCAACTAAAAATTTTGTTTTTCCGTTCCTACATAAAACATAAAAAAGATTACTTCCGTTTGTTGCACTTACATATTCGTTTTCGTATTCTGTTTCTGTATACTTTTCTGGTTTGTTTGACTGGACTGGGTTCCAGCCTGCAAATCTGTACGATTCTCGTTTAAATGGTGTGTTTGCGAATTATTTCTGGTTTGAAAATAATTGTTTCTGTTAAAATTCCCATTTGGTTTATTTTGATAATTACGTTGAGTATTAGTAGTATTAGGATATCTTTGTGGAAATTGAGAATTATTCGACGACCTATTATTATTATTATAATTGTTATTATTTATTTGTTGCTTACGGTAACATTCAGATGTGAAATGACCTTCTCTCTTACAATAGTTACATCGTTTTATATTCCTGGTTTTTATTTTATGTGGATCATTCTCGCTTGTATAAGGTTCCTTTCGTTCTAAATAACTCAGCTGATATTCTGCTGTTATCTGTGCAGCTTCAGCAATACTTCGAGGTTGAGATGCACGTACGATTTTACCAAGGTTAGATTCAAGTCCTACTAATAATGTGTGTAGCGCCACCTTGTCTACAAGGGCTTGTTGAGCTACTTTTTGGTCTTGTGTTAAAATAATTTGTTGATTTATAGCCGGATATAATTTAGAATGATGCGCGTTAATTCTATGAACATAATTCTGGGGATTCTCATTATTTCCTTGTTTAAATTGTTGTAAATCGTAAATTAAACTTGTAAAGTCTCTAGAATCTCCAAAATGTGTTTTTAAAAGATTCTTTATATTGATCCAATTATTCAAGTCTCTCGAATTAATTAATTGAGATGCTCTTCCTTTCAGTTTATTTTTTATTACATTAGTCAATAGAAATTTCTGACTCTCCGTCGCTATTGCAAATGCTGCATCGCAAGAATTTATAAATGCGTTTAATAATATAGAATCACCATCATATTCAGGTATAACTTGAGATATTTCACTTAGTCTATATTCTGGTTCAATTATTGGTTGGTCAGAAATCTGTGGTTCCATTCTGTTCAATATTATAATTCGTTATGTGTTACTATGACAATATGTATTTCTTTTAATAATCTCAGTAACTTCAACAGTATTATTAGAAACGTATTAACTTTATTATATCTTTATATTCTTTTTATTTCATAAATAATTCATATATTCATGAGGAAATCGATAGTATTTCCTATCAATTCATATATTCCTTCCAATATATAACTTCAATATCTTCTTTCAATAATAATATATAACCATATACAATGAATATACGTTACTTCGTTTAAAGAGAACAAAATGTAAATGTACTCACAATTGGAATCTTCTCCCCATTTGCGTTGGAGCTCGGATTTGACACAAAGGCTTGGAAACCACCGAATGTTCTCCGTTGTCTTCTGCAGAAGATCTTGAGGGCAATACTTCTTCTTTTTTTCTTCGTAATATTCTTCTTCTTTTCCTTCGTAATATTCTTCTTGTTTTCTTCTGGATTTGCTATCCTACTGACAGCGCCAATTTTGTTAGGGGTTGGTCGTTGAAAATAAATCACTTTTTAAAAAATAGTTTACACTTTATTTCCTATTAATTTCTACACAACTACTTCCCTTTTTAAAGTTACTGTTGTAAAATTTGAACCGACAGATGCTTAATGAAACTTATTGATTAAGTAGTTAGAGCGACTGCAACTGACAAACTTAAGATCAAAAGAATGTTAACAGATCAAATCAAAAGCTTAATATTTTCATATGAACTCATTATTTATATTTTTCATGAAAGAAGAGGGGAACAGCAAAATCCTTGTAAATGTCTTCTCAAAGTTATTCATGATCTCTGGGAACATTGGATGTTGCTGTCAACTGAGAGAGAGTCAATGATTGTTAGTTTTTTTGTTTTATACTTGGATTTAACGTATAACACCTCCATGGTTACTCTGGGTTCGGCAATAGTTGCTCACTAAGGACAAATTTTTAATTCGAAAACATTTGATAATTTCTTGATTGAGCCAGTGTTCGCACAGACAGATAATGTCTAGTTTTTCTTTCTCGATAAAATATTCTAGTTCTTCTAACTTATTTAGAAAGCATCTAATATTTATGAAAAATTAATTCAGTTCGAGACTGTTTTTTTTTTAATGTTGGGGGGCTGACTTAAAAATTTTCACATCTATGATAGGACTGTTGTTTCTTGAAGTCGTATCGTTTAACTTCCACGCCTCGTGGCCAGAATCTGGGATCGTACATGTCTTTTTTCTTGGAAAAAGGAACTACCAGTCTGAAACATTTGTTTTTGTCCTCCGTTGTAGGCAGTTCGAGGACTGTTATTTCCGCATTTTCAAAATGTTGTTTCTTTTTTATGTAGGCTTCATTTTTTTCTGGTGTTACATGTCTCTTGTATATGAATAGATATAACCACAGTTTTTTTCAGAGCCATTGAAACCCTCTTCTTCTTCCTGGGATTCATTAGTGCCCAGTATTTTGGGTAATGATCTCTTCTTTTCAGACTTCTCTTCACTGGAGGTTTCTCCAAATTTATTGATGTTAATATTCTGATGTTCAGTTTTCTTTTCCTTCGTCGGTTCTTTTACTTGTAGATGGTTTACGGCATTTTCACTGTAGGTATCATAATTTTCATAGATGTTACTTATCAGTTGTTCCGTTTCTGATTTGTTTGGGGTTCGTCCATTTGGCTTTGAGTTTACCATTTTTCGTTAGGATATTTCTCTTGTTGGTGAATTTTTGATTTTTCCAGTCTGATATGTGATGTATTAGTACTCTTTTGTATTAATTTTTGCTTATATGAGGGCTGTCCCATTTCGTTGTTTCTGAAGAACTTCCAATTTGTACCTTAAGTCAGCGATCTTTTCCAGCAATAAGGCATTATTTTCGCGTAATATAACGTTTTTTTGATTGCCAGTATAGACTTTGTAATAGCCCATTTTCGCATTTTATAGCTGTTAGAGAATTTTCATTGTCCTCCAGGGACTTAACTTCACAACACTTGATCCGCGTTTCATCTAAAGAAGTGAGTTACTGGTTAAATCTCAAGGAGACGAATAACTCAAGAGGATTATTCAAGAAAACTCTTCTCTCCGCATCGAACGTGTGCCGATTTCAGTTTCCTCATTTACTGGGTTTTGTGATTTATCTACCGGAAAACCTACGCCTTTCATCACTCAGCCGTTTCGTCGTGATATTTTCAATCAACTCCACAACTTGAATCAACCCGGCGCCAATGCTTCGCTTAAGTTAATTAACAGCCGATCTGTTTGGCCTTCCGTGAAGAAAAATTGTCGAAATTGGGCTCGTGCTTGCAATAAATGTCAATGATCTAAAATTGCTCATCACGTTCATGCTTCTCCTGAAAATTCTGAAACTCCAATACTTAACAAAGATTTTCTCATATCCTCATTGATCTGATTGGTCCACTTCCACCTGCACATTCTTTTCGATATTGCTTGACTGTCATCGACCGTTTTACTCGATGGCCTGAGATTTATCCTTTACAGAATATAACTGCAGATACTGTGACTCAGGCACTTTTAGACTGTTGGATCTCTCGTTTTGGTTTTCCTCAACTTATTACCTCAGACCGTGGAGCTCAATTCACTTCTCATCTCTTCCAAAATTTTGTTAAAAATTTTGGAATTCAACATAAACTCACCACAAGTTGGCATCCCGGTGCAAACGGTTTATTCGAATGCTTACATCATCATTTAAAAGCAGCAATAATGGCTCATTCCGACATCGCCTAGGTTCAAGCTTTGCCTCTTGTACTCGGTCTTCGTGCTACTTTCAAAGAAGATATCAAGGCTACTTTAGCAGAAATACTTTATAAAGAAACTCTTCAAACCTTGAAAACAAAAATCTCAACGATAAAAGCATCTTTCTTTCAAGCTTGCGAGGATTCATATTTCGTTTACGTCCAGCTTCAGCATCCAAACATTGTCAATTCGGCGTTTTTGTTTTCAAGGCTCTCGAATTGCAGTCATGCCTTTTTGGATGAAGGATCGATTCTGAAGCCACTCCAACCACCATACACCGGCCCATAAGAAGTCATTGATCGAGACGAACAAACGATCACACTCAAGATTTTTAATAAACCTATCTCTCTACCTGTTTCTAAACCTGGTCGTGTTCAACATCAAGTTCTACTGAATCCATGCCTGAAGACCCCACATCTGCTCCCGAGTATTCAACACGATCTGGTAGAAAATTGAAGTTCTGTAAATTTTGAATTTACAGATTCCCTGCCAAGGGGGTAATGTGGCGGCGCAGCAACGAACACTCAATATAGTGCAACGTGGGAACTCACCCAAATAATAAAAGACACTCACACACACAAATATCTGGAAGAACACAGTCGGTCATGGTCAGTGAGTTGAATGCAAGCAGCAGAGAATACAGAACACAAATAAATATAGCTGTGAATATAAATGTTTATATAGTCGTGTAGTTATAAGTGGAAATAAATAAGTGAAAATAAATCGAACCCAGTTTTAATATAAATTCCCGTTACATTGGTGTCTGTGTGGAATCGGTCACTGAGTGGCTGTAAAATTGGACAGACTTTATGAGACTGTGGTTTCGTGAAGATTTGAGTGTTTTCGAGACTTTTGTTAGACTTAAGTTAAAGTTTAAGACTCTTTTGTTCATTTTCGTGTGAAGAATTTTTTCTCGTTCTCATAGACAATTCAAAATGAAATTAGTGCAGTTAACCGTGAAACTTCTCAAAGAAAAGTCTCGAAAAAGTTTGAAGAAGTTTCTAGAACTCTTCAAGATGAAATTAAAGACGTTTCCAGAAAAACTGACAAGAGACTTGAAGAAATTTCAAGAGCAGTTGACGAAAAATTTGTCACGACAGAGAAGAACATGGAGCTACTGCAACAGAAAATCAAGACATTGGAAATGGCAGTTGAGAAAGGTCAGTGCAGTATACAAAAAGATGAAAATGCGAGCCAGACCTTCAAAGGCAAGGATATAAGGGACTTAGCTGCAAGTAGTATGAAAGTTAAGCTGCCAAACTTTGATGGAAAGTGCTCCTGGTCAACCTATCGAAAGCAATTTGAAGCAGTGGACCGAAGAGCAGAAAGCTTTTCGTTAACTGCTGCTTTACGAGGTGATGCAGCAAACATCCTAAGGCCTATTCCAGCTGGCCAGGTAAACTACCAAGTCTTGCTTTCTAAATTGGAGAATCGGTATGGAGACAGTCTCTCCAGCAAGTATACAAAGCACAACTGCGATCTCGGGTGCAACGTTCAAATGAAAGTCTGCAAGAGTTTGAAGGAGAGGTAGCTCATATTGTACAACTAGCATATCCTACAGCAGCCGATAGCTTCTTTGATGAAATTGCGGTGGACACATTTGTAAATGGATTGAGGGAGAGCGAGCTGCAGAAGGCGTTGAAACTGGCCAGAACAAAATTGCTAGAAGAAGCACTAGCTATTGCTTTGGAGCATGAATCCGCTAGCCAAACTTCTCGAGGACACAGTGTAAGGAGACCGAGGAAGAAGACCAATCCAACAGAGAGTCTCTGTTAGACATGATAAGGAAGCTAGTTACGGGAGCACAATCAAAGAAGAGAGAGCCGAAGTTTGTTGGAACTGTGGTGAGCTAGGACACATACGCCGCAGTTGTAAGAAGAAGGTTGCACAATCGGAAAATTAGAATGGGTCGAAATGAGAGGGCAATCATCGACCTGCAGAAATAGTGCCCCAGTAATTATGGTCAATGTGCCATCTTCTGGCGGAGCCTTGAGTTTATACATCGATGGTCGAATCAATGGAGAAGACAGAACACTTCTAATAGACACCGGTGCAACAAGAACAATAGCCAGGCCAGAGCTCATCACAGATCTTTCCCAGGTATTATCAAAAAAAGTCCAACTCAGAACAGCGACTGGAGAGACAATAAGAACACATGGTGAAACTAGCATGACCATCAGCATCGGCAAGATCACCATCAAGCACAGAGTTTTATTCGCTGACATATCTGATCAGTTTATTTTGGGAATGGACCTTTTGAAGAAGCTAAAGGTGAGCAATGAAGAACTGCCCTTTCACGAGGATAACGAATGAATGTTCTCAGATTGATAACGACTAGTGACGTAATGATACCCGGTTATAGTGAAAAAATATTGATGACCAACCTAGACGGATACTGCAAACCTGGAAGTCTGAGCCTGGTAGAAGAAATACATAACAAGGAATTTCTGAAAGCTTAAGCTCTTGTTCGAGTAAGAGATGTCACCTGTCAGAGTAATGAATCTAAAGCGGAGTCCCATCAAGTTGAGCAAGGGAAGTATGGTTGGAAATTGTGTTCCTGTATCAGCGATATGCTCTGTAAGAACCACTAGTAAACCATATAGGACCGAATATTCGAAAGAGCTGGTTGATGTGGTCATCAAGACTCTCCAGGACTTAGACGAGAAACAATTACGAAAAGTGAGAGATATGTTTGTAGAATTCCAGGACATATTTGCAATGGAAGAAGAATACAAATCAATCAAATCTTCCATGGACTTCGCCAGTAGTGCTCGTGAAGAAAAAGGATGGTTCTACAAGATTCTGTGTAAATTACCGACTTCTGAATTCAGTCACTAAGAAGGATAGTTATCCGTTACCCACAATAGATGACACCCTAGATACTCTTCCTGGGTCACGATGGTTTTCTACACTAGATCTGAAAAGTGGATACTGGCAAGTTGGAATGGAAAGACTACTTTCTCGATAGGATCAGGGCTCGGGCAATTCACTGTGATGCCGTTTGGACTATGCAATGCTCCCGCTACATTTGAGAGGCTCATGGAAGCAGTTTTGAGAGGACTGACATGGCAAACTTGCCTAATGTATTTGGATGACGTGATCGTGGTAGGAAAATCATTTGAAGAACACTCTAAGAATTTAAGAGAAGTTTTCCAACGATTACGTGCAGCCAACCTGAAGCTGAGTCCTAAGAAATGTCATCTGTTCCGACGTGAAGTAAGATATCTGGTTCACATCGTATCTGGGGACGGAGTCACGGCAGATCCAGAAAATATAACAGCTATTAAGGAATGGCCTATTCCCAAAGACAAGCATGAGATTAGAAGTTTGCTGGGCTTGTGTACTTACTACCGTCGGTTCGTGAAAGGTTTTGCCAACATCGCTAAACCTTTAACTAAGTTAATAGAAGAAGCAAAGAATATTCCTGAAATGACGAGTGTTAGAGAGCTTTCGAACAAATGCAAGAAGCTCTTATCAGCGCACCAATCTTGGATTATCCTAGGCATGACGGAAAATTTGTGTTGGACACAGATGCCAGTAATACAGTTATTGGTCCTGTCCTCTCTCAGATTCAAGACGGGCAGGAGAAAGTGATTGCCTAGTTCAGCAAGGTTTTGTCCAAATCGGAGAGGAATTATTGCGTTACCAGAAGGGAACTCTTGGAAATAGTGAATGCCTGCGAACACTTTCATAAGTATTTGTATGGTCGCCGCTTTCTAGTTAGAACTGACCATGCAGCGTTGAAGTGGCTCCTGCAATTCCGTAATCCTGAAGGACAAGTGGCAAGATGGTTAGAACGTCTTCAGGAATATGACTATGACATTGAGCACAGGGCAGGAAAAGTTCATGGAAACGCAGATGCCTTATCCAGAAGACCGTGCAACTATAACTACACCCACTGCTCGAAGACGGAAGAGAAGCTTTGCCCTATACGACGAACAACAGTAGAGAAGTGGCAGCCCGAACAAATGAAACTGGCCAAAGAGAACGACCCATGTTTGCCAGAATGGATAAAGTCCAAGAGCTAGCCAGACAAAATATCCAGCTTGCCATTGATCGAAGTCAGGAATTACGACATCCAGAAGTTGGGTCTTCCGAAAATAGGCTGCGGGTTGGACGGGCTAGATTGGAAGATTGTAAGGAGCATGATCGAATACATCTTCCAGGACGCTGGCGTGTTGCTTCAATCCAAAAAGAGTGTACTCGGGAAAGACGATAGACTTTTACTTCTTCAACAAGGGTGTTTGCCTGGCAGGAACCAAGTACAGATTCCGCCATAGAACAGAAATGCAGCAAGGTACTACCAAGGATGATTCTGATCGGGACGATCAGATGTTAAGGAGGGGGTAGTGTAACGTGAGAACTCAAACCCAAATAATAAATGACACTCACACACCCACACAAATATCTGGTTAGAACACTCTGGAGCCCTGGAAGCACCTCGATTATTCTCTAAGGAAAATATTGGTAACAACATCCTGGAAATCTAGAAGAACGGAGAATATGGGGCCCTGACACTAGCACACAGCAAAATCGAAGACTGGTATCAACTCGGAAATTCCAGAGCTTCTTAGGTTAGATATATAATACCGACGGCAATGACATAGAACACAGTCGGTCATAGTCAGTGAGTTGAATGCGAGTTGTATCATCAATAAAGTTAATTGTTATTATTAAAAAGGAAATTAATTCCTATAGATTTATTAATGCATTTTCCAAAATGATTTCCTTCGGCGGACATTATTGTTTACTTTCTAGTATTTACCAGTGCCTCCTTCGGACCTTCTACTTTGAGATGGATGTGGTTATCAGATCATCCAGGTATTCTAATGGTTTCATTTACCTCAGTTTTCCTTACTCTAGTTTCAGATGTTGTTAACATAAATAACTCTTCTTCATTGACTTTAAGTATTTGGTCTTACAGATTCAGGTTAAAACCAAATTTGTTCATGATTTCTAAGCCGAATAAAACTTTATCTATTTGTCTAAGTTATGGTTGTACCAGTTGAATATCTTCCTCATAAGTACCAATGACGGGTGTTGTCACTCCATTTGCTGCTTCAACTACATATCTTCTATTGGGATGGTGCAAGCAGGAAACACATCAGGTCGCACAATGGTAGAACATGAACCAGTATCAATAACAATATTACCACATTTTTCCATTTACAACCAATATTCTTCTTATTGTTCTTCTTATTAATTTTTATTGAATACCCTGTAAAGTATAATTTAAAAAAAAAGTCAGATTTTGTATTTGTCAATTTCAGATTTGTATTTAGGTCACAATAAAAATGTAGAAATACAGTTGAAAAGGCTATATTTAGTAAAAATTGCTACTACATTGGTGCTTCGAGGCAAATTTGAACCACTATGGAACGAAAGAATGAAGCAGAAACAACAGAACTTCGGAAAGTACGAAGAAGTGAGAGGTACAGCAAAGGAGTCCCACCACCAAAGTATGTAGATACCGACAAAGCAGAACTTAGTTCTAGTGTAGCCCTTGTGGAAAATTGTTATATAAGACCTATAGTAAATGTCGCGTGTATGAAAACTATGCAAGGGAAGATTCCTAATAGTATTACTGAAGGAAGTATGCAGTCTGCAATTACGTATAATAAACATAGTAAGGGTATGTCCACCACGAAAAATTCAAGTGAGTATTTCTAGATTGAATCTTGAACTAAATATCATGAAAATACAAAAATAACTTGATGAACAAGAATAAAGGGAAAAGTTGAAAGTCCTAGAAAGAGAACGCAGATATTTAAGGAAGGAAATTCAAAGAAAATTGGCAGAAAAAAGTGAAGTAAGCACCATCGTTGAAGAAAATCAAGTGTTTTCTATGTGTTCCCAACGTTTATATGAAGATCCATTAATTATAAAAAAAATGGGTTAATAATTCAAAAAATATATAGAAATGAAGCAAGGCAATCCAGAAAAAAAGGAAAATTCACAATTCATTTTCCGATAAAATTTCTTTGTATTCTGTTGGGGGTGGTGGAAACAATCCTTTACACATGGATATTATTAGGCAGTTTATTGAAAATACAAAAAATATCTTCTGAAGAACTACATTTATCTGATCAATTTGATACGTTTGGACAAAGCTCTCAAAGGTAAAGCAAGAACCACCGTCAAGGCACTAATCACAGAAATGTTACAGCAATTATTAAAATGTTGGAAATAAACTTTGGAAGGACAAATTGGATAATCCTTTCCTTGATCGAAAAATTAAGAAAGGTGAGCATCTTGAAAGAAGACAGATTGGGTTCTTGGATTCAGTTCTCTAATACTATAAATGATATGGTCACAACCATGAAAAATGTGAATTCATCCTCATCCATAATTATTAACAGGTATGTTAGAGAAACTTCCTACCATTTAGAAATTCTCTTGGGGAAAGTTCAAGCATAATGTTAGGGGACTTCAAACTTCACGGACTGGTTCGAAGAAGAACTGAATTCCATGGCGGCTATCAGTAATCCTTTCCAAAAATGTAGCTCAAACAAACCTTTTCATAGACAGGAAACCGTAATGGTTTCCAATAAGAAAAATGGACAGAAAACTGACCATGAATTTATTTTCAGTAAAAGTTCCGGCCATACGATTGTCTAATGCACCAAATTCATACAATAAGAATAATGTACCATGTACATTTTATCCCACCCCACTCCGAGAGTTTGTTGTCCTCCTCAGTCTTCTTGACTTCACATATCGTTTCTGGAAGGTTCGAGAATAAATCGACTAACTCTAGAATTAAATAATGAAATACACAAAAAAACAACTATAGTAAATAAGACAGTTGAACAATACCTAGATATTAAAATGAAAGATAATTGTAAATTTATTACAAGTTCTTAGTATGAAAATATATGGAAATATTATAAGGAAAGTTTAAGGTAATAGGGTCAATGCGCTACTTCTCGACCACTTAACAAGAAAATCAACTTTAGAATATGCGCCTTAACAGATTTACTTAGGTATTATAAAGTAGGTAGGTATAGATGTAATTTGGAAGAAAATTTATTTTAGAAATAACCACAGGTAAACTCTAAAAAAATATCTATATGAACAAAGTTTTATTATTTTAAACATTAAAAAAGGTAAGTCCTACCTACCTAACTAAAAACAAAAGCTTCTAAAAATTCAATTGAAAAAAAAACGGTAGCTAGCTAGGTGAGGTATCTTAACATATAATAAATAGTTATTTATTATACAAGGGAGAAAAGTACTAGACTTTAGCTCGAGGTGGTGTAGGTATCCGGAAAAAACAAATTTTCGGGAAATCATTTTATTTTTTCCTGGCTTTATTTCTTAATGAATTTCTAAATAAATAGCACATTTATATTGCCACTTTTTTCACTCTTTCCAATGGTGTTAATAGTTTTGTAATCTGACGTTTCCTTTATGTGTAACTGTCATGAACTTTTATTTTCTTATGGAAGCCATATTGGCCTTCAAAAAATTTGAATAGCCCTTTTTATTACCTTTTTGATGATGTATCATAAGTTGGCCTTGTTGTCCTAAGAATCCGAGAAATTAAATAAATTACTTTTATAAAGTAGTAGGCTTTGATTTTTCCAATCGGTGATAAGTAAATGACACTGTATTATTGCTGAGTCCTTGAAAATGGAGTTCTCCAATGAAGAAAAACGAGATATGATAGAACTTACAATTACATTAATGATAGAAACAGTGTGAATAAATACATTGGAAGTGTATCTTAAGATGTATCCCAAGAGACGACCACCACCACCAAATTTGTCCATTTTAATGAACAGAATTCGCGATGGGTTTGGCTCGTTTGAAAAACTTAGATAAGTATACCTCATTAATAATGATTTCTTTAATTTTTTCATCAATCCTGTCTCCAGATTTTTGGAATAAGTTGAATACAGATCTGTGGGGTTGTCGTCTCTTGGGATACATTTTTCCAATGTATTCACATTGTTTCTATCATTCTTGAATAAAGTTTTATCATATCTCGTTTTTCTTCATTGGAAAACTCCATTTTCAACGAGTCGGCAATTGAAAATAATACAGACTGTCATTTACGTGTCACCGATTGGAAAAATCAAAGCCAACTACTTTATAAAAGTAGTTTATTTAATTTCTCCGAATTTTTAGGACAAGGCCAACTTATGATACATCGTCAAAAAGGTAATAAAAAGGGCTATTCAAATTTGTAGAATGCCAATATGGCTCCCATAAGAAAAAAAAGTTCATGATAGTTTCACATAGACGAAACGTCATGTTACAAAACTATTAACACCATTGGAAAGAGTGAAAAAAGTGGCAATATAAATGTGCTATTTATTTTGAAATTCATTAAGAAATAAATCCAGGAAAAAATAAAATGATTTCCCGAAAATTCGGTTTTTTCCGGATACCTACACCACCTCGAGCTAAAGTCTAGTAGTTTTCTCCCTTGTATAATAAATAACTATTTATTATATGTTAAGATACCTTACCTAAATACCTACCGTTTTTTTTTTCAATTGAATTCTTAGAAGCTTTTGTTTTTAGTTAGGCAGGTAGGACTTACCTTTTTTAATGTTTAAAATAATAAAACTATGTTCATATAGATATTTTTTTAGAGTTATTGGTGGTTATTTCTAAAATAAATTTTCTTCCAAATTACATCTATACCAACACCATCGGAAAGAGTGAAAAAAGTGGCAATGTAAATGTGCTATTTATTTAGAAATTCATTGAGTAATGAAGCCAGGAGAAAAATAAAAAGATTTTCCGGATATCTCCGGAACTACTCGAAATTTTAAATTTTTTTAAACGGCGTATTGTTGAGCACATAAATGCGCAACTTTTCTCCAATTTAACCATCTTCGTATTCCCTATAGTTTCCGAGATCCCTATGGTGAGAGTCGAATTTGAAGCAGCCTGTATATATCTATCCGGGAAAAAAGTACTCAGTGTTTTCCTGTAGGGTAGAAAGTGATACTTTGTCACCTGTCAACAGAGATAAAATGTCAAAAAATGTCACGGAAAAAAATATTTTTCCTGTGGCATTAAACATCATTAGGACGGTAATGTTTTCTTTTTCATTTCAAGTTTGATGCTGAATAAATTTTTGTAACTTCTTGATCCTAAAAATTTTCCTGATTCCGGGCACAGGCAAAACCCTGATTCTTCGCAATTAAAAAAAAATCCCGATGGCCTGTAGTCAGCGGAAAGGTAAATTTTTCAAAATTCATTGAATTGAAATTTTAACAACCTTTTCATTGGTATACCTACATGTTATTAAATAAAATTGTCATAGCCTTGCGGTTAGAGGTTTTTGTTTTGGCTGTTGAATATAAAGCTGACAGGGTTCGAGTCCACTTCAAGGCAGATTTTTTTTCGTCTATTTCTTTTCAATAAATATACTATATATTTTTTTAATCAGGGTCTATATTAAGATCTCCAGAAAATGTACAATTACATCAAATTTATATTGAGTGTTCATGTTTTATCAATATTTGTTATTTTTCTTTATTAATTTTTATTTTTTTACCTGTGTATTTTATGAAAAATTGCTTTGAACAAAAGTTGTAGGTACTGATTATATCTAAAACCTAAAATTATTTTTAATAATATTTACTCTACTGCTCTTTTTTGATAATTTTTTTAAATGTTTGAATGGTCGCCATTTTGAAACTACTTACCCGATATTGCCCAATAACGAACTCGACCGAGATATTTGAGAGATTGATTTTTGTAGCAAATTTGAACTCGATACCTTCAAAACTGCGACCTCTATCGTGTTAACAAATTTCGTAATATCCCATATATATATATATATATATATATAAACTTTTGAACCAAATGTTTTTTTGGACTAACTTATAGACATATAACAACATGCCGTTGAAATTTTTTCGAAATTCAAAAGTGTGAACGATCGCAATAGGTATATTTCTATAAGAAATTTACATAACACTCGATGGATCCATAAAATATCAGTTAACTTATTATTTTTAAAAATTCTAATTCCAAAAATCATTTTCGAGTTGTGAATTCACTCACTACTGCCCTTGCTTTGTTTATACTTTCTGCTTCTCTTACAGAAATTTCAGGATTTCTCCTTAAATATTCCAGGTACCAGGTTGGTCCTGATGGTATATTATTTTAAAAGTTAAACAGTTTCAAGAAGCATATCTTTTTGCAACGGAAAACCACATTTCGCCTATAACACTGTAGTGTATCCAAAGACCCCAGGTCCGCGCTACAGTTTACCTCTAATTCATTATCTAACTTTACGACTCGTCTCTTGGCATGTGATCATCTAGTCTAATGGATTTTAGGACTTACCTGAAGTGTCAGGCACTCTAATAATATAAGAAAACACGTTTGTAGGATGCAACGGAGTTAACCTTCTAGTAGAGAAAGGGGGTGGACAGTAATTGAAACAACAAAATCCCTTACCAGTCCTTTTATTTAAACAACACATCATTTTTCACTTGAATTAAATAGGAAAACATTCAATAATTTAAAATAATACAGGCAATTTGAACAGAAAATAAATTTTGTAATTTAGACCAGGAAGGTCGCTCTTAATATCTTCATAACATGGGAAAAAGAGCGAAAAAAACCCATGTACTATCAAATATTTTATAATAAATTTTAAATAGCAATGCACATTATCTTTGTTGTGAAAATTCACAAAGGTCTGACACTACTACATAATAACTCTTGAAAACTCTTGATGAATTTACTTGTACTGTGATTAACAATAATAAATGATGGTATGAAACAAACAAATTAAGAAAGAATCACTCACCACCCAAGACAACCATATCTCACATATACTTCGAAACACGACAACAACATTCGAAACCGAAGGGTACACGGAGGGACAGACCCGCCGCTCGCTGTCAGTCTGCTCAATTAGGGATTCAAGTCCCTGGGACAAATACTTTTTGCATGTTGATGTCAACGGTCAATACCATTTACCATGAGATACTGTTACAAAGGTGTTCATTTTTGAAATAAACAATAGTTATTGACATCATCATGAAAACAGTAACATATACCAAAATAAATAATATTCAACAAATCTCTATCATACAATGGTCTCTTGGCCTGACTCACGATACTCTCGCATCTTCTATAAACTGACTTTATGTGATGAAGTAATTATTCCAAGTTAATTCATCAAATAAATGATACCAAAACAAGTGCATTTAATTTTAAGGTAGCTCAAACCTTCTTATAAATTCCCAACAACAATAAAACAAAAACTCATCAGTTACATACAACTATAAAACAAAAAAATATACACCTTACCTTCTCAAAGTCTACAATCACTCTCCTATTTTTACCGCACCTCACAAAACTTTTTCTCGCAAGAAGAAAAAAAAAACGTCCCAACAAAACAAATACTCTACACCTGACAGAAATATTTCTAAACATAGAATACCGTTCAAAACCGATCCGGCACAGCTGTCTATGAAATTTTAATTTATTGTATTATCAGTAATAACATAGATATATAAAAATAATAAGACATCATATGTTGACTTTTATGATTCGTATATAAAGAAAAATAAACAACCCGCGAAATTTAAATATGGACACCACAACACAATCCGTAATTCGCTTTTCTCCTTCTTCGGTTAGGATTGGAGAGGGTCCAGGTTTTCTTACCTTATCCGGCTTTCTACCAGATAGCCTATCAATTAAAGTAGTTTTTGGAACTAGGAACTTCCTGCTGGCCTCTCTTATTTTAGTACCATTTTCTCTTATGTCTTCAGCATTTTTCAAGTCCTGCTCGGAATATTGAAGCAATTTTCTATTTTGGGCACTTTTTTGGAAGATTTTCCTCCAGATTTCCTTTTAATACGTACCACTGAAGAAACAACCATGCAGTTACCTAAACATAGGATTTTGCTCGGAAATTCTAAGTAAATGGTCGGGACCCATGAGATGCCAGTTCTCGGCCACTAAACCAAATTAGTTCCCGACCACTTAAATAAGTCGATGGTCGAGAAATGAATCGGATTAAATTATTTCTCGACCACCATTGTTTATTAGAAATATTACAGATTTTATAAAGCGAAAGACGTGGTCGCAAGCTAAAAGTTAAAGAGACATATATATTTTAAGATTATATTTTGATAAATGAAAAGGTATAACAACTGTATTAAATATTTTAAATTGACGAAAATATAATGGTCACTATAAACATCAATTCTCGACCACGTGGTCGAGAACTAAAAACTGTACCATTTTAACTACTAGTTCTCGACCACTCAGTATTTAATCAAAAAAAAATGTTCCTTAAAAAATTGTTAGAAACCACCCTAAGCTACCCAAAACAACAAAACATTCATTTAATTAAATTCTTAAACGTTTACTTACTATTTTCTTTCCTTCGATCCCTTAAAACTTTTGCACATAACACAGAAATGAGTTCTTTAGGGAAATGTGCATACATTTCATGCGGAGCTTGCCGTTTTTTCGATTGGGAAAAGTCGTCAAAAATTGTTTAAATCGGTTTTAGAGCCAAATATGATTTAGTTTCTTATTATTTGAATTCAAATGGTCGAAAACTAGCCCACAGTCGCAAACTAGCGATTTTAACACGAGGTATCCAAAAAATATATCTGCGGTTATTAAATAACCTGTATATTATTTGATAAATGAACAGAGTAGAATATTCTTGATCTTTTGATGTATTGTAGTCGTATAGGTACCTATCTCGTATTCTTTATTATTAGCATTTTTTGTATAATTATTAAAATTTGTTTATAATGAAATATTATTTTTTTGGATATACTATAAAAATGCCAAATTTAAAATGATCATTTTTATGCATTGAAATTTTATGTTCGAATCAGCTGAAATGAGTATGAAAATAACTTTATAACAAAAATATGTTTATGTTAATCAATATAATAGTTATAACTAGGAATACACCTTTTTATCTTCTTCAAGTGATGTCTGTTGGAAATAGTTACTATTTACAGGCAAAAAACTTTATTTGCGATCGTAAGTTTGAAAACAATATATTTTATTTTATACCAGAGATCAATCTTACCAATTACCAATACATCTTAATGATTTTTTCAACAATTTTGTTCGCTGTGCTCACTCTCCAAAAATTATTGTTTTCATCCAGACCGTCCTACCATTCTTGATATTTTAATATAGGTAGAACCATAGAATTAACAATCCTAGAAGGCTGAATATAAGAGTATATACATACTTATGCAGATACACTCACGAAGAGAGAGAAACAACAAATCTATTTATTAGACAGAAATGCTAGGGTTTAGAGATTATTCGCATGTGTCAAAGAATGATTGCATGTTTGCCATTATACGAGGGCATGTCAAACGGTACCTACAGGGGTCAATGAAAAAGTTCTGTTTTCACTCTGAAATATTTATTTTTTATTTTTTAGCTTAAAAATCGCTACTACCTGGTAGATAAAGCCAGTAAAATAAATTAGATAAGGAAGATAAAAATATTATTTAAAAATAATCGATATGCCTTTGTTACTTGATAAGTTTAATTAGGCTACAGTTGTTTAGTAAAATAGAACAATTGGAAAATCAATTATTTTGTTATATTGGTTTAGATTTGTAATTTAAGTCAAAATAAATATATTTTCAATATATTTAATTTCATATTTGAATTTTCTCAAGTCAATAAAATATTAAAAAATCCCGACGGCCTAGCCAGCCGAAAGGTAAATTTCTTTTAAAAATGTAACTATTGCGATCGTTCACACTTTTGAACTTCGAAAAAAATTTAACAGCATGTTGTTTTGTGTCTATAAGTAGGTCCAAAAATACTTTTCTGATTATATATATATTATATATATATATATATATATATATATATATATATATATATATATATATAATATATATATATATATATATATATATATATATATATATAATTACACACAATTTTATTTATTAAAAAGATTAAAATGATTCAAAATGGAAGGAGATACTTTATTGCCTGTAGAATATGTTTATAAAGAAAAAGAGGTAATAGTCTAGTTTAGGGGCTTTTGCTATAAGAGTCCTAAGAAATCAAATGTTAGTAAAATACATATATGGTAACATAACTTTTAATAAAATTGAGGCGGAAGACGCTATTTTTAAGGATTTATTACAAAAAATAGCAAAATATGGTCGTTTTGGTACGACGAAATTTTCGATTTGGAATTTTCTTTTCAATCCCAAATAGTATATAACCATCCTTGTATTCTATTTAATACTAAAATTGTTCAAAATAAGCAAGAATATGCGTGAAAATATAAAATATAAATTCACAAAAAAGTAAAGTAAAACGAATTGACGGTTGTCTTATGTAGTACATCCTGAACTACCAAGTTCTATTAATATCAATGTTGCCAACTCTGTCAGTATAACTTTTGTACTATGAAATAATTTATAAATATGTATTCTATGATTTGAATTTCATTTCCAATAATACTTGCTCTAGAAAAGTTAACAACAATAACAACAGAATTTAGTATATTATACGAATTTGTCTTGTATAGTTTAACGTTTTCTAAAATGACAAGTACTGAGCTCTTCTTTCTTTCTCAATATCTTGTCGTAAAGCAATCAATGAATTCATATTTTCAAAAGCCTGAAGACAAAACTCGTCACTTTCAGCATCAAAAGTTGCCATGATATGTATCGTATTTTTGCTCTAAAGCAAGTATTTATGGAAAATTCATTTTTAGTAAATTTTAAACATAGAACTAAACCTTCAGACATTTAAAATCTTACTACTTAGTTTATGCTTTCATTATCGAATATTTTTAATGATGTTCAATAGTTCAATATCATAAACATTAGTTTTGGCAACGTTGGAATTGTCGTATATCAATGCTGTCAACGTCAAGTCGTGTCGTCAAACATACTACATACATCAACCGTCAATCCTTTTTATGTGAACTTATATTTACTATTTTCACGCAATTTTTTGCTTATTTTAAACAATTTTAGTATTAAATAGAATACAAGGATGGTTATATACTATTTGGGATTGAAAAGAAACTTCCAAATCGAAAATTTCTGCTAAAAGTCGTAAGTACCTAAACCACCATATTTTGCTATTTTTTGTAATAAATCATTAAAAATAGCGTCTTCCGCCTCAATTTTATTAAAAGTTATGTTAGCATATATGTATTTTTACTAACATTTGATTTTTAGGGCTTTTATAGCAAAAGCCCCTAAACTAGACTATTACCGAAAAAGATTATTTAGTGCAAGATACAATAGATGTCCATAATAGGTAGGTTTTCTCAATGTTTTTCTTATTTATTTGAAATTTCAGATATTTAAATATAACTGATACCTGCAATTATTGGTGCTTCTGTTGGTACATTGTCCAAGGGAGAAGGTATACTTCTTTTATTTATTCTCTTTGGGTATACTCGTTATGAAATCTCCCAGCCTTTCCATTTCATCTTCGTGAATAGCTGCAGACTCCAGTACCTAGAATTCTAGATCAATAGTTACGATCGTTAACTTGCGCCAAGTCTCCTTTTTGGTTCAGACCACGATACACATTTAAATCATGGTTCAGACTGCTCTGTATATGATGATCTGCATGAGACTTGAAACGATAAACGGTAAACAATAGTAGTAAGTATTTATACAGAACTTATTGGATAAGGGGGAGCAGTTAAAATGTTCTAATTAGAGAAAACTGCAGCATCTACAAAAATATATGTTTTGGATCATCCCTGAAGTTGTACAAAATATTTCATTTGAAGTACTATTATTTTTTTTTATCTTATAACAATAAAGTTATTAGCAAAAGTAGTTTTACTTCCCAAAGTGTAAAGAGCAGAGCAGAAAGAACATACAATTTGTGTGTATCGCAAGGATGTTATAAGGAGGATTCGACTCAGTGCATTGAGGTAGTTCTATCTGAAGGACTCAGTGTATCCCTTAGAGTAGGAAAAAGTCGTGCGTACACGACAGGAGATGCTGCTCTGTATAGCCGCTGTGAAACGAAAGTGTAGCCAATTTTTCGTCGGTCTGGGCCTCACCTTGGTGTTATCAGCTTATTTCAATTTTAATTTTTTGTGCTATTTTTTAATGGAAGCGATGATCTTTTTACCTTAACACAATGGTGAAATGCGACAGAATACTTCATTACTAAAATACGTTTTGTTTGTTGACAACATCTTTATGGACCAGGGGGGTGAGCTGTGGAAGCGGTCAGAAGGGGGGATAGAACGGTTTTAACTAAACCCCGCCTCGCTGTACTCGTATTTTCGCATAGAAAATATGACATCAGTGGCATCTCGTTCTTTTAGGTTTCATTTGCTATACGTCGAAATAATTAATACCACAAAATAAATCTGAAGCTTGGTAAAAAAAATCAATATCTGAAAGTTGTATGTTTCAGCAAATAAACTTGCTAAATTTCTTGTGTTCATATAATAATCGCAAGGAAGATTTATATCCATGCTCCGAACGTGTTATAGTTTTTGACATATATACCTATTATATACATACTGGCTTAAGTTTATCTTCTTATCGATTTCAGTTGACCCTTAAATGGACATTGAGTTTTGTTCCTTTCCCGTACTAAATATTATTAAATAGGTGTGTTGGTATAATTCTATTTTAGTCTAGGATTTGAAAAGCGCAAACTATATAAAAATCTCTTTAATTAAATAACAATGATTAGGTAATAATTTCTTTACTAAGCCCATGACCGACGTTTATATGTCAATAATTTTCTTTCAAAATTCAAATAAATAACTTACCAAATTTTAATTTAGACGGCCTACTTCGATGAAAAGCTACTTCTGGGTTCATGGATTCTATTTTATTGCACAGTTTGCAACGTCTACTCATTTTTTCAAGTTTTGAAACCAAAGAATATAATAGAATATTCAAAAACAACCAAAACACCAAGTTTTTAAATAATGGGGGGGGTAAACTGATATGAGGCGTGGCCGATCAAGGGATGTTGTCAACACAATAACCTTCCTGTGTCATACTGCTTAGCACAGCACCCGCCTAGAGATATTGACATATTTTGATGTGTCTATGATTTGATAAATACATACCAACCATAATTAGGATTTTTTCGTGAGTTCCCGGTGAACTGGCGGAATATTTTCTGACGTCACTTATCTTGTAAAACGGCAACTGATTTGGTTCCCGTCCTCATGAGCATGGTAACTGGCGGTTATAGATGTCAAAAGTGCCAAAACTGTCAAAAAATAAAATTTGGCTGCCTGTTTTTTGTATTTGAGTTTTGGGTTAAAATTATTCATATTTCATTTATTTTTTCGCATCATTTTGATGATCATAATGGAAGAAGAATTAATTATGCTGAATTAAATAACGTTCATCCTGATGAGGTGAAATAATACTCCTTTTTATATGGGGTAATTTAATCTAAGTGGAACTTAAAACTTATCAATCAAAACCACATGCAAGCAAAACTACGAAAATTTGTCAAAAAATATAACGTCCTTGATAATTTGATAACCGGGTCATTTTCGCGACAAACATAACCGAGAATAGACTTCAAGTTTATTTATGGTGGGGGTATAACCGCTCTATTACCGACAGCAGATCACCGGGAACTCGCGAAAAAATCCTTCATGATCATTTCCTCAGGTTTTGCGTCTTCCTATCTACTTAATGTTATGAAAGTTAGACTGCTAATGAGCTAGAGACCAGGTGGCGTTGTTGTAGAGGGATAAAAATAAAAAATACCATAATGAGAAATAAGGAATACATCTCTAAGGAATACGTTCACAAACATAACCTATCTATGTAATATGTAATAATATTATTCCAGTTCTTTTCGAAAATTTTATTTTATTGTGTTGTAGTGACTGTGAAATTATTAAAAAATGACAAAACCTTGCGTTGTACTGCAATGTAATAAGTGCTACAGGGTACTTCAAATCAAAAAGCGACTGAAAAAGTGACAAGGGGCTATTTGCAATTGATCTCTTCATAATATGGTGATAATATGTAAGTAAGAAACATTTTGAAGAAAAATATATTGGCCCTGAGAATTCACTTTGAGTGATATCTACAAAATATGATTAAGTTTGATTCTCTGTACGTATCTACCTAGCTTCACAACAAGCCGCTTGATTAATAATGAAAAGTTTGAGTATCAACCATAGTCTAAAATTATTTTCATGTTTGCCTTTTTTGTCAGTTAAATCAATACTCTGCATCATAGAGAACAAAATAAAGGCTTTTTAAATTAAATAAAATATATCATAGTTCGTGTCAGAGTAAATATCTCTTTGGTAAATTCGTTTTATTAAGAGTAGTATATCTGGTAATTCAGTCTGAGTGGAACATAGACTTATCACTCAAAACCACACGCAAGCAAAACTACAAAACAAAATATTTGTCAAAAATCTAAACGTCATTGATAATTTGATAACCGGAATCGCGACAATCATAACCGAGAATAACCTTCAAGTTAATTTTAAGGTGGGGGTATAACCGCTCCATTCTATTACCGATAGCAGATCACCGGGAACGGGAACTCGCGAAAAAATCCTTTTAAAGTAGTAAGAGATAAGAGTAGTAGGCACAGGGCACTATATGATGAGCTCTAGTTCGAGTATTCTTCGTGGCATCTTCGTAACTCTTCGCCATCAGTAGCACTTATCCCCCTACGGATGCGATCCTGGCGGGTCAACACGTTAACAGTCCAATGTACAAAGCTCCATTCGCAAGTTCTGAGTAAATGACCGTGCCTACAATACAAAATGACAAGTTACCTATAAGCAATTTATCTGATCCATGATCTTATTCCTATTTGAAACTTTTAATTTTAATATACTACAATTCTTTCAAAAAATAATGCATTTTTAAAAAGTTGTGTTTTACGGGCCAGTTTCATTAGTAAATGAAATGAAATGAAAGTTTGGAAGTATAGATTTCACAAAATAAATTTGAACTTATACGATGGAGATTTTTCAGTACACCCGATAAGGATTAATGTTGGGGCGCCAATAATTAATTTACTGGTGAGAGTGAAATCTTTGACGACATCAATGGTTTTTGATAAGTTTTTTATATATGGAAGTGTAAGGTCGAAGAGTAAAAAACATCTTATTATTTGTGTAAGGTGCTTTTGTTTGTAATTTTTATTGCGTCTTGAGAGTTGTGTATTGTATGTTGCTTGTATTTTGGCGTCAAAAATTGTGTGTAATTATATATATATATATATATATATATATATATATATATATATATATATATAATAAATGTAAAGATAACTATATTCAGTATTACTGATAATATCAAAAATGAGAATGCTATTCACCTTTATGCTTTTATTTCATCAGATACAGTCATCCACTAGAAGCGGATCACGTGATTTCTAGCTTATTTGCTTCATTGGATACAGCTTCCACTTGTGTGGCGCTGACGACAGCAAATAAGCTAGAAATCACGTGATCCGCTTCTAGTGGATGACTGTATCTGATGAAATAAAAGCATAAAGGTGAATAGCATTCTCATTTATATATATATATATATATATATATATATATATATAATTACACACAATTTTTGACGCCAAAATACAAGCAACATACAATACACAACTCTCAAGACGATATATATATATATAATTACACACAATTTTTGACGCCAAAATACAAGCAACATACAATACACAACTCTCAAGACGCAATAAAAATTACAAACAAAAGCACCTTACACAAATAATAAGATGTTTTTTACTCTTCGACCTTACACTTCCATATATAAAAAACTTATCAAAAACCATTGATGTCGTCAAAGATTTCACTCTCACCAGTAAATTAATTATTGGCGCCCCAACATTAATCCTTATCGGGTGTACTGAAAAATCTCCATCGTATAAGTTCAAATTTATTTTGTGAAATCTATACTTCCAAACTTTCATTTCATTTCATTTACTAATGAAACTGGCCCGTAAAACACAACTTTTTAAAAATGCATTATTTTTTGAAAGAATTGTAGTATATTAAAATTAAAAGTTTCAAATAGGAATAAGATCATGGATCAGATAAATTGCTTATAGGTAACTTGTCATTTTGTATTGTAGGCACGGTCATTTACTCAGAACTTGCGAATGGAGCTTTGTACATTGGACTGTTAACGTGTTGACCCGCCAGGATCGCATCCGTAGGGGGATAAGTGCTACTGATGGCGAAGAGTTACGAAGATGCCACGAAGAATACTCGAACTAGAGCTCATCATATAGTGCCCTGTGCCTACTACTCTTATCTCTTACTACTTTAAAAGGATTTTTTCGCGAGTTCCCGTTCCCGGTGATCTGCTATCGGTAATAGAATGGAGCGGTTATACCCCCACCTTAAAATTAACTTGAAGGTTATTCTCGGTTATGATTGTCGCGATTCCGGTTATCAAATTATCAATGACGTTTAGATTTTTGACAAATATTTTGTTTTGTAGTTTTGCTTGCGTGTGGTTTTGAGTGATAAGTCTATGTTCCACTCAGACTGAATTACCAGATATACTACTCTTAATAAAACGAATTTACCAAAGAGATATTTACTCTGACACGAACTATGATATATTTTATTTAATTTAAAAAGCCTTTATTTTGTTCTCTATGATGCAGAGTATTGATTTAACTGACAAAAAAGGCAAACATGAAAATAATTTTAGACTATGGTTGATACTCAAACTTTTCATTATTAATCAAGCGGCTTGTTGTGAAGCTAGGTAGATACGTACAGAGAATCAAACTTAATCATATTTTGTAGATATCACTCAAAGTGAATTCTCAGGGCCAATATATTTTTCTTCAAAATGTTTCTTACTTACATATTATCACCATATTATGAAGAGATCAATTGCAAATAGCCCCTTGTCACTTTTTCAGTCGCTTTTTGATTTGAAGTACCCTGTAGCACTTATTACATTGCAGTACAACGCAAGGTTTTGTCATTTTTTAATAATTTCACAGTCACTACAACACAATAAAATAAAATTTTCGAAAAGAACTGGAATAATATTATTACATATTACATAGATAGGTTATGTTTGTGAACGTATTCCTTAGAGATGTATTCCTTATTTCTCATTATGGTATTTTTTATTTTTATCCCTCTACAACAACGCCACCTGGTCTCTAGCTCATTAGCAGTCTAACTTTCATAACATTAAGTAGATAGGAAGACGCAAAACCTGAGGAAATGATCATGAAGGATTTTTTCGCGAGTTCCCGGTGATCTGCTGTCGGTAATAGAGCGGTTATACCCCCACCATAAATAAACTTGAAGTCTATTCTCGGTTATGTTTGTCGCGAAAATGACCCGGTTATCAAATTATCAAGGACGTTATATTTTTTGACAAATTTTCGTAGTTTTGCTTGCATGTGGTTTTGATTGATAAGTTTTAAGTTCCACTTAGATTAAATTACCCCATATAAAAAGGAGTATTATTTCACCTCATCAGGATGAACGTTATTTAATTCAGCATAATTAATTCTTCTTCCATTATGATCATCAAAATGATGCGAAAAAATAAATGAAATATGAATAATTTTAACCCAAAACTCAAATACAAAAAACAGGCAGCCAAATTTTATTTTTTGACAGTTTTGGCACTTTTGACATCTATAACCGCCAGTTACCATGCTCATGAGGACGGGAACCAAATCAGTTGCCGTTTTACAAGATAAGTGACGTCAGAAAATATTCCGCCAGTTCACCGGGAACTCACGAAAAAATCCTAATTATGGTTGGTATGTATTTATCAAATCATAGACACATCAAAATATGTCAATATCTCTAGGCGGGTGCTGTGCTAAGCAGTATGACACAGGAAGGTTATTGTGTTGACAACATCCCTTGATCGGCCACGCCTCATATCAGTTTACCCCCCCCATTATTTAAAAACTTGGTGTTTTGGTTGTTTTTGAATATTCTATTATATTCTTTGGTTTCAAAACTTGAAAAAATGAGTAGACGTTGCAAACTGTGCAATAAAATAGAATCCATGAACCCAGAAGTAGCTTTTCATCGAAGTAGGCCGTCTAAATTAAAATTTGGTAAGTTATTTATTTGAATTTTGAAAGAAAATTATTGACATATAAACGTCGGTCATGGGCTTAGTAAAGAAATTATTACCTAATCATTGTTATTTAATTAAAGAGATTTTTATATAGTTTGCGCTTTTCAAATCCTAGACTAAAATAGAATTATACCAACACACCTATTTAATAATATTTAGTACGGGAAAGGAACAAAACTCAATGTCCATTTAAGGGTCAACTGAAATCGATAAGAAGATAAACTTAAGCCAGTATGTATATAATAGGTATATTTGTCAAAAACTATAACACGTTCGGAGCATGGATATAAATCTTCCTTGCGATTATTATATGAACACAAGAAATTTAGCAAGTTTATTTGCTGAAACATACAACTTTCAGATATTGATTTTTTTTACCAAGCTTCAGATTTATTTTGTGGTATTAATTATTTCGACGTATAGCAAATGAAACCTAAAAGAACGAGATGCCACTGATGTCATATTTTCTATGCGAAAATACGAGTACAGCGAGGCGGGGTTTAGTTAAAACCGTTCTATCCCCCCTTCTGACCGCTTCCACAGCTCACCCCCCTGGTCCATAAAGATGTTGTCAACAAACAAAACGTATTTTAGTAATGAAGTATTCTGTCGCATTTCACCATTGTGTTAAGGTAAAAAGATCATCGCTTCCATTAAAAAATAGCACAAAAAATTAAAATTGAAATAAGCTGATAACACCAAGGTGAGGCCCAGACCGACGAAAAATTGGCTACACTTTCGTTTCACAGCGGCTATACAGAGCAGCATCTCCTGTCGTGTACGCACGACTTTTTCCTACTCTAAGGGATACACTGAGTCCTTCAGATAGAACTACCTCAATGCACTGAGTCGAATCCTCCTTATAACATCCTTGCGATACACACAAATTGTATGTTCTTTCTGCTCTGCTCTTTACACTTTGGGAAGTAAAACTACTTTTGCTAATAACTTTATTGTTATAAGATAAAAAAAAATAATAGTACTTCAAATGAAATATTTTGTACAACTTCAGGGATGATCCAAAACATATATTTTTGTAGATGCTGCAGTTTTCTCTAATTAGAACATTTTAACTGCTCCCCCTTATCCAATAAGTTCTGTATAAATACTTACTACTATTGTTTACCGTTTATCGTTTCAAGTCTCATGCAGATCATCATATACAGAGCAGTTTGAACCATGATTTAAATGTGTATCGTGGTCTGAACCAAAAAGGAGACTTGGCGCAAGTTAACGATCGTAACTATTGATCTAGAATTCTAGGTACTGGAGTCTGCAGCTATTCACGAAGATGAAATGGAAAGGCTGGGAGATTTCATAACGAGTATACCCAAAGAGAATAAATAAAAGAAGTATACCTTCTCCCTTGGACAATGTACCAACAGAAGCACCAATAATTGCAGGTATCAGTTATATTTAAATATCTGAAATTTCAAATAAATAAGAAAAACATTGAGAAAACCTACCTATTATGGACATCTATTGTATCTTGCACTAAATAATCTTTTTCGGTAATAGTCTAGTTTAGGGGCTTTTGCTATAAAAGCCCTAAAAATCAAATGTTAGTAAAAATACATATATGCTAACATAACTTTTAATAAAATTGAGGCGGAAGACGCTATTTTTAATGATTTATTACAAAAAATAGCAAAATATGGTGGTTTAGGTACTTACGACTTTTAGCAGAAATTTTCGATTTGGAAGTTTCTTTTCAATCCCAAATAGTATATAACCATCCTTGTATTCTATTTAATACTAAAATTGTTTAAAATAAGCAAAAAATTGCGTGAAAATAGTAAATATAAGTTCACATAAAAAGGATTGACGGTTGATGTATGTAGTATGTTTGACGACACGACTTGACGTTGACAGCATTGATATACGACAATTCCAACGTTGCCAAAACTAATGTTTATGATATTGAACTATTGAACATCATTAAAAATATTCGATAATGAAAGCATAAACTAAGTAGTAAAATTTTAAATGTCTGAAGGTTTAGTTCTATGTTTAAAATTTACTAAAAATGAATTTTCCATAAATACTTGCTTTAGAGCAAAAATACGATACATATCATGGCAACTTTTGATGCTGAAAGTGACGAGTTTTGTCTTCAGGCTTTTGAAAATATGAATTCATTGATTGCTTTACGACAAGATATTGAGAAAGAAAGAAGAGCTCAGTACTTGTCATTTTAGAAAACGTTAAACTATACAAGACAAATTCGTATAATATACGAAATTCTGTTGTTATTGTTGTTAACTTTTCTAGAGCAAGTATTATTGGAAATGAAATTCAAATCATAGAATACATATTTATAAATTATTTCATAGTACAAAAGTTATACTGACTGAGTTGGCAACATTGATATTAATAGAACTTGGTAGTTCAGGATGTACTACATAAGACAACCGTCAATTCGTTTTACTTCACTTTTTTGTGAATTTATATTTTATATTTTCACGCATATTCTTGCTTATTTTGAACAATTTTAGTATTAAATAGAATACAAGGATGGTTATATACTATTTGGGATTGAAAAGAAAATTCCAAATCGAAAATTTCGTCGTACCAAAACGACCATATTTTGCTATTTTTTGTAATAAATCCTTAAAAATAGCGTCTTCCGCCTCAATTTTATTAAAAGTTATGTTACCATATATGTATTTTACTAACATTTGATTTCTTAGGACTCTTATAGCAAAAGCCCCTAAACTAGACTATTACCTCTTTTTCTTTATAAACATATTCTACAGGCAATAAAGTATCTCCTTCCATTTTGAATCATTTTAATCTTTTTAATAAATAAAATTTAAAACATCTCTATTTATTTGACAGTCAATATGACAGATGTCAGTTTGACAAATGAGCTAAGCGATGCATCAGTTATCAGCATAGAGATATAATATTATTATAATGTTAATATTATCTCTATAGTTATCATTGGTGTCCACAAAATACTAATTTTTGATTTCTGATTTACTAATCGATTGGTAATCAGACAATGCTGGACACGACCATTGACAGTGTGCGGCTCGTGTTAGTGTGTGGAGGGCTTTATGCGCCGGTGACACTTCTCCTGTTCTGTCTTTTCTAGCGTTTCGTGTTTCCTGGCATCCTGAAATGAGGTTAAAAGATGGACAATCTGACGTTTGGTACACAAAGGTAATTTTGTAAATATACATAAATATTCATATCAATAACCGTCTATTTTATCTAGATTAGTGCATTTGGATTTGAAAGGTGCTCCCCCGAAATTATGCTACCTCGAAAAAGTAAGTGAAACTTTGATTTGAAGATTACGAGTTTCAATCAAATTGTGGTCTGTTATTTTTGACAATTCTTTATTTATTTATTTACATATTTGGTTGAGTGTTGATTTTTTTTAACAAGGACGACGGTCTACATTTAATAATGATCAAATTAATTATTTACAACCGCAACATTTGTTGTATCTGGTTAACAGTTTATCGCATAGTATTATTGTTCTTTTTTCAAAACATTACGTTCTGGACAATCGTTTTACATTTTCGCATAATGCCCAAAATAAATAAAAATAAATTTGATAGTTTTTCCAGAGTAAGTTCAATAATAAAGTTTTTTTGTAGTTTTTCCCATTCATCAAAGATATGGGTGCAACGGGTATTCTTTTGGAATGGGAAGATACATTTCCCTATACAAAGGACCTGATACAGATTGGGGGCCTTTCTAATAGTGCTCAAGTGACTGGAGCTCCATATACTCTAGAAGAAGCACGTCAGATACTGAATCTAGGTGAGAAGTCATTGCTATATATTATTTTTTTAATAATTTCTTATTCTAGCTGCTGATTGCAATCTAACAGTAATTCCTCTAGTGCAAACTTTCGGCCACATGGAATTTATTCTCAAACATGAACAATGGAGAGGTTTGAGAGAAGTTGAGGCTTATCCTAGTTCAATGTGTCCCAGTAATAGTGAAACAATGCTTTTGGTTAGAAGTCTTATCAAACAAATTATCGCTTTCCATCCGAATTTGCAGTATCTTCATATTGGAGGAGACGAGGTATGGTTTGAAATTAAACTTATATGCAGATTGCAAGGGAAATAGTTTATGTCTAGAAAAAAACTTTATAGTTTCATATTTTTTCCTTTATAAAAAAACTTGTGACAGTTTCTATACTCTTATATCACAATTTTAATTGAGAACTACTTATGTGTATACCTTCTATTATTTGAGTGATTACAATTACATTATTCAAAAACTAAACTAAATACATTGAAACATATATAGACACTTTAATTGATGTCATTTAATTCTTAAGTAAATATGATAGTTGCAAAAAATTAACAACTTTATTAATTTTATAAACATTACCCATGCGAAATGGGGACTTTTAGCGCTCGGCAATTGTCACACTATCTTATCTACTGTCCATTTACGACAGGTATTCCCTTCGCAATCTGTATACACAATTATTGTCTTTTTCCGTAACGTATTATTATCAAGAACAGATCTGGCATATGGCAGTATGCCCAGCATGCCAGAAAAGAGTACAATCTTGTAAATATGGTAAAGCTAGCTTGTACCTAGATCACATCACAGAAGTAGCTCAATACATTAAAGATAATTATCCATATCTAAAGATAATTATTTGGGATGATATGCTGAGAAATATTGATCTCAATGTTTTACAAGGTGATGACCACCCTTTAATAATAAAGTTATGTTCTAAACGATTAATTCTTACAGATTACTATATTGGTAATTTAGTTGAACCCATGATTTGGCACTACAATTCATCAGACACCTTCCAATTGGGTGGGCAATTGTGGGAAAAGTACAGTAATATTTTCACCAATATTTGGGGTGCCACAGCATTCAAAGGTGCAACGAGTAGTTGTCAAATAATACCTGTCACAAAATACCATGTCAGCAATCACGAAGCATGGTTGAGTGAGCTTGGTGTCCATGGTGGGAAAATACTGAATTTTAGGGGCCTAGCATTAACTGGCTGGTCAAGATTCGATCACTATGCTACACTATGTGAGCTGTTACCCTGTTCTATACCATCATTATGCTTATGTTTGAAAATTTGGTTGGTAGGAGGATACTCTCAAGAACTACATTTGTAAGATATATATTCTTTTATATATTAATGAAATATTTTACACTTCGCTTGACTCTGTATACACATCTAAGAGAAATCAATAACAAAGACCTAGGATACAGCTGGCTTTGATTATTGTTTGACATATTTGAAGCCATATTGTCATATTATTGATTATAAATAAGTAAATTGGAGTATTATTCTGTTCTAGTACAGTGGGTAAGCTACTTGGTTACAATGATAACTTTCCTAGCATTGATGTAACAGGAGTAAGGCCTCCATTGCCCCTACCGCAACTGACATTTCCTGGTTGGCAGGTGTATGTTGGCTTCGAATGGCTTGCTAACCTAAGATTACGTTACAAAAATATTATAAACAGTGATCAGTAAGTGTACATTTCATATAAAATGTAGATTTCTGACGAAATATTGACATCATAAGATTTTTTTTTTAGGATGCAGACTTGGTTTAATACATGGCAAGTCTCCAACAACTACACGAATCCTATGCAAATTGATACTATACTACCTGTGATAACTGAGTAAGTTTCCTTACTGTAAATGATATGAACATTCACGTCTATGTTTTTATTCGATTTATTTAATTCTGTTTAGAAACCCCTTGTTTGAGTATCGTTGAAAGGCTAAATCGAATCATTTCAAATCGACGGTCGCACAAGATTGGGAAAAGCTAAAAATTTTCATGTAAATTTCTATCTGAATTATAGTTCTATACTATAGTATATATTCATTCTTGGCCTATCGCTTTTGCTGTAGAAATATGTGTGATTCAAACGGATCATATTTTCTTGAGTATTTGTAGAATACAATGGAATCTTGAAGATAGAGCATATGCCTTTGTAATTTTACTAAGTTTGTTGTTATTTATGTTCAATGTTGAAAGTTCTTTTTCTTTAAAGGTTACTTATAGAACTATCATCCGCCGAAAACTATTTGAAGGGCAATTTCGACCATTTTTTCTTTAGTCATACTGTGGAAGAGCTTCTCGGAACCCTCATATTTCCACTGAAGCAGCATCTGAAACAGCTGCAAGCTGACTGTGAAACCCAACTTTCTTTAGGTTGTAGAGTTAGAGGATACAAGAGATTGAATATTTAAATTTATATACTATTGTTAACATTAGTAGGAAAACACATTGCAATTACATTTAATCAGTATTCCTGAAGTTTAATTCAACTGTCGACTTCGGTTCAATAATACTATCAAAAATCAACAGAAGCTTCAAACATTCTGAGCCAAATATATTTTTAACAATAATAAAAGTTCAAGTGAAAGTATTATGAATTCTAACTAGAGAAGTTACTCGTGTAAATTTGTATTGGAAAGTGTTTTCTATGATTATCGTATATGTTGAAATAAAATTATCAAATGAATTCCCTTTAATTTCTCAATATTGTATTGTGATAATTGTTGAGTTATTGTATTCGTGATATATATTTACATTCTTAAATTGAATAAAATAATTGATCAAAGATCTGACCATTGTTCGGAATATTTTATTTATTATCCTGTAAAAATATCTTCTAGATACATAATTTTTAATTTAAGGAAATGTGTCTGTATCTTTAATGTGAGCCAGTACCTAATAAATTGCTGATTCCCTAATATCGCAATACCTCAAAAATAATTTTGAGTGTTTTGTCTATCCAGATATAACTATAATGTCGAACGAAATCTGGCAACTAATTTATTCCTAATAAATCTTAAAAATCTTCACACACGACATGTTGGTTTTTAAAATACCCACCTTGCTTTTATTACTATGAATTATAATTTTGGTATGCTCAATTTGGGATGAAGCAACACACCGTAATTCAAACATTGCGGTTTTTCGGACAAAGGAAAAATGTGGGTCAGTTCACGAGATACACACTGGTTTGTTTATTTTTCTGTGCAGAGTTACCATACGCGTACCTAAAGACTGCCGGAATGAAGAAGTTTCATTATGTTGGCCATATTATATTCAACGTAATGATATTTAAATATAGATCAAAATTAATCAATCACTGAAAAAAATGTAGAATCCACCAATAAATGGCTTAGAAATAATTTAGAAATTTTAGAAATAAGTTTACGTATTTTAGTACGGAACGTTTCGCTTGTGACGTCATCTGACCTACCGAGATCGCAATACCACACGGAGTCGCGCCTGGGCTCTTGCTCCGTTTGTGTTTATTTAAGTGAAGTCGTTCGTTTCTTTTTTATTTTATTTATGAGTTTTTAGTTCACTATAATGGAAGAAACTACGTCAAAGGACAAAGTGATAATTTGAATAATATTGATATTTACACAGTGATGGACTTTTTTTCTTCAAATTCGTGTTATGTTAGTATTGAAATAAATAGAAGTTACAATTTTAAGTTCATTTCCTCAGCCACATGGACACGAAAGAATGGTGGAAAGTGTATAGTCAATCAAATCATGCTTCCATGATTGCACCACTTTTTCCTTGGTATTATATTATTTGGTACATGAAAAAACAATTTATTCGGATTTTTAACTGTCGTTCCTTGACACATGGTAACAATACAATATTTGCAGTTTTTTTTTATTCAGTCATCGTGTATTAACCAAAATACGACTTGAGCGGTATAAGTGACTACCCAATAATAAATCTGTAGCTACTCGCGGCGAATACGCGGCGCATCTTTAGGTCAAATGACGTCACATGATAGAGCGCATCGAGTAGTGAAATTATTTAGGCAAGCGCAACTTCAAAGTCCCATAACTTTTTCATTTTTGGAGATATCTTAATGATTCTTTCACATTTTTGTTTCATTATGCTTAAATTGTTATAATCAATCGATAAAAAATTGTAAACTTCTTCATTATCTCTTTTACCAGATTTATTGGAAAAGCTCTATCAATAATAATATATATATTTTTTAATAAACCTTTTCTGTAAGATAATTGTATGTTTTTTTTATAAGGATAAATATCTAATCTAATATATTGTGTGAAGGGATATTGTACCAATAGTTATTATAAGGTGAACTTATCCCACTTAACCCACTCTAAATCCTGTGTTACCCGAGCAAAGATCCCTCGCCCAGATATTTATCAATAAATTATAGAAAAAAATAAATAGTTAATATAATGACCAATTGTTTATGTCTGAGCTAAATATATATTTATTAATAATCATCTGAATCATTATCATTGCAATAATAATTTATTTCGTCTTCTTTTTCATTTAGATGTTGTTGACTGAGAATTTCTATTAACAGTGCTGTTGGGCCTTCATACAAGATTCGCGATTACAGTAAAATATTTTTTTTATAATTAATTTTAATGAACGTACTTTCGGCTTATTAAATAAACACATTCCGAGCTTATTCTGTCCGTATTATTGTTAACTATCAAATGTATGTAAATTTTTCAATTTCGCGATGACGGGACCTATGGCACTCCAGACCAACTGTCGCTACCATATAAAGTGTGCACTACATAGAGTTTGAATTAGCCGTTTATAGACTACCATTCAAGTTATTATTTTAAAGATATACTTTGTTAGTTTCTGGCAATTTCCAATAGATCAAAAATATTATAGTCACAGGACGTCCGGTTCCTTCTCACTAGTAGGACAGCATCCTGTGCTAGTAGCCTGAGCTATCCATCATATTTTGCTTTGTAGTGGGTGGTGAACTTTACTCTTAATGTATCCCCTAGATACTAGCATGTGGTGCTATCTCTTTACAGTCAACCGGGTATCTGAACAATTCTTGTTATTTAATAAATATCCAAATAACTTTAAATCGGTAAAATTTAAGTAAAGGGAATGCTAATATCAAACGAAAGAGAGATTGTCATGAAAAAATTCAGTGTGTTATACCTATTTGAAATAAGCGAGTTATTGCTTTCTGAATTAGTCGAAATTGCTTGGCTGATTTTACACATTGAATTAATTTTTTTTCAAGCATTTTTTCTTTTCAATTCTCGCATTTCAAACTTCTGCAATAGAAACAGTACCTATATTAAAATAAATTAGTGCTCACTATAGTTCAGTTTTATATACCATATGTTTCTTTTCCGCAAACAAGACAATTATATATTATATCATTTATAATTGAATGACCTAAATGGTTCAATTTAAGCAGTTTTAAAATATAATCTGTCTATAATCTATATTATATATATATATATATATATATATATACTTTAAATTATTTATACATGACAAATGTGATGAAAAACTGTCTTCTTCAATTGTGTAAATCCGAAATAAAATCACCTTTGTTATTTACAGCGAAGTCCCATTTTCGCGAAGCTTTGATGGCTGGACCTGGACAGAAATAAGATATCCTGTAGATACTGGAAATTCTCTGGAAAACGGAATTTCGTACGGATATCGTCGGACAAAATGACCTTCCATTTTAAAAAAATGCAGGATCAATCTTGTCATACAGAAATGACTAGACCTATACCACGCAATGATTCAATTATATAAGACGAGAAACGAGCAAGTCACCACCAGTGATTGGGACCCTGCCTCGCTGCGGGCTATTTTAGACAGAGTATACAACTACCAAAATGGACTTTATTTGTAGGCACTTGAAAGTCTTCGGAAACGTTATCCTAATGTGGGTACTTGAACTTAATGTTAAGGGCAACCTCATAGGGGATGGCCTCGCTAATCTGGCGACCTACAAACCGTTATATTCGGCAGTCTTATCCTTATCCACCGCGAACTCAAAGATTGGGCTGTTCAATACCCAAAGGCAAATACAGACTGGGAAACACGAATCTTCGAAATTGACATGAATTCACAGCCTTGACGAGCATTCTCACTGTGTACGGTAATCTCTGTAACTGATTGTACAAGATCTCTTCAAATTCTTTTAAGAACGAGGAGAGACTATTGACCGACACGCACCTATAATTCTAACCTTTTTGGAAGGCATCCCAGGCCTAGGTTAAAGCATATAATACAGGCAGCCCCGCTACCCGGCACAACGCGGTCTCAACTTCCGTACAATAATTTAAAATGCTAGGACACAATTTGTTAAAAAACTGAATGTGAATCATTAAGTAAACTTATAACATATATAAAATCAATTTGGCTTATTCTTATTAAGTATATAAGAATAATAATAATACAAATAAAGATAAAATTTATTGAACAGCAAGCTCAATAAGCTTCTTTGGTTGTAACTCATTCTTACGTACTAACAAGATTAACATAAAAAATATGTGCATAATCTGTGTAAATAAAATACTGATTTAATTTAAGACTTCTTGATGTAACAGAAAATTAGTTACAAATTAACTAAACGGTAATAAAATTCTGATATAATCTATATACAGATAGCGGTTTGAAAATATGATACAATCGTTACAAATTATTACATTAGACATTACAGCCCTAATATTACATAATCAAAAATAATACAGTTAAGGCTTCGGGGATATTTCTTGTTCTTTCTCAGTCGGCAAAGATTCTTTTCCATCAACTTGACTATTTACTTTATTATCTACATTATTATCTTTAACTACTTTCGTTTCGCTCTCGACTTTCGACAACTGACTAGAAGCTGATGCATGACTACTTGATCTCGAATGACTGCCACCGATTGGAGTTTGGATTTGCGGAGTTGGTGGTGTTTTTGCACCTGGAACAGTATTAACGCCGGCTTGTATTTGCATATGATATTTGTAGATGTTCTCCGTGGATTCGACCACACCTTGTGTAAGATTCAAGCTTCTCCCTCTTATTCCTGTTTCCTTAGTTTTAGGAGACCACCAATTAACGAAACTACCCACAATCGGTACATGCCTGATGATACCTTCTTGCCATAAACGTTCCTCATTCTCTTTTTGCAGATCTAAAGTAGCGGTTTCGATCCCTGGGAAAAATAATAATATTCGTGTTTTTTTTTCGTGACCAAAACTTATCAAATTTTCCCACCTTTCCTTACTATCTCACTCATGGAATCCAATACTCTGGAATTCTCCTCTACCGACTGTCCAACTCTAACAACTAAATTAAGCAACTCTTCGACATCTGATTGCGGCGTTAACATTCCAAATCTTACGCACATCATACCATCAGCATCTTCACCGAGTGAGAAAGCAGAATCTGTAGATCTGAGCGAATCCACCAAGGCCATGTTCAAATGATTGAGTTCCTCCTTAGCTTGATCTGTTAAAAGTTGTTCCCAACCTTCTGGACAATACCGCACACCTCCCATACCTAAAAGATATGTTTTTTTTCATTATTATTCTCAATACTTTTTCAAAACAAAGTCATCTTCCATTTATTCGCGATACATTGCCATTTTCCTGAGTTATGTAGCCAAGTAAAAAAATATTTATAGATATACAATTCAACAAGTTTGATCAAGGACGATAAAACGACCATGAATTGAAACTAGGCTATGGAAAGAATGCCGTTCGATGGTTTGTAGTAGCTGGGGAAAGACCGCGAACGTTTTAATCCGATTATAACTGGCAATGTGTTTTCAATTATGTAGTTGTTTCCTCACCCCAACGATACGTTGTAAGCTTCGTTAAAATTTACTGAATTGTTACAATACAATATTTTAACGGCATAAGATTAGCATCTTGAAAAAGTAAATACGGGATCGGTTAAAACTGTTTGAGTGAGCAATTTGATGGTCTTCTAAATCGTTTTAAAAAATCTCCAAAAACACATTCTTACAATATTTCTATTCAAGAACTACTTTAGCTCTACAAAATGGCTGCTACAATATTACCATGCGCCGTTTTGATTTCTAAGAACTCTCAACTTTTTTTATATGGACCGAAACAAACAAAAAAACAAAAGCTCATCCTGAACTATGTATAATTATGAATTTTTATTTTTAAATAGTTTAAATTACTTTCGGTTCTTTCTGTAGAGGGACTCCGCAGCGATTTCTCAGGCCACATGCGGTTTAGACTTGAAATTTTGAATTCGTACTTAGATTGGAGGCATGTCGCCGCCTGTCAAGCTTAACACTGATCCAAGTGTGATCCAATAATGATTAATTATATTTATATTATCTGATTTAAGCAAGATCAAATTATTTCTTCAACATGGAACGATAATGTCGGACGTCACTGGAATTGCGCACGGGCATGGAACACCTAACCTTTGTTGAAACTTTAATGAGTTGTCTCTGCACTTTACACGATTAATTTTGTATTTTGGTAGATAAATAGTAATTTGTTATGGAAAACAAACAGATATGCATAAGTATAGTTCAAATCAAGAAAAGGGGAGAAGCAGTTATACCCATCGCTACGGTTCAAATCTTAAATGCCTAATAAAAACATTTTTTTTCAAAATTTCAACTTGTTGCATGTACGTACATATATATATTGGATATATAAACTGCAAGATCGCCCATTGCGCACCCTATTTTCAGAGGCTAAGCTATTATCGGTGACATGTACATACACAAGAATAACAAAATCTGATGTTTTCACTCAAAATGAAAATTGCACGATGGACCCGTGTGACCATTAATATTTTTAAACCTACAAAGAAACAACAATGGCCATACACTTTTTTGCAGGACCAACCATTTGGCCTGCTTAATCTCAGATATAGGCCTTGAGAGCGTGGTCAAGGGCTTCTTTCTTTCTTAAGCACAACACGTTTTTAGCTATTGCAGAGTTACTTTCTCTACAACAGTTATGTAACCATGTTGATCACCTTATGCTACAGATGAGCGATCTTATTTTATGCCTATATAGATAGTAGCTTTCTATCATTTGCCTTATGCTCTATTTATTTTTGTCAACGTAACAAATTTCAGCAGTATGGCATGAGCCATTTCGTAGCGCCTCCTAACTTTGTATTAAACTAAATTTACTTGACAGCATATTTACATCTAAGCAATATGTGGTAGACTAGTGTTGGTAATCGGTTGTTTTTAATAAAAAGTAGTAGAGACTACATATCTGGAAAACCTGAAAATATCAGGTATCTTTCTATAAATAATAGTGAAAATTGATAACTTCCTTGTTAAACAAGTGAAGTAGGTATATTAGACAGTATGTATTCTGAAGCGTTACCTGCCCATTCAGGAAGGTCAACCAATTTCAATACAGGCGATGCTTCAACCAATTTAACAAATGTATCTCTGTGATGGATTGTGGCTCTAAGAATCACCAGTTGTTGTTCCAAACATTGGACGAATGCCTCGATATCTTTAACTGTTGGCTGTTGCCCGCTGGCGTTTTCAAATGGACAAAATCTCAACACAACACCAATATTTTCCAAATCACAAATATCAATTGGAACTTGTGGTGCGTCCAACTGAAGTATCTGACCTAGCCATGAATTGAGTTTATCGTAGTATGGTGGTATTTTTGAAAGTATTTCACCATCGTTTATTTCTGGTGTAAATTGGAAAACAACACAGCTTGCAGTGGATTCAAACAATAACTGAAACATAAAAATAATATTAATAAACTAATTTTTCGCTTCAAGAGAAACATACTTACAGGTATTGTCAAATGTTTGGATACTAACTCTGATACAGGATAAGTGCCACTCTCACCACCCGGTTTAGGGCTCTGGAAAATAAACATCCCCATCCAATTATATAATTTGTTTTCATAAGAAATATGTATGTTTCTAATGATTAAATCTAGATTCCAAATAAACTCACCAAAACTCTAACATGCCTAAAGACATCGAGGGCGGACCAAAGTCGTTCGCTTGCTAGAAAATCTTCGCGAATGCGACTATGAACACCATCTTTGCCCAGACTTTGGAGTGCAGCCCATAATGGCAATGACAGAATACGTCGTCCTTGATGGTCTGTGTTCAAACCAGCAAGTAAAGGTAGGGTACTTTCTCTACTAGCTCCAACCTGCTTACTTCTATTAGGATTGACTGAAGGATCCCATAATCTGTATAATGTCTATTTTATATGTCAAGAATAAATCTGAGTAGGTATTATTCATGTTGCTATTAGAACAAAGGCTTAATTTCAATAACAGTGTACCTCATGAACAAGTTTTGGTTAAATCAAATTCCAAATACATCTGATATTTTCAGGATTAAAATAATAAAAAAGGATACGATCATGGGCAATCCAGGGATGCCTAACCAGCTTCCCAGCATCAAAGTAAAACTGTCTGCTACAGAAGGGACCTAAACCAAAAATAACTATTAACAGTAAAAAGGAATTTGAATCTTGTATCCAATATAATAGAATTCTTCCGATAATATCAGATATATATTTCATTAGTTAAATTTTATAATTATAGCTGCGTTGATTTAAATATCAAAATAGCTTGAATACATGCCAAAGTACAACCTACACATTTCTAAGTATAAATAATGCAATGGTTTATTTTTTTTATTTCTTAAAACTACGTACATGAATCCTAAATCAGCAGATAATTAGTTAATTATAGTCTTGTCCAGGTAAATAAATTATTTTATATAAACTTATCGAGACAAAACAAATACACATTTAGTAAACAAAAAAAAAAATGTATTACTTATGACAAGGTACATACACTTACGTGTCCGTTTCTCTGGTGATTTGGTAGAGCCAACGCTGCCAGGCTATGTCCTCGAAGATGTAACCATGCACCATGTATTTTACAGAGTTCTTTTATCCTTGGTATATTATCCACATGACCAGTTATAGGGGTGCCAGCATCAGCTATAACTACAAGGGGTATACGACCGGTAGCCACATCGTCTGCTAACATTTTTTGTAATGCTGATAGGTCCATAGTATACTGGGAACCTAAATTAATTGAAGCTTGAATGAAAGTTCTCAAATCATTTTTACCTTAAATTGTTCTCACCAAAATGCGTGTTTATTGGAACAGGTCTCACACAAGCTAGGGGTAGCCCCAGTTGTCTACAAAGATGCTGTACTATACCCAAAGGACTTGCGACACTACTGTAGATAGTCGGTATCGAATTAGTAAAAGCTAAAGCCCCATCTTCTAAATAGCGAGGGTATTTATAATGTAACATCATTCTTGTTACTCTCACTAAACCTTCTAAATGGTCCTCATGATAAAATGCTGAAGAATCTAAGAATCTAAAATAGTACACGTAATATACCATCGTATCATAAGTTATTGCTTTATGGTTAGAATACTTACCCGAATATCTGACTTATCCATCTTGTAGTGTCAGTAGTGAATCTTGTGCTTAATTTTTGTAATATAGGTCTTTCTAAGCCCCCACAGTAAGCAGCTAGAGTATGAGATACCATTACCAATTTCGTAATACTATCCAATGCAGGAAAAGTGAGTGGTTCTCCATCATCATCAACACTTATAAGGTTGTGTATTATTTGAATTATTTCATCGGTATGTTTCTTCTCAAGACCTAGAAATACCGTGGACTGATTGAAAGAATTTTCAGGTATTGGAACTCCTTCAGCCACTTGTTCAAGCCTGCTTACTATTTCTGAAGCTTCTATAGCAATTTCACCTAGCAGGGGTGTCTAAAAGAATTGTAAACAAATACTATTCTATACCGGATCATATTATTTGCAATGAAAGTAATTGTCACTTTTCAAATAATTACCGTTTTCTCTGTAGATGTAGTCATATTTAAATGTTCAATATCGGCATTTACTGATTTTTCAAAGATCGTTATTTTTTTATCATTTTTTGGTGACGAAGCCATCGTGGCAAAGCGTAATTTTCAATCGAACTAATTTCATCAACGACACACGTTGTCAGAATTAATCATAATAAAAAGAGCACAGGTCGAATGAGGTACGTCAAATTGAATCAATACGACAGTAGTACAACATTCAGCTTGTCAGAACTAGCAGCTGATTTATCTGTGCAAAGACTGCAAAGTACCAACATAACAAAATAAACTGTCAAGTGTCAAGTATCAAGATAAATTGCAGATTATTCGTGTGAGTAGTTTCTAAACTAATAATTATAAAATATTAGACTATTCTGCTAGAAGCAGGGTATTCTTATAATTAATTGAAGTCATTCAAATAATATGCTGAACGCAGTAATTTTGGAATTACAAAACATAAACAAACGGACAGATCTCTGACGTTCCATACTCCATAGCTGCCAAATGTACTATTTACTATTTATACTTCACTAATAATCGATAATCGATAGGTCTCAATCGAAAAATCCATTTATAATATCGCTCTGCAACGGCAACGCTTTAAAATACTGAGAATTAAAAATGTATGCAAACAAGGTAATTAGAAGAGCTATCTTATATTAGCAGACATTATTATGAAGTATGAATAATTTTGTGATGTCTCTTCATACAACATTGCCAGCTTATGTCAAATATCAACATAACCCAGTAAAGTTAAAGTGCTAGTGCTGGATTGACTAGGCAGCTAGAAAACTTATACTTTCTTCTTTTAAGCAAATGAGTGCGAAAGGCTGCCATCATCTTCAGAATTTCAAGAAAAATCAAAAGAACATAGATACTTTTAAATGGATACATGCAGTATTTGTAATAGCTGGTACTCCTAAGACGCACAGGACAAAGGTAAATTGAATTAAAACTTGGTAATTACAAAGTTTGTAATCATAAATGATGTCTAGATATGCAATGCTCACTGTCGTACTTGTAAGAAAAGAGGACCTTATTTGCATGCTTGTCTTGAATGTGTTTATTTTGGATGCCATAAACACATAAGAGAACACACTAAGAGCCAAAAACATATTTTTTCATTGGAACTCATGTATGGACAGTTACATTGCTCATCTTGTGGTGATTACGTTTATGATGCCGAAATGGATGAAATCACCCTGGAAAATAAAATGAAATCCTGTCGATTTAAAAAAAGGTGAATTTTTTGCAAAATACTATTCTCCATAAAATTCTCTACAAAAGAATGATTCATCGTTTACAAATAGGTTATTCGAGTATACTTCTTGGGATGCAACAGAAGAGGAACGTGAACTATTGGAACATAGGACAAAAAAGATTTGCATCACCCCTGAATCTACTATTGGTTTGAGAGGGCTAGTAAATTTAGGTTCAACTTGCTTTATGAATTGCATAGTGCAAGCATTGATGCATACACCACTTTTGAGGGACTATTTTTTAACAGAAAGGCATAAATGCAACAGCTTACAAGGATCCTGTTTAGTTTGTGAAGTCTCCAAACTTTTTCAGGTAGGTACAACATTTATTTGTATACCTTCATTTTGAACTATCCATGTTACGTTCATTCATCATCAATCTTTCCAGGAATTCTATCGTGGCGATAGGGTTCCCTTAGCGCTACACGAATTGCTACATCTAATATGGAATCAAGCAAACCATTTGGCAGGCCAGAAACAGCACGATGCTCATGAATTCTTCATAGCCACTTTGAATATATTACATAAACATTGCTTGGATACTATGCAAAATGGAGGACCCGCTATGCCAATCGAAAATGGAAAATGCCCATGCATCATCGACCAAATATTCACTGGTGGATTACAAAGTGATCTAGTTTGTCAACAGTGCAAGTGAGTTTAAATGAACTGTTATCGATAGAACTCGAATAACAATTCAACAAGTCTTTATTTGTGCATTTAGTGTTTGAGAATGACATTATAAAGCTTCTGTGGGTTCATGGATAGTGACAAAACGAAATCGACCCTGCTATGCTCTCATAAAACTTGTCAAGTTATTGCGATCTGATTATCATATAATTCATTGAGCTACAGAAACATCTGTGGGAGTTCTACACCTTTGAAAAACTTCTTGTGAATTTACCACCTTCCATCAACCATCTTTCTGATAGAATGTTAGTGACTTCTCATACTCTCGTGTATATTTGTATATTAAATATACGCTGAAATTTGAAGAAAGGGGCCTAAGATATTTTAATAGGTACTTTGGTTTTTTTCTAATAATTAACAGGAAATAACTCCAAATTTAGAATTTTAAATGAACAACTATATAGCTTTTAATCTCTAATACGCCACAACTTGTGTATTCTCACGATAATTTGATTATTTTCAAGCATTTTCTATACCGATATATACAGGTTATATTGTAAAATAGCCCCAAGCTATACCTTCGATATTTATTGGCATATTTCAAAAATTCCAAAAAACAAATGAATGGTTTGATATACTCTACAAGATGTCAGCAACTTTCATTTTTCTTATCCTTGCCCTCAGTGACAGCGTTAGTCAACTTTTTTTTTCTTAATGGAAACATGTTTTTAATTTTACGTCATATTGAAAACATTTTTTTCTGAATTCAACAGTATGACATAACTAAATATATATTTAACATTTGCATATGATTTGAAAGTCGGTTTTTGTTTCGCATTCATTTCCACACATGAAAACTTGCGTTTAGAAAAATGTCAAATCGTGTCACTGAATTGTCAACATCACAATTTTTTATTATACTGTAAAAATATCACTTTAATTTTTATGATGGATAACAGCAAATTGACCGACATGCTCTAAATGTAATAGTGGGCCAGCAGTGTGCCTCGACATAAACCGATTTCCGAACAGAGAAAATCCAGATCGACGAAAATTCTCAAGACTTGAAAACAATTTAAGAAATTATGGTAGTTTCCAGAAGCCCACGCCAGTTGACTTATACCTTATACTTTTACCGGTTATCTAAACCAGCCCCAGAATGAAAACTACCTCAGAAGAAGAATAATCGAGGTTTGTCGAGACATACCTCCAAATGTTATAATGAACGCTACTAATGGAGTGATTAGAAGGTGCAAGCTGTGTATTCGTGAAGGCGGCATATAATTTGAACAATACTTGTGATGCAGATTTCACTAGTTATTAAAATGATATTTGTTAATAATTACGTATTACTTAATTATTTAATTTTTATTTTTTTCAGGAATTGTTGACTAACTATTAGGTTATGTTATACTGGTTAATTCTGAAAAAATAAGTCTACAATATGACTTAAAAGATAAACACATGTTTCCACTAAGAAGGAGTTGACTATCGTTGTCACTGAGGGCAAAAAAATAAAAGTTTGTTTTTTGAATTATTAAAATTCGCCAATAAATAAGGAAGGTACAGCTTGGTGCGCTTTTACGATACAGCCTGTATATCTACAATCTAGATCAACAGCGATAATCTTTCATTTTATCATTCCCTCTTTAGTGAAGAATTTCTTTCAAAATAATTACGCCATTGATACACCTACTACATAAGAAAGCTATTCTTATAAACTATAATGTAATAAATATTCTAGCATTCGACTTTTCAACTATAATAGTCAAATAAGTGTTGTCAACTAGTAAAATCTCAGTAGATTAGAATAATATAATAATAATTATTATATTTAAGTATTATATCATCAGTAACATTTATCCTTCAAAATATCTATCTATACATATTATGAATTACAGTTCGCCACCGCGCTGAGTTTGTTTTCGTTCGGGGTAATCTCAGAAATTTCAGTACGTATTTTTATACGTTTTTCTCCTATAGAGAGAAATTATTTAGAAATGTTATAGGTTCATAAACATTTTGATATTGATATTTTTGATTTAAGTCTGAAAAAATCGTCCATTTTAAAAGCTTTCGTAGCGTACGTTTCGTAAATTGTCAAAGATACACATAAATCTTGATGGTGGATTAGTTCTTCTTGAAAATTTCTAAAAAAAGTTCGCGATAATATGTTTATCTTTTAAGGTTGACTCACAATAACCGTTTTAGGACTACCCGCAAAGGGTCTCTATTTTGGCATAAATAAAAATAATATGAGTATTGTGATTGGTTGGGGTAGAACAGGTAACATAAAAATCAAATACGAAACATAACATATAATCATGACAAGATAGATAGATAGATAGCCGCTAAGAAAGAAACAGTCTCTCGCATTTTGTCCCAAAAAACTGCTAAATAGTTTAGCGGCTGATTTTTGTTTCCATAAAAGTTTCTCAAACCTATATTTCTTAATTCTACATCTTAGTTTGTGAAACAATTGTCGGGTTTGATAAATTCCTATTATTCCTAAATACAAACCAAGGCTTAAATTATGTTATCAGTCAATGTCATGAGCAACGTAGTACTGCTAGACTCATCAGGTGTGCCTAGATCTACCTATGTGCCCACGATTGAATTTTTTCGAAAATATAAATATGCTACTGCATGATTATGTTCTTGTCAATTATCTATATACTAATACTTGGAGATAATTCTTTGGAACCCGTTTTAAGTTATAATGCGGTCACAAACTAATATGAGATTTGGCATAGTTAGAGCTTATATGGCGAAGGAGTGCACCAAGCTAAAATTAATATAAGTGTATAGGATCATGAAAATAAATCTGGCGGTGAAGTATTTGACCTTCGGACAGATAATCCGTTTTTTCAGATAAATAATTATATCTAATATTTATAGAGGAATACGCTTTGAAATAAGAACCTCAATAGTGTTCAAACTTGAATTTAATGAATTATGGTCGAATTTCGAGCACTGTTCAATCTCGTTATTATCAATAATAAATTTGGTTGTATAATTCTTATATTCGCTATTGATAATAATATTGAATTTTGAAGAAAATCTCAAGTCAATAAGAGTAATGACAAAAAATTGTATTAGGGGTAAAAATAATTTGTGTACAAAATAAATACACGGTAAACGCAATCAATACTGCACCTTAATCAAGATTGCTCCTACAGTGTTGCCACTGGGGCCTCTGTAATACAACTACCTTATGTTGTAATGTCTGCTTTCTGATGTCGGTTGATCATTATTGATAACTGTACCCACGTTTGTATAAAATCGATATTTTTTATTATCGTTGTGCTATTTCCTTGAATTAACTAATTATAAGAGGGATGCTGTTAATATCACCTCTATGATTGTAAAAATCACACTCCCATATTTCTACTAGGCCATCTCTATCACCAAACTTGTTCCAGTGGTGTATCAACTACCATTGACCCAATATGGGACTTTTCCTTAGACTTGGGACCCGTTACTCTAGGCGGAAGACAACCATCGTCATTACATGAATGTCTGGAGAGATTTACCAGAGCCGAACATTTGGGTGAAAAAGCCAAAACTTTATGTTCAACGTGTGGTACATACCAGGAAAGTACGAAGCAGCTGACAATGAAAACACTGCCGATTGTAGTAAGCTTTCATCTTAAAAGGTTTCAACATTTAGGTGAGGTGAGTACATTTATGGACAGCAGCTTATTGTAATGTGTTATCATCATAATCATAATAGTGGATGACAGGTAATGATAAACTGGTTGTTCCAAAATTCAAATCATTAGCCTGACCAGGGTTGAAATGGCCGACGAAAATTGACAGATATATGGACTGATTATAGGAATATGACATTGACTGATGACATAATTTAAGCCTGGCCAGGCTGATGTTTTGGATTTAGGAACACACTGTATAATTCTCACAGAAGTGTGATAAATATTGATAAAAATGTGATAGATATATATATATATATATATACATATACAGGTTGGTCCACCTGTAACGCCCAGGTAGTAGCTACACTGATTTTTTAAGAAAATATGTATCATTAAAAAATATGTACAAAAACGTTGTAGATATCAAAGGTAGGATTTTTGGACATTTTGGAACATATTTTATTCCGTTACTGACTTGATCGTCAAAAATGAGAAATGTTTATTAAGAAATGGTACTGTTTAACACCAGCAGACAGACGCAATTTATTGAAATTGTAAGGAAGTCGAATGTAATGTTTTACAGGATTTTTTCAAAACTATATGGTCATATAAATTTCAAATAGAATACCCTATATGGTGTGAATTTGGAATACTTGCGAATATTAAAACCTATGATTGAATATGACTGATTACTGACTTACACAATTGAAAGGTTTTAAGAAAATAGGACACGAGATACAATGAATAAAAACATATATAGCGTTCAAAAACCATTGAAGAATAAACGGCGAGTTTGGTGGTTATAGCTAAAAATCCTCAAATTCAAGTATATAGATCATAACTAACCAATGCCATTTAATGCTTTACGTTACTGCTTCATCATTTTTGACGGTCGTTAGATTGGAAAATATGTCTGTTTTTAGCTATAATTAGAATATAATTTCTATACGTTGGTGAAAAATAGTGTTGTACAAATGTTGGTGCATCTGCATTATTTAGTAGTTAATTCCTATTTGAAATCGATATTGATCGATTGATTTAGAACTCGATGTAGTCGGGAGTAAGCCCCTAAGTATATGGCGGTTTTTGTTTTGGTTTGATATTAAAATACAATATACAATGCAAAACTCAACTCTAAATTAATTGGAAAACTGAAATACCAACTAAAACTTTTGAGTGGTTGGCGAATCTGATTAATAATGCCCAAGCAAGAGTTGCCTCTTTGATATAAAACTTTGAAGCTATAGTATAAGCACAGTTTACCTAACAATAATCTGTGGTATAAGCTAGATTAAAACTGGTAGATACTATTTGGTTTTGTTCTATGTTCTATTTAATTGTATTTAAAAAATCGCGAATTAATTAGCAAAATTTATCTCTTACAGATTAAAAAGAAGATATCAACAATTATATCTTTCCCAGAGATGTTAGACATGACGCCTTTCATGAGCAAATCGTCTATCAAATCACCCTATCCATGTGATAACAGATATTCTTTATTTGCTGTTATCAATCACATAGGCACATCTATCGATGTAGGTCATTATACGGCCTACGTTAGACAACAAAGGGACTATTGGTACAAATGTGATGATCACATAATAACTAGAGCAAGCCTAAGAGAGGTTTTAGATTCTGAAGGGTAAATATAAGGTTTCATACCTATTATATCACGTCAATTGATAACTTACAAGCCATAATGTTCGGGAATATCATAATCATTTTTGAACACACACTTCATTTGTGTTAACAAAATTATAACAACTATAAAGATTTCTTCACGTGTTTTTTTTGTGTTTTTTAATTTTTTGTTAATATTACTTATACATTATTGACCGTTTAACTTTGGATGTCCCTACACCTTTTATTGTGACATCCAGCACCCCTTTTCGCTCTGTACGCATATTGAGGTTATAATCAAGAAGACAAAAACTCAAAATAATTTACTAGAATAACAGTATTTTTCTCGGCTTGTTAGTTATCGCTGATATAAGCTGTTCTTGTTCTTCATATGAATGCTTTTTACAGATATTTGCTTTTCTATCACAAGCATGTTCTTGGATATGAATAAAATGATGTTAAAGAGGATTCGCAGAATGGATCGACTTCACTGAAAAGAGCTATGAAAATAATAGCTAAATAAATCTGAATATGAATAATCAGAGGCCTAATTATAGTTATTCAAAAAATAATATAAATAAATGGGCTGGTGTATATCTTACGAATTTGAAGATAACTTACCACAAGTAATCTTTCTATGGACATGGTATAACTTTATTGTGAAATATAATGTTTAAATATTTCATAGAATCTGCAAGTTGGCTAGATCTAGACCGATACACTTTTAAAATATATATATATATATATACATATATGTAATTATTGTTGGTCTCATATCGTGATAATTATCTAATTGAATACTTTTAAAATGTAAATTAGACATTAAGAATCGATATATTTTTTAAATGTCAAATATTTTAAATTTATAACATGTAATTACATATTCAGATAATTTTAATTTAATATTTGTCAGTTCGTTTGCTTTTTTACACTATTTATGTAATTATTGACTGTTTTTAATAAATTAATTATTTATTATTTTACATAGAATTTCTTTATAAATATCTTTGTTGTCACCAGGAAAGAATATACATTTAAAGTTTTGAATGGCTGGCATGCACAAGGTTTTTGTATTACTTTAATCTCGAATGGCGTTACATATTTCATAGGATTCATCTGAACCAAATTGTTCTTCGACCTACAATTACTTGCCATGTTGAATGTTTTGAAATCCATTCGGTACGCGGATGGTTGAACATAATGTGTTACTTCCCATTCCTAATTGTAAGTCATACAATCGATTGTCAACTATTCGCACTTATTGTACATAATATATTATGTGAACGCCCTACAACAACATTCCAAATAAATATGTTAAAAGATGGTCCAATGATCCTGCCGTGACAATTGAATTTCAACGCCCCACCATTGATTTTCCAATTTATTGTGTAATTTCAGCCAACTGGAAATTGTACTGGTACATTTTTTTCATTTCCATATCAGTAGCAGAAGTTTATTGCTTGAACCTACATGAACGTAATGTACCTATAACCAAATGATATAGGAAATTGGTGACAGCCTGCGTGATTTCTTTTTAAGGTATACTATTCTGTTATCTAATTATATTGTTTAAATCATTTAAATTCTGATTTTTATGGTATTTTTCTCAATTGTTTCCACCTTTTCTCTTTTTCATAAGAGAATTTTTATTTGAGATTTCTCATTTTATTAATAACTTATTTATCCAAATGTACCCATCATAATGAAGTTCTTGTAGCTTTGTAATAATATTTCTACATAATTTAATGTGCATTATAGAACTGTAATTTACTAGAGTCTAAACAAATAATTTCATATTTATCTCGGGCATTTTCATTTATTCTAATTACTAATTTATGAAATTAGACTGCCGAGTAGATTTCAAAATTTCATTATAATTATTAATTCTATGTATTCATTGGAGTATCTCTATTGATGAACAATGACCGTTGCATCCGGTTCTTTCATATGTGTTCCGGAACGGCAAATTCGTTGGGGTCACTGTATCAGAACCAAATTTTTTAACCTCTATACCTGCAACGATATTTAAATCATCTTCAACTTAGAAATATACAAATGCATTTAATTTTCTTTCTAATAATGGCGCTTTGATAAAAAATTATCTCAATATTTGAGAAACTTTAGGTTGTTCTGTTTAACTTAATTAATAGCGGGAACAGCGATAGTTAGCTAAAAAAATATTCCACTATAGCACTTTTGCTTTTAGAAAGAGAAATTTGTATAGAACAAATATGTCTGGAACTAACAGTAGAATGGTGGATTATATTTTCTATGAAAACATAATAACAAAATTTTTACCTTGAAATCTGGAATTCTTATTTTTCCTTATATGATCCGCGATTTTCCGTGGACTTCTCAGTAAGCATACAAACTTTTTCCCCAGATAGGATAATTACATATTTTAGGAGAAATAATGGAAATACGATATCACTGGGTAGCGAGCTGCTTTAAAAGTCTGAATTTGCTGTCATTTCTGTTGAGTCTTGTATGCAAAGATATTTAGGTTCTCATTACTCAATGCAAATTTTATACATTTATCTTTAAATCTGTTTATACAATTAAATAGGTTACATATCAAAGCTAATTTATAGACAAGTACACAAGACTTAAAATTTTAATCTGTGATCAACAATCACCAATAACTGAAGTTGAATGGTCATTAGATCGTAATGGTTATGGAGGCATCAATACGAAAAAGGTCAAGTGCAACTAGGGCTGTTGGAGAGAGTTCTATACTCCGGATCTTCGCATATAGTCTAAGTACCCACATATCAGGTGAACCCCTCATTCTCATTCATGTATTAACAAACACCACTAAGGAAAGTTGTGACACGGTTACCCCGATAACACGACTGTAGAACTGGTTTTTTTCGCGATTTTTAGTTTACGCTTTTTCTGTTCTTTTCAGAGAAATTAGGCTGGGACAGATAGACAGCATGGTCATTTTATAAGAGTTTCGTTTTAAAATGAGAATAACGTTCCAAAGACTATGCCAGAAAAATCGTTCTATATTTTTCAATTCCACGTTAGTCCATCAAAAAGATTTACTGATTACATTATTTTTTACAGTAAACATGTTTTATGTCACTATTATATTGGTATTGCTCCATTCTATGAAATGTGAACAAAATTATCCAATTGAAGATATCCCTATAGAGCACTTTGAACAAACAGACTTTCAAGAGGATGCCATGGACTTTGAGCTTATTCCTAGGTTGGGGAAGTCATATTTTAACGGGGCTGATTACAAAATATTAGGAGAGGGTGTATTTCAAGATATAATGAGAAGCAAAAGAGACGTGAAATCCCCTGATGCAGTTAGCAAAAAATCTGCAGACAGTATCTTGATTGGGCTTGGTAAACCCCTTGAAGTAGCAGTTATTGGTCCAGAAAATTTGACTCTTAAAGAGGATACTGTTACTATGTCCTCTGAGGCTTTAGACAGTGAAGATAATGAAATTGCTGTCAATGACTTTATAAGATTTCGAAGATCATCAAATACTGACGATATGAAAACAGAAGTTAATGAAAAAGATAAAGAAACTTTGCAGGAAAAGTCAGATCTGTGAGTAGTCAGATTAAAACTCTAAACCAAGTAGATATGTGATTTAATATTCTTTCTTATAGAACTATGGCTGCATCCAAACCTTTAGACAAACAACCGGTCGAGATTATTGCAGATCACCAGAAGCTTATGGTAAGTTGGGATGGTCCAGGCAGTGGGTCAACCAGAGAAGCCCGTGGTGCCACCAAAGAACAGTGGGCCAAGCAGCCTTATACTGTGAGAAGAAGTGACGATTACGAAGACAACTATCAGTCCTCCAGTGACAGTTATCGGGTTCCCAGAGTGCACTTTGTTACCCAGAAAAGAGAGGAAAAGTATGACAGGGAGGCAAGAGCCAGAAGTTTGAACACTGACTTGGATCGAAAACTAGCAAGGGATATGTCGGCTGAAATGGATGCTTATCGTCCCCGATATACAAGACCATGGCGTTATGATGAAAGGTAAAATAAGAAATCAATCTCTAACCGTCTTTTTAAATAGTTTTTATTACTTTCGGTTCTTGTATCAATGGACTCCGCAGCGATTTCTCAGGCCCCATACGGTCTAGAGACTTGAAATTTCGAATTCGTACTTAGATCGCAGACATCTCGCCGCCTGTTAAGTGTGATCCAATATTGGTAATTAAAATTATCTCATTCAATCTCATTCAACCAAGATCATTATAATGTCGACATGGAACGACTATGGGATCCGTCACTGGAATTACGCACGAGCATGGAGCGTATATATACGTCTCGTTCTCTGGTATATAGGTACTTTCTGGATGATCGTCTATGGTTATGTCGCAATTGTCAGACGTCAGACGTTGTTAATTTAAAGTTTAATTTTGTGTTGTGGTAGACAAACAGTAATTTGTTATGGAATTGCTGTTGCTGGCAAACACATAAACATAAGTATAGTTAAAATCGAGAAAAGGATAGCAATAGTAGGTACTCATCGGTACGGTTTAAACCTTAAACGCCCAATAAAAACTATTTTTAATTTTTTTCAAAAATTTCACTTGTTTAACTTAAATTTCTTAGCTTTTTTGCGTGTGTTTCTAAATTCGATCAAGTATTTCATACATTATTGGTACAGTCCACTAGACTGGATCGAATTTAGGAAATTCCGGAACACAGGCTATAATATGCCCAATAATGAAATGCTTCAGAAAAAAATCTTATAACTATATGTCCTACTAGAGAATACTGGTATACGTTGTCTTGCAGCGCCATCTAACAGCAAAGTGAATGGTTATATTCTCAATGTTCAAACACATAGTTTACCAATTTTTATGACGATCGGTAAAACGGTGCTGAAGATAACTGCTGCGCCATTTGGCGTTAAGATCCAAAATGTGGATAGCGTCAAGAAAAATGTATATGCTCAAACATCTACGTTATCCAATTTTATAGCGATCGGTTAAATGGTGTATAAGTTGGTGTTCTGTAGTGCCATCTGCTGACGAGTTATGACGATGTGGATAGCATAAAAGCGATAAAAAATTACACACGTATACTGATTTCCATGGTGATCTCGGCATTGATTGTACCCCATACAATCTCCGTCACCCCCGCTCCCCTCTTAGGTGTTGAATTTCAATAAATGGTATCTTCGTGAATCTCTACGCCACAGAAAGGAACTACTGTCCAATTTTTACATTTCTAGCTTCGGTAGATTCGGCTGTAAGTTAAAGAGTTAGTCAACGAACATATTTTTATGTATATGTAGATTCGTAGTACAACTGTCAATTGGCCAATACCAAATCCAGGATCATGAATCAAGAAAGAGGAGATGAAACTCGCTATAAAAATAAAAATTCTTATCTAGCATATTAGCATCTAGTATTTAGAAAAACAATTAACATGCTGGTTTTTGTAAAAGGGCCGCTATGGTTTTCGTAGACACTATTCAAATGTATCAAAAAATCACTAATTTTAAGTTGTGTGGTACTCACGTATCTTCTAATTCAATATTCTTAGCACTTCTTCCGTATTAAAAATTCTGCTGACAAGTACCTACGTAATTTGCAGGTAATTGTAAATTATTAAATTTCTCATATATCTATTATTTTGTTTAACTGAATTCGATAGCATTTCAGCAATGAATATAGAAATTTTAAAAGTTGAAGTATTAGACTGAGAGACTGAGTTTTGGCTTGTGTAGGTACTTCAGGTAAACCATAAAATCTTGCTGTTATCGGATTTTATTCATGGAGTGATTTTACTACTATTTTATTTAAAACTCTATTTGATAATTTATTTACAAGTTTGCTTTTCTTTGTAATGTTAATGTAGGATCTCTATCTAATTCTTTGTAATATTTTTTGTCTTTAATTATGTTATTAGAATTTTCAAATATTATCATCACGCAATCAAATAACTCAGTTATATATTAACAGTATTATATAAGGTTAGATAATAACATATTAGTTATTTCCCTCAAAATCAAAATATAATCCTAGATATTCAGAAGGCGATAAATAAATATTATTAATATTTTAAGATAAAATGACGATTTCAATTAATGTTGTCAGTTTATTTTGTCAATTTAAGAATAGCTTACTAAAATTATTTTTTACAAAAAATTGAACCTACTTTATTTGTTGGTGTACTGAAAAATACAAAATAATATTAATTCTATTGATAGTGGTACTGGTGAAGTTGGTGCCAAGAGTATTCTATTTGACCGACTTCAAAAAAAGGAGAAGTTATACAATTCGGTTGTAAGATTGCTTTTTTTAATTTTTTTTATGGCTGTTCGCGCGTTTCGCATAGTAAACGTACTCCGATTTAGACGATTTTTGTTTCATTTGAAAGAGGAGAGTTGAGAAATGGTCCCATATTGAGGAAAATCAAATCCAAAATCTCCTTCCCTCCAAAAACCGCCCCAAAGGGGTTGGAGGGGGCAAATTTTCTCGAAAATCGAAAATCCGAGACGACAGAATTAACGAAAATTCCATATCCGGAAATGAATAAATTGGACATTTTTGAAAATAATCATACGTTTCCGCGCTACAGTCTGAAATATGTGTTTCAGCTATGTGGAATGGGCAAATTTTTCTGAAAAACGAAAATTCGAGATTTGAAAATTAGAAAGGGGACCATATCCGGAAACATTTAAATTGAACATTTTTTCAAAAGAGTTACGGTTTCCGAGTTTCGCAATGGTAGAGTCTGAAATATGTGCGTATTTTTGCTAGTACAAGCTAAACCTACCTATAACTTTTTGGGTAGCAGTGAACGTTCAACAATTTTCATGACTAATTTTACACTCAAAAATGTGAAATAAATATTTTTTACAAAAAATTGGACCGACTTTATCAGTTGTTGCACTGAAAAATACAAAATAATATTAATTCTATTGGTGCTGGTTCTTTTGGAGTGGTTGCCTACAAAAAACAAACTATAACGGCACAACTTCAAAATCACCAGCACCAATAGAATTAATATTATTTTGTATTTTTCAGTGCAACAACTGATAAGGTCGGTCCAATTTTTTGTAAAAAATATTTATTTTAACAACAATTGCACAACTTCAAAATTTCCAGTGCCAATAGAATTAAGATTATTTTGTATTTTTCAGTGCACCAACAAATAAAGTCGGTTCATTTTTTAAAAAATATTTATTAACAAAAGAAGCCAATATAGGAAAACAGACCATAAATACTCCCACTCCCTACTCGTGTCTCAATCCTGCGGGTGGTTGCCCTATATGAGTTGCCATTATATGTTATATTTCAGGTGTTATGTGGTTCAGAGAAAAAATCGGCTTCACTGGAATTCGAACTCATTGGCCCAAAAAAAAGGTGAAGTCTGGTAGGGTCGCAAATGCAGGTTGCGACGTGCTGGGGGGAAGTCGATACACTGGCTTTCATGGTTCGTTTCTCGCCTTATAACATTTCATAATTGCACGGTATTGTGGGCATAGAGTTAATTTGTTTCTGATAGAGTATAGGTAGTATCTTCTACTCTACACTGAGCTACCTAACCTCAAAATTTAAACATGGCTCGTATTCACATTGATTTTTCGTTGAATAAGTGTGAAAACAATTTGCTATCGTTTTGTGGTTGTGTTGCAGTTGCAATCTGGCTGCCAGTCGCATACAAAAATTATGTTATGTAAAGTGGTTGCTTGCTAACCAGATGCTGGGGTTATAGCAGAAATCTGTAGAATATTAGGTACTTAATACCATTTCAAGTTTTATAGCAACGATGGCGCAATTCAATGCGTTTGCGTTGTAGTTGCTAACTATATCTATAATAAGCGAGTGGGTAATAAATATATCCATAAATGAAGTGATGATGTCTATCGATGCTAGGAAATAATGCAAATTTCAGAAATAAAACCGCGATTTCCATTTCAAATGCAATAATAATACTACTAGTGTGAATTTATACACTGGCATTGATAAAATTTACTTAACAAATTTTAATACACACAATATATAGATATTATAAGTATATTGTAATTTATTATTAAAATAAAATTAATCTTGAATACTCTTTTTTCCAATTTGTTTGTAGTTGTTTTAATATTTAACGTCACGAATAATCTCTCTAATGTTTGGTATAACTCTTTTATGAATAAAATTGTACTTCTCCTAAACAATTGAATTAAACATAATTTCCACACTTCTACCGGTATATCAAACACAAGTATTAACCGTCTGTGTTGTGCTGATGATCTCTAACAAGAATGAAATTGCAGCGATCCAATACTGATGGAATGTTTTGACCGACGAAAATAAAGCATAAGGGTTTGGAGTTGCTTAATATTGTTAGGGTTGAGTGACGGTTACAAAAATAATGCTGAGTATTGATATTTTTTACTTGTATTTTGAATGATTAGATACCATTTATATTTCGTAGTAGAGTGACGACAAACAATTTTTATAATTTTAACAAAATGTTGACTAAATCTTCTTCACTCAGACTTGATGCAAGTACAATATTATATATTTTATTTAAATATATATTTCAGATATGATCCTTATTATTATAATTCACATCCAAGGGAAGCAAGAGATCCTTATCGTTACGATCGGAGTCGAGATTTTGCTGAACGGCCTAGAGATATGTATGATGATTATCGGCGCCCCGAGAGGAAACAGAGAAGAATAATCTACTATGCTACCCTCCCAGATATCCCAAGGAAACCCATAAACATGGACTCGAGAGACGGTTATGACCATAGATCGAGATACGACGATAGATATCCTCCACATGATTCTTATCGAATCAGAGGAGGATATGTGAAACCAAGATATGAGGAGAACTTGGTCAGAACTGACAAGTCTTCATACCCAGTAAAGGTGACTACTGATCTGAGTGTAAGAGAGGTGAAGAAAAATCCAGAAAGGCGAATTTATTCCGACGTTAACAGATCGAGATATGCCCAGAATGCTCCATATCAGCCGGAGAGAATGTGAAAATATTCTTCTGCAATACTAGTGAGCTTATTAGATTTTATTTTATATATTTATTCAATTTTTGAAATCTTTTCCGTTATTAAATGTCGAGTAGACAAATATACATCTAAAAATATAATTTTGTATTATAGTTTACCACTGAGCACTTCTTTTTAATTTTGTATTTCATTTTTAAATGAAGTTGTTTAAATTGTAAGTGATACGTAGTTGTTACATTGTAAAATTTATCAGGTACGATTATAAAGATACCTACTCATCATGTATATACACTGTGGGCAAAATTAAGTTGGAACACATTTTAACCTGTTACACTTTTTTTTGTTTTCAAGCCGATTTCAATAAAATTTGGACACAGTTACGAATTCATCAATTCTTGAACGGTTGCTGTTATTTCGTATAAGGATGACACTACAGGGCCGAATCTAGGGCTTAATTTATATTGCAGTGCTATTTTTGTCGCTGCAATAATAAGCGGCTGTGATTAGTAAACATGTTTTGAGCTCAACCTGACCATTAAACATCAGCATAGGTACCAAATAAGAATAAAATGATACAAACGAAATTAAAAATATTCCTTTTTTTCCATTTTTGTTAGAAGGCTGCATAACGCAATATCATCTACTGGGTGTCATAATGTCAGTTTTATTTTCTAACAAATTAATTCTTATAATAAAAATACTTGAGAAAAACTATATGACAAAATTATACATCTACAATGGTCTTAAATTTAGCAGTTCGACCAGACCGGATAGTAACAGGGGGCTTAACAGGATTTGTAGCAGGGGGTGTAGCAACTTTAGAGGCTAATGTCGGCAGAGGAATCTCATCCTCTGGATCTAAGGACAGAAAAGCAGACTTCGTTCTATCGATGATGGTTTACGTTTGCCGTCGGTGTCGATTGTTAACACATTTTGTTATTACGATTTTATACGGTATAAAATGGTTGAACCGACCTTCGTACGGTGTCGTCTAGTAACTTGACATGCGAGAGACGGGACGCAGACAATGGATGTAGCTCTGGCATGGCAGACCGTATTCCAGCTACACAGTCGTTGCTGGGTTCATGTTCAAGGTTGCTGGGTACCAGCGACTGATCGCAGCAATCTCAAGTCTATTCATCTTCTATTTTTCTTTATCTTGAGTATTTAGTAAATCATTTTGCAGAGTTATTTATTCATCTAATCGTTGTTTTAATTCCTCCATATTAATACAAATTAAGTTAGGTTAATAAATCTGTCCCTACCCGGATATGGAATCGATATACCAAATCAAAACAATATGACAAAAACTGCAAAACATACATAAAAACAGAGCCTAACCAATGCAAGAAACACAAAAAATACAAGCACGAACAATATTCTTACAAAAATTACAATATTTCCAAACCTAAAAAAAATAAATAAATGTTCTTGATTATATCTTATTATAAGAAAAAACAAACAAATGTATTAAAAGCTCGAGTTGGGTTATAACAGTCCAAACTACTGATATTGTAGTAATCCAAAACCATTGGAAGTAGATGACAAAGTTAACTTACAGGTGTATGATTATTCCTCTTGAAAATTTCCTCACTTTGTTAGAATTAATATATTCACGTAGGTACTGGCTGGCCTGTGCTCAACGTAGAACATTGTGTTCTCCTGATGCGTTGTTACCCCACGGCGAGCTGACGAGGAGATGGCAAACTGGAGTTGGTCCAGTTGTGCGGCAGAGGCACAGTCACAGATTCAGGGTAGCCTTAGATCATGTCGGGGTCACCACTTTTTCATACAGGGTGGTTTTTCGGGAAAGACATCGATTGATTGTGGGCAAACGATAACTACAAAGTCTGAAAATTTGGTGACATACTAAAGTCACTAGGAGACATGCGTCTAAAATATTTTCATGTCAGTAGCCTTTCCGTTTATAATGGAAATAGATGCCAACTTTGTTGTTTTAAATAGAATACCCTGTATATTACCGCATTTTTAGATTTCTTGTATAATTTTTAAAATATTTTATGTATAATTTCCTATACCTAAGTCTAACCGTTTTTGACATATTTTAAATTTTATGTCGAAAATTAAGTTTACAGTCCAAAACATAATTATCAATCTTTCATATGAGGAAGCCATTAATATTTAATTTTGGTAGATTTTCTTGTAGAAGAAGATCTACTCTATCAGTATTCTTATGATATTTATATAATAATTTATACAGAGTGATCAAAAAAGAAGCTTGAAAACTAGATCCAAAAAACGTCAAAGATTAATTTTCTCAAATGGAAACCGCCGTTTTTTATTATTTCATTGTATTAAGCAGCGAAAATGAGGAGAACTTTGTATATGGTTGACTATACCAAAAATTTTTAGTTTTTAAAATAATTGGTAATTTTCCATTTTTCTATATAAAAATGCTACACATCTATAAAGTTGTGTTAGAAGCGGGCCATGATTGCATTAGAAAATAATAACAAATGGCTCTTTACTCTTTCATATGATGAACTATCGGAAATGAGAATGTATGAAACTCGTGTTTCCATAAAATTCTTAGAACTAGATATTCCTAATTCAGATCCTACTTGCCTTGTAGAAATTGTTGGATATGCAGCAAAATATCCCAAAATTGCGATTTCAATATTTTTATTGTTAACAATTGGTTTATTTCTACGTACTTTAGGTTTTATAGTTCCAAAGTCCTTTAGAATTTTCTTACCAGATTGCGATTGTATTACATGTTCTTGAAAAAACTTTATCACATTCTCCATAATAAATAAACAAAAATAATCTTTACTTGTATTATTAAGTCTTCTCGGCATAATAATTACACAAAATTTGCAAATGAAAAGTATTGTATTGACTTTTTTGACGCATATTTGACTTTTATTGAAAAATGTTATTATTTTCTAATGCAGTCATGGCCCACTTCTTACCCAACTTCAAATATGTGTAGCATTTTTACAAAGAAAAATGGAAAATTGTCAATTATTCTAAGAACTACTAATTTTTGGCATAGACAACCTCATACAAAGTTCCCCTTATTTTTGCTGCTTAATACAATAATTATAATCAAAATATCATAAGAATACAGATAAAGTAGATTTTCTTCTACAAGAAAATCAACCAAAATTAAATATTAAAAGGCTTCCTTATAGGAAAGATTGATAATTATGTTTTGGACTGTAAACCTAATCTTTAACATAAAATTTTAAATATGTCAAAAACGGTTAGACTTAGGTATAGGACATTATACATAAAATATTTTAAAAATTATACAAGAAATCTAAAAATGCGTTAATATACAGGGTATTCTATTTAAAATAACAAAGTTGGCATCTATGTTCGGTATAACCGGAAATGCTATATATATATATATATATAACTGAATGTCTGTGGGTGTTTGTATGTTTTTTTAATCAAGAGGAAAAAATACTTTTACCTATCATCAGAACTTGATGTTCTGCCTAATATGTCGGACTCGGATGGATTCCCATATCGACTAAAAAACCTCCTCTATCTATGGCCTCTGTTTCTTCCTCAGGATTGCCGTTAGGCATTACTTCACGGAAGAAGGTTCCAGCTACTGCTCTTCCTTCTTTTAGTTAAAGTTGTATTTCTTTCCTTCTATTAGTAGCTTGCTCCCTTTCTGTACATCGAAGATCTTTGAGGATCTCCGTAGCTCCTAGTCGCTTCCTGGGCTACCTCCGATGAAAGCATCATACTTACACTGGCCGAATTTCTTGAACAAGAAAAGTTTCCCAAGCAATGCGTGGTGAGTGGAATAGGGGACATACAAAACACACTTACTAAAGGGCTTGTCGTTCCTCAGCTAGTACTTTAATGGGCAAGATTCCGGCAATAACGCACACTTATTCGGCAATTGACCCAACCAATCCTGATATTGCCGTGCTCGCCGATTTCCTTCTCCGCTATTGACACTGCCAGAGTCACTACGGCTCTCATGGTACCACCATAGGCCTTGCTGAACGATATAACTGCATCCTGTATAATCTGACACTAATCTCCAGCAGCTTTTTGCAATGCTGCAAGTACATCCCAAAGAAATATCTCTGAGCTCATTTGCTGAATTTTCGTCGACTTTTTTCTATATTTGTGGGTATTATGCCACTGAACTGTTTTGTGAGAGTATGTCAGTGTGACTGGGATTTAAAGTTTGAGGGTTACATACCGGAAAATCCCTGAGACATATGTAGGAGAAATTCTCATGCTGTTCTCTCTTGGTGCATGTCTGTGGATGGATCTGGGTTGGTGTTTGGACTGGTTCTACATGAGCGTAGGAATCCAAGATAGAAGGGTTCCGTACTCAATACTTTTGATGACTTTATGTTTTCGTACCACAATCTACCAGGGGAACCAAAGACCAATTACTCATTGACAGCAAGGTGAACTGTGAAAAAGACAAACAGGATTATACATGGCCTGGGTAGATTATAAAAAAGCCTTTGACTCATTGGCACATAGCTGGATTGAAAAATGTCTGAACGTATTCAAGATAAGTGAGAGGATTAAGAAACTTGTGGGTGAGAGCATGAAAACATGGCGCACCACACTCTTTGTCATGGATGAAGAATTTAGAAGTGTGCAAATAAAAAGAGGATTATTCCAGGGCGACTCATTGTCTTCTCTGCGTTTCACCCTATCTCTCATTCCCTTAACAATCATCCTAAACAAAACTACCTTAGAATACGAGATTAGCGAGCAGCTGGGAAGGATAAACCATATACATGGATGATCTGAAACTTTAGCTGGAAACAGAAAATAAATAGAGTCGCTGCTCAATACCTTCAGGTTGTTCAGCCGGGATATTGGCATGAAGTTTGGCCTGGACAAGGAAAGGCGTAGCTACAAGTATTTGGGTATACTCGAAGCAGCTTACATTTTCCACGAAGAAATGAAGAAAATTACCTTGCAAAAATACCGTAAAAGAATCAGGAAGATAGTGAAAAGAAAACTCAACAGCGGTAATACCATTAAGGCCATCAGTACTTGGGCAGTACCGGTAATAAGATACATGGCGGGCATAATCGGCTGGACGCAAGAAGAGCTGGAAGATACAGACAAGAGAAGGACAAAACTAGGGATTTTTTTTTCAACTAATCGCTGAGGAACAAGGACTGACAACAAATGAGACAAATAAACAATACAAAGAACGGATAATAGCTCAAAGAAGAGAAAAATGGCGCAACAAGCTGCTACATGGTAGATACCTGGAAAATAAGGCGAAGTCGCAGATAAGTAGAAGGTGTGGCAGTGAGTGACATCGAGCACTACAAGACGGGACATCACTGATATAGCCAATAGAGCCATACCGAAAGATGCGGGAATAGCCGAGAAGGAAAGGGAAAAAGTCCAAGAATATCAGGCATTGGGTCAGGAAATTACCATAATATGGAAAAAGGAATTCTTCAAGATAAAACCTATCGTGATAGGAGTTCTGTGAGGGATAACACCAAAACTGCACAAGTACCTCCAGGAATTAAACATCAGGGTTCTGGCCCAAGAACGTTAAATCTGAAAGGACGGCCTATTTCCTATGCTGCAATGTACGCCACTTGAATCTGAGGCGTGAAGTCACCACGAGACCTCGGCTAGCCAGAGCGAGCGCTCGCTCATAAATGTATTAGTTATAGTGTGCCTGCAAGTGGCATAGTGAATGAACTGTTGATTAAGCACATCAGAGAGTAGGTAAATGCTAGTTCTTTTTTTTATTTTTGTATCGTTCACTGGTATTGGTTTTAGATATTGCATAAAAATGCCGGGAATGAGATGTGCGGTATTCGGTTGTAATAATATAAAGAAAATAAATGAAAATATCAAATTTCATGTATTTCCTACACCAAAAGATCTTGTGTCACGAACTATCCGAAATGAATGGATCTACAGATGTAAAAGGTCTGATAAATTCAACCCTGACACAAGCAGGATTTGCTTGATTCATTTTTTTGAAAACGATTATGAAAGGGATCTTAAAAGTGAATTATTAAGTAAGTGATAGTTTAATATTCTAAAAATAAGTTTCTTTGCTTGTTTGTGCATTTACGAAAATGAATATTATAAATCAAGTTACAAAAAAAAGTTGGAAATAAAATAATTGTTTTTAATCAATATTTTTAATGTGTAATGTCACATTAATTAGTATGAGGCATTTATTATTGGAAAGAAACACAAAATCTTCACATATATTGGTAAAATTAACAAATTACAGGGGATGAGAGACATGTTTCGGGAATATATATTCCCATTTTCAATCTTGACAAAGGTTATTGAGGAATGTGGCACACGCTATCAATAAATGAGAGTACTGCTTTGTGGCCACCAGCTACTGAAAAAAATTACGTCCCTAAAGCTAGCAGGCAAAGTGAGCAAAATATACATATTAATTAACCCTACAAGTAAAAGAAGTTCTCAAAAAATGATTTTCAAATGTTGTTGTGCTAGCTTTAGATCTCAAGCGAGCCTTTGCTTTCAGCCATTTTTCAAAAAAACTATAAAAGTAATAAATTTCGGAATACATTTCATAATTATCTCTAAATTAGCCCTACAAGCGCTAAAAAAGAAGTTATCAAAAAAGTTGCTTTTTAAAGGTTGCTGTGCTAGCACTAGTTTAAAGCAAGCATAGCACCTAATGTGCGCTACTAGCACCAAATATGTATTTTGCTATTTTGGATTCTGCTCACTTTGCTATGCTAGCATTTATTAGATAGACATTGTACAGGGTGGCCAGATAAGAATGCAAAGTGCCGTATCTCGGGAACAATTCATCATAACTGCGGTAAAAAAAGTGTTGACTAAAGTGATCAAGATAAGATCATGGAAAATATTTTCAGTTTTCCAAGATGATCACAAGAGGGCGTAACCGCCATGTTAAACTTGTAAAGTGATTTTTCATTGATATCCACCTTGTAAACGTACCAAAGAAATTTATGGATTTTAAAGCTAAGCTTTATTCGAGTAATTTTCTATTTAACACTTTTTGACGTATCTATTTAAATAAAGTGGTGGGGGTGATTCAATGTTCTTTTAAATAAACAGCTGTAACTCCTTAACGACTTAACGGATTTCAGCAAGCTTGATCTTGTTGGAAAAAGAGTTTATTGCTCCATCAAATTCATCTTACTCGTAATATGTCTAATTCTTAGTGATGCCGCTAGAGCGCATTTTTCGATATAATTACATAAAATTGCAAAATTCTCAAAAAAATCAAATGTAATAATATAACTTCTTTCACATAAAAATCTAGTGAAATGATACTCAAATAAGCTAGTGAAAACCGCATCTCAATATCTTATTCCTAGCCAAAAATATCAAAGAAAGAAATTTTTTTAAATAAAATTTTCGAGAGATGCTATTTAACCGATATTTATTCTTATTTATTTGTCTTTTTTCAAGATTCAGTAATAAAATTTCATAACTTTATAATTTTTAATAATAAACGTAGGTATGCTTATTTCAAACAATTTATCAAAAACGTGTAGGGGCATAAGAAGGAAGGATGAAATAAAACTAAGGCCTCCTTAAATGCTCGAAGTGGCTTCATCACACTCAATGCATTGTTGGAGTCGCTGTTGCGTAGACATTACAGCAGCTTCAATTTCTGCTCTTAACAAGCTACGAATGGCCTCTTGTATTCGTATCTTCATGTCGTCTCTCGTTGTTGGTGGAAGTTGGTAAACAAACAATATCTTTTAACCGACCCCATAGACAAAAGTCCAAATAGGAGAGGTCTGAAGATTGGGGTGGCCAAGGAAATAGACTTCCTCGTCCAATCCACCCCTGGTGATATATGCGATCTAAATGATCTCGCAAATTTCTCGAAAAATGTGCTGCCACACATTGAGATTCCAGAATCTCTGATGTTGGACATCGCGCATCCAGTGAGCATTGTTTTCCGACCAATATTGCAAAATATGCAAATTGACGTTTCCATCACTTCTAAAAGTTGACTTATCCGTCCAAAGAATTTCGGATAAAAAAAAATATATTTTCCCTAATCATGCCCAACATCCAGTTACAATGATCTATTCGTCGGTCGAAGTCCTCGTCATTTAAGGCTTGCTGTAAAACCATATGATATTGGTGGAGTCTAAGAGTTTGAAATAACAAACACATTGTGAAACCTGTAAAGTAGTCTTCTTATGAAATAAAAACTTACCTATGATCCTTTAAGGTGTTTATAATAAGTAGTACGTGGTCTACCCAATGCGAGAGACATTGCTATCGCTAACATGGGGATTCAATTGCGTGTATGCTAAAACATTAACATTATTGTCTTCCCTTGTTCTAGCACCGTGTCATCGCAACTGAAGTCGAAAGCTGTCAGTATTACTTAAATTTGTCACTAAGCGCGAAAAAATGCTCGCATACCGTAAAGGCCGATTTGGACATCGAACTCTGTATACTCTTTGAGCCAGTGCTGCATTTAAAAGATTCAAAACATACTGCAATCATATCGATAGCTTCATCATTTGTAAGGCATTTTAATAGTTCTAAGGCCTTACTTGTGCATGTAACAAACACAAATTACACTACCTGTCTAAGTATAATTTTGATATTTGTTGACAAGTTAATTTTATGTATCTGTTTTTCTGTCCAGTTTGGACTTCTACCTGTGGGTTCGATTAGAAGGTATTGTTTGCCGAATTCCCCAACAACCAGAGCCTTTCATTTATTATTAAAAATTATAAAATTATGAAATTTTATGACTGAATCTTGAAAAAAGACAAATAAATAAGAATAAATACCGATTTAATAGCAACTCTCGAAAATTTTATTATAAAAAATTTCTTTCTTCGATATTTTTGGCTAGGAATAAGATATCGAGATGCGGTTTTCACTAGCTTATTTGAGTATCATTTCACTACATTTTTATGAGAAAAAGTTATATTATTGCATTTGATTCTTTTGAGAATTTTGCAATTTTATGTAATTATATCGAAAAACACACTCAAGCGGCATCACTAAGAATTGAACATATTACGAGTAAGTTGAATTTGATGGAGCAATAATCTATTTTTCCAACAAGACTAAGCTTGCTAAAATCAGTTCATTCGTTAAGGAGCTACAGCTGTTTATTTAAAAGAACCTTGAATGACCCCCACCACTTTATTTTAATAGATACGTCAAAAAGTGTTAATAGAAAATCACTCGAATAAAGCTTAGCTTTAAAATCCATAAATTTCTTGGTACGTTTACTGGGTGGATATCAATGAAAAATCACTTTACAAGTTTAAGATGGCGGTTACGCCCCTTGGTGGCCATCTTGGAAATCTGAAAATATTTTCCATGATCTTGTCTTGGTCACTTTAGTCAACAGTTTTTTTACCTCAGGTCTCTATGATGAATAGCTCCCGAGATACGGCACTTTGCATTCTTATCTGGCCACCCATATTTTCACATAAAGAATAAATATTAGTTATGACATAATATTATAACGGGAATTATAATTAAGCAGGGTTCGATTTATTTTCATGTGTTTATTTACACTAATAATTACACAACTATATACACATTTATATTCACAGCATTACTTAGCGCTTAGCGCTCTATTCATATTCACTGTTCTCTGCACTAGTGTAGACTCACACTCCACTGACCAACTAACTGTTCACTTATCAACGCTGGTATTTATGCCTAACTGACCTAACCTCCTAGTCTCGATGCTTCGGGTTGTTATCCGTCTCCTACTGCTGTATGTTATTTCCAAATATCTTTCAAGTGTAGAATAGAATATATTGCATCCATAAATTAAATTGGAAAAGTCATATATAAATTTAAAACAATGTGTAGGCATAAGAATAAAATTAACATTCAAGATACAATAACAATGAAATAAAACTCACCAATAGGAACACTAGCTGCTTGCAAGGGAGTCTTCAAGCAGCCGATTGAAATCATCGATTTGATAAAGGCTCTTGTTTATTAAAATTCTTTTCAATGTTTTTTCGAATGATTCCAATGGCAGTTCTCTAATTCTCTTCGGCAAAGAATTGAATAGAGGAATACCTATTGTTTTACTCTTATCTAGTCTTTTCAGAGGCAGAAGGTTTTGTCCTTTCCGGGTATTATATGTGTGGATATCTGAATGTGTTGTTAATGTTTGCAAATTTTTTTTACGTATGTGATATTTTCGTAGACAATATGTGAGAATAGTGTCATGATTCTTTTAAACAGAGGTTTACAGTGTTCAGTATAGCTAGCTTTTACAATGCTACGTACAGCTGCTTTTTGTAAAGTAAAAACTCTTTGCAAGTTTGTAGACTTCCCGTTTCCCCAACACAGTGTCCCGTAGCTCATTACTGAGTGAAATTTTCTTAATATTAATGTTTGCAGCCCAAGTGAGGAAATGGTCGAGATTTACTCCCAAAAATTACTGATTCTGGCTGAGAGATATCGCGAGAAGTATTATGAATATTTGTAAAAAGGTATGTGTTTGTTTCGTTCAAGAATAAATCATTATGGTTAAACCAATGTTTTGCATGAGCAGTAATGTCTGCTGAATTACCATCTATATCATTAATTGATTCTATGTGCAGAGAGAAGGATGTATCGTCAGCGTATAATATGGTTAGCAATTCTCCTTTCAACAACATATGTGAGGGTAGTTCATTGGCATAAATTAAAAATAAGAAAGGCCCCAGTATAGATCCCTGTGGTATGCCTCTTTTAATAAGACCGTTCCTGGCTTACGTTTTCATTAATATACACCCTTTGGGTTCTATTCCGGAGGTAGAATTGAATCATGTTCCTAGAAACTACTCTTATTCCATACCATTCTAATTTTCAAGTAATTTGTCTTCTAAGTACAGGGTCTTTCCTCATAATTAAACAGCTTCTACTGGTATTATTAAACGAGGTGGAAGAAAACTTTTACTAAGAAAGCTGTAGGGTTTATCCAGAACCATCAGGAAAAATAGTTATTGCATATACAGGGTGAATCACAAAGATCTGAACCAAACTTGCCTTTTTTCAATGGAACATCCTTTTATGTTCCATGATGATAGCGCTTGAAATCCTCTCTTCGTATATATATATATATAGTTTACTCATATTTGTTTCAGTAGTTTTTGATATATTCAGTATTAAAGCCAATAATAAGTTTTTTTTATTCTAAAATAATAGTATATCGCATTATCCAGAACTCTATAAAAATACGCAAACAAACAAATAATCTGTTGTCAAAAAAGAGTTCTAATCTGGTAACATAATATAAGTAACTCTAACACTATAAATGCTTTATATAACCACCGTTATTGTTAATGCATTTTCTATAATCATCTTAGAGTAGGGAAAAGTCGTGTGTACACGTAGTTCCATGCTATAAGATAATCATCATCCAATTTATTAACAGAGTTAACAATAAAATGGCATGTCTCTTGATTTAAAGTATTTGTTGTTTTTGTTATTTTATTTATTAAGTCTTCCAGTGTCCTACTTCTTTCTTTATATATACTTTAGCTTTCAAGTTGTAACGTTGTTTTAAACGCACACTACCCTGGCTAGGTCAAAAGCAATTAAGGTTGTGGGTTCAAAGTATTTCAATTAAAACAGATTAGCAATGGGCGTCAAAGTGTTTGATAGATAAATTTCAGATCAGATAAACGGATTACATAACACTTAAAAGTAATCTTGTAGACACTAAAATGCTGAAGAGAGATAACTAATACACTCTAAAACACATCGAATACTCCAAAAGAAAAGATATAGATAAGTGGAAACAAATTATTTATTACTGTAGATTTTTCCTTATTTTTTATTATATTTTTATTATATGTATATATACTTAATTGTCCCACATTTTCAATGTTATCCCCGGTTTTATTCGGGAATACATCCGTTGTTCGTTCCTTTTTGGAAAAATTGCTTGACGTTTCTCCCAAATCTCATTGGGCATCTTCATAAACTTGTTATCTTGATTCGATTCTGATGGAAAACTGTGATTCAACCGTTGGTTGTCTGCTTTTATCCTTATGTCGTGGTCTCAATCCCTGAAATAATCACCCAGGCATCAACAACAACAACACAGGCGGATCCACTACCACCACTATCACAGGCCACGCCCACAGGATATCAATTGAGACCACGACACAAGGATAAAAGAAGGCAAACAAACGGTTAAATCACAGTTTTCGATTAGAATCGAATCAAATCAAGATAACAATCTTATGAAGATGCCCAATGAGATTTGGGAGAAACGTCAAGCAATTTTTCCAAAAAGGAACGAACAACAGATGTATTCCCGAATAAAACCGGGGATAACATTGAAAATGTGGGACAATTAAGTAAAAAGGGTGTTTGTAAATGTGTACTGTGTGTGTGCTTCTCTTACTTAAGATTCCACCGCACGCCACTGCTCATAACAGCAAGTAATGATAACAGCTATGCGCTGGTATTTCAGATTTGCTATTTTCCAACAAAAACAGAAAAAACAATTTTAATTATTTTCTTCTAATCAGTCTATCAGTATTTTTGTTTCGTTTGAGATTACATTTTACAATAATTCAAAAATGAGTAAAGATATCTAGTCGCGGTTTTCGTCAAAATGTAGCTATTTATATAGCTTTTAATATCAATAATAAAAAATGTATCGTGCTATTTAATTTTTTTACAAAAAACGATGAAAACTGAATTCCGCTCTGTAATCTGCGGGAGTTGGGTACACAAACTTTGCAGCAGTTCTGATTGTCCTGAGATTCTCCAATGCGTTTTTAAATTTTCAAATAGTTAAACTATGTTCGTTACTATCGGACATTAGTTCGGTATTATCCCCAAGTGTTGGGAATCCCGAATTAGCAGAATATTTTTTTGATGTGTTTTTTCGTTAATCTTGAAAGATATGTTTAGTTCTTTTACCCGTTATTTATTGGATACAGAAGGCTGCTGGGGGCAAACCAAGAATCGTCCATTTCAACAGGCTGACCCCGTTTGCTGGAGATAAGACACATAAAAAAACTCTATTCCAGTGAAAACCTAGTGACAGTCTGCCTCGGAACTGGCACATCTCGGGACAGTCTGGCGAGCTCGGAGAAACCCCATCCAAAAGCCGATGTGACCGCTAGTAATCAGGCTAACAGGCACGTTTATATAGGTACATTTGACGTCTGATATAACATATTCCGACATACACTGTGTATAAGCCTAATATGATAATAAATAAATGGGGGCGTGGTCGAAAAAATGCCTGGACAGGTATTTTGAGTTGCGATTTTTTTTCAATAAATTTTTTTTAATCAAGGTATGTCATATAAATGTGGTTAATACCAACATTTTAAATATTATTACATTTTTGAATTCTTTAGAAAAATCAAGTTAAACTCCATTTATCTACATTGTCCTATACATATCATGAATTGTTTGAAAAATATTTTATATATATATATATATATATATATATATATATATATATATATATATATATATATTTATTGCCAAAATTTACATTAAAATTAGAAAATTTTTTGATTACAAAAATGCGCTAAAACACACTCAAAACTTATTGTCAGTTTTACAGTCGTTTGAATTTCGCAGATCAGAAAAATGGTTCATTTAACAGAAATACACAAAACAACAATTTTGCAGAATGGTTATGGAGATAATAGACGGACACAAATGGAAGTTGTTCGCTTATTCCATAGCAAATTTCGAAACGTGCCGCCTATAGCACAAGGGATAATTAGTAGAAAAGAAAAGCGGATGCTAATGTAAAAATGATATCAAATAGGATATTATACTTCAGTTTGAGGAAAACCAGAGAGAGGATACAATCACATACTTATCGTCCCCTCGCTCTAATATTCGATTTTAGCCATTCAATTTATCGATCAATAAAATAAAATAAAACTTCATTAGACTTCTTCTTATGCCTGAGATGTTGAGTAATATAAGAAAAAAATCTATTCAAAGTTAGGATGTTACCAATAGGTTCGCGGCGAGCATTTTGAATACCTATCTCCAAATTAAAATTAATGTTTGTTCTCACATTATCAAGAAATAAACAGTATTGCTTATTAGTTTTTAAGTGTGCCGTAGCGAATTTTTGAAACAAATAATTTTCTTTTGTCTTTGCAATAAATCTGAGTACAACTAATATTTCAGCAACAGTTGAAGATAGATATAAGACATTATTCATGGGATATATCTGGAATTTCCTGAAGAATTCAAAAATGAATGATGTACAGGGTGTTGCATTTAAAATAAGAAATTTGTTATTGGTCACTGTTACATGACACCCTGTTTAAAAAGTTTTTATAGAAAAAAACTCAAGCATTTTTTTCGAACACGTTCCCATTTATTTATTATAGAAATTATTCCATTTGGCTGATACACAGTGTATGTCGGAGTATGTTATATAAAAGGTCAGATGTACCTATTACTCTATTACCTATATACATGAACGTGCCCGTTAGCCTGATTGTCACTGTGCAATTTAAAATGCGGCTTATTTTGTTACCTGAGATTAATATATTTTTTGCCAATGATTTACTCATTTGAATCAAGTTTCATTTAAAAAACAGATATCTGCAGAGATCAACGATAAAGCTTTAGAGTTTTCAAAGATTGCCCTCTCCATGTCGGAAATATAGGTATATTGATCATTTGATTAATGTAATTGATAAGAGATCATTATGAAACAATCTCTCAGTGCCTATCCAATGAAAAAAAAAAAAATGCAAAACGCGCAAACACTCATAAAAGGCTAATATATATTCGTATTGCATCTCCTCCTTTTGGGAAGTTGGTCTATAAAACAGCAGGTAATTTGTATATACAATTTATTTTCGTATAGGTAAATATCTTTATAAACACTTGCCTCTTGTAAGAAAATTATAATAATAAAAAAAAACGTATAAAAATATAGACATATATGAATGAAATTTGTAAAAATAGAGCACTCACTGTACTGTAGTTTTTAAATGTTTATAATTTAAGGCATCAAGATAGAAATTTTTCAGAGGCAGTCGGAATATACATACATAGTGGAAACATCAGTAAATCTGTGGAATATTTCCAATAGGTACTACACTGTTATTAGTTATAGTCCTAAATTTTTGGTACAAGTGATGATTGTTATTATTATAGATATAAAAACATCTAAAAAAATGAGGTAAGTGTAGTATGAGATAATTATGAGTTAATTTAGAAACTGTAAAATTCAATTAATTATTATTAGGTAGGTAACTGATTTGTAATGAATGAATTTGTACACAATGCAGAAGTTTTGTTATAAATAATAGGTATTTCAACAACTTAATATAACAAACTCAGTTATTTGTTATTTTATGTTCAACATATTATAAAACAAAACCTAAGAGCATTTTAAAAGTCACCTCTCCATGAGAGAAGAGAATCTAACAAAAAGAGAGCACCATTGATGATTGCCAAAGATGCTTTAGCAAGACCATAATCTCTCCATTCGCTCTTGCCATAGTCGTCAAAGATCTTGATATTCAAGGCACCAGCTGCCACGAATAAGGCACATCCTACCAAAGAGAAGAATATGTCGATCCTTCTGTTGATAGGAGTACTCATAAGATATCCTGCAAAAAATATAATCTCAATCTCAAAAATAAACAATTATGTGTAGATATGATAAGTGGAATGGTATCATTTATTCAATAGTTCTTAGATTAGTATTTTGCGGTTCTTATCTTGGATAAAAAAATAAATATTCTTTTGGTGGGGAAAACCTGCCTGAATCAAAGCGTATCTTAATCGTAGGTAGGTGTTTATTCATACCTGCAAAACTTCCAACAAGAATGATGACATAACCAGCAAAAGCGGCAACGGAAATTGTATCACAAGTGAAGTCATTTGTACGACTCTTATGGTGAAGGCCAATGCAAATAACAGCAAGTGCCTGGAAAAGATATGATTTTGTAGTAGGTAATAACATAATTTTTTATCTTAAAATTTCTGTTCACAAGATTGCAAACAAAATTCATTGCTATAGATGGAAAATATTTGCAAAAAATAAAGAAGCAGAAGCTCGGTTATAATCAAATGTCACGTGTCCAAGAGTAAAATATACCACAACTTGAGCTTATTTTAAAATAGTAAGACGTAAATAAAAAATACTCTACTCGGCTTTAACCAGTTAATCTAATTTGCCTAATGTACCCATGCATAATATAAATCTTTCATATCATGCTTGCAATCAAAACAATAGTAAAATAAGATAAATTTCGCCTGCGTTTTCCTATAATTAATAACTCCTTCTCTGTTAAGTTCAACAGAAACTAATCACAATAGCCTTTAGTGCAATAAATAACATCGTAAATTATTTATATAAATAGTTATTATTTCAAAATTATGTTGAATGGTTGTATGTACATACAACAGTCACACCGACATGCAATGAGTCATCGTCTAAAATTAGATCTTAGCAAAACAATAAAAATTCGTAGTCTTGTAGGAGGAGGCTATTACTGTTGATTAGTTTCTGCTACAATTTCCATCAATGATGTTATACCGTTGCGATAACTATATGCACAAGTCAGATATTATTTTGAGTTATGTATCTGAATATTTCTATCATAAATCTTATTGATAATCACAAGAACAAGAGATATCCTATATAAATAAATAACATAAAAATATAACTAGGACCAACTAAATGATGCACTTTATGTAATTCAGGATTCGATACCTTGTCAACGGCCTCTTGAAAATAATTGCCTAATTGCTAATAGATTTAAAACGAATGTTATACAGGTGTTATGATTAAACAAAAGGACTCTTAACTCAGAAATAATTTCACTAATGTAAAAGCAATTACCTACTTCAAATTCTTATCTTTAAAGTAGATACACAACAATTTATTGAAACTATTGCGAATTTTACCTTGTTTCCGAAACGACACTGTCACCAATGTTTTACCTTCTCAAGCCCTAACTACGAAATTGTTAGATTTTTCAAGAAATTCTTAACTAAAAATATTGCAATAAATGAAAGGTTCTATAAACTAGACATATTTTGGAAGAACAATGTTACGAAAAAATCCTGAAAATTTCAAAACAGAACCATCACTCGTTGCACTTTTACGATGTGGAAAAAGGTTACATACATAAAAACATATAGTCGAATTGTATACCTCCTTCTTAAGGGAAGTCGCTTAAAGATTTTACTTCATAATTTTTGCATTGGAATAAGCCACAAAATTGAGTACATATAATTATCATTATGGATGGTAATTTTTGGCGGCTGTGAAGATGCCGACTATTTTGAAACAGTTCTATATTTATTTGTAAATTGTGATAAAAATACATTTTATTATCGTTTAATGTTATTAAATTGATAAGGGCAACATTATTATGCTTTTTAAATTCTAAACTGGATTTAAAATATATCTGAAGCACTACATAGAGAGAGCTACATCTATTTGTTTTATTTAACAAAAATATCGTGTAACATCAATAATAAGTAGGTACATGTAGTATTCATACGCAACAGTTTACTTGGATATTTTAATTTTATTGCTTCCAAATGCTTTTGGTTTCTTTACAAATAAGGTTTATGGAAATGAGCTCATTATACCTCAGGCAGCCAGGCATTATATATTATACAGGGTGTCTATGAGAAGTTCTATCCAGTTACTAGCTGTGATTGATGATCTGTTTATGTTATTATTTACTTCAACATACGAGTACTTGGAGAAAACGCAACTTAAAAAATTCAAAAACTAAGTTAGGGAAACTAGATCATTTTGAATTGAAATCACTTCGAACAGGTATGAGATTTTGTTAAGTGTTTGAAACCGTGCAGAAAAAGTCTATTATAAAAATATATTTAAGTTCAATTCTTGAAATACGTTTTATTTATTATTATTTATTATTCACATGTACGTACTTATAGATATTTAGTTTTGATTGTTATTACTCTCATTTGAATTGTAGTCATTTCTATTTTTAGATGCATTACTTATGTGTCCATGGGACTATTCAACAATCATAAATTATCATAAAAAACTAATACCATAGTATAAGTAATACCTACCTATTACATAAAAGCGTCGCAATGAAATTTTCGTTTGGAACAACCTTCTCAACATTCATTGTACCCAATTGGAAAAGTGAAAAAAGGGTCATGTAATATAGCTGACATAATTATTGTAAAATGCTTATGACGCCTTTTAAGGTATAAAGCATCTCTTGAATGCCACTATATTCAAGGGCACTCTGTCCTAAATATGATTGAGAAATAAGTTACTGCTATAATAGGTACTCAGTTGTATATTCTTGAGAGTATAGAGTAACTAATGTATTCAGAATCATAAGTTCCGATAATACTTTTAAACCGAAATAATAAAATCTAAAGAGAAAAGTACATGATAATTATTAGGTATAATTGTAATTAAATATTTTATATTCAAGGTTTTGTCATTACAACCAAATTCCAATAGATGATTCTAATATATAACGATATCGTTGAGGTTTATGTTAAAGATTTTTCGAAAAACAATTTATGTATTGCTTTTGGTTTATGGGTTAAATAAAATAATCCTATTGAAGAGCACTCTAAAGTTTTGTTACTAGATAGAATGAATATGACAACGAAAATTCGAAACTCCTATCACGTCCTCATATGAACATAATAATGAAATTATCATTTCTGCACCCTTTAATGGCATTATTTAATTGTGTATCTATGTATATAAAGAATATTACGTCATGGTCAATGTGTACCTATCTATCTTTTTGATATTTATACCTTATAAATTATAAACTGAATCAATTTGTGTTTATAAGATGATGAATATAATCTAAATTTAAACCGAAAGTTTGTTTATTTATCGAGCTTGTGTCAGCAAAGCTAAAACATTAGTAATTTCCAGCTTATTATTTTCAGTAAAATAATCGATATAAATATTGATACCTCTGTTTTTAAGCAGGTATTTTGGTTTCGGACAGATATTTAACGTAATAAAAAAAATAAGATACATCAAATACTGAAACACTGATAGAGGCTGGAGATTTTGTACTTACCAATTCTAAAAATTTGATTATGGATAATCTGCTAACTGCCATTGTGTTCTAATAATTTTTGTTCACTGAACTAAGAAATCGATTGACTATTGACTCAAATTGTAGCGTACTCAAAGTGTGGAGTTAATGCATCGACCAAATGCTGGCGAATCTGAGCCTGCTGAGATACTGGCAGTGGGATTGGGATTATTCAGTCACTTCGTTACTTCGTTTGGCGTTTATTGTATCGTTGTATTACGTTGAAGGAGCAGGAGGGACAGTGCGGCAGCAGGAGGAACCGAGACTGCATGAGGAATCATCGGTGATACGCAGGGCCGGACTACATTTTTCTAGAAATCGTCGTCCCGTCTCGAAAATCTAAATTTTATCGTGGTCTTGGTACTATTGTTATCAGAAGTTAAAATTCATCACATTAAAATCATCATGTTCTAAACAATCAATTTTTTAACAAAAAAATACTCATGTCATATATATTCTTTATTGTTTTGTAATACTATGCTCAGTAGTTTTGGAAATAAGTAGAGGAATGGTCAATTGTAGTATATTTATTATATTTATTATATATTTATAAATATATATATATATATATATATATATATATATATATATGTATATATATATATATATATATATATGTATATATATATAAATGTATATATATATTTATTTCATTTTGATTTACACATAACGAGTCCTTTCATTTGATATCACATGATGTGCTTGAGTTTTTTTTATTTATTTTATAATTTGCTCCTACATGTCCGTGTTGCGATCATCTAGCTCTACATCAATACCAAATTTAAACTTTTTACGTTTTGTAGATTCTGATAAAATAGGTTTGATGTCACATGATGGGCTGGATGCGATCGTTCACACTTTTGAATTTCGAAAGAATTTCAACGGCATGTTGTTATATGTCCAAAAAACATTTGGTTCAAAAGTTTATTTATATATATATATATATATATATATATATATATATATATATATATATATATATATATATATACATATATATGGGATATTACGAAATTTGTTAACACGATAGAGGTCGCAGTTTTGGAGGTATCAAGTTCAAATTGGCTGCAAAAATCAATCTCCTAAATATCTCGGCCAAGTTCGTTATTGGGCAATATCGGGTAAGTAGTTTCAAAATGGCGACCGTTCGAACATTTAAAAAATTATCAAAAAAGAGCCTTAGTGTGAATATCATCAAAAATAATTTTGGGTTATAGATATAATCAGTACCTACAACTTTTGTTCGAAGCAATTTTCCATAAAATGCACAGAAAAAAAAATAAAGAAAAAGTAAGAAATATTGATAAAATATGAACACTCAATATAAATTTGAAGTAATTGTACATTTTCTGGAGATCTTGATAAGGACCCTGATTTAGAAAATATATAGTATATTTATTGATAAGAAATAGGCGAAAAAAAATCAGCCTTGAAGTGGAACGCGAACCCTGTCTGCTTTATATTCAACAGCCAAAACAAACAAAAACCTATAACCGCAAGGCTATGATACATACGGCAACTTATATGTAATGACATGTAGGTATACCAATGAAAAGGTTGTTCAAATTTCAATTCAATGAATTTAGAGAAATTTACCTTTCCGCAGGCTACAGGCCATCGGGATTTTTTATTTTTTTTTATAATTTGCTCCTACATGACCGTGTTGCGATCATCTAGCTCTACATCAATACCAAATTTAAACTTTTTACGTTTTGTAGATTCTAAGAAAATAGTCTGTGACTAACGCCAAGTTATACAACAGACTGACCTTAAAATGGTTCCGAAACTTTAAAGAGCTTTCCACCGAGAATATACGGACTATCTTTTAAAGATTCATTTTCTAATGTATTTCGCTGTTCAAGCATCAGGAGAATGACCTCTTTAATACCAGCCTTAAGTATTGATTATAAATATGGCTGACAATGTTTAATATATTTTCAAATGTATAACCAGTTTTAAATTTCTTTATTAGCCTCATATTATGATTTGTAAGAGATAATCTACCACTTTTATTGTTCTACATTTGGCGAACATTTAGTAAAATTATGATAGACATGTACAACCGTATTCCTAAACAAAAAATAGTTTAATACTAGTTTAGTTTATCTGTTAGATACCTATTTGGGTAACGATAATATTGAAGCGGGAACTGTCTCACTAACGTGAGTGGAATAAGGGCAGGGCTATGTTTGACCATAAACCAGTTAGCCAACACGAATTTGCAAAATTTACATTTTTACATTTATGTTGATCGTTTGTGAACGTTTGTGACGCGTTTTTTTTTCCTAAATATTTAATGAGTTATTAGAGTTTTAAATGATGAGGCCTGCAGGGAAATAAGGGGGCTCGTTGTGCCTAAAAACTCAACTGGCAGCCTCAATACAATACCCTGCCGCGGACCAACTTCACCTGTCCCAGCTGTAGTGTCGTGGCTAAGGGATTGCACACAGGTAGTACGATGCCAGGTGAGTTCTTGAGACCACCTGTTAAACCAACGCCTGGCTGTCTGTGGTCATGTCTCGCGGGCCAGTGCGGGGGGGGTCTTGGCTTGACCGCCTGGACCAAGAGGAAATAACCTCGTCAAAAATTCTAAATCCAAAGTGGGAAACCAGGCTAAGGATGCATGGCTAGTTAGAGGACTAGTCCCTACTGGCTTCAACCTTGGAGTACCGGGGGGAACTCCATTGTAACAAACCCCTTACTTCTGCATGCGGGGCTCTGCAGAAGCGGACCGACGTGACCCTTGCTACTCGTGGGACCAGTTATGGACAAAGAAGCGAAAAGAAAACCCACCGGAGGAGAGGAGGAGAAAGCCTCCACCTCTTCATCCGGGCCCCTTGAAAAACGGAAAAACAAAACTCGCCTGCCATTCGAGCTGCCCAAATTAGGACAGCCCGGCGGTAGAGACGATCCACTGAGAAAGGGCCTCAGTGGAGCTGGAGTGCGGAAGTACCTGCGACTCCTCCATCAGGGCCTTGCACCAGAGGAGGCCAGAAAACAGGCTCTTCAGCACCCCATCAAACCAATCCACCCAACCCCGGGAGTAACCCCGACGGGTAAGGGGAAAGGCAAGAGAGGTCCGGAGCACATCACACCTCCGGAACGGCCTCACTCAAAGAAGCCGAAGACAGCTGCGGCAAAAACCGGGCAAGCCACTGGATTTGCAGCAGCAGTCAAGGCAAAGAAGGCGACCAGGGTAGGAATATTACCCAAGGAATACCCGAAGGTTATCCTGGGAGCCGAGCGGCTCTCCTCACTAGAGGATATGCTAGTGGAAGAGATGTGCCGCAGCGAGGAGAGGGGGATCCACTTCACCGGCATTCATTTCCGCTGTGGAATGATGCTGGTAGACTGTGGATCCCAGAAATCGGCGGACTGGCTCATGAAGTCAGTGCCGACACTAAGTTCTTGGGAAGGACCCGAGTTGGTGGCGTTGGGAGAAAATGACATCCCTAAACCCGTCACCATAACCGTGTTCTTCCCACGAAGCCTCGACATGGAGACGGAGAAAATCCTCCGACTCGTCGAGGTTCAGAACTCTAACCTCAGCACTGGAGCTTGGAAAGTTCTAAGCTCCAAGAAAGAGGGAAGTGGCAAGGTTCTCACGATTGGGATTGACCACCAATCGGGAGAAGCCCTGAAAGCAGGGGGGTGCTTAATGAACTTTCGGTTCGGGCACATTCCTGTCTCAGGGCTAGGCAAGAAACCAAACCCAGTGGTGGTTTCCAGAGATGCGGAGATACCCTCCACATCCCGGAAATCTGGGGAGCAGGGAGCTCCAGTTGACTCGGGTCGAACTGGGGCTCCGACCGACTCCAAGGAGACTACCGGGGGGACGGAGAATACCTCTGCACCCCTGGAGGTTGAGGGCCAAACCCAAGAAACTTCCTCGAATTCCGGAAAGGACACCTCCCGTATGGAATTCGAGGAAGGACAGGAAGAGAGAAGGCAGGGGGATTTATAGAGGCTGGACTACCCAGCCCATCCACCCCACACAAATAACCCTTCATCTTCACGAAGGCAGCGCAGGTGAACCTGCATCACGCGAAGGGAGCTTCAGCAGTGATTGCAAGGTTATTCGCAAAGCTAAAACTGGATATTGTACTGATCCAGGAACCCTGGATCGACAAAGTAGGCCAAATCAGAGGTTTGGCCTGTAAAGACTCAATATTGATTTATGACCAGAGGCAAGTATCCTCACGTGCCTGTGTGCTCATAAGAAACAATATTAAATATATTTGTGTTTCAGAATACATGACTCGGGATCTAACTCCAATAATGGTACACCTCAATATTGGGGGCATCGACCGAGACATTGTCATAGCATCCGCTTACTTCGCTGGAGATGGGCCAACAATACCGCCAGCAGAAGTGCAGGAGCTGGTACAATACTGTAACAGCAGACAACTGCCAGTCATAATAGGCTGTGACGCCAATGCGCATAACGTTATTTGGGGAAGCACGAACAACAATTCCAGAGGGGAGTGCTTACTTGAATATCTCTTAGCTAATAACCTCGAGACCCTCAATGTGGGGACAACTCCCACTTTTGTCACGAGAGCAAGAGAAGAAGTCCTGGATGTAACAATTTCTAATGTTGCTGCGAGGAAAAATGTTATAGGTGGGAAAGTGATGAACGAACCATCACTTTCAGACCATAGGATTATCGAATTCAGGATAACGGGGGAGGTTACCTCGTCGACCTCAAGCAGAAATCCTAGAAATACGGATTGGTCTATCTATAAGATCCATCTGAAGCAAAACTTGGAACAGATCGACAAGAATGGGGCAAAACACCCGCACTACGATCTGGAACAAAAAGTCGAACAGGTTAGTGCGGCAATAACTGAGGCTTTTCACTCAAGTTGTCCACTCTCGAAAGTTCGAACAAGTAAGGAAGCACCTTGGTGGAACAAGAACCTGTCAAACCTCAGGCTAGAGGTCCGTCGGCTCTTTAATAGGGCCAAAAGAGATGGTAATTGGCAGGGGTACACTGAGAAGCTTACTCAGTACAATAAGGAGATCAGGAAGGCCAAAAGGCTTAATTTTCAAGCCTTTTGTGAAAAGATCACTTCCACTCCCACAGCAGCCAGACTTCAAAAAGTCATGGCAAAGGGGGGAATAATTCCCACAATGTTGCTTAAAAAGCCAGACGGGTCATACACTGAGCGAGAAGAGGAACGATCCACTCTCCTCCTCAAAACACACTTCCCAGGTAGTGAACCCTCAATCAGTATGGACATAGCAACTCAAATCAAGAATCCTCGCAGGGAAGATTGGGATATTGCTAAGAAAATATTTACAAAGCAACGGTTGGAATGGGCAATAAACACCTTTCAACCGTATAAATCACCAGGAGTAGATGGAATTTCCCCAGTACTCCTGCAGAAAGGAATGGAGGAGATTCTTCCCCATCTTCTGAGGATATCAAGAAGCTGTTTAGCACTCGGTCATATACCTAAAATTTGGAGAAGGGCAAAGGTAACCTTCATACCAAAAATAGGTAAAAAAGATGCGACCGATCCTCGATCTTTCAGACCCATCTGCTTAACATCGTTTCTATTGAAAACAATGGAGAAAGTAGTGGATAACCACATAAGAACGGAGTATCTGGAGAATAAACCACTTCACAAATGTCAGCATGCTTACAGGGCGGGCAGATCAACAGAGACGGCCCTGTATCAGCTGACCGAAGTCATCCAGAGCACTCTGAATAACAAAGAAATCGCCATGTGTGCCTTCCTAGACATATCTGGGGCCTTTGACAACACAACTCACGTGTCGGTCGAAGAGGCACTCAAAAGGCGAGTGGTGAACAAAACCATTATTAAATGGATGTATGAGATGTTAAAGACGAGAATAGCTGAGACGCAGGTGGGCAATCAAACCACCTCCGTTAAGGGCACTCGCGGAACACCTCAAGGAGGAGTAATATCTCCCCTTTTATGGAGTCTAGTAGTGGATGAACTACTCCACAGGCTTACGGAGCTTGGCTTCGAATGTATAGGCTATGCAGATGACATAGTCCTAATAGTTAGAGGTAAATTCTGGAATACCTTATGCGACTTGATGCAAGAGGGCCTCAAAACTATTGAACAGTGGTGCTTGTCAGTAGGACTAAATATCAACCCAACCAAGACCACAGTAATTCCATTTACCAGGAAAAGGAAACTTCCAACTACGAAATATCTCTCTTTACAGGGAGACATCATAGGATGGAAGTCTGAAGTTAAATATCTGGGAGTAACCCTAGATAGCAAACTTCTGTGGAACAAACACTTCGAGATTACTGCCAATAAAGCAACAAAGGCCTTGATGGCGTGCAGAAGACTCGCTGGTAGGACTTGGGGTTGTAACCCAAAAATACTGCGATGGATGTACGTCATGATTGTGAGCGATAAGGGAATCAGGAATCAGAGAGCCTGGTCCTCTCTGACGAAATATATCCTGTCAGCGAACCTTCCCAGTGACGAGATGATAAAGAAAACTAGCATCGAGAAAACGTTCACCACGATGCTAAGTAGAAAAGAAGATTGGGAAAGGGAGTCTACATCCCAAGCCCTTAAGAAAAATACCATCAAATGGTACACAGATGGTTTTAAAACTACGACGGGGACTGGCGCTGGAGTATTCGGGCCTGGCACCAAATGCTCACTACCGTTAGGCCGCTGTCCCAGCATCTTTCAGGCAGAAATTCTTGCAATCGAAAGATGTGTGGAAATGAACCTAGAAAGAAACTAACAGAAATGTGATATAGCCATACACTCTGATAGTCAGGCTGCGATTAAAGCACTGAGCTCCCATATCATCGATTCTAAGATAGTATGGGAGTGCCGAAGAAAACTCAACAAAATCGGCAAGAATAACAAGGTCTATCTAATCTGGGTTCCCGGCCACTCCGGAATCAAAGGAAATGAAGAGGCCAACACACTTGCCAAAAAAGGAGCACAAGCTCCTTTTATTGGCCCAGAACCTTTCTGTGGCACAGGTAAATGTACCTACAAGAAAGAGTTCCAAGAGAAGGAAGAAACCGAAAGAGAAAACCTCTGGCGGAATCTTCCTGGGCTGGATCATTCCAAAAAGTTTCTTGGAAACTTTGACACTGCGAGATCTAAGAAACATCTGGATCTTAGCAAGAATATGCTACACCTGCTCATTAGATTCCTTACAGGACATTGCCGCCTCAGGAAGCACCTGTTGAGATTGGGTCTAGCAGAAAATGACGAGTGCAGATTCTGCGGGGAAGAGGAGGAAACTCCGGATCACCTGGTGACGGAATGCCTCGCAATAGCCAGCCAACGCATAAAATGCTTTGGACAAGAAACTGTCAGTAGTGAGGAAGTAATCCGCTTGAAGCCATCCCAGATACTGGAGTTCATTAGAACTCTGGAACTGGAGGGCGAGCTGTAGACATCGAAATAGCGAGAACAGCTCTGACGGGGGGCACAATAGACCTAAAGGTCGCAGTGCATTGAAACCCCCTTTCAATCTACAATCTACAATCTAGAGTTTTAAATAATTAAGACCGATTCGCCAACACTTCTTGAAAATAGACCTTACATTTGTTTTAATTAATTTCTCGTTTGTGAAACACAAATATAGTAATGAAATCCTTAGTCAACAATCTAATTAAATTAAAGTCATTAAATATAGTCACAAAAGAAAAAAAAACGCGTCACAAACGATTCACATACGATCTGAATCAACAGAAATTTAATAAATATTTTTTACAAAAAATTGGAAAATCCAGGCAGTTGTTAAATGATAGAACGAGAGTCGGAATTTGCATTTACTGTGTGTATAGAATAAGGATAAATATCTGTATTTGAAAAATAGGAAAAAAATAGCAAAATGGCAAGTGCAAGTAAACTAAGAGTTGAAATTAGAATAACAAGAAGAAAAATTGGAAAAGAAATTAGAACAGCAGAAAGAAGAAATGGAACAGAGACTGGTTAAACGATTAAAAGAACATTCTAGAAGTTTGGAACATAAGTTCTTAGGTATTTTAGTCCTAAAAGAAAAAGTGGAAGCTGAGGTAAATGAACTGAGAAATAAATTAGACACCAAATGTGCTGGTTTATTAAAGGAGATCCCTGAAACAAAATTTGTAGAAACGGGAAAAGTTAGAATGCAACCTCGTTAGTTTGATGGAAAGGCATTTATATTGTCCAACATAAGATCAAGAAAAGATTGCATTTACTGTGGAATCTAGCTCTGGACAGTTATGCCATTCGGGCTGTGCAACGCTCCTGCTACCTTCGAATGGAAACTATAATAACTGGGCTGTCTTGGGAAACTTGCTTAGTTTTATTAGAATACATGATTGTTACTGACAAGTCATTCGAAGATGTCATGAAGAGCTTGGAGCCAGTATTTATTAGATTAAGCAACCCCGGTCTTATTGATGCAATGGCCAATACCAAATAACAAGCAGGATTAAAAAGCTTTCTGGGTTTGTGCAATTAGTATGTACCAGGATTTGCTAAAGTTTCAAGGTCGCTAACCAAGCTTACAGAAGAAGGTCGCAAGATCCAGTGGGTAAGAGATTGCCAACAATCTTTCAATGAGTTCATGGGAGCACGAATAACTGCTCTAATTTTGACTTATACCCTACCAACTGGCAAGTTTATTCTGGATACAGATGCAAGCAATGTAGGGATTGGAGCCGTGTTTTCGCAGGTATAACATGGACAAGCATTGGTTATTGGCTATTTCAACAAGAATCTATCAATATAAAAAAAGCTATTGCGTAACCAGAAGAGAATTATTGGCGATCGTAAAGTCTGTTGAATACTTCTATAATTACATTTATGGTCTAACATGCTTGCTGAGAACAGAACATGCGTCCCTCAAGTGGATTTTGAAATTGAAAATTGCGCTGGTAAACCCTATCGAAATGGAGACGCACTCTCGAAGAGACCTTGTCCTGATGATTATTGGCACTGTAATCGAGCGGAAGAGTTGGATGCAGCTGCGAAAAACAACGGTTCATAACCGTTGGAGGCCAGAGGAACTTCAAAAACACTTATTGGGTTCAGCGAAATTTTCTTGTTCTACAAAATGGAGTCTTGAAGCGAGCTCTTGAGAATCCGGATGGTAAAGAGGATATAAAATAGCTAGTAGCACTTTTATACTATGTGATTTATAGAATCAAGGAGACTAGCGCAGGTAACCTAAACTTATCTATTTCAACAGACTATCCCTTTTTGCTGATAAAAATAACGAGACATATGTAAAAGAACTACTCCTCCAATAACCGATTTTTTTTGGTTTACGTTATGGCAACCTACTCCGGCACAGCTACAGTTAGATTTGGTGTAACTCGAGAAGAACAAGCTGTCAGAGTATTAAATCACACATTTGGGCAGGTGTAAGAACGACTACTGGTGGAGAATGCTATGAAATTATATGGCCTGTATTTTGGATTGATTGGATTGGAGAGATGTTAGGAATATTCTTGAAATTCTCTCCAGTATTTATATTTGGAACCAGGTTTGTGCAACAGCACCCAAAACTATAGATTGCTTCTTCCACAAAACATCGCACTTTAGGAGAGGTGTCTGGTGCTGCTTCAGATATGGTCTGAATGTAAGTGTTTTGTCTGGAAACACCGTGCTGGAGTATTCAGAAACATTCAAAGAGCGTACCTAGAGCGTAATTAATGTATCTATACTTAAGAATCGCTAATCTCTTTACAATATCATACTTAACGATTTTAGTAGATATCAAAGTAGCCTATCACCGAACCGTGTTTATGAATACGACTGACAGGATTTAGAATGCAACAAACGACAAAACAATAGATAATTATAGCATTTTTGGATTTTTGATGGTAATTTAATTTTCTGGAGGAGAGCACTAGAGTAGTATATTTTTTGATTATCATTTAGTAAACAAAGATACACATATATTGTTGGCTTTCATATTGAAATTCATTGGACATATCTTTACAAGCTAGTGAAAAAAAAAGTGGAACTGGAGTTTTGTTAAAGAAACATAGATTTGTCATTACCATAGTCGCTGACTTTTCAAAAACCTCATTGGGTGCTCATCGACTGTGATTTATTATCTATTATAAGTTAGGTTTTTTAAAAGTATTGAAGACTTCCCCAAGGTTATTATTCGGCAAGTTCGGGGTTTATAGTCTACATTCTTTGGTATTGGTAACTATAGGTATAGTGCACATAGGAACATAAAAATAATAGGTATTCTATTTCAATAGCTCATACTACCCACTTAAAACCAAAAAAGGCAAAACAAAATGAAAATTATTTTTCTAAGGAAAAAACATTTTGTCGTACAGTAGCCTTACCAATATAAACATTTTTTACAAAAGATTGGACCGACGTTATTAGTTGGTGCACTGAAAAATACAAAATAATATTAATTCTATTGTTGCTGTTACTTTTGAAGTTGTGAAGTTGCAGTTAGATTGATAACTTTTTGCACCAACTTCACAAGTACCAGCACCAATAGAATTATTTTTTTTGTATTTTTCAATGCACCAACTAATAACATGGGTCCAGTTTTTTTGAAAAAAATATTTATTTCACTATTTTGAGTTTAACATTAGTCACGAAAATCGTTGAACGTTCACCAATACCATAGAAGATCCTATTACCCACGTATATATTTTCCTTGTATTTATTATTTAGAGATCTCAAAACATCGTGGCAGAGATACGCTTAAGTATTTTAGATTTTACCAATTTACCACCGCTGTAACTCGAAAACCGCAACTCTAAGGAAAAAATGTTCCGTATAAATGTTACTACAAATAATCTGGTCTTTCATGTAGTGCCCTCAGATTTTCAATTTTTGAAAGAGATTGTCCCCTCGACAAATAAAAAATACACATGTTTGAAATTTTAACATCGCCGTAGCTCGAAAACCGTAAGTCTTTTGAAAAAATGCTCAGCTTAAACGTTTCCGGATATTGTCCTGTGCTTAATTATGAGACCTCACATTTTTTATTTTCGAGAAAAATCGGCCCCTTCAACCAATTCGGGGGGTGTTTTCTGAAGGGAAGGAGATTCGGATTTGAGTTTTTATGAATAAGGGACCATTTCTCAAGTTTTCTCTTGCTATTGAATCAAAAATCATCAAAATCGGAGTACGTTTACTATATAAAACGCGCGCACGAACCAAAAAAAGCATTCGATTTGTATACCGTTTGGTATCACTCTGATCCGCAATTTCTCTATTGACATGAAGAACGGAATAATCATTTAACCGACGTTGGATCATAGTACCTACTACGTAAGTATGTTTTCAGCCTTCTAAAAGCTGTTCAGCCGTACACGACGATACGGGAATAGTAAGCAACATTGTCACAAATTTAAAAACTTCTGGTATTAATTCCTTCACAGATTTTCTTTCATCATCAGATTTGAAGAGGCATACTGCATCTTCGAGTTTATTTATGGCAATGTTTTTCGATTTACAAATGTTCAGTAACATATCTCTAAACCCCTTTAATCTACAATCTACAACATATCTCTATGTAGTGTTAGTTGATCTGGGTCAAAATCATGTTCATAAAAAATCCGGCACGGTTGTTAATGGCAGTGAGACGTCTCAATTTTGTTTATAAATTCGCCCGGGTTTCTCATGGGTGCTCAGCACCCACGGAGACCGTTCTCATGGGTGCCCGAGCCCCGGAGCACCCACGGAGTCGGAGCCTTCTTTCTACTAGCAAAAACAAAAACAAAATTAAGAATACGAACTGGATAGCTTGGTTCAATACAGTTTAAGGACAAGGCAGACGTTTCACTTAGATAGTTGGTTTTGGAATTATAGTCGAACTCAAATTTTATATATAATCTGATATCATATTTCCGTAAACAAAAGAAAAGAGTCAGTCCAATTATTCTTATAAATAATATTGGTCTAAGAAAAACACAATTTCTTAACAGAAACATATATTCCAAATAACAATCCCTACCCATAAGACAGCGAATCTAAATGGTTGATTTAAAGTTCAAATACGAGTTAATTTCCGCTTACAATGATCCCTATAAATCTAAAGCCAAACAAACCAAATAAACTTCGCATTTGAAAATAAAATCTTAAATAAATCTTATTATTTTCCAGCATCTATAAATTTGTCTTTACGTATTATTGGTAAAAGCCACTATGGATTCATAATAATCATCATTATTTAGCTTAAGCCGGCCCTGAATAATTCCATCAAAACATTGGACCTGTATAAGCCATGACACACATACTATATTATATCATCGTTCAAATAGTTGACCTACGTTTGATGGTTGAGATAGTAAAGAAGGCTGGGCGGTGGATACCTACTCACTCAAAGTACTAAGCATTTTCATTAGATATAAATAAATGCCTAAATTATAAAATATATAAAAATAATTTCACATTGTCTTGTTATGACATCGAAATATATCCGTCACAAATCAATGACGTAAGGTATGAGATCATTCAACATTCAAAGAAATACATTGTAATTAGTAGTTATCACGGCTGAAAATAGATATTACTAATATTGATAAGACAATTATTTGTTTTCTGTTATGTACGTAAGTTTTAATTTCTTTTAATATTATTTTTTGTTTAATTTCTTCCTGAAAAACATTTTTTTATGATTTCTTTCTTTTGAATCTCTGGGTACCACATGAAAGACCATAGTATTTGCAGCAACATTTATAATGAACCTTTTATGGTTTTCGAGTTATGCGGTGGTAAAATGGTTAAAGCTAAAATACTAATGTGAATTTCCCCTGCAATGTTCTTAGATATCTTATAACCAGTACAAGCAAAGAGTATACGTGGGTAATAGGATAAGTACTAACTTCTTTGGTATTAGTGAAAGTTCAACGATTTTCGTGACTAACGTTACACTCAGGGTGAAATAAATATTTTTTACATAAAAATGGACCAACGTTATTAGTTGGTGCACTGAAAAATAGGAAATACTTGTTGGTGCCAGTCCAACTACAACTGCACAACTTCAAAAGTTACAGCATAAATAGACTTAATATTATTTCATATTTTTCAATACACCAACTAATAACGTCGATCCAATTTTTTGTAGAAAATATTTATAGAATACTTTTGCAACTATGGGATATCGGAATATTTGCCATAATTGTCGAAAAGATAAGAAGAAGGTTAGAGCAAAAACAAAGAATTTAATATAGAACATTGTTTTATAAAAATTATTTTATAAACATATCGAAGGGCTCAAGAAAGCGTCTTCTACATGGTCCCCTCTTTCCCAGTATATTTCCCTATAGAACATGCAGCTGTGGCCTACAATGTTCATTAATTTTCATAGCTTTTTTTGTTTTTTTTTGCTTGAAACCATAATCTGAAAATCTGAATTATTTGTTTAGATCATCCAGAATCTGGTAAACTCATAGAGAACATATAGCGACCAAACGTATCATTTTTGAATTCCTAAAAATGAGATACAAAATTTAACTGTAATGTTTTTTATACATGTAACTCTTTTCGCATTGTAAACGTGTACCGGTTTGGGTATACTTTCATTTGAAACAGAACAAATCATAAATTTTCAGGGATTGATCAAGTTTATCACTTCGAAAGAGCCCTTAGAATGATGAAAATCTTTCTCCAAAATTAAAAACTTTCATACGGAAAAAACTGGGTAGATATAATTTGGAATATTTGCACAATAAAGTTGTGTATCAATTTGAAAGCTATGAATCTGAAGTAATTGTTATCGTATCAATACATTTATTTCTGAGTTAATCGTAGGTGGTTGAATCGTGATGGGGTCCATAAACTTTTCTGATGATTTCTCGTTCTAGTGTTTCCTCATTTGATCTGGTCATTGTCCATGTTCCGTATCCCTATGTTATTACTGATTAGATAATGGTTTTATATATTTCGATTTTTGATGTTCTTCTTAGGATTCAAGACTTTATAAGATTATTGAGTGCTTATATGCAGCGGTTTGCAGTTTGAATTCTGCCTTAAATTTACTCGGTGACGTTATTATCAGCAGTTATTGTGGTTCCAAGTGATTTGAAAAGCTCCACTCATTCCTTACGTCGCTTGTTGTTTTTTCGATTTTGCTGAAAAATGTCTTCTACAGTTAGGATTTATTATTTGATAAGGTGAATGTTTTCTCCATCATACGCTAGCAGTAACTTAGAAACTTTTGTTTTTAGCAATTCGGTGCTCTCACCGTTTGCTCCAAGACGAGATAAAAAAAGTAGTGGTAACAGGCCTTGGTTCAATCCATTATGTATTACAAAACTGCAGGATAAGTTACTATTCACTCGTATCTTTGATACTTATGGATATGTTCTTTCGGATTGATAGCTCCGTCATCGCATTCCAGATCTGACTTTTTTCTATGTTACCACATGCCTATCGGAAGTCTATGAAGAGGTTGTGTACTCTTCTATTCTTTTTCAAGTAGCAGTCTCAGTGTAAAGAGATCGTCTAATGTTGATCTGTATGCCCTAAAACCAGCTTGTTATTGGTATATTTTCTGCATATCGGGTTAGTCTGTTTAGCAGTACGTTTCAGAGGGTTTCACATGCAGACTTTGTTACAGAGATTCTTCCGTAGTTGGAACATTTCGATTTATCCCCCCTTTGTGGATGGACCCGAAAATTTTCCTGCGTACAGAATATATTTTTTTCTTCTCGCTATATGAAAGATTATTAATTTATGAATGTGGTGATGGAGCGCATCTCCTAGATATTTTGAAAATTCCATGAGTATTTCATACGTGTCGGGTGTTTGCTGCTTTTTGGGTTTCTTCAAGGGACAGTTCTTTATTTAGAGATCTAGTTTGATGTCAATTTCTTCATTGTGCAGTTTTTCCTGCCTTAGGTACATTTAGAAACTTCTGAAGAAAACCCTTCCATTCTTTGATTAACTCTTTCTCATTTAGAATAAGGTAGGTTCGTACTTAAGTGCCGAGATAGACCTAGGCTTAGAATCTCTCTTCTCCAAAAATATTGCTTTACAGAACTCTCTGAAGCCTGATTTATGACATTCTCTTATTATTGTTTCGTACTTTTGTCGTTCGTACTCTATTTTATTTGCTACTAATTATTAGTTTTCTTTTCTCTTTTGTACACATCGTATATTTCTTTCTATTTTGTTGGTCTGAAGTTGTATCTGTTCTGTTAGAGTAAGTTATGATTAAGATTTTCTAAGTAAGTAACTTATGACTAGACACAAGGTAAGCCGGCGAACTAGCTGTCACAGCGGCTGTCATATTAGATATCCTGGTTAAGGGATTTATTCATTAATTGAAAATATAATTTATTTAACCAATTAAATAAATAAATACACCGATTATAGTTTAACAAACTAACTGTGCTTAATAAATTACTATACATATTACAACAGTTAGATTGATACATCGCTGGTCTCGCTGCTGCTTACTTACTGAATACCAAATAAATCATCCTTGGCTTCACGCTTTATATATGAAACAATCTTTGGCCTACAAGTCATGACTATAACAACGCCGAACCCGGACGCCTACCGCAGCCATCAGCCACATGGAACTTCGTTACTACTCGAACGGTTTCCCATCTGAGAAGCAGATGAGCGTTGTGATACGTGGGATCCCCGTAAACGTCCCTGTAGAAGATGTCCAAGAAGAACTCGTGAGTAAGGGATTCCAAGTGAACAGATGCACGAGGATGATGAAGAAGGCCACCAACGAGGAAGTCCCCATGATGATGGTCACAGTTGGTCCCAACGACAGCCACATCCTTGAGCTGAAGATGGTTCTCAAAACAAAAATCTCCGTAGAAAAGCAGCGACTACAAGGAGGATTTGCGCAATGCCACCGATGCCAGGATACGGCCACAACCAATCTGAATGCCAACTGGAGCCAAGATGTTCGAAATGCGCAAACTTCCACTTCACATATCTGTGCAGCAAAGAGGACACGGAACCTGCTCGCAGAGCCAACTGCAAACAGGACCATCCGGCCAATTAAAGGAGCTGTTCTCATAACCCCAAATTAAAATCTTCTTCTGTTTTAGGTACAAAGAAGACCCAACCAAGGAAGCCAACAAAAAATGTGGACTCAGGCCTATCGTTCTCCGGAGTGATAGCTGGGCCCTCCTCGGTACCACAGAAGAATAACCTTCAAAGAAGGCTGCACCATTTGCGGTTCCAACGAAGACAATTACACCACCTGCAGCTCCTCAAAAAAAGGCTTCCGGACCCAACAGACCAAACAACACGAGGCCCAACCCCATCCTTCAACATGCAACAGATGGCAAGCATGTTGAAATAGATGGAACAACTCAGGCCGATGATCGAAATGATGTCGGCCTTCTTCAATGACCAACAATCCAACGCCTGCTAATGGATGTACACCTGAAACTGAAGATACTATTTTCCAACAACGACGGACGACCAGACATTGTAGACATCTTCGTTTATCAGGATGTTCACATGAATCTAGGAGTGCCTAGAATACTCGACGAAGGTGTTTGTGACTATTATTCCGTTTTTCTGGTTTTAGGTGATGCAAACCTCCACGAATCCAACAAGAAAGAAATATGGGACAAACGCAATGACTGCGACAAATTTCGAAGCACTCGCGCTTGACTACCATCGACGCCAGCTGCAAGGCAACAGTCAGGACATGCCACAAGAAATACGGTTTTCTTCCCAAGACAGTCCTAGAGGCTATTCGTACCAGGAGGAAAACTCCTAGGAGAGCGCAGCAGTACCCAATCAATGCAAACAAGGGAGCTGCGTACGAAGCCGCAAGAGCAGCCAAACTCACACTGGATGGGAAAATAAACCGAAGATGGCAGAACAAACTCAATGACATGGAAATCGGAGCTCCAGGGATGTGAACGCTCAGCCGAGCACTCAGGAACTTGAAACCTGCACCAACTCCTGTACACCGACGAAGAAAAGGCCTTTGCTGACAACCTCGAAGGCACATACCAGAACAATACCCATGAAGATGAAGAAGAAGACCATGTCAACGAGATTGGAAAATCAGACGAGTGACTTCACCGACTATCCGATATCGAGATCATCTCTCCAACCAGGGGAAATCAAGCTCATCCTCCGAAGATCCAAAACTAAGAAAGGGGACGGCATCACCTACAAAATGCTGAAGATGTTGCCAAAGAAGGGGGTGGTTGCACTCACCAACATTATCAACGCCGTGCTGAGACTCCGACACTTCCCATCTAGATGGAACAAAGCGGACGTCATCCACATCCAGAAGCCTAACAAGGACCCTCTCTTTTCACAAAACTATCGTCCCATCAGCCTCACTCCAGCGATGAGCTAGATAGCAGAAAGGGTTATCCTCAATAGGCTGAAGGATGGCACTGAAGAACTGTTCGTACTTCTACTAGAATAGTTCGACTTCAGATAAAGCCACAGCACAGAACTCCAACTACTTAGGATCTCTGAAGGAATCAACCGCGGATTTGGTGAAAAGCAAGCAACGGGAATGGCTCTCCTAGAAGGCTTTCGACAGAGTATGGCACAAGGGACTCATCCACAAGATGCTGTCTTTTGAATACCCTGTCGAACTCACCAAGCTCATCTACTCCATTATCAGCGGAAGATTGATAAGGGCCAAAATTAATAATTCTTATTATCTTTTCCACAGGACACATGCCGGAGTACCACAAGGGGCAGTGCTCTCCCCGCTCTTATTCAACATCTACACTACAGACGTCCAGAAAACCGACCGTACAGAATTAGCTCTCTACACTGATGACACAGCCATTACCTGCAGATCTTGGAGAGCAGACAATGCCACCAAACAAACTGGAAGTTGGCGGCCGCGACATCGAGTGGAAATCCAGCGTCAAATACCTTGGAGTCACCATGGACCAGAATCTTACCTGGAATTAGCATACAAGAAACAAAGCCAGCCAAGCTATCAAGACGAGAGGTGCCCTATACCCACTTATAGGACGCAAAAGTGAACTCAACTTGAAGAACTAACTGGCCCTCATCCAGATGATTCTAGTTCCAATAATGATCTACGCAAATGCAGCTTGGGGGTATGTAGCGAAGTATCATCTGAAGAGACTTCAGTCAATTCAATGTATGGCGCTGAAATGTACAGTGCATGCACCATGGTTCATCAGCTCCCACCTAAGAGACCTCAAAGTGATCCCACTACAGGAACAAATAAGGAACAATGCCGGGAGGGCCATCCAAATCCGCTCATCAAGGAAGCCGTGAACTTCGACCCGGAGCTATGCAAATACCCCAGGCCCAGACGGATCCTGAAACCACCTTGAATGACGTCATGGCATCACGAGTGGAACCAAGAGGGTGGACTAAGTAGCCTGGTGGACGAACTGAAATAGTTCACCAGAATGTTAGCATGGTTAAGAGGTGAATATGGTAACCTCGTCCCCGTGCTAGCAGACTACAAAAAACCGCCAACAAGAAGGGACATACCACAGCCAACAGCACTCAGATAGATAGGCGAACTGAGTAACCTATCTTATCTATATTATCCCAACAGCGAGATCAACGCGGATGAACTTCTTCATAGAAAACAGCTAATCATCACATAGAATGAGGAGGTGGATTGAGAAGCCTCGTTCCCATGTCACACCTCAAGGACGTCATCAGGAGATGCTGGCGAGCCTACGCGAAGAAGGCGATAACCTGAAGACCCGGGATTAGCAAAGAACAGTGTTTTCTTAAGATAGCTTAAGGCCACTTTTATTAGCTATAGGTTAAGTTTAAAACATAACATAGATTTAAGTATCATGTATTATAATCATTTGTATAGCTATTTGAAACTGACATGAAAGTATAATAAATATTGTTTGATTCGGATTTTATTTAATAGATGCTGGTGGGCGTTTCTGAAAGATCAAAGTACGCCTTTTGGATTCGCTGCGCTTCTAGAGTCATCTCGATGGTTATTGGCCGAGAAAACATGATGGTCATGAAACAATAACATCGGCTTGCGGATTGTTATTTTTCCGAGCTTCTAACAATATTATTTTTTATTAGTTACAAACAGCAGCGTTATTTCAGTAGCGGTTAGTTGTGGCATTCTTCGTCAAACCATGTTTTTGCCCTCTTTCTTTGTATTTCTTCATTCTGGATGTCCTTGTGTGGAAACCTAGTTTACTTTATCAGCGGATGTAGTTTGATGCTGATGCCATAAATTTTTGGCCTTTATTATTAGATACACTTATGTAGGCTGTGTTTGCCCATTGTTGGGTTGAGGTTAGGTTCTTTGCCTATCTTGGAAATAATGTCATCGCAGATTAGTCGCATCTTTGGTAGCCTCATCCTTATATTTAGTTGGTGCATGCAATGAGATGATTTATATGTTGTACCAATGTGCTTTAATTCTAATGAACCTAGCACATTCTCTGATAGATGGATTCTCTAACTACAAATCCTGTTACTAATTCGTATCTTCCGTGTTCATTACAGCTAAAAAATATGTCAGGACATCTTATTATATGAACTGCTGTTATATTCATTCTTACGTGTTCGAGTTGCTGGATGGCGTTTGAACAGGATCTGTCTTCGACTCTGGTTCTTCCAGGTCCCAATGATCATAATCCTTTCCATCGCGTTTGTCGTTTATTATTTCCTATCTGGGTCAGAAAAGGTTATGATTTTCGTAAATGAGGTATTTTTACGAGGGTGAATATTTTCCCCTCGCTCAACCCTCCTTCCTCCTTCATCAATCAGATAGCGATTGAATCATAAGTTTAAGTCTAAGTCACATTAAAGCAATGACAATATCTTTGCTGAATAAATCAGATGACACTCAAATATTTCATTTCACCGCGCAACTAGCTGAACGATAATTGTAATCTGAGCATTAACATCCACGTATCTTTAAATCGGTGAAATTTAATTAATGGGAATGTTAATACCAAACACAAGGGACATAAGAAGCACATTTATTAACATGAAGAAATACAGGATGTTCTATTCAAAATAAACGAGTTATTGGGTTTTGTTGACAGATTTTCAACACCCTAAACGATATATAAGGAGTTTCTCATAATCCAAATACATATTAGGATACATTTTGGACTTCCTTCTTTAAAATTTCATCTAACCATACGAGAAACCCAGGGATAATGTAAATGTTCTTGTTTTTTTTTTAATATATCTCAATATCTCGAAAACTACCAAAATGATAATGAAACTTAGTAGAAATCAAAAATTGAAAGAAAAAGTAGCATGCTCTGATTGAAAATTCTATATTTTCAAAATAATAAATTGAGTTGTATTCGAGATAGGGCTGAATCAAAATCTACGTGGTAGGTACATACTGTATAGAGTATTTACAATGTGGTATGCGTAGAACTCATACCTCGAGCGTTCTGTATAGGTATTTATGTTATACTCAAGCATAGTAAATACAAGAATTGGTATAGTATGAGTTTATAACAAATATTTGTTTAAATATATTATCATAAATAGAAATATGTTTTATTTTATTGTCACATATTAGCATTATTATTATTTTGATAAAAAAAACTTTAAAAAGTAAAAAAAATTAGCCCTGGCAGGGGATTGAAATCGCCTCCTAGGTCCTAGAGCAAAGTGAGGCCCTTTTTGCTTTGTAAGACATGTTGTATCATTTGGCTTAGAGCTAAAATAAGTGCTCCACTTATGAAGCTTTACAATATTGTTTGTGTTCTACGCGTTTATTTGATTTTGATTTGTTCGTGTTCGTTACAATCACGGTTCATAAATGAAGCCATGCCTTACAATAACATTATTTTCGTTATTGAGCAAGATGACATTTTAGAAAAGATGGATTTAAATTCTCTTCAACTACGTTTATCAAAGTTAACATTTTATTTTTCCTGTAACCTACATACCAAACTATACCGACCAACCAATTTTTAGAGAGGTTTCACTTTCCTATCTTCGGAGATTTAAGGGAGGAGATCGTAAGAATTAAAATGAGAGACAAATGTTTCGCTGGTCTCTGCCAGTCAGTATAGACTATAAACGCAACATGCCTGGTACGAGAATATAGAAATAATTTTTTTTCATTAATGTTATTTTGGTATTTGAATCGTGAGTTTATTTATGAAACAAGAATCTGATTAATATTTAAGCGTTGTGAATAATCTACTATCATTAAAACAATAAATAATGTTTGGGGTTTGAAACCGTTGGCGTAGATACAAAATATAAAGTAACAGGTTTACCCCTGAAGATGCCAACTTTATCGGCGAAACAATTGTCAGGTGACAATAATTAATAAAGTTGTTGGTGTGTTTTGGTATTTCTCTGTTTTTTTATATCATTAAAACACTACTTTATACTGTGGTCCTTGTTCTATGTAGACCCGTTATGATAGGAAAACTCACACACATTCCTAATACACTAGGTGAACAGCATGTAGATTTAACGGAAACTATCTAAATTTCCTAAATCTTCATTAATCATGTTTAGAACTGTAATATTTTTTTTATTTCTAGCTTTCCTAAATAGCATATTGCTTATAGAGTTCATATTTTATAGGGTACGATCGGAAATATTCGGTGTAAATTTTATCTGACGAAAATTTTATATTTAGTCTTATTTTGATATATTTAGCTAAATTATACCATTTTGACTTTAGTTTAGCCCAAAAAAGTGAAGAAATTTGAGATTTTTGACGATTTTCCTTAGAAAATGGTCTAAAAACAGGGTTTTTCGGCCATAACTCGACACCAGAGTATCTAAACTTCACCGAAAACAATAAGGCTCTTCCGTGAGCTGTACCAACCAACAGCAAAGAACCGTTGGTCGAAATTCGGTTCCTTGAGTTATCATGCGGATTAACTTTCTTGATTGCTTGCCTACCTACGGACTGAGTATCTCGAACGGGAATGACGTGATTTTTTTTATAACCGATAAATAATTCCAGGCACAACATTGGGTATATTCAACACTTTGTGATTGGAGTGGTTTTTGTGGGTCAAAATTTCAAAAAATCTGATTTTAATAAAAAACAAAAGTAATAGGTAAATTCACACGGTGAAACGGTGTGAATATGATAATCAAGTTGGTATAGCCGATACATCATCTCCTGGCATTACCTATATTTATTATTATATTATTTTATACATTAACAATTTTATTTACATTTTAAGATATCTGTACTATATATATATATATATATATATATATATATATATATATCTTTAGATTTTTTAAGCTTGACTGGTTTTATATTCAATAAAAAAGATGAATCATGGGGAATCATTCAATACTAAATAGAATTCTTTGATTTAAGATGAGCTTTTGAGAATGTTTATTTTCTTTGTCTGAGCAAAAGTCAAATGCAAAATTAAGTAATGCAATACCTGGCATGCTATAATTTATTTTGTTTTTTGTAGGCAATTTTTAGAACATTTCCCAGCACCCATATCATACCTAGATAAAATATATTGTCAAATAAGTATTAGTATCTGTGCTGTCGTTTAGAAAACTGTGTGTGGGTTTTGCATGAATTTCGTAATTGCAGTAGATTTCAGAAAATTTTTGAAAGGGGAAATAGATACCTATGATACAGGTCATAGGTGTTCCAAAAATTGCCTGCTTACATCAAAGACATATCAGAGCCTCCTTCATTACTTCAAGAGCATTCTCAACATTTATATTAATATTGTTTACTTTATCTACGATACAGTTGATATTATACAGTCTTGGTATAATAGCTATTCTGAAAATTGATTTTAGTTTGTTGTAACTGATTTTGTTTATTGATTGTTAAGAGTTTTTTGTACAGTAAGCTATTTTCGTTCTCACAAATTGAAATTATATCTAAAATTTAAAGAAAACATTAAATATCTCCAAAACTTTATTTTAGGTATATGGAATATATATTCAAGTTATGATTAAAAATATCAACATTTTCGCAAATTTCATTGAGATAGCGAATCATACTGCAGATGGGTGAATTTTGTCCAGAATATGTGTATTTTTAAATGGAATGGAAAAAGTCCCAGGCTGGCGTAGATTTCTTAGCGGAGTACCTACTAAAACCGGTTGTGGGATAAGATCTCAGGACAATCTACTTGTAAATGGTTAATCTTTTGGAAAAGTGATTGATCATTTATTGCTCTTCTATTTCTAAGAGTGGAAATGCCGTACTGGGTATGAAAGTCATATGCTTATAGGCAGTGCTATGCTTTTTTTTAAAGCTCGAGGTATACTTGATAATGCGGATTCCAAACAGAAGATCCAAAACTAATCCTACTGAGGACAAATGAGTTATACAGAACTGAGAGTTTTCTATTATAAAATAGAATAATCTTCAATATTTTCTTTGAAAGTCATCTTCCTATCAAGCAGTATATCTCAATCTCTTGCTTTAGGCTAATATTCTTTAATTTATAATCAAAATTGATGTGTTTGAAATTTCTCGAAAATGTTATACTTTGGATCTTTTTAAAACTTAGGAATATGCAGTCACTTTATCAGAAGGTTTTAGAATAAACAAATCAGATTGAAGATTTATGCAGAGAGAGAATTTTCTCATTTAAGAATATATTTACAGGTCAGTTGCAAAAAAGCAGAAGAAACACTTTAATATGTTGTTTTGACATATATTAAATAATAGGGGACCGATTTTAACCCTGTAAAAATTTTAAGAGATTTCTTATAATATTACAAAAATTTTTGGCTTTCTCCTAAAAAAATATTATTTATATGAAAAACTAAGAGAGATAGATCGGGATAAATGCACCTATGTTTTTTTAACCTTAATATTTCAAGAAAAATCAAAAATAATGATGCAGTATGTATATGAAACTTTAACTTCCAGCTTTTTATCTAAACGTCTAGGTAATATTTTAGTAAAGCACTTATAAAAGTTCAAGAGCAAGTAAGTAAGCAGGTTTACTGATTTCTAATATACCCTATTTTATGGATGAGAATTGTCACTGCATTTTTTAACTTTTCCGGAATTTTACCATTCTATGGCATTTGTTGAAGAAGAATGCCATTTCTCTTAAAAGTTTTTCACCACCGACTTTAACAGCTTTTATCACAATTTGTTACTGTCCTGCTGATGCTTCCTGAGTTTTCATTTCCCTAACGGCATTTTTCGCCTTTTCAGTTGTTAATTCCGTACTTGGATACTTCGCCCAAAATGATATATCGACTACTTCGTCCAAAATGTCGTATTGAAAACAGTTTCGAGAGCCACTTAACCCAATGTAATTAAAAGTCCACAAAGCCCAAAATGGACACTCCGCCCAAAACTCGTTGGTGGACATTTTGCCCAAAATGTCCACTTCGCCCAAAACTCGTTGGTGGACACTTCGCCCAAAATGTCCATTCCGCCCAAAACAACTGAAAGTCCACAAAGCCCAAAATGGCCACAAATTATTTATTTATTTTGATTAACTCTATTCGGGATCTTAGTAATCTATATTAATAACTCCGTCAAGGATTACGGTAGACACGACTAAAACCTTACCTGAATAATAAAACATAGAAAATAATTATTTCGATAATTATAACATATGCAAAATTCGGATTGTCGAGTAATTTGTTAAATTCTAATGGTTTTAGCAGCTCCAGCTCAATCAATGTAAATAGACTTTGACGTAAATCGCACATGTACTGTCAATCCCCCAATTATACTAAAAAATCATAGATCATATAGGAACTTAGGTAGCACCGAAAACGCAGGTAAACCATCATTTAGATTAGATTTAGATTTAAGAGGGGGTTACATTGCACTGCGACCATAAGGTCTATTGTGCCCCCTACCTGAGTTGCACTCGCCTATACGCGGTCTACAACTCGCCTTCCAGTTCCAGAGTTCTAATGAACTCCAGTATCTGGGTTGGATTCAAGGAGGATACTTCCTCACTACTGCAGGTTGCTAGTCCAAGGCACTGTTTGCGTTGGCTAGCAATGGCGAGGCATTCCGTCACCAGGTGATCCGGAGTTTCCTCCTCTTCCACGCAGAATCTGCACTCGTCATCCTCTGCTAGACCTAATCTCATTAGATGCTTCTTGAGGCGACAGTGTCCTGTAAGAAATCCAGTGAGTAGGTGTAGCTTGTTCTTGCTGAGATCCAAATACCTTTTGGATCTTGCAGTATCAAAGTTTTTTAGAAACTTTTTGGAATGATCCAATCCAGGGGTATCCCGCAAGAGTGTTTCTCTTCCGGTTTTTTCCTTCTCCAGAAACTCCTTCTTGTAGGTGTTTTTATCTGTGCCACAAAAGGGTTCTGTGCCAGTAAATGGAGTTTGTGCTCCTTTCCTGGCAAGTGTGTTGGCCTCCTCGTTGCCTTTGATTCCCGAGTGGCCGGGAACCCAGACTAAGTAGACGCTGTTGATCTTGCCTAGCTCATTGAGCTTCCTTCGGCACTCCCATACCCTTTTAGAGTCAATGGTATGAGAGTTCAGTGCTTTAATTGCAGCTTGACTATCAGAATGTATTGCAATGTCACATTTCTGATAGTTTCTTTCAAGGTTCACCTCCACGCATCTCTCAATTGCAAGCAATTCTGCTTGAAAGACGCTTGGGCAGCGGCCTAGCGCAAGTGAGCATTTGGTGCGATTCCCAAACACTCCAGCGCCTGTCCCCGTCGTGGTCTTAGAACCATCAGTGTACCATTTAATGGTATTCTTTTTGAGAGCTTGGGTTGTGAGCCCCCTGTCCCAATCTTCTCTGCTACTTAGCACCGTGGTGAAAGTTCTCTCGATGCTAATTTTCTTTGTCATTACATCCCGGGGAGGTTTGCTGATGGGATGTGTTTGGACAGAGAGGACCAAGCTCTCTGATTCCGAATTCCCACAATGTCTGAACCTTCCCTAGATAGTCTTAGAATGGCCTCATGGGCCAATCTATCTATCACTAGATGGAGAGGTGTGAGATCTGTGATGATCTCTAGTGCCCTGGTCGGGCAAGTTCTCATGGCTCCAGTGATACAGACACAGGCTAGTCTTTGTATTCTATCGAGGGTTTTCCTCGTATTGCTCTGACTTGCCTTGCCATGCCAGGCTATTGACCCATATGATATTATCGGTCTTACAATCATGACGTACATCCATCGCAGTATTTTTGGGTTACATCCCCAAGTCTTACCAGTCAGATTTCTGCACGCCATTAAGGCCTTTATTGCTTTGCTAGCAGTAGCCTCAATATGCTTTTTCCACAGAAGCTTGCTATCTAGTGTTAATCCCAGATATTTGACTTCAGCCTTCCAGCTTATTATGTCACCACTCAAAGTGAGAGGTTTCATAGCTGGAAGTTGGATCACGATCCAATTCCACTTCACGGTTTTGGGTTTTTTCCTTTTTCAAACATATTTTCCACATGTAATTTTTAAATTGTACACCCTAGGCTTCTTAGCCTCTTAAAATTTAATTTAATTTTGCCAATTTGCCTTCAATGTATTAATTGTAATATTTAACACGTCTCTCCTGCTCATGTAAAGTTCCGTGTAGAATTCTTCTTAGGTTTTTTTCCAGTTCTTTCCTATTGCTTGTTTCCTTTTTGTTTTTATCCTTGTGCTTACGAATTCTTTTTTCCATAGCCAGACTTACTCCAAGTTTATCATACTTATATTTTCTTCGATGGCTTTCTTTTCCTCAAATATTTTCATATCTTGTTTAGTCTTCATATTTCGCTTTTGTCTTCATTTTGTTGTTTTATCCTAAATTTCCGTCATCTGATAAGATCTTTTATATTTATGACATATTTTTCTTCTCTATGTCGAACTCATGAACAAATATAGAGAAGACGAGTAACACGAGTAGTGGGAGTAGCACAAAAACATTGGGTTATCGTAATCACGGGACGTCATTTCAGCCATTTCTGCTTATAGAACAGGATACAGAGTTAGTAGTTAGTCATCCTCCCTTTATATATTCTTGATCCAACTATTTCACAGTGTTCTTGTTGTGCTTTAATAGTGCCCCAGTGATTGCCTCGTCTAGTGTATTTATGTATGGTAAGTGGTTTGTATTCAGGGATTTTGTTAGGAATGCACTGTAGATATAAATATCTCCTGGTGTATTCCATTTTAGTTATTTTTTCTTTCACATTATTTTCGCTCGTTCATTTCTTGTTATAATTTTTACGGTTGCTCTTACAGCTCTGTTATTACTTCTCATACAAAATTTATTTGAAACAAATCTTTTTTCTGTTGTTGTAAAGAAGTCTATTTTGTTTTTTTTTTCTCCCATTTGGACTTATCCAAGTCCACCGTCGATGTGCTTTCTTTGGAAGAAGCTGTTCATTACAATTTCCAACGGCCATTTCTGATAAATCTATTGGTTTTATAATCTTGTCATTAAAGTCATCCATATAGTTGCAGCAGTTTTCTTTTTGACCTGTTTCTATGTCTCTGTAAAAGATGCCAATTTCTTTGCCTGTGGGGGTTGTCGTAGTGATTTTCATTTTATACCTGTTATTCAAGGAAAAGGCCACTATATTTGATACAGTCTCTAAAGCATCTACTGCATCTGTATTTATTTTATTTATAGAAAATCTTATACCATCATCAGTGCTGTTGGGATTTGCATTCTGTTATAACAGGTGTCCGGACAATTTAAGGAGGTGTTCTGTTCTACTTTTTTCACATAAACCCAACACAAAGTTTACTAATTGATGATAATATTCTTACATTGCAGGTTATAATTTCTTTGTATTTTCCTTACGTCTTTTGTCGGTTCTTTGTTCCCTCCAGATTCTTTGGGATTTACTGAAGTTTCATCAATACAAGATTCTGGACAAATTGTCCTACTTGACTAGGTTCCTTCCAGAACAGTTTTAAAACTCGACCTAGCCTTTGAGGGTAAAGTAAAACGCTATATTTGTTGCTATTTGCAGCTGCTCACTCTGGGTCAGACGCTGCATTGTTGTAAAGGACCCTGGACATTTCGCCCATTGGACACTTCGCCCAAAATGATATATCGACCACATGGTCCAAAAATTTCGCACTGAAAACAGTTTCCAGAGTCACTTCACCCAATGTAATTAAAAGTCCACAAAGCCCAAAATTCGTTGGTGGACACTTTGCCCAAAAAGTCCACTTCGCCCAAACTAACTGAAAGTCCTCAAAGCCCAAAATGGCCACTTCGCACAAATTATTTATTTATTTCGATCGAACTCGGTTCGGGAAAAAACATTTAATGATCTATGACATGCTTCACATTTGTTGAAAATTTAAAAATTAAATTTATTATCATTTAATTTATAGATTCGCTGGAAAGTCTTTCTGCGGAGGAAGGACTTGAAATAAGATGTCTTCCTAAACGGAAGTATTTGCAAATTGGCAGAAGAATTCAGAACGCGAATGTTTGTTTCGAAGCTGATAGAGCTGGGCGTCTTCTTTAAATGTAGTAGCATCTAGCACATATTTTGGAAGACGTCAATGATATAAACGATATGGAAGAACCACTTCTTATGCCGTTAGATGATGTGCATGACGTAGAAGAAGAGCTGGGCCAAACAAACGCTATTCCTGATCATAGACAGTGTGTCTCAAAAACACATTTTTTTTACTTTATATAAAACATTTTGTATTATATTGCAAATACTTGTTTATAATACATTTGCAATTTTTAGGAAAACCTGGAGTGAACCAAGAGCTTCCTCCCAATGTTATTGTTCAATAAGTAAATCCAACTTTATGTGTAGTGTGCAGAACCGATCCTCCAACAACAATAATTTTTCCATTTGGGCATTTTGGATTTTATAATACATATCGAGATGAATATGAAAGAAAAAGTAATGCACACCAGATTCCTGACGAGGAGGAGGGATATGTGGTCAATTATTCAATTTGTCCATTGAACAGAATATATATTGAGAAAATTCTCACTGTAATATTCACTTTGATGTACTTAATAATGAATATAAATTAGGATTTCATCAGTAATTATTATTTTTAAAATTAACCAAATGCTTTTAATATTATATACATTCAAAAATTTAAAAACAAATTCTATAATCTTCTTTCAAAAAATTCCTTGCCAATTTTTCAAATTCGTTAAGTTAAAACACTGATGTTGATCCTTATATAATAAACTAGCTGTTTTACCCGGCACTACCCGGGCAAACAGTTTCGTAGATTGTGGATTGTTGAATTTTCAATCCAATTTATAGGAAGTTCAATATTTTTATGCTGAATTTTCAATATCTTGTATTGGAAATTCATCGTTTTTTTATGGTGATGGCTTACTGCCACAGTATAGTAAAAACTCGTACATATAACATTATAAAAAGCATTCAACAAAAAAAATATTTTACAGCAAAAACTATTCACGATTTTTATCAGTTGTCGATAGACGCTGTCGTTAAGCAATAGCTAGGCATTACCTACGCCGCTGAGAATTAGTCCGAATCTTTATTTATTTATTTTAGAAAACCTATAAGAACATAGAATATAGCCCATGTCACCCGCGCAGATGTAGAAAATTCAATAAAAAAGAATTATTGAAATCGGATAAGTAGTTTTCGAGATTTTCGTGGTCATACGAAAAGTCCTTACTCGTATAGATATTAGTATAGATACTTTTTTTAAGTGATCATTTTGGGCAAAGTGTCCACTTCCGGAATTGGGAAAGTGTTCATTTTGGGCTATCTGGACTTTCAATTACTTTGGGCAAAGAGGACATATCTCGATGATTTTTTATTAATTAATGTGAAGTTGAATTACAATAATATTTTTTAAAGTATTTGCTATTTTATTTCATATCTGAGATACTATATATAAAAAAGAAGTTGCTTTAGAGAGATTACCATATTTGAATTGAAGATCTGTAAATTTATAATGTATGAAGAAGTCCATTCTCGAATTGGAGTGAAGTGGTAAGATGAAAAGGAAAGACAAACAGGCGTATTCATAATCGATACTTAGTATACTACTAAATTAAGTGCAGAGGTCTAACCTTAAATTAGGTTTATGATTCTTATGTCAGTGTTATGGTAAGATAGTGTTTTGTTTTTTATTTTAATACAGTACTAGCTAGTACCGAACTAACATTGGATTATGAATACGCCTGAAAGTTTATTGTTAAAAGGTTAATTGAGACATGTTTCGAGATTTTACAATCTCATTTTCAATCAAAAAATGTTGAAAACTCTGTAACAAAATATGTAAAATATTGAAATAAAAAGAGAAAAAATTATGGAGTTAATGATACAAAGTGGTGGATAGTATACTCACATGGAGATGATGAAATTGAAATTTTAAGAAACTAAAATAATTTGAAAAACTGGAAAAACGGATCTCAAACCAGTGAAAAAAAAATTAATACTTAAAAATAATTGGTTAACCAGTTTAACCTTCTAGATAGATCCGGAGTTTAAGAGATCTCTTGTTCTGATTGCCCAGCTAAATACTTAGGTCAAACTGACAGAAAAATAAGTATTAGAATATAAGAACACGCTAAAATAATAAATAAATATAAATCTGTGTTTCTTACTTCACCTTTTTACCATATCAATCCGAAAACCATGTGATCAATAATAAATACACCTTCAATATCAACAATGATGTCAAAATATTACACCTTGCTACAGAAGGCTAAAGGATCAATCTCAACAATAATAATCCACGAGTCACATCACTCAATGAACAAAGAAACTTTGACTGCATACAGTTCTTCAACTCTTTAAACTTCTGAACATGTTTATAAACATGGTATTTTCACAGCTTACCAAACAACGAGCTGTGGTATTTTGTTGTTATGCTTCTCCTAACCTTTTGTTTGTAAGTCAAATGTAACAGTATTCTACCATATACAATATTTTCTCTTTATTAAACTTCTAAATTATTGCTAACCAACATTAGATGGCTCTAGTTACATGCTACTTTGAAAAACTATTTAAACGATCCCCGACCAGAAATATATCTCTTTTACTATCAGCAGAGCATAATCATTTTTTATTATTTTTATAATGGGATAATCAATTGTTTTTATTTTATTAATTTTTAATTTTCACTGGTTTGGGATCCGTTTTTCTAATTTTTCTAGATTCTTGAAATTTTAATTTCATCATCTCCATGTGAGTATACTATCCACCCACCATTTTGTATCATTAACTCCATAATTTTTTCACTTTCCAATTCAATATCTTACATATTTTGTTACAGAACTTTGAACATTTTTGATTAAAAATGAGATTGTGCAATCTCGAAACATGTCTCAATTAACCTCTGTGGAAAAGACTTTGTGTTTCCTTTTCATCTTATAAATTTATATATTGATTATTTACAGATGATATTAAAAAAACTGTAATATAATGAACTTAACATTCCACTACTTGAATTTGAAAAATTAAATACTTATAATATTAACTTATTAATAAGGTCCTGAACAGATGAGTTTGATCAAAACAAATAAATAATTTGTGCGAAGTGACCATTTTGAGCTTTGTGGACTTTCCGTTAGTTTGGGCGAAGTGTCCATCAACGAGTTTTTGGCGAAGTGTCCATTTTGTGTTTTTTGGACTTTTAATTACCTACATTGGGTGAAGTGGCTCTGGAAACTGTTTTCAGTACGAAATTTTTGGGCGAAGTGGTCGATATATCATTTTGGGCGGAGTGGCTTCACCTCTATCACTTCTACCAGGAGAGTTCAGCGGCATGGGTTGTCCCACCAGTAGCTGTGCTACCACCTTCATCACACCCTTGATAATAAACGTTACTGAGCCATGACTGAGCCCTCTCGCCACGTCAAGGGCTAGGTAAGCTATTGAGGAGGGGACTAGATTGGCAACAAAACAGTGAGAACCGCATGTTGATATTTTTCTCTCGTCTCGAGATCTATTGATAGACGTTTAAATGGCGATTTTTCCATAAGTGTTGACAAGTCCGGTATCTAGTGTAAAAATGTATAATAAATGGTGAACCAATATTTATTAAATAATGTAACAATTCATACAACACTTATATTATATTAGAGCGGCTTTCAAATATACGAGCATAGATTATATACGAGCCCGCTGGAGCCCACACTCTCACTGGTCCTCACCGATCTTCTGTCGCGTGAAGTCCGCTCGACCCATAGCGGCTTCTTCCTCAATTTATCACAAAACATTTTTCACCCATGGAACAAATATTTCACAATATTTTTTTATTGAATTGAAACTTTGGTTCCTAACACGGCCCGTCCTGCAAGGACTCCGTTCTCGGAGTCCTTATTAATCTGCGACCTTAGCCAAAATACAAAATACAAGTGTAAAGCTTACATTCACGAGTTTTATACTGTGTAAAGCATTTTAACACACAAGTAAACGTAGAGCGTTAAAGCATTTAATTTTTTTAACTGCTTACAAGAATTTCAACACAAAAACAAATAAACATAAAGAGTGTAAGCGTTTAAACGTTCTACACAGTGTAAAGCCTTCGAGCATTTTAACACACAAGTAAACGTAAAGCGTACAAGCATTTCAACATAAAAACAAATAAAAATAAAGCGTGCAAGCATTTACACGTTTCACACTGTATAAAGCGTTCAAGCATTTTAACACACAAGTAAACGTAAAGCGTACAAGCATTTGAACGTTTTAAATTTTTCTAAGTCTAACAGCACTTCAATATAAAAACAAATTTGCAGAATACATAAAAGCATTTATTTCATAATAAATGTTCCAGAAATATATTGTCCTAAGCTCACCACTCTTTTAGGAGAATTTCTAGAGTTAACACTAATGGATGGGCTTTCTTCTGAAGTAAATAATGCAACTTTGAAAATAAAACTTAAGAATGAATTCATTCATAAATCGTAAACAGTATCGTTTAGCGTGTAGTGAGGGGCAAGCAGTTCGCGAAATTGTCCAAGAACTTTTAACGAATAATATTATTCGAGAATGTGAGTTACCATTTGCAAGCAAAATTATTTTAGTCAGAAAAAAATTACCGTATTGAATGTGAGTAGACTACAGAGATAAAAGATAAATTTTCTCTTCTGTTGATTGACAAAAAGTTGTGACAAAGTACGTTATTATTATTATTATTATTTGACGCAGGGGTGCCAAAGCGGGTACTTAGGCCAATTCGGCCCATTGTGCCTCTCCCCATTGTTCCTCAGACCTACGGTTCCCGGAATATCCCGACAACCTGGTCCAGATATCTCAGGATTGCCGCTCGGGTTATTGGATATTTTATCAAGCGTATCTCAAAATATGAAAAAATACCTTTCTTACGAACTAGAGACTCTTGCGGTTGTGAATTCCCTCAGAAAAACCAAATACTTTGGCCATATTATCAGAGGTCCAAAATTTAACTTGCTTACACAGGGTAACGTGGAAGGAAAGAGATGGAATGGCCGAAAAAAACTATCCAAGCTGCACAATATTAGACACTGTAAGAATCTACAAGTGGAAGACCTCTTCAGAATTGCAGCAAACAGATATGGATTTCATGGAATGGTCAGAGAGAGACAGAGAAAGAAAATATATACTTTATTGTCATAAGAATAATCATGTGGACAAACCTTCACAAAATCTATAACGCAGTTTATACTCTCTAAATAGCTGACACGATGATTCCCGAGAACTTCTTCATCAGCAACTATTTCTTTATAAATATGTGTAACACTTTAGAGAGACTTAGATTCTGATAGACATTAGACATTAGATGTTGTAGGTATTAGTTATCATTCTGTAACTCTGTATTCCACTTCCTCCAAATAAATATTTTTTTTAAAAACTAAAGTTCGGTTCATTGAAACGTAATTGGTGCAGTCAGTAGGATAGTGAAAGAAATCAATGATCATCTTCGATTTAATCGTTTATTCACTATGCTGAGTTTACGTGAGTGTTGTGAAAATCCAGAACCAGAATTCTTCCTGCAAAAGAAGAAGTAGAAGCCAATAGAACCCAGAAACCAAGCAGATATAGAAATGCATCGTGCCATCATCATTATCCTGTGAGTACTTCTTGTTTTTCTATATTTAATTGACAGATCTCCTCTGTTCCAAGTCCTTAAGTGATCCTAGTTCAGAGCAATTTTAGATATTTTTGATACCTTTCTTTTGTATGAAACAGTAATGAAAGATTGACTTGCAACGCAGGCGCAAATTAAAGGGCAAAAATGTAGTAAAATAATCAATTGAATTCCTATTAGATGAATTCTAGGGAAAATTTGATTAAATCAAGCAGGAATCCTATTAGAAAGTATTTCTAGGGACAATCTGTTTTCAATTAATCGAGACCTCCTATTAGATGAAATTTCTAAACCACTATTTCGATATAAATCCAGAAAACGCTGCATGTCTTCAAAATAAATTTATATTGTTTGGTATCGTTGGAAAATTAACTGGTAAAGCTAAAGAAGTAGTGTCAGTCTAAGGCTGTAACGATTGGAATACAATAAGTTTTGATTCAACATTTTGGAGATCAAAGAGACGAAAACTCGAGATCTTGTTAATTTACGGCAGTTACATTGCGAAACACCGCTTAAATTTTAGGAAAAATGTATCAAAATTTTAAGTACGATTTCCAATTGTATCGAAATCCATAATAAAAATGGTGCTATTCGCAATAGCAAAAAGATAATCTTTAGGCAACAGGCTTTAACAACATTCCCAGCCGGATTAAAAGAACCTTTAGGATCTACCATACGCGCAATGAGAACCGACTCATTAGCCAAAGCTATTGAGTTTATTCAAGAGAAAAATAATATTAGATATTTACAAAAATCATTTATTCAAACTATACAACCGAATAAAAAAATGCAACAAATTCCGCCAAAATTTCCCAACCAGTATTCAAAAATCAATCATTTACACCTAATACATTCACTCAACTACCACAATGGAATGTAATACCTCATCGGTTTCCATCACCGCAACCAACATTCATAAAATCAAAAACTAATGTATGGGCACCGAAGAAAACTCCCGGACCATCCAATCTCCCTAAACCGATGAGTATTTTTACGAGAAATACCCATAAACCAAACAGGAATTTCGATAGCCCTCCAATTCCTCAACGACAATCTCAAACACAAAAATAAGCTGTTGAAGAGTTAAAGTAATCAATATAATCCATATGATCACACTGATGAGCAAGATCATGATTATTATCCCGATAATAATCAGGAAATTTATTCAGGTGAAGATCAACCATCTCTAGAACATGATCATGAACAAAATTTTTCCAGAAAACACCCATCCACCACCCGAAAAATAGTACAACTTAACACATTCTCGGATAAGAAAGAACTCCCTTATATCAAAATTTTGAGCCCCCGCTTAAACTTTTAATCGATACAAGATCAACAAAACCATTTTTAAATCCCGAAATTGCCTTTAAATTTTATAGGAAATATATAACTCATGAACCATTTGTTGTTAGTTCTATTTTTTTAAATTATTCCCAGGATTATAGTGCTGAAATTCCCAGTTTCGACGAATTTAACAGCAGCTCAAACTTAAATTTTTTTCTATTTCGTTTTCATAAAACATTCGATGGATTAATATGATTAGATAATTTAAAATTAATGAGTGCACATTTAGATTTTATTAATGCTAGACTAATCACAGCATTTGCAACTGTTCATATTTTTTATTACGAAACAGAAACAATTTTATTGAATCCACCGTGAACCACATTCGGTCGCACGTGTAAGATTACCAGTAACAGAAGCAGGCGGCACAATTTTGCTACCTCAGCAAAATGTGCAAGGCGTGAGATTACGTGAAACGTTAACAATATTTAAGGTAATAAACAATAGCAACACTGAGATGCAAAGAGCGTTGACTGACCCAGTTAAATCAGCTGTCCTAAATATGAATAAATACCACTTTTTTCCGCTGAATTCCAACCATCTGATAAAAGAAATTTTTCCAATATTGAAGAAAATATTCAACCGCAACATATGAATAATGAAGAACGTAATCAAATTTTAGAACTTGATGAAATATTTTGGGACATTTCTTATATTCCCAATACCCCTCTAACATTTACAAATAAAATTAAACATCACATAAAAACAAAGGATGAGTATCCTGTCGTCACGAAATCATACAGATACCCCCATATACATAAAACTGAAGTTGAAAAACAAATAAAATCAATGATCAATCAAGGTATAATTCGACCCAGTGAATCTCCATGGTCATCAGCCATCTGGATAGTACCCAAGAAACCTGACGCATCTGGAAAGGTTAAATGGAGAATCGTTGTAGATTACCGGAAGATAAATGATAAAACAATTGATGACAAATACCCTCTACCAAAGATCAATGATGTATTGGACAAACTTGGACGATGTCAGTACTTTTCAACGTTAGATTTGCCGAGTGGATTCCACCAGATCGAAATGGCTGAGAAGACAAAAACAGCTTTCTCCGTAAAGCAAGGGCACTACGAATATCTCAGAATGCCTTTTGGACTCAAAAATGCACCAGAAACATTTCAAAGAGTTATTGACAATGTACTGAGAGATTTACAAGGAAACATATGTTTCACATATATGGATGATATCATATATTCGACCTCTCTTCAAGAACACACTCAAGAAGAGATTATGAGAGACAAATCTTAAAGTACAATTGGATAAATCAGAATTCCTACGGAAAGAAGAAGCTTTCTTAGGACATGTCATCACCCCACCTGGAATAAAACCAAACCCGGACGAGATCAAAACTATTTTGAGATATCCGCTACCAAGAACGCGGAAGGCAATTAAAGCTTTCTCATGACTTTTAGGTTACTATCGGAAATTTATCAAGGATTTTTCGAAAATCACGAAACCTTTCAAGGCGTGTTTGAAAAAAGATGCCAAAATTTAAATATCACCTAACTATATAGAATGCTTTGAAACTTGTAAAAATTTGTTAACAAATGCACCAATTTTACAATATCCCGACTTTACTATGCCGTTTAACTATAGATGCTAGCGATTTCGCTATAGGAGCAATTTATCCCAAGGCCCCGTTGGCACAGATACGCCAATAGCATATGCGTCTCATACTTTGAACGACAGAGAGAAAAAATATTCAGTTATTGAAAAGGAAATCTTAGCTATCGTATGAGCTACAAAATACTTTAGACCGTATCTTTTTGGACCAAAATTTACAACTTTATCAGACCACCGTCCATTACAATGGCTTTTCTCATTGAAAGACCCTAATTCAAAGTTAATTAGATGGAGATTAAAGCTAGAAGAATTCGATTACGAAGTGAATACAAAGAAAACATTCAGTTTGAATGACTATATGGAGAATTTTTATAAAGAGCTTGAAAATGCATCTATGTACAACAATGAATGAATTTAGTTCATTGTCAACACAATCGGCTGATAAGCATATTATAATGTTAGCGAAGATGATTCCGCAACTGACACAGCTGATGAAACATTGAAAAACCTACCAGAACAACAGGAAAATAGCAACAATAAGATACATATGGCAGAAGAAGATCCAATCATGAATATACCTATTTCAGAAAAACCATTAAACTATTATAATAATTAAATCAGATTAGTTTTTGTTCATTATAACACCGCATCTCCCAAAATTTAACAAATATTTCAGAATAAAAAACTAATTCATGCGCAAATAAGCCTTATTACTATGGAAAAGGATATTGTAAATTTCTTTAAAGAATTCGTTCCACCAAAAACAAAATTCGCTATAAAATTTGAACCCGAATCACAATATGAACCAACATCCGTTATAACTCAAAAAATGTTTAAGAATACAGCTTACGATCTTGTCAAATGTAATGACATTTTAGAAGACGTAAATTGTGAGGAAAGACAAAAATAAATTATCCGTAATTACCATGAAGGAAAAACTAATCACCGCGGAATAAACGAAACGGAACATAATTGCGAACTTTGTCAAACAACAAGATAAGATAGGCATCCAGCTAAACCAAAATTCATGATAACGCCGACTCCAATAAAACCCCTTGAAATAATTCACATCCACACATTTCAAGCAAGTGGTCAAAAATTCTTATAAATAATAGATTCATTCTCGAAATATGCTCAAGCATACCCAATAGAAGGAGCTAATGGAATTAATTACGATGTTAACATCGTACATCCTCATTTTCATAACACGTGATGGTTTTCCGGAAATGATAATCTCTGATAATGGACCTGAATTCAAAAATACATTACTCCAAGAATTTTTATATATATATATATATATATATATATATATATATATATAAAGTACTTATACATTATACAACACCAGAAAATCCTCAATCGAATGGATATATCGAAAGATTCCATTCAACATTAATCCAACACGTAAGAATCTTACGAGGTCATAAAACCCACTTTAACGTCAAAGAGAAAATGCCATATGCATTATTAGAGTACAATAATAGCATCCATTCCACCACAAAACAAAAACCAATTGAAGTATTAAATGGTCAGCTAGGAGAAGCCAGAATTAGAATAAGCAATTACGATTTCATCCACGCCTCACGCCTATCGGTTTTGAAATAGATAATACAAATAGTCATTATTATGATATCTTTACAGTGTTAACATCAAATAGTAGTAACCCATATTCACGGCCTTGGCAGTATTATTAAATCCATTTCAGGAAACTTAGATCAAGAAGACGCTGAAAAATACTATAAAGCCATAGAACAATTACGAAATAGTCAAGTAAATGTTATTCAAAGGTTGAATCAACATATTTCATTAACTACGGCTTTAATTGAAAATTATAATAAAACGATTTCATTAATCACTCATAATCAGGGAATTATTTCCAAGGAAATCAATACACTAAAAATTAAATTGAACAAGACAATCTATAATTAGGAATATTTCTTCAAAATAAGGAACATTTCAGACCAATTGAGTTTATCCTTACAAATCGTATCAGAGCTTATCACTGATTTTGATACTGCAATTATTTTTCCTAAATCAAATATTTTATATTAAAAAATTTTGCCACCTGAAAAATTAAAATTGTTGCTCAATTCTTTCAAACGCTATCATATGAAAGAACAAATTTTTTATACTGATGATACTGAGTTACTTAAATTTTATGAGATAATTACTGTAGATTCTTATTATTCAGATACAATGATATTATTTATCTTGCATTTCCCATTACTTTCTCCCGAAAAATTTTCACATTATCATTTGTGTTCAATACCTACAATAAATTTTACTACCCTTATCCCAACTGCACCTTATCTGACATTAAGCAGAGAAATTCATCAGTACTCTGAAGGGCCATGCAGAAATATTAATCCTGGTTTTCTGTGTGAGCGAATCATTAGAAGAATTGATTCCGATACCTGTATTTTGCCAATTCTGAGGTTAACGCAAGAAGAAGCTCGATGCAACCCCGTTCCTGTTTCCTTGAATACTACCCTTATAGAGGAAACAACTAATGCTCATTATATAGCTATTTTTCCAAAGCCAACCCCTAGGATGTGCTTTTTAAACAACCACAGGACGTTACATTAACTCACAAGATGTAACATAAGAACAACCCTTACCACTTCCACTGGTTCGAATGGTTTTGAACTCGACAAGAATGAAAATCAAAACCAATCCAATTCATCTCGAGCAAATTCCACTAGATGAATTACATAAAATCCACCAAGGCCCAATCCCACTCATGCCAATTGAAGAAATTTCAATGGACACCACTCATTTTTGGACAACACCCACTTTTATCCTAATTGCAGGAGCAATTGCACTTTTGGGTTACAAACTTCGACAGCATCTTCAAAAACAACCACCCAGACCAACCTCATCAGCCACGCTTATACCAGAGGCTTCCTAAGACGTCTAAGGGATGGAGAAGTTAGGATCTAACCTTCCACCTGTAAATAGCTGATAGGATGATTCTCGAGAACGTGAACTTCTTCATCAGAAACTATTTCATTATAAATATGTGTAACACTGTAGAGAGACTTACATTCTGATAGACATTAAACATTAGATGTTGTATTAGTTATCATTCTGTAACTCTATTTCACTTCCTCCAAATAAACATTGTTTTTAAAAACTAAAGTTCGGTTCATAGAAACGTAATTTACATTTAAAATAATCAATTTTCTTGTAATATATAAAGTCAATTTGTATATATAAAAACATATGTCATTAAGAATACTGGTAAATAATAAACAAGTTTGTCTTAACCCATAAAGCAAATTCATTTAATTATAAAAATAAATAAAATATATAAGTCACATTGAAATATAGCCCAACTAATTTGGTAAATTATTATTAAAAAATTCTTGTATATTATATGGTCTATCACTTTTCACAGCCTTCCTAAAGCATTGTAAACATTTTATTTCCGTTACATTCTTTGGCAAATGGTTGAACATTTTACAACCATTATAGATACTGGAATCCTTTATGGCTGATGTCATAGTTATTGGCAACTAAATGTTGTTGGATTGCCTTGTCATATAATGGTGTCCGAAATGGATAGGTATAATGTTGCCAATCTATATTTTATGTAGGGGAAAGGGGGTCAAAATCGGATACCGGGGCATAACTGGATACGGCCACCGTTTGAATACTGTTAGTGCCATCTTCTGGGCAGTAAGGTAAATAAGTTGTGTTGGTAAATATCTGTATCAGAAATGAAGCAGTGCTTTCATAACGACGATTAAGTGGAAAAAATATCGGCGATTGTGATTTACGGGTAAGTGATCTTATTTTAGGATATTTTCAAACGACCATCAAATGATGCTACCTCAAAATCTTATCCATTTTTTTAACTCCTTCAGATAGCTTGTGATTTAAACTGCATATGCATGCTTCAAGATATCGAAAAAGGTTATGTTGTACTTTGGAAATAGCGATTTCTAATATAAAGAATACTCGGGGCAAAATCGGAAGGGGCAAAACCGTACTTATCTGGTTATGCCCCACTGTTTTTTAGGTTCATTAAGCTAATTATATTATATTGTAGCAGTTTTTCTAAATTTTGACATGCGTACGTACAAGAGGAAGTCTACTAGACAAAATTGGTGTGAGGAGAGTATGCGGAAAGCGATAGAATCAGTACAGGAAAAAAAATGGGTTTCAAGAAAGCTGCGTTAACCCATGTTGTACCAAAATCGACATTAGAAGATAGAGTGAAGAAATTACGCGGTGGAAGTACGTTAGATGGAGCCGCTTCTATAGGTAATGTATGTCGAGTAATTTTACAATTGCACTAAGTAGAACTTTTTAGGTATGGGCAGATTTAAATCAACTTTTTCGGATACTCAAGAAACTGAATTGGACTAACAACAAAAGATTTGCGACAAATAGTATTCCAATTAGCTGAAAAGAACAAAGTAAGGCATAATTTTAAACACGGTATTGTTGGCATAGACTGGTTGAAGGGGTTCCTGAAACGTCATCAGGATTTGTCTTTAAGAAGTCCTGAAGCAAATTCGGCAGCCCGTGCTATGGGATTTAATAAAGTAGCTGTATCCAATTTTTTTGAGAATCTTATTCATTGATTGGACACGTATAAAATTCCGCCCCATCGAATCTTCAACGTTGATGAAACCGGCATCACATGAGTGCCAAAAAGTCAGTCAAAAATCATAGCTAAGAAAGGACGGCGACAAGTTGGAACGTTGACGTCTGCTGAGAGAGGGCAAACAGTAACAGCTGAATTATGTGTTTCTGCATCTGGAATCTATGTACCACCACGTTTAGTATTACCGAGGTTACGGATGAAACCCGAACTTCTCGAAGGAGCACCATTAGGAACTGTGGCAGTGTGTCACCCTTCAGGTTGGATGCAGGCAGATATTTTTCTACAATGGGTAAAACATTTTGCTGCACATGTTAAGCCGTCACTAGATGACCCGGTGTTGTTGCTACTCGATGGTCATGTAACCCATACTAAAAATAAAGCTGTGATTGACTATGCTCGCGCAAATGGCATCGTAATGTTGTGTTTTCCGCCTCACTGCACACATCGATTGCAACCTTTAGACATTAGTTTTATGGGACCGTTAAGTACATTTTACACTCAAGAAGTGAAGACATGGTTACTTAACAATCCAGACCGAGTTGTAACCCAGTTCCAGATTTCTAAATTATTTGGAGCAGCATACGCAAAAGCCGCTACTATCCAGAATGCAATGTCAGGATTTAGGAATTTATCCAGTGGATCCAAATGTTTTTGGTGAGGCCGATTTTGCGCCAGCTGAAACGACAGAAAGACAAAACGAGGGAGACCAACAGATGTCTGAAAATACTCAGGAAAGAGAACCAGATATTACTGAGAAACAAGAAGAAGAAGAAGAAGACAACATTAGGATAGAAGTTAATGGAAACAGGAGAGGAGAAGAGCAATCTCAAAAATTTCTTACTTCACATGCAGGGCCTTCAGGTTTGTAGTCACATTTTTCGATGTCACCACAAATCCTTGCTCCACTGCCATATGTGTCAAGGCCAGTTAAGAAAGCAGTTAGGAATAAAGGAAAAACTGTAGTCCTTACAGAGTCATCCTATAAAAATGAGCTTATGGAGGCACTGGAAAGTCCATCAAGAATAAAAAGAATACAACCAATTAAGAGGAAATTACTGGTCAAAGAAACGACGAAAACAACGCAGACAGAGAAGAGAAAAGTGAAAATGAAGAAGCTCTGTGTTTATATTGTAAGGAATCTTACTCTGCAACTACTAAACAGGATGGATGAGTACAATGCTTACATTGTAAAATGTGGGCCCATGAAGGGTGTACCCGCTTGTCCGATGAAGAATTAAATGAATTTATGTGCAATACATGTAGTTAAGCTGAAAATTAATAACATTCATTCCCATCCGGTATTGCCCCATCAATAGTCCGATTGTGCCCCGTAGGGTGGGGCAGAACCGGATTTTGCATTGTAGCCGAAAAAATGTTACATTTCAAATGTTTTTTAAAAATTTAAGTTTGTGTTTATAAATATAACTTCTAAATACATGTAAGAATATGTGGAAATCTTTATTTCAGGAATAAACTGCAAAGCAATATTTTTTCCTGGCTTTAAAATTAAGTATCCGGTTCTACCCCCCTTCCCCTAAAGTTATTTCTGTGTGCGCTGGGCACGAACCACATAATGTGTGTCGTGTGTTCCGTGGCACAGGCACGGGATTGAGTTAGTTGCGATGGTAGAGAGAGGTTAATATGCTTTTTAAGAGATAGATGAAAAATAAAGACATCTGCGAAAACTAGTGTGTGCTCAGGGAGCCGTAGTTTTCTAATCATAATTAATCTTGATCAATAATTAGTATATCGACAAATCCATGACCTTGGTTTGAGGCCCAAGACGGGTAGTTTTGTGGAAACTCAACAAATGGGTTGGTGAGGATTGAAATTTGTTCATATATTTTTTAATTAAACACACTGTTTCCAATATAAAGATAGAAATCACTATTAGAATTCCATGAGTAGTAAAGAGTAATCTACAAGTGTCTCTACGTTTTGATTTGCACATATATCTTACGGCTCGTATTTGCAAAATTAAAATATTTTGTAGTAGATAACCACTACATACGCCACAAAATGAAATTCCATATCTCAGGTGCAATTCCACCAGAGAAAAATAAAAAGTGTTAGCTGCTGTTAAACCAAGTTCATTTGCGACTAGTCTGACTACATAACAACCAGAAGACACTTTTTTACACAAGGCATAAACATTGTCTTTAAATTTTAGTTTTCAATCGATATGTAAAAATTTTAAGCTACTTTTGTTCTCAATGATTTTATTCCTAATGGGGTCTAGTTCACATCTGAAAGTTACTAAATTAGTTTTCGAAATATTTAGGGAAAGACGTTTTGAATCAAACTAATTATTTACTTTCTTCATATCGTTGGATATGATTTTAGTTAAATCATTTGCATTGTCCGATTGCCAGAAAATGGTAGTATCGTCTGCAAATAGTGTGAATTTTCCTGCAATATTTATACTTGTCAAATCGTTGACATAGATAAGGAACAATGTTGGCCTTAGTATTGAACCTTGAGGTATACCATTATGTAGTTTTCAAATTTCTGAGAGATAGTTTGTTTTCACCATCGGACTACGACCTGACAAATATGAGCTGAACCAGCTCAGTATCACTCCTCTGAAGCTGTAGTAAGGAAGCTTCCGCAACAGTATTTCGTGATACACACAGTCGAAAGCCTTCGAAAAATCGTAAAACACTGCGGCAGCAACTTCGCCACTATTGATTCCAGTATAAACTTTTTTCATGAGAGAAAATTGCATAATTATTCCTTTGCTACTAGTTTTTCTATAAATTTCCCTAATGTGGGATTTAGAGAAATAGGCCGATAATGCGAGGGATCGTCGTGATTTCCGCCTTTGTGTAGTGATATTACCAATGATACTTTCAGGAAATCAGGAAACTTTCCTGATGGAAATGATACATTAATAATATTGGTTAGGAGTTGTAATGTGTTATCTGGGAGATTTTTCAAAATGTTTGCTGTAATGTCGTCGACGACTAGATGACGACTTTTTTCCAATGGGAAAAATCACTTGCTTCAGCTCATAAATATTAGTATCATATAGAATGCAACTTTCAGAAATAAAGGTTTTTTTGAATTGTTCCATAGGATCGTTATGAGTAGTCAATATTTCAGTCAATTTTTCTGCAACAGAGCAGTGATATTCGTTAAGAACGTGTGGTGAAAGTGAAACTTCATGTACGTTATTAGATTTACCTCTTAGGTCATTAATTACTTGCCAAGTCTCTCGATTTGTTTTCAGCTTGCTCGAATATATTTTTATAGTAACTTTCTTCTGCTTGTCTGACAACCTGCCTATAAATACTGCGGATCTTCTGAAATACCGTTGGAAAAAAGATCATCATTAAACTTCCGAATATAGTACAGCGATTGTATATTATTTGCTGAAATTTTTATGCTTCGAGGGAAATCCACTGTCTTCTATGCTTGATTTTTAAATTTTGAATCGGAAATGAACTATTGAAAATATTAACTAGATGATAGTAAAAGTTTGAGAATGAGCATTATTCACAATATCCCAATTGGTATTCAGGCATGTATTATAAAATCTTTTATAGTTCTTTTTACTGTATAATCTATCAGATCTGAATTTATTGCGGTTTACTATAAAATTCACTTTACAGTAGCATAATATAGCTTCATGGTCGGAGATACCAGCTCAAGTAATATCACAAATAATATATTGTTTGTCCAAATTCGTAAATATATATAATCTATCATTGAGGCAGAATACTGAGAGATTCGTGTAGGGGATTCTATATGCATAGTCAAGTTAAATGAGGTAAAACAGATTGTTTAGAGACTCGGTGGCTAGAGATTTCTTGTCAGCGAAATTAATATTTAAATCAGCTGCTACGAAGGAAGTTTATTGTGAAGCTGTTCTAACTTTTGTATGAAAATATTTACATCAGATATGGGTGTTCTATAAATACATATTACATATATGCTCAATATTTTTTGTGAATGTAACAAGCAAAATGCAAATGATTTTTCTACCAAATAATCGTTGAATTTTTTCACGTTAACGAATTCTACGTTCAGTGAGTTATTCTGAAGAATCCTGGTATCTGTATCTTGAAATTTCTGTATAATGAGGTAAGTAAAAAGGTTCATCATGAGTAAACCAATATTCAGTCAATAAAATCAGATATGGACGATTTAATTCCTCTTAAAAAAGATAACTCGTTAGCTTTTTTTCTGGCTGACTGAATATTTAATAACATAAAGGATATTTAAGTATATTTAAGGTTGGTTGTGGTTTTGCGTTTCTTAGTATGAGTCTGATGTGTAAGAGTAGTTGAAGGAAATATTGTGATTGTACTTGCTGTTGTGGAAGATTCTGGTTGGGTAATGTGGTCCAGGATGCCGGTATGTTCTTGAAGGAGCTCTTTTGTAGTTTCTAGGATGTCCAATTTCGTGGGTGTTATATGCAGAGTTTGTGTTTTCTTTTGTGTATAGTTGTCGTGAGTAGTGGCGTTGTGAGTTAACATTGTATTGTTTTTCGTTTCTTGTGTGTTTCGTGTCTGCTCAGTGAATGTTTTTTTTGTGATGTGTGTTGGCACGAGAAAACTAAGTTGGTCTGGGCTCTATTTCTGTTTCGGAGTTTTTTTATGGACATCATACCTTCTTCATTACTAATAGTTGTCTGGGTGGTTGATGGTATCCTCGGTTTATTGTAACATGAATAGGAAATATATTTGATCAAGTTATCTTTGTTTGTCAAAAGAGACACCAGATCAATATTAGAGTCCTTTAACTCATCTATTTTAGTATCAGTCTATGAAAGTGTCACACAATTTTTATGTTCAATTGATTTTCTTCAAACACATTTTTTACAGCTACACACTGATATAAGTTAAACTTTGTATGTTTATTATTTTATAATGAATTTACGATTTTAAATAGCGAACAGTAGCACAACACACGCACACATGTAAGAGTTTTGTCAATATGTACTCAAAAAAGAAGAGGAATTCTCTGTATTTTTTTTCGTGTATACCTACCTTTTAGGAATCCACTTCACATTGGTCACCGATCTCAATTTTGACTACTTAAGTCGAAATCCAATAGTTAGCTGTGTAAGTACCAACGAAAAGAATTGACTTTATGTAGATCCGAGAGGCGATTCAGAAACTCCAAATAATCAACGTCGTAGAGGATGGCCGCATCGGTAGAACCCGTTATATTGTTAGAAATGGTATATTGTACTACGCTCTACAGTTTGCTGAAGGTGTTAGTACATATATTGGACAATTGACAGGTGGAATGCTACATGGGGACTTTAATGAAACTGATAAGAATTGAGATTAAATTAAATCTAGAATGGCCAAAGATACTTTGGATGATTCAACTTGATGAATACGACTTTTCAGAAATCTAGTCAAACTACACCATTGAGAGCACTTATAGAAACTGACGGATCTACAACCGACGAAGACTGATTGAGCACCTCTGAGACCAATTTCACAGACACATTCGTCGCAGATCTACTTCAGGAAAAATTTTAAGCCATTCCACAAGAATTTCTTACAAACCTTATTGATTCGATGCAACATCGACTAAATGCAGTGATTTTGGCGGGGAGACCTCACTAGATATTAGCCACTTAAAATTTAATTAATAATATTTTTAAATTTTCATGTTTTTGTTAGTTTTAAAATTAAACTTAGGTTTCAATGTTTATTTGTTGTGTTCTCACATCTTCGTCCGAGGCGTTCTCATTAAAAAAGTGTATCTCCAGTAAAAACAAAGATAATGTCCTGATTAAAAAAACAAACTGTTAAAAAAGATCAGGGTTTAATGTGACAATAGCTGCTATAACTGTTGCAGTCCACAGGGTGTTACAAGTTACGGGAAATAAACTTCGTCTCATTGATGCACTCCGTAAATGCTCAAATTCAAATCTAAATAAAAATTTCTGACATAGCATTGTTACTGAGAAATCAATTTACAATTTAAAAGAAAAAAAATAAATCAAATTAGCGGTTTCCGAGGAAGCCAACTTTGAAATTGGGTTCAGTTTTCACACTGCATCCATGGGTGGTGGGTACCTAGTATATTTAGGTACCCACTTTCTTGAACCAACAAAGAATCGCTTATTCTTTCCCCATATCCCATTGATATAAAGTTAATGAAACCTGGTGTCGATGAAATTAGATACATTAAGGTACACTTTTTATATTCGGACCAGGTAAGTAGTGACAGTTTCTGTAGGGAGCTATGAATGGGATTGGTAAAAAAAAATATGATTTTGTCATTTGACGGCAAAAATACTAATGTTCTTAAATTTGGCACCATTTCAACTAAAGTTTTCTTTAAAAAAATTGACGCAATAGATGTAGACATTTGAAACATATGTGTCCTAATCCAATAAACGGATCATTTAATTTAATTTCCATTAACGTGAACATTAAATTATCTTTGATGATCCGGAACACCTGTATAGTTTTTCGGTTTGTTAGGGGTACAGAGTTGTTCTTCTTTTCGATCTAATTGAAAATCTTGAAACTACTGCTGGTCGTGTGGGCTAACAATACATGTTGCAAAGGAACAAGAACTTTATTGAATAATATAATAAACCTAAAGTAAACGTTCAAAATGTTGTTCATTTTCTTCAATACATAATTGCACTCTCCGTTCAAAATATTTTTAACCTTGCTTAACATCTGTAATTTGGAAGGCGACTCTTATTCTCACCATATTATATTCAGCTGTAGTTGGCTGGGTGTCATATACAATATTTTATGTTTATTTCCATAAAAAAATCAATCCAGGTTAAATCCTAGGACCTCGGTGGCCAATTCTGCGAGCCGCTTATTCCTATCCATCTATTCGGAAAACGCATACCAGGAGATTCTCTGACATTTCTTTGAAAACGGACAAGGGCGAGCAACAATCAACTACTGCAGCCACATCCGCTGCCTGATATTCAAAGGCACATTTTCTAAAAGTTCAGATAGGTTGTCATGTAAAAATCTTAGAAACTTTTATCCTTTCAAAATCTCATAAAATAAAGACTTTTTTATTGGGATTCCAGAATACAGGGTGTTGTTCTGTTTAATATAACGAAGTCTTTCAACTTTTTGAATTAAAATTTTCCAACCATATTTTTTCAACACCCTGTATGATTTTGGACACTGAAATATGATTGTGGGTATAACTTTAACCTTCATCAGTATACTGAAAACTATAGCTCAAGTTCGAATATTACTTACTTTGGAAATAAAAGAAATACCTACGTTATACCTTACATTTTAACAAATCATCAGATATTTTCAAAACGGTAATACTTAGGTATAGGGAATACTGATGTAACTCAATTTTATTTTGGCTCATATCCGAAAATGTAGGGTGCTCCATTAAAAAAATCATAGATTTGATATATATCTTTTCTTTGGAGAGAATAATTGTATATTGTGGTCACAGATATTTTGCATCCAATCTGTTACACAAACAAATACATGATATTTAATGGTTTTCCCTACAAAGACCGTGTCGTATATGGTGCCCCACTGACGTTATTTCAAAAGTAATCAAAAAGTAGAAAATACATTTTTGTTGCCACTTTTTTAAGCTTAATATCACTTGTAGTTCTTTAAATATGTTTTAGCTTATTTCAGACATTACTTAATTGAAGTTAAAGATTATAAGTAACTTAGTCTTAATTACAGAGGAACAAACAAGTATTAACAAAAAAGAAATATTAAAACTTTGGAATCATTTACTTGTAAAATCTTTCAAAAGAACGATAACTTAAGTAGCTTTCGCTTTCACATATCAAATTTATGCCATCTATGTACCTTCAGCAGAACAACATTAACATTATTATTATTATATATTATTATATAACAACATTATTAACAAATAATATTTCATCTGCAGGAAAACTTCACAAATTTAGGCAATCGCTCTCAAATACTTTGATGCCTCCCTTGTAGCTGTTTATACCACCTTTTGATATAATACAGTCCCATTGCTTCTTTCCAATAGCATTTGATAGCTATCAATGTCACCAGAATATGAGTAGACAATTTTTATTCAAGTATTCATCTGCAGATTGGAAAAAATTCACCAACCATATGCATAAACAGAAAATTCTCAAATAATGAGAGCGGAGATAATAGAAACAAGAACAGAGATAGTTGAAAATTCTGCAGCTCTGGAAATCAAAATAGCAGAAAATTCTCAGCTTGTGAAGATCAAAATTAAAGAAGATTCTCAAATAATGAAAGCGGAGATATCGGAAATAAGAACACAGATGATAGAAAATTCCCGAGAAGAAGTAAAAATGACAGAAAACTCTCAAGACTTTCAGAATAAAATATCGGAAAATTCCAAAGGTGAGATATGCGAGCTGGAGATATGTCTTCAACAGCATCAGTAGAACAGCTATGAAATATGAATGATGCAAGGTCTACAAACTTCAGAGTCCAGCACTCCTAGGTCTATTTCGGAAGTCATGGTTGAATTAATCAGATTCCGACTGAAGTTACCTGAGTTCGATGGTAAGTCTTCATGGGTCAATTACCAACTGCAGTTTGAAGATGCTGCACGGGCGATGGGATGGTCCAACGAATAAAAGGCAACAGCATTGTCTCTGGCCTCACATGGTGAGGTGACTTATATTTTGTAGGCACCTCCTACGATAGCACATGGCATATATGATCAACTGCTGAGACATCTGGAGATGAGGTACATATGATCCAGCCCATTTGGAACAACTCCAATTTGAAGATGCGTTGCCTGAAAGATAATGAGTCCCTGCAAGAGTTCAGATCCGATGTAGCTCGCCTTATTCGCTTGGAGTATTCTGCAACTTCTGTGGCCATACCAGGATGGACTTAAAATAGCAGTTGTTCTGGCATATCCTGTTAATTTGTTGGCCGCGATATCACGGGCCATGGAATTGAATGCCGCAAGACTGAGCTGCAGAATCCAAGCTCGTGATAATAGATTTGAAGATGTGCGCAGCGATAATGAGGCGGAGGCTAATGTCTGCATAATATTAAGGAGCAGTCAAACGCCAAAAGAGGAGAGATTGGATGCTGGTAGTGAGGACAGCTGGGCCCTATAAGATGTAGCTGCCGGAGAAGAAATTAAAGAAAACCGTCATCCTGCCAGAGGATACCGATGGCTGAAGACGATTCCAAAACCAGATTCGGAAAGCTGGGTCGAGTCGAGAAGAAGGGGGCGATCATCGACTCGTATTTTGAATGCCCCAAGGAAGATTGCTCAGATGCGTCAATGACAGACCAGGCCAACAGTATGTTTGTGAGAGGAAAAATGAATGGAGAACCAAGGTTTATGCTTCTGGAAGAGGGACAGCTACCCTCTGCTATGGATAGATGATACCCTAAATACACAGTTCGGATCGAAACTCTTCTCTACTTTGGATCTAGATTTGAGAGATAAGGAGAAAACAATGTTCACTCTAGGTTCGGGATTATGGTAATTCAATTTAATGCCGTTTGCGTTATCCAATGCTCCAGTTGGTTTTGAAAGGACTGCCTTGAGAGACTTGCCTGGCATATTTGGATGGTTCTGAAGTTCAGTCCTAAAAAGTGCCACCTCGTTCAAAAGAAGATTCATAATTTGGGACACGTTGTATCTGAAAGGGCATGGTTGTAGACCCAAGTTTTATAGGTTTGTGCACCTATTATCCTCACGACTTACCTGGGTTTGCCTACAATGTCAAATCATTGACTCAACTCACGGAAGGGGGCCGCAAGTTTGATTGGGCGGGAAACTGTCAAGAAGTCTTAGATTCATTGGAAGAAAATTTCATGATCACACCAGAACTGAGCTGGCTGTTACGAACTGGAAAGTTCATACTGGATATAGCCGGCAACATCCGCATGATGGTCAGGAAAAGGTGAAAGGCTACTTTATCAAGACGCTGTCGAAATTTGAGAGAAACTGTTGTGTTTTCAGGCAATAGCTGCTGCCATTGCAAAATCCATCGAATATTTCTACAAGTACTTATATGGACGCAAGATTCTACTACGAACAGGCCACGAATCTATTCGATGGTTGCTCCAGTTTAAGAACCGAGAGGGTCAGGTGGCAACATGGATCAAGTGACTCCAAGATTTTCATTTTGTCAAAGAGCAACGAGCTGGTAAATCTCACAGGATTATAGACCTATTGTCTTGAACGCCATGCTCAGAATACTGCAGAAATTGCATTAAAGCTGAAAAATGTCATGCTGTCATCAGGAGAACCACGACAATTGCTGAGCTCTAGAGCCCTAAATCCCTTCATGCGGACCAAGAGGCCGGTCCAGTCTTGAAAATGGTACTCGAATGGAAATGAGGTGGAACTAGACCAACCTGGCAAGTGATAGCTCGTTAATCTCCTAGTGTCAAGAAGTACTGGGCACAATGGGATTCCCTAGTTCTGAAAGACGGGGATCTGAAATAGTGAGAATCGCAGGCAGATAGTAGCATCAATTAGTAGGGTTTCAGTAATTCTGCGAGAAATTTACAACGGTACAACCGGAGGGTACCTCGGACTAACAAAAACATTAACCAAGGTGCGGGAACGATTTTATTGGGCCAATCTAGAAGAATATGTAAATGATTGGTGCCGAGAGTGTGTTGCCTGTACTGCCAGCAATTGGTAGCTAGAGAAAAAGAAGATAATTAACTCATAGAGGGGGGTGGCTGCTGCTGTTCTAGACCAAGACAAATTACCATTTCAAAAGTTCTTCGGGTTTCGTTTAGTTAATGGAAAATTTTGAATTTCTTGGTTTGTTATTGGTTGAATTTGAAGTGTGAGAGTGTTCACAGTGAATATCATAGAATGGTCTATCGGGAATTCCCAAATAGTTGCCTATTTGCTACATATGGGATTACCTTAGCTATTTAACTGAATTTTCAGTTCCAATCGTTCTTTTTCCTCTAATATATATAAGATGTAACATGTAATTCGTATGGCATTATTATTTTCTTTATTCGAAGATATTTCGGTTTTTAATCGTCCCTCTAGACGAATATCCTGCCAGATGTGTTTTCAAATCAAAGTACCCTCTCCGTTTTAGAGCATGTGCAGATAATTAATAAGTGATCTCGTCAACTTGATGAGAGAACACATTTTTAACGTCTTCTCTAGGAATATTACATCTTTTCTCCTTCCATATATCCTTCTTTACAACATAAAGTTAATATCTTAGGTTATATCATTGACATAGAGACCTGGAAGACTCATAGACATAAAAGATAATACAATGTGGGTCATCCAATAATATTATGGACAATCATTTCAGTAAATAACATAAAAAAAACATAAAAAATGAAAGGCTCTCATTAGATTGAGACAAAACGAGTGTAAGGGTAATTAAAAAACCGAATCAGTAGTGAATGTCCGCGCATGATACTAGGACAAACAACATATGAGGTCATCAGTTCGTAAAAAACGAAAATGAATATCGACATATTCTAGCAAATTAATGGCCAATACGTTATCCAGACACATTACATTTTTTTAATAAAAAAATATATTTCACTGTAGCATGGTTCATTATTTACTCATCTCATGTATGGCATTTTATTCCATAATCCACAAACATCATAAACTAATTATTTATTAGGTAGATACAGAAAAACCTGAATTGCCACAATCCAAATTGTAAGCCAGCACAAAATATGAGACTATGTCCCGGACGTTTTGTCATAGACTGACGTCATTGGAGATGCGCGAGATGACGAATTCCTCTAAGAACATATGTTACTCGAAATAAGAGGATAATTATTTCCAACGTTCACTGATAGCGAGATGATAGAAAAACAATTCAGGAAATAAATATAAATATTATGACTCTTTTTGTTTCAGAAACAAGAAGCTAGCACATATTTTGAGCTTTCGTTAACAAGTTTACACTACGCCTGATATCCAAATTACCTGCTAGAATGGAAATTATCTTTGAGGATAAACTCATTGGATTTATATTACAACAGACCATTTATTTGATTTCACTGCAAAGAGGAAAGACACATTATGGCGAAAAATTGTCCTCAAACCATCAACCTTGAAAAGCAAGTACACCCATATTTTCAACAACTAAATTTAGACACTCTAAACGATGGACGCTCAAGCTCATACCAAAAATCATTCCCAAGTCTCCCTAAAAATAAAAAGAACAGAAACTCTTCTACCTTCTTGCTCCCAGCTCCCAAATAACACATGTTCGGCCACAAAGAGGGCCCTCTTCTCTTCAGACTCATCATTTCAATCCTCTCCATCTATCACAGATAACAATACCAAAGACCAGATACTCGAAACCACGTCTGATTGCGAATCTACATATAGCAATGTCTTACACAAAAAAAAAACAAAAAAAAGAACCACCAAAGCCAAGAATATTCCACCAGAAGCCTGGGATGCTGTGAGAGCTGTTCTAGAGGATCAAACCAAGTCTTACCCAATAAATTTACTTCAACTACAAAGTTTAATTACTGGAGAACTGGAGACTTCAACGGGTGTTGAAAATATACACCCTCTCATTCTGGAATATACGAAAGATTTATAGGGACTAACATCTTTATTAACGAGCACTCACCATTTACTTCCCTCAAAAAGTCTAAAATACAGATGTAAACCCATCCTAAAAATAAAAAAAAATCTTTACCGCAAGGAGCATCTTACAAAGGAATGTGAACGGCTTTTCAAGGCGCTATAGAAGACTAAATATCCTAACCATTGGCATGAATCTTACTTGCATATGCCTCCAAGAGACAAATTTCGAGGGCGATTTCTGCGCCAAATTAAAGGGATACAAAGAAATATTCAGAATCGAACATCGTCACTGCAGTGGAGGAGTTGCAACATGTATTCAGTTTCGTATTCGATCAAGAAATCAAGCTTTCCACATCACCAAAAGCATTCGTAGCCGTAACTAAATTACTTCATGATATATGTCTGTCTGTAATGTGTATCTTTCAGTCAGCCACTTGATACTGAATACTTAAACTCTCTTATAGATCAACTTCCGAAACCTTTTATACTTTAAGGTAACTTCAACAGCCACAGTCGTATTTGGGGCTCCTATAATCTTGACAATAGGGGTAAAAATGAGCAATGGCTTATATACCATAAGCTAATAATATTAAATAATGATAAAAATAAGTTTTTTTCTTACAACTTTATTACCATGTAGTTCAAAATCTAAGATGTTTAGGACATATTTTGTCGCAATATCAAAAAAACACCCTGTATATTTGACTCAGCCAGAGAAGCTGTACTTCACTCTCTCGAAATAGTCCAAAATACAGGCATACGACTGAGCCTAGGTTCCTTCAGATCCAGACCCACATCCAGCTTACTTGAGAAGTCACCAACCCATTTTCAGACGATCCACTAGAACAGATCTACATCAGAAATCCCTACCTTTCTAAACCATTAAGGACTAGAACCAGAAAGAATATACAAGATAAAGTTGAATATTAGTGATAGGTATTGTTACGTGGGTAGTTTATCATGTACTTACTGTTATTATTTCTTTTAGTTTGTATTTGTTCTAATTCCTTGCTTACAATAGTTATTGCATGTATATTTCATTATGTAGTTCTAGAATTATAGTAGATTTATTTTCGATCCTTCCAGAAACAATTTGTGAGGTACAATTTGTCATACTATTGTCAGTTTGACAAGGATCTAGAACATTAATTGTGTGCGTCTAGATAATCATAGAACATTCTCGATGAACGTCATATCATGATTCAGATATATAAAGCCCTTACGATCAAGGAACAGAGTCAATTTATTGTATCAGTCAATTGGAGACATAACTCGAAAGTAGTTGAAACGCGATAGTCAAAGTGACAAGTAGTGACAGTTGTACTACAACAGAAAGCCGTTTACAGTGTGTTTGAAAATAAATCATTGGAAGCAATCTGCGAATTTTGAGTAGGAAGCCGTGCTGACGTAGAGGACTGGTGTCGGCGATGCGATACCTGCTTTAAAAGTAAAGGCCCAAATACCAGAACCCGCCATAGGATGCAGCAATACAATGTGGGTGCCCCATTTGAGCGAATAGCCATCGATATTACGGGGCCATTTCCAATAAGCATCTCTGGAAATAAATATCTCTTGGTCATCATGGATTATTTCAGTAAATGGCCAGAGGTAGTCGCAATTCCAAATCAGGAGGCAAAAACAGTGGCCGATGCCCTAATTGAACATTGGATAAGTCGGTTTGGTGTATCGTTAGAGATTCACTCGGACCAGGGTCGAAATTTTGAGTCGGAAATCTTTCAGAGTGTTTGTAACCTAATGGGGATTAAGAAAACTCGTACAACTCCACTGCATCCACAATCCGATGGAATGGTAGAGAGATTTAACAGAACACTAAGAAATTATTTGAGGTCAGCAATCAATGAACACCAAACAAACTGGGATAAGTGTATACCGCTCTTCCTACTGGCCTATAGATCTTCCACTCATGAATCGACCAAAGAATCCCCAGCTGGCATTGTGCTTGATACAAATCTGAAACTTCCGTCTGACATCTTGTTTGGTTCACCAAGCGAACCTCCCACATCTGTAGATGCCTACATTCAGAGTTTGAGGCGAAGACTCGAGGAAATACACAATCTGGTTAGAAAACAGTTGAAGATTTCTAGTGATCGAATGAAGGCCCGATATGATATTCGTGCAGAAACCGAATAATTTAAAATTGGTGATAAAGTGTGGCTGTACAATCCACAAAGACAAAAAGGTCGTTCTCCAATGTCTGACAAACAATGGGAGGGACCATATACCGTTATGAAGAGGAGAAACGATGTGGTATATAGAATTCAGAAATCCCCACGCAGTAAAATGAAAGTGGTTCATATCGACAGACTTTCACTGTACAAACGGACATTTCATCGGGACGATCAAAGCTAAGAAGGGGGCAGTGTTACGTGGGTAGTTTATCATGTACTTGCTGTTATTATTTCTTTTATTTTGTATTTGTTCTGATTCCTTGCTTACAATAGTTATTGCATGTATATTTCATTATGTAGTTCTAGAATTATAGTATATTTATTCTCGATCCTTCCAGAAACAATTTGTGAGGTACAATTTGTCATACTATTGTCAGTTTGACAAGGATCTAGAACATTAATTATGTGCGTATAGATAATCATAGAACATTCTCGAATCATATCATGATTCAGATATATAAAGCCGTGACGATCACGGAACAGAGTCAGTTTATTGTATCAGTCAATTGGAGACATAACTCGAAAGTAGCTGGAACGCGATAGTCAAAGTGACAAGTAGTGACAGTTGTACTACAACAGAAATCTGTGTACAGTGTGTTTGAAAATAAATCATTGGAAGCAATCTACGAATTTTGAGTATTACGCAAGTGAACTCACGCCACAACGTTTAGCAAGGGGTTAAACGTTACTGAATATATCTCTAATATTCTCAAAATCAAAATCCTGTTTAACAGCTGTAACAAACAGATACAATCACCACCCACTGATCAACACATTCTAAAACAAGAAATGGAATGACACATGGACAAACCAGCAGAACAACCTCCACAAAATCCGCGAATCCACTCTGGTTTACGCTCCTAAAGCCAAGCTTAATAGAAGAGGAGAGTCCTGCCTAAACAGAATTAGAATTGGCCACACGAATTTCATCCATATCTTCCACTAAATCACCAAGGATCTCCGAAATGTGTGCCCAGGCTGCAGTAACTAAAGCAACATTATTCATATACTGACAGAATGCCTACCTCTTCAAACACACAAAGACAACAAACTCTCCTGAAATATTAGAGAGAGTTTCAACTCAAAGGCGGGCCAATAAAAAAACATCCTCCAGTATTTCACAGATATCGGACTATTTCACAAACTTTAAAGTGATGTGACTCAGCCTAATTTTAATATAGTAATACATTATTATAACAATTAAAATGAAATAATCGTGTCGCTCATAACCTTAGTAGTTCAACAGCGACTTTAAAAAATAAAGAAAACACTATTTTGATCAAATGTGAAGGATGAACGAAGAAAATGCAGTGAAATCACAAAGACGCTTCTAAAGAGCATTTTTAAATTGTCCTTGAACATCAGAGCTTGTATATCCAGTTTAATATCTGGATATTTAAGATGGTATACGAGTAGCATCACCACCAATCAAGAAGTGATTACATTTATAGGATAATTCCATAATTATTGTCGACAATAGAGCAATTTACATGGCATGTAGGTATTCATGTAGTGCGGTAACTTATTATATGACCCATTCATTATTTTTTACTGGATTTTTTAAACCCCGCTTATTATAATTGAATGTTTGGTGTTGATTTATAAACAGTTTTTGTTACTTTCAGTTCTTTTATCGATGGACTCCGCAGCAATTTCTCAGGCCCCATACGGTCTAGAGACTTGACATTTCGAATTCGTACTTAGGTCGCAGACATCTCGCCGCCTGTTAAGCTCCAAGTGTGATCCAATATTGATTAATTATATAATCTCATTCAAGCAAGATCAAACTATTTCCTCAACATGGAACGAACGAAATTTAAAATTTAATTTTGTGTTGTGTTCGACAAACAGTAATTTGTAATGAAATTGCTATTGCTGGCAAACAGATGTACATAAGTATAGTTCAAATTAAGAAAAGAAGAGCAATAGTACACATCGGTACGGTTCAATTCTTAAATGCCTAATAAACCCTTTTTTTTTCTAAAATTCCACCTGTTGTCTGTTACTAAGTGCCATAAGCAACTCACAAATTATCTAGATATTTACATTTAAAAAATTCCAAATCTACAAAAGCCATAATAGATACGAAGTCTGTTTAATAAGGAAGAAACTGTTAAATTTGATGGTCTTTTATATTCTGATGACAAAAGAGAATTGAAATACAAACCGATTTTTGCAATTAAATTTTTCTATTTTTTATATATTTTGTTTTACTAAAAATACCCTTTATGTCTATTTTAGCAATATTCATACGATTTTCTCTAGTATGCTTTGCGAAATTTAAAACAGAATAGTTAGTTTGATGTCAACAACTATAATATTGGTTATTATTGAAAAAAGTGAGTAATTGAATATTTTTATTTTATTTAACATGGTGGTTTTACAAAGGCTAAAAAGCTGTGCTATATTTATGGAATTCATCTAATTTGAGCATATTTTTAGTACTATTTTCAATCTTAATTAAGTACATAGGGTTTTCAAAATGAGCATTATTTAAAAAGAAATAAGTAACATAACTAAATCTGAAATCAAGAACATTGTCAAATAATTTTACATTATTCTCGCAACGTGCGGTCTGGCATTGTCATACATCATTATGAAGTTATCCCCTATATAACCAGAGAAAGGGACAACATGCTCAGATAAAATGTCTGTGCTGTACTTTCACTATTTAAAGGTGCCCCACGCAAAAGAAACAATTTCTGTATGAGCTGTTGAAGAAATTCCGCCCAAAAACATCACAGAGCATCCATTAAATATGTCGTTAAATTACCCTTAAGCGTCTGTCGTTGCTGTTGAGACAAAACCTTGTCCCATGGGTGAATAACACTCGCTCCCAATCTTCAGCAGCCCAATTATATGGTCTGCATTCAACCGTGGTCCTCTTAAATTCTGAAGCTAAATTTCTTTCTGACAGACGTCTTCTTACAGTTGACGTACTGACCTGGATATTTTGAGGAGTGTCTAGTTTTACCTGCAGATATCTTGACGTCACAAAACGTTGCCTTAAAGCAGCATTTAGTTGCAAAAATCGGTCATGAATAACAGTTATTGCTCGCTGCCGTACTTGTGCACGCGGCCTGTTGTGGTTTCTTCAAAACGTCGAAACATGCGTAATATTGTCGAATTAGAAATACTCAACCTCCTGCCTACAGCTCCAAAGCCTGAATTAATGTCGCCGCCATCGTTTGTCGCTCCATTTTTGCAATGTTAACTCAATACGACGATAAATTACAAAAAAATGACAAGTAGAATCATGTATGCTGATTTCCATAGCCTACCTAATTTTACGCGATGGGCAATACGATTCCTTTTGTAAGCTGGCAAACAGATGCCTTAGATGTTAAATTCTCAATTTCATTTAATAATAGAGTTAAAATTGTGAACCAAAAAACAAAATGCTAAGAGAACATGGCGCTATACGTTTGGTTAGATATACATCTACTATGGTGCCTCATGGAAATTCCACAGGGTGCGACAAATATGAATTACCAAACAGGTTTCTTTTCAAACACCCTGTATATAACTAAAACTTAAGTTAAATTAAAAAAATCGACTATTAGGGCGCTCCTAAAGATTCAAGGTTGAGTTTGAAAAAAAATTATTCAAATCGATTTAGCAGCTCCCGAGAAAACTAATTTTGAAATCGTATTAAATTTTAGTGGTGCGTTAAATTTGATGCAAAGTGTATATTGATATCAAAATATTAATTTTTATCAAGCATCGCCTACTCAGAAAAATCGAATACAAGATGCGCAAAAACATCAAAATATATTTTGCTGAAAAAAACTTGGCTTATCACTTGATTGTTGATTTCGTCACAAAGATTGCTACTACTACAGAGTGCAATTTCATTTCGGCCCATATGAAAAAACAGATATTGCATGATAATATTATAAATGCCATTTTGTATTTTGTAGAGATGAAAAAGTTGTTATGAAGAAGTCCATCCCATTTCTTGGTGAATGAAAGCAAAAAATTGTTTTATCTAATATTTAGAAAACCATCATCGCTACTAAATATTTGTAAACACGATATAAACGATATTCAAATCACTCAGCCTTTTCCCGATTCAAATGATCGAGTTGGTAAATGAGCATGATCGGACTAGTTGCTTTAAGAAGGCAGCCGACCGAACTTTTAAATAGATCCTCAATAGCCGTTGATTAAGTTTGATCAAAAATGTTTTTAAATAATAAATATAATCCGTCCCTACAAATTTTGTTTGAAACTTTTTTCCCTAAAATTGATAGAAAAAAGAATTAAAAACCGTGAAATTTATCAATGCGCTGGCTACGAGCTATCGGGATCCTTTCGCTAACCCAATCGTAGGTATAAATTTCGACAATTTAAAAAGAAATCAGCCTAAATAATAATATTGGCAGTCAGCACTACTCAGTGTTTATTTGGTTGCCTAGCATTCTCAGCCTTAAGTCATTACTCTATGGCCTTAAGCGGCTTACACACCTTGATGCAGGCATCGACTCTTCTGTTTCATGATGCAAAATGCATTGTGTGTAGTACTGAATCAAGTATCAGTTGCGGCTTGCGGCGATGCGGAGTCAGGAATCCCATTTTGATCGGAGAGTCACGATGATGATGCAACATTCAGCGTGTATAGATTTGCGTGGATGCCATGACCATAATTATTTTTTTTCCGAATATTAGAATGGAACCTGATTGAACATTTTGGGAAGAATTTAAAAATATTTACTAATGCTAATAAAATTGGCGTTCCTTTATTATTATAATATAGAATTGATGAATACTAAATTTTTTTAAGATAAATCATTTATTCGATTCAGTCATCCCAACATATATCATAGGGTGTAGGCTATTTTGGTCAATAAAATCTTACATATCTTTGACTTTAGCAAAGATTAGATTGAGCCCGCTGCAGACGGAGTATGTTTTGCTGCATGTTTCCTTGACGGGAGCTAGGCATGGTGCTGTGCATGCTTCCGTGTAAGAAAATGATATTGCGTGCACGGTTGCTTGCTTGAACTCGAGCATGATTTGATGATAGAACCGGTGCTATTTTGGTGATTGTTTTCACGCATCGTGCCTTGTCAGAGCACTCGGAACTAGTCGAGTCGTACTCAAAAGTTATTTTGCACATGATACATGTTATTTTTGATTGTTATTGTTAGGACATTTTCTTTGTTGTAACAATGATTAGAAATAGAGCTTGATTAGAATGTTCAATATTTGGTATCATTTGTCACAGTCATATTTCTCTGTACTGTCATTTTACATACATGATAGCCTGCATCGTGTGAAACCAAAACAAGCAAGGGAGCAACACACCATTCGCGGCAACATTTATCGGACCGTGCAAACAAGCAAGCAATCATGCAGCAAAACATATTCCGTCTGCACCAGGCTTAAATCTTTGACTTTAGTACAGTCGAACAAATATGAGAAAGGAAAATTAACGACCAACATATGAGATGCGCACTAGTTTCTTTACCGGTCAGCGCATAGTCAACAAAGGCTCCACGGGCGTACCTTTTTGGTTATAAAGTGTGGATATTATTTTTGATAATAGTGTGTTCGAGCTAATTTAAATATTATTACGATTAATTTAAATTATACTATTTTCTAAATATTTTACTTTTTGTAATTCCTTTTGCCCTCATGATGTATGGCATTATATTGTAGAAACCACATGTGGATATTATTTTTGATTATAATGTGTTCGAGCTAATTTAATATTGTTACGATTAATTTAAATTATACTCTTTTCTAAATTCAATTTTACTTTTTGTTATTCCTTATGCCTTCATGATGTATGGCATTATATTGCAGAAACCACATATATCATGAATATATCATTAGGTACCGAAAAATCCAAATTACCGCAACCCACAGTGCAAGCGACCACAATCTATTGAAAGAATCGTTTGAAGCATAAGTTTTATTGTTGTCCCTGATGTTTTGTCTTGGACTGACATTATCGGAGATGCGCGTGGGCATGTCTGTTTTTGTAGTATCATGAAAGTCTACAGTCTATAGAACAGCGCTCTTATATTTAAATGATTACAACCATTTACAATGGGATACATTTTTGTCAGGAGCTTTGACTCCCAACATTTTCCTCTGCGGAAATTCCAGAAAGTGACCCCTAAAAAACTAAGCCGGCATGAAACATTGGACGATTGATAAAATTTGATTACTAAAAATAAAAAATTTTGAAATGAAATCTTGAAATAATAAAATAATGAAAAGTAAAAGCGTCCAAATATTAAGGATTGTTTTTTACGCTAATACCTGATAAATATTTTAAAAATTGAATAGATAGTTACATTTTCTCATTACTAATAACCTAATTTTGTGTTTTTTTCTTGAGAATAATGTGTGGAACACGAATTCATTAACAGAAAAACTTGTATATTCAAATAGAAATTTAGAGATAATAATAATTTAGACTTAAATTCTCTGACTGAGAACTCCTCCGTTTTCAGATAAATGATATTTGTAAAAATAAATTTGTCCTTTTAGAAAATAAATATTTACAAAACATTAATGCTGCTAGATTGGTTTTGGTCAGTGGAGTCATTGGCTTGTACTTTTTCTAGAATGAAGCGTGTGCAGCCATGAATAGCACTGACCCAAGAAGGCGATGATATGATAATAAACTTTTCGTATCGTCAATTGAATACCCCAAATTGATATATCTATTCTGAAAACAAACGTCATTTCTTTACAAAATTGACATAGAAACACTTTTCAAAAATATTTTATGTAGGTATCTTTCTTAATTTTGAAAATGTAATTCCAATATTGTCGATTGGAACAAAGATATAGAACCCAATTCATAAACAAAACTAGTTGGATTCTAGCTTGGCTTAATAGTATAGTGCACTGAGAATGTATTGTGACGTCTTCTGAGCCCATCGTTGCCAGCGCGTTGATATGTCAGGCTCAACCAATCATTAAGTCTAGGGTAGCGCGTAAGCCGTCTTCCCTAATCCCGATGGAAGATTTAATTCACGCGAAGCACTTGATGTTCTTATCCATACTGTTATTTATCTACTCCCATATCCCGGTCCAATCCAACTAACGGAGCCTCCGAGAAACTGGTCGGAATCTCGGTAGTAAGTAGCCTTGGCTCTGTGCAAGGGCACCGCAGAGCTCGACACACCCTTTTCCCCATACTCGTGGGAGAAACCTGAATCCAAACAACATAAAAAAACCTACTAAAGGGGAAGAGCCGGTCTCATCCGACTAAGAACCCATCAACATCAATCCGATGGTGGAAGAAATGGACACATCAACCAAGAGGAGTCTACAGCAGACGGTAACTCTTCAGCGTTAGCGCCAAGGTTTGTAGAGGAATCGTTGCACTGAACATCTCTAGGGGATGAATATTCAACCCCGAAAAAATTCCTTCAACGGCCAAGAAGCCAGAAAAAACAGGCAGACGTGGTTCAAAACAGAATAAGAGAGGCGCTCCTTGCACAACTAATGTGCAACAGGGACACGGCCCCAATGTTTTGTAAAACGCCATTCAGCGTGGGGGTACTATTGATGACCTGTGCAGACGAGGGAATGGTGGAATGGCTCTGATGCAACTCTGAGAGGGGCGGAGTTGACTGTTGTCGGGTTTAAAGAACTTCCAGAGCGTCACAAGGTGCTTATCTTCATCCCTGGAGAATTCAAAGAGGAACCATCGGAAATCAGGCGGCATCTTCAGTGCCAGAACATGGTTATGGGACTGCAGACGCAGGACTCGATTATCATGAATTAACACAAGGAGAGGGAAGTATGAAAAATCCTGGCCTTCTCCGTTGATGATGTTTTGTTCAGGACTCTGAGGCAGAACCAGCTCCGAGGATTCTATTTTCTCGGGAAGGTAATCTCCAGCGTCCTGGGAAAAATACAAAGGATTAGAGACAAGGTAGCCTTAGCAGGACTTGCAGCTGATATGGGGGGGTCGATGTGGCCCTACTACAAGAACCATGAATGAGACATGGAACCATAAGAGGACTGAGGGCACCCTGTAGAGCAGATCTGCACAGAACCCTAGGACATGCATACTAATCAAATAAAATATTATAATGCTGTTAACAAATTTCTGCTCCAGAGATTTAACTGCAGTGAAAATCAAGATCAATGTGGGGGAAAGGAACTAGTATTCGGATCAGCCTACTTTCCCTTAGACGGTCTTTAACCGCCATCTAGCAAAGCTGTGGAGGATCTAGTAAGAGACTGCTTTTGATCATGGGCTGTGATTCGCATCACACCAGCTGGAGTAGCACTACACCAACAACAAAGGTGACCACCTTCTACAGTTTGTAATGGCGAACGACCTCGACATACTTATCGTAGGGAATAAACCAACCTTTGTAAGAAGAACAAGGAAAAAGGTTCTTGATGTGACATTGGTCACAGCATTTGTTAGCAATTTCGTTTGCAAACTGGCATGTGTCTGATGATGAAAGTTGTTCAGACCACAGATAGGTATATAAGATTCAAGCTAAACTGTAAAGCTGAACCAACAATTTATCGAAATCTCAGGAAAATGAACTGGGAAGGTTACAGAACAGACCTGGGCCGTAAACTGCAGAGATTTCCATCAAGGATAAGTTCGAACAGTCAACTGGAAGTTGCTGTGGAATAATTAAGTGACATCGTCATCTCTGCGTTTAATATTACTTGTCCGCTTATCACAAGGTGCTCCAACAGGAATGTACCGTGGTGGAATTCAGAACTTGTGAAAATTTGGGGGCAAAACGAGGAAATAATTCAACAGAGCTAAACACACGGGTAGGTGGAAAGTTTACAAGGACACCTTGAACCACTACAAAATGGCATTGGAAAAAGCATAGAGAGACTAATGGACGAAACACTGCGAGCATGTAGAAAGTACTCAAATGGCTGCTAGACTTACTTCTAAAGATACTCTCTAAAGAAAAACTGAAAGTAATTCACTAACTTAAAAATGAAAGAGGAGAATACACATCCTTGGGAGAGGAGATAGTGAAATGACTGTTCAGAGTCAATTTTCCTGAAGCTTAAATAGACACCTACCTCAGAGAACAACCAAAAATTGGTAACTCTTATCAGAGGAACCAAAGAATGTTGATATGTGGCAAAAAAGGTGGTGACCTATGAAAAAACACAATGGACACTTAACTCATTTTAACCCTACAAATCATCGGGCTAATGTACTCACAGGTAGCTTGGCACTGGGATACATACCTAAACAGTGGACAATGCTTAGGGTCATATTTATACCAAAACCTGGAAAAACTGGACAGGAAAAGGCAAAATCCCTAAGACCAATAAGTCTTATGTCCTTTAGCTTAAGACTCTAAAAAAGCTGGTAAATAGACATATAAGAGACAGTGTGATAATGGTAAGACCATTAAACAAAGATCAATATGCATACAAGACCAGCTGTTCTACTGAAACAACACTTCAAGTTGTGAAAATTTAAAAAGCGCTTGAAATAAAGAGGTACCTACTATTACGACAATACCTCTACAAACTCAATTGGAGGAAACGCGTGTAGCCTGGATAGACTCCATGTTGAAAAATAGGATGGTATCCTCGACTTTATTGGGCGAGACAGTAGAGGTTCGGACGACCAGAGGATGCCCACAGGGTGGGGTGCTATCTTCTTTCCTATGAAATCTGGTAATGGATCCCAAGGATCTGAACATAAAGGCCACAGAACCCTTGGATTTGTTGAAGACTTAGTCATCTCAACACAAGAGAAGTATAACACCATTGTCAGAGATCGCATGCAAGAAGCTTTTAACTTGGTAATAAGATGGACGGACAAAGAAATTCTCAATATCAGTGCCCACAAATCCGCCATAGTAGCATTCACTTGAAAATGAGAAAAAGAGGGATTCAGTCCCCTGAAACTTCGAGAAGAAACAATACAGATTAAAGGAGAAGCCAAGTATCTCGGGGTGATATTAGACTCGACACTGACTTGAAACAAACATCTAGAATGTACAATTAAATAGGCGGAGACCTCATTAATGGTGGCCAGTATACACTGGCTATATAGCAAGTTAGTAAGACTAGGCTGGTGGAAGAAAACACAGCAAAGTACAGTTGTGTTAAGGATAAGTAAGGTGCAAAGACTTGTATATCTAGGCATCACGGGGGCTATGAAATTAACACCCGCCATGGCAATGGAAGCGCCCTTGCATCTAGTAGTACATGGTGAGACAAGACTGGGTGATTTCAGAATAAGTAACACACTGATTAATTTCAACATTGGAACAGAACACATGAGTATCGTCGAAGCTGTGACAGGGGATGTGTTAAACATGGAAACTGATTGTGATCAGATTGAAATGTGTTTCGAAACAACAATTCTTTCAGAATACATTCAGGATAAATATACCAAGCAGGACTGAATGGTCTGATAATGAGCTTAGCACAATCCTTCAGGGAAGGTCTGTTACACTGATGGATCCAAAACCGAAGGAGGTGCTGGTTCAGGCCTCAAAATGTCAGGAGGTGACGTCAAAGCTGGAATGGAATGGAGGGGCAGACAACAATCAAAACCAAAGAATGATACTATAATGGAAGCAAGGGAAATGCTGATGGTAAACATAAATTAGCTTAAAACTGTAACAAGGATTATGAATGGTCATGCACCAGTCAAGGTGCCCCTCACCAAAATGACATTGTATAATGGAGACTGTGCGATTGTGGATCCCCAGACCGTAAAAGATAACAAATATTTGTGTCACGAAAAGGTGACTCAGAATCTTTAAAGTCATACCCAGCAAAGGAAATCTAAGTACAGGCTTGTGCAAGATACAGTTATTCCGGATTGGGTCTGGATCAGTCAGGATCTGCGCTGCGAAGAAGATGGTTAGATACAATGGGCCAACTGGCCTAAATGTCGCTGGATACCAATAGTGGTAAGACAAACCTAGACGGCAGACGGGGTGGCGGTTTGAGTGTACCAGGCTAAGGACTGGAGAGCCTCACACTATCGAGTGGGTAGGGTCCACTGGACGTCCATAAGGAGGATTTCCTCTACCTCGTGCAAACAAACAAAAATTAAGTCCTCCTGTCTAAGGACAAACTTTATTATTTGGGTTTAAATTTTATGTCAATATTTCTTTAATTCAATAAATATTCTCCAATTTAAATACATTATCTATACACGGCCACACTGCATTCTCAGAGTAAAACAGTCACGTATGATAATAACGTTACTATAGTATCTAACAAACAAACTAAGCTAGTATCGGGAATGAATGTTTAGTGAATAAGGCTGATAATTATTATGGTGACTATAAGCAGCATCAATAGTATATATCACAAAAAATATCATTATTTAAATATTTATAAATTCAATTCCAAGCAATATCTAGGCATTTATGCATCTTCTAACAAAGGTAAACTTTAGATAGCACCTGAATGTAAAACTATTTAAGAGACAAATCATTTCTTAGACAAAAAATTTTTTGTGAACATGGAAGTTACCACAGGGTTCAGATTTATGTTAATCAAAATCCATTAATTTCTTTGAAGTATGGTAGTTTGTCTTGCCTTCGTTTTTTGACACCGATTAGTTCCTCCATAGAATTATGTTTAGTTCTCTTAGTGAATGTGAGATATAACTAGTCATATTGCATAATCACGTTTATCAGATATTCGTTCTTTAGAAACTTGTAACCTAAACTATTATTTTTACCCTAGTAAGCATAAAGCTTGAAATATCAAAATATGTTTGTACCTATAGATAAACAAATGGGTTTAAAACAATACAATTTATTTATCACTTTATGTGAAAATTACATAATTATGTACATCAGTTAAAATTATACAATTTTATATTTGGCTTTTTACAACTTAGCTTTTAGAACATATTCGCTTTAACGGCAGATTTCATTCGGTAAAAACTGTGCATTTTAAAATTGTCAAACAGAATACAATAAACAATATTATTATCTACATACTAATACAATATGGGTACGAATCAGAATAGTGTCCCTTCACATTATTCACCACCATTTCGTGGTGAGCTGTTATTTTTAGTTTCACTTTCACTTTTTCAAGTCTTTTGTGAGCCACTTTTGAGAAATCAGCGGAAAGTGATGGATACATACATATACACACAAATTCACTTAGATTTTCTCCTATGTACTTGTAATTACAGCTTTACGTATTAATATCACATGATTCGCTTTAGCAATTATTTTTCAATAATTTACTCGGAGAATGTTAATAAAGTGGTATCATAACAGAACATACATTTATTATATGTATAACAATGAGCATTTTTGGTATTTTTTATATAAGTGATAAAAATCCTCTACACTTATTTTCCTAATTTCTCAAAAGTAACATTAATTGCATTGTTAAAACAGTTCATTAAGGCGTCTGAATTGAACATGGTTGATTCAAGAGCAAGATTACTATTCAGATCTCAGTTTTTGTCTTAAGCTCTTATTGAAATCATAATTTCAAGGTAAAAGCATAAACAATAATAAAATACATTTTCATGATATGTTTAGAGCATTACTGAAATTCCAGCAGAAGTCTACAAACAAAATAGGATGTAAATAAATAAGTATGTTAATCGAAGCACCTCAATATTAAAAGGATTTGAAGCTTATCAGTCAAATAGGTTTAACCTTATTCGCCATTCGACCATTATGATATTTGAAAAACTGAATTAGGAGATAATTGAGTGTCCACTAAGACAACTGTATAATCCACGAAGAATATTTTCCTTTTCTATCGTAGTCAGTATTTACGACAATGGTATGGTGAGACAAAATACAGATAAAGCTGATGATTGCCAACGTTCGAAGAGGACATGGCATTTAAAGAAGAAGATCGTAGTCAGACTCCAGGTTCAGGGCTCTTCAAACTTCAAACAGAACACGCGCTTACGCTCAGTCTGACAAGGGGGACAGAAAATAGGTAGACGAAATGTAATAAATAAAATGCCACTAAAATTTTAAAACTGATATACATTACAAATTTAATGAATTCTTCAAATAAACCACCTTGTGCCAAACAATAGCCATATCTGTAATACAGAGATAATCTCATATGTCCGAGTAGATTTGGCGAAATGTTGGCACATAGATATCCTCCCAAAAAACCTAAGCACTTTCAAATATCTATAGCAACTCTAAAATCAAATTTCAAAAGTTCAACAAATTCTTAATTTGTATCAATTTGGTTTCAACAAGATGTTTTTTCCATATCAATGTCTTGGCACGAACAAAATTTCACCGAAATAAGTTTCCGTATCATTTAATTTAAAATATCGCGATCAAATGGCCTCCCAGATCAACAATATTTAATTTTTAATGTTTCTTATTTTTAAAGTTTCAATTCTTATGATTAATTTTCAATTTAAATTTTTCATTTTATTTTTTATTTTATTTTCACGGCAGTTACGACAAAAAGTCTTAGCACTTATTACTAAATCATTTTTTACATTTATTTCAGCAAATATTTTTTCGAATGCAATATAATGTATACATAATCACTTTTCTGTAAAATTAAATGTACACCCTCTTTTTGCCATTTGGATACTGAGACGAAGACTTAGGAAGGGAAACAGTAGATTGTACTGATTCTACAGTTGTCTTAGTAGATACATAATTATCCACCGTTTCAGTCTAGCCCGAACTCTTCACTTACTAGTTCAATATAAGAAAACATATCGCGAAAATATTATTCTGAATCTATATATACCAGGTCTAATGAACGTGGACATAACCTAGCATTCTCTATGGAGTATAAGACAAAAAGAGAAACTCAAACATGGAGCTCTTAATCATCACTACAACAATATCTACAACAACGCCGGCATATGAAGACGCAGCAACAACAGAACAAGATTAGAACCGAAACAACAGCAACACCCACATACACCCAGTTCACTTCCGGCACCGTCTCTTGAACACACAGCTCAGTAGATTCGTCACTCAATGCTGTCCCTGAAAAAAACCATTAATGATATTAATTTTCAATCAAAACAGATTCTTTCTATTGCACTCAGACGTCTATCAATAAATATAAAGAATTAAGAATAGTTGATAAACTGTCTGATATGTCTAATGGTTTATTAGTTGAATAAAAAAATAATGACTGCAAGAATTATATTATAGACTGTAGATACTCTATTGTATTTTGGAGTTTATACAGCAGAAGACAAGAGAAAAAATGTAGCACGCCTATGACTAGCCATGTGTTATTCCATCGAAAATTTTATACCTGTGTTTTAAGCCAATCAGATACTTTGATTTTGACAGGTTGCTATGATGACAATCTGATTTTTTCGGAAATATTTTCGGTAGCAAAATTAATAAGTGATAATTTCCCTGGCTTGACAACTATCACAAAATAACAAGGGTAGATTAATTTTGACAAATATTTATTTATAAACTGTTAAAAGATGTATTTACTTTTTTGGTATAAAACTTTCTTACCGAATCTCCGGCGAGCTTGAATTATTATTAAATTGCTCCTGGCATAAATTTTTGGAAATTATTCAAGCTCTAGGGAGATTATTAGTGATAATCCATATCTCAGATTTTCGTTGATTGTAATATCTTATCAGCCAAAACATGAATTCGGCAGAATTTGTCTAAAATTACATTGGAAAATTTTGGATTGCTTTTCTTTCGAGAACTTTTATTGAGTTTATTACTCCAATTCTGATGATAAATAATTGGTAATTAATATGAAGTACTTTCATAGAAATCATATTGTACTATTTTCCAACAATCAAACATTTGTGAAAATTATTCAGTGTTTCTTCATCTTTTTTTTTGGAAAAAGCCATATTTTTTGTTGAAGTAGTAAATTATTAGATAATGGTTAATTATAAAATAGTTAACGATACTTCTTTAGAGGTGTTTACTTAATTTTAAGCTGACAGACTTGCTCGTAATCAAAAAGAGGGTTATACTCATATATACTCATCCTTTTTTATATGACCTACTTTTGTTATGCTAGAAATGGACATAAGCTTATAAACAATCCAGGTGGCTTGAAACCACAACCGATTAATTATCCTGAACAAAAAGATGTGTCTCCATCATTGGTAGATGTGGGACTATATTTAAATTTTAATACGCAACAAAGTAGTTGATATAAATTTTAAATGATAATATCGAGAAGTTGAATAAGCATTATTGGCTTGAAACCTTATTTTTTTCCATACGAACCTTGGTAATCTGTAATATTTGGACAGTTGACAACACCGTTGCAAACAAGCCGTGCCGGAATACATAGGCCCTGTTCACCAGGACAAATAAACTCGCAGGTATCGCCCAAAGGATCATCGGCTGCGGTACCGCCTTCTGTTAGTCGGGATGACATTAGACTACCATCTACATTCCTGGGTAGATGGAACATTTCCGTCCATGCTATCTTGAATGCTGCTCTTGTTGGTGATGTTCTATAATAACAATAATAATAATAATAATAATAATAATAATAATAATAATAATAATAATAATAATAATAATAATAATAATAATAATAATAATAATAATAATAATAATAATAATAATAATAATAATAATAATAATAATAATAATAATAATAATAATAATAATAATAATAATAATAATAATAATAATAATAATAATAATAATAATAATAATAATAATAATAATAATAATAATAATAATAATAATAATAATAATAATAATAATAATAATAATAATAATAATAATAATAATAATAATAATAATAATAATAATAATAATAATAATAATAATAATAATAATAATAATAATAATAATAATAATAATAATAATAATAATAATAATAATAATAATAATAATAATAATAATAATAATAATAATAATAATAATAATAATAATAATAATAATAATAATAATAATAATAATAATAATAATAATAATAATAATAATAATAATAATAATAATAATAATAATAATAATAATAATAATAATAATAATAATAATAATAATAATAATAATAATAATAATAATAATAATAATAATAATAATAATAATAATAATAATAATAATAATAATAATAATAATAATAATAATAATAATAATAATAATAATAATAATAATAATAATAATAATAATAATAATAATAATAATAATAATAATAATAATAATAATAATAATAATAATAATAATAATAATAATAATAATAATAATAATAATAATAATAATAATAATAATAATAATAATAATAATAATAATAATAATAATAATAATAATAATAATAATAATAATAATAATAATAATAATAATAATAATAATAATAATAATAATAATAATAATAATAATAATAATAATAATAATAATAATAATAATAATAATAATAATAATAATAATAATAATAATAATAATAATAATAATAATAATAATAATAATAATAATAATAATAATAATAATAATAATAATAATAATAATAATAATAATAATAATAATAATAATAATAATAATAATAATAATAATAATAATAATAATAATAATAATAATAATAATAATAATAATAATAATAATAATAATAATAATAATAATAATAATAATAATAATAATAATAATAATAATAATAATAATAATAATAATAATAATAATAATAATAATAATAATAATAATAATAATAATAATAATAATAATAATAATAATAATAATAATAATAATAATAATAATAATAATAATAATAATAATAATAATAATAATAATAATAATAATAATAATAATAATAATAATAATAATAATAATAATAATAATAATAATAATAATAATAATAATAATAATAATAATAATAATAATAATAATAATAATAATAATAATAATAATAATAATAATAATAATAATAATAATAATAATAATAATAATAATAATAATAATAATAATAATAATAATAATAATAATAATAATAATAATAATAATAATAATAATAATAATAATAATAATAATAATAATAATAATAATAATAATAATAATAATAATAATAATAATAATAATAATAATAATAATAATAATAATAATAATAATAATAATAATAATAATAATAATAATAATAATAATAATAATAATAATAATAATAATAATAATAATAATAATAATAATAATAATAATAATAATAATAATAATAATAATAATAATAATAATAATAATAATAATAATAATAATAATAATAATAATAATAATAATAATAATAATAATAATAATAATAATAATAATAATAATAATAATAATAATAATAATAATAATAATAATAATAATAATAATAATAATAATAATAATAATAATAATAATAATAATAATAATAATAATAATAATAATAATAATAATAATAATAATAATAAATAACTTATTCACAGAAGAATCGCGTATTTCTCATGAATAGTTCCCGATTATTATAAGCCTTTGAGATTTAATTAATATTTTGTTTAAATTCGAGTAGCTTTCGTTAGACCAAAATATATTCAGAAAATTTAACCAATTATATTAAAATCAATTGATCTGTTTACCTTCCTATAAACTGTATGGTTATACTGGGGTCGCTGCCATCAGGACTCAGTTCGGCTGAAGTTAGTATGGGTAGATCCTTCACCAAGGAGACATTTTCTCCACAAATTGATAGATAAGGATCAACTCGACCTTTCAAGAATATATCGATAATACCATCATCGCAAGCTTTAGATGAGAATTTGATTCTATCGAAGTGAAGCCAGAAATCTCTATCTCTGTTTACCTTAATTTCCCATATACACCTAAAATAGTTGAATTAATATATAAAATATTGCTCAGATTGTAATCCAAACTATATGTTGCATCCAATCAATTGACATTTGTCATTTCTACCACTTTTATACAACTTCCCCTTGAGTGAGAACAGTTTTTTTTTAGAAACACGGAATATGAAAATCATGATGTAAATCTTTAGATTGATTCGAGCGACCATTACTAAAAGATGACCTGCTCAGCTAGAATGTAAATAAACTGCTAGAAAATATGCGATTTAAGCTACACACGTTTTTTTTCATACTTTTCCAAGAGATGCGCTGTGAGAGAATAGTCAAGGGCTTACAGAAAAGTAGGTACTTTTGCAATTTTCATCAACAAGAACATTTCTCGTACTATAGTCTTCAGCAGAATACGTTCTTTGGCTATTGCGCAGTAGGTAGCTAATAATACGAGTTAGGTGCCCATCCTGTGAAAATACATAAGAGATCGGTACCTCATAAAACTACAAAAGAGCAACGTGAATTGGTCTATTTGATCACGAAATAATCTTGGCATAGACAGACAATTGCAGAAAATATTTTTCTAACTCTGAGAACCCTAGACCGTAAATATCTGTTGAAAACAGGACGCCTAAAATTTCACCCAATTACAATCCTCTCTAAAAAGCTACTTGCGGTAGCTGGAGGAAAGTAAGAAGATATACATTTTAAATTTCTAACATTTTTATGGACCAATCTACATCCAAATATTACCGTATAAACTCTCCCTGAGGATTGTCTACAATTCTGGCGAGTTGCGAGTTCAATGTTTTATATAGTTCGGAACGTATAGGGTGGACCAAATTGCATGTAAGTATGGGATAACTCAGTAATTAGAATACATTCTTGGAATCAAGTTTTGAAATTATTTTATTGCCATGATCATTTTTCTCTTTGACTTTTTCCGTCATATAGGATTTTTCGCAAATCTGAATGAGTCTTGAATGTCTATTGCTATTGCAGGTAAATGTCGTTCAGAGTTCATTGGTGTCAATATACTCTACTTAACGGTAGGTACGGTTGACAAATTATATTAACTAATTAAATGCAATCTAATTTTAATGTTATTTTCAATCATAAATGAGTCATTATTTTTTTTTTCGTTTTTTTTAATAACTACGAATTTCTAATTTTGCACGTAAAATATATTGAAAGCAACGGCAATTCATAAGATTCAATAAATATTATGAGAAATGTAGTAGAGCTTGTCTCTGATAAGCCTCTTAAAAAGAAGTAGGAGTACTTATCACCTGTGATCTGGGTGTCCATCTTGTATTTTCTTATGTAAGTAGAGATTATATTATCACCGAAATTACTCGAGGGACCCTAAATTTTTTTGATTGTGACACTTCATTCTGCTTAAAATATTCAGAACGTTCGGGTTCATATAATCCAATAGTTGTTCAATACTTTCTTTTTATATTCACAGGTAGCCATTTGAGTCAATTTTTTTAATTGAGAATATGATATACGATAAGATTCGATAGAATAAAATCGGTTCCGCAGAATGTGACGGGGGCTAAAACTAATCCATTCATGGTAGTTAGAGTGTTAAATATACTATCAGCACAGCTCACCAAATAACGAGCTGTGCTATCAGTAGTTCGCACTTCATCTATCCAAGCCTTTGAAGAAATCTTGACTCTTCTGGTCTCTTGATAATCTTGGATATGGTATTCAAGATACCAACTCTTCAAAATATTTTAAATATCTATCAGAAGTTAAATTTGAGGATTTATTTGAGAGAATGTATGTAACATTCGATTATACGAGGCTTCTCATCTCAAATCCTTTTTTTTGTGTTACGCCGTTGGTATCATCAGAAAAAGTTGTCTTCTGAATGTTTTTACAGTTTCCATCTAAAAAAATGCAGAGTAGACTCTTTTTTTTATTATTAAATATTTAACGTTGCATCCACCTTATGGTTATTAGCGACGGGGACAGTAGGTATATTTGGCGTAGAGGAAAATATATCTTGAGAAAATATAATTAATACGAATATATAGATTATACAGGGTGATTATGGTTTTACTAGAATAACTTCAGGGATCGATGGAACTAACAAAAATAGTGATAGTTTGTATTATAACAATACTCCAAATAACAATACTCCAAAAACGCTTCCATTTGGAATAAAATGCTGCCGAAGTTTGAATTATGTTTCGGCTTTTATTGTCTTACTCTTAAGCCAGGGCAAAGATAGTATTTCTAATCTTTGGCCAGGTAAAGTAAATACGCAACAAACATAAACTGCCTAACGTGAAAATACACTAGGATGTGTTTTGTTTTTCAAAGCATGCTGCTGCTAAGTGACAACACAGCTGATCAATATCCGGAATTTTAGAGGAATATCTCGAAAACTAAGCGACGTATAAACAAAGTTTAAAATAAAGAAAGTTAGCAAAAAGATGCAACATTTCCGAAAAAAAAAATCCAGTGGCGTGCGACAAAAAAGTTTTTCAAGTTCCGTGCAATTGACCCACAGAAAAACAACACCCTGTATAGCAATTAATCTAAAATTTTGAAGACTTATCAGTTACATTACCCTTAGCATTTAACCAAAAACTTGCGTATTTTCAACAGCTGGCTTACGCGTAGTAAAATAAAGACCGAAAAATAATTCAAACGTCAGCGCCATTTTACTCCGAACGGAAGCGTTTTGGAGTATGGTTTATAATACAAACTATCATTATTTTGGTTAGTTCCATTGATCCCTGAAGTTACTCTAGTAAAACTTGAATCACCCTGTACAATAGACCAATGTCTTTCAGATAGTCGGATAGGTTTTGAACTTCATACGTAAAGCACGTTATTGTTGAGATGTCCTGTGGGATGTTGTGTGTTCGTCTCGAGGAACCAAATAATGGATAGTTAACTAAGAAATGTTTCACTCTAAGATGCGTGTTGCATGCATGCATAACCAAGTCGAAGGGGGGTATTAATTACTTGGGTACGTCTATTAATTGTTTAATATCTGGTTTGATTGTTCTTACTTTTGATGAAGAGCTTTGCCATTCACTCCGCCATTTATCCATGAAAGTCCGTTTCACATCCGGTGATGTACCTGTACCTGTATGAATGTTTCGGCGTTCTCATTAAATACTGCTGTTAATATGTGAAAGTATCCAAATAAATTCTATAGATATTTTATTATTAGTTGATTTTTTTATCAATTGTCCAAAAAATTTATGATTTTTTTTGCAGTTGCTGTTGTAAAATAGTTTTTATTACTTTCAGTTAAGTGGTAAAGATAGATTTGCAGCGATTTCTCAGGCCCTATTATATATCAGTTTTTTCAAACAGACTTCATTCTAAAATCAATAAATTCCCACTCAAGGAAACTCTCATTCCACAATTAATAATAAAATTAATAAAAAATTATATTTCAAACAAATAGAACGAATTCGAGGAATAATTAATTGAATTTGAATGCCTGTGGTGCATGGACCATATTTGCCTACAATGATTTTTTTATCATTAACGGATCAATTACTTGATGACCAAATTGTTGGTGGTCCATTACACGGCAAAAAGGTGCTCAGAGGCAACTTAGAGGTATTCAGAGGCAGGCCTGACCAAGTATCACAGGTGCCATGAGAACGACGTCAACTGCCACCATGGAGATAACACTGAACCTATCTCTACTACAAATTATAGCCAAGGGGAACGCCGGATCTGTCAGTCATAGATTACTGCAAGGACCTACACCGATAAGTCAACAACACTGTAAGGTCTAAAAATAGTTATATAAATAAATAAAGGCCGATCCACTGTTAGGAATGCCAATGGATTAAATGGCCCCACAATATAACTTCAAAAAACAATATGCAGTAGACGTTCCAGATAGGAAAAACTGGGTAACAGAACCGCCCTTGAAGGCAAGTCTCAACTGGTACACTGACGGCTCTAAAACAAACTCGGGAACATGAGCCGGCATATACGGGGTACAAGGTAGGTATATGATAAAATGGTGTGCTGAGGAACTGTTAAGACGAATGGTGAAAAGCCAAAGAATCGTCATTTATTCAGACAGCCCAGCAGCACTAAAGGCACTAAGGTCATATCAAACAACATCAAGATTGATATGGGATTGCCGCAAGGCCTTGAACAGTCTAGATATTCACAATAGACTAACCATAGAATCGATGGCAACGTAAAGGCTGACCAACTAGCCAAGCAGGGAGCGGAACAGTCCATGATCGGACCAGAGCCCTCCAGCCAAATTGCTAAATGCCACATTAATGGCTATCCAACAGTGGATCAAGAACCATGCATTGCTACTGTTAGAAGAAACTATATTGCTAGGGATGCTGACAGGACGATGTAGGCTTAGGAAGCATATGAACAATATGAGCCTGGACGAGGACGATTATTCGGGGAAGGGAAACCGAAGACAGAGAGCTATGTAAAGGACTCGGTATCTAGACAGCTGAAAAGGTTAAATATAGATACTGAACTCTAATGCAATGGAGAAACACAATACACAAAAACTGGTTGCAGTGGGTTAGGACGCACAGCCACTCCAACTTATCTAATCTTATCTAATCTAAACGGATCAATTCTAACCACTATGCAAAATTTGGTACAAAACACATTATTAGTAGTTTTCAATTTATAAGTGCATTGCACCCCTGTCATTTCAATATTAATTGGGAAATATAAATGTAGGTACCTACTTAATGACAAAGAGTATCTATTTTTTCATGTCTCAGCCATTAAAATTTTGTTGTTAGCAAGTTGAAACAAAGACAAAGTATAATAATTATGGCCGACCCAATTAGAGACAATGAAAACTAAAACAAACTATAAATAAAACAGGGAGCAGTTGTTATGTCAGTATGTTGGTCGAATGCACAAAACTTTGTAACTTATTAACTTTGGAGCCAGATCATAAACTTTATTAGTCTGCAACTATTCTGGACAGGTATTGATAAACTAGGTAAACGTGTCGGACTCTTTGCATAAAGTCATAACTTATTGGATTGTTGGAAACTTGACGAATTTGTCTAACGTTGTCATGTATGTTGCATGACTCAATTAGAGTTGAAACAATTTCTAGAAATGCGAAGGTTGAAGATTTGTGCTTAATAGAAAATTACAATTTACCTTTAAATTAATAAGGTCATTCAAAGTAATAATCTAGTTATACTTATAGAGTAATTTCAATGTAAACATTAGGTAAATTTATCAAGAAACATAAATCAAACGCTCCTGATATTGATTGATAAATCAGGTGTTTATGAACTAAATTGCGGTAATTACTTGGAAGTTCATGTCACACTACTGGAAATTTTCAATCCCTTATCAACGAACACAAGAGCTCATTTATATAACATAAAACTAATTCAAAGTATGTGGTACATCTCAATGATAAAATTACTCATTTAATGATAAATTTACTTCTCAATTTCTGTTTTCCGGACTTTATTTCACTTACTTTGTTCTATTGAATGCTCATTATAGAATTCAACGAGAATGTACAGGGTTTTTCTGTAGATAAGGTCTTTAATTCTTGATTTCACAATACTATAACTTTGTAATTTTAACAACTTGTATATTTAAAAAAAAATATAGTCTTTCCTTTTCGCCATCGAACAGTATTGGGATTCCCTATATCTATCCCTTTTTGTTTTCAAGATATTTGAAGGTTCTTTGAAAGTTAAGTTACACTAAAAATTTAAGATTTCATTATTCGATTATCATTATTATTTATTAGAATTTTAATTATATGATTATCCTTGTAATTAATTAAAAAATAATAATAACTACCATCTTCTTCTATGCATATTTTAACTCTTTCTTCAAAGGATTTTCCAACTTTTCCCAACATTTCCGGGGTTTCATTAACAAACGTATTTCTTATTCTGATCTTCATGTCTTCTGGTGTAGTTGATCTTACATTATAAACAGAATTTTTTAATACCCCCGAAAAAAGTAATCTAGGCATATCAAATCGGGTGACCTGGGGAGCAATGACACGGACCCTGTCTTTCAATCTATTTATTTGGAGACTTTCTAATTAAACATCTAACAGCTACGTAAAAATGTGCAGGAGCGCCATATAATTGCAGCCACATTTTGCTGCTTGTAAATAAAGAAACATTTTCAAGAAGAGTCCAGGAATCAGTTTCTAAAAACTGTAAAAAGTTGTTCCCAATTATTTTCTTTTTCAAAAAAGTAGTGTCCAATGACATTATCTCCGACAATACTCGCATAGATATTTATACTCCAGCAGTTTTGGTGATCAGTAATATGAAAAATATATGGGCTTTCAGTATCATAATAATGGAAATTATGTCTATTCACCAATGATATTATTATGAAGGGTACATACATTCATCAGTGAATAGAACGTATTCAAGAAGTTAATATTTTCGCTTAGACGATCCAGAGCCCACATGCAAAAGCCCAGTCGTTCCTGAAAATATTGTACAAATCGTACAAATATTGATGAATTTGCACCCGATATGGATTGTATTTATGTTTTTAAAGAATACGCTGCTTATTGTTGACAAATTTTCCTTAAACCTGTACTAGGATTCTCAATAATGGATCCTTATACCAAAACTTTTCTATTCTTCTTTGTATATTATTGACTTAGATCGGTTCAGTTTGGAGTTGCAAGTATTACCTGTCTCTTGAACCTAGTTAAAAGCCTCTCGAAACTTCGTTTATCAGGATGGCTTCGCTCTTGATATTTTTGGGTATAAACTCGACGCCAACAAATAATGACTTTGACATTATCAGTCATTAAATATTAATATTCGTGAACATTCGGGCATTCTCCTCAATAACGAGATAGATGGTATGTCCAATCCCATATTGTATATAAAATTTTTACTTATTCAGTTTATTATATTAGTCATCAAAATTTATGTTGAACATCCTTATATTTAAGTAGGCACCTATCCTCTTAGAATGTATGTGCTACTTATATTTGAGAAAGGCACAGTGTCTTTGTCATGTTTAAGCAATATATAAGTAAGATCATTTAATATAGTGTTTTAATTACCATTTAAAGCTCTAATATAAAAGTTATACAACCATTGTGCACGATGTTTGTCTATTCGAATCTATATAGTCGCAAGCGCACACACACATACACTCGTATGTAATAGAAAGAGAAAGAAAGACAGAGAGACGGCGAAGTAAAGTCGCATCGTGGGAGCGAACGTGTAACGATATCCGCTAGTTAACTCATATCGCAAGCCGCTTTAAGGAGAGTCTTTCCAATAAAAATGTAGCTGTTAAAAATAATTCAATGATGAAAAAAAATGTTAGAATAAACATTATATAACTGATTATGGAAATCAAATTGCATAATTTTTAGAGGTATTTCCGAAATAATTATGCCAATATATTGTTAAAAATAATTATAATATAAAATATTTAAAAAAAACAGAAGATTTATATCAGGTCAAAATGGACCATGCCAACATTTGTTGTTTTTCAAAGTATTGAGACCTCAGTTCTGTGGATCAAAATGGATAGGTACCCACCCTTACCGTTAAATAGCCACTCCGCAGATGAAATGCCATATCTTCTAAGTACTTATATTTTTTAAGCTAAACAGTTCGTGCTACTACAAAATTGAATTTGATCATTTTTGTTGATGAAAACGACGGTAATAGAAAAGAATTTAGCAGCCGCTATGTTTTGAGCTTTACTCCTCAAATTAGCTGGCGCGTATCGGAAAACTGTTCCTCTTAAACGCTAGCAAAAGTAGTGAGACTAAGAACAAAAACACATATTTAAATGAAATAGTTAATAAAATAGTATGATGAAACAAACCAGGGTTGGTTCAAACAAGAAAAGCCTGTACTGCATTTAATATATTCATTAATTAGTCAATAGTTTGAGACTATTCCATTTAAATATTGTTTCAAATGTAGAAGTGTTTTGTGAGAAGATATTTTAAAATTATTCTTAATCCCCTTATATTTTCATTGTTATCCTGTAAACTGCATAGTGTATCTTGCAAAGCAATTATAATGGTCTTAATCAAGTACCGACCGCATTCATTATTGGAGGAGCTTACCTAATCGATTTCGGTGGTTCGACGTATCCGATAGCCTCATAATACGGATAATGAATCTCTCCATCGGTATTGGGTTGGATTATCGGCGGACCGCAAAGGGGCCCGTGCACGAATTCGTACGTCGCCTCGAACAGTGAGGCCGTGTGCTTGAAGTAGCTCAAGGCGCTGTGAGCGCTGTCCACTATGAGCTGCAGGTTTAGTTGCTCACCCTTGGATATCACCTGGGTGGAATATGATTGTCTGTTGCAGATACAGGTGACCTCACCACTCTGGGCCGCCTTATTGAGTGATATGGGGGGATGGGAGGAATTAGCTCCAGAGGGAAGGGGCTCCCAGATGACCAGCTTGTCGACTCGGTCTTCCAGGCAGTTGGTGCAAGGGCCTGAGTTGTAAGGGTGCTCCTGAGATAGATCAAAACTTATGATTATCATAAATAAATAGTTGCAACAAGGAAAACAGTCTTGAATATATGTATTAATAGACTAAGAGTATTTTCATGTTCGATCTCTCCATAGGTTGTATATAAGGATATGTTCATTGTACATTGTATCAATAAAATTTGATGTTCATTTAGATGTTTGAATTCGTTTTCATCGTTTCCTACTCAAATACGTAGTCTCAAAATAAGAATAAATTCTAGTTTATGGACTCTATATAACTCGACAAGATAGACAGAACACTTCAAAAAGGCTATATCCTTAATAGTTTACCTCCATAATAATTTTGGATGAGGATTAATCCCTTAAGAGAACTTTTGCAAACTGTATTTACTAGTTCTTACCTCAAAAATGTTCAGTATCTCAAATGATCAAAAGTTTTCATTCATAGTTATATTTATGCTATACCCTTACCGATTGGGAGTGTCCATTCTTAAATATTGTATACTTTGAAAGGAAAACCCATCAATGCTTAAACTAGCAGCATAATATAAGGAATCTAATAGAACTGTACAGAATGTTTAGTATTATTTATTTGTCTAATTTTAAGTACTTAGTTTGGCTAGAATTTATTTTTATTTGTTGAGGTGAGGCGCCTTTAACTAGTGCAAATAATACAAATGCATTTTTAGTTACCGCGCCACTGTTATATCTAATATATTTTAAAGTTTAATTTGTACCTTTGGAATGTTTCATTAAAATAAATTTAAAATATTTTGTTTATTCATTTATTTTATAACTGGAGATCCAAATTTTAGAATTTTTAATTTCGCATATTTTTTCCCTTGTATTAAAACAGAATTTAAAATATTGGATTAAGTAATTCTGGCAATGTATGCCTAGAATTCATACACCTTATAAAGACATACTCTAAACATCTTGAGGATGTTTGATATACCTACCCTGGATGTAGTCAATACATCCCACGTCATCTTTGAAACATCGTTACGCGATGTTTCTCGAATATCGCAAATGATGACATGGCTGTTGCCAGCTACATCCCAGAGAAGTCCTTACGAAAATAGTGACATACTAGGGATATCACTGTCATCCCGGATGGATGTTTCTGGTATGTTTCTATGATATAACTGTGTTAATAGGGCTAGAGCTTATCTGAACTGCCTGAGCAGCTAGCTTTAACTACGAGGCTTTGCGCTGGTATGAGATCTCTAGATATCGGAGACTGAACGATACGAAGAGCTTATGCGGAGCTACGATCCACTGTATTTTTCTTTTTGAGAATGACCGAATTGATATTACTTCTTGATTATTATCGAAAATAATGAATTCAGATACATACGCCAACACACAAATATATCTCGCCATCATCTTAGCAACACCTAGACTGAATCCTGACAATTTTCCTGCTCATCTTTACAAAATTGGGTTATGTGGATTATACTTGCAATACTGAATCTATTTAAGATATGAGCCATTTATACAGTTGTCGCTCTTTCTCAAAATGCTAAAAAGCCTAAAAGGCCACAATATTTACCCATCATTTAGTTTAACTGAAATTTTAACAATAAGGAAATACATAAGATATGAATTATTCAAAAGAAAAAATCATAATCCTTCCAGATTTTTACGAATGTGGCAGATGATAATCACAAATGCCATCATTAACAAAACAACACACATATTTAAACTTTTTATGCAATAATGAATCCAGCGGAAGCGTCTGAAGATTTGGAATAAATGCAGCTCATTTTTATTACATAAATAATTTTATTAGGTACTTCTATTAAATTTGACTTCATTACAACCGGCCAAATTTCATGATTAAGGGATCTGAAAAGGTCGAGCTTGCAGGAAATTGGTATGCATTAAGTAGAATATTAAGGAATAATTGAAAGAAATAAGTTTTCCGGAATAAGAGAGAACCACCAGACAATTTTTTTTAAGTCAATAACCCTGATACATTTTTCCAAAATCTACAAAATTTGACCCTGTATACTGCAATAAATATCAATTTATTTATCGATAATGAAGCAGTTACTGAGAAGCACTCATGATAAAAAACAACAACATGTTTATCTCAACTGATTGAACCCCCACAGTTCGCGACAAACAACTTATCCGCATTTTCTCAATTTCCCTAAAACTATATCGTACAAGGCTCCAAAGTGATGGCAGCATCTGAAGAATTTATCTATCCATTATACCCATCTGTTGAGGAAGCGTTAGATTAATTGCCGGAGCAATAAATTATGAACGTCCAAAGTACTTGCACAAGTAATGCGCAACTGCTTAGCTCCGCAGCAAGTGTCAACAAAGTTCGCTGAAAATTAACTGTCCTCAATGATAATTATTCCATTTTCCTAATGTACACAGTCGTATCTCCTATTATATACTTCAATCCAAACTTGGAATTTGATAAATCCCAATCGTGAATGTACTGTTCTTTAATAGATACGGTGGATATGTTTCGGTAACAGTGAAAGATTAGTATGAAAAATGGTCAAATCAAAAAACAATTTGCTAGAGACGATTCTAGTAAAAAATGCCAATGTTTCTTGTAAACTGTATCATTCACAGCAGAATCATCAGACTTTTTGCTCTCTGATATTTAGATTATTTAAATAAATTGAAATAACAAAAATAAGACAAAAACAATGAGGCCGAAAATTTCATTTTGAAACAAAACTCACGATTATTTCCCGGTTCAGATCAAATTACATAGGGGCATATTATATGTAATAAAGAAATGTATTTTTTTTCTTAATTGCACTCAGTTATAGCATAGTGTTATTCACTGTTTTAATCTTTTTGGTGTCAGTATAAAGATTCCCAAAAAATAATTAGCTATAGGTGGCGACAGATTATTTCTACTTTTTTTTATAACCTCATTAGACGCCTCTGTGTAAATCAGTCTGTACCGGATAATAGTTGGAGATTTGTTTTTAAAATTTATCGGCATTTTCTTTTTTGAAATACACTTATAAGTTTAAGAGGGTGTTCCAGACGTTATGGTCGCACTGTATATAAAATTATTAAGAGAAAGTTAAAAATATAGCATGAGAAATGTCCTGTGAAATTCAAAAAATTAGTCAGTAGTCATGAAAAAGCAGAGAAAATTCGCTTCCAATTTTATATTTCAGTCTTATCTTAATATATTATGTAATATAGGTATACCTATTAGATAACAATATTTGATGTGTGATGATGATGATAACTGTATGTATGAAAAAAATACAGTTGTGTACTCAAAATAAATTAGCAAAAAACAGGTAAGATTTCTTAGCCATCAATTACAAATATCATGATTTGTCATAGTAACATAATAAAGTGTATCTAGATTTTGTTCATAAATATTCATATTGATCAACTTAATCTAGATACTTTCTACTTCAAAAAAATGACGCACGTTTACTAAGTGGAACGCGCGTTTATTAAAACATAAATTGTATACATATTTAGATCGTCACTTATTTCCAATCGTTTTTCCAAGAAAATAATTTTAAATGACATTACTTCTGGAAATCACTCATATATATATATATATATATATATATATATATATATATATATATATATAATATATAATAATGGAGATGCTCTACACCTTTGTGCTTTTATTTAGTTGGACACAACCACCGATACCTAGGTGGCGCGAATTGTGTCCCGCTGGTAGATCTGGTCTGGTAAATTCCGACTATCTTCCAGTTGCTTTTGTCTAGTTGGATACAGCTTCCACTTATGTGGCGCTGATGAAAGCTAACAAGCTTGAAATCACGTGATCCGCTTCTAGTGGTGGTTGTGTCCAACTAAATAAAAGCACAAAGGTGTAGAGCATCTCCATTATTATATATTATATATTCCTTCATTTATGAAATAGAAATCTTCAATTTACACATATCCTTACGTTAAACGTAATTAGGCTCTCGATACCTAGGTGGCGCGAATTGTGTCCCGCTGGTAGATCTGGTCTGGTAAATTCCGACTATCTTCCAGTTGCTTTTGTCTAGTTGGATACAGCTTCCACTTATGTGGCGCTGATGAAAGCTAACAAGCTTGAAATCACGTGATCCGCTTCTAGTGGTGGTTGTGTCCAACTAAATAAAAGCACAAAGGTGTAGAGCATCTCCATTATTATATATTATATATTCCTTCATTTATGAAATAGAAATCTTCTATATATATATATATATATATATATATGTATTTGTCGGTGGTTTTTTTCGGGATTACATCAGTTGTTCGTTCTTTTTTAGAAAGATTGCTTGACGTTTCGCCCAAATCCCATTGGGCATCTTCATAAGCTTGTCTTGATCACAGTTTCGATCAGATTTTTTTATAAATTCTGAACAGTTTGGGGCGCGATTTTGGAATTTACGTTGACATATTTAATTAGGAGTCTACAATAGAATGACTCAAATTATTATAAATTTATGACCTTATAGCGCCCAAGCCATGCAACTTTGTGTAAATATAAGCTTGTTTACAATTGCTTTAATCACAACAATACGCAAAAAATTCTGGCTTGCAACATTATTTTCAATATATTTAAAAAAATATTTAAATTAGTTGTTCAATAATTTTAAATTTTAAATTTATAAGAAAAAAGGATTTTGATCTCTACAAAGCAAAGAAAATCAAGTGCTATATTTACATACCTTGAAGTAAACATTTGTTACGGTTAAGATAACTCTGGCAAAGAGCCTTTTGTCGGTCACGAATCGGTAAAGACAAGATACATCCTCGCTACTTTGTGCCTGTTTGTACACCAGAGTATTGAGCGGTGATCTGAGCCAGCCTTTGGTTTGCCTCCACGATGCGAAAACCTCATCGCACTGTTTACCGGGAACTGGCTCTCCCAGTTTAGTGTTGTTGAAGAAGTCGTAGTGGGCCCAATAATACAAGGATGACCTGTGAAAGCCAATGTGGTTTAATCATTTCAGTTTGAATTGGCTAAAATCTAGGAGGAACTAGGTAAATTAACAAGCTTCTGCTCATATTATAAAAAGATACAAATTTACTAAGACTAATGTGATTTGAGATTAGAATTGTCGCGTAAGGAAAATCAGTCCACAGTGGATATAAAAATGTACAGTGAAGCACTTGTGTATAAGCTTTCTTTGAGTCGGAATATATTGATGCTGTTCAGAATTCTGAATAGAATATCCACTTACCCGCTATAACTGCCAGTCTTACTCTCAAACCTCACAAAAAGAGCATTTCCCGTTGAAACGAAGTCGTGTTTTTCCATCGCCTTGGAAAAAGTATCACAGAACGTTTTGATAATCTTTGAATCATCGGGCCAAGAGGCATCGTATAATGTTAGTGATTCGCCACAATCTCCTTCTATGGGTTGGATGGGTGACTCAATCCGATTTATCCTGAAACTGAAATAAAGACCTGCTTTACTATTGAAAAATACTAAATAGAATTGATTTCATTAGACTAAATTAATACCTATATTACTACAATGGTGTAGTAAACGGTAACGTTATAAAATTATTTTCAAGTTTCAAGCTAGATAACTTTTGAATACTGGTGAGATTCTTCTTTAGGAACTATAGCTACAAATGTCAGTTTCCAAGTTACCCACTAAAAAGTTCAAGGGAAAGTTTTCTTATTGAAATAATTAGGTAATTAGGTTTTATTTAGCTAATTTCGAAACACCCTATAGAATAAGAAAGTAGCGAAAGTATTTTATTATGTAAGATTTCAGTAAGAATCATCTGTTTTGTTCTTAGGTTTATGTCAATACAGTTTGTTTCACGAATGTTGGCGTCTGCCTTGAAAACACGAAAAATGGATCAATCCAACTGATGGGAGTAAATCAGTGGCGTAACGATTTCGAGCTAAGATATGGCATTTAAGGAAGTTCATATCATTAGAGAAAAAAATATCGATTGATTAAATAAGCAAATATAATATGAAAGATTTATTATCAACAATAATGCAGACACAAAATATAAATTTATTGCTTGAGTTATAAAATATAAATTTATGCACCTGAATTATCTGAAATGTCACAATGACTTGCCTTCGGACATACGTGTAGCGCCCTATCATTGTATAAAAGGACATACTGCTGACATACTGATGTCGTAGCTTAGATCGACAAACGTATAGAGAATTTCATGATAATGAGATGCGATGAGACGTATAGCGATATGTACGTAGCTCGTGAATGATTACACACAATAGCCATGATTCGTGAGACAAACTGTACATGCATTTATACTCACCCAAATTTAATACGATCTTGGTTACCAATACCTTTTATTAATTATTTTTTAATGCAATACGAATGACATGCTAGCTATATCTGACATTTTTTAACACTTTATTGTCAGTTTGATTAGAAATTTGTATTTTCTTAGTTGTCATGGGTTCTATAAACTAGTAAAACACTTAGTATTATTGGAAGATGGACCCCATATTATTAATAGTGTATATAAACGCTCTAGATAGACTCTAAATAATTGTTCATATCGGAGTATTTGGTAGAATTTGGGATCGAACATCTTCTTAAGATTTGGACCCTATAGCAAAGATTTGGGAATACTCAAATCTTTGCCTAAAGACTAGAGAGCATGAGTGGGATATGCCCTTTGGAGGTCTTAGCAGTGATATAAATTTAAGTTTAAATCGGTGAAATTAGGTAGGTATAGGAAATGCTAATACCAAACAAAAGAAGATGGATCAACATGTAAAAATACAAGGCGTTCTATTTAATATAAGCAATTTATTAGAAGGAATCAGTTGAGATTGGCTGGCCGATGATAAGCCCGCTTTTTTCTTTAAAATTTCTACTTATTTATATGCAAAACTAGCTTTTGCCCACGACTTCGTGCGCGTGGAAAACTGCATTCAATTCCATTCCATTCCTAGTTGTAGTTTTTGCTTGTACAATTATACAGAAAGACAGACAAAATTCTAAAAAACTGTTGTTTTGGCTTCTGTTGCTCTAATAAAGGCCTCCTATATTATTTTCCTTTATTATCTTAAATGTACATTCAAAACCCTACTATTAAAACTATAGAAATTTCATACAAATATTGACACACCTATGTTCTAAAAGAAACACCCATGCAAAATTTGAGACTTCTAGCACTCGTAGTTTCTTAGATTTCGTGATGAGTGAGTGAGTGACCTATATATATATATGTATATATATATATATATATATATATATATATATATATATATATATTCGTACATCGGGTAGTTTGGCGCCAGTGTATAAAATTTATACAGTTTTATACACTTTTATACACATTTATATACATCTAAAATTAACATATCCCACGGTCACTTTGGCGCCTCTAGAAAAAAATTGTAACATATGTTTTATCAACTAATCAGTAGATAGTTATGATTTGAAAGATATTTTCAAATTCAATTCTGCAGAATTTAAATGTTTCTTAATATCACCAGGTATATTACGTCGCGCCTTTTGCATAGTAAATGTGTTTAGATTTTGATCATTCTTTTTCCATTTGGAAGACTGTTAAAACACAAATCGATATTAGACATGCCCCTTCCCTCTCCCCAAAAGGGGTAGTGGGAGCAATTTTTCCAGAAAATTGAAAATACTAGACGGCAGAATTAAAGAAAATTTCATATCTGGAAACATTTGGACCAACTTTATTAGTGGGTGAACTGAAAAATACAAAATATTATTGATTCTATTGGTTCTGGTACTAATGAAGAAGTTGGTGATAACTTTACAACTTCACAAGTACCAGCATCAATAGAATTAATATTATTTTGTATTTTTCAGTGCACCAACTAATAAAGTCAGTCCAGTTTTTTTGTAAAAAATATTTATTATTTTTATGTTCGCAAGAAAGAATTTTTGTGTGATATTCAAGGATCAAGGAACATTATGTGCTTCGAAGAGAAAGGGGAGAGAGTGTCGTGGTATTCCTAAATTTTTGAGAATTATAAAAATAGAGAAACACCTCCATATACATATATTTTATCTATGAGAAACACTTCTATAGTCAATGAATTTTACAGCTGATCTGATAAATATTTTTTATATAAAATTAGACCGACGTTTTTAGTTGGTGCACTAAAAAATAAAAAATTATATTAATCCTATTGGTTCTGGTACTTTTGAATTTGTGCAGTTACAGTTGTTTGAAAAATTTTGGCACCAATTCACAAGTACCAGCACTGGTACTTGTGAATTAATATTATTTTGTATTTTTCAGTGCACCAACCATAGACATCGTTGTTTTGATGTATGGTACCAACTAATAACGTCGGTCCAAGTTTTCGCCGAAATACACATATTTGAGTTTATCACTGCTGTAAATCGGAAACCGATGATTTTTTTGAAAATTTCCAGAACAAATGGATATGGTCTCTTCTTTAATTTCGTCATCTCAGATCTACAATTTTCGGAAAAAATGGCCTCATTCGGAGCCCGTTTACTATTCATAAGGTCTGTTTTAGTTTCACTTGTTCACAAATTTTTAAAGTGAATTTCGACCCAGTTCTAGTTGTCCGATGAAACTGGACTCTGGCAGGTGTTCATAATTTCTATGAAAAATCAATTAAGGAATATCTGTCTGTTTAGTCAATATCTTGCATTTGAAAATTAGGTATAAGTATTTAAAATTAGTATATAGATGTTTTTGTAAACGGATATTATGATATTTTTGACCAACGAACACCGAACGGAGGAGGTATACAATTCGACTGTCTTTTTTTGTTTGACCACGCATTTCATATAGTAAACGCACTCCGATTTTGATAATTTTTGATTCATTTGAAAGAGGAGGCTTGAGAAATGGTTCCATATTCATAAGAACGCAAATCCAAAATTTTGGTGTAATTAAAGCTAGGACAATATCAGGAAACGTTTAAATTGAAATTTTTTCAAAATAGTTACGGTTATCGAGATAGAGGCATGTTAAATTCTCAAATACACCTAGGTATTTTTGCTATATGGAGAGGGCGATTTCTTTCGAAAATGGAAAATCTGTGGGTACTACATGAAAGACATAATTATTTGTAGCAACATTTATAATGAACATTTTTTCCTTAGAGTTACGGTTATCAAGTTAAACCGGTTTTAAAATGGTAACATCTAAAATACTTAAGCGTATTTCCGCAGCGATGTTTTGAGATCTCAATAATAACCACTACAAGCAAAAAATATACGTGGTTAATAGGATAAGTACTATCTTCATTGGTATTAGTGAACGTTTAACGATTTTCGTGACTAATGTTATACTCAAAAGTGTGAAATAAATATTTTTTACAAAAAATTGGATCGATGTTATTAGTTGGAGCACTGAAAAATATAAAATAATATTAATTCTATTGGTGGTGGTACTTGTGAAGTTGTTGCCAAAGTTATCAATCTTATTGCAATTACACAACGTCAAAAGTAATAGCACCAATAGAATTAATATTATTTTATATTTTTTAGTGCACCAACTAATAATTCAATAAGGTGGACACCTTTTTTCATTTATGCTCTGATTAAATCCAGAATCGACATTTAGGTATTCCTGGGTCAAAGATAATGAATTTTTGGTCGAAATGAAAATTTCGAGATGACAAACAAGGTTTCTTTGGCAAAAATAAAAAAATCAAGATGGTGGACGAGTTTTATATAATGTATGACCAGAAATAGTAGGACTAAGGCGTGATATAGAAAATTTATACAGCGCTCTAGGATGACCATACTAATCAATCAATTACCCCATGCGAACCAGGCGCTTCATGCAGGAATTTACCAAATACCTACAAATTTCATGCTAATTATCGCTAATGGCAGTCTTAATTTCTTTATGATGTATGACATCTGTGCAATTCTACCTGCATCTACACTACATAGATGACAGATGCAAAAGTTTCCAGACTGATATAATTGCCATAGGAAAGTTTGTTCTAAAAATGCGTTGACTTGATTTTGATCAGAGCAGCACAGTCAGAGAATATATACCTAGTGCACAGAGCACAGTGCAGGGCAAGAAGACTGGAAGCAGGAGATTAAACTCACCCTAAAAATCTTGAAAAATTTAATACGCATATCTTTTTAAATGCGTCTTTCTGCATCATGCCTTGAGCAACAAGCGGCTCTCGCTTAAAAAAGGACAACAGATCATGAACAGGTTTACCCCTGTATATGCCAACTTTGTTAGTGAAACAATTACCGGGTGATAATAATAAATTTGAGGGTGTGTTGAGGTATTTTTCTGTTTTTATTTTATTATTGTATCTACGCCAACGGTTCCAAATCGCAAACACTTTTTATAAATAAAGAGAAAAAATGTTTAAAGTGATTCTCAAGATGTTCATTGTACACGAGGCCACGCCCCTGTAATCTCATGTTGCTACATAGAGAAGCATCGGAAGTTAACTCTCCATGTTTCCAGTCTTCTTGGTGCAGGGACGTGAATTTCTGGATTTCATTAACCATTTCTGTTCGACAAAACATATGAAAGAAACATGTTGAAATGAAATCCAGCCAATCGCGGCTCTGCACTGAGCTGTTCTGAACAAGTGAGAATCCCCTATTAGATTTTTCTCGTCCTAATCACTTCATAGTTGAATGTATATGTTTTATGAACATCTGACCTTTATTACTCAGAGGATGATTTTAATCGGTTTTGGCTGGTTCATTTTGGTAGGATATATATATGGGTGTTCGAGCAATAGTTTGGACCAGTTTCCAACTGTGATCCGTGATTGTGCATTTTAATTCCTGTTTTCTTAAAACTCAAATGCGCATGCTTCTGACGGTTTGAGTATAGTTTGAAATGCTGCTCTAACACCCTTTATATCTCAGGCGCGTGCCTAGTTTAATTCCATATGACATACTCTTAGCTATGAATATGATCTTATACGTCAGAAAAAGTAAAACATCAGTCACAATTTGTATATTTAACTACATGTAAAAAAATAAATATTAATGTACCCAAGAAAAGGGGTTGGGATAAAATGTGGAGTACACTGTAGGAAGATCCCTTTTACTTGGACCTCCACGCGGTGTTACAGAATTTGCGTAATGCATAACAAAACATAAAACACCGTAGGTGTTTCTAATTTTTGTCGTGATCATAGACACCACGACAGACGTAAGAAATTTTTTTACAATGCTCCTGCAAAGACGACTGGAAAGAGTAGATTAAACGCGCCCTAAAAATCGTGTAGAATTTCATACACATATCTTTCGTAAATGTGTCTTTGCCCACTATGGCGTGCGCAGCAAACAGCTCTCGCTTACAAAAGACAGCAGATCAAGATAAATAAAGAAAACAAATATCTAAGGCAATTGTCAAGATGTTCATCAATGTTCATCCTACACGAGGCTACGCTATGATATGCAACTTCTGTAATCTCATGTAGCTACGTAGAGAAGCATAGGAAGTTTACTATCCTTGTGTCCAGTCTTCTTGGTGCAGGGTCGTGAATTTCTGGATTTCATGAACCATTTCTGTTCGACAAAATATATCAAAGAAACAAGTTTAATGAAATCCAGCCAATCACTATCTTTTTTCTTAAATAATTTCAATTTCGCACTAAATCATCATCATTTTCTGTAAATATCAATCCACTAACAATGATCTTTTCAGTTTTAGTTAGTGTTTTCGATATTTTTATACGTTTAATTTTAATTGATGAAATAGGTGCGTAAAAAAGAACCGTTATAGACATTTCCTTATTATTTACTAGGATTGACCAATAAATATTTTATTCTATTTCTATATGAATTCTAAAACTTCCGACAGCAACCGGTTAATCGAGAGTTCCATATTTTCTTCTAAGAAAGCAGGTATTTATTTTGCGTAGAAATTATAAGCCTTAAAACGGTAATTTACTTGAATATGCTGCGCCTCGAAATTATTACACGGTTGCTGAAAATTCCTATTGGCAAATTTTGTCTTTGTCTTGCACATAGAAATTACCAAAAAAAAACTATCTCAAACCGCCTAAGGATATACCTATTCCTTGAATGAAATGCTATGTCTAGGTGTACCTACAGGTGTTCTGATCTGAGTCTGTGCACTCAGTAAATATATTTCTCTCTTCGCTACATGTGTTAAACAAAGAACACATATACACAATAAGATAATTTTTTTTGTTTGTTATATTATTTTATTACAGTATATCATTATTAAAAGTGTGGTGTTTTCATTTCTGGAACATCCTTCATTAGTCATTTTTGAGGAAGCTTTTAATAACTAATAACTGTATACCTCTATAAAGGCGGGCTCGATCGACGAATTAGGTCAATAGACGTATAAACATTTATTCGCAGGTGTTGCCACATCTCGAAGATTTCTTTAAATCGTTGATATGAAGAGAGAGAGTGAGAGAATCATGATTCAGGGCAAGGGGAATCATGAAGGAAACACAAAAAATACCTTTTACCAACAAAACGGTGGATATAATCCTTCATCTACAATTCCGAAAGGTACATCCGACGTCGCTATCATTTGAGATGTACTTAGTTCCGCATAAATGCGTTTTTGATTCATATTGATTGATTATTATAAAACAACAAAAATGAGAAATAATTTAATAAAATATTATAGTACGAACTACGTACGATAGATAAACTGGAAAATTACACCACTTACTTCAGACAAAGAATGAATGGAAAACAACGCCTCAAACATATCTCGAACCCTTCAATGCAAATTTATTTTCCTACTTTGGGAAATGTTGAACCGACGAAACATTTTCTACTGCAGTTAAAGAATTATGCCATATAAATTCCTTATATTTTTATATGTGTATGATTCTAATCAAATATTAAACAGAAAATGTAATCAAAATCGCTATTATGGGGCTAAATTATCAGAACCCATTAAATGATTATCTTAAATTTAGAAGGATTTTATGAGCGCTGTTGCCAAATCAATACACTGGAAGCGTTCTCACTATGGTTAGGGGAGAGCGGAGAATATTTTTTTGAATATAAATTAATTCTCGCAATTCAACGCCAATTAGTCAAATCGGAAGCAGGTATTGACATTCAGTTGCTTCAATATGGAACTTAGATTTTATCAGAATGTATTAAGGTCACAGGTGGCATTTGAGTGAGATTAATTGGCGGCAAAGTCTTCTTGCTTGGCGTCTTTGGCGCGTTCTACTACCAGAGTTAGAGACAATACTCCACCACAGAACACCTTATATAATTTCTCGTGATGAAAATTTTACGCACGTTTTCATATCGAGCGTCTATAGGAGTGTTTAAGCTAAAGATTGGACCAGATTAAAATTGTTTCTAAGTGTGATCTGTGGTTGGGAGATATGAACATTTAAATTTTGATCTCCTAAAAAATGTAATGCGCATGCTTCTGACGGTTGAGTTTGGTTTGAATTGGTGCTCGGACATACCTTATAACAAAACGCTATAAAGTTGTTCGAGCAGCATTTCAAAGCCAACTCAAAACGTCAGAAGCATGCGCATTTTAGTTTGAGGAAGACAGAAATCAAAATGCGCATGCTTCACGATCATAGAACACAGTTGGAAATAGTATGAAACTGGTGCAAACTCTGCTCAAACACCCTTTATATAACGAATTTTTTGACAGCAGTTCAAATCTAGTTCAAGCCAAGCTCAAACTGTCAGAAGCATGCGCATTTCAGTTTTAAGAAGACAGAAAATAAAATGCGCTAGCTTCACGATCACGGAACACAGCTGGAAAAAGTTTGAAACTGGTCCAAGCTACTGCTTACTGCTCGAATACCCTCCTAGACAGGAAAAATAACTTCCTGTGGAGATGATAATGCTTCGAAGGACGGTAAGGTGTGCGGGTCATTTATATCATCACATGAATTTTCGTACATGCGCATAATGAAGTGCGTATCCACAAATACATCTCATTTTCTTTCAACAATGACAGTTGCAGAATAATAAAGGCTGTTTTGTCAAAAGAGTTAAATGTTAAATGTAATGAATGGGAAGGAAAGTTTTTTGACATCTGATGATTTCGAGTTATAAAACCACGTTCATACAGAAAGGTAATGAAAGGCGCGTTAGAAAATAGTTCGCTTAGCGTCCAGTCTTTTTCAGCTTCCAATTTCTGCTACCTGGTTCGCAGTTGAGGAAGGGTGTAGGATGCTGCAAAGTTGTAAGAAAATTCACACTGTCTCCTTTAACATATTTCCATCTTGATAGGTCTTGATATTATTCATTATAGTATTCTGCGCTCATAAGTTCATAACTTTTTAATAAGTTTAAGTTATTTTATGTTCTAAGTAACATACCGATTTCTCAGTGCCATCGTTGAATTTGACATTTGAACAAGATGCTAAGCGACCCACTTGCTACCTATGATACAGTTTCTTGCAATTTGATCAAGAAGACTGCAAACAGGATATTACACTCGCCCTAATAATTTTGTAAAAATGCATATGCATATCTTTTGTAAATGCTTCTTAGCGCACCATGCTCTGCGCAACTAGCGACTCTCGTTTGAACAAGACAGCAGATCATGATCTCGAAGATAAACGAATTGAACAAATATTTATGGTAATTGTCAAGATTCCAAGATATGCAACTTCTGTAATCTCATGTTGCTACGCAGAGAAGCATAAGAAGTTTACTGTTCTGTTCCAGTCTTCTTAAAATCGACCTTCAATTTCAGATATGTTTGTGCAACCATGTTGACATTTGAACAAGGCTACGCGACCCACTTGCTGTCTATAAGGTTGTTCGAGCAGTAGTTTGGGACGGTTTGATAACTGTTTAAAATGCGCATGTGCGGTTTGAAAGTGTTTCCAAGTGGTTTGGGATTTTGTTGCAAACTGCAGTTTCCCCTTCCACTTTCTTACAATTTCGTCATCATAGAACAAATGACTATGCCGATAGATATGTTTTATGACCAAAGATAAGAGAGAACATCAATGAAAGACTGATGGACAAAACACAAAACCAGGATTTAGTTTAGGACTGTGGTGGTGTTCTCTGAAAGGGATTTCTCCAACAACAGAGAACACTATACTCTAAGAAGAAGAAGACGCTTCAACTGCGCCTGTCTCAAACTGAGTCGGGACTAGTTTGGAAATCGTCAAACTGCTGCTCGAGTTGTGAATAAATTATTTCATCGTAAATTGAAGTGCGCAGGCGTCTGACGGTTTGTGACTAGTTTGAACCGCTGCTCGAACACCCTTAATGTAATTCGATCTTAGATTCCAGATCTGTTAGTAAGACAAAACAAAACAAGCGTTCCTATCAAAATTAGCCAAACTTCAATACAACACTTGACGCTTTTTTTCTTTCTATCTAGATATCATCAATGAACATATTTACTCTGTCACATGAACATAGCCAACATTGATAAACCTAACGTCAAACACATTTTGGCATAGCATGAGTTAGGTTAGGTTAGGTTAGGTTTTGGCATAGCATGAGTTAGAAAATGCACAAAAGGACAGTAGTTACGTGATATGTGGGCACTACGTAGTACGTAAATATCTTTTAAGCCACCATCTCACCCAGCCGTTATTTTCAGCATGAGCACGCCACCTGATTTCCAGGTACTCATGCGCAGTTCTCTATTTGTTACTTTTAATGCCCTTCGTCCAGCACACATCTTCCTAAAAAAGCGCTGCAACATTTTTGACAGATTTTGGTATGAAACACTTGCGCTTTTCAAGCTGCAGCATCAAAAATACCCCAACAGTTATTTTTAAAAGCTTCTTTATAAACCAGCTTAAGAGCGCAAGACGTCTAACAGCAAATCCTGTCAAAAATGTTGCAGCGCTTTCTTAGCTAGATGTGTGTTAGACACAGGGATTGGTTGGGTCTTAGATTTAGGTGACTTCGTTACCTTACGTTATTTCAAGGGAGCAGGAAATGAACTTTATACGAATGTTTACCGAATGAATACGATAATCTTAGATGGGTATAATTTTGAATTTTTACAGGCATAAAATCCTTTCTTACCATTACCTAGACTTACAATTCATTTTTAATCCACAATAACATTAACCAAGAGGAATATACTTATAATACCAATTAATATTATAAACGCAAAAGTGAGTTTCTTTGTTACGCTTCCACGCATAAACTACTGGTCTCTGTACTGAACTGATTTTAATGAGCCTTGATACCCCTAACTAGACCTTGGGAAATGACATTGGCTACCTTTAATAGCTCGTGGGGCACTATGTGGTGGGTTCCGCATTTGAAACTTGTATATTTCGTTGGTAATCTCTTCGTTCGTAATGCATCACCATTTCCGACATAAGCTTCAATAATATTATTATAATCGAAGACATTGTTGAAAATAAACGCAACACTCTTATCTACGCTTAGTATCATTTTGAAATAGAATGAAGTAGAGTCAAGCTAAAGTTGTAGTTCGTAACATACCTACAATCACTATAAATTTGTATCTTTGTCCAAATTTGGTATAAATTATGATATTCAGTAAAAAACCAAATGATGATTTCGAGATGGAAAAGTTTACGAAATTTGTTGTGTTTACCGAAACCAATGGAAACTATCCGGACTTTCAAACCTACTAATTATGTATCAGAAATTTTACATCTGGTAAACACAACGCTTCTTGTGTTTCCATCGCGTAATTATCAAAAAATTATCTACACAAAAATTGCGGGAATTAATATTAAATAATCGAAGACGATTCTGTACGAAATAATCCGATGCAAAAAAAAATTAAAATCGCTAGATAACTTACACAACTTATATTATTACCCAGACTGCACGATATGACGTTCTCTGACGCACTGTTGTGGGACAGAGAACACGAGCTACTAGCTACTAAATCATTGTGAAAACACCTAGATAGCACCAGAAATATCTTTCAGTTCAGTCAGTTTTGAAGGTGCCAACCAAGTGAAATAAGTAGTGTGATATAAATTGTGTATAGTTAGTTCATACTGAATATAAATTGTACTTGTTTGTGTAAATTATGATTACTCGTTATATTGAATAAATAGACTTTATTAATCAGTGTGTACATGGATTTCTATCCACATAAAAACAAAGAATATTATAGTATTTTATGTTCCAGCATTTTGGCGATATGCTTAAGTGCGCATTCATCTGAATGATTGTATATTTCCATAATCATCAAAACACATATACCTAGCAGTTCATTCATAAAAATATCTAAAGATTTGTTATTGTTAGAGATTCTCCTTGTGCTGAGCATAATCGAGTCGAAAATATAGAATTAAACTGGTTGCTATTGGATGTTTTACAAGTCATGGAAATAATAGCATACAATATTATGTATTATACAGGGTGTGATTTTGTTCTGTAATCGGAAGATTACGGCTTTATGGATAAAGATATCAAAAATATGTTCTCACTAACTATATCTGATTTCTTGAGCTCTATAATTCAAAAATATTTTCAATTGTAGCAGGTGCGCCCAAATAGACGGAATTGCACATAACTTAATTTTTTCTTATGGAACATGTATATTTTTATTGATTCATTATATTCTCCATATAATATTAATGCCATTTGTATAACTAATTTTTTTGATTATTTTTAATAGATTTCAAGATATAAATGTTTTTAAAAAAAAGTTGACAGTACAAAGGCACTTTACAAAAAATTAATATCTCAGAACATGTAGAAAAGCAGATAATGAAATATTTATCAGAGTTACACATAATATTGGAGATTATTATGAATTTGTTAAATTTCCTTTAGTATCCTACGAGGCGTGAACAGAATGTAATTTTATGAAAGGTTAAAAAAAGTAGAAAAAGTAATTTTTTCGAATGGATTGGTATTTTTTTATTATCTCACTAGAAAGATTAGAAAATTCTACATGTGATCTACAAAAAAATATTTTGCAGTTTCATAAGTAAAATTCTATGGAAATCTAAAAATATTATAAATTTTTTCGTATGAAACTTCAAAATATTTTTGGTAGATCATATGTAGAATTGTCTCCTCTTTCCAGTGGGACAATGAAAAATATACAATCCATTTGAAAAAAAATACTTTTTCAACTTTCTCTAACCTTTCAGAAACCTATTTTGCTCATGCCTCGTATATAAAGGGAATTTAACTAATTCATAATAATCTCCAATATTATGTGTGACTCTGATAAAATTCAATTCTCTGCTCTTCTACATGTTTTAAGATATTTATTTTTTAAAGTGCCTTTGTTCTGTCAAAATTTTTAAAGAAACAATTATATCTCGAAATCTATTAACATTAAATATGATTCGTTATACAACTAGCATTAACATTTTAGGAAGAATTTAAATAATAAATAAAAATATATATGTTCCTAAAGAAAAAATGAAGTGTAGTGCAATTCCGACTATTTTTATAGAGCTTAAAAAATCAGATATAGTAAGTGGAAGAAATTTTTATCTATAAAGCCGTAACCTTCTGATTACAGAACAAAATCACATTCTGTATATGATCAATATTTCCAGAAAATGAAGATGTAGGTATCTGATTTAGTTAAAAAACTACTCCATACATCTAATATGATTATCTAAATAAATAATTTTGTGTTTGGTGAAAAATACCACTTAGAATGTTGATACAAATATTTTTGAACTTCACTACATATAAGATTTGAAACAATTTGAACATAATTGAAGTGAATTGATAATCTTCCTATTGTTCTTTAATTCTCTGGTTCAATTCGTTTGGATCGCTATATACTTAATTCTTTTTTTAAACGCACTAACAAGGAGATAAATAGCTGCATAGGTACCTATGTAAGCAAAAAAAAAAATTCTGTAACTCCGACCCTGCAGAGCCATATGCAGATATGGAGCAATGTCTGACCCCTGTCAAGTTAGCCCCCTGATTTTCGAAAAATAAACTTATTTCAATGTAAATTGTTCGTTTGTCGTTTGTTATTGTTTCGTGGAATTCAAGTAATTTTATTTTGAGGATTATTTTAACGGTTGACGACAATTTTTATATATATCAGCGCGTAAGGCAGATTCCCGAGCTGGCCCAACAGTTTGATGTTTTTGTTTTCAAATAGTTGTATTGTTCCCAAAGATTAATCTTTCTATAGCAATATGCTATGAAATGCGAATTATCGTATTCAATTGTTCGGTACAATCAGCAACCAAAAATGAAAGATATTTTTCTTTCTTTTATCACCTTCTACGAAGTTTAGACTTAAATATTATTGCAAGTCGATGCCAATTATATCAGGCTATATGCAATATGTTCCAAGTTTGATCATCGGTGAAAAGTCTCAAGGTTCGGCACGTATTCCTTGTGATGACTGAAAATTCTCACGAATATCAGAAGCAGAAATAAAAATTGCTGCAAATATTTAGGTAATTAAGATCTAACAAAGCGGACACCATTCTAACAAACAAAAGCGAATTAAAAACTGTCGATTTGCGAGAAAAAACTTTCATATTTTGGAAGTGGGGCGGGCCTACTTGAAGTCAAAAATTTCAATTGTTATTAAAAAAATAGCAACTAACAAACAAAATTTTTCATCTAACAAACAATAACAAATGACAAACAAACGATTTACGTTGGAAGAAGCATATTTTTTGAAAATCAGGGGGCTAACTTCACAGGGGTCAATGACTGACATACGGTATGGAAATGATAGAACAGATTATGAAAAAAACACAATTATTGTCAATATGCACATTTATGGACGGTTCTTATCTGTTTTATGAAGATTTTTTATAAAATGAAAGAATCTTCCAAGATGTTCTATTTATTATATGTGATTATCATTGCTGCCATGAATGATTTTTTTAGATGGCTAATAATACATAATAGTTTTGGTTCGGGCATAGGTATGCGAGAAAAAAAGGTCTCTAGGTGGAGGAATATTGTGTACAAGTTTAGTGATTAATGCTCTGATTCTTCCCACAAATGTATGTTAAGGTGGAATTATGTTAATTTTTGTCAAAATTCAAACTAAGTTTATGATTCATGGCCCGATTCTGTTCAAAACAGGTATTTACTTTAATTAAAAAAACTCGTCCGCTATTTTGGAGCCGCCATCAGTAATTTATAAATTTTGACGAAAGTACCATAATTTCCGACCACGAAAACCCCTACATATCAATTTTGAATTAAATCGGACCATAAACACAAATCTCATCAGCCATTTTGGAAACGCCATTTTGATTTTTTCTCTAACAAAAAATCCATAATTTATTGTTATCAGAATTTTAACATTATTAGCACCTTCCAAATTTCAAGGTATACGAAGGGCTGGAAGTGGTCACATATATATAACAAGTGAAAGTTAACAAGAGTTCTTGAAAACATTACAACTACTGGAATCTGATTTTATTTATAAAATATTGAAAATGAGAGTAAGAAATTATAATATAGACTGTTAGTTTGTTTCATTAACGGTTACATAAAATAATGCTAAATGTTTATTACTAATATGGAAATTTTACATTTTTTCGGTTAATTCTGCCCGATATGAAATTTTCTCTAAAGGGGCGCCAAAAGTTGCGTTTTATGACAAAATTGATATTAATCAGGCATTTTGGCCCCCAGTACCAATTTCGGGGGCCAAAGTTTACGTTTAAATGTTTTGGCAGTTTGGCGCTGGGCGCCGAAATGGACAAATGGGGCCGAACTGCCTGATACGTGACGGTATGAGGGGCCGAAGTGCCTGCTGTACGTATATATATATATATATATATATATATATATATATATATATATATATATATAGTTTGATTCTGAATTCATGACTGGTTTATTATTTGATAAAATAGATTTTTGTTGGGGATGTAGTCATTTAATAAATAAAATTCTTTGGATTATGCCAAGCTTTCGAGAATGTTTATTCTCTTCGTCGGGGCAAAATTCGTGAATTAGTTAATTTAACTAATGACATTTCTGATTGATGACTATGAAATCTTTCCTGTTTGTGGTTAATTTTATGTAAATTCACGAATTTTGCCCCGACGAAGAGAATAAACATTCTCGAAAGCTTGGCATAATCCAAAGAATTTTATTTATTAAATGACTGCATCCCCAACAAAAATATATTTTATCAAATAAATATATATATATATATATATAATTCAGGAAATTTATCAACGATTGGCTAGGATATACTTCGATTAGGAAAGGTATAAAACGGCTTCTGCAGTCTTGTATATGGAAATAAGAGTAACTCTTTTTTCTAGTCTAGCTTTCGAATCTTTATTGATTCTTCATCAAGATTACTTAAATTATACAAATTATGAAATTACAATGTGAACATGAAAAATATATGGTACTTACGAAGTTGAGAATTAATTAAACATTAAATATTTTGGAAAAGAAGTTATCATCAGTAACAATAATAGTAAATATCACTATAACAATGTTTAAAATAAAAAATGTAAATAAATTTAGAGACTAGAAAACCTTTGAACATTTAAATTGTAATATTGAAATTTTGACATAATATTGAGTTGACAAATTTATTTGATTGAAATCTAAATAGTCACGAATATATATCTATATATATATATATATATATATATATATATATATATATATATATATATATATATATATATATATATATATATATATATATACATATATATATATATATATATATAGATTATGAGAGATGGGCCGGGATAAATGTATGTGTAGAATTAAAAAATGATTCAAAAAGTTGCATGCCTATTCTATTTGAAATAAGCGAGTTAATGTCGACTTCTGATAAAATCACAACGCCAATATTTTTGATTCATTTGGTATTCTAGAAACGGCTAATTCAAACTCGTAGTATATATACGCTAGAGATCTAAATGAGAAATGCTATTCTCAAATAAATTTGCTACTCACTTAGGTATACCACCGGATGTTTTGAAATTAAATCGAAAAAACACATTTTGATTACTTTTGCATAATATAAAATGTTGTCACAGTTACGTTGAACTGTAAGCGACAATACTAAAAAAAGTTTAATAAAACCACTTTTTACGGATGTTGCACAAAACTGGTTCCCGTTCCCGAGATAATCTTGGCACAGGCAGATAGACACACCAACAGATTCAGGGACATAAACATCAATTGAAAATTTAGATAATTTATCATTGTCACAATATTATCCTTGAAAGGCTAGTTGGGGTAGCGATATGAAAGTAAAAATATTTAGCTTGTATCATTCTGGACGTTCCTAATTTCTCAGCTTGAGGTAGGTATTAAGTTATAAACCACTTTAAATGACAATTCTTAGATTGTCTTTGTCAACTTTTCTCTTTGAAACTGAATAAGATGGGTCAGTTTTCTTTATAACATATTTGGTTTTATAGATTAGTTATTGTGCAAATGACGTACAGTTCGACCAAAATAACTTGGCCCTCGAGAATAGCAGATAGATAGATATACACTAGGTATAGCAAGCGGGAAACAAAAATAAAGGGAAATACAGAGAAGTTATTTTGGTCTAAGTTTAATAACAACCGAAAAACCCCACAATGTTATAGAAATTTGGACACACTGTACATATCAATCTTAATGGTATTTGGTACATCCAACATATTGTAACGGCTATATAAAAATGACTAGAATTAATTTATCTTTCAAGTTTATATATTTCCACACTAAAATATCACAGTTTCTAAATAAACTATTCATATATCTTACACTACATTATCGACTACTATGTTCAATTTATATTCATTATTTAAATTATTTTTAACCGTATTTGGACCGAGCGTTATTTATTGGTTCTGACGATGTAGTTTGGTCCCCTACTATAGGGTCTGCCGGACTGCACCGTACTCCAGGTCTCCACCTCCGATCTCTACTTTAATCCGGTTTTCACCGTAGTACCAGACTCCACCATACCGCTGGTCTTCACCGTACCGCTGGTCATCACCGCACTACCGTTCTTCCGTACTGACTCACTCAACTGCACTATCTGACTGACGTACTCAGCAGCAAATCTTCTCCAATATATAGGCAAGCCCCTCCATCTCGAATCTTCCACTGACATCTTCCAACGCCATGAACATTCTACCATCAGCGCGAACTCACTAGATGTATCGGGATATAATCTTGACCTTGGCATGTATCGATGACCAATAGCAGTATGCCTTACACTCATACCACCCGAACCCCACTAACTTCCGTACTCGCCAAGATGCTCCGCCTCCTGACGTATCGTACTCGCCTACCTCGATAATGACATCGACACTATATCCCAAGTTCGTTACAATATTATTTTGAAATAATTGTTAATTGTCTGTTTGAATATGATCAGTAACGCTATTGACTTTCATACAGGTAGGTACCCGAAGATGACTCAAACCTCTTAATCTAGTAGAATAACAAATCCTTTGAAACATATCGCTGATTCGAAGTTCACCTTAAATTGTAGTTCCTCTTATCAGTGGCAACACTGCCAAGGAAGAGAAGGGGAAGCATGTTTTAAAGTGGACATACAGAAGGCCAACGACGACGAAGATGACGACCGGAATATGCTATGTAGGTAGAGCAATGTTCCAATTAGATAAAGCTATTAATGATTTTTTTTGTTTCTAGGGTACCATGTACCGAACATGTTGATCTTTGACACAAAATAAATAATACTATGCTTGCAATAGACTATAACGGAAAAACGGCGCAATAATTTTAATGAAACTTATATAAAGTACTCTTCTATGTTATCCGAATAGATTTGAGTTTAAATAATTCATAAAGCAGTCACTATATCAAGTTATTTTTGTTGTATCCGATATATTCGGGCAGATCTTGTTTAAGTGGAAGGTATATCGAAATACGGAAGTAAATAAAAAAAACTCGTATTCAGCTACTTCATGAATAATCAGAAAAGCTAAATGAAATTTTCTTCTCCGTCTGTACAAAAAATAGAATCTACTATTTATAAACTTGACTGCATAAGCAACACCTGGAGGATTTATTTGGAAGCGTAGGATTAAGCGCTCGATTTACCATGCAACTCTTTCTAGATAGCTTGTGCTGTTTTGTATATTTTAAATTCAACGTTTTGCTAGAAATAGAATGGTTCCATGAATCAACTATATTCATAAGATTACATTATTTCATTGTTTCTGCTGACTAAGAAATTAAAGTCTATTTCTCTAATATCCTATTTTATATGGAAACAACTCTTATCAGCACTATATGAATGTTGACCGAAAGTAATATGGTCATGTTGACATGGATGATTTATTGAGATTTACCTGTCTAAGCATCAATGAAAAAATGTCAGTAATGAATCAAGTATTTGTAATCCATATATTTGCGTCTATAATCCCGTTAATTGTGTTCATGTTAATTTAAAAATTAAATTAGATTGCATAGAGTTGGGAGTTACATAATAATTTCAGTAGATTTTAATGATATGAGCAAACATTTTTGTATTGACTATATATATATATGTTATATTTTTTTATACTTTTATAGGGATCATTTAAAATTTTCACGATAAATATAGAGTTTTCCTCGGCAGTCATAAAAAGTAACTAATAATTTGGAATATAAATATGGTCTATCTAGTGCCACGACATTTTTACAACGCTCAAGCTATATAAATAAAAAGTTGGAAAATAGTATATTGCATTAAAGAACCCCCAACAAAAAAACTACCTCAGAATACACCCGACCATGTCATACAAATATAAAAATCTAAATCAAAATCCGCACATTCATTTGAACGCTAGGATACCACAGATAGCCACACATATACAATCATTAGGTAAACTTATAACACCCTCTGTTTGCATCGTGGTTTACTAAGGCACTTTATTTACTTATACTTTATTTATTGTTATATTTATATTTATTTATCATATTTTCTTTCGAAGCGCTGTCTTGAGTTGATTAAGGACTTCCAGAAAAAATATTTTAAACAAGTTTCATCAAAATCGTTGAGACCGCTTTCATACTACAGTCTTGAACAAAACACGTTTTTCGGCTATCGCGCATCATTTTGTGCGAGCGAAAGACTCATTCTATGCCACAGACTATTTTGGCGACAAAAAACGGACTGGAAAAAAGCTTATTCGGGTTGGCATATTATGCCCTCAAAGGAAACCATTTCTGAATTTCCTGACAGACAATTCAGTTTTATTTGTATGTAGGTATAGATGTATACCTAGATACCTACCTAATCACCATTTCTTGATCTGTCAATATAAGAACATTTTCACACAAGAGATTAACTAATAAGATTTCATTAAAAGTATACATATTCTTATTCTTACCTAATTATGACACCGTCGGAGACCTTCTACGAAGTTAGGGTTTCTAGCAGATTGTTTATAATCTCTTGTAATTTTTTTCTAGACAGAATGAATGTTTCAATAAAATTTTAACTCTTTAGATGCCTGTATTGATTTTAGGTAACTAATTAGGTATGTTTTATAACTACTTTATTTGATAGTATCATATAGGTATTATCAAAAGAAAGTGTTAACCATCATTTGTAATTTTAGTACTGATGATAATTATATGTATATTATTTAAATATTTAAAAACTAGGTACCGACATTATTAGTTGGTGCAATGACAACTATAAAATAATATTAATTCCACTGGTGCTGGTAATTTTGAAGTTGTACAGTTATACGTACAGGGTTATTCATTATATTTTGACACCCACCTACAGCTCTTATTAGGAGTTATTAGGAAAACTTTAGATACAAAAGTTTTATGTTCGTTCATGTAGTATCTTTTGGTAATAGAGAAAATAAAAAAATGACTTTACAACATTGTAAAAATTGATTGAGACATATTTTTTTAATTGGAACACCCTATATATTATTAGCTCAAATGAAAGATCTCTTTGTTCTGATTTTAAATATGTATAATTTGTTGACATTTGGTTCAGCCACTTTTGAATTATTTGAGTTTATAACTTATTTTTCCACAACTGGAGATCATCACCTAATATTACAGTTTGTTGCTTCAATATTATCAAGTTGCCTCGAAAATGTCGACGTTTGTAGCTTAAAGTATTTTTTTGAAACTCAAATATTTCAAAAGTGGCTGAACCAAATGCTAACAAATTATATATATTTGAAATCAGAACAAAGACATCTTTCATTTGAGCTAATAATATACAGGGTGTTCCATTGAAAAAACTATGACTCAATTAATTTTTACAATGTTGTAAAGTCATTTTTTATTTTTTCTTTTACCAAAAGATACTATATGAAAGAACCTAAAACTTTTGTCTCTAAAGTTTTTTTCTATAACTCGTAATAAGAGCTGTAGGTGGGTGTCAATATATAATGAATAACCCTGTACATAGAGGCACCAACTTCGGAATTATCAACACCAGTGGAATTAATATTATATTGTTATTTTCAGTGCACCTACTAATAAAGTCTGTCCTAGTTTTTTGAAAATATTTATTTCACATTTTTGAGTGTATCATTTAGACATCAAAATATTGTTATCGCACAAAGTTTACAGAAAATCCTATATGAAAATCCAAAGTATAGAACCTTTCAAAATCGAGCACTACCTGCACTTTACAATTTTTTTACTGTATTCAACTCAGACATTTATGGAACTGATTTCAGCTGAAAAGCTTGCTAAGCTCTCAAATCGATACTACTTTATATATTTATATATAGAATGATCTCCATACTATTTTCAACTTATTGAAATAATCTTAAGTTTTCCTCAATTTCGAACAACTCTCAATGAGCGATCATTCTTTCGGAAGTCCAGCATATTCAAAGAAAATTAAATGGCTTATATTACCTTGGGAAATATAGTCTCACGATTTCTCCCTCTTCACCTTGCATGAGATATGTACAACTGGTGTGTGGTGGATACCAATGGGCTACGGACAAAAATATCCCCTCAGAATCTCCAGAAGCTCTTAAACTTTCTGAAGAGAGCAGCCAATCACAGGTTCCGTTCCTGCTGCCGGCGGTGTCGACATGGCCCGGCCAATTTCCCACGTTAAAATGGAAACCAGTATTCAGCAGAGGTCCTGAAATTCAAATATAAATTTCAGTAGGTACCTATAGCATACATTACTAGTTATGTTCTATAAGCTCGAAATTCAAGCACCTTATATCTTGATTTTTCATTTAAGTACCAACTAAATATCAGGAACGAACATAAAAGGCTAATATACTATTTTTACACGATAGGCGCCTCTTTTATGGATATTACAAAAAATATCAACCTCGTATTTTGAAATTACAAAGATATCATGTGTCATCAATTTTTGCATGTGTACGGATCAATTTAGCTACCAAAGCTGTTATCAATACAATAATTGAAAACACATTTTTTAATGAATAATTTTTCAATCTTGAAACACTGTATCGAAATAAAATGTGAATATCGGAAAGTGAATTAAAAGAATTTAATATCTACTTACCTAATGCAATTCTACAGAAATCTATCGACATCGAATTCCCGTGATAACCACCAAAAGCTGGGATAAATCGAAATCATAGGTGTAGACTAAATATTACTGCTATCTAAAGTTCACAACGCTCTTATGGAGGTTGAGATGATACAGTCATCATCTTTACTCAAAAGTTATTCAAAAAAGAGGCACTTTATTGTTTGGCAACGTTGCATATCCTACAAAGTGCACTGTTGCAAGTCCAAGAAATTGAGGGTACCATCATTGAAAAGAGATGATTATTATTATTTTTATTTAGTATTATGTCCGATAATGTCAAAAATTTACTGGAAATAAAATGTCAGTAGCCCAAAGCGTTTGGAAAACTCAAAAGATAATTACAACAATAAGCAATATATTGAGTAGACTTTTTAAAAGAATACTTATATAGAAAAAAAATTGATTGAGGTAGCCGGGGGAATCACGGATTAATGCGACTTGGCGCCTTTCTTTATTCTTGTTCGGAACATGAAATTCTTCGTTTTGATGTATTTATATTTTTTTGTATTAATATATCTAGGTCTAGATTATTATCATTTATTTTCAAAAAGTCATACATGTATAGGATTTTCATATAGAATCTTCGAACCTACCTTCCCCAGTAATTTCTGCCAGTGGACAAATAGAAAAATTGTTCGCCACATAGGTATTTAGGCAAATAATATTTTATTATTAAACCAATTTCGAATTAACTTGAGTTTACATAGAAAAAAAATTATAAATAAATTTGAAAAAGAGTACAATGTTCCAAAAATATTTTTATCATAATTTTTCACCGAGATGTACTAAGCTTATCTAAATTTCTAAATTTCTTTAAAATGAAGTATTTAGAGCAGATTATTATTGATTTTTCTCAGCAAAAACTAGAGATTATTACCTGCTCAAAACTTTTATCTACTTTTCAGGTCTTAAGTTTACAGGATTCAATCGGTTTGTGAAAGATGATAAGATATGATATAAAAAACGATAACATTTATTTGGTATATTATAGGTAAAAATCAAAAAGTACTTCTTCAAGTCTATTTTTCAGCTCTACAAAATTACATTTTTTATATTATTATGCGACATTTCCTTCTCTAGAAACCAAAATCAAATTTGACTTTTAAATGGACCGTAAGAAAAGTGCAATGGATATTACCTATATAGCTCTTTTCATTCCAAATCAACATGTATCACATGATATGCCAGTAATACGTTTTTTCAGCCCTTTTCGTATTCTTGAACACTCGATTCCTCCTATTAGGCGATGTTAAATGAAAAATTATATAATTTGATGTCAAAAATTATAATATTGGTTATTATTCTATGTTGCATAATTCTGAGTATTTTTGAATATTTATTATTTAACAAGGATATCAATGCTTTGACAAATCAAGCAAGATTTATATGTTGTGCTACACTTATAGAATTTCAGTAACTAATTTGTTATATTTGTAGCAGTAGTAGTATTTTGAATTATATAATTATCTGATGAGATTCGCTGAAACGTTTCTAAAACGATGACGTTATTTTTTCTTAGTTTCAAATTCACGTTCTAGGTACACAAAGTTTAAAGTTTTGATAAGCTATCGCAAAGATAAAAGCCAGAAGATGTCAGATTTGTCGGTCGGGGAAGCCAGGAAAATCTTCAACAATACTGAAAAGCTCGCAACTTAAAACAATAACAAAATATTTAACATACTATTTATTAACTGCAAGTCATTCAATTTTCCATTAAGCATTAAACCAAAAAAGGGCGTTTTCACAAAAAAAAACTTGTATTTGGCTTAGTATATGATACATTGTTGATTTATTGAGGAAAGTCTTATCTAATACAGGGTGCGCTTGTATTTCGGTAGATATAAAAACAAAGTTGATGATGGTCTCTAGATAATAAAACGTCCTATGATAATATTGTGACCGCCATTTTCTAGAGCTACAACAGTGGCTATGAAGAAGTTTTTTTCTTTTCTTACTAGCTTTACCGCCAACATCAGAAAATTGAAAAAAGTTTTTCTCTAATATCTCAAAAACCAAAATAACTACAGACATACTAACAGATCTATTACCGTTCTCGAGACAGTACCTAATGATATACCATCCTTATCTTGGACACACTCTATATTATGTAATTTTCTTGTTAACAGCAATAATCTTAATTCATAAAATTACAAGAATCACAGAATTAAAATGTAGAATGTGAACATAAGTAGCAAAAGTTGATAAGTGTGATGACACTTGTTTCACAAATTGCATGGCAGATGGCAGAGATAATAAAAAAGTAATAAAATGGCCAAAGAAAAGCGTCTAATTCCATCAAGGGACGATGATCTTCAATCTGGAAAAAACTTACCCGCCGGCGATGACACAAATTCCACGAAGAGATCCTGCGACGTGCCTATAATGGAGTAAGGAAACTTGCCCATTCCGCAGAACGTCCCTATAACGGGACTGAACTCGTTTTTGCCATCGTAGATTTTTATGTAGTCGTACGGGCAATTCTCCTGACCTGGAAAGAATGTGAAATTATAATTAGCTGTGGAGCTTTCGACGATAAAAAGTTGAGAGGAGCAGTTTAATTGTTGTCGAGATCGAACTGTGACAAATGATAATCCTTCCTTTCTTTGTGTAGATTGGATTTTTTTCGAAGAATATTGACTTAATGAAGTACGTATTAGACATATTTGTTGTACCTACATGCATATAAATTTGGTTAAAACATTTCTTGGTAAGTAACTGCTCAAATAATAGTTAAGAAAATTTTTAGCATAAAAGCGTCTGAAAGTAATTAATTAACGAGATTTAGAATGGGACTATAAGAGTTACTAAGGATGCTTAATCTTAGTTCAAAAATATTTATTTATATTTCTAGTTACAATGTCGTCAAACATACTAGAATTCAGCAGTATCACCTATTGCCTTCTCGACCTCCAAACTTCATACTGAAATTTTTATCGCAATCTGCGGAGCCATTCCCGAAATAGCTAGTGTGGACCTCGAGGGTCTCACCCAATAAAAAATGAAAGTATCGCCAATCGATTTCTCACCAGAACTCAGCTGAACCAAAAATCGACTTCTCGACCCCCCAAATCCCGTACTGAAATTTTTAACGCAATCTGCGAAGCCATTCCTGAAATAGCTAGTGTGGACCCCGAAGGTCACACCCATTAAATAATGATTTCTCGGCTCTTAAAATCCTTTTTTATCTAAATCTGCCGAACCATTCAAGATAAAAGTTTACGGACCTCGAAGATGACACCCTCGCCTTTTGTCAGGAAAACCACTTAGATAGATAATCTGAAAAATTAGAACCTTATCTACCTATATACCAAATTTGATAGAAACAGTTAAAGCCGTTTCCGAGAGAGAAAAAATTATGTATATATATATATATATATATATATATATATATATAAAGAAATCTATTAGTTCATTAATGAATGAGATATAAAATATATAAATAGGATGAAGCTCTACACCTTTATGCTTTTATTTAGTCGGATACAACCACCTACTAGAAGCGGATCACGTGATTTCAAGCTTGTTAGCTTTCATCAGCGCCACATAAGTGGAAGCTTCTAGTGGGTGGTTGTATCCGACTAAATAAAAGCTTAAAGGTGTAGAGCTTCATCCTGTTTATATATTTTATATCTTATTCATTAATGAACTAATAGATTTCTTTAATTATTATACATACTTACGTTAAACGTAATTTTGCTCTCAATACCTAGGTGGCGCGAATTGTGTCCCACTGGTAGATAATGCCTCAAAGTTTTTGACTACTTCCAGTTGCTTTTGTATAGTTGGATACAGCTTCCACTTATGTGGCGCTGATGAAAGCTAACAAGCTTGAAATCACGTGATCCGCTTCTAGTGGGTGCTTGTATCCGACTAAATAAAAGCATAAAGGTGTAGAGCTTCATCCTATTTATATATATATATATATATATATATATATATATATATATATATATATATATATATATATATATAATAAACTCTTTATTTAGGGAAAGAAGAGTTACATTAGTTCAACCACAGAAGCAACAATTGCTGCTTGTACGTGGTGGAGAAAAATAAATAATACATGTAATATGATTTGATAATACCTAAATACTAAAACACTGAAATAGGAAATATTATAATATTTTTTAAATATATATATATCTGAATGCATGAAAATATATGGAGTATAAACCACATTAAGCTGAAAGTATCATAAAATTCAAAGGTAATAATATATACGAACAGTAAATAATTGGAAAAACAATATAAATCAGACAAGATATAGATAAAGTGGCTCAGAAGTTAAAATAATTAAAAAACATTGAAATTTTTTATATACATATAAATAAATCACATGATAGTTAAATGTATAAAGCAATTCATAAGTTAAAACACATTTACATAGGGTACGAATAAAATCAATCAGAAGGTAAAACAAAATAGTACAATTTCCCCGTCTATTCAGAATTGTCCCAGAAGAAGAGTATCGATAGGTTCAAACACCTTTATCATAAAGCTTTCATTTTTCTAATACATTATCTTTTGTAATAAATAGTTTTAAATATCATGATCAAATATTTGACTGATTTTTTTTCGAGGTTGGTTTAGCATTAATTTGTCAATCTCTTTTTTAAATAGTGGCAGAGATTTTGATAACCGAATGCTTTTTGGCAATGACTTAAATACAGTTGGGGCCAGAAAGTTGTAGGATCTCTGTCCTACATTCTTAAATACATATGGTATGACATAATTATTTTTGTGGCGTGTCATGTATTTGTGGCTTGTCTCATTAAGTTTACTCTTTTCCTTGTATTGATTTAGGGCAAGTACCTTGTAGAATAATTGTTTTAAGTCGAATATTCCAGATTCCTCGTACAACTTATCACTATTATGGCGTGAAGATTTGTGTAACATTAGCTTTAAAATTTTCCTCTGTATCACTTCTAATGGGCGTAAGTAAGTTTTGGATACCCCACCCCATCCTATTAGGCAGTATGTTAAATAACTTTCAACGAGACCATAATAGATTTTTTTGTCCCAGGTTCAGTTTATTTTTGAGTTGATGGAACTTAAAAAGAATGATCCTTAATTTTTTCACCAAGTAATTTATATGAAGATCCCATCTCAAATGCGAATCTATTACAACTCCTAGATATTTAATATCTGTTGTTGACGATATTTTGTATTTATTTTGTATTGTTATGGATTGATAGTGAGGCAGGGAAGTTTTATAATTACAGAAAGGTAAAAAACAAGTTTTATTAAAGTTCAGAGATAGCTGTTTATAATCAAACCAATCTTTAATCCGTTCCAAGCCTTTTTCTGCTTGTTCTTTGACTTCATCCCATGTTTCACCAGTATAAAAAACAGCAGTGTCATCTGCAAAACTAGTTATTTTACCAGAAGAACCTAGAGAACATAACTGGTTCACATATAAGCAAAAGAGTATTGGACCCAGAACCGTTCCTTGTGGTATCCCACATTCAATATACCTTTCAGTGCTACTTACATTCTTGAGTCTTATTATTTGTTTTCGTTCTGTTAGGTACGATTGTAATAAATTAAATTCATTGCCTCTTATTCCAATGTTCTCAAGAGTGGTTAATAGAATGAAGTGGTTAACTGTGTCAAATGCCTTTGATAAGTCAATGAAAACTGCTATTGACGGCTTGCTTCTATCAAGTGATTCGTATATGAGATTCGTTAGCTGCAATAACGCGTTTTGGGTGCCTTTTCCCTCCTGAAAACCAAACGGTGATTCGGACAGCAGGTTATGTTTCTTAACAAACGAGTTTAATCTAGAATTGATTAATCTCTCTAGGATCATGCTAATATTTGTTATTAATGAGACTGGTCTATAACTAATCACCTCATCTCGACTTCCACTTTTATATATTGGAGTTATTATTAAGAGTTTAAAGCACGTCGGGAAATGTCCTGTTTGAACAGCCTGATTGAATATGTGTGTTATTGGCTGTATTCGGCTACTAGTTTTAATATTTCAGTCTTCAAGTTGTCAATTCCAGGTGCCTTTCCATTTTTAAGTTCTTTAATAATATTAAATGTTTCTGTTGGTGTTGCAGGACTCAGAAATATTGATTTTCCGTTTATATACTCTGCGAATTTGTTGTTTGTCGTTCTTTTAATTTTTTTTGAGAGATTTATACCCGTATTTATATAGGTACCTACCATTAAAAATATTTACAATTTCATTCATGTTATAAACCATATTTCCATTCTCATTCTTTAAGGAATTGATTTCAGCTTGTTGATATTTACCAAACATTTCATTTATGTTTCTCCACAGGTTAGCAGCCTTATTTTTGTTTTCACTGATTTTAGTTTTAAAGTATTAATTTTTTGGTTTTGTATTATTTTATGAAGCCTATTCTTGTAATTCTTGTACTCAGCTTTTAGATTTAGATTATTTGGGTCATTTTTCATTTGTAGGTACATGCTATTCTTTTTGTTCACTGATTTTACCAGTGATGTTGTTATCCAATCCTTCCTTTTTTGTTTTCTTTTCAATGATATATATTTGGTGCAATGTTCAGCTTCATATTGCAAATGTCTTACAAATCTCTCTGTTATAATATCCAAAGTTTGGTCTGAGAGAACGTTTTCCCAATTTGTGATTTTAATGTTTTCAATAAATTTGTTTTCATTAAAATGCCTTATAGTCTTTGTCTGGCCTAAATTTGATTTAGTGTTTTTGCCAAAAATTTGTTGTATAATAGTGGTTGAGTGATCTGTTATTCCTGTAAGAGTTACTATTGGGATTGAAAATTCTATATCCCGTCTACTACTGGTTTTGATAAATATATGATCAAGACAGGCTTCAAGGCGCGTTGGTGCATTTATGAGTGATTTGTACCCGTACTCTGCCATGACTGTCAAGTAATCATTTACCTTGTTATCATTTTGGTCGAGAATGTTGATGATATGTATATATATGTATATATATATATATATATATATATATATAGATATATATATATATATATATATATATATATATATATGAAGATATCTTTATTTCATAAATGAAAGAGTATATATAATATAGTAGAGCATCTATCATTATATATATATATATATATATATATATATATATATATATATATATATATATATATATATATATATACCTATATATATAAGAATTACTCGCATTATTAAATAGATAGATATTTCTTATCTTCAATTCTGATTCTACTGATTTTCTTTAAAAAAAATTATCAGGATTTCTCTCAAACAATCATTTTATAAATATTTTCAATTTAATAAAAAGTTGATGCAAAGAATAACTGTGATTAGATATACTTTCTTTGATACTTTATGTATTTGCTCGTATTTATATGCGACGTAAGCATAATATCTTACATAGCTAAATCAAATAATTAGCAGAGGAGTCAGGAAGAAAGAAGGAAGAAAAGTTTCGTTTTCAAGGAACCATCATCAATGTTGTTTTCTCATATGGACCGAAATAAAAGGAAAACCTTCCTCACCAAATGAACATCATATGCTAATTTGTAGCTTGATCAGTAAAAACCTCTTCTCACGATTTTTATTAGTGGGCGATGGTTTAAGAAAGATGAAATGATTCTTTATACTTATACCTAGATGAACTATTTCATAATATCTGGGCGACCAAGCTTCGCTCGGGTAATGCGGAATTTAAGGTGGGTCTATAAGAGTTACTTAGTTCAGAAATGTTCTTAGTTTTAGTCAAAATGTGTTGCAATCAATAGATCCGTAAATATCACCTCTGTCGTTCATATAATCATAATTTATAGAGCTTGAAATTAATATGAAAGTGCAATGTGAATGTAAAATATACCAGAACTTGACTGTGTCCAAATCGACTTCTAGGTCCCCAAACTCCATACTGAAACATACATCTCAATCTGCGGAGCCATTCTCGAAATAGCTAGTGTGGACCTCGACACCCATTAAAAATGATTGTATCGCCAATCGATTTATCGGCTCCGAAAACCCCTTTACGTTAATTTTTATCCAAATCTGCCGAACGATTCAAGAAAAAGTTCATGGACCTAGAGGGTGGCACACTTGCATCTTGTCAGGAAAACCACTTAAAGCTATACTCTTAAAAATGAAAACCTTTTTCGTATACCAAATTTGATCAAAATCATTTGATCCGTTTCCGAGATAAAATTTATATACAAGGTTAGTAAAAAGTACCGGAACGCTTCAGTATCTCCAGCTTCAGTTGCAAGTAGAAAATTTGGTATTCGAAGATTTTGAGCATGCAGAATCGAACTATTATATCGGCACTGGTGTCAGATCTACCACATTTGCTCCAGAAGTAGTAGTCAGTTGCATTGAATTAGGAGTATCAAATTTAGTATGATGCCAAATTTTCTAAATTTTTGACCGACGAACCCCGAACGAAGGAGGTATACAATTCGACTGTCTGCTTTTTTTTGTTTGTACGCGCATTTTATATAGTAAACGCACTCCGAATTGGATGATTTTTGATTCATTTGAAATAGGAGGCAGGAGAAATTGTCCCATATTGATAAAAAGGCAAATCCAAAATCTTCTTCCTTCCGAAAACCACCACAGAATGGTGTGGAGGGGGAAAATTTTCTCGATAATCTAAAATCTGAGGTGGTATAAATAAAGATAAAATAATATCCGGAAACGCTTAGATTGAACATTTTTTAAAAATAGTTACGGTTTTCGAGTTAGAGGCATGTTAAATTTTCAAATATGTGTAGTTTTGCTATGTGGAGAGGGCGATTTCTTTTGAAAATTGAAAGTCAGTGGTTACTACATGAAAGACATAATGATTTGTAGCAACATTAATAATGAACATTTTTTTCCTTAGAATTACAGTTTTCGAGTTATAGTGGTGAAGAAATGGTAAAATCTAATAAACTTGCGTATTTCCACAGCGATGTTTTGAGATCTCAATAATAAAAGCTACAAGCAAAGAATATACGTGGATAAGATAAGTATTTACTATCTTCATTGGTATTAGTGAACGTTCCACGATTTTCTTGACTAATGTTACACAAAGTTACAAAAGTGTGAAATAATTTTTTTTTACAAAAATTGGAACGACGATATAAGTTGGTGCACTGGTGCCAAAAGTTATCAATCTAACTGCATCTGCACAACTTCAACAGTAACAGCGCCAATAGAATTAATGTTATTTTGTATTTTTCAGTGCACCAACTAATACGTCGATCTAATTTTTTTATATTTTAACTCTATTAGTTACTAATTTAGTAGAGTAGACATTTAGACATTTAGCGTTGAAACTACGTTTGAAAGTGTTAAAATGCTACGTGTGTCGGTCTTGCTGTACGATAGCGAAACTTGGACTCGTAGATCAGTAATATGAATAAGCTAGAGGCGTTTAAAATATGGCGTTACCGTAGGATGTTAAGAGTGAGCTGGACATCTCTTACCACCGCCGAAGAAGTACTGCGAAGTATGAACACTGATCGCATATTGTTGTCCATCACCAAAAATCGAAAACTATCATACTTTTGAGGAGCGCGTAGCGGGTTAACACTGACCGACTTCGATCATCGAAGTTAAGCAGCACAATGCGATGGAAACGGCTTGGACGAGTGACCGTTGATGCGGGCGCGCATTCGAGTCTCTTTCACATTCCATTCTCCTCCTATCGCAAGTCAACGGGAAACCAGTGAGAGTATATATTCCCTAGTACAGGTCTCTGGAAGGGTGTGCCCTTAAGATTTTTCTTGAGACACATCGGTGGTTCGGAATCCACGTTAAACTGTAGGTCCCCTTGTCTGTGGTAACACTTTCAAGGCAGAGAAGCCGCCAACGCTCGAATACGAGTACGGCACTCAAATAAGAAGAAGATCATACTATGGCCACGTAATTCGCGGGCTTCGCGGCCCCAAATATGAACTGCTCAAACTGCTGATACAAGACAAAGCAGAAGGAAAACGTTGGATTGGCCGTAAAAAGCTTTCGGGATGCGCAATATCCGCCAGTGGACCCGACTGCAAGTGGAACAACTTTTTAGAATCGCTACAGACTGTGATGCATATGGTCAAATGGTTGACATGGTGACCGCCAACGCTTGAAAATGAGCATGGCACGCGAAGAAGAAGTTACTAAAATCTGACAACAACGAACTTTCAGAATAACTGCCGGAACACTTGAATATCTTCCCTTAAGTTATTCTTACAAAATTTGGTATTGGGTATTTCTGGGCACGCAGAATAAAAAAATTATATCGGAACTGCTGCCAGATTTACCGCTTTACCAGTTTAATGCTCATATTAAACTGGATAAGTATCTCAGAATATTTCACTAGTAATATTGTGAACTTAATTTTGAAAATTTGGCTCTTGGACATTTTAGACACCAAGTCATAGCAATAACATAAATGAGGCATTCCATTCAAGATAAACAAAAACTCTTTGAATAAGAACAAATTAGGTGTTTTTTAAGATATTCAATGTTACAGTAATTATCCTGAAAATGCGTTGTTGTCATGTTTCAGGCACTAGTCTAGATCAAATATAGAAAACTTGGGATCCAACTAAATGGTAGGAACTATCGGAATGTCTATAAGGATTACAATGTATCTGAAGGGCCCCATGAATCTAGATAGTTGTTCTTAGTCACTCTCTCACTCTCTGAAAACTGAAGTAACTGAGTTACAGTTGCCAAATTTTTGCGTAGGTAATCTGGTAGCGCTTATGGATTTTGGATTTTCAATCCCACTCTTACAGCATGTTTATACAAAATTTTGATACCGTCTATAAAATTATTGCATGTGGTATGAAATATATAGTCATAATTATTATTCTCAAAATTGCCCTTTATATACAGGGTGATATTTTAACTTGCCCCGTAGAAGATTTTCACTTATAAATCGAGACAGAAATATGAAAATTTGATCCTGGCTATAATCAAAATATTTACAAAATGGTGGAACCTACGGTTACACCGGAAAATGTAATAAATTTGTTTTTTCAAATGGAAACCGCTGTTTTTCATTAGATATTAGACATTTATTTAAGTATGAAAAGCCCCAGTTGTTATAAGTCAATTTTACTGCAAAAAGTTCTCATGAAAGATGTCAATTTAAAAATTCATATATCTCTTATTGTCAACCGGAAAAGCAAAAAGTTGTTTTTGATCAGTAGCCCGATGTTGGGATCTCCTTCAATATGCCAATCATTCTGAAAATTATCTTGTTAACTACTCAAAAATAATCAAATACGTTAATGACAAAAGTTAAAAAACTCAACTTTTCTTAATAACACATACCTACCTATTTTTCTATCGTCATTAGGTAGAAAATTGAATCTTAGGGGAATTACACTCAATTTTGTTTTTTTTTTAATATTAAATACGATATTTGAGATTTTTTACAATTTTCTATCGCGAATGCCTTTTTTACGAATTTTTAAGTGACTCTGGACATAAAACTATAGCAGTTACTGATACCACGTTTTAGCTGTCAAAATAATAGTTTTGAAAGTTGAAGTACAAAACCTCTGTTACAAAAATTCAAATGAATCAGTATTTGTTTTAAGATAGGTGGTGGGGAAAAAGAGGTCCACGACTTTCGCCGCCACGTTTGCCGGATTTGACACCAATTGATTTCCACTTGTGGGGGAGAGTCAAGGAAGAGCTGTATAAAATCTAGATCTCTATAGGATTTAATGTAAAAGATGAGATAAGATGAGCCACAAATTATGCCGTCCAGGAACGTTTTGTTGAATGCTGAGACCAAAACGGTGGACACAACAGTTATTATTTTAACCCTACTGTTGAATGGATTTTTGTTCCGAAAGAATAAACCTTGGCTTAAGAATGAAAATTTATCCCTATTCATTGGAGGAAGATACCTAATTCAAAATATTTTGCAATAAAGAAGGTTCTTTCCACTATTCTATCACAACTTCCGTATATAGTAAACAGGTCAAAATGACACCTTTTGGATAGGTACTGATTCATTTGGGTTTTTGTAACAGACGTTTACTTCAACTTTCAAAACTATAAATTTGACAGCTAAAACGTGGTATCAGTAACAGCGATTATTTTACTTCCAAGGTCACTTAGTCATTCGTAGAAAAGGCATTCGCGATAGAATTTTTTTTACAATCTCGAATATCTTTTTATTACCTGAAAAAACAAAAAAACGTGTAATTAACATTCCCCTAAAATTAAAATTTCTATTTAATGACGATAGAAAGATAGGTAGGTATGTGCTATTATAAAAATTAGAGTTTTTTAACTTTGTCATTGACGTCTTTAATATTGTAACGTTTAACACGGTGCTAAACGTTGTGGGGTGAGTTCACATGCGTAATACTCAAAAATTTGCAAATTGCGTCCAATGGTTTATTTTCAACACTCTGTACACGAGCTTCTGTTGTAGTACAACAGTCACAACATATCACTATGACTATCGCGTTTCAACTACTATCGGCTTATGTCTGCAATTGACTGATCAATAAAACTGACTGTTATATACTGACTGTGACCCGTGATCGACACAGCTTTATATATCTGGAGCTTGACATGACATTCCTCAGAAATATCCTATGATTATCTAGACGCACAAAATAATGTTCTAGAGGCTTGTCAAACTGACATTACTGTGACAAACTGTACCTCACATATAGTTTTTGGAAGGATCTAGAATAAATCTACTAATTCTAGAACTAATTAATGAACTACACAACCGACAACTATAGTAAACAAGGTAGTAGAAATAAATAGAGACTAAACAAATAATAACCGTTAGTACATGAATACCTATCCACGTTACAATATTTTTTTGGAGTGTTAAACAAGACAGTTTTCAGAATGGTGAGCATACGGAAGGGAATTCCAAAATCGGGTTACTGATGAAAAACAACTGTTTGCTTTTCCGGTTGACAATAAGAGAGATATCAATTTTTAAATAGGTATCCGTCATGAGAACTTTTTGCAGTTAAATTGATATACGTCAAAAACTACGAGAGATAACTTAAAAAAACTGGGGTTTTCCCAACAATCATAAAACAAATATTTGAAAAGTCACTGCAATCAATATTTTTCACAAAGAAATAGACCGACGTTATTAGTTGGTACACTGAAAAATTCAAAAGTGTAACATTAGTCACGAGAATCTTTAAACATTCACTAATACCAATGAAGATGTTACTGATCCTATTATCCACGTATATTCTTTACTTGTAGTTGTTATTTTTAAGATCTATTCTATATTCTCTAGATACTCCGAAGATGCCTAATGATTAACAGTTTAGTAGATATAACAGAAAAAACAGCAAATTGGCCAATTTTGTAAACTCTATATTTCACATCAACGTTTGGACATAATACTTGTCTTCAGCAGGATGCAAAATTGTAAGGGTAAAAATTGACAAATTTAGAAAAACATCAGGATATACATATCAATAATAATATTGGGACCTCTTGTTGATAAGTTATATTTTGAAAATCTTCATTTCACTAGCAGCTACGAAATAATTTTGAAATATTTCAAAATTATTATTATTATAATTTATTCTGCAGTCTTGGATGTGAAAATAAGAGTAACTCTTTTTTCTAGTCTAGCTTTAGAATCTTTATTGATTCTTCATCAGGGTTACTTAAATTATACAAATTATGAAATTACAATGTAAACATGAAAAATATATGGAACTTACAAAGTTGAGATTTAATTAAACATTAAATATTTTGGAATAGAAGTTATCATCAGTAACAATGTTTAAAATAAAAAAATCCCGATGGCCTGTAGTCAGCGGAAAGGTAAATTTTTCAAAATTCATTGAATTGAAATTTTAACAACCTTTTCATTGGTATACCTAAATGTTATTAAATAAAATTGTCATAGCCTTGCGGTTAGAGGTTTTTGTTTTGGCTGTTGAATATAAAGCAGACAGGGTTCGGGTCCACTTCAAGGCAGATTTTTTTTTCGTCTATTTCTTTTCAATAAATATACTATATATTTTTTTAATCAGGGTCTATATTAAGATCTCCAGAAAATGTACAATTACATGAAATTTATATTGAGTGTTCATGTTTTATCAATATTTGTTATTTTTTTTATTATTTTTTATTTTTTTACCTGTGTATTTTATGAAAAATTGTTCTGGACAAAAGTTGTAGGTACTGATTATATCTATAACCTTAAATTATTTTTGATGATATTTACACTACGGCTCTTTTTGATAATTTTTTGAAATGTTTGAACGGTCGCCATCTTGAAACCACTTACCCCATATTGCCCAATAACGAACTCGACCGAGATATTTGAGAGATTGATTTTTGTAGCAAATTTGAATCACATAACTCCAAGTTAACTTTTTAAAAAACAATTATTTATTAACACAAAAAAATATTAAAATACAAATAACTTTACATGACTGTATGAATATTGACTCACAAGTATAAGTGAACAAGTGAATGAATCTGTTAGCTGGAGATCTAGTATTTATACAATCAAAAATGTTTAATCATCAGAAATATAAAAAGAAGCGTAAATTAATACAATGGATCTTTTCTCCTAAGGTTGAATCGAAACTTCTAGAATATTATAAATAAAATACATAGTAATGTCTTTTTGGAGGCCGAACTGGATAAACAATTAACAATGGTCTTTATGGTAACTTGCTGACTACTGGTCTGCATCTCTGGCACGTAAATATCCTTATCACTTTTGTTATCTTCTTAAACTGCGTCTTGGAGATGTAATACGATATGGTGAGATACTGCGTCTTGCGGATGTAATATAATATTATGAAATAATATTTAAAATAATACTTTGTTATTGTTATTATTATTTGACTTTAAAAAATAATTCAATTATAACTTTATATAACAACTCCCCCATTTAAGAAAAGTTGGTGGAGTTTGCAACAACTTTTTAAGTTAATGATTTATTTGGATTTAATTCGATATTCTCTTCTATGGGTTCTCCGACATGGATACTTGCTCTTCTTTTCGGAAGAATTCTTCTTATACTTTGCTGGAATGAAATACTGGAACCTGGTCCTGGTGGTGATGGTGGGTAATCGTTGGTTAAAGCTATTCCAATTCGATGATGCTTTCTTCTACATTTACAGGTCACATAAAGTATTACCAATAAAATTATTACTACAATGGTTAAAATGGTGAACCAATGTGTATATTTACTGATCGGAGATTGTTTCATCATTTTTTCTAATTCTTCTGAATACTGATTTAGTTTGTGTTGTGCAATATTCAAATCTTCGGAATCAATTTTGTTCAACTTAAGAGGTTCTAGTTCAGGAATTTGTAATTTTTCAGGAATATCTTTGCAACAGTCAAATGGAATTGTGACTGGATGACTTCGATACTTGATTTCTTTGTATGTGTCAATTGGGTATTGAGCATGAACTCTTGTACTTCCAATAAAGGCACTACACTCAGGTTGTAATTTCAGTAAACTATTAGTTTTAATAATTTCTGATTTAATTTCCCTATTTCCACATTTAATCGTGATCGGCACAGGGTCCGAAACAGTGATTAACCATAGATTTAAATCAATTTGGTAGACATTATAATCTTTAACAAAAAGAAGAGATGTTTGACATGTCTTGGGCATCTGAGTTAATCTTCTTAATAGTTGTGCTTCGCAAATTGCATCGTTGTCAATTGGATATGGGAGGAGCTTAGAACAGATTTTTATGCTTCTTTCAAGAGTCTTGCAATTATCCAGATTTCGCAATGACAAATACAGCAGTGAATCATCATCTCGCGCAATATATTTTTGTGTAGTTGGTAAAATATGATAGATACCTGTTCGATCATCTAATATTGGTATTGGATAGAGTCGATATAGTATATAAGCTTCTGGATCAATGAGAGGAATTTTGAGAACAAATATTATTTTACTTTCTGATTGATATGCCTCTAATTCAATAATATTAAGATAATTAGCTATATTTGACGTATACGGTTGTAAAGGTAAATTATTTCTTACAAGAGATTTTGCTATATCTTGTAAAGAATTGATTAAATCTGAAGGTGCTATTATTGAGCTATGTAATAATCTTATGCGAGCAAAAGTGATATAATTTAAAATAGTATTAAGGGAATCTTCTAAGAAAATATAGCTTTCCATTAGTGATTCACAAATATTCAATATCCTTATTTGTGCTTCATAAAATGCGACATCATCAGCAATATCTATCAAAGTATTTTGAATTTCTTTTATATCTTCATTAAAAGTCTTCTCATCAATTTGTAATTTTTGTATAATATTATTAAACTTTTTAATAACAGAAGTTGTAACTGAAATTTGTTTTTTAAGAAGATTTTCCAACTCAAATTCATCATGAGATAATTTGTTAATACAATCATTATAATATTCTCCATCTGATGCATCTAAATTACCAGTAATAGTTTTCCAAACAGTTCCGATTCCATTAAATATACCTCGCTTGTCCTGGAGTTATAAGATTTAGTTTCTCCTATAATTTCTTTATATTTTTAACCTTTTGAATTCGAAATTTGTGATAATAAACTTATGTGTGTTTGAACTTCAGACTTAAAAGCTATAAACCTTGGAGACGGATCTTCTAAAGTATCCAAAATTTGTATAAGTATTTTATCATTATTTTCCATTGTTTTCTTAATTGGGGCCAGATCTTTGTAAACTAGAAGTGTCCATTTTTCATTCGTAATTTTGATAGTACATTCTTCATGGAAAAAGATTCAAACGGTGTTATTAACAGGATTAAGTGTGTATTGAGCTGATATAATATTTATCAGCACGAAGAATCTGAAACCAAAGAAACTACTCATAGTAGGGTTTCAGTCTATCGAAATTAATTTTTGATTTTTTGATTAGTTTGTGGATTTAAAACTATTGCAGAATTATCAAATAATTGCACAATTTCAAAAGGACCATTAAACAAATTTTGACTTTTATCTTTAATTTGAGATTCTTTAAGATAAACTTTATCTCCTATTTTATACTCTGGAAGCTTTCCTGAAATATTTTTATCAAATCTAATTTTTGCTTTTTCTTTCTGACTTGCTGTTTTTGCTCGTGCAATTTTATAATAATGTTGCATTCTGTTGTTCAAATCACGTATGTATTTAGTAATAAGGGCTTTCTCATTATATAAAGTTTCAGGTGGTCTACTAGACGTATGACCAAAAATCAGTTCATATGGAGTAAAACCAGTTGTTTTGTTTTTAGTATTATTATAACATATAACCGCATATGGCAAAATATTAAACGGATGTTCGTCTGGATTTTCTGTCTTATGTGCACGGATCATTTCCACAAGAGTTCCGTGAAATCTTTCTAAAGAACCATTCGATTGTGGATGGCCAACGCTAGAAAAAGTGAGCTTTATGACATAAAGCGTACACAAATCTTTTATTAATGAATTATCAAATTCTCGACCATAATCGCAATGAATTCTCAAAGGTGTTCCGAAATGTTGAAAGAATATTAATAGTGTATTTACAACTGTTGAAGCTTTTTTATTTGAAATAGGATAAGCTTGAGTAAATTTAGTTAACTCATCTCGAATCGTTAAAGCGTAATTTCTTGTTGGATACTCAAAAATATCAATATTAATTCTTTCAAACGGAGTTTTTGGTGTTTCTGTTATTACCAGAGGAGTGCTTAAATTCTTACGACAGATTTTTACTTTTTGACAAGTTTCACAGTTTTTAATAAATTGTTCTACATCTTTTGTTAGTCCTGTCCAGTTATACTTAGATTTTATCCGTCGTATAGTTTCATTTATTCCGCGATGTAAATTACTTTTGCCTTTATGATATTGGTCCAATATGATAGGTATTTCATCACGGTCAGGTGTTTTAACAATATTTTGACAGACTACAAATTTTAAATCAACATTAGCAAAAATAAAAGAGAATACTTCTAAAATAGGTAACTCAAGATTATTTTCTATATAATAAGTTTTTGAAGGATCAAATTTACTTTGTTCTTTAAATAATGTATAAAATAATTGTTGAACTACAAACTCCGGATCGTAGATAAGAGGTATTATAAAATACTTGCGATCTTTCACAGTTTTACTAGAAACAATATTTACTAAATTCATTTGAAAATCAAAATTTTCTTCAAAAATATCTTCAATAATTGTATAATGTAAATCTTCAAGTTTATTTTGCCAAAATAAAGTGACAATATTCTTATGAGTCTTATCCAGTAACTGGTCATTTGATGTTTCAATTTTTGAATAATCGATTATTGATTTTGTTTTGTAAAGGTCAACAAATCTATTAAATTCGTCTGTCATTAATTCATCCTGTTCCTCTATAAGTGTTTCATTTTTTTGTGGTTCTATAGGATCATTAGGGTCTTTACTTGTTGATGGTATAACCTCATTAGTTTCATTATTTGCCAAAATTGTAATTTTAGATTGTAGATTTGCACATTCTTTAAAATGATTAATTTTAATTCGTGAAAGTGCATCTGCATTTTTATTAATTTTGTCTGGTTTGTACTCAATTTTGTAATCATATTCTTCTTCGTTGAGATGATCTGTACGCAACTGATCCAAAATTATAGTTTTTCTATCAACAAGTTGGTTAATTTTAGCTTTATTTTCATTATCGCAATTAAAATTTAAAAAACATTCGGAATTCGGAATAGGATCTAGATTCAAATTTGGAAATTCAACAATTTTAGGAATAGCATTCGAATTAATAATTGAAGTAAAGAATTCATCTTTTTCATTTACATGTACCAAAGCATTTGGAATTCTAACATTTTCTATTGCTTGTCCGAAAAGTAGTGCATCTGTATTTGTTAAATTACATTTCAATTTGAAAATTTTTTCAATTCTTGGCTCAATAAAAATTCGATTTTGTATCTTTGGCAAACAAATAACAATTTCAACACCTAAATTTCTAAAAAGATAAGATATCATTTTTTTAACATACGTCCAATCTAACTTGTCCAATCCACACCCTATTTTTGGCATAGCTAGTTTTTGAACATTGTTTTTACCAACATGATCTCTCAATTTCTTTAAAGATGACCATAAAGTCTGATAAGTGGGTTTTCCGGTTGAAGTTTCTTTTGTTACAAGATAATAAATATATCTAGTTGTATTTGCATTCTTAATTTTCAAACCTGCTAAACCACCTTGTTTTTGATTTTGACTTAATAATTTTTCTATATTTCCAAATCGTTTCTTAAATTCCGCGGCAATGCCTTTTTGCATTTGCATATCTTCCGCCACGCAATGAGCTAATGAATAATCATGAGGCATGTCAAAAATATCAATGTTTTTCTCAGCTATTTTTTTATAACAATATTCAGTATTTTGTTCAAATTGTAAGAATTCAGAATCTTGTTCACAAATTTGATTATTTTGAGACAAGTGTGATGTTTCGGTAACTTTAAACAGAGGTATAGTTTTGAAATTAGTTATCAATTGTTTTGAATTCAAATCAATTATACAATTATAATGTTCTAGGAAATCTGAACCCAAAATTACATCAAAATCAATATTAAGATTATAAATAAAAACTTTATGTGGATCTTTTGCAGAAAATTGAATAAGTACAGATTCTTTTAGTAAAATTTTTTGATCAGTTATCCCTTGAATAGTTACATATTCAGTAAATCTTTGAGGAAATTTCTTAACAGTATTTTCTTTAAAAATAGAAACTCCTGCACCTGTATCAATAAGCAACTTAAACTCTTTAGAAGCATCTTCAATATAATAAAGATTTTTGGAATTAACAGTCAAAAATGGATTTAAAGAAAATGTTGTTCGGGAAAATTTACATTCGGGTTCATCTCTTCGAATTTTAATGTTTGGATTTTGGTAACTGTTTCTGAAATTAAATTCTCTGTTGTCGGAGAATCTGGGGGATGGTCTTTGATTTGAGAAATGGGAAAATCCTGGAAATTGCAGTTTTCAGGAGATTCAAAATCTTGTGGATAATTTTCAAAATCCGGAGAATAGTTTGATGATTCGGAATAGTTAATATAATTTTCTTGGAATTCATTTTCAAAAATATCTTGATTATTTTCGAAATAATAATCTGAATCGTTTTCACCATTGAAGCCGACTAAATGAGCTCTTTGTTGAAAATTTGGATTCTTTTGAATTACTGATGGTCTTATCTGGGATTGTCCCTGCGAAATAAAAGGTCTTTGTTGAATAGGAACATTCGGTCTATTTTGCACAGTATTTTGTGATTGATTTTGGAAATTCATTGGTCTCTGGAAATTATTATTGAAATTTGGGTTATAGCTTGGAGCTGATGCTCTTTGCTGTTGGAAACGACATTGATTAGAAGTATGACCATTTTTACCACATGAAAAGCATTTTACCATTTGTATTTGGGGTTTTCTAACATTTAATATATTTTGAGGTTTACTTACAATATTAGAAGCTGGCTTATTAATTTTTTGGTTCTCAAAATATGATAATTGCAATTCTCTTCGTATGCGAATTTGTGCTTCTAACAAGTTTTCAGGCTGACTAGCACGAATAAGTTGTTCTAGACGGGGTTCAAGTCCAGTTAATAAACTATTAAGAGCCATAGTATCAATAAGAATTTCTTGTGCAACCTTTTGTTCATTTGATAAATTTGATGTTTTTTGTATATTTGCATGCATTTTAGCATTCAAGACTTGCACTCTATTGAAAAATGTTAGAGCTGACTCATTCGATAATTGGTTTTAATCTTTGTAAATCATGAATAAGAGAAGTAAGGTCTCTTGAATCACCAAAATGAAGATGTAAAAGTTGTCTTATCTCTGCGTAAGTCTGAGGATTTCGCGAGCTGATTAGTTGAGCCGCTTTTCCCTTTAATTTATTTTTAATGTGAATCACTAACAGAGCTTTTTGATCTCTGGTAGACATATTATAAGCACAATCACAAGCATTTAAAAATGTTCCGAGAAATATCTAATCACCTTCAAATTCAGACACGATACAAAATATTTCCGAAATTCTATATGGTTCAAGCTCAACCTCTTGAGCTAGATTTCTTTCATTTGCCATTTTGATTTAATTGAATATAAAATATCAAATATATAAAAAAAATATGATAAAAGAAAATCGAACAGTTCAAAAATTAATATACATGATAATTCACTTACAGTAAGATGTACATTTGTCTTGTTCGGTTCTTTTCTTCAAAAGTTAGGAAACCACCGTTGATAATGAGGGGGAACTTGTTGTTGAAGTAAGCCTTGTTTTACCAACGTTGAAGTATCCTTTTCTTCAGATTCTAATAATACTTCTTCTTCTTTAGGAGCTATTTATTCTTCAGTTGAAGGTTGGAAACCACCGTTGATAATGAAGGGGAACTTGTTGTTGAAGTAAGTCTTGTTTTACCAACGTTGAAGAATCCTACTCTTCAAATTCTAATAATTCTTCTTCTTCTTTTGGAGCTGTTGATTCTTCACTTGAAGGTTTGGATACCACCGTGATAATGAGGGGAAACTTGTTGTTGAAGTAGGCCTTGTTTTATCACGTTGAGTTATCCTACTGACTGCGCCAATTTGTTAAATCACATAACTCCAAGTTAACTTTTTAAAAAACAATTATTTATTAACACAAAAAAATATTAAAATACAAATAACTTTACATGACTGTATGAATATTGACTCACAAGTATAAGTGAACAAGTGAATGAATCTGTTAGCTGGAGATCTAGTATTTATACAATCAAAAATGTTTAATCATCAGAAATATAAAAAGAAGCGTAAATTAATACAATGGATCTTTTCTCCTAAGGTTGAATCGAAACTTCTAGAATATTATAAATAAAATACATAGTAATGTCTTTTTGGAGGCCGAACTGGATAAACAATTAACAATGGTCTTTATGGTAACTTGCTGACTACTGGTCTGCATCTCTGGCACGTAAATATCCTTATCACTTTTGCTATCTTCTTAAACTGCGTCTTGGAGATGTAATATGATATGGTGCAATATTACTGCGTCTTGCAGATGTAATACGATATGGTGAGATACTGCGTCTTGCGGATGTAATCTAATATTATGAAATAATATTTAAAATAATACTTTGTTATTGTTATTATTATTTGACTTTAAAAAATAATTCAATTATAACTTTATATAACATATATATATATATATATATATAAACTTTTGAACCAAATGTTATTTTGGACTAACTTATAGACATATAACAACATGCCGTTGAAATTTTTTCGAAATTCAAAAGTGTGAACAATCGCAATAGGTATATTTCTGTAAGAAATTTACCTAAAATGTAAAATAAATTTAGAGACTAGAAAACTTATGAGAATTTAAATTGTAATACTGAAATTTTGACATAATATTGAGTTGACAAATTTATTTGATTGAAATCTAAATAGTCATGAAACAGATTCATACAAGGTATTAATAATAATTTATGTATTTTTTTAATTAAATTTCAGTAAATAAGTGTACTTTATACTTAAGCCATCAATGTCTTTTTTTGAATTTTATGTATTAGGTTCTTTGCTAAATGAGACATCTCAAGAAATAATCTTTTCTTAAGATTTATTTCCTTATCTAAGATCCTGACAAAATTAATTTCGTGTCGGCCATGAACTCGTTGAAGCTGACATCTTGCTTTTCAACGCTCTTTTCTTGAAGAGCTACTCGTGCTTCTTCCTGGTTGTTCGATCCAGCGTATGGTGCGAGTCGGTTTATGTGCACCCCTCTAGGTTTTGCCCTTGGTAACTTTCGGATACGATAGATGACGTCATTTATCCTCTTCATAATTTCATGTGGACCTTCCCATTGCCTTTGGAGTTTGGGATATAGGCCTCGACGTCTTTGCGGATTATACAGCCAAATCAGGTCCCCCACGTTGAAGACTCCATCAGCTGATCGAATATTGTAGTGATGCTTCATTCGATCACTGGCAAGCTGGATGTTCTGTCTGGCTAACTCAGAGACTTTATCCATTCTGGCTCTCAATTGGCCAACCTATCCTTCTCCTGCGACACTGTCTTTTGTAGGTCTGCGTCCAAATTCCAGGTCACAGGGTAGGCGTAACTCACGCCCCAACATTAAACTAGCAGGAGTCTGACCAGTTGTTTCATTCACAGCCGCCCGATAGGCCATCAGGAACAAATGGATGTACTGGTCCCAATCTCGCTGATGTTCTGAAACAACCTTAGAGAGATGCTTGCCCATGGTTCGGTTCATCCTCTCTACCATTCCGTCCGATGGAGGATGCAAAGGGGTCGTTTTGTTCTTGTTCGCACCTATTAGTGTGCACACATCTTGGAACAGGGCTGACTCGAAGTTCCTTCCTTGGTCCGAATGGATTTCAAGAGGAACGCCAAAACGTGAAAATAATTCTTTCACCAACACCTCGGTGACAGTCGATGCTTCTTGGTTGGGGATTTAATACGCCGTAATATCCACAGCAACACGCTCCATGGGACTCCCAACATTATACTGCCCCATAGGTGCCCGCTTTCTGCCAAGTGGTCCATTGCTGGCTGCACACACTTCACACTTACGGCTCCACAGTCTCACATATTTTTGTAATTCACCCAATAGAATCGCTCTCGAACCTTCTGCAGAGTCTTGGTGATTCCAAAATGCCCACGCGAGGCTCCATCATGTAGCTGACGTAGTACCTCCGAAACTTTGCTTCTTGGCACAACTAATTTTAATCTGGATCCATTGCCATCTTCAGACTCAAAGGTTCTATACAGCAGACCATTGGCTCCAATATGCTTTCACTTCTAGGCTTCGTAAGCTTGCCAAGACGGCCTCTCCTTACGGCGCATCCACTCCAAGACTACTCTCTAGACTAGAAAACTTATGAGAATTTAAATTGTAATACTGAAATTTTGACATAATATTGAGTTGACAAATTTATTTGATTGAAATCTAAATAGTCATGAAACAGATTCATACAAGGTATTAATAATAATTTATGTATTATTTTAATTAAATTGCAGTAAATAAGTGTACATTATACTTAAGCCATCAATGTATTTTTTTGAATTTTATGTATTAGGTTCTTTGCTAAATGAGACATCTCAAGAAATAATCATTTCTTAAGATTTATTTCCTTATCTAAGATCCTGACAAAATTAATTTCGTGTTTGGATTCTACTGCATGTTTTGCTAACAACTGCAACAAAAAATCAAGACACTGGAAATGGCAGTTAAGAATGGTAACTGCAGTGGGAGCCAGAGATTCAAAGGCGAAGATGACTTAGCCGCAGGTAGTATGAGGGTTAAGCTTCCAAACTTTGATGGAAAGTGCTCCTGGTCAACCTATCGAAAACAGTTTGAAGCAGTGGCAATGGCTAACTAGTGGACCGAAGAACAGAAAGCTGTTTCCTTAACCGCTGCTTTACGAGGTGATGCAGCAGAAATCCTTAGGTCTATTCCGGTTGGCCAGGCAATCTACCATGTCTTGCTTTCTAAATTAGAGAATCAGTATAGAGACAGTCATCTCCAGCAAGTATACAAAGCACAACTGCGATCTCGGGTGCAACGTGCAAATGAGAGTCTGCAAGAGTTTGAAGGAGAGGTAGCTCGTATTGTGCGACTAGCATATCCTACAGCTGCCGATAGCTTCCTTGATGAAATTGCGTTGGACACATTTATAAATGGATTAAGAGAGAGCGAGCTGCAGAAGGCGTTGAAGCTGGCCAGACCAAAATTGCTAGAAGAAGCACTAGCTATTGCTTTGGAGCATGAAGCCGCTAGCCAAACTTCCCGAGGGCACCGTGTAAGAGCAATCGAGGAAGCAGACCAATCCAACAGAGAGTCCCTGTTAGACATGATAAGGAAGCTAGTTACGGGAGCGCAATCAAAGAAGAGAGAGCCAAGGTGTTGGAACTGTGGTGAGCTAGGACACGTACGCCGCAGTTCTAAGAAGAAGGCGGCACAGTCGGAAAAACTAGAATGTGTCAAGATGGAAGACAATGTTTGTCCTATACGACGAACAACCGTGGAGAATGAGGAACGGCAGCCCGATCAAATGAAACTGGCCCAAGAGGACGACCCATGTTTGAGAGTAGTCTTGGAGTGGATGCGCCGTAAGAAGAGGCCGTCTTTGGCGTTCCTCTTGAAATCCATTCGGACCAAGGAAGAAACTTCGAGTCAGCCCTGTTCCAAGATGTGTGCACACTAATAGGTGCAAACAAGAACAAAACGACCCCTTTGCATCCTCCATCGGACGGAATGGTAGAGAGGATGAACCGAACCATGGGCAAGCATCTCTCTAAGGTTGTTTCAGAACATCTGCGAGATTGGGACCAGTACATCCATTTGTTCCTGATGGCCTATCGGGCGGCTGTGAATGAAACAACTGGTCAGACTCCTGCTAGTTTAATGCTGGGGCGTGAGTTACGCCTACCCTGTGACCTGGAATTTGGACGCAGACCTACAAAAGACAGTGTCGCAGGAGAAGGATAGGTTGGCCAATTGAGAGCCAGAATGGATAAAGTCTCTGAGTTAGCCAGACAGAACATCCAGCTTGCCAGTGATCGAATGAAGCATCACTACAATATTCGATCAGCTGATGGAGTCTTCAACGTGGGGGACCTGATTTGGCTGTATAATCCGCAAAGACGTCGAGGCCTATATCCCAAACTCCAAAGGCAATGGGAAGGTCCACATGAAATTATGAAGAGGATAAATGACGTCATCTATCGTATCCGAAAGTTACCAAGGGCAAAACCTAGAGGGGTGCACATAAACCGACTCGCACCATACGCTGGATCGAACAACCAGGAAGAAGCACGAGTAGCTCTTCAAGAAAAAAGCGTTGAAAAGCAAGATGTCAGCTTCAACGAGTTCATGGCCGACTATGCGGATCGGAAGAAGGTCAGACTTAGTGTGACAATTGAGGTTCAACAAGATCTTTTGAAACTGCCAGCCGACGTTTCTATTGCCCAATGTGTATCGAATGATCTACGTATGGACCGAGCAATTGCTCTGGTATTTATAAAGAAGTTTCAAAGACTGGATGAATTGTCAGCCCAACGACCAAGTGTAGGAAAAGTTCTGCGACTAGCAGATGGTAATCGGAGTCCCTTCTATTTGGTTACGTAGAAGATGTCTAGAGGAAAACCCACTTACAAGGACATCTGGCATTCACTGAAGAGCCTAAGGAATGAAGTCAGGAATTATGACATCAAGAAGTTGGGTCTTCCGAAAATAGGCTGCGGGTTGGACGGGCTAGATTGGAAGATTGTAAGGAGCATGATCGAATACATCTGCCAGGACGCTGGCGTGCAAATTACCGTGTATTGCTTCAATCCAAGAGGAGTATACTCGGGAAAGACGATAGACTGTTATTTCTTCAACAAGGGTGGTTGCCTGGAGTTCAGATTTCGCCATGGAAAGAAGTTCAGCAAGGTACTACCAAGGATGATTCTGATCGGGACGATCAGATGCTAAGGAGGGGGCAGTGTAACGTGAGAATTTACCCAAATAATAAAAGACACTTACACACACACACAAATATCTGGAAGAACACTCTGGAGCCCTGGAAGCATCTCGATTACTGTCGAAGAAAATTTCATTAATATCACGATTTTTGTCCCGATGAAGGTAACAAGCGTTACCGAAAGATCGAGTCGACATTGATTAAAGAGTTTTAATTTTATTGGAATTTTGACTGCAACCAACTGCAATCATTAAAAATTCATTATATATATATATATATATATATATATATATTCGTACAACGGGTAGTTTGGCGCCAGTGTATAAAATTTATACAGTTTTATACACTTTTATACACATTTATATACATCTAAAATTAACATATCCCACGGTCACTTTGGCGCCTCTAGAAAAAAATTGTAACATATATTTTATCAGTTTTAATCAGTAGATAGTTAGGATTTGAAATCTATTTTTCAAATTCCATTCTGCAGAATTTATTTCTTAATAACACCGGGTATATTACGTCGCGCCTTTTGCATAGTAAATGTGCTTCGATTTTGATCATTCTTTATCCATTTGCAAGAGTGTTAAAACACAAATTGATATTAGATATGCCCCTTCCCTCTCCCCAAAAGGGGTAGTGGGAGCAATTTTTCCAGAAAATTGAAAATTCTAGACGGCAGAATTAAAGAAAATTTCATATCTGGAAACATTTGGACCAACTTTATTAGTGGGTGAACTGAAAAATACAAAATATTATAAATTCTATTGGTTCTGGTACTTTTGAAGTTGCTGACAACTTTACAATTAATTGGTGATTCGCGCTAATTAGTACTATAATATAATACCAACAATTCACCGATTGCATTAAGCGAAAATTCCATTCCGCATGCGCGGCATGAAGTTTGCAAGGGCCACTTTCATTTGAAATTTTACTCCTGTCTGTGCCCTGTCCCAAATAGTAGGACTAAGGCGCGATATAGAAAATTTATACAGCGCTCTAGGATGACCACACTAATCAATCAATTACCCCATGCGAACAAGACGCTTCATGCAGGAATTAACCAAATACCTACATAATTCCATGCTAATTATTGCTAATGGCTGTCTTAATTTCTTTATGGTGTATGACATCTGTGCAATTCTACCTGCTTCTATACTACTTAGATGATAGATGCAAAAGTTTCCAGACCAAAGAAAACATGTTCCAGACTGACACAATTGCCATAAGAAAGTTTGTTCTAAAAATGCGTTGACTTGATTTTGATCAGAGCAGCACAGTCAGAGAATATATACCTAGTGCACAGAGCACAGTGTAGGGAAAGAAGACTGGAAACAGGATATTAAACTCGCCCTAAAAATCTTGTAAAATTTAATACACATATCTTTTTAAATGAGTTTTTGCGCACCATGCCCTGCGCAACAAGCGGCTCTCGCTTAAAAAAGGACAACAGATCTTGAATAGTAACAGGTTTACCCCTGTAGATGCCAACTTTGTTAGTGAATCAATTACCGGGTGATAATAATAAATTTGAGGGTGTGGTGGTATTTCTCTGTTTTTTATTTTATTATTGTATCTACGCCAACGGTTCCAAATCGCAAACACTTTTTATAAATAAAGAGAATAAATATTTAAAGTGATTCTCAAGATGTTCATTGTACACAAGGCCATGCCCCTGTAATCTCATGTTGCTACATAAAGAAACATAGGAAGTTTACTCTCCTTGTTTCCAGTCTTCTTGGTGCAGGGTCGTGAATTTCTGGATTTCATGAACCAGCTCTGTTCGACAAAAGATATCAAAGAAACATGTTGAAATCCAGCCAATCGCGGCTCTGCACTGAGCTGTTCTGGACAAGTGTGATTCCCCTATTAGATTTTTCTCGTTCTAATCACTTCATAGTTGAATGTATATGTTTTATGAACATCTGACCTTTATTGGCTGGTTCATTTTGGTAGGATATATATATGGGTGTTCGAGCACCAGTTTGGACCAGTTTCAGACTGTTTCCAACTGTGATCCGTGATTGTGCATTTTAATTCCTGTCTTCTTAAAACTAAAATGCGCAGGCTTCGGACGGTTTGAGTCTAGTTTGAAATGCTGCTCTAACCCCCTTTATATCTCAGGCGCGTGCCTAGAGTAATTCCATATGGCATACTCTTAGCTATGAAGATGATCTTATACGTCAGAAAAAGTAAAACATCAGTCACAATTTGTATATTGAACTACATGTAAAAAAATAAATATTAATAAATAAATGTTATGATAAGTTCCCGTATGTACCCAAGAAAAGGGGTTGGGATAAAATGTGGAATACACTGTAGGAAGATCCCTTTTACTTGGCCTCCACGCGGTTTTACAGAATTTGTGCAATGCACAACAAAACATAAAACACCGTAGGTGTTTCTAATTTTTGTCGTAATCATAGACACGATGACACACGTAAGAATTTTTTTTACAATGCTCCTGCAAAGACGACTGGAAAGAGTAGATTAAACTCGCCCTAAAAATCGTATAAAATTTCTTACACATATCTTTCGTAAATATGTCTTTGCGCACCATGCCGTGCGTAACAAACAGCTCTTGCTTACAAAAGACAGCAGATCATGATCATCAAGATAAATAAAGAGAAAAAATATCTAGGGCAATTGTCAAGATGTTCATCAATGTTCGTCCTACACGAGGCAACGCTATGATATGCAACTTCTGTAATCTCATGAGGCTACGTAGAGAAGCATAGGAATGCTTGTGTCCGGTCTTGTTGGTGCAGGGTCGTGAATTTTTGGATTTCATGAACCATTCCTGTTCGACAAAATATATCAAAGAAACTGGTTTAATGAAATTCAGCCAATCACTATCTTTTTCTTAAATAATTTCAACGTTTATTTCAAGTGACCTTGAATACGGCCTACCTAGAGTGAGTGACTAACTTGCATGTTTACATAAGCTATGAGCTGCTTTTGTAAGTTGATTTTAGTATAGAGCACGTAGAAGTGAGACTTGACACAAAGCTTACGGAATACTATATATACTGTAATATTCTGTAAACTTAGCTTGAAGATATAGTGTTCTTTGAGTGACAATAACACACACAAAATCGGATGAGTGCGCAGTAATAAAAAGAATCTTCTGCATCGGAGTGTATTTTTAATCCCACTCAATAATTACCCCACCTCCTTAGTTTGTTTTCCTCCATATAGTCATGGTACAAATAAACTTGTACCATGCATACAGTACTCTTGTATGTACCATAGACATCTCAACAACAACTACAACTAGACCACGCATTGCCACCCATAGAGTAAATAGGTTATTGCCACCTTCAGAGCGATCTAAGCAGAGAATATATACCTACAAGATCTAAGTATCTAACATCTCAATAATGAAACAAGAAAAAGGAGATAAAACTCGCTATAAAAATGCGCATGCATCAGGGCGCAACGAGCTTTTCTCGCTTTCATAAAATTGATTATTGGTCGTGTCAAAAAGTCCAAAGTCGGATTACCAATCGCTTAGTTATGAGCATAGAATTAATACTAATTAAATAATAGTATTATTTCTGTGGTTATCAGTATTCAGAAAGTTGATGCCTTTAATATGACAGCTGTCAGGAAACAAATGAGCTAAGTGATGCATCAGTCATAAGTCGTGCCCACAAGAGTATGGTCGTATCTACAACAGTGACTAATTAGTCACCAATCGCTTAGTAATCAGTAATCATCTCTTGAGGACACGACTGATGCATCGCTAAGCTCATTGGCAATCTGACGATTATCAAAAGAATGAAATTCGACAAAAACCCGATGGCATTAAGCAAAAATAGTTTTTCGTATGCGCGACGGAAAGTTTGTAACGGTCACTTTCATTTGAAATGTTACTCTTTTATATGTATGTACTATGCCAATGCCCAAATAATTCCATGCTAATGGCTGTCTGTGACCGTCTCAATCCAAGATATTTTAATGTAAAAGATTATGTGGTAAACGAAACGATAGATATCCATAATTCCATAATAGAATTGTGAAATAAGAGTTTTTGAACGATATTGAAGAATAAGCTAAATTGACAACACGGAGAATAATAATTTACGAGTCACCACATTTCACATTTTGTTTGTTGTTGGAACTTCCTAGCTTTGTTATCCCTTTCTAAAATTCTCTTGCAGTCTTGCCATACATAAGATATAGAAACATGTTCATCTTATTTGGTGTTCTTTGATTGAAAAAACACAATGTATGTTTAGCCCGTATCCGTATCACAATACCAAGATCATGGAAAATTTAAATACCCATTTTTAGCAAAAAAATGATTTTATTGTTTTTGCTTTGGTGGCCATGCTATAATCTTCACATTACTCAGGCGCGATGTATATTTCAAATTCTCATTGACATTTTGATTGCAACCCCATTAAATAAATTCGATATCTATCTATATGAAATGTATATAAACAGGTATTGAGGTTTTTGAGATGATGCATTGTAATTAGTACGTTATTAGAGAAAAATATTTGATAATTGTTATGTGTAAGTAGGTATATTCTTATATATATCATTCTTTGATGTTAATGTCATTGAAAATATTGTCTCTGTTTTTCAATAAAAAGAACGATTATTTATACAGACAATAAGACTAGTATCAGAGGTTGTCTCTGTTAGTATGGATCAGGGTTTCGCACTAAATCAGATATCTACACCATCATTTTCTGTAAATATCAACCCACTAACAATGATCTTTTTAGTTCTAGTTAGTGTTTTCGATATTTTTATACGTTTAATTTTAATTGATGAAATAGGTGCGTAAAAAAGAACCGTTATAGACCTTTCCTTATTATTTACTAGGTTTGACCAATAAATATTTTATTCTAACATTTCTATATGAAACCTAAAACTTCCGACAGCAGCCGGTTAATCGAGAGTTCCATATTTTCTTCTAAGAAAGCAGGTATTTATTTTGCGTAGAAATTATAAGCCTCAAAACGGTAATTTACTTGAATATGCTCCGCCTCGAAATTATTACACGGTTGCTGAAAATTCTTATTGGCAAATTTTATCTTTGTCTTGCACATAGAAATTACCAAAAAAACTCTCTCAAACCGCCTAAGGATATATTCCTTGAATGAAATGCTATGTCTAGGTTTGGAGGTATGTTTTCTCTGGCCTAGGTGTACGTACAGGTGATCTGATGTCTGTGCACTCTCTTCGCTACATGTGTTAAACAAAGAAAACATATACACAATAAGAGATTTTTTTTGTTTGTTATATTATTTTATTACAGTATATCATTATTAAAAGTTTGGTGTTTTCATTTCTGGAACATCCTTCATTAGTAATTTTTGAGGAAGCTTTTAATAACTAATAACAGTATACCTCTATAAAGGCGGGCTCGATCGACGAATTAAGTCGAAAGACGTATAAACATTTATTCGAAGGTGTTGCCACATCTCGAAGATTTCTTTAAATCGTTGATATGAAGAGAGTAGATTGAGAGAATCATGATTCAGGGCAAGGGGAATCATGAAGGAAACACAAAAATTACCTTTTACCAAGAAAACGGTGGATATAATCCTTCAGCTACAATTCCGAAAGGTACATCCGACGTCGCTATCATTTGAGATGTACGTAGTTCAGCATAAATGCGTTTTTGATTCATATTGAGTGATTATTCTAAAACCACCACATTTGTCGATTAACACTTTATTATATGCACTGCTGAGCTGATCCAGTATGCTAGAACTATTATTAAATGAGAAATAATATAATAAAATAGCATAGTACGAACTACGCACGATAGATAAACTGGAAAATTACACCACTTACTTCAGACAAAGAATAAATAGAAAACAACGCCTCAAACATATCTTGAACCCATCAATGCAAATTTTTTTTCCTACTTTGAGAACCGACGAAACATTTTCTACTGTATTTAAAGAATTATTTCATATAAATTCCTTATATTTTTATATGTGTATGGTTCTAATCAAATATTAAAGAGAAAATGTAATCAAAATCGCTACTATGGGGTTAAATTATCACAACCCATTAATTGATTATTTTAAATTTAGAAGGATTTTTATGAGCGCTATCGCCAAATCAATACACTGGAAATATAAATTTTTAAATATAAATTAATTCTCGCAATTCAAGGCCAATTAGTCAAATCGGAAGCAGATATTGTAATTCAGTTGCTTCAATATGGGACTTAGATTTTATCAGAATGTATTACGGTCACAGGTGGCATTTGAGTGAGATTAATTGGCGGCAAAGTCTTCTTTCTTGGCGTCCTTGACGCGTTCTACTACCAGAGTTAGAGACAATACTCCACCACAGAAAACCTTATATAATTTCTCGTGATGAAAATTTTACGCGCGTTTTCATATCGAGCGTCTATAGGAGTGTTCAAGCTAAAGTTTGGACCAGATTCAAACTGTTTCTAAGTGTGCTCTGTGATTGGGAGACATGAACATTTAAATTTTGATCTTCTAAAAAATGTAATGCGCATGCTTCTGACGGTTGAGTTTGGTTTGAACTGGTGCTCGAACATCCCATATAACAAAACGCTATAAAGGTGTTCGAGCAGCATTTCAAAGCCAACTTAAAACGTCAGAAGCATACGCATTTTAGTTTGAGGAAGACAGAAATCAAAATGCGCATGCTTCACGATCATAGAACACAGTTGGAAATAGTATGAAACTGATGCAAACTGCTACTCACACACCCTTTATATAAAGGATCTTTGAGCAGCAGTTCAAACCAAGCTCAAACTGTCAGAAGCATGCGCATTTCAGTTTTAAGAAGAGAGAAAATAAAATGCGCTAGCTTCAGGATCACGGAACACAGCTGGAAAAAGTTTGAAACTGGTCCAACCTACTGCTTACTGCTCGAATACCCTCCTAATCAGGAGAAATAACCTCCTGAGGAGAGGATAATGCTTCGAAGGACGGTTAGGTGTGCGGGTCATTTATATCATCACATGAATTTTCGTACATGCGCATAATATTAATGAAGTGCGCATCCACAAATATATCTCATTTTCTTTCAACAATGACAGATGCAGAAGGACGCGTACAAAAATAGTTCGCCTAACATCCAGTGTTTTTCAGCTTCCAATTTCTACTACGTGCTTTGCAGTTGAGGGAGGGTGTTGGATGCTGCAAAGTTGTAAGAAAATTCACACTGTCTCCGTTAACATATTTCCATCTTGATAGGTCTTGATATTATTCATTATAGTATTCTGCGCTCATAAGCTCATAACTTTTCAATAAGATTAAGTTATTTTATGTTCTAATTAACATACCGATTTCTCAATTTTGCTGTACCATCGTTGAATTTGCCATTTGAATATGACGCTAAGCAACCAAGAAGACTGCAAACAGGATATTAAACTTGCCATAATAATCGTGTAAAAATGCATATGCATATCTTTTGTAAATGCGCACTATGCTCTGCGCAACAACCGACTCTCGTTTCAACAAGACATCATGATCATGAAGATAAACCAATTGAACAAATTATTTATGGTAATTGTCAATATGTTCGTCGTACATGAGGGCATGCCCCTGATATGCAACTTCTGTAATCTCATGTGGCTACGCAGAGAAGCATAAGAAGTTTACTGTTCTGTTTCAGTCTTCTTGAATTCGACCTTCAATTTCAGATCTGTTTGTAAGACCGTGTATTATACAAAACAAAACAAGCGTTCCTATGAAAACTAGCCAAACTTCAATAAAACACTTAACGCTTTTTGTCTTTCTATCTCGATATCGTCAATGAACATATTTACTCTGTCACATGAACCATAGCCTACATTGATAATTGATAAACCTAACGTCAAACACATTTTGGCATGGCATTTGTTAGAAAATACACAAAAGGACAGAAGGTACATGATATGTGGGCACTACGTCGAGCACTACGTAGTACTTAATTATCTTTTAAGCCACCACCCAGCCGTTATTCTCAGCATCAGCACGCTACCTGATTTCCTATAGGCAGTTGAATTTCCTGTCTAAATAGATTCTTGCTTCATATATTTCTACAGAAATAAATTGTTCATGTTCATGAACGTGTTCCTTAATGTAAGCCAGTAGGCTGGTCAGTGCAGACTATGTCATGAGTGCATGCCATATTCCAATGGACCATATAACTAACATGTTTTGACATTCATTTTAACAGTGGTAAGCCAGTAAGCTGTAACCACGGTTCATATCAGAGATTTGAAGTACCTACGATCACAATATGAAAAATCTTTATGTGCCCTTGAAATTGACAGCTACTCATGCGCAGTTCTCTATTTGTTACTTTTACATTGGTTGGGTCTTAGACTTAGGGAACTTCGTTAGCTTACGTTATTTCAAGGCGGCAGGAAAGGAACTTTATACGAGTGTTTACCGAATGAATACGATAATCTTAGATGGGTACAACTTTAAATTTTTACAGGCATAAAATCCTTTCTTACCATTACCTAGACTTACAATTCATTTTTAGTTCACAATAACATTAACCAAGAGGAATATACTTATAATCCCAACTAAGATTATAAACGCAAAAGTGAGTTTCTTTGTTACGCTTTCACGCCTAAACTACTGGTCTCTGTACTGAGCTGATTTTAATGAACCTTGGTACCTGTAACTAGACCTTGGGAAATGACATAGGCTACCTTTAATCTTGTTCATGCCTTACGAGGTCGAAGGAAATTTAACCAATTTATAATAATCTCCAATATTATGTGTGACTGATAAAATTCAATTCTCTGCTCTTCTACATGGTTAAGGATATTAATTTTTTTTAAAGTGCCTTTGTTCTGTCAAAATTTTTAAAGAAACAATTATATCTCGAAATCTATTAACATTAATCATAATGATTCGTTATACAACTAGCATTAAAATTTTAGGAAGAATTTAAATAATAAATAAAAATATACATGTTCCATAAGAAAAAATGAAGTGTAGTGCAATTTCGACTATTTTTATAGAGCTTAAAAAATCAGATATATAGTTAGTGGAAGAAATTTTTATATATGATATGTATATGATATATATATGATCAATATTTCCAGAAAATGAAGATGTAGGTATCTGATTTAAGAACTATTCCATACATCTATAATATGATTATCTAAACAAATAATTTTGTGTTTGGTGAAAAATACCACTTAAAATGTCCATACAAATATTTTTGAACTTCACTACATATAAGATTTGAAACAATTTGAACGTAATTGAGGTGAATTGATAATCTGCCTATTGTTCTTTAATTATCTGGTTCAACTCGTTTAGATCGCTATATACTTAATTCTTTTTTAAACGCACTTACAAGGAGATAAATAGCTGCATAGGTACCTATGTAAGCAAAGCTTGTTACAAATATTCTGTAACTCCGACCCTGCAGAGCCATATTCAGATATGGAGCAATGACTGACCCCTGTCAAGTTAGCCCCCTGATTTTCGAAAAATAAACTTTTTTCAATGTAAATTGTTTGTTTGTCGTTTGTTAGATGAAAAATTTCGTTTGCTAGTTACTTTTTTTTGTTATTAAGAATTGAAATTTTCGACGTCAAGTTGGCCCCACTTTCGAAAAATGAACGTTTTTTCGCAAATCGAGAGTTTTTAATTCGTTTTTATTTGTTAGAATGTTTTCGCCATTTGTTAGATCTTAATTTAATAACCACAACAATTATTATTACGGTTGCTAAGCACGCGCATGCGCCTTGACGTGCACGATCATACCGGCATAAAACTAAGCCTGCACTCGCATGGACGTCTATGACGTTTATATGCAATTGTTGAAATATTTTCATTTTTCTACTGAAATTAGGAATAGTAAATAACAGCAGCCAACGAGAAGAAAGGAAACTTCGAAAATGAGTCGAAGTTATGATTAAAGTTCAAAAAATGTGCACATTCAAATATAATTAAAAGATGAATAATTGCTCATACGAAGTGTTAACACAAAAGGTACCTACTAACGAATTTATAACGACAATAGTTTTTGATTGAAAATTAATTTTTAATACAACCTTTTTGCAAACATTTACATGCACTTCACGTTTTTACCGGAAATATAATGAATCAAGATTTTACAAATGGTATATGAAAATGAATTAAAAAACAAATCGTGGAATTCAAGTAATTTCATTTGGAGGATTATTTTAACGGTTGACGACAATTTATATATATATATCAGCGCGAAAGGCAGACTCCCGAGCTGGCCGAACAGTTTGATGTTTTTGGTTTCAAATAGTTGTATTGTTCCCAAAGATTAATCTTTCTATAGCAATTATCGTATTCAATTGCTCGGTACAATCAGCAACCAAAAATGAAAGATATTTTTCTTTCTTTTATCGCCTTCTACGAAGTTTAGACTTAAATATTATTGCAAGTCGATGCCAATTATATCAGGCTATATGCAGGTATATGTACCAAGTTTGATCATCGGTGAAAAGTCTCAAGGTTCGGCAAGTATTCTTGCAAATATTTAGGTAATTAAGATCTAACAAACCAGATACCATTCTAACAAACAAAAGCGAATTAAAAACTGTCGATTTGCGAGAAAAAACTTTCATATTTCGAAAGTGGGGCGGGCCAACTTGAAGTCGAAAATTTCAATTGTTATTAAAAAAAAAAATAGCAACTAACAAACAAAATTTTTCATCTAACAAACATTAACAAATGACAAACAAACGATTTACGTTGGAAAAGGCATATTTTTTGAAAATCCGGGGGCTAACTTGACAGGGGTCAATGACTGTCATACGATATGGAAATTATAGAACAGATTATGAAAAAAACACAATTATTGTCAATATGCACATTTATGGACGGTTCTTATCTTTTTTAATGAAGATTTTTTATAAAATTAAACAATCGTCCAAGATGTTTTATTTATTATATGTGATTATCATTGCTGCCATGAATGATTTTTTTAGATGGTTAATAATAAATAATAGTTTTGGTTCAAGCATAGGTATCCAAGAAAAAAGGTCTCTAGGTGGAGGAATATTGTGTACAAGTTTAGTGATTAATGCTCTGAGTCTTTCCAGAAGTGTATGTTAAGGTGGAATTATGTTTTCTTTTTTCGGAATTTTTGTCAAAATTTAAAAATTTAAGATGGCGAACTAAGTTTATGATTCATGGCCCGATTCTGTTCAAAACAGGTATTTACTTTAATTAAAAAACTCGCCCGCTATTATGGAGCCGCCATTAGTAATTTATGAATTTTGACGAAAGTACCATAATTTATGACCACGAAAACCCCTACATACCAATTTTGAATCAAATCGGACCATAAACACAAATCTCATCAGCCATTTTGGAACCGCCATTTTTTCTCTAACAAAAAATCCAAAATGTATTGTTATCAGAATTTTAACATTATTAGCACCTTCCAAATTTCAAGGTATACGAAGGGCTGGAAGCGGTCACATACTATAACAAGTGAAAGTAAACAAGAGTTCTTGAAAAATTACAACTACTGGAATCTGAACATTTATAAAATATTGAAAATATACTATATACTGTTAGTTTGTTTCATTAACGGTTACATAAAATAATGCTTAATGTTTATTACTAATATGGAAATTTTACATTTTTTCGGTTAATTCTGCCCAATATTAAATTTTCTCTGAAGATATATGTGGGCGCCAAAAGTTACGCTTTATGACAAAATTGATATTAATCAGGCATTTTGGCCCCCAGTACCAATTTGGGGGGCCAAAGTTAACGTTTAAATGTTGTGGCAGTTTGGCGCCGGGCGCCGAAATGGACAAATGGGGCCGAACTGCCTGATACGTGGCGGAATGAGGGGCCGAAGTGCCTGTTGTACGTATATATATATATATATATATATATATATATATATATATATACCCTTGGGGGTTTCTTGGGTTTTAGGCTGTGTCATTTATTAATGATTTGTGTTTCAAAACTCATTTTGTCCATCATAAAAATAAAAATCCATTTCAGTGTTACAAAAAGGGGGGTAACATCAAAACGGGAAAATCAATTATATTCCAGAATTATTGGAACAGGGAAACATTTTTTTATAACTTACTTAAAACATTGAAATTCGAAAAATAAAAAATCTAGATAAAAGAGGTATTGGCACCTTATTTTATCATAGTGTTGGTAATTTTTTCTTCTTCTTTTTCATGGTTATCGTAAATTTGTCTTTGCGATGTCTTTTTCGCAAGTTACCATCACAGATTCGCTAAGACGATATATACTATTAGGCATAAGAAGAGAATACCTGATACCGTGTTGGAGGAAGTTAGGTAGAAATTGGCAGATAGGATGTTGCAGACTATCTTCTACACAATCTTCATGAAATACATAAGGCAAAATGGAATGAGACTACTACAAATCAAACTTTAGGCACTCAAGCAGAATGGCGTGAACTTTGCTTAAAATGTTTGGAATTGATTCCTATAGTGCTGCAAAATCTGCATCGTACACCCAGAATTCCATGCATACTGTGGAATGAATACAAAGCGCTGGCTATCAAAGTTCTTCAGAAATTTCCTTTAATCCGAACAATTACCAAGCGTACTTAAAAGATCAAAAATCATTGCCATTCTCCAACCTGGTACGCCTGTCGATTTGACCCAAAGTTATAGACCAATTGCCCTGTCCAGTGTTATTTATAAATCTCAAGAACAATGAGAATTATTACAAACACTATCAAATTCACACTCATAGAATATTTACCAGCATTATGTCATATAACCAACGAAAATCCATAGAAAGCTGATATTATTCCGAGAGTTTAAAAAGATCCACCCAAATCTGGACTTACAAATCCATCAGGACATAATAACTGTCAGCCAACTGAAATGCAGGAATCTATGCATTAGAACATCGCAACAACTTGATATTGTTAGCTTTAACGAACATAAAGTATCGATATCTGATTGGCAATACATAACTAGTCCATTCTGACATTTCCTGTTATATCTGAAATATCTGCCACAGGGTTTCAAGATGCCCCATAAAGTTTGGTTTCGGATAAATAGGATTCGAATTTGAATCATTTGCCACTGTGGCAAATCGTGTAAAATGGTACTTGGTTAATTATTAGAACTTCTTTGATGAGTAGGTACTAGTGGTGCAAAACATTTTTTTAAATGTCACTGAACTGACTTCATTAATGTTTTAAAACCATAGAGGTAAACATAAGTACTACTAAATATTTGGGGCACTCTTTATAATCCATAATAATGTCTTGAATAGGGCTTTAGAATTCAGATAAAGCTTACAGCAAAATATCAAACATAAAACAACTAACAATTGATTTAAAGAAGACAGGATGATGTATAATTTGTAGTGTTTCCATTCAGTTGGTCATATCTACTTATTCATCATTAAATCCAAAAAAATATTTGAAAGAAAATTATGTTATCAAAAAAATTATGTTGTTAATTTGAAAATGTGTTTTTGATGTATATGATAAGTACTAAAATTATACATGAATATTTTATTCATTAACAGTCTTATAGATAAAAACATATTGGAAAGCTTGTTATAACGCGACACTCGCTGATTTTTGATTGACTGCTCATCATTTTGATAGACATTTTGAAAAATAGAAGCTGAAACATGTAGCAAAAACATATTTAGATATAGAAATTAATTTTTTTGATTATTTCTGTCAAAGATATTTTTTTGTATGGACATCACTCAAATTCTATTGGTTTGTCTTAGAATATAACAAAATGATTGCAAAAAATAATTTCAGTTATGACAGCTTTATTAAGCGTTTATGAGTAGAGAAAGTTATAGTAGGTTTATGAGTATTGCAGGTAATGAGCATTTAAAACCTATTTAAGGGATTCTTATGAATATTTTTAAGTGTCTACTATCAAAAATCGGAAGAGAAAATTCATTGTTATTTGGCAGCATAATACGTGATGTTCCATTTCATTTCAGCTGATGAGTAGGGGAGAGTTCCCTTGAACTGGACAATTTTTGTTTTTTTGCTACAAAATATTGTTTTAAAAGAAAAATATTGAAATCGTTCCATCATAATATGAATATAAGGTTTGTGAATTCAATTTTTTATCAAAAGCTGAAAAAAGAAATTCCAGTCAAATCGAAAAATAATTAAAAGTTTATTATGTAAATTGTCCATTCCATGGGTAGTTACCCTTGTTATGGACATCTATGCCTATGAAGTGGACAGTGGTACAAAAATATTCAAAAAATGTAAAAAACCATAAATAAAAATCTAAAAGCACTTCTTGCAGAAAAAATTCAAATTCAACTATTCCGCAAGACTTGTGTGCCCATTTGTCACAAAGTCGGCACTGAATAAATTCTTCTTTACTCAGTCGATATTCACCACTACAAGCTACGCAAGTAGAATTATCTTCCTCAGAATCTTTCTTCCCTTCTTCATTTGAAGAATCATATTCATGTTCTACTTGACGCAAATATTGTTAAGGGGTCCTTTGGTGGTGGAGATTCATCATGAAAAGATATATAACCATCTGTATCTGATTCACTAGAGCAACGTTTCTTCTCAGCTTTCGTAACTTTTGTAGCCTTGACACCTTCGTTCTTATTTTTAGCACTTCTTTTTTCTTCTGCTCTCATTAGCTCATCTTTCTCAGGTGTGTCAGTAATAATAGAACATCTGTCTGTCTGTCTGTCTGTAGTCTGGCATACATACATATTGAAGGATTACCGGCGATGCAATGTAAGGGATTTCGTTAATCATATATACAAGGTGTCCAAAATATTAAGAACGGTAGACGCGACGAGGTTGTTTCCATGAGCAAAAAGATGTAAGTTATTCAGGTCGATAAAGATACATTTTCGAAGCGTGGTGGTTTGTCGAGGGAAGTCATAGGTAAAGGCTTTTACCAATTTTCTATAAGTTTATTTTTAATTTTTAGTGTTGGTTGATATTTTTTGTCTCAATTTTTGAACGCAAAAGTCAAATTATAAAGATTCCATGCAGTATTTTCCATGTTAAATATTGAAAAATATACAATACTTCTATAGTTCCATTGAATCGGACACATTGACGCCCATGAATTGGACGTCCATTTCATGGGCGGCGAGGTGTCCAGTTCATAGGGTATGTAGTTATTCCAAATAACCTCAAAATATAATGTCTACATATCTATATATAAATGATAAAACATTCGTGTCTGTGGAGGAATAATCGCCTAATGTTTGTATAAAAATATCGGCAAACAATTGTCACTAGAAAGGTACTTACTCACTTCGCAAATTAGCTTAAACATTTACTTTTTCGGCGGTAACTTTTTAAATGCACTCTTTGTCAACATGAAGCAGGCCATGGATACAATCATTTTCCACGAGATGTCGCCTGATGTTAAGGATAAGGAAATTGCATAGCCAATGCTAAATTATCATCGGCTGTAGTCGAAAATTAGACCGTCCAGTTCATGGGCTGTCCAATTCAAGGGAACTCTCCCCTACAAGGTAATTAGATATACTGGATAAGATGAAACTAAATACATTAAAAATAATTGCAAGAATATCTAAGAGCTGATCTGATAATATTAATACAATTGTATAACCTTTCAGTATATATCAAATATTTTGTAGAACTAAAATCATGGATCAATATATAGATATAGCAAACGGATGAAGTTTTCCTTGCATTCCAAAACATCATAAACCAATCTCAATGCTTTTTATATCTGCGTCTGTGTTTTGTTTATCTCAAGAAAAAAGAAAGAAAGACGGTCCTCTACCTAAAATAACATGCTTCCCTTCTCATCTTATTATGTTTAGCTTCGAACAACAGTGGAGAAAAACATTAAAACAGTGACAGGACAGACTTTTATTATATTTGCAAAACAGATCCGTTATCCGGGGGGTAGCTAGAGACAGATCCGGGACGAAAGTTTTTATTACAAACTATATTATATAAAATGGCTTCGGGGGGGCAATAAAGTAATGGAACTGGTCTGGTAGCTGGATCCAATAAGATCGAGTTGAATCAAAAGACATTTCTTGTGCTTTTCGGTACACAGAAATTTGGAAGCGAGTAAACCCAAATAAAAGTAGATTTGCGGCTTAGATTCAGTGCAACGTTATTCCTACACTTTCAGATAGAAAACTTCTCATTTTGTATGGAGCAAATATAAAGTGAATTATAATAATATTAAAAAGAGAAGAGTGCTCAAAGCTACGCAGTGAATTTATAAAATTCAACCTCAACACGCCTTTCATGATATTTCACGTGATTTATTTCTTTCAAATGTAATAAGTGGAATATTTAAAAGAAAACATGAAAAAGCTGACAAAGAGCACTACTGATCTAGCACTTCATTTTATTTGATACATACTTATCTTTGAATATTTACCGTTGCAATCTATTACTGTTTATAGAACCACAGATTTATCAAACATGCACAAGAACATACTCAAGGAATATTGCTGACGTTTGACATATTAGTTGACTTGCTATAACGAATCAACCTCTGCCTTTACCGTGTAGATTAGAGCTTAGGGGTTTAGTGGAGTAATTTCTTGTCTAGTTCCAATCAACGATCTCATAACAGTTCTTTGCATATATGGACATAAACCTATATAATTTTATGTCCCAACAAAGATTGATTGGTGCCGAACAAGTTTTTATTAATTAATCTTTATTAGATCAGTATTAAACTCAATAGGCATCGAAATTCCTTCGACTAGGTATGAATATGAAATTTCAAGTATCTAGCGCTTATGGGGTCTGCGGAATGGATGCGGAAACACCACTTGAAGCTATTTGAAAATCAGGTGTAAGAAATACAAAAGATATATGGGCATTATGCCTGAGTCAATAGACATCTGTACACCTAGACCAAGCATTTCATTCATAACATGTATCCAAAGGCGATCTGTTATTATTAGAGAATTGTTTTGGTATTTTCCATGTGTAAAAGAGAGACAAAATTTTCCTATAGGAAATTTTGGCAACAGAAGAAGCTTGTAAATGCGTAAACCGTAGTAGCAACACTCAAATTATGAATGGAACAACGAACAACAATATTCCGACTAGCGACGAAAGCTGACGAATTCATACGGACGCCTGAATTATATTTTCCTGTGTAGCCGCACTTAACTCAATCGATCGATATCGATTGATGATTCTCTTATTTCACAAATGAAAATTTTTATTTTGTGTTTAAAATATAAATAACCAGAAAACATTCCCAATGTAAAACTTTTGGAGGTGAGAGCTATATTCAACAAAAAAAAAAACTCAAATCTTTCGCATATGCTCAGTTAGAGCTGAACCACACCGATACAATTTTTGGTATGTTTTTTTGTACAAGAATTTTGTTTGAATGGTACATTTTCATCAAGTGATTCTATCGCTTCTCACCGCCCCCAAAATTCCTTCCATGAAATTACAACTTGACGTATTATATTCATAATTATCATTTTTCAAAAATTTCACTTGTTCCTATTGACCAGGGGCAAGAGAAGGAAGTTGAAAAGATTTACATTTGACGATGACGATCAAAATGCTTTAATATTGCGAATCATAAATGCAGGCTGGTGACGAAATGGAAATGTTCGAGTCCAGATTTACGTTAAATGTGGGTTATGAATATAATACGTCAAGTTGTAATTTTATGGAAGGAATTTTGGGGCGGTGAGAAGCGATAGAATCACTTGATGAAAATGTACAATTCAAACAAAATTCTTATACAAAACAACATACCAAAAATTGTATCGGTGTGGTTCAGCTCTAACTGAGCATATGCGAGAGATTTGAGTTTTTTTTGTTGAATTTTGCTGAATATAGCTCTCACCTCCAAAAGTTTTACATTGGGAATGTTTTATGGGGATATGGATTTATTTTGGAAATCGGTTAGATGTCACGGACTTTAATTTTCAATAATCATGTTATTTTTAAATACATGTAGGTATACAAATATCTTAATACTAAAAAAACAAACACAACCGAAATGTATACCTCCTCCGTCTGGCGAAATCGGTCAAAGACATCAAAAACTCTCTTGAGCAAAACAGCTGTTATCAGAATTTGAGTTTTGAGTAACGTGTGGTTTGAATAATAATACTAAGGTGATGTTATAATTATCAATAAAGAAACAAGCTTTATTTTTATATATATATAATTTAGAAATAGTTCACAATATAAATTTGAAACGCTCGTACTTTAGTATGATATTTTTTAATATTAAGGTGATGTTATAACCACTAGCAAAGACAAAATGGTATATTTATCAATAGTTAAAATTACAATAGTGAAATACAATATTAAATAAGACTATAAATACCTACAGTATGAATAAAATATATTAATGTTAATGTTACGTTATTCACTCAAAAATTCCTTCAATGTTTCTGGTATATGTCGATTTTATTCTTGCTGGCTTTTGAACTGGACAATAACGGAGAATATTTTCTATTTTCAATTATTCAAGGAATTATACTTTTATTTTAGGCATTTGTTGTATAATATTAAGGTGATATAACTACCAGCAAATAAAAATGTTGAATTTATTTATATACATATTAATATTTTAATATCTAATGTTTTGTTCTTATAATATGTATATTCTATTGAAATACTCGTAGTTTATTATGCGACGTTTTCTATCATGAATGGTATTTTAAACACTTCAGGAAATTAATGAATGATTTCAGTATGATAGGTCTTCAAGATTCAAAATTAGTTTTTTTATTATTCAATATGCGCAAGCTCTTATCTATAATATAATATTTACTCACATTTTAAGTGGTAATTAGAATGACCATTCTGTGAAAAAACTAACAAGATGCTCACGAACATTGAGGGTTGCACAAAGGTGAAGAAAATTATAAGCATAAACCAGATATTCAAGCAGAGATCTTTGCACAGGTTTGAAATTGGTCATGGTATGGCAAAGAGATATGCTAGTCAGTAGGTACTTAAGTTACTGCTAATTAGTTTCAATATGTACATGTTCCAGCTTTAGTGAGAATACGAATAAAATATAGGAACCATCTTCGCTATTATGTCCCAAATTTATCCCATATATAGTAATGTTTCTTAGACGAGTCTCTCCATAGACAAAAAATAAGTCATTTTTTTATCTCAATTTGTGCCTTACCTCCTTAACCTCATTGTGACAGCAAATGACAGAATGTAAACGCAATTCTATTCTATCATAGAGATAACATATAACATACAGCAGGCAGGTCGATCGAAAATGCGTACCCTCAATAGAAAGAAACAGAAAATAAGGCAGGATTATCTATTTCTTTTATTTTGAACACTCGTGATTGGTGGATTACTGTATTACCTATCTGTCATCCGCATTCGATTCAGCCGTCATCCATGATCGTGCCGTCATCCAAACTCAAATAGAAATCCCCAGCAGTTACGTTTTTATAATTTGTAAATAGGGAAATAGTTGATAATTAAACGGGAAACAATATACTAATAATGAAAAAAAGAAAGTTTGTCTCTCAGCGAAAGTTTTAAGTTCAAGTACTTCAGCTGCAGTAAACCAACTTAAATTCGAAATAAAGGATAGTGAACTTGAAAATGCTTCAATGTAGGTACATATACCTAAATTCTTGGAAAACTTCAATGACATTTTTTATTTGTTAAATACCAAGAATCTGTTTTGTGAAACAGATGGAAAGATGAGTACAACTGAAAAATCATCACCTGAATTGGAAACAAAAATTAAAGTATATATTAGTTACATACAACAATTAGAAATTGATGTCGGTACAAGTTAAAGTTAAGATTAGTAAATTTAAACAATCCAATGTGAAGCATTTAAATCAACCTAAGTTTTATAAAACTGTTCGCAGGACTATTCTTAAATCAATAACGGTTCGAACTGGTTTTTTAGTTTTCATTATTTTTTTAATAAATTTATATAAGTACCTACTTCATGTGAAATACTTCTCACACAAAAAATAGTAAAATATTCTTTATCATATAAATTATCTCAAAACCATGTTGAAATGTTTTTGCGCTTATTAGGAGAATACATTGATTTAATAATAATCCTACCACGATTCAGTTTCAATCAGCCTTTAAAAAGTTACTTCTTAATAATGTGAATGTATTTAGTTCCTGCTTCTGCCAATAGATCGATTGCATTAAGCGAACATTGTTCTTTGCATGCGCGGCGGGCAGTTTCAGCGCCACTTTCATTTGAAATGTCACTCTTTTGAACAGAATGTACTATCTATGTCCAAATAATTCCATGCTAATGGCTCTCTGTGAGCGCTTCTATCAATTTCCTTATGTTCTATGACATGTACCAGAGAACAATGCTTCTAGATAAGCTTGAAAGAGGTATTCTATGACCGATAATTCACGCATGCGGAGAATTGAATCCATTGATCTCTTATGCACTTCAAGATCTCACACTTCTGGTAACGACTTCTTCCGAAAATAACAAAATAAAACATATATTATTTGTTATTCGATGACATGCTTCATAGTAGTTTTAATATACTGGAACAGTCAGAATATCTTGACGACATCATAAAACATATCGCTAAATTTATAGTTTATACAATAAGGAAAATAATTCGCTGTGAGCAATGTTTAACATTGTTGGTTTTAGAAAATTCCGATAAAATAGAATTAACAAATTGGATAGAAAAGTTGAACTTTGCATCAAATGATGTCAATCTAATTTGTCATCATACAGAAAGAATACTGCGTTTATAAAAAGATTCCTTGTTAATGAAAAATATATATTTCAAAATTGTAAGTGAAACCTTAAAAATATTAACCAATGACAAATATTTTCGAGCAAGAACCTTTTTACGATCACAGACAGGAGCTTATATGCCTTATACCTATTACAAAACTACATAGATATTGGCCTATAGGCCTAAAACATGAAAGTGATATATTAAATGACCTAAAATTTAGAATTAGAATGTACTATAATAAATGACCTATTTTTAGAGGACAATAAGAATTGTAATAAATTTCAATTTAAATTATGTGCAAATATAAACTCCTCCCTCTGTATGCGCCATGAAACATAGACAGACACGGGCACGATATTCTCTACCTCTTTTTATCTATGCACCACATCCACTAGCAGTGCTGCATAGGACTTGGATACTCTATGTTAAATATTATATCTCTATGGTTTGTATTGATTGTGCAGATAGCGGCTCCCTGAACACAGCCATCATCACTTGCATTGTTATTGTGACTGACATTTGTTAGTTGGGAGAGAAATACTGCTACCGTGTTGCCGTTTATTTAGGGATACTTTAGTTATACGTTTGACGAATATTATTAATGCGTTAACATGCGTTCACTTAAGTATGTATCCGACATATATAGATGACTTAGGTCTTTATAAACAGGTAAAATTTTAGCACCGGCAACACCGTAGAGTGTTGAAAATAATAAATTGTGAAATCCGTCTACTTGGTTTTACATATATTGATAATATAAATATTACAGCCTTTTACGAGTTGTAAACGTTCTCAAATGATTACTTATCATTGTAAGATTGTATTATATACAATATCTCATTAATTTCAAGCCATATTTTCGGAAAAGACCATTACGTGACCTTGAAAATCCAACATTTTTCTATAAATAATGCTTCTGTAGGCAGAAGTGAGAGATACCGCTCTCACCTCTGCAAACTACAGTTTGCATTGATTTGGTACAAAATTTAATCTGCACGTGTTGCTGAATAATCAGTAATAACTATTTCAACGACCACCTTTTAATTACGTCTGAATATCTTTGATAATCACTCTATAAATCAGAAGTTGCCATGAAACATAAGAAGTTTGGCAAATATGTTAATCGTATCAGTCGGACACGAACCATTATGGACCAGAAGAATAATGGTCTTGAGATGTTGGATCGCTCTGAAAGAGGCTATATTTGGAAATTTCAAACGGTATTAGTGGATCTCTGGAAGCAAGTAATTGAGTATGTTCAAATATGTAGTCTTTTCTCATAATTAAACTGCTTCTGCTGGTTTTATTATACAAGGTGGGAAAAAACGAAAGTTGTAGGCTTTATCCTGAAATATCATTAGAAATAGTTATTGCATATACAGGGTGAATCACAAACATATGGTGAAACAAACTTACATTTTTTTAATGAAACATCCTGTATTTTATGTTCCATGATGATAGCGCTTAAGATACTCTCTTCGAATATATATAGTTTACGCATATTTGTTTTAGTAGTTTTTGATATATTCAGTATTAAAAACAATAATAAGATTTTCTTCTATTTTAAAATAATAGTATACGCATTATCAAGAACTCTATGTTGTTGATGCATTTTCTATGATAATCATCCAATTTATTAATAAAGTTAACAATGAAATGATATTTCTATTGAATTAAGGTATTTATGGCGTTTGTTATTTTATTTATTATATCTTTCAGTGTCCTACTTCTTTTTTCTATAATTCAGCTTTCAAGTAGCCCCATAAGAAAGCATCGAGAGAGAACAACATTGTGCGGTGGTGTCCTATCTTGATGCGATATGAGCTCATTATATTGTCTAAGTTGTGAATTTCCCAAAAGATTTTCGATATTATTTCCAAGAAAATGAAATTTTATTCATCCGTTGAAGAGTCCTGCCGTATTAAATCATGCCTCATCGCTCCACAAAAGATCGTTGTCATTCATTTTTAATTCTAAAAACCTTCCCTATGATTTTTTTGGTTCTCACTTAATTATTGGACCGACAAAATCTTGTATGGGTGATATTTATATTTGCGAAGTGTTACATCGATTTTTTGGTAGCATCAGCGATCGAAAAAGACGGATTCTCTATAACCAAGAAATATAAATTAAATTAAATATAAAGAAATTTGTCAATGTTTACCTTCAAAATATTAGAGAATTTCCAGTTCCTCATTTTCGTTAATATGAACTGTTCGTTTTTTCCTCTGAACAGTTTTACGTTGCCGAAAGTTTCTTTCAACGTAATAAATGGTGCTCCTAGATGGCAACGGTCTACCCGGGTGTAAATTTCGATAATCTCTTCTTACTGCCATAGCATTATTATTATCTTTTTAAAATAAATAAACTATTTCCCACTTTTCTTCTTCAGTGTAAACCCTTTTATGGGCGTCAACTATGAAAATTATTATTATTTGACAGTTTATTCGTTGCTTTCATGGCTACACATGGCTAATATATATTATTTTATGAATGCTTTAATAGTAAATATATCACAAACTACTGAAATAAATATGGGTAAACACATATATTCACAGAGAGGATTTTCAGCGCTATCATCCTGGAACATAATATACAGGACGTTCCATTAAAAAGCAAGTTTGATTCACCAGATGTTTTTGTCCTGGTGGTTCAGAATATACACTACAACTTTTGTCTTGATAGTTTTTTTCCACCTCGTATAATAAAAAACGGCAGATTAAGTTTAATTATGGGGAAAGACCCTGCACCACAACTTAAGTTATTTATCTAGAGCAACAATGATGGTCAGGTAAGTCAGTCAGTTTATTTGGTTCAAATTTAATTTTGTGTTAATATGAATATTTTTTACAAAAATTGGACTGATGTTATTAGTTGGTGCACTGAAAAATACGAGATAATATTAATTCTGTTGGTGCTGGTACCTATACTTCTGAAGTTGGTGCCAAAAGTTTTCAATCTAACTGCAACTGCACAACATCAAAAGTTCAAAAGTACCAGCAACAACAGAATTAATATTAATTCGTATTTTTTAGTGCACCAACAAATAACGTCGGTTGAATTTTTGGTAAAAAATATTTATTTCACACTTTTGAGTGTAATATTAGTCCACGACAATCGTTGAACCACCGCCCAACTCGAAAACCGTAACTCTAAGGAAAAAATGTTGATTATAAATGTTGCTACAAATATTATTGCCTTTCATGTGGTACCCAGAGATTTTCAGTTTTCGGAAGAAATCGCCCCTTCCACATAGCCTAAATACACATACGTGATATTTTAACATGAATGTAACTCTAAAACCGTCTTTTGAAATAATTTTCAATTTAAACGTTTCCGGGTATTGTCCTATCTTTAATTCTGGCAACTCTAATTCTCGATTTTCGAAAAAAATGCCCCATACACCCCTTCGCGGGCGATTAACGGAGGGAAGGAGATTTCGGTTTGAGTTTTTACGAATATGGAACTATTTCTCAAGTCTCCTCTTTCAAATGAATCAAAAATCGAACAAGCGAACAAATAAAAAAAGAGACAGTCGATTTGTATACATCCTCCGTTTGGGGTTCATCGGTCAAAAATAAAACAAGTGCAACGGCATACAACATTTATTGGTCATTTGCTATGCGTACCTATACTGTCTCACAAACATTCTATAAACTTTATCGAAAAATTATAAATTATACCTACATATTTTTCAGAAATTAGTTGCAATGAATAAACAAACTTCTTCGAGACATTCCAAGTAGGCTTTATGAGCGGCTCGTGAAAAAACAGTGGTTATTTTTCAACTCTCAGATATTATGATTAGAAATTTGAGGATTGGAAAAAAGATTTGAAAGAGATATGAAAATAAGGAAGCAAATTATTAGGATTAACTGAAAGAAAGTTTTGAAAACTAGTTGAGTTAGTAGCAGCCAAGAAAATACTGTAGAACGTTATTTATTCCAAATTTTTGAGTGTCAAAAGAAAATGAATGGAATAAGTATAAGACTTTTGATAAATATGTATAATTATTAACACTTCCCACTCTCTAATTCAGAGACTGTTGTAACTTTTGAAAAATGTCCTCTTAAACATTTTCCGAAATTCTTCTCTTCTCTTGACGTCTAGAAATTTCGATTTTCGAGAAAACTGTTCGCGCCAATCCGTTTGGAGGGGACTTTCGCGGAGAATAGCATTTTTTTCATTTCTTATTACCCCTCTTTCTAATGAAAAGAGAATCACTAAAATCAGATGTTTACTACGTGAAAGGCGCTTCGTCTTCGTGAAGCTTGGTCAAAAATTAGTCAAATGCCAGTCGAAATCACGAATAGAGGACGAAACTTATAATTCATAAACATTCCACTCTAAAGGAAGTGATTTTCGAAAAATCACAAATAGGTACTTTCTAAGGAGTATTTTCACGAAGTTTCAAGTCAAAATGTCTATCTAATATTATTTCTCCATATAAAATTTATAATCCCATTTGAATTGCGATATATTCTTATTATATGTATTTATTTATATGTTATGGGTAATGTTAGATTAACTGTTGATGGTAAAATTTATGTATACCCGGGTAAACTGCGCATTACATAGGAAACGTCAGTAAAATTCAAAATATAACTGAAATTCGACATGTTGCGCGTTTTACCCGGGTAAGTCGCGTTCCACCCATTTTCACTTGGGTAATGTTGGGTGTAACAAAAACAACAAGGACATAAATATTTGAAAAATATATTTACTTAAAATCATATTCTACAAATAAAAGTTAAAACACTAAAACTAAGTTCCTTCAAAGTAATGAATGATATGCTCTATTTGTTCAAGCAAGACAAGCTGCCGTGACATTTCGAGTTACAAAGATTTCCAATAGCTTTACATTTACATTTTGGTTATATACAGTTGCAACGTGTATAATTTCGACCTCCTTACCCTAGCCTCCTATTTTCATTATGTTCCTATTTAGGTGTAAACAAGTGATAAACACTTTTTTTATTGTTAATATCAAGTGCGCTGCTTGGAGATATTTCTACCCCTTCAACTCTTAAATGGAGAAACCCTAGACATTCAGGTTGATAGCGCTGACAAAATATATAATATATATTTAAAATAAGACTCAATAAGATAAAAATTGGTTCGGTAATGAAACCTCATAAAAAGTAGTAATAATCATTTTGAAAATCTTTAACGATTGAGAGGTTGGAATACTATTCTTTTGATGTGGTAAAGAGAAAAACCAAAAGATTTTGTGAAAATTTTAAATCAAATGAATTCAACCGAACGGGGTGTCTGTCATTGGGTGGCGTTTCTTATAGGACAAAAATTCAAGGATAATAAAATGAAAAGGTGTGATACCATCAGCTCAATAAGTGCAGTTAATCATAATTAATCAATGTCTAAGAAAAAGTTGATAATATTGACTGGTTCACACTGTGTGTTTTCAAGAATTTTCAAGAATAGAGGAGCATCTTTCCTTAAATTTTCAGTTTTATTTATGAACACAATATTTATGTAGAAAGACAGATACACAAAGATAGTACTGTTGAAAGAGAAACTGTGAAAAGCTACACTGAGGGTGGCCACTTGTTATTAGCAGTAAAATGGGATAACAACAGAAAATCAAACTTCAGACGTACGTAGTAGGTATATTTTATTCTCCACAAAATAAATTCTTAGCTCCTATCGTTGTATTTTATAGCTACAGCGGTCCGGCTATATAAAAAATGTTGAAATCTAAAAAGATATCTTCATTCTGCCCATAAGATCAACATAACTGAAAATACTGCATATGTATTTTCTTAGTTATTTTGAGCATCAGTAACGAGATTTAAAAACATTCAGTCGTATTCATGAACAAATCTAAATTCGTTACTTGTTTAGTTTGATACTCTACTGCAGTAAGTAACAGACAAAATAAACCAAGTTTAGAACTTGATTTTGATGACTAATGTTATACTCAAAAGTGTGAAATAAATATTATTTACAAATAATTATATTATCAATATAATCTGTATACGTATAATCTACGCTTAATGAACACAAATAAAGATAATACAAACTAGAAAAGTTTTCTAAAAGAAGACAAGAGAAGATATTAATGGAAAAGAGCCTGTTGAAAATATCGATATTTTCATGGATAATGAATTAGAATGTGATGAAAACTACGACACGCACTTGTAGAATAGGCCTAACTGTTTTGTTTCGTCATTGAAGATAATCATTTTACATCATTCTTCCTCTTTTTAGCTCACATACTTAGGTATCTAACTGTAGATCTTCACTTTCGATTCTTTATCCAAAAAACGTTGATAATGATAATCCCTCGAATTCCATAGACATTAAAAAAATCTGTTCCCCCTTCCATCTTCAACGAATGCTACTTAAGTACAACCGCACTTGGCTGTTTGGGGAATTTGAAAATCTTGATCTAAATATGTCAGTCAGTTGTTCTAACATCCAGCCAAAGTTTCAAAGAGAACAATTCATATGTTTTTCACTTATTTCTACGCCTACCATAAATATACACAAGGGCGCTCAAGGGTTCATTTACGATTCATTGGATTTATTAATCTTATTTTTGGTATCATTAATTTTCACTCACATCATTTGAGGCTTAATATTATATAGTTGAATGTGAATCCATCAAACTCAAAATTACATGATTTTTTTTATTGTTTACATTGACAAATAATAGTGTTTCACAGAAACATATTAAATTAAAATCAGTTATAATAATTACTTTTTCATCAACATCTATGTTAATATGAAATTTGGCATTTTTGAAACTTTGCACATAAATATATAATTGCAAATGAATTTATTTCAGTAATCTATTTTAATATCAAACATTTTGATTTGACAACATTGAACAAATTATTATTTCTAAATTGTCTATTAAAATTGAAAATAATATTTCACGTTAATACAGAACTTGAATGTGATATAAATAAATTGAAAATAATTATGTTGAATTGAACATGAAGTTCTGAGTATCATTCAGAAGTATCTAGCTCAACAAATATGAATATTTCATTTAATGGACAGACGCTGTAAATACGTGGCTGGAGACATAGTCTATTTTCAATATAATCAAATCACATTTCTTAATTGTACCTGGTTATCTTTATTTTTGGATTGGTATTACTCATCTTCATGAACAGATTGACATACATTTAAATTACATTTATGTGAATTAAAAGATAAATAGAAGGATGGATTTCAGCTCGAGAGAAGAAAGAGAATCATTAGATTTTTTATTATATTCTCTATTTAGGTATATAATCGTTGGTGGATCTGATAGTGAGAGTGTAACTTACTAAAGATTTAATTTACAGTTAAACACTATGAAAACGATAGAACAACGTCTAATGGGCCATCTAGAATCACACTCTCTATAACAATGGAATAAATATTTTATGTACTTGTAGGACAGAGTGAATTATAATTCATAATTTTCGCTTTAATTCAACCCGCCAAATCCAACTGGCATTGGCGGAAAAATAACCTCACTGTAGATGTTCTGTTGTGTTATTCAACCTCAATCATTAGATTGCTATAAAACACATTAAATTAATCGATGGCATGACAAAACTCGTTAATGAGTGGGAATCATTACAGCTGGAGGTATTGTCAGCGCAGTAAGCAAAAATTTAAATTTCCAGAACTTAATTGCAGTGCATTTAAAGATCACAATAGCTGACACCTTTATCAGTTAAAAATGATACCATCCACAAGATTCTGACAGTTGTCAAATTAAGTATTTCACGGACTAGACTTCATATTTTCATACTTAGATGATATCCTGGCAGCATTCAATTCACCAGCAGAACATTACAATCATTTACAGCAAGTCTTCAAACGATTAAACGAATATGGTCTAAGAATTAATATGTTCAAATTTGTTTTGGGTGTTGACGATCTCGAATTTTTGGGTTACCACATTTCAAAGCAAGGATCTGAACCACTTCCCGACAAAATTAAATATGACAACCTAAACGCATCTACACAAAACCTTTCATCGCATCATTGCATTAGAAAGGATAACCGCTAAAACCGTTTACAAAGCGTTCTAAAATAATTCGATCTGTAGGTTCGGTGTACCGTACCAAGTAATAACAGACCAAGGTCGCCACACCTATTCTGAGGATTGGAAAGGTAGAAAGAGTTAAATGACCTTTTAAGACAGCAATTAAAGCCCACAATTCAACTAAGTGGACCTATTCAATTCCAACTGGTCTGAGAGCTGCGATTCCAAAGGATAGACGATTTGACATTGCACAGATAATAGAACCATTAAATTTCTACACCAGACACATTTGTCTCGTAACTGCAAAGCCAGATCTGATAGCCTTAACCGAAACAACAGATCCACATATAGAAGTAAATCTACGTTCCCCAAGCTTTAAGCACTTGCGAGTCTGTATTTCTTAGAATAGATACAGCGAAGAAAACGCCAGAACCAGCATATAATGGGCCTTTTCCCGTTCTTAGTTCTTCAACGTTTCAGAATGTACTATTCTGTAGACATAAATGGACGGCCTACGAACATCGATTGATCGACTGATGCCAGATTATGTTTTCGAGCAAAACAATCCGTCATCGTGAGAGTATCCGAAGATGAAAGAAGAATCTTCATCACCGGTTGTAGTCACTGAACCACCAGAATTATCAGACAAGCAAATTTCTCCACAAATTACTACGATAAGTGGCAGATGCATTCGTTTTCTCGCGAAATATCTCGAGTTAGTGAATTAATGGTGAACAGTGAAATTCTATGTTCGGTTAAATATTTCCTTTGTTTCAAACTCTTGAGTTTCTAAAATTTTTTTCAACGTAAAAATCATTTTAATATTTGTAAACAAAACAAAAATCTTATTATTGTCAATAAATATATTCTAAACTAAAAAAACTATAAATGTTATAAGTTGAAATGTTACTAGAGGTTTGCAGTTAATGAATTAACAAAATAACAGATATTGATATTCACATATTGTCTTCTATATAGAAGCAAATACTCAAAAGTTAGCGGCACGTTGTGCTTATGTGATTTATTTTTATTTTCTAGTCCGCCGATAAAACTTGTCCAAGCGAAAGAAAAAGAATTTCTCTAATTGAATTCGAGTTTGGGCGTAATTCGGGCGATGGGGTCGTGTTTTAAAAATGGAAAAGTTACAACGCCACAACTGCGGTATACTCTAATTCTGACTTTTATTTTCGCATTCCATTGGAACTCTTTTCCCGCCTATATTGCTGCTTCTGTGCGAAGAAACAATAGAGTTGCTTATTTTCTATTATTTCCTACGGGATTTTGTACAGATGTGTTTGCTATTACATTTTATATTTGATAACTAGTACAGTGTTCCCTTTTGTTTCTTAAAAAAGGTTAATTTGTGGTTATTGCCTGCGTCTCCACTCACGCAAAATCAGATGGATACTTATTATCTATCTATATCTTCCTCCTTTGTAGCTATAATTTGGTATATATCTACGTAACGTAACGCATAAATGCCTTAGGTATATTCAAATATATAGGATAGGAGAAGAAATATAAATTTAATGGTTACTGTGGATTATCCTAAGGAGATAGACTATACCCTCCACGGAATTTTCCTGTAGCATTTTTGAAGGACTACAAAATTCTATAGTAAAATATTTTGATTTATCTTCAATTTTTAGCCAGCATAAGCCATAGAAACACCGAAAACAGATTTTTTCGTGATTTGTTTGAAAAACATCGTATTCTTTCTACCATACAAAAAATTAATCAGAATTGTATTGTACATATTAAACAAATTTGAAAAGATCTGAGAGACAGTAAAAACCATATTAAAATATGTGGATGGGATTAGAAGAACAAGCCGGAGAAACAAAAATAAGGGCAGACAGGAACGCATAGTGACGTTATTTTTACCCTACTAAAGCGAAACAAAGTGACATACGACACGACTCTCTTCTAAACATCACTATGAATCTGTATTAAATACATTAAAATATATAGTAAACTAGTGTAAACTGTTCATTTAATAGACGATAAATATAGAATAGTTTGTACATAAGAGAAGATGTATTGAAAGGAGACTTAATGGATTTTTTGAAATATTCAATTGTGTTATTATTCAGGATAATAAATTTATAGTTCCTCCAGAGAAATACATGTTTAAATAGAACGTCCAAGAGTCCTTCGAGCAGTACTCCCGGTCCTGCCAGAAGTACGCATTTTCAGAGTGCACTTATTTGCTGGTCCTTATAGTAGGTCTTGAACGTGACTGTTATAAAGAGAGCAAAAAATGGGCTATCTAATGAAAACATTTCACGTCGCTAGCATCAGTAGTTCGAAAGATATTGCGAATGACGCATTTCGGCCCAAAACCATAAGCGTGCAGCAACATGTTTGTTATAGGCGAAAAAGTTGGTGCAAAAGCCACCCTTTTTGATAATTCCAGTTCAAATATTCGGTGGATTGAAAGTGTTTGGTTAAAAGAATATGTTACGGAACAATACTAGAAATACGCAATGACGAGGCTACTGTGTTCTGGGAGATTGATGGACAGAAAATGGCCATAAAATTAAATTTATTGCAAGGAGCATTAGATAAGGAAATTATTTTTGACATGCAAGGTCCTACTTTGAAAACCCTCTTTTTTACGCAGAATCAACCAATCAAGCAGATTCAAATATTGTCTCAATGAAGAAAATGGAAAAGAAGTCGAAAGCACCAGATCCTGCTTTCATCTTCATCTAGTGTGACAGTGCCTGTTAATGAAACTATTTCTCATTATATTACTTTTATTATTATATTATTTTTCTTTATATTATTTTTATTATAAGATAACTTCCACCCATAGAAAATTCCAAGGTACTGCCGGAAGAAAAATACGTCCTGCCGGGAGGACAGTTACTTGAAAATATTTCGTACTGCGAGCAGGACAAGAGGCCTGTGTCAACCGTCCTTCCAGAAGAGGCTTCTAGTAAAAAAGTGCTTGGACGTTCTATCGTTAATGATGATTTTGGAAATAGATATTACTACAAAACATTTTTTTTCACCAAAAGTATGGGTGGGCCAAATATCTATTATTTTATTTTCAGTTTTATTTGTCAGTTGTTCGCGTTCATTCCATCTGTGTGCACGTGTGATATTCTCCGTTACCCTCGCTTCAGATAAGTACCCAGCTTTATCGCATTTTAATCAGCTTGTTTCTTAATTATTTTCATTCTATTCTATTTTGCTACATAAAGCATTATAAATGAACCCTTCCTCGGGCGGCCATGAGCCGCCCAGTGCTTCTGATAATGTAAACAATACACATAATTTCAAAGACATAAATTCTTTCGACTTCAAAAACAAATATGGTCCCAAAGATATGGGACCATATTGTGTATTTGTTGAACATTTGCAGAAGAATTTTGGAAGATTATTCCCAATGAAAATTGGATATTTTCTGCTTAACGATAATATTCTAAAGAACGATATAATAGATATAACAGCTGTGGGAGTGAATAGAGTTAAGGTAATTTTCAAACACTTTAATATAGCTAATTCTTTAATAGGCAATGAAATTTTAAAACAAAATAATCTTATAGCCTACATTCCCACGTATTTTAACCATCGTAAAGGACTCATCAGATACGTCAACACATTTTTTCGGAAAACTTACTCGAAAATATCGAATGTGATAACACTAGAATAGCCAAAGTGGAGAGAATGAAACGAAAGGTTATTGATCAGGATGGAAGCGATAAAATACTTGATCGTCTGCTGATTATTGTAACTTTTGAAGGAAATACCATTCCAAAAAAAAGTTAAAATTAATTTAACCACATTTCCCGTGGAAACGTATATTTACCCTGTTGTTCAATGCTATTCCTGTTTGAGATATGGACATACGAGTAAATTATTTAAAGCAAAATCCAAAAGAAGCAAATCTTGTGCTGAAGAACACGATAGTAATAACAACAGCTGTACCCCTTCAGATAAATTTTGTATTTACTGCCAAAATAGAGAACACTCCACAATATCCAAAAACTGCCCTATGTATATTAAACAGCATAACATCAAAAAAAGAAATGGTATGCCGAAAATATAGTGAATAATCCTTCCTATTTTAAAGTCTCTGTGAATAGCAGGTTCTCCATTTTTAATAACACCCAGAATTTCCCAAGTCTCCAGCAACCTTCCACTCAATACACACCTCCTGCTTATATGTTACATAAACCAAGTACACAAGCACAATCCCTCTCAACACAAATAAAAAAATTAGTCTACCCAAATCACAATCAAACGTCCCGATCATTCCCAACCCACATCGGGCAGACTTTGTTCAGTATAAAGAAAAACTCATTGAAAACATCACCAAATTTATCAACTACAATTTTACTCCAAAACATGAAAATGGAATGGCATCCACTCCAGCAGTCATTATAAACACCAAAGAATTCTTAGCCTTGGTTCTCGAATTTGATATGTCGGATGTTATTAGTATTAATAGTGATGAATCAAGTTACTAGTTACAATAAAACTTCTCCAATGGAATATCTTATCAATCAATAAACGTAAACCAAGTTTATTGCGATTATTATCAAACGAATCCTTTGACATTCTTGTAATATGCGAAACTTGGTTAAAACCAAATTCAAACCTATACCTCCAAGGATATAACACTGTACAAAAAACAGGAATGATGGCAAAGGCGGTAGGGCTATCTTGATATCAAAGAAATTAAATTACAAAACTAAAGAAATTAAACAGAACTTCAATAAGGGTATTGAAACCTGTGCACTTTTTATTGAAAATCTCCGTCTCTCCCTTGTATCAGTTTACAAGCCACCCAGTATAACTGCTTGTTCCAAAGATTGGGAAAACTTGTTTTCCCAATTTCCACAACACTCATTTTTTTGTGGGGACTTCAACTGCCATCACTCTTTGTGGGGTTCTTGCCAAGACATGCCCAGTAGCAACCAACTTGTGCATGCCTTAAACTATAATAAATTGGTAAACTTATACGACGGATCTCCCACTAGCTCACTAGACCAAATGACAACATATCAGCCGTGGACTTATCAATAACATCACCAAACATTGTCATTAAAACAGAATGGTCTGTTCTTCATGACCCAATGGGCTCAGATCATTATCCCATCTCAATAAAACTCAACTTCGATTTTGAACCACAAAATATTATACCGTCTATAAAATGGAATGAGTGGTCTGCAGACTGGACGATCTATTATAATTTCATAAATAATCATATAAGGGATGAAAAAATCACCTAACTTAAACAAAAATACGCCCATTACTAAAATATGGAATTTCATCAACAAAATATCTAATAAAAAATATTTAAATCGTAAATCAAACATTCCATCCGAAATGATAGAAAAGTTGTTGGACCACTTTGCACCTCCTTCTGTAACGAATTCAGTTAATACCATTTCAAATATCTCAACCTCTTCCAATTTTCCTTCGATGCGTTTTCCTTAGCTGAACTGGAATTGGCTCTCGTCGAGGAACCGCACCTGGTAATGATTATATCACTTATAATATGATAAAAAAATTGCCTGTCACAGCCAGAGAATATATACCTACAAGAGAATGGTAACTCCCATGTAAATCTTATTGACTATGTTTTGACCTTGAAACTAGCGCTGTGACGGCTGCCCTGCTAACATTGTAGTGGCGGCAAATTTAAACATACTGATGGCGGCAAATTCGAAAGTAACAAGCTAGCTAGAATTAAAGAAAGGAATGGAAACCTTCAGCAATTGTTGAAGAAAATTTATAGAAAATAACTTTCGAGACTTTTCATTTACCTTTTCATGATAGTGACCAAAAAAGTAATACGATTGCTGGAAATATTTTTTCTGTAAATCTACTCCAACAGTTTCTGAAGGTTTCATTTCTGTCACAATTTTTTTTAATTGGATTATTAAGGTCATAAAAACTGAACAAATTGTTAGAAGTTCATTCTTTAATATTGCATAAGTTATCACATACAAAGTGAATTGTTCAAAATAGTTAATTGTATCATTTTTAAGATATAGTTACAAATAATTTCAAATATATAACATATTTCCTCATTGGACATATAAATAAAAAAGAACAAATTTTAAAAATAAATACAAATATTATTATACAGTAGATATTCTACTATATTCACGGTCGATATATCCTTACACATTCAATGTGCTCTCTCATGACGCCACCAGGAACCAGTAACTAGATGGCTGACAGAATTTAGCCCATGATCTGCACCTGTAATTAAAAAAAGTGGTATTAGTTTTAGAAAGAAAACACCATAGAGATAATAATTTTATCGGAAAGCAATTTAAACTCAGATAGTCTGAAGTAATTTCAGACAATAATGTGACAAATAGACACGTTAATTTCATGTTGCTCCAAAGTAGTATGACAAAAAACTATAATCCAAGGTGAGAAACTGTCGTTCGTATTTGTCGTTAAGGTATTCTGGAACACTAATTTCATAGACGAAGTAATCCAGAGTAATTTGTTGGGAATTCAGTTGATTTTCGAGTGCGAAGCTTGAATTTACTAGTGAACAATATCTTGATTTATTAACTATCGAAAATTTTGAGGTAGTTATTGTTTTGATCATCCTATCTGTCTGTTTGTAAACACTATAACTCGGAAAATAATTAACTGATCGTCACCAAATTTGGTATACAAATAATACCTCCTATGGGATTGATTTTCATTTATCCGTTTGTCTATCTACGTCTACCAGCAAACACGATAGTGACCTATCAACATCAATCTTGGTACACAAATACGTGAGGGTAATACCTGATTTGAAAAGGCAGTTCAATGCTGTAGTATTCAAGTGAGTATTGAAAGAAATATAACAAATGCGGAGCTCGGATAGTTTAAAACATTCAAGCAACACTAAGTAACATTAGGAATAGGAATAAGCATGTGTTATTATACTCACCTATTAACATTTATTTTTCTGGGTCTTGGAAAGCGGTGAAAACTTACTCCCGCATTCTCATCACTGGCACAGTTGAAAACAAAACACTTGTACTTTTCGGAAATTCAAACATCAATTGGAACAAATCTTGATTAAAAGCGATAAAGTTTCACTCTCAGTATAAATCCCAATTCAAGTCTGTAATATCGTGACAAGCAAAACGCTCTCTGATAAACACAGAACTAGAATGAACGCCATTTTTCATTCGTATCAGAGAGAACATTCATTGTTCATTGTATGTTCTCTCTGATTCGTATTCAACGGTTCCCGACATTCTTCGGAATACTTGGGAAGAGTGACACTGGCGCTCTAACGGCTGCTACTTGCAACATTTGATCAAAATTTTCCCATAAGAGTTACCACCACCTGGTCACAGCCAAGCAAGTATTGTTAAACAACTTCAATAAGTGGTGGCCAGACACTAACATCCTCAATTCACTTAGAGAAGTCATTATAATATTGATTCTGAAACCAAATAAAGACCCAAATTTAACTTCATCCTACCTCCCAATCTCTCTAATATCGTGTATTTTGAAAACATTTGAGTGAATGCTGAAAACAAGATTAGAATGGTTTTTGGAGAACAACTCAAAATTACCCTCATCTTAGTATGGGTGTAGACGTCGAACATGCACTATGGAAGCTGTATCTCAGTAAAAGACAAACAATGTGCATTTTCAAAAAATGCATATGTGGGCTGCCTTTTTATTGACCTGAAAGGCGCTTATGAATCGGTTGACTCAAAATTACTCACTAAAAGCCTGATATCACTAGACCTAAATCCCCAAATATCTACCAATATTGTTAATCTTTTTAGAGACCGAAAAATTTAAATCAGAGACCATAATACCTAATGTTTTGATTGTCAATCACGGTTTGCCTCAAGGAGCAGTCCTTAGCCCTCTGCTATTCAATGCATATACTCACAGCCTCCATAATTTTCATGGTTCCAACGTGAAATGCATCTAGTGTGTGGATGATTTCTATTTTTATACCGTCCAAGACAATTATAATCTTTGAGATCTGAAGTATATAGTCAATTGCCTAAAAACATGGTTTTTTGATCACGCATTAACAATGTCACCAGACATTGTGTTCTTCAATAGACACAGACTTCAAATCCCTGAAAAAAATCACTCTAAGTAGATTGGAAATTCCTGTAAAAAACGAATATAAATACTTAGGCATAGTTTTAAACAAAAAACTTCTATGGAATAGCCACATATACCACATCAGAACTAAATGTCAAAAAGGGATTAATATGTTAAAATGCGTGACAAAAACCAAATGGGGAGCTGATCCACATATCGGCATTCTGTTCTATCGGGCATATATTCGGTCCATACTGGATTATGGATGTGTCTTGTATGGTTCTGCCACCAACAGTCAATTGAAGAAAATTGACAGAATACAATATAGCGCTTTGAAAATGTGCATCTGAGCATTCAAATCATCCCCTGTTCAATGCATTTTAGCGAAGGCTCGAGAAGCTCCTTTAGACATTCGACGTAACTAAAAGCACTTGATTGGCTCATAAACCAAGAATCAACACCTAATGCATTGATAATCTCGGATTCCAAGTCAGCTCTGGAGACGCTTAATAGAAATTCGGTCAATAACTTTTCTAATTCCGTACCCATTTGCAATATAAAGAAATTCCTCCACCAACTCAATAAACGCGGGCAAATTGTCAATTTTATATGGGTCAAAGGTCACACGGGAATACATGGAAATGAGAAAGTGGACCTTACAGCTAGAAAAGCAACAATACTACCGGCATTATTAGACAAAACATGCGAATTCAACGATATTATCAATTGGGGGAAAAATAAAGTGATGAATAGCTGGGAGATCCGCTGGAAAGAGTTTGCCAACATATCTAATAACAACTTCACTAAAATACACCCAACTATACCAAAGCAAATCCCTCACATTGATAACTTCAATGTGTCAAGGTCATATTCCGTCCTTATTACTCGTTTAAAACTCAACCATGGCAAGTTTCCATCTCATATTTATAAAATAGGTCTTGCAGCAACTAACATCTGCTCTTGTGACCATGAATCCATCGCGGATATGAACCATATATTTTTCGCATGTCCTCTCTATCAGCAGAATCGCATCAAAATCTTCAATTCTCTAAGTCAAAATAACATATCACTTCTCATTAATCTAACCTCCTTACTAAGTTCCGAAAGTAAAAATATTCATGACTGTTTAGTGAATTTCCTCAGAGAAATAAAATTGGACATATAAATCTTTCTAAATAAAACCAGAATAATTTTCTGTGGCAAATGGTCTACCCAATGCCAACTGTCCTTCAAAAAAACAAGTTTTATTTGTTTTCATTCCTTGTTGGTGCTAGTTTTTTTTTGATGGTGTAGCTACCAGAAAAACAAATAACCGCAATTTTACACGCACCCATGTTCTATTGCAACGATGATAAATTCACTGCAGAAACCTTGTAAATGCTGTCTTGTCAGCGAAAATGACGAAACTTGAGTACCTACCAAAACATCTTAGCCTATGATCCTAAAAAAATCAGCTACCTATTGCTACTAGTTGTAACAGGAAAATTATATTGAACTGCTAATCGAAAATTATAAAATATCAAACTTTCTAAACCAAAATTACGATAATTGGATAGTAACAAGCAAAAGTGGAGTAGAATTGAAACAGCAGAAATGGCATTTTTGAGAGAAGTAAAAAGTAATAATTTACAGAGAATTAGGAATGACAAGTGTTATGAACGATATTACAAATTATAGATAAAAGTGGAACGAACATGTAGAACGAATGACAGTCGGAAGAATATCTACTAAAGACGGAGTGTTGATAGACTTGGGAAAATATGGAAAATAGATTGATGCTTTGGAGACGGAATGGGCATGTATGCCTTGGAAGGGAGGAAGAAGAAGAAAATTATTAGTAATTATATCTAAAGACGTAAAATGTAATGAAAATGAGTTTTACGTTCCTTCTATCTGGATGATATCGTTTTGGAAAATCATCAAGCTCCTAAGTTCTTCTCAAGAATGTGATCTTTTGACATTTTCCGAATATTTATATTTGATTTATATACAAAAATAGCAGAGGCATTAGCCTATTATGCCCATGAAAAATTATAAGTGTAAACATTTTTACAAGATGTAGGAAAAAGGAGTTGAAGAAAAATATTGACATAGAAATTATATATTTTGTGGTTAGGTGGAATAATAACGATTCTTGAAACTGTTTGGAGATTGTTCCAGTTTGTAAAAATTATTAGTACCTACCATGCATAATTGAATTACCGAGGTACTATTGATATGTTTATATATTATTTTATAAACCAGTGGTGCCTGGTTTTATGAGAGTTTTTTCTAGTATTTATCACTGAACTGATTGCAATAAAATTCTAGAACTATATACCTTACATTAAGAAGTAACAAAATAAGCTACAAAATATATGGCATGTAATTTAAAAAATACATCAACAGGGCGTCACATAATTATTGAGGCAATGACTAATTTAAAATAATTTTCTGAGATGGGCCTCCTATTAGAGATGAAGTTTACAAAATATGAAACTTTCAACTTAAATTTTAGCTCAGCTTTAGAAGACCGGAGCTGAGTTGCCTGACATCAGGTTTATAATATGGAACCAATGGGCGCAATGGGGATGCAGCAAATCTTTAATCATTTCCATCTTCAGGGAATCTAAAACCGTACATACAAAAAGCTAATAATTTCTTAAACTAATTAAGTTGAACTTAAACTATGGTGAGATTATAAATGGATGTTGACAAAATACGATTTATATCATATATTAAACGATACAAATTAAAACATTTTCTAGACTTATGCACACAACCTTTTTAAAACAGTTCCTATTCTTATTTTAAATATCTGATGTAGATAAACATATACAAATCTAAGCACATGTCAGGCTTCCAGCACTAAAAATCTTTTTTTCTATCAACATTTTTTTATGTAATTTTATTAGATATATTTGACGAATATCACATCTAAAAAGTGCCCATCAGTAAGTTGTTTGTAAATAAATCAAAAAGCACCAAATATGTAATTGGTTCATATCAAGAAAATTTTCATTGTTACGTTATCAAAAACTAATCTAGTAATTAAGGAAGCATAGCAGAGCTCAGACAAATAATCCTGCTGGAAAATTATAATCCAAAATAAACAGCTAATCTTTGCATAATTAATACGCAAACTTATTTGTAAACTTGTTGAAAGGTACCATATTCTAATCTTGTAATGTTTTCTTAAGTGATACGTTGCTAAAAAAATGTTTGTCAGAAATGTTGGGAACAGCTTAATATTTATGTAATACCCACAAGTTGATGGGCTCAACTTCTTCCATGGAAAACGCGCCACTCGCAAACTGCCTATTTCACTAATAATTTAATAATAATAAGTAGTAAAGATAATAGTATCTCTCTGAGGACAGGGACCGTTGGCGTAAAATCATATAATATCAAAAATTATTCTATCAACACATATGAACCAACACTAAATTTTCAGAAACCTATTCATGTATTGTTATGGAGAAAATGTAATATGTAATAACTGACGTAGCCAAACCTGTTGGCAATACACGTGTCAAATCCTAAAGCTTACCAGAAAACTGCATTAATTTTTGATTTATGTAGGTAAATTTTCTTTATCTTGAAATTGTATCATTGGATTCGTTATTCGACAATTCCATGCTTCTATCACTATTCCGAGGCAATTCAATACAAACTGTCTTTTAACGATAGCTTTTGTTTATCATATTTCATGTTATTGAAAAATTCCATTTTTCATGCGTTCGAAACATTAGATTCAAAAGATTATTCACATCAATGAAAATTCAGATATTGATTTTGTTCATTCAAAGCAGGTATTGTATATGTAGAATAAAAATAGGCTTTCGATTTCAGCCATCTGCTGCAGGAACAACAAACATATCATTAATCTTATGCTACGATCATAATGTGTTCAATAGGGACATACTCCAGAATTTAATTATAAAAAGCACAAAAAGCACCCGTCTCTTTTTGTTAAGACTTTTTTTTACAAAGAGAATAGTGTAGCAAATTTGACCGCTGTGGATTCCATTAGGGATATGACATCGATTTTTTTGATCGCAAAGAAAAATCCTGTAAGCGTCAATCAGTTTTGAACCAAAAACTTTCATAGCACTAGTCACTACACATAGGCGCAGCTAAACGGAACACGTGAAGCCTCAAATTCGAACTATAAAAGTTGCGCTAACGAGTTCATCAAATATAAACCGTTCAAGAAACAGATGGATTGGTATACTGACAATATCTAACGTTGTCAAACCATGAAATCGGACTCATTGAAATCAGCCGATTATCTTTTTAATATGTTATAATAATCTTTTGACACATTCATCCTTCAAAATATTTGACATAATTAAAAATAATCAGTGTGTTCCTAAATACAAAACATTAGCCTGCCAGGCTTAAATTATGTCATCAGTCAATGCCATATTCCTATATTGAGACCATATATCTGTCAATTTTCTACGGCCATTTTAATCGTGGCCAGCATATTACGATTTGTAATTGGTTTTGTATTGACAAAGAACATCAAAATTAAATACAAAACATAACTTTCAACTCTTTCCCAGCTACCAAGCGTGTCCACGGGTAGCGGATGGGGAAGTCCAAAGTAAATTTGATGATAGAAATGTCTTGAGAGCCTCTGGATCCTTATTATTAAAGCTTGTAAAAAAGGAGAGTTGATTGATGAGTGATAAAATCTAAGAAATCTTATCTCATGGGTGATTATCTCAAGACTGGCACTGCCATTAATAAAAATAACCTCGCTGTAGATTTGGCCGTCAGTTTTCGAGGACGTAATTACACACAGGAATATATTAAACAAATGAGCAGAAGCTCAGTCCAAATAAGAATGGCCAGTGGAAGGACAAAATTCAAAAGAATACGCACTGTTCCATTCACAGACTTCAGGTAAGAGAATACCTTATAAAAGAAATCATTACAATTCATTCTGACGATACAATATAGCATAAATAACATGAAGGTGGAAGCATGCGAACAACGAGTTAAACCTCAAATGCTTCCGGCTTTAGAATATATGCTATACCTTGAGAGTAACCCACCACCAAACGCAGTCAGAGACCTGGCTCTAAAAAGCCAGATCACAGCAAAAGCAGCTAATGATAGGGTGTGATGTCAATGAACACCAGTGGGAAAGCAAGGATATTAATGAAAGAGGTGAGTCAACTTATAAAACGAATAAACAACGGATACGTTAACTTAACTGACATTTGTCACTTATTCGCAGGGGATTACGGTAAATAAATGCACAGTGTCTTGGAAATATTGGAAAAGGAAGTTCAGAAATGGAAATCCCAAAGGCACTATGAACCAATTCCAACCACGACAGAGGAACTCGAGATAACAGTTAATAGAGTGAGCGTATAATGTTAAGGATCTTCAAATACTAATGCCTTATAATTCGAACACACAAAGTAACTAATGTGGAATGTGGAATTTAGACTGAAGAGGACAAATACCAGAAGGCTTTAAATTATAGCGAGAAAGAACAGAGAATACATCAGTTATTGGCTGAAATGTAAAGGCATCAGCGAAACCACGGAATCTATTCTAGGTACCAATGAAACCGCGAGGCTAAGATGCTCTCCCTGTTGTCCCGGAAGCATAAATAGTCCAACCGCCTCCTTATTCAAAATAGTGTGGAGGAACATTGAAGCTATAGAAACACACTTTCCAGGGAGTCTAGACATCGCTACCAGATTCTGAGAGAGCCGAAGGAAGTGAATCAAGTGAGTCATGTTTGATAAAATAGGCACTAGGGAAAGAGTATGCAATGAACTCATTCGATCTGTATAAATCGTCAGGAATAGCTGAGATACTCCCGGTAATGCTGCAAAAGCCCCTGGGGGAGATGGTGGAAATGCTGATAAAATATTCTCAGACTGCCTAAAATTTGGGAATGTACCAGAGATATGCAGAGAGGGATACTGTTGGCTCAATTCATAAAAGAAAATACAGAAGTGGACAAGGAATACAAGGCACAACATGCCTGGTAGAAAGTCATTTGGAAGTGGACATCATGAATCTATGAGCTCAATGAAGAAGTCCATAAAGGAAAAATAATACATTTTAGGGGTGTTCAACAATATGTAGAGAGAAGCTATAAAAGAAGCACTGGAGGAGCTAAAGCTGGAAAATACCACATGGAAACCATATAACCAAGAAAACAGCCACCCGAGGCACAACACCCTGCTCTTGTGGCTGATCGTGATAAACAAAATCTTCAGGGGTAGGAGAATAAATATATTAGCATATCCTGACGATATTTCGATAATAGTTACGGGAAAAGACCCGGATTGCGGACTTCACTGAGGCGAAAGGTTTAGGATTAAATCCTAACAAAGCCAAATTGGTCCTGTTTACCGGATGTTATAGAGTACCAAAATATCATGAGTATCCTTAAAAATGGAACTCGGAAATCTTAATCTTCACTGACCGATCGGTGGAACGTGTGCTGGTATAAATTCGGAGGCGCTGAAGGTTATTTTGACTCAGGAATGACTGCGGTGTCCTACAAGCCTAAGTAACATCACCATATACACGGACATTCAAGCATCTCTGTGGATTCTAACATCAATAATTATGTCTGTCAGTTTCCATGTACGTGTCGGCAAATTTATGAGGTTGATAAACTCACTGGATTTACAAATATATTAGTGTTGCAAATTATTGTTGAACTTATATTGCAATATTATTATTTGGAGCCTTTTGTTCACCTCAAATAAGGAAACAATTACCTAAACTGTATTGCCAAATCATATATGAAGAAAATATACAGTTTCTATATAATTTTATTTGAATAATATATTCCTCTACAATATAAACAAATCACATTATCCAAGCATCTAGCCATATCGGCCCTTGTGCTAGAGTTTCGCGACTAAAATAAAATTGGGAATGAAGATTATTATAATGTTACTAGATAGAGCCCCAATATAACAAGATCTCTCACTAGTTTGACAAACAATAAATTTTTCGCAACACCTGCCTGGAAACTACAACTTTCGAGAAATGATTATCGTGGCGAAAGTACTCGATATCCGCAGCTTTGAAGATAACACGCAATTTTACGAAACTAGTGCGTAAAGAATCTTTTCTACTAGTATCATGAATTAATTTACGCACTTTCGAACTAGTGCGTAAGTTAATAATAATAATAAGTAATGAGTTTTCGCACGAGAGCAGCATTCAAGGTTTTTACTGTCAAAAACTTCAACGCAGTGATCAAAGAAATAACGACTCTATGAAATTTAAAATGATATATTCTACACGTGTGGAGTGAGGCCAAACTGATAATCGTGAAACAATATTTGCTTCTAGGTATAATATATATATATATATATATATATATATATATATATATATATATATATATACATATATATATATATATATATATATATATATATATATATATATATATATATATATATATATATATATATAGGAGTTCATTGTAATTTCTGCCAATGATGGTGAGGTATATATATATATATATATATATTCGCTCTCGGAATCGTGTGGTTGTCATTACTTTCCTTGTCTCATTGTGACCTATTCCACACTCGCCCTTCAGCGAATATGACACATATCTAGGCTCATGTTGTAAAATCGTGATTGCCAGATATTCGCCTCTTCACGCACTTGTAGCATAAACTAGTATTAATGTACGTACTTTTAAGAAGACATCAATTCTAAGTTGTAGTCGTTATATTGAACGAGGAATTTTGGAAAATATTATCATTATGCCTATTTAATATGCTCATGTACCTCAAATATGGTCCTACGAATTTCGATAAGAAATTGTAATTGGAGTTTTGGAGACATACAAATGATCGTTAATACTCTCGTTTTTGTAATAATTAGTATATTTCTGAATTTATTCATAACAACAACATGCTAAGTTGTTAAATCACCTCGAAAGTATATAGGTAGGTACTCATAAAACATAAGCAGGTCTTCCTACTATTACCTCAATTTAGTACTCTCGCAATCTTTCAAGGTATTCAAGATTAGTAATAAATTATAAGGAAAACATGAATTATACTCTGTTCCAATAATATTGTAAAATTATTTTCAAACAACTCGTAATAATTGTCTATTCCATTAATAAAAGTGTTACTCTCTTACCTACTGACCTTTTCAAAAATTTAAGTTTTCCATACGAGATTAAAGATTTTCCAATAGAAAAAATCAATGGTTTCCAAGTTATAGCACTAGTGTAATATTAGGTATTACCGCTATATTTTAAAACCAATTATATTAATGCTGGTACTTCTGACATTGGTGATAAATGTCTTTTTTCTACCTACAACTACAAAACTTCAAAATATACTGGAGAACATGTTCAAAATACAAAGATGATATTTGACGGTTTTTGAATGAGCTATTGCTCATATGTATTACACATAAGATGTTTCATAGATACTTACATTTATTTGAATCAGAATATCAAAGATAGAGCTTACCTGAAGATATCGGCCTCATAGGACATGTCATGATGTTCTCGCACCGTTGTCCGTCGATGTTGAACTCCTCATTCTCGATATAAAGCTTGATGAAAGGCAGTCGCGTGTTCAAGTAATATCTACAATGCAAATTTCTGGGATATACGCCAGGATATGCAGGGGATTGTACGTAACAAGTTTGAAGACGACAGTCCCTAAATATTCGCTCGCAGTATGACCTGAAAAACGGATAAAATCAATCAACCAGGTGCGCAGAGGGAACAGGTAAACAGTTTTCCAATAGGTATGCTTGGAAATGGAGAATGTTTGAGGATGTTTTGTGGAAGGACTAGAGTTTCAATTTTCTACGGCTAATCTCGAAAATCTGCTCAACCATTTACAACTAGTCATTAAAAACAGAATGTTACATCTGAGTTAGAACGCATATATTCTTGATTTCTGGTTAAATACTAAGAGAATAATTTTCTTGTGATGTACCAATTGAAAGTGATTGTAAAATATAGAAAGGAGTTTTTATAAGCGATATTTTCAAGTAACTGAACTATTTAACAGGAAAAGTAGCTATAGTTTTTTTGATTATAAAGTTAAATTCAAAATTCAGAAGCTATAGTTTTTCATCAACATTTCTTTTAGACTGAAAATGTTTTTGAAATCGAACACATTTTATGAAATTATTAGTTCACAGTGTGATGAATTGGAAGATATAATCTCTAATAATTGTATAATAAAGTATCAAATGATCAAATAAAGAACGAATCAAAGATGTATGAACATAGAAACTACAGCCACAGCCGACTCTAACTTACATAGTCCGCCGTGCCACAACATTCTAGCTTATATTCGCATAACAATTATTTTTCGTCTCACTATCGATCCATCTTAAAATCATCTACTGTTATATAACATTATTTTAAATGGATTATCTATCATTAGAAATTAGAAGTGAATCTATTTTAATCTCCTAATGATCCATATTAATATTTCTATACTGGAATAATAAAATTTGAGTTAAGCGTCTCAGGATTTAGGTATATCTGCTGCTTTGAATCTCTCGAAAAGTAAAGAATTCGAATCAATTCATCTAAATTTCATTACTTTTAGTAATGACCATTTGGAATACAATAAATTTCAATTCTGTATTTATTTATGTTCTCTATCGAGTCATCAATAACAAATCATTCGAAGTGTACCATGTGAATATGGAAACATACCTATGCATGTCTTTAATCAAATTACCTGAAATTGCATAATATTGAAATATCACTTGCCACTTTTTGAAGCTACACTTTGGGTACCTTAATATTTGGATACAACTGAAGTGATGTATTAATTCTTAGTTTTAGTTCGTTTGCACCATTATTATGTCCTCAATTGTTTTTGTTGTAAATGCAACTGAAAAGAGATACATTGCTGCATGTAGGTATATAAGCAAACCTGTCTAAATATTCTGTAACTTACGTAAATTTTAATTGAATTGGAGTATTTGAATATTTACAGAATTGCATTAAAAATGAACGGGTAGATTCATAATGAGATTCAATCTAAAAAACTTCCGACTCTGCAGTGTAATATGCAACAATAGCTGACATATGATATGAAGATGACAGAACAGATTATGAAATAATCACAATTATTGTCAATATACACATTTATATAGTGCAGTTATCTTTTTTATAATGGATTTTTATGAAATCAAGCAATCTTCCAACATAAGAGGCGTATAGTTTTATTTACCAAGTTTATATATATTCTCAATTGCTTGCTAGATATTCACAAAAATAACGAAAAAATTCAAAGAAATGACACATCTCATAATTATACAACGAGAAATTGTAATTTGTTTCGTCCACCTGGACATCGTTTAATAACTTTTGATCGCAATACTATAGATGTAACGTTATATAATAAGCTACCATGGCATACTAAAGAATTACCTATCCACATATTCAAAAAAAGTTCCTGCTATCCACTGCTTCTACTCGGTGAGGGAGTACTTGGAAGCTCCTAATTTTAAAATGTAGTTTTTGTATTGTAATAATATTTTTTTTCTCTCTTCATGCTTTAATGTTTCTGACTAACCACAAATGGAATTTCTGTAAAGTGGCTGAATAAATATGTCTTTATTATATGTGAGTAATATTCCTGCCGTTGACCGTTCGCTGATTAAAAACGATTAAACTCATTATGATTATATGGCAGTTAATGACAACTAATTGTTATCTAACTCTAACAAACACATGTTGAGAAATCTATCCCATTTGTACTTCGAATGACTTTTTTGTATTGCTCAACATAAAATTGATTTTATGGTTCATGATGTTTCTCATCTTATACCAAATAATTTGAGCCAACTCGTAACTCCACTACTTGATAAATTATTAACTCCTAATTGTATAAGCATCGCATTATCTCCTAAATTAGAGTATTGTTTGGCTTGTACAGTTTGAAAACTCAGCAAAACAACGTTAAACCATCCGTAAAACAGGAAAAGGTATAAAATCTATTACATCTTTTGTATTATTCAGGCGGCCTCTAGAGACAGGGAAAATCGAATTCAAATATTTACATTTTTCGAGGATTGTGGATTGGCATAAGCGGTTAAAACTCTCCCTCTCTCTCTCTCTCTATCTCTCATCGTTTTCACTGAAATATTTTCACAACGGTACACGTGGGTTATAGAGAAGGGAAAGAACGATATCCTCCTATGACATATTTGCCACTAGCTTGATATAAAAGTATAAGTGAAAAGGACATTTTTTTTCATGATTTGAATAAAAAATTTACTGGTTGGTGGCACGGAAGTTTTTGCCATTTTCCTCAACGAACGAGTGTGCTCCAAATTTAATATTAGACGAAAGATAAAGTGCGGTGTTAGAAAGGTTGAATGAAGATAATATGTTACATTGTCACAGTATTGCTATGATATCAAGCTTGAATTTTAATAATAATACTTCAAATGTTTTCATAAGACGAATAACACACTCACATACATGGATTTCTTTGGAAGGTCTCAACACAATCCTTCAACATTTTCCTGAGATCATTATATTTTTATTTAAACGAAATTTGGGTATAATTCACAATTTGATAAATAACATTAAAAAAACTAGGACCGACTTCATTAGATGTTGTTTTGAAAAGTACGGAATAACAACACATAATTTTTCTCGAAAATCGAAAGTCTGAGGTGGCAGAATTAAAGATAAGAAAATATTTGGAAATGTTTAAATTGAAATTTTTTTCAAAAGAGTTACGGTTTTCGAGTTACAGCGATGTTAAAATCTCAAATATGTGTATTTTCGTTATGTGGAGGGGGCAATTTTCTTTGAAAAAAATTGAAAATCTGAGGCAACCACATGAAAGACCAGATTATTTGTAGCACTATTTATAATGAACATTTTTTCCTTAGAGTTACGGTTTTCGAGCGGTGGTAAAATGGAAAAAAATAAATTACTTATGCGTATTTCCGCTGGGATGTTTTGAAATCTATAAATAATAACAAGTACAAACAAAGAATATATGTGGGTAATATGATAAGTACTATTTTCTTTGGTATTAGTGAACGTGCAACACTTTTTTTTGACTAACGTTACACTCAAAAGTGTGATATAGATCATTTTTACAAAAATTGGATCAACGTTAGTAGTAGGTGCACTGAAAATTACAGAATAATATTAATTCTATTGGTGATGGTACTTGTGAAGTTGGTGCCAAAAGTTATCAATCTAACAGCAACTGCACAACTTCAAAAGTAACAGCATCAATATAATTAACATTATTTTGTAATTTTCAGTCCACCAACTAATAACGTCGGTTATTTATTTTTAATTTAGTACAGAAAATGTACACTCGTTAGACGTTATGACTCATTAAAAGTTATGAGTTTTGCAAATTTGGATTTTATTTATTTGCTGTGGTGTGAAAAAAATATTTTACTTACATAGAAAGAATAGAGAGAAATGCATGAATCACATCAAAGTTTCAAAGTATCCATTGACGGTTTCAAATTGCCTGATCTACTCGATCAGCCATCTTACAGCTGCTGTATATGATGATTCTATTGTTTACTTTCGATATCGGAGTTGGAACGAAGCTTACTTATATGAGGAAAATAAATATTTTCTACAAAAAATGGCCCAACTTCATTAGTTTCAAAATTACCAGTACCAATAGAATTGTTATTATTGACCGACGAACCCCAAACGGAGGAGGTATACCATTCGACTGTGTGCATTTTTTTTTGGTTTGTGCGCGCCTTTCATATAGTAATCGTACACCGATTTTGATCATTTTTGATTCATTTGAAAGAGGAGGCCCCATATTCATACAAACGGGAATCCGACATCTTGTTCCCTCCGAAAACCACCCCCGAAGGGGTTGGAGGTGGCAAATTTTCTCAAAAATTGAAAATCTGCGATGTTATAATTAAAGATAGGAGAATATCCGGGAGCGTTTAAATTGAACATTTTTTTAAATTCTCAAATATACCTATTTTCGCTATGTGGAGAGGGCGATTTCTGTCGAAAATTGAAAATCTGTTTGCAGTACATGAAAGACATAATTATTTATAGCAACATTTATAATGAACATTTTATCCTTAGAGTTACGGTTTTCGAGTTAAATCGATGTTAAAATGGTAACAACTAAAATATTCAAGGGTATTTTCGCAGCGATGTTCTGCGATCTCAATAATAACAACTACAAGCAAAGAATATACGTGGGTAATAGGATAAGTACTATCTTCATTGGTATTAGTGAATGTTTAACAATTTTCGTGACTAATTTTACACTCAAAAGTGTAAAATAAATATTTTTTTCAAAAAATTGGACCGACGTTTTCAGTTAGTGCACTGAAAAGTATAAAATAATATTAATTCTATTGGGGCTGTTACTTTTGAAGTTGTGCAGTTGCAGGTAGATTGATAACTTTTGGCACCAACTTCACAAGTACCAGCCCCAATAGAATTAATATTATTTTATACTTTTCAGTGTACTAACTGATAACGTCGGTCCAATTTTTTGTAAAAAATATTTATTTTGTATTTTTCATTGCACCAACTAATAAAGTCGATCCAATTTTTTGTAAGAAATATTTATCTCATTTAAAGATCATATTTTTCCGACAGCAAAAATTAAACACCATCTATTTGATAAAGAAAGAACTTGGCATGTTTTTTTCCAACTCTTCAAATCTACAATAACTAATCAGTGAATTAATGTTTGTTATATTCTAGACTTCTAGCTGATGATCTATACTAACATTTCCTAACATTTATCTTATTAAAGTAAATATTTTTCAATTGTCGTATGAAATATTTCCCTTCTTTTTGTTTAAGGAATTTAGCTAAATTCAAGTAGATATTTACTTTCATAAAAGAATTTATTTGACGCGATTTTACAAAAAAAGTATTGTAAGATTTAAAATAATTAGAATAATAACATTGATGAATTTTTAATAAATAACTTTTCAGAATAAACAACTACGACCGACTTCTTTAATCATGTGATAGTAATTATTAACTGAAATTAATTATAAATTTTGTATGATCAGGGATATCGCGTACTGAGGTAGTTGAGAAAAAAAATATATATCTCTATAAATATTTTTTACAAAAAATTGAACCGACTTTATTAGTTGGTGCACTGAAAAATAAAAAATAATAATAATTCTATTGGTAACTTTCAAGTTGTGCAATTGTAGTTAAATAGAAGACTCTTTGCACCAACTTCACAAGTACAAGCACCAATAGAATTAATATTACTTTGCATTTTGCAGTGCACCAGCTAATAAAGTCAGCCCAATTTTTTTTAAAGAAATATTTATTTCAAATATTTGAGTGTAACATTAGACACAAAAATCGTTGAACTTTCACTTGTAACATTACCTGTGTATATTCTTTGCTTGTACTTGCTTTTATTCAGAAATCTAAATATATCGCAGCGAAAATACGCATATTTCCAATATTTTCGAAAGAAATTACCCTATGTAGATAGTAAAAATACATATAATTGAGATTTTAATATAGCTGTAACTCGAATCCGTAACTCTTTTGAAAAAATACTCAATTTAAACGTTTCCGCATATTGTTCTATCTTTAATTCTGCCTTCTCAGATATTAGATTTTCGAGAAAAATTGCCCACTCCACCCCTTTCGGGGGCGTTTTTCTGAGGGAAGGGGATTTGAGTTTTTGCGAATATGGGACCATTTCTTAAGTCAACTCTTTCTAATGAATCAAAAATCATCAAAATCGGAGAGTACGTTTACTTACTATATATAGCGCGCGACAAACCAAAAAAACAGATAGTCGAAGCAGCAGAGCATAAAAGTATGATTGCGAAAAAGGCTCACTTTGATCTTGAGAAAATCTAGTAAAATTAAGATAACTTCTAGTAAATAAGTTTTTTAGACTGCAGTAAAATCTTAGAACCAAAATGATATGTATTCTCTGTGACAATATATCAACTAGCTGTTCTAAAATTCAAAACATTGGCCTTGCCAGGGTTAAAATGGCTGTCGAAAATTGACAGATATATGTACTCAATATAGGAATATGACATTGACTGGCCAGGCTAATGTTTTGTTTTTAGGAACACAAATTTCATCATTTCATGACTGTATAGCGCCTGAACTACATAATTTTGTTTTGCCGATTTTTGATCTCAGTAATACGTGATAGCATTTTGAAAAGAGACACTTTCTATCGATACCTGGAATAATTTGACACACCAAAGGTAACCTACAACCCTAGATCCACTGCTCAGAGGTGTGGTAAATTCAACGATATTTCCCTTATATCATAATAATCTTTGGTATGGTTTCCAACACATAGCTTATATCCTACAAAAATATCGTCCTCTTATCCTCACAGAACACAGTCATTCTCTGTGAAAATATTTCCGTACAAAGGAACAAAGTTCAACCGCTTAAACCGATCCACAATCCTCCAGAAATGTAAATATTTAAATTCGATTCTCCCCACTGGCAGAAATGTCTTGAATAATATAAGGGATAAAATAGATTCAATGTCTTTTTCTGTTTTTTTTTCTTTTTGTTGGACGGTATTGTTTTATTTTGCGACACGTCATTTTGATTGACACTTTGATCTGAGGAAGTAGAAATATAATACAGCAGGGCAACTAGTATTCTCATAAAATATCCTGAGATATAAATGTGGTAGGTATATAGGGAATAACCGCTTTTTATTAGAATATTGTAGAAAGTAAAGGTTATTTAGTTATTTATAGCCTGATAAAAATTACGTTAGAGAATAATAAAATATATTAAGTACATACATTTTTGATCGAAGAACCAAACGGTGGAGGATTACAACTCCACTATTTGTCTGCATGTGTTTTTTGTGGATGTTCGCGCCTTTTAAATAGTAAACTTACTTAATTTGATGGACTATGGAGAATTATTCCCATTGAAATTGACATTTAACATGTCCTTCCTTTCAAGAACTTCTCCCAAAGGGGTGGAGGGGGCAATATTTTTCGAAAATCGAAAATTTGAGACGACACAATTAAATAAAAAATCATATACGGTAAAGTTTAAATTGGAAAGTTTTCAAAAACTCATAGATTTCCGAGTTACAGCAGTGGAAAAGTATAAAATATGTGTGTTTCTGCTATGTGGTGGGGACAGTAAGGTTTCTGAATTATAGCAGTGATAACGTATTATCCTCCACCATTTCACGATGTGAATATATTACTTTTGGTTTTTGAAAAATCTGTTTTTTTAAATTTTTACCCACAAAAACCACGCCAATCAAAAAGTATGGAATATACCCAATATTGTGCCTGAAATTATCTATCGCTTGTAAAAAAACAAAAAACTCACGTCATTCCCGTTCGACTTACGGCCGAAAAAAACAGTTTTTTAGACCATTTTCTAAGGAAAATCGTCGTTTCCGAATGATTCCGGTCATGTGGACAAGTGAAAACATGTTTAAACCACAATTTGACATGCGACTTTCCAACTAATTTTGTGATCATTCCGGAACCTGTAGATATTATCATCTTTGTGAACTCATAGCTCATACCCTTAATCTTTTCCTTTTTAATGAGGAGGCGACGGCTATAATAAATTCTTTGGCATAGACATTGCATAACTAATTGACTCTATGGTTGAGAAGGTATTAAAATATAGAAGGCATCTGCTGAGAGAAATTTTTAAATTTTTAACTCATTCTATTTTGCAATGCTATTATCACATACCCTTGCACTACTTCTCCTCTGCGGTTTGGATACAGTTCTGGATGCTGGCCGTATCTCAAGTACACCACAAGCTGTTGCTCGGCTCTGGTATCAAAGCTGAAGTAGGTTTGATCGGTGAAGTTCTCGACATGGAAAACCACCTTAACGAACGATGTCTCAGACATAAATGTCTGAGGTTGCTCGCTTTCGCCGCAAAACATGCCAGGTTCTTTTCGATTTGAAACGTCCGTTTTGGCATTTCCATCGACAATCTGTGAGAGAAAAAAAAAACACATTATATTTTAACCTAATTTTCAGACAGGTGAAGGTTATGAAGACAAGATTAAATTGTGTTTTCGACCAGTTCTGGTCCACAGGTAGACAATCAATATGTATGTAAAGCCAGACTCGTTTCGATTGACTAATTTTTTATACAAAGCAATATATAAAAGATGGTTTTCAGGTCATATTCCCAGTTTTCAAATATTACATTAACTTTTAAGTTTTAGAGTCAATTATATGTTATTTATAAACATCACACCAATAATTTACATTGAAATAAAGTTACTTCGCAAACAATTTTTGGGAAATATTCACCTTTTTGACTTAATTGCAGCAGTTTAGACAACTAATTTTGATTAATCCTCATTTATTTAACATTATCAAAAAATGCTCAGTTTCCATTAAACAAAAATACTAAGTGATGAAAAGGTCTAACTGTAAAGCTCTTCATTGGACCTCCTGTATTTTTTGACGATGTAAATTAATGCCTCAGGACCAGATCAATCGGTATGGTGAATTAGAGTTCGACAATGAACGCCCAACAAAATGTATTTTTAATTAATTTCCATTTTATGTTATCTAGCAAAAATTCCATCGAATTGAAAAGGCTCTCGTGATTCCGATTTAACGGATTTATGTTGTTGACGGATAACTGAATGTGTTAAAAATTACCAGCAGCTGATTCTTTTCTCCCTCTTTCAATTTGATTTTTAGCATTGGTAACGTTTGTACGTTAACGTTAACGACATATTTCAATGAGTCGCATTAAAATTTCTATTTAAAATTTAATATTGGGGGCTGCAAAGTACAATAAACTATCGATGCAACCAATATAAAAAAGTACGTTCATTATATTAGTGTTGTCCCTCAACTAAAATGTATACAGTAAGATAGTTGAGAGATAAATAACGCTTTTCTAGTTCTTCTTAGATACTAGATCCATAATTAGGTGATTTCAGCATAGCAGAACTCGTCTGACACAAGTTGAAGATAACTTCTTTTTTGAATTATCAGTATAACCCAGGAAACATTGTGGTTGAAATGAAGTAACATTGAGAAAATGTAGGAGAAACGAAACTTCATTATAATTGAAGTCTTTAAGAGCAAACTTTGTTTGGTAACCCCACCTCATTGAGTTTTCACCACCACACTGAAAAATGGTTTTAAAAAGAGTGCAAAATTATTTAAAAATTCCTACAACTCTGGCTCATACAAAGCAGAGATAATTTAGAATTAAAATATTACCATTCACTAAGTGATTCCGCCTGTGCTCCAACCAATTTTGTGATCGTTCCGAAAAAGTTATTTCGGTACATGGCCATGAGTATAAATTAAATGGACTGACATGCACACTAGAAAGTAAATAAAATAAAAACCTACATAATATATATGGGTCGTTCTTTCCATGAATTTTCATGAATTGTTCAAACGCTGCACATGCGCCTAAGACGGAGCCTCTACAGTGTCAGAATAGTTTCGTGACAATCATAAAAATGATGGATGAAACGATCCTATTATTTAAAAGAAAATGTTTGAGTGGAGATTTTTAGAGCCGCAGCATCAAAAGTCACGGGATGTTTGATCGCCAACCTCCGATAGAAGAAGGCGCAATAAAAATAAAATAGTAGGGTGGCCGTTGTATGCACTGCACTGATTTCATTTGCCCATCCATTACAAACATATAATTTTTTGAATATAATTACCTAACTGAGCATTTTAAGAAAACTAGGCCTAATAATTTTGGCGCCATCTAGTTCTTTCTTACTCTTCTTTTTGGTTTTCTGTTTGCCTAATAATTTTGCCACCATCTAGTTCTTTCTTGTTCTTCTTTTTAGTTTTTTTGTTTGATATAGTTTCTCTACATCCTTACAGCACATCATCTTTATCTTTTTGTTTTTTCTTGTGCTGATGATTGTTTGTCTTAGATCTTTTTTTGTTGGGAGCTGAGTAGGTGGGGAAGGGATCTTTTTTACGTTGAGCAGGATGGGAAGGCTCTTTTTTATTAAGCGAGAAGGATGGTTATTTCATATTAATTTGAACGATCTTGTGGTTGTTTGGACTTGGGACATGTTTTTTTATTGATCAGTGCGAGCTTTACGGAACCGGCGATAAATATTTAATATATGACACGTTACACAAATAAAAGTAAAATGTCGTCAATGCTTTTTAGAAAGTAGGACTACCTCAAGAAGAAGAAGAAGAAGAATAAGATAGGAACACGAAACATAGAACAAACATCGACGTGATTTACTAAGCATTTATTGCTTAACTTGGATAACGGTTAGTTTTCAACGGCTAGAAGACACCAATTAGATACTATGCTTTTTTATAAATATTCGAATAAGATTTAGTCACAAATAACATAAAACTTTTAACTGTCATTTAAAAAATTGATTAATTATCAAGTTTGCTTTTGTTGTATCTCATTTGCAAAAGCTGATGTTCTTTTATAACGAGGAAGCATAGGTTCTACATATTTTTGTTCTTCTGGTGTTGAAATATATGTGGAACAAACTTGGTCGATATGACGTTTGAAGATGTATACTTGATCCAATTTTAAAAATAATGAAGTTGTCCGAGTTTGCAGCCAGGTGGATTGACCAATCCAGTGAAATTCAAGCACATCTGAATTCAGCAGAATCATCGACCAAATTTTGAAAGTTTTACTGACCGTAAAAAAAATATCGGTTCATCTTTGTCAAGCGAGTGAAGCGCACGTATATGAGTTGTCTCCTTAATCTAACTTGAAAATCAAGCGGTACAGAGCAAATCATATTCAATCAAAGATAAGATAGTGAACTGATTGTGTTTTGTGTTAGATTGAATTGGAGAAAGCAAAAAAATAGAGTAAGTAAGATAAGTAGGAATAATTAATAATAATTAAATCTAGGTCAACTGTCCATATAAACAAATCATCGTCGACCGTACATTGGCCGCGCTGGATTGTTAAGCGGTGTTGCCAGATCCAATAAAAAATCTAATAAATTAAAAAGAAATATATAGAATATATAGCTAAAGATTGAGAAGAGTTAGACTTCTGACGGGTCGACCGGAGACTACTCTTAGCGCGACCAACAGGGAGAAAAAATAATATAGAAAAATATGCAGAAAATTGAGGTGATGTTCTCGCAAATTAATGGAAACATAATACAAATGAAAGACACAATGGATAACTTGATACTAGAGATAAAACAGATAAAAACAACTAACTTAAAACTGAAAGATAAAGTAGAGCAACAAGAAGAGCACATACAAAAACTAGAGAGAGAAATTAGAATCAAAAATATCATAATAAAAGGAATCAAGGACGACAATAATGAAAACCAGAGCGAAGTAGAGGACATGGTATGGGAAATGATACATTGGAATGAACATCGAAAAGAAGATAGAACTGGATGAGGCCAGAAGAATTGGAAAATATGAGGTAGATAGAAACAGACCAATTCTATTAAAGCTAACAAAAACTAGTACAGGATTCGAAATACTGAAAAATACACAGAAATTGAAAGGTTCTGAAATTTAGATTAACGAAGACTACCCTATAAACATTCAAAAAGAAAGAGCTCTCCTGTTACCGCAGCTAAAGGAAGCTAGGAAAAAAGGATACATATCGCTCATAAGATACATCAAGTTGATAGTAAATAATGAACAATACACCGCAGAAGAAGAAATCAATTGTAAAAAAGAACAGTAATTGAAAGATCACCAGAAGGAGAAAGTCCAGATACCCAAGCGAGTAAGCTGTCAAGAAATTCACCGTCAAAAAACCAATGAAAAAAAAATACAAAAGAAAACACGATACATAACACAAGCAATGGACAAGGATATGCTAAACAATATAAACGGAAAACACTCGCGAAGTCTACGAAAACACTAACATGGAAAATAGCGACATGGAATATAAAGAGCATTACTGGAAAAGAAAATGAACTAGAAGAGGAATTTGAGAAGTTAGAGGTTGATATACTGGGAATAACTGAAACGAAAAAAAAGGCCAAGGTATGATAAAACTGCACAATAACAATATATTAATAAACAGTGGAGTATCACAGGGAAACAGAGCAGCTGCAGGAGTTGGGTGCATAATTAATAAAGAAATTGAAGAGCAGATACAAAAATGGATACCATGGAATGAACGCATACTGACGGTAGAGATGAAAAATAATAAGACATGCCAGATTAGATCAATAATAATAGCTTATGGGTCAAATGAAGATGATAAAGTCACCAATAAAGATAAATTTTGGAACGAGCTGTCATGAATAACAGACCAAACTAAAGGAAAGAAATATTTAATAGGAGATATCAATAGCAGAGTTGGACGAAAGGATAATGTATACAAAACAGTTATTGGAAAATTTGGAGAATTAACTAGAAATAATAATGGTAGGAGACTACTTGATTTTTGTCTCACAAACGATTTTATTATAACAAACACGTTTTTCTCTCATAAAGATATACACAAATATACCAGAGAAGTACAGAGTAGAAATGAAAAATCAATAATTGACTATGTAATAACAGAAAGTCAGTACAGAAAAACAATAATGGATACAATAGTTAAAAGAGGAGCAGAAATAGGAAGTGACAACTATCTAGTAATAACGATAATACGAGAGAAAATCGAAAAACAGAACCCATCAACTAACAAGGCACAAGGAAAAAGCACTCACATTAAGTTAATAAAGTCTTATAAACTTGGAGATAAAGAAGTAGCAGATAGATACAAAAATGAAATAAATATTAAGTTCATAAATAATAACACAAGTAAAGAAAGCAGAAACATAGAAAATTATTGGGGGATATTTAAATATATAGTACTAAGCACAGCTGAGAAAGTATGTGGAACGAATAGGAAAAACAATAACAGGAAGCAAACGGCATGGTGACTGACGGGATTAAAATTCAAGTGAAGAAAAAGAAGGGAGCCTGGAAATATTACTTGACAAAAAAGACAAAAGAAAGTTACGACATATACCAAAAAGAAAGAAAATACACTAAAACGATAATAAAGGCCTCCAAGAACAATCAATGGAGAAAATTTGGTGAGAAGATGGAACAAGACTCTAAAGGGAACCAAAAACTATTCTATCGAGCACTTAAATCGTTATGAACAGAAAAGCAACATTATACGCAGAGCATCAGAAATAAAAACGGTGAAATAATAACAGAAGAAAAAGATATTATGAAAAGATGGAGAGAGTACTTTATGGAACTTCTCAATGAAAAACAAGAAGGGGTACAAATAGAAGAAACTGAAATACTACAACAAGAAGAGGAAAATGAAATAACCATGGAAGAACTAAAAAAAGTAATAGAGGAACTGAAGAATGGGAAGGCTCCTGGATATGAGAAAATAACATCAGAAATGATCAAAAATATTGGACAAAGAGGTGAAGACAGACTGCTAGATATCTACAACAAGATATGGGCCGAAGAAAAACTACCAGAAGACTGGAAGAAATCGTTGATTATCCCGATACATAAGAAGGGAGACGCAAAAGACTGCAAAAACTACAGAGGAATAACCTTGTTATGTACAGCAATGAAACTGTTTGAGAATATAATAGAGAAAATAATAAGATCCAAGATCGAAAGTACATTAGAAGAATCACAGAGCGGGTTTAGAAGTGGAAGAAGCACACAGGACCATATTTTCACGATTAAACAAATCACAGAAAAAGCAAGCCAAGAAAGAAGAAAAGTTTATATGACATTTTTAGACCTAGAAAAATCTTTCGATGAAGGGCCGAGGTGTAAGCGGTAAGATCATAAGACTAACACAAAAAATATACGAAGGTAACTTAAACTCAGTAATTAGAAACAATATAGCCTCGGAAACATTTACAACCAGTACCGGAGTAAGATAGGGAGGAAGCCTTAGTCCGCTTTTGTTTATCATATTCATGGATGATATTATTAAAAAATGCAAGCCCAGAACCAAGAAATTAGAAATAGGACACACTCGCCTAGAAAGAATATCAATAAGCAAAGGAGCATTTGCAGATGAAAGACCAACAAACCAATTTAAACATATGGAACACGGCATTGAAGGAAAATGGACTAAGAATAAATAAAAACAAAACCAAAGTCATAATGGTTGGAGAAAATATAGAAAAGCTGAAGATAGTTATAGATGGAGACCATATAGAACAAGTAGATCATTTCCAATAACTCGGAGTAACTTTAGACGAAAAAGGGAAACAAGAAATAGATCTCAACACCAGAATACAAAAAGCCAATAAGCTCTACTTCGCATTGAACAAAAAATTTATAAACAAAAAAGTCATAAATAGAGGTACACAACTCAAAGTTTTTAAAACGATATATAGATCAGTACTTACTTTTGGTTGCGAAACATGGGTATTGACAGAGCCGCAGAAAAGTAAGATACAGGCGGCGGAAATGCGGTACTTAAGAAGAGTTAGAGGGGTCACCAAAAGAGACAGAATTAAAAATACAGATATAAGACAAGATCTAGAAATAAAACCAACCCTAGAATACGTTGAAGAGAGACAACTATCTTGGTGGGGACAGGATGGACGAAAACAGGCCAGTTAGGCGAGTATGGAGAGCTAGAATACAGAATAATCGCAGAAGAGGCCGATCAAGGAACACCTTGGATAAAATAATCACACAAATGTTGGAGAAGAGAGGGACGAACTGGAAAGATGCCACTGGACTAGCATACGACAGAAAGGAATGGAGAAAATTTTTGCAGATATAAAAGATTGTAAGCCCTACACCATTATATATGGTAGAAAGGGTATATATATATATATATATATATATATATATATATATATATATATATATTTCGACATCATTTTAAATGGATCTAAGTATTAAGAATTTCAGGAAAATCTTCGTGCGTGTCTTAATTGCTTGCAAAAATTTGTTTTAGATTTAAATGTATTTTTTCAACAACACATTTTATCATTAGGCAGAACTTTCATCAATGAAAGTAGCCCGCTAGAGGCATTAAATACTGATAACGGCATATTCAGAGGTTAACATATCTTTATTCCATGTGATCTTATGTAAGCACTTTTGAAATAGTTATATCGTACTCACGGTGACATTACAAATATGTAGTTCGCTCGTAGGCATGTGTATTTGAAATCAATTGACGACATCGAAAAACGTGTTGAATCATGTCCCGCTTGTATAAATATTAGAAATAGTTCAGCTGCATCCCTGGATGAACCGGAAGGATACTGACAATAAATCCATAATGATTGCTTCAGACCATATCAGTTATTGTCGAGGCAAAACCCAATGTGCAGAGATAAAATATCCTCATCACCATTGATTATATAATTGCTACGAAATGTATTCGCCCGTCACGGATTTCCAGAGGTTATGGTCTCAGTTGATGCAATTATTTTCACCATTGATGAATTTTAATTCAATTGCAAAAGTGCCGGGATTTCCACTTAGTTTATTGCTCCAGGTCATAATACCACTAATTGATTAGCAGAGAGGTACGTTTAAATACAGTAGGTACCACAAACTGGAAGCAGTGGCTGGCGAACCACTATCAATATGAACAAAAGTAAGAGAAATACTTTTGCGATTCAGAGCAACTCCAGCAAAACTGTATTTACAAAGGAATATCTGAATACAGCTTAATGCACTCACACCAGGATTAAAGACTTTTGTATTAATATAATGAAATTCAAATGATTTAGTTATTGATTGACAGTTTTTTAACTATATTGAATTGTCATGTACTGTTTAACTGTGTGCTAAAGGGTGTGGGAGAGCTCACTTTAATTATTCACTCCAAATTTCCCAGTTTGCTTCCAAACGTTTATTTTCAAATAAACTTTGTGTGTTAGTACTTTTTAGTTTCAATTTTTCACTTTGACAATCATATTTGAGATCTATGACCTCTATATTTCATAGAAAATATTTATATTTCATTATTCAATACCAAAATAAACAACGATGACAACTAGTTTAACTAATTAATCAATAAAATTTTGACATATGACGACCCGCTCACGTAGCGTGAAGTTTGCGACGAAAGGACAAATGGCTTAGCTGCGGCTAAGGTTAGCCACCGTTAATCCCGCTTCAAACAACGCTAAAAAATTTAAGCCTCCATGCGAGCTAAGCACGGGTTAAACATGATTAGCCACTGTTTCGAACAACAGGCCCTATGAGTCTGGTTGATTGATTCCATAGACTGACAGTGTGCTCCTAAATACAAAACATTAGCCTGGCCAGGCTTAAATTATATCATTAATCAATGTTATATTCTTGTATTGGGTCCATATATCTGTCAATTTTCGACGGCCATTTTAACCCTGGCCAGGCTAAGGTTTTGAATTTTGGAACAGCCAGCAACTGTGTCCCATGATGGCAAAAACTATATGTGTACGTCACACATACTTTCTGGAAGGATCGAGAATAAATTTACTAATTCTAGAATCAATTGATGAAGTACACAATTAAAAACTAAAGTAAACAAGACAGTAGAACAAATCGATACCAAAACGAATGATAACCAAAAGAAAGTAACGTCTCGATCAAACGTCATGACAATTCCTCTATACGGTGAAGGTCTGTCGATATCAACCACTTTTATTTTACGTAGGGACTTCTGAATTCTATATACGACGTCGTTTATCTTCGTCACCACAGTGTATGTTCATCTTTTGAGAACGATCCTTTCGTCTTTGTGGATTGTACAGCCACACATTGTCACTACTTTTAAATAGTCCCGTTTCTACACCAAGATCAAATCTGGCCTTCATTCGTCCACTGAAAATCTTCAACTGCTTTCTGATAAGATCGTGTAAGTCCTCTGGTCTTCGCCTCAATCTCTAAATATAGGCATTTACAGATGTGGGAGGTTCGCTTGGTGAACCAAAGAAAATGTCAGATGTTTCAAATTTCTACCAAGCACAATGCCAACAGGAGATTCTTTGGTCGATTCATGGGTGGAAGATCTATAGGCCATTAGGAAGAGCAGTATACACTTAACCCGGTTTGTTTGGTGTTCATTGACTGCTGAGTTCAAGTAATTTTTCGGTGTTCTGTTAAATCTCTCTACCATTCCATCGGATTTTGAATGCAGTGGAGTTGTACGAGTTTTCTTGACCACCACTAGGATACACATACTTTAGAAGATATCCAACTCAAAAATCCGGCTTTTGTCCGAATGAATCTCCATTGGCACACTAAACCGATTTATCCAATGTTCAATTAGGGTATCGTCTATAGTTTTTGCCTCCTGATTTGATACTGTGAGTACCTCTGGCCATTTACTAAATTAATCCGTGATGACTAAGAGATATTTGTTTCCGGAACTACTTATTGGTAATAGCCCCGTAATGTCAAATGGCGCACGCACATTGTACTGCTGAATCCTGTGGTGGGCTCTGGAAATTGGACCTTTACTTGTAAAGCAGGCATCGCATCGTCGACACCAGTCCTCTAACCAGTAAAATCTTTCTTTGATCTTCGATAAAGTTTCATTGATACCTAAATGGCCACCACTTGCTCCACAATGAAGCTTTTGCAGTGCAATCCTCTTCCGTGGAAGAATAATTTGCAAATAAAGTGTGCAACCATCACTATTTTCCCACTTGCTACTAGAGATTCCCTAAATTGATCGGTATCCTTTTATCACAGAAAACATAGCTGAAATGTATAGCTGAAATGTCCTGCCAAGTAGGTCTTGTTCCATTAATTTTCCACATCATAACTGGTCCATTTTCTTTTTTATTCAGTTGATCTTGCCTGAGTAGTTGTGAACTCCAGTTTGGGTCAACATTTTTATTCAAGTACGTTTGACATTCCGAATTTCCGGTAAATTGTTTTAGAGTCTTGAACAGTTTTTGTAGCCTTCACCGTTTCTGTGGTTATTATCAGGATGATGTTCAATCATGAAGTCATATTCCTGAAGTTGTTGGAACCCGCGCGCTATCTGAACTTCTGGACTCTTAAACTGAAACGGCCTTATAAGTGATGCCTGATCGGTCTGTAGAACAAATTTCTGACCGTATAAGTATTTGTGGAAATGTCTTATGGCATTGACTACAGCTAGTAACTTCTGCCAGGTAACATAGTAATTTTGTTCAGCCTTTGTTAGAGTCGCACTGTAACAGGCTAGATTAACCAGAATAATAATATCAGCATCTTATTATTACATGACATTGACAAATTTCATTTTGCCGTCCAGTATGCAGGTATTTCTAAGTGCAAACCATAAAACAGAGAGACCTGTTTTTTGTCTTCAAACCTCACCTTCCACTCAAATTTCGACGAAATATGAACGACCGTGATCTTGATTAGCAGCTATATATACAAAGTGTATCAATTTGAACATAATTACGCTTCAGTCATATCATCATAGGAGCGATAAAACTACCCTTATATGGATCTGCAACGCATTTACTTATTATTCCTAATAACAAATGGTAATTAGATATATATATATATATATATATATATATATATATATATATATATATATATATAAGTTTTAATTGGGTTTAACGTTTCATTAGCTTCAACTAATGATCGAATATGCCGCGCCAGTTAGAGTATTGAGTTTGAACAATGTAACGAATCTTGCATATTGATGGGCCCATTGTGAAGTAAATTGTTAAGTAGATATTGCATATATAGCAGAGAGGAGAGTAGTTGGTGGGTATTCGCTGTGTATACAAAATTACGCGATATCGCTGAATATGGATGGTTGTACTGTATGTAGACCTATATGTTTTTATAGGATACGATGTCAGCTTACAGTGTATTACGATATTTTAGGGATGCCTATTATAGATGTTTCCCGTTTGTCTGTTTTGCCATTATACAAGTATTTAGCTCTATAGGAGCTTAATTTATTCTTTGGCCCTTTATGTTTTTGCTATTCTTCTTCTGATTGATAACACACCCTTTTATTTGCAGCCTTGATGTTTTGAATGCGGTGTTCATTCATCTGATATTTTTCCAGACTTCTACGGTTCTTGAAATATGATCCATATTTTATTTGACGTTCTTTTTTTAGCGGTATAACAAAGAACACGTGGAAAACTCAAAATATCCAAGCACAACTTTTATCTAAAATAGTTTCCACCTCAAGAAAATTAATTAACAAAACTTGTAATATAATAAAATAATAATTTATTCATTCATTATATCTCGACTTAGTTAAACTAATCAACTCAATCAGTTATTATCTAATACCTAAATTTTAATCACAACTTTTCTTTAAAATCTCTTCTCGGCTCCCTTCAAATAGTGCTTGCTACCTGTACTTACACAATTTAGGAAAAAGACAAATATAAAATAAAAACAAAATTATGGAAAATAAGAGCAAAATGATTGTGAATTCAACAGATTATGCTTGTATAATAAGTAACTTTTTTTTATTTAAAATAACAGCGATTTTTTCCCACTATTTATTCACTGAAAAAAAGTATTACTTTGTCATTGATCTTAAAATACAAACGCAGGCAATAACGTGAAACCATCGAAATTTAATTGCAAACCACATTTTTATGCAAAAATCAATAAAAATGTAGTTGCGTCAAGAGAAGAATTATAAGTTATGATACTCACGTTGTATGTCAATGAAAATATTGGTTGTTTGATAAAGAACGCATAACAATGATATATACATATGGTGGTAGGTATTATGCTATATTGTGACAATGTAAAATTGTAGATATTGCCCTCACAGTTAGTTGTTGAAGTTATTCAATGGCGGAGGGGTTGTTTGCCCTCGCAGTAGTTGTTGTCTACACAGTTAGACTTCCTAGCGTAATTTAGTTATTTACCAGAAAACGGCTGTTTATTAATACAGTGATTTCTCTACAAAGAATGGTGAGACGAGAAATTAGTTTCTAGAAATCGGTTAAATTGGGTTAGTTGATCTTATATATATGCTGTTTTGTGTTGACCTGGAACGGGTGTTTTGGACAAGTTTATTGACGTTTACATTTCGTAATATGTACTTATACTATTCTAGATAATGTTCGTGTCCACAGCAGTGCCTGACAACCAATCGATTAGTAATCAGAGAGTTGACAGTTAATCATTCAACAATAGTGTAACATAACCTATCTTTTGTTTCTGCAATTACCCAATTCTGTTATGGACATATATCGTTTCGTTTACTACATAATATTTTTCACCATAAATAGGTATATTGAACAGAATATAATGTTTCTTCTTCCATTTTAAATGTTTCTACTTTGTGTAATATTCTAATTAAATTAGGTATCTCTATTCTTTTGACAAACACCATTTTGACAAATGAGTTAAGCGATGCATCAGTCTTTTTATATTAGTCCATGCATCAGATGTCACTTCTATGGACACGGCCAATACTTAGCTTATCTTCAGTTTTATTATTTATCGAATTTAGTTTCTTTTTAATATAGAATATCTTTAGAATTACGCGCTTATAACCATTTTGTTCGGTAGTTAATATTTTTGTTTTATCAAAATTGAAAAAATGTTTATTGCTCTTCGTGTTCTGTTAAAGCTGTTTTAGTTTTCTGTCATTTATTTACTTCAATACAATTATTGATGTATTGGCTACTTTGTCCGATAAACGTGCTATTACTGTCATTGTATTTTATATACGGTGTGGGTAATCTTATTATTTTCGTGATTGGATTTCAATTTACCTTATGTTTTTTTTTCTCAAAAGGTTTTAAACTTTATGCTTACCGGTATATTATGTTTTTCGAAAACTTGTTAGCTTTTTAATAAGTTTTGTAGGTATGGGAGCTTAAGGTTCTTAGGTTGTTATTTTTATGACGCTTTTACTAGTATTTTATGTTGCTTGTATTTTGGCGTTGAAAACTGAATTAATAAGTTGTTAGAATTGATTTTGATTTAATTATTGACTCTTCGCGGTATTCTGAAATATATATGAAAGACTAAAAGATCTGTCCACGAGACAAATGATTTTTTTTGTGATACTGGGTGTTGTGATGTAGGTACCTAGATATCTCCCTTTTTATACTATGCCGGATAATATGACTGTTTACACATACGTATCATCAATGACAGAGCTTTAAACTCAACAAAATCCCAAAAAAAGATTTAGAAAAGATATGTTAGAAACCAGCACGAGTTTACTCCTCTAGGTACACACTACGAACTTCCCAGTATATCGATAAGAATGGAATGTTTACCCCAAGTGGACCTGTGCTGCCATACTTTATAGTAAGTATAAACGTAATCTGACGGCCATCAGAATGTCCTATGAAACCTATTTAATTAATATATTGAATTCATAAATTTCGACTCTTATCTCATGGTAGGTATTCTTTTTACATACCTACATATCTCTACCTACACACAAAAACGGACTCACATACATTTTTCTAAAAAACATTTCATATAACTCTGGGTACCTTGAAACATGGATATTTGTCAATTTTTTTCAGAAAATAGGACCCATTACAATAACTATAATAATTTTATATCACGAACTGCTAAAGGCTTTGATAATCATATTAAAAGATAATTCAACTGTAGAACTGTACTTTTCAAAACAAACTTTGTCATAATATTCACATTTTACGAAAAGTCGCAAATATTCCTAAATTATGACGTAGGTGCGTTGCTTTATTCCTAAAAATATATAGGAGGTTTATAAGCTTGTTATAACGCGACTTTCGAGATACTGTAGGTATTCATAAACGTTCAATAGCGTTAAAACACTCTTATAGCGATATTATAACCTCTAGAAGGTTCGACCCTAGTATAAACCCATTGTAAGCGCCTAATAGGGTAAAAATGGCCGACTTCAGCTGATTTTTGATTAGCTGCTCATCAAGAGGTTAAGAGTTTTTGATAGAAATTCTGAAAAATTGATGCTGGAATATGTCGCGGAAACGTAGGTATAGAAATGAATTGTTTATTGCTGTCAAATATATTTTTAGGTAAATTTCTTATAGAAACTCAACTATTGCGATCGTTCGCACTTTTGAATTTCGAAAAAAAATCAACGGCATGGTGTTAAATGTTTACAAGTAAGTCCAAAAAAATGTTTGTTGAAAATTTTATCATGAAGAATGTCCATACTCTTAATGGCATATTCTATGGTCAATTTTACGTCGATTTGACAACATTTATCTATATACCAAAACGCAGTCTTAAAAAGTTACAGCCCTTCAAAGTTGCATTACAGAGATAAGTTTTTTGACTGTAAAATTTAAACAGTAGGACATAATAGTTTGAAATTTCGTTATCTATTATTTCTTAGGGTCAGGAATCGTTTACGAATAAAGTTGATACTTTCCAGGCAAGGTGGTGAAATTGGCATTGCACCCCCATATTTTTAATTCCCCTCACATCTACCAAACGTGTCTTAGAAATTTTTAATAGAATAATTCCTTAAGAAACTTTTTCGGGTGTTGTCACATTTTGTTTGGAATAACCGTTTTCCAAATAACTCGCAAAAATTGAATACTTCTACTCGTTAACATTTCAGAATATCGGAGTTGCCATGATATTTTGACGTTTATGATTTCTCGAACATTCATCACTTGGAGAGTCTTCACGAAGTTTTAATGAAACCCATACATTAAATAAAACAAGATTTTAATCCGTGCAGCTTTGAATTAATGCTTAAATTTTTAAAGGAATTGTTGTAATGTTGTGAGAATGTCGTAAAGACAGTACAGCTATAATAACTAATTAGGCTGTAAAATTTCCAATTGGAAGACATCCTTAACGAAGCATGTTTCTCAAAATTGATCGGAGGCGTGAAAGAGGGAGTTCAAAGACAAGGAAGTAGGAAATTCTGGAAGACCCACTAGCATCGGCACCATGGAGATTGAGGAACACAGTTTATAAGATATCATGAACGCTGTGCTCCGAATACAGGAGCAATGTTTTTAACAATTAACCTAAGAACAAAACAAAATTAGTTATTCTGACGGGTTAAAATGGAAAACGAGTAAATACCTACAGGAGGTGTTCAAAATATCCTCCATTTTCCTTATCCTCCATTTTCCTTTATGCAATGCTGGCATCGATTTCTTAGGGAATCAAAAATGTGGGGAATTTGAGAAAAATCTGTTGCCGACTCTTCAATACGTTCCTGTAAATTCTCTATTGAATGAACAGAAATCGAATATACCCTATAATTCATGTACCTCCAACAACTAAAATCTAGTGGAGGCAGATCAGCACGTCCACGTCCAATCCAGCGACCAGGAAATTCTCTAGAGTGAAATTTGGAGTTGCACCATCATGCATGTTCCTTTTAATTTCCAATGGCACCATCCAGTAAGTCCGGCAAATCATATTTCAAGAACTGATGGTGTGCGGCCCCTGGCAAGCGGTTGGGCAAAGTGAAAGGCTCAATAAGGCACTCACCAACAATTCTCACTAGGAATCCCCAACCGGAGTGTTTCGCGTGTGAAGTCCACAAGACACATCTTAGTGGAATGCCCTTGCTTTGACGTCGAAAGACTGAATAAAAATATACCTCGATATTTATGTGAAATTTTTGTTAACTGTACCTCAGAAAATTTGATCTCATTTCTCAAAGACAAATGTAAATGTAAAACTTATTGTTCGACACTATCGCCAATAATAGTAGATTGGCTGATGCGGCAATTTTGTTTTTATTTTTCTCAAATAAAAAAAACAATTCCTACCCAGAAAATTATTGAAAAGCGTACTTGATGGTGTGTCTCTACAATCGCGTTGGGATTTTCCAAAGCCCGAATTATGCGAATTGTGGCGATTTAAAATACCATTATTTGTAAATTCTGATTCATCGGTAAACAAGATTTTGGCTGCATAATTGTTACTTTCATCCAAAAACTATCTGCAGAATTGCAAAAGGAAATTATTATCTGCAGGTAGTAGTCCTTGCACTGGCCGAGAAAGAAAAGGCTTCAGTAAAGCTTCGTGAAGAGTTCTCCAAATTAATGAGTGTGAGAGGTTCATTTCTGCAGCTAGTCTTTGTGAACTTACACCCAGCAGATCTTTCTTCAATTTCCTGTAAAATTTGTTCCTCAGTCTCTACATTGCGTGTACTGTAGGGCCTTCCAGAGTTTCCTACAGTCATTTTTTTGAAACTACCCCTTTTTTGTAGTCTCTAATCAATTCTAAGAAACATTCTTCATTCAGGATGTCGTCGATTTGGGAATTGAACGGCATAACGCCTCATTGCAGCTGCACTGTTTCCACCACATTCTTCCAAAATTAGGTGCATATCCGTCATTTCGGCGATAGAAAATTGATTATCTTGCATTTTTCGCTTACAAAAATGCAACCGACACTGTTAATAAAGTAAATGTCGAGGAATCATAAACTTCCAAATGTCATGGTAAATCCGATATTCTGAAATGTTAACCAGTGCTACCGTTCCATTTTTGCGAGTTATCTGGAAAACAGTTATTCCAAACAAAATGTGACAAGTGGCAAATAAGTTTGTTTAAGCAATTACTCTTTTTCAAATTTCAAAAAACGTTTGGTAGTAAAGGGAATTAAAAATATGGGGGTTGAAAAGGGGTGCAATGCCAATTTCACCCCCTTGCCTTCACTGGAACGTATCAACTCTATTCGCAAACGATGTCTGACCCTAAGAAATAGTAGATGACAAAATTTCAAGCTATTATTTTTTACTATTTGGATTCTACAGCCAAAAAAATTATCTTTGTAATGCAACATTGAAGGGCTGTAACTTTTTAAGAGTGCGTTTTGGTATATAGATATGTTGTCAAATTGATGTAACATTGACCAAAGAATATGTCATTAAGAGTATGACCATTCTTTATAATACACCCTGTATATACATATATGGGATATTACGCAATTATTTAACACGATAGAGGTCGCATTTTTGAAGATACCAAGTTCAAAATTTCCACAAAAATCGAATGGAAAAATCGAAAAATCTCAAGCGAGTTCGTTAATGGCTATGATCGAACTAAAATTTTCTAAATGGCGACCGGGCAAACTTTAAAAAAATCACAAAAAGTAACCATTGACTAAATGTATTTTTAAACTATAGATATAATCTGTACCTAAGACTTTTATTCGAATTATTTTCTATTAAAATTGATTGATAAAAAAAATAAAATGAATAATCAAAAATTATTTTTAATATTGTTTACATGGAAGCTTAATATGAAACAAGTAATAATTGTATATTTCCTAGATCCTAGTTTTGGAAATTTTATTTAAAAAAGGGTATTTATAAGAGATAAGCAAGAAAAAAATGTTCCACCATGCGGAATTCGAACCTGGCTTCCGCGCTTAACACCCAGCTACCCAAGCCGATAAGCCATCCTGACAACGATAAACAGACTATCAATCGCAATCGCAGATGTTCAATGTAAAATAAACATACATGGTGTTAAAAATCTATTTGTTAAAGAAAGCGATAGCTTACTCCAGATTCATGGATAATTTTATTGATGTAGTTTGAAAATGAATTATGAGAAATTTACCTTTCCGCTGGCTACAGGCCAACGGGATTTTTTTGTATGGCCTGATCACTCAGATTCTACCGGTTTGTCCTAGAATTTAACAAAATGACGGTAATAAGATAATTTCAGTTATGACAACTTTATTGAGCGTTTATGAATACAGAGAGTTTTATAAGTATTGTATGTTATGAGCATTTAAAACCTATTTTAAAGAACTTTTATGAATAAGACTGTATTATATTTCGAAGTACGGTATAAGACACAATGTTTTGTGACGTTCAGGTAAATATGCAATTACTGCTTCTAAGAAGCCGCTGTGTTAGTGAAATAGGTACGTGTCATGTTGACAATATAGTAAAAATCTAAACCAATGCGCGCCAGTGCAGTAATTTTCATCACGTAAAAGCCGAAACTATCAAATTAAATAAAATAAATTAATTGAAAGAGTTTTTGTCTCAAACTTTATCTTTAATTATTCGGAATTACTTTGTACAACAATCAAATATAATTATGGATCAGAATGTGCCTTCCAACTTATTAGTCAAAACAATCGCTTTCTAATTAGACTTCTCAGCCAAGAATTGCCAACATAAGTAATGCGGTTTCCTGTTTCGGCTAGAACTGATGCTTTCACAACTAGGTAATCCAACCCTTGTCAGTCAACTCCTAAACTATTTGTAAATTACTGGCAAATATTCCTCAAAAACATTCCAGTGTTGAATGAAATATCGGTCAGTCGTTGCTATTTTCATATACCCACTTGTGAAATAGATCTATTGTTTGTTTGCGGTAAGCTCTAGATAAGTTTATATCGTATCTAAATGGTTAGTCACCAGTTAGATCATTCTAATTGCTTAACTAAAATCTTTTGAGATAATTAGAATAGCCAACAGACGAAGGTTGTAACAGCTTATCAAAAATGTATGAAAATGGAGAGCAAATTTGAATACTTTTACTAGACATATTTTTCTACTTGTCCAATGACTTTCTTCGAGTTCCTCTGCAAACGCGTTAACTTTCTGATAAAGGGGAAGGAAATTCACAAGTGCACTCCACTTAAGAAGTTCTTTTAGGATTTGGCACGAGGTGAGCGGAAAGTTTCAAATAATAAAATGTTCTTAAGAAGTTCGATTTTCTATAAAAATTTCTTTTTATCTGTTTTTGTTACCTATGGCATTATGGTCCTCACTTTAAACTGCTATAACTTTGATAATGGATGAATTTTCAACAATATTATAGATTCCAATGATGATATGTTACTTTGCTATAAAAATCGTCATTTATTTTTTATGATTAAATTTTGGATTAATAGGTATAGTACTGTAGAATGGGATTATTAATAGGACCAATTATTTAATTCGGAAAAGAGGTAGAAAAGTAGTTTGAAAAGTTAATGTATCCATAGCATTATTAAAGAGTTTATTAGAAATTGTAAGAACAATTCAGAGCGCATAATTGCTGTACGGTTAATCGAACTTGTTGGGTAAACTACGAATATTATGAGGCATATTAGCGTACAAATTATAGAGGAAATTTCTTGTTGTTAATAATTTATAGAATATTGAATGAGAGGAATAGTTTCATTTTGACAAAATTTTACATGAAACGCTGGTAATACCTACTTGAATTTCCAATCGACCAGTTTTCTTGTAATCAGGTAGATAAACGAAAAAAATAAGATACATTATTTGATAAAAATACAATTTCAGACAATTCCTAGGTTCTAATTTAAGATTTTGAAACTACCTGATCCAAAATGAATTCGATCTCATTGTTTACTTATTTTACATTTTACCAAGTTTTGTTTATCTACAAAATATATGCTTTACTGATAAATTAAAAAAGAACGAGCACCAACTTCATTAGATGCTGAACCTACTGAAAATAATAGAATGACACGTATAATGTAAGAATCAGAAAGATTTTGAAGTTGATGCCTAAGAGTTTTCGATGGCTGATACATCATCTCTAAGAATTATATATTGTTATTTCATACTTTTCTGTGCATCATCTAATGAAGTCGTTCTTAATGTATTCAATATGTATTTATTTTACTATTTTCAGCGGTAAAAAACTCACACACCTTTTGGACATTGAGGAAGCGAACCATTTACCATTTCCTTTATCACACTGGAAAATGCAAACGAATATTTAAAAAAATATTCTTACCCTCATAATTCTATTATCTACAAGAAAAAATATTGTGTTTATAGGTATATTGTCGTTACCAGTTATTTTACAACATGAAAAAAAAAATTCTGTTTTAACTAAAACACCTTTTGGGGTTTAAATCTATCCGCTAAGACATATAGGTCAACAATTTGTAGGTTATTCACGTGATAATATTGCTGTAGAATTAGTTGGAATATTAGTTCTATATTTCAATATAAAGAAATACATGAATCATGATTGATAAAAGTGTCATTATCTCAGAAATCATTATGAGGAAGCCAATTACTTCAGACATAACTTTTACACTGATATACCTACATCTTTATTATAGAAATATTACAAATTATAAGCAGCTACTACTTTACATACCTACTACTTCTTTTGTAAGTCGTTCAAGAATGAGGTTATTTTTCAATTAAAATAAAACTGTCTCAGTAATTTAGGTCAAAATCTAATCATCTCATTGCCGGTTGGTTTTCAAGATATTGAAGATAAATACACAAATGTATGTACCTACCGCTATAGATTCATGGAAATATCTTTCTACAACCAATTTTATCCCTCTCTCATAACCAATACCCAATAACAACTTGAGAAAGATATATTCACTGATATAGAACCCTATTTCTATAAGACACGACAGTCGCGTTTTTTCTTCGACATCTCAAGAACAGCATAACCGAGATTGCTCGTTTGTCAAAAAGTTAACGTCTCGACCAACATTATTGACCCACGTCAGGGGAATGGCGAATAATTTGTTTTTCTCTCTTTATTGACATTGGGTGCTCTCTCACGCTGATCCGATTCCTATAAATCGCTTCTGGAAGACCGATGCTCGCGTCATCGCACTAAGTATCAACGAGTACCAAGCGGTATTTCTCTGTCGCAGATCCTCTACGCCTGGACCGAGAAAAGAAAAAGGCTGACAATGCATGCGCCCAATGTCAGTTCACTGGGAAATAATGAAATTCGACAACTGCTTTTAACATCTGAAGGGTACTTGAGGAGAGGATACAAGGGGATGTCTTGAGGGCACGCCATCACGTCGGTCGCTGCGATGGAGCTATGAATTTATATTGTGTATCTTCGTACAACTCGCGACTGCTGAGAGCATTCAATAAGGCATGAGATGACATATTTAGGGGTATTAACTTTGATGATGCTGCTTCTAACAAAAGTGGGTTGTAGAAAATATGAAATAGATTGCTCATAAAAAGGTTGAAGGAATTTAAGAATATTTAATTCTAAAGTTCATTCACTGGAAGAAGTAGATACTCATATTCATAATTTTCGTATAGCTTTAAATTATTTTCTTGAAGCAACTCAAAAATCAAATTATTATTGTTGTTCCTGAAGTCACAATAAATTTTGAGCCCTTAACAGCGTTAATAATGTAGTTAAATTTGCGAAAACTAAACTAAAGATAGAGTTGCAAGGTCAAATGAACTCAGAGACGGTAGACGCTCGACATCCAACCGTTGTTGTATGTTTGAGCCCGACTAGGTCAAAGTCTTTTTAATTATTGAAAATAACCTGAAAAATTTCGTTGTTACCAGAAAATGGCAAAAAGTAACGGTCGACATCACTTACCCCATTAATAACCCGCATTAAAGCATCGTAGAAGGTACGCCTTGAAACCTCTCGATCTGGTCGAATGGTATAACCTTAGAGAAGTATCGGTGGTTCGGAGCCCACCTTAAACTGTACTTCCTCTTTTTAGTGGCAACACTGTCATTGCAGTGAAGGAAATGCCCAATATTGCGCAATAAAAGGCTGACGATGACGACAATCTCTTATTTGAATTCATACGTTGGCAAAGTTATTATCAAGATTTTCTTGTTCGACTCTTTCATTGCGCCTGTTTTGTATGTATTTTTGTTCAGAAAGATAGACAGACTAGATACTATAAAAACAATCCATGGGGCTTCCAAGCGTATTTACACAAAAATAATAGCAACAAATTTTATTTTAAATATTGCTGCAAGCTTGGCAGGTAATCAAAGTGGAGAATTAATAAATACAAATTAATATTTATAAATAGAATATAACTGGTATAGGATAATTTAGCATTAATCAGTTCCACCTGCCGGGTTTTAATATCCATCCACTATATGTGTTCAGTGCATCGATCATATTGGTATCTATCTACAGTTAGTGGTACGCTGAAGTACGTACTTGTATGAGTTCAAAATAAGGATTGATTTTCAGACACGGCTCGACTATCTGTGGCAAACTGAAGATAGGCAACAACCTTTAAATCATGATATTTGTCTGGGTGGCGGTGGAAGGGGTATTTGCCCTTGCAGTAGTTGTTGGCATAGTTAGACGTCCTAGCGTAATCTTGTGATTTACCAGAAAAAAGGCTTATATATAATCATCTTGATTATATAGCAAATTGAATAAGTATTCATAAATATCAATATGATAATTTATATAATAAAAAGATTTTCTTCGGCATGCAGTCAATTAATGAATAAAATTCTTTGAGAATGTATATTCTCTTCTTCAGGGCAAACTACAAATCTTTTCAAAATTATTTCAACAACGACTTAATAATATTATACATATATATTATATATCATATATTATATCATTATATATTTACATATATTATATAATAGTCGTAAATTTAGAATAAATTGTCTAAAAACAGGAAAGATTACATAGCCATCAAATACAAATGTCATTATTTATATTTGTTATGGTAACATAATAAGTAGGAAAGTAAAAAGTAGTTGATAGAAATTAATACTTATGAATGATCTTTATATGTTTCTAGCTATTTGAACAAGGGCCTCAATTAAATTAAAATTATTATTAAGGCAAATAAAGGTTCAGTGTTAAAAAAAGTTAAGTTTAAGAAAATTACATAAATATTGTAACAAACTTTGGATGTGGTGTCGGCGCCGTTCGGAGTGGAGGATACATGCCAGGATCAAGATATGCCGAAATAGAGGATTTGCTGCGAGTTTGTCAGTCCGGAGTAGTCGCTCGGTGCAGTCGAGTCCGGTCCGGGCAGTCTGCCTCTTCAGATGAGGCAGATAGTCGAGTCATTTCGGCGCAGTCACCCGGTATAGTCGAGTCAGTATGGGACAGTCAGCCCGGTACGGTGAATACGATGGAGAACTGACTATGGTGGAGTCCGGTAGTACGGTTCAGCCAGGCAGCTCGATGGGTCCTTAGTAGGGGGCCATAAATAAATAACGCTTCTTTGAGAATAGTGTAAATAGTAAACATAAATTGTACATAGTAGTCGATAGTTAGTGTAAGATATATAAATAGTGTAGTGTAGTGAATATAAATAGACTGTGATATAAGTATTGTGTGAATAAATAAACTTTGAAAATAATATAATTCCCAGTCATTTGTATATGCCAGTTACAATATACACATAATAATATTAAATAATGATTGAACTATGCGGAACTGCTTCGCGGAGTTAGGTACCTTAGATACACCAATGGCTTTCTACTAGACTGGTTCCCAAAAGTTTTCGTCTATTTACATATACCTACTGTTAAGAGTCATCTGTAACCGTCAAATTCAGACGGCGTAAAGGGTTCGTTGCATTGGAAATATCGCCTTACTTAGTATGTAATATACTCATCCTGTGACTCGAAATTACTTGTACAATATTCAAGCAAGACGCAGAAGTTTCAAACATAAATATTGCACGATAACTGTATACGAATCGGTAACAAAGTCAACGAACTACTGAACGTTGCCTACATTGACTTTAACGGGCATAAGTTTAATATTTGAAACTCTATTAGGGAACATAAATAAAACAATATCTGATTCAGCTCTCGACCTCTTGTTTATTTTAGTAATTCCATTAATCTAATTTGTGCTACGTGTACCAAGATACCGCAATCCCCAGCTACAGATTAAAGCAAACGAATATTTAATAGTTTGATGGAACAAATGGAAGATTATCTATCGAAGATGATCATTGGTAATTGAACCCACGTCAAAGTTTAATGAAACCGGTTTTGCGATGTTTTATTTTTATCTTGATATATTGAGTCATCCTCAAACTGCTGCAAAACTAAATACAATGTGCTACTGTTAGCTGTGGAAAAATATACACTCATGATCAATAAGTTTATATTTTGGCTTAATCACGTTTCAAACATTTTTCAGCCACAGAATGTATCTAAGCATGATTTTTTACAGTACATTTACTATCTTTCAATAATGGAACAGAATTGCTACATGCAGTGCATTAGTAAATAGCTGTGGCATGCCCGCTGTAGTCAATTTGTAGTTTTGGCGCCATCTGTCGGCATACACCGCAGCTGTTCACCGATATAGCAAACCATCCAGATAATTGGAAAAGCCTCGAGAAATAAAACGATTGTACTGCGTGAGAACACACGATCCAATAATCTCAGATTTAGTTCGGAGCCGAAATAATGGAATGCCGGTGCGAAGGGCTGCCATTTTTCCAAGGCAACTCCAGCCAGCAGCTTTCAGCTAGTTGTGGATGACTTTTGAATCTGAAATTTCCCTTTGTATCGAAGAAATGTCAATAGGTATTATCGGCTTAGCGAAGTTGTGTTTTGCGGCATCCCAAATTGAAAGGTGAAGAAGGATCTAAAGGTTTTATATTCTCGCGCAGACAAAAAGCGCTCGGCCATGTGTGGGTGAATGAAAACGGTGGATTCGTTATTGAGACGAATGACAGCAGGAGAAACATGGATAATGAATGAGATATAAATATTCCTCAATTTAATTCAATAATTTTGATGAATATCCTTCAGTTGTCAGAGTTTATATGAATACCTTTTGCATTAACAAAAGACGTAAAATTAAGGAGTAGTTTTTCTTATTGTCATTTATTGGAGACTTATTTTTACTGTACCAGGACATGTTGTTAATTTACTTGATATTAATTATAAAAGACGTTAAAAAGATATTCGAATATTTTTTCCCAGAATAAATTGAATAATTTATTTATTTTCAAGTTCTCTTGATATTATATCCGATCCACAATAATATTATGCAAAGGCAAAATGTTATAGGCATCAATTATGTTATTCCCATATCTGTACATTTGTAACATCTGTTCTAGACGAGTTATTACGATTTTTTTCCAACAAATAAAAAAAACAGCTCAGATTAATTGATCTGTCACACAAAATTTCTCTTTCTCTATAGAACCATCTAATCTCTGGCTAAACTATATACTAAAAAATAATCTAACAAGAGTTTCTGTTAAACATTAATTCCCTTCAGATTTGGCGTCATTAGTGGTTATTCACAATATATAGTTATATATATAATTGCATTTTCAAATAGCCACTTTATCAAGAAAATAAATTTTGTTTGCATGATTTGGATAATATTGGAGGAGCAATAAATATAAATACATGAAGATAGTTCATTGGACCCCATTTTAAGAATAAAGAGAGCACAGTGCAAATACTTTATATTGAATTGAAAAGTAAATTTAGGTTGCCGTTTATATCTAATCGATGAATAGGATCATGGTGGTGTAGAGGTAGCGTATTTGCTTTTTATTTGACCAGGGTTCAGTTTTTGTTTGTTTTTGAAAATCTGGTACTCCTACAAATTCTGCAATCGGAAACATTTGGAATCAAGTGTCAGTAGTTGTCAAAACACAAAGCTGTCCGGCCGCTAGACTACTTAGCACTTTTTCAGCCAAAACGCGCTAGATTGATTCTTCTCTAGGGGCTATCCAGCGCCGGCAAAAGCTGTTTTCTTACAAACGCACCCAACGATTCAAACGCAAAGATAATTGCCTAATTATTTATTAATCGAGCATTGAAAATACGAATGTATCGGAAAAGCTTATGAAATCAAGATTACTATTAAATACATACGATTATGTATATCATAGGACAATAATTGTAGAATTAGTTACAATTGTATGTGAAATAAGGAGTGAGAAATTGCTATTGATAGATTTCAGTCTATACTAACATTTATCCTACAAAATTAGATGAACAATAAATGTGAATAATTTTAAAAATATTCTTACAAATTCAACCAGAAAAAAATAACAATCTTATTCCCTTGACAGGCAAATCCATTTCTTGAATTGATTGCAGGAAGCTTTCATTTTCACGTTGTACATTTTCTTTTTCAAAATAACAAACCATTTTTTCGCATTTATTATCTCTTTGGAATACATCAAAATTTAATCCTTCGCGGTTTTTTTATTTCTGCATTGCGTCACTAATACAATGGGTCATCCCACAGTATTTTAATTGTTATAAATTCTTATATGAGACATGTTTCGGGATTGCTAAATCCCATTTTCAATCTGATAAGGTTATGGTAATAGAAACATCACAGGAATCCAAATGTAACAAGTCAAAAATAATAAAATAAAATAAATTGTTAAGCATCAACCTTAAAATGTAACACAAGAAGAAAAGTTTCCGTTAGAATTTAATTTAATTTTGTTTTGTGTAGAATTATGTTTATTTTATTTTTGGGTTAATTTTGGGGTAATTATGTAATGTGAGGATAATTTTGAGTTTATTTTATTTTATTTTATAATTTTTGATTTGTTTGATTCCTATTATGTATCTGCAGTCATAACCTTATCAGATTGAAAATGGGATTTACCAATCCCGAAACATGTCTCATATAAGAATTTATAAAATTAAAATACCTACTGTGGAGATGATATATCCTATCGGTGTGTGTGATTGGGTGTGTACAAATAGCCAAAAAAGTATAACTTCCACCGTCTGGTCCGACGCAGACCCAGTTTTTTCAATAGTTATGGTTTTCGAATAGCAGCAATGGTAAAAACTGAAATGTATGTATTTTCGATATGTGGAGGGGTCATTTTTATCAAAAATTTAAAATATGAGACAGCCAAATTAAAGAAGAGATTATATATTATATACATAGATAATAGGATAAGTACCATCTTCTTTGGTATTAGTGCACGATTTTCATGATTAATATTATAGTCAAAAGTGTGAAATAAACATTTTTAACTAAAATAGGACCAACTTTATCATTTGGTGCACTGAGAAATAATATTAATTCTATTGGTGCTGATAGTTTTGAAGTTGGTGCCAAAAGTCTTCTATCTAACTACAGTTATTGCACCAATAGAATTAATATTATTTTGTATTCTTCAGTGCACCAACTAATAGAGTCAGGCTAATTTTTGGTAGAAAATATATTTTCTAATTTGATTCTGTAAAATCTGTAGTTATTTTTTGAACCAAGATAACTTTACAATCAAGTGTGGTTTGTACCTACTCTGAAAGTAAGAAATAGATGATTAGTAGTTTTGCAGTAATAATCATTGTAGATTGAGAGTAGACATCAAATGTGTGCTTTGTTCATATATATTTTCAATACCACCCTTGAAACAGTGAAACAGGATCGACAGAATAGGCAAATAAAATGGTCAGCAAATGGACCGTACCGGAAGGATTTATACGTTTCGGTGTAGATCGGCAGTAAAACATTTATAACGGCACGACTCATTCATGAATTCCTCCTACAAGAGCTTCCACATAGGTACAAGCTTGAATTTCGTTTAGTTCTCAGCTAGGTAGGTCGTAACTTGGCTGGGGCGAAAAATTCCAACATGCATGAGCACCTTTGCAGTACGTTTCGAAAAGGGCGATTTTTGCTCATGATGTGGGAGCAGCAATACGGCACGGCCATTTCTCTACATTCATCGGGCGTTGGGAACGTTGGAGGACTTTGTTACTTTCAATTTCATGTCAAGTCATTTTTTGTGGAGGAATAATTAAAGTTATCTAGAGTTCAACACTGTTATGGCAAATAGAAATAATCAATTTATTTTATATTTGAATTTTCGATAGTTGTGAGATTAATAAGTAGGACACAATTTCACGGAGTAGTATCAATTTCAATTCTTTTATGGTCCTGGAACACATAAATTTTAGTCATATTTTTTAAAATTTATATAAATATCCAATTCTACAACTTTTCTCGTTTTCTTTTGGAATGTACTGAATGGACTAATAAGCCGGCTGTATCTCAGGAAGTATTTGTATATTTTTGACATTTTGGTTATATTTTGTTTTAAGTTGTACGACTAATACTTCCTGAGACAGACCCGGAAGTTCGGCTTATTGGTCCACCTGGTACATAAACCGAAGTTCTAGAGAAAATTACGGTCTTGTCTCTGTTGAAAATAATTTCGATTATGTAAATAAATTCTTAGGAAACCTTGAAAAATGAAGATTTGTCAAAAATACAATTTATGGAAATCAGACCTTCTACAATAATCTCCTATTAAAACATTTATTGGTATATAGAACCCACTGATATAGAGACATGCACTGCGTAATTTCCTCTCAAGATTAACAACTGTTCTCATTGTGATTTGAGAGAAACAGAGCGAGTATGCGGACATAAACTAGGTACCTACTAGACAATTATTCTGTTTGAGTCTCACTCGTTTGGTCATTTGCCACTTATTAGCGAAATAGTGAATGCGCGCTCAATATTTCTATGTCAATGAGGGAACCTAAAGGAATGGTGATACCTAGATGTGGTAATAAAACTTTCAAACTCTATTGGAGTTTCTTGACTTTCTCAAAATGACAGCAGCTAACAAAATGTAATAGCGAAATCTAAATAAAACCACACACACAGAGAATATTTTATATTTCTAGTGATTTTATCTGATAATTTAAAAGTGTCAAAAACCCCTTTAGAGCTATCCAGTGCATTCATCAGCAGATATCTCACGATTAGGTACTATAAGTCCCTTTAGATTTGGAATATGTTACAGCTTTTCCAATGTTTTTTTTACATAATTAAGCTACTTTTGAACGACCTATTTTTATCCTAGCCTAGAAATTGCTCAGTACCTTAATTCTAATCTTTTTTATCTGAATAACAGAACTGATTCAATATTTTACAGATGTGTATTTATTAATTTTAATAAATCACCGAAATTTAGATGTGTTTATATCATTTTCTATCTGGATTTCCTTGAAATTTTGGTCATAAGTGAATTTAACCATCGCATCAGTTTGATTCTATAGGCTTCGTTTACCGTATCCTTAATGGCGGCGCTATCAATTATATCAACCCCCTATAGACAGACCTCTCGGTTTCGGAAACAATACGGCAATAAATAATTCCTAAATTAACAAAAAGTCCAGCAGAAGTCTTATAATACTGCGAGCGAACAAGATATTCCCATTTGCGAAAGCGTGCATAAATCAAAATTAAGCGTTACCTTTTTCTCTTTTTCTTTTGCTTTCTCTCTCATTTCCGTTTATTCAAATGGTTTTTCATGTATATATGTACTCCGCAACATAAATATTGCATCAAGATCTCCGAATACGTGTGTTTGAATGGGACGACGAGAACGGGGGGCCTGCCTGGAACAAAGAAAAATGACCGGGTGCTGCGCCGACGAAATTGAAAGTGAGCGAGGTAACTGGTCGGTATATAATCGCGAAAGAGCTGCATTAGCTCGGATTACGGACTATTTAGATAGGACTTCCGGATGAGGAAATATACAAGAGAAAGAAGCATTGCAACGCTCTTATAAGGGGCGATGGCTGTATAGAGGATTAAAACCTAAAAGGATCTTGAATCGTTTCTATGGTTCGTTGTCCGCACATGTTTCATGCCTCGAAGCCATGAAACCAATTTGCTGGGACAATACCCCAACGGAAATACATCAACTTGATTGATTGCTAGTTTTATTGCGTTTTGTACGGCAGGGTATATGCTTCCTGAAAAATATCCTCCAAAATACTCTTCCTTAAATTTACTTAAATTCGTATAGTATAAAAATCATTGAACATATCAAATATAACCAATATTTAAAAATCGACAGTGCCCTCATATGACTTTCCTGCTACTCTTGAACAAATTTCACTGTATATGAAATAGTTGTTCCGATTGACAAATTATTTTTTTTAGCGTACCGATGCAAACAGGAATGGTTAGATGAGCCATTCAGGGCAATTTTATTTGAGCATAGCTTTTTACTTTCCTACGCTACTATAGTAGTAGTGTATAAGGAAAGTATTGTAATCGTGTGAAATTTTCGGTATCGAGATTTTTACAAATGTTGACGTTTCAGAGTTTTCTAAGTCTAATAAACATATTTTCAGCCATTTGGTCTGTCTGTCCGTCTGTCTGTATGTCTGTCTGTCTGTCTGTGACAGCATTATCTCGGGGATGGATCGGTGTATTTTGTTGCTTTCTTTTTTATTTTGTTTGGTACCAATATCACTCGCCGGTGGCACTGAATGAGAATCCTGTATACACTGGGTGTTAAGCTATAGCCAAAAAACGTGATTTGCTCAAGACTATAGCACGAAAATGGCTCTAAGGATTTTGATTAAACTTGCCTAAAGTATTATTCTGAGAGCCCTTTACCACCCACATATAGCGCCATCTCTGAGAAAAAGCACAAAAAAGTAATCCTTGAATAGATTTCCATATTTTCCACATGTTTCTTCAGATGTATTGTAATAGTGTAAAAATTTTCATTCACTGGAACTTGCCAGCGAGCGGTAGGAAAGTCGTGTGATTGGACACACCAGATTTTTTTCTCCTGTTTGCTAGAGATGCACCCTGGAGTCATGATCAAAAATTCCAGAGGACTAGTTCTATAGTCATCAGAATAACACGTTCCAAAGCAATTGTGCCATAGTAAGGGTGTTTGTATAGTAGTTGGTACCAGTTTCAAACTGTTTTCCGTGGCTGTCATATCAAAACTCAAATATGCATGCTGCTGACCGTTTGAGTTTGGTTTGAACTGCTTCTAACACTCTTAATAATAGCCTATCTTTTTATTTATTTATTTATTTATTTATTTTACAACATCCAACAGATATCCAATTATAGGATGAGGAAAAAAAAAACATAGGTTTTGTGTAACATACATGGACATTTTAAAGAACAAATAATCAAATAGCCTTAATAATAAAAATACTTAAGATATAATGACAGAGGAAAAGAAAATAGTCGTAGTTTAACAATTATTACTAAACAAATATCCTTTTGATTTGGGAAATATTACAACAGAATATATCAACATTGGCCTCAATTTTTTCATAGTTCTTAAACATTTGGTAAAATGGGGATGTTACAAGAATGTTTGTTCGTGGGATAGATGGTAAAAATGTAACACATGTTCTAGCCTCTACTCTAGGAACTCTAATCCTAATGTAATCAGTAAGTTTATTACAATTAATATCATTATGCAACAGCTTAAACAAGAAAATAACTGAGCAACATGAACGCCTAGAAACTAATTCATTCAGTTTAAATCTATTAAGGAGCAATTGATGTGGATATCCGATCCCAGGCCATACTCCGTCCAATGCAAAAACGGACGTCTTTAAAAATCGACGCTGGATCCTCTCAAGAGCAGAAACATGGATTTGATAAATCGGATTCCACACAATAGACGCATACTCAAGATTTGACCTTATAAAAGCTGTATACAATTTTCGAAACGTTGAGGCCTGCTGAAACTCACGCGAGTTACGCACAACGAATCCCAGTACCTTAGATGCATTTGATATGGTGTGTTCAATGTGATTAGTAAATGTCAACTTAGGGTCGAAAATAACGCCAAGATCTTTAATAACGTCAGGTCTTGCAAGTACAACATTATCCACGCTGTAATCACGGATAATTGGATGAAGTTTACGCGTAAAGGATACAACATTACATTTTACCGGATTCAGCGGAAGTTTATTTCTACAACACCATTCGTAAAGTGCGTCTAAGTTATTTTGGAGCTTATGAGCGTCATTAAGCGAGACAATTTCACTGAAGAGCTTTAGGTCGTCAGCATAAAGTAGACACTCAACGTCTAACACAGAAACAATATCGTTTATAAACAGATTAAAAAAAGCGGTCCCAAAACAGACCCCTGCGGTACTCCAGAGGACTGTAAAAATCTGCTCGACCTGTAGCCACGGTATTGTACATATTGATATCTGTTGGAAAGATATGATCTTACTAGATTAATTAACGTCTCGGAAAATCCAAAAGACGAAAGTTTTTTAATCAGAATACCGTGGTCCAGCCTGGCGAAGGCCTTTGAGAAGTCGGTGTATATGACATCCACTTGGCTTTGTCTATCAATTCGCTCGCAGAGATATTGCGTAGTGCATATAAGATTGGTAATGGTCGATCTACCACGCATAAATCCATGTTGTTCATCAGAGATAATACGCAGTGTGTGACCACCTAGATACTCATGTAGAACCGTCTCGAATAGCTTGCTGAAATTGCAAATTATGGATACGGGCCGATAGTTATTAATATCACCATGGTCGCCCTTTTTAAAAACTGGACAAATTCTGGAAATCTTCCAAGGATCTGGATAATTTGATGATGACAATATCATATTAAAAATAATATTTAGGGGCTTAAGAAATATTGAAAGACAATCCTTAATAATAAACGCCGGAATGAAGTCAGGGCCCATTGTCATGTTTGCTTTTAATTTGTAAATTGCTCTTTTAATATCGTGCTCCGTTACAGACCGTAAGATGCATATCGGATATCCATCTGGCGTTGATACACCTATCTTCACGTCATGTGAGAGCGGTGGCTCATCACTATCCCGAAATGTTCGCGAAAAAGAGTCAGCAAAAGCATCCACAATTTCTTGCGGATGGGAAACAAGTTTGTTAAGATTTAGCGTAATGGGCATGGCAGAACCTTGATTCTTAAGATGTAGAAAAGACCAAAATCTGTTAGGCTCCTCTTCAATGTTAGCTTCTACTTGATGTAAGTAGTTGATACGTAATAGTTTAACTTCGACTTTAATTTCCGAACGTAGGTTGACATACTCTCGATAAAACTGCAAATTATTAGTTTTTTTATATTTGTATCTTGCTCTATTTTTACTTTTTAATTTATTTATAATAGCTCCGTTAAACCAAGGCGGATAGATAGTTGAAACCGGCCTTTTTAAAGGAATATGATTTCTAAATGAGATTAAAATCTTTTCAGTAAAAACCTCAACCATTAAATTTATTTCATGGTCGTATTCGTTTAAAAAAGCCCAATCAATAGCAGACAACTCCGCGTATAAGTTATTAAAATTGGCCTTTTTAAAATTAAAATTACAATTAAGCCTAGCAGGATATACCTTACACTTATCTTTGCAAGTAGAAAGCTCGACTGATAGAGCAGGATGGTAGATGTCCTGCGGGAGCAAGGCAACAGCTTCGCTAACAATACATGTTCTATTAAACAAAACCAAATCTAATAAGCGACCTTGAAAATTGGTAATATTGTTGAAATTTTTCAATTTTAAGAAATTACAGAGTCTCATCAATGAGTTAAAATTAGATGAAGAGACACCATTTGTTACACCATTGAAAAACTCAGGTATATTGAAATCGCCGATAAACAACATATCTGAACCATAAATACAGTATAACTCTGAGATGGCGTCATATAGTGTCTCGTAAACGTCATTTGTACAAGACGGCGGTATGTAACAAGTCAGGATATATAATACACGATAATTAATGTTAATTTTTACTAATAAGATATCAACTATTTTTATTTCACTAAATAGTGGTGAAAAGGACGCCAAGTTTATTCGTACTGCATTCATTTTATTATTGAGTGCAACAAGAACACCGCCGCCTCGCTTAGACCCAGTCGCCGCAAAATTACGGTCACTACGAAATACTCTAAATGTACCAGTGTCAACCAACTCACTGTCCAAAATGTCCGAATGTAGCCATGTCTCCGTAAAAATAAAACCATCGTGCTCATCTACCGTGTTCGATACCGCATCGAAAAGTTCCACAGTCTTTGTGCCCAGTCCTCGTACATTTTGGTAGTACCATTTCAACCCACCAGTGTAGCTGCTGCGCGTGGTATCATCGGACATCCCGTTATCACTCTTATCAGCATCATTCACCGAAATTTGACCAGTCTCCGATGTCGCGGCTGTGTCGAAAGGCATTAGTTGCTAATCGGACTTCAAAATATTTGCCTTGAATTTCGCCAACGCGTCAATATACACACGACACCGAGGATCCCATACTGCATGGTCTGTACGCAGCTTGGCATTTTTAGTGGAATTAAAATTGGTACAATGAGTACATTTTAGAATTTGTGATTTACATTCTTTTATTGTGTGGTGCTTCGAGCATCTTGGACACACAGGATTTTCTTGAGTGCAATGTTTAGCCAAGTGGTGATAGCCGGAGCATTTGAAACAACGTCGCAGTTCGATGTTATGTTAAAGGCGTGTGAATTTGTGTTAAATAAAAAAGCAGCCCGTTTGGTCCAGCTTTTCGCAAGATAATGTTTCCAATACAACAAAAAACAGACAGACAGACGATATACATTCAGGCAGGACAATGGCTAAAATATTTTTGACATCAAGAGGCTCCGAAATAAGAATTTGTTAAAATCTGAACACCTAGAATTTTACACTCTTATAATACATAGGAATAGGTAGGTACTGTCTTTACTTGGGGTAAAGCTAGGAAAGTAAAACAAATACCGTACACTATAGGTACGAAAGACTAGGTCAGTTTTTTCAAGCTCAGGTCAGAATCAAGTTAGACGTATTTGAGAATAATTGAGACAACAGTGAACACGTATATTCCTTGCTTGTAGTTTGTAGTTGTCATTATTGAGATCTCAGAACATCGCTGCGGAAATACGCTTGAATATTTTAGTTGTTAACATTTTAACACCGATTTTACTCGAAAACCGTAACTCTAAGCGAAAAATGTTCATTATAAATGTTGCTACAATTAATTATGTCTTTCATGCACTGCAAACAGATTTTCAATTTTCGACAGAAATCGCCCTCTCCACATAGCGAAAATAGGTATATTTGACAATTTAAAATGTCGCTATATCGAAGACCGTTACTCTTTTGAAAAAATGTTCAATTTAAACGTTTCCGGATATTGTCCTATCTTTAATTATACCAACGCAGATTTTCAATTTTCGAGAAAATTTGCCCCCTCCACCCCTTTGGGGGCGGTTTTCGGAGGGAACGAGATGTCGGATTCCCGTTTTTATGAATACGGGACCATTTCTCAAGCCTCCTCTTTCAAATGAATTAAAAATCATCAAAATCGGAGTACGATTACTATATGAAAAGCGCGCACAAACAAAAAAAAAGGCACCCAGTCGAATTGTATACCTCCTCCGTTTGGGGTTCGTCGGTCAAAAAATATCTATACCTGTTTCACCAATGAAAACCGCAATTCCATAAAATGTATAGCAAGGTAAAAAATTCAATGTTTGTTTCACGAATCATGAATATTGTGTGTAATCATTCACGAGCTGCGTACATCACCCTATAAGTCTCATCGCATCTCAATAGAGGTTTTCCACCGACGTCACAAATATGGCCGCAAACAGCTGTTCTGGAGGTCAATAAAGCCATAGAGTAATAAGAAATATAGAGCGGCTACTCTATGATACAAACATAAACCTTTGTAGCTGGTTATCGCCATCTGTCCCTCATTTTTTGAACTAACAATGAAATATGGTGGATGGTGGCGGCAAATTTGAAATATATTCCTTTTTTTCTTGAAAATTAGGTATTTATATTATTCCTTAAATCATATTCTCAATCAGTTTCAAGGAATTCTTAAGAAAACTACATTTTATTGATAAGCTTTAATAAGAAATCCAGAAACTAATTGATAACATGATCTAAGAAATATTAAAGTGTATTCTAATGGCAAAATCAAACAACGAATTTTTATTACTTTTTAAAGATAATTATACATATAAATAATCTAACATTCTCTACATTCTCATAAATACAAACATCTTATCCTTCTAAAGTACAATATAGAAAATATGAAAAAAATATTTTTATAAAGATTGTGAATGGAGAATAAATTGAGAAACTACCATATTTAGCCGCTGTAATGATCTTTTATTATGTATCCTTATGTTGTCTTTCTACCATGCATGTTTGACAAAATAATAAAGCTGTATAAATAACGAAAACTGTGAACCAATGTGAATTCGTTACTATATAATTTACAAAAGTATCGTTAGTCGTTAATTTGGAATCATCGTGAGGAATAAGTGCAAATCGAATATGAACGGGAAGTTTATAAGATTTTTCAGCACAATGCAGTAGTTACTTTACTTGCATATTTATGACGGGATGTCTTTGTAACATTAGTGACTATATTTGAACAATAAAACTGAATATATCCTAACCATTATAAGAAATATATCTAACTACAACAAATAGACAATGAAAATATCCATAATAATCCTTTACCTTATTTAACATAAGTACAAATTCACAGCGTATCAACTAAAATCAATGTAAACCTCACCACAACAATTTTCAGTCACAAACAAATTTTTAGAATACTATAATAGACAAAATTAAATAAACAAAGCTGTTCACACTTTCATACCAAAATATCTATTATTGCAATTAAACATACTGAAATAATCGTTGGTTTATTTTTAAAATGTTTCATATTTTCCCAGGCATAGTGTGTGAAGCTTCGAATATCTGATTATTATTTGATCAGATTTGAGAAACGAAATATAAATGATGTACTTGTTTTCATGGAGTTAAAGTCCTTGAAAAGTGTTCAGTGAGTTGATATTATATTAATTCTAGATCAATTCATAATCTGATATTATATTATATTATATTATAGTGCCACCGTATATTTTACGGGATTTTAAACTTGCTCTCTGTATAGAAGATCAACAATGTATTATGATGCTTGGATGATGGCTTTGCTATTACAAGACGACTTGAAGGTTCTTCAGAAAATTTCTTCTTCCGTTGCCTTCGAGATCTTTTGGTGGAGATGAGTGGCTCCTCCCTTCACCAACTGACTCAATAACTCTTTCTTCTAAAAAGAAAAATTTCTAAAAATTGGTATACTCTTAAGTTATCTAAATTTTGTCTGTGTTATATAGGGGTTCTAAGAAATGTTTCAAAAAGATATTTTAATCCATTTTTATAATATATTCTGAAAAGATAGGCAAAAACTGAAAATTTTGGTGATGGAATACTTCGTGAAAGGAAATTTTTACAGTAATTAGACTGCACATTCTAAGCGTTGTCACTTTTGTGGACAACCCACCACTACTAAGGAATATTCAATAATTCAATAACTATACTAATAAACAATAAGTAAACAGTATGATCAATATCAAATAATTCAACAGGTTCCGTATTGGTTGATGGCACTAGTGAGCCAGCATGGTCTCGCTCAAACATGCTTTTTAATAGATTTTCGGAGGCAGGAGAAGTCTGTTGACAATTATTGGTAGGCTCACTTGTAAGCTCTCTGGTCTTGAACGAACAGTATAGGTTCTGGAAGGAAATGAATTATATCAAAGAGATTCTCACACGATTAATCATCATCAATGTTCTGAACGAAACTTTCTAGACTCGTTATCTATTAAGATTAAATAGTTGCTCACCTTTAAAAATTTCATGAAATTTAAGAAATCTTCCTGGGATGTCCTCTAGAAATTTGGAGAAACTGTCGCTCTCTAATCATCAGCAATCTGTAATTTGAGTGATCCAAAATGAGAAGCATATATTAGATACCGAAAATCTATATGAAGAACTTACAGAGCAAGTATAATGTTGGCAAGGCCATGTTATTGCAACTTTTATAGTAAAACATCTTCTTTGGAAATGTTTACGCAAACTTAAGGTACTTATATGGAATTTTTGACGTCTAAGTCCGCTGAATCTCCTGATTTTCGTGGAAACCCATTCCATTCGAGGATGTTCACTTTCACAACGATGCACTCAATACTCACGAGGCATTTCAATGTTAATATCACTTTTTTCGCACATCTAACACACATAAACACAATTCAAAATAATATGGCGTGATTAACAATATAAACTACATACAATATTTGACAAGAGAAGAAGCAAACTAGATACAATTGATAGATTTCAGAAATATAGCCATCTCTTGTTTACTTTGTAACATACTTATGCATATTCTTATAATAATTTATTTTGTTTCCAAACCGCAGGGACAGGTGGCGAAAAATATTGCTAGTTCATCTTTTTCTTATTAGAGTGCACATCCCCTGAACAAAGCCACTTTGCCATAAAACGCCATTGTAAGCTTTGTTAGTTTTCAAGAAAATTTTGAAGATTTTACTGTTGTATATTTACAACAAAACCTTAAAATTGTTAATTCAAGTAATCCTGAAGGTAAGAATTTAAAATTTGAGTAGAAATAATTAAGATTCAGCATTTTATTTTGCGAATTATAATTTGTTGCATTTACAAAACTTGGTTGCATTTCTATCTTGAAACACGTCTAAAGACAGAATAATCATTTAAATGGCAATTGGCAATATAGATTCTGTTTATAATTAAAAACAGATTATCTTTTATTTTATCAACAAAATACAATAAAATTATATACCTATAGTGAGATGAGAATACTTTTAAAAAATGTTTCTATTTCAGATGTCTAATGGAAGTAGATACTTTAAAAGACTGGATTTTGAAGACAAAAGAAAATATCTTCAGAAAATATGAATATAATAATAATATATTAACGCAACGTTAGAGCAAAATTTGTTCGAGCAGCAATTTTCCTTACAAATACGACTGCCACCAGATTTCTATTCGTTTCAGATGAAAATATGGAGATCGCAAAGCTAATTAAGCTCTAAAGCTAACTACCCCGCCACCTGGATTATATACAAATAAAAATACAATTGCATATTGCATTCGGTTTCGATGAATCCGTGCATTAATCTTAGGAAACAAAAAGGGAATTCTTATATATTGTACAATGAAAAATAAATATAATATAAATTGAATCTTAGAACTATGTTCCTTCTTTTTTACACTTTCTTTTGCCCTAGTATACCTCTCTCTCCGCCTACTTTATATAAGTAATGGTAACAACTAACTATATTTATTTGAATTGATTGAAATACATAAAACACATTATATATGCAATGAAAAAATGCATATTCAGACAAATTTAGCTGAAATAAAATGGTCACTACAAATTCTTAGCCATTTGATTTTACTTTCTGTTAAATCACCTCTATGTTAATCCAAGATTGCCGACGTGCTGCACGTTCATGAATTAATCTACCTCTAGTGTATTTTTCCTATGGTAATAGAAATAATTTCTTATCATTTTGCGTTACTGTTTGCACAACTCCACAAAAATGTGGCGATTGAACATAAAAATAATGTTATTTAAGGGATTGAAACTTCGGTGAGTACCTACATTTAAAGTAATTACTTAAAAACTCTAGTTTTCTCAAACATACAATCACTCTAAAACAATGCTATTAGTGTTAAAATACCTTAATATTAACCTGAGTGTTTTGAAACTGTACAAAAATAACTAAAATAAAGTAAAAAGTACGATTTTAGAATTCAATCTTGCGATTTGTTGCCCTCCAGAACAGCTGATTTTGACAGTATTTCAAATGGCGCTGACGTCACGTGGAAAAGCCTTATAGGTATCATGAAATTCTCTACTACGTTGGTCGATCTAAGCTACGACATCAGTATTTCAAGCTCATCTCCTTCCATACAATGATAGGGCGCTGCACGTATGTCGGAAGGCAACGCAATCTTTATTTCATAGGCATTACAAAGTCATTGTGAAATTTAAAATAATTCGTGTACAAATTTTTATTTCATAAGCAATAAATTTGCTTATTTAAACAATCGATATTTTCCCCCTAATTATATGAACTTCCTTGAAGCGTATAAAAAAATAAAATACCATGTCTTATCTCGAAATCGTTACGCTAATGATCTACTCACGTCAGTTGGATTGCTCCATTTTTCGTGTTTTCAAGGCAGACGCCAACATTCGTGAAACAAAGTATTTATTATATTTTATCATAATTTGTTCCAAGTAGATACAATTATGAATACCTGATATCATATTTGAAACAAAATTTCTCAATAATTTGAAAGTTCCCTCAGTAGGTAGGTACTTATATTGAAGAGAACTTTTATGACAGAAATAATCTATTTTCTATTTTCTGATATATCTATGGAATAAAGTGTTATATAGCTGGATAATTTATTCCTGACATTCAATTTAAATGAAATACAGCCTATAATTCTGCTTCAAGCGAAGCTTTGTCTACCGCATTAAAATCCGTTCAGTAATCAATGCAAACTGAAGTTTGCAGAGGTGAGAGCGGTATCTCTCACTTCTGCCTACAGAAGCATTATTTACAGAAAAATGTTGGATTTTCAAGGTCACGTAATGGTTTTTCCCGATTAATTTGAAAATATGGCTTGAAATCAATGATATATTGTATATAATACAATCTTACAATGATAAGTAATCATTTGAGAACGTTTTGAACTCGTAAAAGGCTGTAATATTTATATTATCAATATATGTAAAACCAAGTAGACGGATTTCACAATTTATTATTTTCAAGACTCTACGGTGTTGCCGGTGCTAAAATTTTACCTGTTTATAAAGACCTAAGTCATATATAAATGTCGGATAAATACTTAAGTGAAACCAATAATATAATAATGAACGTGATAGTAAATTTATTTTTTACTTAAAAAGCATGCAATCGAATTCGCTTTTATTCGAAAGTATTTAGGCTGCTGTCTGTGATCGTAAAAAGGTTCTTGCCCAAAAATATTTGTCAATGGTTAATATTTTCAAGGTTTCACTTACAATTTTGAAATATATATTTTTCATTAATAAGGAATCTTTATATAAACGCAGTATTCTATCTGTATGATGAAAAATTAGATTGACATCATTTGATGCAAAGTTTAACTTTTCTAACCAATTTGTCAATTATAATTTATCGGAATTTTCTAAAACTAACAAAGTTAAACATTGCTCACAGTGAATTCTTTTCCTAAATGTACAAACTATAAATTCAGCGATATGTTTTATGATGTCGTCAAGATATTCTGACTGTTCCAGTATGATAAAACTACTATGAAGCATGTTATCGAATAACAAATAATATATGTTTTATTTTGTTATTTTCGGCAGAAGTCGTTACCAGAAGTGTGAGATCTTGAAGTGCGTAATAGACCAAGTGCATCAATAGATTAAATTCTCCGCATGCGCGAATTATCGGTCATAGAATACCTCTTTCAAGCTTATCTAGAAGCATTGTTCTCTGGTACATGTCATAGAACATAAGGAAATTGATAGAAGCGCTCACAGAGAGCCATTAGCATGGAATTATTTGGACATATGTATAGCATTCTGTTCAAAAGAGTGACATTTCAAATGAAAGTGGCCGCTGAAACGGCCCGCCACGCATGCAAAGAACAAAGTTCGCTTAATGCAATCGGTCTATTGGCAGAAGCAAGAACTAAATACATTCACATTATTAAGAAGTAACTTTTTAAAGGCTGATTGAAACTGAATCGTGATAGGATTATTATTAAATCAAGGTATTCTCCTAATAAGCTCAAAAAACATTTCAACATGGTTTTGAGATAATTTATATGATAAAGAATATTTTAATATTTTTTGTGTGAGAAGTTTTTCACATGAAGTAGGTATATAAATTTATTAAACAAATAATGAAAACTAAAAAGCCAGTTCGAACCGATATTGATTTAAGAACAGGCCTGCGAACAGTTTTATAAAACTTAGGTTGATTTAAATGCTTCACATTGGATTGTTTGTTAGTGACTCCAAGCCACCTCCCCCAACTTCCCCATTCGCGCATGCGTACTAAACTCGCAATCCCCATAGTGAGCTTCACAAAAATATTCAAGAATCAAATTATAGGTATAAAGAATTATGTGGTTATATGTTATCTCTATGATAGAATAGAATAGAATTGCGTTCACATTCTGTCATTTGCTTGCAATAAGGTTAAGGAGTTAAGGCACAAATTGAGATAAGAAAATTATTGACTTATTTTTTGTCTATGGAGAGACTCGTCAGAGAAACATTACTAATTGAAAATGCTGGAAATGAACCAGCGTTAATACATGGGATAAATTTGGGACATAATAGCGAAGATGGTTCCTATATTTTATTCGTATTCTCACTAAAGCTGGAACATGTACATATTGATACTACTTAGCAGTAACTTAAGTACTGACTAACATATCTCTTTGCCATACCATGACTAATTTCAAACCTGCGCAAAGATCTCTGCCTGAATATCTTGTTTATGCTTATAATTTTCTGCACGTTTGTGCAACCCTCAATATTGGTGAGCATCTTGTTAGTTTTTTTCACAAAATGGTCATTCTAATATCATTGTGATAAGTAAAAATTACCACTTAAAATGTGTGTGTAATAAATTTTGGGTTAAATAAATAATATTTGACATTAATTTCATTAATTTTTGGTAAAATTTACGAAGCGTTACTTGCCAACTTATCTCAAAAACTAGATTGGAAATAATTCCAATAATAATGAGGATTGAATAATTAGAATAAAGCCCGCTGCAGACGGAGTATGTTTTGCTGTATGTTTCCTTGACGGGAGCTAGGCATGGTGCTGTGCATGCTTCCGTGTAAGAAAACGACATCGCATGCACGGTTGGTTGCTTGAACTCGTGCATGATTTGATGATAGAACCGGTGCTATTTTCGGTGACTGTTTTCATTCATCGTGCCTTGTCGGAGCACTCAGAACTAGTCGAGTCGCACTCAAAAGTTATTTGCACATGATAATATGTTATTTTTGATTGTTGGACATTTTCTATGTCGTAACAATGATTAGAGCTTGACTAAAATGTACTGTCATTTTACGTACATGATGGCCTGCATCGTGTGAAGCCAACACAAGCAAGGGAGCCATCAACACACCATGCGCGGCAACATTTATCGGACCATGCAGCAAAACAAGCAACCAATCATCCAGCAAAACATACTCCGTCTGCAGCGGGCTTAAATCAAACGTAGACATCCTGGTATAAGAGTATATACTCTTGCAGAAGAATTTGGTGACCACTGCATCTTAATTGCACCTAAGTTTCCTCATCGCGTGAAAATATTTCAGTTAAATTATTTATTTAACTTATCCCAAAGAAAACTGTCCGGATCATAAAATATTATCGGTTTTCCCTTACCCTCAGATAGGTAAATTAACTTTTATTTTCGTAGAAGTGTCAATTTATAGCATGGATAATATTTAGGTGGATTAAATTGCAAGATCGCCATTGACTGATGTATGTAAGCCAAAGGATCGTATACAAGCTTTCGTGTCGGGATGTTTTGAAGTTAAGGCACATGCAGATTTGCATAAAATTTAAAGTTCAAGTAGTTAAAAATTCATCTGGACAAGAAGGGGAGTTCATTAATAGCCGACCTACATAATTCTTACCGCTAAGATGGCCGAAAAACAAGACTTTAGATTGTGCAAGGATATTAAATATATCAATTTCCAGGAGATCCTAGCTTTTTATATGTAGTGGTGAGTAAAACTAAGTGGGTCTTAGAAATATTTATGAGAAAAATAATAGGCCCTATGCAGTTATGTTTTGATGTACCGCCAGGTTGGGTTGGCATCAATATAAGTTTACCACAGAATGACCATGATGGAGACCGTTTATTTGAGTAAATATTATATTATATATAAGAGCTTGCGCATATTGAATAATTGAAAAAAACAATTTTGAATCTTGAAGACCTATCATACTGAAATCATTCAGGAAATTAAGTGTTTAAAATTAATTCATGATAGAAAACTTAGTATAATAAACTACGAGTGTTTCAATACAATATACATATTAAAAGAACGAAACATTAATATTAAAATATTAATATGTATATTAATAAATTCAACATTTTTATTTGCTGGTAGTTACATCACCTTAATATTATACAACAAATGCCTAAAATAAAAGTATAATTCCTTGAATAATTGAAAATAGAAACTATTCTCCGTTATTGTCCAGTTCAAAAGCAAGCAAGAATAAAATCAACATATACCAGAAACATTGAAGGAAAAATTTAGTGAATAATGTAACATTAATATCTTTTCTTCATACTATAGGTATTTATAGTCTTATTTCACTATTGTAATTTGAACTATTGATAAATATACATTTTTCTCTTTGCTAGTGGTTATAACATCACCTTAATATTAAAAAATATCATACTGAAGTACGAGCGTGTCAAATTTATATGGTGAACTATTTCTAAATTATATATATACAAATAAAACTTGTTTATTTGTTGATAATTATAACATCACCTTAGTATTATTATTCAAGCCATACGTTACTCAAAACTAAAATTCTGATAACAGCTGTTTTCGATGTCTTTGACAGATTTCGCCAGACGGAGGAGGTATACAATTCGGTTGTGTTTGTTTTTTTAGTATTAAAATATTTTTGTACCTACACATGATTATTTTGAACATTTTTTCCTGCTTTTTCTCAGAGATACGCATTAAAGGGACTTCTAGGAGAAGTCATCAAAATTGTTAGAGCCGTTCTCACTCCACATTATTTTATTCTTCAAGAAACGGATTGAATGTATGGAGAATTACTTTTTTTTTCAACACAGTCAGGTAGTGCTGATAATAGAAAAGTTATTCCACTATTTGAATAATTCAGATAAGGAGAAGTTTCAACGACGGAAGAAGTTATGAATAAGCTTAAAGTAGCCGAAGAGAATTCAAGCAGCAGATTAAGGGGAAAAGAGTAAATAGCTGTTCCACGAAAAGAAAAAATGATAATTTTAAACAGAGGAAGATATCAAAAACAAAGAAGCAGAAATCAAAGAAACGTTCTGTTTCATCTGATAGTAAAGACATTGTTGCTAGCTTCTTTTGACAAAAGATGACTGAAGACTTTCTTCATTTGTTCAACCAAAGCCTGTTGCTGATTATACAGGTATCAAATGGGAAGACATTAAGACATATATTTTTCTTCTGGTGAAATTAGTTGGTGAGACCAGAAAAGCGGTCCATTACAAATACATCTGTGTATTTAAAGGAACAGATGAAGAAGACTGTGAAATTGCTATTGTGGGATTGAGAGTGTTCAATATAACCTGCCGTGATTTTTATATTAATGAGAGTGTCAAATATTTTATACATTACATACATTCTACCTCAACCTGAAATTAAGTTAGAAAAATTATTTTATTCCTGGAACAATAGACGTCTTCGAGAAACCATAATTATATATTAGATATACAGGGTGTCTCAGGGAGACCGTACATTACAAGTTTATTGGGTTCTGGTCAAAATAAACCTTTGAAAATTGAGAGTTACATATAATCGATTATGTTCTCTTCAGCTAAAGTATTTTTAGATTTCTGATGCTTCCGGCAGTCTACATAGAGGGATTAATTTCCTATGGCATCTTCACTTTTTGAAATTTTGATGAACCATAACATGATTTTTTGAATGGCATCCCCATATTTTATTGTTTTGTCATCTTCGGAGTTTAATTTTACATCCTTTATACCCCACATGTCCTATTCCTGAGATTAATAGTTTAGGAGATAATTAAGTTTGATTTAAATGCAAACATATTTCGTCGATACTTACCTAGTATGTCATGGAAAATAAATAAGCATTCTCAATGACTAATTGTCAAAGCCAAACGACAAAATAATTAAGATATTAAGAGATAAAATTGATAACAATAATGAAAACAATGTCTATTCAAATCAAGAAATTCTTGTTTTATTTTTTATACATGGAAATTGCGATAAAATTCTCAGTAGAACGTGTAGAATGTTTAATGAGAGCTATCAAAATTTACCTCCGATGGCCAAAGGTAAATTTAGAAGAATTGAAGCAAATTTTGTGCGTTTTGCTTATGCAGTTCTCCCTCTTCATCATCAGTTACAGTAGTAGTAGTAGTAGTAGTAGTATTTATTGGCCACATAACATACAAAGTACAATAGGCAGGTCAAAATTTCACAGACAAATCATTAAAGATTAAAATTAAGAATAATATAGTTATAGATAAAATGAGAATATAACAAGTTCATATTATTTAAAAGGTTAAGAAAGCAGTTGGAATTGACTACGTACAAATATAAATAATAGGCACAAAACAATCCTTAAAATTAAAACAATATAACTATAGCTAAAAAGAGAATGACAAACTCATAATACATAAATTGTTAAAAATATAGTTAAAATTGAGTGTAAGTTAAATTCAGTGCATTTGAAATTAGATACATACTTTAAGAAATAGTTAAAAAATTCAGTGCTTAAATATCAAAAGCAATTCTCTAGGAGATACTTTTTTGTAGCACTTTTAAAGGTGTCATATCTGCTAATTTCCTTTAAAAAGGTTGGAAGATTATTATAAAGAGATATACAGTTGTAAAAAGTGGACTTTCTAAAAGTTGTTGTTTTATGAAGTGGTCTGTCCAACATGCGACTTCTTGATAGGTAGTTATGATGACTTCCTAATACTTTGAAGTTAGAAAAGTTGCTTTTCACAAATGTTACACACTTTAAAATGTAAATATAATGGAATGGTAAGCTAGAGTGTTTTTTGAAGACAGCCCTACACGATTCTTTGTAATCTAGATCGAATATTAATCTAATTATTCTTTTCTGAGATGTAAAGACACTCTTATATTCAGTTGCCAACCCCCATGTAGCAATATTATTAGATATGTGGCTATATGCAAATGCATAATATAAGTTTACCAGCCTATTTTTGTCTAAAACTGGTTTCATTTGAAGAATTGCATAGTATGCTTTGTTGAGCTGCTTACAAACAGCACTTATTTGGGACGAGAAGCTAAGGTCTGAGTTAAGCCATGTTCCAAGTAACTTAACGTCGTCACTAAATGTAAGGTTCTTACAGAATCTCTTTGGCACAGATTTTTTTAAATGGAAATTTATGTAGACTATCTTATCCGCATTCAGAATAAGGCGATTTTTATGGCACCATTTTTTCATTTCATTGAGAGCTTTCTCAACATTTCTCTGCAACTCTTCAAGTGTATATCCACATACGGTAACTGTTGTATCATCAGCAAACATTGTTACTTGTCCTGCGGTTATATGATTGGGAATGTCATTCACAAAAACAGGAAAGATTAATGGTCCCAAGACGGACCCTTGAGGAACACCGAGTCAATTCGCGCATTCTTTGGAAAGTTGCTGATCTATCTTGGTGAGAATACTTCTTTGAGAAAGATAAGATTCAAACCAATTTAGAATGGTACCTCTTATGCCAAAACAGTTGAGTTTTTCTAATATGAAATTTATGTTTAGACAGTCAAAAGCTTTGGAAAAGTCAAAAATAAGTGAAACAACATATTTTCCTTGATCTAAGGAAGTGTAAACATAGTTCAGTAAATGGTACATGGCCGATTCCGTTGATTTGTTTTTCCTAAAACCATGCTGGGAAGGTGTTAGTAAACTAAAACGTTCTATAAAACTGATTACAATTTTGTATACGCAGCGCTCAAGAATCTTCGAAAAGTCAGATAAAAGAGTTATTTGAGGGTAATTATCTATTGTTTGTCACCTTTTTTGTGAAGAGGAAACACTAGTGAAGTTTTCATTAAATTGGGAAATTCTCCTTCCACTAGAGATGAATTGATTAGGATCGGTAAATGGGTGGTAATATAGTCATGCATAATTTTTGGTAGCTTCGGTGAAATTTCATCCAATCCAGAGCATGTTTTACTTTTAAGTGATTTTATGATGCTCGATACCTCAGTTTTGGTTACGTAAGAGACAAATATGCTATTTGGAGAATAGTCACATACAGTACACGCATGTGAAGAGTTTTCACCGAAAAGTTCATCTGTTTTGTTTTTACACATACTTGAGAAGTAGACTGCAAATTTATCAGCTACTTCCTTTTTATTTGTTATCAGAAATTCATCACATTTTAGATTTATTGTTTCGTTATTTTTATTATTTCTATTTAAATATTCATTTATAATTTTCCAAGTTTCTTTGATTTTATTAGTAGCTGAACATATTCTATTACTTGTATGCTGACATTTTGCTTCAATTAGTCTTAGTCTATACTCACGTTTTTTCTGTAAATATACTTTTTTTGTTTCATGACAGTTTAATACTGACATTAGCCAATGGAAGTAATGTAAATTATCTTTAATCTGTGTGAGCTCTGGCGCATACCATTTGTATTTGGAGACTTTGAAAATTTTCGTCATTTTTACTAGTGGGCAACTGACATCAAGGCACCATTTGATATTTGTGACAAATTCTATGTAAGCATCATTTAAATTTTGTTTCGAATAAAAAGTGTTCCAGTTAAGTCTACTTAAATAGATGAGTAAGTTTTCTAAATTACCTGTTCTCAAGTCACGGATCTCATAATTTGAATCTAATAATTTGTTTTTTGATTTGGATTGGCTGAGATTTATTAAAGAAAAAATATGTGCAAAATGATCAGTTAGGTTAGGGTTAATAACATTGCAGAAGTAATACGAACTAGGTATATTTGTGATTACATAGTCAATGATGCTAGTGGATGTTATTCCATTTAGATTTGTTAAAACACCTGTATGTTTATTTGTTGTTACCATGAGTTTAAAAGATTCCAGTATCCAGTATCCAGTATCATTTAATATTCTCATCTCTTGAGTATTTTTATCAAAATGGATAATAATATCACCAGTTAAAATTACATAGACAAATTTGTTTGTTACAGCGTTTAGGACTGAATGTAGGCGTTCCTCAAAAATTTTCAAGTCTCCCTTTCCTGGTCAATATATATTTATTATTGCAATATGATAGCCTTCAGTATGGTAGTCTATAGCACACATTTCGATATGACATTCCGAGGACAGTTTGCTTATTAGAGGAATTTCACTAGCTCTAGTTGTGTTTTTTGCAAAAATAGCTGATCCTCCGTGAATATATACTGCTCTAGAAAAGTGAGATATTAGGTTATAATTCATTAGTGAAATGCATTCAGTATCGTCCCGTTGATACCAATGCTCGCATATGCACATAATTTCAATATTATAATTATTTAAGATTATTTCTACTTTTGTTAGTTTGTTATTTAAACACTGAATATTCACGTGGAAAATGTTAACATTTGAATGATTTTTATGATAATTAAATCTATCTAGTTTGCAAATCTTAGAATTTATTGTATCAGAACCTACTTTTTGACTGATGCTAGACTCCACAAGTGAAAAAACTGTTGAATGTGTGCTCCCTTAGGCCACTTCATTGGATCCATTGCGTTATCAAAATGATGACTGTATACACTGACATCAAAAGAGGAGTAAATTTCAGGAAACTTTGACTTGAGTGAAACATACACACATTTTTGTCTATTTAATACATGATTAATTCTTCCAATTTGCTTCAATTCTTGTAAATTAACCATTACACATACATTCTAAACGTTCTACTGAGAATTTTGTCGCACTTTCCATGTATAAAAAATAAATTGTGAATCTCCTGATTTATATAGACATCGTTTCAATTATTGTATTCCATTGTAACTCAATTACTTTGTTGACAATTATTCATTGAGAATGCTTATTTATTTTCCATGACATACTAGGTAAGTATGGAAGAGATAGGTATGTCTTTTTTTTAATATCTCCTAAACTATCAATCTCAGGTTTAGGACATGTGGGGTAAAATATATTTGAAATTAAAGGCCAAAAATGACTAAACAATAAAATATGGGGGGCGTCATTTAAAAAAATCAAGTTATGGTACTTCAAAATTTCAATATGTTAACGTGCCATAGTAAAGTAACCCCACAATGTAGACAAAACATACTCCAACATGTTGTTTAAATCTAGTTTGAATCCTAAATTGGTATCCGAAAAATCTTGTGTTTTCTGATTTTCTATATTATTGTGTTACATCTTGACAACTTGACCACTCGTTTTTTTCATTTCTACATTAATATGTGTAGGTACTTGGCGCAAAGTTTCACTGACATGTCGGTTTTGGTTGTAGGTTAGGTTAGGTTAGGTTAGGTTAGGTTTAACTATATTTAATACTTTTCAATTCACGACTGGAAGTATCTTACTTCATCAAAACTGAAACAGTTCCCCGATCAGCCCTTCTTAGAGTAGTGGTAGGAATGTTCAAATAAGCAGGAAATTTTATTTTGAATAAACTCTTTAAAAGAAATCCATAAAAAATTGAAATAAACTTCTGATAAATATGCGTCATTTGAATGAATTTCAAGCAATTGAAGCATACCACAACGAGATAAGAACGTTTCTCGTTCGAAGCTACTTCTTTCCACACGTGAAATACTCTAATGATGACCTACCTAATCTGCTTCGTTGATTGCTAGACCGACATTATCCCTTATCGATTCTTCATAACCTTCTGGCCGAGGTTGTGGTGCAAATACGCCGAGATATCTGGGCCATGAGGAGCTAGCAAAAAATAATTGATAGCAACGTATTTACTGTTGCCAATGGCATATTTATCACGTTTGCCGAATGAGCCGTGTCTATACGGCCGGAGCATCGAGGGTAAATAGAATTTTGAGTCGAGCTCCAACGGCGTGAGTCGCCCATACCCAACTGTCATGGCCAGGATCGCTAGAAAGCCAACAACTATGAAATATTCCCGAGAATCGTGTGCGGAATCCACCACGTCTGATGTCTGGGTGCATCTTCCTTATTGAATATCATGACTGTCGACTGATCATGGGGCTTCGTTTGATTCGGGATAATGGGGAAGTTAAAGCAGGAAGCTGCTTACAGAATTCCTAAGAAGTTGCTACCCTAAACCAAAATGATTCAGATAGTTAAGTTAGAACAGAAAATTGATTCTTGCATTATTGAAAGAAATTCCATTGTTATTTTTATGATGCTCTTCTATAAAGAATAGGTTATATATAAATTCTCTATCATTTAGGTATATATACATTATATTCATATAATCTTCCCAGTAGAAAGTTATTGTATTGGGCCAGGTGAATAACATAAGGACCGGACTATCGGAGAAAGCAAAATGCTGATTAATTCATCAAAATCTGTAGAGCAATTTTTTTGTAGATTGTAGTAAATAGCTAATTTAAAATTCATATTTCATTGTGTTGTGATTTTAGAATTTAGAAGAAAAAAAAAACAATTGTCTACAGCTTAAGGCAAATTTTGGTTATTGAGCGTGATTTAATGGAGTAGTTCTAAATGGAGGTAATCGAAAGTTAAAAGTTAATCTAGTATAATAGCCCAATATTTAAATTATATTAGAAAAATACTCAATTCATTTAAGCAATTTATAGCTGCAATATGAATTGTAAATCTATATTGGGTCATTTTTGCTAGAATCAAAAAAAATTAATTAAATCTAAACAATTTAATAATCTTTGCTTTAAGCTGAAAATGCTGAAACGAAGTAAGGGGTGAACAATTTCAAAGTAACTTTCAACTGTGTTATTTTGGTAAAGCAGCAATTAGTTACCGTAGTTGAAACTTAGAAGATTATTATCCAAATGTGCTGGATGCGCTCGAGAGTAATTGATATAAATGACGTACTCCTCACACTTACACGAAGTTTCCGCAATGGAACCAAGCGCGAAAAGAAGTCATTCAAAAGATCCAACACCAGACCTTATTCCAGATATTCGAGATTTATAGCGGATGAATTTAAGTTTTCTCGTATTGTCATTTGTTCAAACTTGTAAGATTTTCAGATTTAAGGTATCAGTATCTTTTTGATTCTTTGACTTGAATTGAAGCTATGGAAATTATAGAAAGATACTAGATTAGCTGATTAAGAATAATTGTCTAATGTCTAAAGATTATCAGTCATATCAAAAAACTTGCTCGGCGCTAGCTTAGATTGTTACTCAAATTGTCAAGTATGATATTAATGTTAATCATGAGACAGGCTATGGTTGATAAACGGAAATGTGAGGTTATTGTGATGGGTTCGACTTTCCATAATTATTATCTTGACATATCTCCTCGTTTCAAGGAATCTAGAGACCGATAACATTGGTCGTGTCCACAGCAGTAGCTGATTATCAATTGATTATTAATTAAAAAGATGACAGCTAATCAGTAAGCAATAGTGTAACATAACCTCTCTTTTGTTTCTGCTATTACCCTATTCTATTATGGAAATTTATCGTTTCATTTACTACATAATTTTTATTTATGTGTAAATTTCGAATTAAAATTATTTCAGTTATTTTGGCGTACGTCAGTTTTACAGATAAGCTAAGCGATATAGGTATTAGATCCGATCAGAAGAGTATGATTAGTGATTACTGATTACTAAGCGATTGGTTATCAATCACGTATAGCTGTTTATGATGAATTTACCTCACTAATATCTCCAGAATCAAAATTGATGTCGATATCAGACTCAGTTTACCCGTTGCAAAATAGTTATCTTGCCAATTAAGTTCAGGTTCCCATCAAAACCAAATCAGAAAAAAAACGCGAGTTTTCCAATTTTTTTTCTATCGAAAATAATTCAATTAAGATAAATATATTTCTTAATTATGGATTTCTCCTATAAAATAAATTTAATCTATAGATTTTAGGGAGTTAAGATTAACATATAGTTTCATTTCTATGAAAATTATGATAAAAGATCATTTCAATTTATCTGAGTGCCCAGGCCTTAAATATGGTGCGTTCTTTCTTACGAATGGGCCCCCATAAAATGGAAGGGTAATTAAAACTCCTAGAAATTATGTGCGATTCCGTACGCACATCATTCAAAAACTGCATCTTTGTGCAACAAGCCACTCTTGTTTAAGATAGCAGATTATTGTCAGCAGGGAACACCTCAGATGCAATTCCATTCGGAAAAGCGTAGGTAGTAACCTCTCCTGTCATATCCAGTTTTCGTGGAATAGGCTATTAGATCCCTTCTTGAATTTTCAGAATTTATTATTTTATTATGGAAACGAACGTGATTCTAATTTGATAATTATAGTATAGTTGGTTGATATTAGCATCGAAATTATTGTCATATATATTTTTACTCAAGAGCATATGAAGATACGGTATACGACTCTTCTCTCGTTTTTTCGTATACTATTTTGAGTTTTGTCATTAAAATTGTATTATTAATCCACCATGTATGGAGTGCATTGGCGTTCAACATTCGACTTATTGCCAATATTTCCCTTCTGGTTGGCTGGGAGAGTGGGTCTTCTACACCACTGAACTCTCTCGCGAGAACCGACGACGAGCATATAACAGACAGACGTAGCAGCATCATGGAATGAGCGGGTAGCGGGTAGCAGTAAGCAGTACATCCTGGCCGCGGAAGGCTGCGAACGCCGGCAGAACTGTCAGGCGGCCACAAATAAATGGAGACGTGCACAGCGTACTGGATGCGCGAAACGCCAGAAGCAAACGCCATGGACGGAAATCGCTCTTACAAATAATTTGTGCACCCTCGCACCAAATAACGTCATCGCAAGACGAGATGTGCAAAGTTTAATGTGGTAAGAGAAAATCTTCGACAAGTGAGTGGTTCTCACACATTCATTGTTTCACACGAATATAGCAAATGATAGTACACAACAATCTTGAGGACAAGAGGACAACGGGATATTTTACAATTATTTGCAGTTATCAGAGCTCTAGTAGTGACAAAATGATATGAAATACATATGGGAATTTAAATCCGTTACCAACTGCGGTCGACTCAGTTACTTAATTAAATAATATAGAACACAGTACATAGCTCAATTCAAAAGTTTCTTGATCTCCAAACCGATAATTTTCTGTTCTATCCAAGATTCATGATATTTTACAAAGCCTGCAAATAATCTTATAGCTTGACAAATGTAAACTGCACTATGACTTATCGGTAAAAAGGACAGCAACTATTTAGAAATACATTGCCATGACATGGTCATGCTGCACCATACATACTCTTCGTCTTTGACAAACCATCGCACACCTTTATCACTTTTACAGTATTCTTTACTTTAAATCTATCATATTTCATTCTGACTACCCGCTGGGGAAATGAGTAGTGTCACAGAGTAGGTATTTGATGGACTATTGTCTATTTGGAAATTATACCTACATATGCGAAAATATATCAAAAAAGATATTAGCACTCGTCAACTTACATATAATTGAGAATTCAACGTATATTGTTAATACAGCATTGATAACAGGCTCGTTTCCTAATCCTTGGAAGAGCGCGATGGTCCTCTCAACACCCAAAGTTCTAAGAGCTTCACCATACTCGGATTTAAGGCCCATTGTATTCTGCCAATACTATCTAATGTTTCGGAAATAAACATGAAAAAGCAAATTTCAGACTACGATTTCAAAAACAACCTAATGCCTGCTTCACAGTCTGGGTTTCGAAAGCATCACAGCACTACTACGGCTCTGACCTGCATCACCGATGGTATTCTGATCAGCACTGATAAAAGCGAAGTAACTTGTTTACTTTTATTAGATTGCAGCAAGGCCTTCGACACTCTAGAACCATTTATATTCGAGAAAAAACTTAAATATTTTGGTTTTGGATTGGATCTGTGAAACTGATTACTAACTATCTGAGGAAACGATCACAATATTTTGTTGTTTATGACCGCAATTCTTGAGGTACTACAGGGCCCCATTATCGGTCCGCCATTGTTTTCACATTATTTCTTGGACTTCATTGAACTCCTGAAATTTTGTTATATACATCAATACGCGGATGCCACAAAGTTATATATACCTTAGTTTCCAAATAGAGAGCGTTAAAGTTGCTATGGATCATATCAGATGTTGCGCTATTGTATAATGTATCAACCGCACTTAACCTAAAGCTAAATGCTAGTAAATCAAAACTATTGATTTTTGGTCCCAGAAACAAGAAACTAACTTTTGCGAGAGAAAATAGTATGAATAAATCAGGTGATGCACCACCAGTTGTGGAAGGAATTTATACCGGCAAAAAATATACTTGGTGTAAATCTTAAACTTCATTTATGTGAATCGCTGATCATTTCTAAGCTCACATCTTGTGATTTCATATATGGCCCAGAGCTTCTAAAGCAAGATCAGTTGCTTTTGCAAAGGATACAAAATTCATGTATGAGGTTCTGATCAAATATTCGTAAGTTTGATTTCGAGATACAAAGAAACTTAAACTTCCACTGCTTCGCAATCTTCATTTCTTAATACTTATTTATAAGACCATAATTACGCAGAAGCCTTCATACTTGTTGAATAATCTGAATGGTCAACTTATTTCTACTATGTAGGTGCAAATGCAAAACAGTCAAATGGCCATGTTAGTGGGTTTTGAGAAAGGTATTTGATGAATAATTATGTATAGGTATATTTAGAATTTTTTTTGTTCTATACCGACGCAAGTATTTTCTGGAAATAATATTAAATTTTTATTCCATATTTTGTTGTTTGTTTCATATTTGATTATTGTATAATTTCTTGTTATAGTTTTATTTTTATTTTATATAATTATATCTTTTCCTTTTTTTGATCCAGCTGAAAAGCAGTTAATACTGGCGTTTCGTTATTTCATCATGTTTTAATGTAGATATGTTGAATAAAGACTTTATTTCTATATTATTATATACACATCATCGATAAGGAAGTATATCTTTCAGCATAGCCAAATGAAAAACTATGATAATCTTTCTTTCCTTTTCCAAAATACATTTATGAATAAAGGGAATCTTCGTGATAATAGAAAAATCTGTATCACTTTGTTATAATTGGATGTGGTCATTTTTTTCAAATCGATGCAGTATGCATAATGTAGGGACGGAGCTATCACGTATATTATTTTATTCAGAAGAGATATTTTTTTTCTATACGAAATGTTATTAAGTAGAAAATGTCGGAGAATAGAAAAGTTTAACTGTAACAATAATTAGATTTTCTGATGAAACTGCTGAAAAAATGATCTATTAAATGTTCGGCCAAAAATTACCACATTATTTCTCCTTTATAAAAAAGAATGGGTTCACTTTCTATAATATCAGGTTCCTGGATGGTGTTTGATAGATTGGTTCATTAGCGCAATTTGCAAACTCCGATGGTAATCCAAAAAAGAGAGCATTCTTGATTAAATAGAATTTTTCTTTTCTTGATGGGAATCTCTCGCTTCATGCTTTCTCAATAATAACGAGCTCGTCACGAACCTCCAGCAAAATAAATCTGAATAAAATTGTAATTTTTGTAACAACAACACTGTGATACCTTCCCGGCAACAGCACACCAGAGGTAATTTTCCTGCAATTCGTTCCTTAAATATTTTAATGAAGTGCCCTGATGCATGGTGTAATGACATCGTATCTCACGGTCTCCTACTCACTTAAGTACCTCGATGAATAATAAAAAGGAAAATTAATTAGGTCGGCAACCCTTAAATTCCTGTTTTGCGTCAACTTCATCTCTCAAAGTTAACCATTGAATTAATTTGACCTCTAGACAGGCAGGAAGCGAATGGAAAAAAGTATCCGCAAAATAATGCATGGTCCTCTTCTTTTAGGAATAACGTGAATATTTATGCATGGTTGAATTCTTTCATTGCTGAGACTTAGGCTTTGACTTTACCAATAATAGTAAAAAAAAATAATAGAGCTCTCAGACAACTTGAGAGCTAAAAATATTAAATATGTATTGGTAAGTTTGCCCATATGGAACCAGCTCCCATATAGAATCGTATATATCTCATTAGATCCCGAATCACAAAAGGCCATATTCATTGAACCAGAAAGAGTATCCCAATTTCAGCCGCGGTTTAGTTAGGGAGAACATCCGTAACTATTATTGATGTCTTGTCGAGGAAAATATAAGAGATGAGCAATTGAGAATAGGTATGAAGAGATTCTAGAATCATACAGTACGTCGTAACTACAATATTTCAGAATAAGAAAAATGTTTATGGTTTATTTTCATATTGATAATGAAGCTAGTTTTATTTTCTATTGCTTGAATTATTAGGTTTAATCCCATACTGATGGTTCAGGTTCTGCAGCTCTTTACCAAAATGGAACCAATTGATTAATTTGGTATCAAATATTTTTATAGCCAGTTTTCTTATTAAAGTCAGGTGATTAGATGTCCTTGGTGTGATGGTGTAACAGTTAAATATTCATATTATTCAATGAATTATAAGGCATATAGTAAAAAAAACAAAATGTCTGACCTTTCTATATGCCTAATCATTTATATAGCACATCAAGATTTAGCTATAAAACTAAAAGTATTTGTATTATACACTATTGGCTAAATATCAATCAATATCTAATCATATATCAACTTCAGTTTATTCCTTACCACAACGCTTACGAGCTCTTTATTATGAAGCCTCAACAACTTCATTCGTAATGAGAAATGATGAGATTCCATCCCTTCGCATAATATTGGTGCAACAATACTGATTCGTAATTTATAACAAAGCTATTTATATAATATAGTTGCCAAGTCCAGAAACTCGAGTCGACATCCAACAACGTTTACTGACATGATTAAAAGCTCGTTCGATTGATGTTTTCGATAACGTTGGAAGTTTCCGAGGAAGTCACGAAAGCACTCCGAAAATACAACCTGAACAGAGCAAAATGTCCCTTTTATGTTATGCATTACATCAAAGAAAATACGTTGCAGACATTAAAGAAGTTCTGAAGGGAATTGGGAGACAACAATTGCAAGCGTTTTATTTTGTTTTTGCGTTCCCGTTGCCGCCCTCATTTCGCCGAACTCAAATTGCGAAGTGCACTTTTCCAAGAGATTCTAATGCAGTTGTAATTTGTCTGTTCAGCAGAATTACAGAGAATAAATTTATCGATAGGGCTGTGCTACTTGAGTTTCGACAAGATCTCAGTACTGAGCACACTCCAGTTCAGCCTGTTGTTTGGTTAAGCTTTATAATACACAAACAAATGGAAAAATGATATGAATTGAAATATATAAGCAATGTTCGAATGATTGGTTATATATTTTGAAAAAAGATACTGATCCAGCATGCAAAGCGAATCGAATGACATAAATTTGATATATTTTGTATACCTAATAGGTAATTTGAATATCAGATGAAAAACCATTCATATCAGTAGCTCATACATGTATTTAAACTACATTGTAAGTGCCCCATATTATAATATGATTATTTATTTTGAAATACATATATCGTTGCACTTTTGTACTGTGTCTAGAAGAAGGTAGGTAATAAGCATTACGGCATTACCGGAAACTAGACATATTTTAAAGTGTTTTAATTATACTGGCAATTTGACTTTTAATAGTCTCAGATGGATACAGTTATTGAAAATAATAATAATGCAATTTTGTGGAAAACGGGATGTGTGCTGAAGATCCACATTATTAAGATTACGAAAATATATACATTTAAGACATATCGGCTATATTTTGATAACTTATAAAGTTTGAGGTGTGATATTTTTTGTTGGTTAGATAGAAAGTTAAATAATAGATGCTTAGTTATAGAATCTTTTGTTTGACCAGGAAAGAATAATTTCAAAGCCAATAACATATTAATAATAATAAGTACTTCAAAATTACCAGTACCTAGATGCCAGTATAATTAATTTAACTTAGGAATTTTCAATGTACTAAGCCTACTTGTCGGTCCTAGTTTTTAGAAAAATGCTTATATTCAATACTGATAAAAGTCGTCTCTATTTAGTCAAGTTTGTAAAAATCTTTTTCTTTCTATTCAATATTTCCATCACTACTAGTCAACGATTTTATTTCGTCAATGTTATTTTCTTATTGAATTTATTATTAATGTCACATACTGGGTATTCTGCTAGAACTCAATTTGTTGGAAATTTCTCCCTTAACGATAAGATTAGAGACCATATAATTATTGAGATGGGCGTTACAATTTCCGAATTATATCAACCGCAAATGGAAGTACCCACGTTGTCCTTAATTACTAACTTGTAATCTATTTCCTGCTTACAACCACATAATTGCTGACCCAATATTGAATATTCTGTCAAAGGCACATTGCTTTAGAATAGTTATGAGTGTATTTTAAGGGATCTTGTATTGTAAATTGGGTCCAAATTTCGATGTTATTGTGGGGTTTCTTGGTTATGATTGTAGAGAAGAGTATAATGTTTGAGTATAGTAGGATAATTTTATATGACATTAAAGATGCTATAAAAAGAAATCATCCATCAATTTCAGTTTTGGAGACACAGGGTATAATTCTGTATTTGAGAGGGTGCCTATATCTCAGTTCTAAGAAAAGATTCAAAAAATGTGAGAACGCTAGGGTATACATATTCTGAAGTCAGTACCGTGATTAACAACTGTTTCCTCGTTTTGAGGTGCATCCCAAACCTTCAAACTTTTTCAAGCATATAACACCTAATATTTAAGTTCTTCTTGAATCACTAGCAACTCACAAATACATAGAATACTTTATGATTGAATTGAATCACAATGTCTGTACATAGGTATGTAGTTGGCTGTTTAAAATGTGTGGATTGTTAACAAACATGATTGACATTTCCATTTCCTAATTCTTTCAGATTCAGTCTCGATCGTAAGGCAGGAGAAAAATTAAATGAAACCCCACTCCAACCGAACTTCGAATCCAAAAGTGATAAATTATATCATTTTCCATAAGAAAATGCACTTTGGAAACTGTAAAAGTTTTGAGACAGGACAAAAGATCACTTAATCGAACTTATAGGTAAGCGTTCTATAGGAATGGAACTTCGTAGTAAAAAATGCTTTTATGGGGATTCCGTATGATGTATAATCATAACCCGTTTTGCAATACTTTCGACGCAGTACTTTCTCATCATACATACTCATCATACTACTAAACCCAAAGCCTATTGAAGAATGATGAACAACAATAAAATATTCTTTTATTAAGATAGATTCTTTTGAATTAAACCTCACATAATTATCTCCTAATGATAAATCAATCAATTTCACCATTTTTTATGTCTATTGATCTATGTAGTAATTCCAAAACTAGGTATAGGGACTCCAATTGTTAGGAAATTCAAATATGTAATTAAATTGTGTTAATATTGATAAAACCAGTAAGCTTAGGATAAATATAGAAACATGTCATCTTATAAAACCTACCTAACACGAAATATTTGTTTCAGAATAGAGAAAACTATTTATTTTGTTTTTGGGAATATAGGTATGAACTACTGTTAGAGAGTTTGTCATTTAAATATGAGTTTAAAATTACAAATTCATCCTTGCCTTGATTCGATTTTTGCTCCACCACACACTTCAATTTCGAAATAACCACATCTTTCATAGAGCTGGTTATATTTGTATAAAATATACCTTACGGAAGAGCACCTTTAAATTTTACGGTCGGATCTTCTAACAAAATTACGAGCTCCTGTAAAAGACCCACTCCAAGATTTCCGTAGGTATATATATATATATATATATATATATATATATATATATATATATATATATATATATATATATATATATATATATATATATATGTATATATATATATACCTTCATGCTCACATATCCCATTCCAAAATGTGTCGGAATCAAGAATTCGCATTACCCTGCTGGCACACCATAAACTTCCAGCGAATAATATATCTCTCAAGGACGTATACAGTAAACGTCTGGGTGGGAAACTAATTGGAACATTCATCGAATACCATATATTATACAAATTATACCAGATGCAACTGGCTCGATTCGCCAGCTCTCTAGATGACTGCCAGCCACGCCAACTTTGATTTACTGCCATATTGATTATTGGAGCAAATTAGCACCAAGGCAAAATTAATGTTTAGTCGAATAGAATAGAGGCTAGCGGCGCAGCTTATTTGTAAATTTAAAGGAAATGCCCCTACTATGTTCTATGGAGCCTTTTAACTTTTCTTGTTTCATTAACATTGAATGAGTCAATTAGAAAGATACAGCTGGAATTTTCTGGTATAAAGTAAAAAGACTGAGGTTGCAATATTGTAATTTGTTTGATCCCTGTGGATGTTACGATCGAGATATTTTTAAGATCATTAATTAGGAAGTATCTGAACTGAACTCTGAATCGTTCTAAAGCCATTCTATGTCATACAGTGACTGTAACTAGTATCTTGTTGAATTCTAAGAGTTCTATTAATTAAAACTGCAGAGTGCCATGCATTGGATCCCGGTTCAATTCCGGCTAAGGCGTGATGATTTTTTACTTTACCTCGAATGAGAATGCCTAGTATAGCCTGATAAATAGTGCCGTTCATATTCGGCGATAAATGCAGGTCCCATATATTTGTAAAATGTCGCTTCTCACAAATATAGGGAGAGGGGTCACCACACGTAGTACTCGACGTTGAGCTATAAAAATAATGAAGTGTAAAACTTACATTTTGGTATAGATACAGACTCAATCAAATATGAAAGAGATTCAAAACAAGAGCGATGTTGTAGACACGACTAGGTGCTTGGCATGACAACGTACGCGATGAAGTTGTTTTTATAATTGAAGGCATTCATTTCTTTCAAAATATTGATCTTCTTCATTGTTTGTCCTGTTCATTGTTATTTAGCATTTGGTAGAGTCCAACAATTAACGTCAACAGTGGTGCCCTAAATGTAGATAAAAGAACAACATGATTTTTCAATATGATTATAGTTACTATTCCACAGTATAAAATATACCTACTATATTATAAAGAAGTTTTTTTGTTTTTCTCTGGCCGCCTTTTTCTTGAACTTTTGTAACTATTCATCTATTTTCCTCTTATGTGCTACCTACAATAAAATCCCTATATTTATTTAGTTTTGATTCACAAGCACATTGTGAGATTGATTTCCGGAGACATTATGATAATTCACTATCTTTATCGTAATTAGCAATTACTGAAAGATTTACATTTATTTTATATTCAAAATACAACAAACAAAGCCAACCAGAGTTTTTCTAGATAGAAAACATTAGACCAGCTAATTCAAACCTATATCTTTTGTTATTGGGTTTGACGTACCCGAGAGAGAATCGAAAAACATCATCAACAACATTCAAAAAAAAAAGTGAATAGATGATTTATCAGCCACAGAAAACTCTTTGCACCAACTCATTTTCTCATGATTCCTACATTATGTGTTGTTATTTCATACTTTCTAGTGCAACGTCTTATGAAGTCGGTGATTTATTTCACAATTTTTAGTGATCGTGTTGAACAACTCACCAGGAAAGAATTTTTACTACCTACTTAAATACCTAATTATTATTTTTTAATAATTCTGAAGCTAAGAATATTTTATACGTTATTTCGTTATTAGATAATCTAGATTAGAAGTTTATAATCTAAAACATGAAACGTAAAAAGGAAATAAACAAGTGAAATTTTTGAAAAATATTAAAAATAGTTTTTATTGGGCATTTAAGATTTAAACCGTACCGATGAGTACCTAATATTGCTATCCTTTTCTCGATTTTAACTATACTTATGTATTATGTATATATGTTTGCCAGCAACAGCAATTCCATAACAAATTACTGTTTGCTACCACAACACAAAATTAAACTTTAAATTAACAATAACGTCTGACGTCTGACAATTGCGACATAACCATAGACGATCTTCCAAAAAGTACCTATATACCAGAGAACGAGACGTATATATACGCTCCATGCTCGTGCGTAATTCCAGTGACGGATCCCATTGTCGTTCCATGTCGACATTATAATGATCTTGGTTGAATGAGATTGAATGAGATAATTATAATTACCAATATTGGATCACACTTGGAGCTTAACAGGCGGCGAGATGTCTGCGATCTAAGTACGAATTCGAAATTTCAAGTCTCTAGACCGTATGGGGCCTGAGAAATCGCTGCGGAGTCCATTGATACAAGAACCGAAAGTAATAAAAACTATTTAAAAAGAGATATTGATGAAAAAATTAGGTACCCCCAACGAGGACTTCTGTACAAAATTTCTTATATAAGTATGACAATTTTTGTACATTCTCCAAGATCTAACTACAACCTCGTGGGATTCATCAACAAATTTCAGAATGTGCAGATATTTCAAGAACATACGTGATCTATGAGAAGAACATAAGAAATTTTCATTTAAAAAAATCTAACATTAGAACGTTTTTTTTGACGGAATAAGCTTGATCAAATTCTAATATGGGATCATCCCGCACACATCCTCATTCTAATGAAAAAAAGAATCATCAGAATCGGTGTATGTTTACTATGAGCTACGCGGTTACATACATAAAAAAATATAAAGCCGAATTGTACACCTTTTCTTTTGGAAAGTTGTTCAAAAATCAGATGGATTAGACATTTATTTCTTCTTTGAATTGCCAATTACCAACTCAGTCTGGATTATTACTTGAAATCTCAATTAAGTACTACGATATATTTTATACCATAACTTTTTCAATAATATCTGAAATTCTTACAAGATAAACATGTTTTTCAGAAGAAGTATTCCTTGAAAATACGTTTGCGTGGTGTTGTCTATATGAATAATAGCGAAGATATTTCTCGAATCCATTTTCTCACAGCGACTGAAAGTATTTCCTCTCCTTAATACTCTCGCCCAAAAGTTTATGATTGAACCTATTTCTGACATATCTGGTGGAAATGATTGATCTACATTGGAAACTAAAAAGTTTTATTGGTAAAAGTTTTACCATATTGAAATCTCTTACATTGCTGCGCTGAGTTTTTTTACTTGAAATGACTTGCAAGTAGCGTAGAAATTGTTCGTAAAAATAATAGGAGTGTAATAGAGTGGAAGTTGAGCTGGATAATTCCTTTAAATTGGGGAATAAATCGAATGAAATTATTCAAGGACCTCTTTTTTGACCGACGAACCCCGAACGGAGGAGGTATACAATTCGACAGTCTGCTTTATTATTTTTTTTTGGTTCGTGCGCGCCTTTTATATAGTAAACGAACTCCGATTTTGATGATTTTGGATTTATTTGAAAGAAGGGGATTGAGAAATGGTCCCATATTCATAAAACGCAAATCCGAAATCTAATTCCCTCAGAAAACAGCCCCCGAAGGGGTGGTGGGGGCAAATTTTCTCGAAAATCGAAAATCTGAGTTGGTATAACTAAAGATAGGACAATATCCGGAAACGTTTAAATTGAACATTTTTTCAAAAGTGTTACGGTTTTCGAGATAGACGCATGTTAAATATGTATTTTTGCTATGTGGAGAGGACAATTTCTTTCGAAAAATAAGAAAATTTTTCGATACTACATAAAAGATATAATTATTTGTAGCAACATTTATAATGAACATTTTTTCCTTAGAGTTACGGTTTTCGAGTTAAATCGGTGTTAAAATGGTAACAACTAAAATATTCAAGCGTATTTCCGCAGCGATGTTCTGAGATCTCTATAACAACAACTACCGACCGACGTTATTAGTTGGTGGACTGAAAAATATAAAATAATATTAATTCTATTGGTGTACTTGTGAAGTTGGTGCCAAAAGTTATCAATCTACCTGCAACTGCACAACTTCAAAAGTAACAGCACCAATAGAATTAATATTATTTTATACTTTTCAGTGCACCAACTAATAAGGTCGGTCCAATTTTTTGTAAAAAATATTTATTATATAACTGCTTAATCACAACTATTCTTTACCTACCGAAGTTGAAGATTTATTAAAATTGAAATTGTTTTTTTCACATCGTTAGATATGAACTTTACCTAAACTCATGGTGAAACAGAATATTTTTTTATCCTTCTTGTCATATCTATAATGTAAAATAACTGCAAAATCTTGAGCTAAACAATGAAAATCACCAAAATAGTTTTGAAGTACTAGACAAAAATAGTTTTAATTTTTTTAAATAAAACAGCGTGTAACTTATATAATTATTTTAATTTATCATGGTTCCATCTAAGTTTTTCGGCTTTCTGTCGCTACCCGTTAAAATTTTGAATGTAAGGTTCTAAGTACTTATAGAAGTCTTTCTTGCTGTTGGCCATATTTTATTTTGTATAAAGGCAGTTATAGATTATAGATGGAGAGGCTTTTCTAATCCTATCCACCTGCGACATCCATTCTTTGTCTATGCTTATAAGAATAGACAAAGAATCATTCCCTCAGGTTTTTGCTTGCAGTTTTTCTTCTCCGAGCAGATGATATCCCATTCCTGCAGGCCTTTGCATTCACAAAGTATGTGCACTGCGGTTTCCTCTTCTTCCTGGCAATATCTAGGTATCTGCAATGTTATCTGCCATGACACTATTATGCATGTGCTTCCTAAGCCTGTAGTGTCATCCCCACCAAACTCCTCGTCGCTTTTCGACCTTGAATGAGTAGTTCACGTGACGGTTTGCCGAAGAACTTTTAAGGAATTCATGTTCTGCTCAGCTCCTTGATTGTCCAGTTCGTCGGCTTTTCCATTGCCTTTGATTTCTTGATGTCCTGAGCTCAGCCAGTTGTGCCTACTAGTCTGTTAAGGGCGATGCGATATTCCCATGCCAGTCCTGATTCTGTCCCTTTTAGAGCCACTTAGTTGTCTGAGTGGATGGTTCTTTGGTTATTTACCTCTCGTTTTCGCAACAACTCCAAGGAGCAATGTATCACCTTTATTTATAGTGTTTGTACATAGGTCAATCAGTTTTTTGCAGAACTCCATGAAAGCTAAATTGATAATTTTTGTTGAGGAATTTGAACCTTTAACTGTGCAAACGATTTAATTTAGAATTATTTCAATCACCCTTGTAAGAAATAGGTACCTACATACATGACATTTTTATAAATGATGAATAAAAAACAAAAGTTGATCAGCCTTTCATCTTATTTTGAAAATTATATTTATCTTGGTACTATGCCCTTAATTACTGAATGAAGGATACTTTCAAGATAACGCAGAATGCTGTTTATAATTGCACGTTGTGAAACATTTATTCATATGTATCTATTCCTTACTATAAAATTGAAAAAAACTCCAAAGTATTCTTTACGTAGTCTTAAAAATCTTGTAGATAAGATTAGTCCAATGTCGAGAGACGTCCGTGGAAAATTGCGATCTTGATTAGCCATTGAGAATAAATTCACTAACTCCCCTATCTAGACCTTGCACTTGTGTAATTTCCAGTTATAGAGCCATGGACCAAAAAATTGGAAAAAGCGGTTCACTATTTAAACATCCTCTCAATTTTATCAGCCGATATTATTTTCGTGATAAATTAAAAACTTAAATTTTGGATGTCATTTCACCTTGTGAATCTTTGTGGGCGAATGGTTGTAGGTATTTAATGGAATTATATGCTCAATTAATACTCCCTTCTGTTGATGAAGGATTATAAGCCGTGCAATTTCGTAGCAGCAGTATAACACCTAAGCTATTAATATGTTTTTCCCAAGCAATACACATTAAGCCTATTGAGCGAGAAAGAGGGCCTCTCCCATCCCCTGCTCCAACATATTTACTTCGAAATAAAACCGGAAATGTGTCAGAGAGAGAATATATATAGATGCCAGACACACAGTGTGGTTGCCGTAGAGACGCGTAAGTCTCTCTATTGTGGTTTGCTGTATCTCTGAACAGGTAGAAGACAAATAAATAAGGAAAGGATTTGGGGACCCTTGGTTCCCCTCATCTTAGATCTTGATTGCGAGCTGAGATGAATACAACGGTGCTAGAAGAACAGAAGCGTAATGCGAAGTGGATTGGTCTCTATAAGGTACACCTGGAAACATTGATTGAGACTAGAGGAACCAGATGATAAAATTTATGATCATATCAAATGATTATCGGCACGTGTTTTAAGTAATTATATAATATTCTCAATATGCTATTTTGTTATTAAAATTTCCACAACTATCAAATAGCGTTCCATAGAAAGCTTGTATATCCAAAATATTAACAATTTCAGATTTTTTAAGTATTTTAACTTCCTACCGTTACATCAAGTAGCTACGGAAGGAGAGTATTGTATTCGAGCACAATTTTCGGTATCCGGTTAACACATACTAGATAAACATGTTCTCAGGCATTGGTCGGTCTGTCTTGTAGGCTATCGATACTGATAGCATAAGGAGAATGGTCATTCTGCTCACCACAGATGCTAGGATATATCCATGAAATTTGTGTTGCTCAAGTCTTTAGCGCGAAAACGCCTCTAAACATTTATGTAGATAGAGAAACTTAATATGTAACAACGACTCTAACTATAATTTAATAAAAACAATAGAGTTATTTTCCTTGAACTGTACAAGAAAGTCTATTTTTTATTCATTCCGCAACACTTTAAGTCAGATGAATTCTTACAGAATTCGAGTTATTTTTGATGGGACGTTTAAAGAAACTGCGAAACACAAAAATCTTCCAGTGAACCGAGAGGACATACAATATCTTCATTTCGGAAGATCACGTCGGTTAGAAACAGTCTATTAACAGTTTTCATACTTACATAACAACTTCTATACGAATGAAACTGAGAGGCATTATCTGACAAAAGAACCTTTCAGGTGGACTCCAAATAACATATGTTTAGTAAATCTAGGGGTTTAAAGTTGAAACCAAATGTCCCTAAAATTAAGAGGAAATTGCTGAAATGGAGTAATTTGATTTTGGAACAGTAGCAGAAATTTGATAGCGCTTAGGTTACCGATGATAAGGAATGGTTCTACGATAAAATTTTCTTACATTTCTTTACAACTGTAATTTCACTCATACAATGAAACGTCGTAAACACAGTCTTATACCTAATATGCTAGACGTGCGCGAAAAGGCAAAATATCATCTTCGTAAAACTTGTATATCATCAAGTCAAGGTGCATTTCTGAGATAATAGAAGAAATGTTTCTTCTTTCTTTTCGATTGTGCTTAGTTTTGAAAAAATAGGGTGAAAGGTGAAACAATTCTGTAAGCATACTAACTCAATTTAATTTAAGAGCCATCATCTTGATCTAGACAATGACCAGAACTAGGTTTTATTAAACGTACCATTTTAGGCCTATTTTGATCCTCTTAACGTAAAATCTATTTGACATAGGTACAAACTTGCAATTGTGGGTTTAGTAAGAGCCTATTCTAATTAATCTCAATTTTCAAATGAAAATCTTTCACTGTTCACGAGATAATGACGTCCAAATAGTCACTGACTTTCTCACTCATCCTAGTTAAATTTCTCTTTTTGCACTTGCACTAAACAAATAATAAACAAAGTTCGAGATCAAAAGGGAAACATTGGACATATTCTGGCCCTTGACCTTACTTACTAACAATAACAAGTAGGTGAGGAACGTTATGTATCTACTAGTATGCCAGGAACTTTGATGTAAGGAGCTTCGAACGAACTTGGTATCTTTCACATTTATGCTTCTTCTTGGGATATGTTTTACATACACGTATGCGAATTTACATCATATTCGGACAAATTCACAGATATTTTATTTCTTTTATTATCTCAAATCCTTCTTAGAACCATTTGTTCCGTGGTCTCAATAATAAGAGGTACCGATACGAATGCTCACAGAACTGAGCAAACTAATAGTATCCTCGACTTACAAATTAATGCATGTAGGGGAGCTGTACCTGTTGTGAAGAGACGAAGAAGATTAACCACACCAATGTGCTGTAGTTCTATGTACACAAGTTGTATCTCGACTAAATGCAAAATAATTTCCTATATAGAGGACCCGTTTCGAATTCGACTGCCTACTCATCTTCAGATCAGATGTTGAATCAATTGAATATAAGTACTACTTTTTTCATTAAATTCTGAAACTTCTGTTTCGGTACAGCATGCGTTTGCTGCATAATTTTGGCAGCATTTCCTCATCACTCACTTGCGCCTTATCAAAAATCACGGACATCATAACAAATCAGCCATTTGCCATTTGACGTGAAGACAAATGACATTTGGCTGTCAGTATATTAGCATCGAGTTATCCTTTGCTTCTTAATATATCTTCCGTCCTGGGGGGAATCCGCAACCTCCGGGGGCGATAGGGCGATTCATCTCAATTTGCCAAATTGATATCGACGTCAACATTTTCGAATGAGGGTTCGATAATGACCGTGAAATTAAATTAAAAACGTATATAGTAGTAAAAGGAAAGTTCGAAGAAGATTGATATGGATCTATGATCCCACAGGGGCGTTAGGTAAGTATATTATTTTTCAAGTAGCGCATCACTGCCACATTGCGGTTTGTTGTATATGCCAGTTTGATCCGCCAAGGCTATATTCGAAGTTGCAGTTATACACAAAAATTGAAATTGATGTTTTATCTCTATTTAATTTTCAAGAATATATCAAATCGAGCGATCTTAAAAGTGAAACCATCTCAATAGCTAATTGAAAATAAAAACATATCTTTACTAGAGTTAGATGTAAATTAGTAGTCAAATCATAAACACTAGGTATGTTCGGATGGCCAGTTAAATCAGCGTAGGTAAGGTTGATGGCAGTAGTAATAATCTATAATATATTTATTAATATTATATATTATAGTTAATGCACAACGAAAAATTTGTCTCAACTTTAATGTTATGTATTTTCGAAACCAGTTGTTTGTTTTTATAAATATTTTTTTTATTGTAGGATTTTCTCTTAATATTGTTGTCTATTGATTTCGTTAGAAAATAACTTTGATATTATAGAGCGTTATTAAATGCTGTGATTTTTTACAAAAATATTGTATATCCCTGTGTTTCACTCAAATGAAAGTCTAATGTTTCATTTACATTTTCTTTTTTGATTCAATTGTTTACCATGTTAATTCATGTATTGAAACATTACGGGTTTTATTTACACAAAATTCACTTATTGGTAAAGAAGCAGGCTACGAAAATCAAAGAAACGTCATAAAGTGAAATCTTACAAAAGTGTTCTCAATTTTTGTTGGCAGTTCAGTAATAATTTGTGTATGTGTATAATGGAACGGCAATTTAGAAATTTATCTCGTGATGAGTGTGTGGAGGCATTTACATTACATGGTGAAGGGTGGAGTTCCAATCGGAGAGTTGTAAGATTGGGAGTGCATTACACTACTATAGCGAGGGTAATTGAAAAGTACAGAGATACAGGTGATCATTCCAGACGTGCCGGTCCAGGTACCCCATGTATTACGACTCCTATTCACGATCGATATTTAAGATTAAGTGTTTTAGGACAACGATTTATGAATGCAAAAAAAGTTAAAATCTTAACTTCAAGGTGCAGGTGGTCCACTCATATGCCCTCAAACTGTACGCCGACGAAAGAAGAGAGCAAATTTTAGACCCATGATTGCTGCTCGAGGACCAGCATTAACAGTAGATCATCGTAGAGCTAGATTAAATTTTGCCAACGAACATGCTAATTGGTTGGAGGCAGATCGAGAAAATATTCTCTGGGCTGATGAGTCAACGTTCTGTTTGTATAATTGTGATAGGTATTGCCACGTCTACCAAAGGCCCAATGACAGATACAGCCAATGTAATTTTTTGAATACAACTTTATATGGAGGTAGAGCCGTAATTGTTTGGGGTGGAATATCTTTGACGAGGCGAGCGAACTTGGTAATTGTAAATAGAAATCTTAATTCCGAATTATTCATTAGGTATAGATATCCTTGAAGAACATGCTGTGCCTTATGCGCCTATATAGGACAAAATTTTTTGCTTATGCACGACAACGTGCGTGCCCACACTGCTTTTATCGTCAGAAATTATCTTGAAGAAGTAGGAATAAATTACACCAAATGGCCACGTTGTAGCCCTAACCTAAATCCCATGGAAAATATTTGCGATTTTATTCGTAGGCGCTTACAAAGTCAAGAACGACCTCAAAAGGATGAATTGGGTGAACGACTCAGCGAATTATGGAATGGCTTATTTCATAATAAAATAAGACCATTCACATTAAGTATGAATCAAAGATGTCGGGAAGTAATTCGGGCCAGGGGTGGAAACGCCAGATACTGATTGGTTATTGTTCATTTTGTGGTAATGATATTTTTCTACTAGAGAATGTAGGTACATTTGATAAAAAATTCGTTCAACTAAAAACAGTGTCTTTCATAAAGTAACAATGATAAACAAATGAGCCAAAAAAGAAAATGTAAAGGAAACATGGGACTTTCATTTGAGTGAAATTAAATATCTTGCTCCAATGCTCCAATTGGAGCATGAATCGAAGTTTAAAAAGAAGACTTTCCTTGAGATGTGCCATATATTTAAAAACTCACACTGTATCAACAAAAGAAGTGATATTGAAGGACTGAGCATAATGTATATCCAACTATTGAGCCTACCATAACCACAGAACGAGTAGATAATCAATCCCACAGATCAACAACAACATCCAGCATCACGTCTTGACTATTCCTGTGCCAAATGAAATGACATTACCCACTCAAAACTAATGTCAATCTAATTGTTTACACATTGAGTGACAGATAACCGATCGCAGCTTGCTGGTGAATCACTATCATAAGTTATTATGTTAATTTAAAAACAATCTATGTATTCCATTGTTTAATCTACTTGTGATGATCTTTCTAACGTTTTATAAGTATTAGACCTCACCTTCGTTAGTTGTTATCTTCCTATATTGTAGTATGTATTATGTGTAACTTAACTAAACTTTATAGAGTTCTCGATGAAGAGACAATACAGCGTCGAAAGCTCGAACAGGAAAAAAGAGTACTTTCATTACAAATGACTGCTACCCGAACAAAAATTTATCTCAGCTTTAGCTTCAGCTCAGCATAATTAAGCTAGAAAATTTACCATTATCTCGAGCAAATCAAGCCCTATCTTTGGCAGAGGCATTATCTAATCAATTTCGATACACATATACCGAAGCCATCAAATAGCTGCTGTTGCTGCCCAATCAGCACATGAGTGTTTCCCGCCGACATAAGAACGGCTTAATGGATGCTCTCCTATCCGGCTCTACGCTGGTTATAAGTAAACAAGACAAATTGATTAGCGGTTGGATTTAATCATTGCTCAAATGAGGCGCGAGAATAGACTGGTACATCATCAGCGTTGAACGGCCACAACAATACAGTACAGAGATTACGCAGCAAGACTTGGACCTCTCTCTCTCCCTCTCTTTCTCTCATTTAGCTCAACAGGAAATGGGATAGGTACTTGGATTTGCGAATGAATATATTGATACAGTGGCGTATCTTTCAAACATTGCCTATTGAAAGTTTATCCTAGCAAAGAACATAAATGTGAAAGAAAGCCAAGGTCATAGAAAAGAACTTGCAAAATAGCTACTGGCTTCGCTAATAAAAAATGTGATATATCACTTTCTTTCTAACATCCTTAAATAATAGCTCCTGTCATTCATCACGTTCTTCACTTGCTTCAACAGAAAATTGGTTATGTTCTTTGCTATGCAATATTGCGAGTTGGCAAGTTTTTGATCCCAAATTTAATCTTTGTGTTTGGGTACAACACAGTCAAGTATTTTATTGACAGAGATCTAGTCAACAAGTATTTGAGTAAATTTGACGAAATAGAGGTATATTCTTGACACTTTAAAACTCAGTTTAATAGGTATTTCGTTCAAAGATATTTTACTAGGAGAAAACTTGTCAAGTTGTCAAGTCGCACTAATAAATAGCAAAGAAGCTAATAAAGAACTTTTAAAGCACTTGATATCCAATTAGATCACACGTCCTTTATTAGCGGAGCCATTACCCAAGTAACGTTGCAAGCTTTTTTGCTGCGAACTTGGCTTTCTTACACATTTATGTTTTTTGTTGGATTTTTCAGCAATTCTCTTCTATCTTTAAATAAAAGGTTAATAAATGACTCTAATTGTATATTCTCACTGCTTCTTTCTGCACTTTCACACTTTTTTTGCTGTCATTTTTTATATATCCTTTCGCGCTAGAAACATTGAAGCATGTTGCCAATTCCCTGTTTGGGATGTTTTTCACAAGCTTCCTTTTTATTAAAAACCTTGTCAAATCAAGGCGGTAATGTTTGCAGGCGGTTATATGCTACGATAGAGCTATCTTGGATCTTGATAAAACGCATTCTCTGAGTAAAGCCGTTCATTAATAAGAATGCAAAGTTATCAATTCACCAGCTCCATATATAATGTTCAGAAGTAGCCCTATTCTATACTAACCTTCAATGTAATGACTTCAAATTTTCCCCTATATTTGCGATTCATAACCTACCTCCACACCAATTTTGAACTAAGTCGATTTGAAGTAATCAAAACTTTTGATGAGTAATAAAAATAATAATTTTTGAACTCTGTATCTCGTGAATACTGAGGGGGTTTTCTATTGAAAATTGAGATATGGTAATTAAGAGAGTTTCACTATACACGAAAAATGCAAGTTTGTAGATCAAGTAGAGTTTTTGTTATGAGGGGATCGAAACTGGCCTGAAATGGTTCGTGAAATATACCCACTGTGTGTGTTTCTATATAGCTAATATAAAAAAGTCCGGCCCTGCGTGGAGAGGCTACTTAATATTTCTCATAAGTTGACTTTTTCGTTGAAGCTCTATATTCTGATTTTTTAAGGAAATAATCAAATCGAATAATCCAAATTCATATGGTTATTGTGATAGAAAATGTATGGCATGCAGTGAGACAAGACTATACCTATGTCATGTTAACTCATAAAGGCAACACCTCTCTTATCTATTATGTTAACATGTATATATATATATATATATATATATATATATATATATATCTTCCTATCAATAGAGCGTCCGTACATTGACGAATTGCATTCAATAGAGCGTCCGTGGTAATTGAGCGTCCGTATACGGACGCTCTATTACACATCAGTGTAATTCTGGTCAAGATGATCATCTTAACCGATGGAACAAAAATTGGAAGGACGCTCCATGCACGTCCCAAGCGATTTTTGATTGATATTCGAATATAATTAGTTCGATATATCTGGCGCAGCGCGGCGCTAAAATATTCATTTTGAATACGTTAACTTTCATTCCATCGCGTATTGGGCGTCCGGCAATCTGGCAACAACGAAACACATGAATTTCATTTCAACGACTTTTACACTCATATAGGGTCTTCTGATATATATTCGAAGCACTTATAAATTATTCGTTTGTGATCATGTGGATAAACCTGGTGCCATTCGAATCAATAGAAGAAAAAATCGCTCTAGATAAAAACCATTCTTTGATTTTTTTTTATTTATAGTATATATTTAAATTTATTTTTTTTTAAATCATTATTCAATGTATTGGGAACAAAGTGAACTAACAATACGAACAATACTGACGTACTACTACTGACAGACGTTTCATTTAAAATGGAGGACATAAACTCTATCGTATCGTATTCCGCGAGGATATCGACTAATAAATCATATTCGACAGATTTTTATTCATGGTGGCATTTATACTAAGACCAATTTAGATTTCCATAACATTTGTGTAAAAGATCTTTGCGCGAAGATAGATGCAGAATTAACACAGCTTAAAAATATGAAAATTAGTTTTTGTTGTGCCTACAGATCACCGGATGGTGATAGTAATTTTTTACTTAATTTTATGTAATCCATTTTTAATTCCATTTAAAAATTGAGATTTTAATGTTTTTGAATTTATTATCTCTCCCAATGAAGAAATGTACAATTCTGATACTAAAAAGCTAAGGGATAAAACTTCGATTGCTAACCGTATATGTTCCTATGACTCTAAGATAGGTTTACCGGTGGATAAGTTCATTACTAACCACGTCGGTAAGTACTTTTCTTAAGGATATAATTGTATTGGCCGAAATATTATAGAAATTATAGAAATTAATTTCGGGAAACAGCACTTGATTAAATAACATAGGAAATATGTAAATTTTATTGATTTTTTATGAAAAATACCTCAAATAATGGTTACCGTTATAGTTTATATATCGGGTGTATAGATTATATGTTTTTGCTCTGATAGCGACAATCTCTGCCATTTTCTAAAAACTATAAGAGCCGATAATTTCGGAATGCAGCATTTAATTAGCAATTAATTAGCTCTACAAGCACGAAAAAAATATTTCTCGAAAAAGTGTTTCTTGAAGCAAAGCAGTCATTTTCCGAAAACTTTAAGAAAAATTGAGTTTGGAATACAGCACTTAATTAGCCCTATAAACACTAAAACAAGTTCTCGAAAAGTTGATTTTTAAAAGCTGCTCTGTTAGACTTAGATCTAAAGCTAGCAAAGCAGCTATTTAGAAAAAACTATAAGAGCAATTAATTTCGGAAAAAAGCAAATAATTAGCACTTAATTAGCTCTACAAGCATCAACTACGATTTTATAGAAAAAAATAATTTTTAAAAACAAAGCATACATTTTCCTAATAAAACAACAATTAATGTCGGAATACAGCACTTAATTAGACCTTAAGCACTAAAAAAGAAGTTCTCAATGAATATTTTTAAAGGTTGCTCAGCTATCTTTAGATCTAAAGCTAGCAAAGCAGCCATTAAAAAAATGTAAGACCAATTAATTTCGGAATACAGCAATTAATTAGCACTTTATTCGGTCTACAAGCACCAAATAAAATTTTCTCGGAAAAGTTGATTTTTTAAGCAAAGCAGCCATTCTCCAAAAACCATATGAGTAATTAATTTCTGAATAAAGCACTTAATTAGAACTTAATTAGCCCTATAAACACAAAAAAAAGTACTCAAAAAATATTTTTAAATGTTGCTCTGTAAGCTTTAGATTTACAGCTAGCAAAGCAGCCATTAAAAAAACTATAAGAGCAATTCATTTCGGTATACAGCAGTTAATTAGCAATTAATTAGCTCTGCAAGCACCAAATTTGTAATTTTGATTCTGCTCACTTTGCTCTGCTAGCTTCAAGGACAAGACAATTCTCCTGATATTAAAAATCTTAAGTCACAACTAACCCAGGTTCATACTATTGCCGAAGTGACCAGGACGCTCGATAGCTTCGAATTACTTAACATTAACAAATCGAAAAAAGTGGAGTTTAATAATAAGATAATATCTGAATCAAAAATAAGCAAAAGTCAGTCTGGGGAATATTAAATACAAATTTAGTTAAAACTAATAACCTAAGGAATGAGAGCAATTTATCCGCTGAGGACTTTGCCAACTCTTTTGAACATTGCATAAACAATTTAATGCAAAATTCTGCGAACTATATTGTAAATCCCTTCGATTCTTGCATGCAAAAATGGCAATAAACCATTTGACTTCTTACCTACATCCAACAAGTTAATCAGAAATATTGAACATTGTTCATAAACTGAAAAGTTCTAGAGCCGCAGATAAATAAAAATGTAGCGATTTCTTTACCGAATCTATTTAATCTTCGTATGAGTACATGTATTTTTCCAGATATTCTCAAGGTTTCCAAAGTTACACCTATCTATAAAAAGGGAAATACTCTCAGGTAACTGAAGCTGAATGTAGATAAAGATTATCTAAGAATGGCATATTTTGTTATGTTTCATAGCATAATAGTGACCGTATGCCTTGATAATCTGGAGAAACACATGTCACAGCCCCAAAATATGCATTGCACAAAAAAGTCATTCGAATAATAACATCCAGCAAATATGATGATCACTGTAAGCCATTGTTAGAAAAATTGAACATCCTGCAATTACCATGTTGCTGCATTTTGCTGTGCCTGCTTCATATAAAAAACATGCCAAAGAATCCAGCACAATTATGTTTACTCTTATAATACAAGAAAAAAAAACTATATCTGTCCTCCATTATTCAGACATAGACCCATAATTCCTATAAATTTCTGGGCATAAAATTGAATAATGCTTTGCCAAACAATTCAAAGATGTCTTGTGCATCACTCAAAATAAAGATCCGTAAATATTTAACACAACACCGTTTTAACTTCTTAGATGATTATCTGGAACATGTTGTAAGTACATTTATGTAGGTAATCCTTTTTTACCCTTTTTTCTAGATTGTTATTACTATTATTTTCTTTTTTTAACATGTTCATAATCCTTGTCTTGAATTAAGTTATATGTACTTTGTCACTTGTATGTTTATTATGTCTTCATCTGAAGCGTATTTTAATTTATTTTATTTGGTATGATCTATATAACTATCCAGGACAAAAGTATACATGCCTAATTGTTTACATGAAATAAATATTTCTATTTCTATTTGATGTTGGAGATAGAAATAATGACAAAAATGAAAATGAGTTTACATTTTAAAATCATTAGCATCTACAATTCCATTTTGTATAAATTGAATTATAGAATATATGACAATTGAGTAATTATAATAAAGTTTAAGGAACAAAAAGTCAGATGAAATACTATTCGGAGAAACAACCAATGCTAGGCAGTCGCTGGTAGTTTCAAAATACGAGAAATATATTTAAAATCACATTTTATCATCCCATTCCACTGCACATTTGGCAATAGCGCCGGACGCTGTATTTACGGTAAATGAAATAAATATACACCGTATGGACGCTCTATTGTTTGTAAGATTGAAATTATTATATACATTGGACGCCCAAACGGCTATAGAATGAACGGAGCTCACATTGATGGCGAAGTGAAATATATACGGCAAGGACGCTTCATTACTGTTTTTTGAAAGGACGCCAGAATGATACCGAGATGTATATATATATATATATATATATATATATATATATATATATAAATTGGAAGGTTATTTCCAGGGAATGCATAGAAAAATCGCTTTGAATAATTATGGTAACTAGACCCCATGCCCAATTTATTTAATTTTTCACTTTTAGATATGAGCGTCAACTGTCAACTAGAGTGGATGTTTTAACGAAAAATTTCCCTAACTGATAAAAATTAAGTAAATTCTTAAATTATCTAGCTATAAGGCACCCATTGGATGTCAAATTGAAGATTTTTTTTAACTTAAATAACCTAACCACCTAACTGGGTGCATGTACCAAATTTGAACGTTTTTCATTCTATCAAGATAATAGGCTGTGACAGACGAACAGACCGACATGAGAGTGATCTTAGAAATGTTTTGTTTTTTATCGGACATTCGGAACCTTCTCAACTCAACTTGATGAAGAACACTTATCTTTAACAAAATGTACAAGTTTCGCAAAAAAATGGAAGTGATTTCTTAGAAAGAAGTTGTTTCAGTATTTAAATGTACGTATATGGTATCCTGACACTTCAGATAGTTTGCGTTACTGGGAACACCTTCGAAACACTTGACAGACTGAGCTCCTTAGAAATAAGTTTCGGTTTGAGTAACATGCCAATGCTGTAGGAACCAACCTCTCAAAGCAGTATGCGCAAGCGTCATTTGTCATGAGCTCTTTTGGTTGTATGTGTTAACATGTGATTAATAGCCAGATAACTACTATTTAAAATATTAAATAGGTACACAAGTTACATATTATCACTTTGAACAATTGGCGTGTGATTATGGCGAGATAATAGACGTTGCAAGCATTTTTGATATATAAATATTACTATTACTATAATTAAAAACTTAAAAAAATAAGTCCCACTTCATTAGATAATGAACTAAGAATTATGAAACAAAAACCCATAATGGGAATCATGATAATTTTGTTGGTTTCAAGATGTATCAGCTATAGAAGACTTTGCACCAAATGAATGTTTTGATTATTATGTGTTGTTATTTGATACATTTTGATGCGATATCTAATGAAGTCGATCCTACTTTTTTCATTGTTATTTATTTCACTATTTCTAGTGATCATGGTTAATTACTCACAAATAACTCATTTTTAAGCCTTTTGTCAATAAACTCACTTCTCAAATCCCTAGTTATTATTTTCTTAATAATTCAGTCAGAAAGAATATCTTACAAGTTCTGATGTTATTGAATACATTAGAACATTAAAAAGAAATACAAAAGTGATTTTGATGAAAAGATGGTATATCCCCCAATGGGGATTAGATTGTCGGATCCTGCGTCCTAGCTAACTTACAGCCAGATCACTATCTCAACCGGCCACGGCTCCATTAAGTTTCGAGAAACATTTTCGGATTTAAAAAACGGTTATGGAGGCGTCGCGGTTATGCAAAAGGGTTGTTAATTCATAAGTCAATGCATTAATGCGAAAGGAATTACTTCATATTCATAGCTTTTATTTTGATCTACAACATTATCCTCTCAATATTTCAAATTATAAGTAGGTACGTATTCACGAAATAACTGTGACATTTTGTTTTTCATTCTTAGAACCCTAAATAAACAACATTGAGATTTATTGAGAAATTTTCAAATACAAATGTTTCAAGAAATTATGTGTTTTATGGATGAACATCAAAATAAAAACTGTTCGTTTTGGATATACAGGATTTTTAAATATTGAAAGAAAAATCGTTTTTTCTCATATTTTTTTTTTCGATTTTGCTTTCAATCTTTGTAGGTATTGAAAACAAATTTAGAGCATGATAAACTTGTTTTTGTTTTAACCGTTGCGTTCGTGAGACCTTTTTATTTAATTTAAATAATAGAAAAAGTTGTATGCCAATGGTTTATCGCAATTTTGTTATTAAATTTGGATGTCCTGATCAATTCTATTAATTCGAGAAAAACATATTTTTTGTTTGCATGTGCACCTAATATTTGATGTTGTCAATTTAAATTAAGGTAATTTGCGCTATTTCATTTCGTTTTTATTTTCATAACATTTCCAGAAATTAATAATAATTGTAAATTTAATAAGCTGAAAGCAGCTGAAAATAAGTTAAAAGTGAAAGTTATTAAAAAAGACATTAATTCATAACAGGAGCTGTTCAAAATGCATTCCATTAGCAATGCATTTAAGATGTATCGAACTCTTGGCCGTGATTTACACATTGTTTTAAAATTTTTGAGGTAAATTTCAAAAAATTTTAACGGCATTTTGTTATATATATATATATATATATATATATATATATATATATATATATATATATATATATATACATATATGGGATATTACGAAATTTGTTAAGACGATAGAGGTCGTAGTTTTGAAGGTATCAACTTCAAATTTTCTACAAAAATCAATCTCCTAAATATCTCGGCCGAATTCGTTATTGAGCATTATCGGATAAGTAGTTTCAAAAAGGTGACCGTTCAAACATTTAAAAATAATATCAAAAAAGAGTTGTAGTGTAAGAATCATCAAAAGTTATAGATATTATCAGTACCTACAACGTTTGTCCGAAACAATTTTTCATAAAATGCACAGAAAAAAAGATAAAAATTAATAAATAAAAAATAACAAATATTGGTAAAACATGAACACTCCATATAAATTTGATGTAATTGTACATTTTCTGGAGATCTTAATATTAGATAAGAAATAGGTGAAAAAAAATTGCCTTGAAGCGGAAACCCTATCTGCTTTATATGCAACAGCCAAAACAACAACCTCTAATACTCTAACCGCAAGGCTATGACACATGCGGTTAAAAATGGACAATTGACATGTAATGACATGAAGGTATATCAATGAAAAGGTTGTTGAAATTTAAATTCAATGAATGTTGGGAAATTTACCTTTCCGTCGGCTATAGGCCGTCGGGATTTTTAAGTTTGTGTCAAGGTTCTAAATAATTATGCTAGTATTCATTAGTTGGTCTTCATTAATGAGTGAAAATGCGAAATATTTTAACAAATACTGAGTATGCCGATATTCACTATAATTACAGTTTTTGTAACGGAAACGCTGCAGAAGCTTCTAGAGATCATGTAAGGAGGTTTCCCAATAGAAGACATCCACTGCACAAGTCTTTGTACAGGTTCTTTACCAGTTTATAGAATGCGGAATGAATCGGAATCTAAGAAAAGAATATGAATGATATGAGAGGCAACGGAATGAAATTTTGAACCTATTTGATGAATATAATCGCTTAAGTTCCCGTAATGCTATTAGACAGTTACGTACGCGATTGTGTCGAAAACCAAAGTCTTGCGTATCGTTCGTAGAGATGAAAAAAAAACCTTATCATTTGCAACCAGTCCCAAATTTATTGCCAGAAGATGGTCCAAGACGAATAAACTTTTGCAACTGGATTCTAAGGTCAATTGATACAGACAATAGATTTTTAAATCAAATTATATGGACCGAAACCAGGTTTACCAGAAGAGGTGTGGTAAATTTTCATAATGTACACGTGTGGTCGCATGAAAATCCCCATGAAATTATGCCTCATTTTCCTCATTTTCTTTCTCCACGTCTTAAATCTCAACAATTTTTTCATTTCCTGGAAAATGATTTTATGAATTACTAGATTTTGCCCGTGACTTCATGCGCGTTGAAAACTGCATGGATAGGCTATTTGCTTGTACCAGATGAGGGTTATCTACCAACAAGAGGACCAGCTGCTTGACCACCGAGGTCTCCAGACCTCAATGTCTTAGATTTTTTGTTAGGGGGACTCTTGTAGACTTAGTTTATTCCAATCCAGCAGATGCAAGGGAAGAACTTCTGGTTAAAATTCAAAATGCTTGTCAGACTCTTCAAAATAATCAACAACAAATCAGAGCGGATGTGAATTCGGTACACAGAAGATGTCGTAAATACATAGAAACAAATGGCAAGCATTTCGAACAGCTCTTGTCATTTATTAATGTTTTTATCAGTATTTTTAGTTGTTGGTTGTTAATAGTTGATATAAATTAATTCTTAATTTTAAAAATAGTGAGAATTGTTTTGTGATATGTTTTTCTAATAATAATAATCACTTATTATAATTTCTGGAAATGTTATGTAAATAAAAATGAATTGAAATAGCGTGAATTATCTTAATTTTATTTGCAAACCTCAGTTACTAAGTGCACATGCAAACAAAAAGTATTTTTACCGAAAAAGGTTCGTTTTAACGAAAAGACTAAAGATACCATTTTTGTTAAGAATTGATCAGGATATCTAAATTTATTAACGAAATAGCAATAAACCATTGGTATATAAGTTTTTTATTATTTAAATTAATTAAAACGGTCTCACGTACGCTCCTGGTAAAACAAAAACAAGTTTATCATGCATTATATTTGATTTTAAGTGGCAATACTACCTACTACGTTAGAAAGTAGAATCTAGAAAAGTTTTGTATAAGAAAAAACGATTTTTTTCGCAATATATCAACCCCGTATCTCCAATACGATACGGTGTTAAAATTTCTACATTATAATACGGACCTCCCTGTATATAAAAAATAAACCTGCAGTCGACTTGTATAAATAAATATAAATAAATAAATAATCATTTATTCCATTGAGACCATTTACATGATATTGGAAAAGTCACAAAACATAAATAAATATATAAACAGATAGAAATTATTAAAAACTACATTCCATAAATTCATTTAGATTATAGAATTAGCGTTGCAACAAGAGATCTTTGAGATATTCTTTAAATACATTAAGATTTTGGATTTCTCTAATACAGATCGGTAGTTTATTGTATAACTGGGTACCAGTATAAGGTGGACTCTTTTCATAAAAAGTTGTCCGATGAGGCGGTATGCGAAGAAGATCACCATGCCTTGTCTTATAGTCATGATTGTCAGCACATTTTATGAAGTTGTTTAAGTTATTTTTGATGAATAGAACAATTTTATAGATAAAGATACATGGGAGAGATAAGATTTTGTTTTTTTGAAAGTGGCCTCTACATGAAGTTCGCTTATGAATACCAAAGATAAGACGTACTATTTTTTTTGTAAAATAAACAATTTAGTTGAGAATCTAGATTTTCCCCATATTATAACATTATAAGATAAGTGAGAGTATGTCAACGCATAGTAGATATTTATTAGTTTTTGTTGGGAGAATATATTTTAAGTTGCAAGATTGCATAATAGCTGCTACATATCTTCTTAGAAATATGATCAGTACATGCCTGAAAAGAAAGTGATGTGTCAAGAAAACTTCCAAGGAATTTTGTTGTTTCAGTTGACGTCATATTAATGTTTTCAGTACGTATGTCAAAAGACGTGTTGGGATCATTTGTTATGTTAAATTTCATTAGAACCGTTTTCCTATGATTTAAAATTAAATGATTATTTAAACACCATTCACTAAATTTATTGTAAAGTAAACTTAAATTATCTGCTAGTTCTTCAGGAGAATTGCCATAAGTTGCAAAGGATACATCATCTGCATATATAACCTTACATTTAGTTTTCATAAATTCTGGTAGGTCATTAATGAACATTATAAATATAAGTGGACCCGGACACCTAATGTTGGACAATATGAACCTGAGCAGATAGAAATGATATATAATAATATAAAAGTATATTTATGTAGACTAGGGAGTAAGGAAAGTTTAATATATGAATTTTAAATAAATGTTATGCGCAATGCGAAAGAACTCTAGCTGAAAGTTTGTTCTTTGTGTACCTATGAGTGTGCTTGTACTAGTAGAATGCCCAACTGCGTTACCTACATTCACTCTATTAAAAATATGACTGGGAAACTCGTAAATCACGTGACTTCCTTCTGTTTCAGACGTTAAGCTAATATTTATTCTGCCACCGTCTAACTAACGAGAAGTTTATGCAACAATGCGGGTAACTTGTCGATTTCTTCGAGGTCAGACTAAGTGGATAGAAGATGTCCGGGTATTGTTTATAATGAGAAAAATAAACGTTTTGGTATTATTTGAGAACATGAAGAATTTACAAGATAATTACCTAAAGCGAAGCTAATTATGCAACAGTGTGAAAGAATATGCCGATATCAACATTAGTTATTGGTTCGCTGGTTGCAAATAGTTCGTAGATCATTTTGATAAGTAGGTATAAATTAGTTTTCAATCATTGAAGACAATTAACAATGAACATTACAAAAAGGAGCAGGGATTGCATAAACTGATCACAAACTTACCCAATGGGAATGAAAGTATTTCTTTGTAAAAATAATAAATGGTAGAATTAATGAAGATTTCATGCTCAAGAACTTTTAAAGTAGATGCGCTCCATAACATCAAATAATGTGCAAGTTAACTGATGCTATATTTCGAAATAACCAAGTACATAATATACAAAGCAAAAGAGTTGAAAGGCTTCTTCCATTATGACTTAAAGTTTCTGAATAAATTCAATGAATGCTTCACAATAATAATAAATATGTAATAGAGTGAATCGTTGGGTATTATCTATAATATTTAACAACTGACTTTGTAATATCGGGTAGGTAGGTACTATACAGATAAATCTCAATTGTTACTAGAGCAACAAAGCTGTATCACGTGAACTAATTCAAAAATAAAATACTTTCAGGCTGGTTGGTTGAGTTGAAGGTTTTATGGTTTTCAACAAAAAATCTGAGCTTAATCGTAGCTTTTCGGATATTTCCTTAAACACCTTCTTTATGTTAATGCTACTAGTATTTGAATTATTATTTTTTTGTTATAGTTTATAATGAGTGCAAGTTATTATTACTATTTTATCTCTGAAATGTATCAGAATACAGTAAATATATATTGGTATAGGATACTTAAAACGATCCCTTGCATTTGGTACGTCACATGATGCAGTTCGAAAAGCTTATAATCTACCCCATAAAATTTACCACCAAAATCAGTCTTTGCAGTTGTTACCAAGGTCTATCTGTGTATATAGTTTATGCCTAGTGCAAATTCTAAATCTCATGATTTTTGGCAAAGTATCTTCTGTAAGTTTTCCTTAATTTACCTAGTTACCATTGACTGAATATTTACAACCATTTCCATCATCTCTTCTAAGCCTTCATGAAACATGATCAAACTAAACAAAACTATAAAACGACTATTATGACATACCACATTTTATCAAAACAGTTCTTCTAGCGAGAAGACAATGTTGAATAGCACTATAACATTTTTTCTTCATCTAATTGGTCCTGTTTAAAATATGTTACGGGTTAAATGTTAATCAAACTTCTCTCTTGTTGCATTATCTTGTCAAATGGATCACATTTACATGGGTCTTTGTCCGAAACGCAGACGATTCACTATTCCATCAATATTTGAGAGGTTGAAGTCGCGCAGTAACAAATCAGAAGTGTTCGGTCCTTTCAGCAAATCGATGCTTATTTAATGTACCGAAATAGAGGAAAGTAAACATGCATGTCTAAGAGACTGGAATCTGCTGGAAATCATCGATTGGCGATTGGTGAAGTGCACAAACTTCTCTCATTATTTCGGGAATAGCTGGCACCGGCTCTTATGGAAACCCAAGGCGGTAGTTTGTTTAATGTTTGGAGCACACGATGCAGAAGCGATAGGTCTTTCTGTGTATGTCTGTGTGTTTACATGTAAGACTGCAATATATCAGCAGATCAATAATTGAACACAGTGAAACCTCATAAATGAACATTCATTGCCGTTTTATAGCTGTATTTCCACAAGCAGCTCAACTATCATTCATGAATCCAATACAAGGATAATTATGCCAGAATAATTGTATCTAATAATAATAATCTTTATTTCATGCCAAATAAATTGTAAATAGTTAATTAATTAATTTATAAAAATATTTGATATGAGTTTCCATGTAAATTAAAAAAATGCCAATTTTTATTGAGTAACGTATGAAGAAGAATAACAGGATACGGCCCTATCTATAATACAATACAATAATTTTATATGGTTACTATCTAATGCCTGAGACGTCGTGCACATGGAATACTGCGTTCAATTCCATGAGGTAGTTTTTGCGTGATGTGTGTACAAAAATACAGACAGACGCGGTAAAATGGAACCTATATTTTAAGTTAGACCTCCAGCAATACATCTGTGAAAATTGTATTTAATTTCATGTAGTAGTTTTTGCGTGATGCGTGTACAAACATACAGAAAGATAGACAAAAATTCTAAAAACTGTTGTTTTGGCTTCTGTTGCTCTAATAAAGACCTCTCATATTAGTTTTTCTTAAATATTAACAATGTACAGACAGCAGCTTGTTACAATTTTATTATATATGTGTAGATGTATAGATAGATGTGGGTATAGATGTATAGATTTTTGATGTCTAGTTTTGATCAAATATTTCTGTTTCAGATGACCCCGTGTCCAAGTACAATATTTTCAGCAATCAGTTTGTCTGTGCCAAAAATATCTCGGAAACAGTAAGTTCGATTCTGTCCAGTAGTTTTTTTGTCAGGTACCCAGATTGCTCGCCTCTGGCGCAAGATGGGCACCATGCTTGCAACAGTATAAACAAAGTTAGTCGCATTTGGCAATCGTGTAGACGATCTCTCTCGCGCTCTCCCTACGTTGTTGTATTTTGTTGGTTAAGAAAATGAGTTCCATGGAAGAGGTCTTCTCTTGACACTTTTATTTGAAGAGGAAGAAAAACTACAAAGAAACAGACGCGCTAGGTATTGGATTGATACAATTGACAGAAGCAGACAAGTAGAGGGCGAATTCCAAACTTTATTCAAGGTCAATGTCATCTGGAAAGAATAATGAGCTACTATATATTATTCATCCATATCCCAAAGCGAGTAAAACACACAAAGCACACAGCATTCACAATAAATAAATATAACCACTCCGGCCACGTGGTAGTGCATTCCCGAATGTTGCCGATTTACGTCGATTTTCACCGATTTCGTGGCACTAGTACGCCACGCGGTCATTAAAAACATTCGCACAACAAACAATCGGACAAGAACGCGGTACGAGCTAGTGGAAATGCATGCGTTATAAAACAGAAAAATCTTCACAGTGCGCGGTCGAGGCTAGCACCATCCGTGGTGCGACGGGACCACGATCTCCTAATGCGTTTCCTCCTTTAGTGTGAAAAGCCGAGAAACTCATTTGGTTCAAGCCTAGATAAAACTTGCTTAAATTATTTTGAATTTTTCATTTCACCAACTATTCCATTTTTTTTTTAAAAATAAAATGTTAAGAACCAACATGACGGAATGTTATTATATTATTATTTCAGTTATTTTCTCAAGTAAACAAGCTCGCTATATCGAACAATCCAACAATTCAAATCAATATCCATCATTTGTTCAACATAATACTGCGGCGTCGTTTCTTATTATTAGCCCAGATGTCACCATTATTGCTTTTTTGTACTGATGGCGTGTTTCTAGGATGACTTTTTTTATTTATTACTGTAATGCGTCGATATCGTGACCATAACGTTCACCAACAGCTGAAAGCGCGCATTCCCTTCGCTCTATTTGTATTCTAAATCATGACATGTATTGAATAAAACTGGTAACGACCAGTTGTTGTTGTTATATCAAATGCCATGAATGGGGTGTACGCGGATAATCTGATGTATTGTCCAGAGGAAAATGGCTACAACGTATTATCAGTCCTGACTAGCCGTAATTGTAAGCTATCGGAATGTCAGAGGAGAATAATATCACATATATGTAATGCGTTTCGAAGAGCATTGTCGAATAATGCTTTGCTTGTCGATGTGATTTGTATCTAGTCTTCAGATATTATGTTGATCATGATTTAATGAAACAATTGAAACTTTTTCGTATTCCATTTTCTTAGATGAGATATATTTAAAGTTTGATTAGTAATATTAAATGATAAGAATATGATTTTTATAACCAATAAAAATCAATCGAATGGCAATTGGTCGGTCATATCAGATACTATATTTTATTCCGAAGGCTACCAAAGGTCAGCTAAAAAACTCGGAAATATCGAAAACATTAAATTTACCTTTCCACTGGAGTAGCTAAGGGTAATTTTATAAATATATTTTTATATCCATTTATGTAGGTATGTGTATATAAGTTTAAACGAATATCGTATGTACAAGGTGGCCGTTTAAGAGGGGCCTAATACGTTATCTCGAAACCCACGGGGGTTATAAAGAAAATTGAGAACAAATGTTGTTTCTAGTAAAATTATCTTTACTTTTTTTAATTTTTCAAAACGTCACTTTGTTATATACAGGGTGGTGTAGCAAAGTTACATTTTTATAAAAGGAACACCCTATATTTAGATACATTTTTGATAGTCATTTCGAAGACAAATTCAACGATATATATGACTATGTGTCTGTGATGCACCGTTTTGAACTTATTAGCGATCATCTTCAGAGTTCAGGTATTTAAACCATCAGTGTTGGGTTGCTCATAAGCTTTTTAAACTTTTATCCCCGTACTATTTTTCAGAAAATAATGCTTTTCCTTAGGCAATGCTCAAATTTATTATATTTTCTTAAAATACGGGGTGTCGCCTCGATTCGCAAAATGATACTGTTTTGGCTTAGTTGGCAGATAAAATAAAAAATGAAGTATACCTAAGATTTAAATTATTAAGATATGAAACTGGGAATTTGCTCCATATCAACTTGTTCACAAATGTTCTAAGGTGTTGTTAAGAAGTCATATTATAAACAGAATATCAAGCTTTGCACAATTTTATTTCTACGTCTAAATGTCTACTTGAAATGACAACAAAAAATTATCACTACTTATACATATTACTTACAAGTAAAATTAATTAAATTTATTAATTTCAATATGTCCGCTGTTGTGAAGAATACATGTAGTATATGCTATTTCTAAATGTATATGCTATTTCTAAATGGAGTATGGCATATGTGAGGCGTAATTTGTTTCATTTAGATAGTTTATAACCGCGCGAAAGCGTTGCTGCACTTATATCTTTCAATGTGCCTCACAAAAAAAGTCCGGGGTCAAATCTGGAATCCTCGCCATGGTTCCATATTGTCCAATCTGCCCTCTGAAATTTTCCTTTAAAAAACGAATGATTGCAGCACTTCGATGGTAAGGAGCACCATCTTGCTGTCAAATTAACTTGGAATGCTCTATTTGGGGAATATTATTTTGTAAAAGTAGCCAAATTTCGTTTCTTCATATTATTAAATTAAGTGGACATAGCATGGCCACATTGCCAGACATAGTTTTTTCTATATTCCTTGAAGAATATTAATAAATATAGCTTTTTTATACCAAACATGATATTATCATTTCATTTATTCTCAGCAGAACAAAACATAATTTCTTACTCGGTTTCAGTGTTTTTAACAATAATAGATTTCATTTTGATTTTAGACTCAGTTTTGGTGTCTATGCTTGGGAGCCTGAGGCGATGCGACGAGCTAACGAAGCTGTGAAAAAAGATAGTATGTCATGGCAAACCGCTGCTGTGCTGTGCACGCTAGTTATGACAAAAAAATGTCTAGGGCGTTATAGTGCTGTGTTCAAGGAAGAACAAGAACAGCAGATATGCTTCTTCAGAATAGCAGTAGCAGACCTACTTAGCCTTGCTTATCAACTGGCAGTAAAGAATGATATTCCTAACACTTAAATAATGAGAAAAAAGTTGCTGGAAAAGATTGGGTTGCCGGCTTTAGAAAGCGCCATCTCGAAATTTTATTGAGAAAGCTTTCAACAAACCAAATGTCTCAAAATTCTTTAGAGGACGTCCAGACAAGTCATGGGATGAAGCGGGTCTTTTGACACTACATTCAAAATCCTCAAAAGATTTTGCATTCAGAGGTAGACTGCAAGTTGGCTCTCTCACATCTGCCGAAAGAGGCGTTATCTCTACATTTGCAGTTTGTATCTCAGTGGGCGTTAATTTTATCCCCCTTGTGTCATATTTCCGAGACAATGGATGAATGAAGAACTTCAAGATGATGCTCCTCCTGGAACAGCATTTTTTTGACACTCCTCAGGTTGAATTCAAACTGGAATTCACACTGGTTTCAACATTTTCTGAAACCATCAAAAGAATTTAAGACCCAGTATTGCTATTACTGAATGGTCATACTACTAAAGATTCTAATACCACTGTAATTTGCCTTCTGCCACATGGCAGTCACAAACTGCAGCCACTAAATGTTTCTTTTATGGGGCCATTCAACACTTACTATATTCAAGCAGTGGAGAGATTTTTGCGAAATAATCCTGGTAGGGTTGTAACACAATATCAAGTATCTCGCCTTCTTGGGGAAGCTTTTTTGGATGCAGATACTACAACCGAAGTCCCAATCAACAAAAATGTGTTTACTGAAGCGGACTTTGCTGGAGCATCGACCACATATATTCTCAACCCCTTTGCCGCGTGCCAACCAGCTGATGTTAATCAGAAGTCTCAGGATTCCGGCCAAGGAGAAACTCATTCTCATAAGACTGATTTCAGATCTGTAGATCCTGCAGACGTTTCAATTCCTGTAGATATATTTTATGGTAACAATATTGCAACAATCACTGAAGGCTCCGGTAAACCCAACAATAGATTTATCATTATCCGTGAAGATTCATCAGGATCGAGTACCTCATAACTGAAAGGCCACTTATAAAGTCCAGTATATAATTTACTGTAGGTCCGCCCTCCACACCAAGTAACTCATATAAAACTGCTCTTCCCTCTTCATTTATTGTGTGCCTTCAAGATATTGTGCCAGTTCCTGAGGCAAATAAAACTAAGAGAAAAAGTATTCGGAAAAAAGGATCTTCTGCCATTTTGACCTCAAGTTCATATAAGAATGATCTTCAAATAGCGAAGGAAGACAGGGAAGAGAAAGAAAGACAAAAGAAAATCAGACTGGAATTGAAAAGTTAAAAAAGGAGATAAAACGAAGGAGGAAGCAAAGAGGAATAAAGTGACATGAAAAAACAAATCGAAATCGACTAATTTTGTTCTGTTTGAAGACTGATTATGGTGAGGTCAGTGACACTGATTGCTGGTTCTGTGGGGAATGTTTTTTCAAGGCAAAAGAAAAAAGGATGGATCAAGCATTCAAGATGTCTACTATAGGTAGGTACAAGAGACATAATAATATGCTGGGTGCGATGAATAAGACAATTATTTTATTTGTGATATCCTCAAATGAACTAATAAAAAGGCTATAGCCATTTGATAGTGTTAAAGAAAAATTTTGATATATTCTCAAATAAGTGTTATGAAGTTTCAATATTTTTTTCGCATATAGGTAACCAGCGAAGCTCACTTATACCAAAATGTCATTAACCTTTTTTCAATATTGTCTTATATAAAAAAAACATGTGGCCACTTTGCCCACCCTCAAATCATATGGCAGTATTGGTCATAAATAAATCCAAATAGATTGAATACAGAAATCTAGACAATTATGACTGAAAACAATTTTCTTTTTTTTATCATTAATCATACCTACTAAATCGTATTTAGAAGAATAATAAATAATTGTTATAAGAATGTACTGTAGCTGATTTTTTATCCAAAGAAAAACACTGAACAACACTTTATAATAAAAAGCTGTTATCATTCTATATATATTAAATTTTCAAAATTAGTATCATTTAGTAAGCCTTTATTATTAAAAACACTTGCTTATATTGAAACTCAACAGGCTAAGTCAATTGCTAAATAAATAATGAAATTAGGTGACATTCGAAGATTTAATTCCATAGTTACATTCAAATATTTCTGAAAACGTAAGTTTAGGTATAGGGAATGCTAATACCAAATGAAAGAGAATTGAAAAGAACATAGAATAACATAACAAAAATACAGGGTTTTTTATCTAAAATCAGCAATTCAATAGATTCAGAATTTGTTGGAAGTGGTTGGCCGATTCTAAACACCCTGTACAATTTTCAGGAGTTCTCTCATATTTCCAATAACAAGATACATTTTCAACTTTCTCCTTCAAAATCTCAAAAATTTATATGAAAAACTAAGGGAGATAGACCGGGATAAATGTACCTACCCATATTTTTGAGGCATAAAAAAATGAATCTCAATATCTGGGAAATTATTAATATTAATTATTAATAATTCAAAAGAACTTAATTTTATCTTTAATTTAAAAGTAGAATTTAAAAATTAGAAAACGAGAATATTTAATTAAGAATATTTTCACTTATAATCTCCTAGAATAATTTCCAAAAAATTTTTCGAGGTGTAATTTTCTTTACAAAATTCGCAAGTGAGAAAAAATAACGGAAAAAAATTCAAGGTCGCGAGAGAGTCAGTACGAATATATTATACGAAAAATTATATTTAAAAGCAAATACAATTTTTGACAGTTTGAATTATCACTTATTAATTTCGCGACGGAAAAATAGTTATTTATTGTATTGTATGTCTGGCACGTTTCCGATAACTGTGGCGCCACGATTTAACAGTGTTTTTTGTTAAAACAACCCAAAATAAGACGAAAATCAAGAATACTAATTTTTTCGTTTTTGTCTCCTTTTGGAGATATTGGCTCCTTTTAGTTCCAGAAAGCTTGCGAGAAATTGGAGCAAACGAGGTAATAAGTAGGAAAAATACGCTTGTAGAGGTATAAAAGAAGTTGCACTTACCAGAAATCACACTGTAGAAACCATTACCATTATAAAACATTATTGTCATGTGTCATATTATTGTTGTTTTGAAATTATGTTACAAATATTACACCGTTGCCTTTAAAATGTAGTTATTTAGCAAATATTTAGGAAACAAACCTGTCACCAAAACACAAACCTAGCCAACCACAAAATACTAAATCTATATTTAATTTTATTCCTGTTTCCTTGTTCGAATAAATTTCATTTGAATTATATTTCATATAAAGATACTTCTTTCTATTGTCTAAAATATTCTAGTATAGCAAGAATACTTAATGATAATTCTTCTTCTAAAATAAAGTAAATAGCAACAGGGTATTTATAATCGTATAGATACATGTTTCCATAAGATTATTTCAGTAAATACAGTATGGCGGCTGACTAAAAAGTGAAATGTTTTTACAGTATAATATTCAATTAAAAATGGCAAGTTATAAAGAAATTGTCTCATTGAGACGGTGTCTACAGTGATTTAAATGGTAAGTACGAATTTTTATTTACCTCTAAACGTGTTTTTTCCAATCCAACACTCCTTTAGCATCAACATCTCGCAGGCTTGTTGGGAAAAGTTGGGGCAAATATCTCCAAAAGGACACGAAAACAAGAAAATTGGTATTCTTGACTTTCGTCTTATTTTGGGGTGTTTTATTAGAAATCACCATTAAATCTTGGCGTCACATTTATCGGAAAGTCCCCGTATGGGTTATTAGGCATATAGGTAAAATACGCAAGAATTGTTTAGACACGAGACCGCAGGTCGAGTGTCTAATTATTCTTGTGTGTTCTATATGCCTATATAAGACACAAATTGCAATACAGAACTTTATCCACAGCCGCTATAAACCTTTTACAAAATTGAGAGCTAACGTTAGTAATAAATATATTTCGATGACAGTTTCCTGAAAATTTCCTGATTAATGTCAGAATTCAATTGTGGTAGGTTATGACTACATAGTTTCTATGACAAATGGGTTGTTTCTTTATATTATTTTATTGTTTATCGGCTCCATTTTCAATACAAGTATTAGTTATTATTTACGATGGAAGATAAAACAAGAATACCTCTAGAAATATTACAGACTGCTGAAGAAACAAGCTTAAATTTATTACCGCCCAATTCAAAATTTGCTTACAACAAAGAATTCGGCGACTTTAACCAGTGGATCGAGAAAAAAGGTGCTACTGTGATAAATGATGTTTTGCTGGCATACTTCTTTAAAGTAAAAGATTGGCTGCTTCATCGTTATGGACAAAGTATTCCATGTTGAAGACAACTTTAAAAGTACACAGAAACATAGATATTGCAAATTACGGTAAGCAAGTTAACTGAGTAATTATAATGTTACTTCTTATGTCTCTTTTTGACTCAAAAATCATGCTAAGTGTATCACTTCTATGCGTGTTTTATGAGTGCTTATAAGACACGCAGTGACTTATGGGTGCACACTAGTGTTTTATCGACCTCATAAGACGTTTGTATAGAGACACATTGTGGTGTCATAATACAACGGCTGTGGATAACATTTCTAAGACTTCAGGTTGTCGTTATAGCAACCTGTCAAAATCAAAACATCTGATCGGCTTAAAGCAACAGGTATAAAATTTTCGAATAGAAAATCCGAGTTGTTTTTAGAAACTCTACCTAGAACACACTGTATAATCTTAAAATAAAAGCGGAACCCTATAAGGTCACTTCACTCTATACAGTTGTATAGCGTAAAAAACGATTTATGATAATGTGAAGCTGATTAGAAAATTTAAAGTATTTTTCTCCAAGAGCTTCTAGTTCCAGCGAGCCAAACCTGCACTTAAACGATATTCCTTATAAAACTGAGTGGTCTTTTCTATCTTAAAGATAGACAAATACTTCTCAGGAAATTTTGTTTGAAGAGGCTTAACAACTCGTAAGAAAAAATGTAATAAAATTCGATGCTGCTTAAAATTAACCCCCAAACAATCATCTAAATGGTAACACCATGTTTCTCATTCATAATTTAACAGATCTCAATAATCGCCCAAAACTTATTAGATTACCCCAAATTTTTTAAATAAGTAGCAAAATTTGGATAAATAATTCAACTATTGCCGAGTCCGGGTTTTGTTATTGTAGGTATAAATTGATATATTCAAAATAATCATCGCGAAATTTGAGTTACGTCAATTATGACAACGGCCAACAAACGAATATTTTTCCATTACTTTCATTCTAACTATATTGCGAAAGTTATTTTTTTTTATTTTGAAGATTGTCGAATTTAAGGCCTCAGTGTTGCATATTGCCATTTTCAGAAATGATTTTCTACTTATAATCATTAAAATAATTGCATGTTCCCGTTTAACTAAAAATATCAGGGATTTTCGAATGATTTTATAATCCAAAGAAAATGGCATTAATGAATTGCAACCAGATTTAAAAATTGATATGTTTGAGTGTTTTTGCGTAAATTATATAAGGCGTGTTTTATTTGCAGTTTCAATCGTACATGTTCAGACTGTTGTAATAAGTGACATGTAGACTACTCAAACAGACTAACCTACACGGGTGTAAGTTAAAGTGGATATTGAGTATGGTGAATGTTGGGCATGAGGACTGGAGAGCCTTACAAATTGGCAAGTAAGATCCGGTCGATGTCAACAGAGCATCAATTAAAAATAATCTGGCACAAAATTTTTCATCGTTAAATGATGAAATGAATAAGTTTGCTCATGATTTGTCCATTATGGTGAGCCTCTTGGTCTATGTTCATTTGATTATAACAGCACATATCGGCTAATGGAATTTAAGACTAAGCTATATCACACTCAGCTAATAAATTAAATCAGTACAGAACAAGATACCACTTGTTATATAAAAAAATAATGTTGATAATATGCCTAGATACTCTCTGGCAAATGTTAAAAAATACAATAATACAACTGACATCTGCGTTAATGATAAACGATAGCAAATTGTTGTATAGCACCAATTATTGGAAAATGATAAATCGCGCCTGCTCGAAATCCACATTTTTTTAATAACTGCTGGCATGGTAATTCCGTGATATATGATGTGGAGCTTATCCATCAAATTTCGAAAAAAAGATTGATAACTTGACGTTCCGCAACAGCAACCCGTGCCTCTATACGTATGCATACGAAGGTCGATTGTTAAAAGTTCCAGGAAATTAGGATGACGTTAGGATTTTAGAAATAATACACTGTTATTGCAACTTCATGGCACCAAATAATGCCTGGCATGCTGGCATGTAGGGACCTGATTGAGATAATTATTATATATAGTTAACATCCAAATGCTTGATTATAAATTAATTCGGTCTTTGCTTCCATTGCTGGTTTATAGAACAATATTATCATTGGAGACAAAGGGCATACCCAAAAGTGAATAAGCTGGCGCAGTCTCAGTAGCAAGAAACTCCAGTACAGAGTCAAAGTCGGAAAACGATGAATATTCTTGTGGGGATGCTGACAGGACACCGTAAGCTAAGGAAATATATGGATAATATCGGCCTGGGGAAAGACAGCCTCTGAACGTTTTGCTAGGAAGAACAGAGAAGCAAAGAGCTACGTAAAGGACTCTAATTAGATAGAAAACCTCTATAGATCAGAATATGTTATATATGATAGAAAGCCACTTCACATTCTTATTTGTTTAAAATATATAGATAAGTATTTTAACAAACTCTCTTAGAACCCTTGATATATCAACCGGCTATGATAGGAAATCCCCACTTAATAATTGCGCCAAGTACCTAGACTATATAAAAATATTTACCTAATAATGCATGGATGCAGCAGTATTCGTCAATTCTGTTAGCTATAGGGGAACTTCTCTTTTCAAGAATGTTGGACAAGATATATAAATGATTGTGCAAATTTTACATTTTACATTACGACTTGAAAACAATATCTTATCTTCACTGTCGATTTCATTAATTCAGTGACTACAAGAAGGCAGAGAACATTAGATTTTATATCTAGTCAAGACTCAGGGCACATGTTGGGCCGACTTAAGTCTGAGATAGCTTTTAACGTACGAATATATAATCTTAGTAGTTCTGATTATTTGGTATGTGAGTCCGAGCTTGAGCTCTGATATTTTGTATCTGCATAAGTGAATCCTGAATATTCTAGACAGATGAATTACTTTAATAATGATGATATATAGGTACCATAATAATCTGAATAATTTTAGATTATTATTTTTTAAATGTACTATCATTTGAATGACTACACTTGGTCAGAAAAACGAGTAAGAAGTTGGTTGGAATCAAATATGTACACGTTTCGGTGTCGAATCACAATGTGGCGGTACAGCTTGGATACCAAGCTACTCCACCATCTTCTTTTTTCACCCTACCAAAAAACAAGTGGCCCATATTTGTAACACATTTATTACAAAACATTGCATGAAAAAAACTTTTCTTACACTTTTATAGTAGCTAGGTTTTCGCTAGATAAGGAATCCGGCTAATTGTATAATACGTAATTCTCACGCTACAAGTCCTTAAGAGTCGACCGCCGGGTTCAAACTATTCAGTGGTCTCGAGGCAATCATTTTGAGTACAAGGACTAATATTCGATTACTTATTGCTATTTTTCTATGTTAGCCCTAGTTGCAAAATATGTAGGTAAGTCACACCCGGTACACGTTAGTGACCACAGCCGGATTACTCGAGGGAGCTCAGACATTTATCACAACGTATTACACCAAACACAATAGAATGTTTTTGGTCAGTCACCGTAAACGTCAATTTCGTTATAGTTGTGGTTAACTTTGTGATTAATAACCATGAATTTCTTTGTAAATCAAAGAGTTTTTGGTCGCACAAATTTGAGTAACTGTCACAATTGTTAAAGAGTTTTCTTTATTTGATCTTCACAAGCTTCAAATAATCCACAAAATGCGTACCTAGGTTTATACTGGAAATACTCCCCTAACTTTTAAGAAAATCACTTGAAACTTACCGAAAAGTTAAAAAAAATTATCAAATTATCAGAATTTTAAATGTCAAAATTGTCAAATAAAGATAAGCACTCTATTTAAATATACCGCTAATCCTCCGTAATTAACCACGTCCGTTATGCTTAATAAACATAATGACGTGACAGTTCGCTACTGCGCAGGCTCCGTATAACCACGATTTCTGTGACAAATGTGCCGACCAAAAACTTTCTATTTACTACACATTTTTCATTGCTAAGTTTTCGCTAAATAACGAATACAGCTAATTGCATTATTTGTAATTCTCACACTGGATGTCCCAATGCGTAGAAAGATGGTTCAAATTATTCAGCGGTCTCGAGGCAACCATCTTGACCACCGGTATAGTTCTATCATATATAGAACAGGCCAATAAAGTTACGCAAATGAACGAAATGCATTCAAACGAGTTCATTTTGAAATTCAGGGGGTGGAAAGTATGAATAGACGTGAGTCTATGCTTCCTCAGCGGCGTTCATCCCCGTCGCGACATTCTATGGCATCTGCTTTGTACCTTCCAGTGAGCGTGTTTTATCTTTGTGTTTCTAAGTTTCTGTACTTTTATAGTATTTTACCCTCAGTTCTTTTTAATAAATTTAATATTAATTTATTTCTAGTTCATAAGAAAAATTAAAGTTTATTGTTTTGAACCGCTAATGATACGCCACTGGTCAAAAGCTCAGTGACAGCTGATGACACAACCTGTTCTTTTCAAAGTGAATACACTTACTTATGTCCAATTGTTTATTGGTAATTTTTCTAGGTTGAACCTCTTTGCAAAATTTGTAACTCACACATGGACCAAGCTAGAGAGTGGCGGCCGGAGTCGGACTACTCGGGGGAGCTCAAGCAACCACCTCGATAAGATTTAAAAACAAAAAACAATTGTGGACACGTAGCAGATACATTTGCAAAATACTTATTTACCGTCGCCCATGACTGCTTAAGAGCGAAAATTGAAGGGAATATTTCAGCGTCTTGAGCCAGTGATCCAAGTACCAAACAGTTTTATTTGGAAACAAGTTGAATGTCAGGAAATAATTAAAAATATCAAACTAAAGAACACTGTGGGGATGGACGGTATCTCCATAAAAATTGATGATAAAGATGATAAAAAATAACTTATGTGAACCTCTTGCATATATTGCTAATTTAACGTTCACTCAAGGCCATTTTCCAACCCAGTTAAAAAATAGTGTAGTTTCGCCCATATATCAAAAATTAGATCATACAAATCCGGCTAGTTACAGGCCGGTATCAGTGTTAAATGTTACATAAATATTCACAACAAGATTACTGATTTTTTAAATCGTTTCAAAATTATGAACCCAGCACAACATGGCTTTCTTGTAGGAATGGAGAGCGTGGCTGCTGGGTTTTTGAAGTCGGTGTATAAAATACTTGACGAGGGATTCCTAGTGGTCGGGCTCTTTTTTATCTGTCCCGAACCTTTGACACCATAAATATAGGTTTACTTTTGGACAAACTTTATGCAAATAGTCTGCGTGGACTTGTCCTTGATCCGCTGGCAGCGTACTCGACCCATAGAAGGTTCTGTGTTATGCTGGGTTGTGGAGTATCAGAAATAAATAGCATTGATATTGGAGTGCCCCAGGGGTCGGTGCTGGGACTATTACTGTTTTTGATTTCTGTAAATGAACCATAGATTTCAAAGTCATACTACAAGGATTATTATTTGTGATTTTCTTATAATAGGTCACAGAGGATACAAATATTGTTTTTGCCATTTGGAGCATTATTTTATCAAGTGATTGTGGGGGAATCAAAAACTCTGCTGTCATGATAATTAATTTCGATGTGTTCTATTGGGTTTGTGCTTGACGATTTTTTTGAATTTGAGAAATTTTATAATAACTTTAAGATTTTTTCAGAACGAGCAATATGATATCATAAAATGTTTCAATCAGTGTCATGAAAATGTTGACGAAGCATTAGAATCATATTTAAAAAGGAAAACGAGTACTTTACAGTAAGACATTGTATGATATCTTGTTTTTAAAACTTACCTGTTTAAATATGATTCTAAAGCTTCTTCAACGTGTTCATGGCACTGATTGATACATTATATGATATCACACTTTTCGTTGTTCTAAAAAAATGTTAAGCCATTATAAAATTTCACAAATTCACGAAATTGCCAAGCACAAGCCCAATAGAATAAACTGTTTATTACTCTATGCCAACAGAACACATCAAAATTGATTATCATGACAGCAGATTTGTTGCTTCCTCCACAATCAATTCATAAAACAATATTTCAAAAGGCAACAACAATATTTGTATCCTCTGTGACCTACTATAAAAAAACAAATAATAATCCCTGTAGTAAGACTTTGAAATCCATGGTACTATTAAAATTCAATGTGTTAGTAATTTTACAGCATTTTTGAAAACTTTATGTTTATATATTTTTATGAGCAGCAACAGAGGAAGTTTTCTAGAATTTAAAAAGATGGCCCTTAATATTTTAAATGCATTAAGACGTATTGAGAAAGTGAGTCAATTATGTGTTAGGGAAAATGGACATCAAATCAAATTGAACAATTTAATAAATAAGTTTGGTGTTTTGTTAGTGAATAAGCTTTAGTATTGTTTTTGTTTCTTTCATGGAAAATTCACAAGTAATATTCCATCAATTGGAACCAATTTTGTATGAAGAAACCATAGCCCACTATTAAAATTCAATGTCTTAGTGATTTTGGAGCATTTCGTAAAACTTTATTCTCATATATTATATATTATTTTGAAGAAAAAAATGAGGAATTTAATGAGATAATAAAATACAGGTTGTTCTATTGGAAAAATTATAAGTTTGAGTCGTATATCAATTACCATACCCCGAAAAAAAAAATTGTCTGCGCCTCTGGATTCTGCATAAAATTCTCTATCGGATAAGTTTTCAATTTGAAATTATCGCTGAGAAACTTCGTAGATCTGTGGAGAATCCAAAAAGTGTGAATTTTCAAGAACGCCCTCTAACTTATGAATTTATGAACAAAAGAAGTTAGGCAAAATCTGTTCAGGCCATCTTGAGTTTCACAAGAAAGTGACACAGAAACGCGAAAACCACAAGTTTCTATCTTCAACAACAACCGAGATACCTGGCTGTCTCAACCAAAATGGGATGCACTGTACATCTTTTAACTGTAAGGCTAAAGTATTAATAAAGAGTATTTCAGTATATTGCACTGAATTGCAGTTAGGGATCGTCTCAGTTTTGTCAAAATAACAAGAAAATACTTTCTGTGTTAATAATTTTATTTGATCCAAAATAAAATTGTTATGGCACGCCACTGGCAATACTATTTAGTAGCAAATTAATCGATGCCACGTGTGGTCTTCTTCTTCTTGATGATTCAGCTAGAAAGAATTTGATTTCGATTCTCACTGACGATTTCTCTATGAGGTCTCCGGGAAAAATAATCTGCTCCTCGTAAGAGATTTGCAGTTTATATAGGAAACTACATTGAAGCATCCTCTTTCCACTTATTTAAAGTGCATTTAACTATTCCTCACACTCCGTAACACATGGGTTTCATCTGGAAAGATCCTTGGCATTCCAAGCTCATTCAAAGTGAAATTCCTTCTCTTGCTTTATGTTGTTGATGTAAATAGAGGAATTTTCGTTTTTCCTAATTAACTTTTTCAGTACACTGCCTCCCCCATAAGTTTAGTTCGTCCCGAACAAAATCCTGACTCATGCATGATCCGGTGGAGCAACCTCTTCTTCACCTCAACTCACTCTCGAACATCATGCAAGCTGGGATCTCTTTATTAACATCCTGCACTGCGGCAAGATATGCCATTAGGGCCAAAGGAATATATCGGTCCCAGTCACGTTGGTTGTCAGACGTGAACTTCTTCAGAAAGCTGACGAGAGTATGGTTGAACGTCTCGACCATGCCATAGGACTACGGATGCAAGGGTGTTCGGATTTTTTGTGTCACCGTGGCAGCCTCTTGATTGGGTAGAGCGTATGCCTTCGGCCATTTATTAAAATAATCCATTATCACCAATATGTTTCCCTCATTAGTCGAACGGCCCTGCTTTGTCTATGGCTATCCTCTCAAATGGATCGCCTACAGTGTATTGCTGAAGTCTCCCTCGGGTGCGTCTATGCGGTCCGCGGGCGCTGGCACACACATCGCATCGTCGGCACCATTCTTCTACGTCTGCTCGACATCGTACCCAATAAAACCGAGCTGTCCTCCAGCTAGCCCATCGTGACTTTCTCGAAGAACACGAGCCACCTTGACTCTGGGAATTACTATTAGCGAGGAGGTTGTTTCCCCGTCTGGGCACACCGTCTTCCAGTTTGAGGCTGTCCCAAAGACTGCAATACGCTTTGGTGATAGAACAAAATTCAGCTACTCCATGCCAGTCTGGGCGTTGGTTTGACTGCATTTTCCCTCTCATTATTGGCGCCAAGTCTGGATCAGCTTGTTGATCACAACTGATAGCCTCGTTGAATCATTCATCATCCACCGGTACTAGCGCCACCGGTCTCGCAGGAACGTCTTCCAGTGTTTCTACCCCCTTGCATTGCTTACACACAGTCGTGCAGGGTCTCTTAGATAGTGCCAGCATTCCCGTGCGTCTTATTACTGCGATGCTCAATCTTGAAGTTGTATTCTTGCAATTCGGGCTACCTGTCCTTCCGGTTCTCGAAATCTCATCAACCAGCGCAGTGATGCGTGATCTGTACGAAGAGTGTGGAAATTCCTAAGAGTTTTGACAACAGCAAACAATTCTCGTCTTGTGGTGCAGTAATTGCGCTCTGCCTTACTCAACACCTGACTGAGGTAGGCCACAACCTTCTGCTGACCGTCTTCTTCCCGCGACAGAATACCTCCAATACCGACATTTCTGGCATCTGTATCCACATACAATCGGCGACCTGATTTTGGGTAGGTCAGTATGGGTACCGTACATAAGGATTCCTTCAACTTCTGAAAAGCCTCTTCGCAATCTGGCTTCCACTCGAATGGTTGGTATTTTTCTGTCAGCCGATGTAATTGGCTTAGCCAGGTTGCTGAAGTCCCTGACGAATCGGCGGTATAGGTAGAAGGCTGCGAAGTTCTGATAATTTTTTTGGACGAGGGCATTCTTGAACCGCTGCTAACTTAGCTGGGTCTGTTCGGACTCCTTGTGGAGATACAACGTGACCGAGGTATCGTACTTCCTTCCGGAAGAGTTCACATTTATCAGGGTTCAACTTCAACTTGGCTCCTCCAAATATTGAAGTATTCCTTTTTGTTTACGCAGGTGTTAGCCAAATGTCTTACCCATGACTATCACATCATCCAAATAAACCAGACAGGTCTGCCAAGATAATCCTGTTAGAACTGTATCCATCAATCGTTCAAAGGTGACAGGAGCGTTACACAACCCAAACGGCATTACATTCAATTGTCCGTAAGGCGTGATGAAGGCAGTCTTCTCTTTATCTTGTTCTTGGATGCCAACTTGCCAGGAACCACTGCGAAGATCCAAGGTAGAGAGCCTTTCAGTACCTGCCAGTGTGGCGATGGTGTCGTTGATCCGAGGCAGATGATAAGAATCCTTTCTTGCTGAACCTCTTCCTATTTGGAGAGCGGTACCCGTCGGGGTGCCTGTCTGATCGGAGGGGCATTTCCAGTGAATATCGAATGCTACACCAGATTAGTATGGCCCAGATCATCGTCATGCAAGGAAGAAACGTCCTGATACTTTTGTAGCACTGCTTCAGCTTGTCGTTGCTCACTACCGGACAGGAAGGATTCTGGCGTCGGATATCAACTTCTTTAAAGTTGAGGGTAACCTACTCTTATTGGTGCTTCATTCACTGTCCAAGTGCATCACTTGTTTTACTGGATGGCACGTTCATAATTGCTCTTTGTTGTTGATGTAAATAAAGGAATTCTCATTTTTCCTAATTAACTATTCAATATTATTGAATAGAACCCTTAATTTTCAGAACAATATTTTAGTATTTCAGACTAACTAGTGCCCAATCACATATAGCTAAGTTACTGTTATTTATCAAATGTGGCTGATTGAAACAACATGACATCTTTCAAGGTTCTCTTTCAGCAACGATTGGAAATATACAAAATTATGTACAAAATTAAATTTGAAAATGAGTAATTTTAATTGTATTCTAAAATATTAATCTAAAGCTTCGTGAAAGTAATAATATTGTGAGTTTTTGGGTTGCTCTCCAACCCCTGGGGCAAGTTGATAAATGCATTAATTACAAGAAAAAAATGAACAACTAGGCCCAGTCTCCCCTAATATTTTTCATAAAAAAAATTGTTGAAAAATTAAGTAACGTCTGAAAATTAAACATATTATTTCTATATTCATTATTTTACGAATTTTATCTATTTCTAAGGGATCTCGTGGTCTTTGAGATTTTGCAAAATTAAACTCGGACGCTTACAGCTATGAAAGATTTAGCCGAATTTTATGACATCCTAGGTGATGAAGATAACAACCTACAACTTTTCGAAATATCTTTAATAGTAGTAAAATGGAGATGAATAAATAAGTTTTCATCAGCCACATTCGATAAATTACAATAACTTGGCACAATAATAAATGATTGGGCCACCGTTATTCCAAGTAGTCTGAATCCAGCCGTCACTATCTAGCTTGGTCCGTGTGTGAGTTACAAATTTTACAAGTAAGGCCAACATAGAAAAATTAGCAGTAAACAACTGGACATTAGTACTGGTGGTCAAAATGATTGCCTCGATGCTGCTGAATAGTTTGAACTGGCTCTCAACTCTTTGGGACTTGAGAATTACGAATTATACAAATAGCTAGCGAAAACTTGGCAATGTTTTTTGTTGGTAGGGTGAAAAACAAGATGGCGGTTTAGCTTGGTATCTAAGTTTGACCGCCACCCTGTAATTCGACACCAATAAATTATGTTCTTTGTGGGTAATAAATTGTAGTAAATGTGTAAAAAAATAAGTACCCTTTTTTATGGTGGTCTTAAATGGTCGGTGCGGCTTGGAATCACTTCAATAGAGATACGCTGACAACTCAGTTGTTAACTTCATGCATGCCTCTTAACGATATATTCTTGAATTTGAAGTCGCTAGAATTACACCAAAATTGATTATAGGGAGCAGATCACTTAAAATAAAAATAAAAACAAATAGAAGTACCTATTGGTCGAATTCTCTTGTGTCGATTTCTGTTTTTGATTTATTTGGATAAAAGTTAATGATGAAATACGAAGTTGGCAGCGTAGGATTTTTCTAACAAATGAGCTGAGTAAGATTTCAACTTTTGAAATACTCATCTTATTTTCAAGGTTTGATGTATTCATCAATAGGCGAGTGAATAATATAAAAAAAATATAAAAAAGTGTAGTGAGACATTTTTCTTTTTCAATTGTTCATTTTATTGAACTGAAATCATGAGAAAATATCACAAGCGTAAGTTTTTATTAGGAAACAATTGAAGAAATCCCATAGCTATGCTCCTAGTTACGGTGGAGTTAAATTGTTAATTAAAACTAAAGCTTCTAATAATTTTTGAGCTTGAATCCAATTGCATCACATTAATAGAAAATTTCGACACTTTATTTTTTTCAGCAATCTGTATGAATAGGCAAAAAGTAATAACACTACCAAAATTTTGGAACTCACATAAAAGAGTTTTCATACATATTCGTTCCCACTATTACTACAGACTCTATTAAATAGGTAAATATATATAGAAAATAAGTCACGGAAGATTCATCGTAAAGAAATGTATGGTATAGAAAAGTATAAAAAGCCAAAATATAACCAGACAAAAGTATTTTTATTTTTGTTCCGCTACCCCAAGTAGATATGTAAGGGAAGTAGATACCTAATGTATTCGTGAATAGTTTTATAAGTCCGGTTTTCAACAGATTTGTACGTTTCAAGGTTCCCCGAACTCTCAAACATATTTTCATACATTGGCCTTTCCGTCTGTCGTTCTGTGCCAAAACAAAACGGCTCAACTATTTCCCATAAAATAGGGAAATAGTTGAGCCGTTTTGTTTTTGTTTTCTAGGATATTGATACCGCTAGCTTTTGACTGAACAACGGCTCCATCGAATCAGATGAAACTCATCTACAATAGGTATTATCCTAGAAGTCAATCCGTCTGTTATAAAGATCATTTCTGAGAATAACAGGGAAAAAAGTTATGCTCAAATCAATTTTTACTTTTTTACTTGTTTATTCGTCGCACTAGTTAATCGGACGATTTGTTATTGGAGGAATTTGCATCAGAAGAAATGGTGTAATTTCTCAATAGAAAAACAAACTTTCTGTCCCATATTTAAAAACTGCCCGAATTCTATGTTAATTTGTACTCAATAATTTTCGCAAAGAATGTTTATGCTTTAGTAAATAAGTTCGTTTTTTGGACAACCACCTCTCAGATTATTTCATAAGTATGTTCCTAAAGAAACACTTGGCAACATTAGGTACTACATCATGCCTCACGACCTGAACTGACTTTGGACTTTTATAAGTTCCCTAAAAAGTACTTCCATCAAATGCACACAAAAAACTTTAACGGACATTGAGAAGTCCATGGTTAAAGTATCGAATTTGTGAAAGCTATTTTGAATATTTTACATATCCTGAAAGAGGTTTACTCTGCTGATCAATCATTGGCGATTCCCAAGGCCAAACCAGGGTGGAGAAACGCTTGTCCTAATATTGCCCGCGATTCTGAGACATGATAATGTCAGTAATCTCCTTACAACTCATTCAATCTATACAAATATATAAAAAATATATAAAAATATATAAAATATAATAATGATTATAATAAACAGAAGGAGTGTCCATAGATTCACAATGGAAAATCATCTAAAACGTCAATGGAAGATAGTGAAAGACGAATATTAAAATAACCTGTAAACAAAGGCAAGTGGAAATAGCAGCTGCTGCTTTATACTTCGACCGGAATAATTTGTCTAATTGACTCAGAAATATTGATTCATCTAATGAAGCCGAATATAAAACGATGCCACCTCGACGGGAATGATTTAAATTTGAATACAAGAGCTGGAATTTTAATTGCTCGGATAACGGGTGTGTATTTTATTCAAGAAAACTACGCTTTTAATTGCAGTCGACTCCGTCATAGTCCAGTGACGTGCTCACAAACAGACTCCAAAGAAGAGAAAGAACAGAAATGGAGCAACCGGTGTGATGATTTCCAGTTTTTTTAGTTCAGATTTAATTGGTGCAGCAATAGAGGAATCAAAGGACGTGAATTTCTTTCATTTTTCAATGTTTGCTGGATCGAGCGGACGAATACGACAAGCATGTCTCTCTGTTTAGAATTTTCGTATTTATTGTTTGATGTGCTGATCATATTGCTTTTGATGGGCATCAAAATGACGCGCAACTTTGTATTTTCTCTCTATTTTAATAAGCGTAGCATACTGCTCAATACAAATAATGTTGAGGCACTCCATTTAAATCACATAATTTATCAATAGGTCAGTGACACTCACTTATATTTTCTAAAATAGAACAAATTGGGATAGTTTGAAATTTATTTTCCAGGGAAACCTTATTGAACAATTTATTTTTAATGCATTCTTTTTTTTACCCATTGCCATTTTGAAGTAATTTGATTAGAAAATTTCAAGCTCAATGGTATTCTTCAACCTTAAAAAGATAAAACTGACCTATAACTGAAATATATAGAGTTTCAGCTAGGTCCTCCGTGAATCCTTGAAAAAGATAAAGCACTATACAGTTTACAGCCCCTACAATCAAAAGTGCAAACACAAGCTTATAGGCCATCCTCTTTTTTGTCGAAACGTAGAATATCTACACTCACATTTGATTCAAAGATTCCATCCTAGATATTATAGTTATAAAACAAAATTTACAAATACACTTAGATAAGTAGGTATAAGTAGAACTTAATATACATAGATACCTAACTAATTGAATAATAATGCTTCAGAATTTTTAGGTTTAGGAATATAATTTATTTTCAGAAGAAAACTCTAGCAAATAAACTATCACTGGATCTGTGAGACCCAAAGAGGGTTCTGTCCCAAAAATATTTTACTTGTAATGCTTTAGCTAGCAACTTGCTCCGAACTATTCAATAGTGAACAGATGAATGCAAAAAATGCTGAAATAGCAGGAGGAATAGATCTACCATATGTCTCTTAAACATTCTGATTTTAGTTAAGGGTTGATAAGAAATCATCAACGATTGTTTGTACCTGATTGACATCTGATTGATCTGATCAATATATTAATTGTATTTATATATTAATAAGAATTGTGAACGTGCTTAGGATAAGTTTTATAAAGATCAATTCAATAATCACCGATGGAAACCCACCTCCATTTGAAATGTTTGTCAGTTCAACCTTCGGATGGGGGTTTCTAATAATTAAAGTCACGATGGACTCTCGGTTGAATAGCAACCTTATTTCAATCTTACATATAAAACCGGCCCTTGGATGAAACATATTTCTCATTCATTCATAATTTGTAAAAAAATATTATATAGTCTATTTAAATAACCAGGTGGATTATGTCACAGGTATTTGGTATGCCGTAAATATCCAACGTTGTGAAATCGATTAGACAACTCAATAAAACTGAATCATACTAATAAATTTGAAAACAAACTTTTTATACATTATCTATGTAAAATTTTGTTATAAGGTCAATAAAAAAGTACCTAAAATGTCCCTTGCTGATGACATATTCACATGGCTTTCAATTAAGTTATGTCAATTATAGCCCAAATCAATCTCAATTTCGTAGGTTAATAAAATAGTCATCCTATTAACTTATTACTGATCTAGACGGACCAATTATATTCATGCAATATTTCAGCTAAAGCGTTCCATCAGCTTTTGCGTTATTGAGTAATATATACCATTCCGTTTATATAAGCTTTTAAAATCTCTATGAAATAAATCATTACTTGAAGCGCAAAATAGATTATATCTAAAAGAGTAATAGGGCAGCAATAAGGTTGTTGTTCTGAGAGTGGATATATGATGACAATAATATCTTTACATTCCTATCCCGAATATCAATTTTATTCCAAAAAAAATAGATTTTGAAAAAATGTGCATGACATTCTAGTATAGAAGAAACTACTTTCTAATTGTTGTTACGGCTCAATTCATGAATTTTATAATTTGACATTTCTGGGTCATGAGATCATTTAGCTGAAAAATATGTTGCTTTGTTAGCTGCTATACTCAATTAGACATTGAGTGAACTGAGTCCCACTTGTTCTTTTAAAATTTAAATGGAATAATCATCTGACCACCACAAGTATAGTTCTTTTGTCATTAGATCTTTCGTAGTAACAGTACCTGTTTTAGAAATTAATTGTCAGATTTTTCTGTTGTCAAATGCTGATTTTAAATGGACTATATTCTTGACGCAAGTGACAAACATTTCCAAGATGGTAGGTAATTAATAAATTTCTGTGCCAAGTGATGCCGATATTAACCCGTCAATCAATGAACGCTGCGACGAGGACAGAACGTGTCTGTCCACTCTTGGTAATTCGTGCTTATCGTTCTTCGCCGACGTAGAATGCGAGTGACGTGCGCCACTGGCCGGGTCATGCATTTTCCGTTCCACGATCCAGGGAGGTGTAATTACGGATTCCGGTGGCATATCTATGTTTCTCACATTTCAAAGTTTTCGAATATATATATATATATATATATATATATATATATATATATATATATATATATATATATATATATATATATATATATTATATGACGGAGTTTAGCTCGCACTTTACAGATTAAAATTCACTGCTTGTCTCTATATTTTTTGGTGAGTGTATGTCTGTGCAAGCGCCCGGTATTGGCAATGTAAATGTTTGGAATACGTCGAGTGCCGAAAGTCGAGAGGCCGAAAGAGGAGAGTTTATGGATTTTGGGGTTGCTAAGAAGAATTTGCATGGATTATCATGGTATCGTGTGTGGAATTTGTAATTTTTTGGTACTACCGATTTCAATCATTTGAATAGAAAATGATCTGAGGTTAGACATACCGGTGAAAAATAATAGGTGATATAAGAACTTTATTTTTTGAGATAATAACTATATTATAGCTAGTCAGAAACAATATACTAGTCCAGTTTATTGAAGGGGGTTTAATATTCAGTGGAGTATTGGGATTTTAGGCTTACGCTACCTAGAACATGTTACTATGGTACGGGCGAAATTAATTCCATGTTATCTTTGTAGGTTAAATTCACATTCGTTTTTTTTATATTGTCATAGAGATATGGACTGTGCAATTTTCTCACAAAATTGATTGTTTTCATTCTTCTTAGAGAGTTGTAGAGCTAGTGTGTGGACACATTGTCCTTAGCTAAAGTCTGTCTCTCTTAAACTCGTTTGGTCATGTTCCACTTTTTAGCGAAATAGGAAATGCCCGGTCCCTATCTCTATATCAGTGGTTTTTGATGTTAACGTCACTATCAAGTCAATCACAATTTAAGATCTTAATGCTATTTTTATTTAAGATAGTGACACACATGCTCAATACACAACAAACAACAACACGAAAGCATGTCAATAATGAGCAAATGTCATTTGATTCTCGGACATGCTACCTGAGGTGCAGGTGAAAGTGTAGCTTGTTTAGAGCACGTCTGAGCAATTTTGCTAATGATTATGCTTATATAATAAATAGGTTAGGTTGCTAGAATTGAGCGATTCGGTCTCTCTCCTCAACAGCTTACTTAACAGATATGGCTTCTTGGGGGGATAGATTTTTTTGATTTTTGTTACTTATTAGCGGAATCACGAATGTCTGTGAAACACAACGCCCTATCTTTATAAAAGAAGGCTATAGCTCTACTTTAACTGATATTAACGATCCAAGTTTCACAACAAAAATTTAAATTTATTTTTGAATAATATGATTTTTGTACCGATCCGAAATGAAGAAAAAGCAAAAGATCAAAGTAATCCGTATTCAGTGCAAAATACTTACTCCAAGGGTTGGGTATCAATACTGTTTAAATACTTAAGGGCCCAAATCGTGCTTTTTGCCATAATGTTTGATTCATACAAGTATGAGTTCTTAATTAGGATTGATTATCAAATATGACTGTTCAACCTGCGACATACTGATGGCAAAGATTATAATCTTTGCTGATGGGAGGCAACAACCTCGAAATCATGATATGTGTCTGGGAAACTGATACTACAAAGAGGTAGTCCTCAATAAGCCTATTTGAGAAAGTATGAGACATAGCTCCAAATTAATTATTACACAGAGTTAATCAAGTTATGGTTCATGCTAGATTTAGGAGGCTCTAGAACAAAATTATGTAAAGTAATCTGAGAAATAAAATGAAATTAGGAATTTTCATTATCAAGAATTAAGAAAAAACGGGCTCAAAATTGAAAGCAGACTACTGTTTCAATGATTATGCTAATTCAGGTTTATTTTATATTAGAGTCATGCTCAATAACTTATATCTGGTTCTAAAAATGATGTTAAATCTCTTAAATAATCCTGGGAATTCTCATAGCACAGCTATTTCAAGAGAAATCTTCTTATATTTCTTATGAAGAGATCGTAAAATAAAGAAAACAAGCTAGAAAAATAATGTCATACCTAAGATGTGGAGTAACAAAGACACCCTACAGAGAGCTTACAAAAAACAGTAACTTACTGAAAAATAAATATTGTACTTATTAAAACTGGCATTTGAATGTCTTGAGAAGTTCAAACTAAAAGACGCAAATAAAAATCTTGGAATTATACATAAACTAATTGCATTACTGAAGATATCTCAACTATTTGTTATAGAGAAGAAATGAATATATTATGTACATGAAAATTCTAGTCTCAGACAATCAGGTGGATTTTAAAACCTTCATGAAGTAAATTCGTTAGTTAAGACAATAGAAAAGCTGGTCAACAATGGAGGAATCCAAATGCCAAATGAAGCTCCTGAAAATCAAACTTATAATATGATGAAAGACGAAGCTAAATATTGTAACGTTTAACACTGTGCTAAACGTTGTGGGGTGAGTTCCCTTCCGTAATACTCAAGAGTTCTGACCGTGACCCGTGATCGACACGGCTTTATATATCTGAATCTTGACATGAGATTCATCGAGAATGTTCGATGATTATCTGGACGCACATAATAATGTTCTAGAGGCTTGTCAAACTGACAATACTGTGACAGACTGTACCTCACATGTAGTTTCTGGAAGAATCGAGAATAAATCTAACATTTCTAGAACTAATTAATGAACTACACAACCAACCACTATAGTAAACAAGGTAGTAGAAATAAATAGAGACAAAACGAATAATAACCGTAAGTACATGATAAACGATCCACGTTACAATATATTATTTTGACATTCGACAACTTATGCCGACAGCTCATTTTTTCTGGAGGATCAATGATCTAGATTGAAATGCACAATACTGCGGACAATTTATGAATCAAAACTTATGATAAGCAAATGTGTATCAGGAATAGAAGGAGTAGTTATATCTGAAATCCTGGTGAAGATGCTTTGCTGTTCATTAGATACCAATAGTAGTTTCAGAAGATGAAGACACCAGGATATTCAGTGAAACCCTTAATGCCCAGATACGTAAGCTCAGGTAGATGAACCAGTTACTGTGTAATTTGATAGCTATCAAACTAGCTTTGATACAAGGGCCGCATAATATGAAAGTGAATCTAAATAACATTCATTCATTAATTTCTCTTCTTGATATATGAAACATCAAGTTTAACTGACATACAAACATACATATAAATCAATAAATAATTTTTTTGTTATTGATCGATTTATTGTCATATATCCGTCATTTGTTATCGACGCCAAATTCAGGATACTATTTCTCATTCACTCTTTCTTATCAAATATAATAATTGCTCTTATCACCATAGCTCGTTCCTGGTTAATATATCCGCTTTTCTAAAATTTGAAAGTACATAAATTCTGTAGCACGACAACAGTGCAAGTCAGATTGTAGCACGGAAGGCAATTACCATGTAAAGCCTTGATTACTCTGTCGACTATAACACATGTTACCTTGGGGACGAAATCTCTCCCCTACCTCTTGAAGCTGCAAATACTTTTTATTTTCAGAGATAACTCAGTATATATCATGAAAATATGAAGGTGAAAAATATTCTTCAACTCAATATCAAACTCCAAACAACAATTATTATTCTGTATTGATTTTTGTAACTTGGAAATATGACGGATACACTCGGTAATATTAGATACGGAAAGGCTCTGTCCATTCAGAATTAATTTGGCTGAATCTAAGAAAGGTGAATAAAGTATATAAATCTTTACCAATTACCACAAAGAAAATTTCCAACCTAGTTTTGCGGCTATGTTTTGAATTTATTAGAAAACGGATACGTGAGAGCTTTAAACAACAATGCAAAAATTGCTTTACGCACATACTTTCATCATTAATTCTTCTCAAAATATCCTTTCATACAAAAAATTTCATAAACTAAGTAACTATAATATTGTATGATAAGCTTTCATAATTATCATCTATCATGTTCTTGGATTTTTAATCAAGAAGACTGGAAACAAGGAGAGTAAAAAAAGCTTCCCATGCATCTCTACGTAGCCACAAGCGATTACAGAAGTTGCCTATCATAGCGTGGCCTCGTGCACGGCGAATATTGACGAACATCTTGACAATTACCTTAAATATTTGTTCTCTTTATTTATCTTCGTGATCGTGATCTGCTGTCTTTTTGCGAGAGCCGCTTGTTGCGCACGGCATGGGGCGCAAAGACGCATTTACAAAATGTTACACGATTTTTAGGGCGAGTTTAATTCCTTGTTTCCAGTCTTCTTGCTTATAATACTTGATCGTGAGCTGTGACATTGACAGTGCCAGATGTCACTACGTCAATCTATTGAATTTTATCTTTCAAATTGAAGCTCCAAAGTTGGTGTCGCAAAAAGTAATGAATCCTACACGTGAGCAAAGGAGCGGAAACGACAACAGGTTGTAGATATAAGTATGTCAAATTCGCTTTCGTAATCGTGTGGCGGTCGCGACTCGCCTTCAGAGGTAGTGATATTTACCAATTTCTTCACACGAAATAAAACGAGTGCAAACATATAGAGTCCACTCACAATCAATCTGCGAATCAATTCATAAGGAATATGATTATAACAATCTACACGATTTGTTTTGGATTTCCTTACCCACAATTATTTTTTTTTATTATATTGGACTACTAAACAATAAGAATAAAAGAAATAAAGGAAACTATATTTTTGGTATTTAAGTCATTGGGTTAAAGCCACCTTCATTTTTGACCGTTAGATGTACTTGAGTAATATATTTTTTTATATATACATATCTATGGATTACTTTTAAACACTAAATTTCCAGCTATAGAAAGTAAGAGTTCTCAGTTCAAAAATGTGAAATGTTGACATTGACAATGAAATTGTTACAAATTTGAAATAGTTAAGCTTGATTGAAAATCATGAATATTAATTAGTCTTTTCAATATTGAAACTGATTATAGGTATTAGCATCGAAATATTTGTGTTTAATGTACATGTATACGAGAATAGTTTCACAAAACTCTCTGTCCGATAATTGCTTTTATTGGGGAGTGGAAAGATTCGGCGATAACGGGTGCTTATTAAGACAACCCTACGTTTATCGAACGCTGTGCTTGAATATGTGTCATAACCGCAGGCAACATAATAACAACGGGACAAGCAAACCATCATTAATGGAATATATGCCATTGCCAGTTAATTAAGCATACATAATAGAGAATGGCGAATTATAACAGTGAACTTTAATGCAGTTTATTGCGTGAGAACAGGAACGAGTCTGTGTGCATAATGTCTGTTCCACTACGTTATATTCTATACTGAGTTATCTCTGATGATACTTGCATAGAACATTGTTATCATTAAAAAATGTTTTTGATAAACCAGATAAAAGCTTATGCACCATGATCTTACGTTATAATACCACAAAGAACTTTTTACTGTGGTTATACTGAACTTTCATGTGATTCTGTTACCTTTTCCATATTATATTCTCTAAGATGAAATACTAGTTATGGTCAACTAACTAGGTTTGAATAAAAATGAGAAAATGTATATATGGCTTATATATTTTCTTTAAATTAAAGAACAGAATTCATTCGATTCGGTACGATTAGTACCTATAATAAAGGAGGAAGGCTCTATCCCTATGTTATTTGATATGTCGAGTCGAGATTATTGATTGTGTATAATTTTTCGTGGTATTCATTTGCGTTTTCTTGAATAATAAAATTAAAGATATACCTAACTGTATTGGCTGATACTTAATAGAAATCCATAGTTAACTGTAATTAAAACACAATATTAAAATTTCTACTATTTTGTTGTCAACACATGAAAATTGATTTCATTCGATTACAGGCAGAAACTTTCATGAAGATTTTAGAAACTACTATCCACAACCATCCCCTCAGCAGACACTTCCTATATTGGTATAGACATGTTATGATGATATTTTAGCCTGTTTCATTTGCACTTACAGGAAACATAATCGTTTTTGGAACTTCATCAATCTGTCATGTGTAATATGGAATTAGAAAATTCAATTAATTTTCCTGATCTAATTATCTGCAGAGTTAATAATAAATATAAATTTTCGAAATGCCATAAACCTTCACATAGTGAGACCATCAACTATAATTTCAATTTCGTACTTAACGCAATTAAATTTGATTTTGAAATTCTCGATTGGATAGCACAGTTCTATAAATTAGTCTAAGAAATTTAAGGGTGATAAAACCTTTTACATTGTATAATGAGTTTGCATCTTTTAAACATACCGTATTTTATATTAATTATTTCGAGAAATGAAAATAATTTTAAATCAATCTGATTCAATCAATTTTTAACAAAGAAGAACAATTCGTGATGTGTCTCAACTGCATTTTGTATAAACAAAAATAATACTACATTTATCCTCGTGTGAGTGACAAATTTGCTTGAATATAGCTTTGAATACAGCTGTAGGATTTGTGTTGAAGCAGTTTTAGGATAATCAAATACAATCAAAAATATTCTTGAATACCCTAGTGAACACATATCTATTTCCGCGTAGGAAATCTGAATGACAGAGACATGTCATCTTGAAAGCGAAATTATCAACAAATCTGGCAAAATAAAATACTCATAAAAATATTGAACATTTTCTACATAGTTTTCAATCGAAAATAATCAAATTTCAATTGAGAAAATGTGAACTACGTATGGTTATTACCATTTCGCTTTGGTTATAACGGATAAATGTTTATGCCTTGAAATTGTTTTTATATTTATTATTTGGCGAAGAAGATGGGAACTCAAATTTAAAATATACTCTCAAGCTGCCAACGAATGCATTAAAAAACGCCATGAAGGTAATGATGGAAACGTTAAAAATAACATGTGACGCGCCGACTGTAATAAACGTCAATCGTGACAGGAAAAAATTCCAGTTCTGCTGATGGAAATCGTCGAAATTGCGGATGTGATATATGGCAATCAAAAGCGCATCAACGAGTTCAAGGGGGAACTTAATAGCGAGTGTATGGGTTGACACGCTCATAAACGTGGAGAAGAATCTAGAACGGAGGTCTACGACTAAATTGGAATTGTATTTATCATCAGCATGAAAGCTCTTTGTTGATAAGGAGTGACATAAAATTAAAAAAAACATTTCGTCACCTAACTGGTTGGTTAACTACCAACCAATGATAAAGGGTACATAGGTATAGTTCTTTTCAGAATAAACGGTTGACTACGTTTTTTTCTACCTGCAACGTTTTGCATCATTATGGATCATAATATAGCAGTAGAGTAACATTTAAATATCTCTTTCTATGAAATAATTGACATGTATTCATGTGATTGATTATCTACACACCTATAATCTATACATATCTATACATATAATAAAATTGCAACAGGCCGAGCCTGTAAATTAAAGATATTTAAGAAAAAAGTAATATGAGAGGTCTTTATTAGAGCAACAGAAGCCAAAACAACAGTTTTTAGAATTTTCGTCCGTCTGTATGTTTGTACGCCCAACACGCAAAAACTACTGCATGGAATTGAATGCAGTTTTCACCGATGTATTACTAGAGGTCTAACTTAAAATATATAGGCTACATTTTATCGCGTCTGTCTGTTTTTCTGTATGTTTGTGCACGCATCACGCAAATACTACTACATAGAATATAGAATTATTAAATACAATTTTCACTGTTGTATTGCTAGAGGTCTAACTTAAAATATAGGTTCTATTTCACCGCATCTGTCTGTATGTTTGTACATACATTACGGGAAATCTACTGAATGGAAATGAATGGGATTTTTACTGATGTATTGCTAGAGATCTAATTTGAAATATAGGCGGGCAAAGGCTACTATTATATAAAGATACAATGTGTTAAAGATTACTTGTTTACTGAATACCTCCATAATTTTAATTTAAATTAAATGACCTACCTATATTGTATGCCGACTTAATTATATAAAGAACGATCCTATAGTGTATTCACTTGTGGATTGTGTACATATAGTAAATAAGTCAATACCATTTATTGTGGAAAATACTTTACAATTATGTAGGTGCCACATGGAAAACGTTCTTATTTGGTATTCGTTATATGAAAAATAATCTTGATAGAAAGTTCAGCATTTCCGTAAATCAAGAAAGAAAAATCAGATATCATTTTTTTAATTCTTATACGAGTTTTGTCGAAAACTCCTTATTCTCCTGAAGCGTAGATAAAATACCTTTTATTTTCTACGTTATCGTAAATCTTTATTATTAAATGTTAAGACTTATTAAAAACAACGGACAGATATCCATTATCCAGTGAAGAGTTAGTGCAAATAGCAAGATCTATTATTTATGGAAAATGGATAATATTGGATATGTAACCGTAGGTTTCAATAATTAGGATCAACATTTCTTACTAAAGTTTGTCGATATTGTAAGAAATCCGGAGCAAAATCTATAAGTATTTTGCGTCAAATGCAAAAAATATATTCGATTATTCTATTCTGCGTTTAAGAATTTGCAGAACTTTTTATAAACAATTACATTGCTATAACGAATAATAGATATGTTTTTCATACGGTGCCTACTTAATTGGATACAATGTATATCTTCCGATCACTAAAGATAATTTATTTCTATTGATTGGTTGAGAAAAAATATTTGTTATTACAGCTAAGAAACAAAATTTAAATCTATCAGGGTTGAAATTTTATGACTGAGTATATGATAGGAGGGTACACTCTGGGGTACACTGCCTATGCTTCTCAACTTAAAGTCAAATGAGATCGTAGAAGTTGCATATCAGAGGATTTCCCTATTCCCTGATGACAGTATACTGCTCTTCTGTTGCTGTCTATATACTGCAAGAACTGCTTATTGCCCACGTCAGTTTTACTGCGAGTTTCATCTCTTTTCTTTGGCTTCGTAGTTCTTAATGTAAAAGTAAATCAATTGACAGGAGGTTGCTACCTTGAAAACGGCCGATAACTTTACATGGAAATATATCATCAAAATGTATCAAAAATTCTCAGAATTTTATTCAATGTGATACCCAGGCCGCTTGTCATCTTAAATTATTGTTATTTGCACTTGTGTGTAATTTCATCTACAAAATATTAGGTCTAATTAGGTATATTATTAGATACAAAGTTGTGACATTTTTCCTGGATCGATGTTCGCACCTTTTTAATAATAAACGTGCTCCGATTGTCATGATCATTTTTACATTTTTGATAAAGGACTATTTGGCATTCAATATGTCCTTACCCGCAAAAACTTCTCCCAAAGGGGGCATTTTTTACGAAAATTGAGACAAGAAAATTAAATAAGAGACCATATCCGGCAACGTTTAAATTGGACATTTTTCAAATGTACTGAAAAATACAAAATATTATTAATTCTATGGGTTCTGGTACTATGAAAGTTGGTGCCAACAGTTTTCAATCTAATTACAACTGCACATCTTCAAAATTAACCCTATCAATAGAATTATTATTTTGTATTTTTCAGTGCACCAACTAATAAAGTTGGTTAAATTTTTTGCAAAAAATATTTGTCCTATTGAAGATTATCAGAAGGGTGCTTACCTACATGATATTATGGAAAACGTTATTATGCTCATTATATGCTAGATGTAAAATAACGGAAGCAACGTATCGTTTATCGAATGTTATAATAATTCGACTATTGATCTAGGGCAAATAATGCTTATTATTCCTAGTATTTCATAGTCCCTATTTTCGAATGATCTAAAATATATACATTTTGATTTTAACATTCAGCGAACACATTTGGCTATTATTACAATTTGCTTATTGATGTATTGATTGTAGCTGAACTCGGCATATTATTATAGTTATGTCTATATAGCATCTGTTCAGAATGGATTTCCACAATAGGCATTAGTTTTTAATACTATGAAAATTACATATTATCAATGTATGTTTGAACATGGCAATAAAATGAGTTTAAAGCAGACTAAAGAATTCTTGAATTGATATGCAACGCTTCAAATACGTAACTTTTTTCTCTACTGGTGGAATTACATACACGCAGTAATATGGAACTAGAAACTTGTTACTTATTTTCAATTTTATCAACAGCTATAAATATAACACTTTAGATTAAATAAATCGAACCCAAATTAATAAATAATTTTTTCGCTTCTCAAATATGACACCTCTCACAAATTATCGCCATTGAACATCTTATACTGGAATAAATTGAGCTATACTTTTTTCACATTTTATTTGTTTAATTTATTATTAAGGAAAAACAATTTAACAATAATATTAGCAAAGGGCAGTATCATGTTTAAAAATTTCAAAACAGTTAAATGTGCACCTAGATTTCTAACAATCTTTATGTGCAAAAAGGTATATATTTTTCTTAAACACTACCTATTGATTTTATATTGACCATAATAGTTCGAACAACAAATCCTATGTTTTTGCGTGGTTTCAAGTTCCATTACATAAGAATTCACGTTCGGAAATAAATATATTAATTTTCTTTTATACCGAGCCTAGAAGTGTAGCATTAGAGTCTCAATTTTTAGATTCGTTTTTCTGCAAGAAAAATTAATTAAACTTATTTTCGACTAATGATTTCAATCTATTACTTTTAATGGAGGATCAGCAGGAAATTATTTTAAAGATTGAAATGTTTCTTCTTTTAAAATGAAATTTATCTTTTTGTTGGCTGCGTACCGTCGGTTGTCAGCGATCATGGTGTTCTCGTTCTGAATACTCTATCTAATGAGCCAGTCAGTACCTAGTTGTTGTTTACTGGAAAATGCCGAAAACCCAACATTGTCACGTCACTTTGGTTAGAATCAGCCGAGTACCAGTGGTAGTTGTTTTTTTTTATATAAATGAAAAGTAATACTGCGAGCTTGTTATTTATATAGGTTTTGTAACAACACGAAAATTATTAATAAAATACCATTGGTAACCTACAATTATGACCAGAGGCATTATGATGAATGGATTTCTGGATAATTCTGATATCAAGCCAGATAAATTTCATACCAAAGTTTACACAGTGAGCCCGTAACGTGAGGAAGGAAATTCAACTATACAGGGTTGATTTTTAGTTTGTATCCGTCAAATATAATATTATCTTCAAAATAAAGTAAACAATTAGAGCAAAACCTTTGCTTGTACTATTTATGTTTGCTTGTTATAGCTGTGATTGACGGTTTAAAAATTGTAAAAAATCTAATCTAAGAAAGTAATCTATATCATGGTAGTAGTAGATCTTTATTCGGTAGAGGAACCTAATAATAAAAAAAGTGTAATTATTAGTAGAATTCTACTTCAAAAAAGGTCAATTCATTTCGAAAATTAAAATTAGCATAGGTTTTAGAAGACAAATGAGCCCTGTATATTTAATGATTTTTTTATTTATTACTTGAAACATTATTACAAAATAGATCATGTCATGGGATTCCCACAGAAAACGTAGAAGAACATTATGTTACTAACAGATTTCCAATTAACTATTAGAGATAAATCACCTATAATAAGCAACTCAACTTAGGTTGTTTCTCGGCTTCTATGGGGTAGGTATGAGAAATTATTTTATATGCAATAGTGTTAGTTCTTAATTCTCAGTTAATATTTCGACATCAATATAGATTCGCTGATTATAGAACACGGGATAATAAATTGGATTCCAGCTGTCAAATTTGTGCTGGTATTAAAATTCAAAGAACGAGTGGCATTGTATTACTCCTTATTCAAACTATTTGACATCTCATAACAAAGCTCTGACATTACTTTCCACAATCCATTTATCATATAATATATAACAGCCCTCCTCTCTTCTGTACAGAATAATCTATCAGACAATATAATTAATGGCCTTGAATGTAATATTTATTCCACAATTTTTTTATGAAGAATTTAAAGAGAGTACTAATAAGCTGCCGATATGAAGTTATTACGAAAGTTGTCAGAATACTATAAAGTATTTTGTAAACTTTGTAATTACCAACACGTATCTACCAAATTTAAAGCTTTCCATATTTATTATGCTGACATCATTTGAGCTAGAAAAACAAAAAAGGCTTGTAAGTCCTAGGGTAGTTAAACATTAATTGATAAATTAAGTGTTCAGAGATATACCTATGATTTTCGAAAAATATCTGTGCTTTATATCGTGTCCTAGTTTATTTGACTAACATTTACATTGCACAGCCAGCATTGGTTGTTTCTCTAGATAATTTCAGTTTTTCAAAAGAAAACAAAACAGGTTAAATATTTTATAGTGAAAGAAATAGATTTACCTATTGAATCAATAACTATTTGAAACTATGCTAATCAATTTGAGGTGTATTTCAAAGTAACTCAGAAATATATTTTTTTCAGTTCAAATAACATAACTATAGAGCATTTCGCGAAAAAATAGTATTGTTTTAAATAGTTTTTCACATACTTCATAAGTAGATATAGTTAGAATATAGGCAAAATAATAACATACGTACGTATACGTCTTTAATCAAAGAACTATAATGTGTTGTTCATCGATTTACTTCAGGTGAATATCACCCATGTGAATAAATATCAGCTGTATGTTTGTTTTATGCAATAAACACATAGAATATAGGCAAAATAATAACATACGTACGTATACGTCTTTAATCAAAGAACTATAATGTGTTTTTCATCGATTTACTTCAGGTGAATATCACCCATGTGAATAAATATCAGCTGTATGTTTGTTTTATGCAATAAACATCTACCGATTTCGCTAGCCCTTTCTTATTTAGAGAAAATGTTGCAATCGTCTGCATATTTTATTGTTTTGTCTGCAACAGACACTTGATTTCATGAACGTGTTATCCTCAAGACTGTAAGGTTTAAGCATTTTAATAAAACTTGCCAAAATTATTCTCCTGGAGGCGATTCCTGTGCTGGGAGCCCATAATCATTATTCAGAAGAGCGTCATTGCGAAAAGACAGGGAAAAACGATTGCTCAAATGAAATTTCATACTTTCTACGTGTTAATTCAAATTGTGTTCGTCAAAAAATAATTTCACCATCTTCTTAGTCTTGGTACCTTGGATAAAAGAGCGGGAGGAAATTCAAGTGAGCGGATACACCAGATATTTCCTTTAATGAATGATTAGCGATGGCATATTAACTTATTTAGAATGCTACAAAGACACCGGCCAAAGGGGGTAGAGGGTGATTCTGCTTTCATATCGATATTTTATATGTGAGTCTTAAAAAAATCATGACCAATGCCCTTCGAATTGAATACCATTTACTAATCGTCAAGGGTTTCCCAAGTACTAACTAACCTTTAAGGTATATTTGATAATATACCAGCTATTACTTAGCCAATCCCAATACAAGCTTCTAATATTATTTAGATTTGTCAAATAATTTAGAAGATACAGAAACAAGCAAGAATGATAAGTATTTAGCTAATTCTAATTAATTAGAAATTGGAAATTTGCCACGTTTTTTTTTCTCAGATGCCGTACGGACTTACATTTTTATTATCACTTTTACATCATTTAGCATAGGTACCGAAACAACAAAAGTGTTCTTGTTCGAAATATCGTCCACCACTGCATTTTCCGTGATACATTTACGATGTAGATAAAAGCTCGCATTGTAGATTTGCTCGAACCGGTAAATAATATCTACCTTTTCGGTATTTCCATCACGAAATCCAGATTTGACTGACGCGATGTCAATTTGCTGGGTTGGAATTTTCACCAATTCCAGTTCGGCATCAATCAACACGTATGAAAGTAACATGGGTTAAAGCAGCGCAGCTCTCCATTGGGTCAATATCAATTTCCCGTAATCCCGAACAATGAGTTCAATTCTTGGGGTCCAAGCTGGCAGCATATAATTGAAATGTAGTGTGCTGTTACCATCTGAATATATATATACAGGGTGTCTCAGCGAGAACGTTCATTACAAGTTTATTGGGATCGGGTCAAAGTAAAACTTTGGAAATTGAGAGATATATATAATCGATTATGTTCTCTTCAACTAAAATATTTTTAGATTTCCGGTGCTTCCAGTTACACCGGAAGTCAGCATCTACTTTTTTGTTTTAAATGGAACATCCAGTACATTTTTATATATTTGGATCCACCTATATCATAAATACCTTTAGAAAATGCGATAGCAGACATTTATTCAATAAATCAGAGAGAACTAGATTTTTCGGATATCAATTTAGGATTCAAACTATGTTTAAACAACATGTTGGAGTATATTTTATGGTTGAAAACGATAGTCTACATTGAGGGTTTACATTACTATGGCACGTGAACTTTTTGAAATTTTGAAGAACCATCACTTGATTTTTCTGTTGGCACCCTACATATTTTATTGTTTAGTCGTCTTCGGCGTTAATTTTTCATCTTTTAAACCCCACATGTACTATATCTGAGATTGATGGCTTAGGAGATAATTAAGTTTGCATATATGCACACATATCTCGTCGATACTCTAGTATGACATGGAACATAGTAGAACGTGTAGAATGTCTAATGAGTTAATGATAACTATCCACATTTACCTCCGATGACCAAAGGTAAATATAAAAGAAGTGAAGCAAATTTTGTGCGTTTTGCGTATTCAACTAGGACACTTTTTTGTCTAATTAATTTTTCCAAAACGCACAACATTTGCTTCATTTCTAGCAAATTTAAATTTGGTTATAGGAGCTAAATGTGTATAGCTCACGTTGATCATTCTACACATTCTTCTGAGAATTTTGTGACACTTTCCATGTAAAAAAATCCCGATGGCCTGTAGCCAGCGGAGAGGTAAATTTCTCAAAAAGATTTCTGATTGATGACTATGAAATCTTTCCTGTTTGTGGTTAATTTTATGTAAATTCACGAATTTTGCCTCGACGAAGAGAATAAACATTCTCGAAAGCTTGGCATAATCCAAAGAATTTTATTTATTAAATGACTGCATCCCCAACAAAAATCTATTTTATCAAATATATATATATATATATATATATATATATATATAAACTTTTGAACCAAATGTTTTTTTGGACTATCTTATAGACATACAACAACATGCCGGTGAAAGTTTTTCGAAATTCAAAAGTGTGAACGATCGCAATTGGTATATTTAGAAATTTACCTGAAAATAAGTTGAAGAAGAAATATTGACGAGATATATGAGCGTTTAATAAAAACTTAATTATCTCCTAAGCTATCAATCTCAGGAATAGAACATGTAGGGCATAGAACATGTAAAATTAAACCCCGAAGATGACTAAACAATAAAATATTGTGGTGCTCTCTAAGAAAAAACAAGCTATAGTCCTTTAAAATTAAATCAAGTTAACGTGTCATAGTACAGTAACCCCAAAATATAGACAACCGTTTTTCACCGGAAAACTTACTCCTTTTTTTTGTTTATGCATAGTTTGAATCCTAGATTGATGTCTGAAAAATCTAGTAGAAAACAAAATGGCACGGTCAAATTGAAAAAAAGTTAAGATATTTATGAAGCTCAGGAGTAGGTGAATCCAAATATATAAAAATATACAGGTTGCTCTATTTAAAATAACAGATTTGATATAATTTTCAAACAAAGCTTTTGTAAAAATTCAATAGGTTTTAAATGTGTTTTTGAATTTCCTCTCCAACCTATTGAACTATATTCTAGATGTGGTCTACACAGACTATTGTACAACATTTTCATATAATTAAAAATCAAAATATTTAAAAGCATTTTAAGTTTATTAACATGCACACAATCTGTTGAATTGTATACCTCCTCCATTTGGTTCGTCGGTCAATAAAAGTGGCATCGATTCTGCCATATTGAGACGATTTTTCTATCATTTTGACAAAGAGTTTGCTTTTAGTGCATTTTTTGTATTATTACTAGTTATAGGGGCTCCATTGTATTTGAATATTAATTACTTTTCTCAAAGAAATATAGTGAAATGCTGTAAGTATAAAAACATAAATCTTCCGGAATTGCATTCCATAAATGAGTTTGAACAAACGCCAGAGTCGTATTTATAAATTTCATACGCTTCTTAGAGTAGAGATAATTATATTGTGTATTTTTAGATTGATTTTGCACCTACAGGATGGAACTTTATTTTCACACGATATAAAGTGTACAAATAAAGACTGAACCTATAAAAATGCAATAAAATTAGTAAATATTTCTTTACAGATTAAATTAAGATAAATTCGACACTGGCAAGTTGCCATATTTATTATTTATACGATCTTTATATCACTGAAGTGATGCCTCTTTTGCAGAGGAGTTTAAAGCTTAATCTAAATTTAAATCTAATCTAATCTAATCTAATCTAATCACGTACTCCTATAGTAATAGAATTTCACCTTTTAGACAGACTTGCCAAAGCGAGATGGTAGACTTACCATTCGACTTTGTTCTTTTTCAAATTTTCATGTTCGTTTGTGAAATATTTTTTTTTACAAAAACTAGGATTGAATTGATTAGCTGGTGCACTGAAAACGACAAAATAATATATCCTGTTACTGGTGCTGGTACTTTTGAAGTTGATGCCAGAAGTCTACTTCTTATACCTGGCACTATTTCAAAATTACCAGCAACATTGAAATTGATATTATTTATATTCTTTACGAACATTATAAAACATTACTAAACTAAAAAGTGTCGAAAATGGAAAACGCTGTACATGTTACAAGAAACCAAATGGTTATGTCCATTGACCCTAAATTATATTTTTTTACACTTATGCTTAAACTATAAAATTACTAATTCACAAATCCTATAAAACTATAAATTATACTGATATATATAGTTTTGAAATAGAAAAATTCATAGGACGACATCTAAAGCTCGTTAGTACCTAAATGTTTAGGTTACCCGGTCAAAATGAAGCACTTGCACATATCTATGTCCTTTTTCGCCTAGTGAAATATTTGCTATGTAAGGTACGATTGCGTCCAATAAATAAGTTTTTTACATGAAAATTCCCTATGAACAAGTAGTGTTACTTTTTGCTGTTTACATTACCCCTCGCTCCCCTACAAATTTTAGGTTGCTGCCCATAAATTGACACATTAAGATGTTCAGTTTAAAATGAGAGCTGAAGTTACCACCATCACGTTGCGTCTTTCGATTTCTGCCATGAAGTTACCCAATTCTCTAGAGGTCGATTTGTCAGTTGTAAGTAACTGATTATAGCTTTCCTCCAGCTTGCATTAGCTCGATTGCATCAATGCCGAAGATTAATGTTTCGATATGTTTATAATGGATGGAATTCTTACCTGCCAACTCTCTTGGATACAGACTTAAGAGTTTAATGGAACTTCTGACGGATCGATTCTTTTTTTACTGGGGCCATTTTCCAGAGAAACTGGAATTGAATTTATATAAATGACTTTTTGAGAAATGTATACTTGTCCGATCTATTTCAGCTATACCTACCTACATGAATAAATTCATCCCATTACTTACAATTTTACAATGAGCAAGTCATTTATCACATCTATCAAAATGTCATCTTTCGAAAATATGTATTCTACATATATCCAATGTAAAGGATTCTTGTTGTATTTGAAAAATATTTTTTCTGATACATTTTGTTTCTATCCAATGATAGCAAATTTATTGGAATACCAATAAAAACTGTTCCTCAGTAGGAAATACATTGGGCTGTGTAATGAAAAATTACATCTTTACTTGAGATAGATAAAAATAACGATACCCACTCTCTATAACGAAGTGCTTTAAATAAAAAATATCGATAGTCTATTGAATAGTTAAGGCATTGATTGATATTTATTTAATTTTAGTTTAAACTATCTATCAAAAATATCCACGTCGTTATTTTTAATGGCAATAATACCAAACTAAAATTCTTGTTAGTTAAAATCATGTTTCTTTTTTTAAATTTTAATAACTAGAATACATTCCCGAAACAGGTATACCTGCGCACGGAACCAGTACAAACACCAATCATGGCTCTGGCGGGATTAGCGCTCATGATGTGCTCTCGCAAGCTACGAACACATTTAAAGCGCCTTAACCCACTAAGCCACCGTGACACCAATATTATTTTTTTACTATGCATATTTTTTATACTTAACGGAAGAAATTAATCCATATCATGAGTTACGTTATAAACTGTTCGAACAGGAGTTTTCGTTTTATTGTCAAGCACAAAAGGTTATCATATAATATGTGCTTCAATCCCTCTCCATACCTCGAAAACCTTCAACCGTCTAACAAAATAGACTATTTAAGTGCTTTGTTGTCATAAAAACATCAAATGCAGTCATAATATAATTAGTTGTAATTGTATAAACAATAGCATTGACCTACATTGCTCAAATTGATGGTTCAGTCAGTTGAAATTTTGTTAGAGTCAAAATACTAAAAGAGTACAGAAAATATATATTTAAGCAGCTATACCTGTAAATAGTATGATTAGCTGCTGAAGATATTCAACATTCAAAAGTGTTATGTTAGGTTCATGATAAGTAGAGAATGAGTAATGTAATAATATAAAGTAGTCGAAAATATTGTAATGTTACCAGACCCACGCCTCTGTGAGATGTGACGTTCTCTGAGTCACCGTTAATAAAATCCTCGATGCCACGCGAAATACCTTCCAGAAGCATCGCTTGCAGTCGGTATACGTCGAGAAGCATCTCGGCGTCTTAGATTTACATACAGCATCGAGAGCGCGTCAAGAGTCAGTTCTGAACGTGCCAACCAAGTGAAATAAAAATTGTGATATAAATCGTAAATAGTTAGTTAGAAGTGAACAGTAGTGAATATGAATTGTAGTACGTGGGTGTGAATTGTGAATTTTCGTTATATTATAAATAAATAGACTTTATTATTCAGTGTGTATGTACTTTTCTATCCAAAATATTATGGAGCCTACAGTTATATACTCCAAATTGATAATTTTGGTCTGGTTATAAATTAAAATTGTGCGATAAACATATAGACACAGACTACTCATACTCATACATATCCGTTGAAAGCTGACTCATTTAATTTGAGTCTATCAAAACTCTACCAAAGATTAAAAAGACCAACCTTTGACTAAATGACAACCACTGACTGCCAAATCATTCTATCTCGATCACTCTTCTTGGTCAATTTTCAGCCAATTTATTACCTAGCGAGATATGGAATGTGCGGTTCATGCTTCTTTGTGTATATGTATGGAAAACAGATAGTACAACTCAAAATTTTATTCTAAACTAAACAAACGGCAAATATACATATTAGGTTCGAATTACTTAGGCTATTCCAAGAAAGACTGATATTTCTAAGTTAGCCTATTTGTACTAAAAATTATTTCCTTGTTTCAATCATATTGGCAATATTTTGTGTTGTGTAGGTCCTCTATTAACATTTGTCATATTTCCTATGGTCTTTAAATATTTCACATTTATTAATTTATCTAACTGTTGCTCAATAAAAGGTCTCTACTTAAACAAATGATGATTCAATAATTTTTATTTCGCGGACTGAAATAAACAAGTAAATTTTTATCTCACAAATCACTCAGCACTGAGCAGACATAACATTCATACTCAAATAAACATATAAAAGAACCATCACACTCTTTTTAGAACACATGATGACCTTTTCGAACAATATTTGAAATGTCACAATGTATGTCTTTAGTATGTAATTCGTTGAATTATTGACAAAACATGTTTTCTCAAATGACCACGGTTAAATCAATAAATAATACTGAGCTTTATTCTCGTGACAAGTAACCAAATTTATAGGTCAACCGAAATAGGAGAGAATTAAAAATTTATCATCAACCGGTAATATTGTTTGTGGAACAGATGCATACTGTCTGTTCTTCCCATTAATGTAATTTGAGTATGTGCATTACATAAATATTTAACTTAACGTATATCATCGACAGATAATATAATAAACATGTTAATTAGCACACCAAATGCAATTTAATAAACTGAGAACACACTTATTATTAAAATGTAAATTATTCTGATCAGTCTGGTATTTAAAGACCTTGAATTGAATGAATATTGCAAGATTAGTCTTTTATCAACATTCCCCTGTGGCCTTCCAGGTTTACCAGCACTGAGCCATGAAAAGTGATTGGATAGCTGGGTGCACTTTCGAATGCCAACCGAATATGACATGTTTTCACTTGTCTCATATTTTACGTTGGTTTGAAATTCAAGTAAAATTTTCAATAACTACGTTAGGTGGTGCTAGAAAAGATTTTCGCGATAGCTAGCTTAGCGCTAGTCAGTTTCTTTTCCAGCGCTGAAGATAGCTAGCTATTCTTCGCCTTACACACCCATGATGATACTGTTAAGCCGGATATTTGCCAAGATGAGATAATAACATTAAGTTCTAGAAAACAATAAGAAATGCGGAGTTGGTTAAAGATTGAATAATTTAATGTTCCCTTGTACGGTATATCTAAATAAATTTGATAAACGTGTTGGTTTTAAGATTAACTGACATTTAAGTATAGTTTCGACTCTTTTTTAGATGTTTGCCGAAAAAACAGCAAAATACGGAGAAAATTTCTCCATAGCAACTTTTTAATCTCTAAATGGAAAATGGAAAATTAGAGATTAATGTTATGAATAATTTTTATTATTTCTGTGTAGGAACTGTTGAATATTTATTTATTTAAGATGGACCTTGGTGATTTTAAAAATGGTTTGTTACGTTTATGGAATCCAGTGAATTAATATTATTTATAGTAGTATTTGCAATCTGTTTATATAGAATATTCAAACATGACCATTCTTTTGGCGTTACTCTTCAAGCGTTTGGATGTGACTTTAGTATACAAAGTTTTCAATATACTCGCATATATAAAAGAGATAGAAGAAACATCTGTAAAATTTTATCTAAGCTCTATCTTGACTAAATATGAAACGTGAGTGGCTCATAACACGTCTGTAACCAAATGACGGTGGTCATACTGGCATGACACCAATTCCCCAATTTGTCTCTGCTCCTGCTGATAAGAAACACCAACGGGCATATTTATTAGAAAAAATATAGAAAATGATTCATCGCATAAGACAATTTATTTTGTAAATGCAGAAAAATTTCAGCACTGTTGTTTTTAGCTAGCTTTATAAAGATGTCCCAAAAGGAATAACTTTAAAATGTCAAATTATATTTTTCTTTTGTAAGACTTTGAATTACCGTTTTTGAGATATTAATGCTATCCCATTTTTATCTTGGATAAAATGTATACCCATCTATCTCATTAAGGACAATATATCTGACAAAAAATTATTTCATATTCCATTATAGCTGTGAATGGTAATTTAAATGAATTGATCGAAAGAAACTACCAGATTGAAGATATGCCTGTTTTTTCATTAAAAGCTTAATATACATACTCAATTTTGTTGTGAAAATAACAAAAACAAAGTTGTTTTGAAAAGGCACTGAAGCGACATGATAATAATGAAATAAAGATGATTGCAATTATGCTCAGCTGCCACGGCAAGCATATGAATAGGCTGAGCTGTGTAACCGCTGCATCCCGTATAATGATAAATAATGATGTTATCTGACTGAACCGAGCAGACCCCTTTTTCGATGTCGATCTCTCCTCTTCTCTAAAGCTCTCCTATCCAGAGTGTTGAATCGCAGCGCTCAAACAAAGAACACAGCTAGCGTCGACCTGTGGCTGCCCTAATGGATTCCTGAATGGTACATTACGCCAAAAACAAACAAGTTTTTCAGCTGATTACCTTCTCGTATACAAGGCAACAGGATCGAGCATTAATTATTCAGGTATATTGAAATAGGGGGATTTCGTTAGTCTGATCAATATTTCATACGGGAGAGATGTGCTCGCTCCTTTTAAATATACTCTCTCGATATTGAAGCCAGTCGGGTAACTAATTGGTTCGTAAATGTTGCAAGTTTGAAAGCATGATTTGATGTCAGAGCTTAGAAGACAACTTGAATATGGTCATATTGTTGTATATCTACCTATCCCAAGTTGATGGATGTTCTGCCAGAAATTATATACTTAATTACACCCTAAATATAAATAAATTGGAAAAATCTATGAGTTATAGAGATACCGGTTAGAAAAGTTAAAGAGTAAATAATGTTCTACCCTATGGCTGCTGTGAACAAAATAAATCTATACAAACAAATACATATTGTCGAGCATAGTTGTGTCGTTTTGGGCGCTATTCGATATGGAGCTTAAAATTTAAATATCATTATTTTAACTTCCCAGTAGGTTACATGGAATCTCCAACAAATTTAACTTGGTATTCGTTCTTTCGCAGTATCGATATGAGTATAATTTCCCTAATTCACTGGCATATAATTCAAGATGTGTGTCTTTTTGGAGTTGTTCTACAGTACTCGAGCTGTGACATAAGCTGGTGCAAAGTCACTGTTTTAATGTATAATAAGTGTTCAAAGTACTACACTTCTTAACTTTATAGTGCCAGCTAACTTTCTTAGAAGCCCCAAACAGTCAATTTGTGTTTTTAACGGTCCATCGGGTGAAAGTTGTTGGGTAGTTTTTGCAGGTATTTCGGGGTGCTGATCTGAGGTTTGTCACCAAAATTTCGTAGCCTTGACAAAAATGCAGAGCAAGGTGAAAATAATAATTTTTATGGTTTTTTTAGAAAACTTTTTTTTCTCCGACGACCCGTTTGGACTCAAGCGTTAGATGGAAATTGGTGTATTTGGGCCATAACCGTATGAGCACCGTTGGTAACTTGTACCTTGTATATGGTACAAGTTGTATACTTTACACCTTCATTCCATAGAATGGTTTTGTATGAATTAATGATTTCTGATGTATATATTCAACGCATTGTTGGTGTTGATTTTTAAGCTGTAAAACTCAAACGAAACGAATGAGTGGAGTTGTTGATTTCTCAACACCTCTTCCATTTTCCAGTTGAACAAACCCTGATGCTGACAATAGCACAACATGAACCGGTATAAGGATCCACCAACTTCAGCTTCGTTTTTTTGTTTTTTGAGGACCAGCAATTGGTAGAAGCGGTTCTTGTAATTAGAGGGAGTATCCCAAGGACATCACGTGAACTCAAGATATGGTGTTCAGTTACGTGAAAGAAGTCGGTATGGAATCCTGCCTAATGAGAGCCACATGCTGTTATCTGCACCTTACTCTACACGCCTAAGGAAGAACATCTAGCGATTCATTTGCTATTCTGTATCATTGGATATGAAACGTGGATGCCTGAGACAAAAAACAGTGGCCATAGTGGTAGGTACACCATTTCCCCATCTCTCTCAAAAAATTAAGAACCATAACCACAATGTGTTACACAAACAAACAAAATGGAGCATTCAAAACAAAAGGAGGTGAATGCTAATGAGAGGACCGTGCATGATACACGACACTGCACACCTGTCCTCAAGCAGCTTTAACCACTAAGGCGATTTTGAAATCATTTGTTTGGGATGTTTTGTAATACTCCTCATACATATAGGGCTGGAAATAGATTTGCAATCTACGAGCTGGAGTAGAAATAGCTTATCAATTGAGGGAAGGTGTTGGCGGGCGTGTTTTTCGACATAAAGAAGCTTGCGCCAAGACTCTCCATATGCAATGAACTGATGGCCACTACGAGGCAAAATAGCCAAAAAGTGTAAAAACAATTTTCAAAGAAATATAAAAATCTAATACACTTTACTAAATATGCCTCTTTTATACGAGATTTTTATTATTATTATTATTATTGTAACTAAATTTGTAAATAATATACGATACAATATGGTACGTGCAAATAACTGGAATTGATAATAAAGTAGATTAGAAATAGCTGTTTTTACAAGAACAGATAAAAGTTAATTTTCAATTAGCGCTTAGGCCCAAAAACTAGGAAGTTAAATTTGTTGGAGATTCCATGTACCTAATTTCCTTTTGAACAGAAAGTTTAATTTTGAATTATAAGGAAACAACCGTACAAAATTTAGATTTTTTACCTTCGTTTGAATGTTTTTCAATGTTGCTTCAAGACATTTTGCTAGCAAACCTCAGAATCGGATTCATAATCCGAAAAAACACAAAATGAGAAAATTCCTCAACTACCACAAAACTTTCCGGGTACAACATACAATGATTTTTCTTTCACAATAATCGTCATAAAACTGGATCTAATTAAATCCTGACTGGTGCTGTACCACAAAACATAAATGAAACTCTGTGTGCTTACCCATTTCTTTCAAGTTACCAACTCAGCTTGGAAAGATGCACATTACTCTACAATACCCACTCTCTCGATATTTTATTGTTAACAATTGTTTTGAGGACAGATGGTTGGTTGAACACTTTAGTATTGAAATTCCCATTTCTACAGGCGCGGTTCAGAGTAGTACCGTTTAACTGATCCTTAAGGTTGGCAGATTTGAAATTGAAAATCAATAGAATAGTTCAAAGTTTAAAGAATAGATTAAAAAATGTTCCAAAGAATAACGACAATCAAAATTTCTTAAAGTTTAATTTTTATATTACCATGCCTAAACGAAACGCTTGCTGATAATACATTTGCTAGGGCAGAATGATTTTGGGTAATGATTTTGTTATAACTGGAAGGATAGTTCCTGAAAATTTAAAATTATGACTTTTATGTGTTCTCCAAGACCAACAAATTAACTTCACTAGGAGAATTCATTGTAATAGATAGGTTTTTGTTGTATTTTAATAATCCGAAAGTCAATTACAACGGTGCTTAGGAAGTAGTTTAGTAAAAAAATATTATCTACTTTTGATAAGATTAGATAATTCTTTTAGTTTTTACAAAATTGGATTGTTTAGATTATCTCAAATAGACTAGACATTCTACCCATTCAAATGGTATTTTCTCATCAATCCAGTTATTTGTGCCAGTGGAAAATGCATCTTTCCATGTTACAATGAACTATTTTTGTATAAAATGAAGCATTTTCTGAAAAAGCTTGACTTTATATGGTAGATATAATAATAAAAACAAAACCTTTTACTTTTTTTATATACCTATCAAGTTTTATTAACTGTTATTGAACTTGAGTTCTATCGATCTAGTATTGATAACAAGAGATTATAATTCCAAACAAACCATGTTTGCTCCTTTTATTCCGTCTGGCGCTGGAACGGGTCCCGATAGAAAAAATACACAGAAATTGAGATTTCATTTCCCGTTCCATTAAAATTGCTGGAAACAGATAAATCTCTGTTTGATAAGAAAAACTGCAATAAAATGCAAAATTGGTCGAGCGAGCAGCCTTTTTGATATAAAGACATCTTCTCCGACGAGCGAGAGAATATTAATATCTCGCTACTTTATTAGATACTTTATGAACCATAAGTTCTGATAGTCGCAGTGGATTTTTAAATATTGAAATTAACGTCTGCCCAATTTCGAGATTGGACCGTAAAATTTGTACCTACGTTGAATATAGTAAAAATGGGATTAGTTATTCATTACGGATGGTTCATTTTTTAATAATTTCATTATTTATAATTAATAGGTGATACCCACCAGCCATTACGGCAGTATCATACTGAGCACCATTTCATAAATTTTGGTTAGGATATAAAGTAATGTTGCTATACCGTTTTCATATCTACGCATTTTATTATGCTAATCAAAGTATGTTATCAGAGCCCTTGTTCATACTGTTCAATTAGTCTGATTGTTATAAATAAATCATATCCTTATTCTGAAATTGATAAAACTCTGTCATGGACAAACGGATATCATTTATAAAAAGTTCACTTTTAGTTATTAGAACGTTAAGCACATAAAGGATTATTACATCTTAATGCTAATAATATTTTTGATACTTATTTATATCAAGAAATAGATTATCTGCTTCATTATTATGGCTTCCATCAGCCATGAATTATGAAGTTAAATAGATAATTTTTGCAACATTTGTGCATACTTGATTTTTTAAGTTGTCTGTTAATTTGGAATTCAAATTTCGCAGAGAAATCTGCATAACTTCTGGAATAAGACATTATAAGGGAACGCAGTGGCATGAACATGCAAAGTAGAATGCAAAGTAGGTTCGAGAGTCCATGTGATTCTAATTTTATTAACTGAATCTTTTTCTTAGTATCTCTAGGATATTGTATTGTAATCAAATTATAGTATTTAAAAGAAAAAAAATGTAGTGCTGAAAATTCTGATCGGCTGACAGTTCAGTTTAATTTATAACAAAGAAATATCTAGCATGAATCAAACTCAAATTTTAAAATGAATAAATTGTTTAGAATCAAAGATAAAAATAGGAGGCAAAATAGAAGTATATTCAATAGAAATCTATCACAAACCTATAATTATTTGAAATTATTCAACTATTGAAAGCATTGTTGTGTCAAACAGGCATTACAACTGTCACCTCAGTGGATATCTAAAAAAAAAGATTTATACATGAGGTTAACTTTCAACATAACTTTTTCCAAGACATGAGGGTGGCTGCTTTCGATCTCTCTCGTCTCGAAAACTTTTTGATGGAATTTCTATGAGCTTACATATTGATGGCAGATCTCAGGAAAATTTATGGTAGGATGTAATTCTTGGGAGATGGGAGTGATATGGTTAAGTGGGTGAAAATAGTTTCCAAATTTACATTTTAAAAGTAAAAAAATATATTTCTTACTTGCCTGTAAATCTGTTAATACGTTAGAATCCTTTCGATAGAAGGTCTTACCTGCAACAAAATAAACATTTTTTATTGCTGACGGGACAAATAATAAAAATAGAATAAGTAGAGAGAAACAAGCCATTGTCTTAGAGCTGGTTCATACTGTAAGTATTTCTATACTAACAATAGATTTATTGTCTACTCTTAATTGTGAAGATAGATACAATGTACTGTTTGAATGTGGACTTGGAATTCACCACTAGCGGTCCCAATGGACGCAACCCTAGGCAGGTAAGTTATTATCGATATTATTGCATGTATTTTAAATTCATTCATAGCTGTACAAAATGTACAGACATCGCAACAACATATGCGATAATATCGACAGTTATTGATGCAGTCCAGGGAAGCCTTAAGCCCGATTTCTTATTACAAAATTACTCTCAGTTCTAAAGCAAAAGATAGTTGAAACATATTGCTTATGTTGTGATCATTCATTGTTATCATTATCTTCAACTTATGGTGTGTTCGGGAAGATGCTGTTGTAGCAATCTAGCAGTAAAATCTGTTCAAAGTACGATCTATATAATTCCGGGGTGAAGGTGGCTGGAAGCTGGAAACAGTGGCAATGTAATTTGCATTCAAATAGGTGTTTTTGTTTTGGAACAAAATATAAACCTTATATGACATGACATTATCAAAGTGAATTTTGCCGTTCATTAGAATGCAGACATATATAACAATGTGAAAACCCGATAGTAGGGACACACTTGTTCAACAATTCTTTCGGTTGACAATTATTTATTTATTAAACGCTATAAACGCTATTTCCTTCGAAGTAGAGTGTTGTTATTTGCAAGCTATAGTAAGGCCCGCTGCAGACCATGTTTTGCTGCATAATTGCTTGCTTGTTTTGCTCTACGGTTCGATAAATGCTGCAGCGCATGGTGTGTTGATGGGTCCCCTGCTTGTGTTGGCTTTACACAATGCAAGCCATTATGTATGTGCAATGACAGTACAGAGAAATATGATTGTGATAAATAATACAGAATATTTCTTATCATTTCTACCACAGAGAAAATCTAGCATCAACTAAGAACGAGAAGTTATCAAGTGTAAAATGACTTTTGAGTACCACCCAACTAATTCCGAAAGTTTCCGACAAGGCCCGATGCACGAAAACAATCACCAAAAATAGCATTGGTTCTATCATCTAATCAAGCACGAGTGACCGTGCAAGTAAAGTCATTGTCATACACGGCAGCATGCACAAGTAGCATGCCTATCTCCCCTCAAGGAAACATGCAGAAAAACAGGCGTCGTCTGCAGAAGGCTTAACAGAAACACTTGTCTGACGACATCACGAAACCTTTTCTGGTCATTTTGTAAATCGCCGAAGTGATAATACTGTAATCTGTTTGCTGGTTGGGGATAATTACATCGATAATAATTTACAATAGAATATATCGGGATATTTTTCTATTTTATAAGACAGCTAAAATGTATCAACACAGAAAAAAATTCATGCTTACTTTTGATTACTATCATCTACCTATTTATTCAATAATCAATATAAATGACAGTGACCACCAACTGCTAGTAATGAATTTCAGACTCAGATTTAAGAAAATCCGCAGACCTACGACCAGACAAAAGCGGTTAACAAAAGAGAATTAGAAGCTTTCAGAGACAGAATTAAACCAGTATTAGTAAATATAAATTGCAGTGATGACATCGAAAAATCGTGGGGGAATCTTCGGTAGGGTCTCCTGATAACTGCTGAACATTGCTGTCGACCAGGAAATCTGGATGGTCGCATACCTAAGATCAGTGATGAGACATGGCGAGTTATAGAACAGAGGAAACATTTGAAAATATGTTCTCTCGATAAAACGACCAATAGGTCTACCTAAAGACATCAAAAATAAATGCCATAAAATTACATTTCCAATATATGTCAAGAGATAGAATCACACTCGCATAAAAATTAAACATATGGCAAAAATATTGCACAGAACTGTTCAAGGAATAACAAAACTCTGATGGAAAGGATGAAGTTCTCAACATAAATGAAATAGTGCACGAACCAGACATTATGTATGCAGAGGTGGAGGAATCAATAGCACATTTAAAAAAGAAAAATCTCCAGGCTGTGACAATATAACTAGAGAGCTGCTGCAGAGTTTGGATCGCCATGGCATTGAAATCTTAGACGATATATGTAACACAATATGGAAGAATGGTCATTAGCCGAAGGAATGTCGACCACTATATTCATACCACTTCATGAAAAGGGTGCAACCACGAAATGTAGTAACTACCGTACTATTTCTTTGATATCGCATCCGAGTAAGATTCTACTTCGCATTATTAAACGGCGGTTAGGGACTTATCCATATTGACAGATCCCCCGAGAGCAGGCAGGGTTTGTGAAAGGCAAAGATACCAGAGAACAGATTCTAAATTTGCGACAACTCATAGAGAAATGCAGAGAATTCAATATTCCAATGGCCATCTGCTTTTTGGATTACCAAAAGACATTTGACTGTGTTAACTGGAAAATGCTGTGGATAGTTCTTCGCGAAATGGGAGTGCCTGAACACCTAAGTTCAGTCATAAGGAATTTGTATGACAGTAACATAGCCAAGGTCAGAATAGAGAACCAGCATTCGCTCCTATTCAAGACCGGCAGAGGTGTTCCCCAGGGGTGCATCCTCTCTCCAGATCTCTTCAACATCTATGGAAAATACATGAGAAAGGCATTGGACGAATGGTATGGAGGAACCGAAATTGCAGGCAAAACGATTACAAATCTGAGATATGCAGACGATACAACGTTAATACCTGCATCAGAAGAGAAAATGCTGGATCTTCTAAACCGAGTTGAGACAGAGAGTAACAAATGTGGCCTGTTGATAAATGTAAATAAAACCAAAATTATGATAGTCGATCGTTCCAACACTCTGCATTTGACAGATGCTCTGCAAATATTTCAAGTCGTTGATCATATCATGTATCTGGGCTCATATATTAGTAACACGGGTTCAAGTGAGAGTGACATCCGAAGGAGAATAGGACTGGCTAAAAGTGTAATGAGTCGACTACCCAAGATCTGGAAAGACAGATCTATTACGAAAAACAGCAAAATGAAACTAGTTCAATCCTTGATTTTCTCCATCTTTCGATATAGAGCTGAGACATGGACAATTAAAGCAGCAAACAGAAAAAAATTGATGCCTTCGAGATGTGGTGCTGGAGGCGCATGCTTCGAATTCTATGGATGGCGCACAGGTCGAATGAGTCAATTCTTAAAGAACTGAACATCCGCAATAGACTCTCTTCCATATGCCTTGCGAGCATAATGAGATTTTTCGGACACATCGCGCGAAGAGATAAAACAACCTGACAACAAAGGTGAGATAATCGTGCGTTCAGCAAATGTCATCAGGATAACTGAACACATTCTATAAACCTACGAATGTGAACACAATAGCAGAATAAACTCATAGAAACATAACAATTATTTGCGGTATTAACAATTTAATTGCTCTTGTGTTTTTTGCTAGAATCGTGATAGATACCACCTTCACATTAATCTTGTGCTTCATCATATGGAAAAATGAGCAAAATTTGTTTTCTAAAATCTGCTTTATTGTTGATATAATTATTCTAACACTTTTTAAAAAAATCTCTTTAATTGAAGCGCCTTGAATCTCTTTGTTTTGAGAAAACATACATTATTAGTATTTTGTGGTGATTTTGAGGTATTCACTTTATGATGGTTATTGCTTATATTATAAGATTAATCAAATACTAGAAAATGCCCACGACTTCACGCTAGAATCAGTGGAATCCCCGACAAATTACGTCCCGAAAAACCACAATAGCGACCCTTCTAATTTTTAGATATAATGTTCCATAAGAATCATCTATAGCAAATTTTAAGTGGATTCATCATGTAGCTCGTTTTTGATATAGCTAAAGGAATATAACATTTTTGTGTTAATCCAGGTAATAAACATTCAAGATTTTTATTGCTCGTTTTGTTAATTATTTTGAAGCTGCCAAATATTCATAAAAGAACAATTGAATCCGACTTTTATTTTGCAATCTACAACACAATCTATACTTCTCGTGGTTGGTGAGTGACCAACGCTTTCAATTCAGAAAAATTTACCAGAGATAATTACATCCTCATAGACATAGTATCACGGTATAAAGTATCTATTCAGTGAAAATATGCTCTATCGAGTAGAATTAAATTACCTGATAGCTATTAATAATGAAGCCCTTTCAGCATTAACCAAAGTACCAATATTTTTGTACCGTTATTTACGCACAAGTATATAAACAAATCCCTCCAATCTAAAATTGAACTGAAGAAATGAAGGCTTGTCCTCATCATAGTAAATCAGAATAATATTGATATCTATTCGTAATGTGCATCATATTTTCTTTTTTATTTAGTCACAAGAATATTCGTCATTGAAAATTGAAAGCGTAAACGAAGGCTGGCACCCCCCATCACCTTTCCCTCAATATATTCATAGATTGAAATATATTCGAGCAATCATACAATAAAACTACTTAGTAGGGGGTCATATTTGACATAAGAAAAGCAACGTAATGTAGGTACTAATGACATTGAATACACAAAAATTGCACAGAAGATAACATCACAGATGCTTCAATCAAATAAGTAAACTGTTCAAATCATATAGTCAAAGTTATTAATCCTAAGCTCAGAAACTATTTAGGCTAATCTATGCGTTTATGCCAATGGATGTGTTGAATTATTTACCAACTATAACCCAGATCTGCTCTGATATGAATATTGGGATTTACAAAACTATTAACAAATTTTTGTTTTGCAATGAAAATATTATACAGTGTGAGTCTTGAGGAATACACGTGAAAATAATGTAAATAAATAGTAATTTATTACTATCCGATTTTAATTAGCTTTCAAGTTATGGCGTTATTGCCTTTTTATTTTCACATCAGTGAGTACGGCAGCATTGCTTTTAAAGACGGCTTCCCATGGTGCGCCATTTTGTGGTCGTACATGGAAAAAATAGTGATTGAATAGTACAAAACGTGAAGCATGCAAATTCGAAAGCGAAAGCGATAGTATCGATCAAAATAACGCACCTGTCTGAAGAAGCCTGCTTAGTGATCATGTCCCTAGGAACAGCGTCCTTTCTATATTTATGTTATGTTTGTTTCACGCCTCTACATGTGTTGGATTAAGACTTGAAAGTATGCGTTCATCATTATATATCAGACAGACTCAGATTCAATGTTTTTACATACCTATATAAACCGCAGGTAGAAAATTCCTTGGATGATTATGAAATTTAACGGAAGGTGATATATACATATATACAAATACCTGGAATCACTAACAAGTGCTCTTCTTCCAATAAACGATTCGTCCCTGATTTCCAGCCGTATCGACGGAGTATTTCAGGTATTCCAAAGATTGGATTCACGCGTCGCCTTGGAAATTGTTTGATGTCTCATGTAATTGAAAAGTTTCGATGTCGCAAGCGTGAACATGGAGAATATGAGAAGCGAAAAGACAGGAGGAAAAGACGTGTTGATTTGCTTCTCAAATAAACCCACAACTTATCAGGGTAGATACATGCTAGACAAAAATATAGTTGGAAGTGTTTCAAATATTTCCAATTCTAAGATTTCTGATTTGTTCTGACGACAGTTCTCCTCTCTTCAACAGGCCGGTATTATATTATTAATATCAAGCATTTTTTCTATGAAATTATTATTATCATGACATAGTTTATATCTTAGGTGGTATTCAAATTCGAATTCAATTGATTCTAGAATGTGCAACTCTATTGAGTCAACACTGAACTGCTACTTATTCATCTCAAAATTCAATAATGTGCTCTAGTATGTTTCTAAGCCTAATGCAATCTGCCAAGTTCCATCATAAGTATAGTTGAAAAGCTTATTAACTATTATTAAGCTTAACTCATACAAGGACGAAATTTTAAACGAATAAGTAAAGATGGCTGACTTCCAATAAGAAACTCAAAAGTAGAAAGCAAACCCTCGAGCAAACCCTACAAAACAAAAAAGAAATCAACAAAATTAGTCTATGCTTTCCTGAGATAATCTTGAAACAGTTAGAGAGATAGACGACAGAGGTAGACCAACGACCAATGAAAATATGTTTTATTTTTTGTCTCAGGGGGGGCCTAAATCGTAACATCAGTTGATAACCGGAATCCTTGCACAGGTATTGGGGTAGTAGTAGGAAAGTAAAAAGAACCCTCATGGAGTCGACAATATTCCTGAAAGACAATGTGTTAGATTGTAGTTTACACAAAAAGTTAAAGGGTGCTTGCGGTGCAAAAAAATAAACTTCAACTTAAACATCTATTTTAGAAAAGGATTGTCACAATTATTGATAACATATCGTCAGTAATTGTATAGATTGAGTGATGATCTCTTAATCACTTTTTAGTGAGTTTGAATGTAAGGCCAGCCTTTTTATCTAGATTTTTGACCGACTTCAAAAAAGCAGAAGGTAAACAATTCGGTTGTAAGATTGCTTTTTTATATTATAAATTTATCTCTTCTATATTTTTTTTCTTTGATGGCTTTGTAGGTATTTACGATGCTTTTCCATAATATAAATACACTAAACCTAAAATACACGAAGGTCTTGCTATCTATCTATATTTTTTCGTAGTGAAGAAGATAATTTAATAAGAAAATACTTATAATTCATAGCTGCGATTGAGGCCAAATGGGGTCAGACAAATACATCCATCAGAAAAATCCCATACAGCATACAGAGTATGCAATTCTATCAAAAAATTAATCAAAATATACTATGTATAACAGGAATTTCCCTGTAGGCCACCACAGTTGCAAGGCTCATAAATGTCTGTCATGAACAATCCCAGGCTCATAAGTTAACAGTTATCGAATTACATTTCGAACGTGCCATTTGTATATTCCAAAGGGGGAACCACATACAGGTTTTGACAAGATATTCTCATGACATCAGACTAAAATTATCATAACAAAGAAGCTTGGGGCGGATGAGTTCTTTTCAATTATGTATTAAAGATTTTTGGTATGGTATATAATTTCACTTTGATGGAAGTGAGTGAGTAGGTACGTAATTTGATCTCTCTTAACGACGTCCGTCATATTATAATCCCAATGATGTCTTCTCCTCTAGTGATGGTGGTAGGAGAATTTTCATCAAATATTCAGTGAAATGCATAGCCTGCGCCACAGGCTCTAATTCGGTGTAAATTGTCTCAAGTAATGGCAATATCTAGCACTAAGTCAACCCCGCTACTGCATACATACCCAATAACTGAGCGCTGTGTCGATTAACGTGTCATTTTATGCCGACTGTTTAGCATATGGCCGATGACTCACTCGCTAGGCTATTGAATATTGCTTGTGCCATGTCATGGTGCTGCTAGAGCTGGTGAGTTGATATAAGGGAGATATTTGCGGGTATCTGTCATAATTGCTGCACCCAGAGGCCATCGTCGCATCCTTTGACGCAGATTCCAACAACAATATTGATTGTGGCATAAGTGTGATTATCAGCTAGTGAAACACGAGGAAGTTAAATGCGTTGGATTGCAATACCGACGAAACACGAAGAAATATTTGTTGGGTGATTTTTCATATGTATATGATGAAGTACCAACAAATTTGCTTCGATAAGTATAGAGATCACATAAAATGAAAAGATTAAACAAGCTGAATCATTTATTTAGAATAAATAGGTTCTCAATATACGAGATAAATCTGAAATAAGACCAAAGAGAGACCTTTTTTTAGGTGAAGGTGGTGATAGGTATATATTATAATACAATAATATCTGGGCGACCGAGCTTTGCTCGAGTGTTGGGTAACACAGAATTTAGAGTAGGGCTATAAGAGTTACTAAGTGTATTTAAACTTATTAAAAAATGTGCATATCTCTCGTTAAAATGTATTGCGATCGGTAAATACTGCTTTTATTGTTCACATATTGGTAAGTTATAGATTTCGAAATAAATATGAATGTGTAATATAAATGATAAATATACCAAAACTCATCTTTATCAACCCCCAAACACTGTACATAGGTACTGAAACTTTTATCTGCGGAGCCATTCTTGAAATAGCTAGTGTGGACCTCGAGGGTCACACCGATTAAATATAAAAGAATCGTCAATCGATTTCTCGACTCTGAAAACCCCTTTTCGCTAATTTTTACCAAAATCTGCTAAACCTTCCTTGCATTAGCTAACATGTACCTTTAGTGTCGCTATATATTAGGTATGTACAAATTCTCATTGAAAATTTCCAATGAAATTATTAGAAATTCATATTAACATCTTTTATTTAAAAAATGGGTTTTGTTAAAAAAAACTCAGAGGTGATCGGGATTCGATCCCAGAAATTCTAGATTATTACCCGGAAGCTTTACCATAGGAATATTTCTCCCTATGACATTAAGGGGTTCATATCGCTAACTGAAATATAATCTATAGAACTCTTGAAATGAGAATATTAATTGCCGAAAACGACCAATCGATTCAATACACTCCAAAACCCATACATATGAATTTTCATCGAAATCGGCAGACCAGATTCCGAGATAAAATTTGCATATATATATATATATATATATATATATATATATATATATATATATATATATATATATATACAAGCATTTCTCGTTTAATATAATTAGATATCAATTTTTATTAAATTTGCAATACAACGCAATAATAATTGAATTGCAAATCACACAATGAAGTATTCATGAGGTTAAGGAGAAAAGGCAAGGTGTCCGAAAAGTTCGCACTGAAGATGATAGGACGGATTAAGGAGCCAAAATTATGTTAGTATTTCATATAGAACATGTTCCTATCGAGATTCATTATGGAGTTATTCGCCTTGAAAGTGAGAGACTGAACTATTAATTCCATTTATATATTTTTAAGGGTTGTCGTAGTAATAACAAAATTTGGGCCAAGTAGTTTATGCTAAAGTGGCAAATATCGCTTTTAGGTGTATGTCATAGTCACCCTCTGACTCGTGTTGTATACCATACTCACCCTTCAGGAAAATTACACATACCTAGGCTCATGTTACAAAATTACGATTGCCAGTTTCGCCCCTTTGCTCACGTGTATAATATATCATTTTTTGTCTTGGAAGCATAATTTCAGAGTCGTTATTTCTATGTCATGTTTTTAATTGTTAGCCCTTTGCTACATTCATTGGCTGCTATCAATTCAGCTTCCATTGTTGATTGAGCCACGATACTTTGTCGTTTAGAAGACCAGGCTATCGGCCCTCCATAAAGTTTGATGATGTATCCAGACGTACATTTTTCTCTTATGACTGTGGCAGCGTATGTTTCTCTCGCTTCACTATCTCCTGCAATGTCTGCATCACAAAATGCAAGCAAGTGTATAGAGTTTTCAGTAGTACTTGGATGATCACTTTGGTACAGAATATCTGCTGATGGTGTTCCCTTCAAGTACCGTAAGGTGCTCTTCAGATTCACAATGTCTTTATCTTTCGGGTTTTCCATAAATCTGATTTCAAAGTTCACAGCGAAACTCAGATCAGGACGTGTCTCATAAGAGTAAACTTCCAATCGCTTCTCTATAATTGATTGGTTTTCTTCTGTGTATTTTCAACTTCATCATCTGTTTTGTAGATATCTTGGGTGATTGGCGTGTTCATTGGTTTACAGTCTTGCATTTGGAATTTCTTCAGTATTTTGGCACAATTTTCTTGAGAAATTGTAATCCCATTTCCAGTACTTGTTATATCTTTTCCAAGGTATGACTTTGGTTCTTCATAAACTGTCATCTCAAATTCTTTCTTTAGGTTTTCTTGCAGTTTCTTGATTTTATTTTTATCTTCTCCGACACTTATACCATCATCGAAATGTATAGAAAGGTACATATCCCTTTCTTGTGTTTGATCATGCATTGGTTGGTGTTTAATGGAATCATCCCTCGTTCCTTTAGAAATGTTGTGAATATTCTGCTGTATTGACATTGTCAGTATCTGCTTGTCCTTTCTCTTACTGATTTGAATAGCAACCTCACTTGCTTGGCCTCTGCACAAATTTTGTAGTAAATTCTTGTTGATCTGTCTTCATGTCTATTTCTCTGAATATTTCAAGAATATTCAAATCAAATAAAATCAATCTTTGTTTGATAAAATTTCAAGGATTTAACAAGAATAGTGTCATGAAAACATATAAAAAGATATAAAAAAATCTAGTAAAAAAGCTTATCTAGAATAATTCTTAAGTCTATAGGTAAACATAAAAATTCAATATACATGTTCTTCAACTCAACAGAAACACAGCGACAATGTAGGGTTCCAGTTGTAGAATATACTGAAAAATTCTCCTTTCAAATTGTTTTATATTTGTTATTCTCCTAATTTCAGAAGGGATTGCATTAAAGAATTTAATGCATGCCAATAATGGACTCCGCTCAGATACGGTTAGTTTATGTTTAGGAACATTATATTTAAAAGTTCTAGTATCTTTACTATAACTATATCTGGCAAATAGATGTTTATTATTGACGAGGAAAATTGCACACTTATAGACATGCCGGCCTGCGAGGGTGAGCAAACCATGTTGCCTGAAAACTCCCCTACAAGAATTATATTCATTATACTCATTATTTATTATTCATTCCAAAAATTATTCTAACAGCTCTTTTCTGGATTAAAAAGATTCTATCAACATTTGTTGAGTTTTTCCAGAGAATACTGCCAAACCTAAGAATAGAGACAACGTTGCCGTAGTTAACCATAATTAAATGTTTAATATCTAAGTAATTTTTCAAAATTCGCAACAAGTAGCAGCATCCGTTAAGCTTACCGGCGACATATTCTAGCTGTCTCACCCCGTCAAGATGAGAATCTAGATACACTCCTAAAAATTTTGTATTTGTAGAGATATTAACATCATGTCCGAGCAAATTAACCCGGTCTGGATATTTTGTTACGGATTGCTTTATTGTGAAAAATAAGAAATTAGATTTGTCTGCATTAATAATGAGTTTGTTTTCCTAAAACCATCTCTGAGCAGCATATAGGCCTATCCTACCTTCCCTAAGCACATCTTCCATAGTGAGTGCCACGATTAGCACATTTGTGTCATCTGCATAATTTACCAGGGACGTATTTCTGCTACTAGCATTGCCTATAATATCATTTATGTAGCAGATAAAGATAAAATGACCAATAACACTTCCCTGAGGCACGCCCATAGTCAGTCTTCTATCTGTGGAATAATAACTCTGCCCAGATCTGTTGATTATAACCCTTTGTAGGCGATTCTCTAAGTAGGATCGTATCCATGCCAGTGGAGCGCCCCTTACGCCATAGTTCTCAAGCGTATCCAATAGGATGGTGTGATTAAGACTGTCAAAAGCTTTTGACCAATCAAGAAAAGCACCAAGAGCAACGTTTTTGTCTTCAAAGGAATTTAAATCTCAGTTACAAAGAGTAGTTATTGATTTTCCAGCTATAAATCCATGTTGTTTGTCATTTATTAGTTTTTGATTAGTGGAAAAACCCATTGATTGCACATAGCTTTCTCAAGAACTTTTGAAAAGGATGGAAGAAGGTTTAGTGGCCTAGAATTTTCCAGCATCGTAGGGTCACCTTTTTTAAAGATAGGTTTAACAATTGCTAATTTGAGACTTTTGGGAAAAGTACCATAGGCGACTCTCTCTAAGGGAATTATCACCTAGACGTGGTGAGAGGGCTCAGTAACCTTATATCCGGAGAGCGACGCCGATGGTAGCATAGCTACTGGTAGGGCCACCCATGCCGGTAAGGTCTCCATGAGATTGATGTGAAGCTAAGAAAATGTCCACTTAGCGTCTGACCCAGAGTAGGCGGCAAGCGTGGCGTTTTAACTGCCATTTTCCCTTCAAAAACTCTTATGAATTCAAAGGAAATACTAAGGCCCCGAGTTCCTGGCGGCTCGAATATCCTCGACTCCCCGACCAAGGCAGCAGACGGACTAGGAATCGAGCCGGGGGTGCTAAGAATCCCCCGGTCACAAGAACAATAAGAACAGAAGATTTAACTCTCACAACTGGAAATAGAGTTGGAGTATATAACATGGGATATACTAGGCATCAGCGAAACGAGGATGAAAGGGGAGAAGTGCACCATTCTAAGAAATGGTTGCACATTATATCAAAGAAACTCCGAAACAGACTCGCAGGGCGGAGTAGCTATATTGATCTCACCTAAACTTCGGAAAAATGTTATAGAACTGAAATCGGTATCCAACCGAGTAATTTTTGCCATCTTAAAACTAAACCAAAAATATTAACTAAAAGTAATTCAGTTATACTCACAACTACAGCATCTGACGAAGAAGAAACTGATAACTTCTATGATAACATAACAAGAGCCTTGAATATGTCAAAAACACACTTTACTTTTATCATCGGCGACAAAGGGATGACGGACCACATATAGGAAAATATGGACTAGGATGAAGGAATGAAACAGGCGAGAGGCTACTCAACTTCCTTCAACAACACAACATCTATGCCATGAACGATTGGAAGAATTTGAAGGAGGCCTACATCCTGCAGTGCATAGATAACGGCTGATGACCATAGACGAATGAATTATTAATTATATAGCATAGGGTACTGACAAGCCCTTCAGTACATGTTTTAATTAATTTTGATGATATTCCATCAAAATCTGAGCTATTCTTACTTTTAAGCCCCTTTATAATGTCTCTGACTTCGATAGTTGTTATTGGAGTCAAAAACATAGAAATTTCGTTGAAGTTAATTTTGTTATTGTAATCGGGAGTCATTTCCCGAGTTAGATTCGGTGCAGACTCAACCAATATCTTATTTAAAATATTGCCGATCTCATTTGGATCACCAGGAATACCAATTTCTCGCGTTCTTGTATGAGATCCCCTGACTTCATTCACTATCCTCCATGCTTACTTTGTAATATTATCACTAAGAGCAAGTTTTTGGTTGTAAAACTCTTTTCTAGCATTCTGCAATAGTTTATTATATCTAACCTTCATTATATTATAGTAATCCTTATATCTGCAATCTGTCTTACTAAGTACCAGCAAGATATCCAGCGTCCTTTTATATTCACCGAACTGCGGGCAATTTTTATAGAGATTAAATATCTTCTAAGTCTTTTTAATTTTTTTAATAGGAAAACACTGATTGTATATTGGCATTATAGAAGACATAAAAGCATTCCACTGACCATTCACATTATTCTCATCCATACCAAACACCAGTTGCCAGTCCAGATCAGCTAAAATTTCTCTGAAAAGTTGAATATTATCTGCACAGAAATCTCTTCTATTATGGTATATTTTATCAGGTAGTGAACATTAAGTGAAAGTTATTTTTTGACCAGTGTGATCAGAGATATGTGTGTTTGGAATTCTGGCTAATAAGGAGCTACAATTCGTGTATTTATTATCGATACATGTACCTGTATTTTTAGTAATTCTAGTACACACCGTGATAGAGGGAAATAAATCGAAAGAGCTCATTAGAGACAAGTGCATCGCTGAGTCTCTGTTATTTCGAAGAACACCAATATTAAAATCACCTGCAACAAAAATTAAAACATCATTGTCAACAAGTTTGCTTAAAACACTATCAATTTTTGTTAAAAATATATCAATATCTGAATTTGGTGCTCTGTATACAGAGAGTAACTATACGGGTATTATGGTATCGAATTTCGACGGCTACACATTCGAATGTGAAGTCCTCTGTTAGTTGATCAGTGAGATCTTTTCGAGCCTTCCATCCATCTTGATTTATCCGTAACTCAGAGTTTTCTGTATCAATCGTCCAGTTGTGATTGCTGCTCTGTCAGTGGAGTGTTAGTTGAGTTTTTCTTCAGATTAACAACGTAGATTCCATTTTAGGTTTTGCTTCCTTCTGTTGCATACTATCTTCTGGTATTTCAATTTCTATTTTAACGATGTATAATTTATTCTTGTCAAAGTATACAGTGCCTTTAGAATTTATCACGGCATTAACTGACAATTGATTTCTTGTGAGATATGTCACATAATACACTTCTTTCGAGTATGCAGTTCACAAATTCTGCTGATCCATAGTCTTTAATTGCCATTGATTCATTTTCGTTGACCTTTTTGACTCTGTCTGTGTATTCTTTAATTTTTGATATAATATTTTCTTCTTTGACCAACATTATATTACATCTACTATCTACGACCATTTCTATGTTTTCTTCTTCATCAACACTAACGCTGCAAGCCAGGAAAGCAATAGCATTGTTATTCAAGTTTCTGTTTTCATATTGATTCTTATACTTCCAGTCTTGTGATATATGGTTTATTTTCTTGCAGTACTTGCAAGCTAAATGACTTAATTTGCAGTTTTCTGAGGTATGGTTGGTTCTTTCATTATCCTTACAGATTACGCATGGTTTGACATTGGTGATTATATCTGATTTGGCTTCTTATTATTGTTGGCATTCACCACAGCCATCACATATACCTAATTTCTCCTGTGATTTTGGTCTTGCTTCAGCTTTGACTGAAACAGATGTTTCATGATGTTTCGATTTATATTTATCCTCTTCGAAAGTACGCCGTGCTATTAGATCTGCTTTCTTTTATCAGTACTTGTTGCTGAATCCAGCGCACTGCTGAAATGCTGGAATGTTTCCGGCAGAATGACCAGGATTTTGAACATCATCATAGTCTTAGAGATTTCTTCTTTCAGTATATTCAGCTTGACCATGTTTTGAATTTTACTTATGTTTGTTTGGACATCCTTTGATTGACTATATTTATAGTTATAGTATTCTTAAAGTAGGAGGCATTTTTCTAGATCAGAGCTCTTTCTATAGATACGGTTGAGGGTGTCATACATACTTTTGGAGGTCTCAATAGTCGATGCATTTTCACCGTTTTATCAATGGTTCTCAAGATTACATGTTGTGCTATGGCGACCTTGGTCTTACTTTTATTTATCTTCTTGGTGTTAGTGACGCATTCACTGAGCGGTGATGTTCCGTCAATAATTTCTAGAAGCTATTTTGCTCGGAAAAGTATCTTGACTTAAAAATCCCACTTTGGAAATGGGTTGTCTTTCTATGTTTTGATATTTGTAATATCGTCTTTATCTACTTTTGATGAAATAGCATCAACGCTCACAGTTTTTTATTTTTCTCTTTCATTGGCAGAGTTTTCACACAAAGTTTTATCGTTCTTCAGATCCAGCTTGATCTGGGCTCATTACCTGTCTTGTTTTTTTTGGGCATTCGCACATCTAGGAAGCTAGTTTTTTGTTTTTGTTACCTATGTTATGCTACCTATAAAAATATGCTGGATACCACTCCATTATATTCTACTTGGTATTATTAGGAGTATTATATATCATGCGATCCAAAAAAATCCATTCGCAGTAGGCATTTGGAATGGGGAGCGTGTCTTTACTAGATTCAAGTAATAAGTATTTGTCATTTCATTATTCATTCCAGTCTATCACTGCTGTCAGGCAACTGGCAAATGAGAAGATGGATAGAAGAGTGGGATGCGAAACTAACCACTAAAACTAAAGAAACGTATGACAGTAATCGGCACTATTTACGTAGTGTAATTCTCTTTAAGAAGTATTCGAACGTAGGTACCAAATGTACGCATTCGGTAATGAAATGACAAATATTTATTACTTGAATCTAGTAAAGACACGCTCCCCATTTCAAATGCCTTCTGCAAATATATTTTTTTGGATCGCTCGATACCTTAAAGATCTTTAATAAAACTATCGATGTTTTCAAAATATGTGAGCTTTTGTTCGGTATGTCTGTTTTATACAGGGATAGATAAAATTTACCAGTTAAATTTATACCTTTTTGAATGAGTTGAAACATTTTACTTATAGGTACTTTGAAACAATCGATATTATGTAAGTATCGTTTCAAAGAAAATTGCATTTTACTAGCAACATGTACCTACTGTACATTCCAACAATTTAAAACGTGATAAAATTTCAGCCGGTTCAATAAACTATAATTAAATTAATAGAATATGTGCGACATCATCTATCCATTATTAGAAGATGTCCTTTTCACTATTCGAAATAATATGTGGCTAATGCACGATAGGGCGCCTCCTCTTACAAGTAGACTGGTAAGAGATTTTTTAAATATTACATTTCTCCAACCAAAAAATCCGCTGAAGTATTCCTTTTCCATGGCAGTCTCGGTCTCCCGATCTTAATCCACACGATTGTTTTCTTGGAGCCCATCTTAAAAGTTTAGCACATCGAACTCTTGTATATAATATGGTGGTATACTTACATTTGCTGATATCATTAGGAATGATCACCACTTTTTTATATTATTGCAACGAAAAATAGTTAGACAAATTCTGAAAATGTATTGAAGTTATAAATGCAAATATTCGACAAATTTCTTGGTATTTTTTTAAATAAATTGATTCTCTGTTGCGTTTTAATTAGGTATTTGAAAAACTTTTACATTCAATAATCGTCGAAATAAATTCTTACAAATTTTTCCAGGAAGAATGGTAAGTAAAGTTGTCTTATTGTAAATATTGTAACGTGGATAGGTAGTCGTGTACTTACGGTTGTTATTCGTTTATTAGTTATTTATTTCTACTACCTTGTTTGCTATAGTTGTTGTTTGTATATTTCATTATTTACTTCTAGAGATGGTAGAGTTATTCTCGATCCTTCCAGAAACTATATGTGAGGTACAATTTGTCATACTATTGTCGGTTTGACAAGGATCTAGAACATTAATTATGTGCATCTAGATAATCATAGAACTTTCTCGATGAATGTCATGCCATGATTCAGGTATATAAAGCCGTGTCGATCACGGGACAGAGTCAGTCAGTCTTAAGAAGGCAGTGAGTCTTATAAAGTCAGTTGATAACAATCAGTCTGTGGAATAAGAGGTTAATAGTAGTTCTGTCGATAAAGACAGTGACAGTATAGATTGTCAAGGTGACAAGTGGTGACAGTTGTACCATAATAGAAGCTCGTGTACTGAGTGTTTGGAAATAAACCATTGGAAGCAATCTGCGAACTTTGAGTCTTATGCAAGTGAACTCACCCCACAACGTTTAGCACAGGGTTAAACGTTACAATTTGTGTCAGAAAAAGGGATCATCGCATTTTGCTGAGAATATATGGTAAAGACCAGGTTGAAAGATTACGGCGAAATGGCAAATATTCAAGATTTAATAGAGTTCCTAAAAAAAATAACGAAGAACAAGAAACAAAAATGGCACAAATTCTAGAAAAGCAAGAAAGAATTAGACAACAAGAAAAAGAAGAACAAGAAAGAATTAGACAGGAAGACCAAATAAAGATAAGTCAAATTCTAGAAAATCAAGAAAGAAGTAGACAAGAGCAAGAAAGAATTAGGCAACAACATAAAGAAGAACAAGAAAGAATAAGGCAATTGTTAGAAGAACAACAAACAAGAATAAGACAAATCTTAGAAGAACAAGATAGAATTAGACAGAGAGATAAAGAAGAAGTTGATCAGAAGTTAGTGAAAGTCCAAGAAAACATCATACAAAAATTTCAAATAATAGAAGACAAGATGTTGCAAAAACAAGAAGTTGACCAAAAATTAGAGAAAGTTCAAGAAGAAGTTGAACAGAAATTAGAGAAAGTTCAAGAAAATTTTGATCAACAATTTCAATTGATGGAAGAGAAGATGTCACAAACAAAGCCTGCATTGCACTTGAGAAGATCGTCCAATGAAATTCAAAATGGTGGAGTTAATCCAGTTAGAATTGAAGCTCCAAAATTCGATGGTAAACAGTCTTGGTCTACATATAAAAAGCAATTTGATGCTGCTGCTTTGGCTAGTGGTTGGTCAGATGAAGAGAAGACCACTGCATTGATCTTGGCTCTACGTGGTGATGCATTGGAAATCTTAAATACCATAACTGGCGGTGAACATTCGTATGAGATTTTAGTGGAAAGTCTTGAAAGGCGATACGGTGACCAACATCTACAACAAGTTTATCAAGCTCAGTTAAAGTACAGGCAACAAAGGCATGACGAAATATTGCAGCAGTATGAAACTGATGTAGTCCGGCTCGTTCGACTCGCATACCCTACAGCGCCAAGAGACTTTCTTGATAGGCTAACAGTACAAACATTCATTGATGGTCTAAGAGATTTTGAGATTCAGCAGGCTTTACGGCTGAGTGGCCTAACAAGAATTGAAGGTGAGCTTGCACGTGCACTTGAGCATGAAGCTGCTAAACAGGCATCCAGATCTCATCTCCATCGGGGGCAGATTCGACGAGTTAGCCTGATCAAAGAGGGGAAACTACAGCAAAAGTAGTATCATTAAGCAAGTTATTGAAATTTTGCGAAAACTCGATGAGCAAACAACTGGTTATAGTACTCAGAGGTTGTGTTGGAATTGTGGACAAGGAGGACATATCAAAAGGAATTGTTCACAATTTCAATCTAGCAATGTGCCAGGAAATTTCAGTACTCCGAGGGTGTGTTGGAATTGTGAACAAGAAGGGCATATGAAGAAGAACTGTCCATAATTTCAAACTAGTCATGTACAAGAAAATTTCGAAATCCGGAAGAAAGAAAATTGCGCACAACAGAAATATCATTATTGCTCTAACAAAGACAGCTCAGATATCGAGCCTGGTGTTAAGAGGGAAGATGCCATACCCAGTTCAAAGGAGAGCAATATCTCTAGAGAGAGATCAAGCAGTAGAAGAAAGATTCTTGTTAGAAGGTGCAGTATATCGAGATGTCGAAGAAGTACCATGCAATGTGTAGGCAGTAGTGGTCGTGGAAAAAGCAATTCACGTTGCAGTAGTCCACATAGAGGTGCAGGAGGTAGAAGGTGCTTCGGCCGCAATAGAAGGAAGCGCATGAGGAGACGCAATGACCGAGATAGTAGGCGCAATCACAGTAGTTCTAACAATATTGAAGAGATGTACTGTAGTAAATTGACGTCTCCTTGCCACATACCTAGATTGCGTGATCGTAATTCAAGATCTTGTAGTGGAGAAGGTTGTATGATCACCAAGGATCGTGTTAGCTTGTGTAGAAGCAGATCACCTGTTCGAGAATGTTCACCTAGAGGTAATCATAGTTCGGTGAAACATTCTGTGGACCGAAGAAGAGGATCACAAGTACCATCAAGTAACCTGTGTTCCTCGGGAGGCGAGAGCGACGATTGGGAACAGAGGATCCAAGGAGCTCCCCCTGATGAGATTGTAGAATGTATTGGGATGAAGTTTGATCGGGACGATCAAAGCTAAGAAGGGGGCAGTGTAACGCGGATAGGTAGTCGTTTACTTACGGTTGTTATTCGTTTATTAGTTATTTATTTCTACTACCCTGTTTGCTATAGTTGTTGTTTGTATATTTCATTATTTACTTCAAGAGATGGTAGATGGTTATTCTCGATCCTTCCAGAAACTATATGTGAGGTACAATTTGTCATACTATTGTTAGTTTGACAAGGATCTAGAACATTAATTATGTGCATCTAGATAATCATAGAACATTCTCGATGAATGTCATGTCATGATTCAGGTATATAAAGCCGTGTCGATCACGGGACAGAGTCAGTCAGTCTTATGAAGGCAGTGAGTCTTATAAAGTCAGTTGATATCAGTCAGTCTGTGGAATCAGAGGTTAATAGTAGTTCTGTCGGTAAAGACAGTGACAGTATAGATTGTCAAGGTGACAAGTGGTGACAGTTGTACCATAATAGAAGTTCGTGTATTGAGTTTTTGGAAATAAACCATTGGAAGCAATCTGCGAACTTTGAGTATTACGCAAGTGAACTCACCCCACAACGTTTAGCACAGGGTTAAACGTTACAATATTAAAAAAAATTGGGCCGACTTTTTTATTTGTTGCACTGAAAAATACAAAACAATATTAATTCTATTGGTGCTGGCAATTTTGAAGTTGTGCCTTTGTAGTTTGTTGTTGTAGGCACCAACTTCTAAAGTACCAGCACCAATAGAATTGATATTAGTTTGTATTTTTCAGTGCACCAACTAATAAAGTCAGTCCATTTTTTTGTAAAAAATATTTATATGTAAAATAATTTGACAATAGTCATGGAAGAAAAACAAGAAAAGATTTCTCTACAATTATCTATACCGGTTGTGGATTATGGAAAAAGATTTTTTTTATATTTATTTATTGATTTTTTTTTTATTTTGAACTCCTGATAAAATTTGGTACATAAATTTTCATCACAACAAAAAAATTACAAATGATTGTTAATATATTTCTAAGAAAATTCCATAAGAATATCCAAAAATGACGGAGTAAAACAAATAAATTTCACTACAATCACCTACGTCGTTTGTAGTCTATGGAATAAGAACAAAAAACTACAAAAGATTGTTAATACATATTTGGGAAAATTCATAAAAATATCAAAAAATGTGTAAGCAAAATATTTTATTTGAATTCCTGAGTTTCTTGTAAAACTGCAAACAAATAAATTTCACTTCAATCATCTACGTTGCTATAATTTACTAGTACTTATAATTATGTATTATTATTATTTTCAAGTCCGGTTCTAGGTCAACAGAGCTTTATTTCAGCATGATCAGATACTTAGACGTCGCTAAATTGCCATTAAACCTTGAAATCCACTTTTGAATGTTTCAGTTTTTAGTATTTTTTTCAAAAACTGAGCGTTTGTAACTGATGTCGAGAGAAATGGAATTTCAAAGCTATTGTTCTCAACACCATAAGCGTGTATGTGAGCGGAACGAAATACCAAATGAATTAAATAAATATTATTCGCTGTCCCAGTGTAAAACAAATTCAAAGTATATTGAACACGGTTTATTACTTAAAATTTGACTAGATAAATCCTATACTATGAAGCTAAGAATGTACTTTGACATGGGGTTCGTAATATACCTATTGTGAACAGTGCACAAACCAAAAAAAACAGACAGTCGAATCTCGAATTGTATACCTCCTCCGTTTAGGTTCGCCTGTCAAAAATCTGATATCATCGAGCTGACAACACATCATTGGATTTCATGTAACAGATAGTCTATCAACAGGACAATCAGCAAATTTGTCCGATTTGGGTGATAGTTCTAAATTCACCTCTAGAATAGAACATTGTCTTATTGCGTATATTTACTTATTTTTAAATCATTTGATGAATTTTGAGGATAATACAATAATAAATTACCGCTGTAAATAGATTCTAAAAATTATTAAATAATTTCTATATTTCCCTTTTCTAAATACATGCAGCATAACTACATCAGAATTTACCCTTATAAAACACTTTATATAGGTTTTCGCAAAAAATACTTAAGCAATGTTCATTAATCCGTAAACTGGATAGTTAAATTAAAACAAAGGTTATCCGCAGGTGGGAATAATATCATTCATTCAATTCAGTAAGACAATATATATTTTAATCTGTTATTATCTGTTATTATTTTAAAAAAGCAAACCTTCATGGACTACACTGGTATTTCAAAAATTATCTGGAAGTAATTCTGCCTCATAAAGAGGTTAACATTGTTTTGATATAACAAACGTATCTGTTACATATCAAAAGTCGGTGTAATTAAATAAATAAAGGAACTAGAAACAAAACTGGTCAAGATAAGACTGTGATAAAAACATGTTTGAAATTAAATTTTATAAAAGAACAGATGTAAATAGATTTGTCAGGCTTTTTGGTATCCTACTCCTTATTATAGAGAAGATCATTTAGGGCGAATGTTCCTTTTATGGGATTATCGCTGAAATTTCCCAAAAATATATCTTTCAAATCCTATATTTTTTTGTTATTTATATTAGGCCTATAATAAATAGATAATTAGGGGATGGCCATTTTTATCAATATTTTCTAGAAAATACATTTTACATCTGTAAAATGTAATTTTTATGAAGACCACTAATTTCATTTGATTCTTTGTCACATGACGCATTTACAGGATTTTTTTTTGTTTTCTAATTTGCCCGACGAAATCTACCCCTACCAGCTCTGTGCTAGAATCAAATATGAACTTTTTTGTTTAGAATTGTATCAATCAATCAATCCACATACGAATATTTAAGAGAACTATTTACATGGAAATCCTGACTTCTGTAGTTGATATAATAATCTCATGACATTCTCATTTGAACTCGGTGTAACCAGTTATTTATTATACGTACTGGAATATTGTGCAATATTGCAAGGATGTTATCAAACATATTCATTTATAATATCTTTTATAAATGTCATTTCAGGTATAATCATTTAGGTATATTACATCAATCAACTTGAATACAAAAGCGCATCCGCCATATTTGTAACCGGTAAAAAAGGTTACTGTTGAAAACGTATGTTTTCTTGTAGACGCGATGAAACGATAATTGATTTTGGGAATTTAGACTTACGCGTTGAGTAGAAGATGAGCTGTGGAGAGGAAATAACCTTCTGTCAAGTTGTATCCCTTATTATTTTGACGCTCGTAAACACATACCTACACACACAAACTCATATGGGGTGCTAGTCGTTGTCTTCCGGTTTAATAGACTGGAAAACATGTGCCTTTCCGTTGAGTAACAAGATTGTCTTTCTGAACCCAGCGGGCCTACAAGCGGGATTGTAAGTTGTCAGGTGATACATCAGCTAAGGCCCTTGGAGGGAGATGTGTGTCAGTACACATCAAAAGTTTACCGCTAGCTAGGTATGTGATATGATGCGAGAAGCACCTGGGAATAGACGTACCTACATAGGCAACATAGTCGTGCATAGAGTAATATATATATATATATATATATATATATATATATATATATATATATATATTATATTGTAGGTATATAGGTACCGGCAGCAACATGTCATCTTGAAAGACGGGTATCCTACTATTAATTATTCGTCGAAGTCTGGCGATAGTTGCGATGATAGGTTGTTTTTATGGTGAATAAAGCCAACATTATGAAACCAACCCTCTTATGCCAATTCTAACACAGATGCTGAAATTGACTGAAGATAACGGTATTGAAATAGTGTTCTTATTCAGAAATTTGAGAATTTTGTTGAAAGAAAGAAACTCTAAATCTTCTCCACAATATATTGATGATTATATTACAGTTAACAGAGACATGTTTCGAGACTATATAGTCTTATTATCAATCTTAGATAAGGTTCTGTAACGAATTTGGATAAATTAGTGACAGGGAAATTTTGAAATAGGGATTTAAATCTTTAAAAAGTAAGATGGCTAATGTGATACTCACGTGAAGATGAAAAATACATTCGATGCAAAACCAAAATTAATCAATAATATAAAATAAAGTTGAAATCCGAGGTTGTAATAAAATTTCACATTATGAACTCAAAAAATAAAAATTAAATTCTAAAAATCAACCAAAATTAAATTCTAACTGGACGTAGAATCAACGTGGACTGGTGGACTACATGATTGTTACTAAGTTCGATGTGAAATAGAGACAATTTTTGGTTGAAGATCGTTAATGGGCTATAAATTACGATTTTCAACCAAAAATTGCCTCGTTTTTTGGTTTTGGATCGAACTTATTTTTCATCTCCACGTGAGCACCACATTCGCCATCTCACTTTTTTAAGATTTAAATCCCTATTTCAACTTTTTCCTATCATTAATTTATCCAAATTTGTTACAGAACCTTATCTAAGATTGATAATGAGACTATATAGTCTCGAAACATGTCTCTGTTAACTGTAACATAATCATCAATATATTGTGGAGAAGACTTAGAGTTTCTTTCTTTTAACATACTACTTCACTCCACTTGGAGATAATGGACTTTTACCAACAATTTGAGAATTGTATTGAGTACTCCAATTCAAAAATGTAAGAAGGAATATTTTATTTCTATATTCGTATTAAAAAAGCAAAGATGACATTACGGTCCCACCAAACAAACATGTGAAAGAAGGCCATGGTCTTAAACAAAAATGGTAAGATAAATACTTGGAAAGCGGCTTTGCTAATAAAAGAAGTAAGATGTAAATGGATACCATGTTCTTTTGATGTTCCTTAAATCATTGTTTCCGACATGTATAACGTTTTTAAGTTGGTTTAGAATAACATAACTTGTCACGTTCTTTGTTATTCAATAATGCGACTTGAACAAGTTGTTATCAAACTCGAGAATTAAATTTGGTGGACTCCGCAAAGAAGATACAAGTGCCAATAAAAACGAATAATAAGAATTTTCGAATAATATTTTTACTAAGTATTTAGATGTCACATCCCATTTCTACGTTTTAAAGGGTTTTATTATTGTAGGTTACCTTGATCATATTAAGAGCAGGTCTTACAATTTGGCAAAATAAGTACCTACATTATACCTACATGTATAAGAGTATCAATCTCAACAGTATGTATTTTTTAGTAAGAAGGCGAATAATATGATCTCTGTCACTATGCCTATATTTCTAGTAAGCTCATACGGATCAAATAGTTGGATAATATTAAGGTGATAATGTTCCATCTCATTAAAGTAGAATGAAAATGTATTCCTGATACACCTGAGTATATTTATGTTTGTATCTCATTTTAAATATATCCTATAAGAAATCTTTATCAACTATCAATACGGCTAGCTTAGGTTTAGGCTAGGTTACGTTTATGTAGATTTCTGAGTTTAAGAATTGATATATTTTTGGATTTGGCATTTGAATTCGAGTGGAACCTTAAAAAATCAAGAGCTTCTTCTGTTTATTTATGCAGACTTCATGTTTTGGGAGTCTGGCCTAAAATAAAGAATTTAAGCAAGCTCACGTCCCACTTAAACTTCTTGGTGTTTTAATTCTATTTTAAGTTAGGATCTCTTACAAAAATATATGATGAGTTTGGCTACCTGGTAGTTAGTATATTGATTGATGATTCATAATTATTTTTTGTGACTATAGGAAGCTTAACGAAGGTTTAAAAAAAAAACTAGGAAAGTATAAGTAGGTAATGTGAGTTATCTGTTGTTTTCATTCAAATATTCCTAGTATTATAATATTGCTGTTTATGATGTTCAAAATATTTTTTTTCTCATATGATGAATATCTACCATATCAACAAAGCACAAGCTACCTATCCGATTGTTTGTGTCGAATGTGAAGTAAGGTTGTAATTAAAGCAGAAATATTTTGATGAGTATATATTTAGATAACTAGACGAAAATAATAAAATTTGATTTGCTGGGAAGGAATAAAAATAAAGAATAAAAAAATATTTTATTCCTTGAATAAAATTATTCAGACATGAAACTTTCCATTTCAAAAGTGTAACATTTCTTCTTAATTCTTACATCTCAAGTTTTACAAATAGAAATACAATTTAGAGTAGTAGTGTATTTTTATTTAGGGCTTTTGACAAGGTCATTCGTCTAATATTTATGCTCACTCTCAATTCTTGGTAACTCACATTCATTTTCATTACATCCGCTCAATCTTGGAATATATGAAATCCCTAACAAATATCTTCCAAATTATTGAAGTTGCTCTTCAAACATTTTCTAGATTTCATTTATATTTCAACGCAAACGAAATAACATTAGATACATCGACCTACTGTAATACTATAGCTTCGTCAGTATATTACGTATATATTCTGAGATGACATTTCGATCTTTAATCGTTTATTTTATTAACCTTGTATAGAAAAGAGTTCAAGGGTAGGCCTCGACAGTCATTAGTTATTTTTTATTTTTTTTAAACAGATTATTTTCAGTGATAAACCTCAGGCAAAGATTAGAAACAAACTTTGCCTCAAGTACCGTCAACTTCGAGCGGGGCACGAAGCAAGCGTAGAATATGTAACGGTTTGTCGAAATTGAAGCATTTTTTTTATTCTGTAAACTTTTCCCCTTTGCCATATAAATTCAATAATGTCTAGGCGACCGAGCTATGCTCGGGTAACACAAAATTTGGAGTGGGTCTATAAGATTTACCAAGTATGTGTAATCGTAGTTCGAAAATGTGCATATTTCTAGTAAAAACGTATTGCGATCGGTAGATCGGTAAATATTGCTTATATCGTTCACATAGCTCATAATTTACAGATTTCAAAATATGAATGTGAAACATACCAGAATTCAGCTTTATCACCAACCGCCTTCTCAACCCGCAAACCCCTTATTGAATTTTTTATCGCAATCTGCGGAGCTATTCCCGAAATAGCTAGCGAGGACCTCGATGGTTACACCCATTAAAAAATAAAAGCCAATCGATTTCTCATAACAGAACTCACAAATCACAAATTGAATTCTCGATCCCGAAACAACATATTGTAATTTGTATCACAATTTGCGGAGCCATTCCCGAAATAGCTATTGTAGACATCGAGGGTCACACTCATTGAAAATGCAAGTATATCCAATCGATTTCTCGGGTCTTAAAACCCCTTTCTGTAATTTTTTATCCAAATCTGCCGTACCATTCAAGAAAAAGCTTATGGAGTTCGAAGGTGACACCCTGGCGTTTGACAGGGAAACTACTTATATAGATAATCTTAGAAATCAGAACCTTATCTATATACCAAATTTCATCAAAATCGTTAGAGCCGTTTTCGAGAAAAAAAATTATATATATACCTACACTATGGAAAAAAATTAAGATGGAACACATTCTAGCCTATGACATCTTTTTTTGTTTTCAAGCCGATTTCTAAAGAATTTGGACACGGTATGAATTCGTCAATTCTTGAACGGCTGCTGTTATTTCGTATAAGAATGACACCACAGGGACGGATCTAGGGCTTAATTTATATTGCAGTGCTATTTTTGTCGTTGCAATAATAAGCAGCTATGATTAGTAAACATGTTTTGTGCTCAATCTGACCATTAAACATCGGCACACAAAATAAGAATAAAACAAACGAAATTAAAAATATTCATTTTTTCTCATTTATGTTCTAAGGCTGCATAACATAATATCAACTGCAGAGCCTCATAATGTCAGTATTATTTTATTCTAATATTATTTCAATAACAGGGAATACTAAATAAGAGTCTTCCAGACTTCATGCGGTTGACTTGGCTGTAAGAAAAAAAATCAATGTCAAAAATATGTAGTAATAATAAAAGACTGAAAAGATATACCTACCTAAATGCATAATATGTATCTATCAATTTCCATAAGATGACATTCTGTTTGATTCAGATTATCATGGATTTTTCATGGTAGCAACGTTTATGGATTGCTTGATTTTTATTTATTCTGTAAGATTTATTCCAATTGAGATTTGTCGAATAGAAGGACTTGACAGACATGGTATACTAGAGGGTAATATAATAAATAATATTGTCATGTATTAAAAAATATTATGAACTTGTACTACTATAACTTAGGTTTAATGAATATTCTGAATAGACTAGAATCATGCTTTTCTCTTAGGTATAATTCATTTTTTTATTGGTTTAGAGCAACTTCTTCGATAGAATTCATATAAAAGTAGGAAAAAGGTTACATGTAGCTACTTAAATGAATGCTCAAACTTTTAACTGTTTTCTCATATCCTGGCGAAACGGTTCCTCTTATGTCAAAATAGAATATGACCATTGTTTTTGTCCGGGCACGCTGAAAAAATAAATAGTAACACAAACTGATCAGACGATTTATATATTAGATGTAATGTGTTTGCTAATTGTAGGAAAGTCGTGATTGGCTGCACCAGATTTTGACTAAAAATGTAATTCTAAATACTTAATTGATATAAAAACAGATACTCCACTAGAAATATATAATAAATAATCATATAATGTAACCAATTCATCAAAATGTAAGTCTTTATACCTACTATATCCTCAGTTTTTCTTAAACTTGAGCTATCTTCAAAGATTCATTTGGGAAATTTTCGAATAATGTTTGCGATATCATAAGGGATCCTTGTGTCACCTTTTAGGAAAGGAAACATAAAAAAGTTAATTAAATTGAACATACAAAGCCTCGCATATTATGAATAATGAATATTTATCCAATAATTCTGTTTATATATCGCACAGTAGGTCATGATATTTTTCCTATTGTTATTGCTTAAAAAGATTACACATCGTGTATTCTGTAAAATCGAATAGAATACAGAGCACAGTATAAAGGGCATTGGGGATGTGAATGGATTTTTTCCAACAGAACAGAATTTTTAACAAATGCCATGCTCATTTTTTGTGGTGGTACGTACGATATATTCAATTTATGAAAATTTCAATAGCACGAAATAACGAATGTTGTTAAACGGATGATGTATGGCTTGGTATATTGTGTATGTTTTATCCAGGATCCAGGATGTTTTTAGTTTTATTTTAGTACGATAATATTTTCGCTGTTTTTATTGCACACTGTCCGTTGCCTAATACATCTGGGGGTTTTCATATTTTCAACATTTTTGCATTCAAAGGGGTAAACACCATACGCTAATGAATATGTATTGAGATAAACTTTTATTCTAAAAATGATTTGATTTAAGGCTCTATCTACTTTTAACGAATTTGATTAATATTATTTACTTAAAGCCAATTAGTTAAGTATTACATTCAAATATTTCTATGGAGTGATCCAAAAAAAATCATTAGAAATGTGCCATGTAAATAAGCGAACATATCTCCGCATGTATTTACGTATTTAATTCATCTGAAATTGCATAATAGTGAAACATAGCTTCTTTAGTCTTTTTGAAGCAGAAATATTTTATTGATTAACATTGCAAGAAATACACTACTACTAGTGTAGGGAATGATCATAACAAAGATTATTTCACTTTGGGTACCTTCGAATATTTGAACATAAATGAAGTGAATTGATAATTTCCGGATGGTTCATCAATTCTCAGTTTCAGTTGGTTTGGATAAATATTGTTCTAAATATTCTGTAACTAACGTAAATATTAATTGAATTGAATAGGTGTATTTGACCGAAAGAAGGAAGAAGGCTTTTCAGACTTGTGTTTGAAATATTTATAAAATAGCTTCAAAAATGAATAGGTGGATTCAGGTGGGAGTTGAATTTAAAACAACTTCCGGCCCTGCAGAACAATATGCTACAATGAATGACATATGACATGGACAAAACAGATTATTGAATAATCATAACTATTCCCAATACCTATAGACATTTATCTAATAAAGTTTCCTTTTTATGACAAATTCTTTAGAAATTAAATAATCTTTCAGCATACCTAAGAGGCATACCTATAATTTTATTTATTATGTGGGATTATTGTTTCTGTCGACGCTGATTTAACCCGAACACTATCATTATGACATAACAATTGATGAAATCAAATTGATATTTGATTCTAGCAATTACATGCTGAGAACACTATATCAATTTCAATACCCTACTTGGAGTATTTTTTTTGTGTCGCTCGATAAACTATAAACAATATCTTTGCAGTGCGCAGATAATTAAGTTCTTTCAACGTTATCTTGGTATCATTGTCTCACTAATATTGATTAATGAATGCTTATAGGACTGACTCATGGCGAAGAAATAAGCACTAGAGATATACTTATGAAAACGCTCAGAGAGTTGTGTCATTCACAAGACTGGCTTGTGTTACGAGTGACAGTATTTATAATATATTTGCTTTAGGTATGAAACCTGCAAATAAGCTTTTTTAAATATAAGTGCTATTAAGGTACCTATATAATAACTGTTTCATTGTGTTGTTTTTATTGTCCAAAATATTGTTTTTCTACGATTCTGATGACAGGGTATTTACATGGTCTCTTGGAAGGCAAATCTAAAGCAACCTACCTGCTAGAATAATATAATGAAATATTTAGAAGTTTCCAAAGGGATCACGAATTAATACAATTCATTTTAATTCTAGATTATTTTCGTGTCATTCATAATCTACTGGTAAACTACTCTGTTCAGTTAAGTTTTCTTACATGCTAAAAATGATCATCTCAAACCAGATGTCAGTAAAAATTAAAATTTTTAAATTGAATAAATATCGAACGATCCAAAAAAAATCATTTTTAGTAGGCATTTGAAATGGGAAACGTGTCTTTACTAGATTCAAGTATTTGTCATTTCATTACCGAATGCTTGTATCCAGCTAACATTTGATACGTTCGAACTCTTCGAACGATGACAATGGTATACAGAAATAATAAATTAATAACTATATTTTTATGTTGATACTTTGTTTAGTTTCATAAATATTGCTTCTCAAAAGGGAATTACACTACGTATATGCCGATAGTAGTATTTTTATACGTTTCGTTAGCTGTACTGGTTAGATAGTTAGTTTCATCTTCTATCCGTCTTGTCATTTGCCACTTGCCTGACAGCAGTGAATGAATAATAAAATAATAAATACTTATAACTTGAATATACTAAAGACACGCTTCCCCATTTCAAATGCCTACTGTGAATTTATTTTTTTAGGATCGCTCGATAAAATCGTTCATTTTTGACCGACGAATCCTAACGAAAGAGGTATACAATTCGCTTTTTTTTGTTTGTGCGCGTTTTGTATATAGTAAGTGTACTCCGATTTTGATGATTTTCAATTAATTTGAAAGAGAAATGGTCCCATATTTGTAAATAATGAAATCCGAAATCTCCTTCCATTTGAAAAACAACGAAAATTCTTTCGAAAATTTAAAATCTGAGGATACCACATGAAAGACCAGATTATTTGTAGCAACATTTATAATGAACACTTACGGCTTTCAAGTTACATTGATAAATTCTATAATACTTATACGTATTACCACTGCTATGTTTTGATCTTTCTAAGTACAACAAAGATATAGGTACAATGGAATGAATAGGATAAGTACTATCATCTTTGGTATTAGTGAAAATTCATCGGTTCGTGACTAATGTTACACTCAAAGTGTGAAATAAATATTTTTTACAAAAAATTGGACAGACGTTATTAGTTAGTGCACTGAAAAATACAAAATAATATTAATGCTATCAATCAAAAAAAGTTATCAATCTAATTGAAACTGTACACGTTCAAAACCAGTAACGTCGGTCCTATTTTTTCTAAGAAATATTTCATAATAATAAAATAGGTAAGGTTAGGTCAGATTGGTATGCATTTTCTTCCAAATTCAACAATCTTCTCGTGTCATTCATAATTTACTGATAAAGCACCCTATCCAGTTTAGTTTTCTTAAAGGCTGGATAAGAACAGGTCTCAGTATATATTACAATTCCTGAATCAGAACGAATTTAGTAATTTTTTGGTAAGTAAATCGTACAGTTCGCCTCCAAGACCTTTAAACTAATGTTTTTGTGTTGTTGGAAATTAATTTCAGTAGAGTGAACTCTCCCTACATACTTAAGTCAAGAAAAATACTTCTATGTAACGTAGGTGTACTGGAGTTATCAAGTTACCTTTAGCTATGTTCCTGATGATGTTATTCTGAAACGACTCAATGGAACAAAGGATTGCTGTGTTATCTATGAAAAGAACATGTCATTTATAAAAATTCATGATTTTTTTCTTTGAAATTGTACCGCAATTGGTGTCGAGTGAGATCTCGATCCTTTGCTCCTGCCAGCGATTATATAATTCAATGCGGGATGGGGCATTTGTCCACCGAGTAGTTGTTTTTCATCGTTGGTAGTTCATGGCTATATGTGATTATAGCCATCTATCTACTGTAAAGACCGAAGTCATTTAGTTCATATCTTTCAGTAGCGAAATCTTTACATCCTTTCACATTGATATGTGGGTTCGCTGTCAAATTTAACTTCTACCTCCTAGGTGGTGCTGAAAGTGGCACGCTGTTTGGGGCTTTGCATCGTTTGACGATTTAGAACCAACTTTCTGACTCTTTGGACACGTCCCAAACCATATGTTCAGCTGATGAAATCCTAATAAGGTCGAAATCACAGTGATCCTGTTCTTGGTTCAATAGTGATGTGTTTCATAGATAATGAAACAAAAATGTGTTAGAAGTTATCAGCGATGATATAATTCAATGTGGGATGGGGTTTAGTTTTTGGCTATATGTGATTATATATATATACGGTTGGTCGATGTGAATTTACTTTGTTTATTGAAATTTATTTTCAACACATTACTTTTGTACTCCTTCTTCATAAGAACTTTAATTACGCCAAATTCCATACTCACTCGTAAGCGCAATATGCTTAAAAAGGTGTCCAAAGTATTATTTGTATTAATATAAAGACTATTTATTTCCTAATTGTCCAAATTCTACCGTAATTAAATTAAAGTTTCAACATTACTGATGTTCTTCTATCAAAGAGATACCTATAGCTATATATTTATTGCTTAAGTATATTTTTTTATTATTTGATATCAATTTCAAAAAATAATTATAAAAAAAATGCCAACGCTAGGAATTGAATCCGGGCCAGCTCCAAGTTTTCCAAAATAGCAACTACTGTAACCACTACACAATCAGAGCACTTCAGATAATATTCTGATATATCGATTACTATAAACGGCGTAAATTTAACTTTTTCGCCATATAAGCTTTAACTATGCCATATCAAATATCGTTCATGAGCTCACTATTCTTGAAAAAGGATCCTAAGTATTCTCTTCATTTATTAATATAGAGATCCATTGCACTCTTATACACATAATTAGGTTAAGTTAGTATTACTGTTTTTACATATTTTTTTATCATGGAGATCACCTGTGGATAAATGAAAATAAATAATCAACTGAAACAACTCTCAACAGTTTGTTTATAAGCTGTTCTCTCGCCTGTATATAAGTCATAAAGCCAGTGTTTTCTGCTAGTAATAGTTACTAGTACTAGTACTAGATATAGTTCACGAAAAGCCTAATTTGATTTTGTACCGCTTATAACATGTGATTCATATTGGAATATCAACTAGAATAGTGATAAAACTCAGAAACTTGTTTAATTTATGCACTGCACTAGAAAAGCAATAACCCTCTCTGGAAGTAATTTATTACCCGATGCCACACAGTGTGTTCCATAATCCGTGTGCGCAAATATGTCCTGGACTCCTTTGCACTCAATTTGACGCCGTGTCCGCGAAATTCATCCAGTCGACAACGTAAAAATCTCTTAGCATGCGTCTGTGTATGCGGGTACACATATGATTTATGGTCCCGCCAGACTATGTGTCTGTCGTCCGTATGTGTACATCATATATATGTGGCCCGGGCAAACATTCTAGGCCAATCTGCAACGTTATAATACCCTCGACGTTCGTGTGTGTATGCGTGTAACTGTATACTTAGGATTATGGATTCTCAACGAAATATGGAAAAGGTAGGCGTATAGATCAGGTTTCGTCGGTTCCAGTACTCCAGCTTCTGAAGTTGCCACCAGGTGTTGGGTAACATTGGTGATGGTTAAAAATCTATTTTATAGCAGATGAGACCCTTCACAAGGGGAGTTCTTTTTAATAATTTTAGTAATTCTGATATATTTTAAAGAAAAAATCGTCAAGAATGATCTTCCACTTTACTTGAAATAAATATAATATAATATAAATAAATAATAAATAAAATTGTAACTTCAGGAACAATCAAACATTAATTTGAAATGTCATGTGTCTCTCTCTAATCTATGCTCTCACTCTATAGGTATTTTACTGCGATTGAACGTTAGTTTAAAGTTAAATTTAGATTTCATATTCGATAAATCACCAAGACTTGCCGAGTCCTAGTTCTATAAAAAATGCTATAATTCTAAGAAATTCATAATATGTATACTATTGTGTGATTCTTATCGATATACCATTAAAACATGCGGAGGCGCCATATATGTCGATAAGAACGAAGAAATTCTTCTGCATAGAACTGGTAAGCACAACCATACTTGTAAAAATTTGCGAGTAAAGGTAAGCGTCAAAACATTTTTTGACGTCTTGAATAATGTAACTACAAAATATATTAATAACTAACTGTCCCAGCAGACGTCGTCGTGCCCCGAAAAGCTTTAAGCGATACGCTGAAAGCAGCGCCACCTACCGGGTTCAGTTGTGTTTTTAAATCATTCAGGGACCCATTGGAACATAAATAGAAAATTTCATCCTAATCGGTTCAGCCGTTCGACATACCGACAACGGCGCTATCTATCAGATCCAATTGTGAATCTAAACCATCCTCAAATCCCCTTGAATATTCACAAAAAATTGCATTAAAATTGGTTCAGCCATTTAGGAGGAGTTTAGTCACATATACACGAACAGAAGATTTGTATATATAAAGATATCAGACGTATCTACCGATCGAGAAGAAATACACTGCCTTCATAACAACGATCGCTGGAAGATTTTTGAATTCCTATGAAAGCCAATATGCATGCCAAACTAATAATAGTGAATGCTTTGTATTAATTATATTACTTTGAATTTGAATATAATTTAATTATTATGGGAAACCAAGTTTAAATATTTGTGTACCTAGTCGTCCAAAAGTTTATCTATATTTGATTATTGTTTTATGTATTTTGCACAGTTTCTAATAATTCATTCGGTTGAAAATGACCACTATATCCCGTTGTTGTTAACATTTTTACCAAAAGAGCACTCACAAACTCTTACTAATTCATTTAAATTGCTTATTGATTATTGCAGTATGATGAGATTGTGTTTTTATCCAAATGAAACAGTTTGTCACTTTGAAAATCAATTCATGTTGGTGTTAAGACAATATGGCCGCAAATTTGTATAGTGGGATGTAGATTCTATTTAACCCAGTTATGGTTTTGAAAATTTCAAAGCTTAGGATTGGTAACTAATTATAGGAAGAAACAATCCAAAATAGGTCAGTGGCTAAAATGGACATTTGGATTATTAGTTTTAGACAGCGATAGTGTTGCAGACTGTTTTGTTGATGACTTGTATTCCATAATTCCCCAAAATGATAAAGTTGTAGAATATGCAGATTATCTTGTTGATACATATATTTCGGAAAATAATTATTTCCACTAAATGTTGGGGCTTGCTGCACTGATACTACAAAACGTACTTACTACAAGTGCGTGTGAATTATTTCACAGAGCAAATTCAATTCAAATTTTTATGTACCCAGACATTTTCAAATTCTTAACCGTAGGATATTTATACGAATACAATTGATAAAATGAACAGTATTAATTTACCCGTAATTTTTACATACGGCAAATATAGAACATGACGTCAATATGTTACTAATTTATTTTATGTATAAAGAAAAATTGTTAACTTGATTTAATTTAATTGTCAACAATATGATAGGAAATAAACATCCTGAAACTAATTAGTTTTATTTTTTTCCCACCATATTTAATTTATCAAAAATAACTATCCACCTCATACCACCCATACTATAATCACAGCTTACTTTTGTTACGGTAAGCTGTGCTATAATGATGGGCGTACGTGACACATTCCCAAACGAGGAGCCCGCGTGCTTATGGATTTGCGTAAGCTCGAAAAAGTTTGACCGCCGGGCGAAATTTGTATATGCCCGATTATTTTATGAGGCCAAATCAAAAGGCAAAAGCTATTGTGTTAAATAATGAATTTGATCAAATAAGAATTATGAAAAAAACATAAGAAGAAGGGCAATGACGCCAACATCTACACCAATAACTTTTACCTTGACAATCCAATATATCTTTAATAATAAGCAGCTGATCGACATAAACTAGGTTTATTTAATTTGATGGATTTGTAACACATATTATTAATTTTATCTTTCTTCATTCCTTCTTCATATAAACAAACAATTCCAAATCACATATTCGTTTGTGAACGCAATACTTAAAAAGGGAACTATAGTATTCTCTTCACGTATTATATACATATACATAATACAACAATTTAACAGTCAGCGTTTATAGGCAACAATAGTTTGGGACAAGTAATCCATGAAAAATATAGATAAGGTTCCAATACAGATCGAATGTAAGTAGTATCTTGTGATTAACATATTTGAACGACGGCAGCCAGTTGAGCTGTGAGAATAGTAGAGCTCAAGTTGCCTAAATCCTAGACAAACAGTCTGGGGAAACATAAATGGAAGCGGCTAGCAGGCCACAATCATGCAGCTTAATGTCCATCTAGCTTAAATTCGGTAAGTCTGTTGTATTTGTGAATTAAAGCGGTTGGTTCCCAATAGTCGATATGCAGCAGACCTTCTGGGATTTAGTGTTATACGAACGTTAATGCCCTATCCGGCAATAGTTGACCTTCCAAACTCTGCGGATCTGGCAAAATGGACTGTAAAATGAGATTGTTTTATAATAGACGTGCCATTAATGGTAATGGAAAAGTTATCAAGGATTACGTAGGTAGTACTACCAGATTCTGAATGATGTGGCGGACAACACTAGAGCGAAATTGTTGGAGGGTGAGCGAAAGATCGAGAATAGTTTCAACAAAATGCAAAATCACCATTAGGTCTTTTCGATGTTTTCGAATTCGATTAATCACAAAAAATCATTTTAGATAAAACCAGAATATTACCAAAGTTTCCACAAATTAAGTGTCCCTAACTTGTTTAGTTTATTAAGACAATATATCATGAGAAATATATGATACGAGGAATGTCCATTTGTCTATCTACAGTATCAAATTTATTCCTTACTCAACATCTTTTTTGCTGTGAGAAATATGATTAATTCGATCTTAGCGTGATGTTTCTACACGGTTTGTTAAGTTGTTCCTTGATATCAGAAAACTTGATAGAAGTAACGTCTCCTTACATTATGTTCCTTGCATGTCAGCTAGGTTGGATAACGTGTTGATAAGATCCCATACTCCTAAGTTTAATTTCGTTTTGTTTGTTCCAAAGTTAATAAGGGAAAAAACTTAAAGAAATTTGATATATATTACATATATACGTGTCGTCATATCACAGAAACAATAAGAAACTTCTGATTTATAATGACATTATTATTTTTTTAATGATATAGATATCTGCTTCGAGACACACATACGAAATAATAATTACCTTTACTGCCCAAACAATTAAGAATGTGATAGGTACAGTGTGCGGAAAAGAAAGAACGTTTCTCAATATTTTTGTTATTGACAGTTTACATTCTTAATGTTTATACCGGTCTTATTACTTTTCTATACTACCAGGTGATTCAATCTGATATTCGAATTCTACTATTTTTTGTATTTCAATAAAAAAAAACTTTAGTAAACCTTATACCTACATTTGTTTCGTTTGCTCGCCAAATACTCATTGTTTACATATGTCAATGCTGAGATAGTCAGCTTATTTCCATTGACATGCAACATATTTTGTTTAAAATCTTGTAGGCCTTTTTTATTTACATTCAGCAAAGTAAATAGTTTTTATTACTTTTAGCACTCTTCTGGGAAAAATTGGCAACCACACATAAATATAAATATTTTTTACAAAAAATTGGACCGACTTTATTAGTTGTTGCTCTGAAAAATATAAAATATTATTCATTCCATTGGTGTTGGTACTTTTTGAGTTGGTGCCTGCAGCAAAAAACTACAACGGCACAACTTCAAAATTACCAGCACCAATAGAATTAATATTATTTTTTATTTTTCAGTGCAAGAACTAATAAAATCGGTCCTATTTTTTCTCAAAAAAAATATATTTATTTCAAATTTTTGAGTCTAAAATTAGTCAAAAAAATTGTTGAACGTTCACTAATACTAGAAGATAGTAGAAGATTTTAGAAGGAGATCACAACACACCACGGCACAGACTTTATCAGACTTTACCATTGCTGAAACTCGAAAACCTTTCTTAAAAAAATATTCGACTTTAACGTTTCTGGATATGGTCCCGTCTGTAATTCTACATTCTCAGATTTTCGATTTTCGAGAAAAAAATGCCCCCTACACCCCTTCGCAGACGGTTTCTGGTTTTCTAAATATGGGACCATTTCTCAACTCTCCTCTTTCAAATGAAACAAAATCGTCGAAATCGGAGTACGTTTACTATGCAAAAGGCGCGAACAGCCATAAAAACAATAAAAAAACAAACATACCTACAACGGAATTTTCATGAAGTCATTTAAATATGGTTGTGTACATAACAAGTTTTTTGACAGACTTCCAAAAAAGGTGAAGGTATAGAATTCGGTTGTATGTTTTCTTTTTTATGTATGATTGTTGATTCATTTGAAAGAAGATAGTCGAGAAAGGTAGGTAGCAGCACCATTAGACTTACCAGTAATTTGTATTTTTCAGTGCATCGACTAATAAAGTCGGTCCAATTTTTCTTTAAATATTTATCACTCAGTATCCCAAGCTTTCTCTCTGATTTTGTATTTTCATTGTTCGTTTCATGGGCTGGTAGCAAACGCTGTTGCATAGAATTTTCCTCGAAGTTTATCTGACCGTGATTTTTTCATATGTTTGAGGAAATACTCCTCCAAATAATCTTTGTTATTAGTCCTTGTATGTCTTGACAGGCAAATGAGGTATTACGGGTACGTGATACTCTGATACCTATATGTTATTGTAATAAACATCGTTTAAACATGATTTTCTCAAAGAATTTTTCGTAATATTTATATTTTTCATCTATTTTTCTCAATATCTTCTAAGCCGTTTAATTTATTAAGTAAAAAAAACAATTGACCATAGACACATTTTCTATTTGATAAGTCACATAAGTATTACAATTTGATTATTTAGGCTATACAAAAATGATGCGGTCTCTCTTTAAAAGAGCCGCATATAAACTTTTTTCTTTCGATAGGTTTTGAGAAAATTGGCTGCGTAAAAGTCTTGAAGCATGTCTCGGGTAATGCTAACAATGTGACATGACTGCGAATAGCCCTATTTCAGTCTGCACATATCTGTTCCGACTTCAGCTTCATGATTTATTTTAGAAGAAATGGCGAAAAGTGAGGGTCATTCTCGTGGTCGAACAATTCTCATTACATGGTCATTAATTTTTAGAGTGCCATGGAAAGCTCCGAAGATATTTCCAATAGACAATCGACATGTCGAATATAAGTCATCAGATGACGCTGAACCAGCGAAATTACTCGGTATCAATTAGTGGCCGGTTTTTCCGACACTGATAAGATGTCATTATATCTTAATTGGCAAGTTTGCCGGAAGATGCTACGAGAAACATTCGACAATCGCTACCTATTCTCAGTGAGCCAATCAGTCCTGTCATAGAACTCTCACAGGACTGGCAAAATGCCAACAATGGAAAAGTTGATAGAAGTGGAACGACGATTGGTCTCATCGAAACTCGAGCTGTTATATTGATGGGGCATACTTGTATTTTATAGGTAACCACTCGAATAAGTTCTTGTGTAGCTATCGATAGTCGCATAAAGTTTGAAGTCTTATGTACATTTTATTCGTATTATAAGACATTGGTTAGATATTGGTTAGAATCTATATTATGGCATTTGGATGGATCGGAGGGTGAAACACAGTTACGGATACCTCAGTTGGGGTTTCATTCTATCTATTGCGCATAAAACTATATTGACTAAACATTGAAAAAAAAAGAAACTGAAGCATGTGCGACGACGAAATGTTCTAGATTTATTCTCAAATGAATTATTATAATGATAAATTAACGAAATACCTATCGCTTAATAAAGAGTTTCAACTATGGATTAGGAGACAAACACTCATTTCACTGGATTATACATGATACAATGTCATCATGTGTCAGCTTTGATTGTGATGAGAGTTCCTGCAATAGTTACCTATTCGGTTTGATTTAAATAACATTTTTGACCGACGAACCCCGAACGGAGGAGGTATACAATTCGACTGTCTGCATTATTTTTTATTTTTTTTTTTGGTTCGTGCGCGCCTTTTATATAGTAGACGATCTCCGATTTTGATGATTTTGGATTCATTTGAAAGAAGGGGATTGAGAAATGGTCCCATATTCATAAAAACGCAAATCCGAAATCTCCTTCCCTCCGAAAACCGCCCCCGAAGGGGTGGTGGGGGCGAATTTTCTCGAAAATCGAAAATCTGAGTTGGTATAATTAAAGATAGGACAATATCCGGAAACTTTTAAATTGAACATTTTTTCAAAAGTGTTACGGTTTTCGAGATAGACGCATGTTAAATATGTATTTTTGCTATGTGGAGAGGACAATTTCTTTCGAAAATTGAAAATTTTTCGATACTACATGAAAGATATAATTATTTGTAGCAACATTTATAATGAACATTTTTTCCTTAGAATTACGGTTTTCGAGTTAAATCGGTGTTAAATGGTAACAACTAAAATATTCAAGCGTATTTCCGCCGCGATGTTCTGAGATTTCAATAATAACCACTACAAGCAAGGAATATACGTGGGTAATAGGATAAGTATTATATTCATTGATATGGTATAGTGAACGTTCAACGATTTTCGGGACTAATGTTACACTCAAAAGTGTGAAATAAATATTTTTTACAAAAAATTGGACCGACGTTATAGTTGATGCACTGAAAAGTATAAAATAATATTACTTCTATTGGTGATGGTACTTGTGAAGTTGGTGCCAAAAGCTATCAATCTAACTGCAACTGCACAACTTCAAAAGTACCATCACCAATAGAAGTAATATTATTTTATACTTTTCAGTGCATCAACTATAACGTCGGTCCAATTTTTTGTAAAAAATATTTATTAATAATAACTGTTGTAATGAGATGGCGGATTTATAGTGATCTTTTTGTTTCAACGAAAAAAGATCATTTGGGGTGTTGAATTATTAGAAATCTAATATAAAATACTACCAATGAGGTGGAGGATCGAATATCGAAAACTGTGTCTGGCGGGACTACTTCAAATATAATTTCCTCTCGAATTTTCAGTTTCAAAGTACCGAGAACAAAGAGCGAAATTTTGAATTCATTGAATATAAGTAGGTAAACATTTTTAGCCATATTCATATTCCAATCTTAGTGTCTAGTACCGTATAAAAATAAAAACAAAATAATATATCATAATCCCAATTTAAGGTTTGGTTAGTTAGATTGCAGCACATTCCTCATTTGCGACCGTGGATTGAAGGTTCTGTCAGTTGTGTGGTCTAGTAGCCATAAACCTCTGCACTTAATTTGGTAGCGTACTAAGTTTCGATTATCAGTACGGCTGTTATTGATTATGCTGACTAATAGACAATGTGAATCGAATATTTGGTGCTCATGAAAATTCAGACTAATAAATAATATCTAATTCTATTTCAGTTAATAAAGTCTTTCCTGGCTTTTGTAAAAAGTTATGATAGATATTATATAGATTCATTGACCAGCATTACCTGATTGCCTATTTCATAGAACAATAATAATTCAGGAATATATTTTGAGAACTTCGTGTAACACAACTTGGTTGATTCCAAAGAGTCGGGGGTTCTAAATCTTAGAGGAGGTTTCTGTTGGACCCATCGCTTCAATAAAATTCGTGCATAGAAGATTAGAAGATTGCCAATTAACATAAATATTTTTTACAAAAATTGGACCGACTGTATTACTTGTCTTCTAATTCCAATAGTTGCACAACTTCAAAATTACCAGCACCAATAGAATTATTATTATTTTATATTCTCAGTGCATATATATATATATATATATATATATATATATATATATATATTGATTTTGTATTCTTGACTGGTTTTATAATAAATAAAAAGATGTTCTTGGGGATGCAGTCATATATTAAATAAAATTTGTAATTGATGGCTATGAAATCTTTCCTGTTTTTGGTTAATTTATTCTAAATTCACGATTTTTGCCCTGAAGAAGAGAATAAACATTCTCGAAAGCTCGGCTTCAATCAAAGAATTTTATTTAATATATGACTGCATCCCCAAGAACATCTTTTTATTTATATATATATATATATATATATATATATATATATATATATATATATATATATATATATGTCAAAGGACCCGTTATGAGTCTATATATATATATATATATATATATATATAAATAAAAAGATGTTCTTGGGGATGCAGTCATATATTAAATAAAATTCTTTGATTGAAGCCGAGCTTTCGAGAATGTTTATTCTCTTCTTCAGGGCAAAAATCGTGAATTTAGAATAAATTAACCAAAAACAGGAAAGATTTCATAGCCATCAATTACAAATTTTATTTAATATATGACTGCATCCCCAAGAACATCTTTTTATTTATTATAAAACCAGTCAAGAATACAAAATCAATATATATATATATATATATATATATATATATATATATATGCACTGAGAATATAAAATAATAATAATTCTATTGGTGCTGGTAATTTTGAAGTTGTGCAACTATTGGAATTAGAAGACAAGTAATAAAGTCGGTCCAATTTTTGTAAAAAATATTTATGTTAATTGGCAATCTTCTAATCTTCTATGCACGAATTTTATTGAAGCGATGGGTCCAACAGAAACCTCCTCTAAGATTTAGAACCCCCGACTCTTTGGAATCAACCAAGTTGTGTTACACGAAGTTCTCAAAATATATTCCTGAATTATTATTGTTCTATGAAATAGGCAATCAGGTAATGCTGGTCAATGAATCTATATAATATCTATCATAACTTTTTACAAAAGCCAGGAAAGACTTTATTAACTGAAATAGAATTAGATATTATTTATTAGTCTGAATTTTCATGAGCACCAAATATTCGATTCACATTGTCTATTAGTCAGCATAATCAATAACAGCCGTACTGATAATCGAAACTTAGTACGCTACCAAATTAAGTGCAGAGGTTTATGGCTACTAGACCACACAACTGACAGAACCTTCAATCCACGGTCGCAAATGAGGAATGTGCTGCAATCTAACTAACCAAACCTTAAATTGGGATTATGATATATTATTTTGTTTTTATTTTTATACGGTACTAGACACTAAGATTGGAATATGAATATGGCTAAAAATGTTTACCTACTTATATTCAATGAATTCAAAATTTCGCTCTTTGTTCTCGGTACTTTGAAACTGAAAATTCGAGAGGAAATTATATTTGAAGTAGTCCCGCCAGACACAGTTTTCGATATTCGATCCTCCACCTCATTGGTAGTATTTTATATTAGATTTCTAATAATTCAACACCCCAAATGATCTTTTTTCGTTGAAACAAAAAGATCACTATAAATCCGCCATCTCATTACAACAGTTATTATTAATAAATATTTTTTACAAAAAATTGGACCGACGTTATAGTTGATGCACTGAAAAGTATAAAATAATATTACTTCTATTGGTGATGGTACTTTTGAAGTTGTGCAGTTGCAGTTAGATTGATAGCTTTTGGCACCAACTTCACAAGTACCATCACCAATAGAAGTAATATTATTTTATACTTTTCAGTGCATCAACTATAACGTCGGTCCAATTTTTTGTAAAAAATATTTATTTCACACTTTTGAGTGTAACATTAGTCCCGAAAATCGTTGAACGTTCACTATACCATATCAATGAATATAATACTTATCCTATTACCCACGTATATTCCTTGCTTGTAGTGGTTATTATTGAAATCTCAGAACATCGCGGCGGAAATACGCTTGAATATTTTAGTTGTTACCATTTAACACCGATTTAACTCGAAAACCGTAATTCTAAGGAAAAAATGTTCATTATAAATGTTGCTACAAATAATTATATCTTTCATGTAGTATCGAAAAATTTTCAATTTTCGAAAGAAATTGTCCTCTCCACATAGCAAAAATACATATTTAACATGCGTCTATCTCGAAAACCGTAACCCGTTATGAGTCTATGCCTATGAGTCTATATATATATATATATATATATATATATATATATATATATATATATGTTATATGCTAACCACATCTTGTATAATATTGATTATACTTTGATTAATTTGCGTCACATACTAATTTTAATTGTTACTTATCTAAAATAATCTTCTACGTTCTTCTCTCAGACGCTCATATCAAGTTTCCTATTGTTTTAATGTTTCTCCTTGAAACCTGCAAATTCATCAAAGACGCAATATTTGGTACTTTATTACTAGAGAAACTTCTAGAACCTTTATTTGTAAAATCATCAAAAAGGCACCTGCACTTGTTTACCATAAAGGTTCTGAAACGTAATTAGTGACGTCATAACACAGAAGGTATAAATATTGGATCCTTCTCCACTTCAATCACTTTTGAAGTCACCTTTTAAGTCAGATTGTTATTTTCAAAATTAAATATTGTAAAGTCAAACTGAACTACAAGTTGTGAAACAAGTTTAAATAAATAAAGTTTTTAAAAAATGTTTTAATTGTTACAAATCCCGTAACAAAAATTGGCGCAGTCAGTAGGATTCCCAAACGTTGGCAGCAGAATCAACAGTGGTTTCCTAACCTTTATGGGAGAAGCAAGCCCCAAAGAATAAAGAAGAAACAAGAAGTCTCCAACTCAAGAAGACGGTCTCTTCGGCAGTAGGGAGCGAAGATCGATCATCATCTAGCTGTAGTCAACACGTACGAAGTAGGGTTTCATCTAGAAAAGACGGTCTCTTCGGCAGCAGGATTGAGAGTCGAGAATCACCCAACTGTAGTCGACACGTACGAAGTAGGATTTCATCTGCTCGAGTCCTGAAGACAACCCACAACTTACCAAACGAAAGAAAAGGAAAACGTAAGCAGAGAATCACACTTTCATTACATTTTTATATTGATTCTATTCTCATTTGAAACAAAGAAAACAAAGTTCTATTGTCTTTCGTTAAATATTATCTACCATTAATATTAATTTACACTAACTAAGAAATACATTCAGAATGACAGAAACAACTGAAGCAAATACAACACAATCTCAGATAGAACCATATAGGCTGTCTGAAATTTTTTCACTAATTCCCGAATATGATGGAAATCAAATTTTTCTAACTACTTTTATAAATTCATGCGACATAGCAACCCGTATGGCAGTAGGTGATCAGAAATTTTTTCTAGTATTACATATAAAAAATAAATTGAAAGGAGTTGCAGCAGAATTAGTTAATTCTCGCAATCCAGAATCATGGAACGAAATTAAAAATCTATTAGAAACATATTTTGGCGACTCCCGTGATCTAAATTCGCTTATACAAGATTTGCAACGAATAAGACAGATGCCGAATGAATCACCATTAACATTCGTATCAAGATTACAAACCTTGAACTCTAAATTATACGCAGCTATAAATAAACAACGCATGAATCCTGATGAGAAAAATGCACAGACGAGATTAATAGAAAATATGTGTCTTAACACATTGTTGACAGGTCTTGAACCTCGCATTGGTCAGATAATACGTGCCAGTAACCCTAACGATATAGTTTCTGCAATCGGCCGCATTAAACGAGAAATGCAATTACATTATTTTGAGACACAGAAATTCAAACAGAATAATAAAAATACTCCAGTCAAATTATGCAATTTTTGTAAAAAGTCAGGGCATACAGTTAACGAATGTAGGCAAAGGCAACAACAGAACATTCGATACTCACATAATAATGATCCAAGACAACAATTCCAAAACCCACAAAGATCCAATCCTCAGCAAAGTTTCAATAATTCAAATCAGTTTTATCCAAACAGAAATTTTAGTCAACAAAGTCAACCGAATTCCCAAGTATCGAAACCTTCAAATCCAAATAATTCTAGCAATGCTCCAATCCCCCATCCCAATCTTCAAAAAAAGAAATTTGAAAGTCCAAATCCAATTTTTCGTCCGAATAATCAAAGAGCACATCATTTTAATTGTGACAACTATTATCCAGATGAATATTATTATAACGATAACTCCCAAGCTGATCAATTCGATTACACTTATTCCGAATCACAAGATGTCAATCAATATAATCAATATTCCAATCCCAACGAATATGATTATCAAGATGATCAGTATAACTTCAGTCCACAAAATGAATATCAAAATCAAAATTTTCACGAATCCCAGATTCAAGATGCTCCACCACCTTTAGAAGAAATTTCCCAAAAGACATCATTAAAAAACCAAACCCACCATATAAACACAGTGAAGCAAGAGAAATTAGAACAAACTTTCGTATAGAAACACCTCTGTGTACTATTAGTTCACAGGGACTTTATTATATAGAAGATTTGTCTAATAAATTCAAAATTTTAATAGATTCTGGTGCAGGAATATCAGTTTTCAAAAGAAAAACTTGCGAAAATTACCATAATCGATCTAAAGAAAATATTACTATACAAGGAATAACAGAACATAGAATTCCGATTAATGAATCAGTTATGATACCTTTTGGAAAATCAGACGATCCGCACAAAATTTATATTTATGATCTTAATATTGAATTTGATGGATTATTAGGATTAGATTTCCTAGAACATTATCAGTGTGTTATAGACATAACCAACAGAAAATTGATTACAAAATATAGAGTCATACCTTTATATAAAGTAGAAAATTCAATAATAACTGAAGATTTAACTGACAATTCGAAAATTCAAAACCCTCATTCTAATATTATAAATATAGAACCACGTACAGAGCAAGTATTCAAATTAACTTCCAATTTACGAAATACGGATGCTATTTTATTATCCCAAGTGAAAGAAAAAGTTCGTTTACCAAATGCACTTGTGAAGATTAATGAGAAAGGAGAATTCCTTACAACTATAGTAAATACTAATGCAATATCGAAAACAGTAGATTTTTCAGATTTATCATTAGAGTCTATTCAAAATTACGAAATGAATCATATATCTCAAATAAATACTCAAAATTATAATAGAGAAGAAAATATCAGAAATCAACTCAGACTTGAACATTTAAATTTAGAAGAAAAAGAAATGATAACCCAGATATGCTTAGATTTCTCGGATATATTTTACTTAGATGGCGATATTTTATCATTTACTAATGAAGTTAAACATAAAATTAATGTTTCTGATTCAAAGCCAGTTGTCTCCAAATCATACAGATATCCACATATCCATAAAGAAGAGGTCAAATCTCAAATTTCTAAAATGCTTGAACAAGGAATAATTCAAAATTCAATTAGTCCATATTCTTCTCCAGTATGGGTAGTTCCAAAGAAAATAGACGCATCTGGAAAACAGAAATGGCGTATCGTAATCGACTATCGAAAATTAAATGAGGTTACTATTGATGATAAATATCCTTTACCTAATATTTCGGATTTACTTGATCAACTCGGTAAGTGTCAATACTTTTCAACACTCGATTTAGCTTCTGGATTTCATCAAATAGAGATAGACAAACCTGATATTCAAAAAACCGCATTCACAGTAGAAAATGGTCATTACGAATTTATTCGAATGCCATTTGGTTTGAAAACGCGCCCGCTACATTTCAAAGAGTTATGGACAACGTCTTATTAGGATTGCAAAATGAAAGATGCCTCGTATATATGGATGACATCATAGTTTATTCCCCAACAATTCATGAACATATTTCTAGACTGAAAGAAGTTTTTACCAGACTTAGAAGTGCGAATTTAACATTACAACCAGAGAAGTGTGAATTTCTTCGAAAGGAAGTTGCCTATTTAGGACACGTCATAACTAAAGAAGGAGTTCAACCCAATCCACAGAAAATTGATGCAATTAATAATTTTCCAGAACCTAAAAATGAAAAAGACATTAAATCATTCTTAGGATTGACCGGATATTATCGACGATTTATTCCAAATTACGCTAAAATTTCAAAACCTTTAACAAAGTTACTTCAGAAAGATATTCTCTTTAATTTCAATCAAGATTGTAGAGATTCTTTTGAAACCTTAAAGAAATTTCTAATAACATCACCAATATTAATTTATCCCGATTTTGAAAAAACTTTCATTTTAACAACTGATGCAAGTAATTTTGCTATTGGTGCTTTACTATCGCAAGGTCAACTGAATAGCGATCTACCTATCGCGTACGCATCAAGAACGTTGTGTCCAGCAGAAACCCGATATAGTACAATTGAACGTGAACTTCTAGCAATCGTATGGGCAGTAAAATATTTTAGGCCTTATTTATATGGAAGAAAATTCAAATTAATAACAGATCATCGTCCGCTTACATGGTTATTCTCGATTAAAGATCCAGGTAGCAGATTAGCACGTTGGCGTTTAAAATTAGAGGAATATGATTACGAGATATTATACAAACCAGGCAAAATTAACAAAAATGCGGATGCATTATCAAGAATCAAAATTAATTATTTCAAGGAATGCTCTAAGTTAAGTTCAAAAATATTAACATCTAATAAATCTGACAGTGAAACAGATACTGCAGAAGAAGAAGAAATAACAGTAGATGAAATATCAGTAGAGTTCGAAAATTTTTGCAAACTTTACAAGAAAACCTCTCTCATAGATTATTCGAAAGTTGAATACTCTAATGAACAACTATTAGATAGATTTAATAAAGACATAATAACAATAATTTGGCAAAATCATACAAATAATTTACATGATGAAATTCTTAAAGATATATACGAAGAAGATTTAGATTTCAATTTCAACAAAATTAATATTGTTCATAGTTGTAAAGTTAAGAGAAGAACTTATTATATTATATGTATACCTTTCAATCCAGATGAAGTAAATGAAAGATTATTCTATTCCATTTATAAATATAAAAAAGAAATCGACCCAAATAAAGTCTATGCAGTTGAAAATAACTTAAATCTTCCAATTCTAGAAATATTATGTTACATCTTTTCTGATGAAACTAATATTAAATTCAAAATTTGTCAAAACGTAGTTCAAACTCCAGAGGAAGAGGATATACCAATAATACTCGATCAATACCACAATGGAAAGAAGAATTTACATCGTGGCATTAATGAAACTATTAGGCGAATTAAGGAAAAATATAATTGGTTAGGTCTGACTAAAGATGTTGAAAAATTTATAAAATCTTGTGAGACATGCAAAAAAACTAAGATTTGTAGAAAAAATCTATCATCACCTTTAGTTATTACAGAATCTCCAAGAACACCATTTGAGAGAATAAATTTAGATATTGTAGAGATTCCAACAAAAAATTATGTCCTAGTAATTCGTGATGAACTAACAAAGTTCACACAAGCATATGCAATTGAGAATAAAACAGCAAAAAATATAGTTAACACCTTGTTATTATTTTTCCAACACTACGGAACACCGATTAGAATTCATTGCGACTCTGGAAAAGAATTCAATAATGTACTTTTAAAAGATCTTTGTAAATTATATGATATCAAAATCTCTTATTCAAGTATAGGGCATCCACAATCAAATGGATCGGTAGAACGTTTCAATGCTACTCTTCTTGAAATCATTCGAGCACACTTAAGCGATAACCCAAATGAACACCCTCTTAACTGCTTACCGTATGCAGTCATTTGCTATAATAATTCACAAAATAAGACTCATGGATTTACACCTTATGAATTAATTTTTGGTCATACAGCAGGCAGACCTCCAGAAACTTTATATAATGAAAAAGAAATAATCTCAAAATATATACGAGATTTAAATAATCGAATTAAGTATTTTTATCAAATTGCCCGTCAGAGAACCCAAGATTCCAAAGAAAAATCAAAATTTAGATATGATCAGAAGATTCCAGAAAAACTTATGAATTTAACATCGGAGATAGAGTATACATTAAGGAATCTCAAATCAGCGATAAATTAAAAAATAAATTTAATGGTCCTTATCAAATAATTGAAATTTTACAAAATGCAGCTGTGGTGTTAAATGAACAAACAGGAATGAAAAGTAAATTTAATTTTGATAGAATGATACCACATACTGAGCTATAAATTTCTTTTCAGGTGTAGTTCGCAAATAATGAACAACTTGAAGAAGAAATCGTTAATATTAATTTTAGTTATTCTAAGTAATTATATCTTATGTCAATATTCAATTGACCCAATACCAAATACACTAGGAATATATTTGAATGAGGAATCATACCTTCAAATATCAAATTCTAAATGGACACTCATTGTTTACCATGATATATTACCAATTAAAAATTCTATTCTTCAGAATAATAGAATTATACAAAGTTTAGAAGATCTTGTAGAAAAACCTACAAATAGGATGAAAACTTTTTATACAACAGTTAAAACGCATATAAGTTTACTGAAACAATCTATGACAGATGTTGAGCAGAAATTCAATGAAGTTACAATTGATACAGAAAATTATAATAACTTTAGATTTAAAAGAGGTTTACTCAACGGTGTAGGCACAGTATGGAAATTTATAACCGGCAACTTAGATGCCAGTGATGGAGAATATTATTCAAATTGTATCAATAAATTAATGCATGATGATCATGAGTTAGAGAATTTGATGAAAAATCAAATATCAGTAACAACATCAGTAATAAAAAATTTTAATAATACAATTCATAAACTTCAAATAGACGAATCAACATTTAATAATGACATTCAAAATATTGAAAAATCAATTTATGATATAACAGATAACTTATCATTTTATAAATCTCAACTAGATATACTTGAGATATGTGAAAAACTTTCTGAAAGTTTATTATTTCTAGAAAACAGTTTGAATGACATTCTGAATGGAATTACTTTTGCAAGATTACAAGTTTTACACTCTTCTATAATAAAACCAAGAGATCTCAAGAATTCATAATTGCAAATCTCTAATTCACTCAAAAATGTTAATTTACCCCTACCAGTGGAACTTAAAAATATTCCCAAGTATTTTGAAATTATAGAACTTCATGCTTTTCAAGATAACTCAAGAATCATGTATATTCTCAAAATTCCCTTAGTTGATCCAGAAATATATAAAGTATATAGAATCTACCCTTTACCAACTAAAGACAATCGAACTGGACTTCATCATGTTATTTCAACAAGTCAAAAATATGTTGCTAAAGATGATGATTCTATGTTTTACGTTACCTTATCTAGTTTAGATAAATGTAAAGATCTTGGCTTCAGATTCAAATTATGCTTTGATATGTTGCCTTTACCGATTGACAGTAATTCTATCTGTGAAGCTCAACTTCTCAAACAACAGACCGAAATTCCAAAAATTTGTGAAGTGTCGCTACTTTTTGCTAAAGATTATAATGTAAAAGAAATATCCACAAATGTATGGATTATCATCGTTTCTGATCCATTATTTATAACTATAACTTGTAATAATCAAGAACCAGTTACTAGAGTAATTAATGGAAACTCTATACTAAAATTGAAACCAAATTGTAATGCATTTATTGGAAGTACTAGAATAAGATCGAAATATATTATCGAATCTTACCAAAATATTACCTATAAAATCAATCCTGTAATAATACCATATGAATGTTGTAAAGATTTACCAGAAAAAAGGTTTTTACCAAAATTAAAACCTTTGAAACTCAACACATTAGATACTGAAGATCTAAACATCGCTCAACAGAAATTGAATGAATATTCCGAAAATTTAGACAAAATTATAAATGAACCTTTTATAACAAAGAACATCTCATGCTTTACTTATATAGTAATAGTATTAATAATTGCATTCATTATGCTCTATATATTTTGTAAATGTAAACGAAGAAGACCTACAGGAATGAGCATCGCAGTAGCACCTCATGATCCACCACAACCACCAGATAAAAACGTTGGTCGATGGAAATCCTTTCTACCCAGAAGAAGACCCAGTGTTCATCCAGAATATGAAGAATACGAATTAAATTAAAACACTATGTTTAAAATATTGTCCTATTGTATTGCAAATTTATAATATTTTAATCAATTTAATTTTTATATTTTTATCATTTAAAAGTTTTCGCATAGCAAAAACTTTTTTTGTAAAAGGGGAGTTGTTATATGCTAACCACATCTTGTATAATATTGATTATACTTTGATTAATTTGCGTCACATACTAATTTTAATTGTTACTTATCTAAAATAATCTTCTACGTTCTTCTCTCAGACGCTCATATCAAGTTTCCTAATGTTTTAATGTTTCTCCTTGAAACCTGCAAATTCATCAAAGACGCAATATTTGGTACTTTATTACTAGAGAAACTTCTAGAACCTTTATTTGTAAAATCATCAAAAAGGCACCTGCACTTGTTTACCATAAAGGTTCTGAAACGTAATTAGTGACGTCATAACACAGAAGGTATAAATATTGGATCCTTCTCCACTTCAATCACTTTTGAAGTCACCTTTTAAGTCAGATTGTTATTTTCAAAATTAAATATTGTAAAGTCAAACTGAACTACAAGTTGTGAAACAAGTTTAAATAAATAAAGTTTTTAAAAAAAGTTTTAATTGTTACAAATCCCGTAACATATATATATATATATATATCAAAGAGTCTATGAGTCTTTTTTCATTATCGTCAAATTAATGTCTTATAATACATTAAGGAGAATACCTATATGTAAATTTAACATTTCCTCCGTTATTTTCTCACTAATTAGCGAGAATCTAGAATATAGGCCTTCACCTTAAAAGAAATCGTAGATACGGAACGCTATCCACGCGAGGCAAGCTCGCCGCTGTCCAATTTTCAACCATACATTGAGTTGGGGCAGCCATTGCGCAAGTGACTTCGCGTAAATGCAGACAATAAAGACAATATATTTCATTGAATCATGAGAAAAGTTGTGTGTGTCTCCTGTAAAGACTGACAAAATATTGCCCTTCTCTCGTCCATATACACCAATATATATATATATATATATATATATATATATATATATATATATATATATATATATATATATATATATATATATATATATATATATATATATATATATATATATACCTATCTCACATATGGAACTTTAGCAGCGCATCGTCGGTGCAATACGTGCTATTTCCTGTTCTTCAGAATCAAGTTAACGCAAAGGTAACAGGCAATATCGTTAAAGAAAGTAGGTCGAGTGACTCTTGACCTGCAATTTTGCAACTTGTTGAGATATCCAATTTGCACCAGGCTATTCAACTTCGTCCGTCGGAACTTTTATCAACAATTCTCAGATGTAGTTACGAAATGAACTTTCGAGGTAGATCCCAGGAATTTCATTAATAAGTTCTCTCTGTGAAATATTTCAGTTGTAAATGCTTTGTATAATTAAGAAGTTAATTAGGATTTAGGTTTATTAAAAGTGCAAAGTGAAAGCAAAGTAGAGTACGTATTCTCCAATGAGTATACTGGATGTTAGTTGAAAATGGCAGAAAAGAACTAAATAAATCAGAGCGTATGATATCCATCAATTTAATTACTCTCAATAATAATAACAATAGCAATTAGGTACAACCATAAATATCACAGTTATAGCTGTTAAGATACAATTGAAATCTAATAATTTATTTCTCACAACAAGAACCGACTATAACAATTTGCTGTACTGAAAAATAAAAAATAATATGATATATTCAAGTGCTAGATGGCAGACTCTTGGTATCTCCTTAACCCTTCAACGCACATTCCAAAGCTGGTAACACTTGGTTCACAATGCAGCGTTTTTCCAGACGCGAATTTGGTTTAAAAAATATTAATATAAAAATATTATGATCCTTGTTGCTAGAAAATAAAAATCTCTTCTTTGTGTAGAATATTTGATGCATTTCTTATCTAAATTAAATTCTACATTTAATAGAAATCCTTGAATATATTGAAATTAGTTTTTATTCATATGTTCAAACTGGTTTGGAAAGGATTGAACTTTTGACTTACCCTTACCACAAACGTCTTTTCTAGAATTTATAGGCAATACTTCAATGGCTGTTAAACCACATAGAAATCTAAGATACCTGGACCACGCATGCCATTTTCAGAGCGATTTTAAATTTCAAGCATGTTATTCTTCTGGTCCACAATACTTCGTGTTCGGCTGGCACGTTCACTGCATTTGCCAAACTTTTAGAGTTTTATTTCAAAGACAGATATATTTTATAATTTTTCGAAATAGTTATGTAGTTTTGTTACTGATTTTTGCGGTGTTGCAGTTTCAATACATATCTATAAAGTTTACTAGGTTATTGGAGGGTTTTTCAGTGTTATTTTGTTGAAAAAACATACATATGCTTAGTCTGTAGTAAGTTTGCAAGATGTTGGTGTATCAAAATCTAATTTTCTCACAGACAAGTTTACATTTTGAACTTATATTTACGAGAGCCGCTCTATGTGGAGTACATTCAATTACAATACAATTATAATTAATGTTAATTAATTAAGTCATATATTATATTATGTATATTCTTTTATAATTATTGGCATTATGTCTATGATATAAATACAGGGCCAATGAAAACTTTACAACACGATGTAATAGGGAAAAACCCACTCATTTTAGATAGGGATGAGGGGTATTACTACACGTTATTTCAAAGATCTCATCGAGTACTATCTGACCCTAAAATTTTGCTCAAAAACTTCCATCCATAATGAAACGACAAGGTAAATAATTTGTAATTGTCCTTTAGAAAAAATATTGTCAGATTTTTTTTTGGTTCCAAACAGATTGAGACTATACCTACTATTTACTCCTTTATTTACGTCAGTTCATCGTGAATTTTTATCGTTTTAACTCGCTTGTGGTTTTCACTAGAATAAAATGGTACATTCAGTTGAAGAAAGGGTGGAAAGAGACGAAGCGATCCGACTCTCCCTACTAGGAAATTGTCTGACGCATCTGGTGTATCACGCACAACAATAAGGAGAATCCTTAAACAACATAAATTTCATCCTTTCAAGATACGATTGGTTCAAGAACTGCATGAGGATGATTTTGATCGCCGACTCCAGTGAAGTAATGAGTGAAAATATTAACGATAATCCATTTACATGTTCGATATCTGTTTTTCGGATGAGTGTTCATTTTACCTTAACGGAACTGTAAATAGGCATAACTGTCGGTATTGGTCAGACGTCAAATTACAACCGACATGTTGCGTAATGTACGGGAACGTTTTGAACAGAACTTATTTTACTGCATGGAAGTGAGTGGTAGTCATTTCCAGCATTCAATAAACTAATAGAAAAATATTTTTTTTTGTTTTTAAGTACAGTTTGTGTTCTCATTTTTTATCGATGAAAAAATTTCAAGCGAAACTTCAAGATTGGATAGTACTCGCAATATCCGTCATCCCTATTTAAAAGCAGGGGGTTGTGCTTACCCCATTTAGGGGGTAGGAGTAACGGGACTGAAAAAAGTACCAAAGTTGTTCCCCCTCGAATCAAAAATCGGCGGGTCCGAGCGTTTTCCCATTTTTTGGTTAACATTCGTTTAATCGGTATGTAAAGTTTTCGTTGGCCCACCCTGTATATGTAGATACTAGTATTAATGTTATTCTTGAAGTTTTGTTGAAGGTTATGTATCATAAGTTACAGTGGACATTCACTGATTTTTATGAGTTAATAAGGATGATAGTGATTAGAATGTAATATACTGTGATGAAAATAAATCTATTGAATCTCTGTTTATTATTTTTCGTTTCTCCGCCAAAAAAAAGAGCTCACGATTACCATTACAAACTGAATAAGAATGTGCCTTCTTATCCTAATTTCCTGCAAATATTAATCTACTAAGATTTTTTTTTTGGTTAGAATGGCTTTATAGAGACTTTTTTTTCTTCTTTATTTTCCATTGACCAAGTACATGACTCAATTATTAATGAAACATTAATAAAGTATTTTGAATATCGATTTGAAATAACCCCACCCTTATTTATCAATCGTGAATCAGATGAAAAAAAAAATCACAAACGTCGTTTACTCGAAGTAATGTCATCAAATAACGCATTGAAACCTACACTAACAGAATAAAAATTAATATTTCGATTAATCCAAAAACTTGGGCTTGATGTAGTAAGTTATTTTCAAAATGATTAAGGATCTCGATTTAAGGGTAATTTAAAAAGCTTACGAATGAGTGTTATTTAATGGCACATGCGAGTGTGAATACAACATTTTTGTACAACTGTCAAAAAACTTGACATTTCTGAATCTCTATTATTGCAGAAAACGTTACGGTTAACGAGATGTTTTTAAAGAATCCCGACAGTTCGTAGTCAGGGGAAGGTAAACTACACGGATTTTTATTTTTATTATTTTTTCTATCGCGCAGAATGTTTTAAGCAAACGTTACAAATCATCTATAAATCTGATATCTTTTTGATGACATTTATCCAGTAGCCACTTTTGGAGATTTTTGAAATTTTAGATTGCCCATATTTTGAAAGTATTTTTTCGGTCATTCACACGACTGATTTTTGAACTAAATACATAGTTTTATAAACGCGCGTATTAACAAATCTCTACCTGTTTTTAATTTTCTTTTTATTTTGGAATAAGCTTTGTACAAAAGTTGAAGTTTTAAAAACCAAATACTTTCAATCGATTTCACTCAATATCCAATCTGAGAGATTCTTTCTATTTTTTAAAGAAAATGGTACAAAACCATTGTAGAATGAGCGAGAGAATGTGTTATGAAATAGAAGTATGATGCATGTAGTAAAATGAGTGCTCAGTTGCAACAGATTATACCAAGAAAGCACAAGCATACTAAGTCGCGCTAGTAAGGTACAATTCTCATATATGAATGGTGATTATTAATTTATAAACTTTATTAATTAATTACGCATCCCACTTGCCCTAACTTAATTCTACGCACCTAGTTTTATTCTCATTACTTATTCTAGAATGGTTTGGTACCATTACAATACCAGGCGTGTTTGTTCTGGACAATGATTTTTTTTTATACTGTCAAAATTTATCCATTTCGAATGATAATATAATTAGGTATCGGCAATCTTATAGATTATGAATTACATACTTCCCTACATATTGCACGGTTCTTCTTCATTTGATTTAAGCAATTACGGTTTAGAATCGCAACAAATTTCACACTTATAAGAAGATCAAAACTTTTGCAAGAGTCTTGCTAAGTCTTGCAAGTCTTGCAGCAAGACCAAGACCAATACCAAGACCATATCGGTCTTGGTCTTGGTCTTGCTTAGCGCATCACTACTTCCATAGCAGAAGCATATATTGAAGATAGTTTAAATCAAATAAAAAAAAATTGAGATTTCTAATAAAATATTGAATTGTCCAGCTTCTTCCAAACAAATTGAAATATCTGATAAAATTGTAGAATCAACTTTTCAAAAAATATCTAACGTTTCAGCAGCAACATGGAACATCTCCGGAAATTTATGTTGGAAGTAATCGTTCGAACTTTAATATCAATTATTATTCCAATAAATGAAATGGTTTTATAATGAAGAATCAATTAATAGTTAATTCTGTAAAAATAAATCCTTCAAAAAGTAATATTTCATGTTTATTTTGTGAATTATTTTGGCACTGAAAGTCTTTTTTTCTGTGATGGGAAAAAATTTGACATTTTATCTCTGTTGACAGGTGACTTTTTTCCTGTGGGAAAAAAATGAGTACTTTTTTCCCGAGTAGATATAGGTATATATACACATAAATATCAATCAAAACACAGAACTAAACTGACAGATATTTGATTACTTTAAAGCCTTAGCAACGCATGTTTAATGGTCGCCTACCACTTTAAAACTTCAAATTTTACTTCGATAATCTTCTGACTTTAATATATTGTAATAATTTTTCAATATTAAATCATCGTTTTTCACGTCACAGAAAAAAATAGTGTATTATACACGGGAAAAATATTAAATTTTAGATTATAATATAAGAGCATAACCTTCATATCAACTATTATGTTCCATATCTGAAATTATAGAGCTTTTCCACCGACGTCACAAATATAGCCGCAAACAGCTGTTCTGGAGGTCAACAAAGCCACTTTGCCATAAGACACCATTGTAAGTTTTGTTAGTTTTCACGAAAATTTTGAAGATTTTATTGCTATATATTTACAACAAAACCATGAAATTCTTAATTCAAGTAATCCTGAAGGTAAGCATTTAAAATTTGAGTAGAAATAATTAAGATTAAGTATGTTACTTCAGGAAATATAATTTGATATACTTTTACTTTGAAAGACCTGTACAGACATAATAATCATCTAAAATGGCAATATGAATTATATTTATGATTAAAAACAGATTATTTTTTGTTTTATTGATAAAATACAACAAAAGTATATATAGTAAGATGAGAATGCTTCAAAAAATGTTTCTATTTCAGATGTCTTATGTACGTAGATATTTTGAAGGACTGGATTTTGAAAACGAAAGAAGATATCTTCAGAAAATATAATTGATTGGAAATGTTGATTCTTATATATAAAAGAATACAGACTTCGATGCAACAACGAACAAGATGCCAATCGATTATGAACATATGAACATTATAATATGTTAACGAATTAGTGGATATTTTCGAGCAGCAATTTTTCTCACAAATCGACTGCCACCAAATTTCTTTTTTTTTTTCAGATGAAAATATGGAGGTACTAAATTACCATTACATACCATGTTTAAAAGCTAACTATCCCACCACCAATTGCTTATATACAAATAAAAATAAAATTATATTGTTTCGATGAATTATTATATATTTTGTATATAATAAATATAATATAAATGGAATCTTAGAACTATGTTCCTTCTTTTTTAACCCTAGTGTACCTCTCTCTCGCTACTTTAGGGGTTGTTTTTAATTTGGATGTAGTGTTGGGATGTAATCCGGGATCTCCTTGTTTTCAAAATTTTCTGGCATTTCTTGAGATATATTTGGTGAGAACAAATTACACGGCTATTTATATAAGTAATTGTAATAACTAACTATATTTATTTAAATTGATTGAAATACATAAAACACATTATGTATGTAATAAAAAATGCATGCATTCGAAAAATAATAAGATAAATTTACCTGAAACAAATTATTTGCCATTTGATTTTGCTTTCTGTTAAATCGTGTCAATGTAAGGCCTGGATCCAGGATTGCCGACGAGCCGAATAATGGGTTAGACAAACTATGTTCAAAATACAAGTATTTAGTAGAGGAGACCGGGGCTAGTTGTCACAATTTTTACTTCCAGTCCTGTAACTCAGGCGCCTCTAAAGTTATATTGACCGAAATTACCCTAAATAGTCAGTTGGTCATGAGCTACATTTATATACCTATTTCGAATTTTAAATATCAGTGACTTAAATAGTGGGATTTTTACTAGGTTTTTTGTGATAAAATGCCCCACCTCGGGGTAAATTGTCACAATGGTTGGGTCAAATTGTCACAGCATTCTAAAACAGTATATAAATGTGAAATAAAACACTTTTAATGAAAAGAAACGTTACAAACTTATTATGTATTACATATCATCGTCGAAATGACAGGTATGGCACATACAACGGATTTCCATCAGGAAACTTAGTATGTGTCCAATGCTTTTAAATTGTACATCGAATCCAGTTCTCAATAGAAGCAATATAGAGATCTCCGCAAAAAAGACACATACAGTTTTCTTCTGATGTTCGTTCTTTCTCCTTAACCTTCTTGTGTTCTTTCTCTTGAAATAAAAATTTCCCTTGTCACAGTGACAACCAGCCTTGTTCAATTTGTGACAACTAGCCCCACATAACCTTTTGCAGTTGGATGTTAGATGAAAGTATATAAACAAACATATCTAACAAAATATGCGTAAATATGTAGTTTACATAGTTCACAGTTCTCGTTAAGTAAATTTTGCTTACTTTGGTTTCACACAGACATGTACAGCACGAGAAGAAAACAGATTAAAAAAATCACATGGGCGACATCAAAACACATTCTCTACAATAAAACGACTAACAGCTGGCCGAGCTTGATATTATTTTCTGTGAAGAATAGAAATAATACTCCTAGAAGGCTAATAGAGTGAGAAGTCCCTCACGAAGAAAGAGAAACAATAATAGAGTTTCGGATGATATAAGCTTGCGCGAAAGTCTATCTTATATATTCGTTTATATACTTTTCTTAAGAACAGTCTTGTCAAACTTGAAGAAATTTGCCGTTTTGGAAGATTTTTGAATAGAAAAGAGAAAGTAAATACCTACCTTCAAATATTATTTTCTGATTTATATAATATCAAAAACTTAAAATTTATCATGCTTTAAATGAATATAAAAAAAACAATATTTTTTTAAATTAAGAGTACCTATACTAAAGCATTTTGTAATTTGTACCTTAGACTATACATATATATGCTGCTCCGCTACTCACGGCCATCGTGGAACTCTGATTAGCTGATTTTATAACAAATAAGTATAAATATAATGATTTTCGATGGGGCACTGATTCGTTTAACATGTTTTCTGAAATCTTTAACCTGCTTACTCTCAAACACATGGTTTATTTTTAACATTATACCCCATAATTCACATTCTAATTCAGTCTCATTGTGATTTCAGTTGTTATGCATTGTTTTGCGATTCACCGACTTACACTGGTTATCAATATCCGGAACGCTCGGTCTACCGCATTCTCTTATTTGGAAAATAAATCAAGTTATAGCTCCTCGCCGCACTTTTTGTTCTGAACATCACGTAGCCACACAAACTGAATTTTTCATGACTCAATCATGAAAGACTGTATACATAATTTTTTGAGGGCGGTCATCAAAAAAACAAGCGGTTTCGTTTTAGAAAACAGTCTCCTTCCTCTTTTCACATCAACGAGAAGAAACATGGAGATATTTATGCCTAAGAAGTGCCTTGAATGAGAATAATTTATTATATTTCCTCTGTACAAGAATATCAATTTTTGTGAAAGGAAAAATTGTTTTTACCTGCTATAGTCTTAAGAAATATATTTTATTCTTTCAAATAAAAATCTTCCATTTTCTAGAATCGTCGAATGAAATAAGAAATGAGCTCTCGTTCTAAGTGTTGGTAAATCTATTTCCATTATTTTCAGAATAATATTGACTAACTCAGCCATGTCAATTTAAATGAAAACGTAGACAATAGCAGATGTGGATTCCCTTTTTGTTGGAAGGGCTTCTTGGAGGAAGTTAGGTTCTATCCCCGGTAAAGAGGCTTTCTTCTAGTATATCAACTGGCCTCAGTCATTCATCATATAAAGACAATAAAAATGACAACAAATACAATGTCAGCAAACGAAATAAACTAGCAGGTAATAATACCTGGATTAGTCATACTAACTATAGGTACCATATACAGAAATTCTCAGCACAAACATATGAGGAGATTTTTTTGTCGATAAAAATAAATTTAAATTTCATTCCACCCAGACGAATGGTTCGTAAAAAAATATTTGTTGGATTCTCTTCTTTCACAATGCCCTACGATCTAAAATGTTCACTGTCAGAAAAGAAAAAATCCACAATATATATGTATGCTATTCCTTACATTCACTATTCTGTAACTTTAACTATGGATCGTTATTTAGTTCGTTTGCTAGTTACCAGAAGCCTAGAGCTTAGAGCCCTTGCTATTAGGGTATTGTTTTACAACATCACACTAAATCGCCTATTTAACAATCTGGAAGCGTATTGCGAAATTTACTGTCGGTCGACATACACACACACACACACACAAATAGGCACTCTAAAAAAAACCTGTCTGCATTGCTATTCCTACATTTCGGATCGAAGCTAATTAAATTTCCAGGACGCAAACATTAAACTAGTTGGCTGCCATTCCACGGAGCCATAAACTTTTTTAAATCCTAAAACAGTTGACGACACAGCATTGGATGGCCACGAATGATTCCAAATATCATAAAGTGCGCATAAAACGCAAATATTTTCTGGAATGAAAAAAAAGGTCGTTGTGTCTCAAAATTCTCAGTCGTAAAGTTTTTAAATTGTTTGCTAGGCTAGCATGCAGATATGCAGCAGCCGTTTGCTTCTTGCACACTGTCGTCTTTGCAAGCGAGAAATAGTAGAAAGAGAGAGAAAGAGAGAAAACGAAAACTGGAGCTCCATTTTAATTAATACCATGAATATAAAGTGAAAGAGAGTTGAGTGAATTAGCTGATTCAAATTTTATCGTTTGCCATAAAGTTTAACATTAATATTGAAGCGTATAGGTAGGTACTCTAATAGCCCAGAGGTTTGCATAGATTTCAATTCGCATATATCGTTAGTGTAGCCAATATTCAACGTTAGAGAATTATGAGATTTCCATTTAACGCTCAACAACAAGAAATTTGTATTTCTATAAATTCTAAAAATAAATTTGGAAAGTTGGTATCTCAAGTCCGTCGGTCTGTCTGTAGTCTGTCTGTAGTCTGTTGGCGTTGTAGCTCTATAACGGCTTGACCTAGGACAACGAATTTTGGTATGCATATTAAAGGGCTACCGGCTACGCAATGTAAGGGTTTTCGTTAATCATATATACAGGGTGTCCAAAATATTAAGCGTCAATATAAGAACGGTAGAAGCTACGAGGTTGTTTCCATCTCGAGGCGGGGTGGTTTGTCGAGGGAAGTCATAGGTAAAGGCTTTTACCAATTTTTGGCAATGGATTTACCCATTTGAAGTTTGGATAAATTTCATTTCACATAAATATAGAAACATACTACCTTGTTTTCCTAGAGTTTTCATAAACTCTGAACAAACATTGTTTCTTTTATTTTCTCCTACATTCAATGAAGGTGGGGATCAAATTTGATTCGAAACGTACAGAATTTTGGCAGCAAAGTTTTGAATTTGACAAGGTTATAGTAAAATCCATTCTCCATATATGGTCGATATAAAACCATTTCTTCAAAAACAAGTCCAATGACATAATATTCATAATATGAGGGAAAAGGTAAAGTATTTTCTTGTTCGTTGACGAAACGATAATTCAAAAAGTCGACTATAGAATTATGCAAAAAAATCCATAAAGTACACTTACATGTTGAATGAAGTTCTAATTAAACGTTATGTGTATTATCTCTACAAAACATTTATAAATTCTGATATGTTGAAATAAAAAATGGTGGCGTAAAAACTACAACTTGATGTATAAAATCTAAACAGGATAGTAACTCTGAATGAATGAATACTATTTGGAATCTGGAACCGTTGGTGTAAATAGAATCAAAAATTATAAAAACCACTTTAAACACCAACACTTTATATTGTCAAACCCGACAATTGTTTCGCCAACAAGGTTGGCATCTTCAGTTACAGGTTAACCTCCTGAAGATGCCAACCTTGTTGGCGAAAAAATTGTCGGGTTTGACAATATAAAGTGTTGGTGTTTAAAGTTGAAATTCCGTGTTTATTATTTTTGACTGAATAAATGAACTCAAATAATGAATTGCAAAAAAAGGTTGGAAATCCAGGGGACCTGACCTGCCATTAATCTCCCAAACTCAGAGTCAAAATGTTCTTAAGAATACAGTTCGTTTTATAATAAAGCTTTTGCCCTTAAATACATTCGCAATAAATTTTTAATTATCAACATTATATCAAGTATATCTAGTAGTAATAAAGCTTTACTTTTACCCGTTTAAATTATTGTAACCATGTGAGGGAAAGCCTCGTTTAGTTTCTTAAAATTTCTATTTTTAATAGCCCAAAAGTGAAAATAAGATAAGTTTATAGGTGCTTCCAGACTCAACTTATGGTAGTTGTAGTTTAGAAATGTCCTTGAAATTGCCCAGGATACTCATGCGACTGTAATATAGATGTTCATTATTTGCTCAAGCTACTGCTTTCTAATGGAGCCCATCCACGCCACTACTTCGGGTAGATTCGAGACAAAAGATGAGAAACATTTTGAATCATGGTTTGTCACACAAGACCGCCACGGGGTGATGGCATAGTTTTACTACCTCTAGTACCATATATTGATTACTACTATAGTATAGTACCAAAATTGTAGATAGTAATTCATATTTTCAACATAGACCTTTGCGGGTCTGAGGGAAAAGGAAATCGACGATTCATAGACGTGCGGCTATTATTAAAAAGAATCTATTTATATAATAATGCTTTATGAAATCCCTATCCGCACGCCGAAACATGAGTTACTATCTACAATTTTGGTACTACGCTATAGTTCGGTCAAAGCCGAGACCAAAATGCGACAGTGCAAACATCTCTTTATCCCTCGCTCTGTCCTTATCTATATACTGTGCGTTATGCCATGCTTATTAGTAGAGATTACAAGGCCTGAAATGTAGCCTAAAGGCCATTTTCGTTTGCAATGTGCGGCGTGTCCAGTATATAGAGACATACAAGATACAACAGATGCGTGATACCTCTGCTACCACCGCTTATAGGGATTAACAATATACGAGTTTTAAATATAACACTTAAACCTTCGTCTATTGTGAATAAACTGTCTGAAGTATGTCTGAAAAGGTAGAAACTAGACAACCTCGATTCAATTTTTAGATAAGCAATATTAGTAGATGAATACTAAATGATCCTATTAAGTTTAATCCTTTACCTATATTTACCTACATTATTTTAATTTTTATACTCATTATTTTCTGGTATATAGCGAAAAAATGTTTTAGTAGAACTTTTTGTTTCAAACTTTGGCACTTCAAATCGAATCATTTCTAAAATGAGGAGAGAGTTCATTGCATTGTTTAGTTCTTTTTCCTGAAAACATTTCTAGATTTTCATACTTTGCAATTCCGGGTTGTTCATGGCAAGCCGTGAAAGAAGGCGAAATTGAATTTTCTCTGTATCTGTCGAAGAAAAAGACAAGAACCGAGCTCATTGTAGCTGTTCCTTGGAAAATATAAAAAGGCAAAGCTATAACCTCGTTTCTTCTCCTTATGACATTAGTTCAGTTGAGGCTGGCACATCGTTCTGCATATTTTACGAGACCTTTCATCTATGAAAGATATTTCTCTTTGTATGATCCCATTCTGGTTTTTGTTTACTCACTCAAATTCTGGGCTGAATTATGAATGTTAAAATAAAACTTTATTTATGCTCATATGTATAACGAGAGGCTCTGTTTTTGTGGACTCTTCTCCATTAATCCAATTCAGAAAATACAAGAACACTGGAAAGAGTACTGGAGTTTTAGGGAATAAATTTCGATTTACTTACAAGCTCAAGTTATAATGATAATTGAAATCATGGAATTATATATCTGTAAGACTTTATAAATACTTATTACGAACCATCATCATGACTCGTAATAAATCTATTCTAATGGCAAGTCTGGTAGTAGTTGTAAAATAAGTTTAATCATAATAATAATTAGATACCTATACAGTTTTATTAACTTATGTTGGATGTTAACTGTAAATCCGTACTGATGTATTCTGCGTGATCTTTTTCCAAAATCTACAATTATTGATTAAATTGCCACTGCGACTGAACATTGAAAAAGACACCATATTGACTCGCTGTCTAATCTAGCACACAGTTATAAACTCTATGTTATAACTTATAAAAATGGCTGCTAAAACTGATTTCCAGAAATGTATTTTTGGTTTTCAATACTCTGATTGAAAAATGTGTTAATAGAACTATAGAACACCTCCGAAATACGATGCGTGGTCTAAGATTATTCTTATCAATCAACACAGTTTCTTGATTTGGAAAGGATATAAGTAGGTAAGTATCTACTAATTTTGAGGAAATTTATCAAAAAGAAATCTGACTCAATATGTCAACTATGAACAAAGACATTGTTTCATTAAATTCTAATCACTTAATCTATTTGATCATCAAGAAACCATCATGGCAAATATTTAAAGATGTATCGCTAAAATGGCTTGGAAAGTAATAATTCATCATTGAACTGTTATCATCCTAGTTTTCACATAAAAGGATTATTTTTCTTACGATTATTTTGTCATAAAGTTTTTATAACTCTTTTCCACCCTCACAATAAAAAGTTATTTTACGATTAGCCATTCGTTAAGTAATTTCGAGGGAATAAAATTTTCTACTAGGTAGTTTGAGAGCTTATAAAGTTTATAATTACACAACCATACCGCCCTAGTGCGTTTTACCAAGAGTATTTTAACGAGCTTTATTCTTATCGCTATATAAGTATTCGCATTACAGTCAAAAGCTCATAGTTATACATTGTTGCACTAGGTTATTTGAATATTAAGAACCCAGCTATACAATACACGAGATTAATATCAAATACGAATAAGACTAATAAATTATGCTACGAACTCCATATGAACTACTTATTCCAGTAATAATGCTGTAGTGATGATAGATAATAATATTTGTGGATAAAAAGCGATCGCTAAAAATCTTACATCAACAATAATTATTATTATCTCAATATTGAAGCTTGGCGCTGCTGATGAAATCACTTTTAATTAGGTTTAGTAGATAGTTGAATTGAAATATTGAAATTGTAAAAAGGTTAGGAATTCTGAAAAGTTCTCAATCTATCAATGAAAGTCGTGTCAAAATCGGCTATGGTGCTTGCGAGATCAGCCCGGACAATCAAATAGACCGCCCAGATAATAAGTAATGATTATTATATGACAAGCTATATTCAGTTGTTAATAAGACTTGAATCTTATTACGCTTCCAAATATTATTATATGTCCTTACATAGGTATTCCAGTTAGAGTTATCTATATTAACACACAAAATAATCTGTGAATGCTATCAACAACAACCATGTGGCCAAATACTCAAGGCGATAATTGCACTAAAGTTATATAGAAATATCTGGCTCTCATCCATACAAATAAGAGATCTGTGGTAGGTTTCTTCGATGTCCGGGTAGGACGAGAAAAGTAAAAGTCACATATTTTGTTGAAACTGGTCATAATGATAGCTTATATAATTTACAGTTTACTATATGTTTTTATCCTAAAAAAGTGCACTGTTTCTATAATAGGACTTAATAATTAACTGCCCAAATAAATTTGAACGAATATTCCTTTGCGACTTCTATGACGATATACTTCATCTACAAGCTTACATAACAATATCATGTAGCTAAGATTGGGTTCGAAATTCAGCTATTATAAGGCAGAATAACTAGGAACCTGTGGAAGTTGTTGCCGCTAATCTGTTTATCATCTGGTAAGAAGAAGTAGCTATATAAACGATGTATATTTTCAGTTGAACAAAAGTCTAGAATAATCTGGATCAGAAATTGAGCTACTTTCGGTTTGTTTCGATTAATATAACGCTTGTTGTGACTTTTGTCCTGAAATCAACATAAAGAAGTATCGATCACGAGAAAGGGGTTATAAGTCAATAGTAGTTCAGACCATGTTCAGACGGTGAAGTCGGTGAAAGGTGATTATCAGAGTGATAGACACATGGCTAAACGTTACATTATTTTTAGTAGATAAAACAAAATAAGAAACAAGTTAAGATAAAATAAAAAAGTTGAACATGCTCATTTCCATGGGGGCGCTTATACACGAAATAAACCAAATTAAGAAATAAGAATAAGAACTAAAGATGGCCAACTTTCATCTTTATTTCTTATTTTATTTTATTTTGTTTGGAAACTGATAATGCGCATGATCAACCACCAGAGAACACTTAACTTGCATACAACACAAAAGTTTTTGTCAAAAAAGCTGTGATTTGATTGGTTCATTCTTATTTCTTATTTTATTTTCGTCATCAGTATAAACCAATCTTTTTTGAGGTTATTCTTATTTCAATTTTAATTTGTTTCTTATTTTATTTTATTTACTGTATAAACTCACCTTTACCGAGTAAAATACTTGCACGCTTTGTTTATTTTGATAATTTAGAACGAAAGTAATATATGTTTTTTATTTTTGTTTATCATGCGAACTTATAAAAGAAAACTTCAAGAGGTTCTTACACTTCTCAAGAATTAAATGATTCAGCAAAAGCTTTCAATGATGAGAGAGAGAGAGAGAAATGCTTTATTGTCGAAAAAATATAAATTTTGTAGACAAAGCAAAATAAAAATATCAAAATCAAAATCAAACAATACACAAACAAAACAAAGTCAAAACTGAATTAAATAAATTTATATAATATAAAACAAAAATATAAATATATAAAGATGTAAAAATATAAGATAATAAGTATAAGAATGTAACTACAGTTGTATATTCGGTTAGAAAATAAGTTAATATACAGCTGTAAATTCATTCAGAAGGTAAACACTAACTAAATCACAAAAAACAAAAACAAATTGTTTACAAACAATAAACCAGTGCGTGAGTTGAGCAGAAACGTGCCTTTGTGAAAAAGTCGTTAACTGCATAAAAGGCATTATCTAGGTAGTAGGTAATTTAATTGAAAGATTGGCAAAATCTGGGAAAAGCCGTTATAGATTTAATTTCGTGTGACAGATGATTTTACATTACAAAAGACCCTTAGGATATCAAACATCAAATAATATTCACTAAACCAGTGGGTGTAAGAAGCTTAATATTAAGTATTAGCAATTTTTAACAAAAATGTCGCTTACTGCATACAAGGCTCTCTCCAGTGAGTATGATTTCAAAACCTTTCGAAATTCAGGAAAAGATGAATGCCACCGCTAAAGAATTCAGTATCAAACGGACTTAAAAAAAAAAGATTCTGAAGATGGTGATTCTTCGATTGGTTGGTTGTACAGCACCGAGGCAAGAATGTTCTATCACGCAAGAGGATTCCATAATTTTTTTTTTTTTATATATGGCTTTAATCCTCTACAGATATTCCTCGAAAGAGTTCGTCGCCATACCTACGAGTGTGCTGTTAAATTCGTCATTAAAATTCAATTATCCTGGACTACAAATAAGATGGACAGAAAAGAATAGCAATGTTTCTAAAACGAAATTATGAGAAAGCCAGAACCCCTTTGTAAGGCAACAACATTTAATGCTCAGAAGGTCAATGTTACTTTTGACAAATATGCTGAGTAAAGAATAAACATGTATTCAGTGCCCCAGACAAATGTAATGTTGATGAAATAGGAGTGTCCACTGTGTTGAAGCCAAATAAAATTGTAGCTGCCAAGGGTAAGCGTAACGTCGGCGCTATGACTTCCGGGGAGCAAGGAACTAATGTTAGAGTAGTGACTGCTGTATCTCATTAAGGAAGCACAGTACCTCCTTTGTTTGTACTTTCCAGGAAAATAATAAAGATCCACTTTTTTAAAGGAGCAGACAATGCCAATAGATGGGTTACAGACGAATAATTATTTCAGTTTATGCAGCATTTAATAAAACATGTAAAACCATTCAAGAAGCACTGTGTGAAAGGAAGTAATGTTAGAGTAGTGACTGCTGTATCACATTAAGGAAACACAGTACCTCCTTTGTTTGTGCTTTCCAGTAAAATAATTAAGATCCACTTTCTTAAAGGAGCAGACAATGCTTGTGGATGGGTTACAGATGAAGAATTATTTCGGTTTATGCAACATTTAATAAAACATGTAAAACCATCCAAGAAGCACTGTGTTTTGTTAATATTAGATAACCACTCCTATCATTTAAACGTGGAGACACTAAATTTGGCAAGAGAACGGGATTGTAATGTAGTCGTTTCCACCGCTTTGTAGCCACAAGCTGCAGCCGTTGAATGTCTCAGTGTTTGGATTCTTCAAAAAATATTGCAATGCTGCTCAAGATACATGGATACGTCCAGGCGAAACTTTAACTATTTATGATATGCCAAAAACTGTTGACGATTCATTGCCATGCACTCATTCAAGAATGAATATTGTCAACGGTTTTCAAAAGAATGGCATCATCTCATATAATGCGAACTTTTTTAGTTTTGATGAGTTTTGACCATTTTAAATAACCGATCGTCCAAATCCAGAAACTGTCGAATTGAGAAAACATCATCCAGTGCACGTTTTAATAACCAACACAGAACCTGAACCTACTCCATCTACATCCACCAATCCAGCTGAATCTGAACCTGGTACAAGCAAAAAAAAGAAGCAGTTGGATTCTCCCCAGAATTTGTTCGAACATACCCAAAGGCAAAACATTGATGAAAAAGGAAACTGACTGTTTGTAAAATGATACTTTAGTCAAGTGATGAAAGCAAAGATGATGACTATTCCTGCCTGGTTCAAAGCCTACTCTGAAAGTTTACCAGGGGAAACATGGATCCAATGCCAAGTTTGTAAGGAGTGGTCACATACAAAATGTGCTCCAGTTGCTAGACTTACTTTCGTTTCTATTAATAGCATCAGTGACATCGATTATTAAGTTACCAAGATATCAATGATATATTTTTTTTCAAATAAGCTTTATTAATAATTACGTTAATGTTGAAGCCAAAGTAAAGTCGAAAGACTGTGTCTAATCGAAAAGTCGGGCTTAAGATATCTTGAGTTCTTGTTGATTCTATTTTATGTTTAATATTAAAATAAAATTACTTTTGGTTTCAATATTACGTCAATAAAAGACTATAATAAAAAGTTAATTGTCAAATTGATTTTATTGTAAGTCTAGCAAACACTGAACCTATGGTTTGGCTAGAATTTCTAACTGCTCAATTTATCCTATAACGTTGTTCAACTTACCTCACCTATGAGGTAGGTTGAGCATTTCTGACTTTCTTCACTTGAACGGATGTAGCTCTTAATTGCGATTTGACAGAAATAAATTACTGTGGACAGTCAGATAAGCCATTTAGACTTATCGTTCAGGAGCTATGACCTATCAAGTGAAAAATTGCTCAAATAGCCCCGCCCTACTCTAATGTCAAGGAAGCCCTAATAGAGGTGCAAATAATACCTAAACTCATAAAAATAACCATTATAACAATTACAAAATCAAAAGCAACGATGAAGATGTAGCAATGGAAGTGAGGCAAAGACAAGAGTAAATGAGTCATAAGCATTTTATAATATAGCTCTGCTGCTTCTTTCTTCATAGTCCAACGTCGAGTACGACGTGAGGTGAGCCCACACGTCTATTTGTGAAAAGCGTAATTTCATAAATATATATAAATAAATAAACAGGATCAATTCGCCGGATCCGAATGGCACTATTTGAAAAGCTGAACTAGGCATTATTACTAGGAGACTCCGTGAAAAATCTTCACGGAGACGAACTGGGATCTAATGCACGGCAGTCGGACGCGCAAACCACTACGCCACAGTGCACAAAGCTATATTATAAATAATAAATCAATCGAAACGAGACAATGTTTATTAAATCCACAAATTTGTGCTTCTGCGAATAATTTCGGGATCTCTAAAATAAAGTGGCTCAAGAAGTTCACAAACAAAATGAAAAGAGTGGGATACAGATATAATTGGTAATAAACTCTTATATTACCAACATAAAACGCGTAGAAAATAAACTTAATTTATTTTTAACATTATTTATTTTCATTATTTCTTATTTTGTAACTATAGATTACTTAATTTTTGAAAATTTCATGTGTAAGTTTCAAAATCTACAACGATGGTTAAGGTCAAGCAGAAAACACTAAAAAAACGTTTTTGATATGGGGGACACTTTTATTTTTAATTTTATTCTATTTTCATGGTTTCAACTGTATACCTATTAAGATTCAATATATACAGCCCATTGACAGACGAACGGACGGATAACGGAGGCTCAGTAATATTGGTAATAAGGTCCCGTTGGCAGCCTTTGGGAACCCTTAAAAACAAGTAAAATAAATAGGAACCTTATCAAAGCTCTAAAGAAGCGAATAATTGGCATTGACTCCCGAAAATTAGCTGAGAAGACTTGAGCATAGGAAAGATTATTACTAGAATGTATGGGGAAATAATAGTACAAGAACAATAATGGCGTATCCGAAACAACAGGGAAATAAATGATAAAGGTAAGTATATATATAAGTATATATGCTTAATAATGAGTATATTGTAGTATGTATCAAATAGGAAAGATTAGTATGGTCAGGACATGTGCAAAGAATGGTTGAAGAGAGAATGGCGATGGAGATAATGAACGTTAGGGTATATGCAACGAGAAGAAAAGGAAGACTCCGGCTCAGATGAATGGATGAGGCTGCTGAAGATCCGCGAGTATGCGTGTGACCGATTGCGGTATGACAGCATAAACCTATTGCCTGGATATGCGACAAGCGTTAAGAACATGCTGCTTTTGTAAATTGTTTAGAATATGGGGATCTAATCGCTATCGTTATGGGAAGCATTCCACTGGTCAATAATAGATGAAGTAATATACATGAATGACTAAATTAGAGAACTTCTTTGAAAATAGAAATATTATTTTTAGATTCCAGATTTCGACAGCAAGATAGAACTGGGTACAATAATTAGTAACTACCCAAATAGCTAGCTTTTGCCGTAATTGCAAACATCACAACTAATTTTTAATAACTGGCAGCAAACACCCCACTTTTGTTCCAGAAACGACCATTAAGGATTTGATTTTGAACTGAGTATTATCACAGAGATGTGACAAAATGACGCGTTTTTATGCTGCTTCATCGAAGTTCAAAGCTTGTGGTTTCATTAAGCGATTGAATGCTTTCATCGGAGAAGTTCATCAGAGCTATAAAGACTTGTGGCTGTTCGTTTCGAACGACGAATTCCTTTCCTCTACCACCACTATAATATAACACTTCTTATCAATCTCTTATTTGACGACGTTTTCGTTGATTACCGTTAAAATCTCTGCTTTGTCGATTCATCAGGTACGTGATTTAAATTGAAAGCTTCCAGTTCATTAGAAAATGCGGTTCTACACTTTCACGTTGATTAAAGAACGAGATTTGATTTTCGATTATTGGATTATATCAGTTTCTCATTCTCGTAGAATTATATTTATGCAATCAAAATCTCTAAGACGTATTGTAAAGTCTTTCAAGCATCAATTTGGGTGACCAGCGCGTTACTATTTATTATAGATAATAGATAGGTATATAATACAAATAATAATTGCTGTCATGCAATCACTATTACCGTTTTGTTATTTTGAAGAACATATTCAATAAAATAGTAATGAAAATATCAATCATAATTTAGTTGTATCCCGCGCTTTATATTGGAAAAGCGTTTTCGTTTCAATGGAGTTATGCGGATAACAAGACCCATACTCTATGGAGCGATACTAAAATGCTCGATGTCTATATTTTAACTCCAGAGTGCAGAGATCTGAGGCAAAACCCGTTTTTACTCAAGTGGAACATAAAGCTCGAAGCTTTTAGTCAGCCTAATTTGAGGTCTCATTACGCGATTGGTTGCTTTTATTGAGGAAGTTCATTAATGTTTGAAAGGTTCCTATTATACTGAAAGCCGTCTCTCTATGGATCATATATAATGTTGCACTTATTGATTTTCAGACTGCATTAGCCTGAAATATATTGGAAGAGGTTCTATGTGGTTGATTTCCAATATGTTGCCAATCATTAACTTTCAGATCAATATGACTTCATACTCTATAAAATATAATCGAATGATTCACTTTAAAACGTATACCTAATATGCTAATACTAGAAGCTAAAATATACTGTAGGAACAAGTACTCTCTCACTTTGTAAACGGAAATTTTTCCCTACAAGAATTTCTGAGAAAGGAATAGGTAGCTGGGAAGTTAAATGCGCAGGAATAAAATTTATTGGTGAAAAGATAAGTATTTAGATAGGGCTCAAGTTAGAAGCGACATCTAGAATTGAAAAGAGATTCTCTCACGACACCATTTGCAACTAATGATTACCAAATACTTTTTAGGACGAGTTTCTATTGCTTTTAGATTACATTCCAAGTTTATGGCTGTACCGATCGCATAGAGTTCTGATAAGATTGAATAGTCTAACTAATGTAAGTAAGAATTAGTTTTATTGAGTACCTTTAGAAATGAGATATTTTGCATTAAATCTGTGTTGATTCTTAATTAGAAATACTAGCTAGATCAACGGATTTTTTGTATGGAATCATCTGATTCAAAAATACCCGAAAATCTTCTTGATTCCCTATTTTTTGTCCTTCTATAGCTTATATTCTTATAAATTGATTGCTGGTAAGCAAATGGAAAATCTTATCTCTGAAATAATCAGTCTGAAGATTGATTTACCATACATTAATAAACATGGTAAAAACTATGTTGATTTTACTTCCAACCTGATTCATGCAATTCCAAGTCATATGTTTATTTCATATAAATAGTAGATATATATACAGAATGACAGTACATTATGGCGATAATTGCAACGAGTTATTGTATATGTGGAGTAGGTAAGTGTCGTCGAGTTTCGTTGGCAAATGGAAGGAGCTCCCGTATCAGTCGTTTTAAAAACACAGGAATGCAACTGCTGCACTTTGCTGGGTCTGTTCCGCACAGCAGTGGGACTTGTTCAGAGTCGGCTCCTTGTACATATTGTGAATGTATATGAAAGGCTTGACTTCGTTGCTTAACTGTAGCGAGTTAACAAACTTTTAACCAAAATTAGTAAATTGTATTGAATTATGCAAGTCTAGATGTTATAATAAGGCTCACATAACTCCGAATTGCAAATTTACCCACCTAGTAATGATAGTTTACGTGGAATTATTTTATTAAAACCCTTATATCGGCAGTATGAACAGCCACGATTCGAAGGTCTCAATTCATAGTCGGGCAGCTTAGTGTACACATTCTTCTTTCCCTTCGCTGTCAACTTGTGAGGTTGGCGCTGTGGTTGGTGAATGACATTGAAATAGCCGCATGCGCATGTGTGCAAGACAGATAGAACGAGAAACCCCTTTTTGACCGTCTCCCAAACGGAGGAGGTATACAATTTGTGGTGGCACTTTTTAGTTGGTAACACAAATCTTCTATCTACCAATAACAGCATAACTTCAAAGTTACTAAGAGAATTAAAAATTCGTCGTTTTAAGACCTGTCTGTATGTTTATAATAGTTAAATATTACTTATAATGGAAATTGAATTAAATGAATGCAGAATCCTGGTAATTGATTATGTTTCTATTGCTATTTATTTTTATAAATTGTGCAGATCATTTCCCGTGAATGTATAAGTTTTGCATTAATTTCATCAAACAGTCAAGTACCTCACGGAGTGAGCAAAACGCTTAAATTTTCTATCTGCTCTGTCTTCCGTGGGTTCGGAATAAGGAAATATTCTTGTATTCATAATCAAAAGTTGACACAATTTCGACATTTAGTACCATGATGAATACAAACAATTTTGAAAGCAAATATGAAATGAATTGGTTCCATTATTAAAACTATGAGGGTTTTTCAATTAAGTTTAAGTAATGTGTATTTATGAATACGGCAGATTTCTTAATTCAGTAAACTCTTTTATATTCGAAAAAATCATACTGTCAATAACTTTCAGATAGCTCAATACATTTATGAAGGAAATATGCATTCTGGAAAGCAAGTAGAGGTAATTCTGGTAGATCTGTACCTAACTATATATATATATATATATATATATTGTTTGGTTCTGAATTCTTGACTGGTTTATTATTTGATAAAATAGATTTTTGTAAAAAAAATTTGCCCCGACGAAGAGAATAAACATTCTCGAAAGCTTGGCATAATCCAAAGAATTTTATTTATTAAATGACTGCATCCCCAACAAAGATTTATTTTATTATATATATATATATATATATATATATATATATATATATATATATATATAACATAATATTATAAAGCATCCTGGCCTGATAGCAAAGAATTCTCCCAAATTCAGCAGCTGTATATTAGTAAGACCACTATAACAATAACTGCCCCAAACACCCACTCATGGAGTCTGCTATTTACTACAAAAATTCATTATAACCTGGATCCTGACCTGGATGAACACAATGAGAATAGATAGATTCAGTGTCATCCGTTGTACAAGGGAAAAGTAGAACAGCGACTCATGTGTTTTTATTAGAACTACAAGCAATTACATTTCATATTTTCTTCACGGTTTTCTTTTCATAGAAAGTGACATTTTATTATTAAGACCGCCCATGTTCTTTGGTGGATTGTGGAATAAGAATAAATGGTAGAAAATGGAAAATTATGGTATCAATTTAATGTCAAGTTCTGTTATCTCCAGGAGTGACGGGAACAGATTCCTCTCGGAAAATATTTATAATACAAAAAATTCAATCAAAAATTCAAAAAAAGATCAGTGCATACTAAAGAGCTCTACTTAAACAGTGTCATGGATAAACGGAATCTTTTCCAACATTTTGATAGATTTCAATGATCTCCAATTTCTTTTAAATTGCTTCGTGCACGGAATGCTCGTTAAAATGAGTGTCCATAAATATTTAATCGACAGATAGGAACTTCGAATGGTCTAAACACTAAAAGTTTACTTTATAATGGCTCCCCTATACCCATGAAAATCTATTGTACCCAGAAACACGAACGAACAAACAACATTGCCATGAAGTATTTTGCAGTTGGTTGTTTCCAATTTCGAGAAATTCCTTTTATCATATGTTAATCCGCCAAACTAGTAATCCCAATAGATTTCTCTTGAGTTAAATACTGCCACTTTATCACGACGTGTTCTTGTTGTATTTAGTTTCCTCGCAGTCTTATCTCTGAAGCAGATAAATCGATTTATTGCTTAGAGATTAATGCTTTTTGCTCTGCTCTATATAAAGCCCCATGGCAAAATCTTATTAGGATCAGATATAATCTGTTACACAAAGGCATTATATTTATTCTTTGAGACCAAATTGTTGTACACATACAAAGCTTTTAGTTTGATAAAACACAACATAATCAACTTTGCTCTCAAACGAGAGTAGGTATTTTATTACAGAAGTAGGTAAATAAAAAAAAAGGATATTATGAGACAATTTCAAATAGAAACTAAGGCGTAAATTATTTTTTACAAAAAATTGGACCGACTTTATCAGTTGTTGCAATGAAAAATACAAAATAATATTAATTCTATTGGTGCTGGTTCTTTTGGAGTTGGTGCCTACAACAACAAACTACAATGGCACAACTTCAAAATTACCAGCACCAATAGAATTGATATTATTTTGTATTTTTCAGTGCAACAACTGATAAAGTCGGTCCAATTTTTTGTAAAAATATTTATTTCACATTTTTTAGTGTAACATTAGTCATGGAAATTGTTGAATATTCAACTAATACCCAAAAAGATATAGGTAGGTTTAGCTTGTACATAGCGGAAATACGTTGATATGCGTATATCACCTATTTCAGACTTTACCATTGCGAAACTCGGAAACCGTGACTCTTTTGAAAAAATGTTCAATTTAAACGTTTCCGGATATGGTCCCCTTTCTAATTTTCAAATCTCGAATTCGATTTTCGGAAAAATTTGCCCCTTCCACATAGCTGAAACACATATTTCAGACTGTAGCGCGGAAACGTATAATTATTTACCAATTTAAACATTTCCGGATATGGAATTTTCATTAATTCTGTCGTCTCGGATTTTCAATTTTCGAGAAAAATTGCACCCTCCACCCCCTTTGGGGGCAGTTTTTGGATGGAAGGAGATTTTGGATTTGATTTTTCTCGATATGGGACCATTTTCCAACTCTCCTCTTTCAAATGAAACAAAAATCGTCTAAATCGAAGTACGTTTCCTTTTTCAAAACGCAACTTACAACCGAATTGTATACCTTCTCCTTTTTTTGAAGTCGGTCAATAAAATTACGAATCTTTCTATTATATTGTTGTAGAAAATACTATAAGTGGAGTTAACGGAAAATATTGAAAAAATATACCTATTCACATTAAAAAATTGTATTGCAATGAATCGTTGTATCAGCTAGAGATATATTATAGGTATAATATAACTCTGTCGAATAGTAAATTATTGTAATGGGTTAAATTCTAGAGAATTTTAATTTAAATTAAATAATTAGTAGATTTTGATGCCGAGTGCTATTCAATAATAGTTTAGAATTAGTGAATATCTACTGCCTTAAACTGGTAAAAGTGTCGACCAAGCAGTACCTAATGGGTAGATAAAATACTTTTGGCACACATATTTTAGACATTACGGCTGCTGTAATCCCTCGGTTTGGGAAGTCGCTCAAAAAAACACTTTGTATATGGTAACAAAATATCACGAGTGATCAAATACTGTCACAGGCTGGAATGTAGAAACGAGAAAAATGCGGTCTGAATTACAATTCAGCCAAAATAACTTCGAAAATTAATCAATATAAACCGAGAAACTACTTTAAGATATATATTTTATTGATTTGACAACTTTTTACCTCATTTTTTTTTTTCAAGATTTTATCCTGAAATATTTATAAGAAACAAACAATGACCACATGTTTTTTAAGAAATTCAATCGGTTTGTGACCTGAGTATGGAACATTTGTCTGTTGATAAATTTGTACAAAATTTGTAAAAAAATTGTCGTAATGAAGAAGAATCATTCATTGAAGGGATCATCCATACGACACATATATTTATTTAAATCTAATCAATATTGCTGCTAGTTGACGTACAATTGCTTTGAGAAATAACTCAAGAATCAAACTCAAAGTTGATTATACACTCTTGTTAACAACAAGCTAATAATTATTGGTAAAATTGGAAGTCTCATAACTTCTATATTTTATTCCCATTTCTGAACATTTTAGCAAACTGTAGATAAAATGAGTATTTCAACTTGTATATACAATTTTTGGTAAAATAATATTGTTTTGATCATTATACAGGAGTAATTAGAAAGTTATTATGTAAACCTGATTTTACATGGAAGAATCCTGAAGCCAAGATCTTTCTAAATTGTTATTTTTGTTAAAACCCATTTCTTTCTTACCTACATTATGTTATCAGATTCATGTCCTTAGGTTCATTCGTTTATTTTTTATAGCGAAACTTGTTACCCTCAGTTTACCTCAGGAAATATTATTCTTGAACAATTGTCCTCCCGGAAGTCTGTAATAACAAAATAAAGTGACCAGCATTTTCACCCGATCTCATTTCCATAGAGTATGTGTGGAAATGCATCGTAAGCTAATCAGAGATCGCCATGTAGCTCCGGGTATGATATTTAAGCTTCGTTTAGCCCTTCCTTATTAATCGCAAAATATTTCTGAAGATGATTCTCATAACTTTATTCAAAGTATAAATTAATGTACCCAGGTTAAAGCTAGAGGTGGTTATAACAAATATTACACAAAATTTGTAAAAAGGGTGTTTCTAGGTTAGGAATTGTTTGCGTAAATACATTTTTTTTGTCGTTTTATGTGTGATACCGAAATTGCTTATTAGAACTAAACAATACATTGTTGAGTTATCCCTTCTTGACACACAAGCTAAGCTTTCATACTTAACATTACTCAAGAATGCTCAAAGCCACTTATTAAATAAAACTTTCTACAATAACTAGGATGGGCTTTATTAGTTGTTGCACTAAAAAATATAGAAAATTATTAATTCTACTGGTTCTGGTAATTTTGGAGTTGTGCAGTTATAGGTAGATAGATTTTTGGTACCAACTTCAAGAGTACCAGCAGCAGAGGAATGAATTTATATTTTTCAGTTCACAAATCAATATAGTCGGTCGTAGTTTTTGTAAGAAAATTTTATCTCACATTTTGGGTGTATCATTAATCACCAAAGTTCACTTGAACAAACAGTTTCTACATATTCGTATTATCTATGTTATCGTCTTATATTTATTATCATTATTCTAAGATCTCAAAACATCCAGAAACACACATAGGTATTTCAGACTTTATAAATGCTGTAATTCAGAGAACAATTTTTTTGTTAAACGGCCAATTTAAATGTTGCTGGGTATGGTGTTTTCTCAGCACTCAGTCGAATTATATAACTCCTTCGTTTGGAAGTCGGCGAAAAATAGGTAACATTTTTAAAATGTTGGCGACAAGTTTTTTCGCTCTCAAAAATGAACCATTGCACCGAAAGACATAATCCAAATGACAAAATGTAGGAAATGAATGGTTTCTAACAATAATTGGTATTTTTAAAGAATTTGGCGACGAGATTATTCCACAAGTTGTTTTGAAATTAGGGTTATATAACAATTTTTCAGTTACCCCTGTATAATGACTAAAACAACATAGTAGCTATGTATCCAACCAATCAATGCAATAAGTTATTTTATCGACAGTTTGCTGAAAAATATGAAAATTAGATATTGTTAATTAAGTCGCTTAAGTTATTGATATTAATTTAATAAAAACATTGCATAATAATGAATAAGTACTTATTATAGAAATATAGTATAATAATTACACTCAGACCCTTTTTTTGCTCAACTATATGCACACGTCAAACTGAAACGCCTGATTTTTCTACCAGTAAATTAGGTTGTTCTATCTAATTCTTCCATCCATCATACGTTCTAAAACTAATTATACATCACTTTGCTACCTGTACTTACACTACCACTATTTGTAGTATGACAAATCCAAATGCAAGTGACAGAACCAGATAACTGAATTCTTTCTAGGACATGAAACTGGGTTCGGGAGTTTGGACATAATATAGAAAATGTGTAGGTACCCGATAGCATAGAAGTGAATTAAGAAAATCCTCTAGAGACATGTACTATTCAAATATTAGAATAATTCGTTATTATTATGAATTGGAATAATTGCCCACAATTTTATTGACAAATCTCATTGTGAAATGCATCGTGAGACATGGTAACCCTATCAAACAAATTGTATAATGAACGATGACTACAAATAAGTACTAAATTTAAAGTTTCAGTCAGAATATGTACATACTATATTGAATTTCAGAGAAAAAACAATTATAAAGTTTGTTAGGCACTGACAGAAAAGTTACTCTTAGTATAATAGAATGTAAAAAAGTGATAATTTCATAGTTTCTTGAATAAATTTAAAATTTCAACAGAATGGCTTAATTTGACTGTAGAAACATGATATATGAAACGACTTACAAATAAATCGTGTTTCTTTTGAAATATTGAAAAATACAGCATTTCAATTGAAAAAACAAAGTTATCGTACTACGAAGTTCTTCAATTTCACCATTATTTACTGAGAAGTGCTACAGCATACTTCGCAATAAAAACTGCTGGAAGAAAGTCCATACTAAGGTTAATCTGTATCATTCAAAAATTTGTTGAAATACTGAGAGATAATCACATGACAGCTCTTCATTTAACCTTCTTCATATTTATATTTTGCTAAAAAACAAGTTTATTTTTAAAACTGCTCATTACATAGAAAAAAGTTTTAGACAAAATGTAGCTGGAAAGATATTCTTAATAAAAATATCACATAAAATACAGGGAGTTCTATTTAGAATAACACAACGACACCCTGTAACTTTTTAATGGAACATCCTGTATAGTTTATAATATTTTTAGGTTGTGGAAGAGACTGCATCAATAAACTTTTAACGTAAAAATTTTATGATATCTGTTATAGCTCAGCCAATATCGAAGTAATACAGGAGTTTGGCCCACCCTGTATATATATACGTTTTCTCTTTTTCTCGGGAATTAGGACTCGATGATTGAAAAATAATGTGGTAGAAATATTGTTGTTAAATCAAAAGTTTATTCTTTGTAATTTCATAATTAAAAATCAAAGAATAAAAATTATAAATAGGTACGTTTCGACCATCATTGTGGTCTTTATCAATTTATAAAAAATTAAACAATCATTCTCTATAACATAAAATAGAAAACCATGGTTTCCAAGAATAAAATAAAATTAACATTTCTTTTCATACGGTGCTTGTTTCAACTACATTTTCTATTTTTTCTTTTTCATTATGGGTATGATGTTCCTGGATTTAGCTTGAGTTATGTTTGCAAATATAGTATATGTTTGTTGAGATCTCCAGGTCTGCTATAACATTGAGAACTCTATTTATAATATTATCGTTGGCATGAAACTCTAGATCGTTGGTCTTAGATAAGGTTATAGAAACACACCGGCACAATTGTTCTACAAACCGGTTCTACTTGCTACTATAACCTTGAGAACCCTGAGAATCATCAAAACCGGTGCACGTTTACTACTCAAAACGCGCGAATAAACAGAAAAAACATACTAAGGAATTGTGTAACTCCTTCATTTTTGAAAATCGGTCAAGAATTAACATTAACTTTATTATTATTAGTAATCGTTCAAATGAACTCACGTAAGTATACTGACTTCAGTGAAGTTTTGTAATGGATTCTAAGGATTCGCATTTAACTTAAAAGTTAATCTCCAACAAATTATTTCCGTCAGTGACAAAATTGTTGGCAACTGATGTTGGAAAATAATTTCAATTTCCATCTCATCATAATTTAGCAATCCCGCCTCCGTGTTTATATATGTACAATACGCCCTCCTACCCACCCAGTATAGTAGTGTGCAGCAACAGCAACCAGTTCTAATCGCTGCTGAATTGACATCGTAACATCGTTTTGCATCTGTGGTCTAACTTTCCGGATGCTATTCGCAAAGTTCTTCAATATTGGGGGGCTTTCAATTGATTTACTATCTGTGTGTGCATTGACAAATATTTTCATGATCATTGGCAGTGGAAGGATTAATTAAAAACTGCTTCAATATAAATGAAAGGATTTAACGTTATCATAGTACTTTGCCTATAGATATGATTAAAATGATTCTAAGAATGTCTTTCCGATAAAAAAAGAATTTTCTGAAATTAGACACAATCATTGATGTTTCTTTTGTAGACCGGCTTTCCAAAAGCAAGATGTATACTATTTGACTGTATATTTGTATTTAGCTTTTTTAAATTTTGAAAGAATACTTCTGAGAAATGGTTCCTCGGCCTGGTCTATTCGAATGATTTCCGTTTTCATGAAGAACATATATGATTTCCTGAAACATTTGTTGTTCCATATTTTGATATATCACAACGTTTCTTAGTTAGAGATCTGAAAAGATCGAAAATTTGTCTTACCCATTTTGGAAACGACTGGGTGTAATTCGGAATATTTGAACAATAAGCAGCTTAAAAGCTATAAATCTGAAGTAATTGCTTTCGCGTTAATGAACTAATCTTTGAGTTAGGTGCCTCTTTGTATAATCAAGACTCCTAGTTGATTTTTTATTCACGCCCAACTCCAATACAGCAATTTGCAGCGATCGTAGCACCTTTTTTGCAGTTAAAAAATTTATTAAGAAAATAATTATTTGATTTTTGAGTTTGTGAATTTATTCATGAAAGAATAAAAAATACGAATCTCTACTAATAATAATCATTATAATCTGTATTGTCCTTATGACAATAATCCCATTGTGTTGGAATCGTCAAAAAAATCCTGAAAATACAAACAAACAAAAAATAAAAAATATATATTATTGAACCTGGCAATTTCAAATATCTTGAAATATATAAAAACTATTTTGCACCAAAAATAACTGAAGGCGCGTTCAAACATTTTGAGCGATAAACTTGATTTAATATATTCGGATAGATGATTAAAAATTCGTGGTCCCATATAGTTCGGTACATTTAGGGTTATTTTGTATTTTGCAACTGGCATGTGAATTAAGCCTTTCTGATGTGTATTCTTGTAATGAAAGTTTTTATTAAGCTTAAAATACTCCCGTTTCAACCTCGGTCAATTTCAAATCGTTTTGGCAGGGGATTTTTCAAATTTTTGTATGGGTAGAACACGTTGTGCAGAAAACACGAATGCTGGGCGCCCGAGGTGGATGGTGTAATGATCGCCATGGTAATCATATGGTTTAAATACATGGTTATAATGGAGTTTAGTTTTGGGTTGCCTTTGGAGGAGGGGTTAATTCTTATTAGTTTGCTTGAGGCTAAAAGCACGTGGTAGGGTGGTCTGATGGAGACAGGAGGATAACCTATCGAGGGACATTAGTGGTCCTACCTTGATACGTGCATGGCATAAAGTTACGTGTTTTGTAAAACCGTTATTAAAGTAAAAAAGAAGAACTGTGACTGAAGATATGTTTTAGAGCCAAACAATACTCAGTAACATCGACAAAGTTTCGATTACGTTATTTAGTCGAAGGAGAGCTGGACAAAAGCACCATGAAGGAATCTACATCCAACAAATATTGAGGAAGAAGATTGAGCTTAAAAAAGGTTATGTTGTAAATATAACACGCGACTCACGACGCTATGTAAATGTTTTTTTATTATTAATTTATGTTCTCATGTACCTATGATATAATTAATATCTAGTATCATTTCCTCATAATTCTTTATATGTTTTCAACGACGATCACACAACACATTGAGATAAATATCACACATAGGTAATGTAAGAAGTAGAAAGATTTTTAAGTTAGTACAAAAGTTCTATAGCTGATAGATTATTTCTTTACAACTTAAAAATCTTTAAGATAACATAGCATAACCTAATGAAATCGCTTCTAGTTTTATTATTGAAACTTACTCTAGTTCACAAGTTGAATAATGTGGAAATACTTACTACACTGAATTAAAATAATAGGAATGTTGAGTGTAGTTGTAATTTTAACTTGATACCTATTTTATCAATAATTGGTAATATTTGAATAACTAAAATATTTTTTTCAGAACATATTTAATTATAAATACTTGAATAAAACTAATTCAAAGTGCAATAAATAATACACTTTATCACGTGACTGCGAACACTAATCAGACCGCATAACGTCATGGACCGCTAAACAAACTAACCAGTCAAAGTCAACAGCAGAGAGAAGATACAATAAATTATTGTATGTTCTCTCTGGTCAATAGTAGTTCCATCAGAGACAACCATAGTTGTCTCTGATTCCATCGTCATTTATCTTCAATATGCTCTGAGATTCATTAGAAATATCTCTTACATTTTTGTTAATAAATAATCAGTGTATTTGGAATAATGGAGGCTGGATTTACTAAAGCTGATAGCTCTAATTTTCCAAGAATAGGTTCTTTGATGGTGGCAAATTTCTTTGCCAGAACCCCCGGATGACAATCTTGCAGTTTAGTCCGCCTATATTGTAGTTTTATAAATACTATGAAGTTCCCATGTGTAACTCTACAGAGATTAGCACACCAGAAAAACAAATATATAAGGAGAAAGTGGTTAACTTTAGCTAGAAGAAATCCAGCATCTTTAACAACCACATCTAAAATTTATTTTTGTGAAGATTACTTCCACATGATTTTCCGTATCTTTTTGAAGCTAAAATTAGAATTCGGTTATTTTTCTGATGAAATAAACAGTGACTCCTATATAAAAAATGTATTGTCAACATAACGCATCTGCATCTGAATTTGAAATCAGTTACTAATGTATTTTCATATAAATTATTATCAGAACTTCAGAAGGTACATCAAAGTGATATTCACAATAATAAAGTGTAGATGTTGTTGTTAAAGACGCTGGATCTCTTCTAGCTAAAGTTAAGTACTTTCTCCTTATATCTTTCTTTTTCGGATCGTAGGTAAATAGTTTATCTGGTGTGCTAATCGCCGTGGACTTACACATGGGAACTGCACAGTATTTATAAAACTTTGTACTTATTCATTTTTCATATGATAATCTCAGTTCTCCAGTACATTAACATTGGCAAACTGATAAATACACAAAGGCCACAGAGGATATATGTGATATATGTATTGCTGTTGTTAGCGAGCCGTGACGTAGTTTGAAGTCCGTGAGTAGTGATGCTGCGAGACTGGTCTTGGTCTTGCAGTCTTGGTCTTGGTCTTGCATTTTCGCAAGACCAAGACCGAGACCAAGACCGTCTATGCAAGACCAAGAACCAAGACCAAGACCAATACTGAGATGCAAGACCAATACCAAGACTAACCTGGTCTTGGTCTTGGTCTTGCTGCAAGACTTGCGAGACTTGCAAGACTCTTGCATTTCCGTAACCAAACACCAAATTGGTAGCAAACATATTATTTTACTCAATGATTAGATAAGAAACGCTAATAAATAACCTAATTAATTTAATCTTTGAACTCCCTTATGATCGATCTTTATTTTACAGATTCTAAAAATATTGAATTAAAAGTTGTTGGGTGAAAAGCGAGTTCATTTTACCTTTCTAGGATTGCCGGATTTCAAAAAAATCTTAAATACCCTATACCTATACCGTAATTTCAGCCCTTCTAGGATTTCACTTACCGAGCTGTTTTCAAAGAATCCCAACAGTTCGTAGCCAGGGGAGGGTAAACTACACGGTTTTTTATTTTTATTATTTTATCTATCGCGCAGAATGTTTTAAGCAAACGTTAAAAATCATCTATAAATCTGAATTTTTTTGATGACATTTATCCAGTGGCCACTTTTGGAGATATTTGAAGTTTTATATTGCCCTTATTTTGAAACTATTTTTTCGATCATGCTCATTAAGTAACTCAACTGAGATATTCACACGACTGACTTTTTAAATAGATACCTAGTTATATAAATGCGCGTATTAAATCTCTAACTGTTCTTAATTTTCATTTTTTGCATTTTTTGGAAAAAGCTTTCTACAAAAATAGAAGTTAGTTTTATCAGAAATACTATTGATCGCTTTCAGAGATTCTTTCTATTTTATTAAAGAAAATGGTACAAAACCATTGTAGAATGAGCAAGAGAATGAGTTATGAAATAGAAGTATGAAGTAGAAGTATGTAGTAAAATGAGTGCTCAGTTGGGACGGATGATACCAAGAAAACACAAGCAAACTGTCACGCTAGTAAGATACGATTCTCATATGTGAATGGTGATTATTAATTTATAAACTTTTACGCATCTCACTTGCCCTAACTTAATTCTAGGCACATAGTTTTATTCTCATTACTTATTCTACATTACCAGGCGTGTTTCTTCTGGACAATGACAATTTTTTTATACGGTCGATATTTACCCATTTCGAATGATAATATAATTATAGGCAATCTTATAAGATTATGAATTACATACTTCCCATGCATATGCAGGGTTCTTCTTCATTTAGATTAAGCAATTACGGTTTAGAATCGCAACAACTTTTCACACTTATAAAAAGATCAAAATTTTTGCAAGAGTCTTGCAAAGTCTTGAAAGTCTTGCAGCAAGAACAAGACCAATACCAAGACCGTATATGCAAGACCAAGACCCAAGACCAAGACTAAAGATTTGATGCAAGACCAAGACCAATACCAAGGGTGCAAGACCAAGACCAATACCAAGACCATATCGGTCTTGGTCTTGGTCTTGCTTTGTGCATCACTATCCGTGAGTGATTTGCGTGTTTCAGCGGGAAAATTGAAAACTATTTTATTTTGAATTTTTTATCGTAGAAATTATTTTTTTTTGCTTATCATATTTTTTCCGTATCTATTAAGGTTCGATCTAAAAGATAGGAACAGTTCGAAAAATTGGTCAACATCCCTATTGTATTTGAATTTGGAATGAAAATTTGTAAATACAGTTATTAAAGATTAAAAAAAAAAATAGTTTCTTGTGAACAACTAAAAACTTTTGACATTTGAAAAGTTTTCTCAATCGTCCTTAAAATACAAAATATTTCAAAAACAACTGTTCTCCGCTAACTTCATCTCTCGTGTTATTTTTTTATCAATGCTAGAATTAGAAATCCACACGGTCTTTCTATTTACATAAAAATACCAATTTTAAATTTTAAGAGAATGATAATAGGTATCAAGAAACTTGAGTAAAGATAATTACGTGAGATTCTAGTTTCCTTTCTTAAAATACTTCTGTTGTTAATTAACTAATGATTTAAAGGCCGGAAGAAAGAGGTTGTTTAATAATTGATATATGATTGGGAACATAATGAATCAAAATTCCGCATGTGAATAACCTAATTAAATAGGTATAGGTATATATGTCTCCATACAGTGAAATAATTTTGTGCCTAATAATTATTTGGCTCAATGTCAACATCAGGTTCCAAGCACTTTTTGCCAAACTTTACGGACATTTTATTGGAGATAGGGGGTGCTAGGTGGAGAAAATATAGGTGTAGGGATATGTAAAGTTAAACGGTTAATAATGTATAACAAATAACGAGAGTTAAAAAATCGCACAGAACGAAACGTAAACGGAGCTATAATGTTGCTATGAATTATGTATTTTCAAACTTTGATGCCCCAATTATTTGAAGAGCCGCTGTGTGTACAGTGTTGCCATATGTACAATTTGCTGTTGCAAATATTCCGAATACACGAAGATTTTCTTATTTTCACAATATTATATTTTATTTTGAAAGATCACTTTCCCTTGCTCTTAAATAGGCCAATCTACTTTTAGCTTCAATGAAAGATTCAATTATTTGAGATTTGAGCATGCGCAATAGGATTCTAGATTATGAATGTTAAATAATCGCTGCATGATTTATTTAATGTTAATTAGATTTTTCAACAGTTACTGTTCTTGACTAGATTCAGGTTTTGGGAAAATGTTTGTTTCGTTTAATAATTACTAGATAACTCCATTCTAATTCACTATTAGGTATACGTTTATATTTATAATATCATTCCACTAAATCCTTAACGTCAAATAATCGCTGCCTGGTGTGTTTAATATTTATTACACTGTTGTTGGCTAGGTTTGTGTTGTGATTAAAGGTTTTTCACTTTCACACTCACAATTCCATTGTGGCACTCATTATAAGTTCATTTCTAAAACTTTCTCACAAAAACATTAACGCGACAACGTCGCATACTTTTGTCACTTGAGACAGCAACAGGGCTTTCTTGATATGTTTTTCAGTGCGATATTTTAATTTTTGCTAATATACCTTATAAATTAGTGATCGTTTAACGTTGCATGTTCCTATAGGTACCCATATTTTTCCAACCCAACACCACCTATCGTCCAACCTCCCGTAAGCTAGTTGAGGGCTTGGAGCCTAAAAAATGCACGGAACCTGATTTTGATCATTACCATTATCTTATCATCCACGTTATCTTATTCCGTCAAGTGGTTATTTAAAAAAAAAAAAAATGTTATTTAGATGTAGGTCTAGAGTAATAGTTTTATTTACAATGGTCGTTTTCCAGACAGGCATAGATTCAATCAAAAGTTTAACAGACAGAGATCCTGAAGTCAACATTTGTCATCTTTAAGTTTTAATTTTCAATTTTCTAGCGTCAAAAGCTATAGAGTATTTTGAAAACAATAAACCTATTTATTGAATATTTGACTGCCTAAATTTTGTGCAATGGTTGATCCACAGGATCGAAATATGAGCTCATTTCTCTAAAACTCGAAACCAATCTACTGAACTATCCCACATACGAGTATTTGAGTCCACTGTAGCAACAATTAAGACGTATCTCCTCTTCTAATAGGGTATGGCGATTCCATTCAAATTTTAAGATCCTGTAAATATAAAGTTCTCAATCTAATATCAATCATTAAGTAATCATGCTCAACATGTACCTCAGGTAATCGTGAATGTAAGTGCCTGTTAACTTTCTCGTAACATATTGATAAAGCGAGCGATCTACCATCTGCGCGCCTGATTCGTTTTCCATTATCTTTCCCCCATTTTCAATACCTCACCAAACAGGCTGTACCGTTAGAATGAGCCCTGCTTTTAAAGGGGTTCTGAATATCTGAGAAAAGTGTTAATTTCATGGGTGGAGCTCCTACATACAGCAAATAATCTCGTCCTGCGGCTTATGCGCTGAAAGGCTTCTATTGTGTGTGTAGGCTCTGGAATTCAGGACAAGCTGGGTAGGAACTTTTATTAAAATGCAAAATAATGGGCGAGATCTCGAAGTTTACACGTATCCATTATCTTATGAAAGGCCTTATTATGTGTGGTCTCCTCACAAGCATAACGTCAAAGTATGATGGAAAAAGTAGTTTGTTAGAGTATGAGATAGGGGATGAAATGTTCATGGACGTATACAAACATACCTTGTCCTCATATAACACAAAGCACTACTACTGCAGCTACAATATTAGAAGAAGAAAAGACTAGATTATAGTTACATTTAATTAAGTCAGCAAAATGAGAGCATAAAGTTGAGGTTTTCTCTATTCACACAAAGGCTATAGTATTCCCATAATTCACTATAATTTTGAAAAAGATTTCTCACATTTAATTAGTGTACGATTACTTTGGACAGAGATAATGAAAATTAATTGCAAACTAAACTTGTACCTACTACTTTATTTGTGAGCCAGAAACTAGAAGACTAGTACATTATAATGTTATAGGTACTCTAACGTCAAGATACATGTATCAGAGATGGAAGCTTATCAGTTATTGCTTGAATTTGTGATCAAATAGCATTTGATTGCCCAAACATATTATATGAAAATTATATCTTCAAAAAGAAAAAAATATCAGAATCCTAAAGTCCAAAATATATTTGATGGTTGAATTGTCATTTTTCAATTGTTAAAGCAGTCCTATTAATAAACCAAACCTTGAATACCAAAATCTAGCTTTTTTCAAACGGAACATATATCCTCCTGGGACCTAGATATGTTTTTTATAAATTAGAGCCGTCAAACTCAAAAACGTAATAGAATATGCATAAATAAACATTATTTCTAAGTAAAGTTTTTTTATTTATTTTTTTAGTTTTTGAGATACATGACGTCCATTAAAATGGACATTGGGTCTTATAATATACAAAAAAAACTTATTTTGTGAAGTCTAAATAACTAGGAAATGTTTTAAGACCAAAAACTTACACTTATAACATTCAAAATGTAAAATTTAAACATGAACTAAAATTTATTTGTTATGGAACTCAATAAAACAGTTTCTGTTTCCAGTTTTGCACAAAAATGTGTCACAGGTATTACAGAAAAACTTAGTCTTTTTAGCACAATTTTGATTTTAGCATCTGACCGAATTTTTCAAATTTGTGGCAATCTCTGGAAAATGTTGTTGTCGCTTTTGTGCAGTCGCAGATGGTGAATTAACAATATTACCTTCAGGGTTACCTCTGGTTTGTATACCTCGCACGAATTCATGTGTAGCACTGGATTCATTTGTCAAAAGATACATAGCAATCTCGATCTTAAAATTTCAAAAATTGCTTCATTTGTCGAGGCGGAATATAAAATATCTTTGCATGTCTCCGATAGAAAATCCATGAGTTTGCCATTGCCAAATCAAAACAATGGAAGATTACTCTAACGGTCCATTTTTTTGGTCTGGCCTAAATTCTATAATAGCTGATCACCCGATCCATCAAATCAATCCCTCCCATACATTCATTATATTTAGCAACAATGTGAGGTCTTGAAACCTGAATGTATAGTCTTTCTTGGACCACCTTCTACACTCATCGGTGGGTTGCATTCCAGTGCCAGTAGATGCCAATAGCACAGATTTTAGATCGTACCATTGTACAACCACTATTTTGCCATCCTGTCTTACTATTTGCTCCAAGCTACCTCGACCTATCTTGGCCATCATTTTGTCCGAAGTTAAATGTACTGCCGCTTGCAGTCGAGATTTTATTATCGTTCCCGTACAATACAGGTTTTGTTGATGCAGATATTCGAGAAGTGGTATTGTGGTGAAATATCTATCACAGTACACATGAGTTCCAGGAAATAGTGTCCTTACAAGGCGAATGACAGCAGAAGGTCCAACACCAAGGCGTTTTACTGTATCATCAGGAAAAGTATTTTTGCCTTGATACAATTCAATATCGACTATAAGTCCATCGGGAGCAGCAGCAACAACATTTTTCAAGCCCTCTGGGCTGGGCTTTCCCTGGATGAACTGCTTCATTTGACAAGTTCCTGTAAATGATATCATCTGTTCATCTATTGCGACTGCTTTTTCTCTTGGTAGCTGCAAACATCCCTGCCTCACTTTTTCCAAAACAGAACGTACTTTCCAAAATTTGTCATTTTCTCATTCCGCCTCTGAGATACTGCCATCAAGTATAACTTTCAAGTTACTTCTTAAAGAAAAAAACCTATTTCTATTCATAAAATCTGCGATAGCTGCAACCCTTGTTGTCTTCACCCAGTACATTCTGATTCTCGGATATTTTAGGCAAGACATTAAACAAACTATAGCAAAAAACTGTTTCACCTCATTAAGTGTCAATTTAAGCGATACCCCTTTTAGTTCAACATATCTTGCATTTGTGCAATTACACACTTTTTGGAAAAACTCATCGTCAAAGTACATGGCCAGATACGTTTTTTCCTGTCCAATCACAACGGAGCTCGGAGCTACATTCACTGGAAGGACCTTCAAAATTTGAAGATATGAAATGATCATCTCTATTCCAGAACTGTGGCTGTAAAACTTGTTTTGTCGCTCTTAAGTTTTTTCTGACGATACTAAGAGGAAGTCTGTCCTCATCTTCCTCGTCACTACTGCACACCTCTTCTTCATTTATTGTTCCTTCTTCTCTTCTTTCAACAAAATTTTCCGCAATTTCAATTTCCTCTTCATCATCTGATATCTGAACATCAGAATCTTCGTCTGCAATGAGTTCCAGAATTTGTTCCAATTTTTTGTCATCTTCTCCTGGCCGAAGCACGGCTTTGCTGCCAAAAATTGCTAAAACAAATTTTATAAATGAATTTAAAATAATAATGAGATAAGCCCAATGTCCATTTAAATGGACGTGAAGAGTTTAGGCTGGTATAAAAGTTATGTGACAATTTTATTACCAAAATGATATGTGACTTTGTCTATTAAACATAATTAAACATGATTACGCATAAAAAGCGGCAAAATGTATAAGAGAACATGATTCTTACTATCGTAACGAGAGCCGTGTGAAGCCGCCATCGCTACCGAAAACAAAACAAACCGATTCATATATACGGCGCTCGAATACTGGGCACAAATGAAATAGGAGGCATCACACACACATAGCACACAAGCTGCGTAAATATAAAACTAACGAAATAGACACAATAAAATCACATGTCCATTTGAATGGACGCTGGATCCCAGGATATTTTAAGTTCTTTTCTTTCTCAATCGATCCATACTAGCATTTGCTTTACCTACCCCAGAAGTCCTAAGATGTCTTTGTTGTTTGAAAATTACAAAAAATCTGATTTATAAAAATACTATTTTATATTTCAATCTTTATCTTATATATGAACTAGCTGAATACCCGTGCTGCGCTAGGGTACCTAAGAACTACTCATTTTACGTCAAGTGGATTGAGAAGGATCGTAAATAATTAACGAACCGATATTTTGAAACACCCTGTATACATTTTTGAGAAATCTGAAAATATGTAAAAAATGTAATAAAATAGACGTGTTCAAGCATTTTTCCGAAAAGGTGATCCTTCTTGAAATAAAGAAAATTGTTTAATTTAAGGGGTGCATATATCCCTCTGGAATTTGAGAATTGGGAAATCCCAAATTATCTAACCTCTATACCCTAAAATCAACCTGCGTGCCAAATTTAAGCTTTTTACTTCAAGCGGTTTGACCAGGATCGTGATTAATTAATGATCCGATTTTTTAAGCACCCTGTAGAAATTTTGTATTAATCCTAAGATAAGTAAAAAATAAAATCAAAGATGGCTATTTAAATAAAATATATTGTTTAATTTAAGGGGCAGTTTCATCCCCCTGGGATTTGAGTTTTGAAAAATCCCTTCTTATCGAACCTCTACACCCTACAATCAACCTGTCTGCCAAAATTCAGCTTTTTTCATCGAGAGGTTTGAGCAGGATCGTGATTAATCAGTGAGTGAGCGGTCAGTCACCTAACTCTTTTATATATTAGTATAGATTGCGTCTGCCTTTTCATTATCTTCTTATACGAATTAACGCTTCCTTCCTCCAAATAAAGTTTTTATCACTTAAATTTGGATTTCTCTATCCAGATTTACAGGGAATTGCATTTATTGCTTAAAAACTCTAAGTAACTAAAATACAGATGGGTCGAGACGAGCTTGCTGATCATTGAGTCTGCAGGCGATCATGACAACGACATATCCCTTTGATTGAAGACTTAGGTACTATTTCATGTCTATTTCAATGTCTAGAGGGCAATGATAATATCAATTCTATTGGTACTGGTACTTTTGAGGTCATCAAAATCGTTGAACGTTCACTAATATCAAAGAAGATAGTACTTATCCTATTACCCATGTAAGATATTCTTTGCTTGTACTTGTTATTATTCAGAGATCTCAAAACATTGCTGCAGAAATATACATATTTCAGACTTTCCCTCTGCTGTATCTCGAAAACCGTAGCTTCTTTTGAAAAATGTCCATTTTAGATGTTGCTACATATAATCTCTTCTTTAATTTGGCCATCTCACATTTTCAATTTTCTTTACCAATGCTATATCTTTTGAAAATATGTTCAATTTAAACGTTTCCGAATATGGTATCATCTTTATTTTGTCCGTCTCAGATTTTAGATTTTCGAGAAAATTACCATATTCACCACCTTCGGGACCGGTTTTTAGAGGGACGGAGATTTAGATTTTTAGTTCTTCTAAATATGGGACCATTTTTCAACTCTCTTCCTTCAAATGAATAAAAATCAAAAATCGGAGCAAACAGCCATACATAAAAAGCAAACATACAACCAAATTGTATATCTCTTCCTTTTTTTAAAAGTCGATGAAAAATATATGTTCATCTATCTGCATTAATGACGTTACGGCAAGATCGCTGAATTAACGATACTGTAAGTCGGATTTAGCTTTTCGAATAATTTATAAATTCACTAACTTTTCATACTGCACAAAATATAGACAAATGACCTTGCTTGTGAATTGAGATTCATCAAGCCCTGGTCATCATTCTAGGTTAGATACACTGAATACCTATTTTTAATATTACCCAATAGATTTATCAGCTAAGTACTGATCATTCGTTTCAACACCTTGGCAATGAGGTTGTCTTTTTTGATATTTTATTCTATACTTCTGAAGTCTTTAATTTTATCTTGAAACTCGGGTAGCGGAAAGTTTCCCGAAAACAAATGCCCTAATGAAAATTCCTCGAATGCAATTGCCCGAAGAGACAATTGCTCGAATAGAACATTTCCCGAATGAAAAGTTGCCCGAACAACAATTGACCAAATGGATAATTCCCCGAAAATTTTAAATAACTTGTCTCCTGCCTATTTTTGAAGAAATAAAGGACAAAAACAATGTTTCATACCCAATGATTATATTATTATTGAAAAATATTAAATATGATGGTTACATAAAAAGTAAAATACTCGTAAATATAACATAAACCATATTAAATCAGAATTTTAAAGTAGAAAAATATTCTTTTGTCAAGTTGTTAATATGTACACAAAAAGAATAAGCTACTAATAGGATAAGTTGTGGGCTATACCACGCAGATATTCATAAGCCCTTATAGGATCGTAACCTTCCACAAGTCGTTGAATGCGTTCAGCACAATCCCGATATTTTCTTCGAGGCGCAGGGCCTTCCATACCAACTATGAATTGCTCAATCTGCAGGTCATGCAAACTTTGTTTTCTCTGTATGGCCTCGAAGAATTTCCATATATTTGGATAATCAGCTGCAATCTGTTGTTCGAATCCTCGATGCCATCCTTCGATCGAGTTAGTGGTGTAGCATTGTAGCAACTCCATAGTTCATGCATAAATCGAGCCGACCGGCGACCCTGGCATCTTTGAGGACGACCAATCCAAGTATGTTGAAAGTAGTCAATAACTGTTTGATCTTCTGTAGGCAATACATTTTCACCACAAACAGCCTCAAAAGTTTCGACAACATTTGCTGAAGGCATAATGATAAATGCGTAATTATTTTATTTCGAGGAACTTCTCGTTCGACAAATTTCTCATTCGGTGAATGTTCTATTCGGGATATTGTGTTGTTGGGCAACGGCATTCGGGGAATTTTCCTTCGGTCAATTATTTTCGTACAATTTTCCTAGACCCTTCCAACTCTATACTATTGACCTAATATAAATAATTTTTTAGATTACTATTGAGATATCCAAAATTTTTGAGAGCAACTATTTGTTTTATCCCCTGTCAACACTTCCAGTACTTCAGTTATTCATACATAAGTAAATATTTCTATTAATTAATTTAAAATAAATGATAACATGGCAAATCTGCCCCCTCACTTTCTGCCTCATTTCTTCTAATTTACCTATTATTGACTGCAGGCTTTGAAAAGCATATTTTAAGACATCGTATTCTTCTGGTTATTATCATTATGTAAGTTGGATGGTAATATGGATGTTTTTTTTGAGAGTTAAAACCTAAACAATGTAATAGGTATATTTAAACCCAAGTATTAGACTAGTAGTCTACTAAAGAGAGCTACTATCACTCTGAAACTTAAGGCTGATCACATACCCATTGAAATGAGACAAGATTGGCGACATTCAGTAATTCCATTGACTTAAATGAATCACTATGTCGAAAAACACCCTGGCCATCCATCCGATGTTTACTTCAAGATCGATTTGCAATCGTTGTAGACCATTTTCCCGAAACGTTCGCCATGAACCTCTTGAACTGAAAACACAATCGACTTTTTATGTAAATGCATCACCCTTCTCCACAATGTAAACACAACTAATGCGACATATTTACAAACGAGCCGTATTCCTCTAGTAGTAGAAACGAAAAAGGGGGAGTAAATATATCCATTTGATTTACGGAATCCGACCCAAAAAAAACTGTTTGCTACGTCTGACTTCTGTTTGCGGTCTGCTGATTGCTCTGGAGCTAGTGGATGTGTATTTACTTATGAATAAGACAAAAAGAAAATCGCGTGTGTACCTAGTTATCTTCTATTGAAATAAAACTGTAAAATCTGTACTAATATAAATATAAAAGTGTGTTATGTAGGTACTATCACGTCATAACCACTAAACCAGTTTAGTATAGAGATAGCAACCTGAAAAGACTATGTTGAGTTCAGTCTGTGTCTTACATTTTTTACAAGCTGAATCTATTTTCATCGAATTTCTAATAATATTATGAATATGTTCGAAACCATAGGTAACCTTTTTTATTAGAAAATTGTTCTATTTTTATAAATTTTTACAAAACAACCAATTTTGATTTGACAAAATTTAGATACTTTGATATGTTTGGGGATTTCATATGAACCGCAGAACACCCATCTTGTAAGAAAATATTACTTCGAGAAAAAATCCCTCTTCTCCTTTTCCCATGGTAGTCTTTCATCACTCTAATAAAAATAGAATGATCAAAACTGGTAAAATATAGAATAATTGCGTACTTATCTATATATATAAAGAACAATCTTCGGCTCGTTCGATTTGAATGAAATTTTCAGGAGATCTTCGGACATGTTTGGAGAGTGCAAATAAGAAATCTGTGATAAAAATAAAGCATGTGTTGCTCTGAAAGAAGAGATTATTTATTGATCTTCAAATCTTATAGTAATAAGAAACAACAATTAAAACTATCACTAATATCTTACCTAAATGAAGAGAAACAACATTTGAAGCTATCGCTTCACAAACTCCTATCTGTTTTGAAATCAATCAGCAATTTTCAAATTTTCCCTTATGTGTCAGGGGTTAGTGTTAGTGTGCGAGTAGTTCAAACTTAATGAAGATCTCTATATAGATCTTCATTTACTTATATATAAATACATCTATACATATAAATATGGGGGTCTTAAAGCAACAGAAGCCAAAACAACAATTTAGAGAATTTTTGCCTGTCTGTATTTTTATACGCGCATGACGCAATAATACTACATTTAACTGAATGAAGTTTTCACCCATAAATTACTAGAGGTCTAACTTAAAATATAGGCTACATTTTATCGCGTATGCCTGTCTTTCTGTATGTTTGTACACGCATAACGCAAAAAACTGCCGCATGGAATTGAATGCACATGACTTTGGACTCATGTATTTTAGATAAAACTATCGGCTGTAAATCAAGAACTTTATATATATAATAAATTCAAACATGACATGATATAAAATTTATTCAATCAAAACTTCTACTTTTGTTTTGTCTGGAATGATGACGTCGGCACTCAACTTGCCTGTAAATAATGAGTGCAAGGAGGTTTGGCGGGGCCATTTTATTATACCTACATACAATTCGACTGTATATTTTGATGAATCTTTTTACTTTCCTACGCTACGTAGCTGTATAAGGAAAGTGTTTTAATCGTGTGAAATTTTCGATATCGAGATTTTCACAAATGTTGACGTTTCAGAGTTTTCTAAGTCTAATAAACATATTTTCAGCCATTGGTCTGTCTGTCTGTCTGAATGTCTGTCAGTGACAGCATTAGCTCAAGAATGGATCGGTGTGTTTTGTTGCTTCCTTTTTTATTTTGTTTGGAACCATTACCACTTGTCGGTAGCACTGAATGAGAATCCTCTATACACTGGGTGCTGAATTATAGCCAAAAAACGTGATTTGCTCAAGACTATAGCGCGAAAACAGCTCTAAGGATTTTGATTAAACTTGCCTTAAGTATTCTTCTGAAAGCCCAACCACATACAGCGCCATCTCTGAGACAAAGCACAAAAAAAGTTATGCTTGAATAAAATTCCATAATTTCCACATGTTTCTCCAGATTCCAGCTAAACGTTTCATCTTGCGAAAAAATATTTCATGACCATTGTTGTTTGTCTTGACATGCTGAAAAAATTAGTGGTAGCACGATTTGACTAGAGGAGTTTTACTTTACTAATGCTATTATCGTCGCTATGTATGGAAAGTATGGTTATGGTGTAAAAATTTTTATTCACTGGAATTTGCCTGCGAGCGGTAGGAAAGTCGTGTGAGTTGACACACCAGATTTTTTCATTTGGAAGAGGATGGCTGGGAGATATTTCCGTAATTAAATTTGTTGTTGATCGAGGTTATCCCCTTTCGAATACTAGACTATCTATTTAAGTTTACTAGTGATCTGCCAATTTATATGCGGTATAACGATTTGGCTTGTTAGCTATGTAAGAATCAGGATATGTGTATCGAATCTCTGTCGCGTAGATAGGTAACTACTGCTTTTTTCCATCGAAATCACTTTCCTTTGTTTATTAAGAAAATCATAATGTGGTATTTGAGTAGTTAGTTTATTGGTAAACGGTTTGAAAATACTTCTCTGTACGCTATAAACAGTTATTAACTGTAAAATTGCCTTTAAAAAAACTAGGACCGATTTTATTAGATGTTGCAGGGAATACTGAAGATTTTGAAATTGGTGCTAAGAGTCTTCTATAGCTGATGATATTTAGTATACGTCGAATTAATGCATCACGAGTGTCTACTTTTACATTGTACATCTCATTTTTGAACCAGATCCAAAAACAGTAAACTAGAGGTGTAAGTTCTGGGGATCTTGGAGGCCAATTAATAGGGCCACCTCGACCAATCCAACGCCCTGGGAAACTTTTGTCCAAATGTTGCTTAACTTGACGAGCGAAATGTGCAGGAGCACTATCGGGTTGATAGTACATTTGCATTCTGATGTTAACAAGAATATCCTCTAGTAGTTCTTTTGTATTTGTTTTGTAGAAAATTGAAGAACTGATCTCCTGTGAGACGATTATCCAAAGTGAAAGGGACAATAAAATTATTTTCGAGCATACCACACCACACGTTTACAGAATACTTATGTTGAGAATTAATTTCGACTGTTGCGTGGGGACTTTCGTCTAACTATACATGAGAGTTACGAGTATAATTAATACCATCACGGGTAAATGTTGCTTCATTCGTAAAAGAGATATGCGGTTTATTATTTATCCATCGACAAAATTCCATACATATAGTATAATCTTTCGGTGGTAGGTGTTGTACTTTATGTAGGTATTGTACTTTATGTACATGGTAAAGATCTACACCTAGCTCGTGAAGAGTGTCTGTTACTCTTTTTTGAGGGATGCCTCATTGGGTACCAATTCTTCGTTAACTGGTCGTTGCATCTTTTTCTACTAAATCCAGGATATTTTCTACTTCTTCTGAATCTTTTTGAGTAGCCCTTTCAGATGTTATGCTAGCACTAGAAAGCTTACATTCTCGCACAATTCGTTGAAAACTCTGATAAAGACGTTTTTATTAAGATGTCTTTGATGTGGAAACGGTTGACGATATTGTTCAGCAGCTGTAGCATTTCCGTTACAGAAACCATAAAAAAGCACCATATTTGCATATTCTGAAAGTTAAATGTATGATGAAGTAGACCCTGCCTTTTTTCTTTATTTATTAAATAGTTAGATACTTTATCAATGGACAAGAAGATCTGAAATATACTTTTATCTAACTACTAACATACAAGTAAAAAAAATTTTGTTAATCGATAGAATATGACAAGCAAGAAAAATGTCCAAGGCTTGTAGGTATCGATATCATGATCTTCTATTCATTTTTGTATGACCTTCAGTAATTAATAATGCTATTCATCATTTATTATTATTGATTATATAACTCCGCCTGTATGGTTGACGGGTGAACTGAGTAGTTCAACGATCATACAGCCCGGTGCCAAGCTCGGGTAAAAGGAGGAGGGTTCTCAGGCTAGGCTAGCACCCTGTCTGAGGTAAAAGAAACATACCGGTCACAGAACTGAAGGGACAGTCTCGGAAATCAATCGGAATCATACTACGACGACACACGCTATGAAAAGGAATAAACGACCTGGGAGATGCAAACGCACCATAACTGCTGGAAAATAACATCATGGAACGGCCGAGACCAGGAAATTGTTAACGAAATGAAACAGCACAAGATTTACATATGCGCTCTATCAGAAACGAAGAGGAAAGGACAGGGCACATCAAGATATGATAACTACATCCTAGCATACAGCGGAAGAGCTAAGCAAGAACGAGCATAATCGGGAGTGGGAATAATACTCCACGAGAATTACGAACAATGTATAGAGAGCATAGAGTGCATTAATGACAGAATCCTGAAAATATCTCTAAAAATCAACCACACGCAGACACACTTAATAAGCACATATGCACCGAATATAAGTAAACCCACAGAAGAGAGCGAAACATTTTATGCACACCTACAAAATACTATAGACAAACTAAGCAACACGGATAAGATCAGGAGTTGATGATTGACTTCGTAATAAGTAACATAGGCACAGATCACAATCTACTACTGTGTAAAATGGTCATGGAAAAACCCCACAGGATCAAAAAACCTCCAGTAAACATCGAAAAGTTTAATATTGAATCACTGACAGATGATAGCACGAGAAGCCTGTATGAGAACCGATCAACAAATAAACTGAAAGGACTTAATACGATGGAGTGTGACGTGGAAAGCTGCTGGAATAAAATCAAATCATGCATCGTAGAGGCAGCCGAAGAATCCATTGGCAGAAGAAAAGTCAACATAAATTGTACCAATAATAGCAAAAAACCCTGGTTCTACCACGAAGTTAAAAAACTTTCGCAACAGAAAAAGAAATCCTACCTCATATACAGGAGCTCACCAACGCCAGAAGAACACTCCGAATATATAGAAGTGAGAAATACAAATATCAAACAGGGAAGAACAATAAGGCTTCAGACGAAACAGATCCACGTCCGACGCCGTATTCATTATCAAACAACTGAAAGAAAAATCAGTCGCATATGTCTGCTTCATCGATCTGACCAAGGCACTTGATAGGGTTCGCCTCTACGACATCATGAATATACTGATAGCGAAAAAAACGCCAGACGCCATCGTAAGAGCAGTCCGCAGTCTCAATATGATCAACACGACTAAAGTAAAGGCAGGAGACACTTATACGGAAGATATACTGACACCAGGGGGCATCAGACAAGGGGTGACAGCCTGAGCCCATTTCTGTTCAATCTCTTAATAGACAGAATAATAGAGGAAGTATCATCACTAAATATGGGATACAGAATGGGACAGAATAAAAGAATCAGCATGTTATGCCACGCCGATGATGCAGCTATTTTTGCTGAAACGGAGGACGATCTACAGAGACAACTACACAAATTCTGCCAGGTCAGCCAAGCGACGAACATGACCATTCAATTCAAATATCTGGGTATGGATCTGTCGAATTATCACGACCCAGTGAAGGACCTAAGAAGCCAGATCAACAAAGCGACTGCCATGTCAGGCTGTTAAGGCAGATAATATGGGCAAACGAATACATGCGAAAAGATAGCAAGGTCAGGATCTATAAGACCTGTATCAGGCTAATCATGACATACGGAATAGAAACCAAAGAAGAAACCAACAAAACGAAAAGTAGCCAAATTGAGAACGCTTAGGACTATAATGGGAGAAACAAGGAGAGACCAAATTAGGAACACTGACATCAGGGAACAATGCGGGGTGCAAGACATCGTAAGATAGGGGAGACAAAGAAAAAGATGTTGGTACGCTCACGTGAGAAGAATGGAAAAGTGCAGACTGCCATGCATCGTACTTGCAGGGAAACCAATAGGAAAAAGAGCACCCGGAAGACCACCTAAGAGATGGAAGGACAGCTGGCAGTCTACCTCTCAGGAACTGATACAGAGGAACCTGCAACCTGCGAGAGATCTTAAATATGAATAAGAAGAAGAAGAAGAGGATTATGTTACATCTAGAAGCCTCATAGGAAGTAATAAATCAATATAAATAGATCCCAAAATGAGGAGGATTGCATTTAGAATTTATCTCATTTTTCAATAATGATGATTAGTCTCTATTCATTGGAAGGTGGAGTATAGAAAAATATTCTCGTATTGAAATTTTCAGTAGATATTTCTTCATTTGAAAGAAGTCTCCAAAAGTGCTGAAGCAGCTTTTTTCAACCTGGGAGGAGAGAGAAAATATATCTCCAGAATGAAATGATTTGAACGTTTTTTTTAATTCAAGGGTATTCAAGCTAGGATATATTTTGAAATCACTGAATATAAGAAACAGTTAGCAATCTTGATAATCAATAATAGGTATGATTATTGCAAAAACGTTAAATGGTGTACTGAAAAACAAAAAAAAAACAATAGTAATTCTTTCGCAAAATACTGGTAAATTGATGCCAAAAGCCTTCTATCTACTTTTTTTCACAAGCTCAAAACTTTTGCTACGATGAGATTTGATTTTTTTATTTGACATTATGGCCAAGTAAGAGGTAATGATGAACAAAGACTTTCGTATCTTACCTCTTTCAAAATTACCAGGAGGTACAAATAGAATATGATTTTAGATTTTTTCGTACATCTCATAAAGCCACTACCGAAAAATTACCTATCTATAGTTATTCTAGTTAGGTCATGATAACTGTACCTATTGAATTCAATATTATACGTGGTTTTCTTATTGATAATTTTGTAGCTTCAATCTAAACACATTGCAATCAATGTTACATTGTATATGGGAAGTATTTTTATCATCTTATTTACAATTGGCCAATCTAACGATATTTGAACAAGAAAGACAGTTCCACGCGATGTACATAGATCGATAAACATAAGGTTATTTGATTACATGATAAGATTATATTATAGGCATAAAATGGTTAGCTACATTTGATGGAATGGTTGGATGGCAAATTGAAAGAAAAAATAATAAATAATGTATGTGACCAATCCATTAGATGACACGAAATGATTTTTATTCAAATAAAAAAATATGTATTCAATACTAAAATATTAATTTAGTTGAAAGTAGGTTGATATATTTTACTTATTATATATAGAATACAAAAAGTAAAAGTACAGATGCAATTTTTAAGGACAAATATAATCTGGGAACTACTATATTGTAGATATGGATAATTTCAAAAACTTTCAGCCAACCTAATATATGCAACCAATCGCATCTATACAACTACCTCAATACGTCCAACCTACTTCTAATAATTATAATTACCCCCGTCAATCAATCAATGCAATTAACCAACCCTAATCAATATCATTCCAACTTCATACAATAATAAGCGACAGTGAAGATGAACCAATACTAACCACAATACAGTGCAGGAAGTCCCAAATAAGAAAATAACAAAAATATTTAGCCACACTCAAATAATAAATAGAACATTCCGTAAAAAATGGCTAACAATATTTCAAATATTAGCACCAAGATAGCTGAAACATGAAGAAAGTGATGATGTATATGAATAATTCTATAATAATCCACCGAACACACCTTTAAAAGGAAAATAAAGAATATATAGTTGTCATCCGAAATCTACATCACACATACAAGAAATAAAAATAGATGGTGAAAATGAAGGATACAAGGTAGGAAGTATATCCAATATTTGAAACAGAATAACGAATGAACCATTACCTACATAATATGTATCTTCTATGTAGATGTTGAGCCAGCATTAAAATAAAGAAATTTATAATACATTTTTTACAAAATCATATAGCAATCTACCATTTGCCTGCGATAAATGCGGAGGTCCGCATCATGGTCTATAATCAGTTTATAGACCATGGGTCCGCATGACAACAAAATATAAGAAAAGAGAAAACAGATTTACTGGCTAAATGTATAGGTAACGGAGACCACCTTGATAATAATCTTGGATGTATTTTTTATCAGGAACTTCAATGTAAAATTGGACGAAAAATTACAAACTCTCATTGTTCTATTAGATAAAATGGTAGAATAACACAAACGAATTTAAATTCACCAACTCAGGAACCATCGAATATATCTTAACAATCAAAAAAGAACAAAGTAACAGCACAACAGAAGAAGTTTAATTTTTCCAATTTATTGAAGAATTTAAAATAATGTTCTTCCAACATATGGAATAGAACACATACACATCTAAAGTGTGTATATGGACACACAGATCTTAACTTCAAGAACTTCAAGAACTTTGAAACTATAAAGGCCAAAGTACGTAGAAATTATCCATTTGTTAGCAACAAACATATTTAAATCACAATTTTGCGATATTTGTCCACAAATCCAACAATTTCTACAAGGCAATTAGCATTCAAATCAGGAATATATATGGCATCATTTCTAAAGATTCTCAAAAAACATGCCCAAATTCAACATTTATTTAATAATTTTTACTTTCGAATATGTTACCACAGTCAGTTCTAAAAGTTTGAGCATACTTCTAGTGAAAATAACACTGTATAAAAAAAAATTTTCTTGATAAAATGAACAATTTCGATATAAATTTTTGAAATGCTATTGCAAGTTGACAATTTTTGGAACACTCTTCCCACACCCATATCATAGCTATTTCCTTTAAAAAAAACTAATTCGGAAAGCTATCTCAAAAAAATATTGGAAATTCGTAAAAAAATTTCTAAAAGACCACACTAGGAAGAATATTTATTCATACGGTGTGTTAATTTTAGTTTCACAAATTAAGGTATACCTAGCTAAAATTTAAAGAAAACATAAAATATTTATTTAAGCAGTTAAGGTATAGGTCGCTGGAAATATTGAAATATATTCTTAACTTTTGAGTTGTGCAGTTATAGCTATAAGTATGATATCTTTATTGTAGATAGTGACTCATATTTTCAACATAGACCTTTGCGGGTCTGAAGGGAAAGAGAATAGATGATTCATAGGCGTGCAGTTATTATTTAAAATAATTTTTGTGAAAATCTTAGTGTTTAGTGTCTTTGTGTACTTTTATTATGGATTTTCATCAAGTATCAGCTGCGTCTATTCAAAACATGTGATTGAAACTGAATTACTCACAATTTACAAAAAGTAACTGCAAAACGCCTTCCACTATTATTAACAAACAATTTCGGTCTCTGCTTTATAAAATCCCTATCAGCACGCCCAAACATGAGTCACTATCTACAATTGTGGTACTGTGGTATAGATAGAAGAATTTCGGCACCAACGTAAAAAGTATCAGCAAATCATACTAGTATGTATTTTTCAGAGCACAAACTGATAAAGTCGGTCCTAGTTTGTTGTAAAAATGTTTTATTGCTCAATTTTGATGTATCATTAGCCATCAAATCGTTTAACTTTAACTTATACCATAGAAGATAGTACCTATCCTATTACCCGCGTGTATCTTTGCTTATACGTGAATCTGTCAGTACGACTGGGACCTAAAGGTGGAGGGTTTCATGACATATGTAGGAGAAACTCTCATGCTGTTCTCTTTTGGTGTACCTATATCTGTGGATGGTTTGTTGTTCGAACTCGGTCTACGTGCGAGGAAAAGGGTTCCTTACTCAAGACTTTTTATGACTGTGTTTTCGTACCACAATCTACCAAAGTGTTTGCCAGGGAAGTGCCAAGTTAATTATATATCATAGCTTCTCAAAATAGCCGAAACACATATTTTCAAACTGTAACGGAAACCTATGATTATTTTTAAAAATTTCCAATTTAATTATTTTCAGATTTCGTGTTTTCTTTAATTAGGTTACCTCGAATTTTTGCTTTTTCAAAAAAGTTGTACCCGCCATACCCTTGGGGGAAGTTTTTGAGGGGAACGACATTTCTAATATCTTCAAACTCACAATGTGACATATTACATGAAAGGACTTGTTATATGTAATTCAAATATATTTAATTTATTCCGTATTTCGTAGAAACTGATGGCATCATTCGCCATTTTACAAAGGATATACTCCTACCTTTAACAATAACCCAGAAATCCCGCAACTACTACGAAAAGATGACATCGTCGAGGTACTATACTGTTTGATTACAACAATTTGACCGAGTTTTAGGTGAACTTCAAAGCTGCAAACTAGTAATCATTATCTGTGATGATGACGTTCGCAATCTCTGTCCTTTCAAGTGCAATGCATAAATTGTGACATATTTTATTAAATAAATAGGGCAGCTCTGATAGAAACGAGGTAAATACAACCACGTCCATTTATAGCTACCACTGGCTTAATTAGGCGATTATCTAAATTTGTTACCATCAGTTGAACCAAATTGTGGTCATTGCAACGGACATTGTATGAACCGTATCATACAAGTTCATTACTTACGGTTAATTAATTTCCGAATCGCTACATAGCAAGATATTGATCGTGTTCATTAACTCCTGTATAGGTACTTAAAAACAGTAATAGATTTTGGTTTGAATTGTTTGGCAGTGTAATCACTTCTACCAACATCACTTATTAACCAGGAAAAAAGGTTGATAGGAATATTCAAATGCTTTTAATACATGGTCAAAAATTTTGCTTTGTGATTATGTGCCCTACGCCAATGTGAAGTCTTGAAAGGAGGTTCCTCTATCATAACAAAGATTGTGTGTTGGGGAATACCCATCGGGAACGAAGTTCCTTAGGCTGTTTCTCCAATTCCGAATTTCATTTGATATAGAGATCTGGTTACAACTGTATTGGCTGTTACTTGATGGAAAACCATAGAAAATTAAAATCAGAACACTGTCATAAATGTCCATCCACTAATATGATGTTTAAACATGACAATTGTTTCGGCACACTATGCCTTTTTGAATGTGAGAATTAGCTAAATTCTAAGAGGATAAGTGTCTACATAAATAAGGATGGTTTGCATAAGTCTTAATGACTGATAGATATAATAAATATGGTAAAGCGATGTACCGGGTGATTCAATAAGAGTGACGAGGTACTGTATATCAGGAACGAATAGTGGTAGAAGTTTAGGAAAAAAATCCTTCAGAGGAAATGGGCCAAGGAAAATTGCTTGAAATAATTTTTGAATTCATACGTCAACAGCTAGGAGGCGTAATAGCTTCAATCGTATAAAAATGCGATTTTTTCTAAAAAAATTTAATAGTCTAGTCCAGAAATAAATAAATATTCTCACCATAATGCCACCATAATGGTCCATCTCTTTGATGATTTCTTATTGTTGTGCGTAAAATAAAGGCGGGAGGGATTGCTAAACTTTTTGGTCTATAATTGTCTTAAACTTAAGTTTATCTTAACGGAATTTTGTTAACGAGGCCTGAATGAGCTCTGGTTTGTATTGATATGGATTTGAACATTTCTGCCAGTTTGTAAATTTATCTAGAATAATAAGTCAAAAACTCCGGATAATTGTAAATCAGGTTTTTATGAACTCACTTGCGGTGATTCCTCGAAAGCTCACGAAGCTTCGAGTCGAAATATCTACCTAATATTATTTTCTTCAGGAAATTTGTATCCTCATTTTATCCCTTCAGGGATTGAATTTCGCAATTTTTTTTTTTATTCCATTTATAGACCATAGAAATAACCTTTGCGTCGAATTTCAACTTTCTGAGTTCCGGGGTTTGATATGGGCATTGATGTCAGTGAATGAGTCCCTTCAATATATTAATAATGATAATATTCTTTAATGCGTTGTTTTTTAGACAGAAAATTCTATATAGTGGCTTCAAAGAAAAGCACTGTTAAATGTTTGAAATTGTTAATAAACTGTCAAGAAGAACTCCATTTTTTAATGATTTTTAAATCCTATAACTCCGATCTAATTTTAGAAAAGGCTTGTGAAGTTGAAGTAAAGGTTCTGGCACGTATAATTTTTCTTAAGAAACGTGGTATGCAGGAAGAATAAAGCCATGCACTCATTAAAACTGATCTGGATATGATATATCAGTTTTCATTTTCATGAAGTGAAAAATTATTTCGAATATTCAAAAACATGTTCATAAGCACATAGGCGTCTTTATAAAACAATAATACCTACTTCCCATAAGTGTATTATAGAATTCTTCAATTAAAAATATGAAAAAATCACATGAATGTTGATCAAACCTCAAAAATCCGCCTGATAATTCCTCAACAAATCCTTTTTATTCAATGTTTGTATATTTTGTATATTTGATAAAGCACCCTATGGTATAAGCTTGCTAAGCGAATTTAGACAGTTATACAAAATTTCATTTCTACTATTAGCAATAACTCCGCTCAAGTCGGTAAATGTATTTCACATTCAGAACGCAATAACATTGTAACGAGCTCGAAGGGCAAAAAAGCCCTTCAGAATGTGTATTCAGGATGCCGTAACACTGGAAGGCTCACCAGGACTAACTTCCTGCAAACTTCTCTTATCCAGGCACTTTCATAAACTTTCTGGTTGAACTGCGCTCTTGTTCCGGTGGATTTTTAGGGAAAATGTATTATGAACTATCAGATAACTCTAGAATGAGAAAATTCTCATGTAAGCTTCGGCCAACAATGAAGCTGGAACTCGTTATCTTTCTGTTTTACATTTTCAAACACGTTTAAATTTTGAAACAGGATAGGCTTTCACGGACGATGTACTGTTTCAGTTCCAACCAAGTCTAAACGAATATGTAAAGAAATCTAAAGATAACAGTTATTTATAGATTTCATAAAAATTATTAGACATTATTAATTTGTATGAGAATGGGAAAAAAACACATTTTATGACAAATAGGCTATAAGTATAAGGTCTTTATACCTAGATATAATAAATGAGAATAATTTTATTGTCTATTGAATTGCTGTAGATATTTATACCAGAACATTCTTAAGTAAATTAGATTCAGATTTGTCAGCATAATATGCTAGATGGCAATTCTATGATCAATACAGTCATACCACAACATCCAGATTTGATGACGACAATATTATTTGCTCTTCAAAATATAGTCTCATGGTTATGAACATTCGTAGATAATTATTCTTTGTATATACTTATTTCAGTAATAGATTACATATTTTTAATAAGCAATCTTTCTGTCCTATAGGATTTTCGATCTTTATGAAGGTACGAGAATCTAAAACTCAACTTCAATAAGAAAAGAATAAATAACATTTTTCCTTTGGTACATTTGTTGATTTTAACTGTAGAATGGCTGTTTGTAACATTTTTATTTTCACGTTGAAAGTTCCATTCTGTGATACTTGTAGTATTCAAAGTTTGAAGACAATATTGATTGACTCCTTTATTCGTCTGTTTTGTTTTCGATTATATTTGAAATAAGCTACGCAAAAAAGTATGCCTATCAAAATTAGTGATGGAGATGGAGAACAAATGACTAATTATGAGATGGCCAAGCAGTTTAACTTCCACTTTACTAAAGAATCTCTGTATATCAGCATGATCTGGATTATTTAAAACTGAATGTGCCAATGTCTAAAAGTTCTTTATTCTTAAAGCCACTGACACCCACAGAAGTGAACATTTTGATAGGTGATTTGAAATCATCCAATTCAAGTGGTTTTGATGAAATATCAAATAATTTACTTAAATCAACGTCCACAAGTTTACGTGAACCGTTGGCTTTCCTTATCAATCTTTGTTACTCTGAAGGTTTTTTTCCGGAATGTTTGAAAATGGCTGTTGTTCTGCCATTATATAAAAAGGGGATTCTGATGACTTTTCCAATTATAGAGCTATCAGTTTATTGTCCAGTCTCTCCAAACTTATTGAAATGGACATCAAAAATCAACTTTCCTCATTTTTGTGGGGTAAGGGAATTTTAAATAGAAATCAGCACGGATTTTGTAAAGACATTAGCACAGTATCAGCTATGTGTGATTTTCGAAAATGTCTTGTAGACAAACTTGATAAAGGAGAGCATGCTCGTGGTCTCTTTATAGACATTTCGAGAGCCTTTGACTATGTGAATTATAGTCTTTTATGTAAAACGCTAGAATTGTACGGAGTTTGAGTTGTCCCGCTAAAAATGTTTGAATCCTATTTAAAAGGTAGAAGTCAGATTGTCTGAATGGTATTCTCGGTACTCCACGTAAAATAAATCAAGGTATACCCCGATGCTCTGTATTAGGACCTTTACTATTCAATATTTATATTAATGATCTCATTACTCTTATGGAACGAAAACAAGATATTAAAATAGCATATTATGCAGATGATAACAATTTAATAATTTTTGAAAAAAGCATGGACATGCTACTACTAACTGTGAGAAGTTTTATGAAGATATTATTCGATGGTCGGAAAAAATTTTGTCTATTAATAGCATAGCAAAACAGTAACAGTTTTTTTGGGCGCTCCAAACAAAAACCAACCGTGTTATTCAAAAATACGGAAAAAGAAATTACTTGTAGTGATAAAGTTAAACTATTAGGAGTAACTTTTGACAAATATCTAAATTGGTCAAAGCATACAGAACTGCTGTCTCAAAAGCTGAGAAGTTGTTGATAGCATAAAATATATGAAAAACCACTGCAGCAAAAACGTTCTGCTTACACTGAACTTCGCACACTTTCACTCCCACGTGAAGTATGGTATTCTTAATTGGGGAAGCAGTGCTTCGATAAATCGAATTTTAATTCTTCAAAAATATGCGAATCGAATTATTGAAAATATTGATAGAAAAACCAGTTGTCGACAACATTTTACATCTCTTGGTATATTAACAATCTTCGGTATATATATACTGGAGGCTTGCACTTACATTTATAAAATTAGAAATAAATTAGCCTTAGATAGCAATCACTTCTATAAAACTCGCAATAGAAAACTCTTGCTGACCGATAATTATCGCACAACGCCTTACCAAAAAAATTCTATTGCACAGGTTGTAAGCGATATAATATACTTGACAATCATATAAAATCATCCCCATAAATCCTTATAATGATTCAGATTTTCTTGTAAGCTAAAAAATAAGATAATTCTATGGTCTCTATTAGACAGTTAAGTCTGCAATCAAAAAAAAATTGTAAGCATACTTTATAAAGTGAGATTCTATGAAAGTCATTTGAACACTCTCCTAAAATCCATATCATATCTATTTCCTTTTTCATTGAAAAATATATATACTGCAAACACGAAATTTACTCAAAAATCACATCCAGTTTTCTAGATGACAACACACTAATACCTAATAATAATGAATAATAATGAATAATAATATCTATAGAGACTCTGTTAGACCTTATTGCAATGAGAATATTATATGATTTTATAACCGATGTATGTACCTAATATTTATATTTTTATTATTTTTCATATGAGTGGTACAAAGCATTTTTGTTTAGTTTTAACTTTTTTTGATTACCACTAAACCGATAAAAATACTTTGTTTCATAGATATGATCTGTAACACAGCTTTTGTAGGATTTTTTTTTTAGAAAGAAAATATTAAAAAATTAAAAACAAGGAAACTTACCTATCTGCTTGCTAAGAGCGGGATTTTTAAAAACTAGAATAGGTAATTGATAAATATGTTACTTCCCATTACCGCGTTCTGTGTGTTTCAGTTCGGACAGTGATCGAATGGAAATATACAGAACTTGATGTCGTTATTTTGATTTGCCCAGATCGTATTCTGGGTAAAAATTTCGGTCAGTGTCCGCATTCGGAGCGTAAAATATACAGGGTATTTTAAGGTTCCACAGGTAGCATATCTCAGAAAGTAATAGTCGTAGGACCGTAGGACGTTAGGGAGAAATCCTCTTAAGATAATCGACAATAGGAAATTGCTGGAAATATTTTCCTAACTATACCGGTAGGGGCGTAATAGCTACGGTCGTGTATAACAACACATTTTCATGAAAACGTCCCAATATAAGATAATGCAAAAATATTACCGAAGCAATTGAACTGAAATACGGCATCTTTTTGATTTGATTTTTTGTTGTAAGACGTAAACTAAGGACAGTAGAGAAAAAAAATTGCTGATTAAAATGCTTATAATTGTGGTTCGCCTTAGCAGAATTTAGTGTCTTGCTTAAGAAAAAAGTGATTCAGAGAAAAATAACCTTGCTATATTGAGTAGAGTAGAGTAGATTTTATTGACTACATTCACATACATGTATGATGTTCGTAGCAGGTCACTAAAGCTGAATTTAAAAAATAATGATATAAAAGATAAAGAATATAACAACAAAACATTAAGAATCTAATTTGTATACAAAATAAACTTAGATAAAACAGATAGATCGTGGTAAGTCCCGCAAGTGACGAACAATAAACAATGAGATATAAAATAAAATAACATCAACATAATATGCTACAATAGAATAATCAGATAAGTTTGTACTAGGCTACTCAGATAATGTAATATAAATATAAAATAATACAAAACATATTGCTAAATAATCTTAAACTAAATCACACTAAACAATGATAAAATAAAAATGTAACAACGATAAAAAAAATAAAAATAAAATAACAAAACCAGGAGAGCGGGTGTATTTCACGGAAACACGTTAGTTAAATGGCAATTCAAAAACTCATTCACCGAGTAAAAGCACTAGCTCACGCTAGAGTTTGTTTCTTAGAAAGTTTCGGTCTTTTTAATTTTTATGCAATAATACATTTTATCTTTAAAGCGAAAAGTTGATTAAATTTTCAAAAAAAGCTCAAACCGCAAAGAATATTTTTCCTAATTTCCATAATCAAGCAAGCCATGCCAAATAAAAAAATAATTCTGAAATTTATTTTATTCATATTATATTAGTTATAGTAAAAATGTCATAGATAACAATGAAAATAATAACCTAATAATATAAATTCGTCTGAGTTTTCAAACCTTCCTTCACACTTTATCTAGATTTAGGATTTATTCAAAATAATGTAAAAGACGATGACTGAATTGTGTTTAAAGGTCAACGAGCCAAATCAATAACAACATTTCAACAATATTGACTTTATCAAATAATGTAGCTTGACATTTACATACTACAAGAAAGCTCTGAAAGAGTAATACATCAAGATTGTCTTGAAACAAATGTCTTAGTTACTATGGAAAAAAGTTAATGAATATCTGTCAAACAGTTCAATTACGAAAAATGTTGTGGCAGTTGCATTGTTTGTAAGAAAATATTGAGTATTCGAGACAGTTTTTAGAATTTGGAGTGAATCCTCAAGAAATGGCCTATACCTATATAGAGGCGTACGAAATGCTTGGGGTATATCTCCAAAGTTTTGAAAATGCCCGAATAGGCTACCTGAATAGGCTGCCTGAAGAAACCATAGCAGATAAATATTTTTTACAAAAAATTGGACCGACGTTATAGTTGATGCACTGAAAAGTATAAAATAATATTACTTCTATTGGTGATAGTACTTTTGAAGTTGTGCAGTTGCAGTTAGATTGATAGCTTTTGGCACCAACTTCACAAGTACCATCACCAATAGAAGTAATATTATTTTATACTTTTCAGTGCATCAACTATAACGTCGGTCCAATTTTTTGTAAAAAATATTTATTTCACACTTTTGAGTGTAACATTAGTCCCGAAAATCGTTGAACGTTCACTATACCATATCAATGAAGATAATACTTATCCTATTACCCACGTATATTCCTTGCTTGTAGTGGTTATTATTGAGATCTCAGAACATCGCGGCGGAAATACGCTTGAATATTTTAGTTGTTACCATTTAACACCGATTTAACTCGAAAACCGTAATTCTAAGGAAAAAATGTTCATTATAAATGTTGCTACAAATAATTATATCTTTCATGTAGTATCGAAAAATTTTCAATTTTCGAAAGAAATTGCCCTCTCCACATAGCAATAATACATATTTAACATGCGTCTATCTCGAAAACCGTAACACTTTTGAAAAAATGTTCAATTTAAACGTTTCCGGATATTGTCCTATCTTTAATTATACCAACTCAGATTTTCGATTTTCGAGAAAATTCGCCCCCACCACCCCTTCGGGGGCGGTTTTCGGAGGGAGGGAGATTTCGGATTTGCGTTTTTATGAATATGGGACCATTTCTCAATCCCCTTCTTTCAAATGAATCCAAAATCATCAAAATCGGAGATCGTCTACAATATAAAAGGCGCGCACGAACCAAAAAAAAAAAATAAAAATAAAGCAGACAGTCGAATTGTATACCTCCTCCGTTCGGGGTTCGTCGGTCAAAAAGTGTTTCAGAGCTTGGCAGTGCCAGAGCTTGGCAGTGCGCTTGCGAGAAACAGGTAGTGTTCGAGTTATTCCAGTTCATTTCAGAAGACATCCAGTTAGGAACGAAGTCAATATTATGCACGTTTGCGTACGTGGAAGCAGATTCGCATTTGAGCATCAAAAACTTTTCTTCCAACTTCGGAATAAGATGCGCTTCGGTGTTCCGGATTTATTAAGACTTTAAACTGCATCCATACCCATGTAGGTTTACATTAGGCACTTTCAGATGCTAATTTTGACTTGTGAACTTGTGTTTTTTGCTGAGAGATCTGTTGAGGGAAAACTCCTCTTACAGATACTGTGGCCTGAAGGCCTCTTTTCATGTTGTAATTTTCACAATATGCATTATTGGTCACAAACAAATCCTCATTGGATGCGGGAAATGGACCATCAAAATAGGTGGAGTATAAACGTGTGATGCGGAATCATAGGGGGCAGAATTATTGAACCATTTATTTCAAGAAATGCCTTGCCCTTCTAGAAGACTTTTCTCTCGACGTAAAGATATCAATGTGACATCGACATGATGGATGCTCGGTGCATATTTCTCAATCGATCCAAAATTTTTTAAATGTTACTTACCCGAATCGCTAGATCGGAAGAGGTAGTTTATTTTTCTAACCTTTTAGATCCCCCGACTTGACGATGCTAGATTTTTTACTTGTGGTGTAGAATAGAAAACATTGTTAATCAAACACGACCCACTCGAGAGAACATGCTCGAGCAAATTCGAAATGCACTAGCTTCGCTTCCACGAGCTGAAATCGAAACAGCTGCTTCTAGTATTTTAGAAAGAGCCAATATTTGCATTTTGCAAAACAGTGGTCATTTGGAACATTTACGAAGGCTCTGTTCCTTGTTTTGACACTGCTTATGTTGTTATTTTTGTTATTTTTTATTATTTTTATAATTATTGTTATTTTTTAGTATTATTTTTTAAATTATTATTAGAATGAAGTTTTAAAAACATTATTTTGGAAATAACTTTGGAACGAACAAAGATATCGATATGCGATGTTGGGTTTCCTATTGCAAATTTAATTGACTTATCATTTTCGGTGAAATAATCTTAGCATTCCATTTAAAATTTAAAAGAAACAAAAAAACACCGAAAATTTATAAATAGTGACCTCTAGCTTGAGCAGCAAAAACACAGTTTGCGAAATTCTGTAAAGGCGAACCGCAAGTATACGCATTTTAATCAGCATAACTTATTTCTTCTCTACTGCACTTACTTCACGTCCTACCATTAAAAAATGCAAAATTTCAGGAGCATTACTATGGTTATATTTCTTTCTCAACTTATATTGGGTCATTTTTTCATGAAAAAAAAACATTTTTATGCACTATTGTAGCTATTACGCCCCTAGCGTTATAGTTCTTCTATCAATCTCCTATGGTAGATTTTCTTAAGAGGATTTTCTCCCTAACATCCTAAGCAAATTACTTTCTGAGATATGCTTAATAAAATACGATGTATATTAAGATAGATAGAACATGATTCGTATTTTATCGTTTCTGGCATATAACTGCAACAATACTGGAATCAACGTTAAATACTATTTTTCTTGTATAGTTATACTTACAGATATATAATTTGGCCGAGAAAGAAAATGTTTGTTATTAAGAAGCCGGCCTACGAAATCTCACCAAACAGAATTTTTTCGATACGTTTGTTACTTACTTCGTAAGACATGCTGCCCTTGGGAGTGCTATTAGATAAGTATAGGTATAATTCTCATATAGAATTGTCATTATAAAGGTAAATTTCACAGTGTGTATGCCATATGATTGAAGTAAAACAAAAACTATTATTATTAAGGAAATATTTACTTGTACAGAAATGTTATTATTATCAACAGTCATAACAGGTATTAGAATCAATAAAATACATAATGTAAGTACTAAACCTTGGCAGATAATTTTGGTGCTGCCACTAATAAGACTGTCTGACAATTTATTTCATCTACCTACAGTGACTTGAAGGCAACGGCAATATGGAACACACCATAAATAAATTACGTTCCTATAGTATAGATAATAAAATATCATTAGCAGGAAAGAAAAATGTTAGATATTTAGTGTAATATTTATCAAATTCATTATTTGATATAAGAACTCATGTTGATTCGCGAAAACTGAACATTCAGAATGGGATAGTAAATATTTTCACTGTTTCAATCCCCAATTAATTGATTAATTTAAAAAACTTTAATGTATTGTGATACAAATTCTGGGCAATGATATTATTCTCAACGAACCATGTATAGATATATTCATCCTTTACTAAGGCCCTAGGCTACCGATTACCGTTATACAAACATTGAAAATAGAAAGAGAATATGCCATTTCCGTGTCGAATAGAAACTATCCGATAAATCTTGAAATAATAGTCGAAACGTTAAGTGGGTGGCAACAGTGATGCTTCTATTCGGATGTGGATTTGAAAACAAATAATGGAAATGCTGCTTGCCGCCCTTTGTTAACAATGCAAACAGAAGCTATGTCTATGCGCTACCAGAAATCAACAAATGAATTACTGCACCGTTAAATATATGTATGTAAAATAGAAGCTGAATAAATTTAATCAGGCGGCAACGCCAGTGCCGAATAAACGCGAACTAATCTGGAGAATGTATCTGTCATGTTTGCATGTCGATTGTAATATATAGATATATAGATGTTAACTGGCCAGTAGTTAGGGTTGGCGATTTCTAATTCATGCATAATGTTGAACATTTGACCATTGTTTTAGGAAATTTAGCAAGTATTAGAGTACAACATCTTCATTATATTGATATCTATGAGATTTCCCATAGGAATATGATCTTTTCCATAGTGCCATGTCTCTTTGTCTCAAATAATATATATTACTTTCAAAAACTCTTGTCTGTGGAATTCAAAATGAATTCTCTTTAATAATGGATACTGGTAGATATTTGGTTTGATCTTCCCGAGATACATCAAAAGGTAAGATGAGTTTTGCGAATTCATTCTGAACAAAACTCATCAGTCATTCATGAATCGCTATGGTATTTCTATGTAAAAATCTCAATCCACAAGTACAAAGCAAGAAAACCTCGGATTTGAAAACCTTAATATGCATGGAAAAGACGGTTGGTTCATTGTGACCAGACATTCTTGCCGAAAAAATTACAAACGACATAAAACAAACACCGAGCTCTGCAGGAATAAAAGGCGCCTTCCATTGAGCACGTAATTGCGCCCGAAGAGCGAAAATGTGAATGTACAATTCCAAAGGGAAAATGGCGTTCTAAATTATTTGAAGAGCTTTCCTTTTGCTATCTTTCACAAATAAAGTTTACACGTTCTGACACATTCTTGAGCGTTCATTCTGTTTGTTCCTAACAATTCTTCTACAAGGTTTATCGATCACTTTGTTTCGATGTTCTGCTATGGCGCTCCACAAGTTAGAAATTATTTTTATTAGAACTATAGGTAGTAGAATATTTAATTCTTCACTATAAAAATTTAAAGCCTAACTTGCCAGGATTACATGTTGCGAAGAGTAAATAACTATGGTTGTAAATAATGATTCAGAGTTCTCCAATCTCAAGTCTAATCAAGAATTAGGTATATTGTATGACGTAGTATGTTGGCAATGTTTCCAATTCAACTTTAACATGCCAAAATGTCATATCGAGGGTTTAATTAGGTCACCATAGGATAGCGACCCAAAACTACTTTGTATCGTCGTTATTGGGTAACGGTATCGACAAATCTCGTTATTCTTGATTTATAGAATCGAGTTTATCGTAACAGACAGTGACAGATTGTTATTTCTTATAGTGAGAACTGTCGCTATAAATCATTATTCGAGAAGAAGATATGACAACGCGCATCTCCAATGACGTCATTCCGTGATAAAACGTCAAGGAAAACCATAAAATGCATGTTTTAAACGATATTCTGCTCTCGCTTGCAATTTGGGATGCGCAAGTTTGGGTTTTTCTGTAAATAACTCATTATATTTATGGCTTCTGGAATATAATATCATGTATCATGAAGTAATAATAAATAAAGTACAATATGAATTTAATTTGCCGGAATATGTCAATAGTTATGTTCGAAGTCTACAACGCGTTCACCAACTGAGCATATCATGTTTGTCCTTGGTATCATGGTTATGAGCGCCACGCCAACGAGTTACAGAATCCCCAAGCAGGCCGCGAACGCACAGACAAGTGCCTCGTATCGCCTGGCTTCTAACGAAGTACTAAGCGCTTGACGCTTTTGTTTTCGCTAGTCATCTATAGTGCATTTCACACTGAGAATGCAGTATAGCGTCTAATTGAGCCCACCGTTACCAGCGATTTGTTATATAGGGTTCGATCAAATATTAAGTTCTAACTCAGACAAATTTCGCTGCTTGGGTTTAAATTTGATGTCAATATCTGTATTTACCCTTATCACATTGAAAATATATTGCCTATATTGGGCCATACTGCATTCTCAGTGTAAAAAAGTTCAGAATGATGATTGAGTAGTTAATCTTCTATACATATAAAATGGATGTTGGTATATGTGTGCTGAGTGTTCTCCCGCACCGTTAGACGGTTTAATATGATAGTCGGCACATGCACCTATTCTGTAACTAGCAGGTAGATTATTGGAAACAATAGATCAATATCTGTGTTATTTAATATTAGAGAAAAAAATCGAAACGTACTTCACTCCGGAAAATTTAATCTTGTAACTAGAATGAATATAACGAACAAATATCAAAAAATAGATGCACAAACGATGCACTAATTTACTTGGTCTTGGTCCACTGCTGTTCATACTCTATATAAATGATTTCTGATTCCTAGAGCTCATTGGTTATGTTGATGTATGTATGTATGTATGTTGATATATGGTTCAACTTTGTCTGAAGTTGAAGCTGTACAAAATGCTAAGCTAGAAATAATTCTGTTGTGCCTATATATAAACAAACAGATACTAAATATTGACAAATCTGTGGTTGTTACGTTTGGTAATAACAGAAACAATAAGTATCAAAATAAATGATCAGCCACTTCAGAGAGTAAGCTTGGAATCATATTTGATCAGCATATCAAATGGGAGCATCACATAGAAAGTCTCATAAAACGACTCGAATATCTATTTTTTGTATTTTTTAAGCGAAAAGGAATTCTATCAGTTAAACAAATGCTTGAAATTTACTATAGCATATTTCAAAGTACCGCGTCATATGGGATATTAAGTTTTGATTGTTTGGATGGGTGTTATGATACAGCGGAGCCTATTGAAAGACTTCGAAAGCATATATTACAATTGATTGGGCTCCCAAATGATAATGTGAAAGCTCCAATGCTAACCAAAGGAGCATTTATAGTAAATGCGCTTGTTTATAAGTATGAAGAATATATGAAACTGTTCACTGAGAGTTAGTCCAAAATCAGAGCAAAGCAAATTTAACTACCATCATATACTATAACAATAACTGGACACAAAGTTTGAATACATAGTAGGTACTAATAAATTACAATAAATTGTCAAATTATAAAAATGTATCAATGGTTAAAATATTCTTGTCAAATTAAAATTGAAAAAGTGGGTTATGGAAAATGAAACAACATAAAAATACAACAACTTTTACTTTATTGGAAGGATAACTACGAAAAGAGCAAGCAAATAATTACAAGTACGACTATAAGTAGGTACCTATATTATAAGCAAATAGATAATTAATTAACGAATAACCAAATTGGGAGATCTACAATTGCGATTTGGCAAGCAGTATACTGTTTTTTAGTTTTGTTCAGCTTAGGTTTATTTGGACGTTTTATGGAATCATCAGAACAAGTTTTCTTTTTTATTTTCAAGATAGCGAAATCGTATGTTCAGACCTTGCAAGGAAAGTAACAATAACAGTAAATCTTAACAAGATTTTTATGAAAAGTTTTCAAATAAATACATTAACAATAAAGCATATAATTAGCAATAAAAAATAAGAAATGATTTTATTTTAAAATAATAATAGGTACATTTTATTTTTGCGTAAGTTGATGCTGGCTTATTGTGTAGGTGGCATAAACCGCGATTTTAGCAAAACATAATTAGCAATTAAATAGTGATTAAATAATGATTAATTATAATGTTAAGATAGATGAATATATTCTGCTATTGTGTTTATGCTAACCTTGCATACCTATAACTTGGCACCTTTGCTATATATCTGATAACGTTTGTTTCACTTCGCTAGATACCAGGCGACTCGCTAGGCTGACTCTAAGCAAGTCGTCCGTCAGTGCCTTTACCGCCTCAGAGATGGGTATTTGGAACAGACCCATAACAACTTCATTCAAAATCCTCAAAGCAAAATCAATGATTGAGTCAAACTCGTTTTAATTATCAAACAATCAATAGAACTCAGCACCAAAAAGAAATCAAATGCAACAGAATGAGCTTTCGAATTAATAATGAAAGTTTTTGGTGTACCCCTAATTTTGCAGTTGATCAAGAAATACCGACATTTAAAATTACGTGGCATACCTACAAACTGAAGGAGGAACGGAGAAAATAGGAACTAGAGATAGTGTGTGGGAAAGGATTTGACTAAAACTAGAAAGTAACTAGGTATTTATGGCAAAATGCAAAATATTCAAATACTTAGATATAACAAGATACACATGCAGTGAGTTAACAACAATCACAAATATTTAAGAACAATAAATAATCGGAATATTATGAAGATCTGAAAAAAATAAACGAATAATTATGAGAACTTTGCTATGTGGCTCGAAAGCATGCATAATAAAACAATATAAATAAAATTAAGATAAAAAATGAGACGTACAAACAGCAAATTGAAAAAATAAGTTAAAAATATTTTTGCTTGACTCTCATCTGTTCACCAAACATTTATGAACATTTATTTTAAAAATGTATGATATTCTAAAATCAGCGTTTATGCTTCTATCTAATAACGACTCTGCACTTCATAACATGACTGCAACGTTGAACATAAATATATACGGTATAGGTATCGATCTTCCTTGATAAATTACAGCGCAAAGTATATGACGATGATGACAAAAGAACGGAATGATACTCTGAAGACTACATTTTGAATTAGGGCTCTCATAAAAACAGCTCGCTCTCTAACACGCTCCATTTCATCCGAACCGAACAATACTCCCTTGGTGTCCCGTAAAAAAGTAAAAACACACGACAGGGCCAAAGTGGCTGTTCATAAAAAAGATCGAACAATGTGTCTGTATTTATAGTCTCTCATGTTGCCCAGCCGAAATCTATACTGGAAATAACCAACAATGGAACAAGGCCAGCCAATAATCGCGAAACAATACAAGGAATTGTTGGCAATAAATAGAGTTGGCCATATTGTCGAAAACAAGTCCAATCTAGTTTACAAATGACAGTGTCGCCATAATAAAAAAAATCAAGGATACAAGGTAGATGAATAGAATAGCCATCAAGAATCGTGAACAAATGAAAGTGATCAGAAATACTCTTTTGAGGGTTATATTGTATGATCTCTGTCATTTTGAATGGGCTCGTATCGGCATTTTCTCTCCCATTCGAAGAATGTGACCAACCACAAAATGCTGTGCGTCTCTGAGTTGTTGACGAAATTTGAGTATGGGAATGACCTCCCAAAAGAGGAATGATAATGGCCCCTTGAACACATCTGTATATTTATTATTTGTTCCGAATAACAAAATAAAGGAGTATATAGTATTATTGACATGTCCTGGATATAGAGGTATTCTTTTCATACAATTTGTAAATTACAATGAATGAAAAAGCAAAAATGTGACATACGTATTCGTCGAAATAGTTCCCAAATTGAAAGTGTAATAGAGAGGACAATTTTAGAATCAAACTCACAAAATGAATATTCGTTTTTGATGAGCTAGAAATGTCATAAAAGGTTCATTACAACTTGTCATAAAATATACATAATAAACTATATTTTAATATGTAAGGGGAATTCTTTGGGCCTCATTTTAAGAATAATCCGATCAATATGAGATTTGGCATACTCAAAGCTTATATGGCGAAGAGGTAGGTACATCAAAATAAAATTAATTATCAATATGTTTTACAAATACTGGATCATGGAAATAAATGCTCAGGGGTCCGATTTTCAAACTTGTTCGAATTCATTCGTGGACGAATAGTTCTCAATTTTCTTGTGAAACTTTCATGATTGTATTTTCGAGCATGCGAATAAGTTTCGTGAACGAAATATATCGTTCAATACGCTTCAGATGGGTATTGGTAGGCGAAAACTGAATTTCGTCAAATTAATAGCTCACAAAATGAATAATCAAAAAATAGTCCTATTCCATTGGTAGAGGCTAGTCTCATACTGCAGCATAATTAACACGCTCTGATAATAGGTTAGGTATGTTTTGTATACAACAAAATAATAGTTTATTAAGTATATTTGTCAACTGGAAATTTAATGAAGTTGTGAATATTACAATTTTGAGAAGTGTATAATAACAATTATTAAAAGTCCATAAATTTAATGTTGTGCTGTTGTTGGGTCCTCTGCAGAATTTCTAATAATGCGTAGGCACAACGGTACTCCTGAGTACAAATAAGTCTAATTACAATTCTCCTTTGAAGGGAGAGGATTCTAAGAGAACTTATTCATTTCCAAAGAAACCTGAATTGAGAAAAAAATGGTTCAAAGCCATACCTGGAAAAGATCGCTAGTCGACCCGATTTTCTGTTGCTTGCAGTTCATTTTCAAGATTGTCAGATCTGTAAAATATTTTTCACCAGGCGGTACCTAGATCAATAAACAGTATACATCAAGATTGAGTGAGAATGCTGTTCCATCAATTTTTGAAAATTTGCCGCAATATTTGACAAAAATATGGCCACCATTAAATATCCTGAATGTAGGCGGCAAAATCTTATTCATGGCAATGAATTATTAGTGACGAATTGCGAAAAATGTGATATTATTGATTGTTATAATGATTTGCTGAAACAATATTCTGAAAACTTGACAATATCTGATTCATGGAATATTAAAGTAAATAAGACAAAACTTCTTCACATAAGAAAAAAAACTGACAATGACCATTACACTATTGAAAATCAAAATTAAAATATTCTTATAAACAGCGATTAACTGGATTTCAAAGAATTTAATTAGATTTTAAGTTTTGATAATAGAATAAACAGATGGTCACAGGTACAAAAGTTTTAGAATAGAATCAAATACAGTTATACTAGGTCAGAAATAGATTCACTTCAAAATCTGTCATTGATATGGTACAACGCAGTGGATTCAAAGTTTTATATTACATATAATTACAGAATTAATCGTATAATGTTTTCTATATGATACCAAAGAAAAACACAAAAGAAGTGACATATCATTACTAATCTGATAATCAAAAAACTATTTTCTACATTCGATTCTCTTCACAACTTTGAAAATCTTCGAGTAAATCTGCTTAATTTTGAAAACGTGGAACATAATTTTGTTTATCCCTATTTCAATGACTTATCCGAGATAAAATCTGCTAAATTCGAAAATATTCGCGATGTTTATAACAAAGAAGAAAGATCTTCTAAAAATGGCTTATAAAATATTTTTTACAAAAAATTGGAAAGACGTTATTAGTTGGTGCACTGAAAAGTACGAAATAATATTAATTCTATTGGTGCTGTTACTTTTGAAGTTGTGCAGTGTTGCAGTTGTATTGATAACTTTTGGCACCAACTTCACAAGCACCAGCACCAATAGAATTAATATTATTTCGTACTTTTCAGTGCACCAACTAATAACGTCGGTCCAATTTTTTGTAAAAAATATTTATTTTAAACTTTTGAGTGTAATATTAGTCACGAAAATCGTTGATCGTCGCTAATACCACTAATATCCTATAACCCACGTATATTCTTTGCTTGTCCTTGTTATTACTATATGTAGAGATCTCAGAACATTGCTGCGGAAATACGCTCGAAAACCGTAACTCTAAGGAAAAAATGGTCTTTATAAATATTGTTACAAATACTATTGTCTTTCATGTAGTGTCCAAAAATTTTCTATTTTTGAAAGAAATTGTCCTCTCCACGTACCAAAAATGCACATATTTGAGAATTTAACATGCATCTTACTCGAAAACCGTAAGTCTTTTGAAAAAATGTTCAATTCAAACGTTTCCGGATATTGTCCTATCTTTAATTGTACCAACTCAGATTTTCGATTTTCAAGAAAATTTGCCCCCAACAGCCCCTTCGGGGGCGGTTTTCGAGAGGTGATTTCGGATTTCTCAAGCCTCCTCTTTCATATGAATCAAAAATCATCAAAATCAATCAATCAAAATCAGAGTACGATTGCTATCGTGAACGAACCAAAAAAAAAGCAGACAGTCGAATTGTATACCTCCTTCGTTCGGGGTTCGTCGGTCAAAAATGAATTATAAAGATTATATCTCAATTGCCTTGACAGACCGAAAGTTTATTTAGTAGATATTTTCCATCAATCCATTATTGCTGCTGTGAAAGATTTTAATTATAACGACACTGCTGACTTTTCGGAGATAATCAAGTGTTTTTATAGGGCAACTAAAACGTTATCATTGGTGCATTGACGATTCGAGATTATAATTTATTAAACCAATTATTATTTGGCTTGACACCTGGCATGGAATAGATTACAACGGGCATCTAAATAAAAAGACATATTCAGCTTTCCAACAGAGTACATCTGTATTTATTGAAATGATTGGGCATTCTTTCAAAACATTTTCACCAACCAACAATCTTCCGGAAATATTTATAACGGAAGAATTAGAAAAACGATTTGGAGTTTATGCGGATGCAATTATAATATTTCATTTGACGGAATTCTTGGTGCTGAGAAAACAATTAGGTTGAAACATATTTTCAAGAAAAGCGGAGCTGATTCGGGTTGTCGATTTTCATTCAATGATACCAAAGTGAAGTTCAAAATTTCTGAGGCTAATTCACCAAATTTCAAAATTTATGGGAATCAACCTCTACGTGATTTTAGAAAAACGTGAGATTTTTTATGTAAATCGTATGTATTTATATAGGTAGGCGAGACTGGGATATGCAGTAAGTCCATTCGATATTAAAGAAGTGTGAGTGTTTTTCTTGTAGGTACAAGACGTTCCGAGTCAAAGTAATTACAGGAATGAAAACCACAAAGATTTGCTAAGACGTCTTAAAATAAGAATCATTTGATCTGATCATCTTCATCCCTGCCTCTGTGAAAATAATCGTAGCAATACTTTGATAAGAATTTATAAACTATTATGTCAAGACACAAAATAATCATGCAATTGAAAATATCACTAAAGACAGTGCCAAAAACCGAGAACTAAAAAGTGATAATAAAATGAAAAGAATGAAACTAGATAAGTACATTGAAAAGGATGAAGGCAGCACCAACTATCATCATCGATTTTAACTTTTTGAGAATCATTCATTCAAAGGTAGCTAAATTACTCTTCTCTTATACCAAATTATAACTTTCGTTTTTATCTTTTCTTTTATAGTGTGACTTTTATTTGTGTTTTTTCTAGAGAATTTCTGTTATGTTTATTTATTGACTGTTAATTTGTTGTACTTATTTATATTGATTGAAATTCCACGTACACCCCCTCGCACACCCTGGCAAAAAACCTGTTCTAATTTGATTTTCTGAAAGTTACATGTTGTTAGGACTATTATTGAATAGATAGATATGCACATTATTATTTTTAAAGATTTAATTAAGTATATTAAAATAGAACATATTCAATCTATCTGGTTGGTGGGCCAGATGGTTATAAATACTTCATAGGTACCATTTACGTTATCGAATTAGTGTGGCGTTAACTCTTCTTGTTTGTTTTACTGAACATTCCAAATATTCGATTTTAATGTACAGAATAAAGATGGTATTAGATGATTATTTTATTTACGCATTATTTTTGGGTCTTTGGTTGACTGAGCGGAGTAAGTATCCTTTCTAATATTTTACAAAGTTGTATCTTCAAAACTACACATAATAATGCCTTATATATGTACCTAGGTACTTCTCTAGCATGTTTCGAGACGGAGAAGAACACAATAGGACTACCGGTAGGATTTCTTCTTTTGTTATGTTTGGGATCTTATAGTTTTTCTATGGCAATCAGTATTATATCACTATAATGATTAGCTAAGGCATCATTCATCGCTTTGTTCAGTGCAATGCATTTTGCCGTAAAAATTGAGATAATATTGGGGATGCTAATTTTATTGCAATTCTGTAGTTCTTCGTAAAAGACTGCTGCAGCACCGACTGATTTGCCCTTCGAGAGTTTGCTTCTATCAGCTTATATTTTTATGGAGTATGCATTTTTCTCGATTTTTTTTATCAGGATTGGTAATGTTTTTTGAGAAACAATGAAGCTTCTATAGACAATCATCAAAGATTCTTGGCCGCAGCCCCACCACGAACCTCGCAAGAATTAGATGATATTGAGAGATTAAACCATTTAAACATAATTTCTCAAAGATATTTTGTAGTAAAATGTAAATCCTAATAAACGAGCTTGTTCCCTCGATTTTTAATGACATGAATATTTATGTTTAATTACACATTCTGATTTAACTATCAAGTTTTTGGACATTGCTTCGTATTTATTTTGGCAATAAATAGCAATATCATCGGCAGACTGTGAAACTAGTACGCTTTTATTCAACTTAACGTAGCTAGATATATAATTTATAATAAATAATAGGTTGAAAAACTAAAAAACACGATTTAATAATAGCAAACCAAACAAAAAAAAGAATATGAACAATATATCATTTTAATGTAATAAAGTGTGGGGTGCTTGATATCCATTGATGTAAATATTTGATGTTGATAGATACTGATATAAGTAGTCATTATAAAATTAACTTAGAAAGCACCCCGCTTTTTATATTAAAATAATATCTTATTTATTTTCTAGGTTTTAGTTTCGTTTGCTATTATTAAAGCGTGTTTTTTAGCTTTTTAAACTATTATTTATTCTCTACATTTTAGTTCGGTTTGCTATAAAAGTAATCATAGTTATATATACGGGGACGGTATGGAACCCTCCAACAAATAGTTCCACTTTTAAACACCATCGCAAATTCTCCAACACACATTCATATCCAAATTCCACAAAAATCCATCCATGAAGCTCCGAGAGGTATAGTTATGAAACCCTTCATCAAAAAGTCCCACTTGCACGTACACAACTATAAGTATGAAACCTTTCATCGAAAAGCCCCAGTCGCACGTACACAGTATCACAAAACTTCCCAACCCACATACAGTTAGAAAGTTCCACGAAAATTCATCCAGAAATCAAAAACACACATAGCTATGGAACCCTCCACCAAAGAGTCCCACTCGCACACCATCACATATCCAACCAACACACATCATCCTCATCCAGCCATTCTTAGGTCCACTGCTGGACATAGGCCTCCCCTAGTTATTTCCACTCGTTTCTGTCTTTGGCTGATTGTAACCAGTTTGTGGTGACTCTCTTTATGTCATCAGGCCAAGGCGTTGGTGGTTGTCCTCTAGAACGCTTATCCAATCTGGGTCTCTATTCTAGGAGCTTGCGAGTTCACCTTATATCTTTTAGACATGCAACATGTCCCGCCCAGTTCCATTTCAGCCTGGCAATCCGGGTTATGACATCTGTAGCTCCTGTTATTCTCCTCAAATATTCGTTACTCACTCTATCTCTAAGGGTTACTCCAAGCATTGACCTTTCCATACGTCTCTGTGTGACCTGTAGTCTCGATGCTGATTTTTTTGTGAGTGTTGATGTCTCCATTCCGTAGGTCATCACCGGAAAACTCTTCTTTTCATGCTCAGTGGGATATTGCCTTTGAATATGTCTCTCAGTGCTCCATAAGCTGGCCATGCTAAAGTTATTCTCCTCTTCGTTTCGCACGTTTGATTGTCTCTATCTATTCTTACTTCATGCCCTAAGTATGAATATTTATCTACAAGCTCTATACTTTGATACTTGTATCTGTTCACTTAGGACAAGATTTGTCATGTGTCTTCTATTCAGATCTTCTATCATCTCCTTAATTTTTCCAAGTTCATCGGCTATCAAAACAATATCGTCTACAAAACGAAGACGATGCAGCTTTTCCCCATCTATAGTGATGCCTCTATTTTACCATTCTAGCTTCTTGAACGCATATTCCAGTGCTGTTATAAACAACTTAGGTGACAGAGTATCTCCTTGTCTAACACCCCGTTTCATGTTTATGAGCTTAGTGGTATTACGGAGTTGTATTTTATGGTTGCATTTTTATAGATGTTGTAGATGCGATTGGTGTAACGGATGTCGATACGGCTTTCATTCAAAGCTTCTATTAGACTTTCTAGCACTACACTATCGAATACTTTGTGGAAGTAAGCCAGTACCAGAGGTCTATTATATTCAATAGTTTTCTCTTCTAGCAGTTTTATCGTTTGCAGATGGTCATTTATTCCAAAGCAGGAGCAAAATCCGGCTTGTTCTTTTGTTTGGTAAAAATCGAGTTTTTTGTCTAGCCTTGTTGTAATAATACCGGTAAACAGTTTGTACAAGTGATTCAATAGACTGATAGACTATAGTTCTCAAGATCAGTTTTATCTCCCTTTTTGAGTATAAGTATTATTACAGCGTTGTTCCATTTGGTAGGAATCGATTTTTCGGGTAGACATAAATTGAAGAGTTGTCCTATCTTTTTACTTTGTAGCTGTCACCCACTTTTTATCGTATCTATTACTATTTCATCCTCTCCAGGTGCCTTGTGCATCTTAATTCTTGCAATTGCTTGATTTATCTCATCTTCTTCTTTCTTTTTGATGTACACATGCATATCGAAAATTCCACATTAATCCATTTATACAGCTCAGATATATAGGTAAGGAACCCCCATCAAGGAATCCCACTCGCACCAACACAACATGAACTTATTATATTGTCATCGATCCTTTAGAAATACACAAATTTTCAAGTCGATCCGATATTTTGAAGTGGGTGAAAATCGTTTCCAAAGATTCTGTTACATACATACATACATACCAAGCTAATAAAAGCGTGTTAAAAAAGGACTGAGTACTCTTCCCTGAGCAACTCATTCAAAAACAAGTTTTGATTTTTTAGCTAGAACATCTATGAAAATCTCCCTTTCGTATGATATAAACTTGACGAATTCCATCACTAGTTTGGAACAAGCTATCTGTTCTAGTAAATCTCATAGCAAATTACTTTAGACATTGCCGAAATTTTCCTGCACATCGAGAAATGTAGCTTAAGTATCTTATGCTGCTTATGATGGACAACAAAACAACCCCCTGGGGAGTGAGGAGACTTAGGATTGAAAATGAACCGGGAAGAGGACGCGCCGGCCTAAATGTGTCAAATAAGGTTCTGAGCAGGGGCTGGAGAAGGCTTAGGACTGCGTGCAATGGGTTGCGCAGCAGGTGCAGTTGAATGTCCAGCATCAATGCGGTGCTCAGGTTGATCCACGGCAGGACTAGGTGAGCTGGCTTGAGGCTGTCAATGGACACAGTTATAGGCTAGTCACGGATGCGCAGCTGGCTAATCATCTGATGAGGACCAGAGTACGGGGGCTAATAGTCGCCGCAAATACTGTCGTCTCTTAATAATCCGAGAGTGCATCTTGAGAGATCCTTGAAAACGAAGACAGACGGTTGAGCGTGACAGGATGCAGGTGTGGAGCGGAGTTTAGCCATGATGTGCCGAAGGGAGTCAGTGAAGAGTATGATATCAGCAGGAAGTTGGCAAGTAGAAGAAGCGAGTATCTCACCGGAAGGCATAAGAGTTCTCCATTCACATATTCCGCAGCGGAGGATGACGTCAAGAGATTGCAGCCAAATATTCCCGGTACTACATCATTGCTAACATCAGTTGCCGATGGGGACATGTGGCTTAAAGTTTGCAGCTGGATAATAGCTGGTAGAATAATTGTGCTCAAATTGGCATCCAGTGAAGACACGACGGGATGCTAAAGGGGCTGACGGAGTAATATGGATATTTCCGAGGCGGACAAATTTTAATGGAACACAAGTAATAATTTACACAATACTTTATTTATTCATCGATTCATTATTAAAATTTCCAGGCAAAGTAAGGCAATTGTTTTAAAACTTTACCAAAAATATAATAAAATAGTGTAGTTTGGAACATTCAATGTCAAACATTATAAATAGCATAATATTATGTTACCTATTATATCGATGCAATACGATTTTTACATTTGTGATGCATTCACATTAATCCAGCTATTCAGAACTGAACAAGAGCATACGTGATTATTACATTTCTTTTACGAAATAGATTTCATTTCAACGTTTTACTGTTGGATTTCGTTCCAGAGTCGCACAGACGGAAAATAATATTTCAAAGGCACCAAACTTCAGCCTTCTTAATTTACGCGATTTGAACAAAATTAAAAGAAATGTTTTTAATATTCCACCGTCACTTAAAAAGCGTCGTAATTGAAGTGATTTATAACAATTATCCTGCTTATTAAGAGTAATTACGGCCAGCAAATGGTCGTACAGATAAGTTGAGCTCGCGTCTGTGTTCGGAATTTATTGTGATAATGGAAGAAATACTCCATCTACGTCAAAAACATTAATCTTGTCAGATATTCAGCTGAGATAATAGATTAGATTTGAATGATAGGCCCTATATTAATCATATAAGCCACAGTCCTTCCGCTATCTACGGTTTTAACAGTCTACGATCTGATTTAAGAAGCCTGACAGTTATGTGTTGTGTGCTGCTATGTAATTCCAGTGTGAGTCCCCTTAATTCTATAAATAGAATTTATGTAGGTTATCGTGATCTGCAAATCCGCATTGATATTTTTGTTGAACTTTAGATGCTTGCGGTATCATAATAATTGCACTTTAATGTGTCTCAATAACCAAAAATAATACATACATTCCTATTGAATCTAGGTAGGTACCAAGAACAATAAAATATAATCGTTCTTGGATAGGTACCTACACTAACATGCATTTTAAATTTTTGTTAAATTAACTTTATGTTCTAACGAGTATTTTTAGAGATTCTTATATGAAGTTTTATTTATTGTACACTGGCAAACACTGGGCTCTACAGTGACCATAAATAAAGTATAAAATAATAAAACGAAACAACCCATAAAAGTCCAATATACCCTCTCCATTTTTCGAATAAATCCTAGTTTCTTTCTCAAAATGTCTATGAGGATATTTCTTGGCATAGCTGTAGCACGTAAATCATCAATATTTCTGTACTCTAGAAGTTCGGTAAACTTTTATAGGTGCACGAGTTCGGAATCCTGAAGGATTGCAGCCGCAAACATTCTTCCTATGCCGTTTTCCGTTCAAACGTGACGTGATATCCCTGTCTTGGATAAATAGCTGTACCCGGTCTAAGAGATAGAATTTCTTGAATAAATTAATAATATATCTTCGCTATCGACTGAATAATTTTGATTAAACTAATGGATTTTTGAGGCTTGAGATTGACTTTGGCATGCATATTGCAACTGTGTATTATAAACGATACTAAAACAACAGGAAAATACTTATATATAAATATTTCTAAATAAAAATTGGATCGACTTTATTAGTTGGTGCACTGAAAAATACAGAAAATTAATTCTATTGGTGCTGTTACTTTTGAAGATGTGCAGTTGCAGTTAGATTGATAACTTTTGGCACCTTTCACAACTTTACAAGTACCAGCACCAATATAATTAATAATATTTTGTATTTTTCAGTGCTCCTACTAATAACGTCGGTCCAATTTTTATTTAAAAATATTTATTTCACACGTTTGAGTGTAACATTAGTCACGAAAATCGTTAAACGTTCACTAATACCAATGGAGATAGTACTTATCATATTATCCTCATATAGTCTTTGCTTGTAGTTGTTATTATTGAGATCTCAAAACATCGCTGCGGAAATACGCATAAATGTTTTAGATGTTACCATTCTACCACTACTATACTCAGTACATGGTGCGTAGGCATCTATAGCTCATACCAATTACGTTAGGAATTTCGTTAGTACATAGATCTGCAGCGGGACTCTGTGTCATATAGTATTCTATTAATCGACAAGATTCTATACCAATGGCACTCTGTGCCGATAAAATGTGAGAAATTTTATCGCTTCCTCTCGACACCTCGAGACCTATAGAATTCTATGCGACGCATGGGTTCATCAAACTTTTTCATAACACATACCGGGTTATTCAGATCACCATTGGGATCTCGTAAACCGTAAGAGCTACGAAGGTTAAATTGGGGCAAAGTTGCGAAATCTAATGGGGATTAATATGCCACAAAGAAATTTGAAGTATTATTTTTCGTTTTTGAAATTTTTGAAAAAAAAAATTAATTTCTTAAATAGCTTGGTTGTTATGCAACGAATTGAAAAACCAAAAGCACTTTTCCTTAGTAACTTTTTCTGTTGCACCCAATTGTGCTCACTATTTTTTGGTACAACGTTTCGTCACATTACAACCATTATCAACTAAAAGAAATTAAATACACACCTGGATTTTAAAATTGCTTTCTTGATATTATCACTGATTTCTCATCAAAATCCATACTAAGTAAAAGAACTTTACGGGCTCGACATGGTTTGGACATGAAAACTGAAGAATTTATTTTTCGATATAAATCAAAACAATTAATGGGAAATAAGCGATAATATCAAGAAATACCCTCACTCTAATGTGATGGAATACGTAGCAATCAGTAAATCAATTTTAAAATTCAGGTCCGTCTTTTTTTTAGATGATGATGGTTTTTTACAACCTTACTTTAGTGAAGAACCCATGTACGTAAAAATGGTGAGCACAACTGTATGCAACAGAAAAAGATACTATGGAGAAGTGCCTTTGGTTTTTCAATTCGCTGCATATCAACCAAGTTATTCAAGAAATAACAAAAGGTGAAAATTAGTTTTTTTCAAATATTCTCAAAAACGGTGATGATACAAATATTTTTGTGACATATTAATGCCGATTGAATTTCGCAACTTTGCCCCATTTTAACCTTCTTTGTAGCTCTTACGGTCTGCGAGAACCCAATGTTGAGCTTCGAATCTGAATAACCCTGTATATGTTTTTCTGTTATTATGAACTTAAGGTGAGTTTATACAGTAAATAAAATAAAATAAGAAACAAATTAAGATAAAGTAAGAAAGTTGAACATGCTCATTTCCATGGGAGCGTTTATACACGAAATAAGCTAAATTAAGAAATAAGAATAAGAACTAAAGATGGCCAACCTTCATCTTTATTTCTTATTTTATTTTATTTTGTTTGGAAACTGATAATGCGCATGATCAACCACCAGAGAACACTCAACTTGCATACAACACAAAAGTTTTTGTCAAAAAAGCTGTGATTTGATTGGTTCATTCTTATTTCTTATTTTATTTTCGTCATCTGTATCAACCAATCTTTTTTGAGATTATTCTTATTTCAATTTTAATTTGTTTCTTATTTTATTTTATTTACAGTATATGTTTAAAGGTGAGTTTTGAACATATTTATTTTGTGCATAGGGGTTTCTTATCTTATATTTTGTTGGAAAGTGGAAATGAGAGTACCTACGTAACGAACGTTGGGAAGCATTATTAGCATTCTGCGAAACACACCCAAAATTTATAACGAATAGGTTTAATGGGATTGAACATAAGACCAAGGGAAATGCGGTTTGGCTTACCATTGCCAATAAACTGAACAGCCTAGACTTTGGCGAAAAATCTGTTGAATCATGGAGAAAGGTTTTAAATATATTTTAATATTAAATGCAATATATATACTAATTACTCCAGATGGTTTTAGCCACTCACAGATTGGAAATCAAAAACAAAAGCTAAGGCAGCTGCTTTAAGAAGGCATTTATCAACATTAGGAGAAAGGACCATTTCATGAGCATCAAGTTAGCTAAACACCTGTCACGAATCGACTCGAGAGTAGGTGGATAATTTGCCGCTAATTAGTCGTGAATTAGTTGTGAAAATACCGATTTTGTCGTTTTCTGTTTTTTTTTTTTTTTCGGGTGCTTTGCTAACTTGATATAAAGTTAGCAAAGTACGCCTCCAAAAAATGACTTTACAGCGTTCGTAGAAAAATGGGAATGGGATAAGTTTTTGCCGCTAATTAGTCGTAAATTAGTTGTGAAGAAATTAATTTTCTAAATATTTTTTTGTTTCTTTTTTTAGGTGCTTTGCTAACTTGATATAAAGTTAGCAAAGCACGCCTCGAAAAATGACTTTAGAGCGTTCGTAGAATAATGGTAATAGAAAAAGAATTTGCCGCTAATTAGTCGTAAATTAGTTGTGAAGAAATTAATTTTCTAAATATTTTTTTTTGTTTTTTTAGGTGCTTTGCTAACTTGATATAAAGTTAGCAAAGCACGCCTCGAAAAATGACTTTAGAGCGTTCGTAGAATACTGGTAATAGAATAAGAATTTGCCGCTAATTAGTCGTAAATTAGTTGTGAAGAAATTAATTTTCTAAATATTTTTTTTTTGTTTTTTTTTAGGTGCTTTGCTAACTTGATATAAAGTTAGCAAAACACGCCTCGAATAATGACTTTAGAGCGTTCGTAGAATAATGGTAATAGAATAAGAATTTGCCGCTAATTAGTCGTAAATTAGTTGTGAAGAAATTAATTTTCATTTTTTTGTTTTTTTTTTTTAGGTGCTTTGTTAACTTGATATAAAGTTAGCAAAGCACGCATCGAAAAATGACTTTAGAGCGTTCGTAGAATAATGGTAATAGAATAAGAATTTGCCGCTAATTAGTCGCCAATTAGTTGTGATGAAATCAATTCTCTAAATTTTTTTTTTGTTTTTTCAGTGCTTTGCTAACTTGATATAAAGTTAGCAAAGCACGCCTCGAATAATGACTTTAGAGCGTTCGTAGAATAATTAGTCGCCAATTAGTTGTGAAGAAATCAATTCTCAAATTTTTTTTTTGTTTTTTCAGTGCTTTGCTAACTTGATATAAAGTTAGCAAAGCACGCCTCGAATAATGACTTTAGAGCGTTCGTAGAATTAATAGAATAAGAATTTGCCGCTAATTAGTCGTAAATTAGTTGCGAAGAAATTAATTTTCTAAATATTTTTTTTTGTTTTTTTTTAGGTGCTTTGCTAACTTGATATAAAGTTAGCAAAGCACGCATCGAAAACTGACTTTAGAGCGTTCGTAGAATAATGGTAATAGAATAAGAATTTGCCGCTAATTAGTCGCCAATTAATTGTGAAGAAATTAATTTTCTAAATATTTTTTTTGGTTTTTTTTAGGTGCTTTGCTAACTTGATATAAAGTTAGCAAAGCACGCCTCGAAAAATGACTCTAGAGCGTTCGTAGAATAATGGTAATAGAATAAGAATTTGCCGCTAATTAGTCGCCAATTAGTTGTGAAGAAATCAATTCTCTAAATTTTTTTTGTTTCTTCAGCACCTAAAAAAAACAAAAAAAAATATTTAAAAAATTAATTTCTTCACAACTAATTTACGACTAATTAGCGGCAAATTCTAATTCTATTACCATTATTCTACGAACGCTCTAAAGTCATTTTTCGATGCGTGCTTTGCTAACTTTATATAAAGTTAGCAAAGCACCTAAAAAAAAAATATTTAGAAAATTAATTTCTTCACAACTAATTTACGACTAATTAGCGGCAAATTCTTATTCTATTACCATTATTCTACGAACGCTCTAAAGTCATTTTTCGAGGCGTGCTTTGCTAACTTTATATCAAGTTAGCAAAGAACCTAAAAAAAAAAATATTTAGAAAATTAATTTCTTCACAACTAATTTACGACTAATTAGCGGCAAATTCTTATTCTATTACCATTATTCTACGAACGCTCTAAAGTCATTTTTCGAGGCGTGCTTTGCTAACTTTATATCAAGTTAGAAAAGCACCTAAGAAAAATCCAAAAAAAAATATTTAGAAAATTAATTTCTTCACAACTAATTTACGACTAATTAGCGGCAAATTCTTTTTCTATTACCATTATTCTATGAACGCTCTAAAGTCATTTTTCGAGGCGTGCTTTGCTAACTTTATATCAAGTTAGCAAAGCACCCGAAAAAAACAAATAAACAAAAAACGACAAAATCGGTATTTTCACAACTAATTTACGACTAATTAGCGGCAAATTCTTATTCTATTACCATTATTCTACGAACGCTCTAAAGTCATTTTTCGAGGCGTGCTTTGCTAACTTTATATCAAGTTAGCAAAGAACCTAAAAAAAAAAATATTTAGAAAATTAATTTCTTCACAACTAATTTACGACTAATTAGCGGCAAATTCTTATTCTATTACCATTATTCTACGAACGCTCTAAAGTCATTTTTCGAGGCGTGCTTTGCTAACTTTATATCAAGTTAGAAAAGCACCTAAGAAAAATCCAAAAAAAAATATTTAGAAAATTAATTACTTCACAACTAATTTACGACTAATTAGCGGCAAATTCTTATTCTATTACCATTATTCTACGAACGCTCTAAAGTCATTATTCGAGGCGTGCTTTGCTAACTTTATATCAAGTTAGCAAAGCACCTAAAAAAAACAAAAAAAAATATTAAGAGAATTAATTTCTTCACAACTAATTTACGACTAATTAGCGGCAAATTCTTTTTCTATTACCATTATTCTATGAACGCTCTAAAGTCATTTTTAGAGGCGTGCTTTGCTAACTTTATATCAAGTTAGCAAAGCACCCGAAAAAAACAAATAAACAAAAAACGACAAAATCGGTATTTTCACAACTAATTCACGACTAATTAGCGGCAAATTCTTATTCTATTACCATTATTCTACGAACGCTCTAAAGTCATTTTTCGAGGCGTGCTTTGCTAACTTTATATCAAGTTAGCAAAGCACCTAAAAAAACAAAAAAAAATATTTAGAAAATTAATTTCTTCACAACTAATTTACGACTAATTAGCGGCAAATTCTTATTCTATTAGCATTATTCTACGAACGCTCTAAAGTCATTATTCAAAGCGTGCTTTGCTAACTTTATATCAAGTTAGCAAAGCACTGAAGAAACAAAAAAAAATTTAGAGAATTGATTTCTTCACAACTAATTGGCGACTAATTAGCGGCAAATTCTTATTCTATAACCATTATTCTACGAACGCTCTAAAGTCATTTTTCGAGGCGTGCTTTGCTAACTTTATATCAAGTTAGCAAAGCACCTAAAAAAAAACAAAAAAAAAATATTTAGAAAATTAATTTCTTCACAACTAATTTACGACTAATTAGCGGCAAATTCTTATTCTATTACCATTATTCTACGAACGCTCTAAAGTCATTATTCAAGGCGTGCTTTGCCAACTTTATATCAAGTTAGCGAAGCACTGAAAAAACAAAAAAAAAATTAGAGAATTGATTTCTTCACAACTAATTGGCGACTAATTAGCGGCAAATTCTTATTCTATTACCATTATTCTACGAACGCTCTAAAGTCATTTTTCGAGGCGTGCTTTGCTAACTTTATATCAAGTTAGCAAACCACCTAAAAAAAAAAAAAATATATTTAGAAAATTAATTTCTTCACAACTAATTTACGACTAATTAGCGGCAAATTCTTATTCTATTACCATTATTCTACGAACGCTCTAAAGTCATTATTCGAGGCGTGCTTTGCTAACTTTATATCAAGTTAGCAAAGCACCTAAAAAAAACAAAAAAAAAGTATTTAGAAAATTAACTTCTTCACAACTAATTTACGACTAATTAGCGGCAAATTCTTATTCTATTACCATTATTCTACGAACGCTCTAAAGTCATTTTTCGAGGCGTGCTTTGCTAACTTTATATCAAGTAAGCAAAGCACCTAAAAAAAAACAAAAAAAAATATTTAGAAAATTAATTTCTTCACAACTAATTTACGACTAATTAGCAGCAAATTCTTTTTCTAATACCATTATTCTACGAACGCTCCAAAGTCATTTTTCGAAGCGTGCTTTGCTAACTTTATATCAAGTTAGCAAAGCACCTAAAAAAAACAAAAAAAAAATATTTAGAAAATTAATTTCTTCACAACTAATTTACGACTAATTAGCGGCAAAAACTTATCCCATTCCCATTTTTCTACTAACGCTGTAAAGTCATTTTTTGGAGGCGTGCTTTGCTAACTTTATATCAAGTTAGCAAAGCACCCGAAAAAAACAAAAAAACAGAAAACGACAAAATCGGTATTTTCACAACTAATTCACGACTAATTAGCGGCAAATTATCCGCCTACTCTCGAGTCGATTCGTGACAGGTGTTTAGCTAACTTGATGCTCATGACCATTTCAGTAATGGGGACGAAAACTATAAGTGGGATATAGGGATCCCAGAATTGGGTTTTGGAGAAGTACTATATTTTTGTAAATTGATTATGTGGTTGGTTTCCTTTTATTTACAGGTGGAAGTTAACACTATCCAATGTGTGAAATATTTTATGAAACACAACCATCTCAACCTAGTAGGTACATCTCATGATGATCATAATTATGCTGAACAATTTCACACGTCTTGTAAAAGAAAAAATGATGACAAAACTAGTAAACCAAAAATAAAGTTGACCAATTTCTTTAAATTTATCGATGGAGCTATTGGAATTGAACAGAAAATCACTAGCCCTTTTGGAAAATATTGATAAAATCTTTCAAATATGGCAGACTATCTGGCTAATATGCTAGAGTCATTAAGTGAAGTAGCTAATTCTTTAATTGGCTACAATGTATAGTTTATTTTTATTTTACAATATAGATTTTTTTTGTTTTGTCATTAGTCAGAGTTTATATTTTAGTTCTCTAACTTTGTATTCTAGTTTTTGGTCGTGTTAATGTCTTGAAATAAGAACATATATTTTATTTCGATGTTATATCAAATCCCCTAGTAAGAACTCCTTCCCTGTGTGCATTTCCTTTATAATGGTTGTTATTATCGTTCCTTCTATGATCTGGAAGTTCGCGGATTTAAAGTTCAAATTGCAACATACTTTCATTACAAATATTATGTAATATTGCTAATACATTTAGTATGTTAGCAACATTTTCGGGTTTATAATACATTATTTCTGCAAGACATCGAAACCTTGCTTTTAAAACCAATGCATCTTTCAATATAGTTCCTTGCATGAATATGACATTGGATATATCGAAATTCTGGTGTACCTGGATTTGCATTTTCAATAGGTGTCATCAACCATGGTTTTTGAGGATACCCAGAGTTTCCTAATAACCATGAGTTCATTTCTTCATTATTATATGCAGCTTCCAGGATTTCCCGCACTGCTAAACTCCTCCAAATATGGGAATCGGGTGGTGCCAGCATATTAAGCATTGATATTTAATATTTTTAGGTCGAAATCGCATATAATTTGTATATTTTTTGTGTGGTATCCCTTACGATTAAGGTAAGCATGTTCTTCCTCATTTGGCCAATCAATTTCTATATGGGTTCCATCGATAGCTCCCAGAACTCCAGAAAAGTATTTCATCTCCATAAATCTGGCTTTTACTTCAGTTTTTCTTTCCACTGTTGTTAGAAATTGGATTCAAGTTGCAGCAAGTCTGTATATAATTGTATTTGTAACTTCAATATTAGATCGAGGCATAGACTGTTGTGACACTGATATATTACAGCTTTGTCCAATAATTCGTTGGTAGCTTCCAGTAGCATAAAAGTGCAAAGCTCCAAAAAAATTACATGCGCAGAAATTTTTACAGGATTATTACCAGGGGCCAAAACTGGTACAGTTTAATTGAGAACAAAGTGTGCCATATCCTTTGTCAAACGATATAACCTAGATATAACTCTCTAATTCTCACATCATATATTTGAAAACAATCAGTTTGGTATCGCATTAATCGCCTTTCAATATTCTCCAGCCTTATATTTTCAAGACGTTCGTCTTCCGCGACAATAATTTCATTTAAATTACAAAGCGGCATAGTGATTTGTAGATCTATAACGATCGAAAGACAGACGCACTTATGAAATGATATTTTAAACTAACTTAGTTTATATGCTGATTGGAAATCAACAATTAATTAACTTTAAAAACATAGGTATTTATTTCCAATTTAAAATTTAAAGTCAAACAATTGTCAAACATTATTCGCATTAAAATCAAAATATTACTAGATTTCCCCCCAGAAATTCAGTGATATTTTTATGTCGATTAGTATATTGACGAAATAACCCGATGAATAGTCTACAACAACATAGAATAACATTTTAAAGTTATATCGACATCGAAATAGAATTCTATAATATGTAGAAAGTTAGCTAGAAAGCGGTAGAATTCTATGGTCCACAGAGTCCGACTGCTGTACTACATTTGAGTGTATTTCAGGAAAATACTTTCCGATATACAGGGTGCCCCAAAAAAGTTACGAATAAAGAAATATTGTAATATTTTACAACTAAGCATAACATGTGACAAAGAATAATCGACGATTTTGCAACAATTTCAACTGTAATGCTTCCAGATGTGGAAAGATTCTTCCAAGTGAGAATAAATAAATGTCTTGCGTTTCTACAGAAATATAAAAAAGTAAACAGATTATTTTTCAATCATAAAAACGGAAATATTTTTTGGTTGATAAATGGCTACTCAGATATGTTTTTTCCTTTTGCTTTGCTGGTAAAACTGACATATTTATGGTTTTAAATATCTTCTAAATGGTTTAGAATTTTAATACACATGTAAATACAAACAGTGATTGTTCTTTTTTCTGTATTAAATGGGTGTATCATTCTAAAATTTTGAAAAAATTGAAATCTTAGAACCAAATTTTAGACACCCTGAACAAATTAAAAAAAACTATTTAATGTCAGAGTAACGGTAGAGTTTTTGTAATAAAGTTGTCACTACGTATCCGAAATCATTATTATTATTTGAAATCATTATTTGAAAGGGTTTTTAATGTACTTCTACTAAACTACTAAAGCAAGTTAGATAAAATTTTGAGAATTAAGAAAGAACACAAAAATTAACCTAAATATCCATCAAATACAGGGCGTGCCATTTAAAGAATTTTTCTTTGGTGGCCGTTCTTCTTTGGAGCATCTTGTATATGGAAAAATATTTTCCTGAAATACATCCCTATGTATAGTGCAGGCAAAGATTAGAAACACCAATCTTTGATACAGGTTCTGTGTACTAATGAAATTCCTAATCTAATTAGTATATTAGCTACAGATGCCTGACGCACTATTTTAGGACACTGCATAAGAATAATAATTGATTCAAATTATAGTATTAGATCTAGAGGACTGTAACTATGTTGAATTGGATATTATTTGCTTCAGTAGCATGGATGTACCGGAATTAGTTTGAGAAAATCAATGTCAAATGAAGTACGACAATCATCAACGAAATTTATAAGTGATGATGAGAACATTGTTCCTTACTCTGGCAACGGGCAGAATTTTCAAAGAAGTACAAAGACAAATAATAACTATTCAGCAAAAGTGTGAAAAACAGAATATAAAATACTGGGTTGTATAGAAGGTGTTATTCTGGCGTTTCCAGAATTCATGACTGCATATAAAATTTAGGAATAAATTAGACACAGCGCCACCTATTTCTTTCCTATTGAGTAAGTTTACTTCCACTAAATAATGTAACATAAATTATGATTTTATATATTATATATGTATGTTGATTATCTGGAAAATACTGGAACATACCAAATTTCTTCTGAATACTTTCTTAGGAAGTTCTCTTGTTTGCAAGATATTAACGAGAGCCAGCCCTTAGATAGTTTATGATAATTTAACCTCATGTCCTAGATGTAAAGGATTAATTACAACATCATTACATAGTTATTAACATTCGTTTTGTACGTAGAATCAAATGACAAAATAACAAAAGCCTAGCTGATTTTTCCGAGATGACTTTCTATTCTGGTGGGTTCATTAACTGTGGCTGAGGTATTGAGAACAGTCCTTGTATTTTTGCTCAAATCTGGTAGATTAAAAGGGAACAAGTTTTCTTTTGAAATATTGTTTTCTCGTTTGGTTGAAAAGCGCGTGCCACTCGTAAAAAGAACGTAGTCTGAAATTCATTTCAAGGCGTAATAAAGCTTTCTAGAATTCCTTAGCTTTGAACTTGATTTGTTTCTGGGTAAGCGAGTCTAAAATTTAAAAACTTCAATCTATGGCTTTATTGATCGGTGGATAAGAGAGTTGGCTTGATTTAGTTTTGGGCTCAATTTGTGTTCACTGTGGTCAAAGAGGTACCTAACTGAAAAATAGAAAATTAGTAGATACAAATGTTTTTAATTCAATAAGCCAGTGTTACATGATATAAAAAAAAATTTTTTGGAATTCTTGACTGATTCTATATTTGATAATTTTTATATAGTTACGTATATATACATATACAAAGTGCTTCCGTAAAGTAGGTATGGAATAAAATTCATAATATGTAAGTCTGCTTTTTCAAAATCCCTCGGACAGGTCGACTTTGGTTCATAAACGTGCATGCTTTGACTTAGAAAAATATTATACAGGGCGAATCATTAAAAAGTCATGAGATCATAATTTATTTTTTCATGAAATACCCTGCTGTTTTGGTTTATGCTAAAAATACTACACATATTTTTTATCGCGCAAGTTTTTTCTTTCTATCCGTTATTCTTCAAAATAAGGGAATTTAAGTAGAAACGTAAAGAAAGCTTTATTTAATTAGGTGCTCAAATTGAGCGCCACCATCCTCTTGACAGTGAGCCGAATGGTATTCGAATTCTCTAGAACATTACCAAAAACTCTTGGTTTTATATTCCGAGTCTCTTGTAGTATCTTCTCCCGCAGGGTATATTTAATCAAAGGTTTATTCTATACACTTTACTCTCAAATCATTTACATATTTAGGACACATGACCAACGTCAACGGCCTTCGGAAACTATCTCTCTGGCTGCCTGCAGAACGAAGAGCAGTACTTATGCTCTTCTCCAAACAAATCAGATATTAACAAATTTCTATGCCTATGCGCTGCAATCTGACAATAGATGTCATTCGAATATCTTAGAAGCTTGGTTATAAGCTCAGGTTTTCCGAAAATGACATAAGTAAACAATTCAACAAAGCTGCTGCAATATCAGAGCATTTTAAATATCCAAACTGGAGTAGCAAACATCTAAAAGGATCTTATGGGCAACTCAGATGTAGATCCTACATATTAGAGGATAAGCAAAGAAACTGAGGGCCGGTTTTATAATGACCCAAGGTTGAAACTCAACCGAGGGTCATCGGTAACATTTTGTATTAAAAACTTTCAACCCAAGGTTGAAATGACAGCAACTGACAGTTTTCAACATTTCAACCGTAGATTGTGCTTCAACCAGCGGCTGACCAACCGACGATTGAAATGTCCTTTATAGAACTGGCCCTTAGACATAAGAGAAACGTGTCAAATAGGCAATGTAGTCATATGGATAAAAAAGAGAGAGACAGCTAGCAATCATTGTCACAATAATTACTAATACAATGAAATAGGAAATCAATAGGCGACAAGTCTTCTAAAAGATGATGAGGAAGAAGAAGAAATGCATATATATAGTTTGCTCTTAAATTCTCAACTGGTTCAATATTTGATAGAAGATATTTTTGTTGAAGATGCAGTCATTTATAAAATAAATCTATAAATTAATATTTGGATTATGCTAAACTTTCGAGAATGTTTATTCTCGTTGTCAGGGCAAACTAAAAATCGTTACAAATTAACCACATAATAAATTAATAACTAAACTACTTAAATTCGTGAATTTTGATGAAATTAACTACAAACAGGAAATATTTTATAACCATCAGAAATGTCATTAGTTATCTATAAATGTCATGGTAACGGTATGTCTAGAGTTGAAAGAGTCTAGAATAAAAGAATTGTCGAATATTGGATGTTGGAAAATTGTTTGTTTTTTTTAAATAAAATTATAAGTAGAAGTCCATAGCCCTATCTTAACCCAGGCGATTACTGGCAGTTGAATTATTCAAAATATTTCGTACTCAGAGTACACTGGAAAAATTGTTATAGTGAATTGATAAAAGTTTATTATAAATGCTGAATAATGCTGTGTACAATTTGGATGATTGTTTGTTAATTGTGAAGGAGCGAAATCGATGACATATCGAACATTTCAGTAAAACACTTTTTGTTATAAGATAATTAATTATCTCAGCCATCGAATTTCATGCATAATATGATGTTTACTTATCTTTTAAAAAATAATTGGTTGGCTGAAAAGTATCCTTCACTTCAAAATAATCTTTTATATCAGCATCCATAGGCAATGTCCATCAGGTATGATATTTTTGTCTAGTTCATACTCAACCCGTATAGACAATTAAAATTTTATTTTAGAATAAAATATGTTTCTTTGAAATAGATTTTTCTCGCCAGTGGGCCTTTCGCAAAATATACCTACAGTGCCTTCTTCTATGGAAAGGAGCTGGAAAAGACTCTAGCTTGTGTATTTCTTTCAAATTTATTCATGCCAATTCAATCAAAGATCGTTTAATATGCTAGTGTTCAACAAAAAATAGGAGCTCGTATTATTAGGATAACTCAATTCTAAATAAGCTGAAAATTTTCGTAGGTGTCAACGGGAGGGTTTTGTAAAAATGATATATTCTGGCAATCAGTGGCCTTTTTGGTGAAAATCCATTCCGTCTATAAAAGCCACCCCTAAAGGGGCAGGCAAATTCCACATAAAAAAGCCCGCCGTCACATCTTAAACATTTACAACGCCATATCTGTGTGACATTACGTACAGAAGACGTAGCAAAAACGTAATAATCCCACTCTTTTTGATAACAAGAACTACTCGGAGAGTCAGTTCATTGTTCCCACACCAGTTTGACCTAGTTCACCGCCAAAACGGATGTCGGTTGCTCTCTGGACGGTCGAATACATGACCATATTTAAGTGAATTGGTGTGGAGCCGCTGGATATAATATATTTCTAAAATAATGTGCTCGTACGTTCTTTGCTTGGAAGAGAAACAGGGTGGATTTTATATAACCAAAGATATATTTTGTTTTCTTCCATAATCACATTTATTTAAAGTGTACTTTGGAATGGATTCATTTTTCTAGAATGCTATTATTATAAACTTACCTGCATATATCCTCCCTCGCAATGACTCGCATTGAGCAAACTGCCTACTTTGAATTTGTTGAACTTAATTCTCAATATCCAGTCCTTGGGTGTACCACGGAATGATCTGAACCGATACCAGCAGGTCATCGGCTTTCCGAAATTATCTTGAGTTACCTCAGGACTTGCGACATCCTCGTAAATTTCTACTGTTTTGTTACAGTGGTCTTTCTTCGATTCAGCTGAAACAAGGGCGAAAAAACATTATTTTTTTTAATTACGAATAACGAATTTTACTTCAAAGAAAGCCATAAGGTGAATTAAACATTATAGAATAAGTCCTTTCTATCGTTGAGTTCATAAATTATAGGAACTTAATTCTCATAAATGATTTCTGTGTTCTTCTAGGTTTTCCTAGGATTATTTGACTGCCTAGTCTAACTATTAAAATAGCAAATAATAAAATAGCTATCATCATTGCACTTTTAAGACTTCAAGATTCTTTGAAATTTACTGAATGCTATTTTCTATATCGAATATTGGGAGGGGCAATATATTTTGACGAGAAACTTGAATACTTTATCTCGTAATTGAGATTAAATAGTCAGTTTTTATTGATGTTTACTATTCGGAATTAAATGTTTCATTTGAAAACAATATATATATAATTATGGACTCATTTCAAAATATAATATCAAGTAATATCAGTTCAAGAAGTGTGAAGCATGTTTTATTTATTTAAAATACATGTTTACTAATGATAAATATTTGGTCATAAATTATTAATTATAGCTACCTACTTCTCATTTCACTAGTGCTCTATTGGTACTTCGAATACTACGTAAAATTAATTAAACATAGCTTAATAATGAAAATAGGAGCTTTTTTTAATTTTATATTTTTAATATTACTTTCAATGGGAAAAACAACTAGTACGTAATAAATAAACTGTTCCATTGCTCCGATAATAAAAATCCCCAATTTTACCAGCTTGACAATAACGTACCTAATTAATATATTTAATTAATTGAATACACACGTACGTGTCCACCGAATCAGCATTTTATTTGGAAGCAAGGACAAACTGTGTTTCAGAGCTTATTTGATTTTGGATCATTATGGCCAAAATGTTAACTGGAATAATTCTATTTTGCTGCATTTTCATCGATTCTAATTATATTGCAATCCTTTGTATTCGAATAATCCTCAAAATGCAGATATATCGAATAAATGCAAAAAAAAAATATCATCGTTTATTGTAAACAGAAAGTTAGTTACGAAACAAATAATATTAGATAATTGCTTTATTCATAGCAACTTATGAAATTACTTATTCCAATCTACAATCAACAAGTAGCCTAGGGTCAACTAAGACGATCTGGCAGAATTTTGCTTACAAGAGATCTGGACCATTTCTGGGATATGAATGTCCAAATATATTTAAGTAACCAGTTGTATTAACCGAAAATTTTCATCGTTGTCATATTATTGAAAACCATAGCCGTGTCTATAGATGTGAATGATTACCCACGATTAGCAATCAGTGGGTAATCACTAACCATGCACTTGGACACGATTGATGATAATGAGAAATGAGTTATTCTCAACCTGACATCTGTAAAAAGATTTGTAACAATTCAAATTCGAAAATTACATATATTACAATTAAAAAAACATAGTTTATTTACAGATTAGCTGGTGGCTTTCTGATTACTAATCCATTGGTAATCACTTCTATAATAACATTCAATGAAATCAACGACTTGATAAGAGATTCATGAGAAATCAGAGATCAACGTTACAAGAAAATTATTTATTAATTATAAATTAACAGATATTGTTACATCAAAGATTGTTCAACTTATAAAGAAAATAGGATAGACAAGCTTTCTGTAAAGATGTTTCTGCTTATGTAAATGTGGGTATGGGACATTAATATGTTATTAAGATAAATAACAATAAAACGAATTCGACTTGAGTATATCACTACAAAATTAATATCAGATATTAATATTGTTTTATTTTCTATGCAAATTCATATTAATTAAGCATATTTATGATTAACTATTAAGCGATTTAATATAATATATGCCATTCGATTAATGTTAACATTTTTCGGACATCAATGTTAAAGAGAAACATAAATATGCATTGCTGCTAATTATGTTTCTGATTTACTCTTTTAAGTATGTTATCGTTTTGGATATACCATTTCATGTTTTCATACCAACGACATGGCCTAATTCAAAAACATTTAAGATATTTATTCTCATTTTTGACATGTCCAAAGCTAAAAATTATTCAAATTGGTACTCAAAATTATGTGAATATGTCCTATTCTCTATTATTCCATTAGGAACAAACAGTTCAAAATCGTTCCTTGAGGGGTGCTGCAATTAACAGCATTGTTCCCAATGTAGTCCGGAATCAGTTTGAGAAAAGCCCAATTGGATCTCAGAACCACAACATATTTTAATAGCAAGTGACGAGATCCGGAATAAGACGACAAAATAGTATGAAATGGGAAGAGGTAGCTTGCAAATTTGGGGTACGAACAGAACAAAATTCCGAACCACTTGGTAACTCTTTCAACCTCTACATGCAAATTATAAGCAGTTATAAAACGGTCCCAAACTACTTTTCGAAAACCGGAGGTTCTGGCCAAACTGAAAAATTTCGAAAAATTACGTTATAAGGTCAATAGAAAAGTTTATATAAAGTAACTAGCTGATGACGTCATCAGAGAATACGTATTGTCACTGTTCATTCAAAGATACTTATTATTTATTATAACATATATAAAATATTGTATGTTCTTTATAATAAAAACATGTTCCAAGATCAGCATCACCATACTGGTATGTCATGTATTTTCTGCTTGAATAAATAAATATACGAGCAACACGATGAAGGTTTTTATTTCCCAAGACTGTTTATCTGAAAGAATATATTACGAAGAAATTTTGTCAAGACCAGTACCTATTTCTAACAACCCCTTCTTAATTTTATGGCTCAAAAAACACGGATTACCAAGAGGCATGTATACAGCGTTCAGGTATCCGTGAAATGTGAATGACTCTAGTAGATATGCCAGTTTTTCGATAAACATGTTTCGGTATGTATAATATATATAAACTGAAAGATCATGGAGCATACTTCATTGTATTATATTTCAAGACTGATACCGTGAATAAAAAAGCAGTCAATTCAAAATATTTATATACCTAAATAAAACTTTGTCATGGATAGTTAGTTATTACCAAATGTTCGCGTAGAATCGGATTCTGAAATTCCATAGATCATTTGTAAATAATAAGACTTTTCTCTATTGTTAGGGATTCATTCTTGTTCCTTTTAAAATTTGATCTGGAATATTCTTGTTAAATACATTGAATTAATTAACCCATTTTTAGCGTCACATTCCGTACACCGACCTTTGCAATGGTCCACCAGGTAACATAAGTAGCATTTGTGAGTTTAGAACACGGTTTTCTTTGTTTTAAAACGACTTCCCAAAAAGAGGAGGTGTACAATTCGGTTGTATGTCAACTTTTTTTTATCTGTCAGTGCATATCCCTTTTTACACGTCGTAGGTCCTCCGATTTTGATGATTCTTTTTGCACTTCCAAGAAGAATCCTCAGTGATGATACCAAACTTCCCCCAAAAATGCTAGTGGTAATTTTTTTATTGAAAATTTTATCTGGCAGGATTAAAGATGTGGTCATGTCCAGCAATGTTTAATTTGGTACTGGTAATTAATAGTAAGGTATCTTTGAATCGACGAAATACATTTAAGGATTGAAGATAATGATAAACTCACTTTTTATTCATATTCTGGATTTTTGTTCATTGGTAAAGTAATATAAAATATTTTTTTTATTTTACTTGCAAAAGGAAAGATTTTCATATCTTGAACAAGACTTATTAGACCCTCTAAGTATATTAAATATTAAAATTGTTTTATATATTCTTTAATCATATTCTAAAGGAAAACCTTATTAAAGATATCAAGATCAGAAACCTTCAAGCGCGTGTTTTAATATGAACTTGACGGGTTTCTCAGTTCTTGTGCATCAATTTGTAACATTACTCATTTATATTGATTCAGCTTTAATTCTACGCTACCTTCAAATTGGTCGAGTACGATTCAGGCTCGTGTGGATAGGGTCCGTACTTATGATTTTCGTTATAGGTTTTTTCTGTAGGTAAACATTTAGAGAAGGTCTATACTTTGTATTCTTTTCAAAATTTCCCGCTCAAGTTTCGGAGATAATGGGGAAAAGCAGTTTATTTTAGGATAATAATTTAAGCCAGCTCTGTCATATGATTTGTTACATAATTTACTTATTCGTTCCACGAAAACAACCTCCAGGTTCCGAATTAAATTATTTAAAGTACTTATACGCCCTTGGTGCTGCCACTTGACTCTCTATCAGTTCAGAATATCCATGGACTATAAACTGAGTATAAACCATGCAAAATATCAGTTTTCTCCGTTTTGTACATTCGGAGAAGATAGGATGTGAGAAGCAGATAGACAGGCTGAAACCAGAGTTTTCATCATTATGGATTATTAAAAAAGAGATATATTATACTAATGACAAAGTTTAGCCATAATCAATCATATTTTTTTCTAATGTTTGGCGTTTTAACTTGAGTTTCAAGAAGAAAATCTTTGATTGAGAGACTTTTGCACTGTATTCTGTATGTACAGGGTGTCCCATTTTGGGTACTTTTGCGGGGTATATCTGTTATTTTTATAGATATAAAGTTGCGGTTGTCGCGATAGTAGGTATGCTACTTTTTAATATAACTAAAGATGCCGTTAACAAAATTTTCATAACACTTCTAGTTTTAAGATACAGGCCATTTTTGAAAATGTTGCATTTTGGGACCCCCTCGTATCTCCGTTATCCTTCAACTTATTTAAAAGTTAAAATACTATTCTTACACATTTTTTCCGTAGAATGTAGTGGTATAGATACTTTTTGTTACATATTTACTATTTTCGAGATATAAACCAAACTTATGTTTCTTTTAAATGGAACACGCGGTATATTTATAGAATATAAAACTTGTCTTTTTTACCTTCTCAAGGATATATAGAATAAAATAAATGACAATTTTCAAAAAGGAAATGCATTATTTAATGGTAGGCCATGAATAACAATAATAAACAGTTGAAAATTACATATTACTAATGAAGAATTGAATACCTTGAATATAGGTATCTTTTTATATGAGCATAACATTTTCAAAGATATATATAGAGTTTTTTTATAATAGTAAATTTGTAACAATAGTTTTGTAGCATAAAGTAACAATTCAACAAACACAAATGAATTACATTATTAGAAAAAGAAAAAACAATATTTTAAAGGAGTTGTTCAAAATGAGGACCATTTTCTCTAATGTGAAACTGGCACATCGTTGTAATTGGTCTCATTCACAGATTTCGAAAGGCTAAATGCCTTTGCCTCTCGAAGTTCTTCTATGCTGCCATATTGTGTTTTATATATGCACCTACTTCATTTTGTATATAGCCCCATACAAAAATATCTAAAACTGAGAGATCTGGAGATCGTGGAAGCCATCTAATTAGTCCGTTGATACCTATCCATCTCTGAGGAAAGTTATTATCAAGAAATGCCCTTAAGAGCCCAGATTTATGACTTGGGCCACCATCTTGCTGTAGGTATGCTGTTTATTTATTGGGCTTGGGAATATTTTCGAGCAGTTCTGTAATAATTTTCTCAACGGAGTACCTACGTGCTGTAAGACCTCCTTCAAAAATCCTATATGTCTGCCCAAAATAAAACTAGACACCCCAACTCCAAAGCGTCCTTGTTGTGCCATATCAAACATTAAATGCTTATTTTCTGTATACCACTTCCGGGTATTGTGAAGATTAAAAATGCCAGGACTTGAAAAAAAAAAACATTTGTCCGACCAGATAACAAGTCTACGAAATAAATCGTTAGCTTCGATTTGCTGCAAATAGGTACCGATAAGGTAGACAAATATTTGACTTTTTTTTGTTCTTATTATAAACAATAACCATGGCCTAACATTAAATTGTACATTTAATTTTAGAAAAATTGTCATCTATTTTCGTGTTTCTGAGAGAAAGTGCATACTATAATATATTTTTGAGAAGGTAAAAAAGACAAATTTCATAGTCTATTAATATATAGAGTGTTCTCTGATTCCTTGGTTTACAACTCAAAAATAGTAAATATGTAACAAAAATTATTATCAACTACTGCATTCTACGAAAAAAATCTATACGAATTTTATCTTATCTTTTCAATAAGTTGAATCATAACGGCGATACGAGGGGGTCCGAAAATGCAACATTTTCAAAACTGCTCTGTATCTATCTATAAAAATAAGGGAGATACCCCGCAAAAGTACCCAAAATGGGACACTCTGTACATATAAGGGGTGATTTAGGATTGGACCTGACATATGTGTATATTACCTGCATTCCCCTTAGAATAAAAGTATGGGGGTTCAGGAGACATGAACTAGAAAGGAAAGCATTGTCATCGTGTAAAATTTTTGGTGTCCAGTTTTCAACAGATGTTAACGTTTCAAAGGTTCCTGTGTCCAAAAAACATACTTTCCGTTTGTCTGTCTTCGACAAGATTATCTCGAAAAAGAAGGGCCGATTTTGTATCATTCCTTTATTATTTGTGGGGTATCGATATGGCTTGTTTGAAGCATTCTGCTCAAAACCCTCTAACACCTGCTAAGGCGTATGTCGGAGAAAAGGCAGGAAAAAAGTTATGCTAAAATGAAATGTAAAATTTTCTGTTTCTCTATATCCATATTTAAGCTTAACGCTTCCACAACTTTGCGGTTGCCCACGTCAAACCTCAATCACCAGGTAACAAAACCATACGTTCTACATTCAGACACCCGAATCAACCATCGATCGTACAAAATGTTTCCATACTGTGACTGGCCTCTGGCACAACACCAATGACCGTATTTTAGATTCAATTTTGACATAGGGTTCAACTCTCCCACCTGGGCTAGTCTCTCTCGGGGTTATCAAGTAACTAGCAACTGCAACGCGTCCGCGAACCGCGACTATCGAACAATCGTCGCTGTCGCTGTCGAAACATCGATTTGGTTCAGTGTTGTCGCTCTGTCAGTCCAAGTGAAACTGATAGCATGTATTTGTGAATAATAAATGATTTGCAATGTTCTCAATCAAATTTCTATTTTTTCTTTTTTATCCAATATTTTATAGAGAGCGTTTAATAGACTGTAGCAACACTGAGACAATAATGCGTAGCAACTAGTTTCTATATTTTACTTGATGCGGAGGCCGCCGGAGTTCCCCTCTCCATAGATATCATAAAATCAAGAAAAAACTTAAATAGCATTATTTACAACACAGAACAAAGATTTCATGGCTATATTATAGAAATTACGACTAGCAGCAAATATAATTATCTGTTTACCACCACAACAACATATAATTTGGTATGAGTATTTTTTATAAAATATGAATGAAACTGCATCCAGCAACATTTAAATTAGACATTTTTCAAAAAAGTTTACGGTTTCTGAATTACAGCAATGCTTAAGTTTGCAATAGAAAAGAAGAGAACATATCCAAACATTTTAATTGGATTATGAAATAAAACTTTTTTACAAAATATACAAAGTAATATTATTACCACTGGTGCTGATAATTTTGAAGTTGGTGCCAAAAATTATCTACTTTATAACTGCACAATTCCAAAAGCAAACAATCTTTGCCAAAAGTATCAGCACCAGTGGTATTAATATTATTTGGAATTTTTCACTGCACCTACTAATAAATTCGGTTCTAGATTTTGAAAAATAGTTTTATTATTCTAATAAATATAATCTTCTTGTTTCATGTCATGTTATATTAACTGAAATAAAAATTTAGGTAAATTAAATGTGATGCTAGCATAGAAAATCAATATACGTATGGATGGTTAAATAATTTTCAATTAGTTTTATTTTTATATTGGGAAACTTCAAATAACAGTTCTTAAGTCATTACATTACAATTATGGATAGAATTAGAAAATGCATATTTTGATTTTATCTAACGAAAAAATAAATTGTGAAGATTTTTTAGGTAGGTATTTTTTTACTAAACGATTGATCCTAAATTTAATGCCGAAGTGTCACCTATAACTAAGTAGTTTCTATGACAGAATTTAAAAAAACTAATTAATCCCAAAAAACGGTTTCGGATTGTATTTCTAGAAAATAATGGGGGGATGGTAGGTATAATAGCAAACATATCTTCGTTCAATTTGTATTTTCTAAAACTCTACTCCAATGTCACCTTTTTCACATTTATAACCTGAGTAATTTTAATTAACTCCAAAGTTTTCGAAGTTGTTAAAACTGATCCGTAGATGGCTTTAAGGACGCTGTGCATTAAGAGAAATATAGAATGATATAAGATCACTCTGGTGTCTGACCGCCTGTCTGTCTCATCATCTGTCACAACCTTTTTTCTTCAAAACTACTGAACGAAAAGAGCTCAAAATTGGTACTAAAACACATTTAGGCAATCGAATCACGGCCGCAAGTAAACGGGTTCTGATACTGGGAGTAGATTTTATTTTACAAACTTCTTAGCTGAAGATTTGGAAAAATACACTAATAGTCCATCAACTCACACTCAATCTAAATTAAAGAATCTCCATCTCATTCGAGAAACTCCTAATGTAGAAGTTTAGAAGTTTTTTTTATTTTTATTCTAGCAAGGTTCCACTTTAGACTTAAATACATTAGTTACCAGCATAAAGTTTTTTAAATAGTTTTTATTACTTTCGGTTCTTGTATCAATGGACTCCGCAGCGATTTCTCAGGCCCCATACGGTCTAGAGACTTGAAATTTCGAATTCGTACTTAGATCGCAGACATCTCGCCGCCTGTTAAGCTCCAAGTGTGATCCAATATTGGTAATTAAAATTATCTCATTCAATCTCATTCAACCAAGATCATTATAATGTCGACATGGAACGACAATCGGATCCGTCACTGGAATTACGCACGAGCATGGAGCGTATATATACGTCTCGTTCTCTGGTATATAGGTACTTTCTGGAAGATCGTCTATGGTTATGTCGCAATTGTCAGACGCCAGACGTTAATTTAAAGTTTAATTTTGTGTTGTGGTAGACAAACAGTAATTTGTTATGGAATTGCTGTTGCTGGCAAACACATATACATAAGTATAGTTAAAATCGAGAAAAGGATAGCAATAGTAGGTACTCATCGGTACGGTTTAAATCTTAAATGCCCAATAAAAACTATTTTTAATTTTTTTCAAAAATTTCACTTGTTATTTATCTATTATTATTTAAAGTGGAGATGCCAATGAATATTTTTGATTAAAATTTAAAAAACTTTGACGTTGTAAGTATTTTTTGGATCAACTTATTATTTTTGCAATTGTGTGCATTAATCCAAGATAAAAATAATGTTTCCAAACAATTAGTAAAATATTGTCTTTGTTATTGCTTGATTGGCTTATTTGAACAAATCCAATTTTGAAAAAAATATTATCTCTTATGTGGTAGATTAAGTCTTGCTTTGGAGTGGGGAATTTTACTACTACCAACGTCTATCTAATACTTTGCTAGTACTTTAATTTATTGATTCATTCTATCTCAAGATCTGCAAGGAGCAGAATCTTTGTAGTTTTTTTTTGTTAGAATAGAGTCCTGTTTGTACTCATCTATAAAGGTTCTAGATAGATACCAATGGCTGTCTCGTATATATTACATTTACTAACAAGTTTTTGTTTTCTAATTTCAGTTATAAAGTCTCTAAGTACTTAAGTTTTTACGTGGATGCTGAAATTGGCAATTTCATTAACAAAGTTCCTTGGCAATTGGCTGTTTACTCACGTTTAGTATTTAACTTTTCTCTTCGTGGCAAACGAGGTACACACGGATTGGCCGAGAACCATGTCTGGATTTGCTCGAGTAAAATCTACTCTGAAATGACTTCATTTGGAGACAGGTGCGGGAGAATTTAGACTTTTTCGTGATTTGCACATATTAAAAAAGAGTAGAGACCTTATAATAGATATCATAACGAGTTTGAGCATCTGTTTGAACAGATAAACATTTATTGATAATAGATCATGAAAGTTTTAAATAAGTTTTTAAAACGCATGTTATTTAAAGGGACTTGAAAAGCTTTGTTTCCATAGAGCTTTTTGATTTTTTACATTTTTATGTTAGCAGGCATACAGAGTCTGATTTAATTTATCTCGAAAACTGTACTTGATAGTAATTTAAAAAATCCATAGCCTTCTTTGGAAGATGTATTTTAGATTGAAAGATAATGTCTTTGAATATTCTGAAGGCTGTAAATGACAAAAAGTTGAGCTAGTGACTTTAATATCAGCATATGAACTATTATATTTATGTATGAATCAAATAAAGCTGCTCAATTCAAGATATCTAGCGAAAACCGCGAGATAAGGCCCCCATCAAAGCTAATAATAATCTATTCACTAAGTCATTCATTAAACTATAGTTTATGGTACTATTTGCAGGTCTTAGGAAAATAAATATTAGTAGATATGAATATGAATTTGATTCATACGATTACTTTCTATCTATCCAGATCCGACTAGTATGGTAGCACTCGTACCTGAACGTACGTCGTGGTTCCGACATCCAAAATCAATAACAATTTGACGTAGAAAAAATTATCCATCTTATGTACGACTACGGTCTGAGGAAAGTTACTATATTTACCCCTCTTACAGGTTTCTTTATTCTTAAATAGACAAATGTGCTGCCTAGTCATGAAATGAAGACATTCAACGAATTACTATTTACAACTGTATTTCTAGAACTGCTTAGGTTCTATGCTGCAACGCAGTCTTCAGATCATTGAAACATTATCTAGATATGGATATAGATCTATATATCTATAGATATGTACCTATGGAATGACACGTCACTTAGATATTGTCACTATGTACCTACTTTCTCTGCTACTTACCAATTACGGCCTTTCATCGGTGAAAATCACATCCAGTGTACGCGCTAATTTGTAGTGTAATGGGTATATGAAAATGACTGGGACTTATTTAAGTTTATTTATTTACTACACTAAAATATCACAGATTATTTATATTCACTATATATATACCGCCTACTTTTTTATATATATCCTGTGACCTGCATCAAATGACTTTCTTGATATTATTAGTTTTTACCTTTTTCAAGTTCCTTTGAATAATTTTTCAAGCTTATGACGAAGTCGCGTTGTGGTTACAAGCATAAGAAAAGTGGAGGTAAGTTATACAAATAATCGCTTTAATACTTAAGATCAAGATTTAAAACGTGCATCTACAACAAATTAAATAACAATTTCTTTACAAGAATACTACTGTGATACTTTCAGCACTTTCCCTATTTGAGCCCCACCCTCTATTAATATATCCCCACGAATATTATTTGTCTATTTGAGTACGTGGGAATCTTCGTTTTATCTCCCGAAACAGTTTCTGGAACCGTCCCCATCCACAGATCCAGCTCGGGAATGTGTGTCTTCTACGTAATTTGGGCAATACGGTCCGGATGATAAATTTTTAACGATGTCGTTACCTAAAGCAAATGATCAGAAAACGTTGCTTCACATTTTTTATTGCATATTAAAAATTCCGTAACAATAGCAATGGTGCACGTGACAGGAATTTCGCATTTTGGATACAATAAACTTAAATTGAGCTGTTCAGATTGTTACAGTAAAGTTATTTTTGAGTGTCTTATACATATTGGTTCATACAAAAAAAAATATTTTTCACAAAAAAATTGGACCGACGTTATTACTTGGCGCACTGAAAATTACAGAATAATATTAATTCTATTCGTGCTATTACTTTTGAAGTTGTTCAGTTGCAGTTAGATTTATAACTTTTGACTACAACTTCAGAAGTACCAGCAACTAATAACGTCGGTCCATTTTTTTAATAAAAAATATTTATTTCACACTTTTGAGAGTAACACAAAAATCGTTGAATGTTCACTAATGCCAAAGAAGATAGCACTTATCTTATTACCTACGTATATTATTTGCTTGAACTTATTATTTTGAGATCTGAAAACGTCGCGTCGAAAATACGCATGAGTATTTTATATTTTATCAATTTATCACCCCTGTAACTCGAAAACCGTAACTCTAAGGAAAATATGTGCATTATAGAAGTTGCTACAAATAATGTGGTCTTTCATGTGGTTCCCACAGATTTTCAATTTTCGAAAGAAATTGCCTCCTCCACATATCAAAAATACATATATTTGAGATTTCAACATCGCTGTAACTCGAACATCGTAACTTTTTTGAAAACATTTTCAATTTAAAAGTTTCCGGATATTTTCCTATTTTTAATTCTGCCATGTCAGCTTTTCGAGAAACATCGATACGTTCACCGCATTCGGGGGTGTATTTTGAAGTGAAGGAGATTTCGGATTTGAGTGAATTAAAAATCATCAATATCGGAGAACGTTTACTATATAAAACGCGCGCACGAACCAAAAACAAGCAGACAGGCAAATTGTATACCTACCTACGTCCTCCGTTTGGATTCGTCGGTCAAAAAGGTTATATTCATTTTGGTGATGCATATAATTGTTTGATTTCAAAATGGTTATTTTAATATAAGCTGTTTCGTATTCTCAATCTAGAGGTTTATACAAACATTTGATGACATATTAATTTCTTTGATTATTTTTTAGGTAAATTTCTTATAGAAATATCCCTGTTGCGATCGTTCACACTTTTGAATTTCGAAAAAATTTCAACGGCATGTTGTTATATGTCTATAAGTTAGTCCAAAAAAACATTTGGTTCAAAAGTTTTTATATATATATATATATATATATATATATATATATATATATATATATATATATATATATATATATATATATATATATATATATATATATATATATGGGATATTACGAAATTTGTTAACACGATAGAGGTCGCAGTTTTGAAGGTATCAAGTTCAAATTTGCTACAAAAATCAATCTCTCAAATATCTCGGTCGAGTTCGTTATTGGGCAATATCGGGTAAGTAGTTTCAAAATGGCGATCATTCAAACATTTGAAAAAAATATCAAAAAAGAGCAGTAGTGTAAATATTATTAAAAATAATTTTAGGTTATAGATATAATCAGTACCTACAACTTTTGTTAAGAACAATTTTTCATAAAATACACAGGTAAAAAAATAAAAATTAATAAAGAAAAATAACAAATATTGATAAAACATGAACACTCAATATAAATTTGATGTAATTGTACATTTTCTGGAGATCTTAATATAGACCCTGATTAAAAAATATATAGTATATTTATTGAAAAGAAATAGACGAAAAAAAATCTGCCTTGAAGTGGACTCGAACCCTGTCTGCTTTATATTCAACAGCCAAAACAAAAACCTCTAACCGCAAGGCTATGACAATTTTATTTAATAACATGTAGGTATACCAATGAAAAGGTTGTTAAAATTTCAATTCAATGAATTTTGAGAAATTTACCTTTCCGCTGACTACAGGCCATCGGGATTTTTTTTTATTTGTAGTTTATAATAATGAATTATATAGGTCTAGTTATTGAAAATTCCTTATCCTTGATAAACTTTTATCAACATACCGAAATAAACTATCTAGTTAGATGTGATGAAAGGTCAATAAAGATATAATTTATATTTTCAAGTCCTACGATTTTGCAGAAGCTGTAGGTACAAGATAAGCAATCATCTCGCTTGTTTCGCGACGCACTAAAAACCAAAAGTTCTATAGTGTAAGCATACGATGGAATTTAGTAGACGTTAATATTTGTCAAAGATCAATCTAGCGGCATTTTTTCTAAGAATCACCTTTCACTAGCTCAAGACATTAAAACACGTAACCCTAGAGAATACATTTCTACATTTCAAAAAAAACACTGACACTTTCTAATTTGTGATTGAAGATTCAGCTCATCCATCCAACCATTTTTCCCATATTGCTGCTGTAATTTAGTACCAAATACATCTGGTCTTATGACCCCACTTTTGTTGAGCAAGAAAAACCCATGTTCTAAATTAAATAAACTTAATTACATAGACCTAGTATATTTTTAGAAACTAGAAAGAGAATCTCTAATCAGTTTCTTGAAAATGAGCAGCATGTCAATGTCATCACCTGGACACCTTCAACAATAATGAGTTTGACAATGTTTAAATGGTGAACACAAAATTTGTTCTGCACTTTATTGGTATCAATGAAAACTCTTTAGGACTAACTTGTGCCTTCTACTATGTTTGTAGGTTAATTTTTGAATTTTATTTTGATGTGATTTAACTAGTTACTTGAACAGAACACACCTCTGTATCCATTACATATAAGTTTATATATATTTTTGTAATGAAGAAATATGAAAGACTTATTCATATACTTATTTATCTACATATTTGGCGAGTGCAATGTAACAACGAATAATATTCTTGTGGAGAAAACTGCAATCTTCACCGCAATATTATTTGATGAGTTATTACCTTCTATAAATGGTGGTTCTGAAACGGCCATTAAATTGAAAATATCTCTCTTTCACTCGTTGGAGTTTATCCAATAAATACAGAATCAATTTTCCTGAAAGCGCTCTTAGAAGCTGTCCTTTCAGATCTATTTCAGCAAACACCCTTCAAGGAATCACTTCAAATGATCGTCTTGCAAAGTAAAAAGACAAATGCCATATTTTCCACGATCCGGCACTATATCTATTTAAAGGTGACAGTTAAGGGGGTTCACAGCCACCCAACGTCCTCTCTTTACCGAAGCATCACTCCCCAAGGAATACTCGTTTCTTTTCTCCCATTCCATGCTATACCGTATCTATCTCTTTTCACTCCAACTGGTGGTTCGCTCTATGCCGTCACCCACGCAAGGCTATTTATGAGAATTTATAACTCCTAGACACACCACGCAAAAAACATATATGATAGTCTGGTTGCGAACTCGTCCATTCTTTATCAAATTTATTAGTTCTCGATACTGTTCTTCCGCTAAATATTTTTCTCTGTATAAGAAACTTTTTCACCCAAGCAATAACCTTATCTCATAAATTATATAATTCTGGGATATAACATAATTTCTGATGTTATTCAGCATGTATTTCGTAGTACTGATCAACTATAAGTGAATAAATACATAATTATAGATCCTAATTGCCCGTTGTATTCAGCTTGGTCAATGAAATATATTTTCTTATTATATTATCGTGTTCAAAGTACTAGTAGATAATTTTTATTCAGATTCAATTTACGCCATGACCATACGTGAAACAGAATTTTAACTTTTACAAAAACTAAGACTTTCTTTATTAAATGATTCACTGAAAATGTAGAAATACTTGATATAATTTATTTTATTAGTTCTGGTGATTTAAGAATTATGACACCTACCTTCTTCAAATGTATCGGTATCAATATAGTTAATATTCTCCTATTTAAATGACATCATAATTGCATTATAATTTTAGTAAACATATTTTAAAATTTTTCAAGAATTAGCCGCCTTTAGAGCGTCAGATTTTTGTAAATTTCTGGTAACATATTGACTTAAAAAATATTCAAGTTTCGCAAAAGTTACCCCCTCTACCTCTTTTGAAGCATATTTTTCGAAATACATGTTGAATTCCTCATTTTTTTCGTTAGAAATGGGCCCGAAAATAAATGACGAATTCAACATATTACATTTTTTTTTTTCGGTAACGTAGAGACAAGTGAAGCGCAATATTTGATTTCTTTCCTGAACCTAACTTGAAAATCAAGCGGAATAAAGAGAATCAAATACAACGGAAACTACTACAGTGAAAAGAAAGTGTTGGTAAAAGTAAGGAATGATAGAGACCAAACAAAATAACCTGAATGCCAAAAACAGTAAGATAAGTATAAATACTCAAATCTAGGTCACTCGTTTATATATAAATATTTTACACAAAATTAGGGCCGACTTTGTTAGTAAGTGTACTGAAAAATACAAATTAATATTGATAATTCTATTGGTGCTGGTAGATAATTCTGAAGTTGTACAGTTGTAGTTAGTTGTTCTAGGCACCAAAAGTACCTGCACCAATAGAGCTGTTTTGTATTTTTCAGTACACTTAAGTACTAATAAATTGGGTCCTATTTGTTGTAAAAACTGTTTATTACACACTTTGCAGTGCAACATTAAGTCGTGAATATCATTCAACGTTCACCAAAGAAGATGCTTATACTTATTATTAAGAGATTTCAAAACTTCGCGGAAATAGTAGGTACTTATCCTATTACCCATGTATATTTTTTGCTTGTGACATGTTGTTGTCCAAATATCTGAAAACATCGCAGTGAAAATACACATATTTCAAATTTTACCAGACACCTATGATTTTTTTTAAAAATGCCCTATTTGAACGTTGCCGTATATGGTCTCCTTTCTAATTGGAAACCTATGACTATTTTTTAAATGTCTATAATTTAATCGTTTCCAGATCCAGGAATCTTCGTTAATTCTGCCGTCTCAGATTTTCAATTTTCGGGAAAAATTGCCCCCTTTGGGAAAGTTTTTGAGGGGAAGGGCATTTTTTAATGAGACTAATTCTCAATATTCCTTTTTCAAATAAAAAAAAAACATCAAAATCGCATCACGTTTACTATGCAAAGGGTGCGAACATCCATAATAAAAATCGGACAAATAGTCCTGCGTTTGGTTTGTCCGTCAACAATTTATCGCCAACTATAAAATGATTGCGCTGGATTTTTAAGCGGGGCTGCCAGCTTCAAACATAATTAATATAAGTTTACAAACATTATTAAACATCTGATCAGAATATAGTTACACCTGAAGATTGAGAGGAGTTAGACTTCCGTCAGTTCGACCTGAGACTGTACTTAGCGCGATCATTAGCGAGAAAACAGCAATAATCAGGGAATTGAGGTAATGCTCTCACATTTTAATGGGAATATGAAACAAATGAAAGCATCAATGGATAATTTTATTCTAAAGTTAGGAGATAAAAACAGAAAATATAGAACTGAGAGCGGAACAAGAAAATAAGTCAAATTAGAAACAAATTTAAACTTATAAAACAGTCAAGAATGACGGGAATTAAAAAAAAGCGAAGTTGGTATTGGGAGTAATACAAAATAAATAGATAAATTAGAGTTTAGGATACAGTACGCGGTCCACTCGATCCACCTTTTCTGAAGTCGCTCAAATGTAGCCCGAAAGATCCAAACTTTGATTGTCAGTTTTCTGAAACCCTCGTACGATTTTTCCCTTATATATTGAAAGTTTAATGGCAGTCTTTTGGGAGGTCGAACTTTTCCGATATAATATTCCATCCAGAAAAAATAATTTTGTGAGCACGTTCAACATCACGGAAAGAGCAAACTTTTGGACACTAATTCAATTAATAAATCTCGCATGATATGAAATTGATAATTTGATCAGTGTCTGGAACAGTTGAGCCATCGGTCAGGTTACTTTGATAATAAGATCAACTAAAGCTGAGATGTTTCAAGAATAGTCAAATATCAAATGATTAATTGTAATTTAAAATAACCCATATTTTGTAGCGTGGCGGCATTAATTTTAAAATTTTGAGCACAAGAACTTTGGTTCGGTTCCGCCTTCATATTTGTTCTTGTGTAATTGGGAGAAAATAGAACAGAATAGGGTAAGAATAGATGAAAATTGTCTTCAGTTTTCATGGAACCGATAGGTGCTAAGTTTTTGCAAACATATTTTTTTGTTGAGAATCTTGAGATTTGCTCATCGCTGATGATTTCAACTTTCTAGCTGAAAAAGTGTCAGATGAAAGATTAGCCTTTATTCTTCTACATGTTAATGAAATCGATTGAACTGCTTTGATTAGCCCAAACAAACAGACTAACAAAAATTGTAAGAATGGTTGTTACAGATCTGTTGACGTGCAAACAAACGAGTTTATCTATATTTAGGTAAAGATATTAGAATAGAACGTTTAACTTGATTTTGACATAGTAAAAGAACAAGTATCTACCTAATAAGTTTAGTTATTGGTCTATTATAACTTTCCGACCGCTACTTTAAGTAGTTATATGAGGAAAGTTACCTATTGTAATCTTTTAAAAAAATAATTCTACTTTCCATTTTTCAACAGATGTTTCAGTGGTTTCTTGGAACAAAAACATATTTTCAACTACTCCAACATTTTCAAGATACTTTTTCAAATTATCATCCTAGAAGTCTTTAAACATCATACCTACCTAAATTAATTCTCATATTTTCAAGATGTCAACGGGACGATTTTTTGCATTTGGTAGATTTTACATGAGAGCGGTAGGAAAGAGTGGACACACCAGACTTAAATTTTGTAAAAAATATCATATATATAGGATAACATAAATATTGTTCAGTCCAAGGTCTCCAGCAATGATTTTTTTCTGATAATGTCGTTTGACCTGAAATTTCATATTTGTAATTGTAACATAGCCCATAAAAGGGAAGTATAATAGCAGAACCAGAAATTTCAGAAGGTCGTAAATCCATATTAGCCGACGATCCACATTATTAACCTATTGTTCGAAATATAGATAAACAATAAAAGTGCCTGTCCCTTGAAACATTCCCAGGTCCAGATTAAGATATCTAATCAAATAGTTTGGCATTTGGCATAATCGCATTCATTATTCTCAATTCTCAATTATATTCAAAAAAATTTTCTTAATAATCATCTTAACCCATTATATCTGCCTATAAAACAAAATGTAATGGCTAGGGCCCTAGGGCAGGTACAACTCTGCGTAAATTGCCTGCTGATAACGCAAGTGTTTGGTGATTTACAACCTTCTTAGATTTGTGGTCGCACACATAGAACCGATGTGCGCTTTTTCCTTGGAGGTAGATACTGTCCTTTCTCATTATGGGACTTCGTCGATTATATACAAAAATAAATTGTCATTCCGATCGCTATCGCTATCATTTTGCCTTCTTAAAGTTTAAAAATTGATTTATGTATCTAAGTCTTTTGATGTTTCTTGGAAAAATAAATTTTCAACAATACTGAAACTGAAGGAGATATCCAGATAAGATATGGTACGTATATTGTTTTGATTGTGTTTAGATTTTTATGAAAATTTAGACTTTTTGAATTTTCCAAACAAATTATGCAATCCGAAAAAATCCACAGGTCATAGGTTTACTAAGAATAACTAATGAGTGATTTTATCAATCTTATTTTTTTATCAAGAAGACTATCTTGGTGTGATATTTTAAATAATTTCCTAATCTCGCTATTTTATTTTTCAAATTCTTTTATATCATGGGTAGCGGGAGAGATTTTTTGCTAATATGTATTTATTGAGTGCCACTATATTGAATCAAGAAATACTTAAATATATTTCCAGTACGAGAATATATCTAACCTTGCACAATATTCTTACTCAGAAACTTTATTCATAAAATGTTTGCACTTTTTTCACGAAAGCATGGCGCTCTCTCTTTTAAGCTCTACGAACTTCTTTTAGAACTTTCGACCTAAGTATCTTCTGGAAAGTGGAAAGTTTTTAGGTCTTATCCTCATACAATTTTAATAAAGATTATAAAAATATAACTTCAACATTGTTGGGGATAAAATATAAGCGCAGTGATAATGGTTTTCTTCCTAAGAGATACTTAGCAATTTGATTTATAGATACACTTCTTACAGCGATGTTTTCGATATTATTTTGTATGTTCATGCAGATAAAGAAAGAATACCTATCAGAAATATTTTGAGAAAGTCCTTTCATAACCTTAAAGTCTACCTAAACTGATCTGAAGACAATAAAATTTGAATCTAAGTTCAAATTATTACATTTGTCATCTTTTATAATACGTGTTTTCTGTATAAAATCTCATCTTATCTTCTTAAAATTAACTTTCTTAACTTTAACTGATCAATATAATTATTTATTAGCCAATTTTGAACATGTACCGATTTTAATTCAGCCCTTTGTGTTTGAAAGGGTCACTTGTTCTTAGCTAGTTTTCCATTGCTTGTTGATATTTTTTCATTTTAGAATATGTTGTGCTTCTTACATTAACAAATAACATGTGTATCTGTCTGGTCTGTGGCAACGTAGGTCCCAAACGGATGCACCGATATGATTTAGCTTTTTCGTTTGAAAGGTAACTTGAATGAGACTTCTCAGCTCGATAGATGATGTAGGTAGTGAAAAATACAAAAACATGTTTATTTAATTTATAATATAATAATAATAGTCGTAATCATAGATCTTTTCTTTGAATTGTGCATGCATTGACTTAAAAAATATATAAGGAAACTTCTTAAAAAGTTATTTCTTTATAATAGAATGTCCTATATTCCTCGAAATTTGGTTTCTACTAAAAATTCTAAAATATTCTATTTAACACAAACTTATTTCTTTAACTTTTATTTTACATATGTGTTCTTTGTTAAAATTTACAATAAATAACAAGAGAAAATATATATAGAAACATTGAGCTGTTTCCTATACTTGTGCACTGCACTTTCCAGAAAAAGTTATCATAAATAAATAATAGATTGTTCATATTCCTGTTTATATTATCTTGTCATTATACATCGTAGGTAATTGACGAATTAAATAAATGTGTACATAAATAAATAAATAAATAAATAAATATATAGAGGATTCTTGGCATAATGTACCTACCTCAAGATTAGGTACCAGTGCCAATGGAATAAATATTATTTTGTTTTATCGATTTATATGTTTTTCGATTTCCATCGCTCAGATTTTGAATTGTTTTTGTAGGGTGGTGGACCGAATTTCGGGAAAAATTATAAGAATGTACATCCAAAATTTTGGTAAACATTCCATCAGCTAATTTTTGTGTCAGAAGAAACTACAATATTCAAGTTAGGAGAAATGATACCAGCTAGTTATTTTCTAGAATTCTTTATAAAAATAAATAGAATAGCAGATCTATTTTAATGAAGGAAATAAAAAAAATAGTTTGTTTCACGAATGATGGCTATTGTATGTAATGATTCAGTAGTTATGTACATCACGTTATAATTCTCATCGCACTTTATTATCATGAAAGTCTACTACGTTTGTCGGTCTAAGCTACTCCTTCATTACCATTATAGGACCCTGCTGGTATGTCCAAAGGTAACGGAATCTTTATTTCATAGGAGTCAGAAGGTCAAAATTAAATTTCAGAGAATTCTGACGAATAAAATAAATTAAAATTAAGAAATCATGCAATAAATTTCTATTTTATGTTTCTGCATTATCGTTAATAATAAATCTTTCATATTATTACTTATTTAATCAATTGATATTTTTTTCCCTAATAATATGAACTTCGTTGAAGCGTATAAAAAATTTAAATACCATATTCTATCTTGAAATCGTTACGCCACTGATTTACTCCAGTCAGTTGAATTGATCTGTTTCTCGTGTTTTCAAGGCAGACGCCATCATTCGCGAAACAAACTATATTATATTTCAATTAGTTATTCAAATTTTATACTGGAATAATTCAAAGTGAATTTATAAATTATTCATGTAACCAGTTGCAGGTATGTCATAGGTAATAGTCTAAGGCTGATTGCAAAAAAACTGGCCGAACAGAAATATTAATTTTCATTGCGACTATAAGAAAAATCATGAGGTGTCTGAACAGAATTTTTAAAAAATTTTTTATGACCATTTTTTGTCCAACAACCACATCTGTAAAGTAACAGCGTAAATTCACTTTTAAAATCCGTATGTACTCAGCAGAAATGAAATATATTCAAGTGTCCCATTAAATCTTGATTCAATACCTGGGCATCCATGTTTTATTCTTAATGGTTCTAAACATATCCTTGAGGAACAACGTATAAGATAGTTCGCGAAGTAAAAAATGAAAACGTGGCACTTTGAGAGCCTGCCCCTGGAAGGTCTGTAATGGTTGTTTATCATATTCTTTATCTTCTTCTTCTTTAAGTACTAGCACTTATATACCTATATATATATATATATATATATATATATATATATATATATATATATATATATATATATATATATATATATATATATATATATAAATAAAAAGATGTTCTTGGGGATGCAGTCATATATTCAATAAAATTCTTTGACTGAAGCCGAGCTTTCGAGAATGTTTATTCTCTTCTTCAGGGCAAAAATCGTGAATTTAGAATAAATTAATTTATTCTAAATTCACGATTTTTGCCCTGAAGAAGAGAATAAACATTCTCGAAAGCTCGGCTTCAGTCAAAGAATTTTATTGAATATATGACTGCATCCCCAAGAACATCTTTTTATTTATTATAAATCCAGTCAAGAATACAAAATCAATATATATATATATATATATATATATATATATATATATATATATATATATATATATATAAATATATTTACGGATTGAATAAACCATGTGAGTCCATTTCATGATAAATAGAAGGTTAAATAAAACTAGTTCTCACAGTTCCTTATTTATTGTAGTACCGATTTCAGAACTTCAAAGTTCCATCATCAGGCGTAAGGAAAATCAACGCGAAGTTGTACACACAAAGGACAGATAACAAATAGATAGGATTACAGTTAAAAACATTGATTGTATAAATAAAAATATAAATTAATTATGTAAAAATTATAAATAAAACTTAAATTATATTTTTGAACGAAACATAACTACACTTGAATTTACACTACACTGTGTATGAACTACACCTTCTGGGTTTTAAAATCTTGTAAATTAAATGTATCACTTAGTAGGCAGCCTCATTGCACAACCTATATATGATTCGAAATGGTCCATCCTATCACGAAATGTCGGTTAAATAGCGAGTTTAAAATTTCTTGGATTTTCTAACATTCTAATTGATAATATGCCATATTATATAGGTTAGATGTACAAATGCAAAGACAGAAACACAATTTTGGGATATTGTCCAGTTAAAAGTTTCTTGAACTTGAAGATAGCCTCACCCATGTTCAAACATTTTTATTGTGGATTCGTTGCAACCACCAAATTAATAATATTTCAGTAGTAGTTTTCATTTTACTTCACAAAATAACAATTAAGTATCAACAATGCTTTCACAATGTTTTCAGGCGGTAATAGATGATGTACTTGTCACAACATTTCTTAACCCTCTCTCTTAGAATTCCCGACATAAAACTCCCAGTTCATCATCGAGTATCCTATAGAGCTCCAACTTCGCCCTAAAAGCTCCGGGAACAGTGCACTTAAAGCCATGACAAAGTATCGCCTAAATAGTTTATCCAGTGAATGGTGAAGTGGAAGTTAAATGTTTGCACATTTTATTGTCTCAGCTCGGGGAGTACTACCCCGGTCCTCGGAGGGTTTGAAAAATGTGACCACCATACAATTGAGTGCAATTAAGAGTTTAACCCGCCTAGTTTTGTGTGAAGCCTAGTTTTGTGTGGAGGATTCAAACGATCCACCATTAGCAACGCGCCCCTACCCCAACTTCGATCTATCATTCAAAGTCTCGGGGTGAATACAAGACCTGTCGACATTTGCATCGCCAACCTCCTCTGCTTGTAAATTCTTGTTTCGAATAAAGAAACAGGAATGTGTGAGAGTGCTCCCTAAATTACTAACTTCAAACGTGGATTTATCATCTCGCACAAAGGATACCTGCATCCGATTTAATCTCGATTTGAACTTCTATTCATAAAGCCACGATAAAGTATTTATAGTTGCTTCAGAGAAATCTTTCGGCTCTCTTGTTTGAATACAAGTATAAAATATATATAGACTCGCGATGGAATTTGATCATGTGGAAAATAAATTTGAGATGACAATGTTATTTTCTGCTATAGCGAAAATCATTTGTGATCTAGAAATTTTCTCCAGTATTCTATCTCAGCAGAAATCTGTATTTGATTTCCTTTACAATTGAGGTATCTGCACCTGACATATCCGAGTTACAAATCCATTATTAACGCCCAAACAATATATCCCCAGCAAGGACACATGCTCCTTTGCCACACTGCCGACCTAGAAAGGATCTCTCGAATCAAAGGCAGCAGAAACAATCGACACGGACATGTTTGACTTGTTATAGGGATCGATATGTTATTTTCCTTTTCCCGTGTTGTGTTAATATAAATTCTTGTAAAATGTTGACGAGCTGTGGTTTCCACTTCGCTTATTGGAATCCGGTAAAAGGCAGCGGGGATTCTTTGCAGCTTCTATCTAATGTTTGGCTTTCGGCTCTAATCATTTATCAAGAGAAGAATATCCCGTACATATCCCGCCGAGATAGATTAAATGAAAATACTTTGAATGTGCTAGGAGCGCAGTTTTCATTTCATGGATGAATGACGGGACCGACATCGGCAAACGATGCAAAAATTCAAAACGCAAATTCAGATGGTTTCAGTGCGAGCAGCTGGTACGCGAAATTAGTTTTCATGGTGCCGCAACGTGGAATTATAATGAATTTCTATGTAACTTGAATGATCCATTGGTTACTATTGCATCAGTTATTGTACAACTAATAGTTTTCAGATATGATAATTTTAAATAAACAATTCTCAATTAACATGTGCCAAAAACATCAAGACTCGTAATTAAAATATAACATAGCGAATCTCAAAGAACATCATATAATTTCACTGAAATTGTACCTGAAATACTGTAAACATCGATGAAATCATCAAAACAGAGATGGAGTAACTTTAAAAAAATCTCAGTGAATCTTCAATGGATCAACACGGTTGTATATCACAAAACAAGAATGAGGATTTTATTTCACCAGAAACATGGACTTTGATCTGCAAACGTGAACAACTCAAGAATAAAATCAACACAACTTGACATCTATCAGAAATAGAAGAAGTGCAACAAAGATACAATACGTTTGACAAATAAGAGCGACGCCCTACAAGGAAGGACAAGAAGGACTACATGAACTCTTTAGCTAGAAAAGCCGAAGATGCGGCAGCTGCCTACGACATTACAAGGAAAATGGCAGGTGACACGGCTCGCCGTACTCTTCTAGTAAAAAATAAAGAAAGACTGTTGTTCACAGATGTTGTAGTTACTCAAAGATGTTGTAGAACAACTTGACAGATGGACAGAGGGAGGGAAGATTTTCTCGAGGTGTTCAATTTACAGGAGGATGGCATCAGCATTATTACCAATTCGTATCTCTCCGCCATCACAATCCGACGTCATGGACGGTATAAAAGATACAAAAAACGGCAAAGCAACTAGTAATAATAATACCTGACGTTGTTCATAAAGCCGATATATTGTTGTCTACTAATTATTTCCACCTGTTAATTCTCCAAGTATGGGATCAAGTTATTCCCATCAGACTGGCTAAAACGATGAAACGCCAAAATCCAAAAATGGGGATATGACACAATCCAGTAACTGGAGTGGCATGTGGCATAACAATATTGTGTATGTGCTTAGATATATTTATGTGCCATATAGTTCGGTGGATAGTGAATCATATCGACCGAAACTGTGATCAGAACAAGCCGGTTTTAAAGCTGGTTGTTCCTGCATTGACCGAATGAACTCTCTCATGATCATTATGGAACAAGCTGTCGAAAAAAAATAATATCTGTTTTCATTATAAGTACAAGTATATAAGTATAAGTACAAGCAATGAGGCATTTAAATATTTCGTCTTATAGGAAAGAAATGATCGGCTCCATTTAGAACATTGACAAGAGTTCGAAAATGATTCTCTCCTATTCTCCTATACAATAGTCACACCATCGATTATAAGAAGAAATATCTTCTTATAATCGATGGTGTGGCAAGAAAACAACTGATAATTGACTAATTATTTCAAACTCGCTTCAACCTAACAAACGTCTGCAATCTTTGGATTTTGCAGATGATACGTATGCATTATCGTATACATGGCAGATATGCAGTACAAAACTAACGACCTAACAGCTGAGTCATCCAAAGTATGTCTGGAAATAAATACAATGAAGACTTACCAAATTCAAGAGGTATAATATTGTTGTGTATGTATATATGTGTTTATTCGTCTATTTTGCATATTAAATGATCACCAAAATTGACGATTATTTTATCATATTTAAAATCTAATTCGTTTTTCCCGAAAAAGGAGGAGTACACAATATCTCAGTGCATATTTATCTATACATATGATAAATCCGAATCATTTCTATGTCATATCATAGGATAGCTTTTATTCCGGGGAAGATAAACATTCTCAAATATAACAATTATAACTCTCAAAATTAAATTGAAAGAATAGTACTGGCAGCGGAATCTGATGTTGAATTGTTAAGAAGGATGGTAAAAATGTGAGTAAATACCTACCAGCGAAAAGATACGGAAGCCATGATTGCTGTATAAGAAATACTTAGGTTTAGTTTCACTTTCGAGGCCATTATTTATTTGACAAAAACATCTAAACCTTGAACCTAAAAAAAAGATTGGATAACGATTTACTTAAGTCTCCACAAGCCTTCGTGATTTTTGAATCATCAGAATAGAAAAAAAAAACAATCTCGTACAAATTCCTAGATAGGAAATATCTAAAAAAAGCATAGTCATTTTCGAAAAGTTGTAGACGCTATAACAAAGACTGGAAGCAAGTGCTAATAAAAATAAATCGAAGACCGTGGTATGCATTTGTATAATTAATAATAAAGTATTAAATATATAGTGATGTCTATTTAACGGTTTATGTTTTATTGCTTGCGCTGCAAGTCATGCTTGCACTATAAATGTGTGGGTGTTAATTTGAAAAATAAATCTTGAGTGCGGTCTGCAATGAAATGCTGTTATGGTTAAATATGATGTTGTATTCCGACCCGGATAATAATCTTGTTTTCTTACTTCTAAATACAAGTAACTCTTTTGACTTTCCTGCCTTCAAGGAAAGCACATACTCTAATCATGTCCGGTTTTCAACAGATAATTAAGTTTCAAGGTCTCCGAAAACATATTTTTAGCCATTGCTCTGTATGTCAATCAGTGTCAAGATTAGTATATAGGGAATGGATGGGCTGGTTTTTTTTTCTTTCTTTGTTTTCGCACTGGTTAATCCTCCTTATTAGCTGAAACAAGGAACAAATATACCTGGAATCCACTGTAGAATCGCGGATCATATTTTTTATTTTCAATAGAAAAATAACAAAGTTTTCAACTGAAATTTTAGAATTCTTATTTTTCCTATGTGATCCGCGGTTCTCCATACTCTTCTCAGTAAGTATACAGAATTTTACATTGATAGGATAATTAGTTTAAGATAAATAATGGAATTACGATAACACTGGTGTCAAGGAAACAACTCTAACGATTTTGATGAGATTGGTCTAAACCATTCTGTATAAGACCATATGCTTAAATGAAATTGGAAGAGTATCTGAATGAGTACATCTAAAATTTGCACCCTAATTGTTGGTATTTTGCATAAACTGGTATATTAAATATTAATAGGAATTATAATGAATGAGATTTGGGTTGACTGGTTTTATATAGCTTAGATTTCATAGCAGGATATAGATATAAAGCTTATTGGAATATAAATAAAATTCCTGTAAGATATTTCGAGCACAGCTGAAGGTACTTGTACCTGAGTAAAGTTGAGAACACACCCATTTATACCTAATATCACAAAGCCGATTACGTACTCCAATTTGAGATTAAGACAAATTATTGCACGGTCCCGAGCTTCGTAGGAGGACCGAGGATATATATATATATATATATATCTTTGTTCTGAAAAATTCCTTCTAATTGTATTACTGCGGAACGAGGATAGGGATTATGTTCATTAAAACTAGATAATGGTTCTCCGCCTTCGAACTGTTTTCATAAATACAAAATCTGTTTACGGAGATGGATAATTGAAATGATCATTGTGGGAAGGAGATTAGCTATTGTCTTTCCGGCGAATTTATTTATTAAGGTATCAGTATTGTCGAGGGTAGGTATTGTTGTTGGACGAACTTATTTCAGGATATTTATATATTATATATAATATATTAAATGAGGATTTATCCGTACCAGTCAACCATATTAGAATATGAATTTTAAATAATACCTATCTGGTAAATTGAAGGTAAATTTCCTAGGGTAACTACCGCTATAAGAACGATTGTTTGTCGTCGATATATTGTCGATTATATGTGTATTTTTTTCACTATACCTACTAACTGCTCAATCTGATTGATTATCAAACATAGATACAGTCTCCCAGACATATATCACGATTTCGAGGTTGTTGCCTCTCATTAGTATTTCGCAAGGCGAAGAGCCATATTTGATAATCAATCCTAATTTGAAACTCATACTTGTATCAATCTTCAGTATAAAACTGTCGGTGGAGACCAGTATGAGCGATAGATTAAGAATGTATAATGGTGGATATGAACAATCGGCAAAGGTAAATAGTTAATTAATTAAATGAGGAGTTATCCGTAACAGTTAACCTTATTTGAATATGAATTTTGAATAATGCCCATCTGGTAAATTGACACCGACAGTTCTATACTGAATACTGAAACAAGTATGAGTTCCAAATTAGGATTGATTATCAAATATGAGAGGCAACAACCTCGAAATCATGATATATGTCTGGCAGACTAATGCTATGTTTGGTAATCAATCAGATTGAGCAGTATAATAGAAAAAATGCACACAAACGCAATATTTCGACAATAAACAATCGTTCTTATTGCAGCACCCTACGAAATGTAGGTTCAATTTACCAAATAGGCATTATTTAAAATTCATATTATAATATGGTTACGAATAACTCCCCATTTAATTAATTCATTGTTCACCTTTGCCGATTGTTCATATCCACCATTATACATGCTCAATCTATCGCTCATACTGGTCACCACCGACCGTTCTATACTGAAGATTGATACAAGCGACATACTGATAAGAGGCAACAACCTCGAAATATGTCTGGGAGATTTTTGCTTTGTTTTGTAATCAGTCAGATTGAGCAGTATAGTGGTAATTACGCCACCTAGCGGCCATTTTAGAAATTTAAGAATATTTTAGCTGAATTTCTTTTTTTCTTCACGGTTTTCCTTTTATCCTACCTCGCTGACCTTATATATATATATATATATATATATATATATATATATATATATATATATATATATATATATATATATATATATATATAAATAAAAAGATGTTCTTGGGGATGCAGTCATATATTCAATAAAATTCTTTGACTGAAGCCGAGCTTTCGAGAATGTTTATTCTCTTCGTCGGGGCAAACTAAAAATCGTTACAAATTTTCTTAACCACATAATAGATTATTAATTAAAGTACTTACATTCGTGAATTTACATAAAATTAACCACAAACAGGAAAGATTTCATAGTCATCAATCAGAAATGTCACTAGTTATTTATAAATGTCATGGTAACGGCATATCTAGAGTTGAAAGTGTCTTGATTCAAGTTTTCTTAGAAAAGAGAGCTCTTTTTTAACAAGTCACACATTAAACTTGAAAATATTGAGGCAGATATAAGTTTAGTAAAAAAAAAAGTTATTATTCAATTATTAAAAAAAATATATTTATAACAGACTTAGAAACACATAATAAAAATAAATATATACCCGTACACAGACTAGACTATTTGAATTCGTAGGTATTGCAGCATAAATATAAGTTTATTATGTCAATAATATTATTTACGATTTTGTTAGGCATTCAGATTATTTGTTAATTATATATAATCATATTCTCTCACAATACGACATACATAACTTTAAAATGAAATAATGGAAAGCGTCAATTACATAAAAAACAAGAAAAAACAAAAAAAACAAGTCAATCTCTCTCACAAATTAACCTGAGAAATTTATTCAAATAGCAGATATATGTAATAGAGAAATATTAACATATATCATCTTTATCGTATTCTCTCACAATACGATAGATACACAATATAAAATATCCTGAAATGCATCCATTCATTCAATGAAGCTAATAATAATGATAAGCTGATTTCTCTCACAAATCAACATGTAAGAATATTTTAAACATTTTCCATGTTATTTAATATATTTTAAATAGTGATATCAAAAAAGCAAATGGCGAAACACAAGAAAGGAAAAAATCATCGTATTATATCTCACTATATGTTAAACATGAAATGAAAATCCTTTTGAATCAACTAAATTTCTCTCACCAATCAGTTGATCTAGAGATCTCGAAACTCTTAATATTAGTTGTTATAAACTTTTTTTTTTCCTTCTTCTGTATAATCTGTATACGCATATATACCCATCTATTATAATATACTAAAACAGAAAAAAAATTGACAAATATAACTAAATGATATGAGAATATAATTAGCCTATACCTACTTATAGAGCTAGGTACATATTATATTCACACATATATTTCAATTTTGAGAAATATTTTGAGAAAAATTGTTCAATTTATTATTATAGAGATTTAATATATAAGAATAAATAGAACTAAGTCCATTAATATCTGAACGTTTATTCATAGTATTATTATGTTTTTTAATATTTATCATTTCTAAGAAACCACGTTTAAAATAATTTTTCTCAGAACAAAGAGCAATAGTATTATCAAAATCAATATTACGTTTTTTATTGATGGCATGTTCAGCCAAGGCACAAGATTTCTTATCTTATATCACTTTTATGGGATGTTATTCTTCCTAAAATAATTATAAATGTAATAATTTTAAAATGTAGCCTTTATCAATGTACAAACTGCTAAAGTGACATACATTTTAAAATTTTTACTGTTTCGCTTGGTCGCCTGTGAAATAAACACTGAAATGTTTTCGAGTTACGAGCTGCACCTTATTTGGGTTTTGAACCGGATAATCTTGATCGACCAACTAGACATTTTTTTGATTCCAAACAGACGCCAAAATTTAACATACAAAGCTCAGAATTAATAGTTATTTATTCTGTGATGCAAACTCTTCCAAAGAAAGAGATGAAATTACGAAACGCTGGAAGATAGTTGTAGTCAAGTTTCTAATAAACTCAATAATTACCAAAGATTCATAATACTTATGCTTATATGGTACCTATATTATCATAATACCAACATAAATATTCGCTCTAATAGTCGACGTAAATTATAGGAAATGGTTCCTGTTGCTGTCAGGAAGTCAAGTTTGTAACTGGTCCGTTTACTGCATACAGCTTGAGAACCTGGTATCATTCATGTTGGATAATGAAATTTTAATGAAGCAGTTTGAGGAAAGTGTATTCCGTAGCAATGCTGGCGACCAGGCGAAACGGATTAGATGGTGAAATAATTGAAAAACTAACAAGCACTTATATGCAAATGCAACTGGGAAATGAAACGATTACCAAATACCTAGCTAACAGGGTAGTTCACAAAGAATTATGCCAAACTTATAAAATCTCGTTTTTCGGGGATATAATATATCATTGAAAATAGCGTCTATTTTTAAAGCATAAAAATAAATTCATTACTATAAAAACAGAAGATGATTTATTGAGTCTTTCAAAAATGTCTTTTAGTAAAAACAATTGGATCTGCTAGTTTCCCTCAGTTTTTTTTCTTGAATTTATCATAAGAAATATAAGAGCAAACTTTGCTCCTGATTACAGAGAAAAAGCTTTCAGTTTGCTTCAAGATTATTTTGTATCTTTTAGGTAATTGTAACTATCCTCAATAAAATGTCATGTAAGTCTCTTTCATAAATAACCATCTGAGAGACTGGGACAACAAAATAATTAGTTTGTGTGCAAAACCTCTTCTTTTTATGCTTATTTCAGCTTCGTTTCCTTTCGAAAAGAAAACTGTATGTGAAGAGATCAAAGAAAACTTTGTTGCGATATTCAATTTGATATTAAATTAAATTGGTATTGCATTTAAAGGCTGTAGATGTAACGCTGGAATATCGATTCGCGGTGATACATGTAAATAGAACGTTATTTCGATAAGGATCCTTTCTAACTGCAACAGCCACAGTATATGAATTGAAATTGATTTCAGTTGACATAAGACATATTTTTCTATGGTTATGTCTTCTATTCACAAACATATGTTACAAAACATATATGCTCTATACATAAGGTCATTTCCATTGCGTATGTGTAAATGGAGACAAATATAATATAGTTTAACTATAAGAAACAATGTTATATGTTGAAAGAAAAAGTAGGTAGAGGCAGAAAGATGATATAAATGTCTAATGGATATCTTCATTCATTTATTCTGAGAATATATAATATATACATATATGTTACCGGCCAAACCCGATTTCAGGACAAACTAGTTTTGCCTAGGCCAAACTAATGTATTTGAAGAGCAATACGATCAACTAGTTGGTCCTAGTACAAACTAGTTTGTTCTAAAATCAATGTAAGTCTGACAGGACAAACTGAGTTGTCGTAGGCTAAACTAGTTCGGCCTGCGATTGTACTTTACTCTCTCGGATAAACCAGTCTGGCATATGAAATGAAGGGCAATTAATCAGAGATATGATTACACGTTTGAATTGCAAAGTACTGATGTGCTCTTGCAGATACATCTGTTTGACATAACCTTTTTGGTACAAATGCATTTAAAAATTTCTTTCTGAAAAAAATATTAAAGTAGTGACTGAATATTACCTACAGTTTTTTTTAATTAGGCAAGCCGGAAATAGTGATCGATGAAAGCTTCATTTACTAGAAGAACAACTTCGATAATATTTAGAATATTTCTCCGCTGACTTTGTTCACCTCAGGAATACCTATAGTAAGTTTTGCTGGTAAATATAATTTATCAGAAGTTGCTTTCATTTTATTGGCCTGCTTTTCGAAATTTTCTGCAGCTATTTTCCGTGCCTGTTACATATATCGGGAGGCAAAAGATTGGCTACTACCAGGTTCTAAAATATTTTCTTTTCATTTTCATTTCCATTATCATTGTTATATTGTTATTATTGTTGTTATCCTCGAAGAATTTTCGAAGGTTTTGAATGGAATGCTCGATTCTTCATAAATTGTACGTATCGAAGTACTTCCGACCATTTTTTTTGTTTGGGTGTCGTTCATCAATGCACTGTGCATATTTTCAATATCTTGATTTGCTCTTTCTACTGACCCCTGGCTCTGACTGTGCCGTGGTTTCCCATATTCAATTTTGAGCTCTGGCCACAGGCTTGTCACTTCGAAGATTACACGGTTCACAAATTCTCGTCCATTATCAGACTGTACAATGCAGGGTGCGCCAAAAGTTAAAAATATATCATTTAATTGATAGGGCTCCTCCTCGGCTATCTTGCTTTCTAAGGAACAAAGCACAAACAATTTTGTTAGATGGTCCTGATAGACCATTGTGAATTTATATTTTCCATCTGGTTGTATCTGAAAGTCAATGAGGGTCGACTTGGCATTGACTATTCATTTCGGAATGCAGAATCGGTTCTTTTCTTCTTGTTTTTTTTTCTAGGCACACTGCACACATGGATAAGAAGATGCACATAATTTTTAAGTTTCTTTATCTCTCCGAATTCCACCACATCAAACCGTTATAACCATCCTTGTTGCAAGGGTGTCTTACTTTCTACCTTTTCAGCCTCGTCTATATCTTGCATAAGAGATAAGTACTTTTCTTTATTCAGAACATCTTAAGATCTCTCTCAAGAATTTCTCTCTCCATTATATTTGTGTTTTTTCCCCGCTTGACAAACTCTCATTCATAATAACGACTTATAAAATAAAGTGTCTCAGCCTTCACAGGACATATGTCATCTTATTATTTATGGTTCTCCATACTCTACTCATATATCATGTTCCATCATTGAGTCAATGTCAATAATTGTGAATTAGCCCGCCAGATATAATATAAAAGTTTAATGTTTTAGTTTTAATTCACATGTATAACCAAAATCAATGAGTGAAATGGATCTCCGATCGGACTCTGAAATATGCGCAGTACGTTCAGTGCACTCTGCTTGTATGTGTTTTGTTGTTCAGTGCCTAATCAGTGAAGCCATCTCGCACACCCACTGGCGTTTTCCGAGATTCCCAATCGTTTCCCACACGTTCTTTCGGGGTAAGACCCGATTTAAATACTTTTACCCAGTTTAATCTAATTTATCCTACAGTGTAAAAATCATTGGCAGGCCGAACTAGTTTATCCTGGGACAACTCATTTTGTCCTGCCAGCCTTTGATTTTAGAATAAATTTGTTTGGACTAGGACAAACTAGTTGATTAAAAACTAGGTTGTACTGATATCGGGTTTGACCGTTAACATATATATATATATATATATATATATATATATATATATATATATATAGTTTGTTCCAAGCTTTCGGTAAGTTATTGATTATCATCATCTTCAGGGATACTCCAATATCCTCTAATAAATGTTTATATATATCTTATACCGACTCAGACTTAAATGAGATTGTTCATAAAAAAATGATATCTCTTTTTGGTAATGTTTTTATTTAATTTTATTCCCATCATTTTTTTTATGAACAATCTCATTTAAGTGTGAGTATGAGACATTTATAACGATTGATCAGAGGATATTGATTTGTATGTTTTTTTAGTATCTATCCCTGAAAATGGTAATAATCAGTAAATTACCGAAAGCACAAACTTTAAAGAGTTTTCTTTCATAATTGCTGCATCCCCATGATAGTACCTACTTAACATATTACCCATGTATAGGCTAAGCTTGTACTTATTATTATTCAGGGAAATCAAAATACCGCGGCGCATATAATATATTTCAGACTTTATTGCTGTAATTCGAAAACCGTTACATTTTTGAAAAAAAAAATCAATCTAAATATTGCAACAGATAATCTCTTCCTTAATTTTTTCGAAAAAATTGCCCCTACTACTATACACATATCGCATACCTCAGAGTTTACGATTGCTGTAACTCTAAAACCGTAACTCTTGAAAACAGTTTCAATTTAAACTTTCCGGATATGGTCTCATCTTTAATTCTGCTGTCTCAGATTTTCATTTTCATACATCTACTATGCTAAACGCGCGAACAGACATACATAAAAAAGCAAAGATACAACAGAATTGTACACCTCCTTCTTGTTTTGAAATCGGTCAATGAAATAGATCTTTTTTGGGAATGCAGTCATTTAATAAATAAAATTCCTTGTAATTAGCCTGAAAAAGACAAAGTTAAAATAATTAATTTTGCACTTGGATTACGTAACTAGGTACTCATAATAAATATTGCGTGAATAAACTAGAAACTAATGTAATTGACAGATAGGTACACAGGATAAACTTAATTTAAAAAATAGCTAGAAACACTATCTATTAACTTTTATTTTGAAAATAAAATAAACAACATCGGTTCATCATTTAGAGAGCTATATATATATATATATATACATATCTGATGATAAAATACCCCATGTGAGTCCATATTTGAGAAGATGCAAAGGGATGAATAAAAGAAAGAACAATTCTCACAGTTCCTTTTAATATTGCAACCGGTTTCAATGCATCAATGCATCATCATCAGGCAGCAAGGCTACGATTTTATTTAATTTAAATGTAATATCTTATTTGGAATTTAAAAATGTATGTGAGTGGATTACAAAAAAGTAAAAATAAAAAATTAAACAAACAATACTTACAATAATCAACACGTAGTTGAGTACACAAAAACCAAACAACAATAGGACAAATGAACTGTTAAAACCATTAAATATAGATGAAATAACAAAGGATGTTGTTTGGTTTTTGTGTACTCAACTACGTGTTCATTATTGTAAGTATTGTTTGTTTAATTTTTAATTTTGACTTTTTTGTAATCCACTCACATACATTTTTAAATTCCAAATAAGATATTACATTTAAATTAAATAAAATCCTAGCCTTGCTGCCTGATGATGATGCATTGATGAATTGAAACCGGTTGCAATATTAAAAGGAACTGTGAGAATTGTTTTTTTTATTCATCCCTTTGAATCTTCTCATATATATATATATATATATATATATATATATATATATATATATATATATATATATATATATATAAATGATCAATTAACGACGCTTTATTATAAATTTGATATGTGTAACACCAAAGAATGCGTCCAGGTGAGGCACAATGATGACTAAGCCAATATGTGTAGAAATTTATTTTTTGATGCGGAATTTTCGGTGACAGTTTTCACCTTCATCAGCGCCTCAAGGGATTAACAAAAGTAATTGTATGGAATGTGTTTAAATATAGGTATGCTTAACTTACATAAAAATGTATTCTTATGGACCTGAATTAAGTAAAAAATCGACCTTCATAACATATAGAAATAATAAACAATTATGTATTAGATAAAAGTACCGACATATAGAATAGAACGATTAGACGGTTGGAACATTAAACAATAAAAGATGCCATCCGACACGGACAACGCGACAAACTGACTAGTGCTTGACATATTACACATTTACTAAATAAACAACAAAAGAAGAAGAAGAGAGATTGTGTTGTCATTGTCTCAATAATTCTTAACCTATCGTGAACTCCTAAAATAATAATACAAATAGTCAACATTACGACACCAAAACATTACATAGGCCAAGGGGGCTTCCTTGTTGTTATATCCTGGCATAGGAGGTATGTGTAGATGGAACTCACACCTGCTACGTCTTTTTTGAAATTCATTGTAGCTGAACAAGCATTGATGTAACACATTTCAACGAATTTTCTTTTGGACTGGTTGTTTACCTGTTCAAGGACCTTAACACTTCCATAGTCTATGATATGTGATGTTGAGTTGACGTGTTGGCTGAGTGCTGTTACTTTTGGTTTATGCACTGTGTCACTTTTGTGGAGAGCGATACGTTTGGATAATTTTTGGCACGATTCCCCGATGTACACCTTCTCACATCCGCCACACTTGATAGAGTAAACTGTGTCTGATTTTGACAGGGTAGGAACCTTGTCTTTAAGATTTGTGAAATATTTATTCAATCTGTTGTAGGTTGTGGAAGATACTACAATGTTGTACTTTCGTAGCATGCCTGTTATCTGGGGTGTTAAACCCACGATGAACGGTAACTTTGCGTAAGCTACTTCCACTGGGGCATCTGTTAGGGGATGTCTTGGAGGTTTTGGAAGGTGCGGAGATTGGCCAAACAATAACTTCGTAAGTAATTTTTTAGGATAATAGTTAGATTTTAGTATCCCATATAATAGTTTTAGGTTTTTTTCCGTGTAAGAAGGGTGACAAATTTTCAAAATTCTGTTTTTTAGACCCAGAATGATATTCACTTTTTGTTCGTAAGGATGGTAAGAATGGAACGGTATGTATCTCCCAGAGTAAGTTTTCCTCGTGTACCAATCTAGTCTAATGGTGTTGTCTCCATGTCTAATTACACGGGTGTCCAAGAAGGGTACTCCTCTGTCAGTTTCAGATTCATACGTGAAGACAAGATTTGAATTGTATGAGTTAAATATGTTCAATGTGTAATCGATCTTATTTTCAGGAACAGCGCATATGAGATCATCAACGTATTGGTAGATAAACGGAAAGTCGAAGTCCACTTGTTGTTTGCAGTAATGAAGTAAGGAGTTCATTGTAATTTCTGCCAATGATGGTGAGATCGCCCCTCCCATTGGAGCTCCTTTGATTTGTCGATAAAACTGGGATTGAAAACAAAAGTAAGTGTTGTTGTATAAGAAGGTAATTAGCTCAATAAACATTCTTCTTCCATTCTTACCATCCTTACGAACAAAAAGTGAATATCATTCTGGGTCTAAAAAACAGAATTTTGAAAATTTGTCACCCTTCTTACACGGAAAAAAACCTAAAACTATTATATGGGATACTAAAATCTAACTATAATCCTAAAAAATTACTTACGAAGTTATTGTTTGGCCAATCTCCGCACCTTCCAAGACCTCCAAGACATCCCCTAACAGATGCCCCAGTGGAAGTAGCTTACGCAAAGTTACCGTTCATCGTGGGTTTAACACCCCAGATAACAGGCATGCTACGAAAGTACAACATTGTAGTATCTTCCACAACCTACAACAGATTGAATAAATATTTCACAAATCTTAAAGACAAGGTTCCTACCCTGTCAAAATCAGACACAGTTTACTCTATCAAGTGTGGCGGATGTGAGAAGGTGTACATCGGGGAATCGTGCCAAAAATTATCCAAACGTATCGCTCTCCACAAAAGTGACACAGTGCATAAACCAAAAGTAACAGCACTCAGCCAACACGTCAACTCAACATCACATATCATAGACTATGGAAGTGTTAAGGTCCTTGAACAGGTAAACAACCAGTCCAAAAGAAAATTCGTTGAAATGTGTTACATCAATGCTTGTTCAGCTTCAATGAATTTCAAAAAAGACGTAGCAGGTGTGAGTTCCATCTACACATACCTCCTATGCCAGGATATAACAACAAGGAAGCCCCCTTGGCCTATGTAATGTTTTGGTGTCGTAATGTTGACTATTTGTATTATTATTTTAGGTGTTCACGATAGGTTAAGAATTATTGAGACAATGACAACACAGTCTCTCTTCTTCTTCTTTTGTTGTTTATTTAGTAAATGTGTACTATGTCAAGCACTAGTCAGTTTGTCGCGTTGTCCGTGTCGGATGGCATCTTTTATTGTTTAATGTTCCAACCGTCTAATCGTTCTATTCTATAAGTCGGTACTTTTATCTAATACATAATTGTTTATTATTTCTATATGTTATGAAGGTCGATTTTTTACTTAATTCAGGTCCATAAGAATACATTTTTATGTAAGTTAAGCATACCTATATTTAAACACATTCCATACAATTACTTTTGTTAATCCCTTCAGGCGCTGATGAAGGTGAAAACTGTCACCGAAAATTCCGCATCAAAAAATAAATTTCTACACATATTGGCTTAGTCATCATTGTGCCTCACCTGGACGCATTCTTTGGTGTTACACATATCAAATTTATATATATATATATATATATATATATATATATATATATATATATATATATATATATATATATACGTTGCCACAGATAGACAGACAGATGCAGGCGTTAAACTCAACTAACTAAGTACATTCTCGATCAAGTCAGCGACATACATACAAACTTATAACAACCCTCTTTTTGCATTGGGGTTAAAACATAGCATAATATATTGTGAATATGAAGTTGCCGAGATTAGTCTGTCTACCTACTACTCCATCTCTTTTACTACAAAATCTCTATCTATAATTTTTACAATGATTGCTATTTGTGACCACAGTTTCTTTGTTTAGTTTGATTTATTTGTAATTATAGTACCAAAAGAACTGATATTATATCGTTTTTTTTTTCAGAATACCTTCTAAGGCAATGTTATATTTGTGAAAAGTTATTTATTTGATAAACAAAAAAATGTTTCATGAATATTCATATAATGGTTCGAAATAAATAACTATATTTTGGTACCTGCAATGGCTTTCCGATTAACCATTTTATCTTACCTACTTTAAGAACCTCTGGAAATAAATTTTGGATTGCCCCCACTTTCTTCTGAAAGCTATAGGAGTTGGTAAATATTAGGTAGATGCAACACTTTCATGATAATACAATAACTTTTTTTGAAAAATCATTCGCTTCTATAAAAGATAAAGATGACGGCTCCCGAAATAATGCTAGGAAGCCATTTTCAGAGTCGCAAGCTCGAAGCACAATTCAACTCCTAATAACTTTATTCAATTCAGAAAGCAAGAAATAAGAAAAGCCTTTTTCTTCAACATCTCACTGAACATTATAAAGGGCTGAAATCTGAACAGCATCATAAAATCGAAGTTAAGTCATAGAATTATAACGAGAACGGGTGTGGAATCGCCATGAATTTTCATCCAATTAAATAATTTTAAGAAATCCAGGCTCAATCATTTGTTACCAGAACCAGAATGTGTTGATGCGTTGTTATTAAAAAATTACAAAATTTCAGAGTTATGCTTCTTTGGATATTACAAAGAGTTTTAGATAAGATATTTATAATCATGTGAAAATAGCTTTTAAATTTGTAACTTATGTATATGTATGTATACCTGTATGTGTATATATACCTAACATTTATAGGCTCTTGTTAGAATTATGTGCATCCTTTGTGTTTTTGTTTTTTATCTTCTTCATGTATCATTCAAATATGTTTTTTTTTTCTGATTTTAATTAAGGACTAATTTAATACTATGTTTTTCATGTATTCAGATACTGACGTACCTCATATATATATACATGACACAATGGCCAATAAAGATTATCATTATTATTATTATTATTATTATCTCCTAAATATCCTTCGTAGAAATTTGTCAAAACACGTATCTATGTAGAATATATTTTAGTTCTTTACAATTTTCACTTCTCAAGTACGATTTTTGATAAAAACAGTAAAGACAAAGTTGTACTATCTGGAATATTTCTGACTTCTGATACTTACTAGACGTACTTATGAGTGTAATATTATAACTAATACATACTCGTAGAGCATAATCTGATTTCCTGTAATCTGAAATGAATTTTCTTTATCAAAAACACCTGAGTCAATAATTTTTACAGCTTGAAGCATACTTTAACAAGAAATAACGACCGTGTTTTTTACTTCTTTTGTTTTTGGAAGGTACAGACAGAGATGAGGAATAACCGCTGAAGAGGAAACAAGCGCTACATAAAAACAGGGGAGTAAGAATTATTTCTCTTGAATATAAATAATGTTGTAGTAGTTTGATTTGGAAAATTTAATGAACTATGTAATTTTGGTTGCAGTACTAGCTTATGAATTCACGCAAAATCTTAGCAACTACACTGTTGCGAAAACAAAATTCCAAAATTCAGAAAAAAACAGGAGCAAAAATCAAGGTTATAGGTTGATTGATTGATTGATGTCTCTAGGAGGATCAACAGATCAGTATTACGATTTTCACTATAAGGGCTGAACCAGTCATATTTGGATAAGTTATTGGTTTATATTATGTTATATGAGAGCAAAAAGAATAATAAATATTTTTTGCAAAAAAATTTTCCGACGTTATAGTTGGTTCACTGAAAAATATTAAATAACATTAATAGGTACTATTGGTGCTGTTAATTTTGAAGTTGTGAGGTTGCAGTTAGATTGATAACTTTTGGCACCCACTTCGCAAGTAACAGCATCAATAGAATTAATATTATTTCATATTTTTTAGTGCATCAACTAATAACGTCGGTCCATTTTTTATAAGAAATGTTTAATTCAAACTTTTGAGTGTAACATTAGTCACGAAAATCGTTAAACGTTCACTAATACCAAAGAAGATAGTACTTATCCTATTAACCACGTATATTTTTTGCTTGTACTTGTTATTATGTAGAGATCTCAGAACATCGCAGCGGAAATAGGCATAAGTATTTTAGATTTAACCATTTCACCACTCGAAAACCGTAACTCTAAGGAAAAAAATATAAATGTTCCTACAAATATTTTTGTATTTCATGAGGTACCCTCAGATTTTCTGTCGCCCCCTACACATAGCAAAAGTACACATATGTAAGATTTTAACTTCAATGTAACTCGAGCACCGTAAGTCTTGAAAAAATGTTCAATTTGAACGTTTCCGGATATTATCCTATCTTCAATTTTGTAATCTCACATCGAGCGTACAATCCAAAAAAAGGAAAAGCAGACAGTCGAATTGTATACCTCCTCCGTTTGGGTTGGTTGGTTAAAATGCATATAAAATGAACATGGTCATTGCTGGGTACAATATTTTTTTTAAACAGTAAATATAAATGTGTTTAAGAGAATAGAGGAATATATATATAAAAAATCTGGTGTGTCCACTCACACGACTTTCCTACCGCCCGCAGGCAAATTTCAGTGAATGAAAAATTTTACACTATTACAATACTCTCCTTACATAGCGACGATAATAGCGTTAGTAAAGTAAAAATCCTCTGGTCAAATCATGCTACTACTCATTTTTTCTGCATGTCAAGACAAACACCAATGGTCATGTAACATTTTTTGCAAAATGAATAGAATTTTATTCAAGCATAAGTTTTTTTTGTGCTTTTTCTCAGAGATGGCGCTATATGTGGGTGGTTAAGGACTCTCACTAGAATACTTTAGGCAAGTTTAATCATAATCGTTAGAGTCGTTTTCGCGCTATAGTCTTGAGCAAATCACTTTTTTTGGCTATAGCTCAACACCCAGTGTATACAGGAGTCTCATTCGTGAGTGATATTGGTACCAAACAAAATAAAAAAGAAAGCAACAAAATACACCGATCTGTTCTCGAGATAATGCTGTCACAGACAGACAGACAGATAGACAGACCAATGGCTGAAAACATGTTTATTAGACATAGAAAACTCTGAAACGTCAACATTTGTCAAAATCTCGATACCGAAAATTTCACACGATTACAATACTTTCCTTATACAGCTACTATAGTAGCGTAGGAAAGTAAAAATACCCATATATGGAAGAATTTTCTGAGCTATTAGCCATGCACTTAGAACCTACACTTCTGTATTTTAGGCAGAGGTATATGCAATTCTCGAATGTGCAAGAGAAAACAATAAAAGAGCCGTTGTAAGTAAGCAAATCTGTATTATAACAGACAGTCAGGCGGCACGAAAGACCCTAGACAGGAGGTGACTTCACAGCTGGTATGGACTTGCAAGGAGGAACTGAAAACTCTGGCGAATCGAAATCACGTAAAATTGATTTGGACGCCAGGACATCAGGGCACGGCAGGCAACGGAAAAGCCGACGAACTTGCGTGAAGAGGGGCAGACAACAACCAAAACCAAAGAGTGATACTAGGAGTGTCTAAAAGCACAGTATGAGTATCAGTCAACCAATGGGTTTTGCGGAAACACTTACATGACTGGAGCAACACACCAGTTAACAGACACGGGAAAGAATACATTCCAAGCCCATGTCAAAAGAAAGCAAGGAAAATACTGATGTTAAACAGAAACCAGCTTAAAATTGTGACGGGGCTTATGACTGGTCATACACCTCAACAAAATGACATTGTACAACGGGGAGTTAACATGCAGACTGTGCGGTAAAGAACTAAAAACAGTTTCTCACATACAGTGCGTTTGCGGATCCCTAGACCGCAAAAGACAACAAATATTTGGGTTATCAAAAGATAGCCAAGCTTATCAGTCTTACAAAGGTTTGTGTGGAAGGATCTGTTAGCGCAGTAAGACTTGATGGAAAGATATCAACCTTCTTTACAATCAACAGTGGTCTTAAACAGGGAGATGCGTTATCCCCATATCCCCACTTCTCTTTAATATCGCTTTGGAGAGCATCGTGCGTAAGGCAAACACAGAAACGCTTCTCTTTAGAAATCAAGGTCCCCGAATTATACTGGCTTTTGAAGATGATATGGATATAGTGGGAAATACAAACATTAATGTAAAGGAAGATTTCATTAAACTGGAAAGTGCAGCAAAAGAAGTAGGCCTACGAATCAATGAAGATAAAAACAAGTACATGGCTACAACAAGAACAGAACGGCGAGGCAGATTAGGACAGAATGTGACAATGGATCACTACAATTTTGAAAGGGTTCAGCAATTTAAATATTTGGAAGCTACGATCACCTCCGAAAACAACATTACACAAGAGATTAACAACAGAATACAAGGAGGTAATCGCTGTCTCTTTGCGTTACAGAAAATAATGAAATCGAAAAATGTATCTCACCGTACGAAAATAAGAATCTATCATTCAGTTATAAGACCTATAATGGCATATGCATGCGGAACATGGACTATGACAAAACAAAATGAAAGCAGACTGAGGATAGCTGAAAGAAGAATTCTAAGTGGGATATACGGACCAGTCAAGGACAACACCACACATGAGTACCGAATGAGAACTAACAGGGAATTGGAAGAACTGTACAACCAGCCAGATATTGTGAAACTAATTAAAGCAGAAAGACTAAGATGGGCTGGTCATGTTAGGAGATAGGATCAACATGTTGTCAGATTGGCATGGGAAGAGACCCAAGAAGGAAAGCCGTCGCTAGGAAGACAAAGAATGCGGTGGAGAGATACTATTGCAGCGGACTTACGGACCCTAAATATCAAACGAACAGAAGAACTAATGATGGACCGCAACAAGTGGAGGCAGATCGTAAAGTCAGCCAAGACCCACCCAGGGTTGTAGTGCTACGGAGAGAGAGATAGAAAAGCCCAGAATCTCTAAGGTCATACCCAGAATAGGAATTGTACAGGCTTGTACAAGATACAGTTATTTTGGATTGGGTACTTTAAATATCGCAGTTTGAGGCACTGGACTCGGTCAGAATCGGCGCTGAGAAGAAGATGATTGGATACAATGGGCCAACTGGCCTAAATGTCGCTGGAGACCAGTTATGGTCAGACAAACCTAGAGGGGGTGGAGATTTTGGTTAGTATACCAGGCTATGGATTGGAGAACCTCACACCACTCAGTGGGTAGGTTCCACTCGTTGTCCATAAGGAGGATTTCCTCCATCTCGCGCAAAGAAAAAAAGTCCCTAGGTGTATTCTGTGTAATTCTACACAACTATTTCATCTAATATTTTAAATCTATAGTCCATTGAGGTAACCAGTTGTATTACGTCTCAGGTAAATTGGCATGCCTGATATTTCAAATCGTAAAATCAAAACTGATAGAATCAGCTGATTATTACGTTAAGATAATATTCTGAAACTTTAATTTGTACCGTTTTCGATTTCCAAGCACGACGCTTCTTGGATCTTTGAAAAAAATGATAAATGAGTTAAAAAAAATAATAATGAATACCTACCTAGTGTTCATAAATACATGCCATCAACTTCGCTTTGATAGCTTTTATTCTAAGAAAAACCGGCACTAAATACCTGCAAATGAAAAACTGGGCATCTGTGAGTAGACAAGTCTACAGAACCGTTAATTCAGACCTGGTTTCCTGAGAGATAAGATTGAATAATTTGAGCTTAACCTATTACAAAGTTTTAAATTTTATAGTTCTACACGAAACTGTTCCGAACAAGAATACTCATTGGAGAATATACATTCATATTTCCCAACCATTCTTTTTTTCCATGTTTTCTTGTTTTCACACCAGCCGTGCTACTAAGCCTCAAGTCTCAGTAGATGTTCCCTCAAAGATATCGTCGTGTCTGTTTTTGGTACAAAACAGCTTCAAGCGGTTCATAGTCGGCGTCGGCACATCATATTCCTTTGTTCAACCACCAGTAAATACATTATGAGCAAACTGGCATAATTAGTTTGATAAATATCTCGGTTTCAGCTAATTAATGTTACCGGCATATGATGTCTAAGCAAATAACAGGCTTTAACTCAATAATTATCACATCTTTAGTAATTAATGATAAACATTTTAAGTCATTAGTCTTTAAAAAATACCGTGAAGCCTTATTATTTTCTGGTATTGATTAAGTTATCAGCGTATACTGGCATCGTTGTAGTGGAAGTTTGTGTATGTATTTGATTTTATTGACCGACTGCAAAAAAAGGAGGAGGTATACAATTCGGCTGTATGTTTGCTTTTTTATATTCTTTTATGTCTGTTCGCGCATTTAGCATAGTAAACGTATTTAGACGTATTTTTTTTGATTTCATTCGAAATAGGAGAATTGAAAAATGGTCCCATATTTAGAAAAACTCAAATTCGAAAACACCTTTCCTCCAAAAACCGACCCCAAAAGGGGTGGAGAGGCATACTTAAATATGGGACCATATCCGAAAACGTTCAATTTGAATTTTTTTTCAAAAGAGTTACGATTTCCGAGTTTTGCAATGGTAAAGTCTGAAATATGTGATATAGGTACGTATTTCCGCTATGTGGAAGAGCATTTTTTTCGAAAATTGAAAATATGAGACCGCCAAATTAAAGAAAAGATTATGTTTAGCAGCATTTAAATTGACTTGCGGTTTTCGAGTTACAGCAGTAATGTCTGAAATACGTATATTTGCGCGCGATGTTTTGGGATCTCTGAATAATAAATAACAAGTACAAACTAAGCATATATTTTCTTAATATTAATGAACGTTCAATGATTTTCGTGGCTAATGTTACACTCAAAAATGTGAAATAAATATTTTTCACAAAAAATTGGACCGACTTTATTAGCAGTTGCAATGAAAAAGACAAAATAATATTGATTCTATTGGTGCTGGTGGTACTTTTGATGTTGTTGCCTACAACAACAAAAAACTACAAAGGCACCAACTGCAAAAGTAACTGCACCAATAGAATTAATATTATTGTGTCTTTTTCAGTGCAACAACTAATAAGGTCGGTCCGATTTTTTGTAAAAAAATATTTATCTTGTATATCAGATGGTAATCATATCATTTTATATATTTCTACATTTACAAATTCACGTACAATAAATATTAAGTAGTGATTCATTGACAATTTACCACCAGTATTAGTAGAAAATCTTGGAAAACGAATTAACTATAACTATATGTATATAATGACTATGACAAAATAAAATGTCTGACATAATTAATTAATTGCAGTACTTCGATAGATGTCAGCTATATCAGGATTCTAGGCGTTAAATAAGCCACACGTCAGTGCGGTTGCGGCCTAAGGACTATAAAATTCAAAATGGAATATCGATGTAGTCAAAGAAGCCAGAAAACAGAAGCAAATATTAAGAAGATCAAAGTATCTTACAGACACAAACATGTAGATTAACTTCTACTACTAAAGGAAACGCCTAGAAGAAAACAGAGTAGTAGTGGTAGTTCTGTAGTTGAGTATAGCAACAGAAAATAGATACAGTGTTCTAATTATTAGCAGCCAATTTATTTATTCATTATACTCTTATAAACACAATACAACTACAAAGTAAATGAATATTTTTTATCTGTAAGAGTACTGACTAACAAATACCGACCTAAGCTAAGCAAAATAATTCTTAAGAACTGAACAAAACAAGAAGCATTAAACTTATAACAATATATCTAAGCATTCAAATATCACAAAAAAATCTTTTTTATTTCCTTACTGGAAGTATAAAAAATGTCAATATTACTACCAAGATATAAGAGAAATTGCGCTCCTTTGACATAATAATTAAAGGTGAGCTGAAATCACAGTCGCCTTTAATGAAATTTGGTATTAAATTCACCTATAATTATTATAACCATTAATTTTCTCTAAAAATTCATTAAAGACATTAAAGAATTGCAAATCGTCATTAATACCAGGTACAGCACGAAGATACAAAAATACAGTCTCTTTACCTTGAGTTTTGTTCTTAAGCACTAAATATTGCTAATTTCCCCTAAATTTAAGGAGATTTTCTCTGATACAAACTTTTTTTGAACAGTAGAACAGTACACCTTCTCCTCTCATCACGTCATTGTCTCTCTCCTTTTTTGAAATATTGTACAACCTATTGAAAAGTTCCTTATCACGAATTCCATCAGTCAACCATGTTTAGATAGCCACTACTATATCATAATTTTCAGATGCAACTCCTGTATAGAGACATTTTGTTTTTGTTCTTAGACGATGTATATTTTGATAGTATGTACTAAGATTTAACCTACTTATCCCATGTTCTCTGCTATAAGGTGTTCCGTTTGAGGTATTTGTAAGATCTTCCTGTCTTAAAGTTACATAGATGCATACAAGTCGGGATGCTTTGATGTATGTTTTTCACACTAAACTTCTGCAAAATTGGGTTCGAGGAATGCTCTAAGTTGTTCTGATCCTAGACTCAGCTAATATTGGTAAAAAGATGACAAATATGAAATTAAATTAGCATGTGGTAGAAACGCAGATATTAAGTCAATAAACTAAAAATATTGAAATGGTGAGACTACCAGAGCGGTTTTAGTTATTTAAGAAATGAAACAGAGCTTACAAGCAATTCAAGGAAATAGCGGACATGTCGATAAGAGAATAATTGCCAAATAGATAGTAGAACCATACATATTGGGTAGTATGTACATTACATCTGGAAATGTACCGAATTTCCAAGATTATATAGATAAACACAATGACTGTTATATTGATTCATAGGTATACGCGATAAGTTGGAACTCCAAGAGCAGCAGAATAAATATTATTTTATATTTTTGATTGAATCATCTAATAAATTTGGTTCATTTTTTGCTTTTCATGATTCTACTAATCACTTCCAGTGTGTCAACCAAGAGGTTATAGCTCAATGATAAACCGCAAAATTATAAATTCTAAAATAACCATTCTATGGGATAAGACTATATAGAAACTGATTCATTTGTTCTTTATCAATTACAGTTTATTGAAAACTATTTACCAATTTATTTTCGATATTATTTCAATAGGCTTGGCAATTCAATGAAAAGTATAGAATGTGATATTATCCAAATATTTTGAATAGGGGCTATTGAAATAAATTACGCCTTTAGGGTATGTTCCTACCAAACGTGAGTTCAAAATGCACCTCGAGTACAATATATTAAATATAAAACATCTACCTGACAGAATTAAAAATTATTTCTACCCCCCAAACGACAAAATAATTTTAAGGCTTCATTCAACCGCGAACTAACAATGCATTTATTTACAAACATACTCAGCATTATCGCACTGTCTGCCTCATTTTTAATACTCTTATGCAAAAGTGCTCCATTCTATTTTGAACACGTTATTTTTTCTACACGATCACTAGTGACTGGTCGCACTGGTTTTGAAAAGGGCATGAACGAAAATGTGTTTTGCTATTGTCATTTTACTCAAGATCTTTTTTTTTGGTTGAAATTCCATTTTGAGTAACCCTAAAGTTCTGGTCCACCCGCAATTCAACTCGATTTCTTTTCAAAGCATTATGGGTAGATAGTGGTTTTTTCATAGAAAAAGATCTTTCAGGTGGCTGGTACTTGTATGGTATTGAAAAATAATCCATAAGATAATTTGAATGTAATTATGCCGTAATTATTGTCGTCTATCTCGAAATTTATGTGAAAAAAATATACAGCTTCAAATCAACCAGCTAGTTTTTTCTTCTTACTGTTATAAACCACAAATTTATCCATTATCCAATTCCTTAGTTCAATAATTACTATCTAAAGAGCTATTGCAAATAATAATAAAATACACAAATTATTTCATTTCAACATTTTTTTAGATGTAGGGGACAATGAATGATTTCAATGAAAATTATTCTGGATTAACCAAGAAACACTAAGAATAGCATCTATTTAGAATACTGCATTTTTAGATTTCAAAAGGGCATCCGGAAAGGTCTATGTAAGTTCAAAAATAAGTACCTAGAATTTGAAATAGAGAGTTTTGAGATTTTAAATCCCAAAATGAATATTGGCCATAACTTCTACATCACTCAGTATTCTTATGCAAAATTTGCTAGGTAGTGATATTAACTTAAAAGGCACATTTTTTAAGAATCCTCAAATAAATACTGCCAGTGGTGTAGTGGCCAACTTTACTCTCCCTAACTTTGTAGCCACTAGATAAATCAAAGTTTTAGTTTATGTTTTGATTTGAAAATATTTATAACTAAATGACATACTTTCGCCACACTTCCATAAAATGAGTATTTTTTAAAGAACCGATTTCACCAAAATGAGAAGTTAATGTGGGTGGATTTTTTTATTTTTACAAAAATGTACTTACTTATCCTGCCAGTCAAGCCTTGAACTTACCAGTATATTATTAGTGGATCCTCTACCTTATGGGTACCCATAGTACAATATTCAATGGAGCTGAACTCAAATATAGAAAATTTCCGTAAATTAAAAGCCTAAGAGAAATAAAATAAAAATACAAATACGCCGATATTTATCAAGCACCACGCAATTAACACAGGTTTTTCAAAGCTGAAATCTTAGTTTTACACGATTTGTATCTATTCTAACAATATCCCTCAAAAAATACAAGTACAAAATATATATTCGACCCTCTGTTGTATTAAACAAAAACTGCTCTGATTTTGCCCAAAACAATTCAATTTATTTATCGAATAAATGTGGTATCATATCGCTATCATTTATTATTCTGGAGATAATGTAGTAGAAAAATCACTACGTTCACCGTATATGGGCGGGTACATTAAACCTGATACACATACTTTTTTATGAAAATCATTTTATATGACTTTGGGTATCTTTAAAGGAAGAGATTTGTAAGAATGATATGTAAAAGAATGTCTAAAATATTGTTTGAACAAATTTCTTCAAGATTTTAAAAAAATATAATAAATTTTATTAGGTAGGTACTTACTAAGACGATATATTTATACTTCATTTTAAGATTTTAAGATAATAGTCTTAGCGCATCCTTTCTACACCGAAGGAGGTAAACAATTAGACTGTTCCTCTGCATGTATTTTTATAATAATACTTCGTAAATTTAGACTGGTAAATATAAAAACAAATAAAATGATTTGGAAGAACTATAATAAGTATTCATATATTTCAACATAAAATATTGGCGGAAAAGTTCTGTCGCTCCTTGAAAGTAGCAAAGTTCATTTCATTCAACGAAATGAGTGAATGTCAACAAAATTCGTTAATTCTTCATCTTATTCTTTGTAACACCCTCATCTCTGACAGCTTCTGCTATAAGGTTTCCGGAGCCTCCTGAGAAGGGAATTTTACATTTTTCCCTGCTATTAAGGAAGTACAACCATTAAGAATCTTAAGGAAGTTGAAAGGTGAATAATCATTAAATGCCAGTGGAAAGTTAAACAAGAATTAGTATCAAGGGACTTCTCAAAAAGTTAAGAATTTACATTATTTTTTGTTGCGGTATCAAGTTTTGTATATTTTTATTTATGTTGGTTAAAAAAATCTGTTTCCCGGAGAGAATGAATGGATATCATTCAAAAACTACCTTTTGTACTAAGGATATAGCTTTTATTGTTCTGAATAAAGATTGATTTGACAAGATTAAAAAAAAAGATTAAAATCAGAAATAGTAGTGTTGGAGGTTAAAACGTTTAATTTGAAGTTGTTATTAATTTTATATCTTGGGCTATTCCAGACACTTGAATTTTATTGGTTTCAATTATATAATAATATAGAAGAGATACTTCTCGCCTATTTTTAGCTCTTGTTAGATTAATAAATGTGCACCCAGACTATTGTTTATCATTGATAAAGTATAGAAATACTAAGAAAAAAATCAACATAACGTAACGTGTTAACTTTTTTCCACTGGACAAGGGGAAGGGCAAATGATTCTTATAAAAAGAAATTTATTATTTTCATAGTAAGATCATTTATAAATCTCTGCGAGGGTTTAACTTTTAGATTTGAAATATTGAAAATGCGTGTTTGAATTCAATCTTACTTCAAAGAAAACAAATAACCTCACTAATGAAAACCTGCTATTCGAATTTATTTTGTTCATAAACAGCACATCAAAATAAGAAGAGCTCTCCAAAAACAGGTGAGACTTCTACTTTTCATTAGGAAGATTGACAATGGTGGACTGCTGTACATTTGAATTAAGGAAAAGCATAGTTAACTCTTGGACTTTATAGAAGAAATTGTGAGTTATTAGAAAAAAGATTTATAAATAAAGAAGTCAGTCTTAGAAATCTGTTTCATCTTCATCATTAGGTGTAATCCTTTATATACTATATTTTCTACTATTATCATTATATTCTTTTTTTATGATATAATTAATTTTTTTGAAGCCAAAGTCGATTAGTATGAGAGTTCAACTAACGAAACTATGATTACGCGATAGGGACATTAGTCATTGGGCTATCAAGCTATTTCACCCCAATTTTTTTCGGAGCTCTTACTATTTTTTTTTGAGGATTAGGGGGGATGAGATTTATCGCAAGCAAAAAAAATCAGTCTATAATGATGTTCGTATCCCACTAACTGTTGTTGGCTACTATTACTGATTTCATTGGAACTCCCAGCCAATTTGTGCAAAGTGGTCAACAGTTACTGCGGCGCTGATTGGCAAAGAATTTCAACGGAACCGGTAATCTTTCATGGAATCGTATAGAAGAATTTTGGAGGAGAATATTTGGGGGATTTGTCGTTATGGGACTTAGCTACCCCAGATATAGCAATATACCTAATAATATCAGGAATAACAATTATTTGGCATTTGTTTATCGACTGTATTGGAAATAAAAATGTCCATTCTAAATGAAAAAAGTTTATAATCAATTTGAAAACGATATCTACATATATATTGGAACTGGTCGAGGTTTGCATGATATTTTCTCATTAAGGGATATTACATTCAAAATATTGCTTCTCAGATGAATACTCTCTATTTTCTTCAAGGCACTGACTATTACCATATTTGTATCCATTAGTCAAATTCTTATTCGAGAATCTTCAGAAAAGTGTACACTCAAATCCCGGAAAACTGAATATGTGACTTGGAATTTATATGAGCCGTATTTACTTCTTGGAAAATTAACAGGTTAGACCCGATCTTTTCCACATTATGCGTTTCTAGTAAGTCAGTTCTAAAATGAACAGACTAATGGATTAAGGAATGAAGTGCTATTGAATGGCCTTCGAGATTTTCAGATTTGTCACCAATGGTTTTTTATTATATGGGACAGCTTATAATCTGAAATTAATGTAATCCCACATCATTCATCAAAATAGTTGAGCATAAGTGCGCAGATCTTCGAAATTAGTACCTCTATAATTAGAAAGAAGCGAAAAATGGACAGTGCCATATTGGGCACGGTTTCGTTTGTAAATTTAAAGTTTCAATCGAAATAGAGAATAGTTAAACTGGTCAAGTGAAGTTGGCGCATCCGCCAAACATTCTCATAACTACTATATTGTTATTTAAACCTAAAAAATATACTCAATATTAGTGTAAGAGACGAACGCATGTTGAGGTATCTATGCCCGAGCAAATACTACTGAAATGAATCTCAATCAATCTCAATAATAAAAAATTTAATTGACACTAAGCGCATAATGCTGAATGGCGTGACTATTGAATATTGTCCTGTGGGTTAAAGTCAAATTCCGTTGGGCAGGCTTTTTAATAATAAAAGCTTTCATTGACACGCGCTTTAACTATCTGAATATTAGATACGAGCAAGCGACAGAACTTCTATACAAAACAATAGGAGGCTAATTCGTCTATAATAAATACCCACTTTGTCCGCTATAAGTTTATGTATTGTTTTATAACAGAACATCGTGGAGATAGTGTAACTGTTTTTTAGTTGGTTAAGAGTTATTAACTTTGGCAGTACTTGCTCGGTCAGGATGCCATTTTATGATTGCTTACGTTAATCCTATAGATTAACATCACTATCAACATATAACTCGATAGAGGTTCCAAAACATGCCTCCGTCTACCACATACTATAATATTACGTTTCATATTTGTTAGGGAAACCTTAGTCAAACAGCTGAAGACGCTTTGTATGTGGTAACAACAGTAGTGATTAAATAACTGTTGCGTTCCATATAACAATAGGTTGGATAGGTATTGTTCGTGTGTTTCGTTTTGGCGAAGGATGGGTTGGAAGGTTGTCAGTTTTTTTGTTGATGCACGTCCTGAGTTTTAAACAACTTGTCATCGTGTCAGATTTTTGATGATTTACGGTGTTCATTTATCATCATGGTGCATCCATCTCTCTCAATGGCTCGTCCATCATCTCTGGCTGTAGCCACTAGCAACCATGTCCTATAAACTATGGAGTAGTTGAAGTGCAGAGAGGGAAGGGAAAGTCACTCATATAAACATGCTATCCCGGATGGATGATGGGGTCAGATTGAGTGTAGGCGAAGAGAAAATCGGTGGCGGCATCAGTACTTCGATTCATTTGTTGTACGTGGAATAGTTGTTGTTATTCATCAATATATATCACTGGATGATTCATTCATACAATGATTGTAGAATTGGAATAGGTACGTTTGCAGAATGATTAATAATTATACTCTCTAAATTGAATTTAAAAATAAATTCTGTCTGTGCTCATGAAGGCGCGGTCTTATAAAGCGAAGTGGCAGCCATATCAGATGACATTATAAAGGGAAGTGGCAAAGCGAAAAATCATAATTACGGTTTACGATGTTTTGGCTGTTGCAAATGAGATACTGATGAAAAGCAGAGATAATTGTGCAAATTTCTTGCAGCTGCTCAATTGTAGAGCTAGAAGTAAAAACTAATTTATGTGAAAAGATATGCCAATATTGAATAGAAACTACAGCAAAACAGTAAATAATTTTATTAGTTCATATTTTATAGAAGATTCATGCAGCCCAAATTAACGAGTATCAAGTAACAAGTAACAATTACAAATAACAAGTAAAAGTTGAACTTCTTATTTTTCAATGAGAGTGTTCATGTAGCCAAGTGACAACTATCAATTAACGAATAAGAAGTAGAAGTAGGCCAACATTTAACATTCCTACTTTAATTGAACGAGATTTTTTACTTGCAATAAGTGGGCAGGTGAACGTGGATTGGTCAGGCCGATCGTGAGCATCATATGTAATGAACCTCACTTTTAGAAATATTTGTTTATTTCTTTGTGTACCTTGACAAATGATTCTGAATCTTCCATTTTTTTGAAAATTTAGAATTCAAAACACATGTTTTCAGTTTTCCAGGGGAATGCAAAATTTTTATACTCTTTAATTAATTTTTATTATTTGATTCTTTTTACATGATAATTCTTACATGATGCTGCATGAATCCACACTTAAGGAGCTTACTAGCATAATATTTTATTTTATGTATAATTCCAAATATCTAATTGTTTGAAGATGTCATCAATTAGCTAGTAAGAACTGGCAGATAACAAGAATGAAGATAATCTTGAATGCATTATAGAATATCCGGCATAAATTCGATGAAACATTCCCTGATGAGACCAATATTTAATGTTTTCAATTATGTTCTAGAACTGACATTTAGTTCAATCAAAAGATGAACGATTCGAACTTTTAAGAAACTATTGCACACATTTTAGTTATTAAATGACATTTCAAAAGTAAATTATGTAGATGGTACCGTAGTTAGGTATGTGGCAAGCACTCTTCATTTAATTCTTTTGGTTGAAAATTCGATATTGGTACATTCATAGTATCATCAGTGGAGATTATATTATCTATATTTTAATATAGGTACATTATTTGAAACGGGTGAATATCTTGAATAAACAGAGCATGAAATATTTTATTTATTGCTATTTCTTTACTACTACAGCCTCTGTCTCCTTTGCAAGAGGAAAAATAAGTTTTTTATCAAAAATAAATCTATTGAATAAACCTACTTGAGAAAAGTATAAATCAAATGAAACTAAAAATGCTGTCGAGGAAATAAAAATAACATTCTGAAGTACGCGCATTCAGCATATTTCTTATGTAATTTTATAATGAAAATATATTTCTTTCATTCGAATAAAATAATTACAGAAAGAAGAAAAGTTGGCTCAGGGAGTTAAATTAAAGATAACAGTTGACACAAGGACTCGGAGTTGAGTAACATAAATGTGTTTGAGAATCCAAAATTTGATTCACATGGATTATTTTATAGTTTAAGATAATGTTTTCATTTTTTGTGCCATAGGCCTGGGATCTTGAGCCACTGAATCTGAAATTTCTACACCGCCCGATATGTTTTACTTGCTGAATTATTGGAACGAGAGAATTCGAAATAGCTATCCAGAAAATGTCCTCTAAATGTTTATGTGCAAGAATAAATTTGGTATATAGTTTTTAATAGCACCTAAATGTTATGAACTTACAAAACCTTAAGTATTATTCCTAATAATGATAATTTTCTTCAGCCTTCTAAGATCGATATTTATTTATCAATGGTTAGTTGGCACATTTGAAACTGTAATTCAATACATTTTTTTTGTTGTCTCTGACTTCTGTTTCTATTTTCGATTCTCTACATAAAAAATTATCATTAGGTAATAATTCATCTACCGTTAAATGATCGAACTATTTTTCCTTTCTCTATCAAAATATTTTCCGGATAAAAATGTAAACTCATCGACCTTGGTTTAATAACCGATTTTTTTCGTAAACAATCTAAAGTAAAATTTTCCAGGATTTGTTTTTCATCGGGAAAATTAGTAGTTCCACAATTGTACTTATTTTTCATAATAAAACGCAGAATGCGTTTAAAATATATAAAGAAGTATTAATTATATCTTGAATTATTTTTCAAAAATGTCTGGATTTGATTTTTGTGACTAATGTCAATAACCATCTAGAATCTTATTCTCATGTAGCTAGCTGATGTAAGTCAAATTCGACATGTGATGAATAGGATTACCGGTAGACAATACTATCAAAACTAGTAGATTCGCTAGCTAATGGGATACGTTATTGCGTCATACAATATCTGCCTTCATCAGTTCTAAGATAATAACAGGAATCATTTATTTGAAATGGTAATATATAGTAGGTATAGCACAATGTAACCCAAATTGGCTGAAGATTTTCTATAATTCCAGAAAAAAGATCAAATACGGACAGTTTTAGATAATTATATTGCTAACTTGCTAACTCATTGCCATTCACAGAATAATAATTAATGATAACAAACTGTTCGGTTTAATTAGATTTAATAAAATGACTTGGAGAACTGGAAAGTTAAAACATTGTTGGAAGAAGGAAATTAAATTTAAAAATATATAATAATGAATTTATACAATTTCGCTTTCAAGGTCAAGTATATTCATAAAATTCTATTGAAATTACTGAATCCTGGCACACTAATGATTTTGTTGCATATACCTATAAATGGACCTTTTGAATTGCTACATCGAGCAATTAACTGAGAATCTACATACTTTATACTATTCAATTCCAATCTATTCAAAAGAGCCCAGCTCTTATGCATGAAAGCATACACATATTTAAATACACATGTGCATGTATAAAGTTCAAAAACTCAATTTCAGAGAGTTTATAGAAACAAAACGACCAAACGTGTGCACACTGACAAACATGAATGACGAATATAAGTAATAAACGGCATATGATTAAAATCATATGATAATGAGACATCTTTGTTGAAAATTAATATGAATATGAGTAATGTATATACAATAGAAGCTGTACTTTATAAATATTAAATCTTAACTCTACCATATGCGTTATTAAAAATACTGATTCAGAAATATGAGTAGAATATTTAATAGTTGGATATACAAATTCATAACACCGTCAGGCAAAGCAGTTACAGAATAATGAAGTAATTGATCGTCTGCGATTCTCTACATGACTTTGGAAATAGTCAGAGCTTATATATAGTATGCAGAATAAGTACCTTAGTTTTCACTTTTTTTTTGTTTGCACGTGGTAGAGGAAATCCTCCTTATAGACATCCAATGGACCCTACCCACCCGATAGTGTGAGGCTCTCTAGTCCATAGCCTGGTATACTCACTAAAACCTCCACTTTAACTTAGGTATCAGATGATTTTCCAAAGCTCCCCATTCCAAGTGCTCTCAAACTTGCGTACCATTGAATTCAAAGATTTCCGATTATGGTATCTTTTTTAATTTTACGTCTCTTAGATGTCCCACTTTTTTTAACGGGACAATTTCTCAGTAGGTACTCCTCTTTCAAATTTAAGATGGATCATCAGAATCTGATATACAATTATGGGACAAGTAGTTGCTGAAGGAATATTGCACGGAACTTTGTAAAACTTTTTTGTCGCATGCCACTGGATACATTGTTTTTTTCTGAAATGTTCCGTCTTTTTACTAACTCTCTAAATTGTTAAACTCTTTTGATACGTCGCTTAGTTTTCGAGATATTCCAAAAAATTCCGGACATCGCCCAGCTGCGTTGAGCAATATTCTTACTTAAATAGCAGCATGCCTTGAAAACCAAAACACATCCTAGCGGGCTTGGACGTAAAGAAGTTTACGCTTGTTACGTAATTATATACTCTGGCTTACGAGTAAGAGAATAAAAGCTAAAAAAATATTTAAACTTCGGCGTTATTTTACTCAAATGGGAAGCGTTTTTGAAGTATGAATTATAACAAAAACTATCATTATTTTGGTTAGTTCCATCGATCCCTGAAGTTGTTCTGATAAAATCTGAATAACCCTGTATCTATCATAACAAATGTCTGCCATTTATTATTAACATATATTAATTCTTCAGCACATGTTTTTTTCTCAAATGAGAGAACATAAACTAGAACTTTGATAGTATCTTCAAAGGCGCGCCTTCTCGCTGCTTTGAATCTCAATAATTTACCTGAATAATATAATGAATATTTATACAATTATCTTGAACTATAGTCTAAATTTTTAACTCCTGAATACACTGTAATTTAGCAAGTGTTGGCGATTAAATGAAGACCTCCTTCAGCAACCTCTGATTTTTTCTTGATAACGGGACTAATGACTAAAACAGAATATCCCGACGGCAGCAGCGAGAGAGTTATATGTGATTTCGCTGTCAGCCTTAGGCTTTCCATTGTCTTTTCAAGACATTCCCAATATCAATTTACGATCTCAGGATAGTACACTCCCCGCTTTTACATGACAGTCGCCGAATTCACCCCCAGACGAGCTGGAATATTACACTTGCTCTGTCTTCTACAGGCAGCAAATATGATTTCGATTTCTTTATGAAACTAATGGAACCCTGTGAGTCTATACAGAATTTGCAGATTCCTCCCTATTTCACAATTTCGCGTCACGACATTTTCGACGTTTTTGCAGTTGCTCCAAACATTTCAAACACTGAAGTTATTGAGGTGTCAATAAAGAACTAGATCTTTATGAAAAATGCCTTTTTGAAAAATCCGCCGGAAGCATATGAGACTTTAACCTTAGCTATATATTGAGTCAAGAAAATCAACTTGAAGCGTTATAAGACTTTTTATATGAGAATACTCTTAGAATAATATAAGGTAAATACCATAAAAGCCAAATGAAATAGTCTAATCAGCAGAACGAAACTTGAATCATAACATTATTTTTTCAACCCTACCCAAGTTTCAAAATGTAGTTAGGTAGGTTATGACCATAATTTAATTACAGTTTAAACTATTGTTTTACTTAACAACATTACCAAATATACTTACATGAATGAGGTTTAAACCATGGCCATCATTCCCGGAAGTGCAGGGTGAGATGGCCACCAATAATATTTAGAGGCGGTAGAGATGGCCACCCCATTTTTTCGCTAGTAAACATCTCTTTTCGATGAATTAATACAATTTCCTAACGTAATATATTTATTTAAATGAAGAAAATAAACATTTCAATAATAAAACCGACAACTAAGTTAAAAAAATGTTCTTTGGCAAATATTAGAGTCAAAACACTCTTAGGAACACAAGTTGGGTATCAACGGTTAGTTCGCATGTTTCCGTCCACATGTCATGCACATTTTTGAAAAGCCTGTGCACTGCTCTTGGAGCCATCTTAACACTTGACACATTTTATCCAGTCATCCTTTCGTTGCGTTTTAAGATAGTCTTCTAGGCAACCAAAACACTCATTTTCATCGAAATTTTCTTCTTCGTCCTCACTGTTCAAAACCATATTTTGCTTCCGATTCTGAACTGGAATCAGCAGATTTTTTTAGAAACTTTCTTTGGTTGCTTCCGTTTTCTGCATTTTTTGCCTTTTCTTAGTAGCTTTCTCTAAGCTTCTTTCAATATTTTGAGAAGATGTTAAGACTCCCCCAAGATTCCTTTTAGCCATTTTAGAGCCAGAACTGGAGATATTTGGTCCAAAAGTTTCCCGGGATTGAAACAGTCGTTGCAGTTTCCTGAGAAGGTAGTTCCTCTGTCAAATCAGAGCCATCTCTGAATGCTGTTGTCGAAGGTTGGGCTCGGGAGAATTCTGACTATGGAGCGTTTCAGTGAGGAAAGTTTCAACATTTGCGGCGTCCGAAATTAAAAGCGCGTGTTCTGGTATGGCTGAAGATCTAAATGGAAAAATTCCAGTTGCTTCAAATCCCGCGACACCATTGGAAACCGTGCATGCCTTGCCCCAGCCCTCAGAAAGCATCTGACCGAACTGAAGGCGAGATAACTTTCTTCCATGATTTGCATGAACCTAGCTCGCCGTTTTCGCGAGCTAGTTCCAGTAGTTCAACAGAAGAACAGTGGGATACGTGTCCGTCCATAATCAATATAACCTTACCAGAAGGTTTTCGTGGAAATAAGTGACCCCGCAGCCATGTCGTAGATAACTCCGTGTTGACGTATGCAGATTTTTCGGACATCAAAACAACAGATCCGGATGGTATCATATTCTGTTTTTTACATTTCTCCTTAAAAATGCATACAGGAGGAAGGAATGTGCCTTCGGCATTGCAACAAGCAATAGAGGAAATTGTTTCGCTTATTTTCTGCGTGGACGTGGAAAGGGTCTTTTCCAGCAACTATAACACTTGTTCTATTGTTGAGTTGTAGCACAGTTTCGTCAACGTTATAAATACAGCCTGGTTTGTTGAACAATGCGTTTTCTTCCAAGCATGCCTCAAGACATTGAAAATGGTTTCCAACATCTTCTCGATTCATTCCTTGTCCTCTCGCAATAGAGATACCTTCTGCATTTCCCATGGATAAATCTGAATGACGACGTAGAAAGGAACTGAACTAGCCGTAGCCAACTCTTTCTTTTATTATATTGAATTTGTGAGACAATTTAAGGTTCTCCTCAAAGAAATACGCAATCTTTGTTACATCATTGAGGCTTGATTCAAATCCAGATTTGTACATCTTCTTTATGTGTTTCACTAACTTCAGTTCATTCTCTTGACCAAAAAGAGAATCAGGGCCCATACGTCCTTTGCTTGGATCATTTTTTTTGATCGCCTTTCTAGGGTTTTACGAGGAACTACGAAATCATCTCATCACACATCACACATTTAATGGATGATCCGTTTGTAACTGCTTAGATACCAGCAGTTAAATTGTCTTCCGACCAAGAACCTCCGGTACATGGCCATCTCTACCGGTATTATGATGGCCATCTCTCCCAAGTGTACGGGATAGATGGCCACCTCCAAACCAGCACTTAAACTGTCAATAACGCTTTCAATTTTAGATTAGGAAAGAAGTTCAATCCGTTCTCAACCATTTTGGTACAAAACACTATCTTAAATGCTATGTCACAGAAAAGTGCAGTTTGAATCATAGATGTCAATTTATTTGTGACAGTATTTTATTTATATTTCATTAAAAAATCATCTGCTTGCGTTAACTACGAGCGGTATTGTCTACCAGATTGGTGCTCTGGAGCAACTGAAAGCTTGTACGATCGCACATAGAGTTAAACACACAAATCACAGAGTGGGGAGCGTTGGTCATCTCACCCGCATGGCCATCTCACCCTGACTTACCTACATAAGATCCAAAATATTATTGAAATAAAAGAAATGAGAGCTACAAAGAATTCTTTAAAATGATTTTGAAGTCTCTATATGGTCTCCTCTGTTAGTGCTAGATAATGAGTTGATACTGTTACGAGTAAAAATAAACATTTATTATTTGAGCACTAACCACATACTGAGTATAGACAAAAATGTTGAAATCTTAATATATAACTTTTATTAGATGCCCCAGATAGACGGTAAAGTTTAGGTTAGGGTTGGTGTGGAACAGCCAATTAAATAAATTCATCTTTCCATTTATTATGCATACTTGAAAAAATCTAGAAAAGCGAATGACATCTAGCAACAAAAAAGTTTCATTCCTACATTGACCCATTAACTGACAGTTATAACCTCCAATATTTTAAATAGAAAGCAGGGGCATTCGCTAAAAAATTTGGTGTATCTATTCTTTTTATAAAACGTTATTGAATCCACTATAATTGCAAATATTAACAATACATAAATTAAATTGAGTGAGGAAACTTCCAACACATACAAAATTCAATAAGATATAAAGTGTTGTTGTTTATAATAAGAAAGTAAAGCAAAATCATTTCAGTGTACCTTTTGGATGATTCCGGCGAAATTGAGCACCACCATATTACCGAATCAATGACCGACAGTACCTCAACCATTACTTTTAAATCAATATATAGGAAGGTGAGAATTGATACAATGGCGAGCAGGATCACCCCATCTTATGCTATTTGACTTGTTGTGGGGACACGTTAAAATTATTATACCAACTTGAACCACTCAATTTAGCTGATTAAACAAAAAGATTTATTCTTGAGAATAGATCGCTTATGCCTCCGACCGTCTTTTATATTAGGAATAATGTTTTTTTTTTTGTTTTTTTTTGTTAATTAATTACGAACTGAATCGTATTATCTATTTTTTTGTTTTGTCTTAGAGCTGCCTTTTATCAACGCTGCAAAAAGTAAACGTTGGTTTCATTCTACCATATAAATAGATCAGCCATCCAACCTTACTAGTATCCCTAATGAGTACGACATAATGAAGTAATAATTCACGACATTGTTCCTCGTCCGCCACCCTATTGTTTCCAATTATGTGGAGAACTCTTTATACGGAGCGTCGAATAATCTATGTGATAATTTCACATTCCCCAGGGGGCAAAGCAATATCTTCAACCTACCATATCTCACAATGGGATGCACGTTATGAAATGATCATCTCCACCATTCATTCTTGATGTGCTGTGATGAGATTAAAAATATATATATTTTCTCTATAGAGAGCCTGATAGATGATTCCGAAATTTTAATAAACATTTTTTACAAAAACTTGGACCGACGTTATCAGTAGGTGCTGGTACTTTTGAAGTTGTGCAGTTGCAGTTAGATTGAAAAATTTTGGTACCCACGTCACAAGTACCAGCACCAATATAATTAATAATATTTTGTACTTTTCAGTGCAACAACTGATAACGTTGGTTCAAATTTTTGTAAAAAAAATATTCATTTCACTCCTTTGAGTGTTACATTTATCATGAAAATAATGATTCCAAGCTGCACCGACCATTTCAGCCCGCCACAAAAAAAGTGGTACATGTTTTTTTACATAATTATTACAATTTACTACACGCAAAAAAATGTATTAGATATTCCGTAGTCTAATTACAGGGTGGCGGTGAAGCTTGGTTACCAAGCTACACTGCACACTGCCATCTTGTTTTTTCACTCTATAAAAAAACAAGTGGTACATATTTTTTATTACACGTTCCGGTGACGAATTACAGGGAAGCGGTTCAGCTTGGATCTTAAGCTACACCGCCATCTTGGTATTTCACCCAATCAAAAAATAAGTAGTCCATATTTTTTTACACAACAAAGAGTTTTTCAGTTTTTGCAATACATATTGAAGATTTTGTCAATTTTCTGAATAGGGGACAACTTGCCAAAATTATGAAAAGTTATAAAGAAGATTTAAAAAAGAACAGAACATGTAAAAAGGAAACTCTGCTGGAAATAAGCACAGGTATGAAAACATATGGCACAAATTCTCATAATCTTTAAAGACGAGTCGGGATTAACATTCCCTCAGATAACCTTTCGATTTTTGGTTTTACATAAATAAGATTTATTTAAGAATAATTTATGAAAAATAAAACGCTCCAGAGGATTTACGCGAGTTTTATGACATCCCAGGCGACGAAGAAAATTGCCTTCAATTCTTCGGAATAGAACATCCAATACGTCTTCAAATGGGCATCATGTCGCGATTTCTAGAAGATGCGATAAAAAAATTGATGAAATACAACGACTTAAAGCCCTGTAAGAGTTACCCTACAAACATTTCATCCAAAATTGAAATATGTTTAATAGTCCTTTTTAAAATGAAGATGAATAAATAAGATCTATTTTATTTCATGATGAAACATGGATTTATTTCTCAATCGGCTATTGAAAGATTCCTTTCTAGCCGTTTAAGCCCACGTTAACTTTCTAGCTTCTTCTGTGGGTGAATAACTTATTGAACATTTGGCAAAATTGATCAAGTTGTGTAAGAAATCATCTAGGAACAATCAGCACTGGGTGCATGTTTCAACTACATGGGAGATATGAATTTGGCAATCAGCCATATTCGACAAATTACAATAATTTAGAAAGAAATGATTAGGCCACGGGTAATCTTATCGAGGTGGTTGCTTGAGCTCCCCCAAGTAGTCTGGCTCCAGCTGCCACTCTCTAGGTTGGTCCCTGTGTGAGTTACAAATTTTGCAAGTAAGGCCAACATAGAAAAATTTCAAGGAGCAATAGCATACTTGTACTGGTGGTCAAAATGATTGCATCGAGGCTGTTGAATAGTTTGATCCGGCTTGCGACTCTTTTGGAGAACTACACATTATACAATTAGTCGGATTCGTTAACTAGCGAAAACTTAGCAATAAACAAAGTGTAACACATGTTTATTTGGTGCAATAGGATATAATACTGTGTAAAAAATGTGGACCACTTGTTTTTCAAGTAAGGCGAAAAACAAGATGGCGGTGTAGCTTGGTATCCAAGCCTCACAATTTTAACATCGCAGAAACTCGAAAACCTAGTTCTTTTCTGAAAAAAAATTGATTTAAGCATTTCCGGATATTTTATTATATTTAATTCTTCCATCTCGGATTTTCGATTATCGAGAAAATTTTCATTCTACATCCCATTCGGGGGCGCTTTTCGGAGGAAAGTAGATTTCGGATTTGCGTTTTTATGAATATATGGCCATTTCTCAAGTCTCCTCTTTCAAATGAATCAAAAATCATCAAAATCGGAGAACGTTTACTATAAAAAATGTGCACCCGAACCAAAAAAAAGCACACACGAATTGTATACCTCCACCGTTTGGGGTTCGCCGGTCAAAAATGCTAAGTTCAGCTAACGCAAGCTCCAAAAACATTAAGGAATACAGTTATAGTTTCAGCATTCTCAAGTAGGTATGTGCTATGCTTTTTTTGTTCCACAAACCAATGATCTGAAAAATGAAAGAAATTTAAAAAGAATCTACGTAATATTATAACTTACGGATTAAGAATGCTATAGGGGCGTTTTAATTAATTATGCTTCTGAGGATAATTTCGTTCGACTTAAATGTAATTATTAATGCATAACAAGAATGGTTTCTTTATTGTAAGACAGGACCTTGTTGAAGTTGACACTTAATGCATATGATTATATAATGCACGGTTGGCAGGTAATCAATCAAAACATTCATATAACTGAATCAAAGTTGATCAAACTTGCATTCTATCGAATTATAATTCCTCAAACATTTGAGGGCTTAATTACAATCAAAAGAGCATTAACTGGACCACTTTATAATAAAATTTCAATATTTAAGCTGAATCTATTCAAGTAAATTGAACAAATTCACATAATACAGCTCATTTCATTTCATATTTTTCAAATTTTTAGCTAAATATTTTCCCAATTAATTCGGTACTTAGTAGTAATAGAACAGATTTCATACTTTGTAAATAGTATAATCTTTTTCAAAAAATATTTCTTGGTTTAGAATTTGGTGAGCGATTTTCATAATTTTTGAAGTTGGAATGTAAGATATATGAATAATCTGAAAGTATGTTCGGAAATTGACTTGAAGTCTTGCCAGCCGAATAATATTACTATATTACTATAGTTCGTTTCAACTGAGAACAACACACGTCGTAAACCTGCACACAGACGTATTTTCGTCAGCGGTTGCCCTTACGGACAAGAATCGCTTGCTACGCGTCATTTTAGACACTTCCAGAGGCAGGAAATTTATTTTAAAAAAATCAATTTAGACTGTAAAATGTTTAAAATTTATTTTGGTCGTCCTTTTATCCAGTTTTTGTGAATAAATTTGTGACATTTGTGTGCAAGTGTATGAATGTATTGCATTGCCCACTACCCACGCCACTGATACATATTGAGATCACGTTTGATGAAATCACTGCGCCGGTCAGAGGAGTGGGGTGCGTAGTTTTAAACTGAAACGAACTATACCTACCTCTTGATGGCAAAGCATGCGCAATAAATATCATCAATTCATTTGTCTCTATTAATCATAGTTTTGGAGAAAGTATGATAATAAAATGATATAAATATTGTAAAATTTGTTTTCAACAACATTATCCTGATAAATTTGAAGATGCTGTTAGTTTCTTTTAAGATTTCTGAATTATGTTCAGAAATAATAATCAAATTATCAATTTCTCTCCATGTAAATGGGACAGGACAAAAATCTAACGAAGTAGTCGACACAGGGACCTAATGCACAGAGCAATGAGTTCGTTAGAAACATAATATTGAATAATTGAATCATCTGTCGCTTCGTTGCATAATAATGATAAACAACGCAGAATTCAACGCCGCGCCGCCGAATAGTGTAGTTTCAGTACCCTTTCGTCGGGGCACTGCGGGTACCCAAAGAAGTAGCAAATATGCACAAGGGACGAGGAATGGTCGACCTTTGGCCTTTATAATCATTTTAAATATTCCACTTGTCACACAGAGATGTTACCTAATTTGCTCTGGAGCTTTCAGTTATTCATTTCATTGCCCGTTTGGTCGACATTAAATTTAATTCTATTTTAGTCAAGGTTTCGGGTCAACTAACGAACAATTGCTTTGGTAGGAATAAGCAAAACTTAAATGGAACAGATAGCTACATCGGGCCGACTTTGTAGGATAATGCGATGAAAAGAATATATTACATTTATTCTATAGTAATTAGAATGAACAGTTTGGTCGTGAATCAAACAAATGGTATCTCAAAGACAACACATATAAAATTCATTATTACGTCATCACGTATATTACATTTCTGAAAATGCGCTCAGAACTTTTTAATTAAAAATTCCAATGGAAGCATATGTATGATGGCGGAGCAGTTTTTTACTATTTTGGTGTGGTATTTTTAAACTTGAATTCCTTGAACTTATTGAAAATTTGCTGAAAACATTTCCATGATTTGGCTACTAACAAAAAACCTTCAAAAACAATTCAAAGTGAAAGACGATATAAATGAAGGAATACCAACAAATCTAGTGGAATCCATCAAAATTAACTGTACAGAAAACATCATACACACACAAATGAATGTGAAACTTTTAGAAATATAGATAGATATCTACCTACTTATAAATAGTGGAACTAGATTAGGGGACTTGCTGTCCAAACTTATTCAACATCGCGATGAATAAAGTTAAAAAAGGCAGGACAGGTAGGGATTACAGGCTAGGCGACTGATAATGTAGGAATATATATGAAAATAAATCTACATTGCTTTATTCTACAGCAAAACGATTCAATATAATCACAGCGTTACCAAAAACTAGACAAATGATGATATGCAAAGAACTAATTCGATTTAATTTAGAACAAAAGCTAGCAAAATCGCAAGCTCCCTAATGGCAGAATAAACATCTGCATATCAAAACAAAACTTAAAATGAAAAATGTCCAATTTAACACAAAATATGTTCAATTTATACGTTTCCAGATATTGTCTCATCTTTAATTCTGCCGCCTCCCATTTTAGATTTTCTAGAAAAAATGCCCTCTCCATCTCCATGATGAGCATACTTTGAAGATTTGCCAGAAAGACGACAGGGAAAACAGAGAAAAATATTGTGTGAAGATTAAGTCATCGTAAAATGGACATGCAACAGGGAATATTTATTTATTATGAAAGGGAAAAAAGTATTTAATTTTAGACAAAAAACAGAGCAAAAATTTAATATTATTTCCTTGTATAATATCACTATTTTTTTTCTGGGACAGGAAGACAAGTTTGACATTTTATATCTGTTTACAGTAAAGTATCACTTTTTGTGAAATTATTTGTCCCCATGGAAAAAAATAGTACTTACTTTTTTCTCGGATACACATAAATATAGCAATTAACTTCCACTAACCACGGTGAAGTCAGAGAAAACTCGAAATCAGACATTCTTTACAAACTAACAACCACTAAGTTCGCAGTTTTTAAATTAAATCACAGAATTAAATAGACAGATATTTGATTACTTTAAAGGTCTCCATTGCAACTCACGTCTAATTGTCGCTATAAGTACCAACCATTTTTAAACTTAAAATTTTACTTAATATATATTATATATTAAATCATCGTTTTTCTAGCCGTAGAAAATATTGTATTATATACACGGGAAGAATAAATATTAGATTTTAACTCTAGGTTCTTTGTCTACTTCCGCTTCGCGTTGCTCGGCAACACCACCTTGAGCTAATATTATTTACGTTTTCTTTGTATAATTAATAACTATTTTTAAGTTGGACCGACTTTATTAGTTGGTGCATTGAAAAATACAAGATAATAATTCTGTCGGTACTGGTAATTTTGAAGTTGTGCAATTGTAGTTAGTTAGGATACTTTTGGCACGAACTTTAAAAGTACCAGCACCAATAGAATTATTATTATTACTTTTTGTTTTAAGTGCACCAACCATTAAAGTCGGTCCAATTTTTTGTAGAAAATATTTATTTCACACTTTTGAGTATAACATTAGTCATAAAAATCATTATTCAGAGATTTCAGAAATACATATAGGTATTTCAGACTTTAGCACTGCTGTAACTCGGAAACCGTACATTTTACTGAGAAATGTCCAATTTAAATGTTGCTGCATATAATCTCTTCTTTAATTTTGTCCTCTCAAATTTTTGATTATTGAAAAAATTCCACCTCCACCCCATTTGGGAGAAAATTTTGGGTGGAATGACATATTGAATGTCGATTTTTTTTATTGTGACCAACTCTCAATGGTCTTCTAATCAAACAGAATCATGTGAATCTGAGCACGTTTACTATTTAAACAGCGCGATCAAAAAAAATCATGCAGACAAACAATCGAATTGTATAAATCCTCGGTTTGGATCATCGGTAAAAAAATAATGTAGTGCCCATAAAGGAAGAAGAAGGAATTGTGAATGTTGACAAAAATAAAAAGGAGCACAATACAACACGATCACGAAAACGATCAAGCGATAATTTTCTAGCGGAGTAAACAGGCAACATCTATAAAAAACTGGCTCTGTTTACTTGTGGGTATGAAGAAAAAGATATACCTAATGTCCGAATGTCTATTGATTGGCATCATGTGTTTGGGTTTCCATTACATAACATGCCAATTATTCCAGTAATAAACAAATATTTTAATGTATCAATTAGGTGTTATAATCTCGGAATAAACAGGTATACCTAACGAATAATTTTGGCACGGCGGGAGTCTGTTTTGTTTGTCTTTCTGATATCCACCCTGCTTAATGCATTGCCTTGGGGTGACTTTTGCATTAAAATGTATTCGAAACTTCGGAAGAGTTCCGATAAAACATTTACGGTCTTGAAATATGAAGAGCGTGTTCCCCAGCGTTATTCTTATAGATATTTGTCAGTTGCGGACCACAGCAGTACATTTGAGTATGAATGCAAAGTGAGCTGACGCATTTCAAATGGAGATTAGATTAGAAGACATTTGTATATAACGTGCCTGGACCCTGGAGATGCTATGGTCCAGGATTGGATCCAGGAACATAGCAGGAATGTGAATTTTAAAATTATTTCAGAATTTCACAAAATTGAAGGCTTCTTATTGAAATAGTATATGTTCTTTCATAATAATAGAACAATTCGATATATCAAAGATATTGAGATTTTTTTCTAGTTTTTCTGTGATCAGTAGGAGCATGCATTTCTTTGTTATACGTTACATGTAATTAGCTGTGTGAAGGAAGCTTTTAATCCATTGTCAACAGTATAAATAAGGAATTGTGCGTTATTTATATAATCATAAATAATTAATTGATATAGTTGATATAAACATCAATTACAGACCACGTTTATGTCAAGGAAATATTGATAAAATGTAATAAAATATGGTGTTTGCAGAAACAAGTTCAGTTATATATCTACCTATTTATCGTTGACCTCTCTACACTCTAGTCCAATTCTCTTATGAGATGGACTAGTAGGAACTTCCAAAGGAAAACTGAAGAACGAATAAACTTATCAGAAAATTATGCAATGGCAATACTAATAATATTTTCCATCAATAACCTACAGATATCAAAATTTCTTATTAAAATTATTTATCATTACACCAACAACTCTTTATGTTTTTACTATTTTATAACCTTTCGTACACCATCACATTTGTGAAAAAAACAGATTTAACGATTTTTTTTTGTCATGGTTTTCATAACAGCACTACCAATTACTAAAAAAATAGCTAATCGAGTAAAAAATTACACTTTTAGGAGTTCTTGGAATTTGGAAAGGAGTTCTTAAGATCTATTGAATAATAACAGGAAAACACTGTTTTGCTTCGAAAGAATGTTATGTTCAGGTCTCCGACGGTCGCAATTTATGACAACAAATTTTTTGTGAGTATCTGAACCTCAACTATTTATCTATCATAATACAACTAATGCGCCGAAAATGGGTATAGCTCAAAATGCCAGTTATGATACCCACTATAAATATTCTGTATATTTGGTTTTCTCATGATAAGAGAAAGAAAAAACAAATAATTTCTAAGAACTTTTTCAAATTATATCGGATCATATATCAGTTACTCAGGTCATAAAAAAATGCAGACTACATAGTAGGTATTATCCACTTATTACCATTAGTTTTAATGTCATTTAAGAAAGAAGCAATATGATTCCTGATCTAAAACGGTAAATTATGAGCGTTATTTTGATCAGTACCTAATTTTTTAAAAGAAAACACAAAAATATATACAGTTAGCACTGTTGTAACAACTAGAGCCGATGCTGTATGAATATCTGATCCTCTTATGGACCCAACAAACTCAGATCATCCAACCTCAAATATTCCAGAGAACTGTCTCATCTCGAAATCAAATTGTTTCAGCGGGCACACCAACGGTGAACCTGGTTCAGTATGATATTTTTTATGATAGTCAATTGTCTGGTGGGGTATCATAAAAACTTTATCCTTCACGCGATGATGATTGTTCGATATACCTAATGTCGGTTTTGAAAAAACTTGAATCACAAAATTAAATATAAAACTTATGCCGACATAAGTATAAGGTAGGTGCAAGTGTATAGTTGTTAGATCGAGTTATTAGATTTCATTACATCGTTATTTGGCGTCAATCACTAGTTCTGCAATAATGACCAGTTCCCAATTTGTTGAAGAGGGTCATATCTAGAGCGGAAGGGGCCTCTCAATGATACAACTATACTTGAAGGAGCGATAAATCGGAGCGAATCAAAGACCGTCGGTTGTTTATCAAATTAATCTTTCCAGCTTGACAAGTTGATCCGAGGGCTTTGCGCCATTAAACGTTGGGTAGCAATAGTCACACCATAATCATTGGACTGATTAGTCCGTCCGCTTTGGCTCCTAATTGACACATATCCATTACGGGAAACTAGAGAGAGGTATACATCAGATGATCGAACATTTTCGGTCAACACAAAAAGGGGTGAAACAACTTTCTGTCAACAATTTTGCTCGTTGCCCAACCCTTCCTGCAGACAAATTGGAGGCTCTGCTGAAATTAAAAGCTGTCGAAAATTATATTAGTGGAGGTTGTTTGAGTTATAGGGTCAAACAAGGCTGAATGTATGATCTAAAATCCTAACATGAGGTTTTCGTGAGAGGATATCAGCATATCTGTTGTGAATTATTTGGCTTGATGCTTTATTGAGTTATATCGAGTAATCCAAAAAAGTGTGTCATGTAAATACGGGAACGCATGTTCACATGTCTTCACCTCAATCATCTGAAATTGCATATTGTTGACAGTTCGTTTGGATCATTATGTACTTAATTCTTGTTTTAAATGCACCTTAAAATATATAAACTGCTGCATTTGTCCAAATATTATGTAAATCATATATATTTTTATTGAATTCAAAGAATTCAATGAATTAATAGATTCAGCATGGAGTTGAATCGAAAACAACTTCCGACCCAGCATTTTTATTATTTATAGCATGACAATACTAATGACAACTAATTGTCGTCTGACTCGGGAAAAGATATGCTGAAAAATCTTTCTCATTTCCTATAACATAGTGTGAATTTGTTTAGGTCACTAGATAGTATGTATTGAAATATAATTTGTTTCACGAATGTTGGCGTCTGCCTTGAAAACACGAAAAATGGATCAATCCAACTGTCGGGAATAAATTAGTGGCGCAACGATTTCGAGCTAACATATGGCATTTAAGGAAGTTCATATAATTAGACGAAAAAATATTGATTTATTAAATAACCAAACATAATATGAAAGATTTATTATCAACAATAATGCAGAAACACAATATACAAATTTATTGCTTGAGTTATGAAACATAAATTTATCCACCTGAATTATCTGAAATGCCATAATGACTTTGTGACACCTATGAAATAAAAATTGCGTTGCCTTCGGACATACAAGCAGCGCCCTATCATTGTATGAAAGGAGATAAACTGATGTCGTAGCTTAGTCGACTAACGTAGTAAAGAATTTTTTCATGATAATGAGATGCGATGAGACGTATAGCGATATGTACGTAGCTCGTGAATGATTACACACAACAGCCATGATTTGTGAAACAAACTGTATTAACTATCAAGATATTTATAGTGTATAAATATAATCATTACCTACATTGCGCTACTTATCTGATTATTTTTATTTAATATTAAAATAGTAGGATAAAATTTAAGGGAATTGAAGAATTGACTGATTAATGGAATGAAATCATTATTTATAAAATAGAATTTCATAAACTGAAAGAAATTAAGCTGATTCCAACAAACTTAGATACATAACTTATTACAATATTGCCTATGTATTGCCGTATAAATAAAAATATAATATAATTTTAAATTTCACAATAGGTTCGCTAAATCTAATAAATTACGGGGAGTTATTTAATAGCAGCAAAATCGCATAAGCCTTTTAAGATTAATAAGAAGATAACAATTTCCAAATGGTGACGTCAAGGCTTAAAGCCGAATCCAAATTATGTAACAATAAAATTGTTGAACTACTTAATTGTGTAACTGTTATAATCTACCATGAGCATTATATTGCAAAAAACACACGATCGGTGATTCTAGTAGGTAATAGTGATTAAAACACCAAACGTCGCGGTGCCGGAGTAAACCTGATCTTTACCGACTTTTCATGGATAACATTAAATTTTTTATATTACAATGAAGATGTTGTACAACATAGTGATAGATAATATTTTTCCTCTGCTATCCCTGACAAGTTGTATAGCTTTGCTATAAAACAGAATTAGTTACATAATCTGGATCCGGCTTTATAGACATCCTGTAGGTATAACAAATAACCAGAAGATAACCAATCAATTATTATATTACATTAGATCATTTCAGAAATGCCAACCAAAGCTGTGACATAATATAGGATTTTTGTTTGTAGTCTTAGTGTTTGTAATCAAGAGTTTTCAATTTCACTAAAATTCCATGTGAACACAAGAAACTGGCAAGCTTCTAAAATGACAAAATTAATTATTCAAACTAGGTACCTATACCATGCAAGCCTCGCTTTAGTCACAAAATCTACAGTGTTCTCTCTCCATTTTGATAACACATGCGCGGCTATGTCGACGACACCATGACACTCAACCTCACATAATATCAAATCTGAATTCACATCTAATTTTCTACGGTATTCAAATATATCCATCCCTGTTTGGAAATGTGATATTCCTGCAATTTGCTTGCAGGTTGATTGGATTTTAAATGGCATAGGTAATACATGGAAAATGCCAGTTGATTCGCTACCTACTAAGGATATATTCGAGGAATCCATCATAGATTCACTCCATGAATATGCTTAATAGGATTTCGGGACTGTATTTATTTGGCTTGTTGGTTTTGTGTGTCTAATTCGAAGGATCGTATAGTAGAGTTTCGAGATGCCAGAGCTTATGTTATGTTTAAGTTGTGTGATGTACATTTTCGTGATGCCCAGATATCTCTTGACTATCCAGCATAACAGATTACAGCCATATAATAAAATAATTCTTTTAATTAGATAAACGATCGCAAACATGCATTATCTTCGTCAAATATATTCCCACTTGCAAGCAATATATCCAATAATATTTAGTAGAACAAAAAGTGTTTTTTTTTTAATTTTCCTCTGATGAGCTCATAATCTAAACGTAATGATAAAAATATTTAAATAATATTAGTGTTACCTACGTTTTACGCCATGCTAGAGCTCCTAACACAATTTACTACTATAAAGATTTTTTAAGTAGGTACCTCAGAAGCGTGGTGTGCTATTAGTCGGAACTTCAATCAAAAGAAAGAACTAATCAAGACAAATGCAACATGGATGAAAGATACATGATTGACAATAAATCGTCAGAATGTCCCCAATAAAAATTACTATTATAGATATATTTATTTATTAATTCGTTTCATGCTGAGTAGAATACCTAATTAACCAAAACTTAATCTATTCAAAATCTAATCTGAAAGCAATTGAACATTTTCAAGTTAATTTCCTAGAATTTGTGAAATCAACTAAAATACTTTTCACCAAGAATTTCCGGTTTAAGCTGGACAAGTTTATTAGTGGCTAAGCTGATTATTTTTTAATAGAACCCTTGCATGCCATACGAGTATTAAGGGCTTATGTAGAGGCGGCATTAACACCAATTTTCTAAACTAACAATTTGGTTTATAACATGCTAGCGAGAAAATGAGAAAGCGGTCAATCACTACGATTTGAATTTCTCTTGAAAATCTTTGTTCTTGATGACATTAAATGCCAAAAGTCATGTTTTTAATAGCTCAGCTCCCAACACTTGATTTACGTATGTTGTAACATTTTTTGTTATGGTAATATAATCACTGTTGAATTTCCGCATTCAGAAATCGCTTTAGAAACATGCCATTCTCAAATAAAAGAGAAGGGAGTGATTTTATAGTAATTAGTCAATTAGAATGTATAAGGAATATGTGAATATTTCCATACAGATAGTTGATCTCAGTAAGAATTCTATTTGAAAAGTTCTTCAGAGAGAAACAGAATACGAGTAATCGCATTTAATATAATCTAATATTATCTAATCTTATAAAACTCTCATGGTTATTTTGAGAGAATAAGTCATAAAGTAATTTGTTTTTCTAATTTTTACCCAATTCAGAATCATAGCCCTTAAAATGTTGTCATTATAATTTAGAGTATAAAATAAGAAATCAAGATCGATCATCTTATTCACTTGATATTTAAAAAACTATGAAATTTCATTTTTCTTGCCCTTATGATAAAATCTTGAGGAATACCTTATAATACTTATTGTAAGAATCATATTCAAAAAAGAATGAATCAGAATCTTTATCGTAAAAATCAAAGTTCCATAACAGTAGTCATAATATAGAACAAGATCAACTTCAAAGCATTAAAGCGAATTGTTGTTTCTTTTAAGAGTTTCTAATGTTGACTAAGAGATAATTCTAATGTATGTAAGAAAATGCAGTTTCATAACTATTTATTTGTTCTTGAATAAAAGGTGACCTTTGATAACTTTTCCAATGTTGAGTTTCACTCCAGACATTAAATTAACGTGTCAAAGAAGTTTTGCAAAGAGAATTGTTACTCTGTCTGGATTTTGGTCTCATGAATTCTAACTGGACCTGCTGTAATCCATATGAGATTAAATTGTCACAAAGTTGCTGCAATACTTGCCTTACGGTACAAGCCTAACACGATCCTGAATATAAGGGTTAAACACGATACTGGAAGGCGGAATCTTTCGTAAGTAGGATTAGTTTTAATTGTGAGCATATTCGAGTCGTACACCTGGATACCGAATATCGATTTAAATAATTTTCACATGTACCTAGGTAAGTATATACCTATCTACTAGACTAAAAGAGGATAACGGCAACTTTGATAATTATGAATATTGAGAAATAGTTATATTCATCCATTTGAAAATCTATTACTATAATTATTGATGTACTCCTTCAAAAGCTAGTCAAACAATGTTTTGATAATTTTCAATAAAGTTTGGTGATAAACTATGCTCCTCAGCAGAAACTGGAAAGAAGGGCCAGGTGAGTTAAATAGCATTAGATCCATTTTAGACCAAAACCATTCCGATGGTAAAATCAGTAATCTTTCCGGTTTCTATGAGGTTATTATTATTTCAGTATATTCTCGAGTAGTTTATTCAATGACAACTCTTTCAGTCAATATCTGACTGAAACTTAGACATTCTGCTGGTCACAGAGAATCATAACCCATATCCAACCTAACTCGAGTTATTCTCGACAGAATATTCACCTTCAAACAACATTTGGAAAAATAATCGACGCAATTCGATCGAGTAAAAATAATAGGTAACTTGATTTAGATGCTTGTAAATACGTCGTGAGGTGCTACTGCAGTTAAGAGTAGACACAATGGCCTTCTCATATTCATCCACCAAATTTTGTTCTCGGATATGGATAAATAGTTCATATACCATTACCAAAAACAAACAGCAAAATCAGGCAATGTGAACTTTAAATGGAACTAATACAACACTCGTCAAACCAGACGAATGGCAGTCCTCAAATCATATCATATCATATCTACCCCTTCAATATCAATAATCACAGGATATCACAAAGGAGATACTAAAATATCGCGTACGCCCATCTTGTGACTATCCAAACATTGAAGGTATCAAGATTTACTACCCGATGAAGACAGTGTTGCAACATCATTAAGAATCGCAGAAATCTAACTACATGATAAAGAGTTTGCTACAAGTTATCCTCGTCCTAAGCACTAAAATTTTGGAACGGCTGGCCTAGACTAAGCTGCAATGGTTTAGCTAAGTTTTAGTTTTCAGTAGCTCTTATGATCTTAAATAGACAGTAAGAGCATGCCCAGACATATTACCTGATATTTATTTAGTAATTTCCGGTAAGAGTAATACAAATATCTATCATACCAGCCATATTATTGAAATTTACCTCCTTATAATATTGTATTGGAAACGAGTCTCTTCGCTTCTCTTTGCACATTAGAATAATGGTTTGCAGTTATGGCAGCGAGCGGTGTCAGATTATCTCATCACCAGAAAAGATCGTGCAAATCACCATGGTGTTACAATGGTTAAGTAACCTTTAAAGAAGATAATTGATATGAACAATAAAAAAAATCAGTTGATATTAAGACACAAATAACTCAAGATGAAACTTTTCATCTTGTTATCTTCAAGAGGTAGACATCTTTGATCAATATATTTATATCACGAAGTCATTCAGCCTCGGGCTAACGATATGAGGACCAACAAGCATGGATTTTCATCCTAACCGAATGAACATACATTGAAATGAGACTCAGAGTTCCATTCCGATGCTGAAATTTTAGTAGAGCCCTACCATAAAAATAAAACATTCCGATAACAAGTAATAGAATTTTATTGGAATTTGTGGAGATTGTCGAATGTGAGAGATATGTGGGGATACAGCTTTATGGAAACGTCCATAAATAAAATACATCCGGAATAAGATTCCGCAAACTGCCTCGGAGATACTAGACTGCCGACCTAGATTTATATGATAAAAAGAGAGAGAGAAGCTTGTACCAAATATAAATAATTTTGAGTCATGCCATCGTTCTGGACGCCTTATCTCTAACGCAACCTCAAAAACTGGTAGGATTGATCCTCAGATTTATAGTATGGCCTCTCTCTATAACTTGTGATTTACCAAAGCTAGAAAAATTGTACTTTTATCAACCAAGAATAACTTGCTATCCGTCTAGGATCAGAAAATAGAGTCCTTGATAAATAAAATTCCGGTGGTTTGGTTGAAGGATGAACAAATTTCAACAAACCTTTGAATAGTCTAATTATATATAAAATTATTGAAACTAAGGAAATGTGTATGAAAGAGGAGACCAACCATTGAATCAGATATTTATCATATAATGAAATTTGATGACTTTACACAGTCAAATATTTAATCATTCGTATCACGCATTTTTCGATAGCTACATATAGATAGCTAATATGTTGCAGTAAGGTATATCTCAAATTAATATAAGACATAGTAAGTACGTTAAGATAACATCAACTCACTAAGGTTTTGGCATAAAGGAGATCGACTCAGTTGAAACTCAGTCCAATCATAATCTAAGAGAATCTACGTGACTGCTGATAATTGGATAAGAGCATTTGGTTCAATCATTATTTCAGCTTTATTAACATTCAATTATGAATAGCTGAACATTATTAATACTGGAACGGGAATATATATTAAAACTGGGTTCGATTTATTTTCACTAATTTATTTATACCAATAACTACTCGTCTATATAGACATTTATATTCACACTATATTTCTTGGACTATAACAACTTTCTATGTGATCTATGTGAACTGTCAATGACCGTGCTTTATGACTAACTATCTATTACTAACTTTTCAGTCAATGCCATCAGCCTTATATATCTAACCTAAAAAGCTCTAGATGGTTCCAGTGTTGTTTTCATTGTTTCTGGAGGTTATTTCTCAATATATGGCTTCGAGAATAGACCAGGACTTATTCTCGTTGCCTCCTGATGTCTCCCGTGTTTTCCGGAATGTACATTGTGTGAGTATAGTTCATTTGTGAGTGTAGTTTATTATTCGGGTAAGTCTTCACGTTACAATACAATAAAAGTTTAGTTCTAAATAATTGTTCTAAAGAATATCTACAAGTAGATACTCCATTCGATTTGTTGTTTAAATCTAGTTTGTATTCAAGGTTAGCATAATGTGATTCATGAGGCTATATTTTACTAAGACCATGGGCATCCTTTCATATTGATTCTATTTATCATATCAATGGGATTTATGCTTTCCTTATCCCCTTAGCAGAGATTTATGGACATCAGTTGAATAATGTCTAGACAGTAGGACCGTACAACAATGTCTTATCTTTCATGATATCCAGAGCACATACTACAGATGAATTATTATATGCTTCTGAGAGTGGCATTAGTGTCAAATGGACAAACAAAATAATATAATGAAGTAGAAAATATGACGAGGTTGCTTTAGAATGCTGGAGTTCAAATATGAATATGAATTAATGCTTATTAAAATTTTATGAAATACTGAAGGACATATGGCATGATCGATTTATATGTATTTTCTCTATTATCCACATCTTACTGTTTAAGTTTTTTATTGTCTTCACAAAGACAATTTCAAACTTGCCAGAAAAATAAACAGGTTATCACATTATCAAAACTAGTGGTCGCCCACTGGTTGAAATTGGACCGTAATTGATTATTTTTTAAATTCAAACGTTACTGAGGTTTCTTTTGCATGTACAAAACGATATTTGCGTGTGTCGTTTGCCTAATCCATTTCAATACAAAAGAAATTTAATGTTAGTAACTGTCCAAAAACACATTGACAGCTACCTATTTATTTTATAATACAGTGCATTGTAATATTTCGACTTAACGCCGGTAATATTTACTTTACCCTTACGACAAAATGGAGATAATGCAGTCCTTTGACAAAAGTGACTTCAGGTTCGAAATGTTTTGCACTGCAAAATCTGCGTTGTAAATGCATTAATCCACTATCAAATAATTAACATTTCTTGAAATGATATTAAGTGCGCATTTAAATGTATTCCACAAAATAATTAGATCACTTTGTATACACTATTGACAATAACTAACTTTGCGTTTGACCAGGATTCTTAATCACGAATAAAGCAAACTGACTCGTTGATTTCACATTGCAGTTGGGTTCGTTATGCAACACACAATACACTTGCCACCTAAGCCATATTTTTTTAGTTAATTTAGAATATAATCGCACATTCTATATTAAAATTTTAACATCGTGCACTACTTCACCATTTAAACTTTCACTAAGCCAGATCTCATTGTTCTCCGTGCACGTTTTCTACCTTAAAAATTCTATATAATTATAAATAATATAAAGATAATAATAACCTATAATTGAAAATTCTTGTTCAAGCGTTATATTCTAATCTTCTAATCCTGCGACAATCAATTATAATTTTTTTGATAAATTATTTTAGAAGAAAGTTTCTAGCTTTTGAATCAGTATGTATGAATACGAAACAGTGTCAAAACTAATGCTTTAAAAAAGCATATATATTCAAAGAAATATATAAACGTCATAGATATATTCTAGTAAATAAAAAAAAAATATTCAATTTGTATATTATTGACGGAATTTATTTCAGCACTGTGTTGAAACCTTGGATTTTTTTTGTTAGTTAAAATTTTTCGATGTATAAATTAATTCGGTAAATTGTTTACCAGTTGATCAAAACTCATAACTAATTCAATGAATGTTTACATAATAAGATTCAATCATTTAAATATTTTTTCAGTTTATTTCTCTAGATCAAATATCAAAGTTGATTGTTTAGTAAGTATATTGTTTTTGGATTTCAAATGTTTGTCATTGTGCAGTTTGACATGATTAATCTATCTGCTGTCCAATTCTAGTAGTTGTTGCGTAGCATATTAATGCCGACACGGTCAAATAGCGGAAAAATTCCATTTAATATACTGCCACTCGGACACGGTGTTGGTTGACATTTTATTTTCCATAATGATTAAAATGCGCTCACCAATAATAATAGTAGCGCGCAATATTGCGATTTATTTTGTGATTTTGTTGTTCAAAAGTCCTACCAGCATCGATATTACATATACATATATAGATATTTAAATCTCTGCCATGCAAATCCAGGCCCAATTGACATTTAATATTCATCCTAATATACCTATGGCAAATATAAATTCTGGTCCTTTTAAAATATTAATAATCCCCGTTGTCAATTTAGCGATATATATTTTAATTTAGAACTTCACATAATTGATGAATAATGTATAGTCCATTTTCGGATTTAATATGTCGGTTTTAACAGTTGCCTGGTATACATTATGGAAACGAGAACATATTCGATTCGAACATTTCTATATTAAGGCAATGTAACAGTGTAGTATCGAGTTTATTTTAATGCCGCTGCGCCCGCTTCAGGGCTCGTATCTGCCGTCAGTTTCACGTGGGAAATAAACTACTTTACCCGGACAAGGTGTCTGGAAAATAATTTCCACGTCACATTTTAAATTATTTTCCATTTTTAACTTCACTCTCCAAAATAAATAAGTTAAGTTTAAGCGCGATCATTTGGGAATTTACAATGAATATGCTAATACTTAGTGAATGAGATATCTTCCACATAATGATGAGATTTGTCATTCATTTGATAAAGTGGAATTATATTCGAGAATCGTTTATTTGAATTTAAGCATTGCTACTCATGAAAAGTGTTTTTGTCAATCTTTGTGCCCATTTATAATGGACGTAAGACCTAGGGCTACATAACGCATAAGACAGACGTAACATTTTTCTATTTATAATGAACGTAAAAACTTGAACATTGTCCAACTTTATGTCCGCCTAACGTTCGGCCGTAAGACCTTACGGTCTACCGTAACACATAAGTATTACGTTGAGCACTTTCCACTTCAAGATAGTTCAGCTGTAAACCCAACAATCTACCACTTCGAGCTTCGCGTGGCTGTAATTGAAAATTTGAAACTAGCTTAACGATCTAAATTTTTGACCGAAGAACCCAAACGGAGGAGGTATACAATTCGACTGTCTGCTTTTTATTCGGTTTGCGCGCGCGCTTTATATTGTAAACGTACTCCGATTTTGATGATTTGCGATTTATTTAAAAGAGGAGACTTGAGAAATTGCCCCATATTCGTAAGCATTCAAATCCGAAAAAAAACGCCCCTAAGAGAATGGAATGGGCAATTTTTCTAGAAAATCTGAGACGACAGAATTGAAGATAGGACAATATCCGGCGCTTAAATTTTAGGTACATTTTTTAAAAAGAGTTACAATGATGTTAAAATCTCAAATACCAATGTGTCTTAGCTATGTAGAGGGGGAAATTTCTTTCGAAAATTGAAAATCTGAGGCAACGAAATTAAAGACCAGATTATTTGTAGCAGAATTTATTTATAATGAACATTTTTTCCATAGAGTTCCAGTTTTCGAGTTGCAGCAGTGGTAAAGTCTAAAATATGCGTATTTTTGCGACGATGTTTTTAGTAGTAAGTAGTTACAAGCAAATAATATACATGGGTATAAGTGAACGTTCACAAAAGTGTGAAATAAATATTGTAAAAATTTTACCGACGTTGTTAGAGGGTGCACTTAAAAATACAAAATTATATTAGTTCTATTGGTACTAGTACTTGTGAAGTTGGTGCCAGAAGTTTTCAATGTAACTGCAACTGAACAACTTCAAAAGTACCAACAGCAATACGTTTAATATTATTTTGTATTTTTAGTGCACTGTCTAGTAACGTCGGTACATTTTTTTGTGAAAAATATTTATATAAATAAAAATGCAATCTTAAAAAAAACCTTACCGGAACTATACCATATCTTGCTGCAAGAATGTATGATTGTTTTCAAAAACAGCATACCCAAAGAAGGGTTCAAATGATAAAACAAAAAACTAGGTTTGACGATCATTCTGAAGAATTATTCGGTCTTGATCTTGGGGTATTATGAAACTAGATGAACTCAGCGAGCGCACGTGATTCAACACGTGATTTAAATTATGTTGTGTTGCTAAAACAATGTAGCTGGAAACATTTAAATATTTGGATATACGATGCCGCGCCAGTGCAAATTTGATTGGTTGAAATACCAAAATATTGAACATTGACGAAAGGCAGGTCAGAATGTTGCAGAGCAAGGGTCAAAGAATCCTCATTCAAAATTATGAATTGAATAGGATCAAATTTTTGTTATAGGTACCTGCAGTGAGTCCGTAAAGAAAGGAATAAAATTCATACAACATACTGGGTAGATTTTGACCAAAAATGGCATGATTTGGCATGTATTGACTCAAACAAATTTTATACAAACTCAATAAAAAGTTCTAAGATCACCGATACTTTTTTGAGTTAAATGCTGTGCCCAATTTTAGATTCTACTGACAAATTTACACATATATAAAACAAATTTATTTTTTCAACTTTTACATCGCTGCAACAATATATCTATAGTAACTATAACTTCTTACTTAAATAAGGGTGAAATAAGTTACCTTGGTCCATCACAACAGTTTAGATTAGACTACATTCAGGATAAGGATAAGATATTATTAGGATATTATCATAGGACGTTTCGTTTTATAGAAACCTCAGCAACATTGTTGTTGTTGTCGAGTTTTTTTAGTAAAAATCTACCCATTATGCCCTATGAATTTTACTTCACGGAGTCACTGTATAACAAAAAAAGAACTAAGTGTATCATTTTTGATCCTATCAAATTTATTATTTTGGATGAGTATTCTTTGACCCTTGCTTTGACACTCTTCACTGGCTGATTTACTGCAACATTTAGACCTGCGATTTAACCGATTCTTCCTTATTTTCATCATTTAACTTTGCTTCGTGTCAGTTCAATCCATAGTCATGTAGAGTAGGTACTTGCAACTGCCAGGTCCCCCATTCCTAGGATTCCTAGGTTTCTAATCATGTCTGATGTAATACCGTCGTGTCCCTCAGCTTCGCCTCTTTTTAATAAGTTTAAAGATTCCTGAACGTCCTGATCTGTGATTGTTTGAAAGTCGTCAGTATTGTCTATATTGTCTTCCTCATAATCTTCATTGTGCTTTGATCATTACCAGCATTTTATATCTGGATTAAAGAGATCTTTAAAATATTCCTTTGCTGCTTTCATAATAATTTCCTTAAAAGCTTTCCATACATTTATTCTATTGATAGCAGTATTCATATCCATTTCGACATTCTCTTTGAATTATATTGCGACTTGTGGTTCCTGCAGTTTATAGGTATGTTCGAGTTTTATTTAGTAGGTAGGTACTTTCGATTTTTTGTTGACCAACCTAATGTGCGTTTCATTATCAGCTGGAATTACTAACTATGTGTGATTTCTACGTCCAAGTATGCGTCTTGCGTTATCCAGCAATCCAGATATTTGAGATAGATAGATAATATGTGGGTGTTGATTTGGGCTTCGACTGACTATCATAATTTTGGTTTTCACTATATTTATTTTCATTCCCATCATCTACCGATAGTACCGATTCAATCTTGTCTACCACCAGTTGAAGACCCTCTGGGATATTCTTATACTGCTGTGTCATCGGCATATCGTAAGTTATTTATTAGCTGACCATTTACTTTGATTCATCTTGTATGTCTTCCAGTGCTTTTTCGGAAATATATATAAACAACATGTGCTCTTGTCACTCATATTATATTGACTTCTAATCTGATAAAGCATCTTGCACACATTTAAAGCTACCATACTTGCTTTTTTACAGATTGCAGAGAAGAAAAATGCCTTAGATTCTATTAGGTATCTGTTTTTGTTAGTATCTGAAAATCGGTAACATTAAAGAATCGGAATCACTTCAGTACATTCTAACCTGAAAATGTGTTGTTTTGTTTATTGACATGATTTATGGAGGGTAGAGGTACCTTTACCCTACATAAATATTGGCGATTCGACGAAACATTATCTAATTTCATGTGTAATTGTCAAATATAAGAGAAAATTAATTTGTCTATATATAGTCTATATGCTTCATTTCAAAATTCCCCGTTCGATTTATAAATAACGCATCAGTTCTGAACAGAAGTGATACGGAGTAGAACGAAAGCCACTAATAATCTGCTTTCTATGTTAAGTGAAAGTGGTTTTTCGGTTACGTTGACCTGCACAGAGATAAATTTTTGAAGGATATGCTCACGGAATTCCATACGATTTTTAGGGTTAGTTTCATTTTTTATTTTGTGCTTCGTGCAGTGCAAATTCCTCGTGTCTACCAGCATTACACTATGATAGACCAAGCTATCTGGTCATCACCCTCAATTAGTAATAAGGAATTATTGTAAATATCAGGAAAGACACGACTTTAGCTTTCGATAGAGAGTCAATGTGCGGACCCCGCAGGTGTCCTGGACACCCCGCGTATTTTACGAACCGCTCTTCGGGACCCAAGAAACAACCAACATTAAATATTTGTTTACATTACGATCGTAGCAGTGTCTAGTGGTCTAAGGAACAATTATTTAAATATCACTTTACAACGTTTTGTTATGGAACTTAGAAGTCGCAAACCGGTAATACCTACTTAACAACTAGATTGACACACTTCTTGTTTACTAGCTAACAACCCCTTTCGCCAGCGTTAGGCTCCTAGAATAGCCTGGTTCTCAACATTTCTCCTAGATAGTTTACAATTTGCTAGTTTGCTAGTGAGTTATCGTTTCCATAAATGTGTCTGATTACCAATCGATCAGTAATCAGTAGGTAATCACTAATCATGCTCTTGAACAAAACTGATCAGCATCGCATAGCTCATTTGTCAAATTAACATGTGTCAAAAGAATTGAAATAACGTGAATTCAAAAATTACGTACATCTATTGGAAAAATTTTGAATGTAAAAAAAACATTCATCTATATTCAATATATCAAAAGGAATATGTATCAATGAAATGATAGATTTCCATAAGAGAATTGGGTTATGTTATACTATTTTTAACTTACAGATAATCTGTCAACTTTCTGATTATTATAGTAATCAGTTACTAACAGCAAGTGCAATAGCTAAACTTATCTACTAAACTCCTATAATTTCATGGAGCCTTAACAAGTAAATAATTCATTATAATAATAATAATTGCATTAATTATTGCATTGATTTGAAAATTCAACTTACTTTCTACAAAGGAATTATTTTCAAAAACAAAGAATCAATGATATTTTCACAGAACTCATTCATTGCATAAATATATATTCAATTCATTGATGAAAATGGATTCTATGATAGATACCTATTCACGTGCATTGAATATTCGAATGAACTCTTTTGTGTTTGATGATTGGCCGTAATTTATTATGTATCAGTTTATTGTTGGCATAAATGATAAACGACCGACAAGAGAAGTTACTTTCTCAGCACAAAGAGTGAGAGAGTCCCAACACAAAGAAGGTGTTTTAATGAATTCCTTCACTGCGAGTGCCCTGATCCGAGAAAATTCCTTCCACAACATTTGCCAAGATACCCGATTTCATTCGTTCGCGCAACAGAAATACTAACTTTTCGAACTAATCTTTAGATTTATATTATTCAATTTGAATGAGGTCAGGTGAAAATCAAGACTTCTGAGTACATTTTAGAATTAGCCTGCTTCAACTTTCCTAAATTATTAATGACTCGAGAACATTTTAACTTTGGGAGTTATTTTGAGAAGTTTCTCGTTGAAGCTCACTGAGAATTTGTAAAATTTAATTGTGAACAAGTTGGTAATATAATCTAAAATCCAGAAAACAACCCTGGTATAACCAGTGACTATGTTTTCTAGAAACAAGCTTGTCTCTAAACAAGTAGGCCAATTTGCAGTCAAATATGCCTGTCATAAATTTATTCAAACTTATTTCTTATTGATTATGTTAAATAAAGTTGTGTCACTCATAAATTTTACAATAATTTATGCCTTCCAAATAAAACACCACACAACACTGTCAGAGGCTTAGAAAATGTAACACTAACTACATTGTTATTTTCATACCTCTGATATTTGTTTACTAAGCAGTAAATTGTAATAAGTAAAACAGAAACAGCAGTATGGCTGATTTATTTATGAGAAATTATCTCTGTCTTCATACAGCTTGCTTTCTACAGCTCAAAAATATGTATGCTCCTTTTTTTCCATTGGTCAGATCAAGTGCTCCAACAGCTTTAAACCTTATCGACTAATAAATAGTTTTTCAAAAAATTGGACCGTCTTTATTAGTTGGTCTACTGAAAATACAAAAGAATATTAATTATATTGGTTCTGGAAATTTTGAAATTGTGCAGTTGTAGTTAGATTGGAATCTTTTGGAACAATATGTTCATATATACCATTATACATGATTAATATTGGTTTCCAGTATAATAAAATAATATGTATTGATGTCGGCTAGACTTATTCTTCGAGCAAAAGATTTTCAACTCCCATTTCTGAGTTTGAAATATAAATAAAAATATTTGCTCCATGTATAAATAATAATTTTGAGACCATTAGAATCTATTTATTATTTTTGAAAGAGATATGCAAGCTTCACACTCTAAAGTTATCCATTCAGGATTCAATAGAATTGTTTTACTATTTGCTGGTAATTTCAGTGAAGTACGTTTACCCAGATATATTATCAAGCGCTTAGCTCCCACAGCTCATAACTCGGAAACACTTACAGATTAATAATCCCCAATTGCAATTTAATCCCAAGATCAACAATAACACTAATTAATAAACAGGTTCTTTTGGATAGCGCACCATCTACCGTCACGAGTCCCTTCCGACGCAGAAATTAATTTTCCAAATTAATTTGAAACGAGTTCCAATAACGTGTGACGTATAATGATACAAGGTTTATTACTTTCCCAGATGTTACATTTCTCATTAATACTTGAAAATTAATTTTCGGTCTTTGAGCAAACAGAATGCGATATTTCTGGTTTTCCCGAAACTTTGAAGCCTGTGCTTTTCATTTTTTTCAATGTAGCTATTAAAATTCTAATAATGTTTGGATTGAAACGTTCTCATTTATCAGGTATCGATTTTTCTCTATTTATTTTGCTTACGCAACATGTTACTTTGTTACAGCAGCTGTTATGTAGATATGATTTATAAACTAATTATAAGAAACTGGGATAATTTTTGCGTTTAAGAAAATTAAGTATACAGGCTTGATTTTGTCAAAAGCTATAGTCTCTCGACACTCTCACTCTCGAAATTGTGTTTGTGCTCTGCTTGGAGCCTTGATCGCTCTCACCCCTGCAAGAATTGTGGAGGTGAGATTTATGAAGAATTCAAATAATAAAGTATGTAGTAGTGAAGCGAATTGTTCGACGGACCCTGCCACTCATGTCTTTTTCGATGACAAGTTTTCCATGGAAAGCATGGTGAAATTGACTTCTCTACTCTTGCTCATAATGCCCAACCGGCAACTTCATTGTCTGACTATAATATCAATGCCAGTGAGATCCTACTTCACGCCACATATAAGCTTCTTGGCAAATATAAAGCTAAGCTGAAGGTTTTGGGATAAACATTTGTATGGGCAAGGAATTCAGTTGTGCTTGTAAAGTACATAAGACCTTGAAAAACTGCATACCCTTTATTGGTGCTCTTGTCAATGACGCCGACTTTCTTTAATAACATTTGCTGCTACTATATCTGCTAGAAAATCTACCTGACATGATCACTTCCTCATTATTTTCTGTTTTAATTAAGAATTACTGAAACACAGTTGTTGCTCTTCCTGGATACAAAATTTTCAGGAAGGACCACAACCACCATGGCGGTGGTTAATAATAGTTCTTCCTAATTTATTACGTTCAGTCTGCCGCCCTCCAAATGCACCATTCAATTAAACACTTGAGTTTATTGCCGTCCATACTGGTGCTAAGGACCCATTCTCAAACAGTAGTGATGCAAATTACATGCGCTCTCTTGCCTTCGACCTCTCGTTAATCACGGTGTTACGTATGTCACTGCTACTAAGGCCACCTGATTGAATCTTTACGTTGGTGAAGGTGTTAGTGTTGTCCCGAAATACAAATGTTCTATCACAATGGCTGCAGGTCTACATCTTACATCTGTAAAACTAATATTATATATCACTTTGTCAAGACCTAAGATCATCTGGAATCGCAAATTATCTCGCCTTGAGCATCAGGAAGTGAAGATATAAATATAAAAAAGGGCTGCCAATTTAGATCCACGACTCATAATTTTGCTTCTGTGCTAGGCATAACGGGACATCCGTACCATTATAGGCGCTTTGAACATCTTGGACACCCTGAGTTGTCGCTCATTTTTCGAGATGAGTACCGAGGATTCCAGGACCTGCTGTTTGACCAGAATTGGGTCTTTTGGCACTAACTAAATCTTCCTCAACCACTTATTGTTCCTGTAGAAGTTCTTACCAGGCATTTTGTGGCTACTTCTAATGAAGACCCACCCTACTGCAGCGATGCTGCTTAATCTGCCACCAATACATTGGATCATATGTCTATTGCCAAACCGATCTTTGATCTTACCGAGGTTACAAACTATGATGTAAGTGAGGTATTCGCCTCTATTAAATCTAATGCTGTCGATTCTGAAGGAATTTCTCGCGGAATGGCACTTTTGAATTTGCATACCACTTTATAATTGATCACAAGACTATTGAACTCATCATTGTCACCAAGTAAGATTAATTTTAAGGCTATCTGTATACTAGCCCTGATCGTTCCTGTAACAAGATAAAATGTTTAAAGACACCAAATGACCATCATCCTATTACTTGTATTCTACTGCCATTTATTAGCAAAACCATCGAAATATAATCAGCTTTCATCAATCTTCTTTGCACAACTTACACAAGTGCGGATTTCCACCTGGGCATAGTACTCAATCTGCTTTGCTCAGATTGATTAATCTAATAAAGATGCTCAGAAATTGACAGTACTTAATCTATTTCATTGATTGTTCAGAGCCTGCAAGCTTGCGCTGTCTTCCTGGTTTCAATTCTATCTAAGTGGTCGCATGCAGGCTGTGGGACTGTGCTGAATCTTAAATTGTAGCGCCAATAGAGGTGTACGTTTTGTCCTACGGTTGCATTGTGATGCACCTATCTCACAGACTTGGCTGGTAGGTTGGCCAGTAACAACTATAATCAACTCTTCCTTGGCACTATTGTCTAACGTGCCCTCAACAGCCTTTCTATTTGGGTGAGCTTCTAGCACATTTTACTATTGCCAGGCCACGTCGCCAGCAATCTAGTGCTCATCAACTGGTTATTCCAAATTGACCATTTTTGAATGACGTCATTGACAGTTCGGCCATCTTTGCCGGGTAGCACATAAACTCATTGAAGATACTTGTTGCATTTGCAAACATTGGCGGTTTTTTTCTTTCCAAAAAGATTAATTTTGGCGAAATCTATGCGAAAATGCTACATTTTTGTTGTGTAGTTAATTGTTCATCGCCTGCTGAGTGAGATAAGGTATGTTTTTTCGATTTCTTGCAGTTTTGACGAATGGAGGAGAGCATTTGAATGCACTACCCAAAGTAAGAAAAAATGCCTGGATTAGATTAGAGCTTTGAAACGGAGACATTTGAAGGAAAGTATGCTAATACATGATCGTATTTGTTCAAAAAACTTCATAACAGGTAAGAGTTTTAGTATAGAAAGAAGCATATATATTAGTTTCAAGTATGTATTTGTTAAAATATACCTAGTTCATATTATTATTTTAGGAAAACCAGCTGTCTTAGAGGATAATAATAACCGAGACTGGATACCCAGCCAGAATTTAGAATACTTTTCCTGCAACCTACCAAGTACATCTTCTTCTTTTAGATATGAAAGGTCCTTAAAAAGAGCCAAGATTGAAACTAAGGTTTGTTGTGTTATTTATTACATTTTTAGGAAGAATTCAGGCCAATTTCAGTACGATCCAACTGTTAAAAACACTGAATTCGAACTGAGTTCTTCTTGAAAAAATAGATTTGACCACTATTTTATAGCGTTAGTAGGTTATTACCTCCTTTAATCTTTTATGTATAAAGTTTCTCAAGAAAATTCTCCACACATAGACGAAACCAATCAAGAGATTTATTTTTAAGGATTCAAGTTTTTGTTGTTCAAAAAGCTATTTTTTGCAATAAAAACTTGAAATTATTGATGTAAGTGAAGAATATTTAAAAAAAAATATGATACGAAAACACTTTATTTTACAGGATTACCTAAAGCTGGTATATTATTTTCAATTTATTAGTGTGATTCCTCTTCTCACCCCAATACAATAAGTCCTTGTCCACTTTTCAACAATTATTACTCACTTTAATGAAGCTCTGTCTCTAAATTCTACCATTTAAATAGTCTATAGATTTGCCGCAAGCCCTAAAATTGCATCAAAAACTTTTTACAAAACACTTGATGTGCTCTATGACAGATTCAAGCAAGTAGTATATTGGCCAGAGGGAGAAGCCTGTCATGTTCCCGTATGTTTCAAAGAAGCATTTGGTAACCAAGTAGCAGTCGTTATAGATTGCTTTGAAGTTTTCACTGAATCGAATATTGTATCTGCATCTCGTTGCTGATCAAATTACAAACATCATGAAACTGTCAAATTTTTTTCTGGGATAATTTAAATTTTTGGTCATATCGACACTTAACATTACCACATAGAGACAAATAATATTCACTTTTAACCATCTTCTTGAAATATTCGCAATAAACAACAAAATAAAATTTATTACTCCAGCTTCGAACGTAAACAGCGGAGAATAAAATTTTTATGTGCGACCCAAACAAAATGGCCGACCTGTCAAAGTCACGTGTTCGAAAATGGTCAATTACCGCACCGATACCATCTCTACGTTGAAGGTTAGTAGTAGGTCCGAAGTTGCCTCGCATTCCTGAGAATGCCCTACAGCTTCTTGATGTTATTTCTACGATGAACTCTCACTGATAGGTATATTGTTAATTAAATTAATTATTTTACAAATGTACATGTTCTTATCGAATCTAATCTTTTTATTATATACGAGACTGCGTAGCTAAATTCGTATAGACAACCATCGGGCACAGCCGGTTATATAACCTTAATACTAAATTACATTTTTTATTACGTATTTCAATTTCTAATAACTCTAGTAAATTATATTTTAATGCTTATTTTTTAGGTATGTGAGATCTTGGAATTATCATTAAATGTGTGATAATCATCATTGAGGTGTATTGCATATTTTCACTGAAATTGTGTTCATAAACACAAGTATGTAGAGATTTGGATTTATTGCTGTTGTTGTAGTAAACACTAGGAAATTTATCAAGAATAATAAATAGAAAACTACAGATAATTGTAAATCAGGTGTTTATGAACTCACTTGCGGTGATTGCTCTGAAATTTGTGTTTACAAACTCATTCATATACTATGAAACTAATTCAATCTATGGAAAATATCCGGCATAGCAACCCACCATATAAAATTACGTATGTAGAAGAAAAATATGTTCTCATTCATGTCTGCTAATTTTATTCTCTAGATAGAAGAAAGTGTGACCTCGATAATCTTTCATGGCCCTAATAGCTGCTCTCAACACATTCAATTGTTCTGTTTGCAAATAAAAGAATCAGTTATTATTATTGGTCTAATGCCAGTAGCGTTAGCAATATCCATCCCTTTTCCTCGCAAAGACGGTGGAGAAGACAATAAAAGCCTTAATGAAGAGTTTCTTACAAGCTCAAAACAATGCTCGCAGCAATTTAGAAAATTTAAAATCCTCGGAAGAGGCAGTCGCAACATTTGTTCTTATTTGAAGTTATGGCATTTTTCCCGTATACACGTGAAACCCTGGCAGCGCTTTCCTCGACAGAAATGACTACTAATTTTCGTTATTTTCATAATACAAGAATAGGAAATTGTGCTACAGATGGAAAAATGGCGTGTGCAGAGTAATTTCAGAGGGTTATTTTATGTGTCGGGGAACACTGTTTCGGGAATTGTCCTGATTTCGGCAGATTATTCATTATAATATCCAACTGAACATATTTGCATTTATACTTTGCTGATTTGTGCCATTTGCATTTATAATATGCTACTCTGATGCGTATTTGATTAAAAGCGCCGACATTGTGACTTTTGTAACGAACTCAATGTAAATTTTACCAATCATATTTCCAACAATTTAAGATTTTCGGATTACTTGAGAAATTTTCCAAGTGACGTTTGTTATATACAGTGTTGGGCAAATATATGGAACCACCTGATTCCTGATTAAACTATACGTTATATTAGAAAATACGATATAAGTTTTTGTAAAACAATAATTATCTTCATCGACTTACTATTATTATCGATTGCAGCGCGAATTTTCGAGATATAGCGTTATGACGATATGATTTCCATTGAGTAGGTTATAAATATTTATACCCTCCATTGTCATTATTTTATTCATTATTCAAAAAGCTCTAAGTTGAACACCTACCAAACCCTATATCCAAGAATAGCTTTTGGAAATCAAAATACGTCACTAACAAGAACTGATGTCCTACCAAAACTTTTGTGAGTATATTCTTTAAATTAAACTTATAGCTTAGTTAGAAGCTAGATAGAACCACACATTTGCCCACCTCTGTATTCGAGAATTCAAAGCCATAGCAGGTTAGTATTTTTAAGTAGGTACGCAAATATGATTGGATATCGTACTGAGCGATTCTTATCAAAGGAACTCACATGGATCTTAGGAGAAGCCCTATTCAATAACAAAGCGTCTTCTTTGAAGTGATTCACTTCTGTGGTCTTAAGGGAGCTTCAAAGTCACTTATCCGATATAATAAAATACTCGAGCAAGATCAGACACGTTTTATGTACGCAGGCATTCCAAGCACTCTCGGTCCTTTTAAACTCCAACAATAATAATTTCATCTTGTCTAGACAACGTTTTATCTCCCAAAACTATTATTAAGATATGCCTGTTATAAGCCAAACGACAAAGAGCAGAGCTGGCGAAAATGGGCAGTAAATTTGATACTTTGAAGGGTGTACCAAATGTAATGCTTGACTGTAACTTATCTTTTTCATATATTATTAATCAAGGGAATACATCTGCGAAGAAGTTCTATTGAATGATTTTATAGAATTATGATCTGGAAGAAAATTGCTAAACATTTTTTTTGATATTTAAATAAGTACTACATTACTTTGGTAATCGTAGCGTGGTGGTTAGCACGTCAACCTGCGTATGAGATTGCCAGCTAAGCCGTTAAGATTTTTCCCGTATCTAAGCGTTGGCCACCTCGTGGAAGGTAATGACAAACTACCACGAGTAATTCCGCCTTGTAAATCTTCTCAACTAGTACCGTTGGGCGAAATACTGTAGACCTGCACTTCATAAAATATATGCAATATGTTGTGTGCACTCCAAAGCAAGTAAGATTCTTCAATAAGCTCACATGTTTCTGGTTGTTCAGGAATAATTCAAATGTTAACACTTTTGAAATTATTATGTGCTTTAAATCAGAAATCTTTTAATAAATATCCTATTTCCAAAGGCTACAGGCAATGATTTTTGTGCTTCAAAAAAAATTTAAATAATGGTCCCTATTTTCTCCAAATCTACTAAACGAAAGAAAATTTAAATTTGATTTTTATACAAAGTTTTGAAGAAAATGGGCCAAAGTGACCTTTCCTAGTAAGACTAAAACTTTGAAAAATACAGATAAAAGGCTTTACAGTTTATACGAAAACATGAGCGAAAATCCGAAAACAGTTTGGAAACCTCTCCTCACGAGCTAGCAGAAAATATAAAAAACAAACATATATTTAATATATTATCATTCAGGAAAACTGTTTTTAAGTAGTAGGCATGCTCTTTACCATCTTATACTTGAATTTTTATATTTTTTCATGAAGTACTTACAACAATAAACGAGTTCTCAATTTATGTGGATTTTTAGAAGGTACATCTTCATTCATATATGATATGAACAAACGTTGATGTATAAATCAACACATAGCAATTACTATTAGGTCATTTTATGGAGAGTTACAGTTTAATGATATGGTTGGCGACTTCATGATATAATAATTCATTATATTATCGGGCCACAACAGGGAATCTTGCGGAGACTATTGAAATTAAGAAATATTTTACCACTAGTAAGGTTGTCACCACATAGCTCAGTGAAAAATCTTCACGTCACGTTTTTGCGATTTCAAACAGGATGGAAACAGTATTGGGATAAGTGAGAATCATAAGAGTACTACAGTAACTCTCAGCCCTAGCGGATTATTTTTCTCTTGTGATTGGCGAGACTGTCTTCGTCTTTGCTAACAGTGATATAATTTTGTTATAGTTTCTTTCTATATCACACATTCATCATAAATAAAGTATTTGTTGTATAACATTTTGAAGGCTGATGAAATAACGTCGACGATTGTTTTCCAATTAATTTTCACAACATAGGTAGGTACCGACAACAATGAGGAGATATAAAATCTCAGACTGTACCTACCATTTATTTATAGAAATTAAAATGGCATGTGATCCTATGCCCATAACTTTAAGTAAAAATGTAATCTTACTTCACACACACAATAAATGTAATTTTATCAAGATAAAACCTGGCCACAGCCACAGACTGCTGCCAGAATCTACTGTTATTATTTAGCAGGCTTATGAGATTTATTATCATGAATTTTGAACTACATGTATTGTTAGAGGTTCCAACTATTATTTCTTCATTCCAATAATATACATGTAGATAAACGTCTCACCTAATCTGACCAGAGTTGAAGTTTAATAGAATCTATCACATATTGCTGCAGCTGATTTCCAATACACTATGAAATCAGATTATTCTGTATACGATAGTACTTAAGAAAAAGTCTTCAAGCATCAACGAACACATACATAATTAGCTCGACATAGATGCACGAGCACATGTTGGTACTTTGTTCTCATTAGTGCACTCTATAGACGTAGAGATATCTGAGAAGTCACTCCGAATATACATTATGCATATCGAAGTTATCTGTTAAGTACGCAAGAAGTGACTTCAACATTTCGCCGATATTGTCACAACTTCCATCTCTAGTGCTCGCCGCTAATAATCGACATGAGCATGAACATCTACATGAATGGAAGGAAATTTTAACAAGTAGGAGCTGGCAACGCCGCTCATTGAGATAACATTATATAATATCAAGTGATTCGAAGGCGGATTCCTCCTAACTATTTTAATTATGGCCGCTGGAACAATAGACAACGCTGAGATGGATTGAACACGTTCGCACTGTTGTAGTTTCTAAGTTACCGCTATTGAAATTGAATTTTGATTGATAATTATTGTCAAAGTGTAGTATGGAAATCCACCTCCTCGGGGTCTGTTCGCGCTTGCAGAATAGAACAAAACATCAAAAGGTTGGAGTAATTGGTAAAGGTTCGGTAATTGGTACAGGTTTCCTAAATGTGTGCTGTGTATTATTATCTTAGGCCCTGTCACTGTCTTATCACACAATGATGCTGCCCGATATATTTTACAAAGCACATTGTTAAGACAGCTGAATGAATAGGATTTTGATGTATTAAGCGTAAACTTGAAACTGAAATATGCAATCTCAAGCAGAAGAGAATAACGATGATGTGCACATATACGAGACTTAACATATACCAGATTTTTGAAACTTTATATAATAGATAAGCTTCATCCACGCCATAAAAAGGCTTTATGTTCATTTGGTAACAGGTGGCTCATCAATATGTCTACAAATATTCAACATTTCAAAATTATCACTCCACAATCTATGTGGTTCTCACTGGGTTCAAGTCTTTCATTGATTCTAGAATCTGGTTGTAGGTTATTACTTAAGTTTAGCAACTCAAGCAGGAGTACACATAATAGTTATGCTAATTATATCATGAGTCGACATAATGTTCCACACTGGTAATACTATTTTTACGTCCATCTTAGCACACGTCAGCATGCTGGACATGAAGCAAGAAAAACCGTGCTGTCCTCACGCACATGTTTCGAAAAATGTTCAGGTAGACCTCCGGGTATATGCAATTTGACTAGGTGGAAACGGGAAAGCATAATTTACTAGACTCATAGAAACTAGTAAATATGTCTAAAACACATTGAAAGCATTTAGATGAACGGAAGAATGTGAGTATACGGACAACAGTAGCAATAATAATATCATAATGAATGCATTTTCATTTCTCTTATGTTGAGCGTCATTTAATTCCATATTAATTCGACATAAAAAGATAAATTCAATATTGAAGATAGGGTGGTTTTTTCTCTGTGACTGCCCTGTCATGCAAATAATATTTATTCATTGCTTCACATGCAAATCAATACATTTTTTAAAATGATTCTAAAAACATTTAAAATAACATTCGTTTAGAAGGCCAAATAAGAAAAAAACTACTTTAATTGTTTTACCATGAACTGAGAAGGATTCAAATACATCAATTCAATTAAAAGGTGCGTAAGTTACAAAATATTTAGATAAGTTTTTCTTACTTCTGCAGTTATTTATCTCTTCTTAAGCCCCGACGCAAACCGAGTTTAACGTATGTATATGTGAATCTGTCTGTTTCATCGTAGCTCCCATACAAATGAACCCATTCTAATAGACCAATTGCATTAATGAATTCAATCATCCGAATGCCCGAATTATCGGCCATAGAACACCTCTTTTGAGGTTATTTAGAAGCAGTTTTCTCTGGTACATATCATAGAACATAAAGAAATTGATAGAAACGCTCACAGACAGCAATTAGCATTGAATTATGTGGACACAGATATCCTTAGTGCATTCTGTTCAAAAGAGTAACATTTCAAATGAAAGTGGCCGTTGAAACTTCTCGCCGCGCATGCGGAGAACAATGTTCGCTTAATGCAATCGTTCTATTGATTTTTCTCTATTTGCGTGAAAGTCGAGTTGATCGATAGAGTTCTCAACATTTTTTACATTTAAGGGATTTTTTTTGTCCAATATATGGGAAAATTTAACAAAATCCTGTGATTCTAAATAAGATTAAGAAAATCTGGCAAGGTAGTATCAATTTACTTCAATCACTTCCATATTCAAAATGAAGTGAACTGTATGTCAATTATTTCAGTGTATTTCTTTCAATATTGCTGAATAATTTACCTACTTCTGCTCTTAAAAGTGACAATTTTTGTTTCAATGATATGCATTCTCAAATAAGGGTATGTTCTCAAACTCTATGGGTGTCTTTGGATGATTTTTTTTGATCGCTTTATATCTACCTGTTATTATTAAATCTATACACATAATAAAACTGTAACAGGCCGATGTCTGTACAATATAGATATTTAAGAAATACTGATATGGAGAGGTCTTTACTGGTACAACAGAAGCTAAAATAACAGTTTTTAGAATTGTTTTCTGTCTGTCTGTATTTATGTATAAATATTTGTACGCACATCACGCAAAAACTACTGCCTGGAATTGAATACAGTTTTCACCGATATATTACTCGAGATCGGACGCAAAGTAAAGGCCCCATTTCACCGCGTCTGTCTGTCTGCCTGTATGTTTGTACATGCATCTCGCAAAAACTACCTACCGCATGGAATTGAATGCAGTTTCCACGCGCACGAGAAGGTTGAATAAAATTTACTTACTTCCACATTTTCATCTCTAGAGAGACTAGCCGTCTTTTTTTAGTTGAAATTGTCCAATATTCATAATAATAATAATACTAATATCAATAATACTTACCTAACTACTACCCATTGTTTATATATTTATTCATGGGTTAAATATAGACTGACTCAACCGTTCATCTGGATTTCTAGAATGAACAAAACTCATTTACGTTATAAAAAACCAGAAGCAATTAGAGCAGAAGATTAATTAAGCTTTCGTTCTGCGGCGGTTGTTACCTGTGACACCCCAATCCTAACCGTGTTTAATTAAAGGATTTATTTCCTTTGAGGCATCAATAGCCGAGTGAAAAGTTACACTGTTGAGAAGGTTAAATTGAAACTATTTTAATATTGAATTCAATTGACAAAGTCAATAATACGGTACCTTTACAAAGAAACAGAGATAAATGTATTCAAGCTATAAGAATTATATTCTTCGACTGGATGAACTTCATAAAAATGAAGAGGTGTATAAGTCAGCTTTATATTTGGTTTCTAGAGATTCTCCTTCGTTTGGAAAAAGCGAACGTTGACCAATATGATTTTATTTTTATTAGAAAAAGGACAGATAGTTTGCATTTATTGAGGAAGATATCCGTGAATAACGATCTTAAGAACGTCCAAAATTGTTTTAAACTTATATGTTGAAAATAGAAACAAAAGTAATACTGGAGCCATCTTTAGTGAAATTAAGAGGCGTCTTTGGATTCATTTAAGAAGTAATCATAAAAATTAAAATTAAGTAGGTATGTATACCTAAGTAAGTAGGTAACTTTTCATAAGTATGGTTGCGACTGTCGAAGTTTAGGAATGAAATATTTATTTTGGTAAAGGTCCTAGCTTCAAATAATGTGAACCAGTCAAAAATATTGAAAATTGGTACCTATACCTAATGAAATGCTATATGAAATCTTGGAATGTGTACTGTTACTTTTATCTGTGACCAGTCTTCCAAATGTATTTCTTTTTTACGATAATTTTGTTAGTTTATGTCACTCACCATTTTTTTGTCTCACATTTTCCTTTTGATGGGAATATGTAGTCTTTTTTAGCGAAACTATTATAACATCACTGGGGGCAGATGACCTCCGTTATTACTTGATTATTATATTTAGGTAGTATGATATTTATTTTAAAGATATCGGCCATAGATGGAAATAAAATCAAAAACATCTATTGATGGCAGTGATGAATCTAGAAAGCAATTATGCAATTCTGTTATATTTATCCTTATATTTTTTGTGAGAGACCATATTATATCATCTACAACTCTGATAATATAACTTTCAATAAAATATTACCCATCACTAAACTAAGCATGTAGCCTCTTACAGATATTTTCTATTATATAAAATATTTTTTATATCAAGCAGAGATTACCATATCTACATACTTTATCTTTATAGTAACCTCGCTTGGGTCGAATCTCTCTATATTTTTAGAGGAATATTCCGAACCTTTCTTCAAGGTCCTTCTCCTTACCCTCTGATTTACGATCCATTTCGAACGCAAGGAATTTATTCGGGCCCTGTTCGCTTCGGGAGAATGAAAAACTGCAGTTGAAGTTAAAAAAATGTCGGGAAAATATTCTCTGTAATTAATGGCATTGTATTTAGAAAGTTTTTCCAACCTTTAGAAGAATAATTCGAAAGAAGTCAAAAACACTGTGGACTAACTCTCCAGTTTCTAGATCCTAAATAATACGATTGGATCAACTATTGGTTGTCTCTGAAATTATCAAATAGATTTATTGGTCGTATATAAGGAGTGTTGATTAAAGAAATATTATAATTTTTATGGCCATATTTAAGAGGCCCAACGAGAAAATAAAAACAAAATATTTATATCGTATATACGTAGAAGCGATAATTCTCATGGGTGCCAATCCAAACCAGCTGAAAGCCTGTTGGAGAATGTGAAAAATGTCTAGGGAATTTCAGCTATACCTATGCATATAGATTCACCGCACATTACGTCGACACGTTTTCTGAAGTGACACTAATAAAATCCCGAAACAGAGATTTCAGCTGCAGACAGGAAACGCGAAGCCAAGCGAACCGTTGAGAACGTAACTATTTTCACCATTATTTGAATGTCGATGAAAAAAGAATTTTATTGAAGTGGGGCCCGTAAAGTGCCCGTACGATATGCCGTAAAGGAAATTGATGGCATCATAATTCAAAAATTCGTTTTAGTGAAATATGTATCCTATATAAACTTGGGTTGAAAAGAGATGTCGACTGGAATAGGTGGAATAGAAGCGCTTCGAAGACATACAGCACGTTAAGAAATATGGAACGGATCCTCTGATGAAATTGCTTTCCTTTTCCTGAAATATTTCTCTCCATAATATGTAGCATGCTCTTTTCAAGGATTGCAGCTCTGGAATAATTCCGAATGCATTTTTCATTGATCTTGTAGCTATTCAAATAGATCACTTTATTCGGGCAGACGGATAACCGAAACATTTACCAATGAGGCATAAACAAGCCTTTTGAATTACAGTGTTTGTATTATCAAAGATAATATATGAATATCTATCGCTTGTTCAGACACTTTGGAAGATAGCTCCGGTTTTCAAAATGATCGATAAGCCATTGTTGTTTATGTGTCATAAGAAGGATTGTATTTTTTACTTCCAGCAGGTTCTTGTACTAATTGAGCCATATACGACGACTGTGGCTGACTGGTAGGCAGACAACTCCTACTTCGACGCCTATGATTCCTATTTAGGAATATACATCCATCCCAAAATATCATTAGACACTAACTAGTAGGTAGAACGTCAATAATGCACATCGTTGCGTTTCAAAATGCGAAAGAAGTGTGGATTCTTTTGGATCTCATCGTTGCTTGTTATTATACCGGAATTGTATAACCATTAGGTCTGATCTCAATAATTAATAATACTAAACAATGAATTTAAAATTCTTGGAATTTTATGATACTTTACGGAGGGACACCACGATTTCGATTTATATAATAAGAAGAGATCGCACGCAATAAACGAGCAGTATTGTATTTGTCTCTTTGTAATGTACGGGTAGAGGATAAGAACATCATATTTTAGAAGAGCTTATTTATTATGCTAATTACAATACAATAATTTCACAATAATTCAACTGGTAAAGCTTGTTAATCTTACTCTATTTGGTTGAGTTTACCTCTATACTATATAATATATACATTATATTATATTATATATTATGTGCAACCCATAAATTCACAACAACAGCGGCCCCTTCCTAATTAACTAACAACTCTAAGGCATAAATAGTTTGAATTGGTAAATAAGGTGCATTGTAGTTCTGGCTATACCATACATATTAAAATGGTGTTGAAGGTGAGCTTGTAGTATTTCATAGAATGGCATGAACACGTTGTCTGTAGATAACTATGTATATTTCCGAAACTAAGAGATAGACGGTTACTAGTAAGAGTTAAAAGAATAAAATTACATTTAGCTCTAGCAGATGCCTAGGAAGATACTAAATCGAAAGATACGGAACTAACCAAGAATAGATATTTTAAACAGATAAATAGAAGGCAATGTCCAAATCGAAGTATATTCCATGAAGATGTAAAAATCAATATATCATTTAACTCATTCGGAAAGTAAATATCCTGTTTTAGCAATCAAGTCGTGATTTGCTGGAATAGGTAAGTATTCGTTTGCTAATGGAACATAAGAATAGACCCAGGCAGTGAAGTTATTTCTAATTAATTGGTATTATTTTTTTAAGATAATCAGAAAAAAATGAGTATATATTATTGAAGCTACTTCGGATATATGGAATTGAAAATTTCAGCAAATATAATGAATGAATGAATCTCAAATTGAATGTGCCGATAGTTATATTTAGTCACTATCTAATGAATTTTAAAACAACCTTCAACTCAATCACTTGCATACATTTTATTTTTTGTCTATTTTGCACGGACTCTTCAACAATTTTAGAAAAGGAATAAGTTCTTTATACAATTATTAATATTCAAAACTTTTAATAAAAATGCCTTAATTACATTTATGAACTTTGCATTGACATACACCTATCGAGATGCATACATCAACCTTCGATCATCTCTTGGAAATTTACTGACATGAATAAGAAGTTTGCTCAGACAAAGAGTTTTAGTCACCCCCTCTTTCATTCATTTGCTGTTTAAACATGCGAGAACAGAAATCATAGTGATACTTTCGTTTCCAAAGAGTATCTCAACAATTTGTGTGGCCGCAATTTCGAAAGAGAAATCAGTTCCTATTGAGAAATAAGACCAATTCAAATGTCCCGTATTTTTCCAAAATTGACGTGTGCTATTCGAGCGCCCTCTATTTTTTTTCATACAGTCGACCAGTTACAGCGACAAAAAATTAACATTGAGTTGACCGTCTATTTAATTGTCTCTTGAATGATACTGTCAGGTATAGTAACTAAAAAATAAACACAACTAGTATCGCGCTTAGAGTTGTTTATGAATAGAACTTGATTTGTTTCTATTATTTGTCTTCTCTTTTAAAATACGTTTTTTTCATGACGAACTTCATATAGGTACTTCTGTGAATTAGGAAAATAAAAAAGAGAAAAAGTCAACTTTTTGGGTAGGTGTTTGACACCCTAAATATCAGGATGCGCTACATGAATGCTATTCACGGCGCAAAAAGAAAGAATGAAATAGCATAAGAAGCAACGTTTACCTACCACTTTTCTATTTTCCATGATCTAGTGCCGACGGAAGCTACTTTCCTTCGAATGCACCCATCAAGAATATTGATAAATATATAAATATAAATAAAGTCGTTGAATTTACATTTGTGACATAGTTTAAGTTGAAATATCCCATAATATACAGGGTGTTCCATTAAATTTGTAACTTTGATTCCTGTATGACTTTTTGACAGGTTTTCTATGATTATATTCATTTACTAGCTGTTACTCGTGGCTCCGTCCGCGCTACCTGCCAGTGGAAATCCTGTCGGAATCGGCTTAGCCGTTACGGAGAAACAAACAGACAGTCAAAAATTAGAAAAATTATTCTTAGCACATATACTTCCATATGCAATTCGATGGTTTTGGGGTCGTTGAATCCGTTAGCATTTTCTGTTTAAATATGTTTAGATCAAAGTAAGCGCCAGGATGCTGAGAAAAATGTTGGTTAACATGAATTCTATTCAATATCATCCTTAGCTCAGTCAAAAAATTTGATAATCTTGTGAAGAGTTTCTGAAAACATTTTTATTTTATTTTAAAAACCTTGTGTACCAAATATCACCCCAATTGTCAAATAAAAAGGAAACTTATATTTTAAGGTCACAAAAATTTCAGACAAAAATGTTTTAATTTTAAATGCATTAGATGTAAAGGCAAATTAATGTGCGGGGTGTTAATTAATCTGACTTTTTTTCTAATAACTGAACACGGGGCCAAAACGTCCCGGCGCCAAATCGTCCCCGCGCCAATACAGCGGCGCCAAAACGAATCGACATACTACTTACATTGATATGAGAATAAAGGGGGTTTGTTTAGGAGTGTAGTGCGAAAACTACTACATTTTTATAATACTAGAATATTCTCCAGAAAGCCCATCAACACTTTTTCAAGGCGCACCTCTGAGAAAATGCTGGAAGTTATTCTGAAATTAAATATATTTTTTTCTAACTGCAACTTATTTTCCGCTAGTCTAAACGAATATGCCGACGTCAAAATTGGATATCACCATTGTTGTTTGTCTTGACATGCAGAGAAATATTACTGGCTTTACAACTTAAACTTTTTATTCGGGTGGTAGAAAAGTCGTCTAAGACACCAGAACTATTTTCTTGTAACAAACATGGTGAGGAGCTAACAGTAGCATTTTCGATACCTGATCTTCTAAAATCATCATATTTATAAGAAAATCAGTAAATGTACTGGAGTAAAACCCTGAAAACATATATGATATTCCAGAGGAGGTATATATAAAATCTTTTTATATTCTTATCCTATATGCCCAAAACTGGTGATGAATATATGGTCCAAATATTCATCCATATAATGTGTATGTCAGAAACTATAAGAGATAGAAAACAGTTAAATGAAGAAAAAATTAGATCATTGTAATCGTACCTCAATGCCATTTATAAATCGGGTTTCTAGTTCGGAACCTATGGCATGTACTTAATATACATGCAGCCGTGGTCAGAATATACCTCTTTGGTAATCAATTCGACCTTTTTTGGATACCGTCATCGTCATAGGTATTTTGGTATCAGAGGCAACGAACGGGCTTATGCTGCAGCGAGACGAACGAGAAAGCGGTAACAGTCTTGTCATTTCATTTTCATCAAGATGTGTAGAATGAAGTTGCACACAAGTTGTCCAATAATCATCTCCCGTCGACGAGACGGAGTCATTCTTCGAAGGCTCAGAATCATGCATACTCTACTATTACAGCTAAGAAAACCTATATGTGCGAGATGTGACGCAGAACTAACTGTAAAACATATTCCAGTGGAGTGCCGAAACTGGGGAACTCACTAGTGATATTTTGTAGCTAAATTATAGCGCGGTCAAGAGACTTATCTATCAGTTTTCTGAAAAGTCCAAATTTGCAAAAAAGATATGCTCAGTGGGTGAATATATATTTTGCTTTTACACTTTGTCAGAAATTGTTTGAAAATTAAAAGGCATCTGAAATCCATGCTACACTAGTAGTAGTAAATTTGGTTGTGCGTTAAAAATTTGGTATCAGCCGTATTTATTGAAACTTAGTTCCATACTGGTCTAGTTTGATAGTTATTTCATACGGTAACGACAAACAAACAAAAAGTTTATCAATGCTTCCAATTTATCTGACGTCTAGATGATCGGCTTTGTTGACATTGTTTATTACTTTTTAATGAAAAATTTAAGAAAAACTGTTTTTTATTAAACTTGGAAAACATGGCATGTATAATGTATACTCAATATTCTAACAAATTTTGATGAATAATATATTAGGTTATATCCTATAATTTCACTACGGAACATAGGTTTATTTGTTTCATAAGATCGTCCTTAAAATCAGTTGCCTGTCAGGATTTATTGAGAAAATGTGTTGTTTGTAATTCATAGCACATGGATATTTTGTAGAGTTTGTAAACCAGTTAATTGTATAATATATTTAGTACCAGACGCACCTATGTCCGCTTCTCAGGGAGGTAATCCACGGGAACCAAATATTCATTCTATGTTTCCCTGGCAACCCATAATTTTATAGATATATATTAACATTAACGAATCAAAACATAAAATTAAAACAAACACGATTATGAGTCTATTCGAAATCAGTTTGAAATAACAATTCATTTACATGAATGTACCGATATTCTGTAGATGGTAGAGACATTTGGTATGACTTACCAGATAAAAACCGTCAAAGTTTGGATTAATAAGATGATAATAAATAATAATATATCAGTGATAGCCTGTGGCACCTGACGATGATGTAGCTATCAATCGAAATTTCATAATCGTGTCATTAATTCCGGAGATTAACGCTTACATACAAACTAACCAATAGTAACTCATCTCATAAATGTTTTTTTATTTGATGAATGAATCTTCAATATCAAATAGAATATATTCTCAATTTTTCATGTTTTGATATTTGCATTAAATCAATCTTAATGATTCACATCTAATAAACTTAAGTAGTAATTTTCATGAAAAAGACACTTATATGTATTTGTCCAGTAATTATGCTAATGAGTTTGCATTAGGCCATTTGCATTTTTATAATTCAACAGAAATTTAGCTAACTTGAACCCTCTTTTATTAAATAAACATTCAGATTAATGGTTGGAAAGATGTATAGTTAAGACTGTGGAGATTTTTTTTAGCACATTATCTTGAAATTATTTAGATCGAATGAATTGCGGTTATATCCGTCGTGGAGAAATTATTTTAATGGAGTCTCTTGTCACTTATTTATATTGTAGTAGTGACTGCTTCTCATTCCATCAGTTCCAGATCGCATTAATTTTTTAGAATATAATATTGATCCAATTTTGAGCAAAGAGTCCCTAGACTTGCACTATCGTTGTATAATTGAAGATCTTTCTTGTAAAGATTTTTTATTGAAATGCCCAATCAAAACTGTAGGTATAATATACTATACTACTATATATATATATATATATATACACCCAACTGTAGAAAATATTAATAAAGGTATTTTTCAGTAAAGTCTCTCAGGAAACTAGAAATTTTCATATTCCAAATGAGAAAACACAAGAGGATAAAATTTTGGTTAGTTAGGGAGTTGCGAATCGAAATTATTTCAAACACTGATTTGATTAATAAAAAACCTGAGCACACTTTCAAATATAACTTCGCGAGAGCCTAGCAGAAGACGAATGCCAATTATTTTGTATAATATACTTATATATTATGTTCTTAACTTCAGTATTTTTGATTTTTCTTTGTAATAATAGAGCATATATTTTGGTTACATTTAGGTTCAACTTCGAATATGAGATACTTACTTGTTGTAACGTTTGTATATGCATTCCACGCTACCAAATACTATTTGCCTTGTAACTTGCCAGGCTAGTTAATTTCCAAAAATCTTCTTATGAAGATGAAATCTGAGCTACACAAAATAAAGCACATATTCTGCTCCAAAACAAGCTCTGTCTACAACACTGAAACCCGTTCTGTAATTTAGGAGATTACCGCCAACGAACAAACAGACAGACAAAAAATTTATCGGTCACCTTTCTCTTATCGTCCCTCACCATTTTTGACCGACGAACCCCGAACGGAGGAGGTATACAATTCGACTGTCTGCTTTATTTTTTTTTTTTGGTTCGTGCGCGCCTTTTATATAGTAGCCGATCTCCGATTTTGATGATTTTGGATTCATTTGAAAGAAGGGGATTGAGAAATGGTCCCATATTCATAAAAACGCAAATCCGAAATCTCCTTCCCTCCGAAAACCGCCCCCGAAGGGGTGGTGGGGGCGAATTTTCTCGAAAATCGAAAATCTGAGTTGGTATAATTAAAGATAGGACAATATCCAGAAACGTTTAAATTGAACATTTTTTCAAAAGTGTTACGGTTTTCGAGATAGACGCATGTTAAATATGTATTTTTGCCATGTGGAGAGGACAATTTCTTTCGAAAATTGAAAATTTTTCGATACTACATGAAAGATATAATTATTTGTAGCAACATTTATAATGAACATTTTTTCCTTAGAATTACGGTTTTCGAGTTAAATCGGTGTTAAATGGTAACAACTAAAATATTCAAGCGTATTTCCGCCGCGATGTTCTGAGATCTCAATAATAACCACTACAAGCAAGGAATATACGTGGGTAATAGGATAAGTATTATCTTCATTGATATGGTATAGTGAACGTTCAACGATTTTCGGGACTAATGTTACACTCAAAAGTGTGAAATAAATATTTTTTACAAAAAATTGGACCGACGTTATAGTTGATGCACTGAAAAGTATAAAATAATATTACTTCTATTGGTGATGGTACTTGTGAAGTTGGTGCCAAAAGCTATCAATCTAACTGCAACTGCACAACTTCAAAAGTACCATCACCAATAGAAGTAATATTATTTTATACTTTTCAGTGCATCAACTATAACGTCGGTCCAATTTTTTGTAAAAAATATTTATTGATATATACCTACCTTCAATGTACAGACAAACCGGGTTCTACTGTTTTATTATATGTAAAGATAAGTAGTTCGGGTCAATCGGTTGAATGTACGAAAATGTACCTTTAGGTATGAATTTCACATGCCTCATATTGATGTCAAAGATTAAATAATCTTTAGTAATGTAGTTGGTACAAGATTACCCGTAAAAAATATATATATATAAAAATATCAAGTTACATGAAATTAATGATATGATATCTACAATAAGAATGAGCTGAAGCTATACAATGGCTGTATTTATAGTAATTAAAGAGTTTAGGTAAGCAATATATAAAATAGTATGGAGATATAATTCGTCCGAAAATTTCGCACACTAACATGGTTACTGAAAGGGTGTATAATAAATATTGTAAATAAGTAAATGCAAGTATTCGTCCATGAACGGTATTTTATTTTGAAAAGAAGTAAGTAGTATACCTAAGCCATTATGTAAAAAGTATTTTTTTCATTATAGGTACAATTTTCAATTGTTAAACCTTCAAAAAGCAAATATTTTCGTGTCCAAGCGTCAAGTTACAATGATTCATTGATTTTTAATAATTTATTTCATAATTTAGCCGCTCGCTGTTATGATGATTTTTAATCTGGAGTTAAATTCTGCCTTTTCTTTGAAGTATATGCTGGTAGAAAGGAGTTCTGGTTGTAACCTATATAATAATCATATTGCATGAGTAGTCTCCATGAAACAGGCGATGATGGACAAGCAATTTTAAAGCCCATTTTTTGATCATGATACATGCCACCCTGTGAGTGGAAACGATGTTAAGTATAACTGATAAAAGTTTAAATTAAACCAAGAATCCTAGCATATATTATGTTGTCGTGAATACTGAAGAAGAATTATCAGAATGTCGAAATAATACCTATGCAACATTATCTACTGATATTAGAGAAAATTGCACTTGCCAAATTTTTAATTCAATTATACATATATTGACAGGTTTTGTATTCAGTGATTTTATTATATCTAAAATATTAGTTTCTATTCAAAGTACCGGAGACGTCATATGTAGGATTTTTTCTATAGACCTTTGAAATAAATTAATTTAGAAAACTATAGATGAAATAAAAGAGTTTGTTTTTAAATTTATTTCAACCTGATAAATATAGTTTTACTGAGTTGCTAAATCAAGTCACTAATGGAATTCGTTGCTTCTTGTCATATTTATAAGATCTTTAGGTTAACTTTGGTTACTTTTTACTGATAAACCCAATAATATGTAGGTATCCCTTGCAGTTTTGTAAACTCCCGTGTTGAGGGTAGCTCTTGAATTTGAGTGTCGATGACAAACCTATGATCAATCTCACAGCTGCCGTTTCATCGTAGGTATTTTAAACCGAGCCATAGATAAGGGAGTGTTGCCTTGGAATGAGCGTTAAATGTCCACTTAGATTAGACTATGAATGATCGTGAAAATGCTAGATGTTATCTTAAAGTGAATGACTAACTCCTCAGCTGATTATAATCATGCCACGACTTGACAAAATTTGACTTTATCAGTCATACCAGTTCACCTGTGATGCAGTTTCATTCAGTTTCTACTTGCAGGCAACTAATTGGTTGATGGATATTGTTATATCAATATTAATGGGGTTTATAAAAGAAATATTTATAAACAAGAGGGCAATAATAGGAATACTGAAAAATATGTAAAAATATATTTGAACAACTTTAATTTAGCATGATAAAAATTGAAAGAGAGTGTAAATCTGCAATGCAGCTATTCAATAACGGAGCTATGGTTACGTACAAACACCAGCATATTTTCAGTTAATCGTAGAATAGTTGTGAATAATTAGAATTGACTATTTTCAAATATAATTAATTCAAATTAATTTTTATAAACCGCATCACTCTCATTTTTCTGTAGGTACTTCAGTTGAAATAAATCAACAAATCTATATAATACGGAAGCTGACATTCATGAATTCAGAGAAAGGTTTATGGCCCTATTGAATGCCTATTTGCAATCAGACGCAAGCAGTTAAATGAGGACAAAAAAAGGCCTTGAAATGTTAAGCATGAATGTCTGAGTTGATATTTGAGACATACATTTTTATTGAAAATAAATCCAATAAAAGATATACTACAATATAATATTGAAAATGATAGAAGGTATTTTTTATATTTAATGTGATTTTTATATACATTTGAAAAGTGGTACGATGTACAGGGTAGCAAAATTTCGGTGCTTATATAGAATGGTAACTATCAGAAATAAAAAAAATCAATAACGCAGTTTCGATATCTTTTTCTAGATAATCTCATTGATGAAAACAGAACTCAGCTATCGTCTTTTGTTTTCGAGTTATATTGTGCGTATTGGATGAATGTCTACTATTGGTATCTTAGATTTAGATTTAGATTTAAGAGGGGGTTACATTGCACTGCGACCATAAGGTTTATTGTGCCCCCACCTGAGTTGCACTCGCCTATACGCGGTCTACAACTCGCCTTCCAGTTCCAGAGTTCTAATGAACTCCAGTATCTGGGTTGGCTTCAAGGAGGATACTTCCTCACTACTGCAGGTTGCTAGTCCAAGGCACTGTTTGCGTTGGCTAGCAATGGCGAGGCATTCCGTCACCAGGTGATCCGGAGTTTCCTCCTCTTCCCCGCAGAATCTGCACTCGTCATCCTCTGCTAGACCTAATCTCATTAGATGCTTCTTGAGGCAACAGTGTCCTGTAAGAAATCCAGTGAGTAGGTGTAGCTTGTTCTTGCTGAGATCCAAATACCTTTTGGATCTTGCAGTATCAAAGTTTTTTAGAAACTTTTTGGAATGATCCAATCCAGGGGTGTCCCGCAAGAGTGTTTCTCTCACGGTTTTTCCTTCTCCAGAAACTCCTTCTTGTAGGTGCTTTTATCTGTGCCACAGAAGGGTTCTGGGCCAGTAAATGGAGTTTGTGCTCCTTTCCTGGCAAGTGTGTTGGCCTCCTCGTTGCCTTTGATTCCCGAGTGGCCGGGAACCCAGACTAAGTAGACCCTGTTGTTCTTGCCTAGCTCATTGAGCTTCCTTCGGCACTCCCATACCATTTTAGAGTCAATGGTATGAGAGTTAAGTGCTTTAATTGCAGCTTGACTATCAGAATGTATTGCAATGTCACATTTCTGATAGTTTCTTTCAAGGTTCACCTCCACGCATCTCTCAATTGCAAGCAATTCTGCTTGAAAGACGCTTGGGCAGCGGCCTAGCGCAAGTGAGCATTTGGTGCGATTCCCAAACACTCCAGCACCTGTCCCCGTCGTAGTCTTAGAACCATCAGTGTACCATTTAATGGTATTCTTTTTGAGAGCTTGGGTTGTGAGCCCCTGTCCCAATCTTCTCTGCTACTTAGCACCGTGGTGAAAGTTCTCTCGATGCTAATTTTCTTTGTCATTACATCACTGGGAAGGTTTGTTGATGGGATGTGTTTGGACAAAGAGGACCAAGCTCTCTGATTCCGAATTCCCACCATGTCTGATCCTTCCCTAGATAGTCTTAGAATGGCCTCATGGGCCAATCTGTCTATCACTAGATGGAGAGGTGTGAGATCTGTAATGATCTCTAGTGCCCTGGTCGGGCAAGTTCTCATGGCTCCAGTGATACAGACACAGGCTAGTCTTTGTATTCTATCGAGGGTTTTCCTCGTATTGCTCTGACTTGCCTTGCCATGCCAGGCTATTGACCCATATGATATTATCGGTCTGACAATCATGACGTACATCCATCGCAGTATTTTTGGGTTACATCCCCAAGTCTTACCAGTCAGATTTCTGCACGCCATTAAGGCCTTTATTGCTTTGCTAGCAGTAGCCTCAATATGTTTGTTCCACAGAAGCTTGCTATCTAGTGTTAATCCCAGATATTTGACTTCAGCCTTCCAGCTCATTATGTCTCCACTTAAAGTGAGAGGTTTCATAGCTGGAAGTTTCCTTTTCCTAGTAAATGGAATAATTGTGGTCTTGGATGGGTTTATGCTAAGCCCCACTGACAAGCACCATTGCTCAATAGTTCTGAGGCCCTCCTGCAATAATTCGCATAGGGTGTTCGCGAATTTTCCTCGGACTATTAGGACTATGTCGTCGGCATAGCCTATACATGTGAAGCCAAGCTCCGTGAGTTTGTGGAGTAACTCGTCTACTACTAAGCTCCATAGGAGGGGAGATATTACTCCTCCTTGAGGTGTTCCACGAGTAGCTTTAACAGAGGTGGTGTGATCACCTACTTGGGCCTCAGCTATTCTCGTCTTCAACATCTCATACATCCATTTGATAATGGTCTTGTTCACTCCTCGCTGTGTGAGTGCCTCCCTGATTGACACATGTGTGGTGTTGTCAAAAGCCCCAGATATGTCCAGGAAGGCACACACTGCGATTTCTTTATTGTTCAGAGAGCTCTGAATGACCTCGGTTAGCTGATACAGCGCGGTTTCTGTTGAACGCCCCGCCCTGTATGCATGCTGACATTTATGAAGTGGTTTGTCCTTCAGAATCTCTGATCTTATGTAGTTATCCACTACTTTCTCCATCGTTTTCAGTAAAAACGATGTTAAACAGATAGGTCGGAAAGATCGGGGATCAGTCCCATTTTTCTTCCCTATTTTCGGTATGAAGATTACTTTGGCTCTTTGCCATATGCTAGGTATAAAGCCCCGTGCTAGGCAGCTTCTTGTAATCTTCAGGGGATGGGGAAGGATCTCCTCCATTCCTTTCTGTAGGAGTATTGGGAATATGCCATCTACTCCCGGCGATTTATAAGGTTGAAAGGTGTTGACTGCCCATTCCAACCTTTGTCTTGTAAATATCTTCTTAGCAATACTCCAATCTTCCTTGCGAGGATTCTTGGTTTGTATTGCTACGTCAGTACTACTGAGGGGTTCACTTCCAGGGAAGTGTGTTTTGAGAAGTAGAGCAGATCGCTCCTCTTCTCCCTCAGTGTATGTCCCGTCTGGCTTCTTGAGCGACATTAAGGGGCTGATTGCCCCTTTTGCCATGACTTTTTGCAATCTGGCTGCAGTAGGAGTCGAAGTGATCTTTTCACAAAAAGCTTGAAAGTGAAGCCTTTTGGCCTTCCTGATCTCCTTATTGTATTGTGTGAGCTTCTCGGTGTAGCCCTGCCAATTATGGTCTCTTTTGGCCCTGTTGAAGAGCCGACGGACCTCTAATCTGAGGTTTGACAGGTTTTTGTTCCACCAAGGTGCTTCCTTGCTTGGTCGAGCTTTTGAGAGTGGGCAACTTGATTGGAATGCCTCCGTTATCGCCACACTGACCAGTTCGACCTCTTGATCCAGATCGCAGTGTGGGTGTTTGACCCCATTACTTTCGATCTGTTCCAAGTTTTGCTTCAGAAGGGTCTTATATTTAGACCAATCTGTATTTCTAGGGTTACGAGTTGGAGACAGTGAGGTTACTTCCCCCGCAATCCTAAACTCTATAATCCTATGATCGGAGAGAGAGTGTTCCTCCATCACTCTCCAATCAAATACGTTATTCCTGGCAGTAAAGCTGGCAATTGTTACGTCCAGGACCTCTTCTCTTGCTCTCGTGACAAAAGTGGGGGTTGTTCCCACATTAAGGGTTTCTAGATTAGTAGCTAAGAGATATTCAAGTAAGCACTCACCTCTAGGGTTGTTGTTCGTGCTTCCCCAAATTACATTGTGCGCATTGGCATCACAGCCTATGATGACTGGCAGTTGTTTGCTATTGCAGTATTGCACTAGCTCTTGAGCTTCTACTGGAGGTATTGCAGTATTGTCTCCAGCGAAATAAGCAGATGCAATAACTATGTCTCGGTTGATGCCCCCAGTGTTGAGGTGTACTAGAATTGGAACTAGATCCCGAGTCATGAATTCTTAAACACATGTGTAATTAATGTTGTTTCTTATGATCACACAGGCACGAGGGGACTCTTGCCTCTGGTCATAGATCAATTTTGAATCTTTAGATGCCAAACCTTTAATTTGGCCTGCTTTGCCTGTCCAGGGTTCCTGGATCAGTACAAAATCCAGTTGGGATTTCGCAAACAGCCTTGCAATCACTGCTGAAGCTCCCTTCGCATGATGCAAGTTCACTTGCGCCACCTTGGAGAAAGCGATGAAGGTGCTGTAGTCTGGGGTGTAGGGGCTGGGTAGTCCAGCCTCTAATTCCCCCCCTCCTCTCTTTCCTCCTGTCCCTCATCGAGATCCATCGGGAGGGTAGTCTCCTTGGAGCTCGAGCGGGTATCTGGGTCTCGGATTATGGCCTCGACCCCCGCATTGGTTCGCCCTTCCCCCAGGACTGCAGATGATTTCTCTGCCGCCCCGGCTTCTTTGGCAGAGCCAGCAGCGGCCTCGACCAGACCTGAGCTAGCTCTATCCTGCACACCGGAGTCCGTAGATGTGGAGGGCATCTCCGCATCTTTTGGACCTCCCGCAGGATTATTTTTCCGTCCTAGCCCCGAGACAGACACACGTCCAAACCTAAAGTTTAAGACGCATCCTTCTGCCTTCAGGGCCTCTCCTGATTGGTGATCGATCCCAATCGTGAGGACAGTACCGGTTCCCTCCTTTTTGGAGTTGAGAACTTTCCAGGCTCCGGTACTGAGCCAGGTGTTCTGTACTTCGACGAGTCGGAGGATCTTCTCCGTCTCCATTTCGAAGCTTCTTGGGAAGTACACCGTTACAGAGACGGGCTTGGGGATGTTTTTCTCCTCCACCGCCACTAACTCGGGTCCTTCCCAAGACCTCAAGGCCGGCACTACTCCAATGAGCCAGTCCGCCGAATCTTGAGAACCGCAGTCCACCAGCATCATTCCACAGCGGAAATGTATACCGGTGAAGTGCATTCCCTTCACCTCTCCACTGCACATCTCTTCCACTAGAGTATCCTCCAGTGTTGAGAGCCGCTGTGGTTCCAGGATTACTCTAGGGTAATCCTTGGGTATGATACCCACACGAATAGCCTTTACGGCCTTGGCAGCTGCAGCGTATCCAGTGGCATGCCCGGTTTTTGCTGCAGCTGTTTTCGGCTTTTTAGGCTGAGGCCGTTCCGGAGGAGTGATAGCTCCGCGCCTCTCTTTCCCGTCCCTTTTCCCGTCGGTGTTACCTTCGGGGTCGGGACAGTAGGTGGTGTGGAGTGCTGAAGAGCCTGTTTTCTGGCCTCCTCAGGTGCTAGTCCCTGATGGAGGAGTCGCAGGTACTTCCGCACTCCTGCTCCACTGAGCCCCTTTCTTAGTGGATCGTCTCTGCCGCCCGGCTGTCCGAGTTTCGGCAGGTCGAACGGCAAACGATTTCTTTGCCGTTTGGCATTTCCCTTTTTTACAGGGAGCCCGGATGAAGAGGTGGAGGCTTTCTCCATCTCTCCTCCGGTGAGTTGGGTTTTATGTGTGTTTTCCATAAAGTTCCCACGAGTAGCTGGGGACAAATCGGTCCACTCCTGCAGAGCCCCGCATGCAGGAGTAAGGGGTTAATACAGTGGAGTTCCCCCTTGTGCTCCAAGGTCGAAATTGTCGAAATTGGTATCTTACTCATTTGTGAATTAGAGTAAAAACCAGTGACGTTGCTAGATTTTACATTTTTACTACTTAATTTTCAAGATGCCCACCCTGTACGCGGTATTCTACAGAAATAATAACTTTGATATGGGTATTAAGCTAGACTGATTCACCCTATATATAAAAATATTTTCAAATGTAATCTAATATATTAATACGAGAAATTCTTCTATATATGTACAAAATATAGGTATACATTTATTTCGGATATCTCGGAAATGTCTCGACAGAACGCAAATTTTACCTAAGAATATGCTACTTTTTGAACAAAAGTTAATCCTTATAGAATAAATCATCTAAATTGCGTATTGTAAAATATGTACCTGAATAGAAAAAGCTTTTTGATTTCTGAGAACCAACAAGTAAGGATAGAAATTTGTAACATGATAGAAAAGGTAGGAGAAAATGCTTAGTAATTCAGTTATGGAATAAACTACCTATGTAAAGCTAAAGCTATTGATTTTTCATAGAGTGTTCGTTGGGATAAATATTATATTAGTTTATGGAGAATAGCTAGACTATGTTCCGAAGGTGTCATGTATGGATGATTCAAATTGTAGAATACTGTCATCCATTCATTTAGACCACATCATCAAATCGTAAGAAGAAATCAGGTCGTGTATGGCCAAAGTCCGTAAACCAATTCCCTGGTCAGAGCGCGATTAACTAGATTAGTGATTAATTCTATTGTTTGTCGGTTGTCAGCACCGCTGCGAATCTGCGAGACCCTCGTCTATCACGCATCGTTTTAGGCCGTCATTTGTTCCGATACGATGACAGACACATATCCGGTATCTCTTTAGTTCAACAAATTTATGATAATCTCGTAATCAGCGTCAGTGGAGTCGCATATTACATAGACAAGTCCACAATATACTTCATATGAGTGGTCTGGATCTACAGGCTGTTTTAATTCAATCAATATTCCTGCTTTAAGAATATTGAAGAAAAAAGTTCCAAAGCAAAATCATACTCTGATTCTCCAATCTATCTGGCCTGGATAATTTTAACTTAGTTAATACGTTTCTAACAATAATTTGGAACACTTCTCTAAGGTAGCTCGAGTGGAGAATTATAATTTATTTATATATTCTTTGCAATAAATTCCCATAGTTATGAACTGCTGTATTGGTGCAATGTACCAAACGACCTAAACTAGAACATTTGCCAAGGAAAAACTTCTCAAACTAGGGCATCTAATAGTAGTTGATAGCCTAAAAATTCTAGAACTTTTAGCAATTAGGAAGAAGTCACGTACGCCATTTTACTATTAAGAAAATCGCGAAGAAATAGTTAGCTCTAATTTATTATTCGTTATTGTACTTGGAAGTTTCTGAGAATAGCAAATGACGCCAAAATTCGTTGAATATATCTTGTCAATATTCAAACGTGAGTTACGTGTTTGCAGTTTCATACAAAAAGATTAATTATTATGAAAATGCAGTAGGCATATTAAGCGCTTAAAATATCCCAAAATTGTTCTCACTGTTAAACTTGATCTTTCACTGCTATATTATAATAGTTTTTGTTTACTGGAAGGAATAAAATGATAATTTGAAATTAAATTTGAACAACTCTAACCTAAATACAATACTTCTTATTGTTCCATCCCATAATCCCTAAGCTTATATATCTACTGTCTTCCTTATATTCACGCTTTCTTCGGACTTTTATTTTTCTACGGCTATTGGTATTTCTGAATATTTGTTCTGCTAGCATACAATGACATAATAATCATCATTTCGGATTCTATCCCAATCATTGCTGAAGCACATTTCTATCGACTGAAGTTTTCTTTTTGTTGATTTCCATGGCTTCGAATATCTCTGGACTATAGATTAGATTAATTTTGAATATTTGTGGGAGAAATATTTTTCTTTCAATACCAAGACTCCTTCCTATACCATTCAAAAAAATTATTCTTTAGCTTTAGTCTCTCGTTTTGTTATTTTTTTCTTGTCTATTGAAGCTGCGTCAAATTCAACTTCGGGTTATAGATACTCGCCACATATCTCTAAGCCGACCGGGAGGTATGTATTTTGTTTTCAGCCTATTCATATATATTCTATCGCCATATATTTAATATATATAGATATATAGATATGTATAAACTTTTGAACCAAATGTTTTTTTGGACTAACTTATAGACATATAACAACAGGCCGTTGAAATTTTTTCGAAATTCAAAAGTGTGAACGATCGCAATAGGTACATTTCTATAAGAAATTTACCTAAAATACCTATTGAATGGATTAAGGATGTTGGAACGTTGCACGAAGATTCGCGATATGAGGGATATTGTGTATGCTCTAGAAAACATATTTTTTTCAATAAGAATTAGGAAACAATAGGGATTTAGTTCCGTTCTCAATAACGGAACATTTTTATTTTGTCTCATTATTCATGGCTAGTTAAGTTAGTAACTACAGATAAACAAGTCTCCAAACACCTGTATTTCTGAAATATTTTATTGACATCTATCGATAAGTCTTAAGCAATATTAATACGTTTTATTTTATTTTTGTGTACCTATTATTGGCAAATTTAGTGATGAACTGGCAAAATTCATTTCCCATCCTTTCCATCAAATGTTGCAGTGTAATTCTGGCTATATGACAGCATATTGATTACTAGACAAGCAAATAATACAATATATATAATCTAGTATCATCGTACTTTCAATGCTTTCAGATTTCCTGAAGTTAAATACTATTTTCACTGGTTTTATATTTCCATCTGGAAATCATCAGCAAATAACGTATTCTGTGTTCATACGCTCATAATCTGAATGGGGTATTTTATGTTCTAAGTAACATCCCCTTATCGTAGCGCCATTCGGTTCATTTGACAGGCAAACGGGACAGTAAGCGAGCCACTTCCTACTTATATACAGTGTGTTCCTAAATACAAAACATTATCCTGGCTAGGCTCAAATTATGTCATCAGTCAATGTCATATTCCTATATCGAGTCTATATATCTGTCAATTTTTGACGTCCATTTTAACCCTGGCCAGGCTAATGTTTTGAATTTTGGAACAGCCAGGTAATAAGACCTTTTTCAAGACCTGTTTGTACGATCGTGGTTGATACCCATCATAACCTTCAAACATGACTGCGGTAATCGATCGAACAGCTTTATAGTATTTTGTCATCCAGCCTTATAAATTTAAAAATATAGACTCTTGTGATTGATAATTGTCACATATAGTCTTGTTGTATATTTCTAGAACCTGTTCCAACAATGGTAAATCATATTATTTTATCCACAGCACCTAGATATTGCGGGACATGAAATTTTTTAATTAGTACAATTGTAGAAACTGAAAACTCAATTGGAATGTTGCCTGGAAAACGTTGTTGATCTGTGCAAGCTCGCGGTCCGCTTGGAAACGAAGCTTTGGCGAGCATTGGAATGGACAGACAAATGTATGTGCCTTGACTGTAGGATATGTATTCCGAATACAATACTTTTGATGGAAAATGTGCACACATACATACAAACGCACTCACAAACATATAAACTGGCAGTGCAGTCAAAGTTCATAGTGCCCCAGGGAGTTTCGTGTATATATATATATATATATATATATATATATATATATATATATATATATATATATGTATTCCTATGAACAAATTGTAGTTATCAGTTACATACGAGTATAATCAATCAAATCAATTTTGTTAATATTCGGCTCGCCATTGTTATGAACTAAATGTGTATTGTAAGGTTTTATGTACATTCAGAATACAATGGGAACAATTTTCATTTTGAATCATATAATAGAACAGCATTTTATTAGTTATTCAGTTTGGTTTATATATTTCCATTTGGAGAATGTGGAATTGATTGAAATTGACATATAGCTTGCAAATGGGCGAAATAATTATAAATATGTTGATTATTTTTTGGTGATATACTTATATCAACTGTATCAACATTTTATATAGGTATTTTCATTATGGGTATGATACCTTTCATATTGTTAGATACTTATACATTTTTCAAAAGAAATCCATTGGTATTTCACCCACGCATAGGTCTACCCGAAACCAATGGTTGAAGTGGTCGTAAATCGGGGTTATCCTCAAGATGGTATCTTTTCACCAATATTGTGTGAAATGATATTGTCTTCTTAGAGACAAATTACTTTCGTTCTCAGGACAAATTTACTTTCGTTCTTAGGTAGCTATTGTAGAGAGCACTGGTGAAGTTGTTAAGCAATGGTTACTTGAAACAGTACAAGGTTTTTATCAGAAGCATAAGGCAAATTACTGGAGTCCTAACAAGGCTACGTAAATGTTTTTATAAGACTGAGCAGCCCGGTAAATGAGAGCCTGAGGCTCTCAGAATCTGTCCAAGAGGACATGAATGGGCATTTCTGAAGATCTTGGTGGCCTCAGTGTTGTAGCTTATTATAATTCATACAGGTCTCAACCTAAATCGGAAAATACGCTAGCTTAATAAACTTTATTATCTTTTTTTACTTATATGTACATATTTTTCTTTCTTTGTCCCATCTAGAAACATAGCTGAGTTACAACATCTCGGATAGTAGGCTATACAGTTTTGGTGGAATAGACAAATAATAATGAATTAGGTATTTCACTTTTTGACCGACGAACCCCGAACGGAGGAGGTATACAATTCGACTGTCTGCTTTTTTTTTTTTTTTTTTTTTTTTTTTTTTTTTTTTTTTTTTTTTTTTTGGTTCGTGCGCGCCTTTTATATAGTAGACGATCTCCGATTTTGATGATTTTGGATTCATTTGAAAGAAGGGGATTGAGAAATGGTCCCATATTCATAAAAACGCAAATCCGAAATCTCCTTCCCTCCGAAAACCGCCCCCGAAGGGGTGGTGGGGGCGAATTTTCTCGAAAATCGAAAATCTGAGTTGGTATAATTAAAGATAGGACAATATCCGGAAACGTTTAAATTGAACATTTTTTCAAAAGTGTTACGGTTTTCGAGATAGACGCATGTTAAATATGTATTTTTGCTATGTGGAGAGGACAATTTCTTTCGAAAATTGAAAATTTTTCGATACTACATGAAAGATATAATTATTTGTAGCAACATTTATAATGAACATTTTTTCCTTAGAATTACGGTTTTCGAGTTAAATCGGTGTTAAATGGTAACAACTAAAATATTCAAGCGTATTTCCGCCGCGATGTTCTGAGATCTCAATAATAACCACTACAAGCAAGGAATATACGTGGGTAATAGGATAAGTATTATCTTCATTGATATGGTATAGTGAACGTTCAACGATTTTCGGGACTAATGTTACACTCAAAAGTGTGAAATAAATATTTTTTACAAAAAATTGGACCGACGTTATAGTTGATGCACTGAAAAGTATAAAATAATATTACTTCTATTGGTGATGGTACTTGTGAAGTTGGTGCCAAAAGCTATCAATCTAACTGCAACTGCACAACTTCAAAAGTACCATCACCAATAGAAGTAATATTATTTTATACTTTTCAGTGCATCAACTATAACGTCGGTCCAATTTTTTGTAAAAAATATTTTCTGAACTCGAGAACTAGGTATATTGCGTAAATAACCCCGCCAATCTGTTGCTCTTTCTAATGTGGTAAGAAGTAGATTACTGAGAAATAATGTATTGTTCAAACTCTCGAAAAACTTGATATAATCATTAACATGCAGATAGCTAATACTGGTGGCTAAATTATGACGATGATACGTATACAACAAATGGCACTGACTTTATTAGTTGGTACACTGAAAAATACAAAATGATAATAATTCTACTGGTACTGTTTTAGGTAGAGAAAAGACTTTTGTCGCCAACCTCAAAAGTACCAGAATTAATATTATTTCATATTTCTCAGCGCACCAACTAATAAAGTTGGTCCTAGTTTTTGTAAAATAATGTATTTCATAATTTTAAGTGAATCAATACTTATTAGAATCGTTGAACACTCACTTATTTCAAAGAAAATATGTAGTACTTTGCTGATACTTATTCAGTGATTTCAAAACATCACGGAAATACACATATTTCAGTGTTTACTGTAATTTGGAAGACTTACATTTTTTGAAAAATGTCTAATAGAAATGTTGCTACATGTGGTCTCTTCTTTTTTGGCCGTCGCATATTTCAGATTTAGGAGAAAAAAATACCCCATCCCCATGCAGTAATATGTCGATATTTATGTTGGATTCTCCCATTTTGTCACGGACTGACGTCATGCGCGCAGTTGTCTAACAAGCATTCCCATCTGAGCATATGCGCCAATGGTATCGGTAATCGTAACTTAAAACGGTGAGTGGAGTACGGGCTTTATTCGACCAACGGTTGATGTGAAACAGGTTGAAATGTTTGAGAGAACTATCATTTGCTGTCATTTCATTAGAAACTTGGACATGCCGCGAAAACGTAACTATAGAAATGGAATGCATATTTTTGATTATTGCTGTTAAATATATTTTCTTGTATGGCTAGATTTATTTATCAAAATTACGGTAATAATATTGTTTTTGTAATGACAGCTTTATTGAGCGTTTATGAATAGAGAAAGTTATAGTAGGTTTATAAGCTTTCAAGTATTGAGTATTTGATACCTATTCTAAGGGATTTTTATGAATAAATTGTTGATATTTATACCATTGGTACAACTGTTAATTTTTAAGTTATACAAGAAATAAAGTGCCAATCAGTCACAGGTAAAAAGATGACTCAAGAGCCATCTTTTTACATGTCAGCTATTTAAAAAAGATTTTTTCTCAGTATATCATTTAATAAAATAAAAAGTTAATCATGTCCAATTTTTAAATGGTTACAACATCTCTGTTCCCTTTACAAGGGTCTTAACATGGTCCATTTCTCAACATGCCCCCTTAAAATAAAATAAAAATCATAGAAAAATTGAGAGTATATAGGTTCTATGCTGAACGCGCGAACATATATTAAAACCGGTTAATATCGCGTGGGTACTTGCTTTAATTTTTCCTTGTAAACTTTGAGTGAAGTCTTATATCCCGTACTTCTATGAAAAAAATCGATGAGTAGTTTCGGAAATAAGGGATGGGAAATGATCAGTTTCTGTCATTTCATATTTGAATTACGCATAAGAAGCCCTTTGTCATATACTAGAACAAAATGAATCTTGAAATGTTTTTATCCTTCCCACAAAATCTACCTGCAATATCAGCAATATAACAATTGTTTATTTACGCTATACGACCGTGATGCGGTGAACTTACTCAGAATAACAAATTTGCGTTTTCTTTCATTCAACTGAACTGTTCCGAAGAAAATAGTATTTTATCAAGTGTTCGAAACCCTCAAGAAGCAAATAGTATAGAATCGGATTGTATAACTCTTTTTTAAGTTTGTAAAAAGTGAGATCGACAAACATGCAGCCTCTTTCTCAGAAAGCAGGTAGCTTTTTAAATGATCTAGGACTGCTAAAGTCTGTTACATATTGTAGGTATGATCTAAGAAACAAGTTGTACTTTAAATAACTAGAGTGTTCTTAAGATTCAGGGACACTAATACGACGACAGTGAATAACGCTTAAAGGAACTAATGAATGGAGTGAGATCACCAACAAATCTTTTTCAGTCTTTCTTTATCGATGTGGTAAAACATGCGGGGTAAATTAATATATTTTGATCAGAAACTCATTTCTCATAAGATTAATACAAAGCGGTCAATGTATATTAAGGAATGAATTATATGGTCTCTATAATGTGATCTATTCCTACGTCTACACGTCTGTACTATAACATTACATCTCCGTAGGTATCACATGTATTCAAATTACATAATCTTCTTAACGGTGATATATATCGTTCGTATCCTGTAACGGAATTGTTCGATGTATCACTGTGGTGAATAGCATTACTTGTGATAATAAACATTATGCATTGTACACAACAATCGACAAATAGATCGTTATTTGTCGACAAAATACAAGAGGATAATAACCCTTCGATCAGGGCCAACCAACTGGGAAACGATCTATTAAAATTAATTGGTACTCAAACTAATACGTTTCTCAACGTCACATATTTACTTTAATAATTCGAGCTGGATTAATTCTATGGTGTGTAGCTAGCCCCAGGTTAGAATTGAATATTTACTTATATTCCCAACAGTAGCTAATGCAAATGTATAAAATAGTACGACAGAGAAAATTTTCGTAGAACATAAATATTGAGAATATTTGATCAACTTCATGACTACGAAAATATTTTTTTTTACAAAAAATATATATTAGTTGGTTCACTGAAAAATACAAAATAATATTTATTTCATAGGTGCTGGTAATTTTGAAGTTGTGCAGTTATAGGTAGATAGAAGAATTTTGGCACGAACTTCAAAAGTACTAGCACTAGTGGAATAAATATTATTTTGTATTTTTTCAGAGCACCAACTAATAAAGTCTGTCCAGTTTTTAGTAGAACAAAATATTCTCATTGACATGAAGTTGATGTTGGGGAGCGTTTTGGTATAAGCCTCATCAATAAATTGAAGCATACGTAATCAAAGATTCAACAGTAGCTTTGTAAATGCTTGTTAGAAATGTTTTACTCAAAATCTTTCGTAGAGTATAAGATTTGTGTATGTTTTATACTATTAAAACTTATGCGTCATAAATAATATGAACATCAGTTCCATAAATATTCATGTTGTGGTACACGGTTCTTTTGGTATAGGTTAAAGAAAATGCAATATAATTATTTTTTCAATATTGTCAATTTGTAGGTGTTAAGGTGTAATAACTGCTGGAATACCTGATATGGCCGCCATTAGTTCTACTTCCTCCCCAGATGATCCATTAAAGACAACAATGAATAGCGATGGTCCAAATACGGTCCTTTGCGCTACGCCTATCTATACTTTCAAAGGCTCATTAACAATACCATTTATATAGGTATACAGTTTGACTTCTATCAATTAGATAACTTACAAAAAGCTCCAAAACGAGGCCTCGTACCTTATAGATATTCAGTATATCTTTCATTTTTGACCGACTTCAAAAAAAGGAGAAGGTATACAATTCGGTTGTAAGATTGAGGAGAGTTGGGAAATGGTCCCTTATTGAGAAAAATCAGATCCAATATCTCCTTCCCTCCAAAAACCGCCCCCAAAGTGGTGGAGGGGCAATTTTTCTCGAAAATTGAAAATCCGAGACGACAGAATTAATGAAAATTCCATATCCGGAAATGTTTAGATTGGTAAATAATTATACGTTTCCGCACTACAGTCTGAAATATGTGTTTCAGCTATGTGGAAGGGGCAAATTTTTCCGAAAATCGAAAATTCGAGATTTGAAAATTATAAAGGGGACTATATCCGGAAACGTTTATATCGAATTTTTTTTTAAAAGAGTCACGGTTTCCGAATTTCGCAATGGTAAAGTCTGAAATATGTGATATGCGCATTTCCGCTATGTACAAGCTAAACCTACCTACTTATATCTTTTTGGGTATTAGTGAACGTGCAACAATTTCCATGACTAATGTTACACTAAAAAATGTGAAATAAATATTTTTTTCCAAAAAAATTGGACCAACTTTATCAGTTGTTGCACTAATAATATTAATTCTATTGGTGCTGGTAATTTTGAAGTTGTGTCGTTGTAGTTTGTTGTTGTAGGCAATATATATATATATATATATATATATATATATATATATATATATATATATATATATATATATATATATATTGTTTATTAGTTACCAGAAAATAAGAAATATACAACTCTGTATAGAATATGATAACAAACAACCTGTAAAAAAAAACTTAATTCAGGTAACTACTTAAATGGCCTGGTTTAACAAATACATCTACAATTTATTTCTTGAAACTAAAAAATTCTTAAGAGAACATCCAAATATTATGATCACGCAATCAGATAAAGGTAATGTCACAGTTATAATATCAAAACAGGATTATATAAGGTTAGCCAATAACATAATTGAAGACAACAAATATTACAAAGAGTTAAATAGAGATCCTACATTACAAGGAAAAGCAAACTCTATTGTAAAGAAATTATCAAATAGAGGTTTTATAACTGAAATAGAAGCAAAATCACTTTATGAATACAATTCTTCTCCAGCAAGATTTTATGGTTTACCTAAAGTACACAAACCAGAACTCAGTCTCATACCAAATATTTCATCTATAAATACTCCAACCTCAAAAATTTCTACATTCATTGCTAAAATTTTATCTAATTCAGTTTATAACAATAATAGATACTATATTCGAGATTCTTTAGAGTTTGCTGAGAAATTTAATAATTTTCAATTACCTGCAAATTACGTACTTGTCAGCTTTGATGTAATATCTCTTTACAGCAATATTCACATGAATTTGGCAATTGAGATTATTGAAAAAATGTGGCAAATAATTACGCCACATACTAACATATCAAAAGAAGACTTCCTGATAGTGATTAAATTCATTTTTGATTTTATTTTTTTACATTCAATGCAAAGTTATATATACCAATATTTGGATGTCCTAAGGGATCAACTCTGAGTCCAATTATAGCCAGAATTGTCATGGATTACGTGTTGGATTAAATTTGTGACTTACTACCGTTCGAACTTACTGTTATTAAAAAATATGTAGATGATATAGTGACTGTAGTGCCACAAGATCAATTGGATTTCACACTAAACTGTTTCAATGGCTATAACCAACATATTCAATTTACCAAAGAAACAGAAAATAACAACTCCATTCCTTTTTTGGACACCCGAATTATCAGACTAAATGATAATAAAATAATCCTAGATTGGTACAGAAAACCAATGTCATCAAATAGGTTCATACATTACCATTCCAATCGTCCAATGAAACAAAAAAATTAACTTGATTAGAAATATGAAAAAAAAGAGTAAGTATCATTTCTCATCCAACATTATTAAATGACAATATAAAAAAAACTTCTGATGATATTTCAAGAGCATGGCTATCCTAGTATTCTAATTAATAAAATTTTTCATAATATACCTAACAGACAAGTCCTTCAAAAGGAGTTCCTAATCAACATCGATACGTATCGGTCGTGTACAGCAGCGTCCTGTCTATCGTGTTGCTTACAGTACTTTGCGTGAGTGTGTTCCATATGTTCTGGTGCCAAACAGCCAATAATTGTATTGAATATTTTGGATATCTTTCGTCCGCATAGACGTGCTACCTTTATTTACATTTTGGAACACCTGCAGTCATAGTGAGCTTATATTGTATAATTTATTCTATTTACTCGAACAACAATGCATTAGTTAGTGAAAGAAAAATAAACATCCCACGCACGGTGATGTTAGCTTGGTATCACAACAATGTCTGAAAATACCAATAGGGGCACTTCTGACTACAGGGGTCCTCAAATAACATCTCCTAACTCTTCAACCAATGTTCAACCTAATACGTACTCCAATATTGTCAAAATTACCCAATTCCCAACCAAAGAGCAGGCCATCATCTTCCCTACCATCGATGGAGTCAAGCTTCAGGACTACATAGTTGCCCTTGGATCAATTACTCAACCTAAACATATACTGTTCACATCGAGAATATCAAATAATCGTATATGCGTATATCTGTCGAGTAAGGACATAGTCGATAAGTTTCTATCAGAACATGGAGAAATTCAAGTGAATAACCACATCATAAGAGCACGCAGACTCCTCTCCCCAGCGGTACGAGTCGTATTATCTAACGTATGCCCGATGATTCCACACGATATCATAGAGAAAAAACCTGAGAAACCATGGATTAACTCTTTTATCACCTATATCCTTTCTACGAGCTGGAATAAACAACCCAGAATATAGCCACGTACTTAGTTTCCGTCGACAAACTTACATAAATCCCAATGAAAACATTCCCGTCCCAGAATCAATCCTCATTAATTTCGATAATACCCAATACCGAATATTTCTCTCCGAAGATAACCTGAGCTGCTACAGATGTAAAAAATAGGACACCTTGCATCCGTATGTCCTGAACTAGAAAAAACAGCCGAACCACAAGAATTAAATAAAATCGATGAAATAATCTCCCAACAAATTCCAGAATCAAATAATACAGAACAAGAAATACCACCCCTCAACCTAAATCCCGCTACCAACAAGCGAAACTCATCAGAAATAGTTACTCCTTCACCTGAAAACCCTACAACTGAACCTTTTTTCACGAAGCCCAAACCTATCACAAAAAGAGCCAAATGCAACCTTCCTGAATCGATTAACTCATGTGAACAAATGATATCACCTACAAAAAAACTATCGAAGAAGCAAATCCCCCTTTCCCATTAAGTTTTGATCAGCTCATCAGCTTCCTGGACAACAGCTTTGGCTCTCCGGACCCCTATCGATTGCCAAAGAACACACGAAAGATATACACGGGCTACTAGACATGCTCTCGAAAATCCACCCCTCTATTGTAGAGAGAGGAATCAAATCAAGAATAACTAGAATAAAAAAGAAAATTATCCACCAGTTGCAGAAAGAGTTTGAAACAAACTCTAATACATCCCTCTCAGAATCGGAAAGTGACAGTCCCTCCCAAGAAATCTCCTAAAAACTTAAGCAATGTTCATTCTACAATGGAATCTTAATGGGTTGTACACCCATCTGGAAATGCTACAAAAACTAATTAATGAATTAAACCCATTAAGTTTATGTCTTCAGGAAACACATTTCCGGGATAGCAAAACCTACCAACTAAAAAATTATTCAGCTCACCATAAAATTCGACAAGATCAAGTTAAGGCCAGTGGAGGAGTATCAATCTATGTGGATAACTGCAACTGCATACAAACTTAGAAGCTGTAGCAATATCTATCAAAGGCCCAGTTAATATTAATCTGTGCAACATCTATATCCCACCAAACACCAATATAGATGAACAGAGCATCAATGACCTATTCAAACAGATCTCAAAACCACGTATCATACTTGGTGACTTTAACTCTCACAATGAGTCATGGGGAAGTAATACCACCAACACAAGGGGTCGATTACTGGAAAATGTCATCAACTTAGCAAATTTGATGATACTGAACAACGGGGCAAATACTAGGTTCAACTCCTTCTCTGGCAATCATTCAGCTCTCGACCTGACCTTGTGTGATCCTACATTAACTCCCTTACTGACTTGGCAAGTCTTGCCGGACCTCTATGATAGCGACCACTTCCCAATACTCATAGAACACAATAGAGTATATAACAAACCCTCAACCGCACCACAGAGATGGAAACTAAACACTGCTGACTGGACTTTATTCAGCAACCTAGTAGAAAACAATACAGCCAATGAAATCGAAGATGAGGCGCATATAAATGAAATTATCAACCATTTTACGCACATAATAATAGAAGCAGGCGCACAAGCAATAGGTAAAACAACACCAATAGTTGGACACCAACTGGTTCCTTGGTGGAACAAAAAATGTGAGGAAGCAATCAAACAGACGAAACATGCTTTCAACCGATTGAAGAAACAAACCACATTAGAAAACCTCTTAGAATTCAAGAAACTTCGCGCACAATCAAGGTTTATAATTAAAAGAAGTAAAAAGGAATCCTGGCGAAATTATGTGTCCACTATCAATAGTTCCACCACTATGACGGATGTATGGAACAAAATTAAAAAACTCAAAGGAGGGAAATCTTACCGACCAATAACATCACTTGAATATGAAGGGAAAACCATAACAAATAGTGGAGAAATCTCCAATTTACTAGGAAATGTATTTCAAGATCTCTCTAGTGATGAGAACTATAAACCGCAATTTCGTGAATACAAAACAATAATAGAAAAAGAACCAATAATTATTTTAGAAACTCCTCAAAACCCCCTCAATACAAAGATAACTCTTGTCGAACTGGAAGATGCAATTAACAACACCAGGAACTCTTCCCCTGGTCCCGATGATATTCCGTATAGCCTACTCACCCATCTACCAAAAGCTGCTTTAATGTACCTCCTACAGATTTACAATTTTATTTTCACAAAGGGATCTTTTCCCGATAACTGGAAAATAGCGACAATAGTTCCAATCTTAAAACCAAGTAAACCAAGAACTAACGCCCAATCATACCGACCAATCTCTCTCACGAATACTATGTGTAAGATACTTGAAAAAGTTTTGAATATAAGATTACAATTTTATCTAGAAATGAATAGTCTGCTGATACCCCAACAGAGTGGATTCCGTAAAAATCGTTCTACAACGGACAATATAATCAACCTCGAGTCAAGTGTCCTCGAAGCTTTTGCTACGAAGAGAAATGTTATCGCAATATATTTCGATATATGCAGAGCATATGATTCAGCTTGGAGACATAACATACTAAAAAAACTGAAAAATTGGGGAATAGATAGAAGCTTTTTAACATTTGTCTCAAATTTTTTGAGCAACCGCTCCTTCTGCGTGAGAGTTAACAACACGCTGTCAGATGAAATGGTACAACAAAACGGTAATCCACAAGGATCAATACTAAGCGTTACACTATTCCTTATTGCAATTAATGATATTTTGGAGGGTATCGAAGCTCCTGTTAAAGGTGATTTATATGCTGATGATCTCGTGATATATGTTAGCAGCAACAACACAATCTCTACAACTAAACTTCTTCAAAAACCTATCACAAAACTAGAAGAATGGTTCAACCAGTCAGGATTCACCTTCTCAAATACAAAAACTAAATGTATGCTATTCAGTAAACGTCCGCCTACAATATATCCGACCCTAGAACTATATGGTGTACAGCTAGAATTTCTGAGACAATTCAAGTTTCTTGGGATAATATTCGATGACAAACTCAAATGGGATGCTCATATTCGTCAACTCAAGTTGCACTGCCAGAGTGGGATCAATTTACTGAAGACATTATCCAGTCACACCTGGGGTGCGGACAGCACCACCCTAACCAGAGTCTATAGATCCCTCATAAGATCAAAAATAGACTACGGCTCAATGAGTTACACAACAGCAGCATAACCCCTCCTGAAACAATTAGACACTTTAGCTAACCAGCTCTGAGACTTGCAATGGGAGATTTCCGAACTACCCCAGTACCAGAGTATCTATGTCGAAGCAAACGAACCACCACTGGAATTGAGACGGCAATATCTGAGCCTAACATACGCAGCCAAAATATCAGCGGACAAAAAACACCCAACTTATCAACACACATTCGGGAACGGGAATCGTGGAAGTGCTCTTCCACAGAACAGCAACACTAAAAAACCTTTCAAACTACGAGTGAACAATTCTGGCTTCTCTTTTGAGAATGTATTAGCCACTCACGAAGAAATCCTACCACCCTGGCTAGTACAAATACCCCCCTGTAATATCTCACTCACACTATTCCTTAAGTCTACTACCCCCAACCCCGAACTCCTTAAAAAAATCCATGATATAGAAACTAAGTACAGAGGCTACAACACTATCTACACAGATGCCTCTAAGACACATGAAGGCGGACGAGTAGGTGCATCGTTATTTCAGGAGGCACTATCCATAAATACAGTATGCCTCCAGAAACCACAATATATACAGGAGAACTATACGCTATAGCGGAAGCCATTAAAATTAGCATAAACTCTATCGCCAAAGACACTGTAATTTTTACAGACTCTTTGAGCTCTGTGCAGGGCATCAAACAATTGTACCCCAAACATCCAATTTTGAGAAATATCAAAACACACCTGTACGAGCTGAAAAACCAAGGAAAAAACATCGAAGTGGTCTGGATACCATCCCACATAGGCATTCTCGGTAATGAAAAGGCAGACATAGCCGCAAAAAATGCCAGTGTGGACCCAACCTCCAAAATCATAACAAAAATCCCATACACTGATCTGAAGCATAGTATAAAAGTGTATATACGGAACCTCTGGAAGGAGAGATGGCATGGACAAGAAAACAATAAGTTACTGAAAATCAACCCCAACTTGGTGCCAATAGCATACCACGGGCTAAGAAGAAAAACCCAAGTGATCCTCACAAGGCTCCGCACTGGACATATCAAATTAACACACCAATACCTCCTCCAACAAGATGAGCCTAAAAGATGCGAAATGTGCGAGACTATTCTGAGTGTGGAACACATCTTCCTGGATTACCCATCATACCAGAGACATAGGCATGATACTGGCTTACCCTGTGACCTACGTACTATCCTCAATGATATACACAACATAGATAAAATTTTAATTTTTTTGAAAAATATAAATGTATTTCATGATATTTAAAATGTATAGAACCGCTAATAACCTGAATGGTTGATGCGGATAAACACGAATAAAAAAAAAAGTCCTTCAAAAGTCACAAAATAGATCAGAACTAAATATAAATTATGTATTTTTACCACAAGTAGGAGATCTAACTAATAAGCTGATAAAATGATAATATTAGAATAGCTAAAAAGAATACGCTCACTGTTAGAAAATTATTCAGCAAATTAAAAGATGATATTCCATTAGATAAACAAAAAGATGTCATTTACCAAATACCTTGTAGCTCATGTAGTTTAGTGTGCATAGGTCAAACCTCTCAACAACTTAAAAAACGAATTATTCAACACAAAAGTGATTTTAAAAACACTAACAAAAAATGTGCCCTAGCCGAGCATTGTCGTCAAACAACACATTTAGCTAACTATGATAATCCTAAAATTCTAGAAATTGAACCTAATCTTCGAAAAAGATCATTCCTAGAGATGTTCCATATATCAAAAAATAATGACACTATGAATCATAGAACAGATATAAATAATATAAGTAATATTTATTCTTATTTAATAAATTTAAAAATTAACAACAATCATCCGTCCATCTGATTCATATTAGATAGGAGATAAACTGTATTTAAAAAAAATATTTTGTATAACATAACAGAGAATATCCATATCACATAAATATAGACCTGCAAACATATTATATTTCTACAATCACCCAGTATTAGTATAATTTAAACAAATGAAAGTTTAAATTGAAAATAACTGACATAAATAGATAATTAGTCCTTTGACAGTATATTTCAAAATTATTTCGTAGCTGCTATTGAAATGACGATCTTTAACATATAATTTACAAACAAGCAGTCCAAATATTATTATTGATATGTGTATACCGATGTTTTTCTAAATTTGTCAATTTTTAATACCCTTACAGTTTTGGTCAGAATTATTATATTTCTATGTATTTATACTTATAGAATTAATATTATAGCATCCTGATGAAGACATGTATTATGTCGAAACGTTGATGTGAAATATAGAGTTTACAAAATTGGCCAATTTCTGCTGTTTTCCCGTTATATCTACTAAACTATTAATCACGTAGTGCAGCGTTACTTCTTATCTGATATATATATATATATATATATATATATATATATATATATATATATATATATATATATATATATATTGATTTGATAGGTAAATCAAATATTTGTTCTTAGATGTGAAAAGTAACTATTTATGTAAGAACGTTGAATATTAGATAATTTTCCTCTTCTGTTTTCAATATTTCCCAAGTGTACGCCATAGATAAACTGAGATGAGTTGGTCGACTGTTTTTAGCTAGTTGTTCTTTGATTTAAGTTTAAGTGTCTGTCTGTTTGGAGCAACATAACTCAGCAATTTTGTTGCAGATTTTTATGTTTGGCAGGTAACTTGAATAGGAGTTTTCTTAGCTAGTTTATTTTAATTGAGTTTATTTGTATCTGTCTACTGCCTGTGGCATCATAGCGTTGTTTGAATGGTGACATTATCGAGGGTGTTAATTTTTTGTTGGAAGTTTTTAATCTAATATATGATTATTCCATTTCAATATGCGTTGTAACTGGAGAGTGTTGAAGGAAAACATTAATAGTTTGCTTAATGCTTTTATGTTTAGTTGATTTGATTATAGTATTGAATGAATCAGTTTTCATTTTATTATTGTTGAATGGTACTGTTATGGGTAGGTATATGATTGAATTATTGATTGCAATTAATAATCAAATTAATTAATCAAGATACCTAATGTATTTTATGAAGTTTATCTTTCCACTAGAGACGTTGATTTTTTTCGGGTAGAGCTGAGAGAAGAAAATGTCTTCTTAGCTATAGCTTGCAATTATTATTCCATATATGTAGGTCCCATGTTTTTATTTAGCATGTACGAAATCATATCGGTGGTTGTCTGCTCATCTGCTAAAATTAGTTTCAGGGGAATAATTTGTCGAAAACAATTTTTGTTGGTAATTTTATGGTCTCTTAAGATTTTTGAAGAACTTTTTTATAGTATTTTGTATAATTAATTTTTTTGTTTAAATTTTTCATTTTTTCCAAAGAAATGCTACAAAGATTCCGCTTACCAGCTTTGAAGGAAGATTATCAGAACAACAAAATTGTACTGATTTAATAAGAGCAACTTCTGGCTGTAGTATATTGCAATTAATTAAACACTGCAACAGATACTGTGAGCATTCAGTATAGAACGGTTGCCCAAGTTCTTTGTTAAGCTCATTAAGATTGTTCAGAATAAATATTATAGTCTTCGAAAACAAGTGCATACGCTTACCTCAGTTTATCATTCATAAGAACCATATTCCAATTAGGAGTTCATAGTTTGCTGTATCAAAACTTTCCACGCCGGCGGAATTAGCTGAGCTTTTTTATTTTATATGCAAGTAACGTAGCTGCAAATTTATGGTCGACTCATAACCTCTAATTTAAAGCCTTTTAGGCTTGGGACTATTTAATTCCCAGATAAAGTTCGTAATGGCTCTAAGTAATCTGAGGTAGTATATCGGAGAATATCTTTCAACCTAAAGCCTAAAAACTGCTATGTTTACTGTGTTGAGTTGATTGTATATTTTCTTATAAAGCATTCAGATGAGTAATCTAGCAGAGGTTTTGAGAAACTAATTACATGTTAGTTCTTAAAATTTACAGTGGTGCTTCTTGCACAATGTTCTATCTAAAATAACAGCAGTTCTAAGTGACCTCACTACGACCTTATTTCACATGGAGTACATTTTTATATCAAATTTTGATTGCACTCCTGTTTTTGCTCTTATAGAATTCACCGTTTAAAAAATATCCCAACACGATAAGTGGCAGGTAATAGTTTTCAAAAGACCTACTTAACTAATGGGCTTCTAGCATTAAAAGATGCTTATATCATCTAAATTTCTAAATTTCATTTGGTACTTTGCGTTGAGAACAGACGGTTTGCATTTTTCTATGTGAGTATTTTAGTACCATCATTCTATATTTTATTTACGCATTGTGTCAACATCTTTGTTTTCTCTATGAAGCAATACTCCTATGAAGCAATACTCTTACTGCCAAATTCTACAGCAGCAGAAAGTTTATAACATTGGATTGAGTGATCCGGAGAATCTAATAAGTTTGGAAGAATCACGAGTGCACCACATTACAAAGTACAAAAGAATAAAATTTTAAATTTGGCAAGCGGTCAGGGCATGCAAGTTCAAAGTTTTCGATCGAATTTTCGATACCTTTATATGACATAAGTCTACATAACGTTTCTCAAAAAACAGCCTCTCGTTAATTTTGTCTATTCAGTACCTAGTATTTAATAAAACTGAGATCGATATCCAACCAGGCGTATTCATAATCCATTCTTAGCTCGGTACTAGCTAGCACCGTATTAAAATAAAAAACAAACCACTCTCCTACCATAACACTGACATAAGAGTCATAAACCTAATTTAAGATTAGACCTCTGCACTTAATTTAGTAGCGTACGAAGTATCGATTATGAATACGCCTGAATATATTTTAAGAACAAATCTGGCAGTGTAGTTCAATGTAAATTAATGTGTATTATGTTTCTTCAAGAAAATAAAGTTGATGAACTAGGAATATATCGTGCATTGTGCAATAAATAGGGGTTTGAAAGTGACCTTCAAAATATAATCTCGTTTGCTTTCATCAAAATTGTGTTAATTACTCCATTTTATTCACCAACTAAAAATTCATGCAAGTTGTAAGAAATGCTTATATAGGTAGATCGATAAATAAAAAGTGCACGCAAACATAAAATTCTGATATTCTGTATTCTATTTGAAATTGAAGAACGTTTCCATGTTTAAAGAGCTGCAGATGTTTTTAAGCATCTGTCTTCGTCTCAAAGTTATTACAATCAAATTATCTTTGAAACAAAACAAATTCGGAATTGTACATTCGAGTTTGTTTTACGTTTTTGTGACTGTTGAATATTTGAAATATTTCCATTTCAAAACTACAAAATTATACATATCAAAACTACAAAATTATACATAAAGAACTAAAAACTACCATTTTATTCACTAGCTTCACTCTAAGTCCCATTAGAAACAGTTGTCTTATAGTCAGGATTATGCGCAGTGGCCCAAAGCATACCCAAACACATTTCAACCCATGCGTCCAACGTATTATTTTGATAAACTTAATTGCTTATATGTGTTGGTGGTTATATAATAAAAAATTAATCGTGGTGTGAAATAATCTTTTATCGGTGTTAAGAACTTTAATTCTCAATTTGATTTCGAGTTATTAGTAGTTGAGAGTCAAAATATAATGATCCCTTTCTATCTTTCTTCTCAAAAGCTGGTTTTCAATGTGTCTCAATTGGCTTCTTATAGCACGCCATTTTGCTATTTAATAGCAAGACTTGCATTAAGTAAAAATAAGAATCAATTATCGATTTACAATTCAAAAAAGAAATCACTCTTCACATTCTTATTGTGCGTTAATTATTATCATTATGTCTTATTCTAAAATGTAATCCGAGTCTACATATAGGAGCAAATGGGAAAAACTTAAAATATTATTATTAATATAGATCCAACATTTATAATTTTCTTTAAAATTACGGTGTGGTTTCATGATATTTTTATATCACGTCAAAATAATAACTAAATTGATTTATATTTCGATAAGATACAATTTAATATTCTAGGATTATAATTATGCTGCAGTGGAATAAAAGTTATTTATTTATTGAAAATACCCAAATAATTTCAAACCTGTTGACCATTTGAAAATTTGTATGTATTATTATGGTGCTATATTCATATTATTATTGTATATTCCATCAAATCTTTCAATTACAATCATTGTAACATTACACATGTTATTTACATTATTATTATTATTATATTGTTTCATATCATAATTTCAAATGAGAATATTTATTATACTTGGGTACTTAAAATAATATACTATCTTCATTGAGTAAGTAATTTTAATTCATAAACTATTTTCAAGTACCTACATAATATTAATTTCTTAATTTTCCTACGTGAATTTAATTTGTGCATAATTTTTATTCTCAAACCGAAATTATGAAGATAATATTAATCCTAATTCGAATCTATTTATTCTTGAATTAAAGTTGTGTATATAATATTAATTCCACAATGTTTATTCTTGAATTAAAATTATCGACATAATTTTAATTCGGCAAAACTGTGTTAAGCCGTCGGCAACACAAATATTCGCAATTTACATTTTTGAATTTCTCTTTTGAGACAAATATTTTGTGAACGATTATGAAATTAGTTTTTGGCTTGTACCTCAATAGTTGCTTAGATTTTTAAATATTTGTCTCCAACACCGATGAGGCAACCCGTCTTGAAAATAGTACTCTTTGGTCAAAATGTATAGACAATTTACCTATTTTTACAATGTCATTGCCTCTCTACTCTCTACTCTCTACTTTTGGAGGTAAGAGTTATATTCTGCAAAACTCGACGAAAAAAAATTCAAATCTTTCGCATATGCTCAGTAAGAGCTCCACACCCATACAACATTTTATGTTTCTTTGTATACTAATTTAGCTTTAATGGTACATTTTCATCAAGTGATTCTATCGCTTCTCACCGCCCCCAAAATTCCTTCCATGAAATTACAACTTGAGGTGTTATATTCATAACCCATAGTTCCACTAAATATGGGCTAGCATTTCCAGTCACTCACCTGCTCACTTTAAATGATAAGATTGTCACTAGCTTGCATACATACTTGAAATGAATGCACTATATTCCGTCTTGGAAAAGAAGATGAAATAAAATAGAATTAATATTGCATTTGAACTTTTATTCATTTTTACGAACTACATGTGTATATTTAACTATATGGTCAAGTTCTAAGGGTTCTATTGGGAGAAAGAATCAACTTTGTTAGTGATCTACAATATTTTGACACACCAAAAATACAAAGTGCAATACGATCTATTTCTTAATATACAGTGTGTTTCAAATATATTCACAGGACTTGAGGATGTGATAGCTCGTCCAAAAATATGAAAAAAAGTTTATATTAACTTACACTTTAAAATGCGTCATTTTCGAGGTACAGGGCGTTGAAGTTTAAAAAAAAAACGTTTTTTGTGACTATCTCCTGAACCGTTTATCGTACAAGTTTTGAGTCAGAATAACATTTTCGTTAAGTCATAATTGGTGAAGATTTTGAAGGAGTAGTGGGTGTTTTTCTCCACAATTTCTACGCTAATGGAAAAAGTACGGTTTTGAGACGCCCATTTGAACTGCCAATGTTTTCTACAACAAAAAGGTAGGTACTGTTGGTCGTGACCTGTAAACATAAAACTGATTTTTCTCGAAAACGGTCGAATTGAGAGCTCACGACCAATTGTGTTTTTTTTTTTAGAAAACATTGGCGGTTCAAATGGGCATCTCAAAACTGTAGTTTTTCCATTGGCGTAGGAAATGGGGAGAAAAACACGCACTACTCCTTCAAAATCTTCACCAATTATGACTTAACACAAAAAATTTCTGACTCAAAACTTAGCTTATTATGAGTGGAAAATGCTTACAAAAGCTGTTTACTGCAAGATAAACGGTTCCAAAGATATTCACAAGAAACGATTTTTTTCTTTCAATTTTAACACCCTGTATTTCGAAAGTGGCCCATTCTAGAGGATAAGTTAATTTTTTTTAAACTTCTTTGGACGAGCTATCACATCCACAAGTCCTCCGCATATATTATGAAACATCCTGTATATTTAAACCTAATGAAAATAATTGCTAACGCCGTATTAAGGAGACTTAGAAAGGCGTGGAGTATCTATAAAACTTATTATGAGTTGAAAAAAAAAACTTATGTTTCAACGTCATGGAAGGAATTTTGGGGGCGGTGAGAAGCGATAGAATCACTTGATGAAAATGTACCATTAAAGCAAAATTCGTATAAAAAGAAACATAAAAAGTTGTATGGGTGTGGAGCTCTAACTGAGATTTTTTTTGTCGAGTTTTGCAGAATATAGCTCTCACCTCCAAGAGTCTTACATTGGTAATGTTTTTTGGGGATATGGATTTTTTTTGGAAGTCGCTTAGCTGTCACGGACTAACTTCAATTTTCAATAATCATATTAATTTTAAATACAAATATATATATATATATATACACATACAAGATGGCTCATGGTCGATGGTACCTTAGACGTTTACGGAAAACGGGACATAGGATCGTTCTGAAAATTTGGTTGTTCAAGTAATTACTCTTAATCTATCGATCTAAAATATTTTCATCGATGCAGCGTTGCCGTTACCAAAAAGTAGCTGCATCTTTATTATTTCAAATAGAACACCCTATATATTACTGTCCTGCGTTATACAGGGTCGTTCAAAATGTGTGATTTTACTGCTAGATACAAAAACACCCTGTATATTATGAAATATCCTGAAAGATACCTAAATTTCCTTCGATTTGATGTATCATGTTCCGATAGTAGCCAGAATTCCGAGATAAGAGCAATTGTCTAAAAAAATCAAATTATATTTCTCATATTTATCTAGGTTGCTATTAAATGTCATCATAGTACATGAAATAAAATTTGACAATTAGTGCATTATTATTAATACCTTTGAGTGTTTCTTAACGTAAGTGACTTGAAACAATTGAAATGGGGGAAATAACCATTCGAACGAGGTACAAATGAAATTGTTTATTCTTCATGGAAAATGTGAGGTATAATTCCCTCGCAAGAACGTGCAGAAAATTCAATGAAGCGTATCCTGATTTACATCCAATGAAAGAGAGGAAGTTTGTACGATTACAAAATAATTTCATTAATAATGGATCAAAATTAAAAGCGGAACGACATCTACCGAAACCTATAACTTCAGATGAAGACAACATAATAAATGTTTTGGCCTATTTCCGTGCTGATCCCCAAGCTTCCACTAGAAGTGCCGAATATGATTTAGGCTTAGATCGTGCGTCTGTTGGAAGGATCATCCATAATCATAACATGCGCCCGTACAAGTTTACTAAAGTTCAAGCTCTAAAACCAGAAGATGATCAATGTAGGGTTCACTTTTGCGAAACAATCCTATTTCGCATCCAAGAAGATCCTGAATTCTTATAAAAATTATTTAGACAGACGAATCAAAATTATCCAGAGAAGAAAATCCAAATATTGTCAAGGAAATGGGATTTCAGGAGAAATTTAGCTTCAACGTATTTTGCCTTAAAAAGGATCACCGAATAAGTTTTCTTATTGTTGCGATAGTTTCCACACATTTTCCATGAAGAATAAACAATTTTATTAGAACTTCGTTTGAATTGTTATTTCATTCATTTCAAATCACTTACGTTGAGGAATACTCCAAGGTATTATTAATGATGCACTAAATGTCAAGTTTTCATTATGTCATGTACTATGATGACATTTAATAGCAACCTAGATGAATATGAGAAATATAATTAGATTTTTTTTTGAAAATTGCTCTTATCTCGGAATTCTGGCTACTTAGGTATAGGAACATGATACATCAAATCGAACGAAATTTAGGCATCTTTCACACATTTTGAACGACCCTGTATAACGCAGGACAAATTTCTCTATTCACAATCCATAAACATTATCTCGATGACCTACTAACCATCGACCATGAGCCACCCTGAATATATATATATATATATATATATATATATATATATATATATATATATATATATATATATATATATATAAGCATTTGATACTGTTGATCATGTAATGCTTCTTAACGTACTTGAGCGGTTTGGAGTTCGTGGCACAGTGTTGGAAGTCTTTCGAAGTTATCTGACTGATCGGGAACAATGTGTTAAAATAAATGATTCAATAAGCGAATCCATGACTATTAAAATGGGAGTCCCACAAGGAACTGTTCTGGGACCAATACTTTTCCAAGCTTATATAAATTCATTGCTCTTCTTAAAAGTAAAAGCTAAAATAATATCATATGCTGATGACACTGTTGTAATTGTTAAAGAAAATACTTGGTCGGAAACTAAAAAATCAGTAAAACTAAGTATGAACATAGTTAATCAGTGGTTAAATAAAAATAACCTCTCATTGAATGCCAGGAAGACCCACTATCTTGCCTTTTCTATAACTGATACGAATAGACCAAATTTTTCTAATATTGAAGTTCCAGGTATGAAACACGAAATTAAAGAAATAAACGAGGTCAAATACTTGGGCATAATTATTGATAAAAATCTGAAATGGAGCAACCACATCGATTATTTAACAAAAAAGTGAGAATGCTAATATATAAATTTTACCTGCTACGAGAATTTTTATCGAGGAAGCTACTCATAATGACTTACAGATCTTCAGCTGAATCACTTTTTCGATATGGCATATTGGTGTGGGGAGCAATGTAGTTAGAGTAGTGGAGTTCTTTACAAAAACTAAACATAATACAAAACTACATTCTGAGGATAATATTGCGAAAACAAAGATCTTTTCATACTAACCTTTTATACACAGAAATATTGGTAATATCCGAACACTATATTTCAATAGCTTATGTATATATGCATTCAATAATAAACTTTTTCATAATTTTGTGCCGACAGTCTACACAACTAGAAGCACTACAAATCAACTGCTACCCACTCCAAAATTGAATACGAATGCCTGTCAACGATTCTTAAATTATATGTTGCCAAAAATTTGTAATATTGTGCCTTTAAGAATAAGACATATAAGCAATCCTAAAATATTTTCGAGGGAAATCAAAAAATTCATCTTTCAAAATTATCATGAATTTTTGAAGATATTGGAGCATTAACAAGTATTAAATTTTATTTTACTTTTTTTATTCTCTTACTGTCTACTATTTAATTTTACTTCTAAAAATATTGTAATAGCGCAACACAAGTGTTAAGTCACTTAGGTGCTCATTTGTACACGATGAATTTATTTGCCTTATGTAATTAATTTTTAATTGTTGTTTAATAATATTAATAATAATAATAATAATAATAATAAAATAATATATATATACATATATATATATATACATATATATATATATATATATATATATATATATATATATGCCGTATCTTTCTTTTCAGCGCTTTCCAAGAAATGAAATGCAATGTTACTTGTTTTTCCATTTTGATCTGAAAAATAAGTTAAAATTATAAACATTCCCTAAGAAAAAACAAAGTTGTGTAGACTTAGAACTATTTAGAAACATATTTAGAAAATAGAAAATATTTCTATGTTGTAGAATGTTTAAAATACGATAGGGTTAGTTATAAACATTTTCTCCTAATCTTTACAATTACCCCGTAATCGTCCTTACGCACTCCTAATCCCCAACCTTGTATTTGATACATTGAAATGTACCTAGATATTTATCAACAGCGGGCCGCGCCTAATTATAAAAAAGCTATATCGTGTGATCTGAACCAAAAGCAAAAACCAAAAAAATTATGCACGAATAGGCAATGTTAGAAGAAATATACCTAGGTATTAAATATTAATAATAATTAATAATATAACCCACTGCGTACGAAAACGTCTAATTCCTGATCGCTCTGCCATCTCTTAGTAAATAAGATGTATTAAAACGAACTGCTACATCTACCTCATTTTTGCCATTTAGTTGGAGTTGGAGTATACGTTTGACAAATATTATTAATGCGTTAAAAATGTACCACTTTCGAATAAAATTGAAGTATTTTGCATGCTTTTTAAATAATAAATGATTTTATAATCATGATCATAATTAATTTGTTAGTTTCACTTAGGTATTTATGCGATATCTATATCAGTGAGGTATTTAAAAACAGGTAAAATTTTAGCATCGGCAACACCGTAGAGTCTTGAAAATAATAAATTGTGAAATCCGTCTATTTGGTTCTACATATATTAATAATATAATTATTACAGCCTTTTACGAGTTGAAAATATTTTCAAATGATTACTTATCATTGTAGGATTGTATTAAATAAAATATCTCGTTAATTTCAAGCCATATTTTTAAATTAATCGGGAAAAACCATTACGTGACCTTGAAAATCCAACATTTTTCTGTAAATAATGCTTCTGTAGCAGAAGTGAGAGATACCGCTCTCACCTCTGCAAACTACAGTTTGCATTGATTGATAATCTTGAACATAAAAAAATAATAATGCCAAAACTCGCGGGAATATTCACGAATAACGATAGGTACGTTATTCAACCCACAATTCTGATTTGAAGTTCTTGATTATGATGATCAACTAGCAGTGTTGCCGTATTTTCATTACGTACATAAGTAAATCGTGAATTTTTATTGTCTAAGTACCCAATTTTAATTCATATAACGTATATACCTAATTTAATTTTCTAGTATTCTTTACCATCATTTAAATAAAATTAAATAACAAGTCACAAAAATTTTAAATAATTGATGGTTCAAATGATTTGGATTTGAAAATATGATAAATAGTTGTCTGAATCTGAATTTTATTGCCGAGCAAAACAAATCAATTATCTAGAATTAGTTCATGGAGCACTTTGAATTATTCAATTGCAATTATGCTTTAACATAATTTTCATATATTCCTATGGTCCCGAATTTCTTTGTGAATAATTCGTGTTTAACATACAATAAATTAGTGTACTAAGTTTCCGCAAAGCGGCACGACGTATATTTAGACGTAGGCCGTAGGTATTATTGTTCAATTGGAAACTAATATATATCAACATTTAACAAAATATAAACAATCCTTGTTCTGTAAATATATATTTACATGCAAATACAACTCTGTATTTACCAATATTTTCTCGTGTTGTGAAACATGGAGGCAATGCGATTTTCTTTCAAATCAAATGCTCGATCAGCGTTTCTGCACTCTATGTATGGTCTGAGCATATTTACCCGTAGCCAGCGAAAATGGAGTTGTTCAGAGAGAAATTTTGCGAGTTCCTACAAAACTGTACCTACCCTACGTGTGTGCAACATCAATGTTTGCAGTTAGACTAGTTGCCAATTTGCTTAAATTCCGTTTCTACGTAACGCAAATTTGCGTTTGCTTGCTATACATTATTACTTACAGAAATTATAATTGTACGTATATATGGAGGGTGTGTGCAGAAGAGACGAGCAAGTTTACCAAGTGCAATTTGTATTAGTCTAGGCGATTAGGCTTTGGGTTTTGAATTATTGATGACCTTTGAGAGTGTTCGCGGTCTTGAAGATGAGTCGTTTAAATATGTAATCTTAAGGTTTACTTGTATTTAAGTCGAGAACTGAAGGAAATTAGAATTTGTCACTAGAGCTTACAAGATGTAAATATTTTTTTTATAAAAAACTAGAATCGACTTTAATAGATGTAAAAAATCAATTGAGATCTGTCAAATGAGAGTTGGTTTCTAAAGATCATAGACTTAAGGAAACCTTTCAAATATGATTGGGCATGTTCAAATACTAAAAAAGGAAATTTTGAGTGAATAAGCAGCTAAGAACGATATAATGACTTAAAAGATAAGTTACGTTAGAACTAATTAAAAAAAAACAAGTTAGGAAAAATCTAGATCATGTCACCTGTCATACATAAGAATCTAAATCAAGAAACGTTCAACCGCTCGGAAGCTACGTTCTCTCAAACACACAAACAGATACTCATGACTTAATTACTTGTGCAACCGCACAAAAGATCCCCTTCCTTCAGAAGTGTGCTAAAATTTGAAAATATTGTGTTCATTAAAATTTTATCATGGTAATCATGATCTATACTCTACACCAATAAATAAAATTGGAGAGTCTATCTGATAAAAATAAATGCCAAAATTTAAATTGAAGATCATAGGATACAATGTCTCTTCAGAAAATAAATGACAGTTATTAGATTGTTTGTCTGTCTGATTGACGCGTATAGCTCAATATAGGTACTTCAAGAGTAAGATTCAGATATAACATTCAGAACAAATCCTAAATAGACTGAAATAAGCTTTAATCAGGGACAAACAGCATATGATTATCATGATATTTTGCTGAGGATTTTGGATAATGTGCGATCGTTATATTTAGTAAATTCAATTTTTTCAAAGATATGTGACAGAGTCATGTTTTTAAAATAGAAATTTCTATTTGTAACGTGTAAACGAAACTAAGCTAATTCCAAATAAAATGATTAATGTTTAATTTTGGCCAAGGCGACTTGAACTTCATAAAATTCAATTCACTATAGTAATAACATACTATACAGGATAACAGCGTTTCAGCCGTAATTTAGTTAATGCATCAGTATTAGTAGTTTTTTTTGTATAAGGTACACTTAACTGATAAATGTTTCCGACCAGAGGTGGGTTAATATAGACCACAAGAGATCTGGTAAGCTCATATTTTGAGAAAGGCATTGCTTTTCTTTGATTTTCAAATATGAAACAGAATGACTCAATTCAAATAGAGCTGCAGACGACGCATAAATACTGCTGTGGATGACTCCCTTGCTTGTGTTAGCTACACATCATTTTGCTAAGCAGGCAGCAGACAAATATGATTGTGACAATTGATAACCATCTACCAACAAACAACGACATATCGTATGCAAAATTACTTTTTAATAAGACCGGACTAGTTTCGAAAGTTCCGACAAGGTTGGCGTTTCTGTTTGATGTGCGTGCCTATGCGGAGTTAACATACTAGTAGTTCTTAATTATACGATATTGATACTGATGATATTACAGACATCATGCGTTGGAGAGTTGATAGCACTAGAAAATATTGCCACGCAAAAACTTAAGGCCAGAAGCAGAAACTGATAAACAATGTTACTGAAATCTCCTAGATAACTGGAACTCCAGCTTTTAGCCGCAAAGAAAAGAAAACTTTATCAGAAATATGATGACTGTGAAAAGAGCATTCTTAAAGATAGTAGCACCGACGACGATACTGGGAAAGTCATAATGCAAGCGTTCAAGTTGAAAATATTGGTATAGGTTGTGGAGAAAATTAGTTTGAACTTCGAGCAAAGAGGACTAGGCTAGCAAGAATGCAGAGTTGAGGACAAAATAAGCTTATTCTGTTATATCTACTATATGCTATTTTAAAGAATAAATAGCCTACAGTCTTGATAATTACGTTCTTTTCCTTCTAAAATCAGATATCTTCTTGAGAAGCATTCAAATGGACTCACTCACTGCAATAATCTCCCACTAAGAGTTAATACATATATACATGCATATTTATACCAATTCTATGGCGATTCCGGTAATACGTCTTTTGAACTACGAATTTTTATCTCGTCTAAATCTGTAGATTTTCTTTTAAAAACTTGTCCTTTAATATAACCCCACAGAAAAACCTCTTCTTCCAATCTACCTATTTGAAAAAACTTCATTTAAAAATGCGTGAACGTCTGCATGGCAATGTGGCGGGGTGCCGTCCTGTTGGAACCAAATGTTTGCATTAGGTAAGTTTGGATTTTCTTCTCCCGGAAATAATGTTGAAAGAGATGAAATCAAATCGTCCTGCAAAAACCGCAAATATCTTTCACCAGTTAAATTTTCTTCTAAAAAACGGTGCTATAAGAATGTCTGCTACAAAACCAGATCATACGTTGATTTTTAACAACAAAGAAATAAAGTACAAAATACAATAAAGTGTTTGTTTTCTGTCAAAAAGTCACAGCCCACCATGGGCTGCTTTGATTTAAATGTATGTTTGCTCGAGTTTAAGATACCGACGAATTATTTTTTTTAACAAGTTGTAGTTCAAAAACAGTTGAACTTGGGTATAGGACTATTATATGAAAAGTGCTTAAAAATTTATCAGGAATCCGAAATTGGGGTGTCTATTTAAAGAAATTAAGTTGCTATCTGCACCACCCTCTATAATAATTTTTATTTTCTAAAAAATGCTCGATAAAAAATAAAATTGACGTGTTCACGGAATTTTGAAAAAAAAAGGAGAGTAGTTATTGAATTTATTCCTTACTTCACGGCCGCACTGTATATAAATAGACGTAAAAGAAATATAATAATTTATCTTGACTTAAACTAACTTGTATCTAGGTTTTTGATTTTCGTTATTAATACTGAACTAACTTTACAGAGATGATAGGTACAGTTAATGGGTGATGGAAAATATAAGGCTTAGGTACTTCTGAATTGCATAAAGCTGATAGACGCCCAGACACTTAGCTAATTACAGTAAATAATAATAGTCTCGTGATGACCACCTTCAAATTTCTAATATAATGTCGGGTACACGTAATAATCAAGGTTGTCCTAGAGTCTGGAGTGTTGGCATAGAAGGGTGTTGTATAATTTATACTTGCGGAGAAATTTTTGTTAGAAATTCATACAGTCCCAAATATGACAAGTAACGTTAGAACGCAATCTCCAGAGAGCAGTATCATGGCAGCTCAGAAAATGTTTCCCCTTCTATTATGATTCTGTTCGGGTTATATGCTCGTCCAGGCTAAGAGATGGAACAGAGAAAAGAGGACAGGGCCGCACCAAGGATAATCACATGGTATACATAATATATTTAAATATCTATTTTATTATAAATATATAAAACTTTGCTATATTTCAAGCAATATAGGTTCTATTTCCTATAAAAATGCTCTCTGTTTCTATAATCACCATGTTCCATGTTGTCCTTAGAGTCCATAAAACATATAGTTCATATATATGTCATGACATGTTCGTGCCTTTAATTTTATATCCCGTTCTCAAATATGTAGAGAAAAGTGTATCGCAATATGCAATCGATAGTTTTTGCATTATATTATGCTATCTACTGGCGAAAACCGTAATGAATATTTCATAGAATATTTCATCCTAGTTAAAACCTAGTGTTACGATACAAGCAAAGACAGTTGAGCGTGTACATTTGCATATTTACATCTATTTATTGGAGTTGCTAGTCAACATAGACCTCTTATTATTACAGATCCTAGGCCCAAAGAATTGCCCATATATTCATACCACGATGTATTCAATAATCATTACTTTTACGAAACATACTGCATTGATCAATATATTTGGAATTCTTAACTATCCCAGAAAATCTATCGTAATTGGGATCGCAGCAATTGAAGTGAGAATGTAGGTATCAAAACATTTTATTATTATTGTCGAAATTATGCAGTAGTTTATTACCTCTCTTAATTAACCCCACCAAACTGACAGAAATAGTTCAGTGTGGTATCGACAGTTCATAACTCTGACCTTTGATCTAATGCCGCAACCAACCTGATTCCAGCTCCTCGACATCCGCCTGAACGCGTTAGTAAACTAGATTATAACAGGAATATAAATTGGATTGAAAAATATGGCTGTTAAAAATATTTTATCATATGTTGATTGATTATTTTATCTTATATTGTCCGTTATTCGTGAGGCTGAGAATTAATCATACCTATAGCAAATACATATCCCCTATAATTATCCTTTATTAAGCTTCATCTGATTGTATGGGAGTAAAATTTTTCGAAATTCTAATTGCTCAATTAGGCAAAGTTTATATTTTGCGTGATTTCAAGTTTAAACGGGGCAAATTCTCTATATATTTTTTGAGCACGCTAAATGCAATGATGCCAGAATTAAATTTCTTGAAAAATTGATGTTGCATGTCGATATCCTGCCCCAGCGTGTTGGCCAATTGGAAACACTATATATAGGTTCAATGGGTTTCATCGATATTTTAATTATTCAAATAGAGCATTCATAATTGATTGCACCAGCGGAGTCATACATATACTCTACGTGATATCAGAAGCAGGTACATTGAAATGCGGAAACATTTAACTTGGGCAAATTGAGGTAATATCATGATTTTTACGCAAAGAACTCGATATTTGATGAATCAGTATACTGTGCGTAGATAGAGCATTCAAGTCATAAATTTATTATTATGTTATGAAAATGCTTGAACAGATAGATCTTCCATGTTAATTTAGTGCTCACTTAGGTAATTTTCAAGTAGGTATACCTGCAGGAGAACTGCGTTGAAGTGACGACGCCATCACCAAATTTCTTAGTTAGATTACCCCAATCTTTTTCAATTTTCTTTGTACCCTTGTTGAGCTGATTCCAAATGTGTATCACAAGTTACTTCAAATAGGTACTAATCGTTCTTTAAAAATGGAATGGAAACTGAAACTCATAAGTGTCTGTAAAGTTACAAGATAATAAATTGAAAATAAACTTAATAATTCAGATTGAACAGAGTTCAGTACTTTTGATTTGTATTCTTACATTCTACAAAATGTGGGTTGTTTCATTTTATAAATCTAATAATGATATCCTCACTTGAGCACAGTTCACCATTTATATTCAACTGATATATAACTGATCAATAACTTAAATTTAAAAATCAAGATGTTTCCGACAAAATATTTATGAGTTACTTTACGGATGCACTGTATAAATCGTGAGTTGAAGTGCAACCAGAAATCTTCACGTGCGCTAGAAATTGACAGCTAGGCAAGCGCACTGCTCTATTTTTTACGTTTACATTGGATTGGGTCATACTAGATTACTTTATCTTACGGGAGCACGAAATGAACGTATCGTTGTACTAATATCTACCGAATGAGTACTATAATATACGATGGGTAAAATTTCTTTCTTACCAGTTTGCTGCTAGGCAGTTCCTGAATGAAACATACAATTTATATTTATATTACTATAACGTGAAGTAAAAATAAACATACTCAGAATTATAATCATAACTATTGGAGTTTAATAAGCAAGTCACAAAAGAGTCGTCTAATAAATGTCCCTAGCCTAGCCACTGTTGTGACAAAATTGTATGTTTCTCAAATCTTGCTTAAACATTTTGAAGATACCTCAATGTCAAAAATAACAAATACCAAAGAAGAATACAGAAAAACAATTATATATTTTAGAAATTTTAAAGTATTCCATCTAATCCAGGAATGACTAGGAAATAACTGCAACATATGTTTTTGTTGAATTAGTAGTTGTTAACAATTTAGTAGTTATAAAGTAGCTAAAATATAATAATCCATTATTTATTTTAAACTAATTATACTACCTGGATAAGATGTTGTATGCTTACTGAGAAGAGTATGGAGAATCGCGGGTCACATGGGAAAAATAAGAATTCTAAGATTTAAGTTTCAAAAATATTAGCTTTCTCGAACCAAAAAAGTTATAGTGCAATTGAATTATTCAGCTAACTATCGCTTTACCCGCTACTGTTCATTAACACTACCTGTAATACACTTATTAAGGATTGTTGCAAGAAGACTGGAAATAGGAGATTAAACTCGCCCTAAAAATCGTGTAAGATTTCATACGCATATCATTAGTAAATGCGTCTCTGCGAAGCATGCCGTGCGCAACGAGTGGTTCTCGCTTAAAAAAGACAGCAGATCATGATCACAAAGATAAATAAAGACAAGAAATATTTAAGGTAATTGTCAAGATGTTCGTCGTACACGAGGCCACGCTATGATATGCAACTTCTATGATGTCATGTGGCTACATAGAGAGGCATAGGAAGTTTACTTTCCTTGTTTCTTGTCTTCTTGGTCCGGATGTTGTCAATCAGCATCTGGGAGGAGTGAAGTGCCAACCCGGCGCGTCTCTAGGTGGCGGATAGGAGGGGGCCTCTAACGATGATTTTTATATGAGAAGGGGGCCTGCGGGGAAATAGGGCTCATTGAGACTAAAAACTCAATTGGCAGCCACGAATACCCTGCCGCGGACCAACTTCACCTGTCCCAGCTGTAGTGTCGTGGCTAAGGGAATTGCACTCAGGTACAACGATGCCAGGTGTGCTTTCGAGCTAACCTCGAAACCACCCTGTCAAACCAACGCATCCTGGTCGTCTGTGGTCATGTCTCGCGGGCCAGTGATGCGGGGCGTCTTGGCTTAACCGCCCGGACCAAGAGGAAATAACCTCATCAAAAATTCTAAATCCAAGGCGGGAAACCAGGCCGAGGGATGCATGGCCAGATAGAGGACTGGTCTCTACTGGTTTCGACCTTGGAGCACAAGGGGGAACTCCATTGTATTAACTTAACCCTTAATCCTGCATAAGGGGCTCTGCAGAAGTGAACTGATTTGTCCCCAGCTACTCGTGGGAACTTTATGGAAAATTCACATAATCCCAAACTCACCGGAGGAGAAATGGAGAAAGCCTCCACCTCTTCATCCGGGCTCCCTGTAAAAAAGGGAAATGCCAAACGGCAAAGGAATCGTCTGCCGTTCGACCTCGGACAGCCGGGCGGCAGAGACGATCCACTGAGAAAGGGTCTCAGTGGAGCAGGAGTGCGGAAGTACCTGCGACTCCTCCATCAGGGACTTGCACTTAAGGAGGCCAGAAAACAGGCTCTTCAACACTCCATACCACCTACTGTCCCGACCCCGAAGGTAACACCGACGGGAAAAGGGACAGGAAAGAGAGAGGCGCGAAAGATTGGCCCATGAGGCCATTCTAAGACTATCTAGGGAAGGTTCAGACATTGTGGGAATTCGGAATCAGAGAGCTAGGTCCTCTCTGTCCAAACACATCCCATCAGCAAACCTTCCCAGTGATGTAATGACAAAGAAAAATAGCATCGAGAGAACCTTCACCACGGTGCTAAGTAGCAGAGAAGATTGGGACAGGAGGCTCACAACCCAAGCTCTCAAAAAGAATACCATTAAATGGTACACTGATGGTTCTAAGACCACGACGGGGACAGGCGCTGGAGTGTTTGGGAATCGCACCAAATGCTCACTTGCGCTAGGCCGCTGCCCAAGCGTCTTTCAAGCAGAATTGCTTGCAATTGAGAAATGCGTGGAGGTGAACCTTGAAAGAAACTATCAGAAATGTGACATTGCAATACATTCTGATAGTCAATCTGCAATTAAAGCACTGAACTCTCATACCATTGAATCTAAAATAGTATGGGAGTGCCGAAGGAAGCTCAATGACTAGGGCTAGGCTAGGGTTCCCCGCCACTCGGGAATCAAAGGCAACGAGGAGGCCAACACACTTGCCAGGAAAGGAGCACAAACTCCATTTACTGGACCAGAACCCTTCTGTGGCACAGATAAAAGCACCTACAAGAAGGAGTTTCTGGAGAGGGAAAAACCGTAAGAGAAACACTCTTTAGTAATTATAAAGTAGCGAAAATATATAATTTTTGTGCCACATTCTTTTGTATATCTTAGGTTGTTAATTATTCCACCTTTTGAGATAATCCTTGTAATATGTCTCAACCATTAAATTATTTTTTTTAATTGTGGAGATGACCTAGAGATTTATTTTCTTTAATTAATCCACTCCACTTTGAGAAATGGACTTTTTTCTTTAACAAAAATATATAAGTTGAAAAACAATAAACATAAATATTTTTTACAAAAAATTGGACCGACTTTATCAGTTGTTGCACTAAAAAATACAAAATAATAATATTCTATTGGTGCTGGTAATTTGGAAGTTGTGCCGTTGTAATTTGTTGTTGTCGGCACCAACCAACCAACCAACCAGCACCAATAGAATTAATATTATTTTGTATTGTTTAGTGCTACAACTGATAAAGTTGGTCCAATATTTTGAAAAAAATATTTATTTCACATTTTTGAGTGTAACATTAGTCATGAAAATTGTTGAACGTTCACTAATACCCAAAAAGTTATAGGTAGGTTTAGCTTGTACTAGCCGAAATACGCATATCACAAATTTCAGACTTTACCATTGCGAAACTCGGAAACCGGAAATCTTTTGAAAAAAAATTCAATTTAAATGTTTCCGGATATGGTCCCCTTTCTAATTTTGAAATCTCGAATTTTCGATTTTCGGAAAAATTTGCCCCTTCCACATATTTCAGACTGTAGCGCGACATTTTTAGAAATGTCCAGTTCAAACATTTCCGGATATGGAATTTTCAATAATTCTTTCGTCTCGGATTTTCAATTTTCGAGAAAAATTGCCCCCTTCACCACTTTTGGGGGCGGTTTTTAGAGGGAAGGAGATTTTGGATTTGATTTTTCTCAATATGGGACCAATTCTCAACTATGCAAAACGCGAGAACAGCCATTAAAAAAAAGCAATCTTACAACCGAATTGTATACCTTCTCCTTTTTTTGAAGTCGGTCAAAAATTAAAAAAACTTTTCACACATGCCTAGAATTACAGGGTTTCTTGGGGAAATATGGTGTTATATGACGGATTCAAAACCAAACGAAACAAAACGGTTCCAAACATACCTATATTTTATGTATAAAATAAGAATAGTGAATATGTAGTATCTGCACTATATGGAAACAACCAAATCAGATAAAAAATAACATTAATAAATGATAATGAAGATACTGCCATTAAAAGGAACTACATTTATTTGATAGCTTTGCTCATATTTCGACTACAATGTAAACAACAATATGATGCATTTACTATGAAAGTTTCAACTTTATTTGTGAAATCTTATAAAATTAGTGAATATAAATACCTATTTAGGTTCATTTGCCACCTACATTGCAACCATTATTTATAATAAGTTATATAATCAGTTTGGATTTGGCTAAAAGTTTGTAAATTTCCTAATCTTAAAAAAATATATAGTTTTGTGGCAAATTGGACTATTAGTCACTCCTACCATTCAGCTGTGTCCTATTTCGTAGATTTTTTCATGGGAATTCATAAAACTAACTGCACCACTTAATTAAACTTACCAAATAAATTCTAAGATGCGAAAACATCCTCTTTCTTGATTAAATCTTCAACGAAATTGCTAACAAAACAAAACCGAAATAATTGCAGATTGCCTGTATATAGGATATAGGTACCTTGACTCGGAGTGTTGAAAGAATTATTTCTATTCCTATAGCCTTCTCCTTTAACTGACTCTAATTCTCTGAATCTTGATAAAAGTCAGGCATTCGAGTAATGGACATAAAAGAGTTCAAATTCTTGTTATGGTCAATTTATTTTTACATTTCTTATGTTATGATCCATCATATTATAGATATATAATTCCACCAATGAACCCAAAGAAGTACCTAAATGATTCCAAAGTTATCATAGTAGATAACTGTTTGAATGCAAGACACCAGAAACCTCAGTTTATTCATTTACCTACGTACCTATTATTGATAATAGATGGAAAGTGTAGGCATGGTACAATAAGACCTCTTATTGTACCATGGTAGGTATCATGAATTGAGACATTCAGTGATATCAAAAGCACAACAAAATGCTTTGCTAAATCAATAATTATCATTTATTCAGAAAAACTAAATGAAGAGGATTTGTACTCAAATGCTTTTTATGTATCACTAGCTGTCGCCCGCGTGATCCGCCTGCGTAGATAGTTATTTGTAAATATTGGAGCCGTTTCGTGGTTCCACAAATCCTTTCTATCTATCTTGCATCGCTTTTTTATATGAAGAGCAATTGAATCGTATGCAGAGTATAGTGTAAAACTGTTATATACATCTCATATTGTAATTTTATCTATTGAAAATTGAAAAATGGCCCTAAGGAATGTACTTATGGAAATGAATGTAAACGTTAAATTTCTTACAGGGTAGTATACTGCACTCGTAAACATAACAAAAAATGATATATATATATATATATATATATATATATATAATGAGGAATCCATGATTATTTTCTTAAAATGCATGTTATGCAAATTAAAAGTATTTTTTAATCTGCCCCTGCCTGCCTAGCCTAACCTAACTTATTTATTTACTCTATGATGCCTGCCTATGAAACATCAAAATGGCCGCCCTTGTCAAAACAAACGCGCTTAGATAGTTATATTAGAGATATAGATAATAAGATAATAATAGATAATAAAATATGTCTAGGACACGCTCGAGAGCCCGTGGAGTACGTGTGCAAAATTTGATGACAATAGTTGAACGGTGTGGATTTGTATGCGTGACAAAAAATCTGGAGTTGCTTTTATAGTATAGATTTGGTAGAAATGCTTTCCTATTTTATATAAGAAAATCAAAACTTTTTAAAAGCCGCTATAAACTTATATTAGGAAGAATCATTGTATATACCGGTGAGTTGTTTTTTAACACTCCTATTAGTCTTATAATTGTAGTGCCCCTTTGCTTTTATTTTATATTCAAATTCTCCAATGAGTTAAGTAAAAACTATTGATTTTCCGCATTTGTCGTTTTTCCTGGCACAATTATATTATCAAAATATATGATGCACTTTGTTAAATAAAATTAAATCAATGAAACAAAATGAAAAACAATTTGATAGATATTTTCTATGACATTTACCTTAATCGGAAATGACGGAAATGAACAATATTTTATCAAATTTATGCGCACGCTACAGAACGACAAGTCCTATGTATGGCTGTAAGGCGGCTTCTTAAGGGGACTCGCTACCCAGTGATATCGTAATTCCATTATTTATTTTAAATTAATTATGCTACTTGGATAAAATGTTGTATGCTTACTGAGTATTTTAAGACTTAAGTTGAAAACTTTGTTATTATATAAATATTATAAATATGATCAACAATTCTACAGTGAATTCCAGGCAAATTTGTCCTTTAAAAGAAATAGCTTTCTTAAACCAAACAAGTTATAGTGGAATTTAGTTTTTCAGCTAACTATCGCTGTACCCGCTAGTGTTCATTAACACTACCTGTAATACATTTATCAAGGATTGTCGCAAGAAGACTGGAAATAGGAGATTAAACTCGCCCTAAAAATCGTGTAAGATTTCATACGCATATCATTAGTAAATGCGTCTCTGCGAAGCATGCCGTGCGCAACGAGTGGTTCTCGCTTAAAAAAGACAGCAGATCATGATCACAAAGATAAATAAAGACAAGAACTATTTAAGGTAATTGTCAAGATGTTCGTCGTACACGAGGCCAGGCTATGATATGCAACTTCTATGATGTCATGTGGCTACATAGAGAGGCATAGGAAGTTTACTTTCCTTGTTTCTTGTCTTCTTGGTTTGTCGGGTATTTTGTCATATGGATCAAACTTCATACTTCACCTCGGGAACGTTAAAAAGAAAAAATCATAAAATCTACATCTGGGTTGCGAGAGAGAGAGAGATAGTATAATATTTTTACTTTTTGTGTTGATCCAGTTAGATACTAGCAAAATAACTATACCTACCTACTTAATGAACAAAAAAATAACACAGTCGAATAAATAATTTGAAACACAAGTACCGATTACATTATGCATACAAATTTTGACGACATAGGTAGGTAGATAAAAGACTCATTGCATCACCTTCAAAAACATTGTTATGTTATAAACTATTTTATAATTTTCAGTGCATAAATGAATAAGTCGGTCCCAGCCTTTCTTTGGTAATATTTTTCATCATATTTAATGATGCTTAATAACTCACAAAGAAGGTTCTTGTTTGAATATGACATAAAACGCGCCCCTTGAGCAGTTCAAGTTCTAATATACATTAATTATATCACAGGAAAACACAAATTAATAATAAGAAAAATTAAATACAAAGACAAAAGTGTTCGCATCTTCTTTGATCTATAAACTCACTGATTTACATATATACCTACCAAATTATTATTATATTATATTATTATTTCTTAATAATTCTGTTGCAATAAAATATATATAGTTAAGTAATGGTGCTATAAGTATAAGAAATTGTAGGTCCTGAAATCCAAAACATTTCTCTCATCATTCGAATGACGTTTTGGAAGGAATATCCATATCAAATCCTTGATTTTTTGAATGTGGGGTAATCCCGCAGCTGTTCTCTTTCATATGAAAGAAGAATCATCAAAATCGGTAACATTTAATATGAGAAAGAGATTACACTCATAAGGACCAAAACAAACATAAATTTCGAATTGTTTACCTCCTCCTCGAATGAGAAGACGTTCAAAGAGCATAACTGATTGATAGGGATAAACTTCTATCTATCAATTAAGAACAATTATTTATAGTACCTAAGTATCCAGAGACCATAATGCAAGTTTTCTAGATCATTGATGCGATAAATTACTTTACTCCAATCCAATGCCATTACTACGCTCACTCATGGACAGAAGGTTAAGAAAATGCTGGCCAATAGACTAATACTACAACATTTGAAATAACAATCCTTTTTTTTTCATGGAATATTGATTGACATGCTTGAACGAATTGTACAAATTATCACATTAGCTTATTAGATGGAGTGGAGGTGGACCCCACTATATATATATATATATATATATATGTATATATTCCTGAATATGAATTTAAAGTTCTATATAATGAAGATGATTATAAACCTAACATCAGCGGTTTTCTGGTAAATAACTGAATTACGCTAGAAGCTCTAACTGTGACAACAACTAATGCGAGGGCAAACACACCTTCCACCATTAAATAACATCGACAACGGTTAGAGCAATACCTACAATTTAACATTATCACAACATTGCATTATAGTACTATGAATATTCAATCAGATTGATTACCAAACAAAGCACCGCCACCCAGGCAAATATAATGAGTACAGGGTTATTGCCTTTGTTCAGTTTGCCCCAGAGCGTCGTGCCGTGTCTGATAATCAATCCTTATTTTGAACTCATACTAGTATCAATTTTCAGCGTACCACTGACGGTGGAGACTGCTATGAGAGATGCATTGAACACATATAGCGGGTCTATATAAACATCCGGCAAGTGGAATTGATTAATTCATGATTATCCTGTACCAGTCATATTATGATATTTTTGAATCTGGATTCTATTGCTACAAAATCAAGATAAATATGTAACACCAGCCGTTTCTGGTAAATAACTAGATCACGCTAGGACGTCTAACAGTGCCGGCAACAACTACTAAGAGGGCAAACATCCCTTCCGCCATTGAATAACGTCAACAACTGTTAGGGCAATACCTACAATTTTATATTGTCACAATATTACATAATACCACTATAAATGTTCAATCAGATTGGTTACCAAACAAAGCAGCGCCACTCAGACAAATATCATGACTTCAAGGTTGTTGCCTATCTTCAGATTGCCACAGAGGGTCGAGCCGTGTCTGATAATCGATCCTTATTTTGAGCTCATATGCTGAAGATTGATACTTGTATTTCCTTTTCACTAAACCTGTATCTGCCATAATATTTTGAATTTAAATGTGTCATTTCAAATAGCTATAAACACAAAGACCATTCATTCATAAAATAACTTTTCCAACAACCATATCCAGATACTTTCAACCCTACCCTAGCTAACATGACAAATATAAATAACTAATGACATTTCTGATTGATGGGTATAAAGAGTATGAAATCTTATAGGTAATTTCTCCTAAATTCAAAATTTAAGTGGTTTTAAGTACTTAAAAATAACAATTTGTTGTTTTTGAGATAATTTGTGACGATTTGTGGATTATCAGAACGCAGAGAATAAAGATTTTCGAAAGCTCGGCTTAATCCAAAGAATTTTATTCATTAAATGACTGCATCCCCAACAAAAATCACTTTCGCTATGCTTGTGACTATTTTTGTGGAAATTTAAGAAGTTTTCTCGACTACTTACTATGAATATATTTTGATAATAAACATTAAATGAAATAGTGGTCTGCCAGTTTCATAACACAAACACATTTTTCATTTTGTCAGGGAACACTTTGCTGACAGAAAATTTATTCCGGCCAAGATTGATAGATTTGAATTTAAATGTGAATTGAAATTCTCAAGAAAGTCATATTATATTGATATGGTGCAGTTGTGGACGGGAATATTTTTAAACCAAGACTTTACTGTTCCATGGCACGGATGGTATTGGAATAAGACTGTAAAAGTTTTATTGATGCCCTTGTTTGCTATATGGAATATGTTTGTATACAGAAGAATTCCATAGATGTGAAAAATATTGCAATAAGTTATGGAATTTAAGATTTATTTTTAGAAAAAATTGATAATAAACTGTAAGGAAATACGGAATGAGAAAATATATTTATTCTGGTTGTGGGAAAATGTTAATTTAATCTAAACAATATTTACCTAACCAGTTATACAAGTGTTCCGAAATAATTTTATTTCCATCATCATCAATAATTTTGCAGTGTACGATTTTGATTGCGTATATATGAGTTCGGAAAAGGACAATCATTACTCCAGAAGTAGCTTAATTTTTTTAATAATCCAATTTTCTAAATATATGCATTTGAATTTAATTATTACTAATGCGCAGTCTTGTGCAGATACCTAATAACGAATTCAATTTTTGTTAATTATAATTGATATAGACACGTAATTGATTCATATATAAATCTACTGGACTGAACAATAGAAAGGCATAATATTTATGAGATTTTCAATCACATTTAAGTATTTAAGTACAACTAGGTCATTAGCATATACAAATTTATATATATATATATATATATATATATATATATATATATATATATATATGGGTGTGTGTGTGTGTGTGTGTGTATATCTACATATTTGGTTCAAGCTCGGCAGCTCACTTCTCTCATTCAGTAAAGTACTCCAAAATATTCCTGCTGAAGCTCGTGCACAAAGTTCTTGGTACCACCAACTGCCTCCAGTTGGAAATTTCGTGGTACAATGCAATTGTTTCCAGTGTACATTATGTGGATCTATGCACAATAATATACATATATATTTGAAAATAGTCCGACCGCCTATGTATATGTTGTTATACAACTTTGTTTACTGGATAGGGCCAACTTAAGCGCTAATGTTAGCAAAATTTGTGCACAAATAAGATAATTCATTCAAAAATAGATATTTATATCAATAATTTACACCGAAGCTTATTTCATCGAATATTACAGATTCGTGTTTTATAGGATAAGACCTAAACGAAACCAAACTATGTAGATATGTTTCTTCAGTTTTAGTTATCAGATATTCTAATCTTTCTATATTTTATAGTGTTAATTGGAAAAAGATCACGTGATAGACTAGGCCAAGTAAGAAAATATCGCTTTTATTTCACAGGGCAGCTGATAATGGAAAAGATAACTAATGTCTGTTTATATAAGAGCTAATTTAATGAATAAGCGTAGATGGATCAATTGAACTCACTTCTTTTAATCGGTGAAGGGCTAGCTGTAGTAGTGCATAGGGTTGTCATAGACAGGAGCACGAAAGTAATCACATGAAGCGTCGACAAAGCCATTATGTTCAGAAAGATTCAACGAAAATCCATCATATTCAATTAATTGACACAAGAAGCACTTGACATGGAAAAACTCACTTACACTTCAAGTCTAACAACACTAAGTACAATGTCTTTAATTTTATTATACATTCCGAAAAGTATCTATTGAATATCTCAAGTATAATAAATAAGTCTACATATCTTTTAACGGATAAATTTGTTCACTGAATTCAGTCAAATTATCATTTGTGTCTTTACAGAACTCAGAGATCTCGATATCCGGTTTGTTTTGAATGTACGAGTTTCGATGCAGATACGCCGCACAATCGAAGCCGGTTCCCGCGCTTATTCGCAGCCTAGTGTAGTAGGCCATGGACTACTAGCAAAGCATCCGCCAAAGCTCCGGCGAGCTTTCAGACCTCGGCGAGTGGCGCCGACGCGTCTCGAGATTCGTCGAAGTTGAAAGCTGTCTGAAGGTATGCTCCGTTGTAATTATTTTTATTCACTTTTTCTGATGTCTTATTATTTTTATCTTTGCCTTTACGCCCAGCAAAAAGAAGAATTATTACCTGCGTCTTGGAGATTTTTTAATGAGCAGTTTTTTAACAGCAGCAGAAGCATTAATAATGTTTTGGGTACGTTTGTATTCCCAACTCCAAGTTCGGAGCAGGATGAATGAATTGTTAGAGCTTTGATTTAATTAATGGGATGAGGGAGCTTCGAGATGACATAGGAGATTGTTGCCTAGATATAGATATGAGATGTGCAAGTTTAGTTTCGCCTTTTGTGTATATGATTAATAATTAATAACTCGACTTTATAACAAATTGGTTTTGTATAGTGTTGCAAAACCTTACACCGCATAATACACGTTCGTGAATTGTTTTATTCCATACGAATTAAAATAAATGTGAAATATTTACTCGTCATATAGCTTTCAATAGAAGTCAACCCTTAAAATATCTCATCTACATTTTTCTGATCAAGTTGATGCCCGAATCAACTTGAGTTGTAAGTATTATAAGGTGAATAGTACCTATTTGAAGATAACTTTTAGATAAATTTTATTAAATTCTTTGCAAAATTATATTCTATCACGAAAATAAACACAATTAACTTGGCGTATTTAAAATCGCATTTAATACTCTAAAATTAACGTACGGCTTAAAAACTTTTTATAAGAACCGAATTTACATAAGGAGTGTAGAAGGCGTTGTCTAATGAGAATCTGTATTATTAACAAGATTGTTGGTTGGAGTTGACGCAAATGTACATCTTCCATAGTAAATCCCGCAAATATAGGTACCGAATAGGGTGAATGGTGCAAAGCGAATATTAGATGTCGTTTCTGAAACTGGCTCTGGTACTCACCTTTGCTTAAGTTGCATTCACATTCACAATCAAGACGCGATGGGCATTGTTGTTGCTCACAATGACATTCAATCCCAAGTGGACTAAAATTACCTCTAAACTGAAACCATATGAAAGTATTGAACATAGACTTTTCTAGATTTTTTCATTTGAAATTGCAATAATTCTTTGTTGATCTTATATTAAAATTTAAAAGATGTAGCTCTCTAAGCTTGAATTTTGCAGGGGTTTGAAATGTAAGCAGCGTATTTTATAGAAGATAAAAGACATTTTTAAGAGTTTGGCAAATCAAAATGCCAATTTATTTATGAGAATTTTGGTTAGTTGTTTGATCGTTGTAGACAAGTCAAGACGATAGAGGGCCGCTTATTAAGTTGAATTTAACTCGAGTTGGAAGTAATATATGATGAAATAGTATTTGCTGTCAGCTTTTAGGTTTAGTTAAATAATTCTTTGTGGCAGTATAATTTATCACACAGATAAAATGAATTAATTCGACGAACTTTAAATCGTATTCAATACTTTAGATTTATCGTTTGTCTTAAGAACTTTTTACAAGAACCGTATTGACATAAGGAATGTAGAATGCGCAATGAAATCCGCATTGTCAGAAAATGTAATAAGTACAAGCTGGAAGCTATAGACCAAGAAGCTTGGTATAAGTGACCTATGAAGTATTCACAAAGATTATCATCCAAAGACTTACAAATAAATTACATACCTTTCAGCCTAGAGAATAAGCGGGATTTGGACACGGCTAAAGCACTAAGGACCAATTTTATTTAAAGATATTATTAGAAGAAGCAAATGAATCTGTCAATGATGGACCATGGGAAGGCCTTTGACTCAATAGAGTATGGGCGGTATTAAATGCTCTAAGTAATGGAAAAATCGATGACTGTTATACAAATATTATCAAATATATATGAAAGCTAAATTAAAGATAAAACGCGGAGTCAGTCAAGGCGACTCGATCGACACCTATGCAAGAGGATACCAGTGGTTGAGGAAAATGGTCACCACAACTACTTTAAAACTCAACTACGATTCTTAACTATCACATCCCGGGCAACTGTATCGACCTACAGGTGAAACTATTATGAGGTGGTTGAGATGTGCATTCCGAAGGTAATCTGGATCCCGGTTCTCTCACTTTGGTTGATAATCCATGTGATTTGCCTACCTAGGTCTGGTACCAGAATATTCTTGGTAGAAGCCATGCGCCCAGTTGGCTGTGGCATTGCAAAATGGGTCCGCTTATGAACCTTAAGGTGGCAGCCCCATTAACAAGACTGGGGTTGGAAGATCAATAACCTGCAACGCCCTAAACGTAAATTATCAAAAAAAAAACAAATGAACAAAACTGGACTGGATTTTCTGAACTGCCATTTAGCTTGAAACACCAGACTTGACTTGGATTATGGAATGTCAGGACAACAAGTGGAACTCTCTTGAAAGAGAGATAAAGAATTGTAACCTGAAGACACTCGGACTCAATGAAACGAGATGGAATAGTTTTGATGAGATGAAAACTCAGGACACCATCACCCTATTGAATTGTAACAAATAAGATGAATTCGAGCCGTGTTCAGCCGGAGTGGATATTTTACTGCTGCGAGTACCCAAAAAAGCTCTTCAAGAATGAACACCAGTCCCAGACAGAATATTTACGACCAAATTTCACAGTAAAGTAAGAAAAATAAGCGTTTTAAGTTACGCACCAATAGAAGAAGCTGATGAGATCACTAAAGATGCCTTTTTGACAACTTTGGCGATACTTTGAAGAAGATCAAAAAGCAGAACATCAAGATCTTATTAGGTGACGTCATCGCCAAACTTGCACTAGACAGCTTAGGCTATGAGACCAAAAAGGGAAAGCACGGTGAACGCTTGTATAAGTATAATAGGACTCGGCTCGCAGATCAAATGAAGAAAAAAATAGACCACGTGGCTCTTAGCCAGAAATGAAGAACCTAAATTCTAGATACTTGCGTTAGGAGAGGAGCGGATTGTGGATCAAACCACCTCATCACTGCTGATGTATGACTGAAGATTGCTTCTGTAAAAACACAGAATCTAAGAACCATCAGACCTTAAAACACCCAGAAACGAAACAACACCAACAATGAACATATTGCTATCAATAACCAGACCATAGAAGGCGTGCAACAATTCTAGTACCTTGGAAGTATAATTTCTGGAAATGGAGGCACTGACCAAGATGTGGCACAGAAAATCAGTGTTTGTCCAACTTCAACCTGGTTGGAGATCGCACCAACTCAGGAGATAGACAAAGCTGAGAATTTTTGAGACCAACGTGAAAAATGTGCTACTATACGAATGTCAAACCTGGAAGAATTTGCAACAGATCACCGGGCAACTGCCAGTCTTAGTAGTATAGCTTGAAGCTAAAGCAGCACTTGAGTGGAACCCCCAAGGGAGACAAAGGGTAGCCTCGTAACACCTGACAAAGAACAATGGAACAAGAAATCGCTGAAGAATAAAAAGCCTAGGGAGAAATCAAATTGATAGCACAAAATCGATTTTGTTTGCGTTTGTTCGTTGAGAGATCTCAAATGAATAAATTAATGTTCTCCCAGTACTAATCTATGGAACAGAGACTTGGACGGTCAATAAAAATGTTATCTATGGATTTCAAGATATACAGCGAGCTTTGTAAAAACGAACGGGTTACCATTATCGAAATAAGAGAATAAATAAAGTCCTAGACGTTGCAGAAAAGATATGCATAGGGTGAGGAAGTTTGATGCCTTTTTATTGTAACATTGTAAATTTAAAATCCAGCTACGCCACTGCATTCTACTCTAAGAAATGTTTGATTAGGATGTAGACTTACATTTAATACAAAAAATGAATTTTAGTCTCAAAAACAAAACACGATAGCTAACTAACCGACTTCAACAAAGGTACAATGTTGTACAATACAATTTGGTTGTATGTTGATTTTTTATATTTTGACTTCACCATTGAATTTATGTTAAAAAAGACAAAGACTGCACCATTGATTTTCTTCTATATCTAATGGTTATCCTATAAAAGCATCGAAGTTTGAAGCCCTGTACATTAAAATGGAACAGGGTGGTACATATTGGAAGAATAGTAGTTAACAAATGGACGCGGAGTATTATAGAATCTAGACAGGCCATGGGAGAAGAAAAGAAGCAAAGGAGAACCGCGAACAAGATGGTCAGATGATATAGAAAGATTGGCTGGACAGATTAAAGAGACCTGCAACAGAAATGAGTAGAAAGTTGGGGGGGCTTTCACCCGACGATGGGGGGAATAAGCTGCTGACGATGGAATCCAGTGAAAAAAAAACAACTAGTAGCTTTTCTGTCACGAGATCCGTGTAAAACTATTTGATCCAAAATTTACATAGGTATACTCAAATTTATGAAGACTTCATGAAGATCTTATTAAATATGATCAAAATCATCTCCCTGAAACATGAATATAGATAAATTATAAAACTTGTCCTAAAATGTATGGGCTCTTACCAAATGGCTCCAATAAAGATATCACAAAAAATTACCTACAGTTCAATATATGAAAAAAAAACTTCTAAAACCTTAAAGGTAATTCTGTCCCCTGAAAGCGAGGCATTTAAAATCGAAGGAATTAAAGCGCTGTAATAATGTTATACTAGAATTTCGGCAACATTGCTATTGTGAGCTTCATAGAGAGGGTTCGAATGCAGTTGTCTACAATTATAAGTGCATTGACTTATGAATTAGACAGTGATACTGTCACTGTGAGAGATACTTAAGGGGGTCTGAAGGATTGTCTAGCACAAATTATTTATTATTGTAGCGCAGTGCTTTAGTATAGAAATTCGATTGCCAAATTTATACCAAAATAATATTTTCGAATTATTATACCTACATCACTAAAAAGCTAATGAAATCCATTTTCTTTTCGCGTTCAAATCCAATATGTATGGCGTCGTCCGTAAGAAAATATAAAGTTGATTATGATTCCAGATATCTGAAACGTTGAAATATAAAATGAATGTATACAAAAGTATTATTTATAAAAATATGTTCTAACAATGTCTTGACCTATTTTAATTGTCTTTTTTTAAATGAGAGGGTTATAAGACTTTTTCAAAAACACATATTACACACATGTCTTAATTATTAAAAATATTTGATAAACCAAGGTGTTAGAAATATTCAGTAAAGGGCATCGAGTTACCAAAGGTGGTGACAAAGTTGAACCTATAATGATTCAAAAAAGTTTGAGACATAGAGGTCAAACACTTACAGAAATCATCAAGAGCAAGCCATGCTCTAGGTTGGACACCGAAAGTATGGAGGGGAGTAAAGGTGGTCTTTATACCAAAGGCTGGGAGAGCAATCGAACAGCCTAAATCATTTAGACCGATAAGCCTATCCTCTTCTTTCTTAAAAGTATGGAGATGGTGCTGGACCTTCACATCAGAGAAGGATGCCTAGCTAGGTACCCACTCCATAAAAATCAGTATGCCCCCCAAAAAGGCATATCGACCATTAATGCATTGGACGACCTCACTGGAAGGATTGAAAAGGCGATAAAGTGGAAGGCCATTGAAAACGCCGCCAGTGCAAAAGAAATAAATCCATTAACTATAAAATGGATAACATTTATGCTAACAAGCAGAGAGATCACTGCAAAATGGGAGACGAATACAAAACGATAAGGACTGCCAGAGGATGCCCCCAAGGAGAGGTCCTATCTCCCATTTTATGGTCCATCGTGGTGGATGAACTCCTTTGCAAACTAACTGAGATGGGCTATGGCGTTATCGGCTATGCTGATGATATTACCCTAATAATCTCAGGAAAAGATATGAAAACCTTAAGAACATTGATGCAAGATGCTCTCGCACTTGTACTAACGTGGTGCAGAGGCAGGGGACTGAACATCAATCCCAAAAAGACGGTTATCATACCGAAAAAAGGAAGGTCGACATTGAATTCCCATTACTTTTAGATGGTAAAGAAATATTTCTTCCCAAGGATGTTAAATATGTAGGTGTTTACCTGGATCAAAAACTGAACTGTAATAGACAAATTACACATATAAAGGAAAAAGTTCTAATGAATCTCAATGTATGCAGACAGCTACAGGGAGAAACTTGGGGACTTAGTCCTAATATGGCCTACTGGTCTTATGTCACTATAGTCCGTCCGGCTATTACATATGCAGCTTCAGTCTGGTGGCTGAAAACAGAACAGAGTTCAACTCAAAATGAACTCAAAAAAATTCAAAGACTAGCTTGCATAGGAATCTCAGGGGCAATGCGAACAGCACCAACTGCAGCAATGGCAGTTATCCTGAACTTGACTCCACTGCATTTGCATATCCAGAGGTGTGCATTAGATGAAGCCCTAAGAATTCATAGAACAAGCAAAACAAGGTATGTGAGAGTGACAGGACACTGCAGCATTCTAATCAAAATTCCACATCTAAAAGATATTCCAGTCGATGATATGGGAACACAACTCTGCTTCAACACAACACAACTACAAAATAAAAATACCAAAAGCGGACGAATGGATGAGGACTCCTCTGCCTGTGGAAACGGAAAGAAGGGCCTTGACCTGGTACACAAATGGTTCACTGAGGGGTGGCAGAGCCGGTCTGGGGATTTGTGGACCTTCCACGGAAATTCGCAGATCCTTGGGCGGGTGCTGCACAATTTTTCAGGCAAAAATAATGGCTATTATAGAATGCACACATGCAATTCGTAAAAGGATGTATATAGCAAGTGATAGCCAGGCCGCAATCAAAGCAGTGGCAAATGTTGCTAAAACCTCAAAACTGGTAAAAGAATGCCTTGAAGGTGTTGTGCAACTGGCAAGAGGCAACAAAGTTTGCTTATATGGATACCAGGCAACGAAAAAGCTGACTCTTTGGCCAAAAAATGCTCTGAAAGGCTTCCAACAGACTCTGAGCCATTCTGTGGATATGCAAAGCACCATTTTAAAACCGAAATGTCAAAGTGGGAATCAAGGCTGAAATCCAAGTACTGGCACGATCTAGCGCAAGCCAGTCAGGCCAAACGCCTAATAGACTGGCAATATTCAAAGGAGAATAACCAACTTCTCCTTAAAAGAAATGACCTGAGAAACCTAGTTGGAGTCACTACAGGTCATTATTCCATCAAAAATTATCTAAAAAAGATGGGTTTTATTGAAGATGATTCCTGCAGGTTCTGCACAAAAGCAATAGAATCTATAAATCACCTTTTAACCGAATGCGAAACCTTAGCGCATAAAAGACTAAGGGTCCTAGGAAGGGCGTTTTTCACCTATGAGGACCTAAAAGCCTGTGGTGCATGAGCACTAATCAATTATTTCAAGGAGCTGGATGTAAGCCCAGATAACAGTATAATAGTACATCACGGGATGGTACAAAAGACCTTAAGGTCGTGGTGCCCACAAAGTGTAACGTCCCTAATACCCGGTTCTTTCATAAAAATAATAATAAAAGAATTATCATTTCCCCATGCAGCCGTTATCATTTGATTTCGACTTTAATTGCACTCTATTTGTTTGGAATATTCATATGTTATATTTATCATAACAGGAGCGCGTAGCTGCAGGTTAACACTGTGCAAATTCGACCATCGAAGATGCAGCGTAGTGCATGTCAAACAGTTTGGATGAGTGACCGGTAATACGAGTGCAGGTTCAACGTATAGATTCTCTGGAAGAGTGTGACTTTGATTTATTTTTATCCACTTTACACGCGGAAGCGAGTACGTTACTTAAGAAAAAGAACCCTGTACTTAACTAATAAAGCTAAACCTCATGCCAGTATAACCTCATCACCCAATTCTTTAGCTCCATGGAATGATTCTAGATAAACTAGTCAAGTACAAAGCAGCGCTGTATGGATATATCGATGAATAAAACTAAAGTATTATGTCCGTGTCTATTTTTAATTCATGAACGTTCGTACCAATTTTATTCGAACGTCAGGTACACCTATTAATCATAAGTACACAAATGATTGATTACAAATCAATACATATTGCATACCTCTAACCCCATTTGCTTTAATTTCATTCGGAACACATCACAGTTGAGTCAAGCGTATGATCGCCGATTTCGTTCTCATTAGAACTCTTCAGTTGAAAAATGAAATTAAAGCAAAAAGGCTAGAAGTATGGAATATGTATTAGTTTGTAATCAATCATATTGCACCTATCAACGATGATGTTAATGCAATGCGGGCTGGAGCTTTAGCTCACCGAGTAATTGTTGTATTACCTTATGTCTACTGTTGACTTAAATAAAGTCTTTCTAATTTTGGAATTTCTTAGATGAAATTTATTACCAAATCCAATAAACCTAGTAGTATTTATCATACTCTGTTTCATCAACCGAAACCATACTACTATTCTATTCCAAAATTAAATCAGTACCGACAATGGTGAGATGAGATCAGCTCATAGATCAAACACTGGCATTAGTATACCAGGATGGCTCGACATATGACCTCAATGTTAATTGACTAACTATTTTTTGATATCATAAACGTAGGTATAATGTGAGTTTGCAATTTATCAAGTGTGTTATGATTATTCCTGAAAATTGAACCCCATACTTTAGCAACGACTTTGACAATAAATAGTGAGATGCAAGTTCAGAGAATGAACTTTATTCACAAATCTTAATTAATAGTTGGTATCCATAAAACACAGCGTCAGTTATAATAACTGTGCCTGTTATTTTATGGATACTTTTAATTGCTCAAAAGCAGTTCAATATTGAGTATGTATATAATTTAACAAGAGTAGATCAATATAAATAATTCATGCGAATATTTTGTATTAAAAGAGTTACCTATAAGATTGCAAAATTTTAAAGGAATATCTAGAGTTCAAGATAGATTAATTATATTGCTATTTCAGGTTCCATCTGTAACTATTTATCTTTACCTCGACAACAACGCTTGATACTCAACACCGTTTGGGCATTCCTTAGTTCATAGTTTAATAAAGAGGAGTTCAAGTTTTGATTTAATTAACGAGACGGAAGCAGATATGTGTCACAAAGTATAAGAGGCACAAAGGGTTTGAACTTAAGCTGCCTTTAACTTAATTATTCACATCTTCCAAAATTATAATTATCAGTGAGCAGCTGTTGTGGGTGACATACATGATTGATACTTGAAAATCATGCTGGAACGAATAGCAAAATTGAAGTATTTTTTTTCAGCTTTCATCTGTTACCGTAAACAACCTAGTACGGAAATTAGTAAACGTATAAAATTTTCTGTGAATGATTTTCAAAATTTTTTTACGTTTTAAAGTTCCCAGAACCATATTTTTAACCTTTAGTTTGTCTGTCTGTCTGTGAGAAGATTAAGTCGTGAACGGATGTTTTGTAGAGTACCGATAAGGATCGCAGGTATAACAGACTGGATATCTTGTTCGCACTGATTGCTAGGCAATAGCTGAAACACTTGATTCGCTCCGGATTGTAGCGCTAGTACGGCAGTCGTGGGTATTTTTATTTGTACAGGCTGTCCAGAATAAGATTCACTACCCCCTTATCTCAGAAACTATGAGAGATACGAAAAAAAGTATCGAAATAAAATATTTGTGAATTTCTTCGAATTTTTTAGTTTTATTGCTGCCATATTCACAGGGTGTTTCATTTATCTGATACAGGTATCAACTCTCTTATTTTAAATGGAACACCCTATATATTTTTTGATTTTTGCATTCTTCGTAAAATTTTAGGTTAACTTTGTCTAACAAACCCTATACCTAGTATTTATAGTTTTTGAGATTTTATCATTTTTGTGAAAAAATGACAGTTGCAGGTGTATGAATATCATTAGTGGTAATTCATACGATAAATTGAAAAGTCACCATTATAAATCTAACAAGCAGAGGCGAAAATTTGTAACTAAACTAGAAACAATCTCTGGCAATAAACTGGGTGAGTACGAAAGCGATGAAAACTTGAATTGAATATTATCAATTATCTCCGATTTTTTAAATGCAAACCCCAATTTTTTTCTTTTGCACTGTATTCAACGTCTAAAAGTAAGGGTACTTTAAATTTACTTCCCTATACCCAATATCAAGAGTTTCTGAGATATTAGCCAAAATTTAAAACTCTTGTAAAACATGAGGTTCATATTCGTTAACGTAGGGATTGCTATGGAGAAAATGACATCTTGATTTGTTAATCAAATGTCAGACTGTCAGTTGGGTCAGTCATAGATAAAATATATACACGGGATAGAATGGAAACTCTAATATAAAGTGGCTGTCAGCATTTTGCGCGCCATCTCTTATCGTGGAAGCCTACTATGTAACAAGATGGAAAAATAATTCATAGATTCCTGTATTTTGGCCATCTAAATGGAGGGATTTTTGAATTTAGATTTCATATTCATCTATAGATGAAAAAAAAAAGAAATTCTATTTTTTAAATAATTTTATTGAATAAAAGTCTACAAACCACTATACATGTATATTATGTAAAATTGCATAGGAAAACGTCTAAAATAAGTTAAAATACTATAAAAGCAGTAATAGCTAATTCTATATAAAATTAAATAAAATTTTGTATACATTTCAAGTGTCACATACAGGATATTTTTACTATTTATCACAGGTTAACAATTGGGTTAAGCACTAATAATCACTAAGTACAAGATCTTAAATCGCTTTGATAAGCATTTTATAATATATTTAGATATTAATAAACACCAAAAGGAGACAAGGTTACTGAATTTATATATAAAAAAAAAATAATTGCTACAATATTGATACACAATACAAATCCAGATTAAAAAATAAATATGAACTTCAAGTACATTTTTATGAGAATCATGTCTTGGGTAGAAGTTTTGGTTTAAAAAGTTCAAAAAGAAACAAAAATATTAATTAAAAAATGTATTGAAATACCATCATTTGGACATAACAAACAAGATATAAACAAATTAAGTCTTACCCTGTTCCACACCACCCATGAGGTCGGGTAACAAAGGTGCGTTTTTTTTATTACGTGGTATCCCCAAATAGGCCTATTCCACGATAAAAAGAACATATAAAAATGTCTCGATGAAATATGAATAGAGCCAGAAATAAGAACGAACAAAAACAAGTAGGTCCTTAATTAGGAAAAATATAAATTATTGCTGAAAAAGATATAATGATGTAATATTCATATATTAATTAAATTGAACCGTGGCATTACCAAACGTGCATATTTATAAGATCCACTCAAAAAAGAACCTAACAAAATGTTCCTAGTTTTATTATACGGAAAATCTGATAATTTATACAATTATTATTTATTCTGGAGGACCGAAGGACATAAAACAAAGAAGGCAAGCTTAATAAATAAATTCAAATTCTCTATCAAACATCAATTTCTGTGGATCCTCAGCCTAGAAATGTTTCTAATTTTCTTAGCACTTTGAAAAATTATTGGAGCATTATTAGGAATTGGTCTGACATCTAAACCTCTTATAACTCGATTAATTTGTTTTGTGTAATTAAATATTTGGACTTTGATCAAATAATTGAAAATAGATTTTTGTAAAATATTATTATGCTGACATGCAGTTAATTGTATTCTCTCTATTAATGTTTCAAAAGTAAATGCCACTAAATTCATTTTATATAAATCACGATTAAATATATATCTAATTATACTTCCCGCTTTTTTCATTTTCTCCAAGAATGACGCTGTAACATAATTCAGGGACAGGTTTTTCTTATTATATTGCTTGGCAAATGTGAACATCTCAGTGGGTTCACTACCTTGACATGCCTTCTTCACAAGAAGATCTTTGCAAGAGCAAGGCACGTTTCCCACTTTTTTTATAAGGTATCCCGAGACATATCGCAGTGCCTGGATTTCAATGTTCTGCAAGGATGAAGGCACATCTTCCGGAACAGTACAGAAGCCTTCTGAAGTCGTGTCATTCTCACATTCTGGTAGCCCCTGTTAAAAAGTTCAAAATATTTAAAATGAGAATTTATTATAGGTGTAAGCAGTTAAAATAGTAAAATACAAATAAAAGTTTCATACTATAGAAGTACTGTCTGAATACGGTGATTTATGTGATTTCTTATGTTTGTATAACTATAAAAAGACAAACCTGTGCTACAAGTCTCTGGAGGCTTAGAAAAACTTCTGAATTATCATCCTCACAGTTGGCTCCAACAGATTGGGATGAGGTCAGCTGCCTTACAATTAAACTCTTATAATAATTTCCAAAGTCCATTGCTGTTGGATTTGTATTTCTTTGTCCTCTTTGCCTTATTTGCCCAAAGAAATTTTCCAGAGGATCCTGATTGAACGTCCGCGGCATCATATATTCAAAATTTAAACCTTGCAGGACTCTCCATAATTCTTTAAAATTTTTTATTGTTTGTTTCAAATTTTTTAGTGAAGGTGGTAACACTTTTTCAACTTTTCCATCTTTATTAACTCTTTGAAAATAAACCGTATCCAGTTTCTTAAGTGCCTCATCCCAGAATGTCAAATGAGGTGAATTTCTCGTAACGGCTATTCGTAGATTCTTTCCTGGAACAGTATTGAAGGAGTTTCCATTAAGGCTATCAAAAAGTTTATCCAGAAAGTCCAACAAAATAGCAGTATCCGCAGCCGACTTGTCTAATTTTATTATTTCATCCTCTATGCACACAGTTGTTCCTAGAATGAGAGAAAATATAATAAGAATAAATGACAATTTTAAAAAACTAATAATTAGTTCAATATCTTAAAGTAAGTACCTGAAAATGCAAATACGTTAATTGCAGAAGCAACCGAATGGCTGAACACCTGCGTACATTTGGCGACCTTCATTTTATGTATCTTTTCTGGGTTCACATGTGAATCTGTAATCTTGGGCATCAATCTTAGACTGCCTAAGAAAGGATCTAGCTGGTAGGCCTTGAAAATATGCTCCCATTTTGCAGTTTTATTAGAGCCCTCTTCTTTATAACATAAGTTATAATTTATTAGATTATTTCGAAGGCACTTGAAAATGTGAGGAACATCAAATAATGGGATTACTTTCAAGTCATCTATTTCAAAGTAATAGTCAACAAGATCATGCCCTTGTCGAAGATATTTTGCTTTGGTATCATCCACAAGCTTATTAATCGCTGCTTGATTGTTAGACCCTTGGTCGCAAACAGTGGCCACCACATGCAAGCCAATATCGCGGCATTTTCTAACTATGCATTTTATGATATTCATTATATCATACTTTTTTGTACCACCATTAACTAAATTATAATAAATGGGTTGCTTCCATTTGCGATGAATCCCTCGCAGCATAAATACCTGAAAACAAATAAAAACAACATAACATTAAAAATTATTCTTATGAAATAGTTAAAATAAATTATTTCCATTGACCTCACTACCCCCTTACCTGAGCATGATTCGCTATTTGCGCGGATTGTTTTGATCCTAAGTTTTCAAAACCAACAACATTTCCTTCGTGCCAATTAGGTTGCAAGCTGGGTTGGATGCTTATTTCGTCGAACATTAAGATACAATACTTATCTAGAGGATTCTTGAAATTCTTTGCTTCTGCCTTTAGAACTTCTAGAACCTCGTTGTGAATTCCAGGACGAATTGGAATTCGGTTCAGTAGTTTCATAACAGTCTTCCGTGAGGGCAACGCAAATAATTTTGACAAAAATCTATATCCGCTAGCACTCTGCTTATATAAAGCTAATGCAAGTACTTTATCTTCCAGAGTATATCTTCTTCCTTTAGGTTTTTTATCGGAATTACAAATTTGACTTTGGAAAAACCGTTGTCGTATGCGATCCATAGTGGATACACATTTCTCAAATAATTCGGTTTTTGTGAATTTCGAAGCATAATCCAATCTTTTCTTTAATGAGAGTCGACTTCTAGTCAATAGGGCTGCTCTTTTTTTGAAGTCAATAGCCATACGATAGAGACGTTTGGCTTTTGGCGTGAGTTCTTTGATGCTCGTGACATTTACCTCAGCAAGTAAGTCAGATCGTTCTAAAATAGTAGATTAAATATTCATAATAATTCAAATACGCAAAAGTGATAAAAAATAGACTTACTTCTACTTTTAGGTGTACTAGGTGGTGATAACTTATCATCATCAGAGTTATGAAAGGTAACGGAAGATAATTCTGGCCCGGCTAGAGAACTAAGATGACACTCTCCTTGTGATGTTGACTTTAAGTCATCAGTGTTTAAGGACTCTTCTATTTTCAATGAGCAAGAGCCCCTAGTAGGAGATTCTGTGTAAGTTATAAGATGATCCAGAATATCGTCGACTGGCTCTAAGGGTTCTAAAGAACAAATACAATTAATGACAGGAAAAAAGGGCAGTTCAGGAAAGAAAACTTGTCAATAAAAGTATTGATAGAGATAATATTATGAAACATTTTCAAATTCCCTTTCAAAGATAAAGAATAATAGATAATAAATCACAGATGAGCAGGTCGTTGAGCATCTTAATTTCATCAAATTACATTACTATTCTATTTAATATGCTTCAGTAATATCAATCACCGGCTCGTCAAATTAATAAACTTTTAATGAGAGGAAAAATTACACACCTTAGAGAAGAAAATGAGTAATAACATGCACATTATAATTCAAACATGATAAAAAATAGATATAAATGTTAAGTTACCTGGCAAGTTAACTGATGGACAGACTCCTTTTTTAAGCACATTATTGGGGCCAAAGTCTTCAGGCTTAAAATGTGCAGCGCAAACTCTACAATTACTGTAAATTTTATCAGGTGCCATTTCCTCCTTCAACCTTCTGTTTCCACATAAAATAATCCACTTTTTTAAAAGTGAATCATCATCTTGCTTGGAAGGATTTGGGAAGCGATGTTTAGAAAAAGATCTTTCATAACAACCATAAACACAGCATCGTAGGGCAGGCATGATGTTGTAAGTACTCAAGCAATACTTATTTATAAAATTATATATATATATATATAAATATATAATAATAATAAGGACACAATTTAAAATTTTAAACCTCAAGCGAACACATTCAAGGTAAAATTGATAATTAAAATCTATCAACAAACAGGGGAGCCATCTGGGTAATTTATGATGACTTAAAATGATTTTAGTTGGCTTCCAGGCCGATGGGGTGGCGCTCAAAATGTTGGAAGCTTTTACGGAATAGAGTGCGCAGGCCCTGGGGTCAGTCCAACAGATTCCCGCAAAGTCATTGTGTTGAAACTGACGGTCCATCAAGGTACAACAAAATTCCAGTCTACTATCGTGATCACCAGTCTGCAACTCTTGTAGCTTTGCAAATACGGCTTATATCCGTTTATTTTTAACGATGCGTGGATCGTGGATCTAGCGACATCCAAATATCTGCTTGCATTATTTAAAGAAGTCTCGGGATTTTCTTCAAAATATAGTGATATATTCTGCTGCGTTTCTTTTGTCAAACTGTTAGGTAATTTGATTCTCTTTTTATATTTTAGAGCACTGTGATTTCGTAAGTAGGTCTCGTTCGATTCACCGAAAAATTTATTTTTCTGGAATTCTTCTTTTAGGGAAGTTTCTCCGATATTCTTTAATTATTAGGGCAATACTTCTATTGTTTCTAATAAAATGTTCAAACAAATCAAACTTTTCCTGTTCGGAATACATATTCTAAAACTATGATAAACTTCTAAGGTTCTACAAAGGCTTACACAACTGACCATGTGACAAATGTGATTAAATAATTAAACACACAAGATGTCATTTTTTCCATAGCAACTACGTTAACGAATGAGCATCTCATATTTTACGGAATCTTAAATTTCGGCTTATATCTCAGAAACTCTTGACATTAAGTATAGGGAAGTAAACTGAAAGTACCCTTGGTTTTAGTCGTAGAATATAGTGTAACAGAAAAAAATTGGGGTTTGCATTTAAAAAATCGCAGAGTTGGCGAATTGAACGAGACCTAAGAAATCTCAGTGTTCTAAAATATGAAAAAGAAACAAATTACCTAATGTTTTGACAAAAGAAACGCAGCATAATATATCACTGTATTTGGAAGAAAATCCCGAGAATTCTTTAAACAATGCAAGCAGATATTTGGATGCCGCTAGATCCACGATCCACGCATCTTTAAAAATAAACGGATATAAGCCGTATAAATTTGCAAAGCTACAAGAGTTGCAGATTGGTGATCAGGATCGTCGACTGGAATTTTGTTGTACCTCGATGGACCGTCAGATTCAACTCAATGACTTTGCGGGAATCTGTTGGTCTGACCCAACTGACGGCCTGACATTTGATTGATTGATAGCAACCCTTACGTTAACGAATATGAACCTTATGTTTTACAGAGTTTTAAAATTTGGCTAATATCTCACAAATTCTTGATATTAGGTATAGGGAGGTTAATTGAAACTACCCTTATATTTAGACGTAAAATACAGTGCAACAGAAGAAAATTGGGGTTTTCTTTTAAAAAATCGGAGATAATTGATAATATTCAATTCAAAGTTTTCATCGCTTTCGTACTCACCATGCATATTGCCAGAGATTGTTTCTAGTTTGGGTACAAATGTTCACCTGTGCTTGTTAGATTTATGATTGTGACTCTTCAATTTATCGAATGAATTACTACTAATGATATATTATTCATACACCTGAAACTGTAATTTTTTTCACAAAAGTGCTAAAAACTAGGTATATTCCTTGTTACACAAAGTTAATCTAAAATTTTACGAAGAACCCAAAAATCAAAAAATATATAGGGTGTTCCATTTAAAATAAGAGAGTTGATACCTGTATCAAAAACAAAAAAATCAAAGAAATTCACAAATATTTTATTTCTTACTTTTTTCGTGTCTCTCATAGTTTCTGTGTTAGGGGGGTAGTGAATCTTATTCTGGATAGCCTGTACACTGTCCCGAATGAAATACTCATAAAGTGCTATGAGCAAACACATTTTCTCATTCAGCGATTTAAACAGTACCTATAGTGTGGGCGTTGTAGGGAGTTGATATTTCTAGCGGTTCAATCAATTCAAAAAAAGACAATTTTCTATAATTAAATATGTGCTAGAATTTCTTTTTTAGAATAAACAGATTATACAATTGATAATATCACTGCGTTAATTGAAGTAATATTTTAAATGATTATAAAGCATATTTTGGTTTTAAATACCTAGTTAATAATAAACTCTAAAATTTATTATAGGTAGAACAGCAATAAGTCCCTTGTCTTTCCGTGCTACGTGCACAAAAAGTGCACTCTTAGAACCGATTTCATAATCAAATTTAATCTTCTATTAATTTGATTCCCACATTATTTTTTTATAAATTATTTGATTGGACATATAATTCAAAGTTACTTTAAGAGAACGAAAAATAAGGTGACTGACGTTGTAAAAGTTATTATAAAATGCACTATTTTTATTCCGTCATCAAGATATGAGCTAAACAAATTGGAGAATTAACTAATCTCCCATTAGGGGTTCATTATGAAATCGGCCCTTAGAAAATGATCATTTATTGCAAGCCTCAAATGAATATTTTAGAAACAGATATAAGATTTTCTTACAGCCTTTCAATCAGCCAAGTATTAAGAATTGATTGAGTTGATTAGTACAGTTGACTGTAAAATAAATAAATAAATTATTTTATTTTTACCAGTAACGTGTTTTGTTAATTGATTTTATTAAGGTATAAGATATTTTAGAAAAAAGTTTTGATTGAAAATTTATAAAGAATTGATTGAATTGATACGTTTATACGATTATAAATGAGATATATGAATAATTATTATATTATATTATAAGTTTTGTAAATTCATATTCTTTAACGTAAGTTCTGTATGATTTTTTTGTTAACGCAACTGCGAAATTGCCTACAACACGTTGTGGCTGGGTATTTTGCATTTGTGCAAAGTCCAACATGGAGGATTACATCGGTTATTAATATAATCTGTTAGCCAACAACGCGTTCCGGATCTTTAATTTTAGAAGTTACCAAATAATAATAGCGTAATATACACATTGAAATTGTGGATGAACTCCAAAATTATTTCATGAGCCTCTATCAATAATTTCTATTGCATCATTTCCTTTTATCTTGATCTAAGTTTTGTAACAACAGGTTTTCTATATTCTCAAAAAGATACTTCCATCTTCGTTCTTTCATGCTACAGCTGGCATATAATTATGTCTAGTTTGCTCTATTCATTCACACTATAAAATATCAAAGATTCTTATCACACTTATCTAAATCTATACATTTATGTCCACTACGTTAACGGCTATACACAATTTACGTCCACTAATATTCATATTCAACAGCACATGGCAACTATAAGTACTCGGATTCCTGAAACTCGTGAGGCCGTAGAACGACAAGCAATTCAGACGCTCCTATACTAAGACTAGCACATAATATTAACCTTTTGGCCGCGATGATACGGGCGCCATGGAGTTGGAAGCCGCAAGACAGCTGCAGATTCCAAGCTCGAGTTCGGAGAGAAGAAGATTCAATGCTTGGGCAATGTGGCGGAGGCGACTGTACCCAATATTAAAAAGCAGCCAATATTCATGAGATATGAAATTCGCTGCGGGGAATCTGGATGCTGGGCCATATATGTACTTGCTGAATGAGAGGAGGTATTCGTTGCTGGGAGCTGCTATTCGAGGAGAAGAAATGAACAGGAATCAACATCCCGTCAGATGAAATCAAAGGCTGAAGAAGAGAAGTGACCATCGAACTGTATCGTGAATACCCTAAAGAAGGTTGCTCAAGTCGAGACAATAAGAGCTGATGGATGTAGATGCATTCTCCCGAGGACCATGCTCAGGTGACTACAGACACTGTAAGAGCAACGAAGAAATGGAGAATCCCGAAGCTCATCATGCAGACCAAGATGCCAATCCTTTATTGAAAGTAGTACTGGAATGCAAAGGAGGTGGAACTAGACCATTGGAAGAGATAGTTAGCCGTTCTCCGAGTTTCAGGAAGTGGATATTCGGTGCAGTGGAATTCCCTAGTTCTCCAGGATGGAATTGGATTAAAAGGGTGTTGCTGGATACCGATGGAATAGAGAACTGCAGACAGATATTAGCACCAAGAAGTAAAGTTCCTGAAATTCAGAGATCCAAAACGCCACAACAAGAGGGAACTTCGGAGTCACAATAACACTGACCAAGTTGCGGGAGCATTATTATTGGTCCAATCCGAAAGATGATGTCAAGGACTGGTAGTCGCCTCTGCTGCCAGCAATGGATCACCTAAGGACCGGAACAACTATGACATAACCTGCCTCGGGAACGGGCACGGGACGAAATCTTTTAAGGAGTGTGCAGAGTGGTATCCCATACGAACGCCGATGTACTTTTTGTCAGTCAATGAAGTGCGATATAACGATACGACCGGCCATGATCTCGAACTTCGGCGGAATGAACATTCTCTCTCGATTTGCCATGAGCCACGAGCAGTGGGTTGGGAGATATATATATATATATATATATAAATATTATTTATAATGTGAGTGCATATTTAGTTGATGGGCGGAATGAACATTCTCTCTCGATTTGCCATGAGCCACGAGCAGTGGGTTGGGAGATATATATATATATATATAAATATTATTTATAATGTGAGTGCATATTTAGTTGATGGGGAAGAAAAAGAACCTTAATCTCACAACACCTTTCTTTAACCTGCTACCGGTTTCATTAAAAATAAAATGGTGAAAGAATTAATCAAATGAGTAAAATAGACGAACATACACAGGTTAGAATTGAAGTTTTAATTAAAGGACTAGATTAAATATAATGTTGTGTTAAGTGTTCTCTTAAAAAAATATTTCATGGTATATAGGGAATAGTTCAAGGTGTGATAATCAACTGAAAACTCTTAATGTACTCTGTAAAATAAATTATTATCTGACCCGCAGTATACAAGTATGAAATCATAGGTAGGTAGCTAGGAGTTATTTTGGATTGTTATTTTTATATATACCAAATATTTGTTAATGTCTATAGTGATAGTTTTTCATACAAAAAAAAATTCAAGTTCATCTATAATCTAAATAAATGTCTGTATTTAGCGTTTTGCCGCCTGATGATGAATTTGTAATGTTATTTTGAAACCGGTAGCAGGTTAAAGAAAGGTGTGGTGAGATTTAGGTTCTTTTTCTTCCCCATGAACTATATATATATATATATATATATATATATATATATATATAGTGAGAAAATTATAATTGCTGAATGTTATAAATCTTTACGATGAGGGTAATTGGGAAAGGCAGCATAAATGCATAAATAAAAGAAGACTCTTTTAACTCAATCCGAGCTTTCGGAACTGCTCAGTTCCATTTTCAAGGATACTGAAAACATTTATTTTAAAAAATACTTAAAACATATTCTTTAGATGTATATATTACTTACGTCAGGTGAGGTTGGTTGTTAAAAATTGTTAAAAATTGTAGTCTATTATGATTCTGTAAAAATATTAGCAAAGGAGAAAAATCTAATCAAAAGAAAGTTTTTGGAGATGGTATATATTTACCAACATACAGAAACAATCAACAAAATAACTGATGTCAAGCATTTGAGTGCCATATACCTACTCATATTTACTTACATCGGAAGGTCAATTCTCCAACATAAGTGTTCTTTGAGTTAATACATAGAATTTTTATTCTACAACAAGAACATATATATTTAAATGTTTTTATATACATCAACTGTCCCTTAATCCATATTAATGCCTCACAATTTTTAACATCTTTGAAAACAACCAACCTCACCTAACGTAAGTAATATATACATCTAAAGTTTAAGTATTGTTTAAAATAAATGTTTTCAGAATCCTTGAAAATGGAACTGAGCAGTTCCGAAAGCTCGGATTGAGTTAAAAGAGTCTTCTTTTATTTATGCTCTCTTTCCCAATTACCCTCATCGTAAAGATATATATATATATATATATATATATATATATATATATTATTTATAAATAAAAAGATGTTCTTGGGGATGCAGTCATATATTCAATAGAATTCTTTGATTGAAGCCGAGCTTTCGAGAATGTTTATTCTCTTGTTCAGGGCAAAGTACAAATCGTTACAAAATTATTTCAACAACAACTTAATAGTATTAAAATAATATATATATATATATATATATATATATATATATATATATATATATATATATATATATAATTCAGGGAATTTATTAACGACTGGCTAGGATATACTTCGATTAGAAAAGGTATAAAACGGCTTCTTGTATGTGGAAATAAGAGTAACTCTTTTTTCTAGTCTAGCTTTCGAATCTTTATGGATTCTTCATCAGGATTATTTAAATTATACAAACTATGAAATTACAATGTAAACATGAAAAATATATGGTACTTACGAAGTTGAAATTTAATTAAACATTAAATATTTTGGAATAGAAGTTATCATCAGTAACAATAATCGTACATATAACAATGTTTAAAATAAAAAATGTAAATAAATTTAGAGACTAGAAAACATTTTTTATTTTAAACATTGTTATAGTGATACGTACGATTATTGTTACTGATAACTTCTATGCCAAAATATTTAATTTTTAATTAAATCTCAACTTCGTAAGTACCATATATTTTTCATGTTTACATTGTAATTTCATAATTTGTATAATTCAAGTAATCCTGATGAAGAATCAATAAAGATTCGAAAGCTAGACTAGAAAAAAGAGTTACTCTTATTTCCACATACCTGCAGAAGCCGTTTTATACCTTTTCTAATCGATATATATATATATATATATATATATAATATATTTAGAGGTATGTGTATGAGAAGGGAGACAGCTCTCTACCAGGACAGAAGAAATGCACATACAAATACAATACCTTGGAAATATTGAAACTGTATCAATCAAAAAATGTTTTTGAATTGAATTGAAATGAGGATTCAGTATTCAGTATATATTATTGGTAGCAGCAGCAGCGAGATCAACGACATATAAATCCAAGGCATTGAATTATAGCAATTTATTATGCACAAGTTAATTTGTTAAATTGTTTACGGTGTGTTTATTTATTTAAATGGTTAAATAAATTGTATTCAAGTCACCGATTGTTTGCTTACCAATTGGTTAATCAGAATCCCGTTACAATGTTATTTAACAATCGAAGCACAGGCGCTTAAAAATAATTTATTTCGGTAAAACTTCGCCTTAAATCTCTAAGCTAATAGAAAATAAGTCAATGGTATCCGTAGTCATAGATTCTATCATGAGAAACGACAATCTGTGTTAAGATGAATTTGATGTTGAGCAAACACACAATAACAATAAATTATGCTTTATTTATCTTCAAAGCAATTACAACAGATTATAGAGGATGCAGAATATGTTATTGTAAACATCATGTTTAATAAGTGAGGAAATCAAATGTTCACAGAATATATGCTTTTAGTGGTAATTGTGTAAATTGACAGCGGAACGGTTTGATGGATATGTCTAAGTAAATAATTATATTTGGAAAACAGCATTGTCCATTGAAAGAAATAAGTGTAGGTGTTGGTATACCCTACTAGGTATAAGACAAATAAAATGTTAACTGTCATAAATATTGCGCTTCTCGTATTTTTTATTAAAAAAAAAATCCATAACAAAAGATATAAATTAAAACGAGAAATTACCATAATATTGGAATCCTTCAGGCCAGCCGCGCACTAGGCATGCTTATTTCTGGTACTTCACCAGCGGAATATCAGATGGATAGCCCTTGTATATCTTCCTCCTTCGTAATGTTTGGTATAGGTACAGGGTGGCCTACGACTAGTGCCTCGGTTTGTTAGTTTACTGATTATAATGGCTACAATTTAAAATTATTCTTATTTATACAGGTTGTCCCAGAAAATTGCTATGTAACAATGTTACCTTTTTTCGGAACATGAGATGTGGAATAGATTTTGTAAGAAATTAAGTTCAGAATTATTATTTTGACTTTCAATTCAATTCAATTCCTACGACCCACAAATTTATAGTATCTTGCATCGAGTGACCCCCAAAATACCACTTTAAAATATGCATCTTTTCATAAATTGCATACATTTTTGAATTCACATGAAATGATTTTATTTTCAAAGGTTATTGGCTATCAATTAAAAGAGTCTCAGTATGTGAATTCAATCGAGGCAGACATACAGTCTGCAGAAAGGGGAACAGCGGTCCAGTTGCATACTTGATTTATAACTCGCTTCTCAATGAAGAATATTCAGATGGTCGACTCTTCTCAACACATCGGGGCAATATGCATTGAAAATTCTATCATCCATTCGAATTTGTCCCGCTCATGAAGAAGGAAATCAACAAATACCTTTTGCGTAACATTTTAATAACCTCAATGCTAATCATATCCTACTATCTTGAAAATAATATACAGAAAAGAATATACAGGGTTATTCATTATGTTTTACTCACACCAACAGCTGTTACGAGTGGAAGAAAAAAAACTTTAAACCAAAAAGTTTTATGTTTTTTCAAGTAGTATCTCTTGAAAATAGCGAAAATAAAGAAATCACTTTACAACTATACAGACAATTAATTGATCATCCTGTATATTACTAGCTAGTATGTTTTTGATTTCAAATATATATAATTTGTTGGCATTTGGTTCAGCTACTTATCAAATATTTGATTGTAAACATATTTTTCCACAATTTTTGCTATAAAAATTATCAAGATCTCTCTATGAGAAACCGGTCGGCAAAATCAAACTTAATAACACTCTCCCCGAGCCATTTAATGTGGAGTCTGGTGTTGGGCAAGGGTGCATCCTCTCGCTGTACTGTTTAATATATATAGCGAGCATACAATGAGGATGGTCTTGGATGGCTGGGATGAAGGTATAGAAATTGGTGGAAAGAAGATAAGCAACCTTAGGTACGACGATCTGGGAGGAGTGAAGTGCCAACCCGGCGCGTCTCCAGGTGGCAGATAGGAGGGGGCCTCTAACGATGATTTTTATATGAGAAGGGGGCCTGCGGGGAAATAAGGCTCATTGAGACTAAAAACTCAATTGGCAGCCACGAATAACCTGCCGCGGACCAACTTCACCTGTCCCAGCTGTAGTGTCGTGGCAAAGGGAATTGCACTCAGGTACAACGATGCCAGGTGTGCTTTTGAGCTAACCTCGAAACCACCCTGTCAAACCAACGCATCCTGGTCGTCTGTAGTCATGTCTCGCGGGCCAGTGATGCGGGGGGGTCTTGGCTCAACCGCCCGGACCAAGAGGAAATAACCTCATCAAATATTCTAAATCCAAGGCGGGAAACCAGGCCGAGGGATGCATGGCCAGATAAAGGACTGGTCTCTACTGGTTTTGACCTTGGAGCACAAGGGGGAACTCCATTGTATTAACCCCTTACTCCTGCATGCGGGGCTCTGCAGAAGTGGACCGATTTGTCCCCAGCTACTCGTGGGAACTTTATGGAAAAATCACATAATCCCAAACTCACCGGAGGAGAGATGGAGAAAGCCTCCACCTCTTCATCCGGGCTCCCTGTAAAAAAGGGAAATGCCAAACGGCAAAGGAATCGTCTGCCATTCGACCTGCCGAAACTCGGACAGCCGGGCGGCAGAGACGATCCACTGAGACAGGGTCTCAGTGGAGCAGAAGTGCGGAAGTACCTGCGACTCCTCCATCAGGACTTGCACCTGAGGAGGCCAGAAAACAGGCTCTTCAACACTCCATACCACCTACTGTCCCGACCCCGAAGGTAACACCGACGGGAAAAGGGACAGGAAAGAGAGGCGCGGAGCATATCACTCCTCCGGAAAGGCCTCAGCCTAAAAAGCCGAAAACAACTGCAGCAAAAACCGGGCATGCCACTGGATACGCTGCAGCTGCCAAGGCCGTAAAGGCTATTCGTGTGGGTATCATACCCAAAGATTACCCTAGAGTAATCCTTGAAGTGGAAGAGATGTGCAGTGGAGAGGTGAAGGGAATGCACTTCACCGGTATACATTTCCGCTGTGGAATGATGCTGGTGGACTGCGGTTCTCAGGATTCGGCGGACGGGCTCATTGGAGTAGTGCCGGCCTTGAGGTCTTGGGAAGGACCCGAGTTAGTGGCGGTGGAGGAGAAAAACATCCCCAAACCCGTCACTGTAACGGTGTACAGGTTACACCTGGCTCAGTACCGGAGCCTGGAAAGTTCTCAACTCCAAAAAGAAGGGAACCGGTACTGTCCTCATGATTGGGATCAATCACCAATCAGGAGAGGCCCTGAAGGCAGAAGGATGCGTCTTAAACTTTAGGTTTGGACGTGTGTCTGTCTCGGGGCTAGGACAGAAAAATAAACCTGCGGGAGGTACAAAAGTTGCGGAGATGCCCTCCAACTCTACGGACTCCGGTGTGCAGGATAAAACTGCTAGCTCAGGTCTGGTCGAGGCCTCTGCTGGCTCTGCCAAAGAAGCCGGGGCGGCAGAGAAATTCTCTGCAGTCCTGGGGGAAGGGCGAACCCATGCGGGGGTCGAGGCCATAACCCGAGATACCCGCTCGAGCTCCAAGGAGACTACCCTCCCGATGGATCTTGATAAGGGACAGGAGGAACGAGAGGAGGGGGGAAATAGAGTCTGGACTACCCAGCCCCTACACCCCAGACTACAGCACCTTCATCCCTTTCTCCAAGGTGGCGCAAGTGAACTTTCATCACGCGAAGGGAGCTTCAGCAGTGATTGCAAGGCTATTTACGAAATCCCAACTGGATTTTGTACTGGCAAAGCAGGCCAAATTAAAGGTTTGGCATCTAAAGACTCAGAATTGATCTATGACCAGAGGCAGGAGTCCCCTCGTGCCTGTGTGATCATAAGAATAAACATAAATTACACATGTGTTTCAGAATTCATGACTCGGGACCTAGTTCCAATTCTAGTACACCTCAACACTGGGGGCATCAACCGAGACATAGTTATTGCATCTGCTTATTTCGCTGGAGACAATCCTGCAATAACTCCAGTCGAAGCTCAAGAGCTAGTGCAATACTGCAATAGCAGACAACTGCCAGTCATCATAGGCTGTGATGCCAATGCGCACAACGTTATTTGGGGAAGCACGAACAACAACCCTAGAGGTGAGTGCTTACTTGAATATCTCTTAGCTAATAATCTAGAAACCCTTAATGTGGGAACAACCCCCACTTTTATCATGAGAGCAAGAGAAGAGGTCCTGGACTTAACAATTGCCAGCCTTACTGCGAGGAATAACGTATTTGATTGGAGAGTGATGGAGGAACCTTCTCTCTCCGATCATAGGATTATAGAGTTTAGGATTGCGGGGGAAGTAACCTCACTGTCTCCAACTCGTAACCCTAGAAATACAGATTGGTCTAAATATAAGACCCTTTTGAAGCAAAACTTGCAACAGATCGAAAGTAATGGGGTCAAACACCCACACTGCGATCTGGATCAAGAGGTCGAGTTGCCCACTCTCAAAAGCTCGACCAAACAAGGAAGCACCTTGGTGGAAGAAAAACCTGTCAAACCTCAGATTAGAGGTCCGTCGGCTCTTCAACAGGGCCAAAAGAGACGATAATTGGCAGGGCCACACCGAGAAGCTCACACAATACAATTAGGAGATCAGGAAGGCCAAGAGGCTTCACTTTCAAGCTTTTTGTGAAAAGATCACTTCGACTCCTACTGCAGCCAGATTGCAAAAAGTCATGGCAAAAGGGGCAATCAGCCCCTTAATGTCGCTCAAGAAGCCAGACGGGTCATACACTGAGGGAGAAGAGGAGCGATCTGCTCTACTTCTCAAAACACACTTCCCAGGAAGTGAACCCCTCAGTAGTATTGACGTAGCAATCCAAACCAAGAATCGTAAGGAAGATTGGAGTATTGCTAAGAAGATATTCACAAGACAAAGGTTGGAATGGGCAGTCAACACCTTTCAACCTTATAAATCACCGGGAGTAGATGGCATATTCCCAATACTCCTACAGAAAGGAATGGAGGAGATCCTTTCCCATTTCCTGAAGATTACAAGAAGCTGCCTATCACGGGGCTTTATACCTAGCATATGGCAAAGAGCCAATGCCAATAATCTTCATACCGAAAATAGGGAAGAAAAATGGGACTGATCCCCGATCTTTCCGACCTATCTGTTTAACATCGTTTCTACTGAAAACGATGGAGAAAGTAGTGGATAACTACATAAGAACAGAGATTCTGAAGGACAAACCACTTCATAAATGTCAGCATGCATACAGGGCGGGGCGTTCAACAGAAACAGCGCTGTATCAGCTAACTGAGGTCATTCAGAGTTCTCTGAGCAATAAAGAAATCGCAATGTGTGCCTTCCTGGAAATATCTGGGGCTTTTGACAACACCACACATGTGTCAATCAGGGAGGCACTCATACGGCGAGGAGTGAACAAGACCGCTATCAAATGGATGTATGAGATGTTGAAGACGAGAATAGCTGAGGCCCAAGTAGGTGATCATACCACCTCTGTTGAAGCTACTTGTGGAACACCTCAAAGAGGAGTAATATCTCCCCTCCTATGGAGCTTAGTAGTAGACGAGTTACTCCACAAACTCACGGAGCTATGCGAATTATTGCAGGAGAGCCTCAGAACTATTGAGCAATGGTGCTTGTCAGTGGGGCTTAGCATAAACCCATCCAAGACCACAATTATTCCATTTACTAGGAAAAGGAAACTTCCAGCTATGAAACCTATCACTTTGAGTGGAGACATAATAAGCTGGAAGGCTGAAGTCAAATATCTGGGATTAACACTAGATAGCAAGCTTCTGTGGAACAAGCATATTGAGGCTACTGCTAGCAAAGCAATAAAGGCCTTAATGGCGTGCAGAAATCTGACTGGTAAGACTTGGGGATGTAACCCAAAAATACTGCGATGGATGTACGTCATGATTGTAAGACCGATAATATCATATGGGTCAATAGCCTGGCATGGCAAGGCAAGTCAGAGCAATACGAGGAAAAAAATAGTTATTGTCCACAGGTAAAATTAAACATGGCATCGAAACATGTTTTAAAGTTTGCATCCATTATAGCCTTCTTCAGCAAAGAAGAAAAACTTGAGTTCGGAGGAAACTCTCATAATAGAATAGACCAGTCATCCAATGAGAAATGGCTCATGTGTCGGAAAAATCGCTTGACTTCAAGCAATTTTTGTGTGGAAATAAAACATAATTATAAATAGAATATATTTATTTATTATTTGTCTCATATTCTAATATAAATTGAAATATAATATACATAACAGAATATTGGAAGAACGCATACTTATTAATCACATTATAAAACAAAAGGCTTAAGGATTACTCCAGTATTAGAATTTTATATCAAATTTTGTAATCATTGTATTTTCTATAAAATTATATTATTCAATAAATATAACCAATACTGAAAAGTATTAGAATTCAGTTAAAGTTAAATTGTACTTTTTATTAACAATAATAACAAATATTTCCATTCGACTTCATATCTCAATACTTATATTTTCTTTTATTTGCAAGTATATAATATTTTCTTGTCTTTTTATGTGACATCGTGCGGTTTCTATTACATGACATAATAAATTTCAAGCTAAACAGATTGGAAAAAAAGTATTTGCCAGTTTCCATTTAGCAGAGAATCACTCATATAGAAATTTAACTTTATAAAACTGGACAAGAGTACAACTTAATCTTCACATTTCTTATATAAAACCTGTACTTCCCGAAAAGGGAAGGCTACACATACTTGAAATATTATTGAGGAGCATATTCCATATTTTTGGATTGAATGCAATAAATTTCTTTACAATCCAAAATAATTCTTCAGTTTGTAAAATTGCTAAAGCACGAAGGCATACATATTTTATTTTTGTTTCTGCTCGGTATTCTAGCCATAAATTTTACAAATAAGACTTCATGAAGAGCATATAACCATGTATAGAAAATATTTGCGACAATTTTACTGGATATATTAAATCGAACAGCCAAATCTTCATTTAAAAGATTTAATTTCAATTTCATGAGTGTCAATAAAATATGATATTGATTGATATGAAATTTGGATTATTGATAACTGGCTTTGGTAATAATTTAAGGGACATGACTCAAATAACTTAAATAAGGTTAAAAATACTACCTTTGAAGGCAAACATGTATGACTAGTGATTTTCTCATCACTACTTTCTATATGGTGAAAAGAAAAACTGCCACTTTATATTTTAAATTGTTCTTGGCATTCTTCTAACTTTTTTAAAATAATTTTCAGCTTTAGCACTAGCTGTAACACTAAACAGAAAAGAATTTTTTGAACAATTTTGTTCTTCTTCATCAAGTTCCTACACAGTACTCGACACTGAAGACACAAATTCTCAGTAACATCTTGTAATGTTGTGCCAGCATCTTCTTGATCGTCGATGATGCTAAACCCTAGTCGTGCCTCTTATACATTTTCTTAACATTTTCTACAAAAACAACAATAGTCAAAGGAAATCAACTTTACATACACACATTTAGAAAGATGTAAAGAAATAAAGTGGACTTACTTTTTCTACTTTCTTAGTTCCGGAAGTTGATGGTTGATCGTTGAAGCCCTTCATTTTATTGTGTTCGAAAATTGATGGGCCATTTTTTCGATCACCATCTTTGAAATAGCATGCACATATCAATGAATGTTTCGTACGTGATTTATCCTTTCTTCTGAAAAAAAAAAACATTAAACCCTGTTGTACTCACAATGGGTAATACCAAGTCTGTCGTTCAGGACCTTCTTCAGTAATTTGCACATAGTGCATGTTATTGAGTTTGGACTGTATGAGGTGGGGACATCTTTAAGTTTATTGAGCTTCAATATTGGCACTAAGTACTATTGCTTTGGTATAGTTCGGGAAAATTATGATTTATGAATATATCATTGTATAAATCTAATAAAATGAGTTTAACTTTGTATGGAAGGTGTTTCAAGAAAATAGGAGGAATGCCATCAGGGCCAAGGGCTTAATTCTTTTGTTTAGATAAACTGTAATTTAGTTCTTGCATTGTTATAAGTTTGTTGAGATGACAGTCTGTTTTATGCATAGAAATATCTAAGGACTCTTTGGATTTCTTGTATTCAACGACCGAAGGGGCTAGATTTTGATTGCTGGAATTATATTGATCCTCATCTTTGGCGATTTCTTCCATGCACTAAACTAATTTATTATTGTGTGAGAGCGTATTTGTAGTGTTAGAAGAATTTTTGCCCTTAAGCTTACGTATTTTATTCCATATGGTTTCATTTGGCGTGGACACGCGTATGGTGGAGAAGTAATCAATCCAAGAGTTCCTTTTACTTTATTTCTTATATAAGGTAGCGGGTTTTAGCACACATGAATTCCAACAAGTTTTCCATCGTTTTATGTCTTTTTAGGACATCAATTGCATCGTTACTTGCAGCCCTTACTACTTTTATTTCATTGTTCCATCGGGGTACTAATGAGCGAAGACATATTTTAGTTTTTCCGATTGTTGAAGCTTGTAATAGCTTCGTTTATGTAACTGTTAGGGACAAAGTTGAGATTTAAGTCTTTCATTATTTTCCAATGCAGTACTGGTGCGAGTGAAGGACTACAGAATGAAATACCAATATTAAAAAAGGTGCCATTGTATGAATTGAATCTTGTGGGTTCTGCAGTATTCATTAGAATAAGATTTGTGATATTTATGATATTTTGTAGAAGATTAAAATATTTATCAGTCCTCGCGTTACCCCAAATCATATTATGGCAGTTAAAGTGAGAGTTATCCTGAGTAGATAGACATGTATCTGCCATCACACACTCTTTTCTAGGATTTTTGAAGAACTACAAAATCTTTAGTATCTACAATATCTTGATTGAAAGAGATGTATATTCTCCTCCTATAAAAAAACCTTATTAGATAGGTGTTGTAAATAAAAACCATCTGTAATAAATGGTCTAAATGATAGTGAAAACCATAACAAAATACATTGCAGGCTTTAAAAAAAGTAACTGGACAAACAGAAATATGGACAACGAGGCATTTTGTTTTATAGTATGTAGGGAAGCTGAGGTGACCTAAAAGTTGATCGATAGATAAAGTAATTCTGGTTCTGAAACGAGTTAGAGAGCTAGAAGAAAAAAAATCTTCACGTGCATGATCTCAGATGGAAGTTCCCATTATGACAGAATTAATTATATTTTTCTAAAATTTGAATATAACTTCTTAGAAGATATTAAGACAACCATACAAAAATTTATCGGTAACTCAGTATCAGACGTGTCGTAATATTGTGACGTGAAAGCTATTCAGTCTTTATGGCAACTGTACGTGTCAGATAAAATCATAATGTTAATCTAAACATTTGATAGATATGAATACCTACTGCCCTATTATTCACAACAGATACACTGTATATTTATGATTGTCTAGATAGCTTGAGAGACGAGAACAAAACAATACAGGGTGTCCCACGGTCATGGCCTATTAGAAATTTCTGGAGAATGACAAAAGCTATCGATCTGAAAATTTTATGGCTTCTATTAGACATTTCAACCTATCTTTGGAATATATTTTTATAAAAAATAACTTCCGGTTTTGCCGGAAGTAATAACAACTATTATTTCAAATGGGATACCTCATATTTCCATACATTTTTGAGTTCTACACAAAATTATGAGTAAGATGGATATACCTTTCCCTATACTTAAAGTTGATAGTTTTAGAGTTATTTAATTTTATTCCTTAAAAATCGACAAATGCGAGTTGATCGAAAATATGTCATAACTTTTTTGTTATTTGCTTGACAAACATGGAGTTTGAATTTTTGGAATCTCTGCACATTATTTTGAAGATTTCGTTATGATTTTTCTTAATTTCCTGAGAAATTATTAGAGAAAAATCGATGTGAAGATGACTTAATTTCTAACTCTAATAACTTTCTTATTTCAAATAGAACACCTTGTATTTTGTTGCACTAGCATATGCAAAATTAAAATACCTTCCATATCTAAAGCTGATAGATTAAAAGTTATTGAACAATTTCCGATTTTTTAACAACTATTTTGTATTACCTTAACTTTGGAACGCATCAAAATGGTAACAATAGTTACCACTTATTTATCTCAGTGTCAAAGTGTAAAATTAAAAATTGTCTCATTTATAGTTTTTTTATTGAAATTAATCACAATCGTGAATCAAGAATACACAAATGCCGATCTGCACAACCTTTTCGCAATAGGATTGTCGCAAGAAAATGCAGGACGTTTAACGCCCGAAATCAGAATTTGCCACCGATGACTGCAAATAAATATTGCCGGATTCTAGATAATTTTGTTCAATATGGCCAACAAAATGCTCCAAGAAATCGTATTCTGCCGATTTCCCCTGATAAAGCAATGCAATTAAATCTGATATCTTAAAAGTTATAGAACAATTTCAGATTTTTTTCAAAAATTATTTTAATTATCATTATTATAAGTGTTCAAAGTGCCCCCCATTTACTTCTAAACATGCGATAAGTCTTAATTCCACACTGGATGTTGCATTTCTTATTTCTGCAGGGTCTAGATCTGCTAAAGCATTTTGTACCCGATTTCTTAGGTCTTCTATCGATTGCACTGGAGGACGGTTAGTATAAACTTTTTCCTTTATGACCCCCCACAAATAAAAATCTAGGGGCGTTAGATCTGGATACCTTGGTGCCCAATTCCAGGGACCCAAGCGCCGAAACCCCCTGTCCTCAAACATTTCATAAAGTTCTTCGGTAACTTCATGGCTGCATTATGGCTTCGTTAATTGGCAAGTCATCTACAAAGTGTGTAACGATGGTGCGCAATATTTCAAGATATTTTTCGCTGTCCAACACTTCTTCGTTAATATAAAACTTAAGTGCGTTGTCTTTTATAAGAGCAAAAACTTTGAAACTGAATTTAACTTGAAAGATTATTTTTTTAGTTAAAGATTCCTTCTCGCGAAAATTGGCTTCATCTGTCCAAATTATTTTTTTCATAAAGTTTTCGTCTTCTTAGATTTTTAGAAGAAACATTTCGCAAAATTCTACTCTTCTAGGACCATCTTGGGGGTGTAGATGTTGAACTTGTGTGAACTTAAAGTCATGCATTTTGTGCTGTTTTAAAACTCTTTGAATTGACGATCTTGCAACACGTAAGTCATGTTCAGCGCTTCGAAGCGACGCTTGAGGATTTCCGTAAAAGTAGGACAATACGGTAATTTGTGTTACTTCATCAGCGGTAATCGGAGGAACACGATTTCTTGGAGCATTTTGGTGGCCATATTGAACAAAATTATCTAGAATCCGGCAAAATTTATTTGCAGTCATCGGCGGAAAATTCGGATTTCGGGCGTTAAACGTCCTGCATGTTCTCACGACAATCCTATTGCACTCTCCATAAATTGTAAAAAGGTTGAGCAGATCGGCATTTGTGTATTCTTGATTCACGATTGTAATTAATTTCAATAAAAAAACTATGAAAGAGACAATTTCTAATTTTACACTTTGACACTGACATAAATAAGTGGTAACTATGGTTACCGTTTTGATGCGTTCCAAAGTTAAGGCAATACAAAATAATTGTTAAAAAATCGAAAATTGTTCAATAGCTTTTAATCTATCAGCTTTAGATATGGAAGGTATTTTAATTTTGCATATGCTAGTGCAACAAAATACAAGGTATTCTATTTGAAATAAGAAAGTTATTAACGTTAGAAATGAAGTCATCTTCACATCGATTTTTCTCTAATAAAAATCACAACGAAATCTTTAAAATAATGTGCAGAGATTCCAAAAATTTAAACTCCATGTTTGTCAAGCAAATAACAAAAAAGTTATAACATATTTTCGATCAACTCGCATTTGTCGATTTTTAACGAATAAAATTCAATAACTCTAAAACTATTAACTTTAAGTATAGGGAAAGTTATATCCATTTTACTCATAATATTGTGTAGAATTCAAAAATGTATGAAAATATGAGGTATCCTATTTGAAATAACGGCAAAACCGGAAGTCATCATTTAGGAAACCTAATTAAACCAAATTGACGAAGCAAATATTTTGGCGGCTTTTGAAGCAAATACTTTGTGTAGAACTCTTGAGACTTTATTAGAAGTTCGAGAATCTTGACTCCACTTAATTTTAAATAAATATAATTAATTACCATAGATCAACATTTAATAAAGTTTTGTCATGATTCGCTTTCGTACGAGAAATCAGATGAAGCTAATACAACCACTGCTGGTATTTTTAATATATAGTAATATTGGTATTCAGTAGGATATAACATAGAATATCTGGTATTTAAAGGAAACGCAAATATTTGAAGATATATTACTCAATCTACTTGATAATGTTTCTTTATCAAAAATAAATTAGTTAATTTTTCTTGAGCTTCGCAACATTCTTTAACAATATGTATCGAGACACACGTGCCTTCATGAAAATCGAATATAGTATTACAGTAAAGACCCTTTGACAGCTAAAATTAATTGATCAGGATCAGGTAGGAAATACAAGGTTCTGGTTTTCATAATACCTCTTTTGGATCTAGAATCGTATATGGGCGGGTTGAAGAGACCAGATCAAATCTAATGAACTTTTTGAGGAAACCAAAATCAAATCGCGTTATATATACATATATATATATATATATATATATATATATATATATATATATATAAAGAAATCCCGACACTCGTAGCCATCGGATAAGAAAATTTCACGGTTTTTAATTTTTTTATCACCTTTAGGGAAAAATGCTTTAGACAAAAGTTATAGGTACGTCTATAAAACAAAAATATTATTTAAGACATTTATTCTATAGCTACTTTTTGCGAAATTTTAAAAAAATTTGGTCGGCTGCTAGTTAACGAACTCCACCAAAATATTTACATGATCAATTCTTACAGCAGATTTGAGTTTGATAGCTATATAAATACTTCTGCTTCCCATGGGCTGGAGGTTCTCTATTATTACATGTGATGGCATTTTTGAATCTGAGGTAACCAATCATGGATAAGACATATTCAAGTATGAACACCAAGATATGTTTTTTTCTGCAGAAGGCTTATTGATGAGATCATCTAGGTCTTCGGAGTAGTTTTCCACCACATGTTGATATACTGTTAAATTGTGAACGTTTGAGTCGTTTCATTATAGAGGTGTCAGATTTTCTATTTGGATATCATTCTTCTCACAGTATCTGTATTATCAGGACAGGGTGAAAAATCCAGGTTCTTCTTTTCTCTGCTCTGATTTTGGCCATTGAATGCATATTAACTTTGATCCAGTGTGAATAATGAGTTATGATTAATGATTATGTTTTTCGAGTTAAGACAGTTTAAAGTTGCACTTTAAGATTCTGATAAAGCTATCAGCGATACATTTTCTCCTAGCTTTTTGACGTTATATCTTTAACTATAAATTATAAAGGCTCTATAATTTTCTGGACAACTTTTAAAGCTCTAAAATAATTGCATTTCACAAATAGGGTTGCTGTCTATAGGATAAGCTTAAATGTTTGCGCACAGTTTGTTTTGTGGGGCTAACTGTTTACTTGCACTAATGCTTATACAATACAGCTTCAGTAGGTAATTCAGGCAAATATCCTTCCAGCCAATGCCGGCTTATCGAGGTATCTGGACTACTGGGACTATTTACCATTTGATTCAAAATTTTGTGCTAAAAACTTAAAAAATCATTCCATTATAAACCTATAAAACTACAATATATGCACATACTTATTTAGCATATAACTTAAACTAAATAATTTAATGTACATAATTTTTGACCAATCCTATTTTTGGCTAGAACTATTTTCTTTTAGTCTTTTGAATAGCAATATGTCTTGAATTGGAAAATCATTTTCCTCTGCCGATTGAATGGACCTCACAGTGTCACCGTGTTTTACTCTCTACACAATTTCTCCTTCAATGTCTGATTCATTTTCTTGGTCTATTCTAAATATTGCCTCGTCTATTAGTAAAAGAATTATCGTCACACACAATATATTGATTTGAGAATGACACTAAATGATGAAGACCAGTATTATTATCATATATTGGAATTAATTATAAAAGGAATAAGGTGGTGTTGCTTTGTTGTTCAGTTAGCGAAATCTTTAGACAGATTGCTTTATTCACCGTTAAAATACAAAAATATTCTATGGTTTTTTCAAGAGAATATATGAAAAAATACAAACATAAAATACAAACATACATAATCTATACAAATAGATAACACTAACAATTACATTACATCATTTCACAATTTCATATTCTATACTTCTTTATTATATAGTGAATTTGAAAGATAATAATTCCTCAAAATTGTAGAAAGCATTATCTAAACACAGAGTCTTGATATGGTTGTTAAAATTAACTTTATATAGGGTTTTAACGTTATATGGAAATTTGTTGTAAAAAAGTGTAGCGACCATAATACTTTTTTTGGCAGTGGTTTAATCTTATAAACTCGATTTTTATTTGGATAGATTAGGGAGTTATTGGAAATATATTTTTACGTCAGGCGGTATTAAGGGGTTGCCTTATTTTAATTAGGTCTTCAACTTATCGAAAAAATATAGACTTATTGGAACGCACCCTTTAAATTCACAGTTTGTCTGGATAAAGAGCAGCTATATCTAACTTCATACGTTTATCTGCGTCTTTGCTCTGTTGTTTAAAAGTGATTCGCCTAATTTTAACACAAACAAACCAAATATTTGAAAGTTGTAATGAAATCATGTTTTAATGGGGTTAGATTTGTTGAATAAAGGAAATAAGTAAACCTTAAATACTTACGGTAACTAGTCGTAAATAGAGGAAGGCAGTATTTTGCTGCTTGCTTGCTTGTTTATTGACTCTGCTACGAGGCAATTGCCAGCTCAGTTTGGGTGTGGTCTCGATGTTGACTGGCTCTGGACTGTACCGGGACCACTAATTGTAATTCTTAATATTTTTAACAATAAAATTTAATGCAAGGAATGTCAAGGAAGAACCAGGATTAGGCTTTGATCCGATTGTAACCATCACGCCCTTGTGATTATCCCCGAGGTGTTCCTCCTGTCTCCTCCACAACGTGCTATCACGTGCATTTAACCTCCAAAGACTTTTTAGGAATCAACTTCTTCACAAAATCAAACCCAGAACTACACTTGATGATCACGGCAAAGGACTTCCCTATCCCTAACTCCCTTCTCAGCTCGCACTTACCAATAAAAAAGAGCATACAAATAAACAACTACTAGCCAACACAAGAAAATAGAAGATGTAGATAAACTATATTAAGCAGAAAATGAAAAAAAAGAAGAAAAATGTTCAGTATATGGAAATAGTCAGACAGAGCCATATGTCGCTAAATAGTTCTGTCGGTGAAACTAAGAGAAGGGAAAGTATAGTAGATATGGAAATACATTTTCGGGACATGGGTAGCCGTTACAATATGTTTTAACTGTAGCATGAAAGGAGTTCATTGCCATATACACATGTGATACAGTTTCTTGGAGTATCTAGACAATCTTCGTGTTATGTTCAAATGCCTCAAGTAGAAGGGTGATGTTTTTGTGCACCAATAAGGTCCAGTGATTGTTCGCTATCGTGAGTTTTGTCTCGTCATGATAATGGATACCTAATGTGTTTTTGATCTGTTCGATGATGTATTGTCAAATTACTGATGGGACCAGCAAGATAATCCTGAATATTATAGCACGAATTAGGGCTTCATTCTGTAGAAGTTTACATTAAATTTTTGATAGGTCTTGGGGTTGATTATAGTAGCGGAATTTTTGGAAATTTCTTGTATGTCAATAGGGCTGTGAGATTTATGTTGTAATTTGTCCTTAATTTGGGATTGTCTAAAGAACCTTGTATCCGATGTTATATTGTATATTATCTCGAACGTGCCTACCGAAACGTTCTTGCTTCCACCTTCTGTACTTCTGTGCATTTACGAGCTAGATTGTAATAATATGAAATTCTATTGTTCACATCTCGGATGTATTTGGTTAAAATTTCATTCTGACTGTATATATTTTCGGGTGGTCTATTGGTTGTGTGACCAAAAACAAACTTATACGGTGAAAGACCGTGGGTTTGTCGATGATCGGTTGTTGCAGATAATTGCATCAGCTCTTATCATTTCAAAAAGAGTTCCAAGGAACATTCCTATGGATACATTGGATAAAAGGTGTCCTACACTAGAGTGTATGGGATTTATGTCAAATAAGCTGTATAAGTCTTTAAATAAACCGTTATGTAATTCTCTTCTGTAATCGCAATGAAATATTTATCAATTCGTCAAGTATTGTTATTAAAGTCCTGAATAGAAGATGTTGATTTTTTTGAAAAAAGATCTTGAAGTTTCTATTACGACTTGACAAAATTGGGTAGCATGCGATCGGTATATTGAAGTATTTTCTGTTCTCGATAGTTCTACTAGTGAATATGTTTTCTTTATTATAATCTTTGCATTCTTCTCCAATAAATAACATATGTTTTACGATGAGTTTTCTTAAGGCTGTTTTAGTGGAAAGCGGAAATAATGTTTTCATTTACTTTGTTCAATAGTTGGTTACTAGTAGGTATAGCCGATATTAGAGAAGACAATCAATAAATAAGTTTTGTAAAAATTTTGTAAATTCTTCCTATATACGTTCGCTGCAAATGTCCGTCGTTTCTTTGATTTTATCGTCTGGTTTGTTTGTAAGGAGGACAAAATATTGGGATAGTCTTTCTTGAAATTTGAGGCACTCTTTCGTAGTCGTATTCCTTTAATTTAAATCACCGAAAAGCTAATCGGCTCCCTGGGTACTAGAGAAAAACCACGTAAGAGGTTTATGGTCAGTACCTACACTCCGTAACTTTTTTCCATAAAGGTGCGGCCTAAAGTTTTTTATAGGCCCAACTATCGCTAGAAGCTCTCTCTCGTACCAGATTTGCAAAGAGTTTTCGATGTATAGGCAATTGGAAGATCTTCAGACGAGGGATCTTTAGAAATAACTGAACCAATCGCCTAGGCATTAGCATCAGTCCTTAATATAAAAGGTTCCTTGAAGATTGGGTATAAAGTAAGGGCTTGTTTTTATCCATTAAATGATTCTAGGCAATCTGAGATTTTCAACAATTGAAATTTTAGAGAAATCTGGGATGAATGCGATAATATCCAGTCAAGCCAAGAAATTATTCTATATCCTTTTGCTTGCAAGGTTGAGGGAAGTTCTGGATACATTTTCGAATCCAGCTTAACGCCTTTTTTCGTAATGAAATGAACTAGATACAAAACTTCTTTTTGTGAAAGTTCGCAATTGTCTGGTTGTATAATAAGAGGTATATGCAATTCTTTTAATTATTCAATGTGCTCATGGATAGCTAGCGAGTATATTAATATGTTGTCGTTCTCGACGAATGTCCTTAGGCTTTATTTCGGATCGAGCGTAGAAAAATATTGGCATGTGCTAAGCTGGTCTAATAGATCTCGTATATTTCGAAGGGGGCATTTATCACTTACTGTAACGTCAATTAGTTTTCCACGGCTCTCCATGTCCGTTTTCCGGATGCGTTTAACTTTTTTTTCGGCACAACCTATACGGGAGCAGACCAGGGCGAATTTGATGGTCTTACAATGCCTTGCTCTTGGAAACCGTCACAATACTGATGTTTTCCAACTAGTTTGCTCAACCTGATTTCATTTTGATCAACAAGATTCATCAACTTGATTCATGAACAGGTTCGATCATCTTAAGGGCATATTTTAGATTTGTTCTAACTTCGATCCTTGACACTATCCAACTAGTCAGCCAGCTGAGTTTTGAATAACAATACAAAAATTATGTACCTATACCACTCAGGGAACCTTGGTTGAAACTGAAATATATATCCTTTCGGAAATGTATTTTTTTTGTTTTACACTGTATAAATCAACCAAAAATTCCTGCAGTCATATCAATATTTGGACACCTTTACTTTAGTTTGTTGTAAACACACTCACATTGTTATCAAATAAATGCCAAACTAGGCTTAGTTTCCGAAACATTTATCACAAATAGTATATCATTCTTTAGGTACACATTTAGTCAGTGAACAATATTTATGAATGAACCATGCAATATCAATTTGCAGTTGTGCAACTATTTAAACAAGCATTTCAAAATGAAACGCTATCATATTTGATGTTAAGTCTAAATAATTTATAACACAAAAACTTGAGTATATATAACAACTATTTTCAGAGATGAACATGCTAGTTGTATTAAACTATTTTAGTGATGGCAAGGTGTCAGTTACCTTTCGAAATACTTGACGCTGATCAAAGTATTCGAAACAAATATTTTCCGAATGCTTTGATTGGTGAGTTAATATCAAATTGTCAACACTGCTAAATTTTGAGAAAACATCGGTACTCTAATTATATACAAATTTTTAGCACAAGAAGGCGTTTTGGTTGGTCCAAAGAAATATTTCCTACCACCATCTTATAGAGAATATGGCACCGATATCTACAACTTTGAAGCTAGACGAGATGACGTTTACCTAGGAGGCTATATGAGGTCAGGTAGGTGAAAGTAATCTACATATTTGATATTTGATTATTTTATAAACTAAGTAAAGATTAATATCTAATGATATTAGGTACTACACTGCATTGTGAAATGGTTTGGCTCATAGGAAATAACTTGGACTATGAGAGGGCAGCCAGTAAAAAGATTGATGATAGATTCCCGCATATCGAGTAAGAATATGATATGTTTATGATTTGTTTGTAGGACTTTATTTTATTTTTAGCTTTGCTTTGCTGAATCCTGAAAAAGCTTATCTAGAAGACAAGTTAAGTTTGACAGCTATTAAACATCAAATGCATCGACGGTTTATCAAATCACATCTACCAATTAGCCTCCTTCCACCAAGCATTTTCAAAAGTGGAGCCAAGGTATTATACAAATTTATTTCAGAAGTTTGAAAGTCAGTTTCCTTCTTGTGAGTGAAAACAAAAGACACGCAAAGATTAAGAACTTGATCTTCACCTAGACCTAGAAATATGGTTAATGTTTTTTGGCATTATATATAACAACGGTAGTCAAGTGTTCATTTATCACAAGACCCTAAATATAGCAATGGTGATTGGATATCAATTAAAGCAGATGATAGAACATATTTAATTGAAACTGCAATAAAATGCCTCGTTAAAAATCGAAATAGCTGGGTCAAGCGTTTCTCACCTCAATTTCAGATAGCGTTTCTAGAAGGTTTCTTCAGAAGAAAATTGAGAGAAAAGTAAACATAATTTTCTGGAAACAAGGGAAATCTGATTTAATTATATGAGATTAACTTTTTATTACAAAATTAATATGCTTTTCCATCTTGTTCAAGATTATCAATTGAAGTTTTCATCACATTTAATATTTTACTAACATTACAACTACTATACAGTATTAAAATCTACACGGTTCGTTCTCCCAAGATAATACTGAGCATCTCAAATATTTTTTTAACTATTTGGTACCCTCATATATCAAGAAAATGTTCAGCCAAGTTTAGTGAATTACAGTTTGAAAGATTCTTATTTTGGCATCTAAAACAGCAATTATTTGAAATACCTATTTTGTGAAACTCACCTTACTTATATTACCGTAGTTCGGAACCCTTAAGTTTGATTGATTTATTCTCATCTAATTGGTCCAGATCTACTGGAAAGTTCATGTTCTTGAAGGAAGATCCAGATATGGTTTCGCTGTATCTGCCTTAAATCTAATATTTGCTTCAAAATCTGCTGTGCCGATGAAATTCTATAGTTATCCTATAACTTGTGATTATTATTATAAACTATTGTTCTGCGATATGGATAGATCAAGAGCAAATTTTCCTTTTTCACATAAGCAAATGTTTCCAGAAATGTTTCCTATCTATTGTCAGTTCCACCCCTTTGCTTACGTGTATTTAGAGGTGGGATAAAAGTAATGTAACGGTGTTTTGTCTGAAAGTATAACTGCTCCATTCCACGAAGGAACTTGTATCTAAAATCGCTATCGCTACCTGTGCTCTGTCACTCTCATTATGTTCATAGCGACACCCGAAGAAACCCGAAAAAACCTTTTTTATTAGCAGGTAGCTACTGCAGGTAGGCGATGGCAGGTATCATCACAACAATCGTATTGTAACGTTTAGCCCTGTGTTAATCGAGTTCACTTGAGTTATTCAATCTAAATTTTGCTGTTTGCTTTCAACTTTTATTTCCAACACCTTGAACACCACCTTCCATTATAGTTATTTTTGTCACTTTGACAATCACCAGTTACTGTCTGTATCAACTGAAGTACCATTAACATCTGACTATCACTGACTAATTCCACAAACATCTCTTCATTGTATCATTTCCATAGATGGACTCAGACCGATGATCAACGCGGCTTTATACAGGGTGTTCAAAAATTAGTCTGCCAAACATCACCAGCGCAAATTATGTTTAAAAATAATGCAAAAATTTCCAACTTATTTGTCACCGAATGTCAAGTAAGTCAACGCGAATCTTGTCTTTTTCATGGCTGCTATGATATCAAATTCTTTGATTTCCAGTTGTGACAAGTAGTAAAGCTTTTGAATCGAAGTTTATAGGAACATTTTTGAATGATTCATTGTTTGATGCTAATCAGAGAGTACAATAATAAAAAAAATAATATTTCAAAATGAGTGCACCATGAAAAATCCGATATAGAACGGTTCCTAGACCTAGATGAAATAGCTGCATTAAATTAAAATGAGAAGGGCACTATCCAAAGGATTAAAATAAGGAACAGGAAATATGATAATTCATATAAATTTATAATTACTTAAAGAATCTACTAATTCCGATCTGATAATGACACACAAATAAGCAACCCGAATGGTATTATTGTCTATCCTATTGTTCTTGGTAACTCTTTCAATAAATATAAAATGATAGATTTCAATATTTGACATACATATACATACAGAAATACACACGATATTGACCCAATCGAATAACAATAAATCGTAAATTCTTAATCATTTTAAATATTTATGTCATATATTAATTAATCTTGTTCTCTTTTATTTCAAGATCATTTAACAATTATTGAGTAATTCCATTACAGACGATTATTATCTACTTATTAAGTAATCACTCCCCAACCTGACTAAATCATATTACAACACAACCCAACTACAAAGAATAATCGAAAAAGATCGAAGTGACAAAATAACTGGCATAGCGCACAGCTATTTAATAACTTTTTCCCGCTGCCGGTAATGTAGATAATTCATACATGCTTAGATAGATGAAAAGGGAAAATATTATTTCTGTATTATTTTTCCTAGACGACGGAATATAAATATTGTCATTTATATTCATACGGAATGTATCACCTGTTAACATCCTCGGCAAGTGAGAAGCCTCGGTTTTCGTACTCACTTGCCTTGAATGTTAACATATCTTTATATTATTTTTTTCTTTATTAAACTTCTGTATTAAACTAAATCTTGAGTCGGAAGAGTTATCCGTTGGTGGCTGTCAAGATCCATCGAAGGGTTGGAGTGAAATAAAACCGCTTCCGTGGACCAAAAGGTCGGAGAGAAAAGTCCGTTATCAAAGCTACTGCCGGGGACTCTCTATCGTATATGCAGTAGAGGCCCTATACTATGATGGGCGCTCTGGACGGATCACACATTGGAGATGACTGCGTAGGAACCACATCAGCGATCGATGGCGGATCTCAAGTTTGCCTGGAGAAGGACATCGGTGCAACGAGCGTAATAAAATTTAGTCATGGCGCCACTATATTGTATCCATGAAAGGAAAAAGTGCTGAATGCAGAGCTGTCCGTTGTTAACGTGGCATAAGGCATAATGTATGTTGTGTTCAAGAGAAAAAATGGGATGGTGAAAAGTCAAGACAAATAGGAAACGGCTATAAGCTTATCTTATCAGTGATTGTATTGTCTCAGTGAAGATAGCTCTTCACAAACATCCGTATCTCATTATAGTACTAGTATAAGTACCAAAAAACAATTGCCAACAGGTAGATAAATAGAAATTCTGGAATGAACTATTGAAACATATGTATACAGTCCCCAAAAATGAGACCGTCTTAGTGTGTGAAGACCTAAGCAGACACGTGGGAGACGCCAGAGAGGGATTTGTAACTTCTCAAAACATAGCCATTTCCAATACTACTTAAAAAAAGAGAAACTTGAGATGTTTCTGTTTTTTCTGATCACAAAACACAAATTGACTAAATTTTGACAGATAAAATCAACTCAAACAAATTAAAAACTGCAAGATTATTCCTTGGGAACCTCTTGCTTCCCAACATCGGCTTCTGCTTGCTACTCTAATGAAAAAATCAACTGGCATGAATTGCATAAGGAAAACTGTTTCTCCCTTAGGGATAAAATAATAAACTGACCAGAAACTAACTAACCAAAAACGGTATGGTCGAAATTTTAACAATTCTGTGTTGCAACTGCAATGATTAATTTGGAGATAACCAAAAGTTTATTACTAAGCAGCAAGGATACTAAATGTAGGAGTGGTGACGCCAAGGAACGGATATTTGAGAAGAAACGTACTCACAACACTTGACAGACTTCATGCTGCGATATAGATAAAGAAGTATACCGAAATGCGAAAGAATCAGCACAAAACACAGTGGCTATCTTTATAAAATCACAAAGCTTCAAAACAACAATACAAAGGAATTCAGAAGTAAGTTCGTCATAGAAAAGGCGCACTGTTTACTTCGAATAAACACATATTGAGCGATGCTGCGAATAATACAATTAACTATTTTACGAAAAGTTTCCGCCTAAGGAAGCAGTGGAGGAATCTAAAGTTTATTGACCTCTAGAAGACATCCGAGTGGAATTAGCTCCTAGAGCTATTGCTGCAATAAAAACGAATTATTTAACAACAATCTCAAAAGCTAGAAAATGCCTCACTCTTGGAGAAGTAGCAGTCTGGTTCACTCTAATAAAAACAAGGGAAATTTTAACTAATATCTCACTCCCTTAAAATCTGGATGAGAATCATAAATAAACGCCTGCAAAAATTCGTGAATATAACAAATAACCAAATTGGATTTACACCAGACAGAAGTACCACGGATACTGTTAATGCAATAAGAATAGCCGATTAGAAACCACGTAAGAAATATAACAAACTTTGTTGAGCATTTATTGATCTAGAAAAAGGTTTCGACCATGTACCTAGGTCAATAATACGGCATGCCTTGAGGGCATAGTTCCAGAATCCCAAGAAAGCCTAATAAAAAGTTTCAGGCGTTTATTATGGTAGTGCACATAGCCCCATATTGTTCAATATCGTTATGAGCTATCTAGAAGCTAAAATTCAAAAGCCAAATCCATGGAAAATATTGCATGCCGACGATTTGGTGATAAGTTAACAGAGTACCTTGATGAAAACGGGTTACGTATGAGCCGGGCAGAAACAAAATATATTATCTAGATTTTAGCTCCTCCAAAGCCACCAGACCAAATGCCCATCTGACTATCAACAACGCTAAGTATCCGTAAATCAAGTCATTTAAACCGAGAATAAGTAATATAAGCTGACTGGTACATATGGCGGTAATTCACTGGTGTCTTGTGTGACGCTAAAATGCCAGGTAATATACTTAACAGCGATAGGACCAGAGCTGTTATATGGTAGCAGAGCTTGACGAATAAAAACATATCAGGAACAGAAACTTCACACAGCAGAAATGCGGACTGCAGTGGTCGGCGGGAGTTACACTTAGGAACATAGAAGTACCTAGTATTAAAGTCGTGCTCATTACCGATAAATTGCCAGTACGTGAGAATGAGCTTATCCATGAATACAGAGAAAAGAGGACGAGAAAAACATATAACCACGGGCTGACAACTATCCAAAAGGATATCAATAGATTTGATATAAAGAAGATGACGCTCGAAATTGAGCTCCTTGTCGACTCATTATAAGGAAAGTCAACCCCGTATAACGGAAAATTGCGAGCAGGAAGAAGAAGAAGAAGATAGCACTGAAGGTGTGAATATCGATGACATTATTTGACTTGCGTCCCAACATTTAATGCTCAAAAAGTAGGTGTAATTAATCTGGCATTTTTAACACGCTTCCATTAGCTACACGTGTATCTATCTATCTATGGAACTGAATCTTTCAAAGTTATTCTCACAGCTTGTAGACGTCCGATTGAACTGAACATTTCTACTCTTATCAATGACGGATGACAATAAAATAATGTAATAACCTTATCCTAGTATTCTGACCAGTAACACTACTTTAACTCTACGAGACTAAAATTAAGAAGATAAATTAAAGTTTGAGTAAAACTAAAAACCCCGCTTTAATAATTATCCCAACTAAAAAAATCCCGATGGCCTGTAGTCAGCGGAAAGGTAAATTTTTCAAAATTCATTGAATTGAAATTTTAACAACCTTTTCATTGGTATACCTACATGTTATTAAATAAAATTGTCATAGCCTTGCGGTTAGAGGTTTTTGTTTTGGCTGTTGAATATAAAGCAGACAGGGTTCGAGTCCACTTCAAGGCAGATTTTTTTTCGTCTATTTCTTTTCAATAAATAAACTATATATTTTTTTAATCAGGGTCTATATTAAGATCTCCAGAAAATGTAAAATTACATCAAATTTATATTGAGTGTTCATGTTTTATCAATATTTGTTATTTTTCTTTATTAATTTTTATTTTTTTACCTGTGTATTTTATGAAAAATTATTATTTATATAAATAATGACATTTGTAATTGATGGCTATGAAATCTTTCCTGTTTTTGGTTAATTTATTCTAAATTCACGATTTTTGCCCTGAAGAAGAGAATAAACATTCTCGAAAGCTCGGCTTCAGTCAAAGAATTTTATTGAATATATGACTGCATCCCCAAGAACATCTTTTTATTTATATATATATATATATATATATATATATATATATATATATATATATATATATATATATATATATATATATAAACTTTTGAACCAAATGTTTTTTTGGACTAACTTATAGACATACAACAACATGCCGTTGAATTTTTTTCGAAATTCAAAAGTGTGAACGACCGCAATGGGTATATTTCTATAAGAAATTTACCTAAAAATCCCGATGGCCTGTAGTCTTCGGAAAGGTAAATTTCTCAAAATTCGTTGAATTGAAATTTTAACAACTTTTTCATTGGTATACCTACAGGTTATTACATAAAATTGTCGTATGTGTCATAGCTTTGCGGTTACAGGTTTTTGTTTTGGCTGTTCAATATAAAGCAGACAGGGTTCGCGGTCCACTTCAAGGCAGACATTTTTTTTCGCCTATTTATTTTCAATAAATATACTATATATTTTTTAAATTTGGGTCTGTATTAAGATCTCCAGAAAATGTACAATTACATCAAATTTGTATTGAGTTCATGTTTTATAAATATTTCCTATTTTTTTCTTTATTAATTTATATTTTTTTATCTGTGCATTTTATGGAAAATTGCTTCAAACAAAAGTTATAGGTACTGATTATATCTATAATCTAAAATTATTTTTGATGATATTTACACTACGGCTCTTTTTTGATAATTTTCTTAAATGGTTGAATGGTCGCTTCTTTCAAAATACTTCCTATATCCGCTATCGTGTTAACAAATTTCGTAATATCCCATATATATATATATATATATATATATATATATATATATATATATATATATATATATATATATTATAGCGAAGTGATTCACGGATGGAAAATAAAACCACCAATATATATATATATATATATATAAAAGAAGACTCTTTTAACTCAATCCGAGCTTTCGGAACTGCTCAGTTCCATTTTCAAGGATACTGAAAACATTTATTTTAAACAATACTTAGTACATATTCTTTAGATGTATATATTACTTACGTTAGGTGAGGTTGGTTGTTTTCAAAGATGTTAAAAATTGCCAGACATTAATATGGAATAAGGGGCAGTTGTATAAAAAAAATAAAATATAAAAGTATATGGTTCCTGTTGTAGAATAAAAAGACAGTGACATTGGAGTAAAAAAAATGTTTTTTTTTAAATTAATAAAATTGGAATAAAATATATATAGACAGATAGAGAGGACTGATAAATTATTAACAATAACAAAAACAAAAATGAACTCGACACTTCTAGACATATGACTTTTGACGGAGGACATTTGGTTTGCGTAAAATTTATATTCCCTAGCTATTTGGATAAACGAACAACTTTTCTATGTATTGCTCAAAGAACACTTATGTTGGAAAATTGACCTTCCGATGTAAGTAAATATGAGTATATGGCACTCAAGTGCTTGACATCAGTTTTTTTGTTAATTGTTTCTGTATGTTGGTAAATATATACCATCTCCAAAAACTTTCTTTTGATTTGATTTTTCTCCTTTGCTAATATTTTTACAGAATCATAATCCATTTTATGATTTAAATCGTGTACATGGTGTGCTAAGGTACATCTATCTGGGTACAGTCTGCTGTCACTTTTATGAGAACTTATCCTATCTTTAACGGGTCTTGATGTTTCTCCGATATAGCTTTTCTCGCAATTCTGACAAGGAATACAATAAACTAAGTCAGAAAGGGATAAGATAGGAGTTTTATCTTTCAATCGTGAGAAAGTTGTGTTTATGGTTAACACTGTTTTATTTGCAATTTTTATTCTTCAAATAAAACAGTGTTAACCATAAACACAACTTTCTCACGATTGAAAGATAAAACTCCTATCTTATCCCTTTCTGACGTAGTTTATTGTATTCCTTGTCAGAATTGCGAGAAAAGCTATATCGGAGAAACATCAAGACCCGTTAAAGATAGGATAAGTTCTCATAAAAGTGACAGCAGACTGTACCCAGATAGATGTACCTTAGCACACCATGTACACGATTTAAATCATAAAATGGATTATGATTCTGTAAAAATATTAGCAAAGGAGAAAAATCAAATCAAAAGAAAGTTTTTGGAGATGGTATATATTTACCAACATACAGAAACAATTAACAAAAAAACTGATGTCAAGCACTTGAGTTCCATATACTCATATTTACTTACATCGGAAGGTCAATTTTCCAACATAAGTGTTCTTTGAGCAATATATAGAAAAGTTGTTCGTTTATCCAAATAGCTAGGGAATATAAATTTTATGCAAACCAAATGTTCTCCGTCAAAAGTCATATGTCTAGAAGTGTCGAGTTCATTTTTGTTTTTGTTATTGTTAATAATTTATCAGTCCTCTCTATCTGTCTATATATATTTTATTCCAATTTTATTAATTTAAAAAAAAAACATTTTTTTACTCCAATGTCACTGTCTTTTTATTCTTCAACAGGAACCATATACTTTTATATTTTTTTTTTATACAACTGCCCCTTATTCCATATTAATGTCTCACAATTTTTAACATCTTTGAAAACAACCAACCTCACCTAACGTAAGTAATATATACATCTAAAGAATATGTACTAAGTATTGTTTAAAATAAATGTTTTCAGTATCCTTGAAAATGGAACTGAGCAGTTCCGTAAGCTCGGATTGAGTTAAAAGAGTCTTCTTTTATTTATGCTGCCTTTCCCAATTACCCTCATCGTTAAGATTTACAACATTCAGCAATTATAATTTTCTCACTATATATATATATATATATATATATATATATATATATATATATATATATATATATATATATATATATATATATATATAAACTGTTGAACCATATGTTTTTGTGGACTAACTTATAGACATATAACGACATGCCGTTGAAATTTTTTCGAAATTCAAAAGTGTGAACGATCGCAATAGGTACATTTCTATAAGAAATTTACCTAAAAGTAAACTATTAATTTCGAAATATTTTATTGAAAAAAAGTTTTGATTGCTTTTTAAAATATTTTTTATAATAATCGTACTTGTGTAAATGATTATCAATGAACTTTTGATGTCAAGCTCCCAGCTCTATTTTTACAATCGAAATAAACTCAAACAAAAGTTATAGGTACTGATTATATCTATAATCTAAAATTATTTTTGATGATATTAACACTACGGCTCTTTTTTGATAATTTTCTTAAATGTTTGAACGGTCGCTTCTTTCAAAATACTTATATATATATATATATATATATATATATATATATATATATATATATATATATATATATATATATATATATATATATGTTTTTGTGGACTAACTTATAGACATATAACAACATGCTGTTGAAATTTTTTCGAAATTCAAAAGTGTGAACGATCGCAATAGGTACATTTCTATAAGAAATTTACCTAAAAATAAACTATTAATTTCGAAATATAGTTTATTGAAAAAAAAATTGGATTGCTTTTTAAAATATTTTTTATAATAACCGTACTTGTGTAAATGATTATCAATGAACTTTTGATGTCAAGCTCCCAGCTCTATTTTTACAATCGAAATAAACTCTTTATATCTCAAAATTACTTCTTTACGTTTTAGTTTGGATAAAAGCGTGCTTTTTAGTTATTTTTTTTCAATCAAATTTGTTGCTGTATACCGATCATATTTTTCAACTTCTTAACTTTTTGTCATCCACAAGTGGATACCGTATGTTCTGTTTATCTATAACATCGTATAATTCAATCTTCCATTGTGTTTATGGATAAGCTAAGTCCACACTCTCCAACCAACTGAAAGTTTTTGCAAAATATGATAAAAGCTACTTGTAACAATATGGGAGAGGTTTTAAACCGATTCAAATTTCTTTTACAAGGCAATCATATGGACTTGCTTTACCATTCATTTATGAATCATTAGAATCCTTTCAGGCCTTCTAGCTCTAAATTGTTTGAACATTTTCAGAGGGGTAAGTAACTGAACATAAAGGTACTTGGAATACGCCACTTTACGTGCTACAGCTCAAATTGGAAAAGGTACAGATTACAGTTTCTCATAATACTGAAATCAGTTCTGATTACTAGAACCTGCTGAGTATGAACTCGGTCTTTCCATGAAATTAATATAGGTAAGGTGATCTACTAATGAATTTATACGATTTATATCTAGGCCTTTTAGGTAGGTACAGGGTCTTTCTTCATAATTAAACAGCCTCTACTGATTTTATTATATATAACTTTCAATACGTAAGTTGTAGGGTTTATCCTGATCCATCAGGAAAAATAGTTATTGCATATACAAGGTGAATAACAAAAATCTGGTAAATCAAACATTCCTTTTTCTCTCAGGTATATTATGTTCCAGGATGATAGCCCCTAAAATCATCTCTTTGAATATAAATATTTTACCCATATTGATTTCAGTAGTTTTTGATATACTCATTATTAAAGCCAATAATAAAATTCTATTTTCTATTCTAAAATAATTGTATATCGCATTATCCAGAACTCTATAAAAGCACGCAAACAAACAAATAAACTGTTGTCAAAAAGGGTTATAATCTGGTAACATAATATAAGTAAAGTAAAATTATAAATGCTCTATTTAACAACCATTATTGTTAATGCATTTTCTGTAATCATCATCCAATTTATTAATAGAGTTAACAATAAAATGGGATTCCTCTTAATTTAAAGTATTTATGGCGTTTGTTATTTTATTAATTAAATCTTCCAGTTCCCTGCTTCTTTCTTTATATATACTTCAGCTTTCAAGAAAGAAGAAAGCATCGAGAGGCGTTAAATCGGGACTATTGGCTGACCATTCAATACCTCCATTCCTTCCAATCCATATTTCACACTTTCCTTCTTCAGTGTAAACCATTTTATGGGCATCAACAAAGAAATTTATTACTATTTGATAGTTTAATTGTTGGTTCCATGGCTACACATGGCTAATGCGATCTATTATTTTATGAATGCTTCAATACTAGATATATCTAAAACTACTGAAACAAATATGAGAAAACAATATATATTCGAAGAGAGGACTTCAAGCGATATCATCCTGGAGTATAATATACAGGTCGTTCCATTAAAAAAAAGGCAAGTTTGATTCACCAGATGTTTGTGATTCACCCTTTCTAAGCAATAACAATTTACCCTGATGGGCAAACCCTACAACTTTCGTTTTGAAAGTTTTCTCAGTAATAAAACCAGCAGAAATTGTTTAATTACTACGAAAAACCCTGTACATATAGGTATTCTGTTAACTATTTTTTCTATCTTGAATATGGGCTTGTCAGCCAAATCGTATTTCTTCTATAGTAGTTTTTATGTGTTGTTCTTGTTTTCTTTCTGAAGAATCTCTTGAGATATTGTTACTAATATTGTGACTTTCTGTTAGTATTCTGAATTCACTGCCATAAAACATTCACTGATATACCTACTTATACTTTTAATAGATTGATAGATTTACCTTTTATCTAATTATTCAATTTCCTAACTCTTCTATGATTGTACTTTGGTGTCTGAAGTTTGTTACCTATCCTTGCGCATTAATGTCAGTTTCCCGACTGTATACCACTATGTATAGTTTTACCTCTCTTGTTATTAGTTTATTTCAGTATTTAATCTTCTCTTCAGTTCTTGCAATGAATACTAATTCATCGCAATTTCCTTCTCTTTATCAATTTTATCTTCTATCATATATTTGCATTATTTACTGGCATCGTTCATTACTATGAAATATATGAGCTTCTTGATACATATTCTGGCCCGTCCAATTTTCTATCTCATATTCCATGGATTCTTGGTTGTGCATCATTATTTTCGTGTGATATCTCTATACAAAGCCTATATAATTTCTCTAAAAACCTTTCACACCTCTTTCCTCCAAAGCATTCTAAATATCGTTTCTTATAAATTTATCTTCTGCCTTTCACGTGTCTAAAGAACATAGGTGAATTTTTCTCTTTTCTGCCATACTCTTATCCCATTTATCTTGTTATAAATAATATCGGAATGTTTTTAATTTCTTTCAAAAAGTTTTGTAATTAGGAATTAGCTTTTTTATATTCAACGTGATCATTAGCACTGTTTGTCAACGACCGTTTTTACGATTTTAAAAGACTTTTGAGCCTATTCATATTTGTTGACCACCATCTACTTCTCTTTGGTTATATATTTGATTTTTTTTATTACACATATTTCTTGATCAAGGGTGAGGCGGCGAGTAACTATAGCATTTTAAATTTAACTAGCATATTAAAATTTATATTGATTTGTGAGTAGGTAATCTTATTAAATGTCTAGACCGGAGATTTTCAATAGTTGATAGGTTTTTTATTAATAATTTCTTATTTTATTTTCCATTATGATTTCACTTTCGTGTTAATATCCTACCTTAATTAAATACCTACCAATTTTTGTTTTGTTTTCACTCATATGTATTTTAGTTTTTGTAATTTGCCTTCAGTTAAATAATAGAATATCTGTCACATTCATAAAAATTACAGTTTATTTACTGTGCAAGAAACCCAAAGGATGTCATTGTTTCTAATTACAATGCCTTAAATTTTTTCATGGGTAAAGAAGTTCGTGTGATCGAATCTTTCGAAGAATATTTTAAAATGGCCAAACTGAATTGGGGTAAGGCTTACGCTATCATATTACATGTTCCATAACATTCATCATCTATTACAGGTTGGTTCCTACCGTATTTTGAGCACGTGAAAGAAGCTTGGGAAAGAAGACACGATAAAAACTTTTTATTTATATTCTACGAAGACACCGTGAGGGTACGTATTCTATCGCAAAAGAATTTCGACTCATTACTTAGATTTTAAGAACACATCTTCTCAACTAATTTAATATCAATCCGTAGATTATTTTTTACGTGCAAACTAATTATTATGATGCCACAGCATTTAGTATTTCAATCGTTTATATTTCTAGTAATTTCGGCTTTATAAATTATTTCTAGGATAGAAGAAATACTATAATAAAAGTAGCAGATTTTCTTGAAAAAGAACTGACCGATAACCAGATTGAAAGCCTTGCTGATCATTTAGACTTGAAGAACTTCAAGAAAAATAAGTCTGTAAACTTGGAACATTTGAAAACTAAAGGTAACGCGAGTCGAGATTTTGATTTTATAAGAAAAGGTCAGTTAGGTGGATGGAGAGAATATTTTACAGATGTATTATTAAAAGAAGCTGAAGACTGGATGGAAAATTCTTTAAAGGGATCTGATCTCCAATTTCCCGAAACGTGAGGTATTAAGGCCATTGATAGCAATTATGTGATAGCAATTCTTTATGTATTAATTTTTTTAGTTAACTCGTGAATAAATCCTTCTGTCTCTAGAAGAGTTAACCTACCACTGTACTTAAATTTAAAAACGCTTATATACTTGTGTCCAAAATGGTTGATGGATGTATTAGTATCTTAGATGATATCTATTAGAGAATGGTGATATTTTTATATTGTCATTGGAAGCTTAATCCATCTATGGAACAATTCAAACTTCTTGGATTCATTGAATATTTTGGGACAATTAAAATCACGCCTTCAGAAAAAGTTTCATAACTTTCCAATTTTTGGAGAAGTTTCAAACCAAGTGAAATATTGTTTGAACACTTTTTCACTGAGAATAAATTTGTATAAATATTTTCTACATGCCTGGAATGCTGTATAATAATCGGTCACCAAATCAGTTATGTAAAAAGATGAAAAAAAAAACATTATTTTGTTACAAATTTGGCCATGTGGCTTTGTAAAACACTATTAATATATACTCTATTGGAATTATTCCTTTTATAACAAAATATCTTTTAAACCATGTAAGATTTTCATTTAAATGATGATGAGTATTCCTCTAACAAATTTCATTCCACTAACTTAGAGTCTACGACGTAAGTGTTTAGCAACGCTCCACATTCGAATACAATGATGTCGAGAAATTATTTGTTTCAGGTTTTTATCTACTCGGAAATTATTTTGTGACTACCCTGTCTGCATTATTTGAGTTTCACAAAAAGCACAAAAAAACATTTTTATTATTCTTCAATCTAAAACAATATTTGTTTTGAGGCAAAGCATTACCTTAAATTCATTCAGTTGAATCATATTTTGTTTTAATTGCATCGTACGGAATAAAGTAAATAGGATCTACATTGCGTTCTCTTGCTTCACAAATCTGCGCTGCAATATTTACACCAAAATCTTATTTCGCTACTTTTTTTATCAACAGCTACGTTTTTCTTGCCGATTGTCATCATTGATCATTGAGAAGCTTACAAAATACTCTATTAATGTTTGCTTAAATCTAATATGACATTCATATGAAATAACAGAGTTGAAAATGGTTCTAATGAAACGTTGAAATTACAAGGTAAATATAAGAAACTGACAAAGTGCAAATCAGACTCGCAGACGAAGTGTACCGTACCATCGTACAAAAACTATAAAGGTTCAAAAGATACAGCCATTATTATTCTGAATTTTGTTCTATTTTTATTATTTTCCGTTATACCGACAATAAAAATATTTACACATTCTGTGAAAATCTCACCTGTCTAGATCATACGTTACAGGAGATACAGTCCGCTAAAAGACGGAGGGATATACAGCGGAGACTTAGTAATAAGGTCCTGTGACACCCTTTAGGTACGGAACCCTAAAAACGTATTCTTACTAAAAAGTTAGTCTAACAATATCATATCCGATTAAATTTTTTGTTTCGAAATTAATGTGATGGGGATAATTGCGAGTCGATTCCACAAACGAATGGTTCCGTACCATTGAAAAAACAACAACTATCCACCTATTACTGTTCATGAGATACAGACGGACGAATGGATGTTGTTGTAAAGGCAACAGAAATACACATTTTATGAAAATTTCAGCTAAGAACTTTACGGTTCTTAAGATATAGTCCGATTATAGACGGGCGGACAGACGAGGGAGTCTTAGTACCTAATAGTCTCACGTTCTCATCAAATTAGTAAGAAGCCCTTAAAAAGGCGTGATTTTACTTTATCCAAAATATTCAATAAAATTATTTCATTTACATAAATTTTGTATATACTGTATCCCCAAAAAACATTCCCAATGTTAGACTTTTGGAGGTGAGAGCTATATTCTGCAAAACTCGACAAAAAAAATCTCAAATCTTTCGCATACGCTCAGTAAGAGCTCCACACCCATACAACTTTTTATGTTTCTTTGTATACGAATTTTGCTTTAATAGTACATTTTCATCTAGTGACTCTATCGCTTCTCACCGCCCCCAAAATTCCTTCCATGAAACTACAATTTGACGTATTTTATTCATAACCCATTGTTCCACTAAATATGGACTAGCATTCCCAGTCACCTGCTCACTTTAAATGATAAAATAGAATAAAAATAAAAATACATATTTGAAATGAATGCACTATATTCCGTCTTGGAAAAGAAGATGAGATAAAACAGAATTAATATGGCATTTGAACTTATATTCGTTTTTACCAACTTCATGTGTATATTTACCTATATGGTCAAGTTCTAAAGAGTTCTATTGGGAGAAAAAATCAACTTTGTTAGTAATCTACAATATTTTTACACACATCAAAAAGACAAAAGTGCAATACGATCTATTTCTGAATATACAGGGTGTTTCAAATATATTCACAGGACTTGAGGATGTGATAGTTCGTCCAAAAATATGAAAAAAAAGTTTATATTAACTTACAGTTTAAAATGCGTCATTTTCGGGATACCTACAGGGCGTTGAAATTAAAAAAAATCGTTTTTGTGACTATCTCCTGAACCGTTTATCGTAAGTTTTGAGTTAGAACAACATTTTGTCATAAATGGTGAAGATTTTGAAGGAGTAGTGGGTGTTTCTCTCCACAATTTCTACGCTAATGGAAAAAGTACGGTTTTGAGATGCCCATTTGAACCGCCTATGTTTTCTACACCAAAAAGGTACTGTTAGTCGTGACCTCTAATTATAAAATTGATTTTTCACGAAAACGGTCGAATTCAGAGCTCAGGACCAATAGGTTTTTTTTTGTAGAAAACATTGGCGGTTCAAATGGGCATCTCAAAACTGTAATTTTTCCATTGGCGTAGGAAATGGGGAGAAAAACACGCAACGATATTCTAGAGGATAAGTGATTATTTTTGTTTTAATTTTTTTGGACGAGCTATCACATCCTCAAGCCCTGCGCATATATTATGAAACATCCTGTATAATTAAACCTAATGAAAATAATTGCTAACAACGTATTAAGGAGACTTAGAAAGGCGTGGAGTATATATAAAACTTATTATGAGTTGAAAAAAAAATGAACATTGGATGTAAATCAAAGTACGTTTCATTTAATTATCTGCACGTTGTTGCGATAGTTTCCACACATTTTCCATGAAGAATAAACAATTTTATTAGAACGTTTGAATTGTTATTTCATTCATTTCAAATCACTTACGTTGAGAAATACTCAAAGGTATTATTAATAATGCACTAATTGTAAAATTTTCATTATGTCATGTACTATGATGACATTTAATAGGAACCTAGATAAATATGAGCAATATAATTTGATTTTTTTAGACAATTGCTCTTATCTCGGCATTCTGGCTACTATAGGAACATGATACATCAAATCAAAGGAAATTTAGGTATCTTTCAGGATATTTTATAATATACAGGGTGTTCCATTTAAAAAACGCATTTTTAAACATTTTTGTATCTAGCAGTAAAATCACACATTTTGAACGACCCTGTATAACGCAGGACAAATTTCTCTATTCAGAATCCATAAACATTATCTCGATGACCTACTAACCATCGACCATGAACCACCCTATATATATACCGGGTGTCAGCGAGGTAGGATAATAGGGAAACAGTGAACCCTACGACTTCATAAGTAAATCGGCTAAAAGAAATTCAAGAAATTTTCACATTTCTAAAATGGCCGCTAGGTTGCGTAATTACCATGGTATGAATTAAATTTAAGTTTTTTTCAAAAAATCGATGCATTAACGTATTGTTCTAGTACCGGAAATGGAAAGTTTATGAAATTTTGCGTAATTTTGGTCTGCATACTTTTCCGTATTTTTGATTAGAAGGGTGGGGGGAGCTGGGAGACAGTACTTTCTTAAACCGCTGTAATCTCCTAGACGCGTTATCCGAATTTAACGACTTTAGTCTTGTCTGAAAGATAATGTCGGATGTGTACGCACAAGCACACTTTTACTCCTAGAGGGCACTGAATAACCAATATTCACTTTTCATCGATTTTTGTAAAAAATTAAATAGCATGATACATTTTTTCTTACTGGTATTAAAAGCCATATAAATAGCCACAGTTTAACGACGTGATATCTTTACTCATTTTTGAATTATTGTAAAATGTAATCTCAAACGTAACAAAAATACTGATAGACTGATTAGAAAGAAAATAAATAAAAATGTTTTTCTGTTTTAGTTAGAAAATAGCAAATGCGAAACCAGCACATAGTTGTTATCATTACTTGTTGTTATGAGCAGTGGCGTGCGGTGGAATCTTAAGTAACAGAAGCACATACAGTACACATTTACAAACACTCTTTTTACTTAATTGTCCAACGTTTTCAATGTTATCCCCAATAGCCGAAGCTGACGGTAGTTTTGTGTCCATGTCCGTGTTATTAAAATTATTAATTCACTTTAATAATTATTTTTATGTTTTACTTTACGTTGTTATTAATCCACCAATATTGCTTAAATAGATAATTATGTTTTTTTTCTCGTTTTTTCGTCGATCAAAAAACCATTTGGTTCTATGGCCCCAATTATTTTTTCATCAAAAATTAATTTTACGCTAACTTAAGAACGAATAAAAATAATCCAATGGTCTATCGGCAAAGTAGAATTGCACAGCTATCAACATTTTTAGGGATATTATGATTAAAGTACCTGAAGAAATAGTTTTTTTTATTCAGTGGTAACCTAACCTAACCTAACTGAATAAGCAATAAGTAACTTATATCTTTAAATAGGTAGTGATAATGATTATTACTTTCTTAATAAAACAAAAATATCAATTTTACATTAACTCAAAAACGAGTAAAGATATCGAGTCGCGGTTTTCGCCAAAATGTAGCTAATTATGTGGCTCTTAATACCAATGATTAATAAATATATCATGTCATTTAATTTTTTAACAAAAAAATATGAAAACTGAATATTGGTTTATCAGTGCCCTCTAGGAGTAAAGTTGTGAACTTGCGAACACATCCGACATTATTTTTAAAATAAGCGTCGAGTTATCTTTCAAACATGACTAAACTTATTAGATTTGGATAACGCGTCTAGGAGATTACAGCGGTTTAATAAAGTACTCCCCCACCCATATAATCAAAAATACGGAAAAACTGTGAGGACCAAAATTACGCAGAATGTAATGAACTTTTCATTTTTGGTAACAAAACAATACGTTAATATTTCGATTTTTTGAGAAAAATTTAATTTTAATTTATACCACGGTAATTACGCCACCTAGCGGCCCTTTTAGAAAATTGAAAATATTTTAGCTGAATTTCTTTTAGCCGATTTACTTATGAATTTTTTTACCGAAGTCGTAGGGTTTACGGTTTCCCTATTATCCTACCTCGCTGACCTTAGTGGGACACATATATGCTGCATCTTTCTTTTCAGCGCTTGCCAAGAAATTAAATGTAATGTTACAGATCTTGAAGCATATTAGCACAACATTGATAATGGTACTAACATTACCGTTATTGTTGGGGACATGAATATAGATATACTAAAAAAAAAGGTGAAATCGCGAATAACTACATACTGACTCTCTCATCCTAATTAATATCTCATAAAATATTAGCTATAAACATAAAGTCATATTAATAAACTGACATTGTTTTTCCATTTTGATCTGAAAAATAAATTAAAATTATAAACATTCCATAAGAAAAAACAAAGTTGTGTAGAGTTCCAACTATTCAGAAACACCCGGTATAATTGAAAATATTTTTATGTTGTAGAATGTTTAAGATACGATTGGGTAAGTTATAGACATTTTCTCCTAATCTTTACAATAACCCCGTTATCGTCCGAATACCTACGCACTCCTAATCTCCCACCTTGTATTTCATAACTTGAAATGTACCTAGATATTTATAAACAGCGGGCCGCGTCTAATTATAAAAAGCTATATCGTGTGATCTGAACCAAAAGCTAAAACCAAAAAAATGTATGCACGAGTAGGCAATGTTAGAAGAAATATAACTAGGTATCAAATATTAATTAATTAATTAATAACCCACAGCGTACGAAACCATAGACTAATAAATAGAATAATGAAAACGTCTAATCGCTCTGCCATCTCTTAGTAAATAGATGTATTAACATTAAGGATTGCAGTTCTATATACGTCTCTGTTCTCTGCTACTGCTACATCTACCTCATTGTTGCCATTTAGTATAGTATAGTAGTCGTATACGTTTGACAAATATTATTAGTGCCTTAAAAATGTACCAATTTCGAATAAGAGCGAAATAGTATGCATGCTTTTTAAATAGTAAAGGTGAGTCTATACAGTAAATAAAATAAAATAAGAAACAAATTAAGATAAAATAAGAAAGTTGAACATGCTCATTTCCATGGGAGCGTTTATACACGAAATAAGCTAAATTAACAAATAAAAATAAGAACTAAAGATGGCCAACTTTCATCTTTATTTCTTATTTTATTTTATTTTGTTTGGAAACTGATAATGCGCATGATCAACCACCAGAGAACACTCAACTTGCATACAACACAAAAGTTTTTGTCAAAAAAGCTGTGATTTCATTGGTTCATTCTTATTTCTTATTTTATTTTCGTCATCTGTATAAACCAATCTTTTTTGAGATTATTCTTATTTCAATTTTAATTTGTTTCTTATTTTATTTTATTTACTGTATAAACTCACCTTAAATGATTTTACAATCATGATCATAATTAATTTGTCAGATTCACTTAGGTATTTATCCGATATCTATATCAGTTAGGTATTTAAAAGCAGGTAAAATTTTAGCACCAGCAACACCGTAGAGTCTTGAAAATAATAAATGGTGAAATCCGTCTATTTGGTTTTACATATATTGATAATATAATTATTACAGCCTTTTACGAGTTTAAAACATTTCCAAATGATTACTTATCATTGAAGGATTGTATTAAATACAACATCTCGTTAATTTCAAGCCATATATTTAAATTAATCGGGAAAAACCATTACGTGACCTTGATAATCCAACATTTTTCTGTAAATAATGCTTCTGGACGCAGAAGTGAGAGATACCGCTCTCACCTCTGCAAACTACAGCTTGCATTGATAACAATAGCTATAACATTGTCCCAGAAATTCAAACCCAAACAGTTAAAAGGATCGAGAAATTGTCTGTTTGATTAGTGAAACGTGTCCACTAGCATAATCTTCTACAAATCAAGATGAACTTCATGAAATGGTCGTGAATGATATGTCAAATAATAATAAAAATCGTAATGAGTAAATAAAATAGAAATTTATGAAGATAATTTATTACTAGTATTTTGTCAGTCACATAAACTTTTCAAGCTTGATGTCTTTTCAATGGTTTCAGTAGTAATTTTGATGACTTCAATAAGCCTATTGATCAATACCTAAAAATGACAAATAAGTATTAGGTAGTTCAACACTTGGAGCTAAATATCATATAGTTACTTCATTATTACGAATGAAACACACTTACCAGTTACTTCCTCCATAATATCCACCATAGTAACCTCCGTAGTAGCTAAGAAATAGGAAAGTATAAAATCACCAATGAGTCTATTTCAAATATTTCTTAGATAATATATTTGAAAAAATAAGGAAAAAATCCTTAAGCTTCAAATATTTTGAATGAAAATATTTCTTTCATTAAGGTACTTTATGAAAATAAACAAAAATATGAGCTAGTAAAGCTCTTCAAATAAAAAGAATATCTGAGGTTGAAAGCATGTATCAATCTGTCATTTTTTTTAAGTAACATTAAATGAACTACTACAAACAAGGGTTTGATTAGAATCAAAATGGTATTGAAATTTTGAGCATGCAATTTCTCCATTACTTCTTGACGGTTCATTTTGGGTTTTCTTAAGGAGCACTACTTTTTGTGCTATATAAAAATATACAAGCATGATGGTTACATACTTGTTACCACCGTATCCTCTATGTCCATAGCCACCATACCCTCCATGTCCATAGCCACCATATCCGTGGCCGTATCCACTGTCGATATAAACATGGGTAGTGCGTGGAGCGTAACCATATCCGTATCCTCCGTAACCTCCGTAACCACCGTAACCTCCTCCAAAGCTTCTTCCAATACCGTATCCGATCTTGGCTCCAATTACACCAGCCCCAACACCAACTGCTCCAGCACCAATTGCTCCAGCGCCAATTGCTCCGGCACCCAGTCCTATGACTCCTGCTTTCGCGGCGAAGAGACCTACAAAAAAGTACCAATCACTTAAGCATCCACAAGAGGCTCATAGAATGGGAAATGAGAACTCTTGAGTCGTTGAGTAAACAGAGAAGCTGTGAAATGAAATGAGTACTGCTTTCGGTAAACATCTTGTAATTAGAAGTACACACTTGCAAATTTTGTGAAACATTGTATAGCAAAAAGAGAGTTTTATATGAAGAATTTAATCTGAACTTTATTGGACCATTCTGATATTTTGAGAGCAATATACTGGTACTTCCAAAGTCAACAAATATATTCCATTGTTGCTTTATTTCTGAATAGATTCTGAAATATCTTAAGTTTAAACAGCAGCTCCTCTATTTCCTATCATTATTGCGCAGATTTCAAAATGCCCTATAAATCATTACAATAGTGTAGCAATCGGTGAATACATATCTGCAGTTTACTTCTAAACATTAATTCCACTGATAACAAAAAAATACTCAGTTAATAAATTATAAAAGAGCTAATAATACAGTAAGAATCTTGAAATCTATAATTTAGAACATGATTTCTTTGGAGTATATCAAAATAGGTATTGTCAAAAAAGTATGTAAATAAAAATAATTTTTCGTATTTTCTTATGATATTTACTATTTTATTATCTACTGACTGCCGGATTTTCTTTTTCATGGTTTTGGAAATCAATTTTTCTTAATTTCTATACTTGAGCATATTTATTCATGTTATTTCTATTTTATCCAATATCAAGAACATTATTTAAAGAAACTGTAAAATTTGAATTTACTGCAATTACATATTATTCTCTTTTTATTATATTCCATAAATCTATGTTATTTCTAGTATGGACATCTGACTATCAAATATATTTATTGGAATTCAAGATCTGTATCCAAAACGACTGAAATGAATATATCCGAGTTGTTTCTAATTACTCTTATAATATCAGTAATAACATACTTCACCATTTTGTAGTAGTACAATAATTCTTAGTTAAAGCGATGAAACAATGATTTTTGATGATATCACAAACTTGATAAGAAAAATATAATTGTAAGAGAAGTTTTTCATACCTCCAATAAATCGTTTGTCCCTTGCAAAGTCTTTGCTCTGTTCAATTGTAGAACAGGCTACCACCGAAACGCAGACTACAACCAGAATCACTGAAAGTTTCATTTTGAACCCGTTAATCGAACTAGCCAAAATCGAGGCAAATCCATTTATTTATATGTATCCTTAACGCCCTCGAATGATGAGAATCTGCGGACCGGTATTGTCCTTGCTTTAATTCATTCATGTAAACTTGCCCAAAGAATTCCGTAATGTGAAGATGTTTTGCAAGTTAGGTAACAAGCATGTTTGCTCATAAAATATGAGTTCAGGCCGTGTCATCGTAAGCGAACATTTTTTTAATTCGAATATTTCAACTAGTTTTTACGTAGGTACAGGAAATAAGTGATCTCTACTAACTTCTCTCAGACTCTTTGGAGGACAATAACTAATAATACTTTATTTATATTATAAATAATTTCAATAGAAGTTAGAAACCAAACCTGCTATCAATAATTATTGTTATTACTATTGTTGATTTTTTCTAAAATTTACTGAGGATGATAATTATTTAAATAATATTTGCCTTTCTCATAACATGTAAATTTATTCTTGTATCAATGATATCTATATAGTAAGCAGCAAATGTAGGGAGAAAATTGGAAAAAATCTGCAAGTGGTAGGTATATAACATAATACAGGATGATCCAAGAAGTACATATATAAGACCTAAATATTTTTAATAAAATAAAGCCAAATTGAATAATTTACTATTATACTTAATGGCTAAAAATTTCCAAATGCCATGGAAAAATATTCCAGAGAAACAATCTAAGTTCGAACAACAAATGCACCAAAAAATATAGTTTAATATGTTTTGTCAAATCTTCGAAGTGGAAAAAATAAATCTCAAATGATAGCATCTTGTTCTTGGTTGTCGTCATTGTTTATTAACTATTTGACAATGTTCTACATCATAGATTTGTTTATTTTACGGTAGCGCTGGCTGAGAAACAATTGAAAAATATGTAGAAAAAAAATGAATAAATAAAATTGATGTTTGCGAAATATGCCAATGAATAAAAATAACTATATCCATAAAATACTTTATTATAAATCACGTTGTGAACTGTGAAGGTATAACGGAATAATTTAAACATAAACGACAAATAGGGAAATCCATCGCCCAGATATGCAAGAACAATAATGATAATTTTCAGTTCTAAACAATTAATTAACAATAAATTGCAATAAACCCGCGTTCATCTAACAAAAGAATTTGATTGATTATGTTATATCTATATTCCAAGCACAAGGTATTTTTTTCTAGTTTTTTTATTTATCTCTTAAAGCATCTTTCAACAGATGGAATATATGATTAGGTACATTTCAGTACATCCCGCTGTCCGGCTTTTTGCATTGATTCGTATTGATACCTAACAAAACCAAAAAAAGCAATTATTTCTTTTTGTAAAAATGGAAAAGAGACTGGAAGAAATATTTTTTTCCATGTTTTACCATTACTTTCGAAGTATAGTTGCCAAATTGGGCGATTAACAAAAAGTGAGCAATAAAAAAGTGATTTCTTGGGTTGTAAATAATGAGATCAATTATTTTTCTGAGAAGGAAAATATATATTAGTAAAATATATCTACAACTTTCAGATATGTTTTATTAGGTATTACAGTTATAATTTAGCGGCATATTTCGAACGCGAGCTTGAGATTGATAACCAGGTAGACTAAGGCCCTAAATGAGGAGTGGTTAGTCGCCCATAACATGGTCTTCAGTGCTCATCTTCATCCGATTTCACACCGTCGTCTTCACCAGTATATATACCATATATATATATATACCAATATGTAGCCGATCATATCATTCATATATTATCTGGTAAAGTGGGCCACCGCAGAATACCATCTTTCAGGCGTAGACTCTGCAAGAGCACACTCCCATTTTCCGATCACTTGCTCGTCGCCCGTACATTCCTCCCCAATGTGTTTGTCGTAGTAGCCCTTATAAGCCTAGATAAGAAAATAATATGACGAACATACTTTACTAGTTGGTATTTGAACTTACCTGCGCACATATCAGTTCAATAGCATTAAATTGACAATAATACGGTGCCAGGCGTAGCTCTTCGTGGCCATGTTCTCTTAGGTGCTGGTCAATTTTGTACTCCTTTGGCTGTTAGTTGGCTTGAACTCGGACGAGTAGTTCAGATTTGAACATATCAGCTATGAAGGCAACGTCATGTGTGCCTAGCCACTCCTAATTTTGGGCCTTCTTCCAGCTGGTGGTTGGATGTGCCTCAGTGGCGACGGTGTGGTATGACGCCTTATCCATTACAATCAGTGATGGCTCTTCTAAATTGGGGAATAGCATCTGTACCCCTTCATATCTCCATGGTAATCGGCATTATTGGATTTTGTACTAAACAGTAGAGACGAGTTCTCCACAAAACCATCCTTTGACTTCATATTTCTTCCTCGCCTTCCTCGTTCCTTTCTTTGTACCATCCTCCCATGATCGTTATGGACCAAATTTGTAGAAAATCCAGGATTCATTTAAGAAGACGACGTGCTTTTTGAACAGTGACGTGTCATTTAACTTAAATTTCCTCAAAAATTATGACCGTTGGTTAACTACATCGCATTGCTTCATCAAAGCAATGCGGTATCGTCTTTTTTGTACTTAAACCCTATTTCATGTAGCAGTCGTAGTAACGTGGTCGTACTTATGTGTACAATCTCTTGACGTGCTAGCTCTTTGTTCAGGGTGTGGAGGGTGCTTTCCTGATAAGTGATAACATTAAGCAAGGGCATATAAAATACGTTGTTAAAGGCTTACCTGCGGCAAACATAATAATGATTGATCATAATAATAAATGCTTTATTTACATGACTATTTATACACATTTTTTAGTTAAAAAGAAAACAAAGACAGTTAGTACATCCTTTTTTATCGTAGAAACAGAAACGTAATAAAAATAGAGTTGATAAAATTTATATAACATACAGATTCAGTTGAATGAGACTTGCGATTAGAGAGAAAATAAAACAATTTATGTAATTTAATTTCGAAAGATTTACAAGAGATTCACTATTCACATTATTAGTATATGGAAACATTGATATCAATAGTTTCTTGGTTTTGTTCTTAAATTTAAAGATAGGAAGTTCTTTGATTTCATCTGGTAGATGATTGTAATATTTTTTAGCTGAAACAACAAAAGTTTTTTGTGTGTGAGATAGTCTGTGATTTGCTGTTATTCCTGGTTTGATAAATATGGATTTGTTCATGTGCTGTAAAGTTACTCAAGTTATTATGTACATACAAGAGGCATTGATGGATTATAGCGCAGAGACAGTAATAATTTTGAGAGTTTTGGAATACTCCTGATAAGAGTTACTTTGCTCAATGCTCATTATTGTTCTTAGAGTATTGTTTTTAGTATTAAAGATGACATGCCAATCTACTGAATTACCCCAAAGATCATTTGACTTTGAAACAGGCCCATGTAAGCCTGTCTAAGGATTTCAGGTATAAATTAAGGTTTAATTCTACGATGTATATAGATGGCACTAGACAGTTTAGAGCTAAGCGTAGTAGTATAATTCTTAAAAGACAATTGAGAATCTATAAGTAATCCTAAGAAAGTGATACTGTTTTTTCGGAGTAACTTCTCAAAGAAAATTTAAGAATTGCTGTATTTTCGGAATTGAGTGTCAATGAGTTTGATAACAAGACTAGACTTGATTTGATAAGATATTTGGACAATTCTGGGTCCTTCTGAGCTACCTAAAGTGTATTTTGTTGACTGAGGCAAATCGATTTTATACAAAAGAAACAAAATTGGTCCTAAGTTGGAACCTTGAGGCACACTTATCATATAATACTATAACGTGAAGACTTACCCAAATAATGAACTACACACATAATGCACATTCTAGAAAACACGGGAGACATCAGAGGCAACGAGAATAAGTCCTGGTCTATTCTCGAAGCCATATATTGAAAAATAACCTCCAGAAACAACGAAAACAACACTGTAATCATCTAGAGTTTTTTTAGGTTAGATATATAAGGCTGATGGCAATGACAGTTAGTTAGTGATGGATAGTCAGTCGGTCATAGAATCATAGAAAGTCGTAATAGTCCGAGAAATAAGTGTGAATATAAATGTGTATATAGTCGTGTAGTTATTGTTATAAATAAATAAGTGGAAATAAATCGAACCCAGTTTTGATATAAATTCCCATTACAATACTTTCCGTGTTCATTTTTGCACCATTGAACAAGTCCACATTCTTCCACTTTTTGCGTGGCGTGTATTTAAAATTTGACTTAGAGCCAAAGGACTATGCAAAAACTAATAGAATAAATACTAAATTTTAAACTATATAATGACCAAAAAAACACAATAATGCAGTGAACAAAAAAGAAAAAGAGCACAGTAATGCAAACATTAGAATTTAGAACTACAAATGCAAGGTTGTAATCCTGGTTCAAGGGACGATTGTAGAACCTTGCAAAGGTTTGCAAACGCTGAATCCAACCTGCCGTAGAACGAATGATGTTAATGCTAACATCCTTCCTTGCTGCTGCTGAAGTAGAGTCATGGCGCGTACTGTGTGCCGTAAAGACGGAAGTATCCAGCCCGCTGTCCTGTAACATTATCTTGATCCATCTACTAATTGATTGAGCAGACACCCGTTTGTAGGGGCGTCGACAGAAAATTTAAAGAGAAAACACTTGACCGCGTCGCTGCTCCGTCAATTGCAAATAGTATTGTAAATTCCGAGGAGGACAAATAATGGGGTTGGAGAAAAAGGGCAAAACCAAACATGGTTGATTACGATTTGGCCCTGTGTTCTTTATTCGGTCTGGCATCATAATGACTAATTACTAGCAACAACACGAATGTTTCGGATATCAATCTACGCTAAAGTTTGCACCCGATGAGCCGACACTAAATCCAAAAGTGTAGCAATCTTACGAGTTAATATAAAAAAACGTTATTTATCAATGGCCCCAAGGACATTAAGTGGTCTAGAACAATGCTTGGATCCCAGGTAACAGAGTATTTGGGTCTAGATGGTCTTAAATTGAAAATCCCTTTGAAGAAACGCCTTATGCGGAAATCCTCCGCGATATGAGGTCCGAGAATCAAAGCCACTGCCGAACGAAAAGAGTTTAAAGAACCGTAGGAAAAACCTTTCCTAAATTGATCCTCTAGGAAGACTGAACGGAGATTATGGACGCGGAGAAAACTGAAATATCGTGTAGCAAGCAGAAAATCCACCATCTCTTCAATCCCTGATAAGTTCCCTGATACCAAGGTAAGTTGGTGTAGACGCTTGTCAACAGAAAATAAGAGATCAGGATCTGGTTTAAAAAAAACGGGGGTTCAACTAATAAGGAGGTAAAAAAAGGGAACCAAGGCTGAGAAGGCCAATAAGTTACAACAACGACTCCCTCTGCCTGATCTGACAAAATCTTTCGCAACATTCGAAGAATTAGGGAAAATGAAGGAGAAGAATAAAGGGCAATTCCAATCAATAGCAAACGCCTCCGAATCCCGATGCCAAGAAACAAAAACCTCACATTTCTTATTAACCCGAGTTGCAAATAAATCGATATTCGGTACTCCAAAGCGCTGAACAATTTTTTTAAAAGCTGATTCAGATAACTGCCACTCTGTTTTAACAGACGCACTGCGGAAAGCCCTATCTGCTAAAATATTGGCTGTCGATTTAATATAGGATGCAAAGATAAACAGATTCCGAGATTCATACTACCGCCAAATCTCCTACGCTAAATTATTCAAACCAGGGAATTGAACGCCCCCCATACGGTTAATGTATGCAATGGCAGTGGTGTTGTCAATTCTACATAAAATATTGGAAGAGTTCAGATGATTGGCAAAACACTTTAGCCCGAAAAAGGATGCAAGCAATTCCAACGAATTGATATGATGCAGTGCCAGAATCACTCCAGAGTCCCTTGGCCTCCTGAGCACCACACACTGCCCCTCAAGCATCGGAGTAAATAACCAAGTCAAAATGATCTAGAACAATTAGGAATAGCTCTTTCCCACCAATCAAACACCGGCTGGAAAGATAAAGGAACAGACATACGTGACTCGAAGCATCCAGAAGATTTCTGAAGCGAAATAAATTTATGACGTTCAAACAACCCGTATTTAATTGCAGGGCAAGAGGAAACAAAAACTCCAACAAGTTTAAAAAAATCTCGTATAGAATATGTTTGAAATTGTCGAAATTTATTAAGCAACTTGATTGTGCGAGTCTGCTTATATAGAGGTAATGAAAGAGTCAATGAACTTGAGTTGTATATGAACCCAAGGTATTTACAGGCCTGAGAAGGAATAAATCTACTCTTTTCATGATTGATAAGGAGCCCTAGTCTATTTAACAGATGATATATCTGTTGGACATTAAAGGAATAAGTGTCAAAAGTTGTCATTTAACAAGAAATCGTCAATATATAGAACCGATAATAAACCTCGTTCGCGTAACAAGCTGAGCACTGGCTTTAACAATTTTGTAAACACATAAGGGGCAGTGCATAACCCGAAGGGTTAATAATTAAACTCGTACAATTTTCCCATAAAGGCAAACCGGAGATATTTTCGGTCTGATGCATTAATTGGAAGGAGAAAATAATCATCTTTCAAATCAAAAGTTGCCATGAAGCAGTTAGCAGTCAACAAGTTCGAAACGGCCTTGTAATGTTCTAGTTTAAAATGTGGACAAGAAACAAACTATTCAAATTTTTTAAGTTAAGAATCATTCTTTGCAAACCATCCTTCTTGGGCACCAAGAAAATTCTAGAAACATATTGTCCCTCCATTAAAGAACACTCACTAATGGCCCCTGTGTCAATAAGATGAATAATAGACACAGTAAGGTATTTTATTTGTTTTGGAGACCAACAGGGCTCTGAAGGTGGAACAGACTGAGAAACAGATTGGTAAATTGGCAACTTATACCCAGAAAGTCAGGATAGAATGACTGGATCCTGAGTTAATTCTTTCCACGCAGAAAGAAACAGTTGCAGCCTACCAGCATAAGCACTGTTACTTGGGCTTACCTCTATCGACGACGGTGAGTTTGTCGGTGAGACACCCACTGCGATGACCTCCTCCGTAGCTACTGCGATTGATGGCCGGAATACTGCCTGCCCAGACGACGAGACAATAGCTGTTGAGGAGGTCGCTGCAGGCGCTTGAAATTTAAATTCTGCGATACCTGTGTCTTAGATTGGGCGACAAACCCTGGAAGGTCCTGGATGGCTGGAACGCTCCAGATCCTTCGCAGACTTCAGATGTATATTCAAATTCTCCCCAGAGAGAAGGAGCACCAGTTAAAACAGATTTCAGTTCCTGTTTTAAACCCAAGCAAACTAGGTTACGTCGGGTATCCGATTCCAAGAGGTGAATATCGGCAATGAGCCTGAGACTTAGCCTCCTCTGCCCAAGCATCTATCAGAGGGCTGTAACTCATGTACCGTAATAGGTAGACAGTCAAAATTTTCACAGAATATGTATTTCTATTTCCGCTACAATAACAAATAATATAACCCTTCTTCACAAAAACTAGGGTCGACTTACTTAGTTGGTGCATTGAAAAATATAAACTAATATTAATTCCACTGGGTCTGATACTTTTGGAGTTGTGCAGTTATAAACAGATAGAAAACTCTTGGTACCAACTTCACAAGAATCAGCATCCATGGTATTAATGTTAGTTTGTATTTTTCAGTGCACCAGCTAATGAAGTCGGTCCGTGTTTTTGTAAAAAAGTTTTATTTCACAATTTTGAGTGTATCATTAGTTATTAAAATCGTTTACCGTTCACTTACAGCAAAGAAATTATTACCTATATTCTTTGCTTATACAAATTATTTATTCTCAGAGATTTCAAAACATAGCGGAAAACGTATTTCTTTTAAGATCCACAGCTGTAACTCAAAAACCGTTATTTTTAGAAATGCCGTTTTGACTTTCGAATCTCGAAAAAAATTTCCCCGCTGCCCCACCCCCAGTTTTTTTGGGTAAGGAGGTTCTGGATTTTTGATTTGTTTGCTATGGGACCATTTTTCAACCCTTCTATCAAAAAAATCGCGTGTACGATAAATAATAAATATTTTTTACAAAAAATTGGACCGACGTTATTAGTTGGTGAACTGAAAAGTACAAAATAATATTAATTCTATTGGTGCTGGTACTTTTGAAGTTGTGCATTTGCACAAGTACCAGTACCAATAAAAAATATTTATTTCACACTTTTGAGTGTGACATTTGTCACGAAAATCTTTGAACGTTCACCATTATCTGTGTATGCTTTGCTTGTATTTGTTATTATTCAGCGTCGCCAAAATACGCATATTTTAAACTTTACCACACTTTTAAATCGAAAACCGTGACTGGAAAAAATATACAATATAAATGTTGATACAAATAATCTGGTCATTAATTTTCCATTTGCAGATTTTCAATTTGAAACAAATTGCCTCTTCCACATAGCGAAAATACACATATTTTAAACTTTAACATCGCAGAAACTCGAAAACCGTAGCTCTTTTGAAAGAATGTGCAATTTAAACGTTTCCGGCTAGGGGGACATTTCTCAAGTCTACTTTTCCAAATGAATCAAAAATCGCGCGCAGGAACCAAGCGCCGACAGTCTAATTGTATATCTCCTCCGTCGGGGTTCGTCGGTCCGAAAACAACCAGGCGAATTGTATACCTTCTATGTTTGAGAAGTCGGTCAAAAATTAAAGGGAGCCCCTATACGAAAAACGTGGCGTTGGCGTTTTTCTGTTTTTGCTTGTTCTTAATAATGTTTCTTTTGACCGTAACAGGTAGACAGTTCTTGTTTCGTATGCGAGACTGAATCGAACTTAACCATTTTTATGAAGATATTAACGCATTTCTATTATGAGGCCCAAAAAGAGGAAGGTATCCCCGAAAAGTGGTTAATATAATGAAAAAATTTAGTGTTTCAAACTATAAAATAAGCTGGACAAATAAGCATCAGACTGCATAAAATTCTGGACAATACAACCAACGTATAAAATAGAATGGCCTTTGTTAGTTTATAAAATGGAAAATTTTATTTTATTTATTTTATTCTATTGGCGCTGGAAATTTTGAAGATGGGCAGATAGAACCAACTTCAAATGTACTATCACCAAAAGGAGTAATATTATTAACTACGTAATTTTTATTGCACCGACTCACGAAGTGCATCCATTTTTTTGTAAAGAAAATACCTATTTCCTATTTTTGAGCCATGTATTGGTCAAATAAGGTGTTGAGTTTTCACTTTTATTCATAAATTTCAAAATAAAGGGTGACAATCCTGCACTTTCCTAGTGCTGTAGTTCCAAAGCCCGTGATTTGTTTATAAAATCTAAATTCAAAATTTCCTCAACTATATACTTCTATTGTACCTACTCTTTTTTGTGATTAAACAAATATTAGGTACTAGTATTATAGGTATGTATTATTATAATTTACTCTTCCCAGATCAAATATCAACTTTTCGATAAAGTTTGCCGCCCCAACACCTATGTGGGTATTTTTTAAGGGTAAGGACGTATTGGATTTTAAAAGAACTAATTGGACCATCTCTCACCACACGTTTTGAGTGATTTTTTTATGATAAAATAGTTCATTAGATCTCGTTTTCTATGCAAAATACTTGGAAAGTCTTATTTCAAAAACAATCTAGAAATTGTATTTCAAGGCGGAAATACATTCTGAAATCAACGGCAAACATAACTATTAAAATACACACTGATAAATATATAAGTGGCTTATTGGAAACTTGATCTCTAAATTAATTAATTTGAATAATACCGAATAGTTTGAATATCCAGGCCCAATTTGCATGGAAATGTTATAGAATATAAAACTGGGTTTATTTTTAAATTGTATGTCGTCATGAAACTGAACCGGAATCGAATCGAAATCGTTAAAATTGTATTAATTTCACCATTTCCAAAATTGGATATTCCAATTAGTCCGTTTCCATAAAAAAATATAGCCAATATTCGAGGTATCGTGGACATATTTCTACATCATTTCCAATGAAAAATAAGATGAAAAAAATGGATAGTTAAAATTTAAATTATATTTCACAGGAAGCTTTATCATACCTTAAAAATCTTTGTTTTCTCTGACAAATATTTTTTTCATTAGTTTTTATGGTTCACTTATTCGTTACCACAATATATTTGAGGCAAACTAAAGAAAAAAATAGATATTCATCATAATCTGAAATATCTGTCATGGTTCCCAATATTTTCTTCTTTGATGTTTTATGTATTTTAATCTATCAGACATGAGGAACTGATTTGTGATTATTCAAGTTCTGCTTAGAATAAGAATTTAACTAGAATACTGATACTGAATACAAAATAATTTAAGAAGATATCAGACAGTATTCTAGGAATAAAAGATAATAAGTTCTCAAGACGAAAAAGTTTCGTGTTTCGTTCTCGATTAAAGTACGTTCCAAGTCAAAAGTGGATATATTTTGTTTGAATTATGTGAAAATGATTCATAAATTGCGGAAAGTATTATATAACTAAATCTAATGAATTATAATCTGACCACATCGAACACCTGGCAGTAAACATTAACACGTCGCGATATCTTTCGGCTGATCAATAGCTAAGGTCAATGTCATTGACTTATTTATTCATTTATTCAACTGGTTTTTATCAGATTGAAATGTATTGAGAAAATTTACCAATATCCTTTACTGAAGAATACTTTCAAAGTATCCAATATAACCATACTGAAATAGTCTAAGTTTCGTCAAACCCAAATGTACCAAACAGATGTACCGTCAGTTCAGATCACTTTACTCATCCAAAAGCCATTCAGTTTTCAGCAAAGTTCAAATATGGGATAGCTGGAAGAAGGATGTTGCCCTTAATTTTGTTATTGGCTTCCAATGTCCACAAACTCCAAGACATCACTGAATTTAGGCTCAAAATTGTTTGAGGAAGGACAAGCATACGTGGCTCTGAGTCGAGTCGAGTCTTTGGAAGAATTATGTATTGATGAGTTAGATTGCAACAAAATGTCAGGAAATAAGCCTTGTAGTAATGAGGCACCAAATGAATTAAATAGAATGAGAAGTATTGAATAACAATATTAAAAACTAAAAACTTGAAAGCAAAGTTAGTAAGATTTTTTTTTAAGTTAAACGGTTTTATTAGAAAGAAATAATAGTAGTAATGATGCCGGTAATAGATTAAAAGCTAATAAATAATTTGGTAGGTCTTAGGTACCAGTCATCTACTACTCTCCTCCTCAATCTAGGGCATTGGTCTCACAAAAAATAAAATCGTTGGACGTATGCAGCGTAACGTGAGAATACAAAAAAAGTAAATAGCACTTAAAAATGTTAAAGCGGTTGAGTTGATAGAAACATCACGCGCCCAACATTTTTATTTTTTTGTCTGACCAATGCTCTAGATTGATGAGGACAGTACTGTAATGACTGGTACCTAAGACCTACCAAATTATTTTTTAGCTTTTAGTGCATTAACTGCATCATCACTATCATTATTTTTCTAATGAAACCATTTAACTTCATCCTTAACCTGGCGCCTGGTGTTAACGCATACTTCTCAAAAATATATTTCTATTTGTAAGAATCTGTAGAGTTTATTGGAAATACTACATATTTATATTACTAAAAATATTTCTTATGAAAAAATACGACTGCCTATGTTAAAAAGAGCACAGAAAAAAAAGTTTATTTATATAATATTCAAAATATTGGTGAACAACAATTACAATAATGGAAAGCACCTCTATCAGAGCGGAAATTGGCTAAGAAGTAGAATTGTGGTTGGCTTAAATTAAACATGACAATTTCCACGGGGTGGTTATTTTTTTCGTAGACTACCGAAGAGAGAACTCGCTTTGTCTTTTTCAACAGTCAATTATTATGTTAGTACAGGTTGCGCAGTCTATCCTCTATGTCTATGGTAAATAACCTATACGTAACCAAATACGAATCAATATTTAAGCTAAATTGACATATTTAAACTGCCACCATTTTTTTCATACTTCAAGATAATATCTTAAACTTAAAAACATCGAATAAGGTGTTATCTGAAGAAGAGAAACACAAAATCTGTTTTTGTTTTCACTGGATTATAATATTTCAACTTTCATGAGCGGAGGGGGACCCAGCTTTGATTCGACAAAGTTTAGCCTACGGCGGGAGAGCTGGCAAGAGTGTCTGGCTGACACGTTCTCAAAACACTTAAAAAAACATACAGACAAAAAGTTGTTTCCGTTCTCTCTTTACATCGAGGATTAATATCTAAAATTGAAGCATTTCTGAAAATCTTTTTTTATTACTTTTATACTCTATGTGACGAGTACGAGAACTCAAAATAATAATAATAGAGCATAGTAAATATTAGAAATTTATAGTAAGCATTAGAGTTAATAAAGCAGTTATCTAAATCTATTTTCATATATAAAAGACGCTAACCTAAGAATTTTTTCTATTAATTTTATTCTACTAGTTTATTTCTCATATATTATCACTATTATTTTATATATAGAAAAATAAATACATTAAAGACTTGAAAAAACTGTTTGCATGTTGAATTGTATACCTCCTCCATTTGGTTTGTCGATCAAAAAGAGTAGAGTTGCGATTAAACTCACGAACTGTGGGACATGGGGTGGCCAGGTGACGCCTTTCTAGCAACCGTGGAATTTTCGTACAGTTGATATATCAAGTAATAAGCATTTTATTTATGAATATTTACAATATTGTATCTGACACAATCATCTCTTTTTGACAATATGACATTTTGAAAAAGATGGACCTTCTGAATTTAAATTCTATTTTCTCGTTTACTAGAGAGATAATTTGATTTTTCCGGCAACTTAGACGTCAAACTGCTACACCCCATTTTTTTCAGACGCTTCACATTCCTATCTTCGGTCAATAGGGAGGGGTAGATCGGAAGAAAGAAAAGCGAGACTTTAAGGGTTCCTCTTGTCACCTGGTACGGAACCTTAACAATTTGATAGAAAATTGCCTTTGAGTTTACTGATAAAATAAATCTTATAGAGCATAATCTCATTAAAAGAGTATTATTTTCAAGGCTGTCAAATTGTATAATAAAACACAAGATAACACATAACCGTTATTTTTTAATTGTAAATTCCAGAAATTCTCTAGAAACCGTTAATCTGTGATATTTTAACGCAGTTGAAGTAACTCGTTTTTTAATTCATAATTACATTATTATATGATAATTTTATATCAAATAATTAATAAAGTTCAATAAACTTGAATACATACGTAACTGTTTTTCAGTATATACCCAATTGAATCGAAAAGAAATGTTAGATAAGACCATTATAAATAACTTCTTACGCAGAACAAGAAATTACTTTTATTGAGAGAAAAAAAGACAAAAAATAGTTTTGCATCAGTGGTTTAGAACTGTATTGAAAATATAAATAGTACCTCCGTAATAAAATCACACATGGTACTCATTGGTAAAAGGTCTAGGAAATCGCCTATTTGACTAAGTTAAATTGACAAAATTATTCACAATATAATCGACATTTTGTGACAAACTACATAAAATCGAAACCACTTTAATGTCCTTGTTTTAGGTTGTAGACCCGCTATATATTTTTATACCATTCGCTGCCTAATTTGATGACATTAGTGTTTACCAAGCTATCAAGAGTATACTTGCACTTCGAATAAGTGAAAGTTGCCAAATAAATGAGTCTGAAAGTGTATTTTCTAGCCACGGATACAACCGATAAGAATTTCTAGAAAACAATTTTCATGAAGGGAATATATGACAAGATTTATGTATTTAAAAATGTAAAAACTGATTTTAATGTCGAGGTACTATTTACATTTTCATTATTTCTTTTAACGGTTGTACAAAACTGATTTTTTGTATTCTTATTTTTTTGTGATTATCACCGATTCCAAAAAACTTTTAGGAACATGTAGATAACAGTAAGAGCTAGATACTAAAATAAGCAACAAATTGTATGGCAAGTAGTTTAAAAATACATGACGTCAAAAAATGTATCGCATATCCATAGTAGAACTTTGGGGAAACAAACTCCTTCGCAGAGAAAGCTAGAGAAATCGCTGGAAATTACTTTACTGTTACTAAAGATTTTTTTTATAAAACATACCCAACTTTGATGGGTCTTAAATAAGTAATCTAGAATAAGCCCTTAATTCTGAATACATTTTATTAAATACTTTTTTCTATATTTTAAATATAATTTTGGTTAGATTGAACCGTTTCAATAAAATAAACTTCATGTGGAAGAGCGTAGATCAGCCAGTCGTATAAAGAGCAAAAAATCGATTTAGTTTAAATTTTAAGGGCAACATTTGGATGGATAATATTAAATTTATTATATAAATTAAAGAAGAGATTATATGTAGCAATATTTATATTGGCCTTTTTCAAATAAAATTACGATTTTCGAGTTACAGCAGTGGTAACTTCTGAAATATGTGTATTTCCGACACGATGTCTTCAGACAGTGAACGTTCAACGATTTTCATAACTAATGTTACACACAAAACTGAAATAAATATTTTCTTAACAAAAATTGGACCGACTTTATTAGTTGGTTCACTGAAAAATACGAAATAATATTAATTCTATTGGCGCTGGTAATTTTATAGTTTTAGTTGTAATTGCACAAATTCAAAAGTACCAGCACCAATAGAATTAATATTACTTTGTATTTTTCAGTGCATCAACTAATAATGTCGGTCCAATTTTTGTTGAAAAATATTTATAGTCTTTATATGCAAGCCATGAGCAATAATTATGAATAGGAAATGCTTCTATTGCAAAATAACCATTGGTTCATAGAATCAAAAAATAAATCACGGAAAGATATAGTTAAACTCATACTCCGAGGGTCCCGTGCAACTATTACTCAAGTACAGTATATCATAGTAAATACAATGATGGTCCCTCTGTTCTAAGTTTAATATCCCGGACCCGCCCCGCGAATCCACCAGTACTTCTATTCTTAACGCCTCTGGCGTCGTACCACGCGAACAAAGCGTGTTGCTTTCAACTGCGTGGATTGATATTTGCAATAATATAGGAAAGTATCAGCCATTCAGATGCTTTTTAGATTCGGGTACCATGGAATCAATCATTACTCAAAGAGTGGTATCGAAGATACGTTTATGAAAATCCGCAATTTCTATAGAAATTCGAAGACTCACGCCAATAAGGGCTTAGTTCACAAGACTCTCCGCTTATGTTTACAGAGGCCGTCATTCTAGACAAAATTTGCGAGCCCTTAACGTCGTGTATTCTACCGTATAAGAAGTGAAGCCATAATCAAAATTTGGGACTGGCCGACCCCGCTTATCACAAGCCCGGAAATATCAATATTCTACTAGGAGCAGATATATTTTCTAAAATACTCTTGAACGATTCCATTTCGGGAAATGCAAATACCCCAATCGCGATAAGACCCATCTGTTTACATTTTGATGGGAAACATTGAGGCTCCTAGATATCAATCCGCATTTCTTTGCAGTCTTTTCGAGGAAAGCTAGCTAGAAACCAAGGTAAGAGACTTTTGGGAAGTGGAAAGTGTGCCGCAAAACGACTGTCAGGATCCCAAACATATTCTTTGTGGTAGAATCTTCTTAGATACTTATAGTCGTTACGAGTCGGGAAAATTTACAGTTACACTTCCCATTAGGGAAAATAATCCGTGGTATTCCGGTACGCGCAATTATGCTCTCTCTCAATTCTACTCGCTAGAACGCAGGTTGCGAGGCAACCTCGGACTTTATTCGAAGTATTCTGACTTTATCGAAGAATATCTGGAACTTAATCATATGGAAATAGTTGAAAAGGCTGACATATCCGATCATTCTTATTATCTAGTGCACCACTGCGTTTTGAAACCCTGAAAGTACGTCTCGTGGTTCTCAACGCATCTGCTAAAATCACGCATCAAAAAACTTTAAGATGACTGTTTGATGGCAGGACCCAAGCTACTACAAGGTATATGCCATATTTTGTTAAATTTCCGCCTATTCCCTTATGTTCTATGTTCTGAGGTGGCAAAAATGTACCGCCTGATATGGGTAGACCCTAAGTAGTGGGATTATCGACGGGTACCATGGAGGTTTTCGCCTACGGAAGAGGTGTACTCCAATTATGCATAGAGGCGAGGCAGAATTAACCCCTAGCCAACAAAATTATAGGTAATTTTTCTTTCATTGATTATATTGTTTTGAGTGTTTGAACTGCGAAAGAAGCTCATGAGGCTCGAGCTCAACTCATTTATTTAATGCGTAAGGGTGGATTTAAACTAAGAAGGTGGTCCAGTAATGAACTTTCTTTTCTAGAGGATCTCCCCGAATCTTTTCTCTCGAAAAAAATGCTAGAGTCTCATTCTGATTCGAATGAGCCTTCATTGAAAGTTTTAGGTTTCCTACCTACCAGACCTCTGAATACTTCAGTGTTTCATGACGCTTTACTCATGCTTGTAAAATTCACTCAGCAGATGCATTTTGCCCACGAATAAGAGTCCGATTGTTTTTCTCGTTCCTTAAGAAAACTTACTGTTTTTCTAGATGATCGAGGTACTATGTGTGTTGGTTCTCGTCTCAAATACACATTTGTCTTATAACGCAAAGCACCCTATGCTTCTTCCGCGTCAAAGCCGCCTGACCACCTTAATCATAGAATTTTATCACAAGAAATATTTCCACTGTGGTTTCTTCTCTAGATATTTTTTAATTAATCAACTTTTTGGATTCTGTCACAAAACGGGGAATAAATTCCATCTTGTATAAATGTATACCTACGATGTTGGAAACAACGTCCACAACCTTTGCAACCACCTATGGCTTCCTTGCCAGTTTCCCGCCTTTCGAAAGTAAAACCTTTCTTACATTCCGTGGTTGATTTTGGGGGACCATTTTTGGTCACACCCAGCCGTTACAGAGAAGTGAGAACAAGTAAAGCTTACTTTTGTCTATTCGTGTGTTTTACAACGAAAGCAGTACATTTAGAATTGGCAAGCGATTTGTCATTTGCAACCTTTTTGTCAGCCTAGCAAAGATTTATTGATCGGCGTGGGCACGTGTCCCATTTATATTGCGACAACGCTACGAATTTTGTAAGAAGCTTTCGAGAGCTCAAATTAAGGCATACTGCCGCTGAACAAGAAACGATTTCTTTCCAGTTTTCACCTCCGTCTGGTCCCTATTTCAATGGTCTTGCCGACGCTAGTGTTAAATCGGTCAAACTGTATCGGGCTAAAGTAGTTGGCGAGCAGATTATGACTTACGAGGAATTTTACACGGTCTTGACGTTAATTGAATAGATTTTGAATTCACGCCCTCTGACACCGTTTTCATCGCCCGCCCATTTTCTTACTGTGGAACCAGTTTATGCATTCCCGGTTCCGGAATACAGTTCAGTAGCTTTAATAATATTATCAAGATTTGAATTGATTCAGCGCATTCAGATCGATTTTTTGAAACGGTTCAAGAAGGAATACCTTCAAACTCTTTAACAACGGGGTAAAAGGCTGGATCCTGCGATTCCGCTCGAACTTAGAGCTCTTTTTCTGATTGAGGAAGATAATTTACTTCTCTGTAATTGAAAGATGGTTGAATTCTGCCATTGCACCCGGGAGACGATAGTATTGTTCGGGTTACCACGGTAAAGAGCTCCTCAGGCGAGGTGGGAAGACCCCTTGTGAAGTTGTGTACGCTACCTTTATGTTGAGGTGCATTAAGAGAGAAATATTACACCTCAATCTTTGTATGTGTGTACGTTAGCGGAAATTATTCTCATAATGAACTCAATTGATTATTTTTTTCTACCTTTCGGTTTTCTTTGTTTTTTTAAATGACAATATTTTTTGGATTGTATTGGTGAAACCTTTTCGTTTTCCAAGATAAAAATGTTTCTGGAATAAGACTATTCCCAATACTAATCCGAGTTGTATTAAAATATATCAAATATTTTTCAAATGATAATTACAGGTATTGAGGAAAATCCTCAATAAATTTATTTACATGTATAGATAGATCTACTAACGATCAGAGAACATCGCTAAAAAAACTTTCATTTATTCCCTTTTCAACTCCACATAGAATTTATGCTTGATCCTCAGAATGTTGAAAAAAGACCCAATCAGATACACATTCTGTAGATTCTTTCTCCAATTAGACTTTCTTTGTGGATGAGGTAATAACGGTGATGCTATCTCTTAGAAGCGGTTGGTATTGCATGACGTTAATAAACATCGTAAAAATAGGGGATCCTCAATTTTAATAAAGATAATTAAATTACGTCTATATTAAACTTTTCTTATACCTTATGGTTGAAGGCAGGATATGAGTTTTTCTTTTTTAAGAAATTTAATTAAAACTTAATTAAATCAGAAAGAAGCTGAGGATGCAACTCGATAGCGGCCTAGAAGTTTGATAGATTGAGTTCATATATTATTAAACTAGTACTAGGCTCTGAATTAGAAACTATGAAATGTCAACTGAAAATCCATTATTTCTTTTTACAATTCTTGATAATATGCAATATGCAAAAATAATCATTTATTTAGTAGATGTAACTAAAATCTTTTCATTTATTATACAACACAAGATTGTTTAGAATGGTCTTAATAAAATGTTACAAGATATCCCTAAGATCTAAACATGTTGATTTAATCTAACTTACCTACAGTCCGCTATTTGCTCGTTTTCAGGCTTGAGCACATCTCAAGTATGCGTTTTATCAGGCTCGTCCTTACCTATGCTCAGGTCGACACCAACCTTGAGAGGTACTAAGCTGGTAAAATTGACACTGTTATAATAATAATAAATAATAATATATTTTATTGCCAACAAATCTTACATATAAAGACAAAGCAACGTCAGACAGAACAAAAAAGAAACAATATAAAATCGGTGATTATTATGTTGAGACAAACATGAGCGCTAAATTACAACAAATTATAATACCATGAGTAGCAAAGATATACAGCAGAAATTCAAATACAGCATAATACGAATATGGAGCAGTAAATTGAAAGTATTTTGCTTGTTATGAGAAGGAAAAATTATAATAGCATTTTTCATGTAGAATGCCATAAACTTCTTTCCTGAATTTTCCAATGGTTTGAATTTGCTGTATTGAATGAGGCAGTGTATTAAAAGCTTTAATTGCCCTCTAAGTAGGGCTTTTCTTGAATAATGTAGATCCATGCATTGGGATGCTAAGGTCTGTCCTGCCTCTGGTGACTATAGACATATATCCTCTGCATAGTTATCCAGGTTTCTGCTGAACAAGGCCGGCTGTTTTTTCACAAAGATTACTAATGGTAAGAAATACAATGACGGTTCTGTAAGTACACCGAGCTTTTTAAAATAGGGTCTACATGAAATCCCGGGTTGTAGGTGGAAGATACAGCGAATTAATGTTTTCTGTGCTTTAAAAACTTTAGAGGCGTCTACTGATGAACCCCAGAATGAAATACCGTAATTAATGATAGATTGTATGCTAGCAAAGTAGAACATTCTTATCGTTTTGATATTTAGGATCCGTCTAAGTCTTCTTATAACTGCGCACATGCTATTTAATTTTTTTTCAACCAATCTTATATCAACATGCAGAAATAAGTAAATAGTAGTTTTTTATCTTTTATATACATATATATATATATATATATATATATATATATATATATATATAAGTATAAGTATTTATTTTATTTTTCGGGTTCATAATAATAGGTAAAAAGTTATACTCGATACAAAAATATATTGGCACAATTTGAAAGATCGATAACAAGAAATTCAAACTGCTGATTAATCTCTTATATAGTCAATTTAAGTAACATAAGTAAACGAACTTGTATTGTAGTTTCTTTGGTAGTGAATAGCAAAATTATAATTAAATACAAATTGTAACCCACAAACATGAAGATGCCCCTTGACAGACGGTCGATAATAAATTGATATGACTCTGTAAAATTGTACCATTTAAATTGATAAACTTCAAAACAATCTTTGTACACTTTATAATCTATTCAGTCTCAATTTAAAAGAATGTCAGAAGGTTAATATTATTATTATTATTATGAAAGAACCGGGTACTAGGGACGTTACCCTTTATGGGCACCTCGACCTTAAGGTTTCTTGTACCATCCCGTGATATACTATTGTACTGTTATTTCTGGGTTTAGATCCAGCTTCTTGAAATAATTAATTAGTGCTCTTGCGCCACTGGCTTTTAGGTCCCCATAGGTGGGAAACGCCCTTCCTAGGACCCTTAGTCTTTTATGCGCTAAGGTTTTGAATTCGGTTAAAAGGTGATTTACAGATTCTATTGCTTTTGTGCAGAATCTGCAGGAATTATCTTCAATGAAACCCATCTTTTAAAATTATTTTTGATGCTATAATGACCTGTAGTGATTCCAACTAAGTTTCCCAGATCATTTCTTTTAAGGAGAAGTAGGTTATTTTCCTTTGAGTATTGCCAGTCTGTTAGGCGTTTGGCCTGACTGGCTTGCTCTAGGTCGTGCCAGTACTTGGTTTTCAGCCTTGATTCCCACATTTTCATTTCTGTTTTAACATGTTGCTTTGCATACCCACAGAATGGCTCAGGGCCTGTTGGAAGCCCTTCAGAGCCTTTTTTGGCCAGAGAGTCAGCTTTTTTGTTGCCTGGAAGGTTCTTGTGCCCTGGTATCCATATAAGGCAAACTTTGTTGCCTCTTGCCAGTTGCAAAAGACCTTCATGGCATTCTTCTACCCGTTTTGAGGTTTTAGCAACATTTGCCACTGCTTTGGTTGCAGCCTGGCTATCACTTGCTATATAGATTTCCGCTCCCCTGTGCCTCCTTTTACGAATTTTATGGGTGCATTCTATATTAGCCATTATTTCTGCCTGAAAAATTGTGCAGCACCCCCCCCCCCCCCAAGGATCTGTGAATTTTCGTGGAAGGTCCACAGACTCCCAGACCGGCTCTGCCGCCCCTCAGTGAACCATCTGTGTACCAGGTCAAGGCCCCTCTTTCCGTTTCCACAAGCAGAGGAGTCCTCATCCATTCATCCATTTTTGATATTTTTATTTCGTAGTTTCTGCTGAAGCGGAGTTGTATTCGCATATCATCGACTGGAATGTCTTTTAGATGTGGAATTTTGTTTAGAATGCTGCAGTGTCCTGTCACACTCGCATATCTTGTTTTGCTTGTTCTATGAATTCTTAGGGCTTCATCTTATGCACACCTCTGGATATGCAAATGCAGTGGAGGCAAGTTCAGGATAACTTCCATTGCTGCAGTTGGTGTTGTTCGCATTGCCCCTGAGATTCCTACGCAAGCTAGTCTTTGAATTTTTCTAAGTTCATTTTGAATTGAACTCTGTTCTGTTTTCAGCCACCAGACTGAGGCTGCATATGTAATAGCCGGACGGACTATAGTGACATAAGACCAGTAGGCCATGTTAAGACTAAGTCCCCAAGTTTTTCCCAGTAGCTGTCTGCATACATTGAGATTCATTAGGGCTTTTTCCTTTATATGGGTAATTTGTCACCTAGATATTTAACTTCCTTGGAAAGAAATATTACTTTACCATCTAAAAGTAATGGGACTTCAATGTCGACCTTCCTTTTTTTGGTAAATGGTATGATAACCGTCTTTTTGGGATTGATGTTCAGTCCCCTGCCTCCGCACCACTCACCTTAGTACAAATACAAGAGCATCTTGCATCAATGTTTTTCAGGTTTTCATATCTTTTCCTGAGTTCATCCACCTCGATGGACCATCGCATGGGAGATAGGACCCCTCCTTGGGGGCATCCTCTGGCAGTCCTTATCGTTTTGGATTCGTCTCCCATTTTTGCAGTAATTTCTCTGCTTGTTAGCATAAATGTTATCTACTTTATAGTTAATGAATTTACTCCTTTTGCACTGGCAGCGTTTTCAATGGCCTCAAAGGATGTATTGTCGAAGGCTCCTTGAATGTCCAGAAATGCACATAGTGCTATTTCCTTCCACTCTATCGCCTTTTCAATCCTCCCAGTGAGGCCGTCCAGTGCATTGATAGTCGATATGCCTTTTTGGTAGTCATCCTGATTTTTATGGAGTGGGTACCTAGCTAGGCATCCTTCTCTGATGTGAAGGTCCAGCACCTTCTCCATACTTTTTAGATAGGCTTATCGGTCTAAATGATTTAGGTTGTTCGACTGCTCTCCCAAACTTTGGTATAAAGACCACCTTTATTCCCCTGCATACTTTCGGTATCCAAACTAGAGTATGGCTTGCTCTGAAGATTTCTGTAAGAATTTGACCTCTATGTCTCAAACTTTTTTGAATCATTATAGGTTCAACTTCGTCACCACCCGGGGACTTATGTGGTTTGAGCTGTTGACAGCCCATTCCACTTTGTCCCTTGGGATGATTTTTAAAATGCATTCATTGCCCTTGTGATACCTTCGTAACATGGGGTTGCCTCTACTTGGTTGTTTGCTGTTCTACAGTCCGGGAAGTGCGCTAGAAGCAGAAGCTCCAACGTCTCTTTTCTGTCCAGAGTGTAGCTGCCATCTTCTTTTACCAGATAACCTAGGTCATTAGAGTGTTGTCTCTTTAAAAGCCTTTGGATCCTGGTAGCTGTAGGGAGTTCTTCTATCCCTTCACACATTGACTTCCAAGAGTTTCTCTTAGGCTCCCTGAGAGTTTTGTTGTATTCGGTGAGGGCTGAGCGATAAGTATCCCAGTCCCCTCGTTTTTTGGCTATGTTGAACAGGCTTCTCGCAAGCTTTGGGCATTGTTCAAGCTCCCCGTTCCATCTTTTTCTTAGGCACCCTTTGCTGAACGGTGCTGCTTGTTTCGAGGGCACTGATCAAAATGCAAATGGTCAGGTCATTTGCAGCCTTTTCCAGGTCTTCAATAGTTTCGATAGATTCAGTCCTTAGGTTCTCCACCTCAGACTTTATGTGATCATCGAAGGAGGTCCAATTTGTTTTTTGGACTACTCTTCTCTTTGCCAGTTGGGGACTCTCGGATTCCACCTCAAACAGAACATAATTATAATCTGATATCGAGGCTTCATCCGAAACTCTCCATTTGGAAATTTTTGTAGACATGAGGGCATTTGAAAACGTAATGTCTAAGACCTCTTGTCTTAATTTATTTACGAACGTGGAATTATTTCCTTCCGCAAAGAAGATGATGAAAAAAACTTGATGATGCCTATTTGTTAAAAATCAGAGCCGGGAAACTATTACCCATGAAAAAGAAAATTAATAGATATAAAATGAGAGAACATGAAAAACCCCAGGGAATTTCATATTTTTTTCTCAAAACAAATCAAAGAATTGAAAAATGCTGGAGGAACAGCGAGAAAAGAAGATAAGTTAACGTTTTTTGTATTGGTTCTACCAGAAAATTTTACAAATATCGTTGAAGTAATTGATGCATTACCAAACAGTGAGAAAATACTTGAATATGTAAATAAACTGTTATTGGAATACCAGAAACAACAAACCATTGATACAGGAAAAAGTTATCTTCAAGTATTCTTTTTGACATTATAAAATAGCAATGAACATAGAAATAACGATCAGAAGTAACTATAACAGAGAAAGAAATTTTAGAAGAAATAATCTAAATTAAAAAGGAATTCATATAGAGATAGAAATCAAAATAGACATAATGTAATAAAAAATACGACAGTCTAGGAGGACGGTAATACATTCAATCCAGAAGTTTTGTCAACAAACTTGGAGATACCTGAAGAAGTTCAATAGACTGAAAGTCAAGTTAAATGGTTATTGGACGGTAGATTACTTTTATAAATTTGAATAATCAGATTTAATGGACAAAATTAATAAAAAGTTTCTTCTATTCTCATTCATAAGAACTCAATTTTATTTAAAGATAATACTGCAAATATTTACATAAGCCATGCAGTGAGACGTTGTGGAGCCGTGGTCTGGCTACCTGACTCCTCCCCTCTAGATTTGAAGCACGTCCTCGTGGTTCGACTTCAGGATTGATCTAGGCAGTTTTCGTTCTTCTAACGGAATTTCGATGAAAGTAGCTGGCTTTGGTCTTCTTGATTTCAGAATGTTTATATTTCTGTTTATAAGGAAGATGATGACACCAATGGTGATTAATATGATAAAGCTGAGGGTGATTCCAAAATGTCCTCGGTAGAACTCAATTGGAAGTATGTTGGGCTCTTGGTATTGTGGTATCATCTTAGTCGGGTCGTCTAGATGTAGTGGTTTGACATCTAGCTTATGTTTGACTTTTGATGGTTCTTGGTGATTAGGCCATTTTTGTGAAAAAGTTCTATTTGAACCTGTCCATGTATGTTTCTGGAATGAATATGTGCAGTCGCTATTTCCCAAGACATATTTCCGTTAGTTAGTTGGGTGAATAAGGAGAAATTGTTGTTGACAGTGGTAAAGTTGCATTTTGATAAATCGTCTAAGCTACACAGGTCCTCATGTGGTACTTTTTGGCAGTACCAGAGTGAAAAAGTCTTTTTGCAGTCCTCACTGGTCCATTTGATTGGGCCTTTTGAGTTGAGGGCAAACGTATGGGGTGGTAGGAGGATATTGTTACGAGTACTAGGAATAGGAATTATTTTGGACAAGTGATAAAATTTATTGGCTAATATAGGAATTTTCAAAGTACAAATGAGTGTTTTTGAAGTGAACATAAGATTAACTTTAGTGATTTCTAATTGAGTTGGAATATCTGGAGCGATTTCAGTGTGGGAGTGAGTTGAATGTAAATAATTGAAAATTTCTTTTAGTTCCTGTTGGTTTATCAATTCGATATTTATGCCTTGATTGCTGAATGAAATAGTTCTCAAAAGTGTCTGAATGTAATTTCTTAAATTTCTGATCTGTTCTAGCTCCATGTGAATAATTATTTCACTATTCAATCTATCTTTTAAGTCTGATAAGTCTTTATAAACATTTTCTGCATGTGTTTGTATTTTCTGCAAATCCTTTTGCCATCTTTCTGTTATTTGACCTGCTAATGTATGTAGCTTGGAAATTTCATTCATTAATTTCTCTTCGTTAGAGTTATTCTTCATAAAACTATTTTGAATGTCAATTAGATCGTTTTGATATAGATTTCCTGATATGTATCTTATAGCTGAGCCTAAACCATCGAATAGACTTCTTTTTTGATTTCTGTCGGGGCGAAAATATATTCTCAGTTTGTTTATATCTTCTGATAAGAGATCAACGTCTCGTTTGTAAATATTTGCTAAGATAAGTTTATCAGGGTTAATTTGGTTGATTATAGGTATTTTATTTAATGATAATTTAGCATTTGTAGTCTCGATACTCTCAATACTTATTGTAAAATAAACCTTATGATAGTTAACCTTATATTTAGCTAAGCCTAACTTGTCTAATATGTATCCAGGAGCGCTATTCTGTACACGTTTCCGATAGCCGTTGGTATCGGTAAGTGTTACTTACCGAGAGTCGGTATCTCTACCGTGCCTTCGTGAACCCCATGGTAACCGATACCCATGTATACTGGAATAGTCATTCTTTGTTGATGTTTTCTTTAAGTTTGAATTGCGGATTATTTCAGTGAATTTGGACTATTGGACTATTTGAAGGGTGATTTCACAGAGTATTGACTAGCGTTTTATGAGTTAGGTGAAAATTATTAGTCAACATATTGCAATATTTTTGTATTTATGTTTAAAGAGATTAGGAATTAGAGTCAACAAAGGTTTATCACATTACTGTTCAAAACCCTTTTTAATTCGCACACAAATGAATATTTCGTCTAAAGAAATGTTCGAATCATTTTACAAAAGTATTTTACTCTTCATATTTATCATAAATATATAAATGTGCAAAAGTGTTCACAAGAAATCATATTCAGAATTACGCTATTGTACGATAATAATTATTTTAATGAATTCTTGACAGATGACTGCTGATCTTGGTTATCTAAACTACCTCTATGCACTACCTCCAATTTAAAATCGCAAAAGCTGACGTTTCGTTTGACGTTCATAGCTCGCCTCAACGCTCATTGGCAGAACATACCGAAACGAGTGACGTTTAAGTGAAGTCATTCGTTTACCGATAGTTGTCGGTTGCGATTCCGAGCGTCGGTAACAATGGAATACAGAATAGCGTCGTTATGATCCCGACGGCAGCGCAACCGATATTTGTCGATAACATACCGATACCGACGACAATCGGAAACGTGTACAGAATAGCGTTCCAGGAGGTCTATCCTGTACAATAATCGGCAATCGATAGCTGCTTATCGGTATAATTATATATATAGATATACTTATACATGGCGATATGTCATTTGATGCCAGTCCGCAACCAAAAATGATTGTTCTGTGACGTCACCTTTTGGTGTTCTGTTCAAAAAGTTATCGGGCGGTCTCTTGAGTGCAATAAGTGAAGACACAACGTGTGTTGTGTATGTATGTGTTTGTTTATGTTCAACTATAACCTCTTGTGCTTCGTTATAAATTGTTGTGAGTTGTCAACACAGACACATAATAAAGACTATGGTTGTGAGTTTTCTCAAGTGAGAATTTTATCATATCAATTTGTATGTAATTCTATTTCAGAATGTATAATTTGAATTTAAGAAGTTGCTAATTGCATTTGATAAAAGTATCCTAATTGAATTAGCAAGTGGGTAAAAAGGTCGAAAGGTTCAGTGTAATCATCATTTCTAATATTAAGATTGTGTTATGCATGTGCTTTTGTGTTTCTCATTATCTTGTTATATCTTCTCAATTACATTTTACCATTTCCTGAATACAATTGAACTCTTAAATTAATATTTTGACTACTCAAATAAAACTGACTTTTTCAACTATTTGGTGTTCTCTTAAATAAATTTGACTTCTCTCAAATACAATTGATATTTTTTTAAAATAAACAGTATTCTTTCTCAAATAAAAGTGGAAATGGTGTAGAAGAAACCAGTATAGTTGGATACAGCTTCCACTTATGTGGCGCTGATGAAAGCTAACAAGCTTGAAATCACGTGATCCGCTTCTAGTGGGTGGTTGGATCCGCCTAAATAAAAGCATAAAGGTGTAGAGCTTCATCCTATATATATATATATATATATATATATATATATATATATATATATATATATATATATATATATATATAACTGTTAGTTAGTGGGGATGCAGCCAATTCAGGTGGATAAATAATACTCTTTACATTTATTATATTATATAGAGAGCTTTCGGAATTACGTTTATTCCTTCTTCAGTCTACAATCGAAAAATATGGTGTAAAATGTTAACATAATGCGAATAAACTCTAATTCATTAATACAATTAAAGTAAACAACAATTACAAACAAATGTTTTTTTTAAATATATTTTATTTTATTTATATATAAACTTACTATGTGTGAGATTTTTTTCCAAATGTTCTTTAGTCATACGTAACAATCTGATTGTTCATCTTCGATACAAACACAACAATTTAAGCTAGCACTATGGGTAATTATGAAATTATATAAAACAATTATGACATATCACACTCCAAATATCTGAATGTTGTGGAAAAATAACCAGGTGGTTGGAATTTATTTTGAAAATGCTAATCGGGTGGTTGCCTACTTTGGTATTGAGCATTGTCTATATTTAAAATATTTGAATATATGATATTGAGGTTTTGAATATCTGATTTTTTGTTAAGAGCATTAGACTGACATTGAATATGTGCCATTTCTAAGAAACTTCTTTTGAATAGATTTTTTTCCACTTCCAAAATCCTAATATTTTCAAAATCGGCTATGTGACCTGTTCCTTTAACATGTTGGGATAAGGCACAAGCATCATTCCTTACTTTAGTATCACTTTGATGAGAACGTATTCTAAATTGTAAGTCTCTTGATGTCATTCCTATGTATTTTTTTTGACATCCAGTGCAGTTAATCTCATAAACAACATTAGTTTTTTGATGAGTATTCGTTCGGTCTTTCAATTTGCTAAATAGGGTATCAACTTTCTTTATCGCTTTGTTAGCAATAATCAAATTCCCTTCCTGTCGTAATATGTTCGCAATTCTTGGAGTAAGGTAATTCTCAAACGGCAAAGAACGGAATATCTTGTTACTACTATTTTCACATTGGTTGTCAATGTTATCATTATTAATGTTGTCATTTTCCCTAATTCTGTTGGTTGTTGAAAAAACTAGTTTATTAACAAACTTCTTGGGGTACGAGTTGTCAATGAATAGTTTCGTTAGTCTATTAAAACCTTCAGTCCTCAAAGAGTGATGGCAAATTTTTGTAATTCTGTTTTTTAACATTAGTACTAAATTAATTTTCATTTTTTTGGTGTGGTAGGAATGAAAATTTATATACCGTCCCGAGCTGCATGGTTTTGTATACCAATCTAGGATAACAGTGTTCAAATCTGTACGTATTAATTTGGTATCCAGGAAGGGAACGCTTTTATCCACTTCCTCTTCTATGGTAAACTGAATGTTAGTGTTGTGGCTATTAAACTTTTCTAAAATTTCTTGTTCCGAACCATAAGGTACTGCACAAATAATGTCGTCAACGTACTTTTTGATAAAAGGTAATTCAAAGTTCAGTAGTGGTATGCAATGATCTAATAAGTCATCCATAATATACTGAGCAATTATTGGTGATATCTTCGCACCCATGGGAGTACCTAATATCTGTTTATAAAAATGTTTGTTAAATGAAAAATAAGTGGTGTTAAAAATGAATTCAATAATTTCTTTAAAACTCTCTTTACTGAGGGAACAGTAGTTTGATAGACGTGGCCAATGGGAATCAATGCTATATAGAACCGATTCAATTGAAATATTGGTAAAGAGTGAAACAACGTCTAAGCTAATAATCCTATAATTATCAGGTAACTGAAAATCATTAATAAAGAGAGCAAATTCAAAAGAGTTCGTGATGTAATATCTATTTTCCTTGTCATAGGCCAATGTTAAGATGTCTGTAATAAAAGTAGTTAAATTAACATTTGGTGCTTCTATGGACGAAATTATTGGTCTTAAGGATAAAACCTGAAACTGTTGAAGCAACAAATAAACGGAAAATTGAATCTTTAAAAGAAAAACATGTTTTTAATATCAAAATAAAAGATAATTGGTTGAAAAATCTGACAACTGTTGATAATCCTGTGGGAGTTAGAAACATATTATCTTTAGGACCTAAGTTCTGTTTGCCACCGTGTAAAAAAGAAATTAATATTAAACACTTATTAGCTGATGTTGTCATATAAACAATAGTAATAGACGTAATATCTATAGTGCACAAATTAGTAATATAATTACAAATTACTTACACACTGGCAAGAGAAGTTATTCTATTTTAAATCAATGGTTTCAAGCAACAAAAACATTCATTAAAGAACACCCTGAACTAATTATTGTAAAATCTGATAAAGGTAATATCACCATAATTATGTATAGAGAGCAGTACAGTAGTCTTTCAGAAGAATTACTTCATGATCAAAATTATTATAAGAAAATACCTAGGGATCCTACATCAACTATACAACAAAAATCTAATAAATTAGTAACTAAATTAAAAAACGATAAGCAAATCACCGTTACTAAAGCCAAAGAATTGACATTTTATGGAGGTTTGGCACCTAAATATTATGCTCTACCGAAAGTGCATAAGCCGGTTTTATCCTTAAGACCAATAATTTCGTCCATAGAAGCACCAAATGTTAATTTAACTACTTTTATTACAGACATCTTAACATTGGCCTATGACAAGGAAAATAGATATTACATCACGAACTCTTTTGAATTTGCTCTCTTTATTAATGATTTTCAGTTACCTGATAATTATAGGATTATTAGCTTAGACGTTGTTTCACTCTTTACCAATATTTCAATTGAATCGGTTCTATGTAGCATTGATTCCCATTGGCCACGTCTATCAAACTACTGTTCCCTCAGTAAAGAGAGTTTTAAAGAAATTATTGAATTCATTTTTAACACCACTTATTTTTCATTTAACAAACAGTTTTATAAACAGATATTAGGTACTCCCATGGGTGCGAAGATATCACCAATAATTGCTCAGTATATTATGGATGGCTTATTAGATCATTGCATACCACTACTGAACTTTGAATTACCTTTTATCAAAAAGTACGTTGACGACATTATTTGTGCAGTACCTTATGGTTCGGAACAAGAAATTTTAGAAGATTTTAATAGCCACAACACTAACATTCAGTTTACCATAGAAGAGGAAGTGGATAAAAGCGTTCCCTTCCTGGATACCAAATTAATACGTACAGATTTGAACACTGTTACCCTAGATTGGTATACAAAACCATGCAGCTCGGGACGGTACATAAATTTTCATTCCTACCACACCAAAAAAATGAATATTAATTTAGTACTAATGTTAAAAAACAGAATTACAAAAATTTGCCATCACTCTTTGAGGACTGAAGGTTTTAATAGACTAACGAAACTATTCATTGACAACTCGTACCCCAAGAAGTTTGTTAATAAACTAGTTTTTTCAACAACCAACGGAATTAGGGAAAATGACAACATTAATAATGATAACATTGACAACCAATGTGAAAATAGTAGTAACAAGATATTCCGTTCTTTGCCGTTTGAGAATTACCTTACTCCAAGAATTGCGAACATATTACGACAGGAAGGGAATTTGATTATTGCTAACAAAGCGATAAAGAAAGTTGATACCCTATTTAGCAAATTGAAAGACCGAACGAATACTCATCAAAAAACTAATGTTGTTTATGAGATTAACTGCACTGGATGTCCAAAAAATTACATAGGAATGACATCAAGAGACTTACAATCTAGAATACGTTCTCATCAAAGTGATACTAAAGTAAGGAATGATGCTTGTGCCTTATCCCAACATGTTAAAGGAACAGGTCACATAGCCGATTTTGAAAATATTAGGATTTTGGAAGTGGAAAAAAATCTATTCAAAAGAAGTTTCTTAGAAATGGCACATATTCAATGTCAGTCTAATGCTCTTAACAAAAAATCAGATATTCAAAACCTCAATATCATATATTCAAATATTTTAAATATAGACAATGCTCAATACCAAAGTAGGCAACCACCCGATTAGCATTTTCAAAATAAATTCCAACCACCTGGTTATTTTTCCACAACATTCAGATATTTGGAGTGTGATATGTCATAATTGTTTTATATAATTTCATAATTACCCATAGTGCTAGCTTAAATTGTTGTGTTTGTATCGAAGATGAACAATCAGATTGTTACGTATGACTAAAGAACATTTGGAAAAAAATCTCACACATAGTAAGTTTATATATAAATAAAATAAAATATATTTAAAAAAAACATTTGTTTGTAATTGTTGTTTACTTTAATTGTATTAATGAATTAGAGTTTATTCGCATTATGTTAACATTTTACACCATATTTTTAGATTGTAGACTGAAGAAGGAATAAACGTAATTCCGAAAGCTCTCTATATAATATAATAAATGTAAAGAGTATTATTTATCCACCTGAATTGGCTGCATCCCCACTAACTAACAGTTATAATTATCTAATCAGCCACGAAAACTAACGAATTATATATATATATATATATATATATATATATATATATATATATGTATATATATATATATATATATATATATATATATATATATATATATATATATATATAATAAAATAGATTTTTGTTGGGGATGCAGTCATTTAATAAATAAAATTCTTTGTATTATGCCAAGCTTTCGAAAATGTTTATTCACTTCGTCGGGGCAAACTAAAAATCGTTACAATTTTTTTTTAACTACATAATAGATTATTAATTAAAGTACTTACATTCGTGAATTTATATAAAATTAACCACAAACAGGAAAGATTTCATTGTCAGCAATCAGAAATGTCATTAGTTATTTATAAATGTCATGGTAACAGCATATCTAGAGTTGAAAGTGTCTAGATTCAAGTTTTCTTAGAAAAAATCCAAATAGTAGTTATCTTTGTGTTTGTAGCTCTTTTTTAAAAAGTCACACATTGAACTTAAAAATATTGAGGCAGATATAAGTTTAGTAAAAAGAAAAAGTTATTATTCAATTATATATAAAAAAAATATATTCATAACAGACTTAGAAACACATAATATAAATAAATATATACCCGTACACAGACTAGACTATCTGAATTCGTAGGTATTGCAGTATAAATTCAAGTCAATCTCTCTCACAAATTAACCTGAGAAATTTATTAAAATAAGATATATCTAATAGAGAAATATTAACATATATCATCTTTATCGTATTCTCTCACAATACGATAAATACACAATATAAAATATCCTGAAAAGCATCCATTCATTCAATGAAGCTAATAATAATGATAAGCTGATTTCTCTCACAAATCAACATTTAAGAATATTTTAAACATTTTCCATGTTATTTAATACATTTTAAATAGTGTTATGTAGAGATAACACCGGTTTATTAAGAACAAAATGGTATAGAAAACCTATATGTAGTAATAGATACATAAACTTCCATTCATATCATCCACAGAAAATAAAAATTAACTTAATTATGGCATTAAAAAACAGAGTGATCAAACTTTCGCATCCTATATATAGAAATGAAAGTTTATCAAAATTGAAAAAAATATTAATTGAGAATTCTTCCTATGAAATTGATTAATAAATGTTTAATGCAACCTCAAGTCAATATAGAAAACCCTGAAATAAATCATGAGAACTCTTTAAATGATAATAACAATAATGCCTCTACTACAAATATCCACCCTATTTATAGATCTTTACCTTATATAGATGAGCTTACTAATAAGTTAGTTAATGTTTTTAGAGGGTATAATGTTATTATTGCAAGAAAAAATATTAAAACCGTATCTAATTTATTTTCCAAAATAAAGACACCTTTAGAAATGACAGAAATGTCTGGGGTAGTATATAAAATAAATTGCCTTGATTGTGAATTATCATATATTGGTCAAACTTCTAGAAGTATTTTAGGAAGAATAACATCCCATAAAAGTGATATAAGATGTAATAAGAAATCTTGTGCCTTGGCTGAACATGCCATCAATAAAAAACATAGTATTGATTTTGATAATACTATTGCTCTTTGTTCTGAGAAAAATTATTTTAAACGTGGTTTCTTAGAAATGATAAATATTAAAAAACATAATAATACTATGAATAAACGTTCAGATATTAATGGACTTAGTTCTATTTATTCTTATATATTAAATCTCTATAATAATAAATTTAATAATTTTTCTCAAAATATTTCTCAAAATTGAAATATATGTGTGAATATAATATGTACCTAGCTCTATATGTAGGTATAGGCTAATTATATTCTCATATCATTTAGTTATATTTGTCAATTTTTTTTCTGTTTTAGTATATTATAATAGATGGGTATATATGCGTATACAGATTATACTGAAGAAGGATAAAAGTTTATAACAACAAATATTAAGAGTTTCGAGATCTCTAGATCAACTGATTGGTGAGAGAAATTTAGTTGATTCAAAAGGATTTTCATTTCATGTTTAACCTATAGTGAGATATAATACGATGATTTTTTCCTTCCTTGTGTTTCGCCATTTGCTTTTTTGATAACACTATTTAAAATGTATTAAATAACATGGAAAATGTTAAAAATATTCTTAAATGTTGATTTGTGAGAGAAATCAGCTTATCATTATTATTAGCTTCATTGAATGAATGGATGCTTTTCAGGATATTTTATATTGTGTATTTATCGTATTGTGAGAGAATACGATAAAGATGATATATGTTAATATTTCTCTATTAGATATATCTTATTTTAATAAATTTCTCAGGTTAATTTGTGAGAGAGATTGACTTGAATTTATACTGCAATACCTACGAATTCAGATAGTCTAGTCTGTGTACGGGTATATATTTATTTATATTATGTGTTTCTAAGTCTGTTATGAATATATTTTTTTTATATATAATTGAATAATAACTTTTTCTTTTTACTAAACTTATATCTGCCTCAATATTTTTAAGTTCAATGTGTGACTTGTTAAAAAAGAGCTACAAACACAAAGATAACTACTATTTGGATTTTTTCTAAGAAAACTTGAATCTAGACACTTTCAACTCTAGATATGCTGTTACCATGACATTTATAAATAACTAATGACATTTCTGATTGCTGACAATGAAATCTTTCCTGTTTGTGGTTAATTTTATATAAATTCACGAATGTAAGTACTTTAATTAATAATCTATTATGTAGTTAAAAAAAAAATTGTAACGATTTTTAGTTTGCCCCGACGAAGAGAATAAACATTCTCGAAAGCTTGGCATAATACAAAGAATTTTATTTATTAAATGACTGCATCCCCAACAAAAATCTATTTTATTAAATAATAAACCAGTCAAGAATTCAGAATCAAACAATTTACATTATGGGGTTTTATAATGACATCCAACTCCGTTATGGAACTATTGTCGTTACTCTTCTCAAGCAATGGGCCAATATCAACATCAAAATGGCAAACTTACAGAACAGGAAGGTGTTTCTCATTAAATGCAGATCCATTGGTGTCATTCCGAATCATATTGGTAATGGACTAAATGCTGTAGACTCTATGATCGGTCACACAAGAGGCAGAACAGGTCAGAAAATTCAGCACTTTAACACCAAATTGAGAAAAGAACTATTGAATATAGAAATTAAAGTCACTTTTAGCAATATTAATTTTTTTGACAGAAGATTAAAGTCAATTATCAATCAGATAAAGCTGACATTGCCTTTACAAATTGTCAACGAATACAATCGAAGACTCTCTGTTAAGTATAACCGTAAATTCAAAGAAATTAGACTTAATAATATAAGAAAACTAGAGAATCTTAAAGACAAGATGACATCTCAAATTAAAATACATGATAAATGGATTAAGAATTTGACAAATGTAGATCTTCCATTAGAAGTGAAACAAATCCTCGCATTAGGTCCGAAATTTTCTTTACCACCAAGTCTTAAATATATTAATATTCCTTATATTTTGTCTGATCTTGAATTTATTTTGAAAAGTATTGATATAGAAGATAAAGATTGCGTGAGAGCTAGATACACTAATATATTGACAAATTTTACTTACAAGAATTATCAAAGCTCTCACATATTGTCAAAAAAATTCAGTAAATATTAAACAGTTTTGTTCATTAAATCTCGAAACTTTTGAATCAATTCTTCAATTTATTTTCGATTCTAATTTTTTGATTTTTAATGACCAATATTATAAACAAATATTTGGCACTCCCATGGGTTCAACAATATCACCTATTCTTGTAAATTATGTTTTAGATGAATTAATACAAGTTTCAAAAACTAAAGTTTCATTTCCAATACCATTCATTAAAAGATATGTAGATGATTTAATCTTAGCTCTACCCACTAATAGAGTTGATGAAACATTGAATATTTTTAATGCCTATAACGAGCATCTTCAATTTACAGTTGAGAAAGAAAATGAACAATGTCTTCCTTTCTTAGATATGATGGTATGTAGAGATAACACCGGTTTATTAAGAACAAAATGGTATAGAAAACCTATATGTAGTAATAGATACATAAACTTCCATTCATATCATCCACAGAAAATAAAAATTAACTTAATTATGGCATTAAAAAACAGAGTGATCAAACTTTTGCATCCTATATATAGAAATGAAAGTTTATCAAAATTGAAAAAAATATTAATTGAGAATTCTTTTCCTATGAAATTGATTAATAAATGTTTAATGCAACCTCAAGTCAATATAGAAAACCCTGAAATAAATCATGAGAACTCTTTAAATGATAATAACAATAATGCCTCTACTACAAATATCCTCCCTATTTATAGATCTTTACCTTATATAGATGAGCTTACTAATAAGTTAGTTAATGTTTTTAGAGGGTATAATGTTATTATTGCAAGAAAAAATATTAAAACCGTATCTAATTTATTTTCCAAAATAAAGACACCTTTAGAAATGACAGAAATGTCTGGGGTAGTATATAAAATAAATTGCCTTGATTGTGAATTATCATATATTGGTCAAACTTCTAGAAGTATTTTAGGAAGAATAACATCCCATAAAAGTGATATAAGATGTAAGAAGAAATCTTGTGCCTTGGCTGAACATGCCATCAATAAAAAACATAGTATTGATTTTGATAATACTATTGCTCTTTGTTCTGAGAAAAATTATTTTAAACGTGGTTTCTTAGAAATGATAAATATTAAAAAACATAATAATACTATGAATAAACGTTCAGATATTAATGGACTTAGTTCTATTTATTCTTATATATTAAATCTCTATAATAATAAATTTAATAATTTTTCTCAAAATATTTCTCAAAATTGAAATATATGTGTGAATATAATATGTACCTAGCTCTATATGTAGGTATAGGCTAATTATATTCTCATATCATTTAGTTATATTTGTCAATTTTTTTTCTGTTTTAGTATATTATAATAGATGGGTATATATGCGTATACAGATTATACTGAAGAAGGATAAAAGTTTATAACAACAAATATTAAGAGTTTCGAGATCTCTAGATCAACTGATTGGTGAGAGAAATTTAGTTGATTCAAAAGGATTTTCATTTCATGTTTAACCTATAGTGAGATATAATACGATGATTTTTTCCTTCCTTGTGTTTCGCCATTTGCTTTTTTGATAACACTATTTAAAATGTATTAAATAACATGGAAAATGTTTAAAATATTCTTAAATGTTGATTTGTGAGAGAAATCAGCTTATCATTATTATTAGCTTCATTGAATGAATGGATGCTTTTCAGGATATTTTATATTGTGTATTTATCGTATTGTGAGAGAATACGATAAAGATGATATATGTTAATATTTCTCTATTAGATATATCTTATTTTAATAAATTTCTCAGGTTAATTTGTGAGAGAGATTGACTTGAATTTATACTGCAATACCTACGAATTCAGATAGTCTAGTCTGTGTACGGGTATATATTTATTTATATTATGTGTTTCTAAGTCTGTTATGAATATATTTTTTTTATATATAATTGAATAATAACTTTTTCTTTTTACTAAACTTATATCTGCCTCAATATTTTTAAGTTCAATGTGTGACTTGTTAAAAAAGAGCTACAAACACAAAGATAACTACTATTTGGATTTTTTCTAAGAAAACTTGAATCTAGACACTTTCAACTCTAGATATGCTGTTACCATGACATTTATAAATAACTAATGACATTTCTGATTGCTGACAATGAAATCTTTCCTGTTTGTGGTTAATTTTATATAAATTCACGAATGTAAGTACTTTAATTAATAATCTATTATGTAGTTAAAAAAAAAAATTGTAACGATTTTTAGTTTGCCCCGACGAAGAGAATAAACATTCTCGAAAGCTTGGCATAATACAAAGAATTTTATTTATTAAATGACTGCATCCCCAACAAAAATCTATTTTATTAAATAATAAACCAGTCAAGAATTCAGAATCAAACAATATATATATATATATATATATATATATATATATATATATATTTAGTTGTAAAACATTGATTATATTAAATTCTAGGTTCATAACTAGATATACAATATACTTACTATAAGTGGGTTCCTACTGTTGTTCGAAAAAGTAAGTAGATTTCAGTTCAGTGTGTTGATTACTTTTTTGTTAGATTTAGCCTTCAAGTAAGTTTAGTTTTATTCATTGTTGAAAATCTAAATAGAAATACAGCAAAGAATATAAAATCATCATGTCTCATAATAATATAACTTTTCTAAAGACCTTAACATAAGTTCAGCACACATCGTACTTGTTTTTAATAAATTGTCTATTACTTTAGGATCTATTCATAATTTTCAATGCTGGTTTGAGCTACTTGGCACTGGATGTGATGAATTTGGAACATCGTGCACGGCATTTGGAAAGAAGAACGGAACGGAGTGCGTGGAGAGCGCGTCATGATCCTTTTGAGATGCATGAAGACCAATTCATGGATCTTTGGGAATTTGGGAATATTCAGAGCTTCAGCCATCCGAGTACAGACTGGCTCTTCTCTAAAGACTCCCTCATCCCCCTGTTCCAGCCTTTCTGAGTTCCTACGAAATAAGGTAAATATCAACTAGTGTACCAGAAAATATTCAAAGAAAATAATTATTGAACCAGGAAAGTCAGAAAATGTCTAGAATTATAAATTATAATGTAAGTTTAAATTGTTATTATTTATCTAGAAAAGAGAAAAGAAATGAAATTTAATTTGTACGGAGAAATGCAATGTCACAGAGGTGAAGCGATATAAAATTTAAACTAAAATACGTATGTATATAACTCTGAAATACCTCACTATTTCTTCAGGATAAAGGTCAGCACATGAGGAACCCTCCCAATAATTTGACCCAAATAGGCTACAAATTTGTTTATCCTGTTCGTTAAGTGCAGGCTCATTATTCGGAAGGCCTCCCGTTCTAGCTCTTGCGCCACGGATCTTAGCAGCCTTACCTAGAGCTTTGGATTTCATTTCTCTCCATGTCTACAAGAAATTCAGCTCCAATAATGACTGGCAATTTATGATGAAATTAAGCTTAGGATAATTCTATTGTATTAGCTCTTAAAATATTTCCTTTACAATGAATTTAATAGACTTATTTTTGATGTCTTTTAGACATATAGTACTCATGACTAGGAAGATAAGCTTGGTTAGCAAAATATGTATTCAAAATTTCTAGTATGCCTTGGATAAAGATTGGAATTATTAAGAATATATGTCTATAAATTAGAAGAATGTTATTATCTGAAGTTATTATATAAAATGGCTATGTACAAAGTTGAACAAATTTGTGGAACCATCTTTATCGTTGTTCGTTGTATTAAAATCTTATCTTACACAAATAGTGTTTATTTTAATTTGCAACATCTAAGATAATTTTAGAGCTATGACGTCATTGGTCGTCTGTTCAAATGAGATCACTCTATATATTTTTTCATTTTCCTCAATGTTAGAGTGCTCATTTTGTTTTAATGAGAATTTATTGAATGAACTATTAAAAAACCAAAAGTTGGACATCCTCCGAAACTTATTATATCATCTAAAATGTGATAATAACTATCTGAAAATACAAAAATATATAAGGTGATCTATTTGGTAAAACTTATGACGTCAGATCCAGAAATAATTTTCCATCCCTGTATGTGTATAAAGATATTAGGATATATTTTTCTGATAAGAACTTTTGTCACTATTCACAACTTATTTCGATTAGTTCATATGTGTCTATTTGATACTCACTGTTTGCCACCTCTCTGCAGTTTTGGTGTGTCCTAAATGATTTAGAGTATTGGTCAGCTCTTGCCAAATTGCTTTATTTGTGGCTAAAACATCATAGCCAAGGTGCGCCCCAGTAGCGAATTTCTGGTGGCTACACATAAATGCTACCAAAGAAGTAAGTTGTTCTTTATTATCTCGGTTGCATCTATTTTGTCTCCTAAGAAAATTGCGTAGAAAAACTTAAATTTACTTTACTGCTTCAGAAATGCGGATCATAATTTACCAATAATATATTAATATTGTTGTAACTTTTATACACACAAAAATACAATATATATTTTATGAGAACATTAAAAATACTTATATTTCGGCAACAGTATCCGTCATTGAAATTTAAATCACCAGAAAACTATGACAACACTTACGAACAGAAATTAACCCTCCAAGTTTATAATTCGCAATGATCTTTCTTACACAAATTAGTCAAGCGAAAATGTATTAGTTCATATGTCAACCGTATATCTCGAGATATTATTGGCTGAGACAAAAGAATGGATGACTAATAATTGTTTCTCGCGCCATATGACTCCCATCGGTCTATAACGGCCGTTGGGTACAGTCAGTTCATAAATATATGAACAAATCCAAAGCATGAAATAATAAGGAATATTTCGCGACTTCCCACCCTATCAATGCAAGTTTAAAAAATAGAAGAAATATATTTTGAACTGAGTATCTCCACCTGTTTTTAGATATGCATATTCAGAATTTACTAATAGACTCTGCGATGTAAAATATCTTGGTTTCGTTTCTGAGTTATTCATAAATCTAGAAAACCGATTAAGGTAGGTAGGTACTTGGGGCTGGATTGAATCACATTAAAAATGTTTTCCTGATAAATAAGAATTGATTGTAAACAACCATTGCATCGTTAATCGATCATCGAATAAACATGCAAGGAATGAAGAAAGTAGATGAGATGGTGAAATTCTTTATGAATCTCTGTTGTTTATATTGAGATTACCTACCGTTAGTACCCACATATTTTGGATTTGCCTTCGATGGTGATGGTGATGGTGAATCATTAGTTTGTGTAAAACGTAAAGTTAATTCTATGATAGATATAATAGATGGATTTCGAGTTTGTGGTATGATAATAGAGCAAAGCTGTTCTTCCTCACAGCAAAATTCACAGAGTGAAATCAAACACTGTTAGAGCTATTTGCAATATGATTGTTCGCTCAAACAACACACTTGTGTTTGTGTAGATAAACTGAGGTATTGCCAAACTTCATTATTGGCAACTCTCATTCTTGAAGCAATAATGTGAATGCTATCATTAGACACTAATTCGATTGATTGAAATTAAAAAAGCTTCTTTCCAAATGTCGGCGTATTTTTCATACCTTCTTCTCTTATCCAACATAACCTACATTTGATTTTTCTCACTACTGTAACGTAACCAAATAATGTTGCCTGTACTATCTGTAATAATATAACATCACCCAGTATATGGATAAATAAATTTATCATCTATGTGAATGACATTTTGATCTTCAACTTCATCGGCAATCGACATATAGGATTTTTTCGCGAGTTCCCGGTGAACTAGCGGGAAACGAATTGTACTTCCCGGTACGTTTTCGCGAGATAAACAGTAATAGGGGAATATTTTCTGACGTCACTAATCTTATAAAACGGGAACTGATTTGGTTCCCGCCCACTTGAGCATGGTAACTGGCGGTTATTATTATCAAAAGTGCCAAACTGTCAAAAAAATAATTAATCTTTTTGTATTTGATTTGAGTTTTGGGTTAAAATTAATCGTATTTCATTTATTTTTCGCATCATTTTCTTGATCATAATGAAAGAAGAATTAATTGAAATTGAATTAAATACCACTCATCCTGATGAGTTGAAAGAATACTCCTTTTATATCTGGTAATTCAGTCTGAGTGGTCGGTAGGTATTCGGATGAAAATATTGCTCATACAATCTCCGTTATGCGCGAATTAAAAAAATCATCCAAAAATGGATGTACGGCTGGTAATATCACAAACATACTGACCAATACGTTTAAAATTGAATAAAGAAATAATTATTTTACTTAAATACTTTAATAATAGATAAATAATACTATTCTTTTAACATAAAACTTATCAATCAAAACTACAAAACATAATATTTGTCAAAAAACTAAACGTCATTATGATAATTTGATAACATATACTTACCAAGTAAAATGGTGGATACGTGTTCCAAGTGTCGTACTCGTAAAAAAGAGAATTTTATAGGCTGTGAGGGTGTGTGTAATCTCTGGTTTCACTATTATTGTGCCGGCTTAAAGGAGAATGAGTATGCATTGTTGGAGAAATGTAAAAACATCTTTTACATGTGTGATTCCTGTAAACAGAAATGTAAGGTTTTAGATAAATCACAAATTACTGAAGTCTTTGAATCGGTTAAGCGTATTGGTGTTCAATTAAACGAAATTAACGAATCTAAGTTAACAGTGGATGTACTGAGTGCCTGTGTCACAAAAATCTCTCAAGATGTTGAGTCTAAGTTCACTAACCTAAGAAATGATGTTCTTGCCGCCGTTAACGTGGATATTAAAGACCAATTGAACCCAAAGCCTTCATATGCCTCGGTGCTTGATAGTAACACATCAATTATGATTAATTCCAAGGAAGCCGATCTATCCCTAGCTGCGATGAAGTCCGAGATCTTATCAAATGTCAACCCTATCAACGAAAATATCAATGTAGTTGATGTAAGAGACACCCGTAAAGGAGGTCTAGTGATAAGTTGTAATAGTAACGCAGATTCCGTAAAGTTTAGAAATCTACTTGACAACAAATTAGGGGATAAATATAAGGTCAAGGAACTTACCCCATTGAATCCTAGACTTCGCATCGTCGGCTTGACTAACAACATAGAAACTGAACTGCTGTTAGATTACATATTGAAGGGTAACAAACATTTATTTTCTGAGGATAGTACGTGTCAAGTTATAAATGTTCAGCCGACACGTAAAAATTCTAAGATCTTCATGGCACTACTTCAGGTTGACATACATTCATACAAGCGTATCCTAAGCGCGGGAAAACTACTGATTGGCTACGAACGATGCACTGTTTATGACGCAATCGAACTGCGACGTTGTTTCAAATGCTCCGGCTATCACCACTTGGCTAAACATTGCACTCAAGAAAATCCTGTGTGTCCAAGATGCTCGAAGCACCACACAATAAAAGAATGTAAATCACAAATTCTAAAATGTAATCATAGTACCAATTTTAATTCCACTAAAAATGACAAGCTGCGTACAGACCATGCAGTATGGGATCCTCGGTGTCGTGTGTATATTGACGCGTTGGCGAAATTCAAGGCAAATATTTTGAAGTCCGATTAGCAACTAATGCCTTTCGACACAGCCGCGACATCGGAGACTGGTCAAATTTCGGTGAATGATGCTGATAAGAGTGATAACGGGATGTCCGATGATACCACGCGCAGCAGCTACACTAGTGGGTTGAAATGGTACTACCAAAATGTACGAGGACTGGGCACAAAGACTGTGGAACTTTTCGATGCGGTATCGAACACGGTAGATGAGCACGATGGTTTTATTTTTACGGAGACATGGCTACATTCGGACATTTTGGACAGTGAGTTGCTTGACACTGGTACATTTAGAGTATTTCGTAGTGACCGTAATTTTGCGGCGACTGGGTCTAAGCGAGGCGGCGGTGTTCTTGTTGCACTCAATAATAAAATGAATGCAGTACGAATAAACTTGGAGTCCTTTTCACCACTATTTAGTGAAATAAAAATAGTTGATATCTTATTAGTAAAAATTAACATTAATTATCGTGTATTATATATCCTGACTTGTTACATACCGCCGTCTTGTACAAATGACGTTTATGAGACACTATTTGACGCCATCTCAGAGTTATACTGTATTTATGGTTCAGATATGTTGTTTATCGGCGATTTCAATATACCTGAGTTTTTCAATGGTGTAACAAATGGTGTCTCTTCATCTAATTTTAACTCATTGATGAGACTCTGTAATTTCTTAGAATTGAAAAATTTCAACAATATTACCAATTTTCAAGGTCGCTTATTAGATTTGGTTTTGTTTAATAGAACATGTATTGTTAGCGAAGCTGTTGCCTTGCTCCCGCAGGACATCTACCATCCTGCTCTATCAGTCGAGCTTTCTACTTGCAAAGATAAGTGTAAGGTATATCCTGCTAGGCTTAATTGTAATTTTAATTTTAAAAAGGCCAATTTTAATAACTTATACGCGGAGTTGTCTGCTATTGATTGGGCTTTTTTAAACGAATACGACCATGACATAAATTTAATGGTTGAGGTTTTTACTGAAAAGATTTTAATCTCATTTAGAAATCATATTCCTTTAAGAAGGCCGGTTTCAACTATCTATCCGCCTTGGTTTAACGGAGCTATTATAAATAAATTAAAAATAGAGCAAGATACAAATATAAAAAAACTAATAATTTGCAGTTTTATCGAGAGTATGTCAACCTACGTTCGGAAATTAAAGTCGAAGTTAAACTATTACGTATCAACTACTTACATCAAGTAGAAGCTAACATTGAAGAGGAGCCTAACAGATTTTGGTCTTTTCTACATCTTAAGAATCAAGGTTCTGCCATGCCCATTACGCTAAATCTTAACAAACTTGTTTCCCATCCGCAAGAAATTGTGGATGCTTTTGCTGACTCTTTTTCGCGAACATTTCGGGATAGTGATGAGCTACCGCTCTCACATGACGTGAAGATAGGTGTATCAACGCCAGATGGATATCCGATATGCATCTTACGGTCTGTAACGGAGCACGATATTAAAAGAGCAATTTACAAATTAAAAGCAAACATGACAATGGGCCCTGACTTCATTCCGGCGTTTATTATTAAGGATTGTCTTTCAATATTTCTTAAGCCCCTAAATATTATTTTTAATATGATATTGTCATCATCAAATTATCCAGATCCTTGGAAGATTTCCAGAATTTGTCCAGTTTTTTAAAAGGGCGACCATGGTGATATTAATAACTATCGGCCCGTATCCATAATTTGCAACTTCAGCAAGCTATTCGAGACGGTTCTACATGAGTATCTAGGTGGTCACACACTGCGTATTATCTCTGATGAACAACATGGATTTATGCGTGGTAGATCGACCATTACCAATCTTGTATGCACTACGCAATATCTCTGCGAGCGACTTGATAGACAAAGCCAAGTGGATGTCATATACACCGACTTCTCAAAGGCCTTCGACAGGCTGGACCACGGTATTCTGATTAAAAAACTTTCGTCTTTTGGATTTTCCGAGACGTTAATTAGTCTATTAAGTTCATATCTTTCCAACAGATATCAATATGTACAATACCGTGGCTACAGGTCGAGCAGATTTTTACAGTCCTCTGGAGTACCGCAGGGGTCTGTTTTGGGACCGCTTTTTTTAATCTGTTTATTAACGATATTGTTTCTGTGTTAGACGTTGAGTGTCTACTTTATGCTGACGACCTAAAGCTCTTCAGTGAAATTGTCTCGCTTAAAGACGCTCATAAGCTCCAAAATAACTTAGACGCACTTTACGAATGGTGTTGTAGAAATAAACTTCCGCTGAACCCGGTAAAATGTAATGTTGTATCCTTTACGCGTAAACTTCATCCAATTATCCGTGATTACAGCGTGGATAATGTTGTACTTGCAAGACCTGACGTTATTAAAGATCTTGGCGTTATTTTCGACCCTAAGTAGACATTTACTAATCACATTGAACACACCATATCAAATGCATCTAAGGTACTGGGATTCGTTGTGCGTAACTCGCGTGAGTTTCAGCAGGCCTCAACGTTTCGAAGATTGTATACAGCTTTTATAAGGTCAAATCTTGAGTATGCGTCTATTGTGTGGAATCCGATTTATCAAATCCATGTTTCTGCTCTTGAGAGGATCCTGCGTCGATTTTTAAAGACGTCCGTTTTTGCATTGGACGGAGTATGGCCTGGGATCGGATATCCACATCAATTGCTCCTTAATAGATTTAAACTGAATGAATTTGTTTCTAGGCGTTCATGTTGCTCAGTTATTTTCTTGTTTAAGCTGTTGCATAATGATATTAATTGTAATAAACTTACTGATTACATTAGGATTAGAGTTCCTAGAGTAGAGGCTAGAACATGTGTTACATTTTTACCATCTATCCCACGAACAAACATTCTTGTAACATCCCCATTTTACCAAATGTTTAAGAACTATGAAAAAATTGAGGCCAATGTTGATATATTCTGTTGTAATATTTCCCAAATCAAAAGGATATTTGTTTAGTAATAATTGTTAAGCTACTATTTTCTTTTCCTCTGTCATTATATCTTAAGTATTTTTATTATTAAGGCTATTTGATTATTTGTTCTTTAAAATGCCCATGTATGTTACACAAAACCTATGTTTTTTTTCCTCATCCTATAATTGGATATCTGTTGGATGTTGTAAAATAAATAAATAAATAAAAATAAATAAATAACCGGACCATTTTCGCGATAAACATAACCGAGAATAACCTTCAAGTTTATTTTAAGGTGGGGGTATAACCGCTCTATTACCTACAACAGATCACCGGGAACTCGCGAAAAAATCCTAATAATCTACCGATAACAATTGAAGATCGAAATGTCATTCACATAGATGTTAAATTTATTTATCCATATACTGGGTGATGTTATATTATTACAGAAAGTAGAGGCAACATTATTTGGTTACGTTACAATAGTGAGAAAAATCAAATGTAGGTTATGTTGGATAAGAGAAGAAGGTATGAAAAATACGACGACATTTGGAAGGAGCTTTTTTAATTTCAATCAATCGATTTAGTGTCTAATGATGGCATTCACATTATTGCTTCAAAAATGAGAGTTGCCAATAATTAAGTTTGGCAATACCTCAGTTTATCTACACAAACACAAGTGTGTTGTTTGAGCGAACAATCATATTGCAAATAGTTCTAAGAGTGTTTGATTTCACTCTGTGAATTTTGCTGTGAGGAAAAAGAGCTTTGCTCTATTATCCTACCACAAACTCGAAATCTATCTATTACACCGATCAAAGAATTTACTTTACGTTTTACACAAACTAATGATTCATCATCAGAGAGATAACAGATGAATATTATATAATGATTATGAATAACACCGAAGGCAAATCCAAAATATGTAGGTACTTACCGTAGGTAATCTCAATATAAACAACAGAGATTCATAAAGAATTTCACCATCTCATCTACTTCATTCCTTGCATGTTTATTCGATGATCGATTAACGATGCAATGGTTGTTTACAATCAATTCTTATTTATCAGGAAAACATTTTTAATGTGATTCAATCCAGCCCCAAGTACCTACCTACCTTAATCGGTTTTCTAGATTTATGAATAACTCAGAAACGAAACCAAGATATTTTACATTGCAGAGTCTATTAGTAAATTCTGAATATGCATATCTAAAAACAGGTGGAGATATTCAGTTCAAAATATATTCTATTTTTTAAACTTGCATTGATAGGGTGGGAAGTCGCGAAATATTCCTTATCATTTCATGCTTTGGATTTGTTCATATATTTATGAACTGACTGTACCCAACGGCCGTTATAGACCGATGAGAGTCATATGGCGCGAGGAACAATTATTAGTCATCCATTCTTTTGTCTCAGCCAATAATACCTCGAGATATACGGTTAAGATATGAACTAATAAATTTTCGCGCGACTTATTTGTATAAGAAAGATCATTGCGAATTATAAACTTGGAGGGTTGATTTCTGTTCGTAAGTTTGGTGATAGTTTTCTGGTGATTTAAATTTCAGTGATGGATAATGTTGCCGAAATGTAAGTATTTTTAATGTTCTCATAAAATATATATTGTATTTTTGTGTGTATAAAAGTTACAACAATAATAAAATTAATTATGTTTTTGGTAAATTATGATCCGCATTTCTGAAGCAGCAAAGTAAATTTAAAGTTTTACTATGCAATTTTCTTAGGAGACAAAGTAGATGCAACCGAGATAATAATGAACAACTTACTTCATTGGTAGCATTTGAACAAACGACCAATGACGTCATAGCTCTAAAATTATCTTAGCTGTTGCAAATTAAAATAAACACTATTTTTGTAAGAAAATATTTTAATATACCTAACGTAAAACGATAAAGATGGTTCCACAAATTTGTTCAACTCTGTACATAGCCATTTTATATAATAATTTCATATAATAACATTCTTCTAAAGACTTATATTCTTAATAATTCCAATCTTTATCCAAGGCATACTAGAAATTTTGAATACATATTTTGCTAACCAATCTTATCTTCCTAGTCATGAGTACGATATGTCTAAAAGACATCAAAAATAAATCTATTAAATTCATTGTAAAGGAAATATTTTAAGAGCTAATACAATAGAAATATTCTAAGCTTAATTTCATCATACATTCCCAGTCATTATTGGAGCTGAATTTCTTGTAGACATGGAGAGACATGAAATTCAAAGCTCTTGGTAAGGCTGCTAAGATCCGTGGTGCAAGAGCTAGAATGGGAGGCCTTCCGAATAATGAGCCTGCACTTAACGATAAGGATAAACAAATTTGTAGCCTTTTTGGGTCAAATTATTGGGAGGGTTCCTCATGTGCTGACCTTTATCCTAAAGAAATAGTAGGTTATTTCAGAGTTATATACATACGTACTTCAGTTCTGGTTCAATAATTACATTTTTTTAATCTTTTCTGGTACACTAGTTGATATTTACCTTATTTCGTAGGAACTCATAGAAAGGCTGGAACAGGGGGATGAGGGAGTCTTTAGAGAAGAGCCAGTCTGTACTCGGGTGGCTGAAGCTCTGAATATTCCCAAATTCTCAAAGAAGCATGAATTGGTCGTCATGCGTCTCAAAGGGATCATGACTCGCTCTCCACGCACTCTGTTCCGTTCTTCTCTCCAAACGCAGTGCACGATGTTCCAAATTCATCACATCCAGTGCCAAGTAGCCCAAACCAGCATTGAAAATTATGAATTGATCCTAAAGTAATAGACAATTTATTAAAAACAAGTACGATGTGTGCTGAACTTATGTTAAGCTCTTCACAAAAAATATAATAGAATTAAAAATCTCACCAACCTTGCTTTCTTTATTTAGTAGCTTTCGTATTTAGAAAAGCTATATTATTATAAGACATGATGATTTTGTATTCTTTGCTCTATTTCTAGTTAGATATTCTCAAAAGTACTATACCAATTTTAACAATGAATAAAACTGAACTTACTTGAAGCCTAAATCTAACAAAAAAGTAATCAACACACTGAACTGAAATCTACTTACTTATTCGAACAACAGTAGGAACCCACTTATAGTATATCGTATATCTAGTTATGAACCTAGAATATAATATAATATATAATTAATGTTTTATAAGTAAATATATATATATATATATATATATATATATATATATATTGTATGTATATATAAAAAATACTTACTCAGTGGTAGAAACAAATTGTTGTAGATTCAATCCTCACTTACTTATGTTTTAAAAACCTAGAACATAATAATTTCCAAAACTGTAGAATGTACACACCAAAATGAAAATAACTTGCAGTTTGCAGTACTTACGGACCTATACTACAATAATTAATAATCACTACACTAATGGTTTCTTCTACACCAATTCCACTTTTATTTGAGAAAGAATACTGTTAATTAAAAAAAAATATCAATTGTATTTGAAAGAAGTCAAATTTATTTAAGAGAACACGAAATAGTTGAAAAAAGTCAGTTTTATTTGAGTAGTCAAAATATTAATTTAAGAGTTCAATTGTATTCAAGAAATGGTAAAATGTAATTGAGAATATATAACAAGATAATGAGAAACTCAAAAGCACATGCATAACACAATCTTAACATTAGGAATGATGATTGGACTGAACCTTCCGACCTTTTTACCCACTTGCTAATTCAATTAGGATACTTTTCTCAAATGCAATTAGCAACTTCTTAAATTCAAATCATACATTCTGAAATAGAATTACATACATATTGATATGATAAAATAATTTCTCAAATACAACTGACTATTCTCCACTACGTTTGTCGTATTCTCAAATGCAATTAAAACCTTATTGAATTAAAGTGGAAATGGTGTAGATTATGAAATTATTATGTATCTGTATCTGTAACTTACCTATAGGATAGTATCCGTTATGTTATATATTTTCAAATAGGTGAGACATAAATACGAGTACCAATATATTTTTACTTACTTTTGCCGATTGAAGTAACGTAAAAATAGAATAGTTTCTCTCAAGACGTAAAATTCAAAAAAGGATATGATACTTACCTATAAAATTCTCACTTAAGAAAACTCACAATCATATAGTCTTTATTATATTTCTGTGCTCACAACTCACAACAATTTATAACAAAGCACATATAGGTTATAGTTGAACATAAACAAACACATACATACACACCACACGTCGTACGGTGAGACCACGTGACATCATCGACTGTCAAATGTTATCGTTCACAAGGATCTTCACTTATCGCACTCAAGAGACCGCCCGATAACTTTTTGAATAGAACACCAAAAGGTGACGACACAGAACAATCATTTTTGGTTGCGGACTGGCATCAAATGACATATCGCCATGAATAAGTATATCTATATATATATAATTATACCGATAAGCAGCTATCGATTGCCGATAAGTGTACAGAATAGACCTCCAAGGGGGTCTTGAAATATTTGTTTTTCTGGGTTCATTTTATGTAGATTAAGGTTTTTGTACAGGCCATAAAGTAATGAAAACGGTGTAAAATTAGTACCGGAGTGAACGGATTGGTTGTAAATTAAAATTGCTGTGGTGACTAATTCCGTTGTATTTTCTTTGGATTTTTGTCTGAGAATACGTAGTTTCTCTATTAAAGTAGAATGTGCTCTTTCGATTGGTGAATTCCCAGTATGAGCTTGAGGAGTAGTATAGTGAATACGAATTTGGAACATGGACATGAATTATTTGAAGGTTTCGCTGGAGAATTATTTGGCATTGTCGCAAGTTATCTGCAAAGGATAATTATGAGGAGAAAAGTAATGGCGTAATTTGTTCAAAATTGTTATGGAATTTGCGTCGTGAAGTTCATATGCTTGAAGGTATCTAGTAAATAAATCTATGATTGTTAAGTATCACTTGTTTTCTACAAAAAATATGTCTATGTGGAGTATTTCAAAAGGACTTTTGGCTATGAGTGGTCCCGAAAATGGGAAGTTAAACATAATTCACATTTATTAATATGATTTGTGACAAGATCTTGAATTTTGATAAAATAGTATTGAGACTGAAGGTGTTTTGTAGTTTCTGTTATTCCATTGTGAGTATGTGAGTGATAGTCTGAAATTTGTCGTATCTGTTCATCTTTATTAAGAATATCTTTGAGAAACGTATTAACTTTAACAATTTTTACGTTAGGTTCAAATATTTCTGAACATTTCCTGTAGGCCTATTGAATGAGATCGTCTTCTTGGCAGTATATATAGTATGTTTTTGTAGGGTCTATAATTTCGTGAAATATATTACCTAGTATAGTTTCGTCAATTCTTCTTTTGAGTGTTAAAGGGTATCTATTCTTTCCAAAAGGTCTTGTAAATTCAATATCGTTTTTGTCACCGTATTTCAATAAAATTTGATAATGAGCGGCATTTAAAGATTTTTCAGATATCGGAAAATTAAACGCTGGATTTTCTTGTGCTGTGTGTCTAGTTTCACCTGAATTGTTACTCTTTTCGTCATCGTCAGGTTGCGCACTTGATTGATTTGAGAAAGTGTTAGCGTTCAAAATATTGTCTGCTTCACTATTTGTTATCGATAAATTGGATTCTGATCCGAACGTTGGTAATACCGACAGAAGGTCGATATCTTTATTTTGATCACCTTTCATTAAGTCTAAATTCTTCTTTGCTCTCATAGGGGGCACAACTATAATGTCATTAATAATGTTCACTTTAGGTTCCTTTCTAGCGGATTTCATAAGAGCAAATTTTTTTCTATTGCGTCTGTTGGGGATGATCTCATCTGTAGCATTTATCTCAATTCTTGAAAGAGCATCAGCTACGTAGTTCTCTTTGCCTTTCTTATATTTAATTTCAAAATTAAATTCTTCAAGTTTTAGTTTCCATCGAATAAGCCGTTGATTTGGTTCTTTCAATGAATGTAACCAAACTAAGGATTTATGGTCAGTTTCTATAAGGAATTTTCTACCAAATAGATAGGGACGGAAATGTTTACAGCTGTCGATAATTGCAAGCAGTTCTTTTCCAATAGTACCATAATTCTTTTCGGCTGAATTGAATGTTCTTGAGTAGAATGCGATTGGGTGAGAGTTTTGATAGATAACAATTCCTATGGCAACATTACTAGCATCTGTAGTTAGAGTGAATATTTTTGAAAAATCGGGGTATGCAAGTACAGAGTCATTTCAAATAATTTGTTTACATTTTTCGAAAGAATCAATATATTCTTGATCTTTAAGGTTTATCTTAGTACGTTTCTTAAGATATTTATTGATCGGATGGGAAATTTTGGCAAAATCTTTAATAAACTTTCGGTAATGTGAAATCATACCAAGAAATGATCTTATTTGTTTCTCAGATTTCGGAAGGGGAAACGATTGAATTGCTTCAATTTTATTTGGGTTAGGTTTAATTCCATCTGGAGTGATGATATGTCCTAGAAATGCTACCTCCTTTCTCAGGAATTCGTATTTATCTAACAAAATTTTCAAATTATAATTTTGAAGCTGTTGGAAAATTTGTTTTACATGTAATATATGTTCTTGAAGTGATCTAGAGGATATAACGATATCGTCCATATATACGAAATAGAACTTATAGTAGTGACCATTGTCGACAGTAAAGGCAGTCTTCTCAGCAGAATCTGGTCTGAATTTCTATTTGGTGAAATCCTTAGGCAAGATCTAGTTTCTAAAAGTAAATACATCTGCCAAGATTGTCAAGAATTTCGTTGATTCTGAGTAAAGGATATTTATCTTCGATAGTTTTTTCGTTTAATTTTCGATAGTCTATGACCATACGGAATTTCCTTTTTCCACTGGAGTCTAATTTTTTGGGGACAATCCAAACAGGGGAGAGATACTGGGTTTTATAATTTTATTATCTAGAAGTTTTTGGATCTGATTTTGTATCTCTTCTTTAAGATGGTATGGATATCTATATGACTTTTGATAAATAGGCTCTTCATCAACAGTTCTGATGTTATGTTTGACAGCATGAGTGAAAGAAAGATCAGAGTTTTCGTTATAGAAGATGTTTTTGTATTCTTTGCAAATTGAAATGATGAGGTTTTTCTTCTCAGGGTTCAGATGTTCTGTTCATCGAATGTCGAATAAGTTTAGTAATGTCTATATCATTATAAATTTCATAATTTGGACTAGATTGTTTGAATGTTGATAGGGTTTGGACTGAAATTGGTTCATGAAAGTATGGCAATTTGTGAGAATTGTAGATCTTGTTCAATTGGAATTTGTACGTATCCGTCTGAAGCTGAAGTGATAGAAATATTGTTGATTTCTGGTAAAACTACAGGACCGTTGTCAATTGTTACAGGAATTTTCAATATAGGTTTATCAAGTTCTTCTTTGTATGGTTCAAATAAACCAGGATTTATCTCAAAATAAAATGGTATTTGAATATCTGCAATTTTTAATATATGATTCTTATAATCTATAAGAGCTTTAAGCATATCAAAATCTTGGCTACCAAGCATCGAATCTTTCATGCCATGGGACTATAAACATGTCGAAAATATGTTCTATTCCGAAATCGTTTAATAGAGGATGTTGACAACTCAATGAACCATTATAAGTGGTTTTAATTGATTTCACAGAAAATTTTGACTTGTAAATGTAATTGGAGAATATTCTAAAGGCTGGTTCTGGATTGATTATCGAATTGGTTGCTCCTGGGTCAATTAATATCTTAAGATCTAATCCGGGAAGATAAATGAAAGGTAGTTTTGGTGATGAGTTTATATTGTTGATATCTTTTCCGAGGCTATTAATTAAAAATTTTCAGTTTCCTCATTTTCTTCGATATTTAAATTTTAGAACTGATCGTCTGTATTATCTATGTATGTCTCTTCGTTATATGTGTATTCGTCTTGATAAGTACCGTAATCTTGATTTTCATCTTCGTTATAGTCTTGTTCGACGTTGGATAGTTCTTCTACCATTACTCTAGGGGGGCCGGTTTGTTTAAAATGGTCTGTTTTGGGGCCTAAATGTATGAGCTGTTGTTATTCTCATCGGTGTGGGTTTGTAATTGTTTCTGTTGTCTTTTGAAAACTTGTGAGTTAGAAGGGCATTACTTGGGTGGGATGGGTTGATTTTCATTTGGAAATTTCTGAAGTATTTGTGATCTAAATGGTTGATATTGAAAGGACTGATTTGGAATTTGAGGTAGGAATTGTTGGGGTTGAAATGGTTGACTAGGCATATGTGGCCTGAATTGTTGATATTGAATGGGAAAATGTGAATTTTGAGATCTGAATTGTTGGAAGTGGAGGGGTTGTTTATTCTGATAATTTGACGATTAAGATTTCTGGGGTGGGCGTATTTTTATTGACTTCTGAGCTCTAAGGAAGTTTGCAAATTCTATCTGGGACCTTTCGTTATCTAGTTTCTTACACTCAAACAGGGCATGTTCAAGGCTTGGAATTGAAATGTGAAGAAGATGATTTCGGTATGGTTCTAATAGAACTGCTTTAAATATTGCAAGGGCTTGTTCAGTGTACATATTTTCTTAAAGCTTACGAACACTTTCATCATTTGTATTGATTGCTAAATGTTCCTTAAGAATTTGTAATTTGTAACTTCTTCATAGAATTCTGAAAAGGTTTGTGGATAGATTTGAATCGTGATATCAAGATCATGAGCAAGTAGGTCTTCGGACCTAGGATCTCCGAAACGTTCAGTAAGAGCTTTCTTCAGGCTAAGCCAAGTTTCGAAGGATTGGTTAATAATGACATGTCCAGCTGGACCAGAAAGTTTGGCTTTAATTTGTTCTAAGACTAGAGTGTTGAACAGAGGATTGTCTTTTGCTTCTAGAAGCATTATATATTTCTCGGACTGCCTAATAAAATATGCGAGGTCTTTCGAACCACCGGAATATTTGGGCAGGATGTTGTTTGCCATTGTTATCTCAAGTTGTGTAATAGGCATAGGAATAGCCATGTTGTTGATTGTTTCGTCCAAATGAGAGATATTTGAATGTTCGAGTAATTTAAGTAAACCGTCTGTACGAATAGGTGATCTAAGTCGACTGCGATTATTGCTCATAAATGTATTCAACTAACAAAAAAATATATACAAAAATACGAGAAATTAATCACTTTAGTTTCTAAAAATATTATTTATGCAGAAACTAAATTGCAGAGAATGTGTCGTACATGCAAAAAAAAAGAATTTGACTACTGGTATTTATATCAAGTAAATTAATAAAATCAATCTTATTTTATAAAGAATATATTCACTGAAGGAACTATATTTCTTTACTAAATTCCACAGATAAGAATTAGCCAATAAATTAAATTAAAGGAAAAATGACTTACAGGATAATGCACAAATGGATCATTTGTAAGGTGCTTCCTTGTCCTAGATTCACTGAAGGTACTGGAGCCTGTTTGACGACCTGGATTCCACTGAAGGGATCTGATGTGGACCGAATATATTTCTTCTTTGATGCACCTCGTAGTTGAACACAGTCACTAATGTCTTATCAAAAATTGTTCGAGATATCGTCTTAATTTCTTGATAGAAAATAGTAAAACGTCTACCGCACTGAAGGGGTAATTAATCGATTCACCGACGATATCCTGTTCGCAGCGCCAGTTAAGTTTTAATGACCGAAAAATAACTTTTTTAAAACGTTTATTCTAACATACAAGATAACATCAATAGGACAAGATTATATCTGAGGGTATTATATGCATTACATGGTTTTAAATTATAATAAATGAAAGATCAGCATTAAGTTGTAATATGATCCAGTGAGACGTAGTGGAGCCGTGGTCTGGCTACATGACTAGCGTGTAAAATTGAAAACTTGAGTTCCGTGTCAACCTCGGTAGAGTTCACTTCGGGTCTGAAGGAAATCCAAAATTTCTGTACGTGAAGTACACGCTGGTAGAGGACGTGAGTGCTGGGCCCCCAGATGTGGATAGGGCAGTCACGGCTGTACTAATCGAGCGTGGTTCGGGGTGTGCATTCGAAAAGAGGTTGATTCCTATCGAACCTTTGAGGTAAGAAGCACGTGGCAGCATGGTCTGAAGGAGACAATAGGAAAACCTCGCGGAGCGTGACAAGTGCATTGAAGAATAATTATTTTTAGTATAAGTAATTAGTGATAGTGTTATGGTCTAGAGCCAGACAAGCCACTGTCACCCCGAAAAAAGCTGGGTAAATTGTCCACTAGGATATAGCCCATGGTGTGATCAAGAACAAGAAAAATTGAAACTTTTAGTTGAGCTTACGCACCGCAAAGCTGCAAATATTGATGACAGTGCCAATAAATAAAAATACTGTCAATTTTAGAATACTATCATTGTAAGTATATAACTAAATGTCACAACCCATTTCTAGATTTTAGTGTTATATTATTGTAGGTTACCTTGTTCAGATTAAGAAAAAGATTTACAATTTCGCAAAACCATCGATTGTTATTTTACCTCAAGTAATTAGATTAGGTTAATTTGTATCCATATGTATCAATTTCAACATTCTGTATTTGTTATAAAGAAGGCAAATTTATTCTATGCTACTACCTTTATTTCTTGTAAGATCATTCTAAAAAATAGTAGTATTAAATTATTGTACGTTACATCGATAATATTAAGAACAAGTTTTACAACATTTAGAGACTATTAGTAGGTAATTATGTGCCATCCTAATTGAAATGATCGATAAAAATTGTAGGTTTTCATGATTCACAGGGGAATAGTTATTTCATTATCTGATTGTTAATATAACCTATAAGAAAGCTTTATCAAAAATAAAAATAGTTTAAGGTATTGAAAATGTTTATTTACATATTCATATTTTTAGGAATGTATATATTTTAGGTTTTGGTAGTTGAATTCGAAAATTCAGTTCATTAATCGACCTAAGGAATAACTGAGTAGATTCTGTTTTTTGTACAGACTTCATGTTTTCGGAATCTAAGCTATAATTTAGAATTTGTGGAAGTTAACATCCCACATAAACTTTTTATTGTTTTAATAAGTACCTAATTATATTATATGTTAGTATCTCTTACATAAATATACAGGCTGTTTGGCTTACTGGTAGTTGATTGATGAATTGTAGAATTAATTTACTATCAGAAGCTCAAGGAAGAACCAGCAATAACGTGCAAAACATAAGTTATGTTAATGGATACAATTATTCTTATTATGAGTTACCTACGTGTTGTTTTCACTAAGACACTCGTAAGTATTCTGATATTGCTAGTCTAGGTTGTTCAAAATATATTTTTTATTTTTCATATTTATGACCTCATCAAGCATGAATCAGTGAACCTCCAAGCTACATATTTTGTGTAGAATGACAATGTCAATCAAGGTTATAATAGAGGAAAAATATTTTGAAGAACAACCCATTTATGCCTAGTGTCCTTTTAAAAGGACAGCTGTAGCAATTGCCTATAGTGCTCAGTTCAATCTTGGTTATTAATTTTTCTAATAGATGACACCAAAGATGTTATATTATAATGTATACTCAACTAAATATTGACTGTAGTTCAGATTTTTGAGTGTTTATAATCGGTGTATGAAGTTTGAAAAATAATGGAATCTTACAACTTGGAATATGGTAGGACTATGCGATTGTCACGGCAAGCCAATTTATCTTTTGTTTGAGTTTTCCTGATAGAATTATAGGTGAAGAATCTATATTTCACCACATTTAATTTTAACCTTGAAATATGTAACATAAATATTTGAAGCTGAAGAAACTTACCAGGATAGTGTCATGTAATATTTTGTTTTACAGTAGCCTTACTCTTGATGATATAAGAAGATCAGTTGAAGATGATGATAACTGGGATAATCACGAAGTAAAAATAGCGCTTATGCCACCTACAAATGCATGTGCTGATATTACAGATAAGGGCTCAGAAGAGGAGGATAATGTTGTGATAGACAATTTGCCTGAATCACAGCTACGATCTGAAGCAGAAATAATAGGAGCTAAAGAAGTGGAAATTAATAATGATGATAGAATATGGGATAAGGAGGATTATCTTCCACTATCACAACTTCAATTGGCTTCCAAAACGAAATATACATGGTAAAGAATTGTATTAGCTCCAGAGGTCAATGAGTGGCCAGCAATTTATTCTGTGAGACCCAATTTTACAGTGTTAGAATCGTTCTATCAAATGTTTGACCAATCAATTTTTGACATGTTTACAACATATAGAACATATTGTCTTGATGTATAAGTTCAAAATGCCTGGCCCACACAAGAATCAAAGTGTCATATTAGACCAACTGAGTTTTCCCAGACAACTGGCTCTGAGTCTTCTAGATACAAACAGAATAACAAAAAGGAGAAGCAGACCTTCTCTGTATTAAAATGTTATCACTAAATTTGACGGTACCTAACATTTTTTAGTACGTCAAGACAAGCAAACGCATTGTTGGTATTGTCATAAAAAGGTGCAAAAGAAGTGCATTAATTGTAGTGTAGCTCTCGATATGGAATGTTTCAGGCTTTATTACCGAGAAATATAAAAGTATTACATTTCAAAACACTTAACATATTTAAGATATAAATGTACTATTTACATACTTAATTTGTATATATTCCTAATATCATTTTTTAAGGACATCCTCAAAAGTACCTTTTTCATATTATTTTTCAATAAGACTTTGTATAATCTCATTCCTTTTACATTATTTTCTTCAAAATCACATACAATTTGTGAAAATTATTGAAAAAAAATTTGAGGCATAAATGGGATAATTTGTATTGTATAGTCAACAAACGAAACAATAAAATGTCATTTGATTTGAAGAAATAAAGGTAGAGTATGTTTCTTTTATTTCGTGGATAAAATTATTGAGATGTTAAACTTGCCATTTCAAACATTTATTAACAAAAGTTTAAACTTAACATTAGGAATTGGTATAATTTCATTCTGAATGTAAAACTCTAACATTTCAAGTTTTCCAATTAAAACTTTAAGCCATTTGCTCTTTAAAAATTAATCAGACGACTTGAACATATACCATTGTCTATTTTTCTTTAGGATGATTCTTATAACACTTTTAACCAGGGTAAGTACTTATTTGTCCAATTTTTATTATCACTCTCACTTACTGGTAACTCCCATTCCTACAGCAATAATGTAACTTCTTCCAAATGTTTGCAATTATTGGTTTGAACAAGGATCGTAAGTAGATAAATTGAGACATATTCCTTCAGAATCACAGTCTTTTAACTCTTAATTTATTTATCTCGATTTAACTAATATGTTTACGTAAATGAAATAACGTCAACTATCTATAATGATGATACTTCATTAACCTAACCAAACCTTAGGTTGGAATAGCCTATAATAGCCAACTTTACACATAAGTAAGTTGACTTATTGAATTATTTTATTTTGGTTTCAGGTACATGTGGCCGCTTTATTTCAAGACTTTTAAAAGGCACCCTCTTTATTGTGGGTTACAAAATTATGTAAAATAAATTATATCTAATTCCAAAATATTGGTTTTAAATGAATTCTTTATTGCTACCACAAAATTTAAATATTCAATTAAAAATCTATGTCACTCTGATTTCAAGAATGTTGTCGTCTATATACCTAAGTATATAATATACCTATCTCATTGTCAACGCGGAGTTTGGCAATATTCTGTCATGCCGTCATTTCCGTCGACAACGTCAACCAGTTTGCGTCGTCGGTTTAATTAATGAATTTCTTAGATAGCCCCAAGTTAGCGCTAGAAGGGCGTCACGCGTGTTAACTTATAGCTTAATTAGAAACACCCTGCCGCAAATCAAGGCGACTGCTGTTGTGAAAAATGGGCTCGATATTCGGACCTTGGCGTAATATTGAGCGGTGTTTTAGGGTAAATGCTCTGGCATACTTAATAACTTCTGTGACATATTTGGCTCAGAATTTCAGAGATATATATCAGCTTCGCAAAATTCAAAGAGGAATATCAATGCAGACTGTAGTTTGCAGAGGTGAGAACGGTACCTCGCACATTTGTCTACAGAAGCATCATTTACAGAAAAATGTTGGATTTTCAAGGTCATGTGATGGTTTCTCCCGATTATTTAAAAAATATGACTTGAAATCAATGAGATATTTTATATAATACAATCCTACTATGATAAGTAATCATTTGAAAATATTTTCAACTCGTAAAAGGCTGGAATATTTATATTATCAATATATGTCAAACCAAATAGAGGGATTTCACAATTTATTTTTTCAAGACTTTACGGTGTTGCCGGTGCTAAAATTTTGCCTGTTTATAAATACATAAGAGATATAAATGTCGGATAATTACTTAAGTGAAACTAACATTATAATAATGAACATGATTGTAAAATCATTTTTTATTTAAAGAACACGCAAACAAGTTCGCTCTCATTCGAAAGTGGTACATTTTTAACGCATTAATAACATTTATCAAACGTATACTCCAACTAAATGGAAACAATAACGTAGATATAGCAGTAGTAGAGCGCTGCGTGGAGCGCTGCATACTCTACCAACTGACACTGACAAATGACATACATAGGCTGTGTTCAAGGAGTCGCTATCTGCACTATCAATGCAAACACTACCGATGCTGTTCATGGAGCTTATTGTATGTTATTGATAGCTCGCTTCATGAACACTATTTTGCGTTTGCGTTACCGGAAAGAATTTGGCGCGGAAATTTTCGTTTTTCTCAATATCAAGATATTCTCAAATTATTAATTTGTGTTTGTAATTTCACGTGTCGCATAGTAATTAGTATTTTTGGGATTGAGTTGCGCCAAAAAATTGCTCAGCAATCGCTCATTCAGAATATATGAATAGTTCTATGGTTTTCGATTGATAATTGAATAATATTAATTAATTAATAGTTTTTCAATACGGTTGTAAAGCTATGACGTCATACAGGCGTATTCATAATCTAAACTTAGTACGCTACTAAATTAAGTGCGGAGGTCTAACCTTAAGTTAGATTTATGACTCTTATGTCAGCGTTATGGTAGGATAGTGTTTTGTTTTTTATTTTAATACGATACTAGCTAGTACCGAACTAAGAGTGGATTATCAATATGCCTGATAATATTTAACATAGAGTAGCACTGTAAGTGGATGTGGTCCATAGATAAGAAGAGATAGAAAATATCGTGTCCGTGTCAGTCTTTGTTTCATGACGGATACAGAGGGAAGAGTTGGATGCGGATGACAGATAGGTACAGCAATCCACCAATCACGAGCGTGTTATGGTACATGGTCTTATTGTACCATGAATACTCCTGCCTTATTTTCTGTTTCTTTCTATTGAGGGTACGCATTTTTTTGTTGTTAATATTATCCCTATGGGTAGTAGCAGAGATAACCAGTACTGGATCAAATTGGCAAATGTGCTTTATTATTATTATTTTCAAGCTGAAGTATATCTGTTGTTTTTAGGTCAAATAGTAGTTGTCTGTAGTTTTTATTATTTTTATTATTTAGGTAAATTACTCAATAATAAAGAATATTTCACACACAGATAAGTGATTTCCGTGTTAGGTTTTGGGGGTAGTGTTCTCTGGTTAGGTTAATGTCCATGTCCGTGTGTCAAGAAGACTGGAAACAAGGAGAGTTAACTTCCTATGCTTCTCTTTGTTGCCACATGAGAGACCTATATTCTGCAAAAATCTCAAATCTTTCGCCTATGCTCAGTAAGAGACAAGGGGGAAAGCGCCCTATCAGACAAGAAGAGAATAAAATAAATAATATACACTCACAATTGTAAACCTGACATTTTCCAGTGCAATAAATAACAACGTCGGTGCAATTATTTGTAAAAATATTTATTCTATGATATATTTGAGTTTGAGTAGTAAAAAGTTATACAGTAGATATTTTCTACGTACAATAGGTTGATTATAGACAATCGGACGAATATTTTAGCGGAAGAGCTGATTTTCGAATTCTCACTTTTACAAGACAGAAACAAGATCAATATAGATGGTGATCTGATAAAATGTCGTAGGTGTATTTTGATAAATTCTACTACATGAATGAAAAACTCTCGGTATATTTCTAACAACTATTCTTTAAATGTGAAATTCTTTTACCTTCGTATTTATTGGACTTAAAATAATAAAGAGTTATCGCAAAAGCATAGGTTAGATTAGATTAGTTGGAGTGGCTGCGCGTCCAAGTCCACCGCGACCAGTTTTGGTCTATTGTGTTTTTCATTACCTTATACCTCAGTATCTAGATTTTCGCAAAAGGACAAGCATTAATAAAATTTCCCAGATTTTGGAATCTAGGCATGCTTAAACGTAACTATGGTTCTTATTAAGAATAGCACAATCGTGCTTGACCTTATTTATGTCGGAATATAGACTACGTTATTCTTACCGCCTCTAGCTCGACAGTTTGGACATTTTTGTTATACGAATAACCAAGAAATCTAGCGGTTGGGTGTCAAAAGCTAAAGATTCATTAGCTTTAGATTTAAAAATTTGAATATAAATAGCATGCATTTTAACCATTTGCTCACGTGTTCAATATCTTCGCCATTAGCACTGCTTAAGATGACAGCTTCCAAAAGATTTTACATAATATATGTCATCTTAAAATAAGGGATATCAAAATAAAGTTGGTAATGAATATAACGCTGTTTTAATACATTTACCTTATAAATTGTGATTGCGATAAATCATGACTTGTGAGTCATTACTTTAGTCACTTGACCAATTATTTCGATTATTTCATAGCATCAAGTAAATTTCCTTATGTTTTAATTTGGATACATGAATATCGTCTGGATGGTAAAAAGTCAAAAATTTAACAGAAACTAAGAGCTCCGCAGTAAAACTTATGATTGGCATTATATTTTGGGTTATTACCAGCATCAAAATATCAATGTACAACGTTTCCGTTTGTAGTTCATGACATTTGGTAAGATCGCCATATTTTGTTGATATAAAATATGTCTTAGTTTCTAGGAAATGTTATATACTTACAAATGGTGAAGTCACGTTCGCATGCATAGATTTTTCCAAATTCATAAAAATTTGATGAATAAATAAAAAAAATGTTGCATGTACCTAGGTATGTTGTGTACGGAAATTTTCAATCTACAATTGATTGAAATCTAAGTCAAAATCGGCCTCCAAATAATCGAGGTTATTAAAAATTAAAATAAATAGAAGTACTTCTCTACTCAGAAGTGTCATTTCAACGCGATCATCGAGCACCTTCGAAACCCCGCTAGATCTAGATATTCTCTACGAGTTCCCAACAACGACGAGGCCCCATCGCTAGAGCTCGTGTTGACTGGCTAGAGCTAGAGATCCGAAGATTTGTCTTTCCTACTGAGTATGAAGAGCATCGTATCCAAATTATAACATGGCACCAAGTGGAGCAGATCTTTCTGACGATGAGGAAAACAATTGTTACAAGTGTCAGCCTAGAGTAAAGTTTACGGTTATAGTTTGTTTACTGTGTGGAAATGTGTACAATAAAAGTGTTGAAATGTTAGTGTATGTCTAAAATGTGCGGGTAATCATACATTGAATTGGTACAGTAATATGCAACAATACTGGGTAGTGTGAATAAAATATAAGTATTTACGTAGAATTAAGTTATAGCATGAGAACAATTTTATTAAATTCAGCTATAAGTTTAAGTACATTCATTCTGAAAAATTTGTGAATAATATTTTGCTTATACTTACAAGCTTATACTTAAAAATGTAAGTTTAAACTAACAACAGTAAACACATCTGTTTTTCGTATCCATTTTTATTTGTTAAAATAACAATTCAAATAATTCCAAATAAAATTCGTAAAAGGTTTTTCATTTCATATAGTTATTGCAACCAGCAGGCACAAGTTTGTAGAATTGTTAAAAATGAATTATGAGTACGACAGTAGTGACTCTCTTGACTTCGAAGTCGGTGAAGAATAAAGTACAGTTTGCGCTTTAGAGGCTTTATCTAATCACCAAGTATTATTTGATAAATGGCAGTTGCTATTATTTAGAAAAAAGAAGGAGAATTCCTCAATCGAAATGCAGGAATCATACCAAACAATTTATTGCAATTTTCAAAAAAATAGTGAAAGACAATACTGAACAAAGAAAAAATGGATTACCTCAGCCGTCAAAACCTTTCAAAACACTAAAGAGTTATAAGATAATATATGGAATAAAAATCTGGAAAACATTTTGCTTAAAAAGAAATACAACTAATATATAAAAGTATTGGTTAAACTCATAAAAAGCTAAAATTAATTAAGAAATTAGAACAGCCAATAGCTTAAGAGAAAGATGTGAATGCGAAAATAAAAAATAAACCAAATAAGGATAAAAATATGAATAAAAAACTGAATTTAAATGAGCAAACTATAAAAAATCCTTTAGATATATAAATATAGATTAAATCGGTACTGAATCAAAGAACAAATAGTTATTAGCAAAAACATTTTAAATCTTCCGCCAAGAATAAAAAACACAATTTTTCTTAGATATACTGATTGTGCTCTTATGGAACTTATCGTGGAATATAGCGAGCAATTTGGCCTTTATATGAATACGTCCAAGACCAAACTATTGGTATTCTCAAAAACACAAGGGCACGCCACACTAAGGCCCGGAAAACTCTGAACAACATGAAGACACTTCTGGCAAACGGAGATCTCAGCCTGGAACTCCGGACCAGAATTCTTCGCTGTTACATTTATCCTGTTCTTCTGTACGGATGCGAGAGTTTGATCATGGATGCGGCCACGGAAAAGAGAGTTCGAGATGTATGCCTACAGACGAATGCTGCGAATATCTTGGATGGAAAATAAGATAAACATAGAGGTCCTGCAGCAAATATGTAAACATAAAGAGCTTCTAAAGACAATCAAGGAGAGAAAGCTGCAGTACCTGGGAAATATCATGAGATGAGAGCGATATAAGATTCTCCGCCTGATAATAGAGGGGAATTTTCAGAGCTGTGGTTTCTTGTAAGACGATAGCCATTTGGATCGCCAACCTTCGTAGGAAGAGGGTGCCGTAAGAAGAAGAATAAATAATATAAAAGATAAAGCTAGTGCGGGAGATAATTTAAATTCTAAGACACTGAAACCAATATCCGTTACAATTTTAGTGCCTCTTGTTAATATTTTTAATTTATGCATAGAGAAATTGAATGGCCTCAAATACTTAAATAACGCAAAAGTTGTCCCATTATATAAAGGTGGTGATAAATGGAATGTGTCTATAGTAGGCCTATATCTTTGATCTCAAATATAGCAAACAAAGTTGAGAGAATAATATACAATGGATTATATAATTTCTTCAATAAATATAATATCCTGGCTGAAAATCAATATGATTTTATGAAAGGAAAATGAACCACTGATGCATTACAATTTATTATCAACAGAATTTATGTCAATATTGATAAAAATGAAACTCTACTTTCTGCTTTTCTGAATTTGGCAAAATCCTTGTATACCGTTTATTACAGAATAATTCTTGATAAGGCATACCGATATGGAATAAGAGGATTATGATTTACTAGAAAGTAATCTAACAGGTTGACAACAGGCAGTCAAAGTAATTATTATACAGTCATGAAAAAACGCATACTACCGGAGTTCCTTTATTATTCATAATATACGTACATGAATAATCTGTTTAAGGAGATGCCAAAGGAGACTCTTATATGATATGCTGAGGATATAGCTCTAATGGCTAATGAAAACACTTAGAATAGAGCTGAAGTTAAAATGAACAACTATCATAGCAAAGTCCCAACTTGGCTCTCTTCGAACGGATTATCACTAAATAAAGATAAACCCGTTTATATAACTTTTGGTAGTTATCCCGATAGCCTTCCTCTAAACACAATCCTAAAAATTGGAAATAAGATAAGAAACGAGTAGAAAGAACCAAGTACCTGGGTGTTACTTTTGACTATAATATGAAGTGGGATGGTCACACTAAAACGTCTATTAACAAAACCAAATATCTTGTAATTGTTTTTGCTAAATAATCAAAGATTATGTCAGCAAGAAATCTTTCATCAATTTACTATAGATTATTTAACAACTTTCCAAATTGCGGTATTGGGGTGGCGTCTTCAATAATTATACCTATATCACTACTGCAAAATGTACAAAATATAATTGTAAAAATCATAAAAAAGAAAGGCATTAACCCAGATGATAACCATACTTAATTCTGGGTATCGTTAACGCTTTAAGATATACGAGTTTTTGAAATAAACATCACACTTTTTGATAGAGTTTTTAATTTTTAATTTTTAACTGAAACATAAAAGTAAGGGTTTTAGAAGTAAGTAGGTACCTTGTGTTATCTCCTGTAGCTCTAATAACAGCACTAAACGTCGATTAATTCTTCTAATTAGGTTTAGGATATCCTCCTATGGAATAGCAGCCCATTCTTCTTCCAGAGTAAATAACTGGCCTCGGTGTTTCCTGATTCGTCTACCTAAGATGTCCCATACATGTTCTATCGGATTAATGTCAAGGCTACGAGCGGGCCATATTGGACCACTATACTGGCAGTATGTGAACGGGCATTGTTATGCATGCGAACAAATTGTGCAAAAACAACATGTTCTGCCAGAATTTCTTCAATGTACCGTCGGGCATTTAAAGTTCCCCTTTCAATAGAAACAAGTTCGCTTCGAGCGTCAAATAAAATACCGGCCCACACCATAATCGATCCACCACCAAAGCTAACCCTTTCAACTCCCTTGTCGTCTTCATACTATTTCTCATCCATCAGGTGACCTCAGGAAACATCTGGACTCGTCTAAAAATAGAACTTGCCTCAACTTTTGAAGGATCGATGCTGTCTGCGGAGCTCAGTTCCAGTTGCCGGTCTTCTGGTCCGTGAATTGAATTTAGTAATCTTTTTTTTCTGTTGTTCCATTGACTTGAATAATTCTTTGATGTTATTATTTTATCAGTTTTGCACTGGTTCTCCGATCTCTTAAAACTGAGAGTCTAATGAAGCGATCATCAAGGGCGGAAGTAGCAGAATTTCTTCCAGATCCAGGTATTCTGCCATAGCTTTTAGTCTCACGAAACCTTGCAACAACCCTTTCCATGCTAGATTTTGTAGAGCCTAGCATATCCGCCACTTCTTTATAGGAATAAACATTATAAAGAGCAACAGCTCTAGCTGAATCTTCTGATGACAATGGCATCGTGAAATAAAAATTAAATTCTCCCAAGAAACGTTGTAAATGCTCAAAATGTATCATAAAACTTTTTGGAAAATGCATTGCATAAAGTATAATGTTTATTTCAAAAATGCATATTTCTTAAACCGATAGCGATACCGAGAAGAATAGAAGATAAAATGTTAAAATTGAATCAAGCTCTACAAAAAACACATCTATTGTAGTTTACATTGCGAAATAATTCTTTAGTGTTAAAAAATAACTTTTTTAATTTCTTGTATATTTCGACATGCTAACTTAATTTTTGAAAATTTAACAAAATTAATTAAAAATGGAACAAATATCTACATTAAAAAAAGATTGAAAACAGATAGATGGAAGATAAAGTTGTCATACATGAAATTTGATCTAATTTTAGATTGTCCCGAATTTTATGTCAGTGAGTGTAGTTATGGATTTTTCGATTGCGAAAGAACAAAAATAAACATGACGGATAGGCTAAATCTATAATTTCCTTCTGGAGATTTGAGAATAATAAGTATTCTTAACCTGAATGTGTAGTAGCTAACATTTTTTAGCTTATCACTCAAAAATAGAAAAGGCTACTTACATTTCAGAATATTTTGGCATTTCACCTGGTTTAAAAATGTTTTGTCTTCATGTATTCATTTCTAGAGTCACTTGAAATGTGTGCTTGACGCAAAGTTTCACCGGCAGCAAGAAAAATTGATTTTGGTTGTATTTAATATATCTGTTAGGATCAAAGACCGAATTCAGCCTGTGACCGAAATTCTTACCCAGAACGCGACATGAACATACTCTATACTATACACATATGTCCACGTCGCGTTGTGGGGAGGCAGAATTCGGTCTTTGAGCGTAGCATATCTACCATTCCGCTCATATGATCCATTAATTTTTTGTTCCAATGAAGTCGTCAACAAATATTATCTCATAGCCATAATCACCATTCTCGGTTCCAAAATTATTCAGCACCTGTTCCAAAAGATTCAATAAAAAATAATGGAACGATATTCCATCGCAATTCTCAGAACAGGAAAGCAGCATTTCTATGATAATCTTTTGCTCTTATTGTCCTCAACTATTCTTATGGCCCCTTCTTGAACGTCATCATCAAATGTATCACTTTCATGTCTTTTATAAAACTTTATGTAAGTAGTAGATCTGTAAATGTATATGTTATAAAGATGAAAATAAATTTTCTCTATCATGTATTTTCACATAGAAACAAAGAATATCAATATGTTCAGAATCTATTAACGAACTTGCATTATACGAATTATATATTTGATTATTTGTTAAGAGCTTCAATATTTCATGTATGAGAATAGACCGAATTGCATACACGATTTCAAATCTCAGCATATGCGAATTAACAATGTCCCATCTTTCAGATTATATCTCCCAGTCTCTCATTCAAGTCTCTGTAGAAAAAAAAAATTAAACTCTGAAGACATTCACGGACAGCCATAAGCATATATTCCAACATTCAGAATTTAGTTTTTTTTGTTCTTCTTTACTTTCTGTACATAATTTATGTTTAATCCCATTCTGTAAATGGAATTTCTGTAAGAATTGTGTAAGATAAATAGGGTGTTTGGTCGATTTCTGGACTCTTTCCCAGATCTGCTCGTCACCGTCTTAAAGGGGGACTAAAATTTTCGATTATAATCACCCTAGAGCTTGAATTTCGAATTTATTTTTTTTCTCAATTTCTCGAGGTCACAGCCGAGGGAAATTATTAATTTCAAACCGATTTTTTTTCTCGAATAATTCAAGTTGTCGTCATAGCAAACTGTCAACATCAAGGCATTTGATTGGTTCAAAACAACATGTATAAATTGTTCACTTAAATCTTTAAAGAACTTGAATACTTTCTGAATCTTTTTACGAGATGCAATTTTCTTGAAAAAATTCGCAACTGAAAAAAAATTACGGAGAATATTAATCAGAAATAATTTAAGCGTGGTTAAAAAAAACAGGTTGTCGTCATAGGAGTCTGTTAAAATCAAGGCATCTGTTTGGCTTAAAACAACATAGGTTTAAAATTTTCACTCATAATCTCCCTAGAGTATGAAGAATTTTCAAAATTTTTTTCGATGTGATTTTCTTTAAAAAATTCGCAACTGAGAAAAAAATTACAAAGAATAATTCAAGCTCGCGGGAAATTCGGAACGAAAATTTTATACCAAATACTGTATTTAAAAGAAATTACCACTTATTAATTTCGCGACCGAAAAAAATATAGGAAAATTCAGTTTCTCGTCATAGCAACCTCTCAGAATCAAGGCATCAGAATAATTATACATGTTAGTTCTAGAAACTAATAAATTTAGTTTTTCACGTACTTGCATTTATGAAACTTATATATGAATGTATTGATTATGTGAAAGATAGTTTGGGTCAGCTAGCGATTTATGGAGGGAAGGAGATTTCGTATTTGAGTTTTTCTAAATATGGAACCATTTCTCAACTCTCCTTTTTCAAATGAAACAAAAATCGTCTAAATCTGATCTGAGTAGTGAACATACTTTGAACAGCCATACAAAAAACAAATTAAAAAAATTTTAAACCTTCTCCTTTTTAAGTCGGACAAAAATAGCGGCCATCGTAAGAGAATAAAATTTATCTTTCCCTAGGATACCGAAGTCTCAACCCTTCTGTGTGATTGCTTGTCTTGATCTAGTCTAGTGGGAAGTTCATGGTGTGGACTTCAAGAGTCGCACTCAAACAGCTGCTTTCAACAGAATATTTAACACTTAAACAATTATATGATATTGTTAATTAGTACACAACAATGCAAATTTTTCAAAATGATAATCAAAATGTTAGTTCCTAACACATTATTGCAACAACTAGATTTGAGATTGTAGTGGAACAAAGTTTAAGTGTTAGAGAAATCAATTTAAAACTGTTGCCTGAGCGAGAGACTTTTCAATCCAAGGGTTTGAATGCTCATTGTTGTATAAGTGTATAAGATTTATGACTTGGACTTCTACTTACATTAAATTAGTAGGTATTATAAATATATAATGGTTTAAGGAGGATGAATGCTTTTTGTATCACTCGATACTAGCTAAGATATAAGGAATAATTTTATTCATTCATTGTAACCTTTGTCAAGCTCTTTTCAAATGTACTGGTATTTAGTTATACTATTAGACAAATAAATTTATACAAGATTGAAGATTGAGAAATGAATAAACCAATTAATCTACAAGAGTCGTTTACAGGAGGATTGTCGTTAAGTTTGTATGTCTCTTCGTAATTAAGTTATTAATTTATAGGTGAAAGAAGGTTGTCGTTTTTTAATTAAGGCTATTTCCTTAAAATATTCTCCAGTCAAGACGGAAAACTTTAAAGGACTTTATAATCCTCCTACCCCAATCGATAGTCGAGAGACGGTGGTATTTTAAGAGGAAAGTTTTGTTATATTAAACTTAACGAGTGAAAAAAGGGAAAACACTCACTGAGAATCATATTAAAGTCAGCCTCGTTGAGGATTTGAGAAAATTTTATTTCTTCGAAAGTGTCCCAGATGGCAAGTAATTTAATGGAGAATATTTAATATTAGACGACGTCTGCCACAATCTCGTTGACACTTTATAAAAATGATAAGTTCATGTAAATGAGCTTAGATTTTCGCCGTGGGAATTGAATTTTCTGAACCAAACTGAATAATGGCGTCGTTAGTCGCTTACACTGCGCGCATAATAAAGATAAATGTAACAGAAGATCCTACATACATAAAATATTGACCCGAAAGAAAGATTGACTTAATATCCTCCAAATAACTATATTTCATATTCTTAATAAATCAATAATGTCAAGTTTATGTGACGGATTCATACAAAAACAGTATGCAAAGCTGAAATAGAATGACTATTTTCATAAAATAATTCAATATACATTCTAGAAGAGCTGCCAAAACAGTGACGATTTCAAAATCAAATAAGAGATATTTGTAGAAAAAAGCATTTTCTATATTATCAGAATTGACATCGTCTTTATTATCTCAAATTACGTAGCTTAAAATGTTTTCAATGTTTTGATACAATAACTGATTCAAATGTAATTTTGTTTAACGTCCTCTTGATATATAAGTTATCGGAATAATGTTCGCTACGAAGACTGACTGATTGAAATAAATATTTGGATATATAGCCATTACTAGGCTCTAGTTACGGTAACTTCCTTAAATAACTCTTTGGGAAATGTATAGCCTTCTTCCTAATTTCCTCACTAGGATTTTTCATCTTTTTACTACTTAAGGTGGTCTCAGCCTCAAATCTTATATGCCTTTTATCGAAATATGATAGTTCCTGCAATACCTGTCAGGCTACATTATCATTTATTCTGTTGGTACTCGAGGTCAAACTCAAACCTCGTTCCTAGCAGCCGTGAAGATGTTGGGCACTCTCTAGTTTCTTTCTTATCAATAGATTATCCCAGTAGAGGAAAGTCGGGTATTATTCCAGGTATTTTTTAAATAGTCAGTATATATATGCAAATATTATTCCCAGAAAACTGTAAATATGTCTACCTATGCAATGTATCATTATCTCTAAGAAATATAACACAAGTTTAAGCTATGAGATTATTTACCTGTTTCTAAAGCTGTGTACTGCCAATACCATATAGCACTTAGCTTTCTTAATATGGGGTAATATAGTAGCCTAATATGGGATACATACAAAAATGTTGTAAATAAGTGGTTGAAACTCAATCATTGCTCGGAACATATATTTGAAAATAAAATAAACAACTCATCAGATTTATTTGCAGAAATCATAAATGTATATTTTGTCAGAGGTTGCTGCGCATTCATTATGAGCCCATTTCACACACACAGAGAGTTTCACAAAACATACATGTTGCATCAGCTTTATCTTCCGTAAATGATGATTCACCACCATCATCTAACGTAATTTCAATATCAGACCCCGATGAAGACGACGCAATCTAACTTTTAGGTAAATTTCTTATAGAAATGTACCTATTGCGATCGTTCACACTTTTGAATTTCGAAAAAATTTCAACGGCATGTTGTTATATGTCTATAAGTTAGTCAATTTGAGCCAAATGATTTTTTGGACTAACTTATAGACATATAACAACATGCCGTATATATATATATATATATATATATATATATATATATATATATATATATATATATATATATATGTACCTTTTAAATTTCACATCATATGTTTAAATGCATGTAAAAAACTTTTGAAATGTTAGATTTTTAAATTAAGGTTAGAATAAAGGAAAAAATAGCCACAAGTAAGTCAAAGATGTAGGTACACATTACATGAATATTTGAAGTGTATCCTTACTGGAAATATGTAAGTACCCCACATGAGGCAGTAACCTCATATTAGGCGACTTTCCCCAATAGATTACTAATGTGACTTACCTCTTTTGTTGATGGCTGGGCGCATCCCGGGATTTGCTGCAGGTCCCTCCCTTGGCAGTATTCTATGACAGCCCTTACTGCATTTGGAGAGAAAGTATGCTCTTCCCCTGGAAAGTGTTTGCCTCTCTATATATTTGGTATGAAATGATTCCTGTTGCTACATCACCGTTGCATAGCGTCGTTATTAGAGCACAGTTAACTGTTTCACTCTATAGATATTTAAGATGCTCTTGGCCTCATTGATGGCTTAAAATATAGCAACTCTACTTTATTTTGTTTGAGGCCTTTTAGGATTCTTCGATATACCCAAGGTTCTTGTTGAGGGCCATATATCAGTCTCCTTTTCTGCCTTTGGTTAGGGCCCTTTCCCGGAATACTTAGTTTCTTTGCCTGTAAGGTGGATGCTGGTGCTCCTGGAGGTTGTTGGCTTGGAGTTTTTTTATCTACTGCTTTCTTGAGCTTGAGACTCATTTCCAATTTGTTTAAACTCTATCCATCGGTGCGTTGTCCCAGGTGATCTACGGGTTGTTCTTTGCTTTCGGTTGCTAAGCCTAGACGTTTTCAGAATCGGTCTGCATACCAATCACTCGCCTTCCTCGTCCGTGAAATACATGTAGCAAGCAATCGACTTTGGCTGGTAGTCTTCCCTCCAGACAGATTTTCATAGTCCCAGGGAACCAAAGAAGTCACCCCTGTCTCTAGCGAATCTGCATTTACCATTTTTGCATTTAACGAATCGTACTTGAAATTAGTCCTCTGGTACTTCATAATAGAGCTTAATGTGTATTCAGTCTATCTTTTTCCATCTATATGTTGGGAGAGATTTGATAGTGATCACATGATATTTACCAATTATAAGCTTTATTTTCTAAGAGCTTGTTTCGTTGTAGTCCATAGCATTCTTGGCCATGATGAATTTAAATAGTTAAGCTAACAATTTTTCTTAGTTTTACTTTGCTGAAATGTATATATAGCTTGTTTCACGAATTATGGCTATTGTATGTAATCATTCATCACAAACTTACATCACGCTATACTTCTCATCGCATCTCATTATCATGAAATTATCTACTACGTTTGTCGGTCTAAGCTACGACATGAAAATTTTAATCTTATCTCATTCAATACCATGATAGGGCGCTGCTCGTATGTCCGAAGACAATGCAATCTTTATTTCATACGCGTCACAAAGTCAAAGTGACATTTCAGAGAACTCAAATGAATAAATTTATATTTTATAACTCAAGCAAAAGATTTGTATTTTATGTTTCTGCATTGTTGTTAATAATAAATTATTGCTTGTTTAATCAATCGACATTTTTTTCCCTAATTATATGAACTTCCTTGAAGCGAATAAAAAAATTGAAATAGCATATTTTATCTCGAAATCGTTACGCCACTGATTTATTCCCGTCAGTTGAATTGATTCGTTTTTCTTGTTTTCATGACAGACGTGAAACAAACTTTAGAATCCTTATAGTTCAATTACCTACCCATCTCTTCTAGTTTCCAAAATGGTTAGTGAGTGATTTAAGCATGAAATTCATTTTCGAAATAAATTGATACTGTCCCTCCGTACTAACTGAAAAAAAGATTTCTTCTGATTTTTTAGAAATGAGGCGAAAAATCGTGAAAGACCCCTATAATCAGTGAATTGTCAAAAATAGGGTATTTACAAATTAATTAATATAAGGGGCGTACTATTTAGAAAAAAAGTCTTATCTTTTCAAGTTATATGTTGAAAAAGTTGTTTGATAGGATCACTTCAAGCCACAGATCTCACTTCTAGGTATTTTTTTTTGTTTTTGTTGTGTTAATATGTTGTACAATGTGTGATGTTTTTCACGTAAGACAAGATCAAAAGCTGCATCATCCCGTCTGAAAAAAGAATGTTTTTGAGGAATTAAAACTGAATAAGGAGTACGGGAATAAGGCAGTTCAAAATTAGTAGAAATAGAAAATTTACCTCGACGATTTGTCGTTGTATTGGATGAATAATAAAACCAACATCTCCGTACCACAGAATACAACTATGTTAATACTCGGGCTCCCCAAAGTTACAAATGCTTGAAGCAATTAAAATATGTATGTATAGTGAAATCGGAAGAAACAGCCTCTCAAAAGAATATAAAAAATTAATCTGATATACAGAATACATTTTGTTCTCAAAGATGTTATTTTTATAATGAAACGTACACCTAATGTTAAAATATTTGTTTTGATTACATATATTTCAATACTTAATTGAAAGATATTTGTGTATGGGGAACTATTTCACTTTTTTATATTTATTAGGGAAATTATGTTGGCTTTGATTAAAAAAATATTTATATACATAAGCTATCTCTTTATAGTTAATGTTATGTATAAACAGCATTGCCCCCCATTATTTTCACGTAAAATTGCTATAAATTCTACATTGTCCTTAGATACAATTATACCTACCTAATCACAATTTGATCAAGATTTTCCAATACACTTGATCCTTCAATGCTCAACGAATCCATAATTATGCAATTTTGTCTGCTTTTTTCCATTCTGCAATAAAAAAATCAAACTATAAAATAATGTATTACCCTCTATTTTCGACCTGCTTGATTGCTTAAAGAGAATTCAATACTTCTTTGTGTTATTTAAAAAAGAACGCCATTGTTAAACATTTTATAGTGAAATATCTCGAATTAACGAAACATGCATATTTTGAAATTCAAATCTCAATCTCTCTGGCGGCCATAATGGATCCATGTCGAGGAAACAATTCATTCTTGTGAAAATCAGATAACATAATCATTCTTTATTGGGCGGGATGCCTCCAAAATGAGTATGAATTTGAAATATAAATTCTCAATACAGGTAGTTAAAGCGTGTCTTCTTATACTTGACAGTATACCGATATACCTACCAGTATGACGTGACATATCGGTTTCCACACCTTCTTGAAAATGGCCAGTGAACTGGATTGAATTTAGGAATACAAGCTATATGGAGAAAAGGTTGCTTTTACTTTTGTACATACAAGATTTTAACCTTTAACCAAGTAAATATCTCTAAAATGGAATTGACGATACTATGAAACTTTGCAGGCAATTACAATGAATACCCTTGCATCTAATGTGGTTTTTCTAATTTTAAGGTATTTACTGTCTTGGTGTAAATACCCTCAACTTTCTATATTTAAATGGAATACCTTATATATTTCGATATATCTTGTTCTTATAAATCCATAGGTATGTAGTGGTTTAGTGTAGATCATGATTAAGAAATAATTGTCACAAATATTTCAAATCGATTTTTTTTTAGTCAGAAGCGCCATTTTTATTATTTCAATTAATTTTCGTGAATTTCAATTTTCTTTTGACAGATTGTCAGCAGTTACCTACTAGACAGCACACGCTTATTTCTCTAATAAATAAGCAATACATTCTTATCTCCATAATTAATCTAATATGTTAAAAATTAGATTACTCATTTCCAAAGATTATTTACAATAAACTTGAACAATATGTATGGATTTAAAAGAACAAGATCTATGAAAATCTGCATAAATATACAGGATGTAGTATTTAAATACAAAAAGTTGAGATTATTTCCGCTTAAACCGGAAGTATCGTAAATAAGTCACACATCTGATGCATTGAGCGTCATAATACTTGCATGCAAAGATTCATAGAAACGGCCTTTCCGTTTTAAAGATATTTATTTGGTTATACCCTTCCTGCTATATTTTTTATATTTGTAAAAAGATCTACATTCGTTCCTGTCGTACGCCAGTCCATTTGCTAATTATACATATTTTTTCATCCATCCTCTGTCGGTGTTCCCACCTAGATAGCTGCCTCTTCTACATATTCTAGAGTTGATTGTATTTCTAGGTCTTTTCTAATATCTATTCGTTTAATTTTCTCTTTTGGTGACCCCTCTGACGCTTCTAAAGTACCGCATCTCTGTTGCTTGTATTTAACTTTTCTACTGCTTTGTCAATATCCACGTTTCGCAATTAAAAGTAAGGACCGGCTTAAGGACTTTTATTTTCGTAACTCTAGTTATTTTTTTATGAATTTTGCGTTTAATGCAAATTCGAATTTACTGCCTTTTTGTATTCAGGTGTTGATGTCTTTTTCTTGATTCAATATCTTTCAAACCGTTAATTTTAGGAAAAAACATGAATCTTTCAAAACGAGTTCATTTATTGACCGACTTCCCATAAGGAGGAGGTATACAATTCGATTGTGTGCATTTTTTTTTTTTTTTTGGTTTGTGCGCGCCTTTCATATAGTAAACGTACTCTGATTTTGATGATTTTTGATTCATTTGAAAGAGGAGGCTTGAGAAATGGTCCCATATTCATAAAAACGGGAATCCGACATCTCGTTCCTTCCGAAAACCGCCCCCGAAGGGGGTGGAGGGGGCAAATTTTGTCGAAAATTGAAAATCTGCGTTGATATAATTACAGATAGGACAATATCCGGAAACGTTTAAATGGAACATTTTTTCAAAAGAGTAACGGTTTTCGACATAGAGACATTTTAAATTCTCAAATATACCTATTTTCGCTATGTGGAGAGGGCGATTTCTGTCGAAAATTGAAAATCTGTTTGCAGTACATGAAAGACATAATTATTTGTAGCAACATTTATACTGAACATTTTTCCCTTAGAGTTACGGTTTTCGAGTAAAATCGGTGTTAAAATGGTAACAACTAAAATATTCAAGCGTATTTCCGCAGCGATGTTCTGAGATCTCAATAATAACAACTACAAGCAAGGAATATACGTGGGTAATAGGATAAGTACTATCTTCATTGATATGGTATAGTGAACGTTCAACGATTTTCGTGACTAATGTTACACTCAAAAGTGTGAAATAAATATTTTTTACAAAAAATTGGACCGACTTTATTAGTTGGTGCACTGAAAAGTATAAAATAATATTAATTCTATTGGGGCTGGTACTTGTGAAGTTGGTGCCAAAAGTTACCAATCTACCTGCAACTGCACAACTTCAAAAGTAACAGCACCAATAGAATTAATATTATTTTATACTTTTCAGTGCACCAACTAATAAAGTCGGTCCAATTTTTTGTAAAAAATATTTTTTGATATTCACCTGATGCGCTTGTGAATTCAACCCCCAGTAACAATTTTCTATTTATACTAAGCATAAGTTTGACAGACGGACTAACAGACAGACAGGCACCAGGCTGATCTTATAAAGGTTACCTTATTTCATTGGATGAACAGATCCCTAAAACTGTCAGAAAATAAAACAATCAAATCTATCCAACTGATCAATGAATTTGTGTATTTAATCCTAAGCAAACATATCAATCATATCGTTTTACCTACAAATTATTATTTTTTTTTGGTATAACATGCTCCATATCCATTTGTTTAAATTGTTTGCTTGCAGAAATTCTCACAGACTCAAATATAGATCTGACAACTCAACATTATATTTTGCTAATGGAGAAGAATTGTTGTGCCTCTGGCAAAACTTCATAATGGAGATGAATATGAACAAATATATTTGAGACTTTCTAAATTCAGCTACTCATATTAGCATTAATACTGCATTATGGTTGTTCCCAGAGTTGTTTATACGTAAACTTTTAAAACAACAACTAACTTAATTTTTTTTTTACATTGTACCTATCTGACATTTGGAGAGTAAATTATAAAATGTTACGTTAGATAACAAACTTTCAAATAGATGTGAACAAGATCAATTTTCACTTGAACAGTAATATTTTTTATAGAATTTTGATTCTTTTGGCTGTCGGTATCATTCATATATAATATATCAATAAATGTAGACCTAGCAGCTAACGGAATTATGTCATTTCGTTAGATATTTTCTTTTACACTACTCCATTATGAATAGCTATCCAAATCCCGATTATATTGCAGGTATTTAAGGAACCCCAAAGAGTATATTATATAGTTTATCTATTACACTACTATAAAGAACTCCGTGATAAAACTCAAATCTACTTTAATAGTCTTTTGCCCGTATATTTTCTTGTATATCCGAATAGCACCAAAACCGAAATTTCTGGATGTCGGTGAAACTTTGCGCTCAGCACACATTTTAAATTACTCTGGAATTGAAGACAACAATTTTTGAAATCAAATGAAATGCCAAGATATTCATAAAATATGAGTAACTATTACCATTCTCTGTGATAATATAAGAGAAATTCTATAACCAATTTCAATTTATCTAAAATAACTATTTTCATGAAAATAAAAATGAAGTAAATAATTCCTTTCGAACCAATTTTCAATAAGTTTCAAACAATATTTATTCAGAAAAAAAAAAAATTGATCAGACTTGGCCCAATTTTTACTTTCCTACTATCCTCCTCCTACTATCATCATAAATAATTTTAGGTTATAGATATAATCAGTACCTACAACTTTTGTTCGAAGCAATTTTCCATAAGATGCAAAGATAAAAAAAATGAAAATTAATAAAAAAAATAAGAAATATTGATGAAACATGATCACTCAATATAAATTTGATGTATATATATATATATATATATATATATATATATATATATATATATATATATATATATATATATATATATAAAATCTATCCCTCTTCTACCGTTAAGTGTAGAGGGTTAACAATTCATTGTTTCTCATTTATCAATTTTCTCCATCGTTTTCTGTCTTTTGCTATTTCTTCAGCTTCCTTCCTTGTCATTTGTTTTCCTTTGATTGGTTTTGCTACTTGATTGTCCCATGTCATCTTAGGTTTGCCTCTCCTTCTTTTGCCTATTTTCGATGAAATCCGCACTTTTCTGACCTGTCTATTCTCATTCAGCCTGCTCAAATGTCCGCACCATCTCAGTTGTGACCTTTCCACATGATTTCGCATATTCTCCATTCCTAGCCTCTCTCTTATTGTGTCGTTTCTTATCTTATCCATCAGAGTAACATTGGACACTCTTCTCAATTATTTCATCACCATCACTTGCAGCTTCTTCTTTAGTTTTTCTGTAAGCACCCACGTTTCACTTCCGAATAGTAGTGTTGGTAGGTAGGTATATGGTTTTATATACTATGATTTTATTGATTTTCGTTTTAGGGCTAACTTCCTTATTATTAATAAATCCTTTTCTCAAAGAATGGTACAGTTTTGATGCTGATGATAGTCTGTTGTTTATCTCTGCTTCATATCGTCCTGCCTTGTCAATTATGGCTCCTAAGTATTTGATGCTTTCAACTTGTTCTATTTCTGTTCCTTCCATTGTTATGTTTGTCCTTATTTCCTGGTTTGATATGACTATTATTTTCGTTTTGTTTGCATTTATTCTCATACTTTTTTCTTTGAGGCTTTCGCACCAGACATTTATATTGTATTGAAGTTTTGACTGACTGTTTGGTATTAATACGAGGTCGTCGGCAAATATGCATTAGCTTATTGTAACATTCTGCAATCTGCGATATCCCACGTCAGTTTTTTTTGATTTTTCACTGGCTTTAGTTATTATTTCATTCATAAATATTATAAATAGTAGAGGGCTGAGTACGCCGCCTTGTATAACTCCCTGGGATGTTTTAAATTTTTCAGTTTCTTGGTTGGGTGTTCTTACTATGGAGGTACTGTTTTGGTATAATGATTTTATGCTTTGTATTAGATGACTGTTATCTGTAATATTTCGTAAAGCTATCCATATGTGATGTCTTGGTACAGCGCCGAAAGCTTTTTCCAAGTAAATAAAACATAAGTACATGTCTTTGTGATATTTTAAAAAATTTTCACTCATATATCTGTTGGTAAAAACATGATCTTGTGTGCTATATCCGGGTCTAAATCCTCTTTGAGATTCATGGAGTTGTGTTTCTGATATCTCTCTTAATCTCTTTTCCAGTATTCTTTCGTAGACTTTACTGGCAGTGCTTGTCAGTGCGATTCCTCTATAGTTTCCACAATCATTTCTGTCCCCTTTTTTGAATAGTTTTTATTACTTTCGGTTCTTGTATCAAAGGACTCCGCAGCGATTTCTCAGGCCCCATACGGTCTAGAAACTTGAAATTTCGAATTCGTACTTAGATCGCAGACATCTCGCCGCCTGTTAAGCTCCAAGTGTGATCCAATATTGTTAATTATAATTATCTCATTCAGTCTCATTCAACCAAGATTTTTATTTTGTCGACATGGAACGACAATGGGATCCGTCACTGGAATTACGCACGAGCATGGAGCGTATATATACGTCTTGCTCTCGGGTATATAGGTACTTTCTGGAAGATCGTCTATGGTTATGTCGCAATTGTCAGACGTCAGACGTTATTGTTAATTTAAAGTTTAATTTTGTATTGTGGTAGACAAACAGTAATTTGTTATGGAATTACTGTTGCTGGCAAACACATATACATAAGTATAGTTAAAATCGAGAAAAGGATAGCAATAGTAGGTACTCATCGGTACGGTTTAAATCTTAAATGCCCAATAAAAACTATTTTTAATTTTTTTTTTTTTATTTCACTTGTTGTATATGGGAATGATCACTTGAGTTTTTCAGGTGCTTCTTTTGTTCTCCGTGCTGTTGCTATAATGTCATGTAATATTTCAATTTCATTGTTGCCCATATTTTTATACATTTCCCCTCTTATATTATCTATACCTGGAGCTTTCCCGTTCTTCAGTTTATTGACTGCTTGTTCTACTTCATATCTGGTTATGTCTTCTATATTATCCCTATTTATGTCTGGAGTTTGTGTTTCGTCTTCTACTATTTCTGTTGTTCCCAACAGTTCTTGAAAATGTTTCTTCCATCTTGGTAGAATGTTTTCTGTTTTGGTAATCAGTTGACCTTCCTTGTCTTTTATATATTTTATTACTCCTGTTTTTCCGCTGCCTCTCATGTTTTTCAATATCTTGTAAATTTGATGAAATTTTACATTTTCTGGAGGTCTTAATATAGACCCTGATTGAAAAATATATATAGTATATTTATTGAAAAGAAATAGGCGAAAAAAAAAATTGTGCCATGAAGTGGAATGCGAACCCTCTCTGCTTTATATTCAACAGCCAAAACAAAACCCTCTAACCGCAAGGCTATGACACATACGACAATATTATGTAACAACATGTAGGTATACCAATGAAAAGGTTGTTCAAATTACTATTCAATGAATTTTAAAAAAATTACCTTTCCGCTGACTACAGGCCATCGGGATTTTTTTTTGTTTTGTTCGGTACCAATACCGCTTGCCGTTGGCTCTGAATGTGAATCCTGAAAAATCTGGTTATACTCAAGAATGTAGCGCTCAAAGGTTTTTGATGAAACTTTTTTACAATATTTCTTTGACTTCCTTGACCACCCTGTCAAAATGTTATCTCTGAGAAAAAGTAGAAAAAAAAGGTATGCTCAATTAAAATTTCATATTTTCTACATGTTTATTCATATTCTGGCCAAACAGTTCGCCCTGGGCTATCCTTTCACCAATTAAAACAACCGCGTTGTTCTAATGAGTAACGACAAAGCAACACATTCTAATTTTTCACATAGCATTCTTATCATATTGTACTATTTCTATGACTTGAGCATCAAAGAGAATGGTAATGGTTACTGATATTTTATGAACATCTTGGCATTTCATTTGATTTAAAAAAAAAAATCTTCAATTTCAGAGTAGCCTAGAATGTGTACTTGGCGCAAAGTTTCACCGACATCCAGAAAAATCGGTTTTGGTGGTATTTCAATTATTTTTGTTGGTTAAATGTAAAAATAATCTATTTTTTTAGAATAGGTATATTCTTGATTATGTGTATACATTATAAGTGTTATCTTCCGATATAGTATTATTACCATGACTATTAAAAACATTAAACCAAAACACTGCGAATCATCAATAACAGAGGAAACAGTACCAATTATTGAACAATTTTTCTTAAAATATAACAGTTCTGTATCGACATTGTGGCCTACTCCACCCCTTCTAGCCACGCCAATCAGAAATATGTAATTAATAATTTACTAGAAATTCGGTATTTTTCGGTTATTGAATTTGTTTCATGTATCAACAATTGAAATAGTTATAAAAGTATCATTTTCCAGTTTATTTAGTAATAAAGATGTATTTTTAATGTAGAGGCAGCGGTAATGATCTAGGACAATATGTCATCAACCAATACTTTCATGAAATAGTAATACTTAACATTAAAAATAATTATTTCCATAGTTCTTTATTTCATTGCAAGTTATTCCTTAAAATCCTATTTAATCAAAACCAACAATATATAATTATATCTATTTTAATTATATGAATTTCAATTGATTTCGAGATTCTTCCATTTCAAAGTTGAGAAAAAATTTCATATTCCTGTATTGAGTCCGTATATCTGTGAATTTCTTAGGGCCAATTTAAACCTGGTCAGGCTAATAGTTTGAATTTAGCAACAGGCTGCTGATTTAGTATCACTTTATCAAATATTTCTACAGATGTTTACTTTAAATATAATGAAATTCAATCAGTAAATCTGGGGTTGCTCCATGGGTTCGTCAATCTCAAGCTGCATTGCAAAACTAGTCCTCGATGACCTAGAGAACAAAATTTCATCAAAAACAGGTTTTCCAATACCATTTTTCTTTAGATACGTTGAAGATTGTTTATCAACGTTTCCCAAAGGTAAAGAAAAGTTTATACTAGACCTTTCTCACACATATCACAATAAAATAAAGTTTACAATATAAACTGAACTAAACAATTCAATTAATTTTCTAGATTTGACGTTAATACAGAATCAAAACAATAAAAGCACAAAATGGTAGGTACACTAAAGATACCTTGTCTGGGAGATATTTGCATTTTAACTCGGAATCTTGCAAACAGTTCAAACAGATCCAGAATATTGCAAAGAAAGTAATTGAAGCAAAATTAATAAAAACAGAAGACGACTATATAAAAAACTTATCAAAAAGCATACAGAAAGTTTTTGAAAATCAGTTTTGTAAAAAAAAATCTCCTAGCCTAATTGAAAAGCCTTCCGGTAACTAATATCCTCCATCCATTGTAAAAGACACGAAGAAAGACATCTTCATAATTTTAATTTAAAAAGAACAATATGAAAATCATGAAAAAGAAAAAAGTTACCAAAACTATGACACAATAAGAACCATGGTTTTTTATCAATAATTAATTTTTTATTTCAATTTTTCGAATTTCAATGTTTTATGAGAGAGGTTAATTTAATCCTTTGTCAATATTTGTACCACTGGAATAGATTTTTTTTAAATCGTAAGAAGAAGTCCATTTCTCTAAGTGGAATGGTGTAACCATTTATGAAGAAAACACTAAGTCGTCTCCACAATTTATTAATGGGTTAAGCTGACATAGTTATGAGACATGTTTCGGGAATTTAAACACCCATTAAGGTTATGGAGATGAAAAAACCACATACCTACCAAGATCGTACTTGAATAAATAAATTAAAATATCATTAACTCTAACTATTTCTGCCTATTATATACTGTCAAAAAATAAAATATAACTTCTACAAAAAATAAAAAGAAAAATAAATTAAATTCTACTTGATCTCGTCTACATTTTCTTGTCATTGAACCTGGACGGTGAACAAGCTTGTTCACCTATTGTTTGTTCAAATGTTTGCATGAAGGCAGTAGCTTAGTTTCATAGGTTCACTTCTTTTTCACTTTTTTATATTAGGTTTCTTATGCACAGAATGATCCTGTGATTTTACCGTTACCTCAAATTTGATTAAGTGTTCACACATAATAAGTTTAGGCATCAATACCACCACAAAAACTAGAAATTTTCAATATCGAGTAGCAGAAATAACCTACTTGTATTGAAATCAATAAAACCTCTATGAAATTTTTATTTACAAGTGGTGAATATGAATTTCACTAATATGGAAATACCGAGTTACTGAGGCTACAATTGGGTGAAACTTAACTTTGAAACTAGTAGAATTATTTAATACTAGCTGTTAATCGCTGCTTCGTCCGCGCTACCTGCCAATGAAAATCATGTCGGAATCGGTTTAGCCATTACGGAGCTTCGCCGGAACAAACAGACAGACAAAAGTTATAAGAAATGCTTTTTTGTTATTAGTGACACATATACTTCCATATGCAATTAGTTCAAAGAATACGTAAACTTCAATTTTATTTATTTGTATACATAGATTGTGTCTAATATAGAAACAGCCCAAGGTATTTCTTATAACATTAGCTACCTGCCAGTGAAAATCCCGTCGGAATATAATCAGCCGTTGCGGTGATTAGCCAGAAGAGACAAAAATTTTAATAAAGTTGATCGTTATTGATGCCACATATTTTTTATCTTATTTATTAGTGTATATACCTGTCATTGTCAAGAATTTAAAGATAGTACTATTCTCATAGCCTTACGTAATATCCACGGGCATGGCCATAATATAAGCTAGACAATAATTAGGTGTGTTGGCCAATCAACAACTATAACAAGATATATTTAAAATTGATGAAAATTTGAACAGTGGAAAGAGCATTAATTCAAGGGCTAATTAAATGCTTTTAAGGTGTCAATAATATTTGGAATCCATTGAAATTGAGCTTGTTACAAGTCATTTAATAAACATCAAAACGTGATGTGTAATTTATATACTAATTATTTACAACCTTCTGTTCTACTTTCAATCTTATCGGGCATGGAGTTGAATTTCGAATAAAGCAAAACCCCAAACAAGTACCTGTTTGACGTTTCTCCTTCACAGGAAGCAAATGCAATGTATTGGCACAATATAACGTTTGATTTGAAAATACCTAAAGACCCGCAGGTCTTGATATTTTTCACGTTGTTTTATATCTAAGACAACGATAGGTATTAGCACATCATATTTTGTCCAATCTCAAACTGAGCAATATGTAGATTTTCCTTATTTACTTATATGAATAAACAAATTAGCTTTGCTCTGCACGTGAGCTTATTGAAAAAGCTGGATAAATTATCAAACAGCCTACTCGACCGTTCGTTCAAACATCAAGGAAACGATTGGAAGGAAGAAAAAAACATACTTGTTTATTCTCCGATAATAATGACGTCAATGCTGGTGGACATTCAGATTTCCAGCGCCTGCTTTGATTGAATTGTGGTGGTTGATTTGAAAGAGGGGAAAAGCTCTTGGCCGAGTGAGGGTCGTTTTGAGAAAGTTCCGGTCTGGCGATAGCCCAGTCAATTAGGATTCTATTTTTATTTCAGCCGGAGGATTTGAATTTTATAAGACCCTTACACAAACACACACACACAACATCAAAGGAAGGACCTTCGAGATATTTTCAATACATCGTAGTTGGATAAAAGGTGAATATATAGTATCCGAGTCTTGGAAAGACCAATTTAGGTTGGCTTGTGGAATAGAATGCAGTAGGTATGGGACAGGAAGTAATATAGGTACAGTATGTTCATAAAGTACGAGAACGTTTCAATATCATTCAAAATATAACCATATGAAAAAAAAGCTTGGAAATGTCAATTTTCGATTTTCTACTTTCTTATACAAACATTATTTTTTATCCTCTTCACTTCTGAGCCTATGATGTCATCGTTGATTTTTTTATGAAAAATGCAAATGCGAAATAGCATTAAAATCGTCTTGATGGCTCTGACAATGAAGAAAATGCAAAAGACATGGAGGATATTCATGTGGAATATGTTAAATTCCGAGACTGATTACCTATGAAATATCATCTGGAATAAGTAACAATATGAATAAAAAGGCTAAAGTAAAAATATACAAAACTTGTATTAGACCCACATTAGCATACACTATACATAGCTAACAAAATAATGAAAAACATCCTACAAACAACAGACATTAAAATACTCAGGAACATCTCCGGGTATACGCTAAAAAGCACATTCATAAGGCATGAATGTGAGCTGGAAGAGAATCATGGATATCAACATCTCAAGAGTATTTATCAGCTTTGAACTACAGGCCTAAGGCCTATGATTCCTGGAAGAATAAGAAAAAGATTTAAAATATACTACCATCCCGAATATTTTGAGATCCTTCATAAAAAAAATTATAAGACTTTAAAATTTTCTTTTAATGTATAAGGGTATTTGCCAAGATTTATCTAAGCAACCTTATGTTTTTTATCATGTTGATTTTCTGTTAAGAAAGATAAATATATCTTAGTTATTATACATTGAAACATAGCTTATCATAAGAAGGAAAAAGATGCTAGGAATCGAATCCAAATCTATTGGTTGATGAGACAGTATCTAAACTATCCACTCCGCCATCACTACACATCTGCTTGATTACTAATTATATTGTACAATCGACTTTTACCATTTTTTGTAGAACACTGTCTTATTTGGGCAGAGATTATCATGGTTCATCTTTATCCTAGAGTTATTAAGAGATAAGTGTTAAGGTATGATTGACATTTCTTTTGCTGAGGACATTGTCCTAAGAAACCATGCGATGACAAGTAATAAATTTTAACATGTTAAAAGCGGAAGACGCTTCAGTCAACCCATCCATTTTGTAGGAAAAACGATTTTATTTTTCCATCATACAATTGATTTGTTCCACGTCTGCTTAGTTGATTTGATCCCACTTTCTAGAATTTTCGCTGACGGAAATGTTGGGCGTTTCGTCAAAACGAAGCTCCAGACAAAAATTTGACCTGTTGGTAATTGTTAAATTATTTGAGCGCTGTTCTAGACTTAAATATACTGATTTCCACGTTGCCAAATGCTATTTAGCCGGGTTCATTGCCTGCATTTAACATGGGAACAACGCCACAAAATGTTGCCGTTCTTATCAGTTTACTTATATTTGTTTTAATTGTGGCACTTGATGTTTATTATAAGATATTAATTAATACAACAACAAAATTCAAAGAAAATTAAAATTCAAGAGGAGAGATTTCAGAGAGGCAGGATCTGATGGTTGGTAAAGCCCAACTACCACCTATATTAATGCCAAACAGCGGAATATAGTCTCGGTCATGACTACATGCAACGTGGTGTAGAATTAAGGGGCTCGAATCGTACTTCGCACTACTATCATACCAGAGATCATACCATTGTATCTATCCTAATCCAAGTGCATTTGCCATTTGGGATTTTGCTTATTTATGAGAGAAAAATATCTTATCAAGTATCTAATTATTGACCAAAAAAAGTGAACTCATTAATATCCTCGGGGAATGTTAAACATGGTTGACGGTTTAATATAAATGTGTTAAATTGTTAATAGGAGAGTTTATAACGATTGCTCAACATACATGGTCGCAGTCGTTAATATAAAATTTAATCCTAGCTTGTTAGAGTTCAAACCTTTCAGCCAAATTCGGCCGTCATAATTAATCCATCTAGTTATTTGTTCTAATGAAAATATTATTGACATGTGTTCATTGATATAAGTCACTTTATAAATTAAAATTAATCTTTACAAATGAAAGTGATGTTTAGTTAAAGTGTTTCTTATATATAATTAATTCCTTCCACTCACGCATAACCTTAACAGATTATGGGCCCAGTGGTCAATTGAATGCAAATGATTGGAGGTGTGGAAATTGATGTTACATTAACACGTCCCGTCAATATATAAGAAATAAAGATGAGTGTATTTAAGATCTGTGAGCTAAAAAAGGACAATTATTATTTCTGGAAGATTCATGCTCAAGCTTTGCTAGTGGAAAATGGTTTTTAGGGTTACGTTGATGGTACAAAAACTATTCGGATGCCGTCGCAAGGCAAATTGAACGTGATCAGTGGATTGAGAAAGACCTACTAGCAAAAGCAGATTTAATTTTGTCTATTGTAGCAGATGAGCTGCATCATGTTGGAGATTGTGAAACTTCTAGAGACGTTTGGCTTAAGTTAGTTAGTGTGTTTGCACCTCAAGGTCCTCTAAAGAAGGTACAGTTATTGAAGACTTTATTATTTACTAAACATCAAGAAGGAGGTGATTTTTTGGTGCTTTGGATAAGTTGGCTGCTATGAAAATACATTTTCATCCAGATGTAGTATCTATTGCATTACTTTATAGTTTGCCTGCTAAATTTGAGCAGTTTAGAATGGCAATTGAAGCTCGTGATGAATTGCCATCAGTTGAAATTTTGAAAGCAAAACACACAAAATAATGATGAAGTAATACAAGCAGCAGGTGCTATGGCTAGCCGAAACAACAAGACAAATAAGTTCAAGAAGTTTAACAAGAGCAATAACAAATCCGATAAAAACAGTAATATACGGTGTTATAATTGTGGGGCTCTTGGTCACAAATCATCAAAGTGGAAAGAACCAAGGAGAAATAACAATTCCAATAGACGTGGTCAAAGGAGTCATACGCTGTGTGCCTTGGGGCTGTTTCTCAAGTAAATAATCAATGTAAATTAATATCAGATGAACCATGGATTTTAGATAGTGGATGTACTAGTCATTTATGTAATAATCGAACCAAGTTTGAAGATTGGAAAGAATCAGTTGGTGGACAGCTACATTTAGCAAGTAATTCGTCAACGGATGTTCAAGGGTCAGGAAAGGTTGTGATACCTTTGCATAATAATGAATGTCCAAAGGTGGTTGAATTGAAGAATACTTTATTTGTACCTGATCTAAGATCAAATTTAGTATCAGTTGCTAAAATTACTGATAGTGGTCATAGTGTCACTTTTACCAAAGATTCCGCAGTAATTATGGATCAAGAAGGTAGGGTAAGACTCAGTGCAATTAGAAAGAACAATTTATATTTTCTTTCACGAAATTCCGAGTTTGCTAAGGTATCTGCTCATGTCAGTCAAGATGATCTACAATTATGGCATGAAAAATTGGGCCACCTAAATTACAGAGATGTGACCAAAATAATTAAAGATACCGTGGGCCTAGATGCTGGAAGAATAGTGATTCCTGAGTGTGACATTTGTATCAGAGGGAAGATGACCAGTCTGCCATATGTAAAGAATAAATCAGCATGTAGTGAGCTATTAAAAATTGTACATTCAGATGTTGTTCGCAAAATGCGAGTGCAATCATTGAATGGAGCTCAATATTTTGTATACCTTTTAGGACGAAAGAATGGAGTATTTAAATGTATTAAGTATCTTCAGTCAGACAACGGTACAGAATACCTTAGTAATGAATTTGATGGTCTATTTAACAGATATGGTATTCAACGTCGGCTTACAATTCCAAATAGTCCTCAACAAAATGGAGTCGCAGAAAGATTCAACCGCACAATAGTTGAGATGGCGAGATGTCTGTTACTTCAATCAAAACTTCTTCAGACAGTTTGGGCGGATGCTGTAGCCACAGCTTGTTATATTCGTAAAAGATCGCCAACGTCTGCTCTTGGTGGAATGTCTCCATATGAAAAGTTAAAAGGAAAGAAACCCGATCTATCAGACTTGCATATTTTTGGATCTCCGGTGTATGTGTTAGACAAGCTTCCAACAAAACATAAGCTTGCTCCGAGATCAACGAAAGGTATATTTATCGGTTATTCTCGTGAAGCAAAAGGATTCCGAATGTGGTTACCTGATGCAAGAAAAACAGTAATTGCCAGAGATGTAAAATTTGTCAAAGATAATTCAGAGTTGTCTAAAGAGGAAGGACTTGTAGATTTCCTGGATGATCAAGATGAAGATGGTGAAGATAATTCGTCAGATAGTGATAATATGATACAGTCTGTGGAGATTACAAATGAACGAGTACCTAGCCCTAAGAAAAGTCCAAAGGAAAGACAAAGTAAATCCACTACCAGTTCGTCTAGTCAATCTAGAACACCAAAATCAGTGCCATTGAGTCATCAACCTCAAAGGGGTCGTGGAAAACCTAGATTCTTACGTAAAGGATACAGAGGCCGACCTCGAAAAATATTTCACGAATCACAAGTTAGTGAAGAGGACACTCCAAATGGTAAAGTTAGTGATGATAATGTTTTCACTAATGGAGAAAACGATACTGATGATATATTTGCTGGTGTGGCAGAAGTTTCAATAAATGAAGCATTAAGTAGTGATGAAAAAGAAGCCTGGGAACAAGCAATTCAAGCTGAGGTAACGAGTTTGACAAAAAATAATACATTCAACATTATAAAACACTGACAAGGACAAAATATAGTAGGATCTCGTATTGTTCTCACAAAGAAGTTTCTGCGTAATGGTGCTATAGATCGTTATAAGTCCAGGATAGTTGCGCAAGGTTATAGTCAAAGATTTGGAGTTGACTATCACCAGACGTTCGCCCCGGTAGCAAGATTAGAGTCTATTCGATTGCTAATGGCTATTTCTGCTAGTTATGGCCTACAGGTGCATCAAGTTGATATTGTTACGGCATATCTGAATGGTCAACTCGATGAAGAAGTTATCATGGAAATGCCAGATATGTTAGAGCAAATGCTACATCCAATTATTCAATGTAATGATCAAAATATGAAGTATAAGACTAAGGAACTTTTAAAAGCTATAAAGGATGGTGGTGATGCCTGTAAACTCAACAAAGCTTTGTATGGACTTCGTGGAAGAAAATGGAATGAAGCTATTGATAAAAGGTTGAAAGAAATTGGTTTAACACCAACGTGTGGTGAGCCATGCCTTTATTATGCTCAAAGTAATAATAATGTATTGTTCCTATTATTGTTTGTTGATGATTTGATTGCTTCCAAAGATGGCGAGTGGATTGAAGAAATTAAGCAAGGTCTGAGAGAAAAATTTGAAGTTAAAGTTCTTGGATTAGCAAAATCATGTTTAGGACTTGAGATCATCCAAACCAAAGATAAAGTGGTGTTACAACAGAGAAGTTACATCTTGGATATTCTTCAACGTTTTGGTATGAGTCAGTGCAATATAGTTTCGACTCCGTCAAAGTTGAAGGTTTATGAGGATGTCGAAGAAGACTCAGGTGATAGTTCGCAAGAAAAATTTCCTTATCGTGAGCTTTTTGGTGCTCTAATGTATTTATCAGTTGCTACAAGACCTGATATATCAAATACTGTAGCTAGATTCGCACAATTTACAACTTGTTTTAAAAGATGTCATATCGGAAGGCAAAGAGAGTCCTGAGATACCTAGCTGGGACCAAAGACTTAGGTTTAATTTATACTAAGTCAAAAGATTCAGTTGTTGGCTATCCTGATGCTGATTGGGGAAATGATCCTGCAGACCGTCGCTCATTTTCTGGTTATAGTTTTATATTAAGCAACGCAGCTATTTCATGGAGATCTCAGAAACATCAAACAGTTGCATTATCAACAGCAGAGGCTGAATATGTTAGCCTAGCTGAAGCTTTCAAAGAAGCTATACATCTTCGAAGCTTAATAACTGAGATAGGACTGAGAGAACTCAGTAATATCAGAATTTACACTGATAACCGAAGTGCTGAATGTAAGGCCAATAATCCTCTGTTTCACAAGAGGACGAAACATATTGATATAAGATACTATTTCATCAGGAGTACAGTTAAGGATAAGTTGGTTGATGTCCAACACATTCCAACTCAAGAGATGACTGCAGATGTATTAACCAAGCCATTAAGTCGTGCTAGTCATGAGAAATGTTTGAAAAGATTGGATTTAAAATTAATTGACGAATTCTGATGACGTTCGATTTGAGAGGGCAGTGTTAAAGTTCAAATCTTTCAGCCAAATTCGTCCGTCATAATTAATCCATCTAGTTATTTGTTCTAATGAAAATATTATTGACATGTGTTCATTGATATAAGTTACTTTATAAATTAAAATTAATCTTTACAGATGAATGTGATGTTTAGTCAAAGTGTTTCTTATATATAATTAATTCCTTCCACTCACACATAAACCTTAACATAGCTTCTTTTCGATAGTTTTGCATAATAAGTAAATTAGAATTATCATGAAAAGACACAGCATATTAGCAAGTACCAATATCCACAAGATCTTTGAGTGGACAGTGAATAGTTTCTTATGTATACATATTTCATCAAGAACATTCAGTGGACTGACAATAGTTTGTTGAATATATATTGAAATTAAATGTGTATCAATCGAGATGCCTGATATTTGTTCAGATCCAGAGTGTAAAGAAAACACCAAAAATAGACCAAATTTGCATATGTGTGGCGGCGCTATTCGAAAATCGAATCTGTATGAAAAGTGTTCATAGCAACCAACATTCATTTTATTTTATTTTTGACAAATTTATATTCAGTTTGTCAACAACATTTGTAGTGTAAAGTTGTATTATTAATAAAGTCATTATTATTATTATCATTGTTAAACAGGTAATTAACCCAATAACTCCTATATTGGTGACCTTGCCGTGATCAGAACGCAACGTGAAAATTTTATTTAAAGAGCGCATACGCCGAAAAAGTGTGAGTTATTTCGCCTTCAAAGGCAACAATCCCGAAGATATTTCATGACGAGGATCATCTTCTCGGTCTACGCCAGGAAAATGAAGAATTGCAATGCCAAATTGAAGCCCTTCGACAACAGAATGAGCCACTCCAAAGTATACAACCAATCCAATAACACCAACTACAACAGCAGCAGCAACAACAACTACTGGGAACCGCCTCTAATGTCTCAGATCATCACCCTGCAGTTCAATGATTCGCTATAAAATTGCCGCCGTTTTGGACGGACAAACAAAGCTTGTAGTTTATACAAGCTAATTCACAATTTACTCTTACTGATATTACAAACGTGGTAACAAAAGTTCATTACGTTATCTCTCAATTTGACGATCGCATGGTATTGGAGGTCGAGGACTTCATCAAAAATCTTCCACCATTAAATCCGTACTCATTTTTATGCATAAAACTAATCTGTGTCTGAGCAATAACGTACCAAGGTGCTAGGCGATTGTAAACCTTCGCAGTTTCTCCGGTATCTTCAATCTCTCGCTGGCGCAACCATCGTGCATGATGATCTCTTACGTCAACTTTGGCTTTAAAGTCTTCCGCCAAACGTCCAGGCTATCCTTGCATGGTAGTCTGGATTGAGGCTCGATAGACATAACGAGCTCGCTGACAAAATTATCGATGTTTCACCTCGGTCAACGCAGCGTTCAAAGACAGGGGTACTGAAAGCGATTTATTAAATGCGATTGCTGTTTTGCAAAAAAAATCGCTGAATTGTTCGCTTCCTGATTTCATCCTCGTTATCGTCACGGTTCTAACCAAAATTCAAGAAGCCGCCGTAAATCTCGAAACCAAGAATATCCTAACCAACATTCCAAAAAATAATCGATCCAAGTTTGTTGTTAAAACAAAACAGTTTCAGCAAAACGCTACAAAGTGCATCAAAACTTACAGTTTTTCGGGAAAAGGTCGTTTCATTGTTGTTGATAAAATTTCTAAACATCGCTTTCTCATTGATACAGGTTCTGATCTATGTTGTTTTCCTCAACGTTTATTACGAGATCGTCGTTCTCCCGTTAATTAAGGTTTGTGCGCTACAAACGGAAGCAGAATCAAAACTTATGGTTTTCTTACCTTGAACCGCTATTTAGTACTTTGTAGTTGTGATTCACTTGCTCATTATCACCTTTTACCAGACTGTCGTACGAAGCGCGTCGTCGATGTAGCCATTGGACTTCAAGCACCGGGTTTATCTCAGCCTTCCTTGCACAGCAATATTAATGTCGTTCAAGATTCTCTACCATATGCTACTCGTCTATCGGAATTTCATAAAATTACTCGTCCTCCGGGCTTACCTCGAAATATCATACATGAGACCGTTCATCACTTTCGCACTTTGTGACAAGCAAAGTTTATGTCCAGAGAAATTAAAAATCGCTCGAAAATAATTTTATCAAATGTTACGTGCACAACTCGTCTATCTGAAAGTTCCTTAGCACCAAAAATTGACTCATCCCGGCGTCCCTTTTATCGTGTTGATCGCTCGAACAATATCCTGTTCCTCATATTCACGATATTACTTTCTTCATTGATGGTTATGCTGTGTTTTCTAAAATAGACTTGGTAAAGGCTAATAAATAAATTCTATTTGCTGAAGAAGACATCGGAAAAACTGCCATAATAAAGCCATCTGGCCTTTAAGAATTTCCATTCATGAAGTCTAGACTTCGAAATGCCGGACAAATTTTTCAAAGATTTATGGATGAAGTTTTACGAGGTTTGGACTTCTGTTACCCTTACATCGACGACATCCTCGTTTTCTCGCATTCTAAAGAAGAACACAAGCGTCGTCTTCAAATCATCTTTGAATAAACTTCAAAATACGAATTAGTAGTAGAGTTCCATTGAATTGGACAACCGATAGTAATTTAGCATTGGCTATGCAATTCCCTTCTCCTTAACATCAGTCGACATCTCGTGGAAAATGGTTGAATCCATGGCCTGCTTCATGTTGACAAAGCGTGCATTTAAAAAGTTATCGCCGAAAAAGTAAATGTTGAATTTGCGAATTGGGTAAGTACCTTTATAGTGATAATTGTTTGCCGATATTTTTATACAAACATAAGGCGATTATCCCTCCTCAGACACGAATGTTTTATCATTGATATATAGATATGTAAAAATTATATTGTAACGTTTAACCCTGTGCTAAACGTTGTGGGGTGAGTTCACTTGCGTAAGACTCAAAGTTCGCAGATTGCTTCCAATGATTTATTTCCAAACACTCAGTACACGAGCTTCTATTATGGTACAACTGTCACCACTTGTCACCTTGACAATCTATACTGTCACTGTCTTCACCGACAGAACTACTATTAACCTCCGTTTCCACAGACTGGCTGTTATCAACTGACTTGACTCAATGACTTCACAAGACTGACTCTGTCCCGTGATCGACACGGCCTTATATACCTGAATCATGACATGACATTCATCGAGAATGTTCTATGATTATCTAGACGAACATAATTAATGTTCTAGATCCTTGTCAAACTGACAATAGTATGACAAATTGTACCTCACATATAGTTTCTGGAAGGATCAAGAATAAATATTCTATAATTCTAGAACTACATAAAGAAATATACATGCAATAACTACTGTAAGCAATATAGTAGCATAAATAACTAATAAACGAATATCAACCGTAAGTACATGAATACCTATCCACGTTACACTGCCCCCTTCTTAGATTTGATCGTCCCGATCAAACATCAACCCAATGCATTCTTCAATCTCATCTGGGGGAGCTCCTTGGATCCTCTTGTCCCAATCCTCGCTCTCGACCCACGAGGAAGACAGGTTACTTGGCGGTACTTGTGATCCTCTTCGGTGATCATCAAAATGTTTCACCGGACTATGATTACCTCCAGGTGAACATACTCGAACAGGTGATCTGCTTCTACACAAGCTAACATGATCCTTGGTGGCCATACAACCTTCACCACTACGTGATCTTGAATTACGATCACGCAATCTAGGTATGTGGCAAGGAGACGTCAATTTACTACAGTACATTTCACTATTTTCAATATTGCGTGAACTACTGTGATTGCGCCTACTGTCTCGGTCACTGCGTCGCCTCATGCGCTTTCTTCTATTGCGGCCGAAGCACCTTCTATCTCCTGCGCCTCTTTGTGGACTACTGCAACGTGAATTGCTTTCCCCACGAACACTACTGCCTACACATTGCCTGGTACTTCTTCGACATCTCGATATACTGTGCCTTCTAACAAGACTCTTTCTTCTACTGCTTGATCTCTCTCTAGAGATACTGCTCTCCTTTGAACTGGGTATGGCATCTTCCCTCTTAACACCAGGCTCGATATCTGAGCTATCCTTGTTCGAGCAATTTTGAAGTTTTTGTTGGTCGCTGTTTACTATCTCATTTTGCTCTCTAATTCTAGCCTGTTCTTCTTTATATTCTCGTTTAATTCTTGCCAGGTCTTCTTTATATTCTTGTCTAATTCTTGCATGTTCGTCTTTATATTCTTGTGTAATTCTTGTCTGTTCTTCTTCATATTCTTGTCTAATTCTTTCTTGTTCTTCTGCATATTCTTGTCTAATTATTTCCTGTTCTTCTTTATCTTGTCTAATTTTGGTCCGTTCTTCTTTATATTGTAGCATAATTCTTGCATGTTTTTCCTTACGTTCTAGTCTAATTCTTGCCCATTCTTCTTTTTCTTGTTGTCTTTTTCTTGCATATTCCTCATTTTCTTGTTGTCTTCTTCTTGCCCATTCTTTTTTCTCTTGTTGCCTTTTTCTTGCAAATTCTTCTTTTTCTTGTTGTCTTTTTCTTGCGTCTTCCAATCTCCACTTCATAAGAAACTCGATAACATCTGCAATAGTTGCCATTTCACCAAATCTTTCGATCTGATATTCACTATATATTTTCAGCAAAATGCGAAGATCCCTTTTTCTGACACCAATTGTAACGTTTAACCCTGTGCTAAACGTTGTGGGGTGAGTTCACTTGCGTAAGACTCAAAGTTCGCAGATTGCTTCCAATGATTTATTTCCAAACACTCAGTACACGAGCTTCTATTATGGTACAACTGTCACCACTTGTCACCTTGACAATCTATACTGTCACTGTCTTCACCGACAGAACTGCTATTAACCTCTGTTTCCACAGACTGGCTGTTATCAACTGACTTGACTCAATGACTTCACAAGACTGACTCTGTCCCGTGATCGACACGGCCTTATATACCTGAATCATGACATGACATTCATCGAGAATGTTCTATGATTATCTAGACGAACATAATTAATGTTCTAGATCCTTGTCAAACTGACAATAGTATGACAAATTGTACCTCACATATAGTTTCTGGAAGGATCCAGAATAAATATTCTATAATTCTAGAACTACATAAAGAAATATACATGCAATAACTACTGTAAGCAATATAGTAGCATAAATAACTAATAAACGAATATCAACCGTAAGTACATGAATACCTATCCACGTTACAATATTTTGAGATTATTTGGAATAACCACATACCCTATGAACTGGACGTCCATTTTAAGGGGGACAATGTGTCCGATTCAAGGGAAATATAAAAGTATTGTATATTTTTAAATAGTTTTTATTACTTTCGGTTCTTGTATCAATGGACTCCGCAGCGATTTCTCAGGCCCCATACGGTCTAGAGACTTGAAATTTCGAATTCGAACTTAGATCGCAGACATCTCGCCGCCTGTTGAGCTCCAAGTGTGACCCAATATTTATTAATTATAATTATCTCATTCAAGCAAGATCACTTTTTCTTCGACATGGAACAACAATGTCTGACAATGGGATCCGTCACTGGAATTACGCACGAGCATGGAGTGTATCACGGTCCGTAGACCGTGGGAGTGTATATATACGTCTCTGTTCTCTGGTATATAGGTCCTCTCTGGCAGAATTGCTATTGCAGATATATATAAGTATAGTTCAAATCGAGAGAAGGAGAGCAATAGTAGGTACTCATCAGTACGGTTCAAATCTTAGATGCCTAATAAAAACTATTTTTAATTTTTTTCAAAAACTTCACTTGTTCAATATTAAACATGGAAAATACTGCATGGAATCTTTATAATTTGACTTTTTACGTGAATACAATACTTCCCTTATCGAGGGAAGTAAAAAGTATACAATAATTTTAAATGTTATTTGAAATTCAATTGTTATAAATCAAAATCTTTCGATAAGATGTGTTCCCAAGAACACAGGTGTATCGAAATCGTTAAGGGCCGAATTGGTAAAAAAATGGAAGAACTCTCCCGATGGCAATTTTAGATATATAAGAAATATTGGAAATACAAAAACTTTCACGGAGGACCAAGAGATTTAATTAGTTGCTTACCTTCGAACAACCTCCAAAATGTGCCATGGTTTGACAACAATTCAGACCAGTAATTTGCTGCAATTTGCTGTTGCCAATAAAGTAGACACTTCAGCAGAATGGCTCAAAAATAATAAAGCTGGAATTCATTGGCTTCATGGATTCATGAGTCGCCATAAAGAACTCTCACTATGTCAACCCGAAAGCACATCATTGAGCAGAATTTCCAGTTTCAATAAAATAAATACCACAATTTTCTTTTCAAATTTAGAAACGTTGTATCAGAAGCAAACTTTTGAACCAAACATGATATGGAATCTCGACGAAACCGGGTGCATGACAGTCACGAAACCCCAAAGGTAATAGCTGTATGAAGGACGAAACAAGTTGGACAAATTTCTTCCGCTGAGAGAGGAACTCTAACAACCGTTCTTTTTTTCGTTAATGCTTCAGGGGGGAAAATTCCACCTGTATTTATATTCCCACGAGTTTATTTCAAAGATAACATGCTCAAGGGAGCTCCTGTTGGGGCCAAAGGAATGGCACATTCATCTGGTTGGATGACCGAGGAAATATTTGTTGAATCCCTGAAACATTTCAAGAATCATGTCCAACCGACCGCTGATAAGAAAGCATTAATTATCATGGACAATCATGCAACCCATGTGAATCTGCAAGTTGTTGACTTTGCAAGAGAAAACAATATAATAATCTTAACGTTACCTCCGAATTTAAGTCACCGAATGCAACCTCTTGATGTGGGAGTTTATGGTCCGTTCAAGTTAAGGCAATATTATTAGAAATTACCTTTTTCATTATTAGGTATATTAATAATGTTTTCATTTTCAGGTACAAAAAAGCTATGAATAATTGGTTAACAAGCAATCCCAGTAAATCCGTAACAATATACGAGGTTTCTGAGTTCGTGAACCTCGCTCTTAGTGACTCATTTACAATCAGCAATATCCGTAAAAGTTCTGAAAAAACCGGGATTTATCCATATAATTCCATCATCTTTACCGATGAAGATTTTCTTCCTTCGAGTGTAACTGACAGACCTGATCCCACATATGTAATAAACCAGGATGCCTTAACCGTCACAAAATTGAGAAGCGACCTACCACCAAATAAAAATCCATCTACTTCTGTCGATCCAAACTGTCCTTCGACAAGCGGTATTGTTAAGAGAAATATTATGAAAAAAGGACGAGAAGAGTTAGGAATAGTCTCGCCGGAAATGTTAAAACCATATCCTACAGCACCTTTAACAAAAACAAATAGAACTGGTGGCCGACAAAAAGGTAGATGTTCTATTATTACTGACATACCTGAGAAAGATGAGCTAATGAGAGCGGAAGAAGATAGAAGTGTTAAAAATAAGAACAAAGGTGTCAAGGCTAAGAAAGTTACGAAAGCTGAGAAGAAACGTTGCTCCAGTGACTCCGATACAGATGGTTACATCTCTCTTCATGATGAATCTCCACCACCACAGGACCTTAAACAATATTTGAGTCAAGTAGAACAAGAATATGATTCTTCAAGTGAAGAAGGGAAGAAAGATTCTGAGGAAGATAATTCTACATGCGTAGCTTGTAGTGGTGAATATCGACTGAGTAAAGAAGAATTTATTCAGTGCAGTCCTTGTGACAAAGAAGCACACAAGTCTTGTGGAATAGTTGGTGATTTGATTTTTTCTGCAAGAAATGCTTTTAGATTTTCATTTATGATTTTTTACATATTTTGAATATTTTTGTACCACTGTCCACTTCATAGGCATAGATTTCCATAACAAGGGTAACTACCCATGGAATGGACATTTTACATAATAAACTTTTAATTATTTTTCGATATGACTGAAATTTATATTTTCAGCTTTTGATAAAAAAGTGAATTCACAAACCCTATATTCATATTATGATGGAACGATTTCAATATTTTTCTTTTAAAACAATATTTTGTAATAAGAAAACAAAAATTCTCCGGTTCAAGGGAACTAACACAGGTCGTTACATTTATTTAGTTCTGATGTCCTCTTCTAAGGTACATATAACAAAATATCTCATACAAAACACAAAGCTAACATTTGATAAATTCTCATTTGTAACATCCATTTCCATCGCTTCAGCACTGTTCAACAGAAAGCATAGGTACATACAATTGTAGAAAGAGCATCAGAGATACTTAGCGACCCCGAGAAACCACCATTATTCCTACACTCTAGCCATTTGAGACACCGAACAAACCCCTTTTGCTTGCTCAGCAATTGAATACGAGCCCCCTTTCTAATTAATCATTCACCGTGAGTGATTGGAACGGCAATGTGAAGACTGTTGTTTAATGGAAAAGGACCTGAGGGGTAGGCATCTTTCATTGTATCTGCAGATCGAACAGTTGTTCAAGATTTGGCACCCCGAATAGTCATTTCCGAATGCTGAGAGATTCACTTCGGTATATTCAATTGCTTTTAGACCCGATCGTTGAAACTACTTTCGTATTGTACTGAATACACAATTCAAAATATTTATTATTCCACAGAAGATGTTGACAGATAATTAAAAATATAAAAAAGGTAAATAGTGACACATGATAATAATTGACAATATTGAGATAGGTATTTCTTTCTGCATCCAATGAATGTACCTACCAATGCTTATAATACTTCTCTAATTTAATGTGATACAAATTTTTGAGGTAGAAATTACTTATAAGCTATGGTACCAAATTGAAGAGATTGTGGAAAAATTTAGAATAGAAATAAGAAGGATATTGATAATAAAGCATACAGAGAAATTATGGAAAACCTGGATAAGGAAAATGACAAACAGCAAGGAAAAGTAGGAGTACGGAGGAAAGTGATTTTTTACCTATGTGTAGATATGATAAAGAACGTAGAATATTAATAAATTTAACAAAACTGTCTAAACATTGAGAAATTAGACTTAGAAAACCTTCACTGGAATATTATTATAAAAATAAAGCCTTAGAAGCATGTCGTTTAAGAATAAAATTAAACGTTTGCAGACTATTTTCAGACTAAATGAGGGTTCCTTACCTTAAAAGCTGAAAAAGAGATCATTATAGTATCGAAGATTTATCTGTTTCTACCGCCTCCATCCTACAAGTATTATATAGCCGATTGAAGAAATCGATAGAACGTTTGGTAATAAAATTTTACTAGTTATTATAACTGTTACTTTGTTTCCAAGCTCTCAAGTTCAACCGTTCCTTATTTCAAAATTATTTCCGCCTACTCTATAAACTAGATAGATCTCAGAAATCCAAGTCTGCCGGGTCCGCGTCCCAAGAGCTCTGAGTAAAGTTTACTTCGGTATACTGGAATGAAGAGCACGTCTATGGCTCTATCACAAGATAGTATGCACACAAAAGATACGGATCTAACAAGACTTTACCCGTAACAAAATCATGATGTGCTGATAATATCAATAGAAAAATAATAAAGAAGAAGAAAAGAAGGAGATAGGTACACAAAGTTACCTCCCATTTTAAACGTCCACTGATTTGAAAGATTAATTCATCATCAATCTTTTGAAATGTAACATATTACTTTTTGTAGAAACAAATAATAAATATACAGTGCTTTCGAAAAGTAACGAATAAAATCATTATTTCTGAAATTAAGAGTCTTTCTTTTAAATAAAGACACTCTTTGACATAAGACCCATATTTGTGACTTAATCGTTATTCGAGATATGACGTCATCAACATTTTTTTTAAATAGCTAAAATAAAAAATTAGAGAAACATAATTTTTAATTTAACTAAATTTAATGATAATTATTAATTTAACCATTTTTTATAAAATGACAAAGTCACTACTCAAAAACAGTTCAAAAACACTGCTTTTGCCAAACAAAAGATAAGAGATCGATAAGAAATATAAAAAACTAAAGAAGTATGTTGGAACCTGAACCAATTATTCCGTTGAATAATATATTTGCTTTTAGTTGCGGGGAACAAATGGTAATCATATGATTTAAATTCAATTATGTCGGTACATTTTTTAATGAAAGCGCGTTTCAAATGATGCACATCATTGTGCGGGCAGTATATACAAAAATATCTCCGGCAAGCCAGCGTGAACACGCGCAGAATTTTGGATTTCGAAGAAAAGGAAGGAGATGTAAATGCTTCCATCCATAAGGACGAGGATTGATATACGCGTCTACGGCGAAAGAAGCTAGTGCCGGTGTGAACATTATACCTAAAATAGATCAAACAAAAGGGTCAAGATTCTCAACAGCCATATCCTGGAGCACAAGTGTGATAGAGGTGCTAGAATCTCCGGTTATTTGCATTATTGGATGGACCAATGGTAGCGCTACCAGAACCAGCGTCGACAAAGATCGAGGTAGGCCCATTTTACATAATCAATGTGCATCCGAACATTCAAAAACCTTAAGGAATCAATCGAAGGGATTTATACATATTATTAAAAATAATAAATCATATAATTACAGTTCATGTTCAAAAAGTCTATATTCGACATTTTGGTCCTTCGAGCCGGATTAAACCGCCCTTATTTGTATTAAAAAAAAAAAAAATACAATTTCACATTTTTTTATATATTGTGTATTTTGTTTAACAGCTATCCGTTTCATAGTTACAAGCAAACATATTATTTTGACCTTCAAGACATTATATTCCTCAATATCAAGTCGTGCTAGTTTTCTTTCAGTTTCACAAAGAATTCTTGGTATGCTATCCAGATTGAATTCCTAGCATTTGTTCTGGTGTCTGGTTGTTTAAATTTCCAACATTTGGTACACAAAACGCGGAATAAGAATAGTTTTCTTCCTCGCTCACAGGTCTGAAATTCAGAAAATTAAATATACTGCTCGTCAAAGATATATAATCAAAAATTGTCCTATTAATGATTAATTACTAATTAATTATTAAATATTAAATAGAGAAATTTCTTAACCTTTATTTTGATTACCCTCAATCATGACACCTCAAGTGACAGATAAAGAAAACATTAAAAAATGGATGATTAAACGTAGGATTCCATTAAATAGGCTAAAAGAGATTTACGACTACGGTAATAACTCGGTTAGTGATCAATTTTATAGAGAAAACTTTCTAGCTAGAGCAGAATTCGCTGACGCTATTTATGGAGAATTTAAAGAGAATCATAACGAATTGATAAATTACGTATATGAAGAGACAGATTTTGATGAACAGGATAAAGTTCGTATTTTGGCCGATAAATATTTTTATGGCATTAAGTCCAAGAGAATAGAAATAGATGGTTCTGCTACTTCACCTAGGGGGAATGATAATCAGGACCTAGAAACGTACACTTCTGGAGCTAAGCTTCCTAAAATTAATGTACCCATTTTCAACGGCGATATAAAAATGTGGCCGGCATTTTATGACTTATTCAATAGTCTCGTACATGACAACACTCAATTGCCAAAGATTCAGAAATTTCAATTTTTGATGACCTCATTGAAAGATGAACCTTTTTCTTTAATTAAAGCCATTCCTATGACGGAAGTTAATTATCAGAATGCGTACGATACAATTGTCAATAGGTATCAAAACAAACGGTTCTTAGCCACGACCTATTTTAATGAAATTTATACGGCTCAACCTTTACAAAAGACTTCATTTAAAGAATTAAGGCATTTGCTGGATACTTTCTCAGAAAACCTTACGGCACTCAAAGCGCTAAATTTTGACGTTGATTCCTGGGATTTTCTAATCTTTAACATTTTACTACAAAAACTAGACACCAAATCTAGGACAGAGTTTGAGATAGATCATAGCACTTCGGAAATACCCACTTATCAACAGTTAACTACCTTTTTAGCGAATCAATGCAAAGCCCTTGAATCGGTTCAATACATGGTACCTGGTAATTTGAATAGATCAAAAGACTCGGCTACCAAAAACGTGACGTATCAGAACACGTTCAAAAAATCTCATACTCCTACCGCGTTTGTTAGTACAGTGGCATCTAATCGTAAACAGAAGTGTATTCTATGCCCAGCTCTTCATGCATTGTATAGATGTCAGTTCTTTCTAGCCAAGACACCTTATGAAAGATTCAACGTGGTAAAAGAAAATAAAATATGTACTAATTGTTTGCGGTCATCCGACCACTTTGCTAATAATTGTCCTTCATCCTCCAGGTGTCAAATCTGCCAGTATCCCCACCATACAACGGTTCATTTGACACAAAATAAAACTTCTCATAATTCTAGCTCGCAATTGTCAAACAGTAACACTGATTTTCATACAAATCAATCTGTGATTACATTGCCTGCGCCAAACATTGAGAAAACATCTCAGGCTTTACAATGTAGTACGTGCACTACTTCCGTGACACAATCTACTGTGATGCTATCTACTGCTGAGGTGGAAATTAGAGATATTCGGGGTCATTTTCAGAAGGTCCGAGTTCTTTTCGATTCTGCCAGCATGGCAAACTTTATTACTGAACAGTGTACAAATAGATTGGGTTTACGTCGGCAGTCTTTTTCGGTACCTATTGAAGGTCTAAACAGCTCAATTTTATGCACAAACAAAGGGATTACGCAATGCTTTATTAAGCCATGTGGAAAACAGGAGCCTACCTATTCTTTTGAAGCAATTATACTGCCTAAGGTTTGTTCAGATCAACCAAAAATTTCTTTTAATCCAAAAAATTGGAGCTATATTAACAACCTCTCTTTAGCCGACCCAAAGTTTCACACCCCAGGTCCGATAGATATACTGCTAGGCTAATAGTACCATTTGTTTTAGAGGCAGGTCGTATTTTTGGTAAACTGGGGCAGCCTGCAGCTTTAGAGACAGTTTTTGGATGGATTCTGCAAGGCAGAATTGAATGTTCTTCCAGCAATACATCATTAATAAGTTGTTATGTATCACTTGAACCACAAGTAGATTTTATACTTCAAAAATTCTGGGAATTAGATCAGGTACCAAAGTCGGATATTTCTTTGTCTTCCGATGAGATAAAGTGTGAAGATATTTTTACAAACTCTTTATGTCGAGAAAGCTCTGGTAGATTTATAGTTTCATTACCTTTTCGACAGGAAGAACCGGACTTTGGCGACACTTACTCTCAGGCACTCCGCCGTTATATTTATTAGGAAAATAGGTTATGTAAAAATTCGGATCTTCAATTTTCCTATTCCAATTTTATCGCAGAATATCTAGAAAAAGATTATATCTCGGAAGTACCTATTTCTGATTATCAATCCACTTCTTCCTTTTATCTACCTCATCATTGTGTGCTGAAACCCGACAGTGTTTCAACCAAAATACGGGTCGTCTTTGATGCCAGCGCAAAAGGAACCAACGGAATTAGCTTAAATGACAGCCTTTTTCCTGGGCCAAAACTTCATCAGGATCTTTCCAAGATTTTATTGAGATTTCGTTCTTTTCCTGTTGTATTTACGTGCGACATAAAGCAGATGTATTGTCAGATTGTTGTTAAGCCTGAGCACAGAAAATACCAGAGATTTCTTTGGCGCTTTTCTAGAAATGAAACCATAAAGGAATACACTCTAAACAGAGTAACATTCGGAGTTTCAGCCGCTCCATTTTTGGCCCTTAGAACACTCAAAGAGTTAACTATTATAGAACAGAATAATTATCCTAATGCTAGTAGAGCTCTACGAGAGGCAGTGTACATCGATGACTGCGTCTATGGAGCTCAATCCGTAGAATCAGCCCTTATGCTTCAATCTGAACTTATCTCGTTACTAAAACAAGGTGGGTTTGAACTAGGCAAATGGAGCAGCAACCACCCTGACATTCTCTCGGCTGTTTCTGGTGCAGACACACAAATACCTCTAAATTTTGAAACCGAAGGTCCTCGCTTTATCAAGGTCCTCGGCCTTCAGTGGAACCCTCGTTTAGATACATTTTCATATGAATGTACGCCAATTGACACACAATGTACAAAACGAAACGTGTTATCACAGATTGCTAGGATCTTCGACCCTCTGGGGTTTTTATCTCCCACTGTTTTCCTTGCAAAACATATTTTGCAGCAGATGTGGCTGTCCAAGAAGGATTGGGATGAAATACCTGAAAATAACCTTGTCAAAATATGGGAACGTTTCAAATCTGAATTGTCACAATTATCAAATGTCCAACTTCCAAGACAACTATCCTTGGGATGAAATTGTCGACTTGAAGTTCACGGGTATTGCGACGCAAGTACCTTGGGGTATGGATGTGTTATTTATTTTCGTTGTATGTATCGAGACGGTACTGTCAAGGTTCACTTGATTACCGGGAAATCTCGCATTGCACCTCTAAAAGTGGTATCACTTCCTAGGCTCGAGTTATGTGCAGCCTATCTTCTGGCTGATTTATTTGTATTCGTGAAGGAATCGTACATTGATTTTCTTACTTTCGATGCAATTTCAGCCTGGTCTGATTCGCAAGTAGCACTTGCTTGGTTGACAACGTCAGCGCATCGATTTAAAACATTCATAAGCAATAGAGTATCGCATATACAGGAGATTATACCCCCTTTTTCTTGGAGATATGTACCGACAAAAGAGAATCCTGCAGATTGTGTATCTCGGGGATTAACTCCCTCACAGTTGTTGGAACATAAGATGTGGTGGGAAGGTCCCGATTTTCTACTGAAACTCTCTGATGAATGGCCACGACAACCCCCTATTTTATTGGAAAAATTGCCTCAAGCTCTCATAGAGGAAAAACAGACAGTTTTAAACGTTGTCGTGGAACCTATTGGAATCATTACCATGCTTTTGTCGAGATTTTCTTCTTTAAAAAAACTACTGCGAATACTCGCCTATATTTTTCGCTTTCTGCTTGTTTTTAGAAAACCACACAAGTTTGCATCATGCGACTTAAGTTCGTCAGAAATTCATCATTCCATGATTATTCTGGTCAAGTACGTCCAAAACGAATGTTTTGACGAAATTGTTTCGGCTTGTAAAAACGAAAAATCTCTCCCCAAGCCTTTCAGAAAGCTCGCTCCATTTTTGGACGAAGAAGGTGTTCTTAGGGTGGGGGGACGATTGAAAAAATCTTCGCTTTCCTACGAAGCAAAACATCCGATCTTATTGCCAAAAAAGCATAGGTTAACAGACCTTGTTGTTGAACACGTCCATAAAGAGAACCTTCACCCTGGTCTTAAAACAATGCACAACCTAATTGTTCAAAAATTTTGGATCATATCTCCCAGAAATGCAATTTATCGGTGTTTATCCAAATGTCTGGCATGTTTTCGTTTAAAACCTCGAGCTCCTCAGCCCTATATGGGCGACCTTCCTACATTTAGGATCTCCCAAATAAAAGCTTTTTCTCATGTAGCTCTCGATTATGCTGGTCCTTTTCTGTTAACCATGGGAAAACGTCGAGGGGCAAAAACTACAAAGGCTTACATTTCGTTGTTTGCCTGTTGTGCCACCAAAGCTCTGCACTTAGAACTCTCTTCCGATCTAACATCAGAGGCCTTTCTCGCAAGCTTCCGTCGATTCATTGCACGTCGCGGTAGAGTGTCTGACCTCTATTCGGATCAGGGTACCAATTACAAAGGTGCTCACAACCTTTTGCTTGAGTATTCTAAGGCGGCAGCGTCTCAGTTGTCTATTAACTGGCATTTCAACCCAAGTGGTTCTCCCCATTTTAATGGATTAATAGAATCTATGGTAAAACAAACAAAAAGTGGTATTTATCGGGTGCTGGGGAACCAAGTCATGACCTACGAGGAATTCTACACCCTACTTACTCAAATAGAAGCTCTAATTAACAGTCGGCCTTTATCCCCTATCAGTGAAGATCCAAATGATCTCACCCCTCTAACCCCTGGACATTTCTTAACAATGGAACCACTGTCAACATTTCCGGAACCTGACTACTCGGAAATGTCGCTTAATCGGCTCAACCGCTGGCAATTGCTGCAACGTATGCACTCCGATTTCTGGAAGCGATGGAGTTTGGAGTACTTACACACGCTCCAACAGCGTCAGAAGTGGACTTGTCAGTCCCCAAATCTTAAGGAAGGGTGGTTAGTAGTTATAAAAAACGAAAAGAGACCTCCTCTAGAGTGGGCTTTGGCCCGTGTAGTTAAGGTGCATCCGGGTGAAGATGGAGTCGTACGAGTCGTAACTCTCAAAACGCCTAATGGAATCTTACAGAGACCAGCTGTCAAACTTTGTCCACTTCCTGGACAATAGACTCTTGTTATTTCAAATTTTAATAGAATAAATTTTAATAGAATATATTTTACTTTTTTTTTTCTCGGAAAAAAACCCATGCGTTTTTTGGTGGGCGGATTTCAAGTTTTTATCTGACAGTAATAAAAATATTCTTGGTCGCTAAAGCTACCGTCAGACAACCATAATTTTTACCGAACCCCGAACGGAGGAGAGGAGAGAGCTTTCTTTTTTGGTTTGTTCGCGCGTTGTATATTGTAAACGTACTCCTATTTTGATGATTTTGGATTCATTTGAAAGAGGAGACTTGAGAAATGGTCCCTTATTTGTAAAAACTCAAACCGAAATCTCCTTCCCTCAACCGAAAGGGATGGAGGGGTAAAATTTTCCCGAAAATTCGAGTTGAATTAAAGATAGGACAGTATCCAGAAACGTATAAATTGAACATTTTCTCAAAGGTTTTACGATTTTCGAGTTACATTCATGTTAAAATCTGACATATGTGTATTTAGGTTATGTGGAAGGAGCGATTTCTTTCGAAAACTGAAAATCTGTGGGTACCACATGAAAGACAATAATATTTGTAGCAACATTTATAATGAACATTTTTTTCTTAGAGTTACGGTTTTCGAGTAATGAGGTGGTAAAATGGCTAAATCTGAAATATTTAAGCGTATTTCCGCAGCGATGCTCTGAGATCTCTACATAATAAAAAGGACATGCAAAGAATCTACGTGGGTAATAGGATATTAGTGGTATTATTGAACGTTCAATGATTTTCGTGACCAATGTTACAATCAAAAGTGTGAAATAAATATATTTTTTTAAATTGGACCGACCTTATTAGTTGGTGCACTGAAAAATACGAAATAATATTAATTCTATTGGTGCCGGTACTCGTGAAGTTGGTGCCTAAAGTTATCAATCTAACTATAACTGCACAACTTCAAAAGTAACAGCACCAATAGAATTAATATTATTTCGTATTTTTCAGTGCACCAACTAATAACGTCGGTCAATTTTTTTGTAAAAAAAATATTTATTGAAGATGTTTACGTATTGGAGAATAACTGTTGCCGCGTCTTCGTTCTTGTGGAATTTAGCTTCATCTTGTAATATACTTAAATGACGGTTACTTTTTTCGTGACATTAGCCACCAGAGAATTTATTTATAGATCACATTGACTATCTTTCCCTATCGAGCTAATATAAAAAAATGTCTGCATTACCGACCCGCGAGCAAGCCACATAAATTTGGCCATGGAAAAACAACTAAACCTTAAATCGACACCAGCGGTTTTGAGATTCTGTCCCTGGAGGCGTATTCTGTATCGAGATCGACAAATATTCGACTCAAGTCGATAATAGTTGAAGATCGAAATTCATCTCTGAAAATATACATATACTGAGTGATGTTTTATTATTATAGAAAGTTAAGGTAATGTTATTTAGTTTATGTTAAAATACTAGTGAGGAGCTCGTAGCTGCGGGTTAACACTGACCGACTTCGATTATCGAAGTTAAGCCGCGCAATACGATGGAAGCGGCTTGGACGAGTGACCGTTGATGCGGGCGCGCGTTCGAGTCTCTGTCGCATTGCATTCTCCTCCTAGCGCAAGGTAACGGGAAACCAGTGAGAGTACATATTCCCTAGTACAGCTCTCTGGAAGGGTGTGCCCTTAAGATTTATCTTGGGACACATCGTTGGTTCGGAATCCACGTTAAACTGTAGGTCCCCTTGTCTGTGGTAACACTTTCAAGGCAGAGAAGCCGCCAACGCTCAAATACGATACGATACAAAACAAAACGAGTGTTCTGTTGAACGAAACCAATCGAAAATAGACAAACTTTTAAACGTACCAATCACATATTAGAAATTTGACATTTGGTCAACACAACGCTTGTTCTATCTCAAAATCACCATGAAATCGAGAGAATTTTCTACTAGATTTGGAGAAATTTATTATAGGTTAGATTTGATTAGAAAACTAATGGAAAATGAGGTGGCATTTGGGAGCAAACCTTATTAAATTTCAATTATCAGCTAATGACAGTTTCTACAATATTGCTGTAAAAATTACTGTTATCAATAAATTAAGAGTGGAAAAACTATGACTCTGAAGAGCTATGCCTGAATTTATCTACTTACGAGCCTTCGCGAGCCAATAATTACAAATATATTGAAGAAGTGTTACAACATTGCTATAGGAATGGAAGTAACCAGTAATTCGGAATGAAAATAAAAAATCGACAAGCACCTACCCTTTTCAAAAATCTGATCAAAATCATCCTACAGAAAAAAACCACGGCATCCGTTCAAGTCTTGTAATTTAAATTAAATACTAGCAATTTTGAATTTATATTGTTGTCAATACATTTTTTACAAACACACACACAAAAGATTCACATCTTATTAACTGAATGTAAGAGTTAAAAGAAACCTTTTACTTTGTACCTTTATTTTTTCAAATCAAATACCATCTTATTAGGTACTTATTAACTAAATACATTTTTTTGCTTATCCTTACCAAAGAACATACAATACATACATGTTCTTTGTTTTTACCTTAGTTTACATTCTTATTCCACACAAACTATGGGGTGGGAGGCCTGGGGGTCACTGATTCAAGCTTGATGAGGTCATCTGAAAAATAAAAATATGAGTTGAACAGCATAGACAGAAATATTAGAATAGTTACGAGTAATTGAGTGAAAACAACAGGTACCCCATAATCAGAATTGTATCCAATTACATAATTGAATCCTTGCAAGTTATTGTTCCAGTTTGAGATTCTGATTGGCAATTCTACAATTATTCATCCATCAATAATCTATCAAGTAGTCAAACTCATCCCGTATATATGCAAATTATTAAAACAACAAGAAGTTAATGGGGGATTTTAACTTACCCAAATTCAAAAATTTAGGCCTAGATTCTGTACAAAAGAATAGAATCTACTTATTTCTTCCTTCGGATGAAGACATATGAATTTTCGAAGGTTACGCCCGATTTCAACACCAAAACCTAAAACACATGGAAATGTAAATAAACTTATTCAACACTTAAAGTCATATTGATTGTTGATAAACCTATAAGATTATATTGGATGATGAGATAAAATAATAAATATAGGTACCTAGATGTATATTGAACACCTAAATATAGGTGAGACGTACCTACACAAAGTTATAGTGTTCTTTGACACAAAGCGATCAATAATACATAGGTAATTAGGTGTTGTGTTATAAATATAATATACTTACTACCTTATAAAGTCTTAAGAGAACTTCCAGTCTGAATAATTACGAAGAACTACCTACAAATTCGAATTATTTTAAAAGGTGAAATTTTGAAAAAATATGCATTACTTACCAATAAAATTATTGGAGATCTCTCAGTTGTGGCAAATTACAACAAATCACAACAAAACTATGAATGTTCATATTTGAACTTCAACACAAACAATAAATCAACAAATTTTAACACATACACAACGCTACAATATCAATTATCACCACAGCACCACATAAATATTATATTTCTGTCAACTGTTATCGACTTAATTTCCTGACTATGTCGCGCTCTACATACCCCCGACTAACTTAGAATAGAACACCAATACGTCACGATACAGAACAATTATTTTTGGTTGTGGATTGACACCAACTGATGCATCGCCATGTATTAGTATATCTATATATATAGATGAAGTCGATCCTTAAGCTAAGAAGTCGATAAATGTACAGAATACGCTTCCTGGGACTCATACCAAAGCAAACTGCAAGTGGGAATTGTATTCATTTGGATTCGAACGGGATGCTATTGGGTATGAGTGGTACGCGCGGTATAAAATTATTTTCACCTCAGTCACACCCAGCCACTTTAAGTCGGTTTCTGTTGCAGAGTTTAGGGGGAGAAAGGTTCGTCAGAAGCATTATCGGAAAGATGACTTCTAATGTAATTTTGTCCCCTGGAAGACCAGAATGTATATTTGGAGAAACTTTGGCACACACTCAGACAATAGTGAAACAATGGTGGTAAGCCTGACCTTATTTTTGAACTGATTTGCAGTCATCTGTGTGAGCATGGAATTGCTTAAGATGATTCTGTATAATTTTTTTTAAGACAATCAACTCAATGATAAAGTTTTGATGCTTAAAAATCCACTGGTCCATATGACCTAAGAAACAGGGTTTTTCGGCCACCAAAAACAATAGGGCTCTTCCTTGGGTCGAGACCAACAAACAGCAAAAAAAACCTTTAATTTCACAATTTTACCATTGGGTATATTCAACACTTTTTGATTTGAGTGGTTTTCGTGGGTCAAAATTCGAAAAACCAAAAGTAATATATTCATCGTGAAACTATGTGAGTGTGATAATTCTAAAAAGCATTCACAAAAATTGCTGTAACACCATATCCCCAAAAAACATTCCCAATGTAAGACTTTTGGAGGTGAGAGCTATATTCTGCAAAACTCGACAAAAAAATCTCAAATCTTTCGCATACGCTCAGTAAGAGCTCCACACCCATACAACTTTTTATGTTTCTTTGTATACGAATTTTGCTTTAATGGTACTTCATCTAGTGATTCTATCGCTTCTCACCGCCCCCAAAATTCCTTCCATGAAATAACAACTTGACGTATTATATTCATAACCCATAGTTCCACTAAATATGGACTAGCATTTCACCTCACCTGCTCACTTTAAATGATAAAATTGTCACTAGCTTGCATACATACTTGCAATTAATGCACTATATTCCGTCTTGGAAAAGAAGATGAAATAAAATAGAATTGATATTGCATTTGAACTTTTATTTGTTTTTACGAACTACATGTGTATATTTAACTATATGGTCAAGTTCTAAGGGTTCTATTGGGAGAAAAAATCAACTTTGTTAGTGATCCACAATAATTTTACACACACCAAAAATACAAAGTGCAATACGATCTATTTCTTAATATACAGCGTGTTTCAAATATATTCACAGGACTTGAGGATGTGATAGCTCGTCCAAAAATATGAAAAAAAGTTTATATTACCTTACACTTTAAAATGCGTCTTTTTCGAGGTACAGGGCGTTGAAGTTTAAAAAAAATCGTTTTTTGTGACTATCTCCTGAACCGTTTATCGGACAAGTTTTGAGTCAGAACAACATTTTCGTTAAGTCATAATTGGTGAAGATTCTGAAGGAGTAGTAGGTGTTTTTCTCCACAATTTATACGCTAATGGAAAAAGTACGGTTTTGAGACGCCCATTTGAACCGCCAATGTTTTCTACACCAAAAAGGTAGGTACTGTTGGTCGTGACCTGTAAACAAAAAATTGATTTTTCTCGAAAACGGTCGAATTCAGAGCTCACGACCAATTGTGTTTTTTTTTTGTACAAAACAATGGCGGTTCAAATGGGCATCTCAAAATTGTAATTTTTCCATTGGCGTAGGAAATGAGGAGAAAAACACGCACCACTCCTTCAAAATCTTCACCAATTATGACTTAACACAAAAAAATTCTGACTCAAAACTTAGCTTATTATGAGTGGAAAATGCTTACAAAACCTGTTTACTGCAAGATAAACGGTACCAAAGATATTCACAAGAAACGATATTTTTATTTCAATTTTAATACCCTGTATTTCGAAAGTGGTCCATTCTAGAGAATAAGTTATTTTTTTTCATATTTTTTTGGACGAGCTATCACATCCTCAAGTTCTCCGCATATATTATGAAACATCCTGTATATTTAAACCTAATGAAAATAATTGCTAACACCGTATTAAGTAGACGTAGAAAGGCGTGGATTATCTATAAAACTTATTATGAGTTGAAAAAAAAAAATTAACAACTTATGTTTTAAAGTCTTGAAACAACTTGATGAAAATTTACCATTGAAGCAAAATTCGTATACAAAGAAACATAAAAAGTTGTATGGGTGTAGAGCTCTTACTGAGCGTATGCGAAGGATTTGAGATTTTTTTGTCGAGTTTTGCAGAATGTAGCTCTCACCTCCAAAAGTCTTACATTGGGAATGTTTTTTGGGGATATGGATATGGTCGCTTAGCTGTCACGGATTAACTCTAATTTTCAATAATCATATTAATTTTAAATACAAATATATATATATATATATATATATATATATATATATATATATATATATTCCATTTTTATTAGCTACATACATAGATTGATCTTAGTATGCGTAATTCCATAGTAACTTTTAATTATGAAACATAAAAGTTCAATCATAAAGTTAAATGCATAATAACAAATGTTTGTAGCTGGTAAATTTCATGAATCTCACGATTGTAAGTAGTTCATATTATTAATATTTTTTGTTATAATTAATTTGTTCGTTATTTTAGTTTGTCCCGATGAAGGTAACAAGCGTTACCGAAAGCTCGACATTGATTAAAGAGTTTTAATTTTATTGGCATTTTGACTGCAACCCCAATCATTAAAAATTCATCATTAATTATACAGTCAAGAATTTACAATTCATTATATATATATATATATATATATATATATATATATATATATATATGTATATATATATATATATATATATATATATATATATATATATATATATATATATATATATATATACCTACAAGATGGCTCATGGTCGATGGAACCTTAGACGTTTACGGAGAACGGGATCTTTCTGAAAATTTGGTTGTTCAAGTAATTACTCTTAATCTATCGATCTAAAATATTTTCATCGATGCAGCGGTTGCCGCTTATACCAAAAAGTAGCAGCATATTTATTTCAAATAGAACACACTATATATTACTGTCCTGCGTTATACAGGGTCGTTCAAAATGTGTGATTTTACTGCTAGATACAAAAATGTTTAAAAATGCCTTTTTTAAATGGAACACCCTGTATATTATGAAATATCCTGAAAGATAACTAAATTTCCTTCGATTTGATGTATCATGTTAATCATGTTCCTATAGTAGCCAGAATTCCGAGATAAGAGCAATTGTCTAAAAAAAATAAAATTATATTTCTCATATTTATCTAGGTTGCTATTAAATGTCATCATAGTACATGAAATAGTTAAAATTTGACAATTAGTGCATTATTAATAATACCTTTGAGTGTTTCTTAACGTAAGTGACTTGAAAAAATTGAAATGGAGGGAAATAACTATTCGAACGAGGTACAAGTGAAATGGATCAAAATTAAAAGCGGAACGACATCTACCGAAACCTATAACTTCAGATGAAGACAACATAATAAATGTTTTGGCCTACTTCCGTGCTGATCCCCAAGCTTACACTAGAAGTGCCGAATATGATTTAGGCTTAGATCGTGCGTCTGTTGGAAGGATCATCCATAATCATAACATGCGCCCGTACAAGTTTACTAAAGTTCAAGCTGTAAAACCAGAAGATGATCAATGTAGGGTTCACTTTTGCGAAACATTCCTATTTCGCATCCAAGAAGATCCTGAATTCTTAAAAAAAATATTTAGACAGACGAATCAAAATTTTCCAGAGAAGGAATTTTTAATAGAAGGAACGAGCATTTCAGAGCTGATCAAAATCCAAATATTGTCAAGGAATTGCGATTTCAGGAGAAATTTAGTTTCAACGTATTTTGCCTTAAAAAGGATCACCGAATAAGTCTTCTTATTTACCGTTGAATTCTGAAAAATATCTGGAAATTCTAAGGTCAGTTGTGAACGATTTCTTGGACAATCTGCCATTGGAAGAGTATCGCAGCAGTTGGTTTCACTCCTAATCTCCAACTTTGTATTTCATACCTTGAAATGTACCTAGATATTTATCAACAGCGGGCCGCGTTTAATTATAAAAAAAGCTATATCGTGTGAAATAGATGTATTAAAACGAACTGCTACATCTACCTCATTATTGCCATTAAGTTGGAGTTGCAGTATACGTTTGACAAATATTATTAATGCGTTAAAAATGTACCACTTTCGAATAAGAGTGAAGTAGTTTGCATGCTTTTTAAGTAATAAATGATTTTATAATCATGATCATAATTAATTTGTTAGTTTCACTTAGGTATTTATGCGATATCTATATCAGTTAGGTTTTTAAAAACAGGTAAAATTTTAGCACCGGCAACACCGTAGAGTCTTGAAAATAATAAATTGTGAAATCCGTCTATTTGGTTCTACATATATTGATAATATAATTATTACAGCCTTTTACGAGTTGAAAACATTTTCAAATGATTACTTATCATTGTAGGATTGTATTAAATACAATATCTCGTTAATTTCAAGCCATATTTATAAATTAATCGGGAAAAACCATTACGTGACCTTGAAAATCCAACATTTTTCTGTAAATAATGCTTCTGTAGCAGAAGTGAGAGATACCGCTCTCACCTCTGCAAACTACAGTTTGCATTGATTTTCATCGCATGGTATTAGTTTTTGCGGTCGCATTTATGAAGAATAAAACTCTAGAATCAGAATAAAATCAGTTTAGTTATTATCAATATAAAGTGTATCAATTAAAATATCATGTTTTATTAGCTACAAACATGAACAAAAATGAATTCTGATTTTTCTGATATTTGAATGCAGAATAACTATTTTATATATTTATTATATTATTATATATTATTTATCTCGACTATGTAAAGAATATTATAGTAAGGCAGCAACAGTATGGCTCATTATCTAAGCGGCAATATTTACTTTCATGGCATATTTCATTTTTGGTGCAAGATGGTGATCCTTGACTTCATGCATGAATCTAAAAACCGAGGCTGTTGCCTGGTCAATGTTATAAGCTTTTCGTATATCTCCAAATCGTGCCTACATTAACATTGTCTCACCACCAACATCTACAAGGATTTGCACATTAAGTTTTCGGAATACTGAATATAAATATAATATCTTTCGTGATAACAGGATAGAGGATCTTATGTGGGACACCCTGTACATTTCAGTAGATGGGGATAATAAAATATAGTATTGATGCTGTTTCCATCAATGATAATATATGCATGATCTAGGTACGAGCCCATTTCTTTTAATGCTTTCACATTAGTTGATCCCATATCACATATTGTGGTTACAATATTCAATCCTGCTATTTGATGTCAGTCATGAATAACACTTGCGATGGGTAGACAGTTTTAGTACATCTACAGGACAGGATCCACTAGACAAGAAATAGGCAATTGGTGGCTTCCAATTATACACAATGCCTTCTATCATAAATACCAATAATTTGTTGGGCACTTTGGATGGACTCATTATGAAGCTCTTCAAACCCTACAATGCAGCCTTCTTGTCCATTATATTGGAGATATTCCTTAATGTCCATTTCGTCAATCAGCTGGGCGTAATATCTATCTTCGTCCTTAATTGTTTCTTCAATGTGTTTTCCAATATGAGCATTGGTTCCCAATTGAAAAAATAATAAAGTTTCTATAACGTTTTCATTTATTGTGTTACCTTTCGGAGCATTTCAAGAAGTGTATTTTTAGATGACAGAACCAGTATTTTTCAAAGCAAACTGTAACATTTTGGGCTTTTCTTAAGCAGAGCTAGAGCAACAACTTTATCTTGGGTAGACCATCTGCGCCCATGGGAGCTTCCTCTTGCACAACGTATTTGAGACAATCGTACTGTGTTTTCGTTTGGTTAACGCTTTGATTTCACCAGAGTTCTTCTTGTAAACATTTCTGAGTCGTCCTATTTTTATATCCTCTAGTTTCATCATCCCTTCTAATCATTGCTTTTAGTTAGCAGAGTTGGTTACAAATTTACCCTCATCGTCTTTTAAGCCTTAGGGCTGAATCCTCTTTGTCCATTATTTCTTCATGATGAGCATCTACCATCTGATGTCAGCATACAGAGTATATACACAAATCATATAAAATATCGTTATATCCATATTATATATTCATATTATATTCAACTTTAGCGCTTCCGTGAGGAACGCACCTCATTCCTAGGTTCGATTGCCAAATTTTTTATCTTCTCTTTATTCACTACAAATTCTAAACATACATCAACAAATACTCACTTCTCTGCATTAGTTGGAAATTATTGCATCATGTTGACCTCATCTGCAGTAGATCCAAAAATAATGTAATATTTTGGCCTTTTTATTAGGTATTATTGGTTGATAATAATGATGAAATTATGACAATAGATTTTCGAATCTAAACAGAACAAAAAATTGCGATATAAACAATGGCAATGCCAACTTTTGTAATTTGACATTTTGAACAATTTCGCTAATATTCGTCTACGATCGCTAAGATTCGGACTGTTAGAAAATAATTGCATTGAGCGTCCTCAAGGATTCGTGTTTGCGGAGGATTGTGCGAAAGGACAGTCAATGATATGTAAAAAAGCAAACAGACAACCGAATTGTATACCTTCTCCTTTTTTTGAAGTCGGTCAATGAACATAGAACAAGATTGTAATCATAACAATATTTGTTTGTGAGATGAATGGAATTTGCCTATATAGTTGACCGTCTCATTGTTGTCTTTGTACTAATGATATAATGATCGTTTTTGCGTAAGGATGACATATTTGTCTAAATGGGTTTTCGGAATTTGAATTTTTTTTTTTCAACTAAATTAGAGAAATCATTTTTATTTTTTCTGCAATCTAGACAACAAACTATACCTCCACAATTTTTTACTTCACTATCTTCATATGAAGAACCATGAAAAATGACGAAGGAGATGTTCACGCTTCAGATTTTGTAATCAATATATTCAGAGCCTCGTTTTGTTACATCTCCAAAGCAAATGGATAAATAAAAGTTCAGTTATTTGAATAATTACTAGTCAACTGATTGGTGAATCGATTTACATAACAAACAACATTCTAATTACTCATGAAAATTTTACCTCCACCAGTTGTTGATCTAGAAATCAACCCTTGCTAAATGAACCCGTAAATATACAAAAGACAATACACCGTCCGAAAGAGAGAGTAGTAAATGGACGATCTGTATGCAGGTCAGTTGTTCGTTGTCATCTGGTGAAATTAAAATAAATGCTGCTCTTGTTTCTCTGTCGTTCTACAAATATTTAATAAACGGTTTTGCTTGTTTTAGAGCTAATTCAAATTCTGGATGCGACACAACAAACAGAATGGACACGAATCTCATGTGAGAATGATTCGCTCGGAAAAGGAAAACTAATCGTTAATTTTGCAGATATAGATCTATGAACCATTCCATTTTTTACTGAGGAATAAATGTCTGTTTATTTATATTTACAATGTTTGAAATGAGCTTGCTTTTATAATTAATTGGTCCTTCCAAATATAAAACATTAATAAATAAATACAAATAAATAGAAGATGTCATAAAAACGGATCAAAATATATACCTACCAATTGTACAAAGTTGTAGATGACAAAACCGTCAACAAATACCTTCTCAATAATGTTTTTAATAATCTTCAGACCAAATTATTTTAATCTTTCTTAGCAAAAAACGTACAGACGAAAATTATAAGATTTTGTATTTTTTTGTAACTAATCAGAAAGACAAATCGACCAATGGATAAAAATATGTTTTTGGACTCAGGGTCCTCTGAAACATAAACATCTATTGAATACCGGATACAGAAAATTTAACACTATTACAATATTCTCCTTTCTAGGCTACTTAGAAAAAAATTCAAAGTCGACCTTACATTGTCGACCCCTTAACCATAAAAGTAGCGAAAGGTTAAGGTACACACCCCTGCTATTCGATTTCTCGTAGTTCGGCGATATTCGCTAGTCTTGTCTTTTTCGCCTTGTTTGAATAGATTTCGTTTTCGTTATGATCGTTTGTTAACTATATGTGTCAACACATATAAATCTATGATTTTGTGTACTACAAGTTTGTGGAGCGCATAATGACAATGATTATTCAATTAATTAATAGTACATATGCTCAGACCTAGGTTTATTAAACGAGAACCGATATTTTGTGACTTAGCATATCGCCTCATTACGTTGAATAGAATAACGTTTTTATTTTCAAAAATTCTGGGAGATGGCGCGTTTTCCTTCAATATATTTTCCTTGACTTGGGTTTCAGACAGCATCTGTGCCAATCAATTCTATAGAAAAAAGCATTTATATTTTGTCAACCGATTCTCAAAAGATTGTCCGTTAACTAACATTCACGTCACAACTTTGAAATGTTGCTAAATTATGACGTCACAGCTATTTAGTATTGTCAAGCTTATCTTTTGAGAATTGAATGAGAAAATAAAATATTTTTTTTATATAGAATTAACTGACAATATTTTCGGGGCATGGATGCTGTCCAGAGCCGTAAATTCAAGGGAAAGATATTGATGAGAAACATTCCATCTCCCGGATTTTTTTTACATTTACGCTGTTTTAGAATTCATTATCATGACAGTGGGCTAGAGGATATATTCCTTCTCAATAAAGGAATTTATAAATTCCTGTGGTTGTGAAAGTGATCATTTGATATGTATATCAAAACCCAAAATACCAATGCAGTTCAACAGATAAGAACAAAAACCTGTTTAAAAAATCGAGAACTTAAAAGTGAAAATAAAATTGAAAGTATGAAAAGAGGTACCAACATGAATGATCATCAGTTTTAGTTATCCTTTTCAAGTTTATTCATTCAGAGGACGCAGAATCACTCACCAAAAGTTTTTAATTGTAACTCGCGTTTCTTTATTTTTATTATGTTTTATCTTTTATACCTGTTTGAGGTGCTAGGTTGTTTGAACCTAGCACCGAACAACTTAGCAGAAGACCTGGTCTAACATTAAAACATACTCAATCGTGTACGTAGTCCAAATGGAAATATTTTGAATTACCTTGGCTTCTACTTCGAATGTCCGATTTCGATGTGTAGAATAAAGATAATATTCGATGTTTATTTTATTTTAAGTTGACCGAGAGAAGAGTATCCTCTGTGATGGACCACTAGGTCGTTCGTACTAACGACGTAACCGTCATAATCTGGGCTACGATCATATTATACTAGTGTTTTATGTCTATGGCTACAATGTAATATCTTATAACCTACAAATTATAAGTAATAACCGTATGTATTTCGAGCCTTATTTGATTGGAGAAAGATAGCGGTTTTGCCATTTGTAGTTCAAGTCTTTATAAAAGAAGGCTTTCTTACACCTTAAGTAAGAATGCCTCACTGGCGAAGGAGTCCTTGAGGTAACAAGTGACTATGAATATTGAGTTTAGAATAACGGTAGAAAAGTGAAAATAATACATTACTTGTAGAAATATTCAGCCGTATTCATAAACAACTATAAGATTGATAATAGTTTGAGTGTGAGATCCTACAATATATAACTATCACAATAAGACTTACTTTCGTCTTATTTCATAGTCGTTTAATTTATTTGAGTCCTGTAATAATGGTCTCACAAAAAACTAATAGAGCAATATTGTAGACTAAATAGGTTATGTTAGGTAGCTATATTTCACTAATGATGCAAATAAATCATCATAGCAAATAGAACTCGAGAACAACCACAAAACAATAGAAACAGCCTGAAATATTATATTCTAAGCAACAACTACACAATTTGATAATTGTTATTGAGGACCATGATGCCACATTTCGGTCCAGACAATAGCGTTGCATTTTGATTAGTTAAAACTCCCTCATATTTTTACGACTTTTTATTAACTTTTTTTATGATAAATATTCCACAGAAGCTGTAGGAACAAATCATATTTATAAAATGAATGAGTGAAACTTAATAAACGGCTATTTTTGAAATTTTTGTACGGCTGATTTTTGTAGCAAATTTGAGCTTGATATCTTCAAAAATAAAAATTTCATTTTGAGAAAGAGTAGCATTGGCAAGAACTCATTGCAAATTTCACTTTAAAATCAGCACTATGAATCAACGGAATTTCGTTATCACTCTTACCAAGAACAACAACAACAGAAAGAATATTTCGAAAAATACTTTTTTTGTATAATTGAAAATTGAAAACTGCAGTCATAACGTAAATCGTTTGACCATGCTTACCCATCCTTTAGATTCTTTTTAAATGATTAGAAAATCGTTTGATGCTCAAAATTTGTTTGACAAAATGAGCTTTGTGAAATTTGATAGCTTAAAATGAACGGAAATGGAGGGTTGGCAAACGAAATTCTTTTTTGGGTAAACATGGGTAAAAGATGGTCAAACGAATTTTGTAATTTTCATCCGTTCTCGAGCATTTTAAGCTAGCAAATTTCACATAGAACGATTTTCTAATAATTTAAAAAGAATCTAATGGGTGGGAAAATATGGTCAAACGGATTACCTTATAACTGAAGTTTTCAATTAAAGAGAAAAATAATTGTAAAAAATTTGTTTTTGCTTTTTTTTTCGGAAAATGGAGGGTGTGCAAATGAAAATAATTGGTAGGCAATATGGCTCATTTTGTTAAGCAATTTTTGAGCATAAAACATAAAACGTTTTGCTGATCATATAAAAAGTATCTGGGCAAACATGGTCGAACCATTTGCTTTATGACTGCAGTTTACAATTTTCTATTATAGAAAAAAAATTTTTCCGAATTTCTTTTTCTGTTTTTTTCTTTCGGAAATGTAGTCTGGGCAAACGAAACAGATTGGTGGGCAAACGAAATTTATTGGTGGGCAAACTTGCGCAAAAAATGGTTAGTTGATTCTGTAATTTTTATTCATGTTTTTTTCAACCTCACAGTTCCAACTTCACACAGGCAGTTAAGCTGGCTAATCGACCAGTGAACAGCAAGGATTTAAAGTATTCAACTTTAACAATAACAACCACTGCATGTGTTTCCAACTTACTTTGATAAAGATTCTGTTTACGTCGTTCCATTACATGCGAGGAACTGATGTTTGGAAAGGTTTGTTAGTGTATCAGGTAGAATTTCCAAAATCAAATTATACCCTCTATTCAGATAGATAATATTGATAAATGAGCAAAAATACATTGAAGTGAAACAATCCTTTATGAAAATATTATGTGCTGCCAAATGAAGGCCAATACTGAACCGAGCATGTAGAAAGGGAACCGATTTGCATGAGAATAAAGAACTTGAGAATATAATTAAAGAAACACATAAATAAACTGGAGTGAATCACCACAAGAAGCGTATATTTACATGGGGCATTTTTTAATTCACTGAACTGTGAGGGCATAGCAAGAGATAAATGATAGTAAACTAATCTCTTAGAGTACGGACACAGTATGCCGGCTCCGTGAGCGGAAAAACACTGTGTACAGATGAAAGAAGCTGATAGGCTCCTCATGTGAAAAGTGAGCCATGAACGGCATGTGCAGGCGCGTTCAATGGTTTATAGTAGGTGCGGAACGTACGCAACGTATTTATTTTTTGCTCGACTGCCGCGTTTAAGCTGTTAGTGAAAGCGAGTGCACTTTGTCCGTAGCCAAATTTTCACTCCTCCTTTTGCGTGGCAAAATGGAATCAGCGAGATAATATTTCCCAAGTACACTTCTCTGTAAAATTGTTTGTCTTCAAACTCGACTTAAAGATTTATTGGTGGTTCAGACTCCACCTCAGTAAAGTAGATAGGACTTAAGAGTTGTATCCTCAATCTTTCGTCAAATCGACGCTAAACTCGAATTTGGGATTCAAAAACGATACTACACTTTAAAGGCCTTTCAAATTGAATGCCTATTTGATTCAAGTGTCAAATATCGGCACTCAATTCCATTTCACGTCACTTTTTGAACTTGTCATAGATTTCTATATCATAATTCTGTGGTATTTTCGCACGATTTTTTGGTGGGTGCATTGAGTTTTCCAAACCGTTTGATAAAATGATTGATTTTTATGATTTTATTGATTTCATTCCTTTTTTTTTGTATTATTATTTTTGACTGATGGCGCTTCCAAATTGTAAAAATGCTCCGATTTCCATGATTTTTTATCTGAAATAGTACTATTGAGAGTTGGTTCCATTGAAAAAAAGGCGACATTCAAAATGTCCTCCCTGCCACAAAATTCAAAGGAGGGCAATTTTTTTGAAAACTAAAAATTTTTCTTTTTCAAAAATTTACTTTCTGAGTTATATAGCAGTGGAAAAGTCTGAAATATCTGTGTTTCGGCTTTGTGGTAGGGGCATTTTTTTAGATAATTGAAAATATGATATGGTTCCGTGGTGGTTCCTAGAGCAGTAGTGAAGTCTGAAATATGTGATTTTCACAATGTCTTGAATGCTTTCATTACTAATTTTACATTCAAAAGTGCGAAATATGTTTTTTCCGTTAAGGGAAAAAAGTTTGACATTTTATCTCTGTTGACAGGTGACAAAGTATCACTTTCTACCCCACGGGAAAAAATGTCAGGTGATGTAAGATGACATCCCTGAGTTCATGCGTAGTCATCAAGAGTTGCTATATAACAACTCCCCTTATTAATAAAATGTTGTTGCTATGCAGCAATTTTTATGTGAGAATAATAGGAATGGCATTTTCTTCTAGATTTTCGATATTGGGTCGTCTTCTTGGAAGGAGGCTTCGGATCCTGTTTAATGGAGTTGTGGTTTCTTTGAATTTGCTCACAAGTTTTGTAATTACATATGCCCCATAAGATACAAATGGCAAATATAGTGAGATATGTAATCCATGATATGTTTTTAGTAACAAAAGGCTTGTTTATGAGATGATCCAAGTCTCTTGAATCTTGTTGCAGCTTGTGGTTAGTAACTTCCAATTCTTCAATGTTGACTTCATTTAGCTTTAGGGGCTCTAATGTTGGGAACTGAATTTTGTCCTTGATATGTTTGCAACAGTTGTATGGGATGATCACTGGATGTGGGTTATCTGTTAGGTCTGTGCATTTTTGATTATCAGCTTGCACTTTTGTTATTCCAATGAATCCGTGGAACTCGGGATCAAGCATGATTATTGAATTACGGGAAAGGATAACTGTTTTAGTGTTTCTATCGGGGCAATTTAAGGTAACTTGTAATGGCTCTGAAATCATCACTAGCCATGCATTGTCTCTTAGTTTATGGACATTGTAACCTTTACTGTACACTATAACACTATGGCATGTATTTGGCACTTCCTGACGGTTCTTGAGTAATTGCGCTTCACATACAGCATTAATGTCTAACGTATACATCGTTTCTTGTGTGGACCCAGGTTTTTACAATAAGTGGGGTCTTTCAGAGGGATGTACATCAAAGAATCATCATTCTTCGTGATATATTTTGAGAGATAGATAGGATATGATGCAAGCCAGTTCTTTCATCCAATATTGGGATTGGGAAAAGGTGATATATGCTGTATGATTTTTGTTCAATTAGAGGTATTTTTAAAATAAAAACAATGTTGTTATCTTTTTGATAAGCCTCGAGCTCTGTAATTTCTAAGTATTGAGCACTTTTTGAAAGTTTTACAGGTAGTGGTAGGTTGTGGATTATTTTCAATCGTGCAAAAGTTGGTGTTGTTCGCATTGCCCCTGCGATTCCTATGCAAGCTAGTCTTTGATTTTTTTTGAGTTCATTTTGAATTGAACTCTGTTCTGTTTTCAGCGACCTGACTGAGGCTGCATATGTAATAGCCGGACGGACTATAGTGACATAAGACCAGTAGGCCATATTAGGACTATGTCCCCATGTTTTTCCCAGTAGCTGTCTGCATACATTGTGAGTCATTAGGGCTTTTTCCTTTATATGTGTAATTTGTCTATTCCAGTTCAGTTTTTGATCCAGGTAAGCAACTAGATATTTAACTTCCTCGGAAAGCAATATTTCTTTACCATCTAAAAGTAATGGGACTTCAATGTCGACCTTCCTTTTTTTGGTAAATGGTACGATAACCGTCTTTTTGGGATCGATGTTCAGTCCCCTGCCTTTGCATCACTTTAGTACAAGTGCGAGAGCATCTTGCATCAATGTTCTTAAGGTTTTCATATCTTTTCCTGAGATTATTAGGGTGATATCATCAGCATAGCCTTTAACCCCATAGCCCATCTCAGTTATTTTGCAAAGAAGTTCATCCACCACGACCGACCATAGCATGGGAGATAGAATCCCTCCTTGGGGGCATCCTCTGGCAGTCCTTATCGTTTTGGATTCGTCTCCCATTTTTGCAGTAATTTATATGCTTGTTAGCATAGATTTTATCCATTTGATAGTCAATGTATTTATTCCTTTTGTACTGGCGGCGTTTTCAATGTCCAGAAATGCACATAGTGCTATTCCCTTCCACTCTGTCGCCTTTTCAATCCTTACAGTGAGGTCGTCCAGTGCATTGATAGTCGATATGCCTTTTTGGTAGGCATACTGATTTTTATGGAGTGGGTACCTAGCTAGGCACCCTTCTCTTATGTGAAGGTCCAGTACCTTCTCCATATTTTTTAGAAAGAAGGAAGAACATGCTTCGTCATTGTTCAAGCTCTCCGTTTCACCAGGGAACCTTTTTCTTAGACGCCCTTTGCTGAATGGGGCAGCTTGTTTCGAGAGCACAGTTCAAAATGCTGGTCAGGTCATTTGAAGCCTTTTCCAGGTCTGCAATAGTTTCGATAGATCCAGTTCTTAGGTTCTCCACCTCAGACTTTATGTGATCATTGAAAGAAAACCAATTTGTTTTTTGGACTACTCTTCTCTTTTCCAGGTGAGGATTCACGGATTCCACCTCAAACCGAACATAATTATGGTCTGACATCGAGGCTTCATCCGAAACTCTCCATTTGTAGACATGAGGGTCTTTGAAAACGTAATGTCTAGGACCTTTTGTCTTATTTTGCTTACGAACGTAGGATTACTTCCTTTGTTTGGAATTTTTAAATTATTTCTGGTTAGAAATTCGAAGAGACTTTCGCCTCTATAATTTATGCTTGAAATTTTGAAATGCCAGGTGATGGACATTTGCGACACACCCGACAATAAAATTCAAGCTTTTCAACATGCAAAAGTTAATTAATTGACTTACCTCCATCGGTGAGGCTTCTCGTTCCTCTTCCGGGAAGTAAGCTGAGGCGCAGATCAGTTGTATCTTCTGAGCCCCAATCATCAGGTCAACCATCACTGCAACTAGGTCTCTACCTACAAACTGGGTTACAGGTGTAAACTTCATTCTGCTACTTAGGATTATGGCCGCACGCGGCCTTTCTCCTTTGGTGCAGTATATCAGTTTGCCCGTACTTTTTAGGATACCTCTTATTTGGCCCCTGCTGTAGTTTGGCTCCTGTAACAGACCAATGTCAATTGACTCTTTATCCACCACCGACACTAGGATGCTCATGGCCACTTTGGATCGGTGGATATTTATTCGGGCAAATTTAATTCCCCTTGCCTTTGAGTTATCCTCTTCTTGTGGCTCTAGGCCCTATAGCCTTTGAGCTGTCCGCTCTCGCAGCGACCATCCGGTAGAATTTTGGTCAGGCTCTTTCTGGGTTTCCCCTTCCAGATTTATGTCCTTTACTCCTACAGAACTTGTCGCTGCTTGGGAAGCAGTTTTTTTCAAGTTTAGCTTTACTTCGCCAAACTTGAAGTTGATAATAAGGCCATCGCTTTTGAGTTTGGCCTCTGATGGTGGGTCGATGGTGAAGATGAGTAGGGCTGTCCTTTCCTCAGTCCTTCGCAGAACTCTCCAGTTGCTGGTGTCCAGCCCATCATTTTGGCACTCAATCAATCCCATGATGTCATCGGTAGTATCAGAGTGGTTATTCCTGAAGTAACCAGTTATGACAGTTGGTCGAGGAAGATTTTCCTCTCCCACGGCAACAACACTTGCTACTTCCCAGGGTTTAAGCTCTAGGCTCTTAAGCCACTCTGCAGTTTCCTTACTTTTGCAAGAAATAAGGATCCAACCCGGTTTAAAGTTGGCATCAAGAAAGCAGGGTTTGACGCCCTCAACTCTCCTGTGCTGCTTTACGTGCTTCTGAACGGCCTTCAATTGGTCCGTAATCAGGAGTTCGTAGGGATATTGGGTATGCATGATGCCAACCCTAATGAGTAAAGCCGCGCTCCTGTAGGATCCAGCAAACATTATTTGGCTGTGTTTCAGACAGCAAACGGCGTGGTGACAACCACTGTAACGACGTTTGCACAGCGGGGTAGAAGGCAACGGAAAACCACTATACTAACTCTTCCCAGGAAAAAATTTCATGGCTGGAAAAACTACAACAATGGCCCTCAGTCCCGGGCGGACCTTCAATGGTCAGAGGGTGCGAAGAATCTCCCGGCCAGCACTGAAATTTTGTACCTGGAATATCAGAAGTATGTTTGAAGCAGGAAAAATCCATAATACAATAAGAGAAATGAACAGATTATGTATTAACGTGATGGGCATCAGTGAAATGAGATGGTAAGGAAATGGAGAATGCCAAATAGGAGATCATATAGTATATTATGCTAGGAACGAGGAGAGACACCACCTACAGGGAGTCGGTTTTATCATAAATAAGAAGTTAAAATCTTCCATTATTATCTGTCTGCCATACACTGACAGAGTTATTTTACTAAAACTCAAAGGAAAACCTTTCAACATAAATCTTATCCAAATATATTCCCCCACCTTGGACAAAAACGAAGAAGTAGTGGGAGACTTTTATGCTCAAATAAAATAAATACTCTAAAGTGTTAAAGGAAGAGAAGTAAATATAATAATGGGGGATTTCAATGCTAAACACGGACACGGAAAAGAAGATGACAAAGTGGGTAATTTTGGTCAGAGAAATGAAAGGGGAGATAGACTGATACAGTTCTGTAGGGGGGACCCCATGATAATAGCAAACACATTGTTCAAACTGTCACCCAGACACTTGTACACTTGAAAAGCATCAGCGGATAAGCCAGGTAACGCCCTAAGAAACCAGATCGATTTTATACTAATCAACCAGAGGTTTCGAAATAGCATAATCTCTGCCAAATCTTATTCAGGGGCAGATGTGTCATCTGACCACATTCCTGTAGTCGGTGTACTGAGAACTAAACTACGAAAGACTCAGACTACACAAGCCACACAGAATATGAAAAAATATGATATCGACAAACTGCAAGATAAAGAAATACAACAGGTAATGGGGAGGATGATAACCAAGGAACTACAAAACACAACACAAGAAGATGCACAGAGAGAAAACACGTGGACAGCCTTCAAAGAATCGGTGACCCAAGCCTGTGAGCAATTTTTGATGCCTATCAACAATCAACAGAAGAAAAAACAGTGGATAACTGACGAAATCCTAGAGATGATGGATAGTAGACGGAAAGCAAAAACTGTCGACCACATAGCTTATCGACAAATTCATAGTGCCATTAAGCAAAAAATTAGAGAAGCTAAAGAAACATGGATGAGTGAGAGATGTCAAGAAAATGAAGAACTTGAGCGTAAACATGACACGTTTAATACGTATAAAAAGATCAAAGAAGTCACAGGCAGAAATAAGAAAAAAACAACAGAAGTAATTATGGATGAACAGGGCAGGCTTGTCCACGAGGTGAACGAAAAACTAAAAACGTGGCAGAAATAGATACTGGAACTCTTTAAATATCATCAGCGTCCCAAAAAACCTGATCAAACAAACAATGCGGACGGGCCAGTCATATCAGTTAACAAAGTTGAACATGCCATTGAAATTGCTAAAACCAAAAAATCTCCTGGTTCCGACCATATACCAGCGGAAATGCTTAAGATTATGGATCAGTATTGTATTACCACCTTGACGTCGCTATTTAACCATATATATGACAATGGCACGATTCCAGCTGACTGGCTTCTTTCAACTTTTATCACCATACCGAAGAAAACCATACCCAAATCTTGCGGTGACTACCGCACCATCAGCCTTATGTCACACGTGTTAATAATCTTCCTCAAAGTAATTCATGCCCGTCTATATAACAAATGTGAGGAACATATGGGTGAATCACAGTTCGAATTTAGCAACGGCACGTCCTCGGATACGTTTATGTCGCGTAACCACTGGATACAAGTTCAGACCATTTCCTAGTCATATCTAAAATAATCTTACTGGTCAAATGGAAAAAACAAACAACAAACAACGAAAATCAGTAGAAAAAGTGTATAAAGTATATCTTTTACAAGAAACCTGATCAAAATATCTTTACCAACAACGGTGGCAACAAAACCTACAGATGTACACCACAGACGGCAATATTAACCAAGATTGGAACAAAAGAAAGCATTACAAAAGCCACAAACGAAACCATTGGAAAAAAGAAAAGGTTTAGAAGAAAAGAGGGCCTGAGAATTTGGACAGAACATATAGAAAACGCAATAAGAGAAAAACATGAAGCATACTTGAACACTCTATACAACAACACACAAGAAGCCAGACAAAGCTACATAGAAAAACGTAACAAATCAAAAGATTTTGTCAGAAGGGCACATCAAAAATCTTGGGATAAAGGCATATCCAATATAGAAAACGACATCCACGGACGACAAGAGGTAGCTTATAAAATTATGCGACAACTTAACAAACAAGAGAAGGACACCGCACACTTACACATAATAGACATACATACATGGATAGAACATTATCGAGAATTATGGACAGAAAAGGAAGAAAACCTTGTAAGACATTGAGATAAACAACAAAACCTTAACTCAACAACAGGCTCAGATTATAACAAAACACCGAACACAGGAGATGAAATAACGCTGGATGAATTACAGGTAGCCTCAAAACAAATGAAAAACCGCTGGACCCAACACCATAAACATAGAACTACTAAAATGTGGAGGACCGGTGTTGGAACTCAGAATACTACATTTATTAGGTGAATGCTGGAAACAGAGAAAAGTACCGGACGAATGGAAAACGGCGGAAGTAATATCATTATATAAAAAAGGAGATCGAAGCTCATGTGACAATTATAGAGGAATAAGTTTATTAAAGGCTACATACAAACTATACGCCCAGATTATAAACAATTGGCTAAAAAGTATAGCTGATGAGTTACTACTAGAAGAACAGAGTGGCTTTCGCTAAGGAAGATCCTGTAACGACAATATCACCATAATACGACAATTAATCGAAAAACGTAGAGAATATAACTTAGAAATCCATATTGGGTTCATTGACTACGAAAAGGCCTTCGACCGGGTAAACAGAGGTATACTATGGAAATTTATGGAGAGACGAGGCTATCCCAGAAATTTGATAGGGGTGATAAGAGGACTATACTATAATACAGAAATAATAATGAACACCGGAAAAGACAGAACAGAACCAATAACAATCAACAGAGGTGTAAGACAGGGATGCATCCTGTCACCAACCCTATTCAATATATACATTGACGATGCTGTAAGACAATGGAAACAAGAAATTAACCCCGGAGAAAGACTAACACCCACCAATAAATGTATAAGCACAGTACTGTTTGCCGATGACCAAATAATTCTACACAAAACAGAAGACGAACTACAATACGCAATCTACCGCTTGAATCAGTTATGTAAGAATTATAACCTAAAAATATCAGAAAAAAGACGAAAGTTATGGCTTTTCAAGGAAAACAACCCGTTCGTTCCAAGATACTCATAAACGATACACCCATAGAACAAATATCACACTTCAATTTCTTGGGATGCGACATAAGCTACGAATATGACAAACATATTACAAACAAACTACATAAATTCCAAATGATGTGTGGCACCATACAGAGAATACTACAAAACAAGACAAGTAAAGAAACGATAATTAAATTCTATAAAGTGATAGAAAATCGCATCACCAAAACACAGAATATAGATAACACAAACAATAAAAGAACATTTACAGAAACGTTATCACCAACAGTTCAAAATCAAACCGATCCAAATACACCTGCCTCTGTGATACCAATAAATCACAATACAAAAAAACATAAGCCTGATAAACAACCCACGCCCATTTCATAAAGCGCTATGGATTCAATCAAATAGGCTATTTCAGCAGAAACGAATTACTACTTTTATGACTTTTACGTTATACCTGGCAATGTAAAAAACAAGACTATTTTATAAAACAATCAAATAATTTCGTTGTAAAGTCACAGTTATTGAATGCGTGTTCATTGAATTCAAAAAGCCCGCAAGATCTCTGAAGTCACAACAGAAAATTTTTGCAACTTCGCTAGAGGCTGTGTTCGGGTAGTCGCTATCTTCACTATCTCGCACTATCAGCTGTTCACGGAGCTCAATGATAGTACTACAAACGCTATCGTGACGTCATTAATTTTTGTGTGTCACGTCATAAATGAACGCTATCAACGCTATTTCTTCCGAGGTAGTGTATGGATAGTGTTTGCGTTTGCAAGCCACAATGACAGAAATACTGTACATCTGACATAGACATCATAATGACACTGACATAACCAGACATAACAAACCGATAATCGTTTATAATTCGGACAGATTTCTAAAGCGGAGAAGGATAAGTGTCTACTCATTGGGATAAGTTAAATAAATAATTTAACTGAAATATTTTCACGTTATCGAGAAACTCAGGTTCAATTAATATACAGCGCTCACCAAATTCTTCTGCAAGAGTATACTCGTATACCAGTATGTACCAAAAAATAATGAAATGAATGATATTATTTATTTAACCCAAAATTTATTAAAAATTTACATTCGAAGTGGTAATTTTTATTTTTAATTCTATGCAAATACCAACTAGATGCTCACCAATATTGAGGGCTGCACAAACGTGCAGGATAAACCAGATCTCCAGGCAGACATTTTTGCGCAGGTTTGAAATTGAAAGTCATGGTATGGCAAATAGATATGCTAGTCAACACTTAAGTTACTGATAGGTAGTTTCAATTTGTACATATTCCAGCTTAAGTGAGAATAAGAATAAAATATAAGAACAATCTTCGCTATTATATACTTCAACCCAAATTTATCCCATGTATTGACGCCGGTTCTATTCCGGATTGAAAAGCATTTTCAATTTGTAATATTTCTCGGATGTGTCTCTTTATAGACCAAAAATAAGTCAATTTTCTTATTCATATTTTTGTGCCTCGACTCCTCAACCTCAATGAGACAGCAAATGACAGAATGCGAACGCAAACGCAAAATAGTGTTCATGGAGCTTGTTATCACTAACACAGAATAAGCTCCATGAATAGCTTTGGTAGTGTTTGCATTGATAGTGCAGATAGCGACTCCCCGAACAGAGCCAGAGTTTGAAGTGTACAAAATAGTTCAAATCAATCAAAGAAAACGAAAAATAAATTGAGGTTATAGTCAATTGTCATTTTATTTTCAGATTATTTAATTAATTATTATTATTTAATAAAAATGAATCCAGGATTTTTTAAGGCTGATAGTGATAATTTGCCATTAGTGGACAGCGAGATAATAAATAATTTTTATGAAGTGATTATGCAGTCTTGCAATTGGCTATATTAAAACTAAAAAAGTAAGTATTAGGCATTTTAGTAAATTGTATTTTTTAGGTAAATTTCTTATAGAAATATACCTATTGCGATCGTTCACACTTTTGAATTTCGAAAAAATTTCAACGGCATGTTGTTATATGTCTATAAGTTAGTCCAAAAAAACATTTGGTTCAAAAGTTTATATATATATATATATATCTAATAGAGAAATATTAACATATATCATCTTCATCGTATTCTCTCACAATACGATAGATACACAATATGAAATATCCTGAAAAGCATCCATTCATTCAATGAAGCTAATAATAATAATAAAATATGATAAGCTGATTTCTGTCACAAATCAACATGTAAGAATATTTTAAACATTGTCCATGTTATTTCATATATTTTAAATAGTGATATCAAAAAAGCAAATGGCGAAACACAAGGAAGGAAAAAAAATCATCGTATTATATGTCACTATAGGTTAAACATGAAATGAAAATCCTTTTGAATCAACTAAATTTCTCTCACCAATCAGTTGATCTAGAGATCTCAAAACTCTTAATATTAGTTGTTATAATTTTTTTTTGAATTATCCTTCTTTAGTATAATCTGTATACGCATATATACCCATCTATTATAATATACTAAAACAGAAAAAAAATGGACAAATATAACTAAATGATATGAGAATATAATTAGCCCATACCTACATATAGAGCTAGGTACATATTAAATTCACACATATATTTCAATTTTGAGAAATATTTTGAGAAAATTTATTAAATTTATTATTATAGAGATTTAATATATAAGAATAAATAGAAGTCCATTAATATATGAACGTTTATTCATATTATTATTAAGTTTTTTAATATTTATCATTTCTAAGAAACCACGTTTAAAATAATTTTTCTCAGAACAAAGAGCAATAGTATTATCAAAATCAATAATATGTTTTTTATTGATGGCATGTTCAGCCAAGGCACAAGATTTCTTCTTACATCATATATCACTTTTATGGGATGTTATTCTTCCTAAAATACTTCTAGAAGTCTGACCAATATATGATAATTCACAATCAAGGCAATTTATTTTATATACTACCCCAGACATTTCTGTCATTTCTAAAGGTGTCTTTATATTGGAAAATAAATTAGATACGGTTTTAGTATTTTTTCTTGCAATAATAACATTATACCTCTAAAAACATTATAAGTAAGCTCATCTATATAAGGTAAAGATCTATAAATAGGGAGGATATTTGTTGTAGAGGCATTATTGTTATTATCATTTAAAGAGTTCTCATGATTTATTTCAGGGTTTTCTATATTGACTTGAGGTCAATTTTATAGGAAAAGAATTCTCAATTAATATTTTTTTTTCAATTTTGATAATCTTTCATTTCTATATATAGGATGCGAAAGTTTGATCACTCTGTTTTTAATGCCATAATCAAGTTAATTTTTATTTTCTGTGGATGATATGAATGGAAGTTTATGCATCTATTACTGCATATAGGTTTTATATACCATTTTGTTCTTAATAAACCTGTGTTATCTCTACATACCATCATATCTAAGAAAGGAAGACATTGTTCATTTTCTTTCTCAACTGTAAATTGAAGATGCTCGTTATAGGCATTAAAAATATTCAATATTTCATCAACTCTATTAGAGGGTAGAGCTAGGATTAAATCATCTACATATCTTCTAATGAATGGTATTGGAAATGAAACTTTAGTTTTTGAAACATGTATTAATTCATCTAAAACATAATTTACAAGAATAAAATGGTATAGAAAACCTATATGTAGTAATAGATACATAAATATTCATACTTGATTTCATTCATATCATCCACAGAAAATAAAAATTAACTTGATTATGGCATTAAAAAACAGAGTGGTCAAACTTTCGCATCGAATATATAGAAATGAAAGTTTATCAAAATTGAAAACAAAAAAAATATTAATTGAAAATTCTTTTCCTATAAAATTGATTAATAAATGTATAATGCAACCTCAAGTCAATATAGAAAACCCTGAAATAAATCATGAGAACTCTTTAAATGATAATAACAATAATGCGTCTACTACAAATATCCTCCCTATTTATAGATCTTTACCTTATATAGACGAGCTTACTAATAAGTTAATGTTTTTAGAGGGTATAATGTTATTATTGCAAGAAAAAATATTAAAACCGTATCTAATTTATTTTCCAAAATTAAGACACTTTTAGAAATGACAGAAATGTCTGGGGTAGTATATAAAATAAATTGCCTTGATTGTGAATTATCATATATTGGTCAAACTTCTATTTTAGGAAGAATAACATCCCATAAAAGTGATATAAGATGTAATAAGAAATCTTGTGCCTTGGCTGAACATGCCATCAATAAAAAACATAGTATTGATTTTGATAATACTATTGCTCTTTGTTCTCAGAAAAATTATTTTAAACGTGGTTTCATAGAAATGATAAATATTAAAAAACATAATAATACTATGAATAAACGTTCAGATATTAATGGACTTAGTTCTATTTATTCTTATATATTAAATCACTATAATAATAAATTTAATAATTTTTCTCAAAATATTTCTCAAAATTGAAATATATGTGTGATTATATCATATCATTTAGTTATATTTGTCCATTTTTTTCTGTTTTAGTATATTATAATAGATGGGTATATATGCATATACAGATTATACTAAAGAAGGATAATTTAAAAAAAAGTTATAACAACTAATATTAAGAGTTTTGAGATCTCTAGATCAACTGATTGGTGAGAGAAATTTAGTTGATTCAAAAGGATTTTCATTTCATGTTTAACCTATAGTGAGATATAATACGATGATTTGTTTCCTTCCTTGTGTTTCGCCATTTGCTTTTTTGATGTCACTATCTAAAATATATCAAATAACATGGACAATGTTTAAAATATTCTTACATGTTGATTTGTGACAGAAATCAGATTATCATATTTTATTATTATTATTAGCTTCATTGAATGAATGGATGCTTCTCAGGATATTTCATATTGTGAATCTATCGTATTGTGAGAGAATACGATGAAGATGATATATGTTAATATTTCTCTATTAGATATATCTGCTATTTTAATAAATTTCTCAGGTTAATTTGTGAGAGAAATTGACTTGTTTTTTTTATGTAATTGACGCTTTCCATTATTTAATTTTAAAGTTATGTATGTCGTATTGTGAGAGAATATGATTATATATAATTAACAAATAATCTGAATGCCTAACAAAATAGTAAATAATATTATTGACATACTAAACTTCAATTTATACTGCAATACCTACGAATTCAGATAGTCTAGGCTGTGTACGGGTATATATTTATTTATATTATGTGTTTCTAAGTCTGTTATAAATGTTTTTTTAAATAATTGAATAATAACTTTTTCTTTTTGCTAAACTTATATCTGCCTCAATATTTTCAAGTTTAATGTGTTTTCAAAGAAAACTTGAATCTAGACACTTTCAACTCTAGATATGCCGTTACCATGACATTTATAAATAATTAATGATATTTCTGATTGATAACTATGAAATCTTTCCTGTTTGGTCAATTTTATGTAAATTCATGAATGTAAGTACTTTAATTAATAATCTATTATGTGGTTAAGAAAATTTGTAACGATTTTTAGTTTACCCCGACGAAGAGAATAGACATTCTCGAAAGCTTTGCACAATCCAAAGAATTGTATTTATTAAATGACTGCATCCCCAACAAAAATCTATTTTATATATATATATATATATATATATATATATATATATATATATATATATATATATATATATATATATATATATATAAATATATATATAATATATATACAAAGTGTTAAAAGAAAATGGGAATACTGCCGAAGTTATATGAGGCTTAAATGAGAAAACTCTTTTTGCTGTCCAAGCTTTCGGAACTATTTATTTCCATTCTCAAGGCTATAAAATATAAATGAACAAATATCAGTTTGGAGTGATTTCGCAAACTGAATTTGAACTTACTCTGCAAGTGAGAATTATAATTTAAAACGGTACAGATTGTACACGGTTGGAAAATTCTTCATAGTGGTATTAAAAGCTAATACAATACACAATTAAAATTACACATTAAAAACAGTAGTTAAGACAATATTTAAAAGGTGGAGATACAATTACATGGTTCTTGATACTGTCACATTTCCAGAACAACTAATTCTCTGAAAGGGATTGAAAGAAAAGAAAGGAATGTACAGGAAAAATTTAAACAGTTTTTTTTTTAAATTTTCCGAAAACTGGGTGGGAGATCAAGATTCCACAGAACATAGAAGTGGTACACTGGGCATACAACGATTGATACTATAGAAGACACAGAACTCAAAACATAAAAGTGTATTCATATCAAAATGTATGCAAGCTTCAAAACAATCCTAACCTATGTACGATTATTTACGTTATTGGCGCAAAATTTTGAAATCAAGTAGGAGTAAACAGAGCTGAGTCCACGTAAATCGGTACATGTATTCATAGCCCTCGGATCTTTCTTAATTTCTATCATTTCGTATATTTTTCTTTTGATTAAATTGGACTCATTGGCTAGAATGTACACACCTTCAAAATTAGGAGTATGCCGTTTCTCATGGGCATCTCTCGCTAAGGTAAATTTATTGGTTTGACCATTTCTGTAATCACTTTTGTGAGAAGTTATTCTGTTTTTTAGTAGCCTCTGTGTTTCACCTATATACACTAGATCACAATCATGAAAAGGAATAACATATACAACATTCCTTCTTTTCTCAGTAGGTATTCTATCTTTTATATTAGAAAAGTGTTTACCTAATAGATTCACATTTCTTTTAGCCACTATATAGTTGTGAATGACGTCCTTGATGATATTAATTAGTTTCGGACTGAGGTCTTTGATCCAAGGAGTGGAAAATAACATATTTGTCCCTGTTGTCTTTGTGACGGGTGATTTGTGGAAGAATCTGGGCGATTTTCTATGGATGGACTACTGTACAGCAGTTTACGTAACAGTTTATTTGGGTAAGAATTATTCAGTAATATTTGATATAATTTGTCTATGTTTTCCTTTACTACAGTTGGATGACATATTTGCTTAATCCTATTTTTCATTCCTAGAACTAAATTAACCTTCATTCTTTCATCATGGTAAGAAAGATAATTCAAATACTTCTGGTATCTAAAAAGGGAACTTTTTTCGATTGTAAATTTGAGGTTGACATCTTAAGCATTGAAGATTTGTAGGACTATATCGTCAGAATTAGCTGGAATAGAACAAATTATATCATCAACGTACCTTTTGATGAAGGGAAATTGAAATGGTAATTTTGGCAAACAATCATCCAATAGATCATCCATTACAAAGGCCGAGATTATGGGTGAAATGGTGGAGCCCATTGGTGTATCAAAAACTTGTAAGTAATTCTCTCCTTGGAAAGTAAACACGGTACTATCAAATATGAACTTTAAAGCTAGAAGAAAGGAATCTATATCTAGATTGCAGTGGGAGTGGATCTCATGCCAATGTTTCCTGATACTGGACTCCGCACGTTCATATGAGATGTTGGTGAATAGAGATGAAACATCCAGGCTCATTAAAACATATTTTGGAGGTAATTGAAAATTGTTAATGAACCTTGCATAGTGGAAAGAATCTTGAATGAAATAGTTGTTATTTCTATTATAGGTGTCTAGGTATATATATATATATATATATATATATATATATATGGGATATTACGAAATTTGTTAACACGATAGAAGTCGCAGTTTTGGACAATCTATGAAATATCTCGGCCGAGTTCGTTATTGGGCAATATCGGGTAAGTAGTTTCAAAACGGCGACCGTTAAAACATTTAAAAAAATTATCAAAAAAGAGCCGTAGTGTAAATATCATCAAAACTAATTTTAGGTTATAGATATAATCAGTACCTACAACTTTTGTTCGAAGCAATCTTCCATAAAATGCACAGATAAAAAAATTAAAATTAAAAAAGAAAAAATAAGACATATTGATGAAACATGAACACTCAATATAAATTTGATGTAATTGTTCATTTTCTGGAGATCTTCATATAGACCCTGATTAAAAAAATATATAGTATAAATATATATATATATATATATATATATATATATATATATATATATATATATATATGGGTTATTACGAAATTTTTTAGCACGATAGAGGTCGCAGTATTGGAGGTATCAAGTTCAAATTTGCTACAAGAATCAATCTCTCAAATATCTCGGCCGAGTTCGTTATTGGGCAATATCGGGTAAGTAGTTTCAAAATGGCGACCGTTCAAATATCAAAATATCAAAAAAGAGCCGTAGTGTAAATATCATCAAAAATAATTTTAGGTTATAGATATAATCAGTACCTACAACGTTTGTTCGAAGCAATCTTCCATAAAATGCACAGATAAAAAAATTAAAATTAAAAAAGAAAAAATAAGAAATATTGATGAAACATCAACACTCAATATAAATTTGATGTATTTGTACACTTTCTGGAGATCTTAATATAGACCCTGATCAAAAAAATATATAGTATATTTATTGAGATGAAATAGGCGAAAAAAAAATTTTGCCTTGAAGTGGAACGCGAATCCTGTCTGCTTTATATTCAACAGCCAAAACAAAAACCTCTATCCGCAAGGCTATGACACATTCGGCAATTTACATGTAATAACATGTAGGTATACCAATGAAAAAGTTGTTAAAATTTCAATTCAATGAATTCTGAGAAATTTACCTTTCCGCTGACTACAGGGCATCGGGATCTTTTTTTATGGCTGTTCGCGCGTTTTGCATGGTAAACGTACTCCCGTACTCCGGCTTAGAAGATTTTTGTTTCAGAAATGGTCCCATATTGAGAAAATTCAAATCTAAAATCTCCTTCCTCTAAAAATTTCTCCCAAAGGGCGAGGAGGGGGCAATTTTTCTCGAAAATTGAAATTCCGAGACGACAGAATTAATGAGAATTCCATATCCGGAAATGTTTGAATTGGACATTTTTTTTAAATAATCAGCTATGTGGAAGAGGCAAATTTTTCCGAAAATTGAAAATTCGAGATTTGAAAATTAGAAAGAGGACCATATCCGGAAAAGTTTATATTGAACATTTTTTTCTAAAGAGTTAAGGTTTCCGAATTTCGCAATGGTCAAATCTGAAATATGTGCTATGCATATTTCCGCTATGTGAAAGAGCATTTTTTTTGAAAATTGATAATATGGCTTTTGCCAAATTGAAGAAAAGATTATATTTAGAAACATTCAAATTGAGTTACGGTTTTCGAGTTACAGCAGTAAAGTCTGAAATATATATACTTGCGCCGCGATGTTTTGAGATATCTATATAATAAATAACAAGTACAAGCTAAGTCTATAACTTTTTGGGTATTAGTGAACGTTCAACAATTTTCATAACTAATGTTTCACTCAAAAATGTGAAATAAATATATTTCACAAAAAATTGCACCGAATATTTATGTTCTATGAGTTCTATTCCACTATACTGCTCAATCAGATTGATGACCACACATAGCATCAGTTTCCCAGACATAACATGATTTCGAGTTTGTTGCCACTCATCAGTATGTCGCAGAGTGAAGAGCTATATTTAATTATTAGTCGCATTTAAAATGAGCCAAATCCTGAGACAGATGACATTTCATGATTTCCTACATCATTCATCTATTTAATTAACAGCTTTCTTACTCCATGTTTAAGGTGAAGATGAAAAGGAGAATCTGTCAAGAAAAACAATTCACAAAAACATCGGATGATATCTGCAATGTAAAATGATATTCAATCAATGAAGGAAGAATCGAAATGTTGTCTGGATGAATTTGACTCTCCTGTTGTACTTGAAATATACTGACTGATCACATCAAAATTATTATATTGCCTACCACCTACCTTTTTCTACCCGCAGTGACTGCTATATACTTTTCAAACTCATTTGTGAAATTAATCCTACCTACTTCAAAAACTTTACGATATTGTAGCTTGCAATTGCAATTTTCTATAGTAAGCTGCGTTTTACTCTTATTTATTATTTTATAGTTACTTGATGTATTTAGAAATATAAATATAAAAATTTAGATTATTGCCTACCCATTAAATACATTTTGTTTTATGTGTTCTATTCCACTATACTGCTCAATCAGATTGATGACCACACATAGCATCAGATTCCCAGACATATATCATGATTTCGAGTTTGTTGATACTGATTAGTATGTCGCAGAGTGAAGAGCTATATTTGATAATCAGTCTCAATTTGGAACTGATAATTGTATCAATCTTCAGCATACAATTGAAGGTAGAGACGAGAATGAAACATAGATTAAGCAAGTATAATCGTGGATATGAACAATCGCATATTATAAAGGGTAGCCCAAGTATAAGTAACGACCATCAACTATTGTTTTTTTCAAATGGAAGCAACAATTTCTATTTCATTTTTGAGTCTTACTTAAAATTCTAAACATTTTTCGATACGATGTATTACAGCTAAACAGTCACTAGGTAGGTACGATCTGTTTATTAAAAAGCTCAGCAGCTGCCTTATTGGAAGTGCAGGTAATTATCATACCATTTCTACGTCAACATTCAGAAATACTAAAATTGAAAAAAGAGATAAACACACAATGAAATGTGTTGCATGATTTACTTTTTTTATCATAAATTGTGTTTTTGTATACCAATATCTATCATAATTCTACGATGATTTGAGTTGTAGCTGATACAAAATAATGTTATATAATTCCCAGTATATTTGTTTGTTATTGTTCGACAGTTTTGTATAATAATATTACTATAATCGCTTTACTGTGTTTACAACGCTTCCTAAATTACAACATCATGATCATATGTCGGTGATACGAATAGCTGTCATTATTTAAAATCAGAATATTGGTATTTGTATAATTAGTATTCATAGATCAGTATAATTCCCCATCAACTGCTTGAATATAATTGTTTAGTTAATTATACTACCTATATATTTCATTACAAAGTGGGAAAGATCAAAAATTTCCTCTTTATCCAGAACTACATTTTCAGCTCTCAACTTTTCATCAGTAGCTAAAAAAAACTAACGAAATTGGGTGTGATTTCTTGTTGAGTAGCGGAGAACTGAGGATACACATAAGCAAAAACAAATGTACAATAAAGAAGTAGAACCACTTTTGGAAGTTTCGTTGGAGTTTTTGTGGTCTTCTGAGCGTTCTCCTTGCAACATTTCCACCCTAAATCGGAAGGAATAGGATCACTGCGTAGATAAGTAATCTGCTTGAATGGAAAACATACAATTGTTACTTTTTTGACACTCGATAAACGAAACTCATTTCTTTTAGATGTATACATTACTATGGATCTATGTGAAAAACATGCCATTGGAGAAATCCAGAAATCCCGGACGTTAATGTTATTTTGATATAAATACTATAAGTACACGGAAACGAGCTGTATGCCTGTAAAACATTCTGACGAATGACTATGCTTATTGTTATTATTAAAAGTAATAATTTTCATCATTATTAATCCGGTACTAAAAAAATTAGAAGTCAATAAGATTCCGATATGTTCGTCAACCAAAAGTTCTAGGTTCACACCTAACTTCTCAGTTAATCCTAAGATGGAAAATAAGAATTTTGAATTGCAAAATTCCTCCACCCATTGAAAACATTTCGAAAATAGATACAAGCTATTAAAATTACAACAAACCCACCAACTTCTCTTTTACTCTCACCCAACAAAGCTGGTATTTTCACAGGAAAGACATTGACAGGTTTATCTTTGTTGGCGAAACGATGGTCGGGTGAGAGTAATAGAAGTGCTGATATGTTTGTGGTAACTTAGTCTTCGATATGATCTTTCTATGCCTGCGGTTGCAGAATCCAATCATAATTTATAAAATGCGTGTAAGAAAATTATGATATAGTATAAATATAATTTATGATATCAGTAAGAATTTTGAAAGCGCATAAGTAATATAATATAATAGGGATGTATGAATAGAAAATATTTAACCTATGAGCATACATTCCAATATTGATTTAGTGGCCTATTCGTAGAATTGACTAATTATTAAATGGTTAACCATATCATTATATGGTGACATTTCATAAGTAATTACTGGATGCTTGACCTAATAATTAAATAATCAAAATTTGTTAATTTGTTCATCAACGTTTAGCTATAAGTATAATGTAGAATGTTCACACGATATAAACTAAAAATCTAAAAAAAACTTATAATTTGTTTATTAGTCCTAATAATACAAAATGATATATAAAAAAGATTACTTTACACATGCGCATCTTAACAATAACATGGTCAATGATTGGAAATAAGTAAATGCAAGTATTCGTCAAAGAAGGGCATTTTATTTTGAAAAGAAGTACTAGCTACCTACCTAGTCTTTTTGTAAAAATTATTTATCAAATTCTAGATACAATGTATTATTTTAAGTTTTTTAAGTTAGAATTTTAAAAATAGATACCGAATAAATGCGGGTTGCTTTGACTGACTTTTTGTGAAATTTTATGTGAGCTGCCGACCAATCACTGTATTTTTCTATTTTCAAGATATGTTTTATCTTTTCTTACATAACTAATCTTTCATTAATATAATTTATAAAGGTTTCCTTGTTTTTAACTCGGGTGTTACCTAACTATCAACCTAAATGTCATAGAAATCTACCTTTTCGTGTTCGTTTCTCTTTAATAGTATGTTGAATTTTGACTTTATACACTGAAACCTCTGTTAGAAACCATATCTATAATGCTACGACCTGCCGTTTATGACCGATTATGAATAATCCCTGTTTACTGCATTATTTCAGACCCTTCTATATCTCAGTGAGATAGAACCCGATAACTTTTAAGGAATTTGTGGATCATTTTTGTTCTCAAGTGTATTTAAATGAGCAATGTGATTACGTAATCAGCTAAAGAAGTGTTAAGTAATTTTTTATTGACCTTCTAAAATTAATTGAAATTCAAAATGCATTGGTAATTTATACAGAGATTAGTTTGAAATGTATCTGGTTGAAAAGTATAGTTTTACAGAGTTGTCAAATCAATTTATTATTGACGTCTACAAAAATGTTAATGGCCATTCTTATGTTTGTGGGTTATAATATTTAATTTTGAAGTTACTTCTCATAATCAGAGCCATCACGATACAAGTTCGTTAATTTGTATCAAATATGTTGAACGCAAATGTTTAATTTTAAACACGAAATGAAAAGTCTTAGATAATCAGAAATTTTCAAAGAATAAAAAATATATCGTTTTTAACAATAATAATAAATAATAAATCACTCACATAACAATATAGGCAATACAATACATTATAATAAAATTAGTATAAAATATAAATAATGAACACTCCACTGGAACGTCCTCTTGTAAATACATCACAAGACAGAGGCATTATTGAAATTGGAAATGAAAAACAACAAAAATAATTGAAATGATATGATCAGCAAATATACTCGGTAAGTGAAAATACTTGTTCCGAGACAAAATTGCAATTAAAATATTAAATATACTCACACATAATATACATACATATAGGGGAACGTGGGGGAATATCGACCGCAGGGTAATATCGATCACGTTCAAATCTCGAATAATTGGCGCTACCGAGTAAATTTTCTGCAATACATATGTAACTAGTCCTTGGTAGACGGCGCTAGTCACATTCGTTTCTAATTACCAGTCACAGTGATAAAATGTGTTTTCTGTGAAATCCTTATAATTTTTCAGAGTCGTATATTAAGGTAAGCAGGCTTACTTCGATTGTTTTAACGATTTCTTGCATTGCACACGTACAACTCAAGTCTTAAGAAGTTTTTCACCACAAATATTCATATTTGAGGTTATCTGTTTTTGCAGCTTACATTGGCAAAAGATACGTATGGTTTCGGGTAAATTCGATCAATGCGATCGATATTACCCCGACCTGATCGATATTTCCCTTACCTAAAGTTATCGTTATTTTTAGATGCCACGAAATTACCAGCGTAAGACTGCACGGTCCTCATGGTCTGATGAAGCAATGAAAAGGGCATTAAGGGAAATAGCGGAAAATAAGATCTCCATCAGAAAAGTTTCTAGATTATACGAAATTCCATACGGTACATTACAAGATCGCCTGAGAGGTCGTTTCGATGCTAAAAAAATCACATTAGGGAGTAAATCAGTGTTCACTCGAGAGCAGGAATCCGAATTTTCGACACGAATCCTAGAAATGTCAAATGCTTTTTATGGACTTACACCGCTTAATATACGTCAACTTGTTTTCGAGTATGCAGAACTAAACAAAATTCCACATCCGTTCAAAAAGGATACCGGAAAATGTGGCAAGGACTGGCTCTACTCATTCATGCGTCGACATCCAGAGCTCAGTATACGCAAACCTGAGGCGACAAGTATCAACAGAGTGACTGCTTTTAACCGCGATGAGCTAAAAATATTTTATACAAATTTAGCATCTCTCTATGATCGTTTTCAATTTGAGAGCCATCAAATTTTTAACGTAGATGAAACAGGGGTGAGCAGTGTCCACGTTCCTGGTAAAATTTTGACTGCAAAAGGCCGAAAACAAGTCGGAGCGATTACAAGTGGCGAGAGGGGGCAAACAGTTACCTTAGTATGTGCTGTTAGTGCATCGGGCCAATACATCCCACCAATGTTCATTTTCAAGAGGAATAGAATGAAAGAAGGTCTGGATAGAAACGGTCCTGTAGGGGCAATATACCGGTGTTCGAAGTCGGGGTGGATTACAGAAGAACTCTTCCTTGAGTGGCTGAAACACTTTAAGAAAATTGTAAATTCTTCCAAAGATCATCCAGTACTTCTTGTGTTAGACAATCACTCCACCCACTCGAGCCTATCTTCTTACAATTTTTGTCGAGAATCAGGAATTCACCTTGTATCACTTCCTCCATATACTTCCCATCGTCTACAGCCCTTGGACATCACCTTTTTTGGGCCCTTCAAATCAGCTTATTACCAAGAGTGTGACAAATACATGAAACACAAGAACTATGAGAGAATAAACACAACAAACATTGCAGAACTTGTCAGGAATGCTTTCAACAGGACGGCGGCTATCGAGAAAACTGTAAATGGTTTCCAAAAGGCAGGAATATTTCCATTCAATCCTGACGTTTTTAGCGAAGAGGAGTTAATATCTTTACCAAAAGATAATGATCTTCAACCTGAAACATTTGATCCATCTAAGGGGCATCCAACACCATCTTCAATACAGGCACCGACAGAAGGAAGACCAGGTCCAAGTGGAGTAATATGCCCATTCAGTCCTGCCGGCAATGATGGTCCAGATGAAATATTTGATCCATCTGACAGGCATCAAACACCATCTCCAAGACTGCCATCACCAGAAGAAATAGGAAGACCTGGACCTAGTGGAATACTAAGTAAAAAACGTAAAATGAGATCGCCATCAACATCAAAATGCTCTTCATCAGAATCCGAGTTAGAAGTCTCAGATCTTGAGTTGAAAAACTTTGAAGATAAACTTTTAGAATCAAGAGAGAAAAAATCTGTAAACATATCCTTTAAAGAGTTATGCCCACTACCATCTTGTGGTTTCCCAAAAATGACACGCAGACGAAATCAGCATTCGTCTATCATGACATCAACACCTTTGAAAGACGATCTAGAAAATAAAGAAATCAAGAAAAAAAAGAAAAGGGAAAAAGAAGCGCAAAAAGTAAAAAGAAATATTGGAGATAAGAAGAAAGTTGTGAGGAAAAGCATTGAAAATGCAGTAGGGCAAAAAACTGGGGACAATTATGTGTGTGCAGTTTGCTCGCAATACGGATCCGATGAATTGTGGTGGAGATGCCGTTTATGTGGAGTATGGTCACACGCAGAATGCACGGATGCAGACTGTGCTTCTAAATATATTTGCTCAAATTGTTCGCTGTAAACTAAATATACCTACCTATAATGAAGTAAATACAAATTCCATTTTTTTAATATAATACTCTGCACTGATCGATATTACCCAGCATGATTGATATTACCCTACCTGATGGTCGATATTAACCCACTGATCGATTTTACACGATTTTGACCTAGGTTTAAAAAAAAATTCATCGACCAATTGATTGAGTTTGAAGTCAATTTCAAATTGTAATTCAATAGACCCATAATGGACGTACTTGGACAAAAATTTTGAAACATTTCAAAGCCTTAACAAAAGATTTATGATCATTTCTTCTTAAGTGGTCGATATTCCCCCACTTTCCTCTACTATCCCCAAAAAACATTCCCATTGTAAGACTTTTGGAGGTAAGAGCTATATTCTGCAAAACTCGACAAAAAAATATCAAATCTTTCACATACGCTCAGTAAGAGCTCCACACCCATACAATTTTTTAAGTTTCTTTGTATACGAATTTTGCTTTAATGGTACATTTTCATCAAGTGATTCTATCGCTTCTCACCGCCCCCAAAATTCAGTCCATGAAATTACAACTTGACGTATTATATTCATAACCCATAGTTCCACTAAATATGGACTAGCATTTCCAGTCACTCACCTGCTCACTTTAAATGATAAAATTGTCACTACCTTGGATACATACTTGAAATGAATGCACTATATTCCGGTTTGGAAAAGAAGATGAAACAAAACAGAAATAATATTGCATTTGAACTTTTATTCGTTTTTACGAACTACTTGTGTATATTTAACTATATAGTTAAATATTCTTACACACACCAAACATACAAAAGTGCAATACGATCTATTTCTTAATATACAGGGTGTTTCAAATATATTCGTAGGATTTGAGGATGTGATAGCTCGTCCAAAAATATGAAAAAAAGTTAATATTAACTTACCCTCTATAATGCGTCATTTTCGAGATACAGGGCGTTGAAATTTAAAAAAAATCGTTTATCGTACAAGTTTTGAGTCAGAAAAACATTTTTGTTGAGTCATAATTGGTGAAGATTTTGAAGGAGTAGTGGGTGTTTTTCTACAAAATGTCTATGCTAATGGAAAAAGAACTGTTTTGAGACGCCCATTTCAGCTGCCAATGTTTTCTACACCAAAAGGTACTGTTGGTCGTGACCTCTAAATATAAAATTGATTTTTCTCGAAAACGGTCGACTTCAGAGCTCACGACCAATAGTGTTTTTTTTGTGTAGAAAACATTGGCGGTTCAAATGGGCATCTCAAAACTGTAATTTCTCCATTGATGTAGGAATTGGGGATAAAAACACGCACTACTCCTACAAAATCTTCACCAATTATGACTTAACTCAAAACTTAGCCTATTATGAGTGGAAAATGCTTACAAAAGCTGTTTACTGCAAGGTAAACGGATCCAAAGATATTCACAAAAAACGATTTTTTTTCTATTTCAACACCCTGTATCTCGAAAATGGTGCATTCTAGAAGATAAGTTAATATATTTTTTGGATGAGCTATCACATCCGCAAGTCCTTGCGCATATATTATAAAACATCCTGTATATTTAAACCTAATGAAAATAATTGCTAACACCGTATTAAGGAGACTTAGAAAGGCGTGGAGTATCTATAAAACTTATTGAGTTGAAAAAAAAAATGAACAACTTATGTTTCAAGGTCATGGAAGGAATTTTGGGGTCGGTGAGAAGCGATAGAATCACTTGATGAAAATGCAAAATTCGTATACGAAGAAACATAAAAAATTGTATGGGTGTTGAGCTCTTACTGAGCGTACGCAAAAGATTTGAGATTTTTTATCGAGTTTTGCAGAATATAGCTCTCACCTCCAGAAGTCTTACATTGGGAATGTTTTTTGGGGATATGGTTTTTTTTTGGAAGTCGGTTAGCTGTCACGAAGTAACTTTAATTTTCAATTATCATATTAATTTATACAAATCTTTCTTTTCAGCGCTTGCCAAGAAATTAAATGCAATGTTACATGTCTTGAGCATAATTGCAGAAAATTGATAATGGTACCAACATTACCATTATTGTTCAGGACATGAATATAGATATATTAAAAGAAAGTAATGAAATTGCGAATAACTACATACTGACTCTCCCATACTTTGGATTAATAATAATTAATATCTCATAAAATATTGGCTATAAACATAAAGTCATATTAATAAACTGACATTATTTTTCCAATTTGATCTGAAAAATAAATTAAAGTTATAAACATTCCATAAGGAAAAACAAAGTTGTGTAGAGTTCCAACTATTTAGAAACACCCGGTATAATTGAAAATATTTTTATGTTGTAGAATGTTTAAAATACGATAGGGTTAGTTATAAACATTTTCTCCTAATCTTTACAATAACCCCGTAATCGTCCGATTACCTACGCACTACTAATCTAATCTCCCACCTTGTATTTCATAACTTGAATGTACCTAGATATTTATCAACAGCGGGCCGCGTCTAATTATAAAAAGCTATATCTTGTGATCTGAACCACAAGAAAAAAACAAAAAAAATTATCCACGAGTAGGCAATGTTAGAAAGAATATACCTAGGTATATAGCAAATATAATAATAATTAATAATCTTTGCCTATGGGTTGGCTAGTCTCTCCCTTACTATTTACATGTCCCATGTTATAATATTATAATTATATTTCGACGATTTGATTGAATATACAATAATAATATGAATATAGCATCATAATTATAATCTTAGAATATTAAAGATAAATGTCGGGTCTATATATATATATATATATATATATATATATATATATATATATATATATATATATTTATATATAATAATAATAATTAGAGGTTCTTCCCATTTGCTCCTATAGACTCGGAATACATTTTATGATAAGACACAATAATTATTATTTTTATTATATTAACACACAATAAGAATGTGAAGAGACATTTCTTTTTTGCATTTTTATTTAATGCAATACTTAAATAAAATACTTTATTAAAAAGAAAATAGTCGTCTTAATCATATTAATGCGCAGTAATTTTTTCGTGATGTGCATACAGACACACAAAATTTCGAAAAACTGTTGTTTTGGCTTCTGTTTCTCTAAAAAAGACCCTCCATTTTCATTTTTCATAAATATCTGTAGGTAATGTACAGACATCTGTTACCATGTATATAGATTACCTTTTGAAATTTTTAAACTTGGTGCAATTTTATCTGAAGATTGGTTCCACGAGATATGTGCTATGGAAACAAATACTTCATATCCAGATCAGCAGAAACTTTTTAAATCTTTTTTGAAATATTTTATTTGACATGTCGGGGATGATGTTATAGACTGTGCGTCATAGAGTCTGTAGGTGCTAAGAACTCATTTGATCTTTGACCTATAGATTTTGTCGTGAAGGGAATTGAGTTTAGTTTTTCTACGTGTGTTATATTCATTGTTGTTTTTGTAAGTTTCTCACTTGTGTGATAGATCTTACATTTATAACTAAATGTTTGCCTGCCTGACATCAAATGACTCAATATAAGTCAGTTCTGTTGAGTAGTCCCATTTTTGAGGTAACATCAGTTTCAAGAATCTTCGGTGTAGAATTTATAAAAGTGTTATGTGTTTTCTGAGCGCTGCACCCCAAGCCAAGATGCCATATTTCAGATATACAAGTGCAAAATACACGATCTTTAGTTCTTTCTGAGGTAATGTGAATGTGATAATAGCCTCTTTAGATAAAATCAACTCACCGAAATTACTGAAAAGATCATCGCTTTTATTTACGAAGAAATTACTAATTTCGAATATCTCAAAATAAATGTTTTATCCAGTAAGACTGTTGAAAATAGAAAATATTGTCCGATTGCCTTAACGTATAATCCAGATACAAGCAACGAACATTTGCTCGGCTCATTGTATAGAAGCCAAGATCTCCTTTTACCCAATGATACTTATTCTATAGAAACAAATGTGGATTTGCCTGTTTTAGAAATCAGTACCTGGGGCACCGAGTTTCACTCGGGTAACAGGTGATTTAAGGGATGATCTATAGAAGTGACTGAGGCTGGTTAATCTTACGTATCAAAACGTATTATCCGATGGAAGCCGCGAGGAGGCGGTAAGTCTCTTCCACCAGAAAAGGTAGGATAAGGGATGAGGTAGGGGTAGTGAAAAAACAAATGTATTGATTTCTTATTTAATTCAATCTTGCAACTTTTTGCTCAAATCTGTATTTTTGTATATATATGTATATATATATATATATATATATATATATATTGATTTTGTATTTTTGACTGTTTCTATATTAAATAAAAAGATGCTCTTGGGGATGCAGTCATGTAATGAATAAAATTCTTAGAATTAAGCCGAGCTTTCGAGAATGTTTATTCTCATCTTCAGGGCAAAAGACGTGAATTTAGAAGAAATCAGCTAAAAACAGGAAAGATTTCATACTTTTGCCCTGAAGAAGAGAATAAACATTCTTGAAAGCTCAGGTTAATTCAAAGAATTTTACTCATTACATGACTTCATTCCCAAGAACATCTTTTTATTTTATATACATATACAGGGTGAATCACGACCAACGGGATGGAGGATTATGGCGAAACGGTAAAAGTTGCAAAATTTTTGTCACTTTATTAGTTTGTACATTGATAAAGGCCACATTTTAAAATTATTTTGGAATATACAGGATGACCCAAAAATTTGTGGCATATCAAAGTTATATTTTTTCTTATGGAACACCCTATATTTTATTGAATTTTCTGGTTGTCCCTAGAGATTAAGATATTATTTCATAAGGGTTTCCTATACCTAAGTACAGAGGGTTCTGATTTATGCTGACTTTTCTTAAAATGTAAACTTTTCGAAAATAATTCATATCTAATTAATATAACAAATTCTAGCCAATTTTCTCCTACATCTAAACAGTCGGGCGTTCGTTGAATGTATTCCACGATTGAGTACTAAACATCTCTTTACAGGGTGTTAAGAATATACAGTTTCATTATTACATGATTCAATGTGTAATATTGGGCTTATTTTAAATGAGACACCCCGTATTTTATTAATTCACCATGTAAAAAAAAAATCTTCTTTCGAATGGTACTCAATCGTGGAATACACTCAACGAATGCCCAACTATTTAGATTAGATTAGAAAATTAGCTAGAATTTGTTGTATTAATTACATATTATTTGTTTTTTTAAAAATTCAAATTTTAAGAAAAGTCAGCATAACTCGGAACCCTCTTTACATAGATATAGGGAACCTTTAGGAAAGAGTATCTAATTTTTTACGGGCAATCATAAAATGCAATAAAATATAGGGTGCTCCTTAAGAAAAAATAAAACTTTGATATATCACAAATTTTTGGGACATCATGTACATTCCAAAATAATTTTAATATGTAGCCTTTATAAATGTACAAACTAGTAAAGTGACAGACATTTTAAAACTTTTACCGTTTCGCCATAAACCCCCATCCCGTTGGTCGTGATTCACCCTGTATATATATGTTATATAAAGTTATAATTGAATTATTTTTTTTAAGTCAAATAATATTAACAATAACAAAGTATTATTTTAAATATTATTTCATAATATTATATTACATCCGCAAGACGCAGTATCTCACCATATCGTATTACATCTGCAAGACGCAGTAATATTGCACCACATCATATTACATCTCCAAGACGCAGTTTAAGAAGATAACAAAAGTGATAAGGATATTTACGTGCCAGAGATGCAGACCAGTAGTCAGCAAGTTACCATAAAGACCTTTGTTAATTGTTTATCCAGTTCGGCCTCCAAAAAGACATTACTATGTATTTTAATTATAATATTTCTAGAAGTTTCGATTCAACCTTAGGAGAAGAGATCCATTGTATTAGTTTACGTTTCTTGTTATATTTTTGATGATTAAACATTTTTGATTGTATAAATACTAGATCTCTAGCTAATGGCATCACTTGTGAGTCGACACTTGTGAGTCTAGATTCATACAGTCATGTAAAGTTAAGTTATATTTGTACTTTAATTTTTTGTTAATAAATAATTGTTTTTAAAAAGTAAATTCCAAGTTAAGTGATTTAACAAATTGGCGCAGTCAGTAGGATAACTTCAACGTTGGTAAAACAAGGCTAACTTCAACAACAAGTTTCCCCTCATTATCAGCGGTGGTTTCCTAACCTTTAAAGGAAAGAACCAGCAACTCTGAAGAAAGAAGAGTAGAAATATTTCAACGTTGGTAAAACAAGGCTTACTTCAACAACAAGTATCCCCTCATTATCAACGGTGGAAAAAACCAGTATCTCTGAAGAAAGAAGAATAAGATTCTTCAACAACTTACAGAAGAGGTCCAACGAGGCGTCCTCACTCCTCTGTAAATCACATCGCAGAGAACAAGACAAAACAATGTACATCTTACTGTAAGTGAATTATGACGTATATTAATTTTTAATTTTTTTTATACTGTTCGATTTTCTTTTATAATATTTTTTTATATTTGATACTTTATATTTAATTAAATCAAAATGGCAAATGAAAGAAATCCAGCTCAATAGGTTGAGCTTGAACCATATAGAATTTCGGAAATATTTTGTATCGTACCTGAATTTGAAGGTGATCAGATATTTCTCGGAACATTTTTAAATGCATGTGATTGTGCTTATAATATGTCTACCAGAGACCAAAAGGCTCTGTTAGTGATTCATATTAAAAATAAATTAAAGGGAAAAGCGGCTCAACTAATCAGCTCGCGAAATCCTCAGACTTACGCAGAGATAAGACAACTTTTAAATCTTCATTTTGGTGATTCAAGAGACCTTACTTCTCTTATTCATGATTTACAAAGATTAAAACAATTATCGAATGAGTCAGCTCTAACATTTTTCAATAGAGTGCAAGTCTTGAATGCTAAAATGCATGCAAATATACAAAAAACATCAAATTTATCAAATGAACAAAAGGTTGCACAAGAAATTCTTATTGATACTATGGCTCTTAATACTTTATTAACTGGACTTGAACCCCGTCTAGGACAACTTATTCGTGCTAGTCAGCCTGAAAACTTGTTAGAAGCACAAATTCGCATACGAAGAGAATTGCAATTATCATATTTTGAGAACCAAAAATTTAATAAGCCAGCTTCTAATATTGTAAGTAAACCTCAAAATATATTAAATGTTAGAAAACCTCAAATACAAACTGTAAAATGCTTTTCATGTGGTAAAAATTTTGAAAGACCATTAAATTTCCAAAATCAATCACAAAATAATTTACAAAATAGACCAAATAGTAATGTTCCCCAGCAAAGACCTTTTCAACCACAGGGACAATCTCAAGTAAGACCCTCAGTGATTCAAAAGAATCCTAATTTCCAACAACGAGCTCATTTAATTGGCCTTAAGAGCGATAATTCTGACTATTATGATGAATACTTAGGCTCTGATCTGGATCATAATCTTTATGATATTCAAGATAATTTTGGAAATAATTTCCAGGAAGATGATAATAACTATTCATTTGATAATCTTTCTGAGTTCGAAAAAGATTCTCCAAATTTTATGTCTGCCGAAGTAATTTCAAATTTCCAAGAATTGCCAATTGCTCAAAATAAAGAACATTTTTCTGAGTTTGAGAGAGATTCTCAAAATTTTGTTTCTGCTGAAGTAATTTCAAATTTTCAGGATTTTCCTATTGCCCCAGTCAAAGACCATCCCCCAGATTGTCCGACAACAGAGAATTTAATTTCTGAAACAGTTACCAGAATCCAAACATTAAATTTCGAAGAGATGAACCCGAATGTAAATTTTCCCGAACAAAATTTTCTTTAAATCCATTTGTTAATTCCAAAAATCTTAATTATATTGAAGATGCTTCTAAAGAGTTTAAGTTGCTTATTGATATAGGTGCAGGAGTTTCTATTTTTAAAGAAAATACTGTTAAGAAATTTCCTCAAAGATTTACTGAATATGTAACTATTCAAGGGATAACTGATCAAAAAATTTAACTAAAAGAATCTGTACTTATTCCATTTTCTGCAAAAGATCCACATAAAGTTTTTATTTATAATCTTAATATTGATATTGATGGAATTTTGGGTTCAGATTTCCTAGAACATTATAATTGTATAATTGATTTGAATTCAAAACAATTGATAACTAATTTCAAAACTATACCTCTGTTTAAAGTTACCGAAACATCACACTTGTCTCAAAATAATCAAATTTGTGAACAAGATTCTGAATTCTTACAATTAGAACAAAATACTGAAAATTGTTATAAAAAAATAGCTGAGAAAAACTTTGATATTTTTGACATGCCTCATGATTATTCATTAGCTCATTGCGTGGCGGAAGATATGCAAATGCAAAAAGGCATTGCCGCGGAATTTAAGAAACGATTTGGAAATATAGAAAAATTATTAAGTCAAAATCAAAAACAAGGTGGTTTAGCAGGTTTGAAAATTAGGAGTGCAAATACAACTAGATATATTTATTATCTTGTAACAAAAGAAACTTCAACCGGAAAACTCACTTATCAGACTTTATGGTCATCTTTAAAGAAATTGAGAGATCATGTTGGTAAAAACAATGTTCAAAAATTAGTTAGTAGTAGTAGTAGGACAAGTTAGATTGGACGTATGTTAAAAAAATGATATCTTACCTTTTTAGAAATTTAGGTGTTGAAATTGTTATTTGTTTGCCAAAGATACAAAATCGAATTTTTATTGAGCCAAGAATTTAAAAAAAAATCAAATTGAAATGTAATTTAACAAACACAGATGCACTACTTTTCGGACAAGCAATAGAAAATGTTAGAATTCCAAATGCTTTGGTACACGTAAATGAAGAAGGTGAATTCTTTACTTCAATTATTAATTCGAATGCTATTCCAAAAATTGTTGAATTTCCAAATTTGAATCTAGATCCCATTCCGAATTCCGAATGTTTTTTAAATTGCGTTAATGAAAATAAAACTAAATTCAATCAACCTGTTGATAGAAACACTATAATTTTGGATCAGTTGCGTACAGATCATCTCAACGAAGAAGAAAAAGAAATTATCACAAATTTATGTTTAGAATTTTCTGATATTTTTTATTTGGAAGGAGACCAACTAACATTTACTAATGAAATTAAACATTCAATTGAAACTGATAATGCGTGACCTATATTTACTAAATCATATAGATACCCCCAAATTCGTAAAGAAGAGGTAAAAACTCAGGTGAACAAAATGTTGGAACAAGGTATTATACGTCATTCTATTTCACCATGGTCATCCCCAATTTGGGTTGTGCCAAAGAAGCTTGATGCTTCAGGAAAACAAAAATGGCGTGTGGTTGTTGATTATCGTAAATTAAATGAAATTACGGTAGATGATAAATATCCATTACCCAACATTTCTGATCTCCTTGATCAACTAGGAAGATGTCAATATTTTACCACTCTTGACTTAGCCTTAGGTTTCCATCAAATCGAAATTGAACCAAAAAATATCTCCAAAACAGCTTTTTCAGTTGACAACGGTCACTATGAATTCGTTCGAATGCCGTTTGGACTCAAAAATGCCCCGTCCACTTTCCAACGCGTCATGGACAACATTTTACTTGGCATTCAAAATGAAAAATGTCTTGTTTATATGGATGACATAATAATTTATTCTTCTACTATTCATGAACATGTTTCTCGTCTGACTGAAGTTTTCAACAGACTTCGGAATGCCAACTTGAAAATTCAACCAGATAAATGCGAATTTCTTAGAAAAGAAGTCGCTTATCTTGGACATATCATTACCCAAGATGGTGTTAAAACAAATCCAGCCAAAATAGAATGTCTCAAAAATTTCCCGGAACCTAAAAATCCTAAAGATGTAAAATCTTTCCTTGGTTTAGCAGGATATTATCGTCGCTTTATACCAAATTTTGCCAAAACTTCTAAACCCCTTACAAGACTTTTAAAAAAAGATGTTTCTTTTATTTTTAATAATGAATGTAAAAATTCTTTCAATGATCTAAAAGCTGCACTTACTTCAGATCCTATTTTGAGATATACAAATTTTCAAGAACCATTTATTCTCACAACTGATGCTAGTGCATTTGCCATTGGCGCTGTTCTATCACAAGGTCCCATTGGTAAAGATCTACCAGTAAGTTATGCTTCGAGAACATTATGTAGTGCAGAAACAAGGTATTCAACAATAGAACGAGAACTCCTTGCTATTGTATGGGCAGTAAAACATTTTCGTCCTTATTTATTTGGAAGAAAATTTAAACTACTTACTGATTATCGTCCATTAACATGGCTTTTTTCCATTAAAGATCCCGGAAGCAGACTAGCTAGATGGCGACTCAAATTGGAAGAATATGATTACAAAATTGAGTACAAGCCAGGCAAAATTAATAAAAATGCAGATGCACTTTCAAGAATTAAAATTAATCATTTTAAAGAATGTGCAAATCTACAATCTAAAATTACAATTTTGGCAAATAATGAAACTAATGAGGTTATACCATCAACAAGTAAAGACCCTAATGATCCTATAGAACCACAAAAAAATGAAACACTTATAGAGGAACAGGATGAATTAATGACAGACGAATTTAATAGATTTGTTGACCTTTACAAAACAAAATCAATAATCGATTATTCAAAAATTGAAACATCAAATGACCAGTTACTGGATAAGACTCATAAGAATATTGTCACTTTATTTTGGCAAAATAAACTTGAAGATTTACATTATAAAATTATTGAAGATATTTTTGAAGAAAATTTTGATTTTCAAATGAATTTAGTAAATATTGTTTCTAGTAAAACTGTGAAAGATCGCAAGTATTTTATAATACCTCTTATTTACGATCCAGAGTTTGTAGTTCAACAATTATTTTATACATTATTTAAAGAACGAAGTAAATTTGATCCTTATTAACTTATTATATAGAAAATAATCTTGAGTTACGTATTTTAGAAATATTCTCTTTTATTTTTGCTAATGTTGATTTAAAATTTGTAGTCTGTCAAAATATTGTTAAAACACCTGACCAAGATGAAATACCTATCATATTGGACCAATATCATAAAGGCAAAAGTAATTTACATCGCGGAATAAATGAAACTATACGACGGATAAAATCTAAGTATAACTGGACAGGACTAACAAAAGATGTAGAACAATTTATTAAAAACTGTGAAACTTGTCAAAAAGTAAAAATCTGTCGTAAGAATTTAAGCACTCCTCTGGTAATAACAGAAACACCAAAAACTCCGTTTGAAAGAATTAATATTGATATTTTTGAGTATCCAACAAGAAATTACGCTTTAACGATTCGAGATGAGTTAACTAAATTTACTCAAGCTTATCCTATTTCAAATAAAAAAGCTTCAACAGTTGTAAATACACTATTAATATTCTTTCAACATTTCGGAACACCTTTGAGAATTCATTGCGATTATGGTCGAGAATTTGATAATTCATTAATAAAAGATTTGTGTACGCTTTATGACATAAAGCTCACTTTTTCTAGCGTTGGCCATCCACAATCGAATGGTTCTTTAGAAAGATTTCACGGAACTCATGTGGAAATGATCCGTGCACATAAGACAGAAAATCCAGACGAACATCCGTTTAATATTTTGCCATATGCAGTTATATGTTATAATAATACTAAAAACAAAACAACTGGTTTTACCCCATATGAACTGATTTTTGGTCATACGTCTAGTAGACCACCTGAAACTTTATATAATGAGAAGGCTCTTATTACTAAATATATACGTGATTTGAACAACAGAATGCAACATTATTATAAAATTGCACGAGCAAAAACAGCAAGTCAGAAAGAAAAAGCAAAAATTAGATTTGATAAAAATATTTCAGGAAAGCTTCCAGAGTATAAAATAGGAGATAAAGTTTATCTTAAAGAATCTCAAATTAAAGATAAAAGTCAAAATTTGTTTAATGGTCCTTTTGAAATTGTGCAATTATTTGATAATTCTGCAATAGTTTTAAATCCACAAACTAATCAAAAATCAAAAATTAATTTCGATAGACTGAAACCCTACTATGAGTAGTTCCTTTGGTTTCAGATTCTTCGTGCTGATAAATATTATATCAGCTCAATACACACTTAATCCTGTTAATAACACCGTTGGAATCTTTTTCCATTAAGAATGTACTATCAAAATTACGAATGAAAAATGGATACTTTTAGTTTACAAAGATCTGGCCCCAATTAAGAAAACAATGGAAAATAATGATAAAATACTTATAGAAATTTTGGATACTTTAGAAGATCCGTCTCCAAGGTTTATAGCTTTTAAGTCTGAAGGTCAAACACACATAAGTTTATTATCACAAATTTCGAATTCAATAGGTCAAAAATATAAAGAAATTATAGGAGAAACTAAATCATATAACTCCAGGGCAAAGCGAGGTATATTTAATGGAATCGGAACTGTTTGGAAAACTATTACTGGTAATTTAGATGCATCAGATGGAGAATATTATAATGATTGTATTAACAAATTATCTCATGATGAATTTGAGTTGGAAAATCTTCTTAAAAAACAAATTTCAGTTACAACTTCTGTTATTAAAAATTTTAATAATACTATACAAAAATTACAAATTGATGAGAAGACTTTTAATGAAGATATAAAAGAAATTCAAAATACTTTGATGGATATTGCTGATGATGTCGCATTTTATGAAGCACAAATAAGGATATTGAATATTTGTGAATCACTAATGGAAAGCTATATTTTCTTAGAAGATTCCCTTAATACTATTTTAAATTCTATCACTTTTGCTCGCATAAGATTATTACATAGCTCAATAATAGCACCTTCAGATTTAATCAATTCTTTACAAGATATAGCAAAATCTCTTGTAAGAAATAATTTACCTTTACAACCGTATACGTCAAATATAGCTAATTATCTTAATATTATTGAATTAGAGGCATATCAATCAGAAAGTAAAATAATATTTGTTCTCAAAATTCCTCTCATTGATCCAGAAGCTTATATACTATATCGACTCTATCCAATACCAATATTAGATGATCGAACAGGTATCTATCATATTTTACCAAATACACAAAAATATATTGCGCGGGATGATGATTCACTGCTGTATTTGTCATTGCGAAATCTGGATAATTGCAAGACTCTTGAAAGAAGCATAAAAATCTGTTCTAATCTCCTCCCATATCCAATTGACAACGATGCAATTTGCGAAGCACAACTATTAAGAAGATTAATTCAGATGCCCAAGACATGTCAAACATCTCTTCTTTTTGTTAAAGATTATAATGTCTACCAAATTGATTTAAATCTATGGTTAATCACTGTTTCGGACCCTTTGCCAATCACGATTAAATGTGGAAATAGGGAAATTAAATCAGAAATTATTAAAACTAATAGTTTACTGAAATTACAACCTGAGTGTAGTGCCTTTATTGGAAGTACAAGAGTTCATGCTCAATACCCAATTGACACATACCAAGAAATCAAGTATCGAAGTCATCCAGTCACAATTCCATTTGACTGTTGCAAAGATATTCCTGAAAAATTACAAATTCCTGAACTAAAACCTCTTAAGTTGAACAAAATTGATTCCGAAGATTTGAATATTGCACAACACAAACTAAATCAGTATTCAGAAGAATTAGAAAAAATGATGAAACAATCTCCGATCAGTAAATATACACATTGGTTCACCATTTTAACCATTGTAGTAATAATTTTATTGGTAATACTTTATGTGACCTGTAAATGTAGAAGAAAGCATCATCGAATTGGAATAGCTTTAACCAACGATTACCCACCATCACCACCAGGACCAGGTTCCAGTATTTCATTCCAGCAAAGTATAAGAAGAATTCTTCCGAAAAGAAGAGCAAGTATCCATGTCGGAGAACCCATAGAAGAGAATATCGAATTAAATCCAAATAAATCATTAACTTAAAAAGTTGTTGCAAACTCCACCAACTTTTCTTAAATGGGGGAGTTGTTATATAAAGTTATAATTGAATTATTTTTTAAAGTCAAATAATAATAACAATAACAAAGTTTTATTTTAAATATTATTTCATAATATTATATTACATCCGCAAGACGCAGTATCTCACCATATCGTATTACATCTCCAAGACGCAGTTTAAGAAGATAACAAAAGTGATAAGGATATTTACGTGCCAGAGATGCAGACCAGTAGTCAGCAAGTTACCATAAAGACCATTGTTAATTGTTTATCCAGTTCGGCCTCCAAAAAGACATTACTATGTATTTTAATTATAATATTTCTAGAAGTTTCGATTCAACCTTAGGAGATGAGATCCATTGTATTAATTTACGTTTCTTTTTATATTTTTGATGATTAAACATTTTTGATTGTATAAATACTAGATCTTTAACTAATGGCATCACTTGTGAGTCGACACTTGTGAGTCTAGATTCATACAGTCATGTAAAGTTAAGTTATATTTGTACTTTAATTTTTTGTTAATAAATAATTGTTTTTAAAAAGTTAATTCCAAGTTAAGTGATTTTTTTTGGACTAACTTATACACATATAACAACATGCCGTTGAAATTTTTTCGAAATTCAAAAGTGTGAACGATCGCAGTAGGTACATTTCTATAAGAAATGAACCTAAAAATAGTTTATCAATATTGTTGTGTCGAGGTTATTTGTTATATCCAGTAAATTTTAATGTAAATTATTAAAAGATTGTGTAGTCCTATCTTAACCTATTACTTCTTTCCAAACTATGTTGCATGTATGGCGGGGATTTTCTTGAGGTAGCAGTTCCTTCAATGCTATGGGGATCTTTACTCTAGGAAAATGATTTTTTTTATAGAAAGATCTAACAACTCATTCTTATTTGCTCATGGTTGAACAGGCAAATATTGTCGAAAATCACCTCCTAGAACAAGTACTTTTCCACCGAAAGACAAACTCGAATTTCCAACGTTGCTTAAAAGCTGATCCTCATCCATCAAAAATATATCTGTCTCTTTTGCCTTAGACGACCCAGGCTTAATATTTGGAACTGACTCTGGCGTAAGGGGTACGCCAAGACCAAATGTTCTATGTGAATTACGACCGTTGGGTAAAATCATGAAAGCAATACCCGTAAATGCCATACATCTCACTTTGCAACCTCTGCCAGTTAGAAGATAGTATAAAGTTTAATAGATGAACGTCTTTCCCGTACAGCCTGGACCATCTATAAAAAAACACTTTGTACCGCCATGTGCATCACTTGCTTAACGAACTATAGTATCCACAATCTCTAATTGTTTTCCCCTAAGACGCTGATGTATTTGCTCACCCAGTAGTAATAATTCATCCACGTTAAGAAAATTCTTGTCAATTTCAGTACTGTATACTTCATTGTTTTCAAATCCAAAAGTTCGTACCCAGTACATGAAATTCTTTCCCTCTATAGCTTCTGTTTTTAGTTTATGGGCTATTAGTCTATAAGCGCGCCGAATAGCTTCCTATTTAGGTTGTCCATTCCGTCGAGCTGCGTATATGAAATCTTCCGCCAAATTTTCTTTGAACATATCCCGTAGTCGCTTTGGGTTTTCTGGTGATCCGAATAACAATATTTGTACAAAAAGGCTTCGCATTGCTGTAGGAAGTTTCGATGCGGCTGATTCTTTCAAACCTTCAACCCATTGTTGATCGTCGAAAGTAAGCCCGCGAGCTAAGCAAACCTGTTCATACGTATTATGTTTTATGTTGTTGACTGTACGTGTATTCAAAGCTGGTTGCATTTTTAATATGATAGAGCAACAAGTTTAAAACTCGATATTGGCCCGGTATTTAAATGAATATGTAAACGTTGAATTGTGTGGCTTTTTTGAATTTCAAATGAAAAAATTCGCCAGCATGCTTCTGGTGGAGTAACACAACGTGTTTCTATGTATGTATCTGCTTCATTATAAATTAATGTTTTCTGTTGCTCCACAATTTTAATTGATGCGCAATCGTGCCCCTTGTATATGTGTTTGTAAAGATATTTCACTGCTAAAATACTTCCCACATACTCAACATTAATACGGCAATTATACTTTTTCAACATATATGCATTATAAGGTGCAACGTGACGATTATCTCTAGTTATACGACGACCATTTACATCTTTGCGGTAGACGGCATGTTGGTATGAAAATTCGGAGGATCTAAATTGGTGTCATATCATCTACGATAATTTGGTTTCCCGTCATCTACCAAAGATGTGATTTCTTGGAACGATTTTGGAAAATTAAATCGACAGTTATTACGGCCGTTCTTAGTTATCATGCATATTCCATTCGGATTCAATTCATCACATGGATTATGGATCATCCACTTAAGCACAAGCTCTTTCAATTCTAAATCGTTGCCATCTGGTATTTGAGCTGAAATCAAATCGTCCAATTCTTCAGGTCCCCTCTTTTGAAATTCTATTGTATATACAAACACAGCAATCTTTCAAAAAATCTGATTCTTATTTAAATCTTCAATTAATTGATCAAATTTCAGCTTGGCAACTCTAGCAACTACATCCGGGCGATCTTGTGGTAACTGCTGCAAGGTGGTTCCATTTTCTAAATTACTCTGTAATGCTTGTTTAATTTCAGACCAATTCGGATTAGATGTCACTGTGATGAAGAAATCTGGTGATCCATACCGCCGGACAATACCCATTGCATCTTCGAAATGCTCCGTATTATTATACGATATTTCTACTAGATCCCGGGAATGACGAAGGTAAAATTTTTTTTGGCCAACTGAAGCATTCTTCCTTTCTGCTAATTCATTGATGAAACGTGTTCTTCCTAAGTATTGTTCAGCGAGAAGCTTCTTTTGATTGTTTTTAATCCATTGAATGCGGTCACGTTCTATACGAATATACGTTTCAACCAGTACTGTTGAAATAACCTACCCCCGAAATGAAGTGCGTTGAATAAGACCTGTCTTAGATCGCGA